>JAPJYX010000015.1:5005000-10005000 GCA_030503985.1 Himalopsyche tibetana
TTACGGAACTTATTAAGTTTTTGGTAACCAAGCCTACTTAGTTGACTTCATTATATCATGTATATCACTACTATATATCACATTCACTATTTCACTACTATATATCCCTATAAAAAATAGTAATTGCACCGACCGTTGTACCATAGATATATATTTTCTATAATTATTCTCAAACATGACCAAAAGTAGTATTAATAAAAAAAATAGCTATTTATAAAAAACAAAATTAAGTGGATCGAAGGTGATCCACTGTCAAAATATTAATATCAGAATCAGGGTATTGAATTACAGAAAATTTTGCAGAGGCCACGACTACAGAAAATGAGCATATTGGGTTTTTTCATATATTCTAGAATCTAGACCAGAGGCGGGGAACCTTTTCTTCTCTAAAGGCCGCATTCATTTTTCTGATTAGACATAAGGCCGCAGTAAACATTGACTATTCTTTGGCTGGAAACAGAAATTTATGGTCAGATTATGTCAGAAATTTACGAATTTACATAAATTTACAGAATTGGCCAGAAGGCCGCACCAGAGTAGCCAAAAGGCCGCAGGTTCCCCACGCCTGATCTAGACAACTCATACGTGAATTAAAATTGGATCCGAAAGGACTTCAATTGATAGAAGTCTATCAGACAACGTAAGTATAGTGTTTTTATAAAAGAGAATCTTGAAGACTTATGTTGTCTTTTGACGTTTATGTATTTAAATACGATTTAAGCTTTAAGTAATGTATAATTCGAAATATTCCTTTAAATTAAAATAAAGATACGTGTGGCATTCCGGGATACTACCCCGACAAACTGTTCGTATGCTTTTTATTGCTGATCACATTCAATCTGGGAACTGCAGTATTTGGAACTAAACTTCAGATGACTGGAGACGGTGTTGACTGTCGGATTATTCATTTAAGGAAAACCACAATGGGCATAATTTGAATTACAAATACTCAGCTGTACTACTATCTCTGGCTGTACTGTATTCCATTGCACGTGCTCAAACGCTTATATCGTGACATTTATGATTTCGTCATAAAAAAACATAGTATGCGGATGAAGTAGCATTATTTTTGGTCGCAGGCATAGCAACACAAGATAAATTTCACACATTTTAAAATACCATTATCAAATCGTAAATCGTATTTTTGCAAAAAAACTGTCTTCCCTGACGTGATTTACTAGGCGGACAGTTAACCTTCTCACCGCGTATGACCGCTATGCATGTCCTAGCGAACATGCCTTCAGCGCGCGTGACACGTATAGATGTCATGGAAATTTCAAACCCTATATAAGAGCTATCTATAGTGTTAAAATTGTATAACTTGGTTGAAAATATTACTAAATGTATATTTTACCAAATTAAACGGCATTAGTCAAAAAAAGATTCAATATAGGCTAAAATAATTTATTTCTGGAACACGCCGTGAACATACGTCACCAATGCAAGATTTTGTATAGTGTAAATAAGCGATCGAGTGCGGGTGAAATTGATATTGTTCCGATAATTTAATATTATAAGCATATGATATGGTGGTGGTGCAGTGTTCTCGGTCGCGCGTGGCGGTATTTTGCAATATGGCGACGTCACGCCGCATTTGTATGAAGAATGATTATTGTTGAATTAAACCGAAAATACAAGAAATATATTGTATTTTATTATTGAAAAAGTTACTTTGGGTGGCAATTAACATATGTGATTAGTTGAAAAAATATTAAAACCTATATTTAAAGTCGAAAACGCGATAACAAAATCCTCAAAAAAGCAGCCGCGTACAGGGCATGCTCGCTAAATTTGGTGACGCGGGCAAAGGGTTAACTACCGCTTCAATTTAAAAATAAAATTTTCATAACGTGAAAGAGATGACTTCAAAAAACACGCGCGGCGGTTACTATTACTAATTACTATAATAATAATTATTAAGTGTACAGTAGGGATTCTGTGTCGAGACCTCCCGGGACTTGTCTGGTTTTTTGCTGTCTTAAGTCCCGGGACTTTTTTAGAAAATGTTCCGGGAATTGTGACTGTGATTTAAAATGTGCTAGTAACATGTATTATATATGTAATTTTGAAAAAAACATTCTTGTGGTTAAGAAACTCTCAAAAGGACTGATATGTATTGAATGAAAGCAGGTTTAAGAGGAGAGCCCCAAGACGGACACGAAATGGTCGGGACGTGACACTTACCTGGGGTTTTAACAAAATTAAGTATCTTCAACAATGTTAAGAGATCTGATAAACAGATGTTTGTGATTTATAATTTCGTAGAAGTTTCAAATACCATGTGTTATTAAGCAAATTACAAAATATTAAAATTAAATGTTCGTACCTGATGTTGTTTTATATATAAATGTTATTTCACTATTTCACAAAGGTACCAATGTCTCAATAGGTCAACAAAAGGTCTAAAAGCTGTATTGTGAAGTTACGGTCATAAATTTACTCCTAATGGCGGCTTCATTGATATTTTTTCATTATATGTACCGTTATCACCCCTTATTAGTAAAGATTAACCGTATGGATTGCACACATCCATTAAATAAGATAAATAATAATTATTAAACATTGCATTAAAAAAACGCGAATTTTACTGGTGCGTACTTTCAAAAGGCGCCGAGTGTATGTAATACATAAATACATACATACATGCAAATATTTAATTTTAATAAAATTATAATTTTATTGTTAGGGAAATACAATTCTCGAGTCCCGGGGTGCCCCGGGACTCTGAAAACCCCGAGACTTCAGAATCCCTAGTGTACAGGAATATTACACGAGAGTGTAATACAAAAAGAGAGATTATATTTAAATGTTTCGCTGTCTGCCTTGCTTGATTGTTTGTGCATACATATTTTTTACAATGTCTCCTGCAATGGCCTTAGTGAACAACATCGATCATCGGGTAGCAAAAAATATAAATACGTTTATAATTAAAAACACGTCATCAATGTTATTTACGTATCTTTATCCTTAAGAGAATAACATAAATGTAAATTACCCAAGAATCAAACATGGCTGTAAAAAAACAGCTTCTTTTGACTCTCAGCCGTTGGAAAATCGTGCATTGGTTCAATTAAATGATATTAGCATTATTGGGTAAAAATGTCGGCGCGAATTTGTGCACCATTAATAAAGAATTACTTATCCTTTTATGCAACGTTCTATCAACAGTCACAACACAAAAAGTGGCGTAGATTTTATATGTTGTCATGTAAAGAAATGGAACATAATAAAGGAAGATAGTTATGTGTCACCTTATAACAGCTTAACCTTATTTTATAGTAATTATTCTATATCTAAATAATTAACAAAACTATGTTTACTAATGTGAAATTAAATTTGATAACTTGTTGTGTTACAAAATGTGTCACGCGTTTCGCTTCTTTGAAAAGCATCATCAGACATAACATCGGAAAGTTGACGAATAAACTAAAAGTTGATTCTAATTCTTAACTAAGTTATAAATTATAAAATGTACATTATGTTTGGAAATTAAAATACGTGCATCAATTTTGGGCCCCCAGAGCCCTAGGGCTCTTATACATTGCATATACCCCGCTGTATGGTGGGTACGTCACTGCCTTGTTTGTATTTTTTTTGTCCCAAGGATTTTGAGTTCACAATATTTATTTATTTAATAAAGAAACCATAAATACAAATGAAAATAGACCTAAATAACCAATTACAAAGGAAAATAATTGATTTCAGAAAAAATCTTTGTTTTCAATCTCCTTGTCCCCTCATTTTCGTATCCAGGTTTGAGTAAAATACGGGGCTGTGGAGTCGCGTGAAAAAAAGACGACTCCGACATCAGCTTTAAAATAACTAACGACTTCGACTCCGAGGATTTTTTAAATAATTTAATTTTATCTTATACAATATATATGTATACCATCAGATCATCTTTCGTCAGCCTAGTATGAAATGTTAACACTTTTGACTATTTTGTTTAAATAAACATCATTAAATATATTTTTCAAAAAAAATCGGTCCGCTCATTTTTCACGACTCCGACTCCGAGTGGTAAAATATAATATAATATTTAGCTTGATAAGGGTTCGGAATATTCGTATTGGGAAAGCATGTCTTTATGCTAAAACTTTTAGACTCAACATAGAGATGGCGCAATGATCTTTGCAGTCGAATTATTTCACTCCGTGCGCTTAATTATTTTAATATTTATTCAATTGTACCTCATACAAGGAGTGTAATAAAAATAATATTTAAGTTGCTTGATTGCTTTGTTGGGTAATTATTTCAATTAGCTTTTATTTCTTGTAAATTGCATGACAGTAGTGTCATCACTTTAAGCGTTGCTTTGCGATTGAATGTGCGAATCAAAACAATATTTATATTTATTTTCAGTGAAATAAAAGCTTCAGAATGATAGACAGTGGTGACAGCCCTATAAATGAAAATGATTTTTCTTTTATAAAATGCACCCCGGACCGCATTGACGAACTAAAATGTTTTTCCCAATGACCACACATACATACATACATTAAGTATACCAAAAAAACATTTTTTTTTATTACAACGAATTCCATACTTATTGATATTTTTGTAAGTAAGATAAATAAATAACTTGAGTACAGAGGTAATCTGAAAGCATTTAATCAGAGTTGTTATGGAAAAAAACAATACTACATACAGACGTAAAAAAACCACGCATTTAACCAACAAATCAGACACGTCAACAGAATCTATGCACTTTGTGTTATTCACGTAATTTTAAAATGTTTCATGGTTTTAATTACTTAAATGAGATTTTAAATACATTCTGAAGTACCCGATATATGGCCGCGGCCCTGCATAGAACATATTGCTATCAATTTTGATCAAACGTCTCATTTGAATAATACTAATATTACATAAACTTGTATTCAACTTACCGTCTTTTCTATAATGTAGAAAGGGCTATAGTGGCATCCTTAATTAATCGTTTATCTTCGGAATCGCTCTATTATATGCTAATAACAATAATATCCAACATGAAAGATGAAAAAAATATTGAAGCAGTCGTAACTTCTTTTAATTATTTGTTTTTTGTATTCCTGATATTAATTGATGATTGATCTGTTGTTTATTATTTTATATAACATTTAAGAAAGTAGGGTATCATGAAAGAAAAAGGTCAAGGTCAAGGTTATGGTCATGGTCATGGTCGACCGTGTCATTTTTGAAGCATTTATTTATAATTGCAAAAGATTGACAAATTATAAATTTAAAGCATAGGATGACCACTTATCCAAACTTTTATTATCTCGATTTTCATTACTACAAAACAATAGTATAAAATTAATCAGGTTTTATAATATTAATATAGCCATTAGCCTATAGCCCAATACATATATGTATCTTTGTAGATTTGCATCAGTCAAATTTTTGGTGAAGCCGGGAATGATCGAGTTGATTTTGAATTCAATTCCAGTTTCGAAATACAGGATTTTTAAACGCATATAAATTATTTCAGAGACATCCGTTTGTACCAGCGCATCACATCAGGCGCATGGCGGAAGCTTGCGCACTGGCATTATTATAAAATCGTTGCACCAGGAAAAGGGATGCGCTAAAAAAGGGAGTTAACGACCTTTCAATTTTATTTTAAAGTGAGCGCATTTCTGAAGAGCAACAGTGCTTTAAGTGAAACAAATCAATAGATATTTATTTATAGTGAAAATCTGATTTATAGACTTATATTTGAGACTGATTTATAAACTGATAAAAAAAACATTATTTACTTGCGTAATTATTTCAACAATATTGTGTAAATAATTATTGATAAAAATTTCACGGTCATGTATCCAAGGGTCTCACTCTCACTTGGAATGGAAAGCTCTTCAATGGTTGCCCAGTTCTATCGGGGTGGCCATCAACTAGAATTGCATAACGAACAATTTTATCAGTTGGTATTTTAATAGATTCGTGTATTTTTAGACTAGACCGTTCCACTAGCAACATTTAATAAAGTATAAACGTTTACACAGACTATGTTTAAGCTCATAACTAGAAGCGGAGATAGTAGCAAAAACAATTTCTTATTGTTGAATTTCAATTCTCTATATTTTACATTCGAATAAAGCTTATAATAATTCTAAGTATCTTCATAATTTTATTTCACTTTGGGTGTATTTAAAAGTTTTGGGCTCGTATACTTTTCTGTACTTAAAGTTCTTCAAACACACATAGTACAGTTATAAAAAAATATACATAAGCTACTTACAGGCGTGCAATACACTCACACTTCTGAAGACCTGATGATACTTAAAGGATACAACTGGATCGTAAATGATTGTGCAAATTTATGTACACTGAGTGTATAAATCTGAAGTATTCCACAGTAATTTAATGAACGTTAATAGGAAAATTATTGTTGGTATAGGATGTATTACTTCCAATCATTCTTGGCATGGGTTATTTCCCAAAATAATAACGCTATCCCGATGTATTCTATATTATTTTAGTTAAGAGAGTTATTCTGGGGTGACACTTCATGCACTGTGTTTACGTAGCTATTTGCTCGCCATTTTGGAATGGACGAGTCGATTACTCGCGACCATTGTTTCCAATCCGACTCTAAATGTGGACCCAATCACGTATCTCAACCAGATTCGCATGGAGTAACATCGAGATGTTTTCATAGGCAGGTGTCTTCAATCGACTCAAAACAATCCCAAAGAGATTATTATGTGAGAACAACAAATCTCCATTTCGAACATTTGTTTTCTGCCAGTGCTGACTTGTCAATTGTGGTACATTTCTAAAAATATCAGAAAGCCCACGAATTGAGCTTCAGGAATGTGCAAATTCTTGCGTTACTTATTGGAATTAAATCAAATTGTCTTTGTTAGGAAATTTGAGATGAAGAAATAAGCTAGGAAACTTTCTGTTACCATTTTTAGCATATAGAAGAGTCTTAAGGTCGAATGTCTCCTTTTAAATCTACTCATGTGGCTTAAGAGAGACAGTTGGCTTTCTAGATAAAGGATGTTTTCAGAAGAACTTGAGAGAGATGCTGATATGACTTACGAAAAACACAAAGAGAATGACAGGGGACAGGGAACCATTGAGTGGTGTGTGTAAGCTATCTGGCAGAAAAATAAATGAGACGTGAGAAAAGAAAGAGTAGATAATTGATTTCATTGAAATTGTTGAATCAGATTTAAAATAATGTCTTTATTTTTCATTTTACAAGGTTTTTCAACGTCTTGCAACTTAGTAATAAAAACCTGCTGAAATTTTGATTATTTTCTAGGTCACTTCTTATGTGGAGCATAAAGTCATTACATTTCGTCTGCAAGATTATCTGGTTAAAGCCAATCTCTTTAATTCTTCGTGCCAGCGTTGTGTAGCTTTGCTGAGTTCATTATATCATAGATGATCAGGTACGACCGAAATTATACGATTAGAAAAGAGATTAGCAGTAAATTCATGCTGCTTGAGTCATTTTTAGTACGTGGTCAAGCAAGATTCATCGCTGCATATAGATTGCTTAGTGTGCTCCTTGCTTTTAAATATCTTACAAAATTAAACCACCTTACCCTTATTATTCGTCGCAGTCATTTGTTTTTGAGTTTCAGTATGCGATCACCCAGAACACTTGAAGGTTGTCATGTCATTCATAACGCTTCATCGACTTCTGACATTCAATAGCTGTTCAAAATAAACAGCTACACGATAAAGTGATAGTGTAAATGTTAAGAAGTTGCATATAAGCATTATAATCTAAAAATCGTATAACTGTCAAGGTAAATGTTCTTTGCCCTTTTTTCAACCAAAGTGAAACCAACAGAATTACCCTCGTAACCTAAAAAATCCGGTTTTTTTTTAAATACAAATTTCTCATTGGATCTGTGACTAGATTTGATTTATCACCTATCTCGATCAACTCTTCTACCGGAATACTTTCACCATATGACACATTTCAAGTGACCAGTGACAAGTGGCAAGTTGGGAGTGGTGAGTTGATTAGTAAGTGCAACGATGCAGTCTTTGCATGTAGCTTATTAGGTAAGGAGAACTCCGGTGAAACGCGACCCGGCTCGACTACCAGAGACGTTGTGTCGTTGGGCTTACATGACACCGGGGAGGATCACCCGTTAACTTAAATTAAAATGTGTGGCTTTTGGAGAGATTAAACTAAATGAATAAAAATTTACTCAATATCCAGCAAAATTCATTTCATGGATGCAATAAAGAATGGAGCTCGATTCTGACAAAAAATGATGATTATGTTTATACTATAGAAAAGATACAATACAAACTACGTTAACATACCTATCGATTGTTAGAAATTAAAGGTTATGCAGAAAATTATACGACCATGAATCATGGCATTGTTATTTTTTTTCCTTCGATTGTGATATGTCATTTTATGTGTTTCTCAGAGTAAATGAAGCAATAAAATACTTTTTACATGTTGTTACAATCTTTCGACACAATATTATATTATTTTTCAATAGTACAAAACAAAACTGATGTTTTATAAATTACTTAAAAGAAATTGTTATCTATAAAATTTTATTAGTTATAACTTACTTTATCTAAACACGATTCTTACTAATAGTTACTACCATGTTGCAGTCACGATTCTTGAGTTTTATTTAAATTATCAATTACCTTCATCATTTTATTTAAATTAAATAATTTGCTTTAATATACATATATAAAGTGTTGAACATGGATAATTGATCTACGAAAGATTGATTTATGAAAGCTGTCCAATAACGATTATCACAATTAAATGTAATAATATGATGATAATTCCCGAAGGCTTTTTATTACCAAATGATTAAAAAGTAAGGGTAGTATTTTTCACAGAACCACCCTACAGTAGGTATCACGAATGTTTGTACGTAGGTATAATACATATATGGAAGTCATGTTTTGTGCGGGGAGGTTGGTATTTGTTAGTTTTTATTCTTTCTGCTTCTGTAGGCGCTTTTTGCATGCCGGAGTATAATGAATTTCTCTGAATGCAATTTTATTTTATATGTGTGTCTTACGTCATTTCTACAAAAATCAGTATCCTGTCAATGGATACAACATTGGAAGATAGAATCTAGAGTTTGTAAATAATGATAATTATAATAAACAGGTTGAATAACAATAAATAAAGACTTATTGTCAGTTATTCCTGCGTCTGATCATCAAGAGAAATATGCTTTATAATCCACACGTTAATTAAGGAAGGATATATTCAAAGATCCACCGTGCAGAGAAGATCAATATTTATTTATAAATAAAACGAATCTTAGTTTTACTACCGGGGGTGTTGAGTCGTGTAAAAAAAAGACGACTCCGACTCCAAAGAAATTTTTCAATAACTATGGACTATTGTGAATTGGATACACATCATTAAAAATATGTATTTTTAAATGTTTTCGAGCCGCTCATTTTTCACTATTCCGACTCCACAGCCCTGTCTATTATATATTTAATTTTAAGTAATTCACTTATTTATACATAAAATAATAAATTTATATTTTTTTCGATTTTGATTAAATTTTAGTACTATAAGACCGCGTTAGGACAATTCATGCACCAGGTTGTTATTCAAGAGAGCAAACGATCAACATTGCTGACCAGCACGTTCAATTTGTTGTTTGAATTTCCTATACGATTAAAACAAGTTGTAAGTTGTGTCGGCAACATTAATACAAATAATTCGTATTTTATAATACGTAAGTAAGGCCATTTACTTATTCTTAAATTTACTTTCCCATAATCCCGTTTCGAGAGACAACTAGTGTTGCAATTGAGTAAAATAATCACCCGGAAAAGGCGCATATGAGAGAATTATAAATAATAAATGGAAAATATTAACCCACAGTGTGTTAACATATCCAATACATTCTATATATATAATGAAGGTTTTTTTTAAAAAGAATATGTACAGTAGAACCTTGATATAACAAGATTTATGCTGGTAAAGAGTTGTCGTTAATTCCAAAAGCCTGTTGTAAAAACGAAGTATTTTGAATGACTATTTACTTTGAGTGAATAAATTAAACTGCTGTGCAGCTGTGTGAATTAACGGCCAACGTTCAAAACGTCAGTATGATATAAATCTACGAGCAAGTCAACATTTTTATTTGAATTCGAGTGTGAGTGGTATACCGTAATTATTGTGCGAAGAATATTGTTTATAAGTGGTGAAAGTTGGAAATAAAAATGTGTAACATTAACAAGGGGATTTTTTAAATAAATTTTAATATTCGACCAGATATTTATTCGTTACATCCTAGGTCCATTATATTGATGTTCCACTGTGTGAAAATTGGTGCTTCTTAATTAACCTTTTTTACAATAAAGACTTAAAAAAGTGACTTGCAACAATGTAACTTCCATAAGCTCTATCAATCAGCCATTAGATGTTATAATATTTTCTTGAGCCAAACATTCAATGCGTACATACATATATTTACTATCTTTTTGTGTTACAGAAATGCACCAACATTATAAAATATAAAATTCACCGGTGCTGCTGACGTATTGAATTATGGATGGTGCCGTGGAGTGTGGACAATTACCGCAAATTACTGTGTGCAATAATTGATGGGGTAACTGTAAACGCAGACCATGCGCAAATTACCCTCGATTATGGAAAGATTCCTAGGTGGCAAGGAAATCACCGGTTGCAGCCGATATATCAGTACTTATGTCGACGAAGAGTGTTAGCCTTTAATTCCTGAGAGAAACATCTTAATTTATCGAATCAGAAAACTAATTATTATTGTATGTTTATTCGTCATTGATTTGTCATGCAAAGATTTCAACGTGCTGAAAATAAGGCTTGCTTATTTTGATTAACAATTACGTGGTTGAAACATTGCGGGTATTTGCATTGTTGACACTAGGGCAGCGATTTCCAACCTGGGAGGCGCGGAGTACCGCCAGGGGAGGAAAAATTTTCTAACAATAATTTATTCATATTAATAAAACTTCATATCGTTACGTACGGTAACAACTCAGTGTGTGAATGTTTATTTTTATTTTTCTTACATTTTTAAATATATGTACTGTACTTTTAATTCCTATTAAAAACAATATCTGGAGCGAAAGATTTAAAAATGGTGCCTTAACAAAAAATTTGTTTCGGAAATGCACAAAACGACCTATTTTGTTGAAATTTTAGGACAATTGAGCGGCTTAAAATAAAAATCACTGAAGGGATCACAACTGCTTGCAAATCTACTTGTTCAAAAAGAGAAAGTGAAAGCTTTCATTAGGTATGGAAATCAAATTTATAAAAGAATGAATTAGATTTGTTTTCACTTTCAAAAGATTTCTGGGCCACAGTCAATATTCAAGAAGCAAAAATATTTTTATTGAACATTTTTATTGGATTGTTTACTGCTTCACTTTTAAATTATTTCAAAGACACTAATTTCTCAACATTTTTGTGGATACAGCATCCATTTATCGATAGCGAAGAAGTAGAATTTTAGCTGACAAACATTGAAAAAGAAAAATTGATATAATTATTATTACGATAATAGCTCACTAAAACAAAAGTTTCAAAATAAAACTATGATTCAATTTTTGATGAATTTTAGTGAAGAGTATTAATCTTTGTGCTTTTACCCTTCAGAACGTCTTATTTATGCGAAACGTGTTTTTAGATAAGAAAAAAACCCTTGTTTAAATATTGACAAGTGAGTTCCGGCATCTTTTTTTTTTAAAAAAAAGCACTGCATGTTTTTATGTTATATGTAATGTCATTGTTAGTTTTCTGTTAACTATGGTTTTTAGTATTTTTTTGTAATACAATTATTATTATTTAAAACGTGTCTGTATCACTACATTTATTAAAAAAATAAAAAGTAGGGGAGGCGTGGCAATTTTATTTTTATTTTAGGGAGGCGCAGTAGCATAAAGGTTGGAAACCGCTGCACTAGGGATTCTGTGTTGAGACAACTCGAGATTAAAGTTTTTTGAAATCGACGAAATCCAGTATCGTTTCCGAGATATTTGAATTAAACAACGTGGAACATGTCAATGATTCAGTTTATTAGTCAGACATCTTCAAATAACCTGCTTTGAGATAATGGGATATGCCCAGCAGTGGGCTGCCAATACGTTAACAAGGGGCTCGCTTAATCTCAAAGCAATTATCGATGTTCTGGAGAAGAAGTGAAAAATTTGTATCACTCCTATGCAATTACATATATGCAATACTTAAACAACCAATCGATTGTTACTTAATACACTTATTATAACATGTAAAAATATGCGTTTTACCGTAAACTCATTAATCTAAATGACTAAAAATGAACTACTGTGTATACTGAAGCTGTCGTTGATAATATATAAGTCAGAAATTGCAGTTATCCACTAATTTGATCTGAGAATATTGTTTTCTCTTAAATTAACAAGGGGCTCGCCGGCCTTAGTCAAATTTAACAAGGGGCTCGCGCGAGCCCTTTCGAGCCCCCATCCAGCCCACCCCTGGATATACCATATTTAACTAGTAACCATTAATCAATTTTTATTCATATGTGATTGAAATTTATACATCAAATGCTTACAGAAGTACATATTAAACTAAATGTCCCAGACAATACCAATATGTGAAGTATATCGGCTTTAGCACTTTTTATGTCATCTTCAAATTTTAATTCCATTGTTTTAATTAAATTTATAGTCTTATTTTTTTAAAAAATCTAAAACAGGTTTACAGAACAGTTATACCAACAGGAAAGAGGAATCTTCAAAGTTGTGCTAGAATCTAATAAGAATGTACATACTAAAATTTAACTTGTAATTTGAATTCGAGAAAACACAAGGGAAACATTATTTCCATTTTTTATGCATCAGAAAATATTTATTCAAATTTATGAATCAAATCCAAGGCTAATTTCGTTGCGACTATTTTTATTTTATAAGAAAGTTATGTTTTGCGGTTTTTCCGGTAGAGCGCGCAACGTGTAATTTTCACACGGCTTTGTCGGTAAAAAAAACCGACCCGACCTTACTTAGGCTTACGACCAATTTGCATGTAAACAGTTATTTCTTAATTTAAATTACGAACATTTGCTTTACCTTTGAATATTCATTTTAATTAATTTTTAAAATAAAAAAAGCATTTATATTCAATTACGTTCGACCATTTCACTAATGCGTAGAATTAATTTCAATTTGCCTGCTTCCTCATGTATGTATAAATAAGCAATTGATAATTTATTATTATAAACTACCCAGCACTTTATATGTTATGCACTACCAGATAAGAGCATTAATCAATATGAAGATAATACATACTGTATAAAAAATGCGATATTTTAAATGTAAACTAGAATTTTGACTGACCTACATACTTAAAATAATAGTTATTACAATTATAACTTTTTTATTAGATGGTCAATTTTATGTCTGCATTTTATATACTTTAATTTTGCCGCTTCACTCACCTGACTCCGTGGCGCAACGGTAGCGCGTCTGACTCCAGATCAGAAGGTTGCGTGTTCAAATCACGTCGGGGTCACAGTCAAGGATTACTTTTTGTTCTCCGAAAATGTAATTATTTTAAATCTGTTGTAACTTCAATCAAAATATTTTTTTAAATACTAAAATTTATTGAAACATACAATGCAGTTAACAAACTTTACATAGGTCTTCACCTGTTTTTTTTTATTGAAATTTACCCGTTGTTTAGGTTTGTATGTTTTCATATAATATTTTTGATGACATATAAAGTTTATAATTTAAGACTTCGTCTGAAGGAGCTTGATGGAATTTCAGTATTATTTTTTATACATTTCCATGAGTTTTTACCAGGGCTGAGGAGTCGTTGAAATTAGACGATTTAAAGTCCGACCCAATGTTCCCTCGTGAGGTTAACGTGAGGTTAACTGCGCGGAAAATTCAAAGGCTGCGCGAACCTATCCAACAAATGCGCGGCATAATTTGTCATATTTTACATAAAACAGTGTTTTTTTTTTTTAAATAATCAATTGCATGACGAAAAATATTATCATTGATAAGTGAAATGAATGAAACAGTCGGTAAGCGACTGATTATTTGTTTCATTCTGCTCGTTTTCTTAATTTTATTTGTGATTTGAATGGAATGAGTTTTTATGTTTTATTTAATACACTTATTTATACATTATAAAATGATAATATTATTTATCATGAAAAACAAAAAAAAATATATTAATTTTTCTAGTTTTTTTACGTCGTTATAACTAATAATATTAATAATATAATATTCTCCACCTAGATAAGTATCTTTTTCTGATAATTGATAAGAATTTAATTCTAGTTAAATTATCATTGGAGTACGCGCCAACTAGGGAATCCAATCCCGAGCCAAAATGTCGATCCCGGGATTAGAATTTTTCGATCCCGGGATCAGTACATTTTTTTTTTTAAATAAAAAATGATAATATTGGTGAAAAATAAATTATTCTATATTATATTACCAGCTGTAAGCTGCCAATACGTTACCAAAAAAATCTCTTAATCTCAGTTATTTGCGATTTAGAGGTGAATGAGTGGATTTTTTAATTACTCGTAAAAAATAAGCTAAATCATTATTAAACTAACTTAATATGGAAAAAATACGAAATATAACTTATATATTATATTTTTCAAGTGTATGGCGAATTGGCGTCACCTGTTATGTCATGTACTGTAATTTTGATTTTTAACAATAAATAAATAAATAAATAAATAACTTAAAATGGTGAATTTCGATAACTGAAAAAGCAATTACCTACTTCAGACTGCAAGAATGAAGATTTATATTTTTTTTGTCTATATATATATATATATATATATATATATTCTTAATAATTTTATTAAGTAAATAGACGTCATTTAAATATTTAAATATTCCCAGAGTACCAAAGCATCGATTGTTTCGCCATTCAATCAAAGGTTTCGGTTTACGGTACAAAATGAATGTTTATGAATAATGAATTCCGCAAAACAAACACTATCGATATCTGGTAACATTTATTGATGTAGAGAACAAAGCGAAAATAAATTTAAAAAATATCGAAATATGAAGCTTTATAATAACAAACAATAAATATTGTCAACAAATGCATTCAAATAAAGTACACATGCGTATAATGCATTGAAGAAATTTAATAATTTGCATCAAGTTACCTTTTCGGCTGCGACACGCTCTTATCGTAAGTCTTATCGCAAAGATAAAGTCTTAGTAATAAAATTGATTACCGTTTATTGCATATGCTTGAACTGCCGACTTGAAAACCAACACGTTTTTGTTTTAAAATCAATCCCGAAGTTTCGGGATTGTGTCTTCTAATCCCGGGATTGAAATGTATCGAAAACTGTACGGGATCCCGGGATTGGATTCCTTAGCGTCAACCTGTAATGAATGCGCGGGGGTCGAAAAATTGCGCGCGCAGCTTTTAAGGGACATTGCTCTGACCTTAGACTACGACTTTCATTATTTTTTAGGCTCAGTAGCATGCAGTGGGGCCACTTTTGACCGTAGCAATTTAAAAACAGTTTTATTTAAAGGACTCGACGATATTAGCCTTATTCGAGCACGACTCAAGTTAAAACAGTTCGACTCCACGACTCCGACTCCACAGCCTCTGCCACTGGTTTTAACACTAGGCCGGGTAGGTACCTAGTTAGTGGCACAATAATATAGTTTATGTGCTATGATTAATGTGACCAGACGTCCCGTTTTCAGGTGGCGTGTCCCAGTGTCCCCGAACACCGCTTTGGGACACCAAAATGTCCCGTTTTCGAAATGAGAAAAACTCGAAGTAACAATTTTAAAAAAGGCGCAAAGCCATAATTCTGGCTGTAGAATCTAAACTAGTAGATGAAGTCGTGTTCATTCAATTCATTTCATTTTTTATACGAAAATTAATTTTACAGTTAACGTTTACACGTAAACGTATTGAAAAACAACACGACTTAATTCAAACAAATCCTGTCAAGAATTTAAAACAACAACACATATATTTTTAAAAATCTTCAAAAAATAATATAATGCCAAATAATTTTTCAAAAATATATTACAGGAATTATTTCCCTATGTAATTTTCATCGTATGAAAGCAACGCCTAAAAGTATAATATTTTTTGTGTAAGTGTCCCGGTTTAGGGAAAAAAAACAAATGATCACGTTAGCTATAATAGTAATAATATTTCAAAATTTCTGAAGCGTTCATTTAGTAGAGTGTCATCCCTATGTGTTATAATGAAAATATGAGACAGTAATATATAGCGGAAATCATTTAGTAACGAATTTCCATCCAAATTATTGTGCTTATATGCGATAAAAAATAGCTCTAATCTAATATAAATTTATATTACATTATGTACCAACGGCTTCTACACGGGGATGTAGCTCAGTGGTAGAGCGTTCGCTTTGCATGTGAAAGGCCCCGGGTTCGATCCCCGGCATCTCCAAATTTTTTGCTGAAATTTACTATGCACTTAAAAACAGGCTCAGCACACACCGATCATTCATTTTCGTTACAGATTACAATAAAATATTTTATAGCAATATTCTTATTAATTACTTAAAATTTAGCCCTTCTTATAGAATAAATTTTATATTTCATATAACTTTCACTAGAAATTTGAATGCGAATGAACTTTAATAGATAAGACTCTAAACATCAACTTTTTTTTAAAATCCTGAATGACATACAGTCAGCTAATTCAAATCCTGCAATCGAATTTGGCTTTGATTTGACCACTTTTGCTAGTAAAGTCTTTATTTAAAATTGATTTTCATACAATGGTGGTACGATTTTGTAGTTGAAATTAATTATAAATGGTAATTATTGCATTAGAAGTCCCTACCGGAATTTATGAAAAAAGTGTAAATCTGCAAAAACATGGTTGATATTAGGGCTTATACAAAAACCGGTTTTCGAATGTCAATATTATTGAAAAACCGGTTTTCGATGTTTTACAAAAAATGATAATTCAATTAAAATGAAGAAAAAAGGTTTAAAATTCTTTTTTATTTTATTTAATTAAATACATAATAATACAAAACAAGAAATTATTTGGTGTTATTCTTCAGAAAATATGATTTAAGAAAAAACTGATCGATCACTTAGTGATGATCTAATTTATGTAACAAAATTTCCTGATATCGAAAAAACCCTTTCGTTAGGTAATGATGTGGGCCATATGGTCTTTAAGACATTAAATAAGAGATCCAAATTTTTTGTCCTTTTGTTTGTAGACTCATATGGAAAATTAGGCCTTTAGTTTTTTGTTGTGGCTTCTCAAGAAATCTATTTATTGATTCCTCCTGAAATGATATAAACGTTTTTATTAAATAATGAAAAATATATTAAAAACCGGATATGAAGTTGAAAAAACTGGTTTTCAAATGTCGCAAAATTAGCCAAAAAACCTGTTTTTGAAAACCGACAAGCCCTAGTTGATATTCCTCAAATTAAAAAAAAATAATAATGTTGGTATGTATTACTTTAAATTCCCATTATTTATTTCTCCATAAACAATGTGTATCGATATTGGTATGAAATAATTAGGTAATCCAATCCCGAGTCAAAATGTCGATCCCGGGATGTCGAGATTATAATTTTATGATTCCGGGATTCCGGGCTGGTCCCGAAATCGGGGTTTGAATACTTCGTTTTATTTGTAGAAACGAAAATGATAATATTAGTCAAAAAGTAATCAAACAATTTATTTTATATTATATTACACATCTATACTCTACGTACCTGCTTACAATCTTTAAAAAAAGTTAATGGAGTAAATAGTGATAAATTTTCATTAAAAAATAAACACAAAACAATTCAATTATTATGTGAACATATACCCTAAGTTATACCAAAGCATTTAAGCTTAATGATACATTTATTTATTATATAAACACGATAAATTCATTTACTAAGTGTCAGTTCAAGTTTATCCGTGCACTTGAACGCCTGAATATGCTGAAAGGCGAAACCCGGGTCGTTAGTGACAAAATTTTTGTGAATGTACATAATTTGAACGATTCAAATCCATTGAAACGTTATTTATCACCACGAACTCTCCTTTTTCAATTTCCTTTTTTTAATTGGGAATTTTATAACTGCGATGTTGCATATGCGAGAGTTCAACGACTGCCAAAGATATTGTATTTTTTTTACAAAACTAGCACGTTTCTGTTTTATAAGAAAATCAATCCCGAATGTTTTGGGATGATGTTTTCAAATCCCAAGATAGAAACCGTACGGGATTGATTTTTTAGACATGGTGTGTCATGTGTCCCATAGCTGGCCATATCTATAATTTAACATTTTGATTTCAAGAATTAGTAATATGTTCGGTGTGGCATACTTCTGTAAGTCACGGAACCAGGGTTGCCATATTTACAAAATCACAGATTGGGACATTCACTATTTCGAAATGTTTTAAACATGTACACATTTTCGGGATTTTATAGGTACTTGCGTCTTGCAATGCGGGACTCGTGTTTTGTCGATTGAAAACTGTGACAGTCCCGCTCAAACAGGGACGCCTGACAAGTGACAACCCTGCATGAAACTCATACGGAGGTGTTAAAATAGGCCCAAATATTTTTTTGCAGAAGTAATAATTTATTATTATATTTGCATGACATTTAAAACGTCGCTTTGAGTTGTAAAAATTAATAGTGGTCTCTTTCATAATAATGTTCAATTCGGCTTAGCCCAGTACGAAAGAAGGGTGAGTTTTATTTCAGGTTTTTTCACGCTACAGTGTGTGTGATGAGCGTCTAAATTTAATCATATTGGTAATAAAAGATGACATTTTCAGCAGATTTAAGTGTCGTAAATATAAAAAAAGATGTCATGTCAAAATGTGTTTTAATTAAATGTCGTGTTATTAATAAAACTTAACGGAGTTTGTGTAATATATTTTTTTAATAAAGTGAATAAAACACCACTATTAAAAGTGAATAAAAAAATGAGAATATTAATTTGAAACATTAAAAATGTCAAGAAAAAAGATACAGGAACGCCGTTTTACCGCGTTACTTAGAACACGATTGGCTTATAGCCACATTTCTGATAATATGATAGGTTACAAATAAATCAATTCATGCGGTTAGGTTATTTCAGGGGTGGGGAACCTGTCTTCTCTAAAGGCCGCATTCATTTTTCTGATTCAACATAAGACCGCAGAAAACATTGACTAGGGAATTTTTGTACCGAAACAAGAATTTACGGTCAGAATATGTCAGGATTTTACGAATTTACATACATTTACAGAATTACAGAATTGGCCAGAAGGCCGCACCAGAGTAGCCACAAGGCTGCAGGTTTCCCATCCCTGGGCTAGCTGATTACATTTACATTATTTTAATCGAGATTAAGTTAAATGTTTGCAACGAAATAATTGCATAGTTTCTATTCGAGTTTCACC
Source organism: Himalopsyche tibetana (assembly GCA_030503985.1). Classification (NCBI taxonomy): domain Eukaryota; kingdom Metazoa; phylum Arthropoda; class Insecta; order Trichoptera; family Rhyacophilidae; genus Himalopsyche; species Himalopsyche tibetana. The sequence continues at coordinate 5,024,370 of JAPJYX010000015.1, forward strand.
CATATTTTAACGCCAGTTGAAATTACAATAGCAAATACAAAGCAATTGCGCATGTTTTATTAAAATATTATGATATCGCTAGGGGTTTGCATGTGAAAATATTATAATAAAGGGTTAAGTTCCTCATACCTCTTTAGCTGTTTTGCTATTCGTTTACAAAACTAGAAGTTGAAATATAGTTTTAGTTATTCTGTAAACAATAGGCAATGATTTATTCAAAATGTATTACAACAACGAATAAAGTCAGATACTGTGTGCGAATAAAAGGACAATGAAAATGAAGTAAATGCAGAACGGAACAGGACAGTAAAAATGTCGTTGAGGATATTGCAGATCCAGTGGCGGATTAAGCACTTTGGAGGCCTCAGGCGCAATAAATTTTGAAGGCCCTGCTTTTCAAATAACATAAAAGTGCTGCAAACCTCTTCGTAGAATAATAATGAATATTGAAAACTGAAATTAAAATGTAAGGGTTTGTATAATATATACTACCATTGAGGCCCCCAAGATTCGTTGACCCCAAGCGCGCGCCTCTTGCGCTTATAGGGTAATCCGCCACTGTGCAGATCTCAAACTGCAGAGTTTTTAAAATGTCTTTTTGTATTTTTTTAACAATTCTCCATGTGCCCAATTACGATTTAACATTTAATAAGACAAGAATTTCAAATGAAAGCGGTATAAAAAAATATAATATTCATAACAATCTATTTGATTCTGTTAATATTTAATAAAACTTTCAAAAATAAATAGTTTGTTTTGGTTGAGATGCGATGTTTTATGGAAAAAAAATAGGTGATCACTGCTTATTAAGCACGCCACTAGCCTCCTGTTCGTTGATTTATATTTTTTTCAACACAATATTCGCTTCCATCCAATATGAGATTTGTCTTTGCATATTTTTTTTTGGGAGAATATACACTGACATATTTTTATCTTCATGATAATTTATCGCTTTTAATGTGTTCCTTCTCACTTAGTGGGAAAACATTTAGAGTGTAAGAAATAAAGCACTCTTTTGTTCCAACTCCATATTTATTATTAAAAATGTGAAATTAGTACAGAAGTGTTTTATTTTTTGAAAATCGATTTATCATAGGCAGAATTTTAAATGATTTTCGAACTGCTGTATTTTTCATTATTTCGTATTTATCATATGTATTGTAAAAAAAATCAATTACATCGTTAACCTTTTTTGAAAATCAGGACATACAGTTTGTGGATAGCACGAATTGTCACCAAAAATAGGAACAGGTTCCAAAAAATCGGGGCGTCTGGTCAGTGGTCACCCTACATAAATTATTTAGCTTAGAATGTTGTTGTCAGCTAAAAAAAAATGCAAAAGGTAGCATTATTTATTACAGCGAAATGAATCATGATTCTAGAAATAGGTGTAGTAATATAAAAAAGGGCAAACTATTTATGCCAGCATAGTGTTTTTGTAGTCACGGTGAATTGCCAATTATTGTCAAATCTAATGTAAAAACTCCTTGTTTTCGAAGATGAGTTTTCAGAGTTTTCTTGTCCCCGATAAAGTTTTCCCATTATCTTATGCGCATTCAGATGAAAAATATAAATGATCCAACTTCAACTAAACTTTGAATACCCACCTAGGTGAAGTTATAAAATTAACGTTTTATCACATTGAATACATTTTTATATAGCGTGAAGAAAAAATATATTTTTTTCATGATCACAGTCCCATTCAATTCTCGTTTTAAAGAGGGGGTCCTTATTATCCGATTGTCCGGTCTCCGAGTCCCCGCATAAGAATTTGTAGAAAAAATATCAATTCTGAAATTTTTAGTAACATATTTACCACGAGGTCGCGGAGATCGACCAAGGGAAGAAAATACAATATTAAATGTTATAAAACGACAAAAATCCAACCCATCTTCTCCATTACTAAGTATTTTGGTCATCGTTTAAAGCGGATTCATTGTTTCTGGGTATTGTTTTGCTTCCAATTTCCCTTGGATAACTAGAAACTCTTGCTGAGAAACTGTGTAATTTTATTACTTCAAACATTTATCATACGCTACAATTTAAAAACATTAATTTTGTCCCAGCTACATATTCCTCGGTAGTATAGTGGTAAGTATCCCCGCCTGTCACGCGGGAGACCGGGGTTCGATTCCCCGCCGGGGAGATTTTTTGCAAAAAGTTTTGTTTTTATTAACAAAGATAATTGTTATTATATTATGTAGATACATACATGTGAGCGGATTATCGTTTAAATAAGCGAACGAGGCGCGCGTTTGGGGTCTCCTAATCTCAAGGGCCTCAAAAATAGCTTTTATTATACAGCCCATATATTTTTTTCAGATTGTAATGTATTTTTATTATTTTATATGGCATTTTCTAACGTTTTTATATTATCCGAAAAACAGAGCCTCTAAATTGTATTTTGCCTGGGGCCTTCCCCCACTGCTTGTATGGAAGGGCTATTTAAATTTATCTAGCCCACCTCAGATTCAATTTATTACAATTATTACATTATTATAAAAAAGTGTAATGTTCTTCATATTTTTTTCAATTGATAAAACGGCAATAAATTAAAACTATTAAATTCGAAACGCAATGTATAAATAGGAAGAAACCACAGTAAATTCAAACCATCATATCATACAAGTTCGAGTAGATGTGAATTTGTAACCTTTTTTGTTGTTTTCATGGATGGATTTTATTTTAGCCCATCTTGCTCGGTTTCAATTTTAATACAAGAGTATTTTAACGCAGTTTGGTTTTGGCTCTTTTGTGCGAAGCTAAAAAAATAATTAAATTGAGATTTTGCTCCGATGGACACCAAGTTACGTGTGAATTATTCATTGTTGGTGTTTTTGTGTATCTAGTACTTTATTTTTAGTACAGCTCGATTTAAATATTGAATAATTTAAATAAATACTTTTGAACGCATTTTTGGGGAGTATTGTGTAAATATATTTGTTTGTAATAGAGACTAATTTCAAACGAGCCCAGTCTTACTTCTTATTCTTAATATCCACGCACAAGAGAATTGGCCTTATAAATGATATAAGAGAATAGATATTGTATAAATTTGTTAAGGTTAGTTACGTTGTACGTAAACAATGGAATTTATTTTTGTTCATGCAGTGTCCGAATTACTGCTTGTTTATAAGTTTATCTGAAGTCAGCTAAAGGTTTTTTTTTTGTCATTTTAACTGAAAATTTCAGGGCGCGCTGAGCACACCTAGTCCATGGAGTACGCAGAGCCGCCACTAATAAATAACATGTATTCCTTCCTTTCTTGAACAGTCGATATAAAAACATTATTGGAACAAAGGGTTAGCAATAAAACAAACATAATATACAATACGAAAGTGAAAAACATTTCTTAACGTTTATGTAAAACAATACACTTATTGAAAATGCAATTGACCATTATCTAGTATCCGCCTATACTGCTATAATGAAAAAGAAAAATCATTAACTTGTCTTTTGTGATATAGGTATTTAATATCTAAGTATCATAGAACATTTTTGTAACTTAATTAATTTTCTGTGTAACTAATGTAGAGTACGATGAACATTAAAATGCCATTAGCGATTTCTTTTACCGCTTCTTTTTTCACTTTTTTTTTATATACCTACATACTCCTTGTTACGCCAAAATCTTCTCGAACCTTTTTAACCAACTAAGTGCTATATTACCCTGACTTAATTTTTTTTTTTAATCAATGTCCGCTTCCAATCTGGAGCATATGGCCTCCTAATGGAGGTATCTTAACAGTATTTTTTTCTACGAGAGCTGTTTGTTACTCAGTTGCTCAACCTCACTTTTCTCAAAGAGATTATTAGGGAAAGAATGATAAGGCTAGAACAGGACTAGTGGTTGGCCAATCGCTATTGCTACACCAAATTATTAAAGGATCAGAAGGACGGGAGGAAAGGAAATGATGTGAATTGACATCACAAACTTCAATCACAACTTTCAATTGAATAATTCTCATATTCACTGTGATCTGACCGGGAATCGAACCCAGACCTGCGTGATCGGTAGAGCAAGCTCTAACCAACTGGGCTACACTTAAAGTTTACAAGTAAAAAACTTAAATTAGGTAGGTTTTCAAATAATCATGCAATACTCATTTTCAAGTGATTTCTTTGTAAATACTCAGTTTCTTAGAGATGAATCGTCGCCTTTACTGTAAATAAATTCTAAAATAACATTTGCAAGTTTTTATATATATATGTTTTTATTATAGCATCATTTTAGACATCTCATAGCTCTACATATTTATGTAAGATTTTGCTGGTAACAAAGATGGTTCAATGGTTGCATAAGCATAAGGTAATATTACAATAACTTGATGTTACAGTTTTAAGACTAAGATAAATATTTTACATAACAAAACCATCAAAATATTGAATTCAGAGAATATCTGTTTCAGGATTAAACTCATATATTATTAGAGGGGTATATTTTTGTGAGAATGGTGGTGGTAGGTCAAAAAATAAGAAACATCATAAAACGTCATTTGAAGATGAATTTTAAGTAAGCCTTACTAATTATTAGTAACACCGTTTTTAGTAAGAAATCTTCAATATCGAAATACCTAACAATTTGTGACAAAATCTGTGAGAATGTACATAGTTTGAACGATTCAAATTTAATATTAAAATTCCACCAAGCACCTTCAGTCGAAATCTTAAATTATATCGAAATACCTGTTTTGAAAATGCAAAAATACCGTCATTTAGGTATTGACAATCAACTAAAATAAAATATTAAATGCATTTAATATATCATTACAAACCGTAATATTTTTTTCGCGATTAACTACATTTATTATAAATATCTATTCTGAGTTGTCAATATTGACAGGTTTCAGAATTGATGAGCCTCTCAATGATTAAAATCTGCCGTTTATGGCTATTATATAGTTTTCAATGTCGGTATTTTACATGAAATATCGAAAAACAGATTTAGATTTTCTCCCTGGTATAGCCATTCCAATTGGGCGTATTTTCGTAATACGTATTGATTTATTCATCAAGCTCTGCTAGTACACATATTGAGATTATTTATATAACTTGTCAATTTCACGGACTCCTTGCTGGTTTTGGTATGATAGTAGAGATATAAAAAATGTCTGAAGATTCCTACATAATCTTTGCATTACGAGCGTGTATATCAGATAATTACAAAAATGATTTAAAACTCTTGCATTTTGCCTTTTCTTCGAAATTATTTGAAACTTTTTATTAGATACTGTGGTTAAATTTAAATATCATTACATAGCAGCTAAGCGGTTAAAGTCGAAATTTTATTCTGTAGAAAATTAGTTCGACCCTTGGTGGAACTCCCTGTAAATTTAGTTTTCGATCAAGTGAGATGACGAAGCAGATTCTCAGCGTACCCTTCTTAGTTTGAACTCTCTTTCAAATGCAAGCCGTGCCAAAAGCGTTAACAAACTACTTTATTAAACGGCCACGATTTCAAAAAAAAAACTTTTAAATTGGAATTTATATACTCACAAAAGAGTTTATTTTCTGCCATTTTTGATTCACCGTTAATATATGTATATATATTGGTAATATTACGTTTTAAATTATGTTAATTTACTATCACGGAGACAGCAAAACTACCCAACAATAGAATCTGATATATTTTATTTTTTAACCAAAATCCTTATAATTTCTTATTCTATTATTTGTAGCGATGAATAATTTCAGTAGGACGGATGTGAACGATGTATTACTGAAATTATAATAATGTAATTCGAGTAGATAATTAATTGTCTTTTTCAATTCGTTTTCACTGATTCGCTATATCGATTCGTACCACTTTATAACGAAAAACAAATGACTGTGTGTCGCATTCTGATTCTGTGAGATCGATTGCTTACCCTGACTAAGAAATATTAGAGTGAGAATATGCAATTGATTTTCGACGATTCTTTTATTTTTGTGTTATTTGATTCTCGTTTACTACATCGGATAAGGCAGTTTAGATTAATTTGTTCGAGAACGACGTACTTACCTATGTATATTTTATACTACTGACTGCATCATAGGTGGGGAACTTTTTCATTTCTAGAGGCCACATTCATTTATCTGATTCAACATAAGGCCTCAGTAAAGAAAACGTTGAAACCTCTTGACATTTTTTTTGATCAAAGTGAATATATTGCATCATAAAATTGTGTATTTATGAAAAATTATCAAGATTTATTCAAAAAAAAAATTGGTACAAGTCAAAAGACTGCATCAGAGTGGTCAACAGGCCCCAGGTTCCCCATCACTAGACTACACCATACCTTTGCGATCTATAGAAGAAACGACACTCGTAAGAAAATGTATTTATTTACCTATAGGTATAATTAAATTATTTAATAATCATTTGTGCACTATTATATTGTAAAGTAATATGTAAGTATGTGTATAAAATTATTTGGGCTTATGAAATTACTCGACGATAAAGGTATGTAATATTTTATTTTAACTTGTTCGATTTAAAAAAATCTTATTTTATTTTCCAATAGATGGTGCTAGTATTTTGATACGAATTTTGTACTGGACAACTGGTGTTTTAAACACCAAAAATGTTTAGAAATACATAATTAATACACAGTCGCTTTTAATATTACCCCCTTTTTTTGGTGCACCTAATTAAAAATAATTCGCCGGTTAAATATATATTACGACTTTTTTAAGATTTCGACTGAAGGTGCTTGGTGGAATTTCAATATTAAATTTGAATCGTTCAAACTATGTACATTCTCACAAATTTTGTCACTAACGACCCGGGTTTCGCCTTGTCAGTTCAAGTTCATCCGTGCACTTGAATGCCTGAAGATGCCGAAAGGCGAAACCCGGGTCGTTAGTGACAAAATTTGTGAGAATGTACATAGTTTGAACGATTCAAATTTAATATATTACGACAGTGATACTTAATCGGGGAACCGCGGTTCACTGCGATGCCTCAAAAGGTGCGAAATAATCAAGAGCAATTTTTAAAAATATCCCTTGCTAATTGATCATGAAAATATATTCTGTAAGCAGACTGCACCTGACCGATTCAATAATCGGTATTCCCACTATTAAGTGGGAGTTACAAGTTTTCAGATTTATTAGATTGTTTCATAAGTCTTTGTTTTTTTAATACACGCCCAATATAAACTCTTCTTCGAAAATTTAAGTTAGTTTCACTATTTTTTTGGTATTCGGTGATGACAGTAAAACTGTTTCGGTCGGCTCTCCGATTGAATAATAAAAAGTTCTTTTAATTTTTTCAACCCATCAAAGTGATATGAAAAGAAATAAAAACGTGATAATGCAGAAATTATCTATGTGTCACATAAATTTTTGGTACTTAGCGCCTTTTTTATTTCCTGTATTCAAATACATAACATAATGTTGTATTCATTCTAACGTGGACAAGCTGTCAAAAATTCTGAATATTCTTGGGAATCTTTTTCCTTCTATCCCATCCACGGTATTTTCAAAATATCGCACCAAGTAACTATCACTTTTTAATGTAAAAGACCATACAATATATTGAAGAATTTCTTGCTCCAAATGATGTAAAATTCTATGAATCTGTAATTTAAAAATGGTAAACAGGTGGTGGATGGTTGTAAAAAATGATATAAGATATTTAATTAGTGATTTGATTTATTTTTTTCCCATTTAAAAGGACGCACATAATACACAAATACTTTTAAGACAATCTGATTTTTTCCTTTCCCCACCACATCTTTCAGTTACTTACACTTTTCTCTCATTGAGTGATACAATACAAAGTAGTATAAGCTTTTTGCACCTTGCTGCTTTATTGAAATAATTGTTAAAGCTTCGAAACTCATACCTGCTATAAAATAAGTAAACAGTTTGTTATTTCAACTTTTTCATAACATAACTGATACAGGCAGATAGTTTTATATTAGAAATAGAACTGATGGAAAAGGAGATACACAGTTCAGTATAAAATGTCTACGTACACGTGACAAAAAATGGCGGTTGATCTGTCATAAATATAATAAAAAAAGATTTGATTTGTGGAGTGATGTTTTTACAGTAAAGTATGAATGTACACGAAGAAGATTGTTATATTCGGTTCTAACTGTTAAAGATATGGAAATTCGATTGAAGTTGTACAGACAGTTTAATTTAAACATAGTACAGATATTATTAGGATTATTTAACTGAAAAAGCTAGATTATTCCGCCTCCGTGACTACAAAATCGCTGAGAAGCACTGTAATACGACATGATAATAATATTTTGCAGTATGTAGTGCTGATTTAGGGGCAGACCTGACCCTATCGATACACACTTGATATATTGCCTTCCCTACAAGAGCCCCAAAACCTGTCCGTGTGCACTACACGCTGTTAATTTCTGTGATAAATTGTTTCAAAATATGCATCCGGCATATTAACGATTAATAAAACATACTAAGGTTAAAACGAGTAGCTTTTACAAGCTTTAAAGTGGCAAATATGAAATATTAATGAAATACCGACAGTATCGACTGAATAAATCTGGTATCAGTATTATGATGAAGTTTTAGTATGTATATATTTGAACATTTAAAGATCAAGATTCAGATTTGAGACAAGTTAAGGAGCAGTGTAACGATTCAGCTTCTGTGGTTGAGACATTTGTTGATGACACAAATTACTTATTCAAATTACAAAAATGTAGTTAAATAGGAAAACGAGGACGTCTCAGCTGATTAAGGTATTACTTACACTCTTTCGCAGATCTTTCACCCTGTGAAATATATTTTTCTAATTCTATCAACATTAAAAAATTGCAATTTTTAAACGGCAACACATTAAGTTCTTTAGCATTTAAAAATGTCTGTTTGTTATGCTGAGTATGCTTTTAATATTTTTTTAGTTGAGATGAAGTAATTACAAAATAATGGTTGGTGTCCTTTCCGCCATATAAACTAAAGTGTTGGTGAAATAGTAAACTATACATTTTGTTTACAACTAAATCATAAGGATTACAACTAGTTTTATACTAGCTGGTGTCCACTGCCCCGGTGCTATTTCATCACCTTCAATACCATAAAGACACTGTCAATAATAAATAGAATTTAACTTAGAAGTTAGTTAGTTAGTTAGTTAAGATAACTATCCGTATGAAAAGATGTTAATGTATTCAGTAAAACAAATTTATTCCTACCATTATTGATATATTTATTTATTCTATATATGTGTATAAAAAACATTTCTAGGGTGGGTAAAATTGTATTCATTTACCATATGGATTTTTCCTAAGTAGTTATTTATCTATCGATTTATTAAACATTGCATACGATTGACAAATTATAAATCGAAGACTTTTACAATGAAGAAAAAATATATTACAATTTAATATCAAAAGCAGTAGAAAACAAATTGGCAAGTTATTCAACTGACTAAGCTCTGACAAACTTTACTTTATTACATAAAACATAGCATCAGTCGGAACTCACCCACGTCCACGTGGAATATGTCAAAATACAAAGCAATATTGTTAAAACCCGTTAAAGCTCTCGCCAGTGGCATCCCCATTAGCAGGCTGGTTATACACCTTTGGTGAACAAACAATTCATGTCCACGATTAAAAAAAAAATAATCAGGAACATTTAACTTCACGTTCTCAAGAATGATGGAATTCTCATGTTGGCCTTGTATAAGTCGAAAGAAATATATATGGGCAGGTATATTTATCTACTGTATTCAACTGAATGGGGAAACATATGAATAAAAACCTCAAGCGAATACTGATTGGTATGTAAATACTAGGGTTTTCAGTAAACAAAATTGTTTGTAAGAAATTATTCGAAATGTTATTGAAAACTTGGAGAGATTAATTAAATTTAACAGTCGCTTTTGACGAAATATGGGACGTATTTATATACCCTTGAAGCTTAAAATTTCTCTTCCCAAATGAGAAACGCTGTTTATATTGCAAATGTTATATCAAGATCAGCCATTATTCCACCGCAGTGGTTTCTGATAATCCTCTCATAAATTTATCGTCTTGGCTTTAGTGAGAACAAGCTTGCGTCATGTCGCATTGGCTCGGCGTCGTGTACGCTCTTATCCGACAGCTAGATTTAGAGTTTGATTGAGGATGATCATTTCTGATCATTGACTATCGGTCGGCTTGGTGTGCAGCCACTCCTGACACTTCTTGACAAATCGCTTTACCAAACATAATAATTGTCAATCATTGGTATCATTACTGTATTGCCGCCTTAGTTAAACTTTTACAAATTGCGAGTAATACATATATTTCTGTTCTGTTCGCTTGCAAATTTCTAAGCAAAGGCTAAAACTATACATAATTTAATTAAACAATCAATTTATTAAAATAGAAGGTCTCGCGTATATGAGTTAAGAACGCCTCTGGCTCATTGTTCATTGCAACGGATAGATTTTATTAAAATATAGTAATAAATAATGTTCAACTTAACTGGGATGATTTTAAAATCTTACTAACATAAATTCGATCACTTGTCGTGATAAGACAAATGTTTCTACATAAACCATTTGCAGTTATAGTTTGTCCTTATAAATTATAGGTGTCGATGTAGTAGACCGTGACACTCACCCTTGGCGGTGTAGTGGTTAAAAAGTTGTGATAAAAAAATATGATTTCAACCTTGTTGCTGCTTTATATCTAGATTACATGGATTCGTTTTTTTTTTTTTTATACCATGTCCGCTCCCAATGTGGAGCATATGGACTCCTAATGGAGTTTATCTCAACAGAAGTGTTTCTACGAGAACTGCTTGTTACTCAGTTGCTCAACCTCTCTTTTTCCAAAGAGAGTAGGGATAGAAGGATAGGGGCTAGGACAGGATTAGTGGTAAGCTAATCGCTCTCGATACGCCCCGTTCGTAGGATAGGATGGGTGAAAGGGGGGAATTCAATACATCACATACACCCATGCCTTTGAACAGAAATTCATAAATCGATTGAAAAATCAATTTTTAATTTACGATGTTTTTATTCAAATTTTCAACGTCAATTTAAGTCAAACCTTGTGTTTCCAATATAACAATTTATGGTTTTTATGACTTTGCCGTTTCACGATCACTGGCTTAAATCTGATTTGAATATTTATATTGTGTTCATATTTTTAATCGATTTATCCAAAGTAATGGATTTCCGTAATGTTTTTATCCCTCCTCATCCGTATTATTCAATTCTGAAATCGAGAACTGAACATCGAGAACGAGAATCGAGAAGAATCGAGAACGATAAACTATTATTTTAACCTATCTTAACAGGTTCGAAAAGGTTGTGATTGGTCAATAACTTTCGAAAAGACGAAGTTTACATAGAAATTACGCCTGCTCCTTTTTTCTTTACAGAAATCAGGATGGTCTCTACCAGGTAGCATATCGACTCTAGAAAGGAGAAAGGACGTAACCCACACATATCAAATAATTTAAAGGAGACAAAAAACGTTTTTTGATAATTTTTGGCTAAAAGAAAATTATGAAATATACACAACCCTGAATTTCACGGTGACTAATAAACTGGTTTTTTATTGACTCAAATTAATTTAATAAATTGTTCAAGAAAAACCTGTTTTTAGGTCTTTTTTTCTGGTTGCAATTTTCACAAGGCTTTCTTTTTTCAAACTTAAAAGCTAAATTTAGATACTAATTCGGCATTTTCAGCTTCCATACTTTTGATAGAACGTGTGTCAAGTTGTATAAATTGTGATTATCGAAAAAGAGCTGTTTTGGAAAATTGAGGGTTACGTCGTTTTTCCTTTGCACAGTCGATATGGTTGTGTCAAGAATATCGTCGATTATATGACCTGCTATAAAACATAGACAAATTACATAAAACAACCCACCCCATACGTTTTTATTCGATTTATGAATAATAATCCCAATAAAAGTGGTGTGTAGTAAAAACCATTAGCGAACAAAACAAATCCAATCAATCTCATTAAAGTAAAGTTGGTCAATTAATAGAAAACAAAAATTAAATCTACACAGAGGTACCTACTTACATATGTATGTTCAAAGTGAACGAGTTTATACTATGAACATTTGCGTATTTATTTCCACAACCCAACTAATCAGGAATCATTTTCGATGGTTTAGTAAATGTTAAACAAAGGGTTGTAGAATCTGTGTTTACACCCGGCTGATGGCCTTTCAATGCAGGCGATTATCGGTCATTCCATATTTGTTTTGTTTCGATCGCTTTGTGTGGAGTTTGGGGTAGACATCAAACAAACAGCCTGATTTATAGTTGCATATTCTATATTACACTATACATAGATTAACGTCGTATTGTTTTAAAGTGCATGATAATAAACAAATACCAAACACGGTGATAGAGTGAACTCATATTAATTGCAGTATTATTGAACGGATACGGACAAATAAATATCGGACTACATATAATATTAAAATTATGAATACACCTATCCCTCGATTAACACGGTAGATAGGTTCCTGAGAAAAACGTGCAAATCGAAATTGTATATTTTTAAATGTAAAACCGTGTAAATCGAAAAGTACACGAAAAACGCATAATTTGGGTGTTTTCTAAAATACATAAAAACAAAATTATTAAAAAGTATAAACATACGTATTCTTTTATTAATTAAATACAGGTAAAGCTTATAGAGTAACAAAAAAATGAAATCCAAAAGATTCATTAAAAAAATATTGCAACGGTTGCTGGAGTTTTTATCATTCATCACTATCACAAATCACTGCGACTTGACTTGATGACTTGCTGTGAAAGTATTCTTTGGTAAGTAAGAGGATGGTATCTTCTATTTATTTTTTTCATCAATCCGCAATGCTTTATTTGTAATAGCATTGGTATCAATTGCATCCGTTTTTGAGTTGGATCCTCTATCCAAATCATTAATGCCTTCTCCATGTTTTCCATTGCAATATCTCTGATATATGAAGTTGTGCTCGCACTCGTAGTGCCAGCTGCTACACTCTTTCTAATTGAGTTTTCATTTTTTTCTATTACTCTATTACTCTGTTCTGATCCAAAAAAAAATTTTTGGTTGCTAACGAAATAACTTTTCTTTTTACTTCTTTCGACATAGTAAGGCTACAAATATTATTCAAGATATAAAACACGTAATTAAAAATGATGTACTCGTTTTTTACTTACGAATATGAAGAATTAAAATTTTCAAGTTAACTTTTTTAAACCGTGTAAAAGCGAAAACGTGTAAAAAAAGTACCGTGTACATCGAGGGATAGGCGTACTGTAATTATGTTAACTGTCAGATAGATTAGTTTGATTTTTTTTTCATAGAGTAAGTACTATTTCTTTTTTGTATTATCACTACCAATTTAATAATATTAGCACCATCTATGAATAACAGTAGATTATAATAAATCTGCCATGACAATAAAATTAAACCAGTTTTACTAGCAACACACAATTAATATAATATTTTTTGAAAATAAGTCAATTAAGTCTAGATTTAATTTGAAGAATTACGAATGCGTTTGATATTAATCAAAGATTTTTTTCTTATTTTTAATGATGTTAGCTTAGGTTAGGTAGGCGTGTTTGGAATTTAGGGCCCGGCCCGCTGAAAACTTATTATTCACCATTCCTAAGGTTGATATTTAAAAAATTAAAACAAACAATATGATGTGTGAACTCGTAGTTTTCATTGTGCTTTGAATGGAGAAGGAATAACAGGGGCGACCTTCGACTCCCTTTTTAAAATATTTTTTTTAAAAAATCTTAAAAATAACAAAGCACAATCAGTGCGATGTTTGAAATTGCATTTCATTTACAATTTTCCTAATGTCGGAAGTGTTTTTTGTTTATGTTATAACATACTTTGTAAAGGGCGTGAAAATAGCTCTGTGGGTGCATGCGTGCCCACGGACACTTGGTTATAAGCCCCTGAGTAAGAGCAATCAGATCTAGGATTACTCATGATTTAATTAAGTCACAACGCTCAATTATATAAAAGAATAATTCGTAATAGTTCAAATATGAAATTATGTATCGTAGCCAGTTTTATGGAATGGTTAAAATTTTGCGATTAATAATATTATAAAGGATTTACTGTAATATTCGAAATAATAATAATACTGTATTTTGATGAGTACAAAAACCCCAAACACATCAGTGATTGATTTTGTAGTTTTTTTTTTTATAAAAAAATTGCTTGGTGGATTATTACAAAGAAAATACATCTCAGCGTAAGTAAGTTGTTTTTTTGTACATTAAATTTGCTCGAAAAATACTAACAACAAGAATTTTCCCTAATAGCCTCATAATTCACGCAAAATTTTAATGCAATGTCGTCGTTCGTATTTATTTTCTCCTCCGCCAAACAAATAAAATAAAATCCAATTTAATATCATTGTCAACAAAGCTCTTTAAAAAATATATCGTTGAATTTTGTGGTCATAATATTGTATATGTATTGTTCTTTCTCAAAACAAATAAATTTCATTATTACAAATGTCAAAGTTAGCATATTTTTTTCTGGTTTTTAATGCAGAGAGTATATAATAATGAATTTTTCGCTAATTTTACGTTATTATAATGAAAATTTACAAGGAAGATTAAAGCTCAACTATTAAATATTCGAGCTCCATTTTTATATTTGACATAGAAATGGCATTCGAGAAGTGTGTTTTTCAGTGATACAGTTTTTCCGAAATAGATTAATTAAGTTCATATTTTTATTTTATATCAATTTTAAAAACTCTAATTTTATACGAGTTATTGAGAATTTAAGTGACCCAAGTAGAAACATGGTAAAACTTTCTATTGGTCAAATACAAACACGTATTTACTTGGTGTTTTGGTGGATTGTATATTATTATTTGAGAGAGATAGCACTACTGTAGTGTGTATTTACGGAAATCTCTTCACTTTTACGATTCTTAAGAATATGTATAGTAGATGTATAGTAGTTTTCCTAAAATACCACTAGTATCAGTCAGTGGCGTAGCTAGACATTTGGGGCCACACAATTCTTGAATTCATTATGAAGAAATTTAAGACCCCTTTTCGCTAGTCCCTCATGCATTGCATGCCGCTGCTATAAGGTGGCTACGCCGATGGGTTACTTATACCTCTCAGGGGCTCATATGTGGACCAACATAATATCATGTTCTTTCGTGACAGATGAAAACATATTATTGGAACATTAAATTGAACCAAGAAAACCTACAACATTAAATTGGGCCCTCGAGAGGGGATGTGAGCCAACTAGTAAAATGGTTAAACTTCTTCTTGGACTTTTAAATACAATCACGTCATTATTTAGTGTTTTGGTGGATTGAATAATTTAATTTTACGGAGATAACACTATTGCAATGTGTATTAACTGAGGTTACTTAACTTTTACAATACTTTAAGACGTGTAGAATATTACAACTCATCTACTTTTTTTCTAAAATACCACTTGGCTCACTTTACCTCTAATGGGCCCATTTAATATGCGCTTTATATCGTTTATATTTAAGATAAGTGTTTTTGGTTTTTATTTTTATAATTTATTATGTTGAAGTCGAAGTAAAGTTTCCGTATGAAATTTTAATTGCATAAAGAAAAAACGGACGTAAAGCATAAAGATATAAAGCATTTCTTGTCAGATAAAGGAATGGGTAGGTAATCTTAACGTCATGCCAATGGATGCGTGTATTTGGCGTCAGAAATCCCAAGAGGTATTTTGTGAGATATAAGTAGAAAACTAACAGGGCTGTGATATATCTTCTACTGTTATTATTATCAATAGATGATGGATCTGGGAGTTTTTCTTTTAATTTTCGGTTTATGTCCGCTTTCAAAGACTTCACTGATTTATTTTAAAAAATCACAAAACAGAAACAAAAAAATGTTCATTGTAAAAGCATAAACTAAATTTGATAACCTTGTTATTCCACCTACTGTGTTACAAAATGCGACAAAAATACATCGCAAGCAGGGTTGCCAGTAGGGATTCTGAAGTCTCAGGTTTTTCAAAGTCCCGGGACTCGATACGTGATAAAGTCAAAGTCCCGGGACTTCCCGGGACTTGGGACTTTTATTTCCCCTTCAATAAAATTATAAATTTAATAAAATTAAATATTTTTATGTACGTACTAAAAAGGAATGATAACGGTACATGTATTTAAAAAATATCAATGAATTGGGTAAAATTATGACCGTTACTTCACAAAACACAATACAGCTTTTATACCTTTTTTTGTCTTATTGAGACATTGGTAACTTTGTGCAATAGTGAAAAACATTTGTAAATAAAACAACATCAGGTATGAACATTTAATTTTAATATTTTGTAATTTCTTTTTGCAACAGTTATATTTTTATACGATTAAACGTTTTAAACAAATTTCTAATAATATAAATGGAGATATCTTTCTCCCAATTTTTTAAAATGCTTTCTTTCAATTTAACTATTTCTTTACGCAGCTTAAGCCTGTAAAATAAGTGCCTAAGTGTTTTTTTTATCTGCATGTCTGTACCCATCATAAAAATCATCCGCTTTTCTTGGAGCTACCCTCTTATACCTGCTTTCATTCAATACACATCAGTCCTTTTGAGGGTTTCTTAACCAGAATTGTTTTTTCAAAATTAAAATGTACAATTTATTAGCACATTTTAAATTACAGTCTTAATTCCCGGGACAACAAAGTCCCGGGACTTAATACAGCAAAAACCACAAAAGTCCCGGGATGTCTCGACACAGAATCCCTAGTTGCCAGACGTCCCTATTTGAGCGGGACTACAGCGAGCTAAACAGAATAATATTCTACACTTCTTAAAGTATCGTTAAGGTGAAGTAATATCAGTTAATACAGATTGCAATAGTGCTATTTCCGTAAAATAAAAATATGCAATCCACCAAAGCACCAATAAAGACGTGATAGTACTTAAAAGTTCATGAAAAAAAACAATTTTACTAGTTGCTTCACTTTACCTCTAATGGCCCCATATAAAGTATTGATTAGTGTTCAAGAAGAGCGTAATTGCTTTTATGGGGTTCATGCCATTACCGGCAGTGCTTTTTTTTAACCAGACAGTATTAAATTGATTCCCAAATGTTAAAAATACGCCCAAATTGAGAAATACCTGGCGAGTAAATCAAAATAGGTATTTCTTTATTCCATATAAAATACAAATTTAACATTTAAATATTTCAATTCATCGAGAACAACTTTATAACAATATGTAATAGTTTATAGAGTCAAAATTAAACTCTGGTTAATTTTCAATACCGGTATTTTTACATTTTCAAAACAGGTGTTGAGAAAGATGAAAACCGGGATCCCGGTTTCAGCAATACTGGTATGCAATCCCTACTGGCCAACTTATGCATAGATAGAAAATTCGGCAAAGATATCACAATTAGAGCCCACAGTCCCAGAATCCCGTCCAATTTTGTGATCCCAAATCCCGGGATTGTGTTAGCACTAATCCCGGGATTGAGAAAATTAGACAAATTTGTGCGAGGACTAAAAAAAGAGCCGAAATTTAGCTTTATTTTGGCAATTCCGTAAATTCCTGACTTTTTCAAGAGCTAAAAAAAAATACTCGCGTCGTTCTATTTTGGGAAATTCGTATATTCCTGGGATTTTGGATTCTAAATTCTGTCAAGAGGTAAAAAAAAGTCTCGCGTCGTAACATTTTAGGAAATCCGTAAATTCCAAGATTTTTGTAAATCGACAAAAGTTTGTTTGAAAAATCCCAGAATTTAAAAATCGCCGAGTAAAAATTTTTCAATCCCGAATTTATGTTGAATGTTCAATCTCGGAGAAATTGTTAATCTCGAAATCCCGGATCACAAAGAGGGTCCGGGATTGGATGCCCTAACTAAAATGAATGTCCAAAAAATCATTTTGTCTTATCAATAACTATTATGATTTTTTCGTTCAATAATACCTAGTATTTCAATTAAGTGTATGGTGTTGTACAAAACCTTATATGTTAAAAGATAAGAATGAATAAATGGAAGCAAAAATTTGGAGATGCCGGGGATCGAACCCGGGGCCTTTCACATGCAAAGCGAACGCTCTACCACTGAGCTACATCCCCAGATGACGCAGGAGAATACATTATTGCTCAGATAGACAGACTATTTTTGCGTGATAGTTTATGCAATTAAATTCCAGTATGAAATTTCTACTTGTAGTATTAATATGCAGTCTGATTTATATTCTGTCAACGCAGGTGTTTTAAGCATCAAATGTATTTATTTAGTATTCTTAGCGTACTACGAAACATCATTTAAGCTCGATGCACTATTATTATTCAGATTTAATACATATACGCTCTGAAGTGTTCAGTGGTGTTGCTAAATGTGATCCATATGATACATGAAGTCACGCATTTTCGTATTCTTATTTTGACCGCCCCCTTCTGCAATTGTCATATTATTTTTAGTTCCCTGATCTCAGCTATGACTAAATTGTTTTCCCTTCTTTATGATATTTCATTAAAAAATGATTACACGACCCGTGATCAATATATTACATACAAATGAATAAGGCTCAAAAGTTTAAATAATATTATTTGTTTCTCAGATTTATTTAAAAGCGTCCATCGGTATGGACAGTGCCGTTCCTAGTGCGGGAGTCCGCCCCTAGGCAGAATTTAAAATACCGTGCTAACTATTTTTCGTTTTTTTTTGATAATTTCACTGCATATGAATCAAGTAAAGAAACAAGAGTATCGGTTACATGTTTCGGTAAGGTTCATCGGTTATAATATTATTACTAGCGAAAATGTATTTTTCAACAAAAAAATATCAAGGACATTGAGTCTTCATATTTATTCTGAACCAAATTCGTTTAAAACCAAATATTTAGTCATTTTTTTTTGTGATTATTTGCCACTCCTTAGGACATGCCGCCCCTAGGTTACTGCCTACTCGCCTATGACCACGGGACGTCCCTGCATGGACCTGGGCGATATTTTATCCCTTCCCACCAATTAGCCTGAAAACTATACTGAAAAACGATTTCTTTATCGTAATCTTCTCCGAAAATAAAGCGACCGATTTACAACCAGTTCTCGTTAAACATGAGAACATTGTGATCGAGGACGGCTTAAATATACGAAAACTCTAGTGGTCTTTAGAGCTTTGGTTGTGAGAATTGATTCTATATTTGCCACCCCTAGTTTAAAATAGCGCGCTTACTATTTTTAGTTTTTTTTTTGAAATTGCACTGCATAATATGAATATAATTAAGAAACAAAACTACTGGTTACATGTTTCGGTAAAATACATCGTTGATAATATTATTACCAGTGAGAAAGTATTTTTCAACATATTTTTATCAAGGACATTAGTCATATTTATTCTATGCCAAATTCGTGTCAAAAAATCATTAATTTAAAAAAAAAAATGTGAATATTTGTCGTTCCCTAAGATTTACCGCTTCTAGGCAACTACCTACTCGCATATAACCACGAGACGTCCCTGGGTGGACCTCTCTGATATTTTATTCCTTTCCACCAATTAGCCGATACTGAAAAACGATTTATTTTTCTTATCCAAAAAATGATAACGTTGTGATCAGACACGGCTTAAATATACGAAAATTCAAGTGGTCTTTGGTTGTGAGAACTGATTCTATTTGTTCACGTTTAACCTAGTGTTACTGAAATTAAATAAAATCACGCGAAAGTGACAACCTTGAATATGTAGACTGGTATACCGAAGGTTCCAGAAGGGTTAGCGGGGTAGAGTATGCTACGGGAACGGTGGCGTCGGCTGGCTTCTCGCCGAGAGGCTGCAACTACGAAGCTCGAGCGTCGCGACGGCGGGCGCCGCGATGTCGGACGCCGATTTCTATGTCAACCAGTAAAGAGCAAACAAAATGCGCAGATTAAAGATTCCTTTTATATCACATGAAATCGTAGCAAAAAAACGTTCGAAATCGAAGTGATTTTACATAAAAGTGGGTATATAATAAAGTTGAATGGAAAATATATCTCAATTACCCCCCATGTCCGTGAAACAAATCTTTGAGTATTTACGATGAATAAAAATAATAAATTAACTACTGCCGGAACTGTAATCAAATGTTAAACATAGTTTACTTTGATTGTAGTGGTCATGGGCCCATATATTTAATGAATGACGAAGGCTTGGATGTCTGCGATCTCTAAACTCCCTCTCAACGTCCCACTCAGCCTACCAGCCGAAGCCAGATAACTTAAATCATAGTTTCTAATCCTTTTTGAGCCAGTGGTCTTTTTGAGTCTCATATTTTCCGTGGCCCCGTATTTTTATACAAGCATATAAGTTTTTCGAGACTCGGGGATACAACTATTTCGGGATTGATAACTGATAAAAAAGCGATATATTGAAAGATTCAAAATCTTACCCAGGAATTTAAGGATTTCTTAAAGAAATGAGACATTTTTTTAAGCTTTTCCGGAAATTTCAAAATATTTTCTCACTGGCCACTTTCAAAAACTCACAAATTTACGGAATTCCCGAAATGAAAAGATGCGAGAACTTTTTTCTCTCTCTCGCGCAGTTCAAACATTTTTTTGTCGCTGCCCGTGGCCCCCAAAACTGTGCTGTGGGCTGTTGCTTCCCTATTTTTTTTTCACCGTGCCTCCCTTGGAACATAGCAATCTGGTTTTCGGTTGAGAAACCGTGATTTAGATAACATCTTGTTTTATCTACATATTAAGGTAAAAATAAAACTGTTTGTCAGTTATATAAAATTCGCATTAAGTTGTTATTTCAACTTCAACGTCAGAACTAGAACTCAATAAAAAAGGTATTTTGAACTAAAACTTATCCAAGTAAATGCTAATTCAATCAACCATATCCTTCTATTCTCTCTTCGAAAAGTGGTTGAACGACTAAGTTACAAGCAGGTCTTGTAGAACAGCCTGTTGAGACAATTTCCACCAGGAGCTCACAAGAGCCACATTAAAAGCATACATGACCACAAAAACATTATTTTGCCTAATGGAATCACGTACACTCTGCATGTTTGTATATTTAAACAACGCCAATAATTACGAGATGAAATTAGCGTTAAATCTCGTGAGTAGCTCGTAACAATTCGGGAATACAATTTGAGATTTCATTTATTCATTGGGATCCGCGAATCCTTTGACCATCCCGCCCTAATTAAAGAAAAGTTCTTGCGAAAAATGCCTGCAAGAGATTCTTTCACTCATCTCATCGTCTCGCTTCCATTTTTGAACTACTTGATACATGCCAAGGCTTTTATAAAGGTTTTTAAGATGAACGTTAAAATATGAAGACGTAATAATTACACCACGAGTCTGCAATTAATGCCGATTGAATTCAACGATAGGTTAACAATCATTGCATATATTTGTTGTACTATTACTAAAAAAATAATAAATAAATGTCTTGTCTAAATGTTTTTTTTTTCATATATAAAACGTCATAATATCATTGATATACCTCTTGGTGGCATTTATTTTATTGAATGTTATTTAAGTACAGTACATATGAATAGTAAATCTCATTGAAAAAGCTAATTATCAATAATTGGTTATATTTTTAAAAAAATATTCTCATTTTAAATTATTTTAAATTAAGAACAGAACCAATTTTGCTTATCGCAAGCATTATAAGCTAATAAACATATTATACATTATTTATTAATATTAGCTATATTGCTATATAATACAAACATGTTTTTATCCAGTGTTGAGAAAATGTTAAATATTGTTGAAATATAATATTACAGTACATATTTAACAAATCACAATTCCTTGCCACGCACGTCTAATATTGGGAAAAGTATGTACTTACTAGGGCCTCCAATCCCGGAATCCCGTCCAATTTTGTAAGACCGAAATACCGTAATTGTGATAGTACTAATCCCGGAATTTCTGGATTAAGGAAATTTAAGGATGTTGCACGAGAGCTAAAAAAAGGTCCCAATTTTTAGGTTTTTGAAATAAGAAATCTTGGAAGAGCTAAAAAAACGGTTCCGCGTCTTTTAATTTTGAGAAATCCGTAAATTTCCAGGATTTCAAAAAATCGCCGGAAAAAAATTCTCAATCCCGAATCCCGACTTTCCATACGATTGTATTGTGAATGTTTTATAACGCATTGGAAATTTGTCTATCCCAATATCTCAAGATTAAAAAAAGGGTTCGATTGGATGTTTTTGTAACTACGTTTTTTCGATAAGTATTAAAGCGTAACTACTTGCGATGTCTTGTTTTTTTAATCTTTGAGACGCCTTTTGTAAAATTTGGTGTTTGTAGATCCAGGTACATATATACGTAGAAAGTGTCGATTTGTCTTTCATGTTTGTAATTTTTTAATTTTCTTGCGAATGGCATATTTTGTAACGATTTCTATTGAAAACCGAGCACGTCGAACTTGAGAAGGATAACCTAATTATTTGTTATACATTGGTATCAGTCATTTCATAGATACAAAACGAAAAGTCGATTGAAGATATCTATTGTCTCATTTACAACAGATTGATTTTCAGACGTTTTTGTTCACGGGTGTTATTTTTAGATCGTATTGACTTACAAACCCGAATCGGCTTTATATCAAAGAACAGTTTTATTGTTATGTGTTAAATAAAATGCCCATTCATAGATAATATACAACCTTCACGGACTAATAGATATTGAGATATTATCTATGATAATAATTAATATTTTATTTAAGTCGAATCCCTACTGGTTCAAACTGAGAAAGATTTAGAACTAATAGACAGGTAATCAAAGGGAAAGATTATTTTCCATCAATTCCTATACGCGATAATTATTAATGCTTTGTTCATTAGAGTCCATTTCAAACATTTTTTTCTCTTTGGAAACTTCATAAAAACATTGTGTGTGTTTTTTATTATTATTAAATTCTCATCATTCTCGATGCGGCAATTTGTGATAATTACAACAGTTTGTGAAAGTTTATTTTAAACAATACCTTTTAAGTATCAAACATACATACTTTGAAAAAAAATACATTTTGTATTATACATAGAGAGAGTGAATCAAGAAGTATAGTTCTCAGAGAAAAACTATGCTTGTGAGAAAAAACGTTAATGTTAAAAATAATGTAGCGCTTAAGTAATTTGGTTTAGATATGCCAATGTAGATTTATTGAACATTTTGTCAAGAAATTTTAGCACAGAATAAATATGAATTAAGAACCTTTATTTATTTTAAGAGATTGTTTTGATTCAATTTGTTTGATCTAGGGGCCGTACTGATTATTTCACAGAATAATTGTTATAATATATACTTGTCGGATTCCTGGTCTAGTTGTTATGGTTTTGCAATTACGACTAGATGATCCTGAGTATAGTTCTCAAACTCTCAACAAGATTAATATCACAATGTTGAATGTTTGTGATGTCTTCTCTACCCAAGCTGATCTCGAGTGACATTACAAAATGAAATTTCGGGAATACGTTCTGGAATGCACTTGTTCATGCCGTATTTTTGATTTTTTTGATGAGGCACACTACATATAGCGGCCGTACAATTTTTAATATCACTGAGCAATTATATGACTTTTTCTTAAAAAAATACAAAAAATAACAATGACACGTTTTTATAAACTAGTATTTATCTTTAT
The DNA here is from genome assembly GCA_030503985.1 of Himalopsyche tibetana. Classification (NCBI taxonomy): domain Eukaryota; kingdom Metazoa; phylum Arthropoda; class Insecta; order Trichoptera; family Rhyacophilidae; genus Himalopsyche; species Himalopsyche tibetana. Next base: position 5,047,910 of record JAPJYX010000015.1, read on the forward strand.
AAATTAACTACAGCGGTATCTGTTTCGGCGCGTTTGAAATAAGTTGATTAGCGCCAATTACGTTACTGCAATAACTCTGCGGACCACCAGAGATCCAAAGAACACCGGTTGACGACTGTTGCACTATAATTCATTGGTGGCCAAACTTTTCAAAAATCAGTCGTAGCGGTCTACTAACACCGTATGGGCAAAGTTGACATTGAAAGTGAATAAATTCAAAGCACAATATAATATGTATGGAAAGGAAACAAAATTGATAAATAATAAAAGACACTTGTTGTTTCAAAGAATCAGGCGGACGGGCGACTTGGAACGTCTACGCGGTCAACGTTTGACCATCGCTGACTATATGATAGTTTCTGGGTTATTTTTTTAGTATCGTTTTCGGTAATGACTCTAAAAATCCGTTTTACTCAGTAATACAAATGGTGAATGATATTCTTAACTTTCAAAATATTATATATGTTTCATTAGCATTTTTTTAACATGAATCAATATTATTAAAATCGGTATTAGCTGATGATTGGGCAAATACCAAAATTAAGGTTTTTTATTGGTAAAAGAAATGTATATTCATTAATTTTGTTAATAAATACACAGCATTTGTTTAGCATTAGTTTAACATTATTGAAATAGTCAATGAAGGAGTAGAAGATTGTTTTTAATTGAAGGTTAATAATACGTTTTGTATAAAAATGTAATGTTTTGTTTTCATAAAAAAATAACGTTCACATCAAACAATCGAGTTCTCAACTGTGCACAACATTGTACTAGTACTGTATAATTTGAAAAATGTATTATATTCACACAAAATTTATATATTATTTAATCAATTACTGTTAATTATATCGCCGATTAGCACTTTTTTATTACCAGATTCGCTTCTAACGTAGAAGATGAGAGCTACTAATAAAGCATCTCAACATACGTAGTTTTAAGAGAGCCTGTTATTGCTCAGTCCCTCAATCTCTCTTTTCGGAAGAATGGGCAAAGGTTACAGAAACCAGTAGTTAGCTAAATGTCTCTTAGGTCTGTACTTAGGAATTTAGGATCGAAAGGAAGGTAAACAATCACAGAAATTTAATGGACGTAAAACAGTTTTTTTTAAATTGCCATTTAAGGGATTAGAAACCGTGATTTTGTGAGAACTGTGTAGGACCGTTAAGAAGGCGGCCACAGGATTATCTGGATTTTTTAAAAATATTATATCGTTTTAAGACTTAAACTGTTTATTTAAAAAAATATCTTTTGGGATTTGATTGATGGTAATAACAATAACACGATGTTTCAAAACTACTGTAGGTCTAATTCTCTTTTTTTTAAATACATAAATGGAAAATCAAATAAATTATTCCAAAGTATAATTTAAATTTATCAAATAATCAAATGCAATTGTTAAGTATTTGCGTGTATCCAAATTTACTATTTTTCCCTTTGTTTCAGAATGTTTACGTCATTAGCAAAGCTTATTACGTGGTCCAATGTTAAATGAGATACTTTTATTTATTTATGAATCCTTTCAATAAGAATTAGCAGAAAGGAATATTTTATTTATTTACTTTTGTTTAATTGAATTTCAGTTTAACAGACCGTATAAAAACCTTTTGACGCCATAAATAGTTTGTTGAAAAAACGACATTGAAAGTTCGTATTCGTTTTGTAATCAAAACCCATTAGTGAAAAGCTTCAACACCAATTTAACAAGTGAGTGATCGTGAAAGCCTAAACCCCTGAAAGCCGACAGCCGTGTATTATAATACCCTTAATCCTCACATGTTGTTCTAAAATGACAGAGATTCTCAAAATACAATAAAAAGAATATTGTGAATACCTATTACAAGCCATACAGTAAATAATACAGGCAGTTCAAAGAACGTGATTTGAATTTTTTAAATATCTTGCGCATATTCTCCATTCGGTGATTTGGAAACACTGGAAGTTCACATGCAATATACATATTATCAGATCAGTTTTCAAACCAATATTTGCACTGACCAAATATAGCTAAAAAAAATCCGGCTGCGTGGTCGAGTGGTCAACGTCCTATGCTTAGAACGCAGATGTCACGAGTTTAAATCCAAGTACGGACAGCTTTTAAAAAATGATTTTCAATCGATTTACAGATTTCTGTTCGAAAGTGTGGATGTATGTGATGATTGTCCCACCTCAATTCCATCCTATCCCAGAAACAGGGCGTAGTGAAAGCGACTAGTTAACCACTCACCAGTCTTGACCCAGGTCTATAATTCTATTAACACTCTCCTGGAAAAAAATAAAGGTTGAACAACTATGTAACACAGCGATTTCCAACCTGTGTGGAGTGGAGTATTGCAAAGGGAGGCGCGAACCGTCCAAAATATTTATTTACTCTTTAAAAAGTGTCTTTATTACTACATGAAATAAAGGATGGGGAGGCGCGAAGATATTTTTTTTTCAAAGGGAGACGCTGGAACATGAAGGTTGGAAACCACTGGTGTAACAAGCAGTTCTCGTAGAAATTATTCTGTTGAGATAAACTCTATCAGGAATACAAATACTCCACATTGGGAGCGGAAATGGCTAAAAAAAATCTTAGAATTATACATACATACTTGCCATTTGTTGTTTAAATTATTATTTCAATACTTCTCAATTCAACATATTATGTCGAAGAAAATTGTTGTTTTATTTTAGAGATTTTAAAATTGTGTTTTATTTTTATATGTATGTATAAATATTATGCAGTCATGCTATTTCCATTTCAACATTTTATTATGATCAATATAAAAAATGTAATATATTTACACAAGGTCATGAGATTTACCACGGGAATCGTCTGACGCGGTTCAATTGAATGTCAACGGTTTGTAAGCATCAGATTTTTTTAAAAAGGCGTAATGCTTACCACAAATCAAAATGTATTTGTCAGTGTCAATTGAATCTTAAGACAGCCATGAGACGTTTGCACGGGCGTGATGGTCGTTTCCCGCGATTTATAATTAAAAATAAACATTTTTATGACGTTGGTTTATGAGTGTTTTTACGAGTGAAGCAAAATAAAAATTGTCTTTTTTTACAACAAGTATTAGCAACAATCTAAAAGTATATCATCATTAATAACTCTACTAGGGTTGCCAGATTTCTCGGAAGTCAAACCGGGACATTTGTCCGAGACTTTTGAATCCAAAAACCCAGAAGTTTACCGATTATTTAGCACTTCCAAGACTTTCGATTACCAATTTCCCCAAATAATCAGCGTGAGTCGTAAACTGGGACATTTGGGCGTCCCGAGAGGTTTTTTCGGGACACCGGGACACGAGACTCAAAACCGGTGACAGTTCCGGTTAATCGGGACGCCTGGCAACCCTATCTTATGTCAAGAAATTCAAGTGTTCACGAAGCATGAAACATGTTGCAATATGTGATAATTTATATATTTATTACAATTCAAATTTTTTAAAATATTTGTCCTCGTCCAATGTGGAGCACATAACTTTTTAATAAAGGAATGTCAAGGGATTTTTTTCTACGAGAACGTTTTGTTACTAAGTCGCTAAACCTGTATTTTTCAGACAGTTTGAGTGAAGAGAGTAGGGTCTCCAATACCGGGATCCCGTTAGATTTTTTTAATGGCGAAATCCCGGATTTTAGAATTGAGTATATGAAATGAAAAATTCTCGAAAACTTTTTGAGAACCGGCAAAATTGTTTGAATTTTACTGCTTTTGACAAAAAAGTTTAATTAAAGTCAATTTGACTGTTGAATAATAAATTTGAATTGTTAGAATTTTGTACTTTTCCAAGAGTTTTGTCGCTAACGACCCGGGTTTCGCCTTTCGGCATCTTCAGGCATTCCAAGTGCACGGATGTACTTGAACTGACGCGTAGTAAACAGTTTGTATCGTTTATATACAAAAATATAAGTAGATCACTAAGTTAAAAGACTATTAAAATGTAAATTAGCGAAAATTGAATATATACGCATGGAAAAGTACAAAATTCAAACAATTCAAATTTGATATTGAAATTCCATCAAGCACCCTCAGTCGAAATACTTAATTGTTGAATAATAAACAATATTTCCACTAGCGTCTCAAGATAAGTGGACCGCAGACCGGTGATGGTATATAAAAATGTTTGCAATCTGGCTGGTATATTTTTTAACGGTCCGTATGTGTAAACAACTTGGAATCGCTGATATACATAAACTCCGTACTTACATACTAATCGATAGTATTTAACAGGTAAATATTGTAAAAACAACTGGTTGTCGGTAAAATATTGGCGCGGCTGTACACTTAAGAGAATAATTATAAATGTGGTTGTTTGTATGCACAGATTATAAACGTACATTTTTTAGCTCGTGTTCTGCAGACATGATATTTCTTTTAGTAAACACTGAGGTGCGGGTCAAAACGTACGTGTTATAAATACCAGGTATTTAAATGAAGCATAACGTTCACAGCGTACATGTTTTTAAAAGCATTAAAATATCTTTTTGAGCGGATCGCTGGCGACATTACTGAAAATTAAGCACGTAATATATAAATATCTTTTAAACTTTACAATTAAATTTGAAATTTTATTAACACATTGCCTACGGATGACTCGTATACGAGTCTTTTCGCCGGTCTGACTGACGCGTTGAAATATATACATCCAATGCGACAAATGTTTTAGATTCTCTACAGAGATGGCGTAACAAATGTTTGATGCATCATTTAAAAAATAAAATATTAAAATAAATACACAAACAATTTTTTATTTGGTAATTTTGGCGATGAAAAATCAGCAGAAAGTTAAAATATATCTTTGAAAAATAGGCCACTAAAATATAAGCAATTTTAGGTTAAAAATAAACTTTTATATTTTGTAATTTTGTTTTTAAATAATATAAACAGGAGCAAATGGATATTTGGCTTGGTATCTATTACGTTTTAGATAAAATGTATAATTCTATGTCAAAAATCCGATTTTATATTTAAAAAAATACAAAAGTTGAGTATCGCTAATAAAAGCAGGCTTAAATATACAAAGTATTATGCAACAAAGTGTTGTACAACTGGTGTCCAAATTATTTTTAAAAATGCCAAATAGTTTTAAAGTTATACCCTTTTTTCGAAAGTACCTAATTTTTTGCAAAATTTCAAAAAAATGCCCCGATGCGAATGAGTATTTACAACAGATTAATGTTCTCTCGATAGCCAAAATAGTAAATCGACTTAAACAACTTGGTGGCTATATAATTATTGTTGTATTTTTTTCATCCATGTCCGCTACTAGTGTAAAGGATATAGTCTCCTAATGGAGGAATCTCAACAGAAGATTTGTTACCCAGTAAGACAACCTCTCTTTTCGTAAAGAGAGAAGAGATAGAAAAGATAAGGCAAGGACAGGACTAATGTTTTTCTTATCACTTACGCTACATTCCGCTATTTTAAGATTGGAAGTGTGGGAAGGAATTCGTAGACATCACAAACATTCATGCATTCAAACAGAAAACGATTTCAAAAATTCAGTTCGTACTGGGGCTTGAACCCGTGAGATCTGTTACGGAAGCCAACGACGTTGACCACAGCGATACGGATTCGACGTAATATAATAATTGTACGATTAGTTAATCTATATAGATTTTTATTGAACTAATTCAGAACTAAGCATTGTCTTCCGTATGCAGCTGTTGGGACTCGAAGGCTTAACAACCTAAACTAGAATAAAAAGATTACATTTAAAAATAGCTTCAGTACTAATTAGTCTTAACACTTGTGCCATAAAACTTTTCAAATCCGATCAGCCAATTTTCTAGCATCAAATATTTCTTTTGACTGGTGTTACAAAAAAAAAAACAGCTCGTTACACCCAAAAATACTTTTTCATTTTATATACCAATCTTAATACGACAAAATGAGACATTAGAAACAATTATAAACATATTTTGATATTACCGACCACCCTGTGATAAAAACCTGATGTAATAGATATTCGATATACCGCATTAAGCACAAAACAAATTCATAACAGGTTGGTGTGTGTTTATTACACCTAATACCACTTAGTTTTTACGAGCCTCGTGTCGTACATTGCTAAAATCATAAATCGATAAAAGAAATCAATACTCTTTCGCTCGGAATCAATTGATGAAATTAAATGAGGTGAGATAGTGTTATAAAGCAGAGTTACAAAACTCGCGCTTTGCTCCGGCAGACTGGTATACCAGGTTAATCTTTCCATTGCGTATGACCGCTATGCATGTCCCAGGGAACATCCCCTGTAGCGCGCGTGACACGTTTAGATGTCATGGAAACCCTATGTAAGAGCTATATATTGTGTTAAAATTGCATAACTTGGTTGAAAATATTACTAAATGTATATTTTACCAAATTCAATAGATGACATTAGTCAAAACAGATTCAATATAGGCTAAAATAATTTATTTATGGAACACGCCGTGAACATACGTCACAAATGCAAGATGGCCGCCATTGATTCATGGCGTTTCTCGTAAGAACTGTGCGCCACGTATTTACAAAATATGCATATATCATTATATAATTTGTTATAATGTAAATAAGCGATCGAGTGCGGGTGAAATTGAATTTTTTCAAGAATTCAATATTATAAGCATGGTATGGTGGTGGCGCAGTGTTCTCGGTCGCGCGTGGTGGTATTTTGTAATATGGCGACGTCACGCCGCAATTGTATGAAGAATGATTATTGTTGAATTAAACCGAAAATACAAGAAATATATTGTATAATATCATTGAAAAAGTTACTTGGGTGGCAATAGACATATTTGGTTAGTTAAAAAAATATTACAACCTATATTTATAGTCGATAACGCGATAACAAAATCCGCAAAAAAGCAGTCGCGTAAAGGGCATGTTCGCCAAATTTGGTGACGCGGGCAAAAGGTTAATATCAGATGTTCTCTATACACTGTACTGGCAGACGATGTCGATGGGTTGCCACTTGCCACCGAGCAGCGGATCAGCGGTTGAGAAACACTGATATAAAACACTCACTGCTGTAAATTGGTATGATATTTTTTGTATCAAGTGAAAGTGCAATAAAAAATGATTGATTATAATATTTAAAAGATATTTTCTGTTCGTCGTGACTAAGTTTAGTAAGCAAAAAGTAATCATTCGATCTTTCGTACTCCGATAGAATCTTCAGTTTTATTGAACATATATTTTGGTTTTTTAAGTTTTAAACTGCCAACTCATTTCATTCTAAATTTGAACCGTTCAAATTATGTACCTTTACAAACATTTTGTCACTAACGAGCCGGGTTACGCCTTTCGGCATCTTCATGCGTTCATGTTCATACGTGCACTCAAGTCTTGACTTGAATATATATTTTTAGAAAAAATAGTAAAATTGATAAAATCTTGCTAATTACATTAAAACAATATCACTTTACAAAAGTAGTTTTTTTCGACGAACTGATTACTGTATGGAGAGAATAAAACGCCAGTGGCGTGCTCAAACAGTGTCAAATTACTTTATCTAAAATTAAACGCCCAGGCGTCATATCTTTTTCCAGAGAAATTTTATCATATTTATTCTCATCCCTAGCATATACATGATACAATGAAAGATGGCTTTTTCTTAAGGCAAAAAAAGTAAAACATATATAGTAACACTACTAATGCGTGTTAAAATCAGGCTTGTGGAGTCGGATAAAAAAACGACTCCGACTCCGAATTGATTTTTCAATCATTTTCGTTCAACTAACATACATACATATATTTCACTTTCAGGGTGTTCACTGTCAATCTGTTAAAAAAATAAAATTTATATTTGTTCTAATTCTCACATTTATTATTAAGATCAGGACCGGGTTTTCTCATCAGTTGATAATGTTTGTCATGAGAAAAATCGGTCCTGATCTTAATTAATTAAAGTGGGAAGTAGTACAAATGTATATTTTATTTTTTGAATTACATATGTATATGTTATGTATACCATCAGATCATTATTGTTACTAAAATAACTCTAGTACATAGTCATCATTTCATCAATCAATATGGTGAATGGACCAATAATTGTTTAAAAAATTCATAAGATTTTTCCGATTTTGACTCTACAGCCCTGGTTAAAATAAATACATTTATATCACCGAATAATTATATTTTTGCAACTATTAAAGAGTGCTTTGTTAAATTTAGAATACAAAGTTTGGTGGTGTTAATGTTTTTTTTTATATTTTTTTATTAGTCCAACGCTTCGACCGATTCAATCAAGCGAGATTCAACGAGTCTGTCAACAATAGTTTCATCTGCCCATCCTTGCAGAATCATCGTGATGCCATCTCAGCAACCACTCATTGAAGCCCCTGTCTCGACGCCACTACTAACGATCCAGCGACCGACGTTAATGTAAACATTTCATATAATTATATTTGTCATGTAAAAGAAAGTGGGTAAGTGTGTTCACGAAAATAAACTAAAGAATTCTTCCATAAAAGAAAAATATCCAACAAAACACACTCGTATATACAAATGTCTTAAAACTAAATCAGAAATATGAATGCAATACGAGTTGTTTTTACATTTCATACATAATTATTGTATTCAAGCGATTCTATGGTTCGTTTTATTATTTAATGCTAAGTAATTTTCACTTGTATAGTGACTATAATATATCAAACAAAATGCTGCATGGTATAGATACAACAGCGATGCTATTCTTGACTGTATTACAATCTATTCACATATTAAGATGTTCTTTTATTTATTAGACCAATCAAAAAAGTGTTATAGAAAGAGATTATTTTACCGTCAAAACGCAAGCTCGTTAAGTAGCATTCCGTAGAAGTGTAAAACATAACAATCTCAATGCAATCACAGGGTTTCTCAACCTTTTTTAAGCTCGTGTACCATTTGGTACTACTGTTATGTTTATAATTTTTACTGAAAAACTTTTATATGTTGGTTCAACTTTATTCTGATAACATAATTTACATGAAAGTGTTATTACATATATAGTATTTGCATGTTAGGAAATGTGTAGATGCAATGTATCTGTTTTTTTAAGATATTTTTTGGAAAAAAATAATATTCATTAATATTCACAGTTCTAATACATATGATCAAAGTTTAATAAATTTATCTACTATTTCGATATAATTATATTATTGATAAATTGTTTTAATAAAAACACAGAATTACAAAGTAGATATAATGTATTTTCATTTTTGTTTATTTGTGAGTAATTCATTATCATTATCATCATCTGCCATTACTGATTTTTTTACATTACTTTAGTATTTCATTTATTAAACTGCTTATATTTTAATTTGTAGAAAAGACACTATACGTTGAAAGGTTATTTGTACTAATTATTACACATAGCAATATTTTTTTTGTCTTAAATCAATAACCACTACGCTGCGGATACATAAAGTTATTTATAATATTTTTTTAAACTTTAATATTGAGATGAAATGTGATTAGATGAGCGTGTCGTATCTATGACGCGTTGGAGTCGTGACTATCCGTGTATTCAATTTCCCATTATTGATACAAAATTGATTAGGCATTATTAAAAAGCGATTAAATTATAGTTAAATAAATTTTATCTTCCCACCTATTATGAAATAAACTTTTTTGAATTACGGCCGCAGCAAAAAAAAAACACAAAACGATTACCGGTCAAACTAGTTTCAAAATATTTTACGTATCGATGAGTATTCGAACACTCACTTGACCGGTGTGTTTAGCTAATACCCCCGAAATATTATCAATAATATAATTTCAATAATAGCAAAAATCGCTTTATCCATGCTAACATATAAAGATAAAATTAGTAGTCTTACACGAAAAATGTAATAATACTTATTTCATAGCTACAGGGTACAGGATCGTCAAAAATATTGAAATCAATATTGAATATTATTTTCGTAGAATTGAATACTTTTCTATCATTTAATTGTACGCTATAATGCATTTATACAATATATATGTATAAATAGTTAGTCCTCGACTTACGTGATTAATTTGTGTTCCAAAGTTTTCTGCGTAAATCGGAAATTCGCGTTAGTTGAATAAAACTTTAAGCCTAGCAGTTTTTGAAATAATTTATGTTGAAATATAAATGAACAGTCATACGTACAAAACAAATATATATATATATATATATTTTAAACCATGTCCGCTCCCAATGTGGATCATATGGACTCCTAATGGAGTTTATCTCAACAGAAAGGTTTCTACGAGAACTGCTTGTTACTCAGTTGCTCAACCTCTCTTTTTCCAAAGAGAGTAGGGATAGAAGGATAAGGCGAAGACAGGATTAGTGGTAAGCTAATCGCTCTCGATACGCCCCGTTCATAGGATAGGATGGGTGAGAGGGGGGAATTCAAGACATCACACACATCACATACATCCATGCCTTTGAACAGAAATTCATAAATCGATTGAAAAATCAATTTATTAAACTGTCCGTACCGGGATTTGAGCCCGGGCCCTCCGTAGCCGAAGCCAACAACGTTGACCACTCGACCACACAGGCGAAATTATTTATTCAGATGAATATCTGCATACATATTGTAAAAAGTGTACACACACTTAACACAAAATTTCAGAGCAAATTGCAACGTTGTACAGATGACATGGAGTGTCAGATTTAATGGTTCAAGTTTCTAGTAATAACTATAGTCATTCGAAATCTGACAAGGCTTATTGGAAAATATTACACTTATAAAAACCTTAAAATCTAATACTAATATTCTTTATACAACACACAGCACAAAACTGCGCTTGTGCAAGATGCGCAAATACATATATATGTAGATAGAGATTGTTGAGTGAATTTTGGTATATGACAACGCCATCTGGTGTTTTATTAGACCAGTGCTTCCCAACCTTTTTCATTACACGGACCCCTAAATATGAAAACAATAATCTGCGGACCCCCGAATTTTTATAATTTCACATGTTCATATTTTATCACAAAGAATGTTGAAAGAATGAAAATTTTCGTGGACTCAAGGTTGGGAAGCACTGAATTAGACTACATACTAATTTAATGAAAAAAAGTGAATTATTTATAAAAATTGAATAGTTTTAAGCGATCATTATTGCTAAAACTTATTACAAAATTCTGTAACCAATATTTTGTCGTCTTTGCATATATTTAAATGTCTCGCCTAAAATTTTATTGAAACATTTTTGACGGTCGACCGACTGGGCGTAGGGGGGTTAACTTTCAATAAAGTGTTAGTTAATCTGACAAAGTTTTTGTTAAAACGTGTAAGTACAGACAACATACCGACACAAATAAACCCTGCCATAGAGGCTTGAGCATCTGAGACGACAGAAATTCAATATCACAAGAAAGTGTCTATTTACATAAATCGCAGAATTCTTCTTAATTTATACAATCATGTGATATTGATTTTTATAATAACAAAGTCACCTTAAATTGGTATGACATCTTTATTAACCATTTACCAAAAAATATGACACCCAAAGTTGAAGTGTACTTTTTTACTTATTTGTGTTTTAACAGTGTCTATTAAGTGTTAAGTTATTATTTAGAATTTGAAACTTAATGTTCTTTATAGGTTTTTGAGGAATCGTCGACATGAGTTGTATGTTCTTTAATGTTTATAACCAGCCTGCCAATGGGGATGACAATGGAGAGAGCTTTAAAAATGTTTAGCAATATTGTCTCGGATGCAGAAATATTCCGTTGTCACGTCAGTGCGTTCAGACTTCTAGAGTTAATCGGATCTTTTTCAGTTGACATCTTTGCAAATTTCTGATATATTATTTCGTTTTTTACATTGCAAAAGCAATTAATTTCTAATTATTTTTTAATGTACATGTTATTAAAAAAATAAATCGGAGTCTCACGTTTTTTATGACTCCACAGCTCTATTATTGTATATGAGATGCTATGTTGCCAGCACTAAACAAAGTAGTGAAAATTATTAAATTGATTAGTGATACTATAAAATTAAGACTTAATTATTTAGTTCACATATACATACTTATTTAAATTAATAACATTATTTTTAGTGCAAACAAATTGTGTTGGGTGATAATATTTTTTATAGGTATTATATGTTTTACTTTTTATGTGTTAGTTTAACGATTCTTAGTGGCAAGGTTGGCCTTTTTCTGATCGTTATACATATTGTAGAGTAAATAAAAAAATCTGTTTTTAATTTTTGGAATACTATATTTATATTGTAAATCTTTTTTTAGTAAAGATGATATAATCAAAATAAGATTGCAATTACTTCTAACCCGTATTCAAACAATGAGATTAAACTGTAATTTAGTGTTTTTTTTATATGGGTAATATTTCGAATTGTTGAATGATGACTATCTATCACCAATCACATAAAAGTTTATCTCCAATACACAAAAGCATAATGTTTATTTCTTATGTTCGGGTTTGGTTTATTTTTACTGTTATGTATTGCAATTAATCTAACCAGTATCTCTAAATCATCTTCATGCGAGAATTATTTAATAATATTAATTTCGTTTACAACCATTTGCAAGTTGTTGCACAAAAGCCTTTCAAATGCTGTAATGCCCTTTCCAACCGCGAGCATCACGGCTAATCATCTTTATTGTAGGACATTATATTGCAAATTCTACTTAATAGCACGATGTAGAGACACATACTTAATTCAGTGCTTTTAAACATGTTATCACTGTGACGTTCAAAGTTTCAAATAATTCTTGTGTTCCAAAGCCGATTTTAATTTCTGTTTTCAAAATTCACAATTGTCATTCAAGTGTTTTCGATTTCAAATATTGTTTTCAAAATTCTAAAAAACTTATTTTATTGAAGTGTTCCAAAATTTAAAATATATTCCGTTCGTAATTCATTATCGCTATTGTGTTCCATCCGTTTATATGACGAAGCGTTCGAAAGTGAAATAGAAAATATTACTCAAGTCGCCAATTACATACCAGTTGCCAAAAAAAATAATATTGTATTAATTTACACATTTGTGATGGATATCAAATTTAAGTTTATATTTAGTAACCAGCTGTTAACTGAAACAATAATATGAATACATGCTTACCTTAATGATATATTTAAAAAAATATATAAACTTATCTTGCAATACCTGGCATTGTTTAAGCGGTAATTTGATTTTAATATTATTTAAATAAAATACGCTCTTGCACTTAAAAGTGTTGTCTTAAATCATTACACAAAACCATATTTATTCAGTCCGCCGAACAAGGGTTGACAGGTGAACGAAAGGCGATATCTTCGAATAACGTTTTCAAATAAAAAAAATACACAGCATTCTTCTGTCGGTTAATTGATTTAGGACAGATGACACAGGTAGGTATTTGAGATCGATATCTTTTATTTTGTTTTCATCCGTTTCTTTCTATTCAGTTATTATAGAAAAGAAAAAAAATATCATGATACCACACGATTCTTAGATTTCAATGAAACATTCCAATGTTATTGACATGTTAAGTAAACAGTGGGGATAACAACACACAACAGTTTTGATTTGAATCAGCTTACAGAATAAGTTACATCTAAATCTGTTGACAGATATTTGATCCATTTCTATTGACGATTTCAACCCTAGCACAACCGTCTTCACATGCTTAATTTTTAAAAATTAAAATACGAATCTTCACATATGGAAACCCAATTATTTTTACATCAACAGAAGTATTTCTACGGTATTTAATTGTTAGTCAGTTGCTCAACCTGTCTTATTTGAAAGAGTAAGGATATACAGATGGGACTACTAGAGATTAAGTGGATATTGAGATTAATCGTTATCGCAATGTTTTTTTTTTTAAATAGGTCTGAAGGAATTTTAGACATCTCAGGCACCTATGATTCATACATCGATAAGAAGCTTTATGACACTGTGCGTTTAAGAAATTGACCGTGAGCATAAAAACCAAAGACAACCAACGACGTTGACCAATCGGCGGCCACATACCTGAAAGGAGTTTTCTATACGTATTCCAAAACAGTTCAGTCTTGTAGTCGAATAGTTAACACTACTGTTAGGCGATCGTTCTTTTCAGTTGCGGTGGGCAAGGGATCGAATCCCACACCGAAAGCTCGTATTCTTTGATTTTTCGTCAATGAATATATTTTTTCACAAGGGACAAATATAAGTGCCCTTCCACGCACATGATTCTACAATCGTGACGCACGGAGAGTGATTAGCAAATTAAAACGGTTGCTCTAGCTTCAATGAAAATTTAAGCGACTGAAAATCAACCTGTTTTTGTTAAAATAAATTATGCTTTCAATGAGCACAGTTAAAAAACAATGTGACGATTGTACTTAATGTCTATGTGATATGAAAAGTTTGGGGATCGCTTTGTTGAGCTTAGATTTTAGTTCATGCATGCTTTATCTTAAAAATCAATTGCCTTAGACTACAAAACTTGTATGTCCCAAAGGCAAAAATGCAAATGGAGTGCATCGTTTCGTTTCAGATGAGATTTTAACATAGTCTTACCATTGAGAATAAGTTAACATTAAGTATACTGAACTTTAGTACAGTGGATATTACTTTTAAGTATACAGATTTATCATTTGAAATTAGCATATTATAAGTAATTTAAATTTTGTTTACAATCCAGTATGTGTCAATGGGTAAAGTAAAAAACTTTTTTGCAGAATACCCAGCTTAAATTTGTTATAACTAGTTAAGGTAGTATTTATTATTATTAAGTAACAACGCATAATATTCTTCTGAATAAAAAAATATATTATATATTTAATAGTTAAAATAAAAACGTACTAATTTTAAAGAAAAACACAATATATATATATATATATCTATACTATAAAGACTGTCTGCTTTTTTTTGTGTCACAAGACTGCTTTTCAAACGCTGTAAAAAGGTGACATTTGCACGTGCTTTTTTGGCTACCATTTCAAGGTCAACTGTACTATTTTTAAATTTAAACTTTATTATTAACATTTGGACTATAGTTTGTTTGAATATAGTTTGACATATGGTACGACATTCGTTGATTTTTGTCAAAATTCAAAATTAGCTAACATTAATATGACGCCATGATAACGCAAACCCAAATTTGCCGCATTAGCGATTTTTTAAATTGTATTTTTTCATTTATTTTTTTGGTATTCTCTTAGTTGTGTTTCATAAAACTAAAGTAAAATATAGCGTTTATTTCCACAGGAATAAAAATCGCACGAAAAAGATAACACTAAAATAAATTACATATCGTAATAATAAATTACATCGATACTTGATTATTTACCGAGACTTTTATGAGGGGCTGGACATAAATTGCTCTCATTTAAGAAATGTCGGACACGTCTAATGTGTCAGGATCGAATTAAGGTTTTTGTTTGCTATTACTGTGTTGTGTTGTTGAACTTTGTTATTCGAAAATCCGTTTTAAATTAGTTTGATTATAACAAAAAAACGAATTTAGGCACAAACAACACATTAATTCTATTATTAATAACTGAAAATCCAAATTGCCATGTTTTTATTTCTTATTTCAAAATAAACTGATTAATTTGCTTTCACTGAAACATTGCAATTGATCAGTAGATCCTCATGCTAATCCCACACAAGTGATTACTTTGTTTGATCGTTTACATTGTCCTTATTGCACATAAGAAAATTTTATCTGGCGAAATATCTTTGCTGATTTTTATGCGGTTTTAATGAAAGCATATGTTTTATGGACTAATTTTATGACCTGTTTCATTTCCTTCACGAACCACCAATCAAGTCCATAATAAAATAAGCATAACATTATAGCCTGAGATAGAATTACATTTTTAAGTATGCTTTATAATTAATACACTTATGTCTGAAAGGATTTTGTATTTAATTATGCTAAGCTTATGCAAACTTTCATAGCATAAAATACCTCAGTTTACAACCGCTGTCATAGAATTGTGATGGTAACCTTAATTTTAGCATAAATATATTAAGCGAGAGTTGAAAAATATGCGCACTTAAGTTTAATTATATTTTGAATTATGTGTGGGTAAGTTTTATCGAGTATAAAATTGAAAAAAACGTAATGCAAATATATACAAAGTGTATCTTAACGATGAAACGAGAGTAAAATTGATGTATAAATTATTCAAAAGCTACTCGCCAAGATTGCTTTCAAGACATTGTTGAACAAACAATAATGTTAGAGCAAAAATGATTTTGGGTCAAAATCAAAATTCTGACAATTTAAATGCAAAATGTAAATTAACCTTCCGTTTTATTGAAATCGACAAATAATTTAAAAAAAATGGCTTTTTCGGATGTTGACAATATTTATCTATCAGTGTTTTCAGTCTTCTGATTCTTCATTATCTGCTATTGTTTTATGCATTTATTTTCATCGTTGCCGACTAAAAGGCGTTATCGCTGCATAGTGAAGACAGTTCACATGGACACCAAATGTATTAATGTTTGTATTATTTTAAATATACATCTCTATACCCCTTTCTACCCATCGCATAACTATACATACATATATAGGAAAACTATATACAATATGAAAAGAGGCTTCATTTTTATGAAGCTATTGGTTATTTTGTTCAGGGTATTTGTCGTCGAACAATTCTGCTCTCGGTCTGCAACGATTCGTAGGTATTGTCTTTATATAATAATTATAAATATATTCGGTTATAATGTTTTACTAAACTTTTGAGAAATTTCACGAACAAACTCACGAATAGAAAATATTTTTAAGCCTCTATTTTGTCACGTACATACCACGGTGCGTTACATCTATCATACGTAGTCTTACGTTCTTAACCAGTGAACCGCGGTGCACTAAAAAAATCTGCGAAATGATGTAAACAGAAAAAATGCTATGCTAAATTATGAAAGCCGACGAATCGATTTTGCATTATTGATCGCACGTGTTGCCTCGCGTCGAATTATTTCTGCTATAACAGAACGTATAGCTTTATTGGAAGAAAATATTCCATATTACTTTCATTCCTTAAATATAGAAAATTATGACTGTATGCGAACTCCATTTGCGAAGATTGATATATCAAATTGTGTCATCGGATCGTGATCTCGCATCAAGCGTAATATAGCAGAATATCACTTTTGTAGCATTAGCTTGATGTTTTTAATTCCATGGGATAACGAACAGAACATAACAAAATCTTATTTTACAATATATATACCTGCTTTTAAAAAATAATACAAAGAGTCCGCCTGTACCACTTTGAAAGCGGATATAAAAAAAAATATTACGGATATTATTGTTATTTGATGTAAGTTATTATAGAACGGCAAGTGAGTATAGCATGTAATCCTATACTTATGCTAGTTATGAGATACTTAGGGAGCTAATTACATTTGCATTAATTACTCTCCTGTAAAAAGCACGAAATAATATTATACTTATACACTATCAGATATCGTAAATCAATCACTGTTTGGAGCTTTGCGAAAACCAAATGAGATCTTAATTAAAACCACTTAACGTTGAATCATTGCGGCAATTAGAAAATATTGTAATTTTAGATGTCACATTTTATATATTATTTAATCACTTGGTGTTCACTGTCAATACTTGGTGGAAGGTCATTATATAATAAAAACACAATATTCTTTGTACTTTATTCCACTTTATTTAAAAAGGTCAGGACCGGTTTTGCTCATTGCGAGCATTTACAACTGAAGAAAAATAATTTAACAGTAAAACAAATATAAATTGAAATAAAAAGGTTAAATTATATTTCTTATCAGTTGACAATGCTCGCAATGAGCGAAACCAGTCCTGAAATTTTAAAATAAAGTAGAATAAAGTAAAATGGAAAACTGTGCTTTCATTAATATTATTTATTATTGAAAAGATTTTGTTAAAACGATGCTTTGTTTTAAATTGTATTCTTTGCACTCTTTATTTTTCTGGTTTCCAAGTCAATGATCCAAACTTTGAATTAAAGTTGTCGTACATATTGATATTTAAATTGATTTTTAGTTTTAATGTATCATCATGCGAAGCTATTCAGATGTACATAAGAACCAATTCACTTATTTTGGACTCTCTGAAATATGTAACAACGTCACATTATTGTATTAGATTTTAACGGTTGGTATAACACAATTGCGATGTGTTAAGCGTACATGATAACAAAAAAAGTAAGTCACTGTTTCGACAATAAAAAAATGAAAAAAGAAAACAAATGTTTTTCTAACCTAATATCATAAACTACGACATTGTATGCGTTTGTCAGATTGTCGCAGTTAATACATTTATATTATAACAACCGTCAAAAGCTTATTTAAGAATCATAACGTTCACCGTGACTAGGGATTATATGTCAAGACAAATTTTCGGGAAATTGACGCTGATTTGCCAGTCTCGGTTCCCGTGACATCATAAATAAAATAACCCAAAACTCGAGACTTGTTAAATTTCTAAAAAAATGCGCATAAAGTAGATTTTATTAATTCAAAAGAAACAAAGTTTGAGAACCTTTATAATTTAATAATCATCAATTTAGAACAACTCTTCTGAATCGAAAAGGAATTAAAAATGTATATTTTTTTCTAAATCTGCCTTTTATTTAAAAATAAAATATAACCATTCTACTGAAGTGACAGATGTTGGTTTGCGATAATAAACATAAAATTACTGACCCAATGTAATATTATATTATTTTTCGAAGGAAATGGTTTCATCAGCAAAATTAAATGATAGTTGTGAAAAAAAATATATAATTTACAATCCAATATTGTTGTCTTTTTAATATTTAAGAGTAAGTGTAGTGGTTTAAAGCGATACAATAATTAAGATAATTTATTATATGGCATATTAACTAACATTTATTTTCAAAAAAAAATATATATTTAAATATTGTTCTGTACATGCAAACACATGTTGATTTTTTTTGATAAAATATACTACAGCATTACGGTCTTTCAGAATCCCTATGGTACGGTGTTACTGTTGCGTATTTCAGACTTATTTCTTATGCATATGAGAATAGTCTCGATAAAAATTTAAAATCATACACATTACTAAAAAAATGTATCATAATTTAAACTTATATATGCACATGTGTTTGTCTTATCATTTGTGATTTTTATTAGTTTTTGCGAGACATTACTGCGTATTCTTGGTATTAACGAGCTGCTCCGAAAATTGAGTATTTTACTTTTAATGATATCAAAGTGTATCGTATGTGGTTGATGGAATTGCATTAACTGCGTTTCTGATTGCAGAATGCACTTTTTATTATCTGATTAACATGAAATGTCGGGTGCACGTTATTCGTCCACTTAATGGCTGATGTGCGAACCGATTTAAAGGCATTAGTATAAATGTTACTCTGGTTTGGTGGTCGTTGTCAAAGTGCTCATTTATCAACTCTTTCATAAGTATGTCATAAAATACGTGTACCAAACAGAAGTGAAGATAATCGTATTTCGACACAAATGCGATGTACATTTTATGCAGTTATGACTGTCTAACCTTCCCGAACCTTACCTTACCTAACCTTAAATTTGCGGAAAAGATAGTATATCCAGAAGTATTGTGTCAAATAAATCGTGGCCATCCAGTTTCGTTCTCCACGTGAACTCGGCCAGGAGAGTCCAAAAGAATCCGTTCAACCTGCTGAGGATAGGCAAGCGTCAAAACAAAATATCTATATACAGTGCTTTTTAAAAAAAAAAAAACTGTCGGAACCACTTCTTGTCAAGCTTTTAATGATTCATTTTTTTTTCTATTCTATGTCCTTTCCCATTGTAGAGTATATTGCTTTCTAATGGAGGTTTCTCATTTTAAGTTTTTTTTACAAGAACTGCTTTTTACTCAACATCTCTTTTTTTAAACAATATATCATGCATAAGACTATTTTTTCTGGTCACAGAGTAAGTCTACAGACATGGTGTTGTTTTTTTTATAATGAAATTAACTCATTAGTGTTACGGTACCCTTCGCATAACATTACGAGGTAATATTAGATAGCGACAAACAGCCGATGGTTTCCAAGTAAAAAAAACAAAAGTTGTCAAAGCAAAATATAAATAAAGTTTTGAGAATATTGAAAACGTGTTTTGATGATTTTGGGCTTTATGCAAATTATGAATTATACACAAACTTAAAGTGCACGAAGACTTCTAACCTGGTGTTTAATTGACATAATCTAATATTAATTAAATAAGTTGTCTAGGAAAAACCTTTATTTCAGTCTTTTTCTAGGTTTTAATTTTTAACAAGGTCATCTTTTTCAAACTTAAAAGCTAAATTTAGATATTAATTCGGCATTTGCAGCATGCATCCTTTTGAATGAACGTGTATCAAGTTAGATACATTGTGATTATCGAAAAAAACCTGTGGGACACGTCCTTTTTCCTTTACACAATCGATATGTATTCCATCAGATCAGATCATCTTTAGTCAGCCAAGCATGCAATGTCAACACTATGGACTATTGTGGTTTGAATACACATCATTATATTATATATTTTTTAAATGTTTCGAGCCGTTTATTTTTCACGACTCCGACTCCACAGCCCTGGTTTTAAGGCTAAGCGTGTGATGAGACACAGCCACACAGGCGACGCAGTGCTTTGCAGTACAGAATTGGCAAGTACAGGCAAGCGATGCAGACATGCGACAGATGCGTAAATCATAATATTTCTTAATTTGCTGGGAAAGTCCTAGTCTCATTTTTTATTACTAACGAAATACCTTGTGAATAAAATCATTCAGAAGTTTCATTAAACGAACATACTCCAAGGGGATGTATTCTGTAACAACATAATTGTGTTAAGTAGTAGATACAAATAAGAGGTTGACAATAGAAAAAAACTAAAATATCGCATAATAAAAATAAGTAAGAAATTATTTTGATCATAATGGTTTGTTTATCGTGGATTATAATATGATAAAAAAACAAAATATGAATTAAAGTGCTGTGAACTGTAATACATTTTAACTTAGCCGTCAAATTTCTATTTCGTTTTATTGCTTTAATTGTATCAACTTTCAAGATGTCACTTTTACTTATATCCTTTCAAAATATTATTGAAACATCTCAACCTAAACCAACAGTTAGTACAGGGTGGCTATAATGTTATTTTGAATAAATGTGTATCACATAAGCAGTGGCAACAAAAACTCTTTTGTTTAATTATAAGTATGCATGGCAAGTTTTCCAGTAAAATATTTGATAAACTATACAAACAAAACGGTGACCTGATCTCGACCTAGGTCAATTTTGTGGCATTCGATAAGTTTGCATCATCATCAGTGGCGGATTATCCCATAAGGAAATGGGGCGAACGCTTGGGGCCTCCGAATTTTATGGGCCTCAAAAATAGCTTATATAATATAAACAATATACTTTTTGTTCAAATTTTTATATATTTTTAATATTATATTGTAATTGAAAATTTCTGACGTTTTTATGTTATCCGTAAAATAGGGTCTCCCATTTGTTTAATACTCCACTGATCATCATACTATGGGGAACGGGAAAATTCTTGATGCCTCCTTAAATTCAATGCGGATTGGACGTACTCTTCCGTCACGGCGGATTCTCAGTATACGGATACACAGGATATTTAATATCACTTAAACTAAAACACCTTCTCTTTTTGTGGTTTTTTAAGGACAATAGTGACCAAGTCCAGTGCATCTCTGAATTGGACCAAGAAACGAATATGACGAGAAAATTCGTTTAATTTCTTGATCGTTATTGCGTTATTTTAGGCGGCCGTAAAACAGTGACTGCATACACATAACGATTGGTGGTGGAAAAATCAACAATCATTATAATTTTTTTCACTCTTATTATTCTTAAATTTCCCCTCAAAGCGATCAACCCATTAAAAAACTTTTGGGTGGTCTCAGTGTTCTATGCGAAAATTATACTCGTGCAATACATCATGACATCTGGAGATTGTAAAAAAATTTGACGATATTTTTGCTCGGTATGCTCGAGAAGTAGCTCGTTATAAAAGTGAATACATTTATGGAGAAAACCATAAACTTAAATTTTAACGAATGTTTCTTCATTATATCCGAGTTATCGCTATTTCCGTGATCGTAATAACCGAGTTCGACTGTATATATTTACATACGTTTTGTTATCATCTTTTCTCACTCACAATATCTTGTAAAGTAAAAATGTTTTCTATGACCATCCTGTTAAATTTCACTGTAATCCGGTACCCTTTTAAATGTCGAACAGTCAGGAATGCCAGCATGGCGTCCAGAATTTTCGATCTACCGACTTGATATCGTTTACGAGCGAGTGCGCGTCTTTTATTAGTACATATAATATATTGGAATATACTTGGACCAAAGATTTAGAGATACATTTCTAGTGGATGTTTCAAACTAGATGAAATCGATAAGTTAGTAGTAGCAGGTAGACGTGTTGCGGTAGCATTCTGCTAGATAAAGCATATGCATAGGGGAGATGCGGCTATATGAGACATCGGTTATAATAATATCACCAAGTCAGCATATTTTTATTCACCACATAACGTGTCCTGACGTATTGACGATTTATTTTACAAAGATAAACAACTCTTTGGTGCCTTACATTGCATAATATGAATGCACTCTGTGCAGCCACGCAGCAATTTTTGAGCCTTCGTGTACTTATCAGATACGTGTGCGCATTTCTTCCTCAACAAAACAATCTGTCAAAAATACAATTTGGATAAAAAAAAAACTTAGTAATCGAAACGAATTAAAAATCATGATATTATTTATTTAAGGTAGTAAAAAGACGTCGGATCCGTGGCGCAGCGGTCAACGATATTGGATTCCGCGACGGATTTCACGGGTCCGAGTCCCAGTATGAATAGTATTTTTATAATAGATTTTTGTTCGAGGTCATGGATGTTTGTGATGTCTAAAAAATCTTTCCCCACACTTTCAATTCTAAAATGACGAGGCTTAGCGAGATCTATTTGTAAGTCAAAAGTTTTATCCTAACCCTATTGTTACATCCCTACTACTCTCTTCGGAAAAGATAACTTGAGAAACTAAATATCAAATTGTTCAATACCTTATTTTTAGCATGGATTTATAAAAATCATGGGTTTGTAACACATATGTCATTTTCTTAAATATGCATAAAAGTTTAAATAATTCAAAGCATTCTTTTAGTGAATCGCGAAGAAAATAATTTGATAAAAATCTCATTGCAACGTATTGCGTATCACGAATTTAAAAATGAAAAAAAAACACGACGAAATATGCATATTTTCAATTGAATGACAAATAAAGTATTGAACGATTAAATTGATTAAAGACAAGATTATATACTAAGAAAGTAATCACGAAGTATTTTAGAAAACGTAGAATGTCCAGTTATTGGGTATTTATAGCCCACGAGAGAAATGATGGATATTATTGTGTAAGCGTATTCGGTTTCCCCGTTTTCCCCTTTGTATGCAAAATGTGTTTTGTCGAGAAGCGCTTTACTTCCGACGGGAATAAGCAAACGACAAGGAGGTCTGGTTTATGTTTTATTGCCGTTCGATTGGTTTGCAAATTCTCCAACACGGAGATAAGAAGATCTTGAATTAGATACTATTTATCGTACTAGACGAAATGAGAAAAGCAGGAAAGCAACTTTCATGTAAATAAATACGAAGGAATATGACAACGACGTCACCTGACGATAAATAGCGTTATAGCATATTTTTGTATGACCATCGCCAATGGCAAACATGTGTAAATTGTTTACAATTAGTATAAAGAACTCAAACTTTTTTTTATGTAGTAAAAGATCGTTTAAATATCAAAATGATCATTGACTTTACTATCTTAAAGTTCATTTACGTAAGAAAAGCTTAGTTATTTGAAGAAAAAACAAGAAAAGCGTTACTATGAAAACAAGTTAGTTCTGTCTTTTAAATAGTTATCAACGACGTTTGATAATTTTATATATTGCCATATATAAAATAATATATAAAGGCGCAAAAATATTAACTGTATTTATTTTTAAAAAATAGTCACTTAAAAGTAATATTTGAAAAATTGTGAATTATAATTAATCTAGGTTGCCCAAAAGTTAAGTACCACTAGGTATTGGAAATTATTCGTTTAAAATAAAGTGATGCTTTCTAGAGTATTCTCAGATTTGGAAGAAAAAGTTCACAACATGGCCAATCCAGAAATAATTACATTTTCTAATCAATAATTAACGTTATTTATAATTGACAAAGCATTTACAGTTTCACATATTGTTTTAGATTCGAGACCATTTGTGATTCCAACGTGTTGACCCCTTTAAAAAAGATTGTTTTGGGCCAACTATAAAAATGTTTGCTATTTATTGAGATTGAAAATATTATGTTATAGAGCGTTTTATTTTATAAAGCAAATAATGATCAATATAAAAGTAATGGGATAATTAACTCTGAATATCAATTTAGACGGAAGAAGCTGCATTTATAAGTAAACTCACGAGTTGTTCTCAGGAATTTAACTTTATATTGTACTTTTTAAATGCTTTTTTCTTCAACCCTATTTCTCACAAGCAAAGTGGGTAGCAGAATATTTTTCTTTGAACATATTTATTTTGTAATGAACGACCACTGTACGAAAACAATCCTATACTTCAAATTTGTACATTTTGAGGTAATGTGGTTTTATCGACTGAAAATGGGATAAAAAAAAAATATGTTGATGATTTTTCAATTTGGGCCACACTAATTTGACATTCCCGTTAAACACCATGCTTCTCAACCAATCCGATTATTGTCTCGAGCTTTTTTCTTTTGCCCATACCGTTATTGAGGGCGGTCGCGGAATCGGGTGGAGGTGGCGGAACAATAGATATATTATGTTTATGAACATAATTAAATAATTTCATAGAGGGCTCAATTATTATTGCACTAGGGTCATGATCCAAGAAATGAATCGGATGAAATTAAGTTATAAACTTTAGACCGATGGCAAACTCATTAAAATATGTTTTATAATAATTGCAATCGAGAATAAAGTTGTCCGTTGTCCAATAAGAAGCACGATTCATTCGGTTGGCATTATTTTATTTCTTTCACATTGCTACGCTTTAGTGTCATAGTAATTGTGAACCATTTAGTAAAAATGCAGATCTAGAAAGCGACAAAACTTAATAGAATAAATTTAAAGCTCTCCTTTCTTACTGAAAAGGCGTTTTAATGTATTTATAAAAACAAAACACATGTCTTATACCAATTCCAAAATTTTATAAAGCAAACGGTAAAGGCTACAGGTTCAAATATTGTCTCCTTGTCAAAAGTTGTTTGTTTGTAACAAAACTTCAAAAATTCAAAAATTGTTGAGTATAAAAAAAGATTCTTTGTCTGGAATAACTCAATTGGTGCATTTATTCTATTATACCAGTTTTCAAAAAAAAAACATTTTTGTGTGAAGGTTATTAATGCTGGTTTAAGGGGGTATTCTAGTCTAGAGGCACGAATTTAGGGTGTTTTTCGAGCTCTGTAAAAAACAAACAAAGAAAATGTTTAGTCACCATTTTTTTACCGATCGTTTATTTATATTTTAAAAATACATAAAGAATTTCAAAAAATAAATAAATTCAAAACTCGAAAATTTATCGGCTGATAAAGGGAGGAGTCCAAAAAAAGGTGGTGTCCTGGCGTACATGATTTCAACCCTTCTGGTCACTTGAAAAAAATAATAATAAATAAAAATGACGCTGTCGCCCGTACCTCGGAGAAATTTAAAAAAAACACAAAATAGAAGCCGGATAAAAAAAGTACAAAAAGTTTTTTTTTTAAATATGTAATACTTTTTCACCAAGAATTGTCCGTGAACGCCTCAATAGCGGTTATTATAAAATTATTCTGCTTAACACATTTTTGCTGTAAAATGAGTTTCTCTTCACTGTAAATAAAACAAAATAGCGTTGTGCTCGCTAAACAGGTACAAAATAAAGCAATGTATATTTACATTAACGAGAATATGAGAAGCGTTTCATGTCTGAGGTCCCTAAATGGGAGTCACACCTCGCGCATAAACAAAAGCGATACGAATCCTTTCACCACTTGCTGAGAATTTTCACAAAAGGTAATTTGATACATAAATTTTGCACAGTACTGGCACTCGACTATAGCAAATCATATTGCACGTATGATAAAATAAAACGAAATGGTTGTAATCTAATGAATTACGTATTTATCGTAATTTAATTCTGTAACATAACCTTTCCCCATTTGAAGCATATTATTGACTTATATAAAAAGCATCTTAACAGAAGTTGTTCTCTGTGAACTGACTGCTATTCAGTCGCTCGATATTACTATTTTGCGGAGTGTGTGAAGATATAATCGATGGATTGGTTCCATACTGCAACAGCTAGACATTGGTTGTTTTGAAATATGGCTAACCAAAGTTTTGACACACTTAAACTGAGTTGTAAAAAGTGATCATTATTAACAAAAATAACAATGTATACCAATAATGGTACTTGGAAGACTGTCGCATTGTTACTTTTGTTTCGTCAATTTTTTTCACATAGAACCTTGTAGTACTCGAGTTGCGATCTGCGTACCGAGAGAAAACAAGTATTTTTTCTAGTTGTACCTTTGAGGAGCTATAATAGATAATACAACTGAAAAAAATATTTTTTAAACTTACCCTTCTATAGAACTAAGCTATCGGAATGATTTGGGTACGGTAAGACAAAGTAAGACAAGACGGTAAGCTGTTGGCGATTAATTGATGACAGTATATTGCTGGCGGTGAATTAATGTCGGGTTTGGCAAAGTGATCAACGTCGCTGGCTTCCATGCCAGAGCTCACTGGTTTGAATATCCGTACTAAAATCATTTTTTCAATATTTTTTTGATTTTTGTTCAATGACTGTTTGTTTCGAATGTTTATAATGACGCAAAATTCCCCCTACCATTCTAATCCTTAAATAATAGGGCGTAGCAAAAGTGATTAGCCGACCAGTAGTCCTGTTGTGTTTCTAATAGAAAATTTAAATTGACTTTGATTATTCCACGTATTGTGTTACTAACTGTGACACGTGTTTCGCCTCTTTCAGAGGCATCTTCAGACTTACTATCGCAAAGTTTGCTTAAGTAATGAAGCAAGATTGATTCCTTTCTATGTGTTCCTTCCTATTTTGTTCCTTTCTATCCATACTACTTTCTTCGAAAAAGAGAGGTTGAGCGACTGAATAACAAAAAGTTCTCGTAGAAAAACTCTCCTTTTAGAAAAAGATTATTCTTTTATTAGATGTCTATATGCTTCTCATTTAAAGAGGATATGGATACAAAAATAATCTAATAATAATGCAGGTTTAAAGATAGACATTTTTGCTTGCCATTTACTTTATAAAATTATTTTTCTCTGATTTTCATAAATGAACCTATATTTTGATTTAAAAAATATTTTTGTAAATATAAAATGTCAAGGGTATGCTTTATTGCAAAAGCTAAACCTTTTCAAATGGTGTTTATTAAAAACTATCAATTAGTCACTTACCAGCTTTTACTAGTACGGATACAATTTATGTTCTACTGGAATATCGGACTGTGAAATGTAGTAATAAGGTACAATGTTACATCCGATGGGAAGACCTTGATGCGCTTGAAAAATTAATTTCAACTGAGCTGTAGTGCTGAAAGTAAGGGAACGATTATAATCTCGAGTAAACGATAGAAGTGCAACATAAATGTAAATGATTGACACATTACTTTGTCCATACGAAGTAAGGTGGTTGTTCATAGCATCATAGGTATGCTAAGAAAAACCTGCTAACTATTAGGCAGGTGTCTGCCAGGGCGGTGTTACATTTCTCGTTTGAAGCCAATAGTGCTGAAGCCTTCTTGCGCTGCAGCCTTCTCTTACAACGTGATCGCAACTGAAACATGATATCGTGTCGCTTGAATATATAATTTAATGTACAAAATCCATTTATACTCTTTAAATAGATGACGTATTACAAGATAAAATTCCCATAATGTATTCCTCATTCTGTCACTCCAACCGCAACGATTTAAATAAAACAAAAACACATAGTATTTAAAATGAAATATATAAAAAATAAATGATACAGATTTTTCTGTTATACTATAATAAATTGGTTACCACAGATTTCAAATCTGAATTCAAATCAAGTAGTAAAATTATTTTATGACATGAAAATATTAGCATAATATATTAAACAACAACATATAGTAAAAGCTTGAGAAGTTATAAGAACACAAAGCCTGCATATTTCATCTGTTTTTTTTCAAATTGTCTGTAACCTTCTTTAAATATTCGACTGCATTTCATATCTTGATTTAAACGATATTTCATAAAACAAATCTACCTCGTTAATTGAAGGATAAGCTTAGTATTAAACAAGTATGTATTTCAGTTTGTATCGAAAAGGTAAAATGGCTTAAGCCCTCATTGGATGATTATAATGTAAACAACAATGAAATATTATTTAAAGAAACATTGCAGTTTGTGTGACCAATTTTTAGACTGATGTCACAGATGAGCATATCGGGTTACAGGTTATTTTCGGTGTTATTTAAATACGTATAAAACTTATACAGCATGCTTAATGACATTTGGGCGTATCTAGATTTTCGCAATTATGAAATATCGCAGTTATACTGAAATTTTCATTTTTACGGACAAGAATTGTAAGAATATGCAAAACTTTTCAACAATGCTTGTCCTTGAAGATGCGCATTTCATTAAAACTGCTTTATATCATAACTACAAAAATCTAGATAAGCCATATGTAATTAAGAATGCTATACAATCATGAGCCTTTTATTAGATTTGTACTATGTACATTCTGATAACTATGATTATGTGCGTTAAGGAGTAGGGCTTTGGAGTTGTGAAATAACCGCGACTCCGACTCCGATATAAAATTATGTAAAATTTAATATTGTCTTCTCCGACTCCGAATTCCCTAGCCCTGGTTAAAAGCTGGGTATGTCTTAGCGGAATATTTTCAGTCAATAATAAATACCTGATCAATTTTATTTGCCTTGCAAATATAATATACGAAACATGAATCTCTCCACGTGCCTATTTTTAATTGGATAAATATATATTGCAAAATGCAAAATAAAATACAATGATGTATGATAAATAACTCAATTAAAAATATGGGCTCTTTTCACAGCTCATAAAATAAATTAAAAAATATACCCGATAAGGATGAACTCTCCTGAAGAGGTGTGCGGCACCAACTGAAGAATTAAAAGAATAATCGTTTGCAAAACACCTTCAGTCTATAATACCAATTATTTATAATGTATACTTCGCTCTTTGATAAATAAATTTATTAAATACAGAAACTGCTGCATTAAGAGTGCTCTCGACTATGACAGGAGTACGGGACAGTTGGTGAATAAAATTATTGTTATTGCGAAATATTTTCAGCCTTTTTTACGAGGATAACATAAATTTATTGGCGTTGACAAACTCACGGGTGATGACCTCTACGACGAGCCAGACACTACGTCTACGATGGGTCTGAAAATCATATAGTAACCTTACTGTTAAGACCTCTTAAGTCTGCTCAAGAAGGATGTTCAGAGGAAAGAAAAAATATATAAAAAAGCAATTAAACATAGAAAACGTGTATAACCATTGAATCTACTAACATTGGTTGTGAGTTGTGACATAAGAGGTTTTAGTTTCATGATTGAAACTAAGAGACATACGGTTTTTTTTTTAAATTGGTTTTTTATACATAGATAGCATAATGGCGGAAAGAACTGAGGTTGTGATATATATAATTTGAAATTATTTTTTATTTAATTTTGTAGGTTTGTAGAAGATAATTGATTTTTAAAAAATAACGACTTAAGAAAATTAAAGTGACGAAATAATGTATCACACAACAAAAAGCTTGGGCCTTCAATTCTCTGTTTCTAAGGAAAGACCGAGAGTTCACTAAATGGATAAGGTCTTACAAGACTTGTAGACGACTTATTGGGGTCAGCAATTGGCGCTAGTGAGTTAAGTACAGAAGACTAATTGGGGCAGCCAAGGATCACTTCAGAGTGTAGCGCAAGAGAAGTACATAGAATAAGCGTGTTCTACCATGGTTGATTTTTTACATGAAATTTGGTTAAAATAATAAGCCACTTTTAGTTTCAGTTTTATTTCGGACCAGTTTCGCTCAGTGATGCAACATATTCTACTCTTTGTCTTGAATATATTTTAATTTTCAATAAGCGCTTTAGACTGTTCACCTTTTAAAGTCAACTCCGTTGGCTTTCATGTCAAGCTTCAAGGTTCGAATCACAGTACAAACATATTTTTTTATTGATTTATCAATTTCTGTTCGAAGGCATGGATGTTTGTGATATTTCAAAATTAGCCCTACCCACTTTATCTTAAAAATAGGCGTAGCAAGAGTGATTAGCTGACCACTGGTCCTTTCCTAGCACAATCGTTCTAAACATACTCTCTTTGAAAAAAAGAGAGGCTGAGCAACCGAGTAACAAGCAGTTCTCGTAGAAAAAAACGTCTGTTGAGATACCTCCACCAAAAGGCTTATATCCTTCATATTGGGAGCGGATCCGAATTAAAAAAATGTCAGTTCAAGGTGGAAATTTTTTAAATTATAATAATAAATAAATCACTTTTTTGTACTATTTACGCATTATTTACTTGAGATCCGGATTTGGTTTTGGTCTTAAGTAATATTGAAGAAGTAAGAAAGTGCTTTAATTTATAAGTAAAACTTTGAATTTTCTGTCCATTTAATAAATACTTTGTTTGTAAAAAACAAACGAGCGCGTTTTAATTCAAACAATTTTTGTTGAACTGGTTTCCGATCCCCGATCGAAACAAGTTCCTTCGCTGGCAGTTGGTTTTCACGACCAAACGTGTAAAGTCATATACAAAATCTCTCGGAGGATTAAGCACAAAGTTTCCCCCACGCACGTCCGCGATTTCTAGACACGCAAAGGTCAAATCTGTACACAGGACGGCTTCAAATTATTACGTTCAATCACGACCTGCCGTATTATCTATCCATCGCGGTTCAAAATTCAAAATTTATGTATATTCTGCGAACTAATTACTTCGAAGTGCATTTATGAGCAAGCGGCAATCAAAAGCGAATCCGCCACAATTCGGGTTATGTCGTTTTATATTTACGTCTTTTATGACGCTGCAGTCAAAATCGAATTTTAGTTTCTTCCACTGCCGTCCTACAGCCTTGCACATATTTCCGTTGGAGAAGTGTTATGGTGTCTCAAATTACTATGTGTTACCAGCAGATTCATTACCAATGTTACATTTAATTAAATTCCTTGACAACATCGTATTTTTATTTGTCATATTTTTATTCGGTCCAAAAGAAGGTCCAATTATTATTAGATTCTGACAGTGCAGCTTTACGGTTGCAATATTCATATACTTTGCATCATACAGGTATTAAAAAAATCTTACATTCAGGGGTGGGCTGTAGGGGGCTCTAAGACCGGCGATCCCCTTGTTAATTTTAGAGAAAACAATATTCTCAGATCAAACTAGTATATAACTGCAATTTCTGACATATATTATCTACGACAGCTTCAGTATACACAATAGTACATTTCTAGCCATTTACATTGATTAGTTTACGGTAAATTGCATATTGTTAAATATTATGTGTATTAAGTAACAATCGATTGCTTATTTAAATATTGCATATAAATGCATAGGTGTGTTAAAAAAATCACTCCTTCCCCGAAACACCGAAAATTGTTTAAAGATTAAGCGAGCCCCTTGTTAATGTATTGGCAGCCCACCGCTGCTTACACTTAGATTTGTTGACTGGAAATTACGAAAAATATCTACATCTAATTATTATAAAGTGATTTTTTTCCGAATCGGTAAAATAAATGACTGGAATATATATTATACTAGCTGACCCGACGAACTTCGTATCGCCTCAGAATCAATAAGTGTTGTGTTAACTTGATAACTTGAAACATGATGACTACCGAGCCAACCTTTAGTTGTTAGTTGTGCTGTGGCAAGCCAGGCAGATCCATTGAGTTTAAAAAATCAGTTGGATAGTTGGTTGCTTCGTCTTCGTTTGTTACACGGTCGATAGATTTGAAGGAATGCAGTGGACCAACGATTTGATTTTGAATTGTGAATCACATCTTTGTTCTTTGCCGCAAGAACTGCTCGTTCACTCAACCAATTGTGATTTTTGTGATTAGATTTTCGGGAACATTTTGTTGATGAAGCCGTCCTTCGTTGAGACAAAATTGAAAAAATTCGGCGAAAACGAAATCAATCCATTCGATTCGTCAACAGGAACACGGCCGTTACCGACGGTGGTCAGCAATTGCTTGGAAAAATCTTCGGCACATGGATCGTTTAGCAATGCAACTCGCATGATTATCGTCAGCTGAAGTTTCTTTAGATAGCGCCACAGAGTCGATGATTTGACGCAAGCGTTTATTTCATCGGCATCAATCTTGGAATGACTGGTAATTTGGCGGAAATCGGCAAGTAGTAGAATCTTTGCGCCTCTAAAACATCTTGAGTCATTGCACAGATCTTTCATAGTTTGATTGAGTGCTTCAAATGCGCATTTGTGCGCTATTTTCCATTCATCCTAGGTGATACTTGTATTTGCTACCAAAAATTTGGCCATTGCTGAGTGTTTCGCAATCTTGTATGTCAGTTTTTCCGTGGTTTGAAGGTTTAACGGCAATTTCAACGTTGAATAAGCCACTCGGCATCCTTCTATCTATGTGGCCACTATTCTAGACGAAGAAACTGCTACAGTAATTTCGGATCTCACACGAACAGTGGCCATAATCAATGACATGAAGAATGTCTTCCCAGCACCACCGGCGCATCGAGGAAAAATAAGCCACCATTTCCATCATCAATTGCCTTCATTAACGTATCGTACATTCCCTTCTGCTGAGGATTCAACAGTGGTATATTCGTTCAAACTGATCAATGCATCTCGATCATATTCACGTTCACGTTCCGATTCTCGATTGAAAGCGTCGTTTGTTCCACGATCTGGCGTTGGCATTCCTAACTTGACTAACAAACTGCCGCACATAAGGTAACTCATGGATTCGATAGGAAGCATGTCAAAATAATTATAACAAATAATGTGCGTATCTGACTTGGAGATTCAGTAAAAATTGCTTCAGCGATTGTCATGTCCCAATGAGTATCGTTTTCAAGAAAATTGAGATATTGGGACACTACGCCATTGACAGTTTGAAGTGATTCAAATGATGTCAGCCCACGAACATTTACCAGCAACAACCGCAAGTAGAAGCATTCGTCATTCTACAGATGCACTGTGTTAATGCGACCAAAAGAATCAGTAGAACGCACATTCGGATGATCAGGAACCGCATTGCCTTGCTTTAGACGTTGAAATTTTTTCGATGAAGCGTTCCAAGAGTAATAACGTGCCATCTTAGCAGGGCTGTGGAGTCGCGTAAAAAAAGACGACTCCGACTCTAGCTTAAAAATAATTAAGCTCAGACTCTGAGAAAATTTTTCTACAATATCATTTTAACATATATATATATATATGTAATACTATCAGATCATCTTTAGTCAGCCAAGCCAAAATACCGCGACTCCTCGACTCTGAGTCCACAACCCTGCATCTCAGAGAAGAGCAACGTGCGTGCAAACGGCAAGCTTCGTTTTTTGCCAATCAATCGAATACATCCAGCATCGAGTATCCCCAAAGACGCGATGCTAAGCAATGTAGTTCATCAGTGACCGGATTTTTTGTTTGAAGACACGTACGGTGACGTCGTGCCGATCACTTGATGTTTGTCCGGGGAGCAGCAGTTGAACAATTTCTATCCATTTCAGATTGCACGTGAAGGTGATGAATAGATCTTGACAACCGTAATGAAGATCAGGTTATCTTAAAGAATAGCGTCATGAAGCATTTGACGTTTAATCGAAATTGCCGCCAACACAGAAATCGTTTGTGAATTATTTTTTAAAATTAATAATACAAATCTAAGAAGCGTTATGATCTTTGATTACTGTCAGAATAAATGAAAAAAATAAATGTATATTCAATCGTATCTTAACTAAGATGTAAAAGTAGTTACACATAGCTACCAATATTAACGATTTCGCGACGAAGGCGGTACGATTGGATATACATTTTTTTTTTCATTTATTCTGACAGTAATCAAAGATCATAACGCTTCTTAGTATATAATTAATTAAAACAAATAATTCACAAACGATTTCTGTGTTGGCGGCAATTTCGATTAAACGTTAAATGCTTCACGACGCTATTCTTTAGTATAACCGAAGATCATATGGCATGCATATGACGCGGTTTGCCAGTGTACGTCACCAATAGTAGAATAGCCAATCGACCAACATTAGCTGCATATCCTTCGCGCCACATTATAAACCAATTAAAATACACTATTCCCGCTATTAGCCATGCGTCCCGTCTTTGACCATAATTGGATAAATAGATTTTTGCATCAAAATGATTTATCGGAATTAAAACTTGAATTTCGAACTTGAATTCGATGAAAACTCAAAATCGCGGCGCATGTAGCAGTCAACTGTCAAAGTATAATGTAATCAACGCCACCTAGTAGATTTAATGTAAACAGCATACAACGTCATGTCCACGTTCCATTTGTATTTTTCAAAAAAACAAATTGTATGAGGACATTTATTTTCTTAATAATTTCTTTTCCGTGATATTTTTTCGATGTTTTAATGCTTATTCTGCTATTCTAGGCGGATACGAATTTAATAAATCAAACATCATTAAAATCAGCCAAGTTATAGCCAAGATATACGTGGTGTAACAAACCCCACTTTGTTTTATATATATAGATATCTGTGAGCAAAAGGAAAAAGTCTAAAATCGTTACTTTTCCGGATTGCCAACACAAGATTTGCATTTATATGAACATATATGTAACATGTGATGTTTCAACTTGAAATTTATGAATTCAGCAACGCTGATTCAACTAGTCTTCTTTCTCCTTTATTTTGTCATACTAAATTAATTATTTTTTTAAGCATAAGACTTCACCGTAGAGTACTCATCTCTATAACGATCAAGTATGTTTGTTTAGGGACGATGGAAATTAAAAATATCATAAATAAATGATTATTTTTCATTTTAGTCATTTTTTTCGGTAGATAAGTATCAATAAGAATTTTTTTTTTTTTATTTCGTGAGTTGCTCTCGATCTACATGTTTTAAAGAGCGGGGATAGCTGGGAGGGCATTGTAAACATCACAGACATCCATGCCTTTGAACAAATATTGATTGAAAAATCCTTGCTGGGATTCGAACCTTCCCCATTACCAAAACCGAGATCTTGGTATTCGTGGTGTTTCTTCAATACCGAAATACCGGTTTCGAAAATGCAAAGATACCGAAATTTATTATTGAAATTGGGTAATTTTGAATATTCGATTTTGGTTACACATTAACAAAATAGTTTGCGTTGAATCTACATATGTTTAATCACTTTTAAGGTGTTCACTGTCAATACTTGGTGGAATGGCATTATAATAAAAATAATAAAACATTTTTAGTACTTTTTCCACATAAAATTTATTAGATCAGGACCGGTTTCGCTCATGATGAGCATTGTCAACTGATAAGAAAAACAATAAAACAGTGATATTTATACAAATTTTAAGTGATAAATTATTTATAGTTTATTTTCCTTGTATTTTACTTCAATTCTTTTGCTAGGTTGTAATACCAATTGTTTGTCATACCTTGTTTTTATCACTTAAAATTTGTATAAATATCACTGTTTTATTGTTTTTCTTATCAGTTGACAATGCTCATCATGAGCGAAACCGGTCCTGATCTAATAAATTTTATGTGGAAAAAGTACTAAAAATGTTTTATTATTTTTATTATATGTTTAATCTGTTAAGACTTTTATCAATATTGACAGGTTCCAAAATTGATGAGACTCTCAATAATGTATTATTATTTTAAGAAACCGTAAGATATGTATGAAAAACAGCCGTTTATGATATTATATGAAATAACGAATTTTGATTAACTGGCCCGCTATTGCGATTGTCCGGTAATCTTATCTCTAGCAACTAAATAATACGACGCCCAAGAGGGACAAGAGTTTTGACCACTCTAGTACGCGATCGGTATATTATAAAGCATCCAATGTTCATTTTAATTACAAAATTAATGTCAACATGAAGTCGTATATATTTTCGTTTTCGTGTAAATCGTGTGTTTACCAGTCATAATCCGATAGAATTATTATGGATTAAAAACAGTTGATTTTATTTCAAATTAATGTCGGTTTTAAGTAGGTGTAAACTATTTTTTTAGGCAGCAACTTTTTAAGTAGCTTAAAGTATGCATATCAAAAATAAATATTTTAATGTAAGTAAGTAGATTATAAGAAGTCGACAGCTATCGAGATATCAATATTATGATGACAACCGACGAGATTCGCTGTTTTTTTACACTATACATTCAATCACAATTTATCGTACCCGGAATTTACATTTTCCCTATATTTCAATAAAATTTCTGCAGTCTCCTTTTCTTTTAAGTACATTTAATAGATCATTGACATTTCTTTTTTTCCCTCATTTGTGTGTTAAATATTCAGCTCTTAATTTTATGATGTACATTTTACTGTAAATTGAAAGCATTTTAAACTATTTCAATAAATTTAACGCGTACACGTCCAAACCTTTAAATGAATTGATTAAGTCGTTAGTTTTTTATATAAACAACACAGAAATTTGGACGAAAAAATATATACGAATTTTTTTAAAGATAAGAAACATGTATAGTCAGCATCAAATTTAGATTTTTCCTACATATTTAAATTTGATACCGTATACATGTTTTTTTATGTCTTTTCTACTCAAGTTGATTTCGAGTGACTAATAAAATGTTCTAATCGTATTTATTTCGTGTGGATTTTTCATTTTATAAAAATTTTGCGCATCAGCTATTAGTTATTATGCCAATTATTTTTTAATACATTTAAAAAAATATATATCATCTACGCATTTTAATGCCTGGCTCGTGTTCGAGTGTTTGAAGCGATGTATGAAGTTTTGTTTGAAGTTGTTTTTGTGTTGCTTGAAACTCTTTTCTAACACTTATCCGATCTCAAAATGGAGAGTAGTGAAAGCGATTAGCTAACCACTAGCCGTCTAACCATTATCCTTATATCCCTACTCTATTCGAAAAGGGAGGTTAAGAAACTATGAACTAAGCAGTAGAAAAACTTATTTTGAGATAAATTCCATAACAAGTACATATCAACCCTTAATAGGCAGAAAATCATAACCGACAACTTTAAAATTTTACAGATGAGGTTTTTTTTCTAAATTAGGTTCGAAAAAGTAATTCATTAGGTACCGTTAGTAAATAGTAATATATGGTCAATAATACAATTTTCTGGCTATTTTCAGTTCTCAAGATCAGAGTTTGTCAAACGGGGACCACGAGAAACAAACGATAACAAGTCAAAACACTAAAATGCACAGGCCCAAAAAAGATCAGGCGAATGACATAACGTTCTAAAATTGAACAATTATTGGCTTAAAACGCAATTTATCGAATTGGGCCACTTAAATTATTTTGCCGATTATGGGTCGATATGCTCTCCATATGCTCTCGTCTGCCCTTTGTGGTCGAGTGGTCAACGTTGTTGGCTTCGGCTACGGAGGGCCCGGGCTTAAATCCCGGTACGGACAGTTTTTATAAATTGATTTTTTAATCGATTTATGAATTTTTGTTCAAAGGCATGGATGTATGTGATGTCTCGAATTCCCTCCTTTCACCCATCCTATCATATGAACGAGGCGTATCGAGAGCGATTAGCTTACCACTAATCCTGTCCTAGCCCTATCCTTCTATCCCTACTCTCTTTGGAAAAAGAGAGGTTGAGCAACTGAGTAATTCAGTCATTTGGAAAAAGAGGAGAGAATAGATGAAATCTCATATTTTCAACTGCACTTAATTATTAATTAACTTTTAATTTCTGCACACTGTAGTGCATGCAACCAAGTCTTGAAGAATTTCTTCTCGGGACATTTCTGGCAAAATTTTGAACACGACTAACGTTGTTACGCTACGGAATACACCCTATAAGAAGAGTTTGAAGCCGTAACCGGCGGTGGTGGGTACAACGAATTTAAGGAATTTATAAAACTGAGTAACAAGCATTTCTCGTAGAAACACTTCTGTTGAGATAAACTTCATTAGGAGTCCATATGCTCCACATTGGGAGCGGACATGGTTAAAAAAAAAATGCTCTCCATTGGGAGAGGATATGTTAAAAAAGATAGTGTTAATAATATATACTTATATATTTGACTTAACTTTTGTTTGATATTTGATTGGCCTCAACATAACAGAGCATAACATTTTATTAAAATATCAAACATATATTACAATAATAATGAAGCGCGCATGCTTTTAAATCTTTCTTTAGCTGTCTTATTTAAGAAGGCATTAAAAATGACAGTTGATACTTCGGAGTCTTTGATTTTTTGTAATCCGTCGTGAACAGGAAAATTCGTTTTAAATTTTGTGCTTTGCCCATTGACTTTATAAATTCAAATTGCTATAATCCGATTAAGAGGTTGTTTTACTAGAATAAGCGGGGCACTAAATTACAGGTTACATCTCACTTAATTGCTGTTCGTCCGCCAAACATTTGGGATTATTATTTAGTTATTGAAAATATTTTGAATATATTCACAAAACGTTTCACAATTTCTATCAAGTATGGCAATATATAAATCTATCTAAATATACATCTACCCAGTGGCGGATTACCCTATAAACTCACGAGGCGCAAGTCCAATCTTATTGGAGTCAAAATAGCTCATATATTTTATAAACATCATATAATATTTTGAATTCACTTTTAGTAATTTGCAAAATATCGGGTCCGTTACGCAGCGTTCAACGTTGTGAACAAGGTTGTGGAGTCGGAGTCACGGTATTTTGGCCGGAGTCGGAGTCGTGAAAAATGAGCGGTTCGATTTTTTTTTGAAAAATATATTTTTAGTGATGTGTATTTAAACAAAATAGTCAAAAGTGTAAACATTTCATGCTTGGCTGACCAAAGATGATCTGATGGTATACATATATGAAATTATTGAAAAATTTCCTTGGAGTCGTCTCTATTTCACGCGACTCCACAGCCCTGTTTGTGATATTAAAAAAATTCGTCCAATCTAGAAAAGATTTTGGCGTAGCGAGAACAATGAGCTTACCACTAGTCCTGTCTTAACCCTATTCTTTCTATCCATATTCCCTTGTAACTGAGTAACAAGAAGTTCTCGTATAAAAATTCTCTTACCTCCATAAGAAGGCCATACGTTCTATATTGGGAGCTGACATGGGTAAAAAAATATCTTAAAACAGGACTTCCAAATTTTATTGCGCCTGGGGCTTTCTAAATACGTAGTCCACCATTGCTTCTAGCGTATAGGTATATAATAAAGATACATTTCTAGAAAGTAATTGCATTAAATTTTATTATCAAAACTTTTTGACATACGCCCACTGATCAGTTTTGTTATTGCTGGCGTCAATCAATCGCCTTAAATAATTTAGTATCAATAAAGAAATACCTTGTTATGGTTTGTCTATACCAGTGATGCACAACCTTTACCTTCTAGCGGGCCGCATAAAACAAATTATCGTGGGTTCGGGCCGCAAAGAAAAAAATGATTTAAAGTACGCTCAATCCTTTATACATATGTACTTTCCATGTAAAACAACCTTAAAATCGTGTAAAAAAGATCAAGTGAATAATAGGTTCCATTATATTATTTTGATCGCGTTATTTATAAAATAAATAAGCCATGCGAAAAAAGCATTATGAGTCCTTGCTTATTGAAAATCGTTTAATTGTGAAATATGTGGAATTCACAAGTTAATGCGTTCTTGGTCTTTGTTAAATTTTTAACTATTTTTTTTTAATTTGACACAATATTTGTAAGCCTGTTTCTATGAACCGATTTATTCTCCTTCATTGAAGAAAAAGCTTGCTTACATTTGTTTAATAAATGTTTTACGTGAAAAAAATATGTTTAAAAAAGAGATTTAAGGGCCGCCACAAAATTCAAAAAAGGCCGCGCTTTGTGCATCACTGGTCTATACACTCACCTTTTTTAAACGTTTTTTTTACATGATTTAAACATAGCAGGGTTCACTACAAAGAACAAATAGCATATTTTTACAACACTTAATTGTTATAACACGATTACCAGGCACAACAACACAGAAGCGGATAACGAATTTCCCAAAAAATAAATAAGCAATACAAAGAAGTAATAAAAAAAGGCTTCATAAGATGCAACACAAAATATGTGTCAGACATTTCTAACGATGAAAGCGATTTATGTCCATTCCCTCATAAAAGTCTTCGTATATATTCAAGAAGTGACAAATAGTATTATTTTTCTCTAGTCAAAATAGATATTATGACTAAGCTTTGTGTAATTTATTAATAAGTAATAATAAAATTTTATTTCACGCGATTTTTTATGAGACCATGTTGTTTTTTTTTTTTTTTTTTAAATAATACTGTTTCAACACTTTCAGCCCCGGCCCAAATCAGGTAAAACTATTACGTGTAGCCGGCTTATTTTTAAGGAATTACATTTTTTTCAAGGACTTACTAATGGTGCAATAACTGTAAAACCACACAGTTAAATAAAATGAAACCTTTTGTGGTTGCTTAAAAGACTATAATTATTAAATAATTTGTGGTATAATTGCCAGAATTTTCTGGGATGGAAAGCCATTTTCACATGTACCAAGTTTTACTACATTTTTGGCTTGGCGCACACCTTGCAGGTTCAATTGAACTTATTTATTTTTTGTTGCTCCTACTTGTAACAAAGTATATTTAGAAATACTTTTTGACATCCTTTTTCATGGAATATCTTAATTTGCAATTTAAAATGAACTCGGCGACGGCACCATCATGTGATCTTCAAAAGGACAAATGGACACATCAAATGTGCTGTGATATCTTTAAATTTTGGTTGGTAAAATCAGTGAATATTTTTATTAAAAATAATAATTAAAAGACTGATTTGAGTATCTGCTATATTGGTTTTTTATTTGTGTTAAAAACCACTATTATGGCTCCATTTTAAAGCATAGCTTATCACATGAAAACACGGCTCCGGGATCAAACGTGTTAAATTTAAGGAACCAATCTTCAATTTCTCTATGAATTCTATCACCTTTTTGCTCTGGTTTTTTTAAACGTATCTACCGTGTAATAAAAGTCTTGAGTGCATTAATTAACATGTTTGTCGTGTTGAGTTTGCCGAGAGGTTTTATCTTTTCAAACATAACCATAATGGGTTGTTAACTATTTAGCAACATTTTTTAGCAAGGTCTGATCACAGCCATTATAGCAGATACCCAAATCATTTACTCAATTATTATTTTCATATATTTTTTATATCAAAACTTATTTGGTGCGCCCATTAGACCTCATGAAAACCACTCGATAGTGTAGTCACCGATCCCACTTCAAATTGAAAATTTAGATAATAAAGTAGGATGTCAGGAAAAAATATTTTGAAATTAAAAGCAGCAGTTAATGTCAACGGTCAAAATAAATTTAGATTCAGTATAGTTTTATAAATAAGATAAAATTGAAGATAACATACTGATATAAATTTGTTTTGAGGTAATGAAAGGTAAAGTGTAAAAAAACGGAATTCGTTTTGACTTTTGTAACGTTAGTTTCGGCCGTTTTTACCAGATATCTCCGAAGAAGCTTACTTGTAACGACTTTGCTGCGTCATTTTTGGGCACATACGTTCAGATAAAATCCATAACGTTCTGACAGAGTCGTCACTCTAGATATCCTGGATTGATGCAAAGCCTGTCACAAATAATCATCATTACACGATTTGCATTCTCGAGTAAGGATTCTGAAGTCTGGGTTTTTTGATGTTCCGGGACACGAGACGTAAAATTGACCCAGGAAATTCTTGGGTCCCGACTCCCGAGGCAGTACTGCTGTAGTCGTTGTTGTGAAAAAATATTTAAACGAATATTCATACATGAGCTGTGACTGCTTTGAGTAAATTTATGAGATTTTTCGTAGATTGATTTATGACAGTCTTTTTGAAATATGTACCAAAATTATTTGATGACGTATAATTTATTGCACAAAATTAAATTATTATTTTTTTACAAAACGAAATTTGGATTAACTGTTAAAACGATGCAAATTTACAGTTTTATTTTCGCAAAACGATCAAAGCAATAAAGAAATATTTGAAATATTAATAAAAACGAGTCCAAAAGAAATTTATGAAATTTAAAATCCCCTTATAATTATTTATTATCAATTAAAAGTTTTTAAGGTGGTCCAACACTCGTTTAATAAGTTCATTGCTCTCAATAAAAAGATTCAGGTTGAGTTTTTTTCTTTTCGATTTTAGTTTTATTTTTGTTCAATTATTTATTAAACAGTCAACCTAATGTGACGCTGTTGTTTTGAGTACTGTATATCATATATCTGTCATACCATATTATGGGCAACAGCTGAAATAGTTTATCTTACGCACAGCAATTTGTTTAATTAATAAAATGCAAACAATATAATACACAGCTGTTAAAATGACAACAAGACATAAAGATTATGATATTATACAAAGACATGATATTTATAATTTGGCTGTTGGCATAAAATGGAAAGAAAAACAAGAATAAAAAAAATTGTAATGTGAAATGACGAATTAAAATATAAAAATATTGAATATGACGAACAATCAACAAAATAGCGTAACATACTGTGAAATGATATTATAAACACGCAAAACAGGAATAATTTAAATAATATAATGATCACTGAAGCTTTTTATTTTTGATTTGAAAAGCATAGTATTTATCTTTCAAGGGTAGTTATTGTTGAAACCGTTACCACCCGCTACAGTTTTAAGCCCCAATTTCCAAAACTTTTAGCGTAACACAAAGGTACCCAACCTTTTTAATGTTGGGATCTGCTTTTAATTCGACTTTCGACTTTTAAAAAAAATCTTCTAAGAACCTTTATTAAAGCTTTTTTAAAGATTCTTTAATTTTAAAAATATTCATTTAAAAGGGTATACTATTGTTAAATATCTGCAAATTCAAAATAGTTTTAATATTTTCGTATTTTTCTTGATGTAAAGTTCAAAGAAAGATACAATATCTTCATGCAGTTTTTCATTGATTCAAACGATTATAGTTAGGATCGACCGGTTGGGAATCTTTCAAACAGCGATAGCTAAGATTGCGTCGGGAGCAGTACCCATGGTTTTATTACCCGTGACAATGAGAATCAATACAGAAACTTTTGATTATTTTATACTTTTGAAGAAAAATTTTGTTAACCCTTCCTTTACTATGCAAAAAAGCACAAGCTCTTGAGCTGTGTAGTCGTTACACATCAGGCAAACGGGAGTGAATCATGACAATTATATGTAGTACTGCTATAGTAGTGTTATATAATTGTCATGATTCACTCTCGTTTGCCTGATGTGTAACGAATACACAGCTCAAGAGCTTGTGCTTTTTTGCATAGTAAAGGAAGGGTTAACATTATTTTAAGCATCCTTGTTAATCTATGTTGATATACAAATCTTATTAAACGAATAACTGTAAAAGAAACCAATAAGAATCATAGTTTTTTTTATGACGGTTGCTTAAATGCTACAATTTTTAATTTTGAGCTTAACTACTGCCACTTAAAATAAGGTATAAAAAAATTGTAGCAATATTTTCATAACTATGTCTAGTTAAAATCGTGGTAAGATTAATAGCATTTCATAAGTGGAACAACGTACTTTATAAATAAATTTAAAAAGCAATACAACAAAAAATGAACTATCCTTAACGATGTTAAGTCGGCAACATTCCATCATAATTAATTATACGAATACGAACTGCGATTACTTAACGAAATTTAATAAATGAAAAACCATTAATCACCGAAGGGGAAGGGGGCGTCAATGCTCCGTTGGGATTTGATCCCATTGAAACCTGTTGATATAACCTAGCTGTAGTTTATTTTTGGGACTCAAATATTAAGGGCTACTCACACATACTAACGTTAGTGCGTAGATAATTTTAACGTCCATGTTATAGCAAATATTATAAATCAATCGTTCTGTTCATTAGTCAGACTTTTACGGATAACATTTTTTGAGATAATAAAAAAAAATGTTCAATTTCTTTATCCATGTCCGTTTCCAATGTGGATCATATAGCCTGGAAGTATCTTAACAGATGTTTTTCTACGTCAACTGTTTGTTACTAAGTCGCTCAACCTCTTTTTTTCGAATTATATAGAATACGGTACATAATTAAAACGAACAAATACAAACGTCAAAATAAAAGAAACCTTAAAATAATTTGAATACTCCATTAATGCGCCCCCTAATGATTTGCGCCCTAGGCGGTTACTCATTTCACCTGTATGGTGGCGCCGGCCCAGCATATCACTTTAATAAATTGGGTGATAGTCGATTCCTGGTTTTATTATAGGAACATTAAAGGAATCAGTAACAATAATTATGAAATTGAGAAAGTAATATTTAATTTTACGTTAATTCATAATTGTGACTATCTATTT
Source organism: Himalopsyche tibetana (assembly GCA_030503985.1). NCBI lineage: Eukaryota > Metazoa > Arthropoda > Insecta > Trichoptera > Rhyacophilidae > Himalopsyche > Himalopsyche tibetana. Next base: position 5,092,454 of record JAPJYX010000015.1, read on the forward strand.
CACGGCTCACCTACCAAATGTAGAGTGTTTCAATTGTTATTAAGTATCATTGGAAAGAAATAGCCGTCGCATGGAATCTAGTGGAAACTCCTTAACTGGACCTGCTCTCTAGTTTTCGTTTGAATACAGTTTTACCAACTTTAATTGATTCTATCTGCAGTGTCTGCTGTCGAAGTAGAAGTGGAACTTTATCAGTGACCAAAGTTTCCCTTCGTTCTCAGATTAGATTGCTATTACTACTGTAATAGAATAATCGGATCTACGATGATAATCCTATACGGACCAAACCTTAGTGACGTTACACTAAATATACGACTTAACCTACGGTGCATTTAATAATCCGAACCAGCGTTGTGCTGCAAATACGCTAACAAGAGGCTCGCTTATTGAAAGAACTTTTCGCAGTGTTCTGGGGAAAGTGTGGATTTTTTTATCACTCTAATACAATTTTATGCTAATCGAATGTGTATTATGTAAAAGTATGCAATTCACCGGAAAATATTCAATAATTTAAAATGTACTACAGTATAGCTTAACCGTCGTAGATATATTTTTTTTTAAAAGACTGAAAGAAATCAATAAATATTTTATTTACAGCGTAAAAAGCAGGGCTGTGGAGTCGCGTAAAAAAAAGACGACTCCGAGGAAATTTTTCAATAATTTCATTTTAACTTATATATATGTATACCATCAGATCATCTTTAGTCAGCCAAGCATGAAATGTCAACACTTTGGACTATTTTGTTTGAATACAAATCATTAAATACATTTTTCAAAAAAAAATTGAGCCGCTCATTTTTCAAGACTCCGACTCTGACTCCGGTCAAAATACTGCGACTCCGCGACTCCGACTTCACAGCCCTGAATTATATTCATTGCAATATGTAACATTAAAGAAAGTCTCCAATAAATAAACGAGAAAGAATTTAAAAACTAATTTACTGTTGATATAATGTGTTATAATTATAAAATTTTATGATATGAATACACAAATATTACGTGCTAAGCGCTAAAGAAGAGTTATTGATGATTTTTATACAAAAATAATATTTATTAATTTTTTCCTTATATTTTAATAAATGCCTTATCTCTCTATCTTTTCTGGGTTTCGTAATTTTCGAAATAATTAAGAATACATCGTTATTTGCCGTTAGTGTGGCAATAAACACTATCTCACCACAGATGACAATTAATACATTTAATTGATAATGTCATTTCTACAATATTAAAATTAAGTTAATGATGTGTTTATTAAATTTGAAATTTATATTAAGTACGGTATGAGTAAAAAATGTATTGGTTATTTTTCGCACATATTTCAAACCGATATTTCACGGTACGGCCGAAATTATATAGTGTGTTTATAGTTACTTATATTGATATTATGATTAAGTTAGTAAAAACCAGCTTTAAAAATTGAGCAAGTGTGGACTTAGCTCTATATGATTCGCGTTTTACGTGGAGATAGACGTTTATAGCGCGCATGATGACCTTTACGTGATTTATGCCTCACCCAAAAGCCGTTCCGTCGTAGACACGCCTTCTATGGGCGTAACCCACAGCGTTACGGAATTACTCGGCGCTCTTTTTTTGTTAACAAACGAAATTATTTTCGAGTTACACCTCATGTGGGAAAAACACGCGGCTTACCACATATGGGGTCTGCGGATTACGAGCAATACAAATGGGCTCTTTATTGTTACAGGTCACTGTTACGAACAAATCTTTTGTCAGAGTTCATTGACGTAATAAATTATCTGGAAACTAGCTTATTTTTCCTTTCGCCATAGCCAAGTGGTATCGTTCTTAGTTCTACAACCCAAGGGTCATGAATCGTGAATAGGATATATGATCAAACTATGTTCCAGCGATATTCGCTACCGATCTGGATAGAGCATATGAAATTTTAATAGAGTAAGTTGTTTCCCGAGAACTGGTTATTATTTTATAACTCAACCGATCTTTAACGATAGGGAAAAAGTAGCAAGCTGATCTCACGCATCTCATACTATATAATCCATCATAAATGATAAATGGTCAATATAACAGTTTCACTCAAAATACTTTAAATAACTGAGACGTTTTCAACATTACAGCGAGCTGTATTTCATCGATAAAATTGAAGACCATGGCATATAAACAACGCATATCGCAAAACTTTTTCCCAAAAAACGAGAGGGAAAAAACTCCAAGCCGCCATATGTCAAGTAGGAATCTGTGCCGGCTCCACAACGGAGCGTAAGGCAGACATGCGGCATGTATGCATCGCACGTGCCTGTGTTTTTTTAATGTTATACAACATATGTGCTGCCCTACGCTGCGTGGCCTGCGTATCATCAGTCATCATACGGCATCAGCTGCTTTGAAAAATTGACTCCCATATTCCATTTTCTTAGAGCCAACTGTGGCGCCTATGTGTACAAAATTATATTTAAACACTAACGCCATAAAATTATCTTTCCATTATCATGGTACGACGATTTTATTTATTTTTAAATTTCTATATCTCTAAAAAAATACAACCTTTATACGAGGGTATTACTTGCAAACCCGGCTTATTCCAAAGATGTTGAAACATGAATGTTATTTGGTAAATAAAAATAAATGTTGAAATTATTTTAAGAAATCAGTCTCAAATATGACTAAAAACCATCCAAACTATCATTCCAAATTAATGTATGACTAAACATACTTTTAAAATGTACATTGTTTTTCAAAATGACATTCAAGTTTAATTTTTTAACCATTTTGGAATAAGCCGTGTTTGCAAGTAATACCCTCATATGTACAAATGGCTGAGGTATATCAGCTCATGGCGGTCGGCATATCTAGATTTTGGGATGTAATAAATTCATAATATTACACTTTTATTGCAGCAATACATGGAAGTATCAAAAAACCAGTATCAAATCAATTTTAAAAGAGTTTAAACAAACAACAGCGCTACAGTGTTCTCTTATATTAATGATTTGTCCGTCTCGCAGCTTAATTACAGGTTGTTCGTGCTTTGGAACCTAGAGCCGTTTCTTAACGAACTTCTATTTAGAAATTCAATGATTTATAAAACATCCGGCCGTTTATTTCAATGACCGTAGAAGTACTTTTAATGATTAGTTAGTTGTTTTTCAAACAAATTTATCAATTAGAGATCATTTTTTGACTTCTCGGTTAAATTTTAAAATATTTATTGAAGTGACGCTGATATTCGATATGTATGAATGATATTTTTTAATTGCGGCATTAAAATCTCTACACTTATTACAATTGCATTAGTTACGGTGGTATAATATATCATAGTAACAGGTCAAGTGTCAGGGACAAAACTTGATAATATCGAATTTCATTTTTTCACCGTAGGTACTGGACCGTACCGGCAAAGGTTAGTCACTAACAAATTAATAGTTTTGTGTAATCAGTCGGGTTCTATGGCGCAGCGGTTAGCGTTGTTGACTTCCGTGTCGGATCTCACGGGTTCGAGTCCCAGTAAGAACAGATTTTTACTATCGATTTATCGATTTCTGTTTGAAGGCATGGGTGTTTGTGATGTCTTAATTTCTATCCCACTTTTCCTACTTTTAATAACCGGGCGTAGCGAGAGCGATTAGTTTAACATTAGTCTTGCAAACACTTCTGTTAAAATACCTCTATTAGAAAGCCATATGCTTTAAATTGGAGGCGGATATGGATAAAAAAAACAGTAGATAAAAAATAAAAGCTTTCAGCATAAAGATTCTAGCATGCATATTTTATTTTACAAATCGTCGCCAGAAAACTGTACTTATAAAATAAGCTCAATGATTAATTAGTCACTTTAATAATTGCTATAAAGTAGCTTTGCAACAATATGTTGTTAATTTATTCCACTTACTGCGTTCCGTGGCACGTTGTTTTGTTTCTTTGAGAAGAATCTTTAGTCTGAAGGTGCTTTTCAAACAAGGAAAAAAAGTGTGAAAAAATGTTAATAAACGTTCAGTGAAAAAACAAAATTAACTTTTATATAAAAAATGAATTTTCACAACTTTAATACCGAATCCATCGAGAATATTATTATGGTTATGAGTAAGTTAGAAAGGAATTCGGAATACGAAAAAAGAACAACTATAACGATAACAATTCAGTTTGGATTTGTTAAAAAAAATGAAATCTAACATTTATATTACGTTTATAAAAAATAAACATACGCATTTCTATTAGCGCATAAAAGAACTTAAAAATAAGCCTCCGACATATGGTTTCTTTACAATCATTAAAAATATCTATCAAACAGCAAAATAATGTAAGAATATAAATAAGGAATAAAATGGTCAAATAAATTTCACTTATACGCGCCTCAAGTGGAAAGCTTATTTTGGATACTTTGCATAACTTCTTGTTAAATTGTAAAAAGTTGACAAAAATATTGCCATTGCCTTTAACCCTTGACTCGAAAAGAATTCGCAATTATTCCGCTAATTTACAGCGTTTCGTATAATGTCACCGAAGCTCATTTCGGAGCTTTTTATGACGGTAATTAAGCAGTATTATCGCAAAGCTTTCACGAAAGCCTACAAGGTTCCTTAATATAATATCACAAATAAATAAATTTAATACATACTAAGGAATATTTTTGTATGCCCATAAGTTTGCGCTTTTTGTATGAAAGAGTTTTATTTTGTTTTTTTACTGTTGACTTGATAAATTATTTTATATAGCTGATATGTAAAGAGTTTTTATTTAAAAAAAAATGTTATCGTTTGTGTTTTTAAAAAAACTTTAACAGATTCACTATACATAAAAGTAAAAAATCTCGACCTTCTGACGAAGGCGCCAGGTTCTCTATCGACTTAATCTTAGTAAATAATAAATACTTATAAAAAATAAAAAATATATACATTGATATTGTTTTATAATTACAGCAAAGCTCTGCCAATTAAAACAATACATTAAGTGTCTGTTGTTTTAAACAAAAAAGCAACATAAAGCCTCATTTGAATTAGAAATTATTACAGCGATTGAAAAAACTGGTAAATAAGACACTGGAAAGATTTTTAAACGCATCAAAATAAAAATATTAAAATTTTCACTATAATTGTTATGTAAGTTTAAATTATTTATTATAATTTGGTTATTATACACACATATGATTTATATATGTATGCCTTGATATTGACTTATTTGATTGAAAATTATCTAATTGTGATCCATGTATTAAATTTTGATTGCAACGTGCATCATCGTTTCAATCAAAAAATTCAGTAGGCAGTAATATCATTTGATCAATTCAAAATGGGATTAAATTCGTCTGATAATAAACTATTACCCGATTCTCTACCAGACCACACAAAATAATAAATTTAATCAAAGATTTACACCTGTCGCTCGCGAATCGCGCGTCAATCGGAGGCTATCATTCCTCCTGCACATCACTGCAGATGAAACGCAGTCCATGCCATCTGCCAGGGTTCGATTCCCGTCACAAAACCAGTCCCGGCACTCTCAAATTCAGTTGAGGCAAGCGGCCGCTCGAGTCAGCACGCATGCGCCGTGACGCAACACAGCCTCCATCATTCGACCGCGATTATTTTGAATCGAGTATATTTTTAGCAGTGACCACTGAATAGAAAAAAAGTGTGAATATCAAATAAACAAGCAGTTATTTTCGTTTGATTTGAAACAACTACTGAATATTCGATTGTGATTTATTTAATTGTGAATATTATTGATAAAACACGCGTTTAATATTTTTTTATATATTAAACTCATATATTATGATCGGTTTTATCATAAAAAACTATCAATAAGTGTAAATAAATAAGTGATTTAGTTCTAAAGAGTTGATAACTGAATAGTTAGAATTATAGTTCAAAATCAAGTGATCCTTTCGTTGTACCTTTTGTTTGTCCCTTTAGTGTCTGCGCAAGTTCACCTGTTCTCACGTATTGCAATCCTCTTCGAGAGGAATACCATCGAAAAGTGTGTATGTACCTACAGTGCTAAATGTAACGGTAACAATCGAATGCTTTATGAATATCCTTGTTAAGTTTTAACCTCTTAAATGGTTTATTCCACCGTGATGCAAGCTGCTCAAAGAGCTTTTTAATATTGCAATAAGTTGTAGAAAGTGTTAAAGAAGAGCAGCATATTATAGTGAAAGAGTGCACTTTATTACTGGAATATACTATTTGGATTATCTATTTGTTACTTATGGTAAGTTTTGTTTTCATATTGACTTTATTTATTATAAAGTGGCAGTATAAATGTAGTGCATTACTTAATAGATTAACAATATGAAAGGGTGTTTATTGTAAACAATATACCCATACCTCGCTTTACGGCCTAGATACGTTTCACGAATCTTGACCGCAGAGCGAAAAGCCGTATAAGTAACCAATTATTCTAATACAAATTCAATGGGATCGGTTCCAATTTTTTAAAATATGTAACATGGTTTATCATTCAAAATGCATTTTATCTTTTGGCGTGTTAATCTCGAGACATTTAAAGGTGCAGTAGATTGCAAATATGTTTTAATGTCTTATTTTTTATCGCGAATAGTTTGAATGGTAGATTTCGCAAGTCCAATTGCCTTGCAAATTTCAACAATTTTCTCTCCAGCTTTCTATACGACGTTATATTTCTAGTTTAGTTTCTAGCGTGACTGATTTTCGGCATCTCTTTTCATAGTCGATATTTTTTTCGATGAATGGAATTATAAAATAAGTAAAAAAAAATACACATTAAAAAAAGAAATTGTACATACATATATATGTACTTACGTACCGAAAATGACCCTAATTGTTTCCAATTTTTCCATTTAATGTGTAACAATCAGTAATACATATGTATGTACATAAAACACTCGCATTCAAAGTTTTTTTGCCGTTATAGCGAAACATTTTAGGCCGAAAATCGAAAATGTGCCTTAATTGAAGAGGGCCGTTATAGCGAAATGCCGTATAAAGAGCGGCCGTATAGCGAGGTATGGGTGTATACTAAATTTAAATTGTTGAAATTGTGAACATTTTCACACTTTTGTCAATATCAACACGAAGTTAGCATTTCGGCATCTTCAAGCAATCAAGTGCACAGAAGAATAATGCAAAACATTACTTAGAAGTAAAATATTAAAATGTATTTCATAAAATATAATTTTTGACCAATCTTTCTTCCTTTAGTGCATTCATTGTCTTTGCAATGTTTCATTATGATAAAATATTGTTTCATAATATATTATTTGTATTAATCTTTCTTTTTCCTTATTATATATCGTAACTTTTTATTTTATTTGTTAACTGTCAATCAAAAATTAAGTTAGATTACTAAAATTTTATTCAGCATAATATCTGATGTTTTGACATAATGTAGGTGAGATACGATCATTGACAACGGAAGTATTTGGCATGTGATTTCGACCGTGTTAATGTTAAGCATACAATATTTTTGTTGCAAATCCAAATCGGGTGGGAAGTGTGATATCATGAATGAAAAAAAAAACAAAAAAACTCATTAGGTTAGTCGTCAATACATAATATATATAATGGTGTCACGGATGGCTAGGCGCCAGTGCTATATTTATTGAGCGAGCATCGTTATAATATATTTTGAAATATATAGTTGTATAATATATTATACAATAAACAAAAAATATGATGCAACTAAATTCATTTCTTTACTGAAGCAAAATCATTCCGATACAAAGTAAACGTATGTTTTAATATGTATGTATTACTTGCAAAGGGGGAAAATTTGTATGAAACTATGATTTTAGTACAGAATCACTTAAATACACTTACCCAAATAATTAACTCACCCGTTTTATAATAATTGACATATATGACCGATAGCATAAGGTAATAAGACATTGCAATATAGGACAAATAGGCGAGTAAATGAAAATCAGTATTTCAAAATTTGATGTAAAACCGTCATTAAAGATGAATCATAATCATAAACGGGTATTTTTATAAAAAAAATAACGATAAAAACTATTAGCTGATTTAGAATATTTCAATTTATCGCGAACGATTTTATTAAAATGTGTGATGGTTTATATATATTAAAAAAAAACGATTTTGACTTATTTTCAATACCGAAAAACAAATATTTATACATTTTCGATACCGTTGTTTCAGTATTGAAAAAAAACATACCGGGATTCTGGTTTAAGTTATACTAGTGTTAAAATCCTTAACCGCAATACGCAATGATGCACTCGTTCATTTGGATTTCAACGGCGCCTCAAATAATAAGAATATAAAACGCTCTACAGGTTTTTAAGCGAATACATAGGAGCGTTTACGCCCTCTTTAATAAACACTGACCTAAATTAACAACAATAATTAAGTGGTTATTATAAGTTATTTATTATAGTTCTGTTTGATTGAGTACGAGATTAACTGCGCAAATCACAGTTTCACATAAAGATATCTTTACATAAAAAGGCTTAATAAAAGTTGTTTTTTATTGTTGTGATGTTGGAATCTTTCTTCGTTCTTCGGATCTGTGCTCCCGTTTCGCAATAAACATGAGGAAAACACGGATACTTCTATTGAGGTGAGGCAAAATAAATTGCCTCGCAAATCGAAATATAATAACAAGTAATCTTGTCGGTGAACCTTTTCTGTTTTTGCGGTTTGCACTTCACAATAATAAATAATAAATTGATAAATTATCAACGGTTTGCACAAGAGCGCATTATGGGAACAATGTTTTTCACACAGTTCACAGATATAGCAATTTGCATGCAGCGGGGAACATTATTTCATGTGATCTTTATTATACGATTAAGGTGATTATATTAGTTTCCATGACATTTGCATGACCAAATAACATTAATTTGTTAATAATAACTATTGAACAATGTTAGACACGGTAGAATCAATAGATTCTCAAAATATTTATCGTAATCCTCTTTTTTGTTAAAATAATGTTTATTAAATCGAATACAATATTTCTATTTTACTATAATACAAAACATATTTTGCTAAACTTGAAAAGAATAATCATTGCAGGCTAACTTAAAAACACTCAATCCAACTACAATTTTTCCTATTAATTATACTTCCCAAGTATTAAAGTAAATTAGTTTATCTCAGTCCTCTGTTTTTAATTACATCTTTACTTTAATCCATTACCTGACGAGCTTGTAAACATGAGTAAAACACCATATTCGTCATATTGATTGGTGAAATTATGACGGCAGGTACTAGACACTTTTTCAAGCCATGTTCGATCGAAATATGAAGTATATGGAGTTTATCCCAAAAGAAGTGCTTCTACAAAAACATATAGTTACTCAGTTGCTTAACTTCTCAGAGAGAATGAATGGTTGAAGGGCGAAGGGAATTATTACGCATCGCAGAAATCTATCGAACAGAAATACATAAATCGATTGAAATCGGATTTGAACCACTGTTCTGTAATCAAAACCAACTGCTTTGGCCACTTAACAATGAACCCGATATGTACTTGGCAAGAGGATTCCGAACAGGAAAAAACCTCAAATAGTTGAAGATAGAATCATTATTTTGCAACAGAAAATGTAAAATTAATACAAAAAATATATTTCATTACTTTTTTTCCAATTGAGAACAGGGCTTATGTTTTCTGCCTTAACTTAAGTGTACTGCGGCGAAGCTTTCAAAGAACATTGTGATAACTCTGCAGTTTAATTAAGGTGCGGGCATTGTGACCAACAAAAAAACATCAAGAAAAAGCTCACATTTGAATGCATTGCAAGTGGGGTGTTAAAAAAGTTTTCAACAAACAAACAGGTGCAGCAGAAGTCCGTGGATAATGCAATTTGACTGCAGTAAATTATGATAACGCATTAGGTGCAAAAGTAATGAGGTTTATGGACTTTATCTTTGTTTTTTGATCTATTGAAAGTAATGAAGTTATAATCATTATATTTATCTGATGTAGAATTATTTTTTTCGGATATTTTAATCTTTATGTGCCAAATTAGATAGGTCTCGCATAGCGAAAATCATTTTATACCAAAAGTTTGTATGTATACTAGTATTTATTTGCCAGCATCACCATATGCTAGTAAACGTTGGAAGTTGGATATTTAAAATTAAAAGAATCCCCGCTTAGAGTGGATGTCTCACAAAATAGTATTTTAATAAATAGTAATGTTAAGATCTTTCAAATAATACCAATTTTATTAATTATGTATTAACAAATAAGCTGCTTTTTTCATATAGATTCATTCTCAAGACTCTTCAGATCTCAGTAAACTATCGATGTTTTTAAATTTATATGCTTAAGATGGTATGACCAAATAAGTAAGGAACATATACAATAAAGAGTATGAAGATATTTAAAAAAATAACAAAGCACAATCAGTGTGATTTCCTAATGTTGATGTAAAGCATGAAAACAGTTCATCAGGGTTTCTTAGGTTAAGTTGTCGGACACAGTGTTAAGAACCCTTTCTTTAGAGTTACTTTTGAGAACGTGAAAAAGATTTGTATCAATTTATCTGGATAAAGAAAAAACTTATTTGTTACATATTTATTATACGACAAATTTTGAAAATCGATTTTTAGTAATCTGAAAACATTTTGATACTTAATTCATTTTTGTTAAATATCATAACGTTTTTTAAATAAAGCATTCCTTTATTTAATGAAAATTTTCAATGAACGATTTGAGTGTCTGTTATATTTCAAACTCACAACACTGCTTTATGGCAATACATTTCCAGTTAGCCTATCCACGAACCGACCACGCTTAATGAGTTTGAAAGCTATCTATCATATATTTATATAGCATATGTAAATTGTCTTGAATATCAACTAATTTGTTTTATTAATAATAAATCAATATTTTTTATAATTGCCGTCAAAATTGAGTCATTGAAAACGAAATGAGAAATAGAACATTTAATTTATTAAAAATGGACATATTCAATTTGTGAATAGAAAAAAAAACTATGATATTTTTGTGGGAGTATCGTTGTAGAGTAACAGGTTCAATGTATTTTTTGCGACTGTGTGGGATGTTTCGAGGCAGTATTAAAACATGGGTAAGATGTAAATTTTGTGATTGATTGATTTTACTGAAAGGACATACAAAAATGTATGTTAATGTGTCAAACTTTTTTTATTCTTTGATAAACGGTTACGAAAAAGTTTGAGGGGCATGTTTTATTACGTAGGAATTTTTAAATGATATTTTCAATTGAAAAAAAAAACACGTTGATTACTAAATCTGCAAGCTAAATTACTTCACAATGTATTCAAGTAAAAAAACTTTTACGTAGTAAATTTCAACGTTAAAATATCTTCAAGACAATGAATTGCTTAAAAGTTTTTTTCCTTTTAAATCTATGTCCGTTTCTAATGTGAAGCGCATATCCTTCTAATGTAAGTATCTCAGCAGAAGTTTTTTCCCTTCGAAAACTACTTTTTACTCATCCTCTTTTTTTCGAAGAGAGTAGGGATGGAAGGATACAGAGTATGGCATGACTAGTAGCTAACTAATCACTTTGATTATACCCCGATATGTTAGGATTGGAACAGTTTAGAAATCACAAACATATACGCCTTCGAACAGAAATCAGTTTGTACTGGGACTTATTCATATTCATAATAAAAAACAAAAATGTCATGTCATTGTATAAAAAACGAACGTATTTATTGAATCGAAAAATTATGATTGTAGATAGGTAATTTATATATTCTTCGTATAAATTATTGAATTGAAAGTTATTTTTTCCATTTTAATCAGTGCGCTTGTAGAATTAATATACAGTATACATATGTATATATATGTATATGTAATATACCTTCCGATATTCTACCATTAGTAGATTATATAGTGTGTTTTTTTTATTTTTTAAATCCATATCCACTCCCAAGGTGAATCATATGTTGTTCTACAACTGCTAATAACGCAGTGCCTTAATTTCTGTTTTAATAGAGTTTCGATACAATTGATAAGGCTAGGACAGTGCTTGGTAAACTCAATAGTCAACTGAACCAAATATAAAAAATAAATATATTTATTTTTAGAGCTAAAATTTTAAAATCTAAACTATATAGGTAATTACATTGTTATTTATTTGATTAAGGCAGTCCATAGCTGGCTTTTGCTAAAAAGGTCCTCAATCTGATTGAAGTACGTTCGCTGAAGTCGCGCCCCTTCCAACTCTCAACGCGTGGGCCATGAAATTCAAATCGCACTGTATGTGGTATTCTGTGGAAAAGCCACACTGAAGAGGCCAAAAAGCCGCATGTAGCAAGTGACCACTTGGCTAGGATATGATGAGTGGTTAGCTATTTGCTCTCACTAATCCCCGCTATTTTTTTAGAATAGTGAGAGGGAATTTTTACATATCACGAACAAGATTTAAAAAAATTCTGGTTTTACTGGGATTCGAAACCTGTGAGATCCGTCACGGAATCCAACGACCACTTAAACCACTGCACCACAAACGAATAAATACATTAAATTAATAACATGTTTTACTAACTGAAAATCGTTTTATTGTCTTACTATATAGATACAAAATTGTACTTTTAATAATATGTTATTTTTTATTGCTTCGGGATTAAAAATTATTGCTGAGAATCATTTCACTGTGGTATAATTATTAATTACCCTCGCAGGCAATTATTATTGAGAAAATCAATCATTTTATGCTACTCATTAAAATCACACGCTCTTCCGCGAGTTTCGCGTTTAATCCTCGCTAGAATTGTTAATAACTGATTGAAATAGATATTTCTGAAAGGATATTCTGTAAATGCGCTTTTATTATAGCACGCAATTATGACCGTTAAATGCTAACTACTATAAAAAGACACATACACACATAAAACTGTGGCATGCACCTTGAGCAGTGGTTCTTCATCTGGAGTTAAACATCGATTTTTTCGTACACAAAAATTAAAAAAATCTTTACTTATTAAACACCATTTATCAGCCCGTTAATTTGACACTATTGGGACTCTATTGGCTGAAAAAGGTTATATTTATGGAACAGAACTTAAAAAACTAAACAAAATTCAATGTATCAAGAATCGATATGTAAAAAATATATTACTGACTGGTAAAATACAGCCAATGGGCCACGCCGGCTTGGTGTTTAACACTTTAATTGACAAGGCAAGTCTTAGTGCTGTTTAAAAAATTGTGGCGTCATACGGAGAGTATATAGACTTATACAGATAAGAAATCTGTTTATAGTTATGTTACGGACTTACAGAATATTAACGTGTCATGTTTTGGGTAGCTTTCCGAGACAATCTCAGCATTAAAAACTGATCGTAAGCATTTTGTTGGTACACCACGAGAATCGTCTGCTAGTACCGAACGATTGACCGTGGCGGGCGGTGAGGAGTTTTCATGGTTTACAAAATACAATATATGTATAAAAACATCGCTATTATTCATAGAGCTTAGGTAATCTTAATTTTAGCTTGAACTGACATGATTAACATTTATCAAATTAATATTTTATAGTTCTAGGTTTAATTTATGGTAGTTATAATCAATATTAATAAAACAATCGAACGATTATTTAAATTATGTTATTTAATTAAATACACCTTGGGACACAAGGGGTTGGTAAGTATTGGTCGCTCTCATTTAAAAGACACCTTTAAGCATTCCAATAAATGAACAGTTATTTACTGTTTTAGAAATTCATTTTTTTGAGAGAACTGACATAGAAGTGTCATATTATTGACACTAAATCACTTGCACACATTTTTTAAATTGATGCTGATAAACTAAAAGATATGAAACGTTTTTAAAATGTCTGATATAATTGTAAAAATGCTCTAAATATGTAAAATAAAAATATAAATTTATCTATCAATTCCTTTTATTTAGGAAAAGGAACGAAACATTTAAAAGTAATAAAAATGAGGTTCTTTAAAACCTACAGAAGTGATAAAATTTTAATTAAAGATACTTGGATATGATTGGAAGACACAAAAATATTTAACAAACTATATTTTCATAAAAAGGTTCCAACTGGGTTTTAAAATGTTTTATTTATATGTAACGTAGTGATGAGCTTAAAAGCGTTCTTGAATTTATTATAGTGTACATACTAAAATTTAAGGTAAACTATGGTTGTAAATTTTTAATATTAATTGCTGCGCAATTTTTAGAAACACTGATTTACAAGTAACCTGTATTTCAAACAAGATCTCAAAATGCGCGCGAAAGATGCGCAAGGCAAAGGTCCGTTTCACGAGTTGAAATGGTTTCAAAACCACATGCATATAAAATGGACACTCGCCAAGAACTAACTCATAGTATGAAGAAAAAAGCTATTCGTAATCTTGCGGAGTAAAGCTGATTTTCAACGTAAAAAACTGAAGTGGCCAGAGAATTATAAGAATAATATGTAATAAATACGCAGATAGTTAGGTTGCATTGATACAGTATGATTTATTATTCTATCAAACAATTAAAATGTTTAATTATTTTCTAAAACCACATTGAATCGACGATATTGTGCTTTGTAAATATCAAGTCGCTTTAAACCAGTAAAGCACAACCGCATACGGATCGTTTATTTTTTTTTGTTGTTGTCCTCAAATGCTTAATCTTAAAATAAACTAAATATTTTTAAAAAGGTAAATTATTGAACACAATAAATGGGAGTAACCTTTCCCGTTAATAAAGCAGAATAAATCGGTTCATAGAAATCACATTACTGATTAATATCTCAATATTTCACTATAAAAATATTTTTTGTAAATAAATCCTACACGTAATCCTCTTTTTGAACTGTTTCAAAATAACACGGTCAAATATAATATAACTTGTCGCTCGTTTATCTATTTTACACGGCTGTTATACGCGAAGCGTATCCCCCGTGTAAAAATAGGATTGATTTTTTTTTTGAAACTATCATATTCTTGTTTTTATGTGACCCGCTAGAAGAAAAAGGTTGCAGAAGTCTTCTTGTAACTATATATTTTTTATTGAACTATGTTCTGTGGTTTATTGGTATGTAAAAGCATTGTCTCAGCGATCAGGCGGGTCTGAGTTCAAATCCCGGCAAGGTCAGCTTCAAATTAAAAGAGTTCAAATATATTTTTTTGGATCTTAGACTATAGCTATGTGATGTCATTCGTTTCTCCTTGGTCCTTGAGTTAATCTAGAATGATTTAAAAGAAGTTCTCAGCTAGATTATCTCGAATAAATTCCAATTATTATATTTATGGTGTACTTATTAGTATAAACTATAAAATAAAAGATTATTTTTATATAAATGTACATACTAAGAAATCTTAACGGAACTTTATAACATAAATTACTCTTAGTAAAGTTGGTATAGATTAATTAGTTAGCCGCCCACATATTTTAGTTTGGCTTGCTACTCAACAAAATATTCATATACCAAATCAAAACAAAAAACATTTATTATCAGTGGCGGATTAAGTACACGAGAGGCCCCAAGCGCAATAAAAATTGGAGGCCCTGTTTTTCGGATGACATAAAAATGTCAGAAAACTCCATGTAAAAGGTATATAGGTTATATAATATTAGCTATTTTATAGGACCTTCAAATTTGGAGGCCCCAAGCGAGCGCCTCGTGCGCTTATAGGGTAATCCGCCACTGTTTATTATATCCCATTAAAGTTTTATTATAAATACGTACTAATGGTCTTCGCAGCTTTCAAAATGTCTGTCTCGTAAATTGTAACAATTACGTCTGGAAATAGAGTTGTTGTTTAGTAATAATAGTATTCAAATAGACAAGTCGAGAGATCCTCCTCTCTATCATGCATGTGGACAGGTTTCTCTAAACAACTAGATACATACATCAAGGACGACCAATTAGAGTATGCTTGCTATATCATTAGCAACGTGTATCGAATGTTTTAAAGTGACACTTCTTAACATATCTAGTTTTTAGATTAAATTAAAAAGAAGAAGCCTTTCATGTCATATTTTTTAGTGATACCGCTGTATTGATTAGCATTTACTGAGAGGATAATGTTGTAAGAACGCTAGTTGAGTTTCAACTTATGATGGCAAAATATGAATATGTTTTTAATCATGCCCAGTATTTTTTCATCCATGTCCGCTCTTAATGAAAAGCACAATGAAGGTATCTCAACAGGAGTTTTTCTGAGAGAACTGCTGGTTCCTCAGTTGGAACCTTTCGAAGAGAGTATGGATAGAAGCAGGGCCGACGCCAGCATACAGGCGAAATAGGCAACCGCCTAGGGCGCAAACTATAGGGAGGCACATAAATGGAGTATTAAAACTATTTTTATGCCGTCAAATATTAATAAACAATAGAACATTATATTTTATTTTGATGTTTGTATTTGTATTATATGTATATGATTCGAAAAAGAGAGGTTAAGCGACTGAGTAACACACAGCTCACGTAGAAAAAACTTCTTTTGAGATATCTCCATTAGGAGGCTATATGCTCCACATTGGGAGCGGCCATGGATGTATATCCAGATTTTTTGTTGTTGTCATTATTTCGAAAAAAATAGGACTTACTGTTAAAAAGAGGGGAGGGGGCGCGCTAATAACCGTTGCCTAGGGCTCCAAATAATCTCGCGTCGGCACTGGATCGAAGGATATGGACTAGTGGTCAACTAATCGTTATCTTTACGGTCTATTATTTTAGGATTGAAAGAGAGAGAGGGAATTTTTAGATATCACAAATACGTATACCTCTGAACAGAGATCGATAAATTGATTGAAAAATGTTTTTCCTTACTTGGGTTTGACCTTAAAGCTTATCTTAATAAAAATTGTTATACTCAAAAGTGTTTATTAAATGCTTAAAATTATTTTTTCGTTGAGAAACAGGGTTAGAGATTCCAATGCGAGTATTCATGGCCCTTTTCAATACCGGAATAAAAATTAAAAAAGCGGTATTTTGGTATAAAAATGAACTCAAAGCAATATTTGAATGTAAAGAAACCATCACATATTTTAATAAAAATTTTCGCCATGAATTAAAATATTGTAAGACTGCGAAAAGTTGAATCAATATTGACAGATTTTACGAGACTATCACTATTATTTTAAAATCATCAGATTATGTTATATGTGGCTTTTGATGGCGGTATTTTAAATTAAATGCTGGAATAATGATTTTGATTTATTTTCCAAGTATTGTTAAAGTTAGAAGAATAAATAAAATAGTAGATTGTCTAAATTTTCGATTTTAATTTCATAATAATATAAATTATATTGTAACCGTGTAAAATAAAAATAAACTGAATAAATGTTAATTATATTAAATCGTGTTATTTAAAACAGTAAAATAATTCATTAAATGAAGTAAGAAGATGCAAAATTGCAAACCATTGTCAAAGAGTTGTGTTCTGGGTAAAGAAATTTGACATACAAAATACAGCTAGATTTGCATGTATCATTGGGTCGGAACCTTTTTTAATTATGCAAAACGTATGCACACCTGTTATATGTACGTATGTGATTTCATAATGATTATTGACAATCAAAATTAGTATTCGCGACATAACTTTTTTCAGAAGCTATAAAATACTTCAATCAAATATCAATAAATATTCTTAAAATTGTAAATTCATCCAAAAAAACGCTTTCGTATTACGTCA
Source organism: Himalopsyche tibetana (assembly GCA_030503985.1). Lineage (NCBI taxonomy): Eukaryota > Metazoa > Arthropoda > Insecta > Trichoptera > Rhyacophilidae > Himalopsyche > Himalopsyche tibetana. The sequence continues at coordinate 5,110,012 of JAPJYX010000015.1, forward strand.
GACTTGCAATTGAAAACAGTCCATATTTAGTCTATGTATTTTTGTTGAAAAAGAAAATGAGCTAGAAAAATATCTTTTGAAATTTGCAGACCTGGACACTGTCGCCAACAAAAATTATGCCGGTGTTTAGTTGTGAATGCCAAATAAACTGCACGGATAGTATTTACGATACTATAAAACTGCAATATCTCTACTATTTGTCAGTTATACGAATTATTGCTGTATTGAAATCGAAAATATTTTCAACATATCTTGAACAATTGAAATATATCTATAAAGTACCAGAAGATAATCATTCTATTTACAGTTTTATTTTGTAGTAGACTTACAAAGTAACACAGTCACAATTGGCTTTATGGCAGTGTACGTTACATGTCATTCAAAACAAATTTGGAGATGTGGCGGTGTTAGGTTGCAAACTAAAAATAGTTAAATTAAGATTAACAATTATTTTACAAATCTAATAATTGTTTTCAAAGAGCATTATATAATAGTATCAAGGCACTGTCGACTTAATTTGTGTCGTGACAAAAATTAAAAAAAAAACTATATACGATTTACTCAGAACATGATATTTGGGATTATGGCAGTGTTTATTTTGGTGCGTGAATTGTTTTAAATCCGCTTGGTAATCGAAATATTTGGTTTTGTTTATGCCGAGAAAAAAAATGTATTTGCGAATGGTTGTTTCGTTACATTTCCACAAAAAATCTAGCCAATTATTTTATCCATGTAAAGCAGGACTTTAGAATTCCTTTACGTATAAACATGTTCCTATAATTCGTGTAATTTTATATTATTATACAAGTAGTTCTCTTGTAGGGCGTAACCAGTTTAATTCTTGGCAAGGAGGCAGTTTTAATAATGGCAAATCGTGATGCATGCATTTAGTTTGAATATCCTTCATTTAGCACATACCTGAAAGACTATTTTAGTTGGCATCAATAGTTGAAAATAAATGTGGCTTAAGCTTAATTAGAAAATAAATTAACACACTTTTTTAAAATTAACAAACCTCGTTTCAAATTAATAAACTTAGACACGAAAACGGTTTTGCGATTATTTATTATCGTTTAAATACTCTGTAATGTAGTTTTGATATTAATATGAAGCCAACAGTAAGTTATTTAAAATCGAAATAAGTTAAAATGAAAGTATGTTATTGCTTAAAAATATTAACCATAAGACCGATATATTATCAGCTATTCACTTTTTTTGGTTAAATATCGACTGTGAAAAGGAAAAAGGACGTAACCCACAGCTTTTCCAAAACACGTTTTTTTCGATAATCATAATGTATCGAACTTGATACCCGTTCTATCAAAAAGATGCAAGCTGCAAATGTTGACTTAGTATCTAAATTAATCTTTTAAGTTTGAAAAAGATGACCTTGTAAAAAATTAAAACCAAGAAAAAACACTAAAATAAAGGTTTTTCTGAGACAATTTCTTTAATTTATATTAGGTTATGTCAATTAAACACCAGTTTAGAAGTCTCCGTGCACTTCAAGGTTGTGTATAATTCATAATTTACATATGTCACAAAATCATCAAAACACGTTTTTTGCGCCTCCTGTAAAATTTGCTATGTGTGGGTTACGTCCTTTTTTCTTTCCACAGTCGATCTATTTCGAATCGGATCCGTAGTGCAGTTTTCAACGTCGTTGGCTTCTGTAACGGGTAGATTTTTTCTTTTTGAAAATCCTTTCCAATCTTAAAATAACGGGGTGTATAAGAGCGATTAGTAAGCCACTAGTAGTTTTCTAGAACAGGCATGCGGCCTTTTGGTTACTCTGGTGCGGCCTTCTGGCCAATTCTGTAATTCTGTAAATGTATGTAAATTCGTAAATTCGTAAATTCCTGACATATTCTGACCGTAAATTGCTGTTTCCGGACAAAGATTCCCTAGTCAATTTTTACTGCGGCCTTATGTCGAATCAGAAAAATAAATGCGGCCTTTAGAGAAGAAAAGGTTCCCCGCCCAGACCAGTCCTTCTATCCCTACTCTATTCGAAAAAATAAATGTTGAATTGCTGAGGAACAAACAGTTCCTTTAGAAGCCCATTTGTTTTCACATTGGAAGAGAATATGGATAAAAAATCCTTTTTTAAATTTTCGTGACCTAAAAGGTCATGAAAATGAAAATGACAATGACCAGTGCTTTTTTTTTTAAAAAAAAAGGTACCGGAACATACTTCTTGTCAAGTTTGTTTTTTTATTCGTGTCCGTTCCCAATTGGATGCATACGGCTTCCTAATGAAGGTATCTTTACATAAGTTTTATTACGAGAACTGCTTGTTACTCGGTTTCTCAACCTTCCCCCTCTAAATAGAGTAAAAATAGAAGGATAGAGTTAAGACAGGACTAGTGGTTAATTAATCGCTCTCTCTTTACTACATACTGTGATTCGAGCCCGTGAGATCCGTCACGAAAGTCAACCACATTGACCACTGCGTTATGAACTCAACTGTTAGGAAAATGTTTTGTAAATAAGAAACTTTGGCAGAAAGCAATATATGGAGCATTAAGCCCCGAGTTCTTGTCACAGAGTAATTCTATAGACCTGGTTTTTTTTTTACATATTACACTAAAAAAGGACTTAAGATAGGAAACAACAGATAATGCTTTCCGTTAAAAAGTGAAACGGTTTTTAAAGAAAAATATTTTTACGTATATTGATTTGAAGCATAAAAAAGTGTAAGAATTCATGTGCTGGAACGCCGTTCCATCGCGTTACATAGAATGAAAAGCACTGTATGAATTTTATACTCGTGAAATGAAAAAAACTATTTTTTTGCCGTAAAAGTGTACATGGCTTCTACAAAAGCATTTGTTAATTTTTATTAACAATTAATTCACTATAGTAATATTTTTTTTTATTATTTTCAGATTCGTGCTAAAGAAGAAACATCAAGCGAGCAGTGTTTAAAGAGATATCAGTGAAAAGTCTTTTCCAGCGTAATTATTTAAATGTATTTTAATCGTTGAGTTAACAACACAATCAATATTTATTACTATAGAAATATGTTTTGGCAAATGTGTTTTTAATGCAATAATTTATAGACATATTCTTTCTTATTTGGAAATTATATTGAAATAAAATTTTATGGCTGTCACTTTTATCAAATATCCAACTGCGATTTTATTGCGGCAAATCGATTAAGTTTAATATTCTATTGAATGTCATTAAAATCGATAAAACGCTTCTGACTTATTTTCACAATACCTACACTAAGTAATTCATTTTTTGTTCGAGTATATTTACAGCAGAAATTTGTTAACGTCTATCGAAGAAAACGTTTTATGAATAACAATCATCATATTAAAATAAATAACTTTGCATCTTTGCATTGAGTAGTGTTTGACAAATGTTTATATTTACACGCGTTTATATTTAAACGTATTTATTATTTAATAGTCTTGCAGAATAAAGGCTCGAACTGAGATACTCAGCCACTCACGTGATGATATACTATAAAAATACTTAAAATTTTACAAATACAATAATACTTAGGTAATTTACTGTCGCGACCACAATAAGAATTTAAGTTAGAATAAATTTTGTTTCAAAAACTGTTGTATTGAAACGAAAACGACCAACAATCAATCATGTTGAAAAATTCAACTGTTGACTTTTTACTAACCATGTCAACTCTCAATGTGGAGCATATGGAGCTGTAATAAAGTTTATGTCAATATATGTTTTTTCTACGAAGCCTGTATGTTACTCAATTGTTCAGCCTCTCTTTTTAGAAGAGAGTAAGGATAGACTGCACCCCATTTTTAGGATCGTGTTAAATGAGAGGGAATTTGATACATCACAGACATATATTCTTTCGAATAGAAATCTATAAAATGAATTGTTCGTAATGGGATTCGAGCCTGTGAGGTCCGCAATAACAATCAACGGCACAGAACTTTATATTTTTGAGTCTGTATTTTTGCCACAATATTAACTTTAAAGATACTTTTATTACACTTAGGGGTCAGTATGATATACGTAATAATAGTATATTCTTGAATATAAAACTAAAGGTAATAAAATATTTAAAACTTGTGGATTGATATAAATAACTGTTAATTTATTTAATTCACATTCATTGTAAGATACCGTATACAATAAACATAATTTATTACGTCAGTTTTCAGTAAACAAACACACAAAAGTGATAAAATTCGAATGACAGTGAAATATTGTTTAAAACTAGCGTTACATTTATACTTCTCCTGCTTACATAATAAGATTAATAGACTCGCTTTTAGAATGGTGTACTTATATGATAAGTATATTTTATTCAGAACGAGTATACTTCAAAAATATGCTGAATATGTTGGATGAGTTTTGATTTTGATAACAGGTTCCTTAGTGAAGATGGTACCGTTAGAAGCGTTAAACTAAAATAGATTCTATTCAATAAATAATCGCAGCCAATTAGCACTTTACGAAATCGCCAATGATTATTGTAGGTGTTAAATCATGTTTTTTGTAATACGTATAGTATCACAGATATCTTTTAAAATTTATCACTATTCGTTCTAAGAAGTAAGTCTCTTAACGCGTGATGCAGGCAGTACCTTTTATCTGAATTGATTTTCCTATGTTACAGTGACGTGTTTTTAAAGTGATTTTTCACCGCCGTATAAACCAACTATAACAAGTTTGCGCTGAATTTATTACATCGAAAAAAAATAATGGTGAATTATGTATAATCTTTTGAAGTGTTTTTTGCGGTTTACTTCAGCTGAGTGCTGTTGCGTTTTTCCCGCGATGTGAAGCAGAAGTGAAGTGCGGTAAAGTCGTTTTTTGTTGTTGTTTTGAAGTTGTGGTTTGTTGAAAAAAATTGCGTTGTGAGATGATGAAGAGGTCCAAGTCTTACGGCTGGTTGCAACAGCTCTTGAAAACAAAAGGAGAGCCTCAAGCTGATACCCCTGAATCTCTGGACGAAGAGGAGTGGCCTCAGACCACCACGTGGTCAACTTCAGCCGATAACATTGATAAAAACAGGTGAGTTTTTTTTAATTATTTTATCAGAGCTTTTCATCCTACGTAATGCGGTGGAACGGCGTTCCGGCACCATTTTATTGGTCTTTTTAATATTTCAAATCAATATTAGCAAAATTTAATTTTGATTTGAAAACTTTTGTTTTTTTCTTAGAAGCCGTTGTCTTTTTGTCTTCATTCTTATGATTGTTTTCTGATGGGTATTTTAGCACACATAAGTAAATTTCATAATACAAAATAATACCAGGTCTATACTATTCTATATAAAATACTTACTCTGTGGCCAAAACCAAGGATCCAAGGAGATGAGTAACAAGCAGTCAAATCTTTGATTAAAAGCTTGGAAAGAAGTGAGTTCCGGCACCTTGATTTTTTAAAAAAGCACTATTTCTATTTGTTAAAATGCCATAACAAAATTGGGTATTTTGACTCGTGTTTTGTGTAAGGAAATATAGTATTGTAAATCTCAGATTCGAACAAAGTTAGTAATGTCACAATCATTTTACTCTCTTCGCAAACTGGCATGCTAAGCTACTGTTTTTAATTTCAGCAATATGTCGCCCCTATCCATGAAAAATGTAGGTTTACTTGGTAACGGGTTCTCCGATATCCTAGTCACTCACAAAGTACCAAAAAAAATGTGCAACAGCGCAGTCATCAACTGTCACTTCAAATCCGAAACACCTACGCTAAAATCTCTTTATATTCCCGTGTCGCTTGGCCTTCTCTATTCACTCATTATCACCACTTGTCTCTCGCTCACTGCGGTCCCTACTAAAAGTAGCTTCGATTTGAGGTGTTTTTCGACTAAGACTTTCTGTATAATTATGTTTTATATTGAATAGGATTAATATTTTCATTACGATATTCAAATCGAAGTAATCTTGTGAAACTGTTTTAAACAACACCTGAAATCGATAAAAATACCTAAAGCATACCTTATACAAATTAACATAATTTGTACTTAATATATTTATTTATTTAAAATACCAGATTTATTGTATACGACAAATACGTGCGGTTGTCTCTTAGTATAATCGACAGTCAAAATAAAGCTTTAGTACCCCGCGGCGAGTGTTTGTCAAAATATGTAAGAAAACACTCGAGAAAATATTTATTACGCATTGCCTACAGCTTCAGTCGACTCTATTAACAGCGCAATGGTCCGTTAAATTAATTCATCATTGATTAACAGAAGATACGCCAAAATAAAAACAAAACAATACCAAATTTCTGAACGAATGTTTTCTGTATACAGTCAATTGGTTTTCGCCATACAAATGTTTTGATTAAAAAGATTCGACAAAAAGATTCAATTAAACAAACAAATTGTTTTGAATCGTATTCATTGAAACGTAAGTTATTATCTATTGAAATTTAATCAATGGTTTTAATGCATAATTATTTCTAAAAATAAAAACTAATCGCGTTGAAGCTTTACAAAAAACTATACTCAACCTTTTTTACTAGAATCAAGTGTTCATGAAAACCATTGCACCAGTCAACACTGCAATGCTCCCTTCCCTCTAAAACGAAAGGTTAGCTGCGCGGAAAATTCAATGGCTGCGTGGCATAGTTTGTCACATATTTGACATAAAAAAGAACGTTTCTTTGCTTTGATTTACATAATAAAAAATATCATTAATTGATTTGGCATTTACTTGTCCATTATAACAGATTAAAAATATCAAAGTATTTTAGTTCTACAGTTTTTAATAATTTTTATGCGTTGATAGCTATTTCGGCTTTTGCCATCATCAGAACTCGTTAGATAGTTCTGACGATGGCGAAAGCCGAAATAGAAATAAACCCTTGAATTCATACTGTACTAAGATTTTGATATAGATTTTTATTCCCAATGGTGAAATAAAAATCATTTTTACAATTTTTTTAATGGATGTTGTGATGGCAAGTTTTTGGTTCTAATTTGCAATCAAATGAAGGGGTCCGGAGTTTTTGGAAATCTTGGTTTTAGGCAATACTCAAAATGATTTTTAACTGTTAAAATTTGATTATTGCCGGGAATAAATATTTCTGCATTCTTTAATACATAAGTCATTAAGTATTAACGGTAAATTACTGTCCAAATAATTTCAATTAAACAAAATCTTGCAATTTAAATGTGTAGTTTTAGTAAAAACATACATTTGAAATCAAAATAATTAGCAGGCCACCTTTTTTTTGTAAATATTATCTTTTGTTAGAAAACATAAGGTGAAAAATCAAAAAATATTTTATTGTGTATATAGTAATAACATTCCATTATGAACAAAGAATAAATTATATCCTTATAATATCATTAACAGTACAAAAAATATAAAATCTATACTCTGCAATAATCAACCAATAAATCTTATGTTACGTGTTGCCTCAGCTTTCAGCAAAAACAATATTTATAAGAATAAATACATGAACTTACTAAGTACTAACTCTCAATATTTTTCTATTTGTAACATCATTACTGAGTTATAACAGGTTTCAAAAAGCTGACATCTTACATATTTTATTTCTGAAAGTTAATAATGGTATATGTAAGTATTTATAATGACTGTTAGCATTTTTTGTCTTATAATGTTATCTCACAGAATTCCTTTACCTATTATGACGACGTTTCTTCAAGTTGTCGGTTGCTTTCAGGATCAAGTCATGGTTTTTTTCAAGTTCCAAGAATTGAAACACGTTGATTAACACGAGCTGGTTTATCCCGAGAATTTAATTAAAAGAACAGTATTTCTTTCATAGTTATATGTCGCATGATAACATAATTTCGTAAACATTTAGTAAACAAAACTGTGCAAGTATCTTGGAAATTGAACTTCAATATCGAAAAACCAATTTTTGGAACAAATAAAACCGATAATTCAAGAAAATTATGAAGTTATATTACGGTCGACCCTTCCCCTATAGCGTAGATATTGGGACTGCGCTTCTTAAATCGTAAAATTGTAACCGTATGCTACTCAGCCAAATAACTGGCGGCTTGAACTATACTGATTATTTTCTTTTTGTAGCCAAGGCGTGATGAAAAATTCCCGGTTTTTATTTATCGGTTTGTGTCAACACAAAATCCTTCGTGCATTTGTATACACGTTTTTAGTTTTGATACTAGAGAGTAGTTTCTTGACCCTAATCGTACGATAGATATGGATTTACAGTAATATTATTGATAAAGTGTCTCTACACACGGCATATCTATTATTACAACAATTTAGGCCTCAATTATACCTCGATTATCGTGCTAGAATCATTTTAAATGATTCCACTTACTCAAAAAAATACAGGTTGACTGGAATATATTGTGTTTCAGTTGGAAACAGTTTCTAAAAAAAAATAACATGGGTATTTTACTAATATTGTATTTTTTAAAACTCATTACCCAAATATGTAAACTTAAGCATATAACTTTTCGCAAATGAAAGATAAAAAATTTAAAGTCTTCTTTTATAAATATTGTGTACAGAATTTTACCCGTCACATTTTTACAAGGTAAGTATCGTCACCAATCTAAAACGTCTTTGACTGTTTCATTATATCCTTGCAAGGATTGACGGTGATATCAGTTGCTTCCTTTTGGTTATACACAGTATAACCTCGATATAACGGAATAATACGTAAAAATAAAAGACATAGATACGTTATAAGAAAGTAGGTTTGCCTTTTTTACTAAAAAAATAAATGGGAGCAACGTTCCCTCTAAGCTGCGCGCGTGCGCGGCCGCGCACCAGTTGAGAAGTCCCCGCGCACTCATTCCGGGTTGGCGCGCACTACAAGACAGTTGCTCGATTGATATTTGATCGGTCCGCGCAGCCTCTAGGCAGCCTCCGCGCAGCCTTTGAAATTTCCGCGCATATAAACCTTCGGCTTAGAGGGAACGTTGAATGGGAGTCGAGACGATACAAGGCCAGTGAAGTATACATAAATGGATTGGAAGTTAGGTATGTAAACATTAAATAAAATAGAGGTTTTTTTCTATCAAATAAAAATAAATAAACAAACATTTTTTTCTGAAAATACATACGCTACGATGGTGGAAGTCATTAAATAAAACAAAAAAAGATACATACCTGAGAAAAACAAAAATTAAAGAAATATTTCTTTCATGCCAGCCCTTCATTGGTGATGGTTCAAATGGATTATTCGTGCGCTTCAAAATAATTCGGAAGGACAAGAAAGCGTGAAGACATAATTATCGATTTTTAAAAAAAGTATTTTATATTTTATTTATATTTCAAATAAGCCGCTGTTTTCTTGTGTTTATTCGGAAGTGTATTGAAAAAAATCCAATAAAAATGTACGAACAAATGGATTCAAATAAAATGCATACACTGAGAAAAATGTTTGTTAACTTTACGGTTGAACAAGCATCGGAAACGCTGTCTCGCTCAAGCCGTTTTTCTGATAAGTGAATGATTGAATAAATCAAAGTATGTATATCATATAAACTATTTCTAACGATATCAAATATAAATTATTAAACTACCTTACATCATATTTTTTAATCCATGTCCGCTCCTAATGTGGATCATATGGCCTCCTAGTGGAGGTATCTCAACTGTTTGTTACTCAGATGCTCAACCTCTCTTTTTCAAAGAGAGAAGGGACCGAAGGGCAGGAATACGACTAAATTAAAGGTACCATGTCCAAAGACATGGATGTATATCCATGTCTTTGGACAGAAATCCATAAATCGATTAAAAAACCAATCTATAAAAAAAATTGCTCGTGACCTCTGTGCTCTAGGTCAACGACGTTGACACTCGACCACGCGTATAGTATACATCAGGGATGGCGAACCTACGGCACGCCTGCCCGATGTGGCACGTTTAAAAATTTGGATGGCACGCGAACGATTCCCAAGTTTTAAAAAAAATATTTTTAAGTTTTAAAATTTGACTGAATAATCCGTGAATTGATAATTTATTTATTTTTATTAATTTTCAAATGTTTACCAAGATAAACGACAATCGTTTAAAAATCAAGTTTTATTTTTACTATTTTGTTAAAAAAAAAACTACTGCTTGGGCACGCCACACAATCGAGAAATAATATTTGAGGATTTTTGGCACGCGGACCAAAAAAGGTTCGCCATCCCTGGTATACACAATATAAAGTACACCATTTTCTGTACATACTGACTCATTTATTGAAAAAAAAACGTTTAAGTAAAATGCACATTGACATTAAACTTGTTCTGATTGTTGACTGGAAGTCCATACATTTCTCACCGGGAGAGGACATTATTGAAAAACATATATCACTTTTAATATCAACTAATATAAGAAGAATATAGCTCAACCTCCGAAATTCTCAACACTGTCAACAGGTCGATAAAACTCGATTGAACGATTGCGTCAACGTTGACAATGTCAGCCAATATCAGCGTTACTTGAAGTGAAGTACTCAGAACTATGTTCGTTCAAGCAGATTTCTTTAGGAGAAGAAATCTGTCGATTTTAATATATTATTTGTTCATGCTTAGAGAGCACTAGGTGACAATGTTGAATTTCAAAATCATTGATTGATTGTGCACTCATATAGAAGGGATAATGAATTGAAGAATTTATCGTTCATGCGAGGCAGGGTTGCCAACTTATCGGATAAGCCGGGAACCGGTTGATCAAACTGGCACTTGAAAGCCAAAGAAAATTATCTCATTTGTGTCTACTGTAAAAGTGACATCAGCACCATGCTTCCAAAGTAATCAATCGTAAAGACGCTTCTTCATTGACACGTTATTGAAGTAATAAAGTATTTGAATATTAAATACTCAACATTAAAAAACGTTTCCTTAATTCTTTCATTTTTCTACTACGTTATTGATTTACTTCATTTCTAATTTTGAACACCGCTAAGTGATACAGATTATCTTGCACAGAAAAAATCTATGCACTTTGCTTTAAAGAAAAGACAAGGCTTAAATTCTTTTACTGTCCACAGCAATGTTCTCTAAGGCAAGAGGTTAGCTGCGCGGACCGATCGAATATTAATTGACCAACTCTCTTGTAGTGTGCGCCAACCCGGAATGAGTGCGCGGGGGCTTCCCAACTGCTGCGCAGCCGCGCACACGCGCGGCTTAGAGGGGACGTTGGTCCACAGTCGAGTCCAGCTCCATGGTTGTAGGAGCTCAAAAGTGTTTCAATCTTCACAATGACGTAGACAAATACCTCATTTCGGTACACTACACATTTTTAACATTCCCATATATGTACCGGGACTGTAGCAATAATATTAATAGACAACCCTGATGCAAGAGTTTTTATCTTAAATCTTGGTGTTAAATGATATCTCTGTGAGTGCTAAAAAATCAAAATGGTCATCATACATTTCGATGGTATAGTAAAAAATATGATAATTATATATTGGAGTAGCGTCAAATAAATTTGGTTAAACATAATAGTTACATGTATGTGCAAATAAGTTTGAACTAGTAATTAAAGTAATTGTTTTTAGTAATAGACAAGCTGTAATTTTGAGAATATTCATGTATGGGATGTGGCTTAGAGTATGTCAAATCATAGGCTGGCACTCGTTATTAAAGCTGTCACGTCTGCATGTGCTTAGCATATACGGAGAAATGCGCTCGGAAATAAGTATGAATAATGATATCAGTTTGTCTAAGCAATTTTCAAATTTGACCGAAAACCCTTTGTATCGAGGTTTTACTGTAATCATTCCGAAAAATAACGAAGCAATTGTTTGCCCCATTTGCTTGCTCTAATTTGCTCTAACAGAAGAAATGTAATCTTATTGCAAATAAGATGCAGTTTATTATTTAATTTAAAAAAAACAATAAAATATAATCTTATCACAAGAAAACCGTGTTAAATACAATCAATGGCATGAATTTCTGTTGTTTGACAATTTCATAACTGACACTGGAATAAAATATTGTAAGTGTAATCAGTATTTTATTTGATTATACATTTATTAAGCCATTGATTTTACTAGTTTTGATAAATATTATTAATTAAAGTAGTTTAAATAGCTTTAACAGATTATTATGATAATACAAAATATACAATATCTGTTCGTATAAAATATGACTAAATATATTAACAAACAATTTTAATGTTTTTATGTTTGGTACCACATTTTTTTTCTTTAATTAAAGGTAGATACTCTTTACTGATTTTCAAACGATTAACATATTGCTCGTGATCGTCTTAAAAATTAAATAAATATGCTTGATGTTTTTTTACGGCAATTTTTATCAGTCCAAAACTACCAACACATATTTTTGGTCCCTTTGTACGTTCGCATGTTCGAAGCCAATGTAGAGCATATGGTCACCTAATTGAAGTTTTTCTACGAGAACTTTTTGTTGCTTAGTATTCCAACTTCTCTTTTTTAGAGAGGTTGGGATAGGAAGGATTGAAATAGGGCAGGACTAGAGATAACCTCAGCACTCTCGCTACACTTTGATATTTTGAATTGATTGAATTAAAATGCTATTGTTATTGGAACTTGAGCCCGTGAGAACTATTAACAAATCCAACGACGTTCATCACTAACTATTACGAACTAATATCGCTTTAAGAGTATTAATAAAAAGTAATAATTTTATTTCAAGGCTTACTAATACTGTTTTGTGTATAGAGTTGCTATCAAAAGGCAATTTACGTAATTTGTTCCAAGAAATTAAGTTGCTATTATTATATTCAATACGGGAAATATTTTGAAATGATTTTTTCAACTGATAAAAAAATATTGTTATTTTTAAAAAAAAGTGTGAGAGAAGACTGTTGAGCCGTTTTTATAAATATGATATTTTTTAGTTTATTATTTGCCGAACAATAGCGCGAATGATTATTATTCGGTTAGTTACGCCCCTATTTCTATTGAAGGCTTACAAGGATTAACAATAATAAAAAAACTTTTACAATAAAGTGGTTGTCTAACTGTTTTTCTCGATTTAATTGAATATTTATTTATTTTAGCACAACAGATCTATTTTAAATGCTGACGATTACAATTTGATCATTAGGTAGGTGGGCTATTTTTTTTTCAAGATTTCACACGTCCACATAGCTTTATTGTAGGCTCAATATTGTCACATCTCTTTGATTAATAACCTCAAATGGCCGTTTATATATTTCATATCATTATTCACTGAAATAAAGAAAAATGTCATTCCCCTTCATTTTAAGAATTATTTGTTTTATTTTTTATACAGTTAATAAAACTATATTTCCACATGATACAGATTTAACAGTAAAACTAAATAATTCAGTTGATAGATAACATACGCTACAGATTGTTAAATAGTTATTATAACCGCATTAAAAACAATACAACAAATATTAAAACATTATTACAAAATTACAAAATTACAAAAAATATAATAAAATATTGATTGAATTAGCATTTATTCGGCAGAACTCCATTATAATGCGGTAAAAAATATTAAAGTATTTAGTACTACAATTTGTTTAAATTCAGTTTGTATTTATTTCGGCTTATGCCATCGTCAAAACTATGTTTAAACCTGCTCCCAACACATATTTATAGTTCGGTAGTCAGGTTTAAACATATGTTTTTCTAAAGATAATTAAATTTTAAAAAATGTTGAACTAAACACTTTGATATTTTTTACTTATTGATAATATCGTTGCTCAAAAAAAAAGGTTTTCAGAGAATTTATTCTTAGATTATCCTGACACAGAATCCTTAGTAACAATACACTCAATAATAATTAATTGTGAAAGTAAATTATTTACCCCTACGATAAAAGCTCGTATTAAAATATACGAATCAACTTTCAGACCTTACGACCAAGGCTTTCATGATAGTTGAATATAAGTTATGAAAAGCGATATAAATGCGTACTTAGGTACATTTGATTCATATTGTTATTTATTTATTTGTTGGGCTTGAGAATCGCTTTTGATATTGTTATACGAAGAACATTCTGTGGGAGATTGTACGTGACACAATGTCGGTTGGCTGGTCGTCAAACAGCCGTGTACAAAATAATCCTGTGAGGCAATGCCGCCATTGTCAGGCCAACTATGTGTTAATTTCAAGGAGAATGCTTTTAACCAATAAATATGATTTGTGCTTACATCAATTCTATTTGTTAAGCAAACATTATTTGCTTTGCACTTTTAACTAGACTGCGATGTTTGTGTTTTTTTTGTTGATAAAAACGTTTCAATTGATATGCCAAAATTTTAGGATTATGAAAACTCAAGCATTTGTTTCTTTTCATACACAATTCAAACTATTTACTAACCGCCAGTTACAGTTCATCCGTGCACTTGAATACCTGCAGATGCCAAATAGCCAATGCTGGGTAAGGGCACTATCTTTATATCTGCTATTTACATGAAGAAAACCAAAGCTTTTGTTCCAAGATAAGAAAAATTGTACAGTACGTCAAATGATTTATAAATATATACAGAACCGTAATGTAAGTTATTCATCGACGTAATTTAAATAATTGAAAGATTGCCAGTCTATTTTGTATTACGAGAAAATTTTAGATTATGAAAACGAAACCGCGGGTATTATTAAAACTAATCGAATTACGTAGAAGTCGTCTTGGTCGGATATTAATTGCGATCGGACTATTACTGACTATTTCGTGGTCAAATTGCTGTCGATGATAAAATTACCTATTGCTTATTGTAAAATTACTATCAGCCGTGTGCTGGATGCTAAGTGCCCAGTAGCGTGCCGACCATACGGGAAACACATCTCTACTTGTCCTTGAAAAGGTCGCGATAGATTTAAAAATTAGGTAGCATAGATATAAACTTTATCTGGCGATATTTTTTAGAAAATATTGATTTATTAAGTATAATTCTAACAACCATTAATGGTAAATAAAGAGAAAGCTTACTTCCCGGGTGATAAACGTCGTTGGGTTTGGCTGCAGAGCTCACGGGTTCAATCCCCAGTACGGACATTATTTTTCAATCTATTTATCGATGGATTTCTGTTAAACTGTCACTGTCTGTGATCTCTTATTGCAGTAATTTTATTAATTTGCATTTAAATTTTAAAAGAATAACAAATTAATGATTTATGTGAATATTTTAAACGTTAAAATTTTTTAATATTAAATACGCAAAGTTTTTATTTGACAAAATGACTTGCATCAAATGTATCATTAATTAATTATGTATTTCCTTTTTTTTTAAATCTACTGTAAATATCAAAATGTTCTATTCAGAAAAAAATACACATTTTAATGTCAAAGACGTCGCAAATTAATTGCCAATTCTGAATTTTATATAACTCATAGTTAGAAGGATGAGATAAGAAAATGTCTAAAAAACGTATTTTTAAAAAAAAGATTGGTTCCTTTAGGTACTGAATTGTACGTAGTAAATACTGCCTGCAGGACTATTCTCATTTTAAGGATCAACATATGTACTACTTAAGGAGGTCTTTGGTACCCAACAAGATATTGATGAGGAGCAAACTTTCATAAAGTGATTTGTCACACAAATACAGAGCTTAGGAAATTATTTGAGTGTTCAAATCACAAAGAATAGATTAAATAAAGAAATCACGGTTTGCTTGAATGTCTCAAGATTATGATTTTATTTTTATAGAAAAAAACCTTCTTTGAACACTTATTGTGATTTTTATACATATATTTTATTATGAGAACTGATATTAAACGGCATTTTTCAAAATTTGGGACATATCGTTTTTTGAATGTTTGCTCCTCATTTGTATTTGGTTTTGATTGTCTTACGGTCCAACACTAGTGATGTATTTGACCAAAGAGGTTACTTTAAAACAAACTGTTAAAATAAGCATATGTACTTCATTATAATAAATCTACTACGTATGACGACTGGCGAGTGGACATGATTTATCAGACGTCAAAAAACATGAAACAATATAACACAATTCTGTTAACTGTTGGCGTTTGATAAGTCAACAGATGTAACAACAGTGAATATTTAATTATAACATGCATTTTATACTTACCGTAAATATCAAATTCAAATATCATGTTAGTTATAGACTCTAATTACTGTCTACATCTTAATAAATTTAAGAATAGCCCAGCCCTGTTGTTTTGCTTTCAGAGCTTCTGCGCGCTACTGCGGTATTAAAACGTTTGGACCATTAAGTTAATTTGTAGGTAAGCCGATAATCTTTTTGAAAATTGCCACAGCGGATAGTAAGTTGGTCTATTCAAAACCGGAACTGAATTATTCTTGAACAATGAATTAACTTTTCAAATTAAGGTTTGCCCGGAGGAATTTCATGTTAATAAATTATTGTAAGTGTAGGGCAACACCAATAAATGTAATGCGTGTAATTTTAGACAATTTTCAACTTTGTTATTGTAAGAAGAATTGTTGTTTATGATTAACATTGTTCGCCATCAGCCAAATCGTGAATGAAATTTTATATGTATGAGTGTATATTAAATTAATCGAGAAATTGGTACAACATGATTACCTCAGGGGCGGCCACGACGTCGACCGCGTAGCTTTGCTTTGCTTGGGAAGAATTGAGTGTGTCTTTAATTATCTATCTATTATGTTTACCTTTCATACTAATTCTATTTCATACACTTTTTAACAACTTGGCAGATACGGTATTAATAGATCGCTACGACTGATTTCAATATGAAGTCGCCTGCAGAGATCAAAAGCTTGGCCACCCCTGCTATACAGAATCTATCGTTGGCATATGTAGTGTTGCCTACTTAGCTACAAAAATGTTCTGAGATCATTTATGTCTGTGTTTGTTATTTTATTCAATCTTACATTATAATTCATAATATAATTTAAAATTTCGACCGAGGATGTTTGGTATAAATTCAATATTAGAATTCAGTCGTTCAAATTGTGTACACCTTTACACGTTTTGTCACTGTCGACCCGGGCTTCTTTTTTTAAACTTGCACCCATTTTATAGTGAGTCTTTTTGGAAGATATTTTTAACTTGTTATTAGCACATATTTCTAGGCGGAATAGAGTATCCAGTATGTAGTTATTCATTTAAATATACATTAAATTTCTTGACTTTGACAGAAATTGTTTAATATTCTGCAAAACTTTTGACCTTTGAAGCCCGTGAAATGTTTAAAAAATTATATATTGGCCTTACTATTAAAATGGTTGTACATCACTGCTCTAATCGCTAAGCAAATCTCTTATCGCATGGCTTCATAGCACTGAGCTTAGCAATAGTATTACCGATATAACAAAAACCTGTTCAAGTCGTCAAAAAGCAATATTTTCAAAGATGTTTTTTTTTCATGAAATGATTTATAAACTGGTTTTGTTTTTCTTTAAGCTTCTCTTGTATGTGGCGCCTTTGATTGATAATGATGTGTTGCGAATGTTAAAAACAACATATCAAAACAATAATATTGAATTTTGCTCTACGATTAACGATAGTAAATATTAGTCGACCTCTGACATCTAGTTGGTAGGTTGCCTTGGTGAAAACATTAGTTTGGGTTCAAATCCTACCAAAGTCAATATGAAATTAAGACTTTAAAAATTTAAATTAAAGATCTTGGACTTGGGACATTTTTTCTCATCAAGATTGATTTCATATGCTGTAATACCGTTTTTTTTATAAATTCTTAAATATTATTCTCATTGAAAAAATAATTTATATTCTTGCGTTTTTTATGATAATTTAAGGTTAGGAAGGAATTGACTAAAAACAGTAGTAACATTCTCTAATGCTGTGAATAGCGTGTATTTCACTCCACCTTAAAGCGTTTTATTTCCTGATCTTGGATTTAAATAACAGATCTCATTAATGCCACATTTTCCACGGCAATCATTCACCTTATTCAAAGTAGGGTGCACACTTTCAAGTGAGGGGGCCGAAACCAAAGACAAAGATCTGCCAAGGAAGCCATTTTGAGAAAAATGTAAAAAACTGAAAAAAAACATTATTATTTAATTTATGTGTGATGTACCTTACAGTAGAATATTGTGACTCGCGTCAAATTAATTAGATTTTATTTACATCCTTTCAATTTTTAAATTGTTAACGATTCGCATTTCCTAGATTTATAACCATCATTAAAAGTTTTTTGCCGGGTCTTTTGGCGCAGCGGTGAGCATTGTCGGCTTTCGTGTCGGATCTCACGGGCTGAATTTTTTAAATCGATTTATAGATTTATGTTCGAAGACATGGGGGTTGGTTATTGACAGGACTATTGGTTAACTAATAATCAATAGTCCTGTCCTGGCCTTATCCTTCTATCCCTACTACTCTTTTTGAAAAATAGAGGTTGAGCGACTGAATAACAAACAGTTATCGAAGAATAACTTCCGTTGAGATACCTCCATTAGGAAGCATAATGGCTCCACATGGATTAAAAAATAAATAAATTAAAAGTAAGGGTATCATTGAAGTTTAGTATGCCGTTTGAATCTACATTTTATTTTTAAAAAATTGTAATGTCAATGTGTTAATGTCTGCCACAGACGAGATATCTCGTAAAATTTTTCGTGCTCAACCAGTTACGAGTTAACTTGTCAATAACTAATTAAATTAATAATTAAATTATCGCCGGCGTGCTAGGTAATTACGTACTTTTTTCTACGGCAGCTAAAAGATTAAAGCTTACTTCAAGTGTTTTGAAAAATTACCTGACCTCACAATGATTTTATAAAATATAAAAATCTCCTTTGTAATACAAAAAATAAAAGCAAGTACACTCATATATTTCAATATGATAATTTTTAAATAACTAATTTTCAGAGGCTTCGGCATAGCCATGGAAAAACTGATTGCAAACTCTTACTTAGATATCAATTATATTGCGTGGGTCAAAGGCTATTGGCGTGGGTCGGTGGAGAAGAATAAGAAACTAACACGAATTACAAGATATAAAGCATTGGTATTAATAAGTAGTTACCATTCTTGCTAGTCACTGTTAACCTAAAGGTGTATATACTGACCTGCTCTTATGAGTTGTAACTACGCATGAACGTCCTACACGGAATGGTTTCAATTACTAAACACTTTGCTAATAATGGGTGTCTAATAACATGCTATCTGTCAAATACATCATATTTATTATTATTCCTATAGGGTATTTGTAAACGATGTTTTCTTGATGTGTAATTTTTAAATCGCGATGTTTGCCTATTGTTAGTTTAGTTTTTTAATCTACCAACTGAGTATGTTGTCCAGTATCCACTGTCAGTTTCTCTTATACCCATTACCTAGACTGGCTAAAGCTTAAGTCGCTAAAATCCTTACGGCTTATATTATTCTTTCTTCTAATCTTTATTAAGCATACAAATTCGACATCATTGAAATAGAATGGGCTAGGTGTATTATTTTTGTAAGTAAGGTGCTTTATTTCGTATGTGTTCTAAGAATAATTTTATTGTAAGTGAGCAGTCGACGATTTCTGTCGTTTTTCCGATTTGATTTACCACATACGCTATTGGTAGATTACCACCACTGATTTAAGTATAAAGTGGCCCGAAAAAGTCAAAAGTTTTGCCACCTCTGGCATACTAAAATTTAAGCCAGTGAACATTAGAACCAAAACCAACAACTTTAGACATTTAATGACAGGCATGACTTAAAATTCTCAAAAAATGGGAGAATAGTGCACCTTCTGTCTTTTAAATATATTGAACAAAAATTTATTATTTGTAATAATAAATCTTGATAATAAATAAATTTAATCTTACATACAATGTGAGTAATTTTATTATAAATTGCTCTAGACACGTTGAGTTCCAAAACACCGGATATAATACCGCCGAATGATTTATGAATCGAACAATGTAAATTTGGTCTTGTGATAATTTAATCGATTTATAAAAAAAAGTTTCCTATAATGATTTAACGTTTACAGGCATAATAAAATACAAAATTTTGGGCGTTTGATTTCATTAAATAAATTAAATCACAATGTGGGTGTATTAAAAACATACAGTCACGATAAATCGTATTAGGCGAATACTTTTTTTATTGTCCATATATTTTTCAATTATTGCTCCGTTTTAATTAATACTAGAATAAACGACTACTTTGTGTCATTTTCATATATCAGCACTAAATGTTATTATATTAATTAACCTATTAAGCGTCAAATAACCGAGACCGTTAAATATTTAAATGATTTTTTTTTCATATATTTATTTTATCAGTATTACACTATATTCATATTTTTTTTATCATAAAAAAATCAAGTAAGTGGTGCAGAGATCAACGTCGATGACTTCCATGACAGATCTCACGGGTTCAAGTCCCATAGCGAACATTATTTCATTAATCGATTTATCAAGGCATAGGTGTCTGTGATGTCGAAAAATTTCAAGGCTTAGTGAAAGTAACAGCTAGACACTAGTTTTATACTGGCTCTCTTCTTTATATCCCTATACTTTCTTCTGAAAAAATCTATTGATATACTTCCGTTACGAGCTCATATGCCTCCCATTTGGTGCGAAGAATAATTGAAATAAAATGTTTAAAAAAATGATTTTAAAGAATATTATTTCAAGATTAATTTAAGAATGTGTTTAAATTCTGTATTTTTGTTTATATTTTGTCACTAACTATACTGGGTACGCCTTTCGATATTTTCTATTTATGAAAACGCACGGATGAAAAAAACAACTCACTCATGTTGCATTTATTTATTTCGATATTCAATGAAGTAACAAACAAAATGTAAATTTCGTTGTCATTTATTACTGACAAAAATTTATAAATAACATATTTCTTATTTCTACAGCTACCCAAAGACGATAAGACGCTTAAACGCTTTTTAGCTGTAAACATTTTGGCCAATTTGTGTTATTTTCTACGGCCACTTTACATTTCAGTTCGTTTCATGATATTCAAAATAGTAAATTATCTCAAAACTTTATGATAAAATAATACTAACAAACTCTTCTTTTTGATTGTATTTTGATTGTAAGCGAGTAATGTAGTACATTTATGCAAATTTATAATGAATTGCTTGATTCAGCGTATTTTTTTAATACAACATGAAGTAATTCTATTGAATATCATCAGTTGACGTAAACTAAATCGATTTGTCGACAATTGATTTGGTTTGTTGTGGCTTTTGGTCGATATAACAGATTGCTGAGTCACAAAAATCTCGCGTTCGTATCGGATATTTTAGATTAAGCCCATTGTGAATTCGTCAATATGTAATTGGCAAGTGTTCAATACAATTTTCGATTATTCGCCCCAGTTCCGCATTTAGAAAATACTATTTATGGCATTGTTTGTAAAAGCTTTGTTCTAGCGATCAAGCTGAGCTTAGGATCAGGTTCTGGTAAGGACGATAAAAACACATGGATTTTTGTGATGTTTCTTCTCCTCGAGTTTGTTGTTGCTCGATAATTCTTTCACAACAATATATCTCTGTTCACTAAGGATGCTCACTGTTGATTTTTCGTGATAAGGCATTGTATTAGAAACTAAAACGCTTTTTAGTAATAGTTTCCCCTTTTTTAATCAATATCAGGACCGGTTTTGCTGATCATGGCAATCAGTTGATAATGCTCGCGATCAGCGAAATAGCTTCTTCTATATATTAAAATGTGGAAGAATTATAAATAGTACTATTTTGTATGACGATAATTATAAGTCTAATCAACGTGTTTCTTTATTTTGCTCTCTCAACCCGATTTATTAATAAAGATTTTCAATAGGCAAATATGAAGTGCTTAATTTTGGAACCCACTTAGATGACTTTCATCCAATTTAGAAATGGATACTATAAATATTCTTTATTTAAAAAGAGTTTTTGCCCTTTATATCGTGGCCATCTTTTTTTTTATAAACTTGTCATTTGCCACTTGAATTTTTTATCTTCTTCATAAATAAACATAGTTTTTTATTATTCTTGAGACTATAAACAATTGTTCAAGGAGTTGTTAAAGCTATAATGATCGTGCCTTCCTTATTTTGCTTTCTCATACCAACTGTTTGATATAATTTAGTCTGCTAAAACAAAAATCTGTGTAATGTTGGACTACGATTTGTAATAAAACTTTTCAATATATGTATATTTATATTTTGGGCATTTTTATTCTTAATTCGTTCCTGAGTACAGACAAGAAAAATAGGTGCAGTTACGTTGAGTTTACAGTACTTAGCAGTACAATATTAATGAATTCGATACATTGTTACGTTGCTATCATATGAAACAGATACTAGTTTCTATTATGAGTCGAGTTGAATAACAATGAGTAGTAAAACATTAATTAAAAATTGAAATCATGCCGTACTTGCATGATTGAAAGGTTTCGTCGTGTATTAAGTATCAATGAAAAATTTATATCGACATATTATAATATATGTCGTTATCTGTGGTCTATTAGGTAATAGTTTTACCCAGTGGTGGGCTGCCAATGCATTAACAAGGGGCTCGCTTAATCTTAAAGTAATTTATCACTCATATGCAATTATATACAATACTTAAAAGCAAAGGATTGTTACTTAATACACTTATAATGTGCAGTTTACTATAAACTAATCTAAGCAAAGTTTAAATGGCGAAAAATTTACTACTGTGTATACTGGAGGCTGTCGTAGATAATATATAGAATTCAGAAATTGCAGTGATGTACTAATTTGATCTGAGAATATTGCTTTTTCTTAATTTAACAAGGGGATCGCCAGCCGTGATAAAATCTAGCAAGGGGCTCGCGCGAGCCCTTCCGAGCCCTCTCCAGCCCACCCCTGGTTTTACCCTAGCAATAATGCGAGTCTGGGTTAAGCACCTGGTTTTTTTGAATCTCCTTCATCGCTGATGTTCTTAGTTATTGTATTCATTTTCCATCTTTGCCGAGAGAACGGCGTGATCGATTCATAGGTGAACAATCCACAGTGAAGCCATTTCACTTGAATACCATATGCATTCATATGCAAATTATATTTGAATCTGAGATTTAAGATATTGATGTTTGCGATGTGACTTACCGAGTTTATCTCGTATGGTCTTAGCCAAATGATATTTGCAACAACGGGACAAAATTTTATAATTTTATTGATAAAAAGTGGATTGTGTATATTATATTAAAAAAATAAAATGATTTTAACATATTGAAAATCTGTATAAATTTAAGACTTTTTAATAAATCGTATTGTAGATAAAACTAGGCAATATATAATAAAAAGGTTGTTAATATGTACATAAAACATATTTTTTTATTAGTGTCAATTTCTTTTACAAAACAGAGATAACACAAAAAAAAATTGTGTAGCAATTTGTTAGTAGGAAAAAAATCATAAAATTCATTATGTTTTCCAGTTTAATATTTTTTTCAATATTCTTATATTTTATATTAGTTTATTTTTACGAGTTGTTCGACGAAATAATCTGAACAACAAAGTAGCGGGGAAATTGGTTGCCGGGTCGACATCCCAACTAATGACAGAATCCTCATTAGTAAATATCCCAGGAATATCTTAATGATGGGGCTTTAACCCTATCACGCATGGATTTTAAAATACATATTTTTTTTTCAAAACGATTACCGTAAATACAGAAAAATATCTAAATATAAAAAAAAACACTTGTGTATATGTTTTATAGTGAGAGAAGCTTTATAAGATTTTAAAGTTCTGATTAAAAGTTAAAATATATAAAGCTTTTAGGATAATGCCAAGATATTTTATGTTAAATAGATACTTTAAAATTTAGTTAGATTTTATGCAAATCTGACACAAATAATGCGAGAAATTAATAGACGGAGACAATTGCCAACATTTAAATCTGGGTAATGATTTTCGATAAAAAGTTAAAATTATTATCAAACTAGTCCATACAATAAATGCATTGACTGAGTCATTTCAGACAAAAAAATGAGCTTCAAAAATCTTATTGTTTATGTAAGTGTTGTAATAACGTGACGATATAATGAAAATCTTACTCTTTGTTAAACATTTTTTATTAAATAGTAAAACTATGAATTAAATGAATTATTTTAAAAATTATATGTTTTGTATGGTATTTGTGTAATTTTTAAATACACTGATTATCGATTTTTGGCTTCACAATCTATTCAAACATTCGAATAATTATGTACATATTTTATATATTAGAAATTAATTTCGTTGCGTATATTATAATATTTACCAATCAGATTCAATAATAATTATGATGCAGGACAATTTGTGTGTGCGATTTTTTTTAATACATAATCCTTGCGCGCTACTATTGTAGAACACAGTACTCCTATTGGAAGTGTCCGAAGAGAAGTTTTTCTACGATAACTGCTCGTTACTCAAGTTGCTCTCATTTTTTGAAGACAGTATGGATAGAAAGGATAAAGCCTGGACAGAATTTGCTGTTAACGGATCATTTTTGCTACGCCCATGTATGTATTTAAACCAGGGCTGTGGACTCAGGAGTTGGGTCGGAGTCGCGGTATTTTGGCCAGAGTCGGAGTCGTGAAAAATGAGCGGCTCGATTTATTTTTGAAAAATATATTTAATGATGTGTATTTCAACAAAATAGTCAAAAGTGTTAACATTTCATGCTTGGCTGACTAAAGATGATCTGATGGTATACATATAATATATATAAGTTAAAATGAAATTATTGAAAAAAATCCTCGGATTCGTCAATTATTTTAAAACTGGAGTCAGAGTCGGAGTCGCCTTTTTTTCACGCGACTCCTCAGCCCTGATTTTAACACCTATGCCTTCCAACAGAAATGGATAAATTGATTGAAAAAACGCTGTTCGTACTGGGATTTGATCCGCCAAGGAAGCAACGACGTTGACCACTACACTACGGGCTCGATTTAATAATATTAAATAAATCGGTAAAAAATAAGGTGTTAATAAAATAAACTTGATTTTAAAATCAGATCTGCTTCAGATTTTTATTTATTTCACTATTCCTAGGACAACTGCTTTGACAGTTAGAAGGTGTCAAAGTCAACCGGCAATCGTTACAAATTCCTTATTTTATTTTCGTCGTACACCGCAGTCGCCCCATGTTACGAACCTGGGTCGCAGTTAGTAGCTGTCAAGTAATAAATTACGGTAGCAAAGTGGCCCAACAGGTAGCCGTGGTGGCCAAATCGGAGACCCGAGCTGCGGAGCTGTCGTCGTCGGCGTTGTCACGGCGAAGGGCGTGGTCCACTCTCCGCCAACACTCCTCAAAGTGTTTTATTACCGTGATTATCGAGAGCGGTACGTTTTGACGTCGAATAATTGGGCCCTATACAAATTTGTTAGCGGGATTTTATAATAATATAATAAGGCCTCTGTATCCGAAACGCTTATTTAATTTTATGATTTTCCGGATCGGGTGGCAAGTCTTGTATTACAGTAAGTATTTCTTTAATAAAAACTCTTCAAATAAACCTGAACGAATGTATTCGTTCCCATATAAATCATAAGCATAAACCGTTTATAAAATAAATCAGAGCTTTTTTGATTGAACGATTAAAATAGTAAATTATGTACGTGAGAAGTGAACCACATTATGTTATGTCAAAAATGGCAGTTAATCCCTATGACTGTTCAAAGTTTCTGTTAAAAGATCACGGGTTTTTTATACTATTTGTTATGATGATTGATTTGATCAAACTTGATGTGTTTTTATACGATACCACTGAGGAAAGTGTGCCGAGGTATAATGTGGATATCTCAATTTGGCCAAAGTCGAAACTGAGTAGTTTTTCTCCCATAATACATTTGAACTTTTTCAATATTTTCTGTTTCAATTTATTATTAGAATCAAACTGTCTTAATAAATCAGTCAATCTGGCTCTGGCCTTAATGTTTTGTTCGTATTCTTAAACATAAAAAGACTAAAAAATTACTAAATATTTATAAATAATTAAGGAAATTTTTGATATTTTAATACTATTTAAAAAAAACCCTGATATAAGAATACAATCATGAGATTTTGGATCAAGAAACGCCGACAGAATTGTAGAAAAAATATTTAAAATGTACAAGTCAACATAATTTAAACATTAAAAGATGTTACCTTAGTGTTTTTAGGGATAGCGACTTTAGCTTCGCTTATAAATTGATTCAATCAGTCAAAATTGAATTGGAAGAACTCCATTATGGTCAAGTATTTTTTTTTTTATTTCCACAATAAATTTGGAAACTACATAGTTCGATGCCAAGCCGTCGTCAGAACGACAACTCGAACGAATTCAATATACTTAAATTATATAAAGATCCTTGATTGCTAGATACTAAATACTTTTCTATTTTTTACTATATTATCAGTGTGTGCAACAATAGTAGATAAAACCGGTACTCTTTCAAATTACCATATAAAGTTGTAATTTATAGTTCGAATCGTATATTTTTTAAATATTTAATAAGGTGTGATAAGTTTTTGATTTGAAAGACTCGTAAAATTATCGAAACTGTACAATTTGAATAGAGATGTTTAATGGGTCAACTTAATGACTGCTTTCGAGGCTCTCCTCACCACATCACATGTTTCCGCCCAAATTAGGCTCGGTACCACTTCAAATTGTCTCAACTACTCGACAAAGAGTCATAATTTGGTCGATAGAGGACCGGAAAACGACGGTTCTTGGAAGGTGTAATTCTGAATACACTAATTTAGCAATTATGATAAGTTGATCATTGATTTTCTATGTTTTTTTTTTATTATATCCATTCTTAATAATGTTGTTGCCGTGATTATTTCGATTGTCAAGTATAGCAAAGATAACTTCGGTCATTTATCAAATTGAACGGTTCAAAAATAGAGTAAATTGCAGTACTTGTATTACCAAAACCGAAATAATGGTGTTGATAGTGTTTTTCAATACAGCAATACCATTATTCGAAATGTAAAAGTTCTAATATTTCGATATTGAAAATCAACTGAAATCAACACATTAATAAAAAAATTCGCTAAGAATTAAATTATTTTAAATCTCAAAAGAGTTGTGTCAAAATGTGGTAGGTGGGCCGAGCTTTTCAGTGATACAAAAATATTTTTAGAAACCGTTTATGATTATTATATATGCATAAATTGCTTAATGGTGGTATTATATATGAAATATCGAAATAGGTGACGGTTCCGATTTATTCGCCCGGTATTGTGATCCCATATATTATTTAAACTTTTTAAAATTTGAAATACCGAAATATGAGAGTATTCATCTGGCATTGCAATCTATACTCACAAATATTATTTATTATTGCCTTCCATTACACAATTATGATATCATATTATTTTATTGATTATACGTATCTACATATGCTTCACATTGGGAGCGGACATGCGTAAAAAAATACTTATCACTATTTTGGAAGTCACTAAAAGAATTGGTGATGCAATTTATTAAAATGGACAGGCCAAATTTAAAGGCTTTGAGAGAGTTATGAGTAAAACTAAATTCACCATTTTTACCACTACGTTGAATTTGCTTAGAAAATATCTTTCTTCGTCTATGAAAGTTATAAAAAAATATTATGTGATGTGAGTGAAAGGGTTCAGACTTATGACAGTAGTATATTTTAATAGTAAAAGCAACCACTCTTCGTAAAAATAGCTTTTATTGAGATGTTCCATTATGTCTACATTTGCTCTGAATTGGGAAAGCGGACATTGTTGGAAAAAAAACAGTGCTAACAAGCATAAATAAAAACTTTTCTCACCGTTAGATATTTATTTTTGCAATAAATATATTAAGTTCTTTTTTACATGTCGTAAAATTATCATTTACTGTTATATATAAATACGTATTCTAAATAAGTATCATAAAATATTATATAATTTAAGTTACTAGTTACCGTTTTATAATTTTGTGTACAATTAAACAAAGCTTACATGAATGAATGAATTATATGTACAACAATGCTGAGAAAAAAATGCTTTGCCAATCAAAATAAATTTATTCATACATTTAAAATCAAATGATTCAAATGAAACAAAAGAGGAGCACAATGAAGTTGTTAGCTTATTATTCAAAGCAATGTTGCAATTAGCAAATTGATCTAATTCGGCGTTGAAAATCGTATAAATAAATAATTGCGATTTCAAAACAGAATTTGCAATTATTATTTTTGAATGCAGACATTCATCATATAATTTAGCAGAGAGTACAGCGTTTCTCAATAACATTCAGGCGTGTAACCCTCATGTATTACCACTTTAAAATTACCACTAATTACCACTAAATTACCACTAATAAATTGAGTATTGTTGGGAAAATGAAATTCATGCTTTATTTGAATAACATACATCTAAGCAATTTAGTCACTGCTTAAAATAAAAAAAAATGGTATACATACTGTATATTTGGCAACAATTGAATAATATTTGATTGAATTATGTCAACTGAAATGCAGAATCGTATTCAATGATATTGAAAATTAAGTTACCTAGTCTTAGTATTAATGTGCTGAAATGTAGAGGTGAGCTGGAAAGGGTTCGAAGGGGCTCGTGCGAGAATAGAAGACAATATTCTCAGATCAAATGAGTATATAGCTGCAATTTCTTATATATTATCTAGGACAGCTTCAGTATAAACAGTAGTACATTTTTAGCCATTTACATTGATTAGTTTATGGTAAATTGCATATTGTTACGTATCAAGTAACAATCGATTACATATTTAAATATTGCATATACACTTGGGCCTCGTATAACACGGTTATATGGTTCCACAAAAACGCCGTGTAATTCAAATCCGTGTTATACAAGGTTCGAAGAATTTTGTAATTGCGCATGAGTCGTAGAAAAATTCACTCCTTCCCCAGAACACCGAGAAATGCTTTGAGATTAAGCGAGGCCGTTTTTTTATTATTTAACCGCTTCAGTACCATAAGGCCACTGGTGGCAGCTACATAAAAACGGCATGAATACCTTAAATCCACTGAAGAACACGAATGTAACATGAAAATATTAAACTATATATATCATTTTATACGTAAACATTTAATATTCAAAAATTATTTTAAAAAAGCGGTAGGTATGTGAGTGAATGTTTTTTAGCTTAAAACATCGCGGTACTGAAAAGGTTAAAGTGAATAGAACCGAAAACACTCTTAATTAAAACAACTTTTTTTGGATGGAGTATAAAAACCCTGTTTGCGTCAAATATTGACATATATACATATCGCTTTTTATAACTAGACGCTTCTTAATATGTTTCCCATATTTTTCTGTGTGTATTCATAAAACCACTTTTACGCCTTATACTTTCTCATACAAAAAAATCTTGTAAACATCTTTGAAACTCTTATTCGACGAGGTTCTAGAGGTAGGGTGTAAAAAAGCTATTTCTTCATTAAACTCCAATTGAAAAACTCTAATCTTCATAGTATAGTAAATTATCATGGTTTTGAAAACAAAACATACCGAACTTACAAAGAATTGAATATTTATGTAGTTTTTTTTATCTAGATCTCGCTTAGAATATATAGTATGAAAATCAATAGTATGAAAAATATCAGAACAATACACCTACATTATTTATATTTAAAAATATATATATTTTTTCCAAGATTTCAGAATTATATTTTGATTAGGGCTAGTTTTGTTCAACCCGGGCGTTTTCATATGTATTATTAAAAAATATATCACACCTTTTTTCCAAACATTTTAAATAATACGTCACATTAATAATGTTATATTAAATTTTAAATATTTTATTTAGCGGATGGTCAACATAACATTTATTTAAATTTGGCCAATAGTCGTGATTGTAAAAATTTGATCAGGTTATTAGGTATGGTTGTCAACATAAAACTGTCCGAGATTAAAATACAGATCAAAACTATAAAATACCGTCTAGATAAAAATATTTTACAAGCCATATTAAATCAACGTTTTTTAATTTTAATTCCGAGTGATATTATTATTACTTTGGATAACTGTTTTATAAGAGTAACGGCGTACATAATACGTATAATAATAAAATTATAATGTTACAATTGAAAAATAAGCCAGTGATGGGAAAAACTTCCGGTGATTCTTAATTGAAATACGATTTTAGACATCTTCAGTATAAATTTTAGATTACTTGGGTAATTAACTAAATTGTTCAGGTTACGGATATTATGCTGTTAGTGTTGGATTGATTTATAATCCTCACTAATTCACTTAACGTTCTCAAGGGGTTCAAGTCATTATTGAAGCATCACATCTCATTACTGTTGTATACACATAAAAAAATTAAGAAAACAAAGGGAGAGATTGGACTATTTATAATATGTTTTCGGGTTAATCAGCGGTAAACCCATACGGGTTTTTAATGATATGTTTTATAAAGTGATAAAACCGAAAAATAGTAGCGACGCCGCATTAAATTAACATAAAATTATACGAGGTTATTGACTGAATGCAGCACTCGTCTGTTTCTTACTGTCGTAAATATTATTTAGTACTTCTTTTATTTTCAATAACTCTGCAAGATATCAATAAAAATTAATGTATTTTTTTTACAAAAGTGACACTGACATCACTGTACACATTTATTTTCGGAATTTATAACGTAGTAAAATATTTTAATTTTTTATTGTTTCATAGTAATGCTTTTATTATTTTAGCTGTCAAGAATTCGTAGAGATTCGCTTTGTCTATTTACAGGTTGTTATCGACTTACGACGTCGATACGTTTGTGAAAATTGTATGATACACATTATGGAAATAATTATTGACCTTAGAAATTGATCGTTTCTTTTTTTTTAAATACATATTTAAACATGAAACAAAAGTGGTTAACTGATTTTTTTCCCGCAATATGTAGTGATGCCGTAAAATCAAAAAGAAAAATGTCAAATTTGATCTAGAAATTAAAGTAGTAGATCTCAAGCGAGAAGGTTTTTCAAAGATTCAGCAAGTTCACGTGTTTTTAAAAACGTAAAACTTTTAAATTTTTATATAATTAAAGTTACGCGCAAAATACGCAAATACTTAATAATTTAAATCTGCTAAGAATAGTATCAAAATTAATAGGTTCCATAATTATTAAGGCTCATATTGTAATTTATTACAACCTAATATTATGGTAAAGATCGGTCAAAGCAACACGAAAGTCTTAAAAATACTAAAAACAGGGTATTTAATATATGTTTGTTTTAATATGAATTTTATTTTATTCATCAAGTAGATCGTTTGTGAAAGTCTAAAAGAACTACTGCATTTTTATATGCTTTAAGTTGAATAACCAACAACGGTTTTGGTGAAATGTTTTTCTTTGACCCATTCGTATTTTTCAATGTCTTTGATATTTTCACAATTACTAATACATTTTGAATGAAACGACATAGTCTTCCATTTGTTCGAACACAAATACATAAATAAAATAAAACAAAAAACCAATAAGTACCTACACTTTTAATATATTAGTTCAGCATATGTCGTCAAAACCGGAAAACGAGCCATTTAGACCCATTTAACCGTTACTTACATCCTCCCTTTAGAGTTAAGAACAATATATGTAGGTTGAGCAAATGAATACCGAACAACTTTTATTGAGATATTTCGTTAGAAATCTATATGTTTCACTCTGCGAGTGGATATGGATAAATAGTGTTGGGCCTCTTGAAATTGTAACCACCTAACCATTAGAGGAGTATGGACGTGCATGTACGTCATTTTTCTGTAAATGAGTACAGACGTACTTTTAACTCAACGCAGTAGCTTCTGTCTGTGAGCGGAAAAAGTCACACAATTTTTATATTAAAACAAGCCAGTAAAGTAAAGTAAGATCAGTATAGATCTATTCACTCCTCTAAAGGTTAATTAATTACTGTGAGTACCTATAATAAAATATTTCGCTACTTTTATAAAAAAAAAGAAATACATTCTTCAGTAATATAGTTAAATTAAACAGTATTCCGTGAGAAAGTAATGAATGCTATTTCGCTAATCCTTTTAAATTTTTTTAAAAATATATTTCAACTCGCGTGTTTTTAGTACACAAATTTAATCCAAGA
The DNA here is from genome assembly GCA_030503985.1 of Himalopsyche tibetana. Classification (NCBI taxonomy): domain Eukaryota; kingdom Metazoa; phylum Arthropoda; class Insecta; order Trichoptera; family Rhyacophilidae; genus Himalopsyche; species Himalopsyche tibetana. The sequence goes on from JAPJYX010000015.1 coordinate 5,141,869, forward strand.
TGGCTGGGAAGAGTTAGGCGCCCAGAACGTTGAGTGAGAGGTTAAGTTAAGCCAATCATTAAAATATATTTTCACGTTTTATGCGGCAGGGAAAAATCGACGAAAACAAAAGCGTGCGTGACCGGCCAGTACGCTGCGCCGGGCTGAAAGAGGTTTTAAACAACTTTGTTTCGGCGAACGAAACTATTACGTATATTTTTTATTGTCGTCTTAAACTGCTGACCGCGTAGATATGAAGCCAGAAGACTTCATGCAGAATACAAACCGCACAAGCACGGCAGTTTGTCTCAAACTATATTATGTTTATGCTACTGGGACGAAGAAAATAGGTGTACGGAATTTACGACACAGAAGAAATTTAAAATAGTTTCAAATACGTCATGAGATTTTACATGAAACAACTTGGCGAAGAAAAATGAAAAACCAATTACTATTCTTGTTCTTTTACTCTCCTTTGTATCCTTACTCTCTTAAAAATAGACAAGAGCAACTGAGAAACAAACAGTTCTCGAAGATAAACCTCTATTAGGAAGCTACATGCTGCACACTGATAGCGGAAACGGATTTAAAAAAATACTATAATCACTGCTGAATTCAGGGTGTGCGTGAATTATTCGTTTTGTATAAATTATTTGCGATTAACTCTAGGCGCTTCTGTTGGAATTTTGCATTGGTTGTTAAAAAAAGCTTTATTAACGTGGTAATCAATGTAGGAATATAAATTGTGAGGTGACAGTGGTATATATCAAAATTATTTGATCTGGCTTAGTTTAACACAAGAAAGTATTAAAATTTAGAATACGCGAAGAGTTTATTAATCAATTATTAAATATATAACGTCAATACTAGGGTGTCCAATCCCGGAGCCTTTTTCTAATTCCAGGATTGATTGATTTTCAATCCTGGAATCCCGGGATCCCGGGCTTGGGCACTCAACGTGAAATCGTGTATAATTTGAATGTTTTGGTGAGTCGTTTTTTTTTAGCCCATCGAGAAATTAAAAATCCTCGATTCGCTATACTTTTTCCCTAATTTCGGGATCAGAAAATTGGACGGGATCCCGGGATTGAATGCCCTAGTCAATACAGTACTTTCAATTAAGTATGCTATTTTTTATAGTTCGTGTTTTAATTGGCTTACACTTTTACAAACCAATAATAAGGTTAAACGAATTACAATATTTCAATAAAAAATATTTCCTGAACGTACGGTTTCATACTAAAATATTTCTAGTAATCTTATCAGATAGAAATCTTATTTAAAATAAGTGTTTTTTACGTTCGGAAATATAAATTGTACAACTAAAATAATTAAAAATTGTCACACCTTTTCAATAAAAAAGTTGTTTATATTCAACAGTTTTATTATATAATAATAATTCAAATGTGTTAGACGTAAGTAGACAGATAATTAAATCAAGACAAATAAAACGTATTTTGTAATGCATTTTATAACCTACTGAATATTTATTTATGAAGTCGTATGTTCCGTTTTTTCTTCAGCTTTTTATGAATCAGGGGAATTGGTTTTAATAAAAGCAGTCATATATATTCTGATATAAGTATTTTTTTTTTTTTATATGAATTATATATTGTTTATTTTATTTTATTAAATATTATATTGTCGTAGTACATCTTGCGAACGAAAAAATGCTCATATTTTCATGACATAAATATCGATTTTTAGCATAATTTAATATGACAACACAAGTTGTTTATATCTGGAAATTATCCCTTCCCGCTTCAAGAGGTTTATAATCAGAGTCAAAAATATTTCTCGATTTATTCACCAAACTCGAGCTTTAATTCCGCCCAGGCGCATTCTCACTTTTTATTGCCTTATAATTTTTATCGAGTTAGAGATTCGACTGTGCCTATTTTAAAGATGTTGCACTCGGAGCCAGGCCGTGATCCATTTTACGAAATACATTTTTTATTGTTTTACAGTATGGGAAACAAATCAAGTGAAAAAATACACGATTTTCGTTTATAATGCTTAGTTTTAGAGCCGAGGGTCAGGTAAAAAGAAATCTGAATGTTTAGAAACATTATTAAATTACTGGCTGTAAACTTTTATTGATATTGTATACAAGATTCATTTTATCAACAAAATAGCAGTTTGCATTTATATATTGCCACCTCCTACACAAATAATTGTAACTTTAAAATAGAAACATTGCAGGTAAGAGGTTTAAAGAGAAAACATCTTGATGCTAGCAGAGCTTTGATCGTTTAACATCGAATTTGCGATGTTTATTGTCAATATTTATGATAAAAAGCTCCACCAACACGACGTGTTGTATTTTCGCCGCTCTTCACTAATATCCCGATTTTTAAAGTACATTACTTTACGTATTGAATTCAAGCTTTTGAGCACCGTAACCAAAGCCAATGGCTTTGGTTCTTTCTCACTGATCTGGCTAACAATAAACTTATTCTAAACTGAAGGTTTCTTCATCAATTAGATATTCAATCTCCATTTTAACAGACAGTTAGATTATAAGATTGAGGTAAGAATATTATAAGTTGAATGAAACGAATGAATAATAATTGGTATTGAACAAAAATCTATAAATCGATTAAAAGAAAACAGTAAAGGTGATTTGGATACAGACTTGATTCAGATTTTCGAATGTCTTAACCCCACCAACAAAGCGTTTTCTTATAATCATATGCTCTACATTGGGAGTGGACACAGCTAAAAGAATCTCCAAAAAGTCAATTAACATAAGCGATAATAAATAAGTATTAAAAATGATGGTTTATTTATTTATCATTATATTATAGAGGTTTTTTTATAATGGTTATTATTCCGTATTTTAAAATTTTGCAACTCTTACGTAATGTAACTTTCAAAAATAATATTGATGACTGTAAATATATTTGTGAAATATGATTTGTCATAAAAAACATTTTCTAGTGCTCCTCATATCTGCTATTAAGCAACTACGAAAGATAATTTGTCCAAAACATTACTTTCACATAGTTATTATTGTATCCAATACACATATAACTTATTTGTGTATGATTGATGATGAAGCCATTCCACGAAAGTTATTATCAGCAACAAGCAAGCAGATTTTTTTATAGCCACGATTATCTTGCTTTGTATTACAGCTAGGGTTACTGGATGAAAAATTATGAATGGAAGATAAACGGATTTGAATGGAGGACGTTATAGTAAATTTGGAATGAAAAACAGCCAACCAAGTCATTTTTGTCACTGATGGAAAGTCTAGACGCGTGTAATGTGTAAATGAAACGTAATGCTACGCAAATTTGGCGCATGGACAATGATACGATCTTTACGTGAACTGCTTCGTTCATACAATTCGCAATAAGTTACATGGTACATTACATTCGTTTGGACCCGAGATAAGAAGCATTATTGAGACAGCCGCTTGTTTGGTCTAAATCTCAAATAACGAAAACCAATCTAAGGAACTAACTGTAGCAAAGAAATGTAACACATTATGTTAATTCAGGAAAAAATACACATAATTCTCTATCTTTTTTGCAAGAGTTGGTGAACATTGTCTGGTGCGCAGCCAAATGGTCAGTGTCGTTTGCTTCTGTTACGGAGTTAGCCAGTTGGAATCCTTGTACAAAAACATTTTTCAATACATACATATACAGACTTCATAAACATGGATGTCTGCGATTTTTGAATTAACTTCCTCTACCTTCATTTTAGCGCTGCAGTCAACCTTGGCTACCTCAGGCTCGTCCAATGAATTCGATTTTCCGCTCTCCTACACCAGTGGTTAACCTCCATCGCTCCTAGATTCTATGACACCCCATCCATCTATCAGAGTCACGGTCTTCCAACGCTTTTTTTTCTCTCAAGGGTAGTAAATGTGAGAAAAAAATTAGGCTTATTTTCATCCATTTGTGCTTTATGTCCGGCCGAAGGTAAACATTGAATTTTGATAAATTTCTAAAGTTTTGACAAAAACCAGTTACGAATTCTCCCTCTATCTATAATATCATTAAAAATTAGCGCAAAGAGAGTGATCAGATAACCACTAGTTCTGTCTTATCCCTATATTTTTATCATAAAAAGAAGAGAGTGGAGATAGCAACTTAGTAACGATACGAAAAATTTATTCAAGATGCTGATCACATCCGTCTACGTAAAGAACAAACGGGGAAAAAGGTCGGATGGTCATGGACAGACTTGGCTGCATTTATGGCAAACAACAAGGTATTCGATAAGCTCATGGTCGCCTATGGAAGGCGTATGGAACTGAATTCAGTAAAACTCTTTAAGTATACCATATTGTGTATTACCTAAGATTCTTCACATTACAATTCATGCAATCAAGTCCTGAGACATTTATCCTCGGGTCATACCTGACAAAAAAATGAAAAAAATAACATTGGTACGCTTTAGAATAACCGTGTAAGAAGAGTGTGAAGCCGTAGCGGGTAGTGAGTAGTAGAAAGTTGAGTACCTTAAGCAATGAAAAAGTAACCAGCAGTTAACCAGTGAGATAAACCCCACCAGGAATCTATATGCTTCACATTGAGAGCGGACATGGCTAAAAAAGAAAAATGTGACATTTTTGTCAAATCGAATAATACGTTTATGATAATTGGATTGCAATATGATTCGTGAATTGTAACAGTACATTTAAATAATAATAATACACCCATTACTGGTATTGTCGGAGATTTCTCAAAACTTTTTTGGCTGCCATCAAATCGAGAATATATTATATTGCGTTGCTCTCGAATAAATTAGTATGTGAAGTAATAAACTTTCAGATGCTGTATAAAAGTAATATTATAATCAGGTTATTGTTGGGCGCAGGGGTTGCAATACCGGACGAATGTATGAATACCGGTATTTCTGTATATTTACATCGTCGGTATACCGTAAGTAAAAAACCGGTTGTTTTAAGCTATGAATGCATTTGAAATGCTTTTGAAAAAAAAGTTCAATCATATTCTGTGTTTTTTTTTAACATAAATTGAATATAATATATACATCAAGTCAATTCCGTTATTTTTGGTAAAAAAGCTATAAATAACACAACGTTGTTGAATTTGTCGATTTATTTTTTAAATTATTACCGGTTCGGTAATTTTTCAATATTTCGGTTATTGTCTTTGGACCGAGATGTTAAAATTTCATGATTATCGAAAATGACGATTATCGCAAAACAAGGTTTTTTCGACGTAACGCCTTCTGCCAATATACCAACGGTATTAAATATCGGTTTTGGAAATCATTACAAAAAAGTGTAAGTATATCAAGAATAATAGCAAAAAGGGATTGCAATAACGAGCGAGTAAATTAAAATCAGTATTTCGATGTATCAAATAAAAACCGTCATTAAAAATATTTTTTTATTTTTCATCCATGTCCGCTCCCAATGTGCAACATATGACCTCCTAATAAAAGTATCTCAAAAAAAGTTTTTCTGCAAAAACTGCTCGTTACTCAGTCGCTCAACCTCCCTTTTTTTCTAAATATAGTATAAGGGATAGAAGGATAAGGACCAGGACAGGACTAGTGGTTAAGCAATCGCCTTAACTCCGCCCAGTTATTAAAGAATCGAAAAGGTGGAAGGAAATTTTAAAACATCATAAACACCCATACCTTCGAACAGAAATCGAAAAATTGCTTTTCGTACTGGAACTCAAGCCCGTGATTTTTTTTTCCAAAAAATATATACGGTAATCATAGACGGTTGATTTCATAAAAAACGGTGACGGTTGCCTAAAATAATAATACGTCATTAAAAGCTGTATTAATTCTGGAACCTTTAACTTTAACTGATAAAACTCTAAGCACGCTTAAAATATTTCAATCATCGCGGACTGTTTGGTGGTTGGTGGTTTCTATGGTTTCTTAACATTTGTTTCAATACCGAAAAACCACTACTTTTGCTTTTTGAAGACATGTATTCTGGTATTGAAAAACCACTTCGAATACCGGAATCCCGGTTTTAATAATACCGGTATTACAATCCCTACACGGACGGCGTGACTAGAAATAACATTAATGCGTACTCGCTGTTAACGGAATTATCTGATCAACAATATGAAGCCTCTATTTCTACATAAAGCCTCAAGGGATCAACCTATTATGTAAAAAGTGATATTTTTTATCGAGTTATACTATTCCATACGTCACGAGATGTAAAAAAATATACGAAATTCGACGTTAGATTTTAAAATTGTCCAATGAGTCGTCTACATTTATCGTTTAATAATTAAATATACCGGAATCTCGTTCCTTTAGTTAAAAATGTCGGACACGGTTGAAACAAAATTGTATATTCTCAAAAAAACCAGGCGTTTTTAATCCTTTATTAGGTTTTACTGAAAGAAAAAATGTTTTTTTTAATACAGCAGAAAGAAATCGTTTCATATTTAGTCGAGTATTGAAAATATTCTTTGAAACTGGGAACATTTTCACTTTGTAAACATACATATGCTGGGTCCTATAGTGCAGCGGTTAGCGTTGAGTTTCCATGCCGGACTTCACGGGTTCGTGTCCCAGTACGAACAGAATTTTTACGATCGATTTATTGATTGATTGTTTGTAATGTCTAAAAATGTCCTCCCACCCTTTCGTCCCCACTAGTACTGTCTTAGTATTATCCTTCTTTCATGACAACTCTCTTTGAAAAAGAGATGTTGAGCGACTGAGTAACAAACAGTTTTCGTAAAAAAAGCTTCTATTGAGATAGATACCTCTATATGCTCTACGTTAATTGCGGACAAAGAGAAAAAAAAACATATAAAAAAGTATAACGAATTCTATTAGAATAGTTATCTAATATTAAAATATCGAATATTTAAAAAATAGCAATATATTTTCGAATATCGAATGTTCAAATATTCGACTGCGATCTCTAAATTATAAATGCAATCTGGTAGCACAATGCCAGCTTTTAAATGAAAAAGTTAACCGCAACACTAAAAATGACTGCTACAATACAATACTAACACAAGAGTAGAAGAAAAAAAACAATTTCGATAATTTTAGCTGTGTGTATGTGCAATGTGTATAATAGAATACCTGTGGGAGATTCTAAGGTTAATAAAACAAGTTTCGAGTGCAAACTTCACACATTTTGCTGGTCACGTATCTGACCACGAAAAAAAAACCGAGGACCACTTGTTGCGTGAATAAGATTTTTTGCTTAGAAATGTTTATAAGCAGTAGCTAACAATTCTCATTTTGTTATAATCTTTCGAAATTGGCCTTTCACCGAGGATTAACGGTGAAAAAAAAACCGAATAATCCACGCCAACAAAGTCTGCGGATTATTCCGTGGCATTTTGAAATATGCCGAATATAATTTGCAATAATTTTAAATTCATATACGCCGTAGAGGTACGCTCGCCAATATTAAACGCAGACACTTGTAAATTATTAACAAGCCTTCATAAATCTACTGCCATATATGACCGCTAATGAATTATAACACCGGTATTTTTTAGCACTATGGTCTTGCTAGCAAATTGCCTTTACTGTTTTGATCAATTTTACGGCTTAAGTTTCATACTACACGTCATTGTATGGATGCAAGTTTTTGCTCTCGCATTGTCACATCTGTCCAAATCTCGAATACATATATATGTATACATTGATAAATGTTAATTAGTTTATCCTCCAAATAAATTTACGGTGAATTCTTATTTTTCTGCCATTGAAGTAAGATTCTTTTCTTGCCCAGTTTTAAGCACTTCGCGCTGCAGTGATCAATGTTGTTGGCTTCCGTGGCGGATGTCACGGGTTCGAGTCGCAGTACGGACAGCATTTTTTCGATCAAAGACGTGTGGTATTTTGCGATATCTAATTTTTTTGTGGATTTTCTGGATTTCCGTTCTTTTTTCCCATCCATCTTATTCTAAAAAAACGCGATGTAGTAAAAGTGATCAGCTAACTACAAGTCCTGTTAAAGCCATACCCTTCTATCCCTACTCTCTAAGAAAGGTTGAACAACTTCATTACGATTCCATAGGCTCTACAATGGGAGCAAACATGGTAAAAAAATCCTGCTATCCTTCCAATTCTAATATAAAATCGCGTAGTCAGAGTGATAAGTTAACCACTAATTCTCTTCTAACGCTATCGTCTACCCTTACTCTCTTCTAAAAGAGAGTTTGAGCAACTAAATATACAAACAGATAACGTAGAAAAAACATTATCGGCACACCTACATTAAGATACCACATACATTACATTTAAAGCGGACTTTGATAAAAAAATGCTATTTTTTTTTTATTACATATATAGTAACGTAATAATGCAAATACCTTAAATTTCCGATTTACGCGTGTGAATAAAAATCAATTTTAGACAAGCTACAGTAAAAAAAAATGTATTCAGTGAATAGTCGTGAAAGAAAAAATTGAACGCCGATTTTTTACAATGTAGTTAAGGAAAAAGTGAAATCAATTTATTTTCGTAATAACGATGTACAATAAAATACGTGAATCATTTTCTGGCTATTTTTAGTCGGTTTGTATCTGAACCAAGATAAAATGTAAGACTGACGTTATTAAATTAATGATTTTAGACTTTCAACGATTCTGTTTCAAAAATTGTTGCAAAACTCAAGGCTAAACAACGAATGTCAGATATAATACGATGTTGTACAAAATCTGTAGTAGAGAAATACAATAATTGTACTTGGGTATCGTTATTTTGTAAAAAATCATAAATATAAAAAAATACATACATCAGTATATCAATAAATATATTTTTATAGTTTTAATAATTGAAGTGTCTTTTCACTAAAAATATATTCATTTGGCAATGATTGAATTCCACTCTATTGTAATAAGGTTTAACAGAGGTTATCGCGTCCGTAGTGCAGTCAACATCGTTGGCTACCGTTACGTATGTCACGGGTTTGAATCCCAGAACAAATATCGATTTTTAAATCGATTTCTGGTTGAAGTCACAGATGTTTGTGAAATCTAATAATTTCCTCCCACCCTTCCAATTTAAAAATAGCGGGGCGTAGTAAGATCAATTTGTTAACTGCAAGTTTTGTCCTAGTTCTTTTTTGTTGAAAAAAGAGATGTTGAGCAACTGAGTAAGAAGCAGTTCTAAAAGAAGAACTCCTGTTGAGATAATAAAGATATAAGACCATATGTTCGACAGACATAAGGAGTAGAAATTTATAACAAATTACAATTATGTTATTACAACAGAGTTATGTTATATTCTATGGTATTCATAGTTAGTAAACAATTTTTCATAGTTGTAAATTATTCTGACTATGACGTGGGGACGAAATATCTAATTTCTTTGTAATATAATTCATATACAACTAAAACATTTTCATTTTTTGCTTTGTTATAATGTAGATCTACCAACCACATGCCAAGTCAGACAAATATATTTATATATTTTATAGCTTTGAAGTTTGTAAAGATAAGTGATAATCTATAGCGCAAAATATGTATTTAAAAACCGAAAACTTTGAAAGATAATACAGTATTTTTTTATTTCAGTTTAATAAATCATATTTTGAAGGTGATATAAACACAGCTTTTTGCGCCAGTTTACTTTCTTAAGACATTCTATTTGAGTCTCAAAAGTGTTCTTGTGTGTCTGCATGTCGTGTATTTGTTCTCCGTTCGATGCGTGGTTTATGTGGTGGTATGATCAAGTCCCAATAACCGGTTGGTTATGAAAGGCAGGCGTGATTTGCCGATCAGGTCAAAACATGGATTATCTGCATATTTAAAAGTCTTTCTCGTGTGTAAACTAGATTTTATGGTGTCTCGTAGCTTCGATTATTGATATTGAAATATGTTTCTGGGACGTTTATGCAGTTGCTGTGACGTGTTTAAGTTAATGTTTTAACATACCTTCTGCGTAACTCGCAAAATAAAGAGGACGCCTTAATTAATATGCCAATGAGTTTGATTTTAAATAATTTAATTCATTGAATGACTGAACTATGTAATTCAAAATATTATTTTGTACAAATAAATCAACTTGGATAACCTATTGACTTTGATTTCTTATGGAAGTATTATTATAACGAGGATTCAAATATTCGTTTATTTATAATTAAGTAACATTAATGAAATAATTTAAATATAAGATACAAATGAGTGTTTGAGCTTCTCTAGACATTGTCACTTTGAAGTTCATAACGTTCATATATTCTTCGAATAATTTCATTAATTGGTGTGTAAATTAATTGTTTATTTTTTATCCAATATTTTGTAACATAGACACAGAAACACGGTAATATTCACCAATGACAACATCACTTGACTCATCACTAAAGACCTCGAATATAAAGGGAATGCTTTTTTAAAATGTAATACCATGTTTATCAAGCTTCTTGTTTTGAATGTAAGATATGTGTTAAGTATGCTATTGTAAACATTTTTATGGATATATTATGTAATTCTAATATCTGAAGAATTAATGAGTTACATTTGATAATTAACTGTGTGAATTACTAAAACAAGCATAGTTGTAAAATTTTAATCGTTCAAATTATGTACATTCACACGGATTTTGTCACTAACGACCCGGGTTTCGCCTTTCGGCATCTTCAGGCCTTCAAGTGCACGGATGAACTTGAACCGAAGCATTGTTGTATTTCAATGTAGAACTATGTAGGAAAACTTTAGGAAAGTAAACTCGCTTAAAAAATTAAGATCGAAAAGAATTCTCGAGCTTCAATATAATGAAACGATAGTATTCAAAATAGTTATTTATCGTTATGATTTAAAGTTTGTCTGGTCCATTCTACAGTGTTCTTAGCCGATGGCTTCAATGATGGATCTCGCAGGTTCAGGTCATGCGAATAGTTTCACTTTTGCTCGAAGGAATGGGTGATTACGAAGTTTAAATTTCCTCCCACATTTCCAAACCCAAAATAGCGGGGCGTAGCTAAATCGATTAGCTAACCACTAGTCCTGTCTTAGCTCTATCCATTCTATCTCTCCGAAATAAAAGAAAGATTGATCAATTGAGTAACAAGCATCTATCGTTGAGACACGTTCATTACGACGTCATTAGATCGAAAAGATTAGACAGTCTTTATAACATCATCTAAAATAATAGTTTAATAGTCTATTTGGTCTTATAGGTATATGTAAGAAGCGGAATTCACAACTAGAATTCTTTTGAAATACAGGTTTTTGCTAATGAGATATTTATTTTTAAAAAAATCACAGCCAAATACCAAAGCGCCAGATATTAATTAATGAATGGGTGCGTGTGCTACTCTTATTAATAATGCCAAAGACACATGGAAGTACAATCAATCATCCATATACAATTTAAAATTATGTTAAAAAAACGAGTTAATCCAATTAAAAAAAACCTTTTTTATGACACAAAGGCAGTCAGTCGGCTTGATTATACAGTAATCTAATCCGGATTAGTTGATCTAAGAGGCTTTGAAATATTCAAATACCATCGACGTCGTTACGTTCCATCGGGTAACGGGTATTGAGAATGTGTAAAAAATATTTTTTTTCTCCAACACACAGATCGTTCGATGAAGAATTATTTGTTGTTAGTGTAGCAATTGAAGTGTAATTTAATAATCAGAAACGATGAATCGTCAAATTTACTAATGAGATATATTCTAAGAAATCACTAAAAAGGAGGACGCGGCCTGTCAAAATGAAACCGTTTATATTGGTGTTATGAAAATATTAAGAAGTAATTTACAACCGTCAGACGGACACATATTATTCGATAATTGGCTTTATTGTTTTTTGAAAAAATCTTTAACAGATTATTTTGTAACTAACCAATTCATTTCCGATAGATATGGAAATTTTTGCTACCTACGTGATGATGTTTTTTTCAATACTGTAAAGCAGCGTTTGTCAACCAATAGTTAGCTAAGTTACTGCGCGAACGTGATCAAAATCAAGTATTCATATACTTTTTCAAACCTGTAGTATGAAAACTATAACAAAAATGATTTAATATAGCATTAAATTTGATTACTTAGTTAATTAAATCGTTGTGTGAGATTGTTTTGCTTCTATATGAAGCATCATCATGCAGAATATCGTAAGATTCATCATCTTCTACTGTACGTAGAGACAGGGTAAGATTGCTAGTACTAATACAAATTTATTACTTATATTATATTAGATACGGTTAATTTCAATGGAAAAAAAAATATCAATGGTGAGCTGCCTGTTTTATGATGCGTCTTAAGGAGGTGAAGCACGTGTCACAATGTGTATCACAACAAGTGGAGTAATAAAGTTATCAAATTTAGTTTTATACTGAAAATAATCTTTTACAAAGTTACCGCCATTTATTCCATTCCGCCATAATTAAATCACACTGCTTGTTTTAAGCTATGACAAATCAAAAAATATTTACAATGCAGTATTGTCAACTTTTACAAATTTTAATTTACTTAATAATTAATTTCTGACGTGTTTTTAGTTTTAACTAGTGTTATTGTATAATATTCGTGTAAATATGTTTTTATTACAATTATTAAAGTACAACGGTTTCATGACGGTTTTAAGTCTCGTGTCACAGTACATGAAAATAGCCGTGTCTTTAGAATCCTTATTCGACGATCATGAAAAAGCAATGAAATGAAAACCATAAATACCATGTTGCCTTGCTCTTGCTATCGGCTGTAAAATACTAAAATAATATCATATTTAAAATGATCGATGATTTTGCTATCCAAATGATGTATTTTATTTATATTAGATGTTAAATAATATGTTGTAATGAAATATCAATTTAAGATCTATTCATTCGAATTAAAAAATACTTTTGTGTATACAGGTGAATACCACGAAACCTTATTCATCACGTATGCGTAACCTCTATTGAACGTTTTCAATTATTTTTTCTTACTTCTACCGGGCTATAATCAAGATTCTTTCTTCGGAAATATAATATTAAACGTATAAGAGAGTACAAGAGACTTAATTTGAGCGCCCTTTTACAATTACCAATCATTATAAAGAAACGTGTTCGGTAGATCATACACAAAATGAACAGAAACAAATGTAGGATAATCAATACTGAATTTAATCTTATAATAAAGTATTCAGTCAAACAGTATTTAAAAAATGGATTTTTGTTGTTTTTATATTGCTGAAACGGTTTTTACTATAAAAACATTTTGTCATGTGTTTATTTGTCAGTACTTTACTCAATTTGTATGCCAGCATTTTAAATTATTTATTAATAAATTAAATGTGGTTTAACTATTTTTTTAGCATTAAAGTAAATAATACTAATAATTTGAAGAAAAAAATATGTATTTTTGATGCTAAATTCGACACTTCAAAGCATTGCCAAGTTAATGTTTATTGCTTAAACACATATTATTATATTGAGCCAATTAGAGATGAAATAAGCCAAATGGTATTTAAGAAAAAAAAAATTAGATGCGTTGTAATATTCTACACATTTTAAAGTATCGTAAAAGTGAAGTAGCTTCGGTAAATACACTATTGACTATACAATAGTGTTATCTCCGTGAAATAAAAATATGAAATCCACAAAAACACCAAATAAATATGTGATTGTAATTTTTCTAGTTAGCTCACTTCACCCCTAGAGGGCTCATATATTCAAATGTATACATTCATTTATAAAATAAAATTAATTTATAAACATAATCACAATAGACAGAGTGTATAATGTATTATAATAAATTAATGAACTTACCTACTACAACATTTTATGTTGTTGTAAATATAATCAAATTGAGGATATTTCTAAAGATAATGTGATGCCGAAATAGATATCAAATACATCGCATAATTTTGTGAATTTATAACATTGATATTTTTGACCATTATTTATTTATATAATACCATCTCGTAGTGTCACAATAGTTATTGTTAACTACTGTTTTAAGCTTTTACTAGCGGATCGCTTTCAAATATTATATATTGATTCTCTATGTATTTAGTTAATAACTATTTAGTAAATGCAAATAGTATAATTTTTTATTGAGTTATTTTGACTTCCGATGCTACTTAAATCAAAAAACCGCCAATGAATTTACACATGCACGTATTTTAATTTGCTTAAAACAGAATTTTGAAAATAGTTTCCAATCATTCAGATTGAAGAAAATTTCCATTTATAGAAATGGAATTTTTATGTTTATAATATTTTCATACTCGTTTTATTATAGTACCTACGTCAAAAGAAAACGCTTTTTTCAATCAATTATATTATTTGAATAATCTAAAACACGTATTATCTTTTGCCAACATCTTTGGGCCAGTAATAATAATTACATTGGACAGCCTTTTAAGCGAGTATTTAAATATATTTACTAATTAGGATTAAAATTTATTGGATGCAATCGGTTTCTTGTAAAAAACATACAAATTAAAATTATATTGCTTATTTCACTGATACTTCAACGACAGAATTATCATGTTACATAATTTACATGGCTAATTTGTGATTTTGCCGATGATTGCTGATTATAATATTCAAGTTTTGGTAACATATTTTAAAAATAAAATGACTTTTATTTAAACATAATGTCTATTTAATATTATTTAAAACATATTACTGAATGCATAAAGGGTTTTCTAAATTATTCACAAGACAAGAAATTACTTGATTAAGGACATTGTAAAGGAAAGATAGTTTGTAAAGAAGCAAGGTAGTTGTCAATCAAGGCAACGCTTTAATGACAAATAAGCTCATTGCATTATTTAATGACTTCATTTGTAACCTCTTGACATAAGGGTAAAATTGCACCCCCTTTTTATAAGAAATTGATAAAATCTGTAATATTATTATTTTTTTTAAACCATGTCCCGCTCCCAATGTGGAGCATATGGACTCCTAATGGAGTTTATCTCAACAGAAGTGTTTCTACGAGAACTGCTTGTTACTCAGTTGCTCAACCTCTCTTTTTTCTAAAGAGAGTAGGGATAGAAGGATAGGGGCTAGGACAGGATTAGTGGTAAGTTAATCGCTCTCGATACGCCCCGTTCGTAGGATAGGATGGGTGAGAGGGGGGAATTCAAGACATCACATACACCCATGCCTTTGAACAGAAATTCATAAATCGATTGAAAAATCAATTTATAAAAACTGTCCGTACCGGGATTTGAACCCGGGCCCTCCGTAGCCGAAGCCAACAACGTTGACCACTCGACCACACAGGCGACTGTAATATTTACAAAGTTGTAATAGACTGTAATATTTACAAGGCTGTAATATTTACAAAGTAAAAAGTTTTTGTTTACAAAACTCACAAATCCAAATACTTGTTTTTCATTGGTGAATATTTGAAGCTTTAAATCACTTTCGTAAGCCGTATTTTAATATTTTTTTATAAGCTAAATTGACACTGAAGTTCATATGCATTATTTCGACAAAGTGGTTATATTTTTATTTACTTGGGTATTACATAATAATACTCGGGATAAGTTTGGTGACCCCTGCTCTAATCGGCTGCGTTATTAAGTATTCAAATAGCTGAATCGACGTTTATAAAGATTAATTTTTCAATTGTGTTATTAATTTGTATCAAAATAAAAAGATGTCTGCTGTGTTTATTTCACGCATTACTATCCTGAATATTATTCGAAAGTTTTCCAACGTAAATACATAAATGTTCTTTCAAAAAATCATGTATGCATAATTATTGTAAATGGGCACCATAAATTCACCATTCAACAGTGCGAGAATTGAATATTAGTATCAAATTTCAATGAACATTGTTTTTGCAAAACGAAAAGTGAAATTAGTCTCTCGCATACTGAGCATTCCAGCCATAAGCTGTAAAAAGTGCATTTAATAGGACTGTTAAGTTTTCAAGCTACCTCCGGTCGCTGATAATGCGAGTTCGGCGGAATTTTTATCGACCAAAATGCATTTTAATGCCGTAAATGGATGCGTTGACGGGAATATTTTTAAGCCTAAAGGTAAGAAAGCCAGTGCAATACAAATAGTTTCCCGATATTTAATGAAATTAATTATATGTATGTTTAAAACGCAGCTAAAGTTGCTATAAGTATTTACAATATCTCAACTTACATGTGAGGATATTGTGTACAGGTACCGTTTTGAGCTTGGTATTGTAAACAATTACTTTCTTTTTTACTAGTCTCGACTGACTGATTGGTGTATTTCATATTTTACAGAAAAAAGAACTTTTGCTCTATTTCTCCTAGTTCTCATTTTTTAACATATTATTTTACTGATATATTGGAAAATGGCTGCGCCGCCAAGAACTATATCTGTTAAGTAATATGGCAATTTTACCTTCTGCAAGCTGCGGCTCTTTGCCCTCTTTAGTGTGGCTCTTCCACAAAATACTACATACAGTGCGATTGAAACTTCGTGTCCCACGCGCAGAAGTCGGAGTTGGAAATGGCGATGTCAGCGAACGTAGCTCAATCAGATTGAGGACCTTTTACGCTAAAGCCAGTTTAGGAGTACCCTTATCAAGTTAATAACAATGTTACTATCTATATAGTTAAAGTTTAAAAAAATGGCTCTTAAAATATATTTCAATCGTTGTATAGTCGATATTTGGCTCAGTTGACTTGTTGAGTTGAGTTTGCGGCCCACTGTCTTATACCAATCATCCAAAAAATAATGCACATAAGTTTATTTTACACCTAGAACTGTCATTATTCAGTCTTTGAAAGACATATTATTTTAATTTAAGACTTCGACTGAAGGTTCTTTGTGGAATATCAATATTAAAATTATACTTGTGTGAATGTACATAATTTGAATGATTCAAATTTTACATACTATTTTGATAAATAGTTGGGATTTCTATATTTTATTTCTTTAGCACCCCACTGTCCACCACCTGCCGAAGTTTTTATTGAACATTCGATTTATAATCCAGTAGGGATTAAAAAGCATCTTTTAGGATTGCGAATTACCTTCTTAAAATACCTTCGTGTGTGGTTTTCTTCCTTAAAGCGTTGAAAGCGTATATTTATGCAAATTTTATTCAATAAATTTCTTGGCTATAATTGTATTTTGTTAAAATATTTCCGATTTCACAGATATTTATAGAAGGTCAAGATTGATTTCATCGTTTATTGATAATTAAAATCGTTAAAAATGTTTGAGATCATAAGGAGCCGCGGTGAATAATCGTTTGATTACCAAAATCAAAATTCAGAAATAAGTACAGAAGTATTATCGTATAGCAATTCGCACAATCAAATCATTTCACTAATTACCTATTTGCATACGCATGCAGAATAATTTAATACGTGTTTTTCAACCGTTTAAGATACGTTACAAAATTATAGTATAATAATGCAGGGGTTAACAAACTTTTTAGTCAAAGGGGCAATTTTGAAATTCAAAAATGATTTGTGCGCTCCACTCCTTTTTTGTAAATATCTTCTGTTTTTAGAAAACATAAGGAAAAAAACAATTTTCATTCTGTGATAATTATATATTTAACTGTGTTTACACGACTATTACAATTGTTTGTTTGAATTTTAATGCTGCAATCTAAACTCAAATTGTGTGGTATGAATACCTTAAACAGATGCCATATGGTTATTTGATAATTTTAATCATAAGTTTGATTTTATTATGTTCGATAATTTATTTTATTTTTACGAAAAAAAAATATTTCGTACGAAGAAAAAAAAATATTTATACCTTAAAATAAATCTCTCGCGATACTTCAAAAATTCACGCGGGAAATAATTGGCCCGCGGGACACGCTTTGTGAACCACTATTTTATTTTATATCTTATAATTATATTATTGTTTAACATGCCACATCCCACTCAAGAAAAATATTTCATTTATGTCGATTAGTGATTTTTTTATTTATATCAAACTATTCTCTCAATCAAGTTTTAATGGTTAAAAATGACCTGCCTTTTAAATGATTAATACTACCCGAAATGTGTTCATTCAAATCATTGATCAATCGTTTTTTTTTAATATACTATCACTATTTTTTTAAAATTTTATTTGGTTGACTAGTAAATAAATATTATCAATCAACATATTTAATATTTTTTTTATATTATCAATAATATCGATATTATCAAAATAAGCTTTCACCGAAAACAGCTGCTTATAGATGAGCATTTATAAATAATTAAATAATTAATTTTAAAAAAAAACAGGTCCGTAGCGTAGTGTCAATGTCGTTCGTTGGCTTCCGTGACGGATCTCACCTATGGCATCCAATCCCGGGATCCCGTTCAATTTTCTGATCCCGAAATTCCGGGATTGAGATGGCCGCGATCCCGGTTTCGGGATTGAAAAGTTTTGAGCGAAACCCGAAAATTTACACGAAATTGGCAAATTCAAGATTTCAAATTCTTAGGTGAGCTAAAAAAAAAACGAGTTTCTGTGAGAATCTGGGAAAAAGGATACCAAATCAAGGATTTCAAATTCCTCGGTGAGCTAAAAAAAAATGAGATTCTGTGACAACCGGGGAAAAAGTATAGCGAATTGAGGATTTCAAATTCCTCGGTTAGAAAATCTCAATCCCGAAATTCCGGTATTGGATACCCTAATCTCACCGTCTTGAAAAAAAATATTCTAAGGAACTAAATAATGCGTAAAATTTACTATCAAACATAAAGTACAGAAAATGTTTTAATTTATTGATTTTTACATCTTCTGTAATTTATAAAGATGTAGCGATGTCAAAATAACTGTATTAATTAATTTATAAGACATTTTTTTATTTTGAATTAAATAGAACAATCCGAATAATTTCTAACTACACTTTTGCTTTTTAAATTGGGGAAGAATATCCAATCTTGTGACCAATGTAGTCATTTTGGTTTATATTTGTATTATAAGTTTTTTCATATTTTCGATTCCAATGTGGAGAATGTAGACTTATAATCGATCATACGCAAAAATTGTTTTACGAGGACTGCTTCTAATTCCGTCACTCAAACAATCTTTTTCGTTAAGTGTTGGAGGATATGCACAGGGAAGTGAAGGTGGTAAGTTAATCACTATAGACATCGGACTCTTCGTAGATAATAATGGATGGGAAGAAACATAAATATGACAAACATCCGTGCCATTGGGCATACATTTATAAATCGATTAAAATATAAATTCATAAAATTTTCGAAATGGAGATTTAAACTTGTGGACGCCGCAAAAAAATAGGGCAAAAACCCATGACCGTTTACCACTCGGCAACAGGACTAGTAATATTTATAATATTACGTTATGTTATACAATAAATGCTGAATATTTAATTATTTAATGAAAAGAACATCATTATTCGTGTGGTTGTTTGTAGTCTGGAATATGTTTTTTAAAGTAATAATCAATTCTATTTGTTCATATCGACGAATCAGAGTTCGAATAAAAAAAAAATACGTGTTTTTTTTACAATTTATAACGATTTAAATGGTATATGTACATTTTTTTCCGACTTACGAATATTTATTTATCAAATATTTTGCACGAAATCACATCATCAATCAATCACGATCTTCGAATCTTTCGCAGATTTGGCGGTCATTAACATTTGAAAGCGTTTTTTCTCGAACGATCCAACAAACATAACATCCTTGAAAATGATTCAAATCGTTAAAAAATATCTATGACTTTTTCTCAAATCCGACTAATGGTTCTCGATAAACATAGATTGCTATCTGTTAATAAATACGAATATTTTTTTATTACTTTCAGCGCGATTTTAATAATCTTTTATAAGAATAGTTGCATACAGTATCGATGAGATAACAGTCCTTAAATATATGTATATTGAAAACACAATAGCTAAAATTCTATCAATTTTAAATAATAAATTTGAAAGAAAATATATAAGTATAATGTCTTTTTTATAATCCTTGTCTTCCCCTTATATGTCTCAACAGAAGTTGTTCTACGAGACTGTTTGTTACTCAGTTGCTCAAACCTCTCAATTTTTTAACCTTTTCACCACGTATGACATCTATGCATGTCCTAGCGAACATGCCCACGCGTGTGACACGTATAGATATCATGGAAATTTCAAACCCTTTATAAGAGCTATATATTGTGCTAAAATTGTATAACTTGGTTAAAAATATTGCTAAATGTATATTTTACCAAATTCAAAAGATGGCATTAGTCAAAAAAAGATTCATTATAGGCTAAAATAATTTATTTCTGGAACACGCCGTGAACATACGTCACCAATGCAAGATTTTGTATAGTGTAAATAAGCGATCGAGTGCGGGTGAAATTGAAATTGTTCCGAGAATTTAATAAAATAAGCACGGTATGGTGGTGGCGCAGTGTTCTCGGTCGCACGTGGCGGTATTTTGCAATATGGCGACGTCACGCCACAATTGTATGAAGAATGATTATTGTTGAATTAAACCAAAAATTCAAGAAATATATTGTATTTTATTATTGAAAAAGTTACTTTGAGTGACAATTAACATATTTGATTGGTTAAAAAAAATATTAAAATCTATATTTATAGTCAAAACCGCAATAACAAAATCTGCAAAAAAGCAGCCGCGTACAGGGCATGTTCGCTGAATTTGGTGACGCGGGCAAAGGGTTAAGAGACTGGGGATTATAAAGATGAGGCTAGGACATAATTAGTGATAGACAAGTCGCTCTTGCTATGCCCGTTATATTAGGATTGGAAGAAAGCGAGAAATGTTTTATGCAACATGCAATTCTTCCGAACAGAAATCGATAAATCGATTAAAGGAATGTTGTTCGTACTGGGATTTGAAAACGTGACATCTGTCACGAAAGCCAACGACGTTGACCACTGCATTATGGACCTGAAAAATAATATGCAAAATAATAATACTAAATTCATAGGCCTATTTAAAGTCCACGTTCGCTCCCTACGTGGAGTTTATTGACTTCTTGTAAATGCAAAATCAACCAATAAATTGAAAGGACTACTGTAAATGGCTACTTAGGTAATTCTTTTTGAATTAAATAATATTTGCAGATCAAAGATGTTGTGATATTTTTTCACCTTATTACAATAGAATTCTAGCAGGCGAATTTCATTCGAATGAATCAAATTATTAAGGAGTTTTAATTTTAGTTATAAAAAATACAATACTTTATTTTTTACTGATAAAAGCACCAGTACAAAAATAATGATTTTGCAAATGTCTTCATGTTAAAATTTACTTAATTTATAATAGCAGACGATACATCATTCTTTGTAACTTACTTTCATTTTTCTTACTGTTACTTTCGCAACAGCGTGAATGGTTTTTTCAAATTAACTTTTGACATCAATTTTAATTGCTAGTTGAGTATTTCGTCGTGACCTTTGCATTTTATTCCAAGACCTGTGTAGTACATTTAATTTGAGTCTGCAAACATTTATTTAACTTGATGCCTTATGAATAAAAATCTCGATGATGTTTCGAGTAATGCTATGCAAAATAAAAAACGCTGACAAATTACTTTAATTAATTTCAATATTACAGAATCATCATTAGTGTAGATAATTTGATTAAATCTTTTCGGATTTCTGTGTTATGTAGCAGCCTGTTTTTTTTAAATGTAGAATGATGATATTTTATTTGATTTTCTTTCTTTCTTATTGCAGTATTCGTTGGATTCTTATTATAGTATTTGATTGATTATTAATAATTATATTATATATGTTTGTATCACCGAGGTTTGGTACAATAATTTTAGTTGTATATAATAGTAATTGTGATTAATTCGATGTTGGTTATTTGTGAGCCAATCATTTGTAATTAAGCATTACGTAAAAGTTATAGATGATTGGTGATGATTACATATGAATAATTTTATTTAATCTAAAATCGTTTTTAAGCTATGCATACATTTATAAATTTAGGCATTCCTGGTATAAAGGATTTATCAATTAAGTGTTTTTTCTTCCAGGCAAAGTCAGATTTATCGAAAACAACTATCTATGAACAAGAAAAATAAATATAATTTCGACGATGCTTCAAAACAGTCATATCAGAATATTTACTAGCTTGGCTTAGTAATAATATTTTATAATATAAAGTAACAAGCTCGAAAACGTTACAATCAATGTTAAAAGTGAGTGAAACGGTTAACAACGATATCTGTACTCAAGAAAAAAAAATAGTGACTTGTTTACAAACATTCGTTTTATTGATAAAATCTTATTGAATATAATTTTAAAATCATCCCAATTGAGAAAAGCATTTCTTATCATTCTATTCCACTAACAGTTTAATACTTCTCCTATGGCGCTAAAAAATATTTCCAATATGTTGCTGGCCCGTAAGAAACATGTAAAAAAACATGTTTTAACACTTACCGCCTTTTTAAGTCATTTTCCCTCTGAAATTATGTCGCTATAGAGCAGTGTTTCCCAAATTTTAGACATCTGTATACCCATCGCCAAAAATTCTATGTTTGAAATCGAAAAGAGTAAGCCGCAGGTTGCTTCAACTTCCATGCAGTTTCCCCCGCGTACCCTCATCAAACGCTACGCGTACCCCAAGGGGTACGCAAACCACACTTAAGTAAACACTGCTATAAAGTATATACTGTTTTAATAGTCCCTAAGCTTAAAAAATTACCAAAGTAAACAAAATTCAAAGGCAAAATATGGATAAAATGATTATTAAATATTTTTGTTTGGATAGCGAGTTCAAATTAAAATGAATGCCTCACATTTTTTATCACTATTTTACTGTTCTGAGGATTTTAAATAATTATCAGTAATGATGATTAGACGTTCATCTTTCCGCAGAACCCCTATGCTAATAATTTATCCCACACCATGGGTGTGTTATGGCCAGGGACGTGGTAAAATTACGGTTATAGTCTAAACACTCTAAACTGAATATTTAGTGTAACAAGTAAAAGTTTATTATATGGTGTATTAATAATATTTTCAATAAATAGTGTCCCTTTTCTTTAGTCCTTCTGTAAACCTGCATTATCAACAATTTAGTTATGAAATATTGTAAGCAATATATTATAGTTTTAGAATAATAATTATGTATATACATTTACAATTCACAATAAAGGTTTCCCTTGACATTCTTACGTAATTGATTTCTGAAAATTTTAACGAGTTTTTAGTGTATGAAAGTAGAGCATTGTAAAAAAATTATCATGTGTGTTTTTAGATATTTATTCGTACATTTTAAATAAATAAATTAGTGTTTTGAAATCATCAACATTGAATTAGTCAAGTCAGCTTCTATTTGCTTGAAATTTCATCTCAGAATATTCCATTGCACTACCAACAAGAATCTCATTTTCAAGTATTATCAACTGATGAAAATAAAAAATGACACATAGTTATTTGTACAACATTAATTAAGATTAAAAACAAGGTATGGCATAAAACTAGTAGAGTAATTTATACAAAATTTAATGAACGATACTAAATTATCTATAACTAAAATAATTAATGAACTTCTGATAATATTTGCTAATAATTATCAATGTATAATAAAAACAGGTTGATAATGATTGAGTAAGGAAACAACTTATGAAGAGTTCAAATGTGATTGTTAAATAATCATTATAAAATAAGTAAACAGGAATTTTTGTCGCTTCCCTGATGAACTTCCAGTCACCTGACTTTTTCTTTGAATATGATTTACGCCACTGGTCTTGATTTGATCATCATCAATGGCCGACTATTATGAGTAAAATGCTTTTAATTACAGCACACACTGGTTCCGGAGCGCTTCTTAATTGACCACCGGCAACACCACACACTGCTTAAGCTTTGATGACCGGCCACATCATCAATTCACAAATCATTTTGCAATTAAACCAACTATTATAAAGTTGACCTCATATGCGTTAACCAAATAAAGATTTTTAAAAGAAGATATTATTTAATATAAAAAATAAATAAGATTGAATTCTCTCTTACCATTGACAGAAAACGTATTTATTGTTTGTCGAATGTATAATTGAAAATGTTTGATTAGTTTTCGTAGTATTCATGGAATTATTATTCGTTTTATATGAAACATTAAAAGTATAACCAATGAGAAGATATACACATTGAAAAAAAATATGTGTTCATATTTTATATTCACGTCCAGGACGAAGGCCAAATATTTTCAATAAATATAAAAACGACAAAAAGACGTTTTTTTTAAAATGAATCAATAGTTTTGCATTACTAAGTCATAAAAGATCTTCCCGTGTTGCCGGTTAATAAATTTAGCTGTACATCAACTAAAAAAAGAAAAGTACCCCAATTAAACATGTAACTTTTTGTTTTAACTCCTTTTCTGGAAAGTTCCATACCGCAATAAATACTCACATTCTCGATAGATATTTTAAAACGTGATAAAATAGTGACAACGATTACAAAAACTGATTATTTTAAATAAGGAATAATCATGTTTTTGTTTCGAAATTCTGTACAATTTTTTAACCCAATTTACATTTTATCAATGTTACTCTTTGTTCTCAAGCGGTGTGATATAGGCAAAGGTCCTAAGACATATTAACAAGGTGAAAATAACTAATTATTAATAATAATTGATATCTTAAATTCAAACTAAGTTGCTTTGAATAATACCATACTTGTTATCGTTTCAAGAAACACTAATGTCAATTCATTTAATATAATACTATAATTTTTAATATAAATTAGGATGTTAGAGTGAGTGGATGACCGGATATTATATTCTGTATACCTTCTAAGCCAGCATATAAGTCTGAATTAATGTAAATTCAAGCACAGTTCTGATGAAAGCATAAGCCGGGATAGTTATCAACAATATATAAAATAATATTTGTAGAACTATTATACCTTGCTATTTTTTCACTTTATTACATTGAAGTTCTACCAAATAAATGTTAATTAAATCAACTAAGGCATATTCTTTAACAACTTTTTTGTGAGTTATTTTTTACAGTACAGTTTTTTGGAAATATAAATTATTTAACGTAGGTTTTTATTTGATTTGAACCTAATATTACAGGTATAATTATGGATTATAATTAATATTGTTTTATCTTTATTATCACGTATTCGGTGCTATATAGTTATTAAGCTATGTTGATAAGACGCTTAGCAGTTTAGTTATTACTTAAGTACAATAAAGTTCCGGCTTAAAATTCCCGGTCACATTAAATCGTAAGATATAACATTGTTATTGATGCATGGCATTGCCCAACCTAGGCGGCTATTAAAAAAGCTTTCTCAAGGGCATAATGTCAAATGCGAAGATTGAGTGAACTTCTTTATTGAGAAGTTCATTAGATTCATTCTTAGTTAACCAGGGTTGCTTAAAATTTTTACCGAGCTTTAATGGATTTTTCAAATTCAACATCGATATGATAATTAACGACTCTTTCAAAGTTATTAGCGATATTAAAAGTGATTGTAAATTGATCTTATACAACGGTGAGCTGTTCATTCAAAAATAAACTCATAACTCATTTTCTTTTCGGGACAGTTAATTCCAGGTATTTGAGATACATTTTGTATTAACTCTAGTTAGTCGTCATAAGAGTTAAATATAAGTCAACGAAAACTGTTCTTTTACTTTGATTTAACGCAGTACAATATTTAAAGATATTAAAAAAGCATCAATAAAATTGAATTAGCCAATTTTACCACGCATATAGCACTCATTTAAAGATTGATTAGGGACATATGGTTCGTTTCACAAGCAACTGATTATTTATATATACTTATTGAATGCCAAAATATGTATAATTCATTATTCTTAAGCTTAATTTTAAAAAATAACCTAAATACTTTAACCAAATCTTTTTTTAAATGGAGGAAAAGTCACTGATTAAAAATTGTTCTCATTTATCATAAGCATAATTTCGTGATTAAAGTTTTCTCTCTCATGATATTAATTATATCGTACAAATAGATTAAATTCAATCTGAAATATTCTAAAATTTTACATAATATTTTTTATTATTATGTTATTATTTTATATATATATATATATATATTATTATACTGTTATTCCGGAATCCCTACTTCTGTACGATGTATAATATAATACAAAAGAAGTGAATTGCTAGCAATCAACATGAGAACAAAAAGATTGTTTTCTCAAGTCAACAATTTGTAACATCTAAATAGAAAAGATTATCAAGTTTGTCTCACATTAATTAAAGCGTATCTTTTAATGAAGCGGTCGTTTTTTGTTACAATCACTGGCAAAGCATTACTTCAATTGAAATAAAACAACTTGTCAATCAACCGAAACGTATGAATTCTAAATCAATACAAATTGAAGGTAATTAAAATAGATTTAAAAAAAAACTCAAAAGCTTTTACAGATATAGTTATATTTAATTGAATCGTTGAGTGGTATGTTTTTGGAAAGCATTTGATCAATTAAAATTAAAACTTTATGTATGATAATAGTTCATAGTTGAATATTGTTTTCGGATCCGTTCAGTGAATACGAATTTTGAATCAGCAAATTTCAAAATAAATTTTGTGTTTTTGCCATCGTCAATTTATATAATAACTCTTTTGTTTTAGTTGGAGCTTAATCATAAAAAAATATATGCACATAGATTAGTCAATTTATGAATTTACTATTAAGTGACGAGCGATAGACAGGGGAAAAATGACAACAGCTTAGGTTATGTTAGCCTACCAACAATCGCTAGTCAATTTAGAAAAGGCATTACAGATTGGATTAGCTTAGGTTAGGTTATAAATTTTGAAATGAAAGAGGGTGAGAATGACAACAAAACGGCAATTTTTTTAAGAATCGTAAAATTTTAGATGATAGTAAAACTACAATTGCAATATTGCGTGCGCACATCATTGGAGAGTGGCTGCCAACACTATGAGTGCACGTGTGATTGTTTTAAAGATTGTAATCAATTTAACTACGTCTGTGTAGTTAATAAGCACATCGGCCAGTAACAATGTTCATTTGATTGTTTTATCATACTTTGCTTAAAACGGACAATGTACTTCAACTGTAACATTATAATAAAAATATGTTACACACTTTTAAGATGTTCACTGTCAATACTTGGTGGAATGGCATTATAATAAAAATAATAAAACATTTTTAGTACTTTTTCCACATAAAATTTATTAGATCAGGACCGGTTTCGCTCATGATGAGCATTGTCAACTGATCAACTGATCAGTTGACAATGCTCATCATGAGCGAAACCGGTCCTGATCTAATAAATTTTATGTGGAAAAAGTACTAAAAATGTTTTATTATTTTTATTAAAAATATGTTATATAATAAATTATGTTTTTATATTGTTTTATGTGTTTCTTATGATGTAATTATTTGTTTATATAATTATGATGAACAGTGACGTTGAAATGTTAAATATGTAAAACCAGTGAATACGATTTGGTTCAGATGTTTCTCATTGATAACGTAATTGTTGTTGAAACTAATTGAATATCCTTTTATTTGTGCTTAATTATGTACGTAATTAATCTCGCCTACTAAATTTGCATATTTTAATGAATAGGTTTTGGGTCTACAATATAACTCAAAGTATGTTGTTAATAAATTTAACAATATAATAGTGCAGCTGTCAAAGTTTTATGCAAAATTATCGCTACACCATTCATTAAATAATATTGTAAATTGTTTCAGTTAACGCTGCTTCACGAATCAAGTACAGTGGATAAAAACGGATAAAAAAAACTCTGTTATTAGATACACTTTGATTGAATTAATTCAGAGATTATTGATTTGTACCCTTGATCGCAAAACCTGGTAATACGTTAACCATATAATCTATAGTGACTTTACTACTTGGCTTGAGCAAAATGATTTCAATGAATTATTTTTACACTATAACAGCGATGTTCTTAATATTTTGAAGTAATTAAGTGTACCGCATTTTTTAAGTAAAAATAACCAACAATATCGTTGTCGCTGTCAAATGATTGAAATTTATTTAAGGTGTGACTAATTATTGTACGCCTAAAACTTGTGATCGTTTATGATTCACACAATTCTATATCGATATCTAAAATATTACATCTCCATAAATTATTATATAGATAAAAATTATGTTGAAAGTAAGAGAATTAGATTTTGTATAAAAAATAGATATAAAAATATTTTTTTAGTTTCATATTATAGTTAATTTATTTAAATCTGACTTTTTGAAACTGGAATGAAAACTTTAGTGTAAATATAAATATATTTAATTAAAATATCAGGTACAGATATCTACAACTATAGTTCAGTCATTGAGTTGTGTTTTAGAAAATGATAACTGAGTATTGAAAAATTGACATCAATCATATCGAAATAATGTTGTTGTATTTAAGGGTTTTCAATAGTTATGCATATGTGATTATTTTTAATTTAAAAAATACCATACTATCAAAATTTTAATACGATGAGACAAATCGTTTATTTGTTATACATGATCAGAGATTTATTCTCAAAATTATATATTTGAGTAAAATAATTGGTTTAAGTTTGTGTAAGTGACAATGTTACCTGTGCAGTGATACTATAAATGTACAATTCTTGAGATTCTTTTCAGTAGAATCAACAGAATACATCTTTTAAATAAGAAAATGGTTGTTAAAATAAAACATCTAAATGAAACCAATTTTGGTTTCTCGTTTTCATCTTCTATTTAACTTTATCAGTAAGCTCTCAATAGCATCATCGGCTGTAAATTGTTTCACGAATTTCCAAATTTTAAAAAACACATACATAGGTAATCCGAGGCAATATTTTATAAACATATTACAGAGCGTTTTCACGACATTTGCATTTACATGGAATGCATATTTAAAAATGAGTACTGCACGAGCGGTCAAGCGCGAAACCTTAACATATTTACTTTTTTATATTTATTTTCAGGACTGTGGAGGAAAAAACCGTCAATCCGATTTCAATACTTAAAAATGGTCTGACTCATTTTTAAGAGGCGCATCATTGTTTTATTATTATGAAAAAATGAGTCCCACTCGGTCGTTTTTTACCACTCCAACTAACAACATCCAAAAAACACGACTCCGATTACTACATGGCCCTAATTACATCTTTTGTAAGAAAATGAGGCTCGCGCTTGGGGTCTCCGAATCTTAAGGACCTCAAAAATAGCTTGAATTATA
Source organism: Himalopsyche tibetana (assembly GCA_030503985.1). Taxonomy (NCBI): domain Eukaryota; kingdom Metazoa; phylum Arthropoda; class Insecta; order Trichoptera; family Rhyacophilidae; genus Himalopsyche; species Himalopsyche tibetana. The sequence continues at coordinate 5,170,856 of JAPJYX010000015.1, forward strand.
TAACCCATGTAATTTTAGTTCAGATTTTTATATATTTTTATTAGTTTATATGGAATTTTCTGAAGTTTTTATGTTATCCGAAAAACAGAGCCTCCAAATTTTATTGCGCCTGGGGTCTCTCGTGTGCTTAATCCGTCACTGTTCGTCACTTAAACTTGCACCGTTACGCAAATGAAAACAATATTTGAATCAAAAATAAGAAAATCATTAATAATAAATTGAATGACAAATTTATGTAAATATGAAATATTATGGTATGAAAAATATTATTTATTAATGTTTATATTCAATTAATATACTCCCGGAAATTATGAGAATATAATTTATGATCTCTCGACGTTATTGAATGTCATTTTTTCAACTGGCGTTTCGAGAAATGGCCGGAGCATTCCTTCAGAGGGTTGCAAAAAATCCAGTCAATTCAAATGATGTACTCTCGACTCATTAAGTCGAGAAAACATGTTGCAGTCCAATCGACAATTGCGGTAATTAAGCGGTTTTCTCGTTTCGGAATGTACGCTTAAATCGACGCGGAGTAACTTTTTACTTGTCGGCGCGTTCTTGAATACAGTCCTCTATTGAAAATCATATCGCAGATAAGCCATTACAAAATAATTTACTCGCACGAGTATGACGTTTTAATCGTACAAACAGTACCTCGTTGGACGTGTCTGTTATCAAAAACCGGGTTTGAAAATTCGGTGTTACAAAAAAATTTGCATGATTCGCAAACCGGTTTTTTCAAACATGGTAAACCGGTATCAAATATTACAATTAATATTCATTATTCTTTTTCCTTATTTTAAAAATTAAAATATTTTTTTACTTCAATCCATGTTGGTTGCAAATAAAACCAGATGAAATATAGTTTAATAGTCGAAATACTTGCATTGCGTTGAAAACATTATGTTATTTTGAATTTTCAGAAATAACTTTTGTTGTGTATTTTGACTTGGATACAACTTTGAAAGTACGCAGCACGTGTTATTAGTACACTGCCAAAAGAAAACCCCAAAAATACATGTAAAATGGGCTTGAACATCAAAACAATCTATACCTCAGACGAAAGGAAGATTAAAGCCCGGCTTCACCTGTCTCCAAAAAATAATGAATCATAAATGCAAATACCAAATGAAATTTTAGTAAATTTGGGTATTTTTCTGTAACCGTTTGAAAAAAAATGAAACATTGTTTTCCAATTTTATTGAATTATTATTTTTAAGTAAAATCAGAAACCGGGATAAGTCAAGTTTTATGTATTACAAAAGAAGGTTTTGTATAATAAGCCTTAATACCATGCGTATCATCTCCATGAAAAATCTTTCAATTTGAAACAATAACAGAAAGTCGCTTTAATAGGGTTGTTATTTATCTAAAAATAACTTTAATTTCGTCACACCTCAATCAATTAAAATATTGAAGAACTATTAAAATAGTGAGCTAAATAACTTAAATTAAACTAATATTATTTTTGAGCTTCTGAAGTAAAGATTCCGTATAAACAATTATATCAATACTGATATTTCATCTAAAATACCGCCATTAAAAATATATCTTATATAAATGGGTGATTTTTATAAAAAGCTTTAACTTGCAATTTAATTAAATAGTAAGAAAACATTAAAGGACTTGTCATTTCTGAAACATTTCAACATAGGTAAAAAAAAAAGATTAATTCTAAGTGAAAAGTTTTTGAAATATTTTTTTACATAAAAAAATGATTTTTTTCTAATGAACAAATACTAAAATACTGGAAATACAATCTTTAATCTGAAGCACGTGAAATCACAATAGAGCATTTCAGTAGATGTTTATATATTAGCCGAAGAAGGAAGAGAAGAATGAGACTATTAGAAGAACTAGGCGTAAGTCAATCGTTATCTATACAGGAATGAATAAAGAGTGGGCGTAAAGGAATGACAGCTAGTATTACAGAAGTAAAATAGCGTAAATCAGTGTTCTTTAACCTTTCAACATCCACGGACCGGTAAATACGTTAAAAAACTTCGCAGACCGGCGTCAGCCAAAATAAAATCTTATGTCAAATGGATTTTTATTTATTTAATCTATTGTTATGAAATAACATTTTTTTAGCACGATGTTTGCTGCTTCGTTTTTGTAAGCAAATTTGATATCCTTGTTGTTGTAGCGTTGTTTTTGAGACGAACCGCCAAACAAACCAATCGTTTTCTCTGTTTGGTTGTATTGTTGACACAGTTGAAAAACTTTTTTCACACCAATGGAAAATCGTGAAAGCGATCAACAATTTAAAAGATTCACAACTTGGAGATGGATATTATTTATCGAGAGATAGACCAGCTTTTATTTTTCACGAGGACCAAGTGTGCACTACTTTACAGTGCGTACTGTATAAGCAGTGTAGTGAGGTGAAAGCTTTCGCGAACCGGAATCAACTTCTCAATTTATAAATTTAATATATTTTCATCAATAAATATTACTATACACAAGTTAAGGGTTGATTTTTTTTTAACTATCTATTATCTTTGATTAAAAAACCGTTCTTTTTATGAACGTTTCTTTGAACGATAACCTTTTTTAACTTATGGAAGTATGAGAGATGTGAATCTTACATTTTTAATTAAGCCACATGTATGGCAAGCTCATTATTTCTAATTGATTAGGCAGGAAGAATTTTTATAGCTTCACTTATCACATTTCTAATCGTTAGCATAAAAACTATTAGTGACCATTTTATAGTTATCTTTTACTTATATTATTTCCTGTTTCTGTTTTTTTGATGGAAACGATTTTTAATGATTTTACTAATCTTTTGTACAGAAGAAGTAGTTTGAGATAACTCTATGCCGTCATTAACCTCTATTCATTAGTTGATCAATAAAACCATTTTTTCTCTTGGATTAACAATACTCAACACAATGTATATAATAAATAATATCAAAAGGTAGTGGCGTCTTTATATAAGCTTTTAAAAGTAGATAACTAATTTGATTTATAGACTAAAAAAACGTTGCAAACACCCATGCTAAATATCATAAATCACTATTTAATTTTTACCTTTCCTGGATTTTAAGCCAAAATGTTCTCACCATACAGACCTTTTAAAATTTACCCCATAGATTTTTTTAAACAATTATCTTTTGTGAATCTTATTTATATTATTTAATGCTAGTAATTGGAATTTATTACAATACCGGTAGTCCACTGAGATACAAATACTGAAATTGTTATTAGCACATATATCAGAAGAAAAATTTCGTTTGCAACTACAAAAAGTTTGCTAGTAAATATACAAAGTAAATATAATCTGTAACAGAAGTCTGTTAGCTGTAATATCTGCTGCAGTTTATATAGATTTCAGTTGCAGAAGCAAGCACGCATAACTTGATATTCTTCTTTCCTTATCTGGGACTAGAGCCACCAGTCGACCGAGTCCTTGTTTTAAGTCCATCAAGATAGTCCTTAATGTATTTCTATGTTATACAGTGAAGTGCACATAAAGAAGGCTTTGTTGACAAATATGGCATACGATTATTCAAATTTTATTAACTCTCGCCAGCAGCGTCTATGTAATGACGTAATAACATAATTTCGTATGTATTGATAACCTACTATAATGGTATTGAACGTCTTTTTTCATTTAACATATATTTATATGAATTTAGCATAACTTGCAGAACACGTTCTACCATTTTAAAGTTCTGTATCCATATGTATTCTCTTTAAAAAAATAGGTTCCGCTCAACAACTGTTAGATACAAGTTGATTGATTAAAAATTAACTTTTTTCTAAACAAATTTATAAAATAAACATTTTTTTTAGCACACATGTACTCATATATGTACTTCTAGTGAAACATAGGTCATTTAAAATAGACTTCAACAATTTACAGCTTGTAAACTCGAACCAAAAAAAAGTTAGGGATTGATTGATAATGTAGGTTTAGTGCCAACAATTAAATAAAAAAAAAGATTTTGCGATTTGTGAGACTGCCGTTACTGCTTGGAAATAATTTTCACCGAGAGGTGTATCAAAAACTCACCAAATGCTTTTAAGACAAAGGTTAGTAAAAATATATGCTCACTGAATCTGTTAACTCAGGATTTAGGAACACGTCGGTCTATCTACAAAAAAATAATTTTAAGTTCATTAAAATATAGCTTCTGTGCTTTATAATTTCGATTGTAGATATACCCAACCGTATCATGTAAACGGTTGTATGTATGAGAAATATCGTTGACTAATTAATAAACGTGATTATAGACAGCATAGCCAAAATCGAGTTCTACACAAAACACGAATTTTCATAGTTGGGCCGTATGATCATGTGCCCCCGTACATATCCCATGTTTTAAGTATCAGATAGGACGGTTTGTAACATATAAACAATAAAACAATAACTGTCTTATTATTTTATTTACTAAAAATCAGCACGCCTTTGAAGCAATTGCGTTGCAATGTTAAATCCAATGTTGCCATAAAAGATCGATTGAATTGCCTTCCTCAAGAGAGTTTATATAAAACCATCCGTTAAATATAAATAAACTGCTTATCTCTGACCAATGAATAGAACAATAGGGTATTGCAATTATAATTATCAAGTTTACATTCGGAGTATATATATACTTCAAATTATCTGAATTCTTTATTAATTAAATCTATACATATTAAATAAACCATTAAAATAACATACTTATTTTTTTAAACTTTTATCTTCCTGATGATCTCGCGAGATCAATTTCCAGTACGAATAGCATTTTACTCAATATTATCGGTTTTTATTCGAAGGCATGGGAGTTTAAAATTAGCTTACATATACAAATGCGAGGACCTCAAAAATAATGAACCTTTGCATATAAACACGCATGAAAACATTTAAGTGATATCATATTATAATAGTAAAAAAATACCTGTCCAAAGTCGATTCGTCAACGTCGTTGTAGGCTTCGGTGACGGTGCTCACGGACTGCCAGTACGGACGGTTTTGTAAATTAATTCTTCAACCGATTGATTTCCTTTTAAATTCAATGAGCGTTTATGTCTTATGCGTAAAAATTCTCCACCACCATTCCGATCTTTACATAACGGATCGAAAAAAACGATAAGCTAACCACTAGCCCAATCCTTCCTCTCTTCGATAAAGATTAGTTTGAATAGCTGAGTAACAAGAAGTTCTCGTAGAAAAACCTCGTGGTAAGTTCTCGTTGAGATATCTCCATGAAATGACATCATATACCTCAAATTCAGATTACACATGGATTAAACAAGTTATGTTTATGACAGTTTTGATCATTTTATTTTAAATATTACGAATGACTTCAGAAGAATGTTATTTGTCATTTCGAATATGAATAACATTTCCTTCTATTGTGTTTACAGTGTGATGAGGGTTTTTTTTGTACAAATTCTACAATGTTTTCAAGTCACCAGGAGCGTTGGCACCCATTACGAACATCATCAGATTTGTAACTTTTGATAATATTTTAGTTTTTTTAACCCTCCAAGGACGAGCGTGACCATATGGTCACAGTAAACACCGTTGTGTTTTGATCCCACTATTCATTCCTTTTCTACCTGAATATCGTTGCTTTCACTCATATTTGGTTAAGGGTGGTGAAACGGCCACCAAAAACACAGTTTGCGTTTTTTTAATTGACTTTTGAAACTGTCAAATTATTTACAGTTCTTTTGCTAGTATATTTGTATTGAAATTATGTTGATCTAAAGAGGTCAAATTATAAATGTATATACAATTTCACATTTAGCTATATTTCAACCCCGAATGTTTGCATGCCCATACGGTCAAGTTCGTCCTTACTACTGTCCGTACACAATATTACATTGTTATAAAAGGATGAGCATGACCATATCGTCATGCAGGGTTTCTTTACAACGTCTTTGCATTTTTTTTTTTAAATTTTGGTTACGAATAAAAGTTATCCATGACTTCAATATGGTTTTAAAAATATTTTTTTTATCGAAAAAAAGCTCTCGTCTCTGGAGGGTTAATACTTTGAATTGAAATCCTGTCCAACTTACTAGTTTTTTTATCTGACAAATTTCTAAAATTTTGCGGGACTTAATTAAAAATACGATTTAGACAAAAAATACAATCGAGCACAGTTTAAATAGTGGTTGGCTGCAACTCTCTCTGCAATTGCATACTTGAACCTTTATATTAATTAAACCCAGCTGGACTGCATGTTGGTTTACAAGGGAAAATTTATTCTGAGCTGTTCGCGATGTTTGGGGGAAGGAGTGGATTTTTTACAACTCTTTTTTTTAACACTCTTATGCAATTACAATAATTATTCAAGCAACCGCAAATTACTTATAAAAATGTACTTACATGTCTCAAATTGTAGGAAGGTACTGATTTGATCTTAGAATAAAGTTTTTTTTATCTTAATTTAACCAGTGATTCAATGGCCTAAGTCAAACATAACAAGGGGATCGCATGAGTCCCTCTGAACCTTCTCTAGCCCACTACTACTTAAAATGTCATAGATATTAAATTGTTAGGAATTGCAATAAGGTACTGATTTGATCCGAGAAAATAGTGTTTTTTTTATTGAAAAACTCTTCCAGCTCACCTCTGATTAAGCCTCTGCTTAAGTCGCCGAATATATATTTATTTATCAAATTGTAGTTAGGTACTGATTTGATCTTAGGATATTTTTTTTTCATAATTTAACAAGGGTCTCACCGTTCACAGTCAAATTCAACAAGTGAGTTGCGCGGGTCCTTCCGAGCCTTTTTCAGCCCACCCCTGAGTTTGAATGACTCAAAAAAAGTGCTGCAGCTGTATTGAACTATCAGTCGTCCATGTTATGTTCTTTTTTCTTTAATGATGGCGACTAAATCCTCGTAAGTATCTCGTTTATGCTACATGTTGGTTATATAAGGCGATGTTAATGATAGTGGTTTCCCGTTGCTTTCCTTCATTAAAACGTTTTCTTGATCCAACTGGATCTGCAACCATGCCTCTTAAGCCAAGCTGTTACCAACCACCAAGCATATTTACAGCTTTCCCAGTCTTTATTCCTGCTTTTATGCGAAATCGGCGCCACCTCGGGTTGAATGTAGCCACAATACTACGAACCACGCATTTCGCAAACCGGAAGCTAGAAGTATCCTTTTACTTATTGCTTGTTAGGCGTCATTTTGTAATTAAGTGAAGTACAATAAAATAGTCTTTCAAACCTAATTTGTGTAAACTGTCTGCTTCTAACATAACCATGCTTAATTTACCTTTTTAAGCCATTTGTAAATAAAGCAATGTCAGATAATATGCGGGTCTGATAATAAACATCATAAGTTGTTTGGCTACCAATATTACGTCAAACCACATAAATCAATGTGAAAATTGATACGTGATTGTATCTGATTTAAACTGATATTTTGAAAAACACCTGCTTTGATTTATATATTATATCAATCTATCTGAAAACTATTTCCTGCAAAGCTAACAGATGCTAAGCCATTTCAATCAATTTAGTTGTAGAAAATATAACATTTCGTCCTTAAAAATAACTTGAAATAGATTCAAATGTCAGTTTCAGGTATAGTCAATGCTCAGCAGTAGATTCTTTTACGATATTAAACAGTGTATTCATTGACTGCTTGTCTAAATTTATTTCGCAAATGTTCATAATCGACTACAAAGATAACGTTATCGTAAGAACAACGTAAATGTTTTTGTCTTTTACAATAAAATTTGAAATTTACTTGATTACTAATGTGCCGATATACCAAACAACAAAATATTATTATCATAATTGTATCCAATATTTGTAGTATCGAAAACCTACAACGAAATTCACGAAACCGGATATTCATGAAGGCTCTCCCTTTGGTTGCAGATGGGTTGCAAAAAATAAAGCCCTCTTTCCGATGTGTCTCATTAAAATTCCGGTTACATGAGATTTATTTCACTTCATTTGCTGGCGTACAAAATAAATCGCAGATATTATATACAGAACCAGCCGAGTTCAAAAAACTTGCGCCGAAGATTTCAATCTTTGTTACCAAAAGCTTCAATTTATGCCGTCAAATTTCCTCGTAACATATATCATTTTATTGAAAACTTTTTTGTTGCAGAATAATTGAATACATTTTGAAGATTGTGACATTGCGATTGATGAAAAACATGTCGTTGCTTCAAATAGCCCCGTGCATGTCAATAACCAAAGCATCTCGGTATCACCATGATGCCATTTAAACAGTAGGCTTGGATCTTAGTTGAAATACTTTAAAAGTTTATGCATCATTTGAACTGTCATTTTTTTTAAAACTGCTTTTGAATATGATTGGAATAAACGATTCCTTAACATTAAATCAATTAATCTAACCTAATTTTCAAAAGTCACTTATATACAATTTATAGTATAGCAGAGCATTAGATAATACAGCAAAATCCATTTGATTTGTTAAAACTTACCCAGAATACTTTTTAGCCATCATTTGTCTTTAAAATACGCGAAAGAGTTTATAGTGAGTGCAAAATTTACTCTGCAATAAATCAGTTCATAAAAAAATATATGTCTCTTTATGAAACTCTTGCGACACGGTTTCGGATGTGATCCCTTTGAGTTTAAATAATTTAATATGTCGTACATACTATTTATATATTGTTTAAAAAATCAAAATCACAATTCATGGCATTGTGTACAGCTGACGCCAATTCGCCATGTACTTGACAGAATGTTAATGAGACAAAACAAATATAATGAGACAAAAAATAAAACTACATAATACAACAAAATCAATAAATAAAAAAGAAAAACTTAACAAACTGTTCACGAACGCTATCACCAAAAATGTCCAGTTCTCTAGGCAATGAGTTGATCAGTCGAACGGCCATTGGAACTGGCGACTCTTACGTCCTAAGCGAGGAACAAATTTAATAACTATCTTTTAAGCTGATTAACTATTTATGATCGGTTTGTGTAATAGCTATTTTTATACTAAAACACGGCTTTGCTTGTCAAATCTGTTCCATTTTGACGTGATATTTTTGAAGTAATTCAATATGTATTATTTTAAAAGTTGCTTCACAAAACAATATCAAATTGCATACATACATTTGTTCTCATTCTTACAAATAAACAATATTGATAATTAATTTATTCTTATATGGAAATACAGTATATTATACTCGATCAAAACCAAATTTTATCCATTCAACGATTCCATTGCAACGGTTACCATATAAAAACATTTCAACATAACTTTACCTTATCAAGGGTAAGAATAAAAATTAGGCACTCAGCTTTGATAACAGATTCCTGTGAATATTCAGTGTATGTGGTAAAATTACTAAGGGAGCTTACATCGCATCCTCGTGTGGCTACAGCAGTCATGAGATGATATTGGCCTAGGCTACGGGTGCCCCAAGACATTATGAACCGGGTTTGTATTTTCAAGCCGACATAATCCAGGCGTCTTAGAAAGCCACAAAGCACCATCCATACACGCACTTACTTCACATATGAAATGTTGTATTTACTGAAAGAAGAAATTTATCTTATATACATCTAAATAATAAAATGATCTATTTAAATAGCAAAGTTTCAATTCAACTAATATGCTTGTTATATAACATATTCAACACAACCTATTCAATGATCTACAAGTAAAGTGCATGCAATCAACAACAAACAAAAAAGCCTATACCGAAAGTAAATACATATTAAGTGCCTCTAATGCAAAGCTTTTTCGTTAAGTGGGACGTTAAAGAGCTTAAAACGCCTCGCATCAAAGGGTTTGTTAAAGGCTAACGATGGTCGTTAATATGTAACGATGCTTATAGCAAAAAAGATCTGAAATATTATTATCTTCCATTATAATTTGAACACTGCGCTTCACTTACAAAGTTTGCATTATACAATGTTGTATAAAAAAATCTAATGTCAGTTACCCTTTAAACTTTAAAAGCTCTCTCGCAATTGTATATCTTAGCGTAATTTTCACGTATAAAAGCTGTATTTACTGTCTTCTAAATTGAGCCGGTGACGTCTTTAATCAGTTTCTTTTAAAGTTTTTCAAGCAGTGCCATCTCATAAATTGTTAATATTTTTAGAATCTAAATCATAAAAATAAGGCCCACATATATTTTCACATCAACAATTGTAGGTACATAATATATTTTATAATGTCACATATCTTGCATCACCTGACAAAAGCAAACAAAAAAATGTAAAAAATGATCCGATTGTCTCGGAAATCACACTCATTTTTACTATTTCCATGCTCATGACGGGCATCCGTTGATAACGCTCGTTATGATTGAAACCGGTTCTGATTATTTAAAATAAAAGTGGAATTAGTACAAATGAGTAGATATTTTATTTTTTCAATCATCAATCTCAATATGTTTAACATTATTTCGTTTATATTTATTGCAATTACCACAGGTTTAAGGTAAGTAAAAAAAATATATTTTTCGCAATTAAAAATACGTCGCCTGTGTGGTCGAGTGGTCAACGTTGTTGGCTTCGGCTACGGAGGGCCCGGGTTCAAATCCCGGTACGGACAGTTTTTATAAATTTACTTTTCAATCGATTTATGAATTTCTGTTCAAAGGCATGGGTGTATGTGATGTCTTGAATTCCCTCCTCTCAACCATCCTATCCTACGAACGGGGCGTATCGAGAGCGATTAGCTTACCACTAATTCTGTCCTAGCCCCTATCCTTCTAACCCTACTCTCTTTGGAAAAAGAGAGGTTGAGCAACTGAGTAACAAGCAGTTCTTGTAGAAACACTTCTGTTGAGATAAACTCCATTAGGAGTCCATATGCTCCACATTGGGAGCGGACATGGTTTAAAAAAAAAATACTAGTGTTTTTACGGATAATATAAAGTTAACAATTTAAGGATGATACACAAAACCTTCGTTTACTACTAACATTGCAAAGTAGACATTTCGGGTTTTGCTCTAAGACGTTTTATATGTAAAATTAAATTTATTCTACGGTTTTTTTCACAATTTATAATCATAATGCAATATTTTAAATCTATCAAATATATTTAAATTTAAAGAAACACATTTACACCTTTGGAACTTGAAAATAGCTTTTGAATAGAATATTAAGTAATTCATTTGTATAAGTTTACTTTCACATAAACCTGCATTGTTGTTTTGTAGTATGTAACGCATATTTTTTTGGCTACGTACAAAAAAACTTGACAGTTAATTTGGGTTAAGCGTTTATAATATAAGAACGGCTCAAATGAAAAATTGCCCATGGCCAAAATCAGAGTTTTGAACAAATATAATTCAAATTATAAAATATACAAATCTAAATCTTCTTTAAAATTTATAACAACTTTCAACTTATACTTACACCGAATAATATGAAATCTTAGTGACGAATTGAACATTTACATTAATGGTAATGAGAAAAGTTTCTTGTATCCACATTTTTTGATTATCTTGCTTTGTAAAAAGTGTATACAGAGGACATAATTATTCATTGTGTAGACATCTTGCCATTCTGTCTGTCTACATATTCCGACAGTCTTATCCCGAGACATGTAGATAGTAATCATTTCAAAGAAATAATAATATTCCTACAAACATTCTTTTACATCGTACTGTCATATCATTCTCAAAACGAGTTCATGAGAAATCTTAGCGATCGCTTTATGCGAAATATGTACTGTACAAAAAAAAAATATCGTGTCTGACAACTAACTATGCACTAGCGCTAAGAAAGCGGATGTTTAATGAACTAAAGATCGTAGGTACTGTAGATGCAGTTAGAATTCAGGCGACGTCACAGGTCGTGAAATTAAGTGATTTTTCTTCGTGTTTGCAGAAAATTTGCAGACAAAACCAAAATATTACCGTAATATATTATATTCGATTTCAATACGATGGGTACCTCATCATTTCTAAATAAAATATGTAATTGAATTTGAAGATACAGTATTTCAAAATGAGAACGTTTTGCTAGAATAACGTGGAAAAGACGAAGAAAAAGACTGTCACAAAAATTCTTTCGACAAAATCAACTTCATTTTTAAGACTTATTTTTTTACGAATATCATTACAATGTTTATCTCAGCTGTAATATTTCTGATCACGGATTTTTTCCAAAGAAATAATATCCATGCAACGTAAATCTTTAATTGAATTGCTAGAAAAACGATTGTTACGAAAAATAGCTGCTAGTCATTTTTCTGGAGCAACGATACTCAGACATACGATAAAATGTAAGTTCACGAAAATACAAATGTATACAAAATATTTTATTTGCAAACAATACTAGATGCTTGAAAAAGCATTTGGTAACAATGACTGTTTTGGGTCTCACATAAAATCTAAATGGGCCGCAGGTTGAGTATCGCTGTTCTAGAGCGACATATTTGCGATAAAATACGATGATGTGATTAACATTATACCAATACGTGTCTGAGAGAAGAATTGGTGCTAAAATTGTAAAATAAACCCGTTTTTTGTCGTGTTGATATTCCAATCCAAAGTTTGAATCTGTTCTATCATTTAAAGAATACTGCATACTAGGTTGAAAAAATGTGATGCATTTCAACATTGTTTGAAAGGAAATAAAAAAATCATCTGGTTGTCATTCGTACAATCAAATATGATTTGTATCTGTCGCCATCTCTTATCGGGAGCGGTTACAATAATCGTACTCGGTATAAATGAATACGATTTGAATTCGGAATTGGAATGATCCTGCGTTTCGGATCGCGCGGGAAACGGAATAAATATAGTGGCCGTTTCAAGTTCAGTATCTCTTCGGCCATTAATTATTTGACGTCAGTTTCTCTGCTCTGCGCCTGCGTACTTGAACGCATACGTACTCTCTGTGGCTGGGGCACAAAAAAAAAGCAAATTGTATACCTACAGTGCTGGCTTACACGTATGGATGTGGTCCGCAGACAATTCGTATATGAATTAATTTTTATTTTTATGTTATGTTACCTACTGCTACTGCATCAGTGAAACGTTTATAAAATACGGAATAAATATGAAAATATCACCTCGCACACAGTTGTCTTTGTTCAACATGAACAGAACCTTCTATCGTCCCTCTATCTGAAAAAAGAAATTTTGGCCGACTGAATTAAATTTATTTCAGTACATATGCTATATTATTTATTTATTGAGGCTCTCCGCCATTTTTTCCGTGGCATGCAAGGCATGGGTTTTGTAATATTTAAAAGTCCTTCTCACAATTTTAATCATAAAATAACGGTGCGTTGCGAGGACATTAAGTTTACTACTATTCCTATCCTAGCCCTGGTTTTCTATCCTTAATCTCTTCAAAAGAGAAATGTCGAGCAACTGATTAACAAGCTATTCTAGTAGAACAAAATCATGTTGAAAAATTTGAATATGGACCCATAAGCTTCACATTAAGAGCGGACATGGATTAAAAATAAAAAAAAAAATGTAACTTTAATTGAACGATAGCGTGAAAATTCATTAAATATGCTCACTTATATTTTTTTGCTTAATAACTTGATGCATTACAATATCCTACTGGAAAAATGTTATGACTTGATTTTAATTGTGATAATCATTTATAAAACTATTAACTTAAAGACGAGCTTTTTAATATAGCATACTATATAATTGAAAATTATAATTTAACTTTAACCTATACATAAAAAAACTTGAATAACTTGTTATAGCCGAAACGGATATTATAATTAGTATCATGTTTTAAGACCTCAGTTATTAAATATATTGTCGTTAGATTTGAATGTAAACGTTCATAAAAAAAACTGTCATTTGTTTGTAGTAGGCACTTTAATCTGCTAAGAGTTGCTAGTATATCTGACTGGGGTCAAAAAATCTATGAAACTTGAGTAATATTATTATATTAACACACATGCCGTTGATTAATTCGATCGTATGACAATACTGATTTAGTAAAACTAATGTGCCTAGAAACATTTGATTATAACGTTATATTTATGATATAAATTGCAAACTACAATAAAACATACTTCTGAGAATAAAACGCTAAAATGTACGCTATTAGATACGTTTAATTAAATTTTACTGTTCGAATGTTCAAGGCATTGTATCGTTTTATGCTTAGAGAAATTGTCGTGTCGAAGATAATCCAAGGAACGACTTAAATCGATATTACAAGTGTGCGAGTAAGCGCGTCTACAGGAGTTGCATCTCTTTAAACTTCCTTGTTTTGAAGGCCAGCTTTTTGAGCTATTGTTGTCATCCTCAAGTAAAATTCCAACAAAATTTTAAACAGTAAATAAATACTGTCTTAATAGAAAATTTAAATTAACTTTGATTATTCCACGTATTTGTGCTTCATATTGAGTTGACTAAAATGTAGCGGTAAAAATTTCAATAAGTGATCAAAAGTGATCAATTTAAATTGTTATCAAAGCCGTTTATCAAATGATAAACATTCCAATTAAAGTATTCAATTTCAATCTTGATGATCTTTTATCTTCTCAAATTAATATTTTTAAAAAAGTATTATAAATAAACCATTCGTTTTCTTTGACTTCAAAATATAAATTAATAGCAAGATTGAACAAGAATAAAAATCTCACTCTTTGATCCGTGCCTGAAATTCAATTGTTACGGAACGAATTGTCATTTGCGACCTGGCCACATGCATGCATACCTTCTGGGCTTGCGGGAGCTGCATTTGTATCGAGGGTTTTTGTTTTTCTCGTCGCAATTTTATTACTATTTTTTCGGTTTATTTTCCGATGTGATTTTTGGAAAAGATTTGTTCAAACACTAATAACAGCCTTTCAGCGGTCATTTGTAAAGACATATGTTTCCATTTTGTTTTATAGAATATTTTTCAAAAATAAATATTTATATTTTTGTGGAGTAAATATATTGACATTTTACGATATTTCATAAGCCCCCGAGCTCCTAAAACACTTTTTGTGATGACAACTAGCAGACTTCAAGTATATGTTTCTTCAACCAATACGTATTTTACGCATATACAGTCAAAATGTTTGAACCTTCCCTTCTTTATCACATATCTAAATACTCACTGTGTTATTAATAAACTCAAACCATTTTAGCGATAAAATGTCCAGAAGGGGTCGCAATTGGCATTTTATTATGTAATAATTTGCGTAATTTATCGCGCCTGGCTCACACGATAAGTATAATAAAAGTGTGCAATTTTAATGTAATTACACCACCTCCAGAACCTATGATTAAATATTTAAGTAATGTTGTTATAATGACTTAATGCGCGGGTTGTTAATAGAGCAAACCGTAAAATTACAATCGTTCCTGCCATCAATCACTTCACGCGTCATACCGTTCAAAGCTAACGCTTTTTTTGACAAATGAAAGTTTGGCTGTTAAATATGTATTCGGGTTTCATTACCGGTTTCTATCGGGAGTTTTTATGATGAGATACTAATCATACAGTGACTAGACGAAAATCTGCCAAAGATCGATAATTATTTTGACAGAGCTTTGTATCGTTAATATTTATAAAATAATTTTGACTTGATATTATTGTAGGTATAACACGTTCGGCACAATAAGTTTGGTATATGAATAATATACATTTTCAATCATATACAAAGCGTCAACGCTGTTGGACATGTGTGTACATTCATTGACTCTTGATTCATTAATTTACTATGTCTGAGAAGTTTTCATACCTCGCGAAAGCAACTAAAAGTCCTGACTCAATCCTTCTCTCGTGAGTCCATCCGAAATGACAGGTTGACTGACTGCGTTTGTTCAAAACATTTATTGTTAAAATGAAACTTACGAAAAGATAAAATTAAAGCTGTGGAGTCGTGTAAAAATTGACGACTCCGACTCCAAAGAAACTTTTCAATATTTTCATTTTAAAGCCTCTTGTTAAATTAAGAAAAACAAAATTCTCAGATCTATGAGTAATGCAATGTTAATTTTATGTTTCTCACAAATATATTTGATCTAAGACAGTTATAGTACAACACATGATACATGGAATTGAAGCGAAAAGAATAGTACCTTTTCTATGTCAATCTTGGAACTTTTAACTCTCGCAATCTACCAAAGATATAAACGTTTTTCAACTCTTGATATACATAAATTAAATAACGGTTCATTCTTGTAACATGATACAATTGTATAAAGTAGCATAAGAAAGCTTTAATAAATATATTTTTTAT
Source organism: Himalopsyche tibetana (assembly GCA_030503985.1). Taxonomy (NCBI): domain Eukaryota; kingdom Metazoa; phylum Arthropoda; class Insecta; order Trichoptera; family Rhyacophilidae; genus Himalopsyche; species Himalopsyche tibetana. Next base: position 5,186,982 of record JAPJYX010000015.1, read on the forward strand.
TCGTCAATCAAAAAAATCCACTCTTTCATCTAACTTTAAAATAATAATGTTTTCGATTAGGGTGCAATTATTTATTAATTTTAGTTGAGAAGCTATTACCAAAACAATGAACTTTAAAGCGGAAGCCTTAAAACTTAATGATAGCAGTTTTGATTTTATATAAACATAACATTGGTTGTAAGCTAGCGATGTAAAATATATTGACACGCGTTTTATCTTTGATAATCGATTATTTTAACATTAATTGCTTTTGCGATTGTTAATATTTTTACGTTTACTTTATGGCATGGGAAATAAGGAACAGCAGCAGGAAAGCGGCACATAAACCATGAATGGTCAAGTGCGTCAAATTACTTACGTTAAAATCTTACAATTTTATATTACGGTCGTTAATACCTAACTTAATTTAATTATATCTAAACAAGGAAGCTTTCAAAGATTAATTTAATGCGCAAAATCAATGATAAATATTCAAATCGTTTTACCCTTGACGAAATTTGTCCATACCAATACCGTCTTGCTTTTAGTGAAAGCGTTTACTATTACGATAACGTTTACTATTTACACAATATAAATATATATATTCATCCAATCCCAATGTGGAGCATATGGCCTCCTAATGGAGGTATCTCAACGGATTTTTTTTCTACGAGAACTGTTTCTTACTCAGTCGCTCAACTTCACTTTTTTCAAAGTAAGTAGTAGGGAAAGAAGGATGAGGCTAGAACAGGATTAGTGGTTAACTAATCACTATCGCTACACCCAGTTGTTAAAGCATCTGAAGGATGGGAGAAGAGGAAATAATGTGGATTTACATCGTAAACACCCAGTCTTCGATCACAATTTCGAATTGAATAAATCTCAAATTCACTGCGATCTGACCGGGAATCAAACCCAGACCTGCTTGATCAAAAGAGCAAGCTCTAACCAACTGGGCTACAGCAGGCGACGCATGGTATGAATATAAATATAACAAGATTTAAATATGTATTATATTGAGTAAAACCAAATGCCATTTGTTCGACGATTGCATTCTACCAATACTGCTTTATGATAGCGAATCATGGCACCCAACAAAGACTCAGACAAACCGTATACTGAGCTTCGATAACAAATGCTTGCGCCGGATAATGGGATACGAATTGCATTTTTTTAAAAAAAATAGTTTTTGGATTAGGTAAAACATTTTTACTGTTCTTGATTAAACTGAGTAGAAAACTGGCTAAGATCTACATCAAATCATTATCAAATCTAACACATGGATTAGTTTTGCCTTAAATGATTACCAAATAACATAAAATAATAAAACTCAATTCGAATTCATGCAGAAAGAAGACAGCTTTAAATGCATCATAGATGCAGCAATCTATTGCGTCGATCATGATGCAAACCATCGGGCATTTTTAAAAACTGCATCTGAAATCTGATGCGCTTGCTTCTGAGACGCTCTCGTTTACAATAAAAACAATTATAAACGTACGCTTAAAAGTTGTTACACCACTCGATACCACCATTTATAAAACAACGGATGTGAAATCAATAGCGGATAGTATTAAGTACTTTGGTAACATTCCGATAATACGATAGACAAAATGACTGTCGTATATATTAACTTCCTCGTTCAAATTCATCTGAGCGTAATAATTGCATTAAAAAAAGTTAAATATATTTTTGAATGCGATACGTTTCATCAATCACAAAAAACAAACACTTTGATTTATGCCGAGCGTTTACCATAACACCACGACTGCTTCGTATTTTTTTGGGTTTCACGATTATTTTAGATTTCAACTTAGATATTATTTATTACCAAATCGGTGTAGAAAACTCACTGCTACCGAAATGCCCTTAATAAAATGGCAGCATTTTGATTTTATCAGACGGCATACAAATAAAATGCATTAGATTTAAACTTGAGTTTTACGGAAGACTTGCTCAAGTCCAGTAGAGAAGATAGTAAAAAAGGTTTTTTACTATGAATTTAAAAATAACGACGAGAGTATTTTCAAGAATTATTTAACCGCTAGAGTTACTACTTAGTTAAATTTACTATAATCATGAATCTTCAAATAGGGAAAGATTCGAGAGTAAGGGATAAAAGAATCAAAATTTGTGCTTTTAGTTAGAGCAACTCTTAGAGCAACAGTTTCAAATATTTTATTATGTTATTGTATCAGTCGTAGTTCTCGCTGGAGTGAAAAGTTTATCATTTTTTTATGTCTCATCTAATGACGCAAATAAGCGACCGGGATAAAATAAAAAACCGTACGGTACACCGGGATCAAAATCTTAAGTCGGGACAATCCCGGTTAACCCGGGACGCATAGTAAGCCGAGACATAGTTAGTCCTTATGATATCTATTCCCTTCGGACAAGTATTTGTTATTCTTTATCGACTTTTTAAAGCATAATTCAGCTGTTGGGGAAAAAAATTCAATAGATACATCCTTAGGAATACTGACTATGATCTGTCATCAAAAATGACTTTAGCCGAGACAATCCCGGTTAGACCGGGACACATGGTAAGCCTATATATAGTTAGTCCTTATAATATGTATTTCGTTCACAAACCTATTGTAATTATTAAATATCGAAGTTTTAAAGCATACTTCAGCTGATGGAAGAAAATATCAATAGATACCTCCTTACGAATAGTGATTAAGATTTCTCAATAAAAATAGTGTTTAATTATTTTACCAAACTTTTAACCCTATTGCGCTATTTTTAATGAGTGAAATAATTACACAATTAAGCTTGAAGTATCTACTTACTGAATTATTTTATTTTTTGTTACCATGTCCGCTCTCAATGTGAAACATATGTACTCTTTATAAAGTTTATCTCAACATAAGATTTTCTACGAGAACAGCTTGTTACCCAGTAGCTCAACCTCTCTTTGTTGCCAAATAGAGTAGGAATAGAAGGATAAGGCTAGGACAGGACTACTGGTCAGCTTATCGCTCTCACTACGATCCGTTTTTATAATAAAATGGATGGGATGGGAGAATTCAATACATTACAAAGATCTGATAGCTGTGCCTCTATAGATTATTAAAAACTTCTTCCATTCTAATTATTTTTCGCTTATCGCAAGGCATCAATTAATAATGCTCACTATAAACATAATGGTCCTGATTTCCTTTTATTTTAATAATGTCTTTCCACCATGAATTGAAAATGAACACTTCACTTAAGATGTCTATAGTGAAAAAGCTATCAGATCATAGAACTAAGATATATATTTTTGAATTGTTCTTTTATAATAATTCATCATTTGTTCCATATTATAACTTAAACGCAAAAAAATCAATTATTCGTTTCGTAAAAATAATAATATTCGACTAAAAAAAAATCTAACAAATATCTTAGCGAGAAATGTCTGACATCTGTCGCCTTAGCATTTGATTTTATCAAAACTCTTGTATCCACGTTGATTAATCGCTGCGAAAATAGCGTGACAAATCGTTTGTATTTTTTTTTATAATCCCGCCGAAATGTCGTTGTGCTGCCATTTTACTTATAATATTATATAAACCAACCTGTTTTTGTTTTATTTTGCAATAAAAAATAATTGTACGGCAATAACTGAAGATATATACAAAATTAAACTTCTACACATATCGCACAATGCTATGTATACTTTACCAGCGTCAATACCGGAAGATTAATAAATCCATTGCAGCGACAAATAATTGGCTCAGCTTTTATGAGAAGCTTATCAATTGTATCTGCATTTGCTTTTGTATCATTCATTTAACCTATTTGCATAAAATATAATGAAAAAAAAACTTGTTACATTTTAAATAGAATCTTTTAATTAGCCACGTTGAGGTGACGATAGTTTAAGGCTCAGTAGAAAATGTTAGAAAGTCTTAAAGAGTGGTAACAAAGTTAAGTATTTATTTAATATAAAGAGTAAGTCTATAATTATATTATGATGCTTTGAAATGAGTTGCGCGTCATACTAGTAATTAAGATTAAACGTAACCAATTCGTGTATGATTTATATTTAGCATGCTCAATAATATATACAGAACGAAAAACCACTGCCAAAGTAAAATTAATGTTTGATGAAAAGCCAACAGTATTTGATATAACTTATCTTTGAAAACACTTATGCAATTTTTATTTTTCAACTCAATTTTTTCTGCCGTTTTTACCTGCCAACAGATCTCAAACTTTAAGATTTTAAAAAATGTTAAAATATATAATATACGTACCATTTAATTCACGTGATATATACTATATAGGTATGTTTTGTAGGTATTCACTGACTGGTGAACTGGTCTGTTTTTTCTCCCTTCCTCTCCTTCCTCGAAGTTGTCGTTCTCTGCGGCGCTTTCGAGATTCCGAAAGGAGATATCCTGTAAAAAGTCCAACTGCTATAACTAGACTAAAAGTTTATTTGCTTCGTGTCAACTTTTTTTTTATTTCGATATTGAAACGACAATATCTTATTTATTTGAACTGAACGTCTTTAAGACTTTTTTTAATATTCTGGCAAATAAAATAGAACAGGAAGTTATATTTTTCAATCGATCAATGAATTTTTATTTGAAAAAACGAATGTTTTTGATCACTAAAAATCACCTCTCAATTATCTGATCCCTAAAATTGTGGAGTAGCGAGTACGAATATCTTACCACTATTCCAATATTTATATCCTTATTATCTTCAAATAGAAATATTGAGCAACCGAATGGCAAGCAGTTCTCGTAAAATACTATTGATAAGATAAACTATATTAGAAATTCATACTCAAAAAAATTGAAACATTTTAAGTTTTTATTGTAATATATTTGAAGAATCAATATTTTATCTTATGATATTTAATGGTAAAATGTTGAAAAATGGAATGAAATTTGGCAATAAATAAACAAATTGACTGGGTAGTTCTTAAAGTAGTACTGAGACACGACTGTTAAGCTAAATTGATTAGACCGTGAAGGATTTTTTTTGACCTGACAAATTAGAGGGTTTAAGATAAAATCTTATATTGATATTGTTTATAAAGGAAAGTTGGTCAGTCGACAGTTACTGTCAAGGTATCGTCAATATTTATAACAATGCACTATAACTATGTTTCTTCCTATAATAACTTTCTAAAATTCCAACAGCATCATATATTTTATGTCTATAAACGTATGTATACAGCTATGAACAGATTCCAATGGTATTAAATGAATTGGTTTTAATAATATTGTGCTCAATGTAAGCACTGCTTAAAGTTTCTGGACTCTAACGTACAGTGGCAACGAGTCTTTGTCTCTTTGTAGGGACAGGTTGGATTTTTGATGCAAAACAAAACCGTTACAAGAAAGACATGAAATACGTACCAATGTGTATTTAGCTTGTATAGACAAAAACATACGCATTATGTATTATTCTCTTGTCAAAATGCGTGCAGTAACTGCTAATGACGACGAAAGTTTCCAATTTAAACTGGATTACCTTTTTATTGTCATACACGGGTTTTAAAAAATATACTCAAGATTTTAGGCTTCACCGAATTTTAAATGTCACTTTTCACAAATGTAAAAAATAACACAATTAGTCTAAAAATGGGAGCCAAAATGACATCAAAGTTCACGTCGCTTCTGTTTACTGTTTGGGAGAAGTTCTTGTTACAAACCGACAGACGGACACATACATATATTTCTTGTTTTATGGTGTAGACACGCTATGTTTGTGCTTCTAATAATGCAATGGTAAAACAAGGCGACACATAAAATTTCACATAATAAAAACGATGGCTTTACTTTATATACAGAAATCGTAATTAGCCGATGATACTATACTCATTATCAAAATAATTTAAATGTTAATTACTCACCTTGTAGAACCGATAAAAATTAAAAACACATTTAATGTGAATTTTAAACATTCATCCCTTTACTGTGCACCCCTCGGAGTAAAACGAGTGTATCGGAAAATGTATCGTCAGGAAGGAAGGAAGGAAATCGTTGGGGTGGCCGACATCTTATTTTTTCTCTTTTCTTTAAAGTCATCCAGCTTATCGCTTATCTGGTAAATGTGGAGGTAGGCCGCACTGATTCAAGGGTGAGGTGTTTGAAATTTCTCAAAGTACAGGGGATTTTCACATGGCTTACTGTATTATAAGATTTAATATTTACCATAGAGCTATTGACGTTTTGCTAAATTATCGAATTTAATGGAGTTCTGTTTTTGGGGAAGTGTACTGATATATTAAGGGAAGCAGTAGCAAAATTTTCGTATAAAAATAAAGCTTCTAAAGGGAAAAATAGAAACACTTTTTCAATGCTTCATAGAATAAAAGAAAATAACGTCATGCTGCTATAACATTGTTTGAATATAATTTGAATAGTATTATTAACAGGATGCGGTCGGTGGAGCTAAATGACACTTCAATTCATTTTTTTACTAGAGAAAATAATGATTTAAAAATTACCCCCATGCCTTTGCTTAGTTTTATTGTTTATTATTTTTGTTCACCTATTCTTGGTCTTTAGGTGAAAAAAAATATATTTCTATTAGAAAGACAATAATTCTAACGGATTTGATCGCTAGAGATTGGAAACATGGTCTTACTAAACATCTAACTTTTTAATTTATTATTTAAGAAATAGGTTAAACTTAAGACTTGTTAATTTATAAAAAAATACAGAATTGCAATTAGTATATGAAAATGACTACCACTAAATAAATATGTTTTTTTTTTAAATGAACTTTAAAAAGATTTAATCCTGTATGTAAGTATCCCCGTATTGCCCGTTTAAGAAGGCTTACAATGGGTCTGTCTCTTCCAGATTTTTGATATCGAATCTTTGAACACACAATGGGGTGCATTCAAGTAGTTCTAGTAAATAAAATATTTTGAGCTATTTAAATAATTTCAGCTTGCCATGATTACACTAAAATTGTCCACGTACAAAGTAGTATTCAATTTATATCTTTAATTGATTCGTGTGTGATAAATTATATGCTTATAACCATTTCCGAGTTAAATGACGCAAAAAAACTAAAGGTACAAAATTTAAATTACCTATGTTGTTTTCTATGCAAAGATTTTTAAAACTATTTTAATATATTTTTTGTATATTTTGCATAGTAGCACATACCTGTTCCTCTTAGATAGTGAATATGTAACATTGAAATTCAATCAATATAAAGCGATACCTGATTTATTAACAATAAAAAGTTAATGTATTTCATTAATTGTATATCTTATTTTTTTCATATATTTTAACTTAAAATATATAATAACTAAATTTTATTTTGATTTTTTTAACTGGTTTAAAGATTTTTTTTTAAATATTTTACAAAAAAAATATGTAGAAATATTGCATAATGTGAATTGAAGCAAGTTAAAAAAATCAACTACTCCTCTCACAAGTCGTTATTAATACAAGTGAGTGATGACACCTTAATTTACCTCTACGATCGGTCATCAATTAAGAAATCTCTCCGCTAAATTGCTCGTATATTAAATAGTCAAATGGCTAGAATCAATTCCTTGAATACATTTATTTTTTAAACGATACTCAAGATTTGATAAACTTATCTTTTGTTTTCCACTCGGTATTAAATTAAATAACAACGTAACTAATTTCATGATTTAAATGAATTTTCGCAAAAAAGTCGGTAAGTCTACCAAAAGAAAAGATGATTGAATTCATATAATGTTTGAATGTGATATGAAGTTTATTATGCAAATCCAGTTAAAAAATAATTAGTCTTACACTATTAAAATAAATTATATTGTATCACATAAAAGTTCCTTAGGAGTTTTCCCGTACGCCATTATTGAACGAACGTAAAGGTGGTACGTGGTCTTCGATAAGGATTGTTCTTAACGGATATAAAAGGGGAAGTTTATAGGTGATTTCAGGACAAAGGAAGCATTGATTTGCTAACGCGTTCGACAATCGGGTGTGATTCACAGGAAACAGGGAGAATTGTTTCTGACTAATAAAGCTGTTACTATTTAAACTTTGATATTGTATTTTACCCTCGCAAAGAAAATGCGTGGAAAACTTGTTCAAGATAAGAATATTGACATTCCACTTGTTTTAAAACTAGGTGTGTGACGTGTTTTTCGTATTTAAGATGTATCTTCAGCAAAGGTTGTCAATGTTGAATATATTAGAGTATGTACATAAATGATTCTATTGCGTATTATTCTAGAATACAATTAAGTCTTGTAATATTCGTATTATCGTATAATATGATAACGTTGAAAGACGTTATCCAGATGTAGAAAAAGAGCATAAATTTAGAGATTATTAGAGCAGTTTTTGGTCAATCGGTCTACGTCTGATATATGAATGTAAATAAATCAGGAAGTATTTTTTAAAAAATGAGCTACAATTAACGTAAGCATCAATTAAAAATAAAACGAAGGAACGTCGAATAATTTACTATGTTTACTTGAAAAACGGAGGCAGAAAAATTCTTGTTGAAAATCGGTCGCACACAATTAATCGCACAACCAACTGAAATGGCGCCTCTTTATTATTAACGAGAAGATTGTTTTAAAAAAAATGGAAAGAAAATAACATATTGCTATTGGATTGAAGTACTAATTCAAACAACCGGAATTTCATTTTAACGTCACTAAAATCTTCATAGTTTTCATGTAATAAAGCGTCAAAATATGTCCATAAAATTAAAACTGCCCAAATCCAGTAGAATTTTTGATCTCAAACTCCTCAAATATGCCATTGGTGAATTGAAGTACAAAATATCCGACGAGACAGATATGCGTTTAATTTTCTTTGTAATGTTAAAACTTCTATTTTGTTTGATTAATCTTATTCTCTAAGAATCTTATATAGTTTTACTAACGTTATTTGCAATTGTGATTCTTTATCGGCAAGCAGAATAAAACCAATTTGTGATAAAGTTTAGTAAATTTAAAAAAACGAACGATATTTTCTTTATCAAGTGGATATTGGATAACTATCTAATTTCAGTAAAGAGGTTGCCCGCTTTAGAGCGAAACGATATTGGATTCAGCGATTTCGCTTTTCGACGAGACGTTTTTTTAGATAGCTACGAGCTGATGTGAAAAGATGCGTATCGGAAATTGGTTGGATTATTTTTAGATTGCAAAGTTTTAAGCTGTAGATTTGATATGAAGGTATTATGTATAGCTTAACCTACAAGCCAAGTATCCACAGTCAACATTATGTAAAATTAATATCATAATATATATATGGTATATTATTTTTTTTATTATATTATATGAATTCAATTAGATCTTCTTATTATAAAGTATAATAATTTAAACACTGATAAAAAAAACATATTTTAAGAGTGAATGTAATGGTCTACGACGACACCTTTAATTAAGACAAATTTTAAGTGACTTATTTACAAAATTATTTATTATTTGATTTTTATAACATGTATCTGTCAAAAATGAACAGGAAAACAGAAGCGTGCTCGACCAGTAGCCTCCTTGTTTCAAAAAATAATTACATGTCAACATTGTCAACCAAGACGCATCGCTTTTTCAATTTTAATTTTTTTATTGAACGTTGACGAAATCGAATAAATTAATATTAACACAAACTTTTTATTTTTCACAAAGTCACTTCACAATTTATCTTAATTATTGGTGTCGCTTGAGATCATAGTTTCTCAATCGTTTTGAGCCCGTAGCCGTATTAATGACATGATTTAATTATAAATAAGTGGCGTAGATTATTAAGCGATAACCATGCTGTCATTAACATGTACATTTTTTACTTTACTCAAACAATACCCAATATCACAAGAAATTTAACCCTCCAAGGACGAGCGTCACCATATGGTCACACAAAACACCGTTGTCTATTGATCCCACTATTCATACTTTTTCTACCTGAATATCGTTGCTTTTGCTCATATTTGGTTAAGAAAGGTACGGACTACAGTAAGTCATCAGCCCTAGGAACAGGAACGGTCTCCAAAAGCACATGTGATTTTTTGAATTTCAGTTTTTTTAAATTTACTTTTTGAAACTGTTAGATATTTTTTTATAAAAACATAAAATTATTTACAGTTATTTTGCTAATATATTTGTTTTGAAATTATGTTGATCTAAAGAGGTCAAATTGTAAATATTTAAAAAAAAATCACGTTTAGCTATATTTCAACCCTGAATGTTTGCAAGCCCATACGGTCACTTTTGTCCTTACTACTGTCCGTACTCAATATTACACGGTAATAAAAGGATGAGCATGACCATATAGTCATGCGGGGTTTCTATACAACGACTTTGCGTTTTTTTTTTTTAAATTTTGGATAGGAATAAAAGTTATCCGTGACTTCAATATGGCTTAGAAAATATTTTTTTTATCGGAAAAAAGCTCTCGTCTCTGGAGGATTAATTACCGCATTCATAGAATCGCTTCAAACCTCCACGAGTTTCTGCGATTTATTACCTGCTATCAAAGTTTTGCGATCATCACTGGTTTAGCTATGCCAAAAGCAGTTTGAATAATAAAAATGTTACTTCTATCCTTCCACACTATTTCACAACGTCAATTTATCTAAAATATTGCTGATTGTGACGAAAATCTTGTATCCCCTTCTTTATCACGATTTTAAATTATGCTGATCACTTTACCATCGTCAAACCCTCCAGATTATCATCACTTCTGCATCAAATAGATTTTAAAGATTTAATTATGTAGAAGTGGCTCCATCGCTAGAATTTTATGTGCTCTGCTACTCAAGTAACCAGTTTTTCCCCTTCCTTCTTAGATTTGAGCAAATATCTGTAACATACAACAAAATAATATTTTGGTGCTGTAACGTTTAAAATTATGATAAAATAGCACATTTGTTATACTGCACAAAACAAAAGAAACTTGTCAACTGATTACAGAAGACTGATGATGATTTTTTGTTTGAATTCTTACAGGACACCGTATTCAGTCAAACAATTAGATTATAATTCAAATTTTCGGATAGTTCTCCTTGCAGATTTTATTTTTTAATTCCTGCGTTTTTTTTATGTAATAATAAGAAATTGTTTTTTACCAAATATTATTCAAATATGATTCAAAGAAAATTCTTCTATGTTATTATCTTGATAGAGTTGCTCTTCATGCTTTGTAGAAAAATGCAAAGAATCAGATAACACTGCAGTCGCGCAAGTTTATAATAAACCGTTAGTCTTGATCATTTTCTTTCTAACTCAATCGTAAAAAGTTACAGGACACGAAGGTATCAGCAACCATTTTTTTGTAACATTGAAATAAAAAATATATTTCAAAAAAGAAAATAAACGTTAACAAAGCAAACAATTCCACGCTTGCATGCAATTTTTTAGTAATGGTTTTCTGGATACGATTTTACCTTCCATTTATTCATCACTACTACACGTAATATTCTATACGATAATATACCTACTTATATAAAAATAAGTAGCGAGAGCAATTATCTAACCACTAGTAATATCCTAGCTCTACCATATTTATCTTTTATTCTCTTTGAAAACTAAAACTAAGTTGAGCAAATGAGTAACAAACAGTTATTGTAGAAAAACTTTTTTATATGCTGTATTTGAAGTGAAAATGGATTAAAAAAGTAAAAAACAATGTAATAAAAATAATCTGTATATCAAAGTGTGAATCTATTTAACTCGATGACTGCCACAGACGAGATATCTTGTATAATTGTTCGTGCTCAACACGCCAGAGACGGGTTATCTCGACAGTAAAAAATAATTGCAAATTATAGCCGGCGTGCAAGGTGAAGGCGTACTGTTTTCTACAATATCCAAAAGGATAAAAATCTGAATATATAATTAATTCAATCAGAAAACAATAATCAACTTAAAATCAAATTTTAAAAAATATCAATGATCAATAGCTAAGAGTTTGATTGATGAAAAACCTATTTCACAATAACCATCAACAAATGAAATATTGCTCATCAATTTCTGAAACAAATATCTAGCTGCAGTGCTAATAGCGATAAATCAAATATCTACAGATTTATATACATTTCTGGAACGGTCTTTAGTTATTTAAATAAAGGTTTATATCGTCTGTGAAACTCTTAAAGAATAAATATGTAGGTTTTCTTCATACCGCGGAGGATAAACATTTTGTAAGGAGACCGTTTAAGAAACGCAAAAAGTTGAGGGAGACTTGCCAGACATCTTCTTGTTCTTGAATAGGATTCTGCAGATCCGCTTTGGACGCTTTTGTTACATAATTCATAACAAAATAAGCTTGAATAATATAAAAATATCACATGAGATGCAATAATAAAATTGCCAGTAACTCATTTTGACACTTCGATTTCATTTTTAAAGACACAGACACTCGCTTGTTTTCGTGGCATATTTTGGTTTCCAAAATTTGAATTGATTTTGCTATTATTTTTTAACGGGTCCATGTGCCATTTTATTAAATAATAATTTAAAAAAAAAAGAGTATAGTAATAGTCAGGTTCGTGGTGAAGTGGTCAATGTCGATTTATATTAGAAAGCACGGTTGTTTGTGATGTTTAGAAACTCCCTTCACAGCATTCCAATTCACAATTCCTAACCAAGCCCTATATATATTTACAGTGGAATCTCTCATAACGATCACCTCTTTTAACGAGCAAAACATATTGTGAACAAAATGCTCCCTTAACGAGCGATTTTTCGCATAGCAAGTGACGCAGAGTTTTGAAAAAATCACTTTCACATTGTTGCTTGACTCAAGATGATTGACTACCAAGGGATTACCAATAAAACCCTCACTTTGCCAAGGAGCGTTGTCGTGTGTGATTTTGAGGGGTTTGAAACAGTAGCTGTGAAGTCTACAGTCAACGAGATTATATCTTTGGCCAATACCATGGGAATGGAGGTGGATAACAACGATATTGATAAGCTTTTATCGTTTTTTCGAAATCGCATTCCAAGTTGTTACGCTTCTTAACAATTTAAAAGTATGTAATTTTACATTAATACACGTTAAAAATATAAAAAATGCTTTTTTACGCATTATTGTATTTTACATTGTTCTATATGGGAAAAAATGTTTCGCTTAACGAGTGTTTCACAAACCGAGTAAGATTCTGGAACGAATTAAACTCCTTATGAGAGGTTCCACTGTATTACACAAATTTTATTATTCCTTATTTTGATACGGTGAAAATTTTTCGTATGCTATTTATGTATCACGATCAATATCGTCAAATTCTCCTTTTGTTTTAAATAGTAAGTTGTATAATTTATAATGATGTAATTATAACACTTTGTTTTTCTAAGAGTTATTAGAACAACATTGAATCTGTTTTATTTTACATGTCTAAATTTATTTTATATCTCCAACAAGTAATAATAAATTAATTAAAGTATTTTACTTTTGCTCTATAAATTGGTTGGTTGGTGTCTTACACTTGGTTGTAGGGCCTTATGGATTACTCCAATTACCCTTTCGTCTGATGTTGGGGTTTCCCCTCTTTTTAGTGTTGGTTCCTGTCTCTTTTTATTTTTTATATATTTTTTTTTATATTTTATTTTTTTTGATCCCATATTATTTATTTTTTTTAAATATGAGTGAGACAGGATAGTCGTCTGTATTGTATTGTTTTTTTTTTATTTTTTTTAGTTTTTTTGGGGTACAGGTGATACAGTTTACAAAAATAATGAAGAAGAGGATAGTACAATGAGCAAAAGTAGTATGAAAAAAAAAAAGAGAAAAAGAATACAGTGAGAAAAGAGTATAGTAAAAATAGAAAAACAAAAATATAATGATAAAAGATAAAAGAAAGAAAAGGCGTGGGGGTCGTGGTTGTTGGCAAGTCGACGTTTTGTTGACGTTGGTTGACACTGTAGGGTGATTCATTAACCTCGAGCAGCATTGTTATTTTTTTGTTTTGTTTTTTGGGGAAATGCTTGTCTGTTTAGTTTTTAAATTTAAATTTCAATTTTGGGAATTTATTTATTTTTTTATAAATTCCGTGTGGTCCCTCTTTTTTTTTGTTTTTTACCCTCGAGAGGAGGTCGAGCCTACAGTGTCGGCGTGTGTCGTATGCCGAGGGTGGTTTTTGAAGACACCCCGGTGTATGCGCCCATTTTGTGGCGTACCAGCATGTGGATGAGGGGTCGGGGAAGAGCTAGGGAGGTTTGAGAAGGAGAACCTTCCTTGGCCGCGCTATGTCTGTGTGTGGGTATTTTATGTAATCGTTTAGTAGCGATTTGATAGTGTCGTTTGGGTGGTCTGCCATGTCGCTGTAGAATTTCTTCGACAGCTTCATGACGTGTTCGAGTATGGTGTCAGTTTTGGTGTCTCTGTGGAGAGTGGTATTTCGAACGAACCAGGGTGCGCCTGTTATCATTCGAAGTGATTTGTTTTGTATAGTCTGGAGCGTCTGGATGTGTTTCATGCTTGCGTATGCCCATATCGGGCATGCGTAAGTCATGATTGGACGAGTAATCGCGGTGTACAAGAGTAGTTTGCTGTTTATTGCAAGTTTACTTTTGTGCCCAATCATCGGGTAGAGTTGGCCTGTGACTTGGGATGCCTGTTTTTTTTTTACAGATATATGTCTGCTGAAATTTAGTCGCGAATCAAGAGTGAGGCCGAGGTATTTTACCGTTCGTGCCCACGGGATGTCTGTATTTCGCATCCGGATGCATTTGATATTCTTACCGTGTCTATTTGGTCTGCGACTGAAGGTTATTGCAGTGCTTTTTTCTGGGTGTATTTGAATGCGCCAGTTGGCGCACCAGGCTTGGATGTCCGCACTTGCCTTTTGTACAAGTGCGGTGGCTCTATTTCTGTTTAGCGATCGTGCTAGGATCGCTGTGTCGTCTGCGTACTGCGCGACGATTGTTTCGTTTACCCCCGGTATGAAGGCGGGTAGTGGGATGTCATGAGTATAAAGATTGTACAGCAGGGGCGATAAGGCGGACCCCTGCGGCACACCGGCTGTCGGCGTACGCGTCGTCGATAGTTCGCCGTTGACTTTAGTGCGGAAAGTTCTGTTGGTCATGAATGAGTTTATGATTTTTAACATTGGACTTTCGAGGCCGGCCTCGGAGAGTTTGACTATCATACCTTCTATCCAAACCTTATCGAAGGCTTTGGCTATGTCGAGAAATAGGCCAGTGGTGAAACATCGGCGGTTGAAACCTTCGCTGATGAATTCAACAACTCTGAGTAATTGGTGGTTGGTGGAGTGTCTGTGACGGAAGCCGTGTTGCTCATCCGGGATGAGTTTTTTTTCCGTCACAAACTCTTCCAGTCGGGATTTAATTACACGTTCCAGTAGCTTTCCCATTGTCGGGAGTAGGCTAATGGGTCTGTGATTTTCTGGAATCTCGCGAGGTTTGCCCGGTTTTGGGATTAAGATGATGTCTGCGGCTTTCCAGGCGGGCGGAAAGTGTTGGACGGCTAGGCATGCGTTTATGATCGTTGTTAGTGCTTTGACACCGTTCTCGGGAAGGTGTTTCAGCGCATTGTGCTCTATAAATTGGTCGACTACACCAGCATGTATTGATAATGATAATAAGAATCATTCTGCTATTAACTAATTTCTTGTGTATGTTACAGCTAAATTGTGCACTTAGTCAATTTAAAAATTAAGTCAATTGAAGTATACACGAGAAAAAAAACGAGAAAAAACGAAAAAACGTTTAGTTTAATTGTTCAAAAACTTAAAAATAATCACACATTCGTTCTACACTGCTGTGCGCGCGCAATCACGTGGTTATGATTTACTGTCATCTGACATTTGACATAACCTCAAAAAAATCAACCATTTGCTAAAATTCTAGTCCTAAGCATGTCTAACCCAAACATACATAAGGTGCATTATTACTTTAACTATCACTCATCACTGTTTTATACACCTATTAGTTAATGCATACATTGACTATTCAAAGTGAATATGAATTACTATAATGTAAGTTTCAACTGATAATACTAGTGTTTGCATAAATTGACCAGTGAAAGTATACATTAACGAGATTTCCTACTTTAACTGTGAAATATATAGCTTTATTTGCTTCCTATTTAACTGCTAAAAAACTATACAAGGAATTAATACTAATCCGTCCCTGGTGTTCTAACGTTAAAAGTCTTGAGTAAGCAAAATTTTATTATAGGATCTTCCACCTATGCCTATTAAAGGAATACTATCTTCACGACCTAATACTATCTCGCTCACTCCACAGCATAACAGTATGAAATAAAATTTCAAAATACTTCCCTCTCCTTCACACTCAACCAAGGCTATTTGAAGCGTTTAAAAACATTCCAATTTTAAAAATACTTTTCCCATATTTTCTTGCTAGCGTAAAAAGTTACATATGTTTTAGTGGCAAAAACGATTAAATCACCAAAGTATACCACGCGATTTTCACCCCAGTAGTGCAAGTTAATAAGGCTGTTTTTCTTCACTACAAATGTTATCAGATGATAGAGATAATATCAAATTGATCTCGAAAGTTTTTGAAGATTTTCATCGTAAGAATATGCATTTATCATTTTGATAGCATAGGATTTTAAAAGTCGTTAAAAACATTTTCATATTTAAACGGGTAAAAAATATATTTTTAAATAACTGCAATGAGATTTTTTAGTTTTTTTTTGTTTTTGTAAACTCCATTTTGAATTTTGATTTCTATGTATACGGTGATTGGAAAATACACATCATATTATTATCGATTTCAAAATTGTCATATTAATATAGCTTTTCCTTTATTTTCAAGATCTTCCTTAGAGAGTATTTTACATAATATAACTAAATATATATTATATTCATTTATTTAAACCACGTTCACTACCAATGTGGAGCATATGAACTTATAGTGGAATTTACCTCAAAAAAGTTTTCTACGAGAACTGCATGTTACTTAGTCGCGTAGTCTCTAGATTTTGAAGAGAGTATTGATAGAAGGATATGGCTGGGGTAAAAATAGCAGTCAGCTAATCGCTCTCCCAACCGGTTGAAGAATCAATGTATATACCTGTCCGTATTGGGATTTGAACCCGTAAACACCGTAACCGAGAAATTTGAAAATATTTTTTTATACATTCATATTTTTTATTGAAAAAAAAGGTAGAGCGATTGAATAGTTTTCGTAAAACAACTTTTTTTCTATCATCACTATTATTGGTGAAAATATATATATTTTTTTTAAAATATAACACAATGTTATGAAGTCGTTCCTGAATAGCTGTTAAGAAGTCGTTCCTGAATCTTGTTCATATGATAAATTTTCTGAATTTATTTAAGAAATATACTATAGTGATTTTGTCTTCTGAGACTTTAAATATTTCTTATGGGAAGAGGCGATGGATAAAAACGACATACTAAGATATAAAATAAGGTTAATTTATTTCATAATAATTGACCCTTCCGATTTTTCTCAGTTTAAAATCTATTTTTTTCAATGATTATGATGATTTACAATAATTTGTATTTTACCATTTATGTAAAACTTATGATTGATTTCTTCTATAAAAACAATCATTTACATTATGTTAATGTGTAGGCAAGTAGGCAAGGGATCAAAACAATTAAAACATAGGGACATAAAAGCATTGTCTTACATTTATCGCTGTGATACGGAGCGTGACGAGTGTGGGAAATCAACATTAGGTACCACACAACAGGTTTTTTTTTTTGTTATAGGCTGATTGAAATTCTTTGAAGGCAAAAAATAAACGAGTCGCTTTCAATTAAATCGTGTTGCGCTATGGAGTTTATAAAAAAAAATCGAAACGTTTTCTTATAATACTGTTTCGAGTTTTATTTACATTTTTAATTATAGTTAATACGATATGCCCAAGTTTTTATTGAGAATGATATGTGAGGAATAAATATTTTTTTGTTTATCTAGTTAATTAAAGTGATTGCTAGCTTAAATTGACGTGTGCTTTGTTTTTATTTAAGTAACGTAAAATACTTATAGATTTACTGAAATATTTATTTAAAAATAAAATAGTTCCCGAAAGATATTTCTGTACAATAACTACAAAATAAAAATATGAATTTTATTGTAATCTTATTTTTTCCCATGTTTTGTAACAGTCGTAGAAAGGAGTGGAGTTTCTTTTCATAATTTTATATAATATTCATATGCAGACAATTATTTTTAATACAGGATTAATAACAACTTGCCAGTGAAGCTTCTATCATTAAATTGACGACTGTTTTATTGTTAAATAACCAAAAATCTAACTAAACAAGCTTCCAAATAAAAAATACTAGAAAACCTCTTTAAAATGTGGAGCATCTATATATTAATAGCCGATAAGGTCTGAGTGTCAGTATGTTTGGACGTCCATTTCACACCTTCCAGTCTCCACTTTTTTATTCATGCTAAATTTATATATTAAAAGTCGATAAAATAATCACTCGCTTTTCACTTTTCACAAATGTGTGCGTACTGATGATGTCCTCGAGACATCTTCTTCTTCTACGAAATGTATTTTGTTTGCGTACATTTTCAAATTAATAGATAATGAAATGAAATAAAATAAAATAAAATAAATTGAAATAAATTGAAATAAATTAAAATAAAATAAAATAAATTAAAATAAAATAAAATAAAATAAAATAAAATAAAATAAAATAAACTGAAATAAATTAAAATAAAATAAAATAAAATAAAATAAAATAAAATAAAATAAAATAAAATAAAATAAAATTAAAATAAAATAAAATAAAATAAAATAAAATAAAATAAATTAAAATAAAATAAAATAAAATAAAATAAAATAAATTAAAATAAAATAAAATAAAATAAATTAAAATAAAATAAAATAAAATAAAATAAAATAAAATAAAATAAAATAAAATAAAATAAAATAAAATAAAATAAAATAAATTGAAATAAATTAAAATAAAATAAAATAAAATAAAATAAAATAAAATAAATTGAAATAAAATAAAATAAAATAAAATAAAATAAATTGAAATAAAATAAAATAAAATAAAATAAAATAAAATAAATTAAAATAAAATAAAATAAAATAAAATAAAATAAAATAAAATAAAATAAAATAAAATAAAATAAAATAAAATAAAATAAAATAAAATAAAATAAATTGAAATAAAATAAACTAAAATAAAATAAAATAAAATAAAATAAATTGAAATAAATTAAAATAAAATAAAATAAAATAAAATAAAATAAATTGAAATAAATTAAAATAAAATAAAATAAAATAAAATAAATTGAAATAAAATAAAATAAAATAAAATAAAATAAAATAAAATAAAATAAAATAAATTGAAATAAATTGAAATAAATTAAAATAAAATAAAATTAAATTAAATTAAATAAAATAAAATAAATTAAAATAAATTAAAATTAAATTAAATTAAATTAAATTAAATTAAATTAAATTAAATTAAATTAAATTAAATAAAATGAATTAAAATAAAATAAATTAAACTAAATAAAATCAAACACAATGCAGCAAAATCTCCCGTTGCTGGGCAACGGGCTTACAGCTAGTATTTTATTATTAACCAATCTTCATATATATGTATACTTTCAAAACGATTCAAAGTGTCAAAGTGGTTTTTAAATTAGTTCAAAAATATTTATAATTTAAAAACTTACAAGTTCAACTAAATTAAACCATTTTATTTTATATATTTTATTCTTAATCTTTGATTAACATGTAACCTTTATCAGTGTTTCATAACCATATTATTACCATCACCACCTTTTTAATATTCAATATTCCACCTCCCCTTGGAATATCGAAAGTATATTATTGCTTATTAAATAATTACTATTATATTTAACACAATAGACTTTCTGGTACATATAATAAATACAAATAAAACACACTTGTATCGTCTTAAAAATGTAACGCTTCTAAAATGCATTAATATTGTTGGGATGTTTCTAAAAGAATGACAATTAATGTTGATGACTTTTCGGATTTATAATGTTGGAAAAAAAACAAGATTGGATATAGTTGATTTATAAATGAAGGAAAAAACCCGAATTTTAGACTTAATTATTGTAAATATTAGTAATAATATATTGTCAATCTGCAACCGTTACACGAGAACTGACAGAGGTGATTGATTGCATCGTGTGCAATGATGCAATCGCCATTCGATAAAATATAAAAATCTTTACATCCTAGTTAAGAAACATTGGTATACACGGAGTCAAAAGACTTTTTATAAAACCATTTGTCGCCTTTTGTTATTTGCTTTCATAAAGCGACAGCAAATTTACGCTTTAAATTCTTATATTTTGAAATCAAGATAAACTTTTAGTGAGGAATAAACATTTAACAACAATTTTACTATACAAAGTATCCGGTTATAGCTGTTCGGTTTTCTTTATGAGTATACATAAAACTGCATCGACGCATATATACAAAGCGTTGACTGCAGTGTTGCAGTTATGCAAAAAGTCCCTGAATGATAATCAGCTGTTAAATGAATCGTTCGCCATTATTATCGAGGCTGCCAACTGACAAACACTAAAAGTGGATGCTACCAACCAAAAGGATTATTCAAGAGTGCCAACGTACATGATGTGAAACAGTCGATATTACCATCAATGATGCTACGTTAATAAACTTGTTTTCTCTCAGGCGGGAAGTAATAATTTTGGAAAAGCACTTCACTCGATGTTGATCTTTTTTGTGGATCTTTACTATTACAATAACCACAGCTATAAATATTTTTTTGTATACAACACTAACAGCTATGTACGATGATTTGTTTGGCAATAAAACCTCTTTACGGATAAAACTTAATTATAATAAATCTTTATGTAGTTGTCAATTATACAGGTACCATGGAAGACTCGGAAGTGAAGTTGTTAATGGTATGACACAGGAGTATTTGGGCTTTATACTTAAATAAGGATACGCATTGCTTTTGTATATGTTTTCGTGAATCATTATACGATAACCGTTTGCAAGTAAAACACTCAACCTTTCTTCGTGGAAAGGGTAAGACAAGAATTATGGGGGAAAATTATGAAGGAAAGAATTATAAAGCCGAAAATGAGTTATCTTCTTATGTAATGAAATATTTATTTGTTAATAATTCAATTGAAATTTTCAATCAATCGAAGTATAGAATAACACTTAACAAGTGAATGAGCAATTCATTTAATTACGTCTCTGAAACAACCTAATCGATTACAATTTTAATTTATTTTATCATGTGACAAGGCAATACTGTTGGATCGAATCAGTTCCATTTAATGGGCGATCGAGCGTTGATTGGCATCTCTCATATCGCAAATAATATATATATATATATATATACTAAAAATAAACTGAAATCACTGCCGTACCTGGGTTCTCCTTGTAAGGAAACAACCTGTTCTCTTCTGAGCAACAATATTGTTTACTTCTTGTAATCGGTATCCAGTTTATCATTGGCAATCTTTGATACTGTATCAGTGATTAAACATCATACAGTGGTTTCTGTAAAGCTAATGTTGTGAGTCATTATTTTCAAAATAAAAATGTTTTTGAATGTTTCAATCAAGATACCTTCTACGACAAAGCGCAACGTTTATTTTGCGATATCATTCTCTGGTTTGGCATTTTTCGCGTAGCATTTTTACAATACATACAGTACAGCGGAATGTCAGAACTATCAAATTTTTACTCGCGACTTTTAATTAATTTGGCATTGTACTAGTAAATTATTCGCATTTTTAATGATGTGATGGGATACGTTCGGAACGCCGTAGGTATTCCCTTTTTATATAAAAAAAACTTATATAACTGGAAAATTTCTCGATGCATGAAGATCCTAAGCGCGGCAGAGTTACATTAATAATTACAATATTGAGGTAACGAACATTATGCTTGTCGGAACGTAAATTCTGATTTAAGCTACGATTAACAATCAGAAGATTCTGGTTCGAGTCTTTATTTACACGTGTCCGCTCCTAATGTCAAGCATATTGCCTTATAATGGAGGTATCTCGACAGGAGTTTTTCTAAGAGAACAGTTTGTTACTTAGTCGCTCAACCTCTCATTTTCAAAGTACGTATAAAATGAAAAGGGTAGGGCAGTACTAGTGGTTGGCCAATCACTCTCGCTACACCCTGTTGTTTTAATATTGGAATAGGGGGAGGGGGGGATTTTGAGGCATATCAAACATCCATGTCCATTTGAACCCATGAGGTTCGGAATGTTAGCCAACGACGTTGATCACTGTGTCGTAGACCCGACTATAGAGTCTTGGCAAGGTAAAAATAATATATAGATTTTTACATTTGAATCGTTCAAATTATGTGTATTCACAGATTTTTTTCACAGAAGCTCTTTTTCCAGGAATTTTTGGAAATGAACAGAGCGCAATTGAACAGCATTCCGATTTTAAATGAAATACTAAACATGCCGGGATCTCCACTCTTATCCCCTTTATAAATATAATCATAAAACCTTTTCCGACAAACAAATAAATATAATTCTTAAAACCACTCTGTGGGCAATCCCATAGTTTAAACTCGGTGATACATTTATTTATTATATAAACACGAAACATCATTTACTAAGCGTCGGTTCAAGTTCGTCCGTGCACTTGAACACCTGAAGATGCCGAAAGGCGAAACCCGGATCCTTAGTGATAAAATCTGTGTGAATGTTTATAATTTGAACGATTCAAATTTAATATTGAAATTCCACCAAGCACCTTTAGTCGAAATCTTAAATTATAGATTTTAACAATCAATCTATTTTTATATTGGAGACGGTTGTTTGTAATGCTTTTCCTTCTTTAGTTGAAGAAGTGTCTGTAAACATATTTTTATTGTGACGTTTTCGTCTCCTGAATACATAACTTTGTAAAGTCATTTTTGGACAATTTTGTACTAGATAATTTAAAGATTTGTGTTTATTTTTAAAAAATACAACTGAAAACGTAAAACGCTCCCGCTAATCCCAGTTATCGAAGGATCGGAAAGATGGCAGGAATTTTTTAGATATCACAAACACCCATACGTTCGAACAGAAATCGATCAAAAAATACTGTTTGCACTGGGACTCGAACCCGTGAGATCCGGCACGGAAGTCAACAACGCTAACCCGTGCGCCATAGAACTCGACAACTAAATATGTTTTTAAATTCAATAAAAAAAATAAGAAAGATGGAGCCGTTTCCAGTAAAAACTGTCGATGATTGACTGATGTTCTTTTATTATGTATTTCTTTTTCACTTGTACGTGAGAAAAGCAGGACAAGTCTCTGTTTTTCATCAAATATTCCGATCACGCGAGTTTTCTTTGGCTTCAACGATAGATAGTTCTTAATTAGCGGTTGTCGCTTAAATTGCACACCAAGCAAGCAGTCGCCAAATTGATAATATCATATCTGCTTTCCTAATCCCGTTCCATATGTCGCTTTATTATCGTTATAGCGTACAAACTGTTCGTAAACTAAGGCAATGTTTTGTGCAATAAATGTCAGAGTTGCTCGTTCGAATATATTGACCAATCAATCACAACAAGACGTTTTTAAATGAAAATAAATAATTGAAATCATTCTCAATGTGGAAAAGCATTATATTGACACACAACTCTTTTTTCCACAGTTTTGAAAGCGGTCTTATAAAAAGAAAGAATACCATATTTTTATTCGAATTTTTTGTTCTAACTTAGCTATTACCAAAAACAAAAAAATAAAAATAAACGGATTTACTGATAACTGGAAATTAAACAACACAGTAATAACAAACAAAAAGCTTTCTATAGATCATCACACATAAGACATGACAGAAATTTCTACCGATGAATTTATGGCCAGTACCTTATAAAAGCTCCAATATATAATCACGATGCCATGAATATTTTTTTTTTCTTAATTTAAATACATAATATGAATATTTTTTATTCATATTATGTATTTAAATTAAGTTTGATATTGATTTACTCGACCCCATTAACCGCATTTGTTTAAATTATTTTGTAATACCGTTATTGAGATTTGCAATATCGGTATCAAATATGATATACCGATATACCGGTTTTGATATATTCGTCTGGTATTGAAATCCCTACTCCACACTGAAAAAAGAAGTGGCTACAAAAAAAAATATAATATTATATATCCTTCCGGACAAAACGACAGAAAAATATATTTTATTCATTTCGTTTCGCAGTTTTATTAAAATAATGCGATACAAAAAAGTGTCGGAGTAAAATAAAAATCTTTTATATCCCAAGTACAAAAGACTTTATAACCTTCCTGTGCAGTGCAGTGTATAAGTTTTGCCAGACGCCTTGAAAGGGCTTTTACGTGACTGTCCGAACTACTCACGCACTGCTCGCTTCATATTCGAAACTAATAAGGCCATGTAGCATAGTGGAATTTCGAATTTAAGCTCAAAAATACAATGGAATGAAAACTCATAAAATGCCGTCCGGTTTTTATTAAAACCGTACATTTATCTGCAATGGAATCAAATAGCTTTTTCGATTCTTTAACCTCATACATATAAGATAAATAAATAATATTATAATATATGAAATTGATAAAATTTTATGGTCTTAAATTATTTCATCGTCATTTTACAAATAAATATATTGCGAAGATACTCTGATTTGGTTGGTAGTAATTACCCGACGTTTTAAAATCACTACTGATTACATCTTGATACATTTATTTTATATTTAAAAACAACCATACTGCCACAAGTTACAGACGTATTTAATGTTAGAACGCTCGTAATTTAATTTATTTATAAAATCATTAGTTTAAAATGTTTCAAAAGTTTAAATATTATACAACCAGTAATAGTATTCATTACACAAACAAACACACGCTTTCTCTATTTGTCGTCCATTATAGTTATAGACAGAAAGGTAGACAAATCTAGACACGTTTATTTATATAATATATTGTCACAATTGTATTGATTTTTTTAAAACTTTCTTAGATGTGCAGACTTGTACATGATTTGTCAGTAAAGGTATAAATGATTCACATTGTTAATCCAGATATATGGACGGATGTTTGTCATGTTCTGTCTCTTCAACTACTGAGCTTAACCTTTGCAGTAAATTGTAACGTACCTCTTCAAAATTTTTTTCTTTCCCAATTCAATACTTATACCATCATCTTTTTTGTAAAACTTAGCGAATGATTCTTGTTAATTTTTTGATTTGTTGAGATCTGCTCGTATACTTGCATTTTGAACGAATCTAGTTTAAGATAATAAATATTATTACAATCTTGACGACCACAGTAAAACATATTGATAACAAAATATCCATTATTGTATAATAATGTATTTTTTCTTGCTTTGTTCCAGGTATGTGCTGCATAAGTTAAGCAAATCATTTTAATTTACAATCGGACCAAGGTTGCATATGAAAAATGCATAAAGAAAATCTGACAGGTATTTAATGTTTTTTTTTAATATTATATAAAGCATTCGACTTCTCATATTTTTAATGCAATACAAATGATTAACATAATACAGAATAATTTCCCGTTAGAGGTGAAGTGAGCCTAGTGGTATATTCTAAAAAAGTTGTAATATTATACAGTAAGTGTCTTAACCTTGGTTAATACACATTGATATAGTGTTATCTCCGTAAAACAAAAATATGCAATCCACCAAAACACTAAGTAAAGACGTGATTGTACTTAAAAGTCCAAGAATAATGTCTTACCATTTTACTACCTGGCTCACTTTATCTCTTGAAGACTCATAATATAATATATTAAGCTATATTAGTTCAAACTGATAGAATATAAAGCTGCTATAACTAAACATAAAGAATGAAAAAAATGATATTTTTTTTAAATCTAAATAGGTAAAAATTTTCTTTGTTTTTTTTTGTTGCCTTGAGAACGGTTAAAAAAAATCGTTATATGTACTCTTTCATTTTGAAGAGAGGTGGCCTTCAAAGCCTCGATTTTTTTTCTGAAAGTATTACAAATGTTTCATAATTTTCCAAATGTTAATATTATAGTACGGTCAGGCAATGTTTCCATCTGAGCTTCTTCGGTGGATAGAAACCGGCTCTATTCATACTAAATAAATATTTATACATGTTGATCAAATTTGATAATGAAATTCAACCAAATATTCAACTAATTTCCTTTAAAGTTAAATCAAGACATAATATTAAAAAATTAAATACTTTCGTATTAAAACATCAATCAAAAAAAAAACAATTAATTATAAATACACAGCATGTTTATTATTTTTTATTTTAACTTTATTGATCTAAGGCTCAGTATAATTAAGTGAAAATGTTTAGCAAATATAAGCGAATCATAAAATAACTGTCTATAGACGTAATGGCTTTTAAAGGATACGGGTTCTTATGAAGGTACATCCTTTTTTAGTCAGACAATAAAGTAATGTTGTACTTAACCTAACTAATGAACTATCTCTATTAATTAAAGCAAGTTCGGCTTCCATGTTGCAAATACATCGTGAACTAATATGGAAACAAAGCAGAGTAACGAAACAGCCCAACCGTCAGCGGTTGGTATGCCTGTCACATTTTGAATTCGGAATTCGCGTCACGTTCTGCCATTTTCAATATGGCTGCCATGTATTGGCGGTAAATTGTAATAGTTGCCAGGAAGGGTGAGTGAAATGTATTTCACTGCGAATGTACTCCGGCTTACGGGCGACTATTTGTTATTTTCGCTTGAGATTGATGTGTTACGGCCGTGGGCTGTTCAATTCATTCGATTTTTATGCTAAGCGGAAAGTATTGCAATATCTCGCGCGGAAATTCAAATCAGAACAACGGACGGCCACTTCTTATTGGCAATATTAAATAGATTATTTTTTATGCTATGAAGCATGGCTCGTTTACAACAAACATGATTCCTCTTTCTTGTGCAATTAATAATGATGTAGTGAGCTTATTTATAAGATATAATAAATCCACGTTGATTTTATAATATTGCAAACTCTTAAGATTCTAACGTAACCATAAATATAACAACGATACAAACAGTGAATTGCGCGGACAATTATTTTTTAATTTGAATTTTAATATATGTGATGGATGTGCGGGTCCGTGGTGCAGTGGCAAACGGCGATGGCTTGTCAGTGAAGCCAACGTAGTAAAATTCAATATTTCGCTTTTTGATGAATAGCGAAAATGAAAATAGT
Source organism: Himalopsyche tibetana (assembly GCA_030503985.1). Classification (NCBI taxonomy): domain Eukaryota; kingdom Metazoa; phylum Arthropoda; class Insecta; order Trichoptera; family Rhyacophilidae; genus Himalopsyche; species Himalopsyche tibetana. Next base: position 5,214,046 of record JAPJYX010000015.1, read on the forward strand.
CATTTTAACACAATTCCCCGCATCCCGTGACGATAGAATTTTCTTCACCAAGCGTAAATTTTGTGTCTTATAGGACAGTGCTTCCCAACCTTTTTCATGTCACGGACCCCTAAATCTAAAAACAATAATCTGCGGACCCCCAAAATTCTTTTATTTCACGTGTTCATATTTTATTACAAAGAATGTTGAAAGAATGAAAATTTTCGCGGAACCCAGATTGGGAAGCACTGGCATAGTATACGATATATTGATTTATCAAGAGCAAAATACCTTTTTAACATCACAGTAGTTGACTTAAAAATAATTATAGGTAAATATGGTAATGGATTTAAAAAAAAAATGTTAAGCTCTTTAAGCAGTTTAAGTCCAATATAGTCAATATATTAAATATACTTAGATGGGCAGGCTATGTTGCAAGTTGCAAATAATTTAGAGTTCCTCACAATGGTTATGGAGGACCTCAATTAGCACTTGTCCCATTATGAATATGGACAGACAACATCACGTAAAGATGAAAAGAGGCTGGTTGTGCTTGGAAGACGGTGCTGACCTCAACAACGGACTTTAATACATCATAGTTGCCACCAAATAAGCAATACATAAAAACATTCTAGTGTTCAATTTAAGAAATTTCTGTCAAAGAACATCTAAAGAATGATTGGTTCTTCTTTTTTTCCAAACAATATTTTTTACTAACTGATCAGTTTGAGAGATCAGATCCTTGAATCGCTCTTAAAATTATAAAATAAATTAAAGTGAACTACAAGCTTACAATATTATTACGAAAGATACCTAAAGATTTTTTTAATATATACTCACGATTATTATTTGTAAGGCTGAATCATTTTCCTTATTGAATGTGTTTATTTGACAAACTCTTTATTTATACATTATTGAAATAGTCGGGTTCATGTTGCAGTGGTCAACGTAGCTTTCATGACAGATCTCTTGGGCTCAAGCCCTAATACAAACAGTAGCTTTTCAATCGATCTGTCGACTTCTGTTCGAATGCATAAAAATACCTTCTCACCCTTCCAGACCTAAAATAACGGGTACGCCCCGTTATTTCTGAGAATCGAGATCGATTAGCTTACAACCATTACTGCCTCAACACAACTGTATCTCTATCCCTAATCTTTTCGAAAAAAAGAAAGATTCAGCAATTGAGCGGTATGCAGTTCTCGTATGAAAAACTTACGGTAACTCCACATGAGGTGTGGACAAGGATAAAAAACACAAACTTAGCTAGATTTTTAAAAATCCATGTCCGCTCTCAATGTGGAGCATATGGCCTCCTAATAAAAATATCTTTTAAAAAAAATCTACGAGAACTGTTTGTTACTCAATCACTCAATCTCTCTTTTTTCCAAAGGGAGTAGTAGAGATAGAACGATAGCTAGTGGTTAAATAACCAGTCTCGCTACGCCCAGTTATTAAATGATTGGAATGGTGGGAGGGAATTTTTAGATATAAAATTAAGTATATAATGTCTGTTACTACTTAATAAATATAAAATATACCAGCTTACTAAGAGCCCGCTTCATATACTCCTAACAATTTCAGTGTGTAAAAATTGGTGAGAAAAGTCAATTAAATGTAATGTTTTAAGTGATATATAATTCTTTAAAATAGTTATTTGAAATAACTATTAAGTTCTATCTACAACGATTGTACTTACAATAAAAGATAACGGTGGAACGAATTAACATAAACTCAGAAGACATATTATGGGAAGACAGAGGTGCAAAGTGCTATAAAGTCAAGCCGTCGCGTCGCCACATCCCAGAGGCCTTCCGTTGTTGTCCGGCAACGCTTGTCGTTCAGTCGTTACAAGTCGTTATGGTCGGGCGATAGAATCATTAATACATGGTGGCTGACTTAACGGATGACCTGTAATGTCCATCGGAATAGCACTGTTGGTTTTGATTGATTTCTAGTCATAATTGTTAACAACGTATATAGCGTATACACATTTTTAAAAATGTACATTTATTGAAAAATATATTGCAAATATCTAGGTTCTAGAGCAGTAGTTCGTGTAAGGCCACTTATAGTAAATACTGACATTTTGAATAATGTTAGAAGTTGGTCTTTGTTTAAGTAAATGCAACGGCTATTTTTATCACATCTTAAAACAAAAGTTTGATGCGCCACGAGACATTTCCATAAAAAAATCACTTATCTATAAGTACAAAATTATTAAAAGGCTACACATATGGTTGGCAGGAATCTATAAAAGATATTTAATAAAAACTGAAAATGGAAATAATAAAAAAAAATATGAATAATAATAGTAACGCAGAGTCAAACATATCCGGTTTTCAGTTATTTTTAATTACCGAGGTCCGGTTCAATTATTAATATGTTGACTATTTGTTAGTTAATCATTCTTAGTACTATGGCATCCAATCCCGGGATTCCGTCCAATTTTCTGATCTCGAAATCCCGGAATTGACATGGTCGCGATAGCAAGTATAGCAAATCGAGGATTACAAATTCCTCGGTGAGCTAATCCCAATCCTGGGATCCTGGAATTGAAAATTAATCGATCCCGGGACTAGAAAAAGGCTCTGGGATTGGATACCTTACTTGGTACGTCCCATTTTTGGATCTTAAAAGTGGGAAAAATTTCAGTTATCACAGACTGAAAAATCAATAAATCTTTCCCTTCTATGATTCAAACGTGTAAACACCGCATACGAAGCTTGCAATTATGACCAATCAACCAAGGACCCGTATAATCATACGAATTTAAATTGATTATTATTACTTAATATAATTTAATGAAGTAATAAACACATTACATTCAAAACAACTTAATTGATCTTTTCTACTATCAACCACTTAATAAAAGCGAACTCGTCCGGCGAGTCCAATTTAAGAAGAGTTTATTAAAAAGACATGACGCCGGCACAATTATTAACGATCATCCAGTTTAAGCAGCAGTCATATAAATCACATCTGGTCGTTGCCATAAATCTTTCAAGAATTGCGATCGCACTACCTAGGTTTGAGAGCATGAGTGGTTTATAACTCCCTAATAAATTTTCTATTAATGACCAAACACCTGACCGTTGATTTACCAATTAGCGAAGAATTTGAAGCGTGGACGAGTTTTTTTATCATAATTTAAACCAGTCACTTTACTAATATAGATAAGGCAGACCTCTTAATGACAAAATTCAATTAAATGTTTATACAGTGTGTATTAAGGAATATACAATATTTGAGATTACGTGTGGTCTGATCATGTTTGTAAATATTTGCTCCCGTTATGGAGGATACGAACTTCGAATAAAGCTGTAAACGGATTGATTAAATTAGTTAGTATTCACGTAGTAAAACTCGATTAAAATAAAGTGAAAAAATATCTATATATTTTAATTCTACCGATATTATTTTATATATAAGTTTTTCGGCTTACACCAGAATAATGTTTAAGCTTACACTATTCTAGCTATATGTATATCTATTAAAACTAAATACAATATGTAAATACGATTCATTTATTTACATAGCGTCAACTCAAGAACATCCGTGCACTCGAACGCCTGAAAATACCGAAAGGTGAAACCCGCGTTTTTAGTGACAAAACGTGTGGGAGAGTACAAAATTTTAACGATTTAAATTTATTATTGAAATTCCAACTAGTGCCTTCAGTCGATATCTTAAATTAGCTATATATACAAGCATAGAAGAGAGATCTAAGATCCTCACTTACACTGAAAAATATACTATTAAATTGACTTTATGTGCTTCTTACCAACAGAATTTGTTTAAAAAAAACTATTAATCATGTAATTTTCCAATCACTTAGGCTCTGCTTTTCAGCAAGAGATGATGTGAGCATAATTCCATTTAAATCAGCGGTTGACAATCGGTAATTCATGAATTTTTTTATGTTTCTGTAACGTCATTTGAATTAATACTACATTACGTAGTTGAAAACAACCAGCAACACGTCATAATGATCCATTTTTTTTGATATTATAATTTTATAAATTATAGTAATAATGCTTCGCGAGATTTAAAATTGACGGCTTAGTTTTCCGTCGAGTGCTAAAGAGGTGTTGATCATTTTATTTTTTGTTATTTTAGAGTCACTTATTGATAAATTTTACTGTAATTTGTAAACTATTTTCAATGCCAATTGCTTATTACATCTTTTCATTTCTACTCGTTTTTGTATAAATATGACTGCTTAACTTTATTTCTTATCAATTGACAATGCTCGTCATGAGCGAAACCGGTCCTGATCTTGATAAATAAAAGTGGAACTTAATTACAAAGGAATATTGTGTTTTTTCTTAATAGAATATGAATATGTCTGTACTGAGATTCGAACCCGTGAACACTGCTATTGAACAATACGCCCAATTACGCTGATCACTTAGACTAAAAAATTGAATAAAAACTTCCGTAAATCATATACGATTGTTTTTTTTATTCAAATTGAAACATCCGCTACGAAATCGTGTGTAATTAATCGATGTAGAAATTTAGGTTAGTATTATTATTTTAGTATAAGCAGGATATCCTGAGTAAGATTGTTTATCACTTTTATTTTATACGATATCGTTTGCATACTTTTATTTAGCAATCAAGTTTTCTTAACTATTTGGTTCATTATTAAGTCACGATTAGGGCTTACATAAAACAGGTTTTTTAAGTTTCTCAAAAGGAGAATACAATAAAAATAGCAATTTTTTTAAACCTCATTTAATACAAACAATATAACAAAAAGATACTTAAATGTATTAAAAAGTATTCAGTGTTCCTATTTGACAGTGGAGCAATTATACATACATTCTATTCGAGAAGTATATCGGTTTATAAGTTTATAACAATAATTTTAATATTTGAAACCGGTTTTAAAATTTCGAAAATTTTGCTTTAAAACCGGGTTTTCGAAACCGGTTTTAAAAAACCGTCGAACCCTAAGCACGACGTCGTTCTTGCAAAAAACGTTTTATTAGAAATTTATTATATATTATACCTGTGTGGTCGAGTGGTCAACGGTGTTGGCTTCGGCTACAGAGGGCCCGGGTTCAAATCCCGGTACGGACAGTTTTATAAATTGACTTTTCAATCAATTTATGAATTTCTGTTCAAAGGCATGGATATATGTGATGTCTTGAATTCCCCCCTCACCCATCCTATCCTATGAACGGGGCGTATCGAGAGCGATTAGCTTACCACTAATCCTGTCCTAGCCCTATCCTTCTATCCCTACTCTCTTTGTAAAAAGTGAGGTTGAGCAACTGAGTAACAAACAGTTCTCGTAGAAAACACTTCTGTTGAGATAAACTCCATTAGGAGTCCATATGCTCACTGTTTTAGTTGCAACATTGATGGACTGTAGCAATTGCATGTTGATGGCAATACGCCCAAAAGCATTCATTTTCAGATACGTGGGATTTGGGATATGATTTCCGGCATAGTAAATAGATTTATAGAGCGAGAGAAGTACTTCATTAGCCCAATTCCATGACATACAACTACTAGATGAATTCAACAATAATTAAATTATAAATCTGGTAATTATTCAAAAAATCGTTACAACGATTCTTGTGGTTTAATTTATTTAATATTTTTAGTCTTAAAAGTAAGATTCAGTAATATTTTTGCTTATTTTTATTTCAAAGAAATAATAAAGATTTAATTACTATTTAAAAGATTGCATTTTTGTGATCCTACACCACGCTCGGTCACCCTCTTAATCTAAGCAAGTAATCATTTTTTTAATACCATTAATAAATTAGAATATTGAAATGCAATATCGATGTCATAATAAGAAGTAGACATATATAATTATCTTGTAAAGTTTCATAAAGTAACCAATTCCATGAAATATGCGGCAGTAAAAGATGCTATGCATGAAAATAATAAAATGCCGTTTCAGGATCATAGGATCAATCAATCTGCGAACGGACATTTGCAGATATTGTGTCTGTTATTAGCGTGTATATTTACGATCCTGATCCCGGGAGAAGTTACAACTTCTATGTTGGAAGTTGAACTTAACTCTAGGATTATTTCTACACGTAACATTTTTATAAATTAAATTAAATGTAGAAATGACGATTAATATAAAATCAAAGATGAACACTAAACTCAAATTACTCCCACTTCATTTTTGTAATATAATCATTTTACCCTTAACTACTTAAAATATTAAACTGCTGACTTCAAGCTCATATGATTTTCATGGTTTCAATACAATCTTATTATTTATACACTGTAAACAGTGTATTACTCATTTTTTTACATTTGTCACTAACGGGTTCGGGTTTCGTTTTTTTTGTCTTCATGCATTCAAATGCATTTTATGTAAAGTTATTGATGGTTACATGCCTACGACCTACGACAACTATTATTTTTTATGCTTCTACTTTCCCAACTAATTGAATCTTATTAATATCAAACCATTTGTAAATTTAATAAAGATCGCCATCAATAACTTAAAATCGAAGTGATATTTTTATTTAAAAAATACACAATAATTTTGATTGCAAGATTATTCGGAAAAACAAAATGCAAATAAATGAACAAAATGTTAACGACTCAAATTTTATAATAAAATTCCATTAAAACTTGGTAGAGAATAAAGCTCAGAAAAAATATATTATCTTACGCACTAAATATTTTACGGTAGAAAACTATAACTACTTCAGATACGCTCACATAATAATAAAACAATATTACTTAATTTTATTACTAAACCTCTTTAAAATTATTCTGTATTTTAAAACACTCATTATCCGGTTGAGTTTTCAAAGGGAAACACATAATAAATTACGTCTATTTTATCACTTTTTTATTCTAAAATCATGAGATTAAAATACGATTGAATAATACGTATGATTTCAAATTAAAACTGTGAACATACTTGTAACGTGTGTGGTCTCAAATTAGATACGATGTGGCAACATTATGTATTTTTTTAAACCATAGATAATCAATTTTCTATAAACCACAATCCACTGACATTATGAATTATTATTATTCGTAGCTTTCGAATGCATGCCGTGTGATCTTTCAATATTTGTCCGTCATATAGCACGATCGAAAAGTACTTAAAGTAGAATTTCAGCATTAATAAATATTCAGGAAAATATGCTTTGCAACATGCTACTTTTTTCTTCCTGTAAATTAATTAAATACAGCTAATAACAACCCGATTCTGTAGAAAATTTAATGTCAAATGGAAAATAGCAAATTGGCATACATTAGAATCAGAAAAATCAATAATTCATGTCAAATTAATGAAACTTTATAGAACAAACCAGAGAGAAAATGACGAAGAATTTTCGTAAAAATATTTTGTGATTCGTATAAATTGTTGGTTTTCTTAAATCTAGCGTTAAGTTTTTTTAATATATTACCATGTCCGCTCCCAATGTGGAGCATATGGACTCCTAATGGAGTTTATCTCAACAGATGTGTTTCTACGAGAACTGCTTGTTACTTGAGAGTAGGGATAGAAGGATAGGACTAGGACAGGAATAGTGATTAGCTAATCGCTTCTTCCATTCAATCCGTTCATAGGATAGGATGGGTGAGAGGGGGGGAATTCAAGACATCATATACATCCATGCCTTCGAACAGAAATTCATAAATCGATTGAAAAATCAATTTATAAAACTGCCCGTACCGGGATTCGAACCCGAGACCTCCGTAACCGAAGCCAACGATGTTGACCACTCGACCACACAGGTGGCAAAATTTTGATATATACGTTATCCGCAATTAAAGTTCCAAACGAATTGCATTGTTTTTAGCGGAATTTAGTAAATTTTTGGGGAGAAAAAAAGTAGCATGTTCTGAAGTGTAATAATATTTGTGCAAGTTCAGGTAATGTTATTTTTCTTCAGGAATAGTTTTTATTCAACTACGTACGTCCTCTTTACATAGAAATCATTTGAATTGCATCTCAGCGTAAGTTGTTCTACGCGAACTGGTTGTTTTTCAGTCGCTTGACACTTATTTTAATAATATATTCCGTTTTAGTTATTTAATAAAACAAGAAATCGATATTTACACACACCACTGAATTCCTGTTTATTATTCACAAAAAACTGTTTGAAATAGTATAAGGAACGCTTTTATCATTAAGAATGTTTTAAAAATTTGTTTGTTTGTAAATAGGTCCCTCGCAAATTTTTCTTATAAATATATGTCGCCGTAAACCGTTTCACTTACTCTTAAAAACCACTGATCTAACATAAATATATACGCCGTTTCCATTTTGCCATATTCTACTTCACTTTTTAAAAATGTATCAAAAATTCTTAGCGAAGTGTATTCAATTAACGGTCGAGAGTTAATATGAGTGGAATGAATTCCCATTGAATTTTATACGCACTTTTTTAAAAAATTGTTAGAAAATTTGCTCAATGATTTAAAACCATGCTTAAACACCAATAAAAATAACTATGAAAACCATGAGAGTACACTGTATAGTAACTTGTTTATTTTTTTGTTAATCTCAATAATGAAAAAGTCAATGCTTCGAGATGCATGCAAAGTAAACCTACTTAGATGCTGTACATATCACGACTTGTATAACATTCATTTATACAACCTATCATTATTGTATAAGTGATTATTAATAAAATTATACTTTGAAATATATCTGATCATCCGTGTTATATTATCAGACATAAACTTTTATGGTAATTGCGTAACTTATATTGACGTGTTTAAAATCCGGTTATTTTCAATGAAAATTTTTGATTTTGATTCTATCCTCGAAGAACCGTTTTTAATACGTCAATTATCTATTTAGATATAATAATTTTTTTTGGAGATTTTGAAACGTTTCGTATATCAATATACCGTTTTTAAATCAAAATAAATTACTAATAACGTGTTTAACTAGACATCTGAGCAATGTTGAAATCATAAAATGCTTTCAAATTACACGGTGAAAACTAGCCGTGTATTCAGATCATATGCTCTACATTGGGTGCGGGCATGGATTTACGAAATGTCTTAATTGATTAAATTTATTTTACTATTTGGTCGGACCCTTAACTTTGTGACAGAATGATATTTTGACCCTTTGATCTAGAAAAAAGATGCCCAAAATTGCATTATCGGCTTAACATAGTATACATGGTGTACGTTATCGCACTACTACTCCATTATTGTATACGATTATAGAACTGGGTGTATTATAAGTATATTAACATTATATAACTTAATGAAAATGAATAGTATTTAGCATTTAAAATGTTGCTTACAAAAAACTACACATTAGACAAGGTTAAATGTTTTGTTTACCTCGATAATATTGCAAAATGAGACAGTGAGGCTTTAGAGGCAATGCACCAAAGCATCATGATAGCCAACCGATTAAAAAAATAATTCATGAAATTGTACGTATTGGAAATCGAACCCGTCCAACAGAATAGTGCTCAAATGATTCACCTCTCGACTACAAGATTATTTTAAATAATGTATTATATTGACTTTGGTGCTAAATAATCGGTTGATAATTATGACCATGAGCCAAACCAGTACTAATTTTAATTTATAATATATGTATATGGGAAACTACTGCAAAAAGAAAGTTGTTTTAATTTTATTTTTTATATTTACTAAGTATTATGGAAGATATCGCATAGTGAAACAATAAAGTATTTGTTATATGTTATGAGAGGTCCTGAAAAGCAATTTATTTTATTATAATATAAAATATTCTACAATTTTTATTTGGTAAAGGAAAGACCAGTTTTTCTCAGTTAGTAAACAATTTAAACTTATCGAAGTCGGTCATATTTTCTTAAAATATAAATTACAATATTTAATATATTTATTCAATAGGGATTAATTATAAATTGCATACAAATTATTCTATCATATTTAACATGGCAAGATGCTAAAAATATTATCTCATTCATTTCAGCAATAAATAACCAATCCATCACAATTAAAAAGCAATATGGTTTTTTTAGTATTATTTTATCGTTTTAACAGGCAAAGTTTGGTCATCAATCATAGCATCGGTGTTTAGATCTTTTGAGTTGGCTTATTACGAGACATGTTCCGGGTTCGACACAAGACCCGCTACGTAACGTATCAGATGTAAGGAAGGGTCAGGAATATACATGTGTGATATTGCAAAAAGTTTCCATAAAGTAACAGTGAAATAAATCAAAAATACTTGCTCGCAGAAAGATGATAAAATATCATACTGTTGTTTTAATTGTTTTCTTTTGTGGTTTAATGTATAGTATAATACTAAGGTTTTTTATTTTTTTTATCTAATTATTCCACGGATTCTACTAATGTTTTTAATTTAAAAGACAATACCAATACCTACATTTATTAGCGAGTAACTAGTTAAAAAAAATATAAAATATCTTAGTGATATTGTTTAGTTGATTTTGAGAACAATGGCATATATTTTAAGTAACACGTTTAACATTTAACTATTATTTAACATCAAATAATCCGTTTTAAAATCATTTTAATGAAGAAAATATAATAAATTAAAATCTGTACCAATTTTAGAATCATTAATTAAAAATTTTGTTCATTGAAATAAATCTCAAAATAAACGAAAACTACGAATAAAGTATCGTCAATTTTCTATAAGTTTAGATAAATAAATCAAGCACGTTCCGAAAGCCGATAAAAAGTTTCTAGCACAACTTCATTCGACATTGCCAAAGCGAATTTCGAAACCGTGTTTCTGCAAATGTTAGTTTTCAGATAAACAAAAACAGTAAGAATCGCTAGATATACTTCATAAACGCCATTTTTTTTCTTTCTATCTCACAGAGATTTTAGCCCTAGAATAGACTTTTTTTAAGATTCACTCATATTTAATAACCTAATATCGTATTCATATCATTATAAATTCGGTGAAATGAACTAAATGCTTTCATTTTTTTACACGCTGAAAGTATTAAGCTCTATGTTTCTTGGTTATTTTTAATTACTGTTTATATTTCCATCTTTAGTTACTTTCCAACTAAAGATTCTTCATCACCGTGGACTATGAATGGGGAATACAATAAGGTTAACCCCTTTACCAATACTAACGTTACTTTTAAGTTGTTCACTGATAATGATTCCCAGCGAAAGGGATTAATTACACTGACATAAATTTTGTACTAAAACACTTTTTTGTTCATTTTAAATCATCAAAATCATTTATTCAAGATCAGGACCGATTTTGGTCATCGGGAGTTTTATCATCTGACAATTCACAAACATCATCAGTTGATAATGCTTGTGGCAAGCAAAAATAATCTATTATTAGTAAAAAAGTGTTCTTTTTAAATACTGATATTATTTATGTAACCAGACACTTACCCATAAGAATATTTATTATATGAATAAACCATTTTTTAAATTTATATCCTCCCGTAATATGGAGCATATGGCTTCCTAATGGAGATATCTCAATAGAATTTTTTCCACGAGAACTGATTGATACTTTGTTGCAATTGTAAAAGGTAAATGCAGGACTAGTGGTCAGCTCATCACTCTTGCGGTGCCCCGTAATGTTGAAATTGGAAGGGTGGGAGTGATTTTTGTGACATCACAAACATCCATACCTTCAAACAGAAATCTGTAAATCGATTGAAAAATACTATTTGTATTAGGATTAAAACCAGTGAGATCCGTCATAGAAGCCATCAACGTTGACCTCTGCGCTATGGCTCCTACAAATGTAACATTTATTATTTAAAATATATTTATAAACTTATAATTATGTTTTATTCAAGACTTTTTTGGTTTTTTCATAATTTCATATCACTATTATTTGGTCTACATTTCAAAATCATGTCATAAATATCTACAGATCGAACAGTTTAAATTTCTTCTATTTCAGTTCAAATTCGAGGACCACCCCTCTCAACTTGAAGCCGTGAGGGTCAGTTAGGGAGGAGGTGTAATGGAAAGGCTATAGCTGGACTGTTGAAAGCGATTTGTTTCTCAAGTGGGGCATTTTCCGTCGGGAAACCAGATGGCCGAAACTACCCCACTTTTTAGTTAGTGTTATTGGGGAGCATTGCACCTTGGGGATGACTCGTGACGGAAAACGGTAATTCATTGAAATACATTTGACTCTGATGACACGACCTGCAATAAATCTTTTTATCGTTCTTTATGGTTTGTTTTCAAGATCAATCGTCTTATGTTGGTATAGTTACTGTTAATGTAATGTGGAGTATTTTGTCTCTTATTTGAGTTTATCTCAACATAAGTGTTAAGATGAGAACTGTTCTTTACTCATTTGCCCAACCTCTCCTTTTCAACAAGAGCATGGATAGAGAGATAAGACTAAGACATTTCAAGTGATAAGCTAATCGCTCTCGCTACACCTGTTTTTAGGAAAGGATGTGTGGGATAGAATTCAAGACTTCACATACATACCATCCATACTTCTAGACAGAAATCCATGAATCAATTTATAAAAAATCTCTATACTGTATTTCGAACCCGTAATCAAACCCAAAAACGTTGATCACTGATTTTTTTAAGCAACTATTTAAAAAATCTTTCTCAGATTTTATCACTGTTAAATAATGCGCGTTCACTAAGTTGTTCACTATAGTTATTTGGTAATATGTAGAACGTATTTATCAAGGTTTTTTTAAACCTTATACAAATAGTAGGCTTTCTATCAATTCGGTTGTGAAGTAAATGGCTTTATTGCCCTTATGGACACAGTAATAAATCTATTTCTTTTTTTTATCATAAAAAACGGGCGCACCATATAAATTGTTCAAAAAAAGTCATATTGATATAAATTAATTCAAAATAAAACATTATGCTATATTTGTGATATTATATTGACAGCATAAAAAATAAATATGTCAAAATTATTAAAAATATAAATCGCACCTCCCATAGTCACAAGATCTTGCATTTGTCAGTGATTCAAAATAATACAAGATTGCTTAAACAATTATACACATACTTATACTTTCAATAATTGCATAGGTCTGTACTATTGATCCAAACCAGTTCTTATACAATACTTACTTAGATTAAAATTAAATAATAACTCTAATAGTCTACATTAACCAAAAAATAAAATTCAATTGTAATTTATCGAGAAATTAATCGTAAAATGTAAGGTTTATACTTTGATGGGGATTAGCTTGGATACTAGATTAGGAATGCCACTGCGCCCTCCAAGAATTTGACTCTCGAAAACAGTGGCCGATTTCAGTCGATAGATTACGACATCCGGCGCTCAGGTGGCGGTGCACCCCATTCTAACTTCCGACGACTATTACTGGCCGAACTGGGCAAGTCCTGGCGCCTTGTGCTGGTCGCCAGTACTGTTTCATTGCCTTTTGACCGGGGATTATTGTAGGGGATAATCAGTTGTTTGCGAAGTAGCAAATATTAGATTGATTATAACATTTTTTTGTTAACGGAAAGTATTTTCATAAATAATTTATGGACTTCAAGATTCGAAAAATAAAACGATCTTTTGTGTCAATTTTGCATTTATTTTAAATGATCTCTGTCAATCTTGGAATGCTTCTTTACTTTTGCAATCTTTTACCGGGTCCTATGGCGCAGCGGTTAGCGTGGTTGGCTTTCGTACCGGATCTCACGGGATCAAGTCCCAGTACGGACAGCATTTTTCCAATAGATTTATCGATTTCTGTTCGAAGGAATGAGTGTTTGTGATGTCTAAAAATCCCCCCCCCCCCCTCCCACCTTTCCGATCCTTTGATAACTGGTCGTAGCCAGAACGATGAATTAATTCTGTTCAAGCCTTCCTTATCCTTCTATCCCTACTACTCACTTTTGAAAAAGAGAGGTTGGGCGACAGTAACAAACAGTTCTCGTAGAAAACTTCTTTTGAGATATCTTCATTTGGAGGCCATATTCTCTACATTGAGAGTGGACATGAATTTTAAAAAAAATACAATTCGAAAATCTTATATTCAATTAAATCTAATAAAAATTTGCCGCCTGTGTGGTTGAGTGGTCAACTTCGTTGGCTTCGGCTACGGAGGTCACGGGTTCGAATACCAGTACGGGCAGTTTTATAAATTGATTTTTCAATCGATTTATGAATTTCTGTTCGAAGGCATGGATGTATGTGATGTGTTGAATTCCCCCCTCCTACCCATCCTATTCTATGAAAAGGGCGTATCGAGAGCGATTAGCTAACCACTAGTCCTGTCTTAGCCCGAATTTCTATTCTTACTCTCTTTGGAACTTTGGTTGAGCAGTTCTCGTAGACACTTCTACATATATTTACACCTTATTTATAGCGACACAATTAGTAAATTCAATCGCGTTTTATGAAGTATCATATGCACGTTTTAAAGGAATAATTCATTTTAAAAATCCGAGTACTATATCGGAACATTTGTATCGATAAGTGAATTATTAAGTGCATTCATACAGTGCGTTCTTATCGTCTGCTGTTTGACCAAAAAAATAATGTTATATAATACATTTAAAACTAGATTGAAATCTCCTTAAGTGCAGACAGACAGACAGACAGAGAAAATAAAGTTCAGATAAGAAACGACGTGTCCACAATTTAAAGTTTTCACGAATGAAGCACGATTTCGGTTGCCGTGGAAACGAACAGGTGGTTTGAGGTGATGTGCTTTATCGATTCAAAGCGGACATCGCAAAGTGCAAGGAACGATTTTCAATGTATAGAATATTCGATGAAAGCAATTAAAACTTATACGGAGTATTTGGTGTACAGCAAGAGTTTGGGTGTACTAAAAGCGTTATTGATTTTACATTCAGAAATATTTAACTTTCGTTCTAGGATTCAAATCCGTGAGGTCCGGCATGGAAGCCAACTACGTTGATCACTGTCCTGTGGAACATAATATCTTACACTATTACAATACAATTTTAATGACATTGAAATAATGTAAACTCAACCAAATACATAACCTTTAAATTGGATTTGTTGAAATATCAAAATGCGCAATTGTTACTGCAGCTTATGTTAACTCTTAGGATTTCTGTTTTTTACGCTTCTTTATAAATTTTCAATTTTTTGTTGTTATTATTGAAAACTTTTTTATCTAATTCCTAATAAAACCAATGTTTAAACGTTTAATTTTATAATTTTTAGGGTGCTGACGGGTAAAACTTGATGAAAAGACATTATATTTAAATAATTAAGCATTCTTTTGAACTAATTTCACATTTATTTATAAGGATTAGGACCGGCTTTGCTCATTACAAGCATTTTCAACTGAGAATAATGAAAGTCCTATTTTTAGAAATACCTTTTAATTTGTTGCTTGTGTCCCTTTTTACTTGATTGTTTTGTTATTACAATTGCGAATTAATAGCATTAAGTAATTGTAAGCTGTTTTAAACATTATAAGTACAGTCAGCTTAATGCTACTATAAATTGTTTTTTTTATGTTCTAATTACTTTTTGCTTGTTACGCCCTTTTTAGTATTACTATATTTATCATAATTAGTTCTGTAATATACATATATTCTTGTCAGTTGAAAATGTTCGTGATGGACGAAATCGGTCCTGATTTACTTTAATAAATGTGGAATTAGTATTTAAGATTGTCTTTTTTTTATTTAGGATTATTTTATGTTTTCTGATAGATTGAGTCATTTTTATTCAAGTACAAACATCTAAAACATGACGAAATCTGTGATTTTACCATAAAAGCATTGATATTTTTGATAGATTTTTCTGACTATTCTGTTGTCATTTATAATTTAATATAAACAAAGATTTCGCTGCCTGAGAGAAATTTCACTTAAAACAACTTCGTATCGTTTATGCTTGTTTAAAAAATGTTATAAAAAAGCTAGGTTGGTATTGCACAGTTAGTGATCATCTTCAAAAGACGATTGAAAATGCCAATGAGTAAGTTAAAAGTCAGTCTTAATTTGTTTTCACTACATCCAGTATTCAAATTTTTGATATGTATAATATTTACGTTTTACTTATTCGTAACAAGTAAATATGTTATATTTGTTTTTAATATAAATTCTATGTTTAAAATCACCAAATATTATTTATTTTACGCTGTGTGTGGGTATTGTATATTCACCTAAGCTGGCAACGATTAACACATAATGTTTTCTGATAGTCAAAAACTTTTGGCTATCCTTGTTCTTCGATATTATGCGTCCCGCATACAAAGTTGTTCTTCTTTGGTGTGGGATTAGGCGAGAAAAGCGAGAACAAGCGTGGCGTGCTGAATAGTGATCGCCTCCGGATAATGCACAACATTTTATACCGAAATATCTACACGTATAACAATATTGACTATAATCTCTTCGAGTAAACTTAACAAACCAGTGTGCCTACGTAATAATAAGTTCTCCGTTCATGACAATGACTAAATACTTACAATCTTTCGATTTATATGAACTTACTTTGGTTATTATTCAGAACTAGATTAAATTTACATTATCAATCATATACATATGGTTATAAATTCAAGTACAACATAATCTATTTTAATATCTTCATTTTAAAAATATTTTACGCTACAATTAAACATCAAGCTGCGTTTTGAGTTATTTTTAAAAACTTTCTTTCGACTGGAAAAACACAAATATGTATTAAAACAAAGCGAATAAAAATGCTCTTCTATTTGAACTTAGCAATTTGATTCACATACATTTATATCAATTTATATTAAGCATAATAATTTAATAAACTTACCCAAAAAATCATTTTAATAATTATTATTTCGACTAAAAATATATATAAACATTTTAGTGTCAATTCAAGTTATTGTGTTTAAAAAAATACTGATTTCTAATTTTTACAAAAATCAGTACTGATTTTGAAAATTGCAAAAATTATCATTTGATGATTGGAATAAGTACAGAAAAAATGTTTTATTTTTTAAATATAATCAAAAAACGTAAATCGCTTGCACTAATTTTATTAAGAATTTCATTAATTTGATGTCTGTAAACTTCTAGTTGATCATTGATATTAAGCGTAGGGACTTTATTACAAATACGTAAATATATGGGTACTGGATCAAAAGTTGTGCAATGCAATTCTTTTATAAAGTGATTTTTAACGAATTATTCATCGTCTACTAAGGGTTAATTTAAGATAAAAAATGGTTTAAAGATAATCGCATGCGTCACATTAAATATCAGATTAACACTAAGCATTCGAAATTGAGATAATATAAAAGATGATTCACAAAGCTCTTTCCGAGAAAGCTTGACTCAAAAAACTTTTGGTAAAATTTTCGCTTGTCTGGGGATAGCGGGAATCGTAACAGTTATTCATCAAAGCATGCGGAACAAAAAAAGTCGGACGATAATAATGGGATACGCACTTATAACAGTTTTCGGCATGGAATAATTCGGAGCTTAAACATAAAACATTCACAACCTAAGCAAAGTTAAACGGAGAACCTATTTGCATCGAGATCAAATGTCGATGTCAATGCATTTTCTCCTTTAGTTTATCTCAGCTGACTAGATTTATTTATTATAGGAAATATTATCTTAAAAAGCTTACAACTCAAAACGCATTGATACATGGTCAAAATAATAATTAAAAAAGACTTTCTTTATAATTATAATTTAAACTATGCTGCAATTGAAAGTTATACGTATTTTATTTATACTTTAAAAATGGTCAATTTGATTAAAATATTTAATCTATTTTAACTTTTAAAAGATATTCAAATAATGTTATCAATTCTGTTTTTCAGTGTTGTTAAGGAATGAATAAAAATATCATAATAATTATGTCAAATAATTAACAACTATTTCAACTTTTTAGTTGCAAAGCTAGCTCTTAACATGGTATGGTGCTGAAATGACTATCGATCAAATTATATTATTCATGTAGATTTAAATAAATTACTCCATAAGTAGGAACAGTATTTTTTCAATCAATTTATCAATTCCTACTTGAAGCCATGAGTGTTTGTGATGTTTAACATCATTCAAACCACCCTTCCAATCCTAAAACTAACGGGGCATAGCGAAAATGATTAGTTTACCACTAGCTTTGTCCTAATAATATCCTTATACTCCTACTCTCTTCATAAAAATTTAGGTAACTGAGTAACAAGTAGTTCTTGTTGAAAAAATTTCGCTTAGGTTCCTCCAGCGGTGGGCTGCCAAAATGTTAACAAGGGACTCGGTTAACCTGAGAGATATTCGCGGTGTTTCAGACAAAGGATAGATTTTTTATCACTGTTATAGGATTATTCGCAAATTATGAAATCAGTTGAATGTTACTTAATATGCTTTTATTATGTAAAAATATACAGCTATATAATTAAAAAACTCATAATGTCTTTTAGTGTGCACCAGAAATAAAGTATTGTGTGAAAAAAATTCAAATGCAAAAGTCTTTTGTTTCATAATACATACATGTTAACCATTTGCAGCAATTACTGTTGATTGAGAATATTTTTTAATTTAACAAGGGGCTCGCGCGAGCCCCTCTAAGCCCCCTCCAGCCCACCCCTGAGTTCCTCCATTAGAAAGAGACATATAATAGATACAAAACTTAAGATGACAGTACTGAAAATGGCATGCTGAAATAACTATCAAACGTTAATCATTGACATTGATGTGAAACTTAATTTAGGAGTATTTAAATATTACGAAATTAATATCGCATATAGGAGAGACCGGCAAAGTGGTGATCCTTAAGAGAACTTCGACGTCCGTAGAGAAATGTGGAACCATCTTTAATTTTGTTGTTTTTCAAATTTAAGCCTTAACAATTATGTTCCAAATAAATGGTAATATTTTATAATCTAGGTGCATTTTATGTGTTCTTTAATAACTTTTTTCCATGCATACTAAAAAAAAAAAAAATATCATGTATTTAGTGGTCCGTGTGGTTATAAAGTTTGCCGACCGCTGGTATATTGCATAGATATGCGAATTTAATTAAGTAAAAAGATTTGATGCAGTTTGTTAGTATTACAGTAAATTTATTAAATATATTGAATTTGAATCGTTCAAACTATGTACATTCTCACAAATTTTGTCATTAACGACCCGGGTTTCGCCTTTCGGCATCTTCAGGCATTCAAGTGCACGGATGAACTTGAACTGACGCTTAGTAAATGAAAGTTTCGTGTTTATATAAGATATAAATGCATCACCGAGTCCAAAGCCACTGCTGGCAAAAAGGATAAGCCCATGGGAATACCAACAGATTTGACTAGTGAGCAGTTTCAAGAATTATATAATTTGTTTGTCGGCAAAGGTTTTATGATTATATGATTTTATGGTTATATAGGGTATAGAAGAGGAGATGTGGGAAAATTTGATATTTCGTTTAAAATCGGAAGATTTTGCAGCTGTGCTTTGTTGATTTCTAACATTTCTTGGAAAAAGAGCTTATGACTGTCCGTATTTGGGTGTAACATTTTTATCCCTTGTTCCTGATTGAACACGTGTCCTTCCGATATTAAGTGATTAGCAAAAGTAGACGTGTCTTTTTTCAATCTAAAGGCTGCCATATGTTCTAAAACCCGGATGTTCAGTGTTCTTTCTGTTTTGCCGATATAAAACTTTGTACAACAGGACATAGTTTGAACGATTCAAATTTAATATTGAAATTCCACCAAGCACCTTCAGTCGAAATCTTAAATTATAAATATATTGAGTTTAAATATTCACATCAAAGTTTAGATCCCACTTTAAATAAGCATTCGTTTGATTCTAATAGTTATCATGTCAATTAACAGTAATTTAACGTCACATTGAAAGAGTACAGCTATTATTTTATGACTCAATTGAAACTCTTCCTTTATTTTGTTTCGTTCATAAAATACAAAGAGACAAAATAAGAACAGCAATTTAGTCGCAAAAGGTTATTTGGAATTCGAATCACGTGTCCTGGTTATAGCTAATATTGTTTCCCCAACGAAATAAAACGACCGAACAATATAAAAGTAAATTCATTCAAGGTTGAATACCATAAATATAGCAATACTCTTAACCTAAACATATAAACTTAACTCTCATGATATGATGTTATATGACATTTTATTATATATGTATGGAGTGCTTTTTTGAAAAAAAAATATAGGAGGACTCTTGTAAAGCTTTTTTTCTAATCCATGTTTGTTCCCAATTCGAAGAATATGGTTTCTTAATGAGGGTATATAAACAGTTTTTTTACAAGAACTGTTTTTTACTCAGTTGCTCAAAATCTTTTTCTTTTTTCAAAGAGAGTAAGAATAGAAGGATAAGTCTGGGGTAGACCTAGTGGTCCATTAATCGCTCTCGCTTTGCACCATTTATTTTAGGATTGGATGGCTGGATAGAAATATTTTAGACATAATAGACATCAATACCTTCGAACAAAAATCGATTGAAAAAAATGCTGTTTGTACTGGGACTCGAATCTGTGAAATCCGTCACGGAATCCTCGTTTTCCCCACTTTTTGCCTCGATTGACCACCGATCGACGTATTTTAATAGATTGAAAAATGTCAAAGGTGCTACGAGTTAAGTCAATGGCTATAAAAGTAAATGAATATTTTTTGTTGTTGAATAGTTTGTGATATATGCGGACTTGCATGTGCATTATATACAATATATTACATGAACTGCACACTCACACTCACTCCACCGTGATCGTGAGGGAATGAGAAATTTGTGATGGAAAACAAGATAAATGGAGCCCGCATGACGGATTGAACGAAAGGAGATTGTGCTTTTGACGTTACGTTTATGTAGATTGTAGATGTGAAGCATGATTATATTATATGCATTAAATACAGCACGCAATTTATATGGATAGTTAACGCAACTATTAAAATAATAATACAATGATTTAAAAAAAAAAATATTGTCGCATTAATATATGCGGATATGGATTTTTTTAAATCCACATCTACTCTCTTTGTGAACATATTGTGACCTCTTGGTATGGAGGTATTGAACTTTATTTTTTTCCTTTTAGTCCTGTTTGTTACTCAATTTCTCAACTTTATTTTTTTGGAGAGAGTAGAGTTTGAAAATAAAGAGCTATGACAGGACTAGTGGTAACCTAATGTATAAAACAGTAATCATTTTGATGAGATTTGAGTATATTGCGTTGTGTTATTCTATACTGTTATATATATGGATGATTGTGATGCCTAAAATCTCTCACCTTTCTAATCCTTAACACGGGGCGTAGCGAGTGCGATCAAGTAACCACTAGTTGTGTCTTAGCATTATACTTAAATCTCTTAGAAAAAATAATAGTTGAGCTGAGTAACAAGCAATTCTCGCACAAAAAAAAGTACAAAGGTAATATACTACGCATTAATGTCTTTTTTTAGCGCAAACGGATACGCGGTCGAGAGAGTAAATACCGAATACAAAACAATCTGAACGCGAAGAACGGGATTTGGCCTAAGACGCACGGCCGCGTAGCGTTTGTGAACAGTTTGTCTAAAAGAGGTTTGAGAGAGGAGAAATTGTAAGCAAACATTGACATGTTTAATTTTTGCGTCGCATAATAATCGAATACAGAATTGATAAGTTGGATAATTATAAAACTAATTTTGGCATCGAATTAACAAAACTACACTTTTTGAAACGTCACAATTAGGGTATCCAATCCCGAAGCCTTTTTCCAATCCCGGAATCCCGGGATACCGGGATTGAAATTTTCTCACCGAGGAATTTCAAATCCTCAATTCGCTATACTTTTTCCCGGATTATCTTCAAACCTCGTTTTTTTTTAGCTCACCGCGGAATATGAATTTCTCGATTTGACAATTTCGTGTCAATTTTCGGGATTTGCTCAAAATTTCTCAATCCCGAAATCCCGGGATCGCAGCCGTATCAATCCCGGAATTTCGGGATCAGAAAATTGAACGGGATCCCGAATTCCGTGATTGGATGCCCTAGTCACAATACATAATTATAAGCTAGAGTTTTTTTTTATGTTATATAAAGATTTTTTCAAGGTGCTTAACAATCAGCTCATTAAAACTACAACAAATTCAGATAATTATTAATATACAAAAAGTGCATTAGTGATGAGGTTTGTATGATTCATGAGGTCTTATAAATTTTATAACGTCCACCGAGTAGATAATAATTATACAAATTATAAGCTTTTTTTTCTTAAATAATCTATACGATGGTAAGCACATGTTACTTTTTTACCTTGTTAATCTTGTTCTTTTAAAACTCGTTTATCCGTCAAATCTCGTGATCATGACACGGTGTTCCTAAAAACAGTACCTCATTAAAAAGTATCGACGGTAAATCACTAGGCACTTATCTCATATTACAAAACTATGTTCATCCGCTTGATAGGGTCCCGTAATTATGTTGTAAAGCGTTAAGTATAGTAATTATTTTGTCTTGGTGAAGGAAAACATGTGAAAAATAAGATTCTTAAATATCGGTACGTCGTCACAAGTTTGAAACCATTATAGAATTATTGACGTTATTATACCAAACAAGTTTTATTTGTAACCGGATTAAAAAGAAAGCAGAATAATTTACTTATAGAAAATACTCAAAACAGAATGAGTAGGGCATCATATCCAGGACCATTTTTATGACGCCGGGATTCACAATATTTCAATCCCGAGATACTGGGATTGATCATTTACCATAAGTTCATGTTTTCATTTTCACTCTATTCTCCTCATTCCTACTCTCTTTGAAATAAAAAGAGAGTTTGATCAACTGAGTAACAAGCAGTTTTCTTGTGTTCAGGTAAATCTGTTAAGAAGCTATTGGGAAAGGACATGAATTTAAAAAATAAATTGAATCAACTGTCATTTAAATCTTTAGTAACAAAACATAAATAAGTGTACAAAATATCTTCGCCTTCAAATTTATATTGAAGTAATACCAAGCACTATTAGTCAATAAATTTAATTGATTATAAGTATGATATATTTCATGAAGAGATAAAGTGGACATACTTCGATGAAATACAATAAAATAAAAAAAAACTACTTGTACGTTTTACAAGTCTTCAATTTTCTTATCTTAGACCGAGTGGTCGACTATCTTTCGCCATAATTTGGTTGCAGTTTCTACAGGTTCGAATCTACGTAAAGACAATTTCTCCGTTGAGTTTTGGACTTGTGTTCACAGTAAATAATGAAACCGAATGATACACCGTTATAAAAAAGAGTTAAAGTACTTGAAGGTCAATAATAAATTTAGATTTTTTCTATTTTAATTTGAGATCTTGTAAACAAATATTTGATATGTTTTTCTCTTCGTGTTTATCTTGAATGACTAGTCTGCTTATTTTATTATTAAATTCTGTCTTATATTAGAAACCAAATAGATGTATCAATTTCTTCACCGTTTACTTAATATCATGTCCTCGCTTGAAAGCTCTATGAAGCCTTTTCGCTGTGTGTATAGATATAATATTTGAAACCATATGCTTTATTTGTCAGTATTATCTTTTACAAGATCGAATATTGTAATATGCAGATACTAAGAATGGCGGCTTGGGGGTATCAAAGAGACAATGTTGCGATATCGATCGACGACCCACGTACGAATAGTTCTATGATGTAGCAGAAAATAGCGTGGATGCCAGGCCCTGCCATTTTTTTTTACCAATCGTCTATTGAAGAATGTCAAATCGGTCCGTTATTTATGCGGTAGTCAGTCACATACGAAAAGATTTATTGCAAGATGTCGTGTAACGTACTTTTTATTATTATTTGCACGTCTGTCATGTCAAACTATCAGCATAATAATACCTCATTGTTGGCCCTGAAATTGTTACAGCTTATTTATGTATTCATACAAAGTATAGTATCAAAAAACCAAGAAGTTTTCACTTGCATATTTAAAAAAATAAAAAATACTGTAATCCGCAATTACTCAAAATGCTAAGCAAAATTGTAAAGCAGGAAATGGCACGAACAAGAAGGTATGTATCTAAAAAATAAAACACATTTTTGTACTAATTCCACAATTTTTTTATATATTCATGACGAAATGTGGGCGGGAGGGGGCTCGCAGCGGCTCTCGCGAGCCCTTGTTAAATTTCACTTAAGTCATCCAGCCCGTTATGAAACGTCAATTGGAACGTAAACATAGAACCAATATCTGTGTCAATCTTGGAACGCCTCTTTAATTTTGCAATCTAATATAGGTAAACAAATAATTCAGTTATCGATGTTAATAAAATTACGGTACAATATTTATGTATACATAGTAACATTCGATAGCTTTAATAATTAATGCACATAAATGTATAAGATTGATAAGAAAATGTACCCATTTCCCGGAGCACCAGGAGTAGTTTTGTGATAAATTGAAGCCTTTGTTAACGCATTGGCAGCCCACCACTGATAAGGACCGATTTGCCTATGATGAGCATGTTAAAAGTTGATACCAGTAGAGGTGGTAAATGTTCGGACAATAAAGGTTTTGTTGTAATTTTAAGCATACTGCTTATTGTGTTGGCATATTTTTTAATGTGTCTTAAAGACTCTTGCATCATGCCATGCCAATGTTTCAATGAATGCATTATATTGTTTTTTTTATGTCGTTGAATTTTTAACGTTTGAATTATGTTTTGATCACAAATGAACCATTTACCTCATACTGTTACTGTACAGATCAACGTTTCTAAAAGCATACTGCTTATTGTGTTAGCATATTTTTATGTCATGTATCTTAAAGAATTTGGCATCATGCCATGCCAATGTTTCAATAAATACATTATATTGTTTTTTTATGTCATTGAATTTTTAACGTTTCATTTATGTTTCGATCACAAATTAACCATTCACTTCATACTGTTACTGTACGGATCAACATTTCTATGGTGTACGTGTGTAAATAGCATCCTCTCTAAAGTTAAAATCAGTTTACATACTTGGAGAATAGAATCATTGAGTCAGCCACTACTCAATCTTCGTACAAACAGTTATATTTTAATGATCTGATTCACTGTGATTGAAATACAGTTGGAAACTTTCGAGGAAGTCACGGAATACAAAGATGCAGCCTTTGTGTGGCGAAGATTTCTCATCGATGCACCTTCGGATCGCTGTTCAGATATGTAGGGCGATGATCGTCTTTTTGCCTGTTGCGAAAACCGGTCATGAACCTGCAGGCTATCAGTCGGCCAGGTAAAGCAGACGCCGCCCGCTGTGACCAACTTAGTGCGCGGACGGAACTCGACTGAGTCCTGGCGATGGTGGCGCTTTATGCCATCGTGCAATTTTGGCCGAAAGGGCCGGGTTTATGAATAAGAATTATTTGAAAAAAAGAGTTTTCAACACTTAAATACATGATTTTTACTTTTAAATAAAAAATATATGTTCATATATAAAACAATGAGTGGATATGATTGCAGGAGAAGTAATTTTATATTTTTTCGATGGTTTTTTTTTAAATATATTTTTATCCAAAAACTCTTGAGAAACACCTAGTCGTAGGAGGCATTGAACATGATTTTCATACAGTTTATAAAAAGGCAACAATTATAATATAAAATCAACCATAGGATACACAATTAAACTATGTAATGCAATTGTGATAAACCATTTTTTATTGTGAAAATTGTAATTAAAACGGTCGAAAATCAATGGCCGCCAAAACTCCAGTTTGCTCTGTCCGAATGAAGTTTATAATAGCTTAGCACGTGTAGACAAGACGTCTATTGAAGCGATATACAGAGTAAATATCTATTTTATTATAGGGTATAAGAATAAAATGTTAAATCGGTTTTTGTTTTGCGAAAAAGCCAAAACAAAAGTTTATACTTTTTGTAGTCATGTTATGCATTGAAGGGTTAACATCGTACATCTATCGTACAAACTTTAACTTTTCAATTTAGCTATTTGTTTTGTTAAATATTTGATAACAATCGCTTAGTTACAGCTAATATCAAGGTGAATTTTATCAAAGCCACTCACGGTTAAGCGATCGACTGAAGGTTAAAAGAGAACACTAACACCCACGATATTAAATGACATTAAAAAATAGTACAGTTAAGTTTTTTAGATTTTTATGGAAAATCTGTAACGATTTCCTTAAATTGACTTTCAATAAAAATTGAGTATACGGCCAGTGATCATCTTACGACTTATTTATTACCAACGCCATCATTATATCCTTACCCGTCTAATTAAAATACCGAAAAACAACAATGTCAAGTTTAATCACTTGCTGAAATTTTCCATAAGAATTTCATTTGCATACAAAATGGGCACATATGTAGGTAAAAAGTCATTAATATGAAAAGATTGAAAATAAAACTTTAGTTCAATCAAAGTCAATCAACTTTGATAGTCATTTTTTTAATAATAATGATAATTATCATTTTTAAAGTCTTATTAACACTACCACCTCATGGAGTTGATCTAATAATTAAATATTTTAAATAGATCTTTTTCAATTTTCAATGATCTCAGCATGAGTCTCACTTCAGAGGTTATCAATTTCATTGTTATTATTTTAATACGTTAACCACAAATAGTGTTTGTAATCTAAATTGAATGATTATTTATTTAAAAAAAGCTTTATAAATCATACTTACCCATAAACCTATTTAATTTAATAAAGCTTTTATAACTTCTTTTTATTTGTAATCGTATTATATTTGTGTTACTTTGTAGCATACAAAGTAAATGATTGAATCATTATGTAAAAAAAAAATGCCTTAGATTAAACGACTTTTACTCAGATAAAATATATTATTATTGTTTTCATCTCATCATAGGCATCTTTTTGATTCTTTAAATGTGACATAGAAATAGTGAAAAATCTAACCTGCAGTTTCCCTAAACTCCAACCTGCTATCTTTAATCTATTCGAAGATAGATAATGTGACTGACTTACAACCAGTTGTCATTCAATATGACAAGAAAAACATTGTTTGTTGGAAGTATGGATTGGAATATCATGTTAATTGAAAACAAGAAACCGGGATCAAGGTATTTTGATATTGAAAAATACTTTTGAATAAATAGAAACAATCACATATTTTTATAAAATTGCTTTCGATGAATTAAAATAATTTTAATATTCTATGCGTTATTTGAATATTGACAGGCTCAATAATTTATGGGTTTTTTAATGACTTATCTTTACTTTAAGAAACTATAAGCTATTTATGATTATGATAATTTTTTTAATAGCAGTATTTTATAAGAAATACTGAAATATCATTTTTTTACTCGCCTTGTATTACGTTCTTAACTGGCTTTATTTTGTAAAACTATTATTGGTAATATGACATTAAATTTGATACTTTTATTACTCCACTGTTTCGCCTCTTTAAGGTTTACGAATAGAAAAACAGGTCTTAAGTTATAAATTACAAAATGAAGGTCTGGGTCTTATCTCTTTCTACTGGATGCAGAGAGGAAGTTAGATATAAAAGTACTTATTACAAAATAATTACTTTTATAAGGTACGGTATTCCCAATCGAAATAAGTTCGACAGTTATAAACCAGCCCAATCACTGTCGTATTAAAAATGTTTTAATTTTATTAATTTTTAAAAAAATCCAAACTGTGAATTTTTAACCGGGCTGTGAAACGCGTAACATATCAAATTTAATTGCAGATTAAAAATTAATTTCCACTAAGTTACCGCCAAATACATCAAAAACCGTTAATGATATTTGCAATACCGGTCGCTTGATGTCTTTTACAGAGAGAGAGAGGATAGTCAATGTTGGGAGAAATCGAATACATATATATATGGTTAGCTTATAGCTCTATTCTACATTCTGCTTTATGAATCAGATATAGATGAAAAATGAAGAATTAATATTGACATAATAGAACAACATGATTTGGTTTCAGTATTAATGTATAAAGGCGTCCAGTAAAAGATTTGAGCCTTTTCCACAAAATCAAATAGGGCATGAAAGTCTGAAAGCGTATAATTTCTAGGGTAAGCAAAATATTGAATGCCAAACTTTTGAAACTAAACTGTTAATCTTTAATAAAGCACAATAAAAAATATCACCATGTAAAGCTAAGCCTCATACCACGTAAAAAATATATTATTTAATAAATTGATTGCGGTCCAGTGATTGGAAACCGTTTTTTGTTGTAGAGTCCATTAGAATATCGATGTTTTAACAGGTAACGCTGTTATTAATAACGCATCTTGTATTACGGATGGCAACGATGAAAATCTATTATCTATTAAATTGTTGTATAATAGATTAACACTCCATAGGTGAGATTCACGGATCAGAAAAGATCCATTGTTAACAGGTAGCTTTAAAATTGTTAAGTATATATTTTTTATCAATGAGCCATAGTACATAAGTTCGGCTAAAGTTTTTTGTTCACATTTTAATACATATCATAACTTTATAATATTTATTATTAAAACCTAAGGGATTATTTGATTTTGCTGTATGTTTATATAAATATATCGCTTGAACCTTTATTGAAAACGAGCTCTTTTCAGAAAAGATAATCGTCATCAGCTGTTGAGTCACACACAGCACATGCTAATTTGATTAATTTAAAGAAAAAATACTTCAGACTGAAAAATTCAAATATAATTTTTTTGATTGATGCGCCATCAATAATGACTTTAAACATATTCATGAGAATTATTTCATATATTATGTCATCTGATTTCATAAAAATTCACAAAAAACCCTGGGTTGGGTGGTCAAAGTCGTTTGTTTATCTTGCGGTGCTCACGGGCTCGATTCCTAGTATGGACATTTTCATAAATTGTTTTTTAATTAAATTATGTCGTAACGAGAATGACTAGCTTACCACTAATCCTTTCTTAGCCCTATCTTTCTATACCTAATTTCTTCAGAATAGAGTATGTAGTTTAACAACTTAGTAACAAGCTTGAAATGGGATTGTGGAAAATAAAGGATATGTATGCTAAAAAAACAACTTTATTTTACATTAATCTTTATCACCAATGATGTACATTTCAGTAGAACTGTCATATCTCATAACCACAAAAATTAATATTACACACATCTAGATCAATAGAAATTTTAACAACTTGCTGATGTATATTTCAGGCTTTTTGGATATTTTTTATAAAACCAAATAAATATTAATGCCATTAATGACTTATAGAAATAAAGTGTAAGCAATTAAATTTCAAACCAATCAACCATTAATGTGTTTAAAAAAAGCTTTATCAACTTACGAAAACTTGAGAAGCGCCAATATTGTAATACTAGTTCCATTATTGACCGTTATTGATGTGATTTCCAAAACTCTCGCTGTAATATCGCCGTTAGCTTAGGATCGAGCTGGTTACATACAAGATTTGTTGTAATAAATTTGTCAAGTCATCGCCGAGGCAATTAACCTTTCGGCGGCCTCACTTCTCACTCCTCGCGGCATGTTAATTCCGGAGAGACCTTTTTGTTCCGCGAGCGAACCGAACGCCCAAAACAAACTTTGCGTCTAAAAGGGTTTGTACGGACAGCGCTACATTATTAAACTTGAGCACATTTGGCATTTAAAGTGTTAAGAACACTTTAAACAGTTTGAAATCTTTTGTTTTTGATAGATATCGATGTTTTAACCTTGTTTGATCCGTTTGGAAATGATGCATACACTTGACCTTTCAGGAAAAAGACACAAATCAGGGTAGCCAATAATTTAACTTAATTGTATGTATAGAACATCTTAAAAATATTTATTAAATAATACGTTTTTTTTATATTTTCGACTTTGTAATAACAACTTCTCTGGTTTTCCTAATTGAAAATATGTATGTATCTTTAAATAATCCTTTTCTACTATTTTTTGCACGATTTTCTGGAACACAATACAGTGAAACCTTCATTTACACTAATGTCGGGACAGTGTAATTCGGGGTAGTGTAATTGATGGTGTGAATCTCATACAAAATTAGGGATTTGGTTTTTTCCGCAAAAAATGCAAAACAAAAGATTTCCCTTAGTTTTGTAAAAAAATATATAGACGAAATATTTAGTTACCAAGTGATAAAATGCAAAGCGCGCCAAAATCCCACACATATACAGTCGGCTGCTATACGTGTATAGCCTGGCATGTGTTGAATACACAGACGCTAGCCAATATTTGACTGTATGCGCTGCACAGACGCCCGTCTCGTAGTAACGCCAATGGAATGCGACCGTGCAATTGGGGGATTTGCGGGAATATTTCCACTGTATTATGTGTATGATGTGCACATTTTCAATGTTAAACAAAAATAAACAAAAACGGTTTGCAATTGTACACAAAGTCTTTCTTGTCAATCTTACTTAATAAATGTCAAAATTATTTATTAGGTACGCACATTATCGATCTTTCACTGGCGATATTCAAGATATTACTTACAGAGGTTCGAAACGTTAATCACAGAAATAAATCTAATGTGCTTAACAAAAATGTTTGGACACATAGGCGAAATTTCATGGTATTTTTTTAGCAATCTAACACAACGATTCGAATTTTGAATCATAACAACATCGTTCGTGATTCATTTACGTAAGATGTATTCATAAGTAAGATAAGCCATCGCTGGTCCTAACGCTCCAATC
This sequence comes from Himalopsyche tibetana, assembly GCA_030503985.1. Taxonomy (NCBI): domain Eukaryota; kingdom Metazoa; phylum Arthropoda; class Insecta; order Trichoptera; family Rhyacophilidae; genus Himalopsyche; species Himalopsyche tibetana. Next base: position 5,244,495 of record JAPJYX010000015.1, read on the forward strand.
AACCGCTTCGTATTGCTCGGGACGTTACGTGCAACTTGAATGTACTCTGATTTGCAGTGTACCGGTATAACTAGTGAGTAATCGTATTCACAGATAGCTTTTTGTATTGTGGCAAAGAAGTGGACACGCCTCTCTTTAGTGTTGTAAATGGAAAGTTGGCAGACTTGAAAAATTGCATAGGAACACACCTGTTTTGTGGCGAATTTTAAAACGAAATGGGATTAAGTGCGATGTGTAAAAAGACGAATGCCTGAAATGAAAATTTGTAAATAAAAAATACTCAGTGGTCTTAAAAAAAATCGTTTATAAACAATGTTGCCAGAATTCTAAAACCAAAGACATTCACTATTTCGAATGATAAAAAAAAATAATTAAATAATTATGGAAAAAATTAAAGAAATATACAAATTAAAATTTATGTAGATAAGTAAATAGTATGTTTACAGAAGAAATAGCATACAAAATAGTTATAATAATCAGCAGGACTAACAGTAATTCAAATAATATATACGGATTGGATACAATAACAGGAATTACACTTTGATTTAAATACAATTCATACAATCCTAACAGTTTTATTAAAAATATTTTTGGAGCTTAAAATATGCTTGCCACCTTTGCTCAATAAAAAAATCTATAGTCATTACAATCGTAATCAAAACACTTAACTCTTATACGTGTCATTACATTTCACTTTCAAATTTTTAATTAATTTTTAATTATATACCTTATACACTATCTCATAAACTTCTTATAAACTTATACATACTATCTATAAACTATACTATCTATAAATACTATACTATCTCATAAACTTATACATATCTCATAAACTTTTCAATATCGTTAAGAAACATGCTAAATGTAATATTTTCAATACAAATACAAGACAAATCCATTTTTTTGTGGGGACATTTTTTGAAGACGTGATGTTTTTTTATAATAATGATGACATAATTATAACCTACAATTTTTTATTTTTATTATTTCATTTTTTAAATCAAATTTTCACACATCGGTCGCTGTGTTAATTAGTCAGCTTGGTCGAATTTCAATATTAAATTTGAATCGTTCGAATTTTGTACATTCCCACATGCTTTGTCACTTACGACCAAAGATTCGCCTTTCGACATCTTTAGGCATTCAAGTGCTCGAATAACAGAAGATGGCAAAGGCAAAACTTAGGTCGTTAGTGAAAGAACATGTGAGAATGTACAAAATTAGAATGATTCGGAGTTAAAGAATATTTTGTTATTTGTAAAAACTTACTCTCTATTGGGCCTAGTGTTCAGATAATTCGAGTCTCGAAAAGCTTATTTGTGTGTGTAAGGGGATTACAGAAAATTTTGCTTAAAAAGAGGCCACATGCTCAAAAAACGTTGATAAACTATGCTCTGATCAACAGTGAAAAGGCTACGGTTCGAAAATGATGGTTATCCTGTGCAATATGAATAAAACCACACCTGATTTTGCAATATTTAAGACTAACAATATGGCACCATTAGTACTATGTTATATTCAATGTAGAATAGTTATTTCAAAACGTAACAAATAGCTTTGGGCTAAATTAGTGAATGCGCTGCCATATGTTACAAGCTCAGACAACCTTATACGAATGCAAATAATGGGTCTATCAATATTTCAAATGGCTAAAAAAATCAAGTTTTAATCAACGGAATAGCATATTGTTCATATTTTTTGCTGCAGTGATATATGATGGACCGGCTTTCACTTATCTATTGTAGTTTCTTTTCATTATATTGTAACTCGTTTGTAAACACTTGAAGCGATAATTATTTATCATTGTATACACTATTTAAAAAGAACGACAGATGTGCGTGTTATCGATACAAATTGAAAACTGACTGATTTATTTGGAAAAAGTTAGTATATACGAACAATCTCTCCTGTCAATTCTTAATCATTAAATGGTAGAACTATATTTTAATAATGTAAAAAAACATCAATGTATTTTAATAAAGTAGTTCCGAGACGTAGATGTTTACATTTATTTCCATCCAACCAATCCTTAAATTCGAGCTGTCAGAATAGTACTATCTTACCACTAATAGTTTCTTAACTCATTAATACCCTCTTTTAAAACAATAGGATTCAGGAATTAATAATAACCAATTCTCGTTTAAACAACTATTGTTGAGTTGTTCTGTAAGTAGTCTTTATGCATACTACATTGGGTGTGGGCGTAGTTGAAAAATAGTCATTATATGTTTTTTTTCAAATCCATGTCCGCTGCCAATGTTGATCATAATACCTCTTCTTTCATAGAGAGTAGTAGGGATAAAAGGATAAAGTAAGTACAGGATTAGTGGTTAACTAATCGCTCTCGCTACGCCGAGTTGTCAAACGATCGGAAATAGTGGGAGGGGCATCACTAACACCCATGCCTTCCAACAGAAATCGATAAAAAACAATCGAAAAATACTGTTCGTACTATGACTCGAACCCGGGAGGTTATTGAAGGACCGGATACATAAAATAAGTAACATTTACATTTACGAGAAATAAACAATATTGGCAATTTATCAGGTAAGAAATTCAACTGAAGTTGTTTTTAGATACGAATTTAAGCGATTACTTTAAAGCTTCTTGGCTGTTATAATATATCAAAGGATAATTGCATGCAGTGATAATCCTTCGAAAGTGGCAATCGATCCTAGACTGTGTATCGGTACTAGAATGCATTTCCGGCACCCTTTCCATTATTTTCCTGCCCGCCTTTTTAAATCCCGACAGTCATAAATCTTTCCGACGACGGGGCCATTGTAAAGGAAAGAAAAAATCCCTCTAGTTTTCACCCCCTAAATACGTAGAGAGCTTAACTAAAAAAGTCGATATATTTTCGCCTTAAAGATAAGTTATGCGACGGTGTTTGATACAAGTTTTTGAAGATCTCAATTTAAGTGCATATGTATGTTTTAAATTAGAGTGAGGTTTTTTGATCATGCCCGCTCAGAAAGCATATTTTAGTCTGGTCACAGAAAAATACATTCATCAAAAAACAGAACTATTAATATGACAATTTAGAACAAGTTAAAAATCTGATTTTGGTGCCTATTTCCATTTGATTTATTACCCAGGATAAACATATTAGATGTGTATATAAGTATATATTATATATGCCCTCTTTTAATTTCGAACATATGGCTTACTAATGGAGGTATATCAACAGAAGTTTTTCTACGAAAACTACTTGTCAATTACTTGTTCAACCTCTTTTTTTTAAGAGAGTATAAGGATATAAAGAATAGGATTTAACTAGTGATTAGAAAATTGATATCGCTACGCCACTTAGTTTTAGGATTGGAAGAGAATTTTTTGACGTCACTGAAGCTATCGACGTTGACCACTACACCACTGCCCGACAATATTGTGTTTTATACATAGTGCTATAAATAACCTAATCTAATTTTATCTAACCTTAAGTATATGGACATATTAGAGGTGAAGTGAGCGAAGTGGTATTGAAAAAAAAATGTTAGGTGCGTTGTAATATTCTACGCGTCCTAAAGTATCGTAAAAGTGAAGTCACCTCAGTTAATACACTTTGACATTGTGTTATCTCCCTTTAAATAAAAAATTGCCATACACCAAATAACCAAGTAAATACATGATTGTACTTTTAAAAAAATTGAAGAAAAATGTTTTACCATTTTAATAGTGCATGTCTTTCATTTTTTTTATCAATAAATAATTAAATCAGATTATTGATTCGATTCTGAATTGTCATAGTTCTGTTGTTTGCTAATTTCATTTGTCCGATTACCTTTTTTTCAACAAAAATTATATGCTCGTTTTTTAGTTTTTGTTGGGATAGATGAAAAAAAATGAAAAACGTAGATTGAAGATTTTTCTGTGTTTTAAATCAAAATCTTTCAATTCAATCAATTTATTTGAAGGTTTGTTCGTGTACGTCATCAACATTAATAAATAAGATTTAAACACATTCAATTTACTTTAAAATTTTCATAATTTTAGTTAAATATCTAATATTTCAGACCCAAATCGCGGGAAATATTAGCTTAAATCGAGTACAAAACATACAAAAAAGAAACGGGACTGTAAAAAAGCTACTGTTGGTATTTATTTCGACTTTATGCCATCGTCAAGTTTAGTGTTGAAAATGCATCATGCAAACATCATAAATGCATTTTAAATTAATCTGAAATATACAATTTTATTTATTAAGAAGAAAGTACTAGTTCAATAAATATTGATAGCCACTGTTTAAATGCATTATTTAAAACACAGTTAGATGCAATAATAATGACGTTTTCTTATAGTTTATTTTGTATTCACACCAAGGCTCTATCGCTATCGTTTTTAATTACCACCAGCAAAAAGCTGTAAAAGCTCTACTTAAACAAAGCACATGAATGCAAATTCAATTTATCCGCAAAGGTATTTCGCTTGTGAGGTTCGTTAGATGTTGATGGCGTCTTTTGTCTTTATCCCATTTTAGCCTTAACCCGCACAAAACAAAAGGCTTAACCTTACGTGTAAATCCTTTATCTAATATGCAAGCATACGCTATAGTACTTGAGTAATATCACAGTGGCGCATATCGATGGCTAAGAACTAAAATATTGCATCTCCAATTTCGGTCGAAAATGAGTTAAGCACTGAAGCTTATATTTTTATGTGTAAAAATATTGCAGTTCCAAAAAATTATATCTTTATACTAAATTACAAAAAAATACTATTAATTAATATCTTTATACTAAATCAAAGTTTTTATTTGAGTGGAGAAAGTTCATTTATTTTATTTACTGTATACATTGAGTAAAAAAAAACTTTTTTTAACCTGAAAGATAAATAAATAAACTTTAATTATACAACTAAAAACTCAATTTTATATAACAATATCTTACTGGCAAACTTTAAAATTCATTTTTATTTATATTATGAATGATTTATGGATATCCAATATTTATAAATATATGTTTTAAATTTTGGCTCAAGTGTTAGAACAGTCTTATATTTGACGTATATATAACAAAAAATGATTGCTATGAGCAAAAATGAACATTATTACGACATCAAATTGTGTAGTTATTATTAAAAAGGTTGTATTTTTAGTACGGAAAAAGTATTTGTTTATATATGTGCTAGAAGCATAAGCGCCAAATATGTTTGATAATATATTTTTATTCTTTTCATTGACAAAGTAAGTTGAGTTTTTCAGACTATGTTTACCGCTGCCAACACGTACTTCAATTCCGTATTATGTTGTACAGTAACACTGAATTGAGTATGTATATGAATTAACAACCATATATATGTATATATTTTAAGTATTTCATGTTAGCGAATAATCAACGCTTTCAGATATCCTTTCTATTCGGTTTCGGTGTTAACGGATTTGAACCATAGTGCGCATAATCGGTTTATTTAATCATTGTTTAAATAAAAGGTTAACACAATGAATTACAGTTAGCACTTATGCCGTATACATTTGAAAAATAGTATAATGCTGAACATATATAAAGCAAAAATAAAATCACAAAAGAGAAAAAATGTTATTTACTTAAACTATACACAAAGTTCATCTTTAAATATGTCTTTTTTGTGTGCTACAAATCAGCTAAATTGCCTTTAAAACTGTCGCATAATATGACCGAAATATTTACGGATTTGTGATCAAATACATGGATATCTCTGTTGTTTAATTTAACTTCTCAGCCACTTTTTTAGGCGGTTAATTTATACGATTTCAGTTAATCACATAAATTTTCATTGCATTCATATTTTCTCGTTATTATCTACAAAATATATCTTCAACACTTACTCATATACACGGTTGCATTTTCATTGAAACAATATGTTTTCATATAAAATAAATAGTTAAATATAGCTTAGCAAATTGCATGTGGCTTGATTAATCAATACTTCTTAAACAGCTCGGTAAAAAAATAATTGTCATTGAACAATTCGAATGCTTAAAATTCTATACTGAAGAAAATATATTCTTTTCTAAGTTTGTCAGGCTTCAGTAGAGCTGTCGACTCTTCTGCCAAATAAGTCACCGTCAGTCACAACTTACTCTATATTCAAAGCGACGAGTCTCGTTCCGTGAAAGCCTGCCCACTTTTCGGAAAAAGCTTCATTGCCTAGAAAAGATCATCTGTCTGAATAGAAGCTCGTTTTTGAATGAAATTAATGAACCGTCTTGTGGTTGAAAATGACAAATTGTTTTTGACCCAAAATGCTAATTTATTTTACAACAGTATCTGCCACAAGAGTATTGTAAATTGAATTAAACATCATATAAATTTTTGAGTTGAGTAAATCTTTTCAAATAATTTTCAAAATGTGCAAGCTGAAATTCTGCAAGCTAAAAATGTATCCTAATAAAGTTTTAAATAACCATATCTTGTGATTATTCGAGTATTTATAATGCCAAACCAAGTCTCACGAATAAAAAAATATAATTGAATTCACTTAGAAATATCAAATATAAAAAAGCAAGGAAATACATATCTAATTGACAATTTTCTAACGTTAGCAATTTAACAACAATATGTTCCTATATATTACTTTTTATCGTAAACGTGTATGACCTATTTCCTGCAGTAAGTAAATCGTGCTTTTATTTGAATTTGTAGGTAAACTTGAAACGTTTTTTTATCTAAAAAACTATCAGGGATTCATACCATAACTTTCGAGGCAGTATATGTAGGCAAGCAAACAGCCCTTCGCGGCTGCTTTTATGTAGAATGTATGCTAATTCAGCACATATGTCACCCTCGGAGGGCGGAGAAGCTTTTCATTGCTATAAAGCACGGGAGTGAGAGCTTTTCTTCACCCTCTCGACGGGCACAAAGCCTTCAGTTTGAATATGTCGCAACTGCAAGCTAGAGATATATAACCTTTAAATGTTAGACATCAACCAGACTATCATACTGTTCAATGATTTTATACCTATATTGGAAAAAGCTAACGTGACAGTTTACCGAAATGATGATATTGTTCATTCAATTTAAACATGAAGAATATTTTGTGAACGAGTTTGTGTAAATTGCGAGATTTGAATGATCATTTTTGATGAAGTAAATTGTCAGTGTCAATTTTCAGAGGAAAGCCATTATATTAAAAAATAACACTTTTTTTACTAATCCCAATTTTTTTAGATGGGACCGGGACGGGACTGGTTTCACTCACTACGAGCATTATAGTGTGATAATTATAATCTACTCTCCTCAAAAAAAGAAAGGTTAAGCAACTTAGAAACAAGCATCTAGATTTTTCAGTAATGAGATATCACATTTTTGCTGAAATGTACATCTTTGGGGACAAGAATCATAATTCAACATATGCTATTGGTTTTAACACAATATCATAGTCACCCTCTGTGGTCAATTTGGTAAGGGTTTTACCCCAGCAATGAGGCCAGCTGAGTTCAGTTCTCAGTAAGGTTAATGATATATATTTTGTTTCAATTTAAGTTGAAGGTCTTGATATGGGTCTTTGTAAAATCTTTTCCTTTTGAGTTGATCTGATGATAATTCATTTCCACTAAGTATTGACAATGAACACTTTAAAAGTGATCAAAATATTTGGCGTATTGGCATTTAGGCGTAATATTGTTAATATCTTTAAAAAATCTTTTTCAGATTCTTTCTTCTCTTTGCTTATGCTTTTTTTGTATTTGGAAAAGATATACTGTCGGTTTGATGCAAGAATTTATTAAATTATAATTCACAAGAAGGATATAATTTTATCAATGATGCTTTTAATCCTGGTATATGCATAAAATACAACATACGAATTTAAATGGTATGCCATTTCACAATATTGTTGACTTTTTTATTTTATGAAAAATTAAAAAATAAGCACTTTTGTGAAGCACTCAGTGTTGACCAAATTGTAAAATAATGACTTCTTACAGCAAATCGACTATATAGAATTTGCAAATGATTCAATTCTGATTCTTTTTAACACTCTCAAATGGATATCACAAAATAACTATTTCCACATTTCTCGCCCCTATATAAATCTCTTATAAAGCCACCACCAGTGGTGTATACAACAAATAAAGTATAGAATGGGTGAGCATTTTAAATAAATATTATTTATTTACACATAACTGTATAACTAGTGTGTAGTGTATAAACCATTGAAGAATTTTAGCTCTCGATTGCATAATTCATCTTAATTATTAATGTTTTTAACACATTCATAAAAATATCAATATTTTTAAAAATAATATTGAGTATTTTTCAATAGCATTAATTTTATAACTATGCTGTTTGATTGATCTTCCACCACTTGTTGTGAAGACATTTGAAACACATTTATTTATCCATGTCCGCTCCCAATGTGGAGCATATGGCCCCCTAATAGACGTATCTCAACAGAAGTTTTTCTTCCCCGACTGTTTGTTACTCAGTCGCTCAACCTATATTTTTGAATTAGAGTAGTAGGGATAGAAGGATACGGCTAGAACAGGACCAGTGGTTAACCAATCGCTCTCGCTACGCCCAGTTATTAAAATATCGGAAAGGGCAGGATGGAATTTTTAGACACGCATGCCTTCGAATAGAAATCGATGAATCAATCAATAAAATGCTGTTCGTACTAGGACTCAAACTCGTGAGATCCGGCACATAACCCCACAACGCTAACCGCTGCGCTATATAACTCGATATTAATGTTAATAACATTTACCAGCAACGAAATCGAATAACTTTACAATTTGGTCTAGCGACACTTACTATTATTAGTGAGAATATGCAATTTGTTTTCTTAATTTTCACAAGTTTATCGCCATGTTTAATGTACACATTTAAATCATTTATGTTCCAGAATGCTTTTTATGTTATTCTAAGTGCTATAAAATTATCAATGACACCAAACCTGGTATTCAAGCGTATTCCACACCCACCACTGTTGTTTACCCTGTGAGGTTGGATTGAGGCTGGCTCACAGGGTAATTCCATTTGAATAAATTGATGCACCTTGTTGCTGAGCTTTTCACAAAGGTTCTATTCAGGCTGTGATTTTGTTAGACTTCCGGCCACCGCAGAGTGTTTGTATATTTCCCTCAGGTTTTCACCGCCACACGTACGACAATTTTTCATCGTCTACGTTGAGTTATTTTTGTACTGATTCTCTCCCTGCTTATACTCATTGTGTTTTTTTTTAAAATACTAAGCGAATATAAAAATAAACATTTGTGAATATAGGACATATTGTTGTGCTATTTTTTATCACGACAATTTCCAACCGTCATGTTGAAGTGACTTTTTTTCATTCAATCACTATTTCAAATATTTTCCTTTTTTTCAAATTACTTTGCAATTTGAAGTACGAATCGGTTTCAGAAAAGAAGCTGATATCTCACTTTTTAAAAATCACGACTTCTTTCTTCTTTCCGTAGCTTTATTCTAAGTGTGAATTTTATTCAACGGCACGTAGATTACCAGTTGTGTGAGAAGTGCAGATGGATCATTTTATCAACAGGGAGGAAAAATCAAAACGTGACTATGCAAAATTTTTATATTGTTTTAACCACAAACCGAAAAATAATTATATTTAGCTGTGAATGTCAAATCAACTGCCCGTTCAGTATGTATGTAAGTATTTAAGTAAAACTGCAAAATTTTTAGATCAGGGATGCCCAACTGAACTTGGTGTGTCAAATAAAATAATCCATGTCTATGATGGGCCACACATTAATATTTCAAATCATTATAATATGATATTTTTATTTTTTCAAATTCTTTTATTTATATTTTTATGATATATTTTTGAATTTATTTTACCAATACAAAAAATGCAAAATGTATAGAAGTTTTAAAACCTTGAAAGTGCCGCACGAAACATTCAATAGTGTCACATGTGGCCCGCGGGCCAAGGCTCAGGTATGTCTACTCTAGATGCTACTATTTTTATTGACGAAAGTCATAAAACACTATCTACAAAAGTCTAACTATTCAGGAAAGCCAAAAACGCTGTTTATTATTTTGTAACTACTAATTTTAATTATTTTTTAGATATGATATTTTAAATCATTGAAAATGAAACTTTATATAGTCAACATTAAACTTTAGATCTAAGAAGATATTATAAAAGATTGGCATAACGTTATTTTGGCTACTATGTAGGCAATAATGAAAAATAACATCAACAATAAAACGAACAACACTTTTTTGTAGATAATGTTGTTTGACTTTAATCTCTCTTATTTAGTAAGTAATAAAAATTATTTCTGTATGAAAATATAAAATATTTGTAATGCATCTGTAAAATTGCCAGAATTGATATTATATTATATTTTCATTATATTCAAACAACATTATATAATGTTTACATTATCCAGATGGTTTCATTCAGTTTAGCTTTTATAGAAAGTTGAAAACTTCAACTGCGATTACTCAGAACATAACATTTGGGATTGTGGCGGTTTTGTTTCAGGGGGTGCAAAATATTCATGATTTTTTTTCAATGACTGCGAATAACTTTTTTAAAACTTGTCTTTGATTAAGTATTAAACTACTTACATTGACACCTTATCCGACATATTATATGATAAACGGTCACCATAAAAGTTTAATATGGAATACTCAATCAACCATGATAAGTTTTCTAAATTATATCGAGCCAGATTCAGTCAATAAATCTAGTTAGCTAATCTATTAACTATTTAGATATTATTAGACGTGCACCTCAAATTACTTGCATTTTGCTTCATATTAAGTTACTGAAAACCTCATTTAACTTGAGCACTTAAATCGTTACACTTGGCCTCACAGATCATTATATAGTTAATAATTAATATATTGTTAAAAAAGTTTCCGCCCTGTATATAACAAAAATAATAAATATAATACATTCGTATTTTTTTCTCATCACAAGTTAACTATCATAAAAATCTAAAAAAATATCAACCTTAAACTGAATATTAATAAATATAGTATTAAATTATAATGATAATAAATGTATGTATTTATTTCTTTTAAAGTAATAATATGTTTAATATCGATTAATGGAATTTATTAAAATACATTATAGTTAATAATCTTTCGATCAATCATAATATATTCTAGTTATAAACTAATATGGGTCATAAAAATGCTACTGTCGTAAATAGAGAATAGGAAAACAACATGTTTATAAGACTCTTCCGAAAAAATCATTTCGTATCTATGTACATAAAAGTACATTTTATTTTATAATCCCCAAAACGTCAAAGCTATGCGTTGTCAGCTTTTGAATATATTTCTGCCATCCATACATTTTCCACTGACTAGATGAAGAGTTTAACAGATTTTACATAATATATGCAACGTGCCAGTCAAGTAAAACGTCATATTTTCTATTAATAATTATGAGGTTACTGTCAAGAGTTTTTAAGCATTTGCTTGTTTTTGATTGGGGTTTTTTTTTGTTAAATTATAATGTAATAATATACGAAACCTTCATATGTAGAGCTTTAAAAGCGGGGATCAGTTTCTTGGTTGACTTGATGTTTATCTCACGTATTCTAGCTTCAACATCTTATAATATTAAAGATTTCAACTCAAGGCTTAAAATGGAATTAAACAATTAAGGAAAACCCTTTACGAATAGTGATTGTATTTTTTCAGTTAAAAAAACGTTCAATACATTTTTTTAAATACGAATAGTCTTGATGTCTTATTATTTATTGCATCTTTTTGTATTATTGTAATTTTATCAAGGGCCTTTACTTGGAACCCTAAGCAAGTACATGTCTTTAATTTGATATTATAGGTGAATTTGAATTTTTAATAATGTAAATATTTGAATGATACCTATTTTTTATGATTTATTAAATACATTAAAATAATTAACAATATATACTGGTACGTTGAAACAAGAATTGATTGTGTCTTTATTATCTTTTCTTTTTGTTTCCTTTTCATTTACACTATTTGGTGCTTTGAAACTATATTCTTTTTACGGCAACTTAACAAATACGGTGTGAATAGACGGCTACCATTTTGCTGAATATAGAAATAGTTGTCGCAAATCTAATTTCACCGCGATTTATTATACATTTGCAGTAATATCGTTTTTATTCTTTTAGTATTAAATTTTAAAAAATACTTGATTCAAGTGCCACAGTCCTGTATAAGTGTCTCAAAATCCGGGCGTATAATTCTCATATGTTTCATAGCACTCAGTGTCCAAAGGCAAATATTAATTTGTTCGTAAAAAGCCTCACATGTCGCGTTTAATTTAGACAGATTTAACCGGAAAACCAGTTGCAGCTGACCCTTTTGCACGGTGTCCGTAATAAATTGAACCGGGTCTAGCATTATGACATTCCATGGGTTACGTCTAAAAGGTTATAATATCATGAAATATATTCACGAAAACATTATTTACTTATTAAATACATGCCTTACAGTGCTGTTTCGCGGTTTTTAGTTATGGCAACTACATATAAAAAGCAGTACAGACACTTATAAAGTCTAAAATAAAATAAAAACAGACTTTGCCAGATAGTTCAAGGCTTGAATTTTGAAATAACTGTGCGATAACCGTACCATGATGATGTTTCGAGTAGGAAAAATAAATATTCTTGTCTAGTTATCTCTCTTAATTAAGCAAGATTGGCGACAATAGCAGCATCGTCAACTTTCATATATCTGTTTCTGTCTACGATATATGAACTTCCTGACTTGATGTCTTATATTTTCGATTTCATATTATTGCAATATCTCAACTATTATTTTACTTAAATATGAAACCTTGTGAATGGAAGTTTGCTTTCGGTGCTAAAAGCCGACGAAGTATCATTATTTTCTGTTTAATAACGCTATTTAAATGCAAAAAAATAAAGCCTTTCGTAATACTACGTAAAAAGAGACTGGAATATATGGACTATCATTTCATGTATGAAAAAAATAGACTATGTAGTGGAAGCGCAAATGAGAAAATAATCTTTTTCCGAATGCCTCAACGGTTAAGGCTTAACCTAACGTCTAATTAAAATGAATTATATATTGAAAAACTACTTTTGTATATATGAAAAAGATAATCTACTTGTTTAGCACTTTATGAACTTTACGAAAAACTAGGATCATCTCATCTGAAGTGTGAAGAAAACCATCGTCACGTATTTATCAATAATTTTACAGTAGCAATGACAGTTGAAAACATATTTACAGCTAAGCAAACATTAAAATATTTTTTTAAAAAAATGTAGTGTATGTACAAAGAATATTTCCACCTCTTGAAACAATAGGTTTATCTTTCTGGTCTTAATAAATTTGTATGATAAAGTTATTATAAAAATTCTTCTTAAATTACAAAACGTGGAATAACAAAAAATTTTTAAGAAAATTATTAGGAAGCATAACTATACTAGGAGTAGAAGAGGAATTCATAAAAAAAACTCTTTTTACAACAGTTTAAATAATATTTATGAGACGTTTACTTATGAAATCACACATTAAATATTAAGATAAAATGTTATAGAAAATATCAAAGGTGTTTTTTACATCAAATGTGGGAATGGAAAATAATATTTCTATTGCTGAATTGAAAAGCAATTTTCAGTATATTTCAATTCAGTATCCATGTTAAAACTTTCTTATATCTCTATAAAACTTTTAGAAAGCTTAAAGTTTTACAGCAGTTTAAGCTGCAATGCAAGTTTAAAATTTAAGTGCTACCACGATTTACGGATGTTACGAAAAGAGAAGATTTTCCTTAAACATTTAACTATTTAAAAGTTTTTCAATTTAAAAAAAACTACAATGATAGGTTTGTTTCTTATTTATTTTATACACCATGAAAGATAAAAGTTCCATTCAAAGCATTGCCTTCTTTTTTTGATTTTCATACTTCACGTATAAAATAAAAAATATTGACAATCACCTACTGGTGAGTGGTCATTATTTAGTGTTCAACTCTTAGAAAAACTTTTCCGGGTGACAGAATAAAGACTATGACTAAATATATTTTTAAACCAATTATCAATACAAAAAGAATCATGTTTTTACTCTTTGGTATCAGGATAGAGTAGCGTGAAATATTTAAATGGATATATTTTACGCGTCTTAGTAATTAAATAAAATTAAAATGATTTCAAAAAATATTTTAGGTAATTATTTGTTTACCTAATTGAATAATTATTATTTGATCGTAAAATATAAAATTCCAATCAATGCAACTCAGCATCCGGAAGCTGTCTGAAAATCATTACATTTTAATCCCGATACCTGATGCAGGAATATATTATTCAATCAGCTGTGCAAAGTTTGCCGGTCGCAGGCTGTGTGCAGTAGATGCACTTCGTTGGCAGTCGCGTCCCGACGCCTGATTAGGGCGGACGCCGAACGACAGACGACGCTCTCCCTCTTAATAGCGGCGTCGTTTACGAAAGCTGCGAGAGAGCTTTCGTGATAAAAATACGTTTCAAAGTGACATAAACATTCATTACTTATCAAAATGTAAATAAACTCATCCCCATTTATGACAGTGTTTCATCAACATATAAATATTACTATATATCACTTTTTTAAATATATTTGTGATTGAATTTGAAAACTGTTTAAAACATATAATTTCTTGTCAACTATGAACAAACTATTACCAAAAAGTGCAATATGTTATAATATATACCATATTGGCCTACAATTTTTTCATCACGTCGTTTTTTTATGTTTGAAAGTGATATAAACTGTGGACAAAGGTATTTTGAAAAGGGTTTCAAAGTATTTCAAAGACATTGTTTTACCAAAGGACGAGTTTTCCAAGCGATTCTACAGTTGATTAAGGTAAACAACTATCCCTTTCATTAATTGTTTGTTTCAGGCCAAAAGAAACTTTGGAGTTGTATGTTGACCCGAAAGTTTTCGGTGAGTGTAGAAGCACTAATTGTTAACAAACGTGAGCTTTCACAATTAAATCTTCGCCGAACAAAGCTCAGTTTATTGTTTTCGTATTGCAGTATAAGTCAAATAATATTCTTTCAATAAGGCGCTGCGCTTAAAAACCCATTTAGGTTTGCGTGTTAAAAAATCATTAGCAATTTCTCTTATACAAAGAATTACTAATATCGTTGGAAATTTGTAATTTTTACATATTTTAAGGCAAACAATCTAAGGTGTTTTTATCTTTACTGCGTTATGAAAACTGAAAACTTAATATTTTGTAAAAGTTTAATTGGATTCAGAGAAGTGAAATTGTTAATTATGTTTAGTTGCATTGTTTCAAAAGAAAATGATTTCACAGAATAAATTTGAATTAAATTTTTAGTGCCGAAACAATGATTATGTGTTATCGACCTACAAAAAAGCTTATTGTTTTATATTTAAAGGATTTCGTTGGCTTTGCAAAATTTTGATAGGCCGAAAAATTTACTGATTATAAAAAATATTAAAATAATAAGCACGAAAGTAATCCTCATTATATCGAAACCTTTCAGTGAAACATGAAGATAAAGTAGCTTATACTTAAAAAAATAAAATTCAAAAACAGATAAAATAAATTGCACGATTTTGGTCGGCGAATCAATAATAATATGTCAAACATTATCATTCGTTTTCGCTATTTGACATACCTATTCTAGTATACATAACGTTATCAAATGAAAATAATTGTTTAAAAAATTTTGGCAAATAAAATCGGTCATATAGAAAAATAGCCAATTAAGTTCTTGATAAACAGTTTAAGCTAAGAACTTACATGGCTCAACTGAATATTCAAATCTACCTTACAGGTAGCAGTATATTTAATTTCACATAGATTAGATTATACATATAAGTTTTTCAATGAAATATATTTTCCATGTTTCAAAATAAATAATTACGAAAGCGAAAGGTAAGAACAGTAACAAAGAGTATTGAGACCGAATAATAAAATCATCAAAAAATGCATCGCGTTGAAATTTCGTGATTCACCATCCTACTTATAGCATCAGTTGTGAAATAAAATATTGAATATTGGCGTGGAAACAAATGAGTAAGATGTTGTTAAATTTTATTTGCAACAAAAGATTGCCGTGATACATTGCAAACCGCTGTCAGTGAAAAAACTCGCCAAGTGGAAGTTCGTTTTTCGCAGCTTTCTGGACACAGCTGCGGTCGTTAAGAGATAACGTTCTGGACCGCATTAATTGGGCCCCAAATTGTTTCCGGACGCGGCAAGCCTCCACCGGACGCTAGAAAAGGCTTAGCCGGATGTCTAAGCTTAGCCCCCGAAAGCTTTTTTCGAAGACATATCAATGACACGTATATAGATGCTCAACTCATTTGGAATTATATGTTATTGTATTAATGGTTATTTGATTTGGTGGTGTCTAATATTTACCTGATTGAATAATATATGAATATTCTGCTAAGCCATTTTGCACATGACATGAAAAAGAAAAATTAGGGAAAACAGGTGGATTTTTTTTCATAAATTCCTATGGTATTTCCTTGAAAGAAAAGTGACTAGTTACTATTGACAAAAAAAACATGTAATTAGCTAAGATGCGGAAAGGTTTTTAAGGTAAAGGAAAAGTACACGTAGTTTATAAATAAATTAAACTATCTGTATATTTACAGTATATACGTCTCACTTTAAGGGTATTCACTGTCAATAATTTGGTGGAAAGGCATTATTTAACAACGAAAATATTCATTGCACTAATTCCAATTTTATTTTATAAGATTATCACCAATTCACTAATGACGAGTATTTTATAATCAGAAAACGGCTCTGATATTATAAAATAAAAGTGGAATTAGTATACATGTGTACTATTTTTTTTGAGTATATAAGTCTATAATATTTTTTTTTATAAGAAATAGTTTTTCAACAGTTCAGAGGAGCTTTTTACATGAATGAGCTGTACATGAATCAGCCAATCAGCTTTTGTTCTTCCTTGTGGTCAGCTTTGTAACCATATTTAAATATTCGGTTCAGTGAATAACATTTTCTCAACAGATAAACAAAGTAATTTAGTAATTTAAACAATTAAGGTATACAACGCTTTAATTAATATTTTATAATATTTTGAATACTGTTGGTAAAATATATGAAATAATTTTGTTAAGCTTTCAATGAAATTTATTTCATACAGACGCATCAAAATATCTAAAAAACTGACATCGTTAAAATCCATAATATATATATATATATATATTATACAAAGCGATACTTCTTGAGAGTCATTCAAAAATTTGATTCCCAAACGTAAATGTATTGATTATTGTACTACAATTTCTTTTATCCAAGCCACATCATTATATTCTCACCATGCCAGGAAAAAAACGTTCAAGAATTGACTAACAACCAAGGTTTTGGAGCAGATTGCTGAGCTAGCAAGGAGCGAAACTACGGAATAAGAGTGAAGCATTGAAAAATTGTAGTCCTTGGTGTTTATTTTATTATTATTTAAATTTCACCCCAAAGTCTAATTAAAATATTATATTTGACATTAATTTTTTTTAAATACATTTACATTGCCAAGTGATAATAAACACGACCTATTTTTTAATATTTGGAGAATTAAGTCGCATCCAATAAACCTACTACCCAAGCTTTTATCAAGAGATTCTTTCCACTCTGAAAATTATTTTTATGCGAAGAGAAGCAGATAACGAAATGTCGATTTTTTTATACATGTAATTCCCAATTTACCTAAATTATAGAGTGAAGCAACTTATAAAATAGTTTTCTCCAGTCCTATGATTGAAACTATCGTAATTATTGTAATAATATCGTTCAAAAGTGCATTATAAGAATTTGTTATTTCTTAAAAAATATCTTAAAATACTAGGGAAACATTTATGATTAACTTATCTACAATCAAATCACGAGTAAACCCTGTTTTTATTTTTCATAAAGAGGCTGTATTGTTGTCCATTTCTTAATTGCTAACGAACGTGGCTGAAAAATGTTAAAGTTTTGTTTTTAAAATTACATTATATTACATTATATTACAGTATTAAAAAAATATACTTTTCATTACAGCCAACGTGCTTGATATTTAATATGAATCACATGAACATTTAAGCTCAAGGGAAAGTAAAAGATATTACAAAAATTCAAGCGCTCGAGTTCTCAAATTTTGTATCTTAATAATCTTCCCGAGTCCCGTTATTCCCTCCCATATACCGTTTATCGAAACATTTCTTACGAAAAAAACGGAGATTATGCACATTCAGAATATTTTCCGTCATTTATGGTCGCTACTATGTACGGGAAATTTGATCGTATCTGAACACTGAAAATTCTGCCTGGAGCTTTGTCTCTGCCGACTACCTTCCTGAACGTCACTGAAGTGGGCGCACCGCGGTCGTTTCGATATCAGCTAGCGGGAGATAACGAAAATCCGTTTATACCCGTTTAAATCCGTTATAAATGACCAAACGGTGGGCTCTTGCCTGCATTGGTCCACAATGACCAAACTAGGGATTGCAATGGTTATTTCTCAATACCGGTATTGCATATTACAAAAGCCGATATATAATGCTTTTGATCAATTGTGATTGTTGTATTGGACGGATAAATTGACGACAATCAAAAAATATGTAGAAGATAATATACTAATTTTCATTAGAACTTTTGAATAATTTATTTTAATTTAAATTGCACATAAAAAGTTTTTTTTTACATCAAATTTATTACAAATATCTTCTTTTTTTTTTTTTCGATTATTTTTTTTTCCTTTCTGCATCACACCGAAGATGGTACCTCCTCAATGATACAGTTAAGATACATTTTTATAAAAATTTGATAGGCAACAATAAATAATAATTAAAAATATATAGATATTAATAAAGGTTTAATTAAATACAGAGAATTGGTATAACAACGATTAAAAAAATAATTAGGTAATAATAAGCAATAATTATAGTTAATGGCATTTATGGCACTCAATGGCAATTTCAAATATCTGCTAAGAATAATTCATATTCAAATTATGTTGCATATTTTTTTTTTACCTTTCTTACAATGCTCTCTCATAATAGGAAACATATGGCCTTGGAATAAGGATATAATTATAGGGTTTAGGACAATACAAGTAAAAAGCTAATAGTTATTATAACGCCTCTTTTTTGGGATTGAATGGGTGGGAGGCTATTAAATACACCACAAACATCTATGCCTTTGAACACTCTTCCATTATTTTATTGAAAAATGAAACTGTTTGTAGTAGATCTAGGACCCGAAACCACTGATCACGGACCCGGCTTTAATTTTTGTAAAGATTTTGATTAATTTTGAATAACAAAATACCGGTATTTTGGTATTGAAAGAATAGTCAAAGCGCCGGGATCCTGTCGCATTCAGTAATGTAATTATTGCAATCCCTATTGTAAACTGAATATGGAATTGCAAAGTACTAACGAGCATGCAGATGAGGCATATAGTTTTGTATATGTTTTAATGTATTTTCTTGGTATTTTCTTCGTTAATTGTAATTAAAATAATGTAAAAATATGTTAAATTTGAATCGTTCAAACTATGTACATTCTCACAAATTTTGTCACTAACGACCCGGATTTCGCCTTTCGGCATCTTCAGGCATTCAAGTGCACGGATGAACTTGAACTGACGCTTAGCAAATGAAAGTTTCGTGTTTATATAAGATATAAATGCATCACTGAGTCCAAAGCCATTGCTGGCGAAAAGGATGAGCCCATGGGAATGCCAACAGATTTGAGTAGTGAGCAGTTTCAAGAATTATATAATTTGTTTGTCGGCAAAGGTGTTATGATTATATGATTTTATGGTTATATAGGGTATAGAAGTGGAGATGTGGGAAAGTTTGATATTTCGTTTAAAATCGGAAGATTTTGCAGCTGTGCTTTGTTGATTTCGGGCTCATCCTTTTCGCCAGCAATGGCTTTGGACCCAGTGATGCATTTATATCTTATATAAACACGAAACTTTCATTTGCTAAGCGTCAGTTCAAGTTCATCCGTGCACTTGAATGCCTGAAGATGCCGAAAGGCGAAACCCGGGTCGTTAGTGAGAAAATTTGTGAGAATGTACATTGTTTGAACGATTCAAATTTAATATTGAAATTCCACCAAGCACCTTCAGTCGAAATCTTAAATTATAAAAATATGTTTTTCTTACTTCTGCGAGAATTTTGTGTTATTAAAAAAGGAGACTTTATAGTAAAGTTTCTTTCAATTGTTTTTGGTATAAAAAAATATGTAAAACCAGATATTGAATGATATAAAGCGATTTATTCAATGCATTTGTCAAAAGAAATTTTATTGACGAATTATTGTTTATCCTTCTAAAAAACCACTATAATTACAATTAAAATATAACGATGTTTTGAACTATAAGGGCATCAAAAAGGCTGAGATGTGGCATTTTTTTTTGTATTAATAAACAATCTGAAGAATTCTATCATCACAAAAAAGGATTGTTTATACAGCTTCTAACATTAAAATCATGATAATATTGTATTTATCTCACAAATTAGACGCCTTCATGTATTAAGAAAAGTAACTTTTTTAAGCATCTCAAAAGAAAGTTAACTACATCAAGTATTTCAAAATATAATAAACATAATAATCTTTTATCTACCCATCTTTTTTTTTATTTACGATGTACAAAATAGTGTGAATGAATGTTGAGTGAATGTTAAAGATGGTATTGCCATTAAATGAATAATATTTTTTAAAACCATTTTCGCTCTTAACGTTACAAGAGTTTTTCTACAATAACTGCAAGTTACTAAATTGCTAAAATTGTCTTTTTTTTAGAGAAAGGGTCCGGATAGGTCAGGACTAGTGATAAACTAATTGCCTTCGCAAGACCCCGCTTTAGGATCGGATGAGAGGGAGGGCATTCAAGATATCTCAGATAGTTTATTTTTAATTTAAAGTTATATTTGAAAACTTTTTTGTGAATTGTGTTTTGTCTCATGGAGAAGCATCTTCAGACAAAATTTCTGAAGGTTTCAAAGAAGTGAAGCCCGTGTCACAATTCGATAAACAACCTGTGGAATAACAAAATTAAATTTTTATTTAAAAAATCTTAAATTGATTGAAAAATAAATTGATGATACTGATCGTACTGCTGGGTTTTGGACTTGTAAGTATAGGAACCAAAGCCAACGATGTTGACCATTCGATTACGGATCCGGCTCAAGATTAAATAAAATTGATTAATAAGAAAATATTTAGATGATAAAAACATGTAATACTACACATTTTACAAAAATATTAGGGCGACAGATAAAAAATAACATTATTTTTGATGATAGAAATTCATGAAAGCGCACAGAAATATAGTCATATGATAATACAAAAGTATCAGGGAATCAAAAAAACAATGAGGTGTAGCAATTTGCTGAGGTTTAACTTGAATCCGTGCTGGCACGTTGAACCAGCCAGTATGCAGCTCCAGAACTATAAAGTTTATTTTAGGACTGCCTGCTCCCCACATGTCTTGCGTTTTGTTTACATCAATGACTGGCTGTTATTTATTCAATACTAAGCCGGATGCAATATAGCTAATGCATTCGGAAATCCAAACGCGTACTTTTGTTTCAAATGCAATGTTTTTTATAGTATTTCAACATAAAATATTTTTATTTAAAATTACATCAGTTGTTTATTATTATTAAGTCACGAGGTCAAAATACGTACATATTTTTGAAGGACTAATCGGTGACACAGTATAAAATGTCTAGAGAGATATTTTTGTGCAGATTCTTCTCAAGGCGTTACATTTAGATTAATTGATATAATAGATTCTTATCACTTGATTATTCATATTATAAACTGAGACAGAGAGAACTTTATTGTTTGCCAATAAAGTAAAGTCAAAGATATGAAATATTAAAAAAAAAACTAAATGAAGTACGATAAAATGCTTTTATTGCGGTTTTCTTATTAAAGGCAACGAACTTATCTTTTAGGGTGTTCACTGTCAATACTTGGTGGAAAGGCATTATATTAATAAAAACACAATAATCCTTTGTACTCCATTCCACTTTATTTAATATGTCAGGACCGGTTTCGCTCATTGCGAGCATTGTCAACTTATAAGAAATATAATTTAACAATGATAACAATGAAAGTATACAAAAAATAACTTTTCATTTTTGTATAAATAGCATTGTTAAATTATATTTCTTATCAGTTGACAATGCTCGCAATCAGTGAAACCGGTCCTGACATATTAAATAAAATGGAATAAAGTACAAAGTATTGTTGTGTTTTTATTAAAATAACTTATCTTTATCTTGACTTACAGACAGCTTCAGTGTGGTGATGCAACAAAATTGTAAACAAGACCTTTCACATTAGCTCGAAAACATATAACTAAAAAACAGTAAAATAGTTTATTTTTATATCCTCTGACAAACTTGCTGTATGCAGCATTTTCGGAGATGAGTGGGATGGTTCTTTAGAAACTTATTTTGTAATATGCGTCACTTTTGATATTATATTTTTATTTTTAATCAATAAACCAATGTATATATATATCTTTAATTTATTTCATGTTATGTAAACCATTATCAATACCGACAAACTGGTATTTTTTTCATTTTAAAACCGGGTTTTTTAATATGGAATAAACACCTTTAAAACTAAACATTATCTCGGTTTTACTTATACCAGTATTACAATCTCTAGATGTGTACTGTTTACGTTATCTTAGATGCATGGCGCACTGGCGACAGCTGTATAACCATGTGGTAATCAAATGAAATATTGCGGTTGACTCATTAATATTAAATTGAATGATTGCCATATGTATAAAGTTTATTTAAAATGAATAATGTTACCATATTATTATTTTCAATCAAAATGGTTTACATTTTTATGATTAAATAAATATATATATATTATTTCGCCTTGAAAGTATTCACAATTTTTTATTAATACCCTGACTAAGATGTCATCACAACGAGTTTTCTGTGGATAATTTCATTAAAGCATAAAAACTGATTTAAGTCAACTTGACAAATGATGATCACATCTTTATAACCCTACTGCAACTCGGATTGGCATTTGATGCAACTGAGTGCTCAGTCTTCAAAACCGGACATATTGTTTTTAAAACTTCATTTTAATCAGTTAAATATGTCCTTGAATGGAATTTATTTTCAAATTATTGATGAAAAAACAAAACATGAAATCGCATTTATTTCGCTCATTAGATATAAATATCCGGGCTTGAATAAAATTTTAAGCTTTACATAAAAAAATGATTTAGAATACCGATCATAATAAAAAAAGATAACAAGTACCTACTGAACCTTTACTATAAATGTTACTCTGATAGGTACGTCTTGCGGTTTACCCTTATGTTAAAATATATATTCTACGCCCTGTGCGTGCAATTCTGTTTTCGAAGGCGCGGGCTTAGACCATTATAATAGAATTATTCGCAGAGTAATTAACTATGCCATTCATGTGTTTTTTTGCTCTCGTGAACAGGACAGCACGCATACAAGCACCAGGACCTTCTTGTGAAAGGAAAAAGACGTAACCCACACATACCAAATTTTATAGGAGACACAAAAAACTTTTTTTGATGATTTTGGGCTAAATGAAAATTATGAAATATATACGACCTTGCAGTGGACGGTGATTGATAAAGTGATTTTTTATTTACTTGGCCTAATATTGTTTTCATAAGATTAAGATAAGATTGATTAGATTAAGGGCAATAACGAACCGATGAAATCGGTATACTCGTAAATCCGGATAATCGGTGTAGTAAAAAAAACAATTGACGTTATTTTATTAAAAACCCTACAATTCAGGCTGTTTTTTGCAAAAATGAACGTAACACGGTGAACGGATTTTTCCCAACAAGTTTGTTTCGAACACGAATTCTCATTACAAGGAAACTACGTAAATCGAAAAGTACAAAATTGTTTCGTACATAGAAAATTCCGGACACAGTATATTCTATACAGTTATATACTTAAACATTAAAAATATTATTGTTTTATTTTGTATGAAATGATTTATGCCAAAATTATCTAAATGTTCTCATCCAATCTAAATCCAAAAATATCAGCTCTATTAAAATATGACACATTTTTTTCGAAAACAAGGAGGTATAAAAAAAAGGATTCTGAAACTGTTCATATACATACATTATTTTTAAAAATTTTGCTTGTTCGCAATTATAAAAATAATGGCTCCTTTGACAAAATACAATAAGCATTACAAAACATCTAATACTAAATATAAATTAACGAACATGCGCGGAATATTCTGTGTGTATATTTTTCTATGTACGGAATTTTCTGTGTTCGGAAGAATAATATTATTCCAAAAATTCACTGAAATAAAAAAAACAAGAAGGAATAATCATTATAATATAACCTGAGATGAATAGTCAAAGATTGGCACTACTTTTATTTTTTACCAAGATAGTATTTCAAGATAGCGAAAACGATTAGTATTTGATTGTGTATTATATATACACTATTGAAATGTTTTTTCATATTCAGTATTTTAATAAAGACTACTTTTTTTATCGATTTTCAGTATTATTATATTTGGTATCTTGGAAAGAAACACGCCACACTCTTAGCTAAAATAAAAACATATTTACACAATAAGAAATTCAATATATAATTATATCCAGCATTGGATATTCAAAAGGTGGCCGAGAAACTATTTTTACATGGAATTAATAACCATTCAATGGTTCTAAAAACAATTCTCACAAAACAAGCTTTCTATTTTTCCTTTACAGCTCTGACGATTCTAAGAAGAGAATTTTTTCGGTTAAGTAAACTAATGATGTATATTTTAGACATTCTTTGTCGATTTAAAACATGTGCTCGTGACGAGTTATAATAATGAAAGTGTAAGCATTTATTTCTATGGGAACTATATTGCGTAAAATGATTGCTGAACACAATATATATTTATCTTTAAAAATATATAAGAAGTTAAATTTAAAACATTGGTTTTGCTTAAAAAGCTTTATTTTTGTATGATAGCTTTTTAAAATAAACGCTTTGCAATGTGCATTTAGCAGCAATCCTTTTCACTCATACAATCTGTCAGGTGTTGAATTAGCGAGCAAAACCTTTCGGTAAATAAAATATAAAAAAGCACAGTACAAGGTTAAATAATATACCAACATTCATATTGAGGTTTATGCATAAAGTTTTATCATAGCAAATATATTTGGAACTGTCTACACAATTGTTTTTAATTTTATATATTCGTATGATAGAAAGAATTGTATAGTAAATACTATATCCTTTTTTAAAATTAATATAATGTATACTGTTTTTAAATGAGATTTATATTTTTCATTTTCTAATGCTTGGCATAAAAAAATTAAAGGCATTTTATTTTTTAATTTCAGGTAAGCAACGGACATGGAAAATGGATACTCTTTAACCTATTCTTTATCATCAGAATTTGTGAGTTTTTGATAAACAAATATTTTATTATCATTGGTCGAGTGTTAATGTCGTAGGCTAAGAGCACGGAGGTCACGGGTTCGAATCCCAGTATGGACAGTTTTTATAGAACGATTTTTCTTCGAACGAATTTCTGTTCGAAGGCGTGGATGTATTTGATGTCTTGAATTTCTCTCTTCCAGCTATCTTATCCTAAAAAACGGGACGTAGCCATAGCGGTTAGATAACTACTAGTCTTGTCCTAGTCACATCATTCAATCCTGTTGAGATAATTTTCATTAGGAGTCCATATTCAACACATTGGGAACGAACATGGTAAAAAAATATATTTACTTTTCATTATTATTTTCATAATTGAAAAAACATGTATTCATACAGATTATGCCAATGCACCAAATATTTTTAAATTAGAGACATACTTTTGAAACGATTGAAATTGACCTTATTGGGACTTAAGCCCAGAGTCACCTGACCCCTAAGACAGTGCTCTAACCACTAAGCCAAAGAGACCGACAACGATCACCGATCTTACGGGAAACAATTTAAGCATTGTCTTTGTAGATTTTTAAATATATGTTGACTATTTTTGTTGTTAGTATATATATTAAGCTTATAATAAAAAAAACTTCAAAAAGTATTTTTTTTGAGATATATTATTCGTTTTATTACGTTTAATTTTATACAGATTCTTATTCAATCCAATATTATTATTTTTTTTATAATTTTCAACATCATTTTTTGATTTAATCAGTAATCAAATTATTGTTCGATAATATTAATAGAGGAATTAATACAACGATAATTTTTGTTTAAATAGCACTTTGTTATATGATAGAATCATTAAACTTTTGGCAATATAAAGCCATTTCATCTATAGCGATATATCAAACCAGAAACAGTCAACTTTTATCTGTTTTGGAGTAAAATTATCATATTGTCCCAACTGAAAAGGTGGTCGAAATAATTAAGCAAACAAAATAATTTTACAAATAAAAATAACTTCGTTAATTATTAATGTATATCGATACCATAGAGTAACAGTGAGATTAAGAGAAAAAAGTCGATTTATAAGTATGCCAATCGATAGCTGAAAGGTAATGCACACCAAAATATTTTGATTTATTTTATCTTAATTTATATTATTTGATTTATTTAATATTATTTGATGTATTTAATATTTTAATTTATTTTATTTATAAGAACAGGAAAGTGCCATAATTATTTATCAAATAATATTGTAAAATGCGTTAATTCACAAGAACCCGTATTTTTGTAGATTAATCACATGAGAGGCCTCAGGCGCAATTAACTTTGGAGGCCATTTTTTTCAGATAACATAAAAACATCAAAAAGTTCCACATTAAATAATAAAAATAAATTTTAATCAGAAAACAGTATATGGGTCATATAATATGGGCTATTTTTGAGGTTCCAAGCGCGCGCCTCATTTGCTTATAGGGTAATCCGCCCAATGACGTTCCAAGGCTATGTGCCGCCCCTAGGCAGAGTAAATAACGCCTTTACTTTTTTTTTTTTGAAAAACATTATCTGCAGCTTATAGTGCTGATATCGGTAAATGTCATATTTAAAGAAGATTTTTGCGATCAAATTAAACTACTGTTTAACCATCGGTCATAACATTATTACTATTGACATTGACATAATATTTATCATAAGCCAAACTCGTGTGTCAAAAATATTCAGTCATTTAAAAAAAAAACTGTGATCATTTGCCGCTCTCTAAGACTTGCCGCCCCTAGGCAACTACCTACTCGCCTATGCCCACGGTACGTCCCTGAATCCGCCAGCGACTATTGTCTGTAAGCTCTTAAATACATGTGAATATAATATTTAATAATAAATTGATTATCTCTACGTAATGTTTAATGCCATAAATCCACACACACCCATTAATTTAATTGACGTTTTAATAAAACGCATCATCAACGATGACTCCAATATACAAATAAGGTATGTAACTAGATAACTGTTGCTAGGTAGGTCTAAATACGCATCGTATTAGCGCGACCCGCACCGCCATCTGTCAATGTCTTTACGCATTAGCCGTGCATCGCGAATGAGGCAGAGATCGCACCGCATCAAGGCAGGTGGTTTTTTTGTATTATTATTTACTAAAGCAACAGTTCACAGCCTTTGCAGGGAAGACCAACGTTTTTAATTAAGTACAATTTAATTATTTTATGTACAAAAGGAATCTTGTGTATGTCTTATGACATACACATTATATACATTATTTGTGGTGATAATCAGTGATGTAGTGGTAAATAAATAGGTACCAGGTTTTAACAATTAAATCAATCAAAACGCGCAATTATTAAAAAAAAACTGTACTCACTTCTGGTACGATGCATTTGGTGATAAAAATACAAAAACTGTTAAATAAACCAAAAAAATAACGAAGATCAGACACTTGATGCACAGATCGAGAGTGAACGTTTGGTACTGAAATCATTTTTTGAAAACACAAATTTTGAATAAATGTATGTACTTGAAAATTAAGTTACATGTCAAAAAGGTGGCAGGTTGGCGCCCTGTCTCATTTTAGGTGCCAGGTCGCCAATCTGGTCCGACCTGGCCTCACTACACCACTGGTTATAATGCAAAACGTACTATATCCATAATGAGTGATATCTAGTTAGATATGCAGATAGGGTAATTCAAGTCAAGTGAATTGACTGGTCTTATTAGTTTTAAGATTAAATGTCTAAAACACTTTCGTTTTTCATTTTTAAATCGTATTTTTATGCAAACGTTATTTTTTTTTGTGTTATTCGTTATAGTTTTTTGACTCTACAGAAAAGTTTGATTTTTGGATATAGTCCCACAATTGTTTGTCGTTTTTTAATTCAATATAAGTGAATTGATTTCGAGGCAGTGAGAGCTGTAAGTGATAAAAACCCTTATATTTATACTATTACACTAACGTGGAGTACGATGCGACTGTCTAAAAATTGTGGACCTTTTCATTCAACTTTAAATTTGAGATAAAAATCGTAATAAAAAATATGAACTTAAATTATTTTAAGCATACCCGATCTAATGTGGAGTATATAGACTGCTAATTAATCATCTTAGCAATTTTTTTTTACTTGAAAACTAGTTGTTAATTAGTCACCAAACAAGAAATTTAAAAATATGCGAGGAAAGAACTAATGTTTAGCTAATAGATCAAATTACAATCCGTCTTTAGGAAGAGATATCTGTTTAATAATATTATATATAGATTAATGACAATTTCAATATGGGATTTGAGCCCATGGAAACTTAGGAAACTGGAAACGTCGGAAGTCTAAGAGCGTTGAACGACCGGTTACGAAAAGTAACATAATTCATAAGACAATAAATAGACTTTTTTTATAAATATTTCAATGACAATTACTAACAGAGCTATTTAAAACAGTAAATAAATTACTGTTGGTTCACTACAATCGACATAATTTGCATGAAAACCCAACAGCAACACACGTTCAGCATATTATTAAACAAAAGCAAGTTGTGGGTATTTATTATGTGAGCCTCTTTCAATAACCAGATAAAATCATGTACTTGATGTTTTTAGGCTCATTGTGACTAATTGCCAACAATAACAGTTACATGTAAAAAAATATAAAATTCCATACAGAATTACCTTTTCTTTATGGCAGTGTCACTGTATTAAAAAAAATGCGAGCTATCCGTGAGAATAGATGGCATCAAGAATTTGAGCTAGATTATTTAAGAAATTGAAAAATAGTCTTAGAATTAGGCACTCGTTCGTGTGACCAAATGTACAATCTGTCTTACAGATTTAAAAGACATTTCGAAAAAAAAGTGTATTCCTCTTTACTTGTAAGTAAAAACTACATCTTGATTAATTCGCATAAAAGATTATGCGTAACAGGCTTTTTTATCTTCCCTATCGGTTTCACACCCCTGGCTCAGGCGGTAGCAGGTGAGACAAAACAAGATAGTGCATGGGGTTATTTTGTATTCACTATACATAGAAAGAATGCCGACAATAGGACTATTTCTTCTTTATAAATGTTTTTTACAAACTTATTCAAGAATACAAACCAGATTGTGATATAATTGACATATTTATTAATTTTGACTGCTTCACATTCTCGAATCGGTTTCCATAAATCAATAATTGTTATGAAATTGACTAAAAAAAAGATTTTGTAAATTCATCTGGTTTACTTTTGAATTTGGCTTGGAGAGAAGTACAAATATACTTTACGATTATTTCCGAAGCGTAAGACAACGTATTTATTTTTTCAAATTATAGCACATACATACATATAAGCAAATGAAGAGTCTTCTTTATTTTCATAACTTTATTCCAATTTCGTTAGTTCTGTAACCGATTATAGGTGACGTTTTACAATATCTGCCATTTTAGCCACTTTTATTATTTCAGGTTTATAAGATATATTTTGAGTTGGAGGGCAGCTTCGATTAGGCCTCGAGAGGTGAAGTGAGCCACGTAGTAAAATTGTAAATCTTTTCTATTGGACTTTTAAGTATGTACAATCACGTTTTTACTTGGTGTTTTTGTGGATTGGATATTTTTATTTTAGGTAGATAACACTATTGCAGTGTGTATTTCAATTGTATGATACTTTAAGACTTGTAGAGTATTATAACGCATCAAACTCAATGTTTCCTAAAATACCACTTGACTCATTTCACCTTTTTGTGGCTTATTTGTATCATGATGTTATATTTAGATATATGATATATGTCATGTCTTATATGAAATAGTATTCGCAAAATCTTAGCCTTGTATCGGTTTATATCGTCGTCAGTTGATAACGCTTACTAGCCCTGATTCTAATAAATAGCTTGAATTAGTACAAAAGGTGCATTTTTTAGTGCGATGCTTTTCCAATAAGAATTGACAGTCAATGGTATTTTTTATAGAATAAAATTAAGTGCGCGTATAAATCTTGACATAAAGTTTAAAGCTATTTTTAAAAAAAGCTTTAATATTTAGCTTGTAAAAGCACATGGGCACAACCCCCAGATGCTTCCGCTCCATTCTTTTCCCAAATCCATGAACAGATTTTCAAGGGATGAAGAATACATAAATGGCTAATCTTGATAATGTTTAATCTTTAATTATACACACACGACTTAGTTACGTTTATTTCGTATTTGTTCTCTGAGCGATGTCATAATTTTTCAGACTCACAGTTCGAGTTTCTCTACCTACAGTTATTAAATAAGATCAGATTATTAATTAAAATTGTATAAAAAAATTAAATGTTTTATTATTGCAATTTAATTGAATTAAGTGTTTTGAATATTGAATGTTTAATTACTGAACATCAAAGAAAAGAAAACTCAAATTGTTGGTTTCATCATGAACCCTCAGTTGATATCGTTATTCATTATTTCTGCAGGTGTTGTAGCTAAGTGATCCATGCTATTGAGTTTTCGATTTATTGGTTGACGAATCAAGGGTTCTAATTGAAAATTTCACACATTGATTCTTTAATAGATTTAAGATTTGTTTTGACCCAAAAACCTAAATATCTGGAATGCTTAAATACCTCCACAAAACCTCACCCATCTTCTTAATCTATCTGATCCTAAAAAAGAGGTTTAGAAAAGGCAATAAAATTAAAATAATAATGTATATACCATTTTTGAAAAGTGAGGTTGGACTACTGATACTAAATTGTAACATGTTTTCGTTTGATAACTGCTGTTGAGATACTCCACAAATAATTCTTATGTATCCTGAAAAAATGTAGTGTTATCATCATTTTTCTGTGAAATAATAAAAATACAAAAATAAAATATTGATACTGTAATTTTGAATCGTTCAAACTATGTACATTCTCACAAATTTTGTCATTAACGACCCGGGTTTCGCCTTTCCTTTCGCCTTAAAATCTTCCGATTTTAAACGAAATATCAAATTTTCCCACATCTCCTCTTCTATACCCTATATAACCATAAAATCATATAATCATAAAACCTTTGCCGACAAACAAATTATATAATTCTTGAAACTGCTCACTAGTCAAATCTGTTGGCATTCCCATGGGCTTATCCTTTTTGCCAGCAGTGGTTTTGGACTCAGTGATGCATTTATATCTTATATAAACACGAAACTTTCATTTACTAAGCGTCAGTTCAAGTTCATCCGTGCACTTGAATGCCTGAAGATGCCGAAAGGCGAAACCCGGGTCGTTAATGACAAAATTTGTGAGAATGTACATAGTTTGAACGATTCAAATTTAATATTGAAATTCCACCAAGCACCTTCAGTCGAAATCTTAAATGATACTGTAATGCTGAATTTAAGTTTAAAACTAAAACAAAGCACGAATGGAATCAATGAAAATAAATTTTCTAATTAATGGCAAGAATGTTCCAACCCTACAAGTTATAAATACCCTATGTAGATAAGCAAGAGTGAGAGTGTGTGACGCATTCCTCACTCCAACAGAAGGGTAGTTATTGTACATGTGCTATGATACGTCATACGGTGGGGATAGATCAGGGGCAAGTCACGTGAGCTCGATACAGAAGAGGGTTTCGGATCAACAGTCTTCTACCGATGTAAATAAACCCCCTTTACCAAATCAGATTCGCACTACTATTCACTAACAGCAATCTTGCTCTAGGAAATATTTGAGTTTAAATGTATTTCAATAAAAAATAGAACTTTAATTTTATACTTCGTTACATTACTTTTTATAAGATCACCACTTTATATATTTTTAATATTGTCGGGCCCGTGGTATAGCGGTCTTTCGTGGGGGCCGAATTTCATGCCAAACCAAAGTACGAACAGATTTTTTCAATCTTAAAATAACGAGATGTAGGAAAAGTGATTAGCCAACCACTAGAAAAACTTCTGCTGAGATACCTCCAATAGGAGAATTCTAAACCTATACCTGTAATCATTTCAGGGAACAAAGCCAATCGGCATTAAAGTCAAAAAAGTTATTGATAATTTTAATGTTAACATTTTGTCAATCCATACATTTTTTTGGTCACTACTTGAAAATATCGTACCATTAGAACAACACTGTCACAATCCAAAATGTCGGGATTTATCAGGAAAAGTCAAATCAACTGCACTATTTGCAAGCAACGTTCCCTTTAAGCTGCGCGCGTGCGTGGCCGCGCAGCAGTTGGGAAGCCCCCGCGCACTCATTCCGGGTTAGCGCGCACTACAAGACAGCTGGTCAATTAATATTTGATCGGTCCGCGCATCCTCTGCGCAGCCTTTGAAATTTCCGCGCAGCTAACCTCTTCCCTTAAAGGGAACATTGTTTGCAAGTATTACGAATTTTCGCTCTATAACAATTTTAAAATATCTGGAACAACACTGTATTAATTATAATGTGGCTATGTTATTAAAATATAGTATATAACTGTGTATTACTCAGATGGTTTGGTTCAGTTCAGATTTAATTAATGATGAGTCAAAGAAAATTAAAAAAATTACAGTTCAAAACTCTAATCGAAATTTACTCATAAAAAAATAAATTGTATTACTTTGTTACTCCATTTGTTGTATTAAAAATTGTGACACACGTATTTTCTGCAAGGTGAGATTTACTCAGTTCAGTTGTAATTAATTTTGAGACAATGAAATAAGGAAAGTGGAAAACTTCAAAGGAGATTTACTCAAAATATGACGTTTGGCATTATATCGGTGTTGTTCTAGGGTGCGACTGCAATATCAAATTATAGAGACATTATATTTATTTAAAGTTGGCAAAGGACAGTGTGCAACTTTTTTTATCAAGTGATAATCAAATAAACTTTTCACGTGCGTCACCGAATTCATAATCAACATAAAAGTACGACAATATTTATTTTTAGTTAACGATATTTATAACCACTTGACAACCTTGCAATATTTACTCTCATTGAATAGTGGAGAAGAAATCACTTGATATCTTCCCTCGCCAGATGTCCAAACGCATACACTTACAACTAGTTTTGATCCACCAACACACCCCTAATTTGTTTGCAAATATTGGGGGTAGTGCTCACCAACACCGAAAAAAGAGTACACTCCTTAGAATTGTTGAGCATCAAAATTGAAGCTGTTGTCTATTCACTGAGGCAGAAACAATACTGGCCAACTGTATTCATGTAATTTTATGTGTATTTTATTAACGACCGGCTATGACACCTATACCCTGATCAAAAAGTTCATATCCCACAATTATTTTTTTATTCAGGATTATACAGGATTATACAGGATTTAGGATTATAGGATCAGGTGTGGACGAGTGGTCAACATCGTTGGCTGCCGCTACGGAGAACACGGGTTTGAATCCCAGTACGGGCAGTTTTATAAATTGATTTTTCAATCGATTTATGAATTTCTGTTCAAAGGCATGTATGTATGTGATGTCTTGAATTCACCCCTCCCACCAATCCTATCTTATGAACAGGGCGTATCGAGAGCGATTAGCTAATCACTATTCCTGTCCTAGCCCTTTCATTCTATTCCTACTCTCTTTGGAAAAAGAGAGGTTGAGCAACTGAGTAACAAGCAGTTCTCGTAGAAACATTTCTGTTGCGATAAACTCCGTTAGGAGTCCATATGTTCCATATTGGGAGCGGACATGGTAAAAAAAAAATATAGATATAGATATAGATATTTTAATTCATGTCTTCTCCCAACATGGCACATATGGCCTTCTATAAAAGGTATATCAATAGAAGTGTTTTTTACAAGATTTATTTGTTACTCAGTTGATCAAACTCTCTTTTTCGAAGAGACTTGTAGGGTTAGACGGATAGGGCTATGACAGTACTAGCAGTTAGCTATTGGCTTCCCCTAAGCTTTATAATTTTAAGTAATGTAAGGGAAGGGGGGGGGGAATCGTATATACTACAACCAGCCAATCAAAAAATGTTGTTCGTACTGGGACTCGAGACTAATACATCCGTCATGGAAGCGAATGACTTTAACTATTTTGCCACGTCAAAACATTAACCAAAGTGTTCAATCAATACATATAAATGATTGTAAGCACTGACTTATTGATCATAATCATTCAATTAGCTTTAAGTTGAATATAATTATGTTGTATTCATTTTCATTCTCCACTAATTTTGTTTATTTGGTCTAATATTTCTAGTAGAAATCACACGGCATTGTCGTGAAGCGTATCGCTGACCACCCTTCAGTCGAATCCGCGTGCATAGGGGGTGGTATATATTTAACGCAAAATGGGGTGTTTCAACCCTCTGCCCTAGACATTGCGTCTACTATATTACTTTCGACTGGCAGCGGTGCCATGCATGCGCCACAACACCGCCAGTATGGCCACGATTTTTCGAAAAGACAACACTGGTCTCAAATATAACGCGATAAATAATTTAATAAAACATTCAAAACGTAGTCGGTTCATAAATCAAACACAACATTTATTAACTCAACATTATTAATAATAAAAGATGTTTGAATATTGATCAGTTTTGTGATAAATTGTGGTTTTCTCGCGAGGTTTTGACAGTTTACAATGTAAACAAGAGTGTAATCCAGTGTTTCTTAGATTTTAACGTGCGCATTGCTCAACTTTTATCGCTTCGAAAACAATAATAAAATAAAATTATTAAAATCATAGTGCCCACTGATCGAATGGATGGAATGACATGATACTAATACAGTGGTGTACATTCCGATTTAAAAACTTAAATAATATATATAATACTTGTTTCGCAATT
Organism: Himalopsyche tibetana; assembly: GCA_030503985.1. Lineage (NCBI taxonomy): Eukaryota > Metazoa > Arthropoda > Insecta > Trichoptera > Rhyacophilidae > Himalopsyche > Himalopsyche tibetana. The sequence continues at coordinate 5,279,560 of JAPJYX010000015.1, forward strand.
TTTTTCTAAGATTAGAACCGATTTCACTATGTGAACTTTTATTTCTGACTTATAGGTTGATCACATTTTTAAAATTCGTAGAACTGGTGCTGATGATAGCTTATATTATTACAGATTAAAACTAACCTGTAAATTTGATACTGTTAAATTGACTGCATAAAATTCAAATATTATTACTACAATATTGGATTTTTATTATAAATACATTTTTAGTTTTCATTTAATTTATTCCGTATATTTAAAAGTTAAAAATCACCTCTTAATTAATTATAAATTGTCAATAATCAATATTTTATTAATAACTGAATTTAAATTGTTTGTTGTAGATTGTAATTGCTTACATCTAACGATGTAATAAAACACTTTTTGTGTTTGATAAATGTCATTTGTAATTGTAACACGTGTTTCGATTTTTTGGTTTGTATTTATTATGTACGTTTTCTAGATTTAAATTCATTAGCAACACAATTCGATTTAATTTAAAAGCATGAAAATATTTAAAGAAAAATAATATTTCATTTTTAATATAGAATGGTATTCATTGAATTAGGGCTTCCAACTCGGGAGAACCGGAACCGGGTACTCGTACGTTTTTAAAAGAACCGAAAACCGGGTATCTTTTATCGGGTACTTTAATATCTTATTTGATTTTTCTATTCTAAATATATATGTTTTAAAGATGAAAAATTCTATGGGTATATATTTATATAATAGTTCACGAAACTAATAATTTAAAGATTTAGTGAATCTAGAGTCTACTGGTCAACGCAGCCAAATTCTAGAAAAACTTTTTAATTACTATCTATTAAATCTATTTCAAATGAACGCTTATTTTCCAATGCTAACAATTTTTCATCATATATTCAAAGATTTATAAAATATGAAACGATGCTTTGATATTGTTGAAATATAACATTTAAAAAAATAACTATTCAAATAAATAATTTGATTTCAATTGATTTTTTTTTAAAACGTCCTAGCTTATACGGTCATGTGTAAGACTATATAAGTATAATATAATGTAAATGTTCGAAAAAAATATTTATCATTTTTGTCCACTAATCAGTATTAAAATCACTATTGTAAATACAATATATGAAAGCAAAACACCGTCAACAAATATTTTTGTATGTATTACATATACTCGTGTATTATAAATTTTAGTTCCGAATTATTAATCCACTCGGTTAATTACATAATACCCAAAAACCGGATAATGCATTTGGGCGGGTATTTGGAAGCCCTACCATGCATATACATTAAACGATTTTGTTCGTATAATTTAGATGACATTATACAATTTTGTTACGTGCATTTAAATTAATTCATTTATTTAATTATTTATTGGTTGAAAACAGTTTGAGAATCATTTGAATTTAATTAAATAGATGATGAATGGTTTTATAATTTTCTACATTGTAGTTTTTTTCATGTTGAATCAGCGCTCTTGTGATGTCATTTTATTAATTTATGTAAATTTGTACATCAGTTCAAAGTTGATAACGATTATGGATACATAAATTTGTAGAAGCCTTAATTCCATTTTTTATTCATCATAGATTTTTTTATTAAATAAAATAATGGCATGTATTTAGCGTTTCTTTTTTTGGCATGACAATATAGAAGTTTAAATATTATGTTGAGCCATTTTTTTAATTTTTAAACTTACATACTAAAATACCAGCATTGTTAAATAAAAAAACCTTTTCATGTGAATTGTATCAAATATATTTTACAACAGAAGCTTAAAAACAAAAGGAACCTAATCGTCTACAGCAAATATGTAATATAATGCTGCGCTTGCCAACCTTTTCTACTACACTCGCAATTTTAGATCTACATTTATTAAACAACTATCATTAAAATTACATATTTTATTACGAGCTGTAGAATAGAATTTTAATTCGAAGGAAAAACATGCCACTCCGACTCCAAAAAAATAAAATTACTAAAAGACTATATGTAAATATTTTGTTTTTTTTATTTCGAAGTCGTGGTATGAGTCGCAGTTTCTTTTATGACTCTACATTTCTGGAAATAACGTTTATATTAATATTATGTCAAGTCATTAAGTGGGATGTTTGTTGCTGCATGATTTAAATTTGTTTGATCTAGTTATGTTACCGCAAACACGTACCACCGGTCGAGGAACGCTGCATCGTGCATAAAATATGCAACGGATTTTTTTTTTCAAAATATAATTTGATTTAAAGCAACAAATTCTTGAATAAATACTATTAAGGTTTAAATTTTTATTTAAAACAGCCATAAAAAATGTAAAAATGTTAGAAAAGTTCTCTGATATTGTACCGTTTTTTTAAGTGTTTACTGTCAATACCAGGTAGAAAAGCATTAATTTCATGAAATAAAACACTCTTTTGTACTTATTCGCTTTTATTATATATATAATCAGACCTGGTTTCTCTCACGATAAACATTATCAACTAATCAACATTATCAGTTAATAATAATCGGGGCTGAACATATATAATATAAGTGTAAGTAATACAAAAGAGTGTTTTATTTTGTTGAAAATTTAATTTTAATTTGATTTGATTAAGTTAGAAACGTGCACCGGGAATACAAAATTTGATGATTTTTAATGGAAAAAACAGCGGATATATGCTTTAAAATTTAATGCCACTCTACTCTGTCAGAGTCTAAGATGTATATCTTAATATATTTGTATTATTATTTAATGCTTAAGTGTCATCAGGACTGTGGAGTCGGGTAAAAAAACAACTCCGACTCCGAATTGATTTTTTGAATATTTTTTTATACATTTCACCAATCAATCGAATTATTTTTCTACGATTTTTGACTCCGACTTCGTCTCAGGAAAAACACCCTACTACGACTACACCACCACGAGTAACATTGAATATAAAAAGCTGCAATTAATTATCTTGTTTTTTGGGAGGGCAATTATTTGTTTTTACCTGCAAACGGAACACATCGATGATATTTTATTGTAACTATTATCAATTTTTAGTTACGTCATTAACTCATTTATAAAGGAATTTAGTATACATATATATTTGCTGTATATTATTACAGTTTTTTTTTATTTTTTCTTCAACTAAAAAACATTTTTTTATGAAAAATATTAAACTTAACCAAATTAAAAATTTAGATTTTAATAAATGCAATTTGTCAAGCTGAGATTCAATATATCAATCTGACAGAAATGGTATGCTAGCAATATATATATATATATACAAAGGCTTGGTTTATGAATTCATAAATAACTTGACTTTATACTATTCGTGATGCAATCAATAGTTATGGTTTGTTTTATCTTAAAGAAGCAATTTGTATAATATATACAAATATTGAATATAAAAAGATTTCAATACTTGCAGCCAGCTCAATAGAAGGATGTAATTATTGCTATATTATAAGAAGTTTGCATTATAAAGCTGATCAAAAAGAACGAAGAGCGCGGCCATAGATTAATAATAAAATAGAGTTACTTATTCAGGTAAAAACAAGATTATCCATTACATATCATAACAGAGAAAACGTTTTATCGTGGAATTATCTTAACAGGTTACACGACAATTGTTTATATTGTAATGGTTATCATTACAGATATTATGTTCTCCGTTTTTATTCATTTATTATTTGAGATCTTGCCGGAATAAAATCTTATAAAAAAAAACCTAATAACTAAAAATATGAAGTAAAACGATAAAGTAATTGTAATTTATTTTCTATGTAAAAAATTGTTATTGGTGTATTTTTTACCCTAGTTTACACCGGTTTTAGTAATACTAGTCAAAAGAATAGCTATGTTACCCTTATCAATATTAATTTAACGCTATTTTTTTTATTATTTGCTTATTATTAATGACAAAGATATTTTCCAATTAAAATAGTTTCAATTTATTTTTAACTTAGTAATCGTATATGTTATATTTTATAAGAATAATTCATTTAAACGTCGAAAGAAAGAGGTCTAAGAAAGTCCAACCTTTTAATTCAATCGCAATTAATGTTTTTTCTTTTAACCATAAGCATGGTCGGTACATACTTAAAAACTCATGCAAACTTTTACTTTATACACATTTAATTTTAAAAAATAGCAAGTCTCGAGATGATTTAATTAAATGGCAAAGAACGTCAATTTCCCTAGAATGTATACTCGGGTTTTATAGGGGACACAGAACCCCTAGTATTTATGCTTACCTACCGTACATATCAACGGAAAACTGTTTTCGTGTTGAATAATATGTAAGATAAAATAGCAATACCTTAAATATTAAACATTTTTACAAAACAAAACATACTGCTTTAAATTTATTTGCTGAGTCATGAAGTCTAATTTATACGATCCATGCAATATTCCCAAATGAAAGCTTTCGTGTTTTGGTTATTTGAAACATTATTACGTAAAAGCGCTTGGTTAATATACGATACTTACAGTGCATTCAAATAAATAAAAAAATAAATAGTGGTCACTACTTTCATTATTGTAAATGCTATGTTTTTTGCTTAGCTTCACACTACTCGTATTTTCATGAATTTGTAATGAGTTATTTTCTCGGAAGTTGTTTGCTAGACGCTTTGCGCTTAATTATATTAAAAACGTGACAGATAGCAAGATAAAAAAAATATATTGAGAGTAGAAATTTTACCGTATAATGTGTAAATAATGATATAATTAATTGTGTTTGTAATTCCGAATAATTTAATCATTATACTGTAAGCATTTCCATGTTAATAAAACAGTTTAAGTAAATACAAAATAAAACACTTTGTTATTCTAATAATTACTTTGGTTATCAATTTTTAAATTTAAATAAACAAATGAATTTTAACAAAGATACCAGCGAATCCATGAAAAACTCAAATTTTTTGAGACATGCATATAATTCAAGTAGATTAATTAAAATTCTTTGTTAAAAGAAACACTTTTTCTCAACGAAGATCTTAGTATTTCTCAAAATTAAAATCACACATAGATGTGTAAAGAAATGATGTGCACAAAATAAACTCATCCACATTACTAACCTACTCATTGACTAAAATGAACATATCATATACGTTCGTACTTTACATCGAAATATTCCTTCATCTCAAATCAAACCGTCATTCGTTCATACAACATAGAGTGCATTTTTATATTTTTGTTCATTCACTGTGACAAACCTAATTTCCGAAAGTGAACGTATGGCAACCAATCTTACTGAACATGATTTCCCCTTGTTTACCAATTACCTAGTGACGGGGCCTTATCGAATAACTGTAATCATAAAATGACATAGACGTGTTTGTTGAACTTCTTTTGAAACAAATCTAATTCGCCACTTTCTTGATTTATTCAACGCGTTTGAGAATAAGTTTTGTGAGTCATATATTCATATGGCATAACGCGATTATTAAAATTCAACATAGATGTGCTTTCAAAAACAAATTTAAAATATGATTTCCTTTCTTATTATGATATATATAATATTTGTGCCAAAGTTTTCATTCAGTCAATATGAATTATATAATTTTTTTGTCCCGTAAGTTTATAATAAATGAAAATCTATGATAAACGTACACTGAATCGTGTCATTAAGACGTTAAAAAAGTCTTTGATAGTGAAACACTTAAGTAACAGCTAGATAGGTATTTTAAAGAATTTATTTGCTTAAAAAATATATTTATACTAATACATAAAAGTATCCTTAATTAAGACATTGCATTTTTATCAATCTTAATAACCTTTTTTATGGATCTATGTCCACTCCCAGTGTAGAGCATATTCCGTTGCTCAAGCTCTCATTTTTTTGAAGAGAGTAAGGATAGAAAGCATAGAGCCAGGAAAGGACTATTGGTTGGCTAATCACTCTCGTTACACTCCCTCTTGTGAGGTCTTTCATGGAAGCCAACGACGTTGACCACTGGACCCGACTGGATTCAAATCCTAATACGAACAGCATTTTTCAATCGATTGTCTGTTCGAAGGCATGGATGCTTATGATGCTTAAAAAATCCCCCAACCCACCATTCTCATCCTCAAATTTTAGAACCTACCATTTAATTCATTTTAACTTATCACTGAAATGCAATCCCTCAATTTGATTGCTTGTAGATTTTTTTGTGATTTTCGGTAAATGAAAATAGCATTTGAAAACGTTTATACATTTGATTCATAAAAAACCAAGATGAGAACTAAAGAAAAAAGTCATAAAAATCATCAAGTTAAGTGCTGTTGAAATAAATTCTTTTTTTCTATCCTTCTAAAACGTTTAGGTATAATTTTTTTGTCAAACAACTTTACTGCCCACGTGCCAAATGCGACTGAAAGCTTTACTCTTCTGGGCCTACTTAAAAAAAATTTGCATATCTCACATAAGCATATGATTTATACTATTTTTTGATCATTTTTGTATCTGAACACGCTACTGGTCGAGTGCGACGAAGATAAATTAGGGGCGCGACGCGAACACCTCCGAGAGCACTTCGTTACGCTAATCCAATAGTTATTCGGGGTAGGTCTTACCACATCGCATCGGGTCGCGTCGTATCGTCAACGCAGGGGGTTGATTCAATTCAGCGCACAGTGGGTGAATCACCTTGTTTCCATTATTGTGGATATCACATTGCGAAAATTTATTATGTCTCGCGCATTCACATTTAATGTTTTCCCCAAAATAGTTTTTCTCATCAAATCGAATTAATCGTGTAACGCCCCTTGTATATTGTATTCATTATAAAGAATACCGTTATTTTGGATGATAATATTCCTAAAATTTTAGGGATGATTTTTGGAAAATAAGTAATTGTATTTCAGGCACAGACTTAATATCCAAGCTAGATTTGAATCCCTTATATAATCATTTAAATATTGATATTTCGTTTAATTTATAATTTGTATCCAAAGGCATATGTGATAATATGTTCATATTTTTCCAGCAAACTGTTTCTGAAAATTTTTGATAAATTTCTTTACATTTTGTTTATACATACATGAATATATTATCATTTTGCTCTTCATTCTAAATAAAAAAAAAGATGTTAAAATCTTCAATAAGAAGTATATTTGCTTCAAATTAGCAAACACTAATAAAATATTTTAATTTTTGAGATAGTACATTCAAAAAATTGTTCATTCCTGTCTTTTGATTAAAATATATAATTATATTAATGATAGTTAAACAACAAAAAAAGAGTTAGTCAATACAGAAATCTCTTTTATTATCACAGTAAAGTAAACATCTAAAACTAAAAGTATTCCATCCAATCTGCAGATATAATATGATCCATTGCTCATTTTCAGTTACGCCATCTAGGGAAAAACGTCTTAAGATCCATGTATCAAATTAAAAGACAAAATTTCAATATTTACTATGTACGAATGTGTGTAGAGATTATATAAAAAAAATATTATTATTTGATATTGAATCATAAAAATATTATATTTTATCAGTTGACCATGCTAACCGTAAGTGAAACCGGTCTTGATCATGGTAAATAAAGATGAAAATAAGTACAAAGAGACATTGTGTTTTTCTTAAAAATATATTTGTTATTTTACTTACTTTGTAGGATTATTATTTTTGTCCTTTGTGTCACACCTAAGATAAGATCTTCTCAATTGAGCTACATTTTTATAGCAACTTGATAAGTTAATAAAAAAAAAAGTATTAAATCAATTTAATTACTTATTTCGATTCCATTTAAGATAACAACATTGATTTTACGATCTGAAAAGACCATACCCTCCATGCTTTCATATTTAAGGCCGCTCTTGATAAAAATACAAATTGACTTTATACATAAGTCAATATAAGAGATACGTTTGTCTACAATATTTCTTATTTTGTTGCTGAACTGAATGATAAAATAAATTAATCCTTTATCCAACATTCGTTCCTTAAAAATAATATCTCACTTAGATTACAAAACGAACTACGTGTTTTGTTTAGTTTAATGGTTAATTTACCAAGTAATAATATTTTACAATAAGATAAACTGTATTAGATTGCAAACAGTCTATTAGCTAACAACGTAATTAAACTTTGAAGGAAAGCTGCTGTTAAGTAACTTAGTAATCACTTAACGAGCCTGGAACTTACGATTTAACGCTTTAGTATTAGTAGATGTACAATTCCAATTATCTTGATAAAGCGAGTGATTAAAAACGACAGTTACTTCGGAACAAAACTAATCTGTCTTTATGACTTCTCATTTGGCGTGTTTTGTTCGTCTTAATTCCTTTGTGACGTCTGTATACATTAGTTTTATTATATCAAAGATTTTACTTCACTTACATACACACAGAGACCTTACTGCTTAATATACAAATAACAAAAAGTTTTGCTTTCGAAAATAGGACACCATTTTGAAAAAGAATACTGCTTACAAAGTGAATAATATACACAGTAGTATGATCAAAAGACAGGGTAAATCAATATGCATAATAAGTTTAGTATTTTTGATGGATTCGACGGCAACTATGCAGAAGTTCATTATGATTATAAAATTTATTTTAATCGTAAGCAATATATTGTCTAAATTTTACTTTTTAAAGAGGCCAAGTACATTTTATAAATTATATCACAACACGTGGAGTAACACAGTTATCCAACTCAATTTTATATTATTTAGTTAAGGTTGAATATTCATATTTTAATATATGTATAAAGTATCAATATTAAAACTAAGTGAACTTGCGTAAATAATATGCGAAACAAAGAAACAGGTGTCTTTGTTATATATTATATCATTCCATTCGAGACAAACAGTATCACATAGTAAGTATTATAATTATAAAGTATAACGTTACCCATGATTCTAAATTGATTATTATTTTGATAGTTTGCAGAAATTCCCTGACAAACAAGAAGTGTTTGAAACATAATTCAAACACCTATCCTGCAATATAAATTAATAATAAAATGATACACATTAAAATCAATTTTATTAACTTGAACGAAATCTATATAAACATTGAGTGATTTTAAAAATAAATCTTAATTTAAATTATAATAGTAATTATTGTGATCGGTTATGGAGTGCTATAATGAATACGAACCAGTTTTTGGATCGCCTCCATCTTCAGAGTACGTATTCACGTTGGCGCCACCACCGAGGGGATGGTTTACGACCCCTCGTCCCACCATTAAGTTCGCCATGCATAGCTTGCTGAATACTATTTCAAGGTTTGTAGTTTGGTCATCACAAATTTATTATTGTTAGAAATTTTCCAAATTCATTGATATAAATATGTCCAGTTATTCTTATTTCTTATTTCTTGTTTTTTTTTGTTTTATTGATGTGTGTACTAATATTATTTTATCATACGATTTAAAACAGCGAAATTTCTTAACCTGGTGTCAAGATCCATAAATTATTTTTAATATTATTTTTAAATGCTATTCTGTGAAAACTAGGTATGATATAGTATCTTGAACTCTCTTCGGGAGTGAACAGGTAAAAAAGGACTAGTAGTAAGTTAATCTAGGAGGAGTGAAATAGATTGATTAACATCACATACATGTATCCATAAATTTATTGAAAAATCATTTGTTTAATGTATCTGAACTAGGATTCGAGCTTGTGAACTCACCAACCAAAAATAATGACGCTGATCAACTCGACTCGAGTCTGATAAAATAAAGAACATGAAATTGTATATAAATAATTCAAGATACGACTTTTATGATATATTATATTTTCCGGAAAAATTTAGTTTTCTTTCCGATGAATTTTCAGCTACGAATCACTTTTCATCATCCTAGGCAGCATTCTTTTAGTGCTACTTTAAAACCAAAACTATTCTCCCCACAACAAACATTTAAACTTTAACCATTCTAGATTGTCTTGAAAGCGGTTTTTCTTTCCACCCCGGCTTAAAGATAAGTTATTCAAATCACATATCCTATTACACAGTCGAACGATGCCATGAACCCTAAGCACCCTGCTTGAAAAGCAATATATCAAATATTCTAATATTTACCTGCGCAAGAATTTAACATGGGTACTGAAAAATTGCATTTCCACTTACGTTGCACCGTGAAAAGGAATTTTTAGTTAACATTTTTGGCATTGTTTCACACGTGATGTCTTTTATATTCCGTTTAACTCGTTAAATATCTACAGTATATTTTTGTTCTACTAACATATTATTTATATTCAGTTTTTTACTAATTCGAATAGGTATTAAAAAAGTAAATTAAAACTTTATATGATGAATTATACATAAGCGTTCAGGGTTGTCACTTTTTGCTATCGCACGATTATTTAAACTATTAAGTGTTTGTGAATAAAAAATATATAAATATGAAATACAGCATAACTCCAAAAAATGAGACTATTTTTGTATTACAGTATTATACAGGAATTATCATTTTTTTCACCAAAAAAAGCAATAAATTTTAAGCAATTATTTTTAGTGTACATATTTATAGAAGTATGCTGATTAAAATTGTTACAAAATAATATATGTTATTAGATTTTTTATTGATTTCAAGTCTTCATATTATGCAGCCTAGCGAGATTAACTCAGCTATGCGATTAAAAGAACATTTTTTTGTTGTTGTTAAAAACTGATTATGAAGTAATTTGAATTATTTTTTTGCAGACGTAAATGATAATATGATAGTATCTATTTATCTTGATAAAAGCTTAACATTTAGCTAATCGGTTTTCTTGTGCCCATTTGTAGTGTTAGGAGGAGTTTAAAAATCACACAAATTGGTTATTGATTGTTCTACCACCACCCGGTATGTGTATGCAGCTGATGTTTCAATGCCGCGTTACATATCTCAATAAATATCAAGAAGTGAAACGAATTGACTTCTTATATTCTTGGCCCAACACTGCGCTTTACAAGAATCAAAATTTAATCATGCACTATTGTAAATAAAAAAGATATAGATAGAAAGAAAAAAAAGAAAATGTTACTTGCTCAGCCATTTAGTTTATGTTATATTAAGTGTCACGTGTACCCCTACACAGATATAAATTGATGCGTTCAAAAATCTATGAATTACTTAATTAAGAAATGAACATATGATTTTTTTAAAGTGAATACGAGTCTGTGGACATCAAAGTCGAACATGGACATCAATTCCCAAGAGTGTTGGCTATACTGACAGTTAGCTTTATTCTGGTATGTCTCAAAAACATTTTAAATAGCCAACTATAAAATATTCTACGATGAGACTCCATGCTCTTCAATTATTTTGAGAATCCCTGTCACTCGAATTGTCCATATTTTCATATTATGATAAATTGTATGTTTCGACTGTTTCTTTATCCCATGTTGAACAGGGGCAACGAAAAAAATGAATAAGCTCCATTGCCGAATCGCAGGGGGCGCGAGTTCATATCCTGGTCGTTACCATTTATTTTATTCCCGTCCAAATCTTTTCCTCGTCATCACAGGGGACTACCCTTATTCCACTGATATGACCTGCATCACAATATACGTATCTCTTTGAAATGGACATGGGTTTGATGTGTTTTTTATTTCCTACTATGAATTCTTAGATAGGATTTTTTAATAGAAAAAATATGACAAATCCGCAACAGGCTGCGCTTATTTTACATTCTTTCTACGAATGTGTAATATTTTGCGTCCATTTTTATAACCACGTGCTATTTTACAAGCTTCGTAAATTCCGCGAATAAAATTCTTTTTTATTTGAGATGGTAAAAATAGTTTTTCACCATTCTTGTTGCTGAGTTGTAACACTCAGAGTCTATCTTCAATATGCTTTTTTATCGTCATCACCAGCCATCATTATTAGTCTCCCACAAATATTTATCAACGCTAATTAGCCATTATGTCGTATTCGTGGTCGTTTCATAATAGATAGACTTCTCTGAATAGCTAACTAAAAATTATCCAAATGAAAAACATGGTTATTTTAACGTAACTTTATCTTCGTTAAAATATAATAATATATTATATTATATATTTTTGTCCATCAATATTATGCAATGCTTAGAAAAAGTATAAATCATGATATCATTTTGTTAATTCGGACATAAAACGAAGGCAGTAAGAATTTAAGAGTGATAAAGATGATAAGATTATCTCTGTCATCAATTCAAAATTTGCTCAAATAAAGTTTTAACCAATTCGGTAATATAATATACCCGAAATGTAATAGCTTTCATTTATTTCTATAAAATAATCACGAACTTGATACTTTGAACAGGTTATACTTATTCAAACAATAGTATAATTTGATTTAATAAAACTATCATTTACTGCTGGCTTATTGGTATATTTTTTTTCAATCGTTACAATTAATGCAAAATATTTAATTTAGCAATTATACTGAAATAAAGAAAATCAATATTTGTATTGTAATATATTTTTTACGATATAATTAGTCTGAAGATGCATATCAAAGAGGTGAAAGTGGCACACCTAGAAACACAAGCAGTATGATAATATGGTTATTATTGAATATTTAAAGATAAATTATTTTCACAGAAGTATCGTCGCCCCGATTGGAGATAATTAGATTTAATTTTGAAAAGACAAGCAACAATTAACATTTTAAAGCAAAGCATCTAAATAAGTATATCGTTTTTCAAGGGTACTTAAAAGTTTAGCCCTGTTTGAAAACGAAAGCTGAATGCCCAATGTGCAATCTCAAACTTCTACTTGAACGCATATCAACTTTGCCTTTTCTAGAATTCAGAAGTATTATATTATTCGCTATTTCAAAATGCAGCCATCCATAAACTTAAAGATTACTAACCGAACATCGCAACTATTGTTTTTCGTCCCTTTATTTAAAAACAATAGTTATTTTTTTTATAATTAAATTGAAAACTGCAAACATATAATATTTTTTTGTAATAACGGCACTAGACCGATAGTCAACATTTTTAGACTGGCAATAGAGAATCTTTTTATTGATTTCAGACATTGTTTCCAATTAATAGAGTAATCACCAACCTATCTGATTGATTTCAGCTCATTAGGTTAATAGTTTGTAATGTTTAACGTCATTAGTAGTATGATTATATTTATTTGCTTTGTTTCGATTTTATAATCCCCTCCTTGCTTCCCTTAAAAAGGAAAAATCCCAATCTGATTGATTGCAACTCATTAGTATCATTATTTGTTTGCTTTATTTAGATTCTACACCCCCCTCCTTGCTCCTCTTAAAAGGAAAAAAACCCATACTCCATTTTGTAATTTTATAATTTTAAAATGTTAGAATCAATCTTGCTTCATTACTTAAGCAAACTTTGCGATAGTAAGTCTGAAGATGCTTCTGAAAGAAGCGAAACACGTGTCACAGTTAGTATCACAATACGTGGAATAATCAAAGTTAATTTAAATTTTCTATTATTATGATTTCAGATCTTATCAGGGCAAATTATTTTTTTTGTAAATCGTAGTCAAGTTTTATTTTCGAATGTTACTTGCAGAAAGTATTTTTATTTAAATTCCGTCAACTGCCTTTAAAATATCTTCTATCTAAAAAACAAAACAATTTACGCAAAACTTAATATCATCATTGTTTTGACGAACGACTTTGACATGTACATACAAATATTGTTCACATAATTTAAAAATATACAATATTAGTTCGGTATTAACAATTATGTTTTTGTATCTCATACACATTTATGATTACTTCAACCTTTTCGTTTTTCATTTATTTATAGACATAAAATTACGAAAAAAAAATCAAGGCTTAGCATAATAAATAACTTTTATATTGACTTTGACTCAGACTTTTTTGTTAAATATATGTAAATATTCATTATTTATTTCATATTGATTACACAATCAACATTTTACGCAAAATCTCTATCGAATACCAATAAGAACCCTGAGTCAGTTAGATAATGTTTGTATATATTTAATTATTGAACACAAGTACCTATAATGTTAAATCTTTTAAAATATGTACCGCTAAGTTTATATAAAATTAAATTTGGTATGTTTTTTATTCCACATTATGTGTGGAATCAGTGAAATATCAAAGTCACCATATTAATAAAAAAACATACTGAATTTTTAATTTACTGTATATCATATATGTTTAGAGATAGACGATTTATTTTCAGTGTATAACAATATGGGTTTTTTTAACCATGTCCGCTCCCAATGTGGAGCATATGGTCTCCTAATGGAATTTATCTCAACAGAAGTGTTTCTACGAGAACTGCTTGTTACTCAGTTGCTCAACCTCTCTTTTTCCAAAAAGAGTAGGGATAGAAGGATAGGGCTAGGACAGGATTAGTGGTAAGCTAATCGCTCTTTATATGCCCCGTTCACAGGATAGGATGGGTGAGAGGGGGGGAATTTAAGACATCACATACATCCATGCCTTTGAACAGAAATTCATAAATCAATTGAAAAATCAATTTATAAAACTGTCCGTACCAGGATTTGAACCCGGGCCCTCTGTAGCCAAAGCCAACAACGTTGACCACTCGACCACACAGGCGGCTATGTAACCACATGGGTTTTATGTAACCGTAAAGTTAAGCATATATAATCCAATTGGAGCTTTTTTCTCTTTTTTTTCTAGGAGAACTGTCCGACACTTATGGACTATTTAATTTCTTGAGATAAAGAAAATGGGACTAAAACAAAAGTGGAATAGTGATTAGCTAATCACTCCTGTTTTGTCACATTTTTGAGGATAGGATAGATGTGAGACTTAAGAACATCACAGAAATCCTTGTCTTTGAATATAGTTTTATTAATCGATTTATAAAACGGTCTGTACTGGAATTGAAAACCGTGAACACGTGGTCAATTTGAGAAAAACTTTATTAGTAGTGATACAAAATTTCAATAAAATTGGAAGCATAGATTGATTGCTATCAATTTCTTCAACTTTCACAAAATTATAAACTTTTTAATGCTTCATTAACAAACGCGTGAAACGTTTTCATTTGTATTTAGTGTTTTTTATCCATATCTGCTCCTAATGTGAAGCATGTGGCTTCCTAATAAAGGTATTAACCTCTCTTTTTCTCGAAAAAAGTAAGGATAGAAATGATAGTTAGTACAGGACCAGTTGTTAGTTAATCACTCATCCCGTTATTTATTTTTGATTTGGAAGGTGGGAAATTTTTTTTTAGACATTACAAACATCCGTGCCTTCAAATAAGAGTTGACGGGTTTCTAACTCATGAGATCCATCACGGAAGCCAACGACGTTGAAGACTGCTAAAGAAAAAATTCAATATGTATGTGTTATGAAAAAATAAACTGGATCATAGATTGCAAGTAAGAATATTCCAGGAACTTCTCCTACAGTGTGAAGTGTGTGAACATGTTCGAAAATTTCAATGCAACAGTTCAATTTCGAGGAATTGGTCTTTCTACCCTTAAGACATGAGTCCATGAAGCCTTTGTATTCCACCTCCCTTTCTTCAACCTTCACTTGGCCACCATCCATAACTTACATTCGATAAAAAAGCTGGAAAATAAATGCGTTTCCATTCCATTGTTGTGAATGTCGCGGCATTTACATTTTTCCCTTCTTTTGCAGCGCATTTTCTTCATTCTCTTCACGTAAAAAATGGATAAGAACCCTACACGCGAACGCCCTCACTTACAGTGAAGTCTATTATAATTTTGACAAAGGGGATATAAAGTAAAATAACAGCTTAATGTTTACTTCACGTAAATCAATATAATTTATTAATCATAATAAATTCATCAATTCTATTACCAAAATACATTAAAATAAAACTGCTTTTTTACGAACATTATAAATAACTTTTCGCAGAAGAACTTAGATACTCTACCAAAAAATATATAAGTGCCCATCACACAACTATTGTCAAATATGGCTGATTTTATCGTCGCAATATGCAATTTTGCAATTGCCTACACACCTTTCAGCACCATATACCCACAGTTGAAAATATATAAACACTTATAAATAGGTAAACGCATTTAAAAAAAAACAGTAATTTTAACCTAATTAAAAAAACGTGTGACAAACATAAGTTGGCGCACGGGAAAAAATGTGACAAGAAACAGTAGATAATGACGTTGTGCAAGACGAATATTAGATTACACATTGTTATTACATAAGTTATTTATTTATGAATTATGTAGCTTACAGTTATAAAAATTTCGCTTAGTAACGAAAAATGAAATGACTATATTGAAATATATTTAATATTTTTTTCACCTCCACATTCGCCGTCACTGGCCTTGTTTCACTAGACGTCTGGTACAAAGAAAATCACAATATAAATACAACCGTATGATTCTGCTTCAATATAAACAAAACAGTGCTGGAAATGAGACATTTTGGAGGAATATTATACGTCAACTTAACTTTTCCGGTTCTAAGCTCAAGAAATGCGACCCCAATACCCACATTTTCTTAAATATCTGTTTTAATATGGGTGATACAATGTTTATAATTAAGGTATTCTTTTGTCATAGTTTTTTGGACCTTTTGTAGTTTATATAAATACGCGATAAGCGCCCGCGATAAGCGATCGTTCGTAAGATAGCTGGGCTAAGCTCGTCAGTTGCAATTTCATATCTGTGCTGGGATGACGTCTTTTTTACGCGCAACTTAAAATATGATTATTTATTAAAAAAAACCACGGATTTTTATATAAAAAAAATGTATGAGAGATGATGCAGAGAGATATTTTAAAGCCCTTAGACTATTTTTTTTTTGAAATTCATAAGAATAAGGCCAATAATGAGAAAACCACTGGGGTCCTTAAACGACCCCATCGGCAGAGAAGTATTTTTCTAGTCTCCGAGCCGCGAGAGTAATTCAGTAAAATCTATAACGATTATTAAGAAGCAGAAAAAAATGAAAAAAATAGAATACAGTCACGTTATAGTAGTTTTTTTAATTTGTACAAATGAATTAATGTTACTGGTACTCGTCTTAAAGAATATAAGTATAATGGGTGATTGAGCATTTCAGTTATCAAAATACATTAGTTGAGTATAGTATAGGAATATTTTGCTATTTTTTCCTCTGGTTACAATACAGTTCTACCGATTAAATTATAATTCAATCAATTAAAAAGAACAGTTTTTAGTGAATGGGTATACCTAAATATCTAGCAACACTAGTAAAAATCCTTAATTTTTTGATTAAATAAAATAAAGTAAAATTTGTAGTATTTATTCTACCATGCTCTATAAACAGTATATGATAAACGTTGTTTTTCCACAGAAAGGTATCAATTTCAAGTATGCTCAAAATTTACCAATATGTACTATGCATTGTATTTTTTTCAATGTTATTAATTAAAAGTGTCAGCACCGGATGGACTGAGTTATATGTTATTATATATTTACACGTGTCTTGATTAAATTATCTGTTTTAACATTGATGTTATGTCTAAATATCTTTAAACAATATGAGACTACTTACCTAGAACCTAGAACTAATAATATTGCTCTTGTTTCCTTTATTTATCCGTTATCCTTGTGAAACGATGGTCAATTTCAATTACAAACGTATTATTATGCTTGTGCCTTTTATGTTTGTTCATTAAAATAACATTAATATTTATCATAAAATGCTTTTTATTACAAATTTGACAGCTGTTTAATTTAAGGAACAGACTCGGTAAGCTTCTCATAGTTTAAATACATTTGATTCAATAATTATAGTTTGTATATTTTTAAATTTTTTAAATCATGATTAGAATTAATGAGACAAATGCATCTGCCCGAGTATGTAGTTATATTGCAATTGTATACATGTGATAGGCAAATATTTGATTGAAAGTTTATATATGAAGACATCGTATTTCCTTTATAAGGGAAGTGCTTGGGTAACATCTGCTATCTGTGAATATCGATAAACCCTATGACAATATTTTTTATGAAGCTCTGCATAATGTAGTTACCGCATATTAGCATACAAATGCTTTTTCAACCTCTCGAAAAATGATCCAGTCAGCTAGGGAATTTTTCAAACATCATTTTTTTGAATAACTCTTTATACTTTATACGCGATATCGAAGAAATATTTTGCCTATGAAAAAGCATGAAAATTTCCTAAGCATTTTTACAATAAGTCTGGTCGCCGATTGCTTAGCTGAGTGAAAGGTATTTTCTTTTATATACCTAATATTTTAAAAGTTTTAAATGAAAAACAATTTAACAGTCAAGGTGGCTTGTGTCACTCGAAAAGAATAGCATCATAAACACCGATGCCCAAGATTTTTTTTTTTCAAATTCTAGACTGTCCTTGTCGGCACTTTAGTAAGGCTGTTAACACAGTACCATACATTTGTACAACATTCTTATAGTGTATTCTTTTAAATCTTAACCTAACACCATCGTTATCTTTACAAAATAAAGTTATTGGACGCCTTGCCGTTAGTATAGACTAGTGATCGCCAAACGGTCGCTCGCGAGCTACCGGTAGCTCACCGAAACATTTTCGGAAGCTCGCGTAGGATATTTTATCATGTCAACTGTGATGTGGGAAAAGGACATAACCCACACATATCAAATTTTACTGGAGACACAAAAAACGTCTTTTGATGATATAAGACTAAAAGTAAATTATGAAATATACACAACCATGAAGTGCACGGTGACTGGTGGGGTTTTTCTTGACTTAGTCTAATATTAATTTAATAAATTAGTCCATTTCTTATGGTTCTTTTTTCTGGTTGCAATTTTTACAAGCCTTTCTTTTTTCAAACTTAAAAGCTAGATTTAGATACTAATTCGGCATTTTCAGCTTCCATCCTTTTGATAGAGCGTGTGTCATACATTGTGATTATTGAAAAAAAGCTGTTTTGGAAAAACTGAGGGTTACGTCCTATTTTCTTTCCCAAAGTCGATATTTATAAATTTGCCTATAAAATTTTATTATAGAACTCCATTAAAAACTATAATGATGGAATATGTATAGGTAGCTCACCAGACAATTTCAATTTCTGAAAGTAGTTCACATTCTTATTGAGTTTGGAGACCACTGGTTTCGACTGACTTTCAATTATTTAAAATTATTAAAAAAACACTAAATTTTTCTGTACAATGACAGGTTATGTTCATTTTCAGCAATATACATATTATTCAAATCATTTCAATACAAAAAAATATACGGGAAAGAAGATTTAAGGTTTCGTGATGAAATGTAGTAAAAAGAGTGGTTTAAATTAAACAGGTTTGTGACGTTACTTTTGAGCGACTTGTTTTAATTAAAGGAACTTTACAATTAATTATATTAATTATCTTTAATTGGAGCATTCTTTATTAAATTTAAGATTCATTTAAGCGATTGCAAAATTCACTCGCTATTTCGAATTAAAACAATATTTTTAACATAATCAAAGCCGATTTGGATCACAATACCACACAAGACAAATGATGAATTTGAATAGTGTTAGTTTTTTATTTCACTTCATCCATGTTAATTGGTATTTATAAAATATTCGCACGAATGCAAACACGAAATTCAGACATTTGTCATTTGAAAGTTCAGCAGACTTTTCGTACTTACAAAGGCCGCATTAAACAAACTTTAAATTGGCTTTAGTACTCCAGTATTTGAAATATCGCGTTCGTAACTTTTAATGTATCCATTGGAAACATGAAAGCTCTCAAAAGCTCGCCTCTGTTATTTAAACTTTATGACTTATCGTTTAGCGTATTGTGCCAAATATTTCCAATTTAAACTATTATATAATACGAAGCTTCTGGTAAATTTTGCTGGCGGTTCATTCTAATCCCGCAGATTTCGGCGCTCTATAGGCTTTGATTTAGTTAGGAAACCTTCATATCTTGCATTGAATTTCGAACTACAGATGCTTATGAGTTAAATATCCTAGCAAATTTAGGCAGCTACCAAAGTTAAGGACCCAATTCGGGCCAATACTAAAGTTATATTCAGTATAATACCAGTATAATTATATTAATCCATACTTATTAGTTAGCAATCCCAAATTAGTTTAAATAGTTTAGTGCAACTTATAACATAAACTTGAATACCAAACAGTAAAAGGAATATTTAAGCTCTTATATTAGTTAACGTGTGTATGTTAAATTATACTGTTATTTAAGAATTGATTAATTCACTGAGATTATGACATTTGATTTAATTAACATATAATATTATTTAAAATACTTCTTCATCTTTCCTGGTGCTACGGGCTGAACCTCTATCATCTTAATACATCTTCTCCGTTCCACACGGTAACCCGACTTCCTATGCCAATCACTGACCTTCATCACTTGAAATTTATGTGACACCACGTCTGTTCAGTGAAGTAGCGGTCATCCAACACACCCTTTTCCGTCGAGGGGAGAAAATGTGAGACGTTTTGTAGATTCTCTTTTAACCATTTCAAGACTGTCACGAAAGAAAACTCATTAAGACTTTTGTTAAGAACCATCTACGCATATAATCTGGATTCTATAGACTCTCAATGGAGCTTATATCGACATTTTTTTTACGAGAGCTGACATCACAAACACCCATGCTTTCGAACAGAAATCGATAAATCGATCAAAAATGCTATTCTTACAGGGACTCAAATCCGTTAAATCCGGCACGGAAGCCAACAACGCTAACCGCTGCACCATAGACCCGACATATAATACTTTCTACGAAATAACGAATAATTAAACACTAGTCCTATTCTAGTCTTATTCTTTTGCCTTTACTCTTTTCATAAAATAAAGGTTGAGCAACTGGTCAACAAGCAGCTTTCGTAGAAAACTTAAAACTACATATGATCTTCATCACATATGATACCTTATCATATCTTATATCGGTTATTCAGAAAAGATTACCGTCTTTATGATTCAATTAATGCATCCAATTTTCTTTTTACACAAAGGATACGTTCCATGTAAAACAGGCGTGTAAAAAATCGTGGTTAATAGACAAAACGTGTAAAAATAAACTGCGCTAAAATAAAAATAAGTGTTATAAGATTTTATTTGATTTGGTGATTGTATAAAAAAAATCATTCATTAATATATCACCTACCAGTATTGAATCGTTATATATGTATTTTAACACCATGCCACACTGAAGATAATTGAAAATTGACTGATGTACAACATCCTGCTTTACTAGTGGAACATAGTTCAGTATAATAAACATTATTAATTTAACCTATTCATGCAACCGTGTATTATTGTTAATTTATTTAATATAAAATGAAGTTCATGCCTTGATTGTTGCCTTGGCCGGAATTTTACAATGTTTTTACTTTGATTGTATTCAGTACCAAAAAAAACATTTTTACCTAACAGCTCATACGACAGAAGGTCGACCGAGGGCGACAATACCGGTATTACCTAAGCCAGGATTCGTGTATTCAATACTGAAAAACCGGCATTAAATTATAAATGTAACTCTTATTTAATGTTAGTTTGTCAAATGAAGTGATCATTTGATAGTGTTTTTTACAGTTACTAGAAATATCCGAAGTATAATACTGTAAACGTTTTGTTATTTTTAGCATTCATAGATATTTCTCAACTTCAAACTATCGCCTAAACTCGTTGATTAAATCAATAAAAAGTATGGGTCTAAATATTAAGTATAACTTTATGCAAAATATACACTACATTACTTAAAATAATGTTGTTATTTTGATAAAATTATAATATTTTTAGCCAGTCGCTCAATGGATTCAAGCCTTCTTAAAATAAAAATGCTCAAAATACACGAGCAACATTAAGCTGCCGATATCGGCAACAAACAAGCATCCAACTAGTTGGACTGCATAAGTTGTGTCTGTTGCAGAATTCTGCCGTGTGTGCGCCCAATATGAGTTTTATATTAAAATGAAGCTGCGACAGCTAAATGTTGCTCGCTTATTTCCACACTTATGTGAAGGTATTTATTTGTTTTGCTCCAGAGTTTATACTCTTTACGTATTTCGCTTACTTTGTTTTACCTCATACCAGCATGTTCTCAGTTAAATATTGGCAATTTTTAGAAGTGGATATGTTTAACTACCTCAATGTTGTTAAAAAATAAAACGACTCAAACTCGAACTTTCGAATTTACAACACGATTCTGGATCCAACTCAGAATTGGGTTTAAAACGATAAAAAAAATCTTATTTCTTATCATTTTTATTTCTTCTAGTAGATAGATATATACAGTTTTTTTTACCAATCAATACGATGAATAAGAAATTTTTTGGATATATTTGGCTTACTTATATTATATGTTCTTGCGGATTACTACTTTCTAAGTGAACGGGGGAGTGAATTCTTTCTATCAGTATTTTATTGAATTATCTCTGTAGAGAATAATTAAAAAATTCTCCCCTGATTTTTTTTAATGTTACAAAATACTGTTTGTTTACATACTTCATAGTCTAATTGTTTTTAATGGATCCAAATCTTTAATATTGTTTTAAATTTAGCAGCATGCATGAGCGCTACCTTTGACTATAGCAACTTGTGTTCTGTTTTATTCGATAGCTTTTTTTACGACTTCAACTCAAGCGCAGTTCCACAGCCCTACTTTAATTATAAAATTCTTTTTTATTCCACTATGACTTACATGTATTGTTGTGTTTGCTCTGATCGTTGACATTTCACTTCAATTTTCAATAAAACACTGATTGATTGAAATTATGTTCCCATTCAATTTAGTTTGACGAAAGTTCTTGTTGCAATATTTGCAATGGTAAAATTCTACTAATTAACTAGTGTATATTTCTCTAAAAGACTTTGAGTAGAAACATTTTTCTTTTATAACTATACATTAGGTATAAAATATGCAAGAATATACAAGATTTAAACTTGAGTATTTGCATTTCATACGTAATTCATAGAAAATACGTAAGTAAACAATTGAACTAAAAAAATCTTTGCACTCACTATTCACTGCCAAGAATAAATTATCCGTATGTTTTTCGCAACTTTTTTTATTCATCTATTACTCACTTGTTTATCTGAAATATTTTTAATAAAAATGACTGACGTATTGCATAGTAAAATATTTCAATCTGTGAGGAAATATATTTTTAGCTATCGTGTCCTTAAAAATTGAATAATCCTTGATCGAATAAAAATTTCAATTAAAATGAAAACAAATGCACACAATGCGTGAAATATGCGGGTATATGTAAAATGTTGTGTTTTATCAGTAGTTGAATTTCTTACAGTAGTTGATACTACATGAATATTGTTTGATGTCCAATTTTTTAACCTTACCTAAATACTTAATCAGATGAATAAAAATAGTTGTTATATGGTGATCATTTTTAATATCTCAAAATAGGTTATTTAGAGCTGTCTGATTAATGCACTGGACAATCGATATGCAGCCCAGCGGTAAGAGATTAACTAAGCAAACGTGAATTAAATTCCAAAATTTAAATTTGGATTATATAGTCGCTTAAACGGTCTGCTCGAAAATATTGTATGACAAAACGAGGCTTGTAGGTTTTTAAAAAATGAATAATTAATACACTTTAACACCTTACTTAAATATAAACAACGATATTATAAAAATAAATATCGTATTACAGTGATTATATATTCGGTTTGTATTGTCACATCAACAGCAACTGTTTTTTTGTTGTTTTTCTATGTTGTGCTATTGATTTTTTCATGCATAGATAATATGTTTATAAACCGCTAAAATTCGTTCTAAAATCATCAATCGTTTCAAATCTGTCAACGAGAACTGATCAAACAAAATACAATTCAAAATGGCGTCGTACCAAGGATTTTTATTGAAGTTCTTCTGTGTTGTTGCATTGTTAAATGTGTGCCAAGTCGACGCCCAGATGCCAAGCCCTTCTGAAATGCAAAAGATTACGGAATGGTTTGACCAACTTAACCATGCGTTTCAAACTTGCAGAAAACAGGTTAAAAAAAAGCATTTTTTCATGAAGTTATTTCAATAATGTTTTAAAACCATTGAAAACTATATTTTTAACGGTGCAATATATTTTTTTTTTGTATTACAATTTTTCAACCAAAATAAAAATCCTGCTAAATTGTTTTAACTTATTATTGCCACATATAACACAACACGATTTCAATTAAAAATAATAATTGAACAAATTCAAGCCGTTGATGTTAAAAGCTACATTGAATTTTAAAAAAAATCAATACCGCTATTATACAACCTTCTTTTTACCATTAGAACAAAGTGTGGTATGCGGCCTAAAAAGCATCTGCTGTCATCCAGTACCTTTGTTAGAATAAAGGATTTTATCATATTTTATTATAGTTAAGTCCATAGATATTTTTTTCGCATTAAATATAGATAAAAACTAACGAAATGCAAGGAAAACATATTTTTTATAATATTTAATATTTGAACAGCTATTTTTTGTATTTTAAATATCTATATAGTTCTCAAAACGAAATACTTTTATGTTTGTTTTACCGTAATGTGAATAAAATTTTAAGAATTATTTAACATGACAAATCTAAATAAATGTGATTCAACTTGCTAACAATTTTCTTATCTTCTTAGTATTTAACCGTTGGAATACCGCGCAAAGAAATCATTAATATGTCCCAGAGATACTGCGTGTTTTTGAGAAAAATAATTTTGCCTAATATACACTCAAGTTCGATATTTTTTAAAAACCTATATTGACTCTATAGATAGCACTACACATATTCATGAAAATATTGCTTATATTCAATTAGAATACCAAGTATTTGATTTTTTAAATGTCTTGGACATCCGTGTCCGTTTGGTATTCAAGTGGTTAATAAGTAAAAATAGTCGCCTATCAAAACTAAGCCAAGTAGTTATATCTTGTATCACTTAAATCAGTGGTTTCCAACCTTTACGTTACTGCGCCTTCTTTGAAGAAAAAAGATATCTTCGCGCCTCCCCATTCTTTATTTCGTATAGCAATAAAGACACGTTTTAAAGAGTAAATACGTATTTTTGACTGTTCGCGCCTCCTTTTGCAATGGTTTACGCCTCCCAGGTTGGAAATCGCTGACTTAAATTAAATGTAAATAGGTCACCTATAAAATTCGATATGATTATGACCGGTTTCGCATAAAGGCGAGCATTGCAACGTCCGTTTGAATGACTTCAGCCTTCATCATGTTGAACAAATGTAGAAATAATACAAGTGTTTTTATATTTTGAAAGAAAGTGTACGATCAGTGGTAATATTTTTATATTTTGTAATGGATTTTATAGTTGAATATTATGCAACCCAATCTTGTGGCATACCTGACACAAATGCAAGCATCCCCAGCAAACAGACGCGACTTGGGATGCGCCGCCGCTTGCATGTCCGACGACATGGGTGTGATGACTGGAAACAAATTGGATACCGCGAAGATTATGGAAGTTATCGAAAGCACAATGAATCACGGTACATATATTTAATTAATATCTTACACACAATGTTAATAAAACAATATAAATTGCAACCCAAGTAAAGTAATGTTGTTACTAGAAATGCTAATTCCAGTATTTCAATATTAAAAAATGAACCAAAACAAAGTTTTTCCCACCAGACTACTGAAGTATAAAAATCATTAGTTATAAGTTTTATTAGCAATACGGTTAGCGTTGCCGGATCTCAAGGGCTCGAGTCCCAGTACGAACAGCATTTTTTCAATCTTATGTGATGTCTTTCAATGCGATGGCTCAATTTCCCTCCTACCTTTCCCATCCTTCAATAACTGGACGAAGTGAGAGCGGTGAATTAACCACCAGTCTTGTCCTAATCTTATCTTTGTATAACTACTAATCTCTTTGGAAAATAAAGGTTGAGCGACTGACTAAAAAGCAGTTCTCGTATAAAAAACCAGTTGAGATACCTCCATTAAGAGGCCATATGCTCTACATTGGGAGCGCACATGGATAGCAAAAAAAAGTTTTGTTTTGAGACAGCACTCAAGATTAGTTTTGTCTTATAAAGCACTTATGTGTCTAATAGTGTGTTTATTGTCTTACCATAATAAAAACTTAAAAATCATTTTTTCCAATAAAAAAAACTTTGATCTCTGCCGGTTAGAATTTTTTATTTTAATGTATTCACTATTATTTATTGGCATTACGTTTAGTGGTTTATCTGCAAATATATTTCCAGTGAGAATACTGATAACTTTTGTTCCGTCGTTAATTGAGTTAACTAAGGCGTACATAATTGTACATTGCAACACGCATTATTGCTTTACCTTATGATGCTTTAATAAAACGATGAAGTCAAAGACTTGAAATCATGTTATGAATAATTGACGTAAGTTGTCGTACAAATCTCCGATATATGTATACTCTACATCAGTGGTTTCCAACCTTTATGTTACTGCGCCTCCCTTTGAAGAAAAAAATATCTTCGCGCCTCCCCATCTTCTATTTCATATAGTAATAAAGATACGTTTTAAAGGGTAAATGCATATTTTGGACTGTTCGCGCCTCCCTTTGCAATAGCCCACGCCTCCCAGGCTGGAAATCGCTGCTCTATATTGAAAACAATTCACGGTTATTATTTTTAAAATAAATGCTGTTTTTCAGGCTCGCCTTTCTACGAGACAGTTAAGAAAATCACCACGAAATGTATTAAGACCACAGCATCAGTGTCCGACAAGTGCGACCTAATGACCACTTACTTCAACTGTATTGCGACCAGGTTCTACCGCATGAACAACGGCCAACCCTTCATTGGAAATATGGGATAAAACTACCCTTTGATGAAACTGTACAGAATACTAGCAAAAAATGTTCAATGTAATTTTGCTGTAATGATTTAATATTGTGTTAAGCAAGACCTGGTGTGGCGATATCAGTAACTGTTGAAAAAACATTTTTTTTAAATTAATATTAAAATGCTGTTTTATATTATTTATAAATCAATATGTTCATATATTGTTGTACGATTGTGAAATAAATGAAATCAAAATTATAGACGAGTATTTTAAATTTTTACAATGATTTTTACAATGATTAAAAAAATTCTATTTCTGTAAGCAGTTTTTAATTTATATTCATACGCTCGAATTGCTTGAGAATTAAAGTTAATATAGAATTGTATGTTTATATCTAACGATAGCCCGATGCTGAATTTTATAATATTTTTAGAACTTAACAGTGTGCATTTTCAATCTTATATAAATGGAGTTATTTGAAGTTAACAACAAAAGTAAAAACAGTATAGGTACCACGCTTTGTAAAAAAAATATTAACAATTTTTACAAAACCGTTTTCAAAATATCAGTATTTTTTTCAGATTTGTCACAACTTATAGTCAGACATGCTAGTTTTGACTTTGTCAGTGCTGAATATGTCGCAACCCGAAAACTACAAGGTCCGAAGTGTATTTTTTTTCAAAACAAAATTAGCATTTATGTGATCTTCCAAGTACCATTAATACTACTCATTGTTTCTTTCGTTTCGTCAAAAATTTATACATGTTGGTTGTTGATAATCATTATCTCACCACCACTTGTTATGTTATGTGTATGCAGTCGCTGTTTCACGGTCTTTTTCCATGACGCAATACTATCAAGAAAAGAAACGTATAACTGCATGGGATTTATCTTTAAGCCATGCAATGTTGTCCTTAAAAAATAATCAAAAAAAAAAGAATGTGCTTCGCTAAGCCATTTAGTTTAAGTGATATTAAGTATCCTGTGTATCCGTATACTGAGAGCCATGGCGGAAGAGTTTAATCTACTCCGCGTTGAGTTTAACAAGGAATCAATAATATCCCGTTCCCCATATGATATTGCAAATTTATCTAGCGCCTAAAAATTGGCCTTGATTGATATCAGGCCAGGTTAATTAAGTCCTTGCAGTTCTCGGGTCGCGACGTATTTGTCAATAACTCAAAAAAATTTAAATACTTTATCCGATTGTCGCTCGGGCTTTTAAATTGATCGAAAGTACATTCGCATATATTTTTTAAACCGATTTATGGATTTGTGTCAAAGTCGTTGTAAGCAAGTCTCGTCTGTTTTTTCCAAAATGTATAATCGACATTATAATCGATTAAGTTACAAAAAACAATTGAAATGTCATATTAAAACATATGCAGATTTTTATTATTTTTTATTTCGTTTAACAGTAAACAAATTTAAAAAAAACTATGCGACGTTGTTATTTGTCATCACCGTGTTTTATTAGAAATTTGTCATGCCCATGAGTTCAAAATAGTGAGCCGTTTCTAAGTGCCTCGTGAAGCATTACTTTGTTACAAAAAAGTGTCTATAATATCTAATAATCCGCCATCGTATATTATTATTTTCGAATAGATATTATTATAATGAAAAAGACAATCAATTGTTATCGGGGTCAGCTAAAGATTATCTGATGGTATACATTTATATAAGTTAAAATGAAATGATTAAAAAAAATGTATGTTTTTCTTTTAAAATACTTTTTGAAACTTAAAAGACAAATTTAGATACTAATTCGGAATTGTCAGCTTAAATCCTTTTGATAGAACGTGTGTCAAGTTGTATACATTGTTATACAACTGTGAGTTCAGTCCTTTTTCCTTCCTACAGTCGATATGTCATGAAAACAAAATATTTTCCATAACCCCAAAAAAATACGTTTGTCTTGTTTCAATTAAGTTTTTTTTTTATTTTTAAACGCATAAAGTGAGACGCAAGTGTTTATTTTGAACGCCATCAATAAACATTACAAAAAGTGTTTTCACAAAAAAGTGGTACTAGGGTTCAATTGAATTTGCTTAAAGTATAAGAAAAAGGCAAAGCCACCTGGTGCTAAAAAAGATGTGCCGGTAAAAAAAGTTGGAAAATCTCAAGGGAACAAACAACACGCAAAAAACGCGAGTTGTTTGAAACTCTTTTCAGACCGTCGTGTTCTGTCTCGTGAAATTTTCATTTCGTATTATACAATCCATCATCGAAAAGATTTGTGTGCAAATCAATAAGAGTTTTATTTATTTATTACACCTACATACATCCAATGTAGTTATATACATCCGAGATACCGGTAGTATCTGAGGTGCCGATATATCTTAAAAGAAACATGTATCCGTCATTCAATAGAATGAACATAATTTTCACCCGATATTTTACAAAATTTCTAACTGCATTTTCAATATTATTTAGAAATCTAATTATTTTAATCGATGAGTTAAAATCTTGTGTCATTGTAGTTTCTGTTAAATAATATGCTAATATGTAACCTATTGGTCAACACTATTTGACCATCATCTTATTCGGTTGCAGTAGTTACTTGTTCAAATCTTCAAACTGACACTTTATATTAAGATTTTCAGTATTCTGGGCTCAAAGACATGTATGTTTGTGATGCTTATATTCACACCCCTTCCCACATACGAATAACGAGAACCATACGCTTAGTATTGGATTTTTTCTAGCTTCATTGTTCTATCACTTTTTTAAATCAATATCCGTTTTTAATGTGAACTGTATGGCTTCTTATTGGAGGTATCTCAGCAGAAGATTTTAAACGAAATTTGTTTGTTACTCAGCCTGTCTTTCTTAAAAAGACACAAGGCTAGAATAAAGATAAAAGGCTAGAACTGGTCATATTAATTTTATGGTCAATACTGGTTTTGCTTATCATGAGCATTTTCAACTGATGAGTTTAACATCGGTCATTTAACGGTCCTAACCATATTAAATAAATCTGGAGTTAGCACAAAAGAGAGTTTTAAATGCAAACAAAAAAAAATGCTCCAGGAAGACGGTTTGTATCTCATTCAGTAATGTTTGCTGGTGATATTTAAAATTTATATTATTACTTATTCATTAGAATTCATATAAGTGAATTATTAAATTTGTGCTTAGTAAATGTTTTATTTAGACATTTAATAAGTATACTCTCTCACAAAATTGTATAGAAATAATATCACATGTGGCAGATTAATCTAGCAAATTACCTCTGTCAACAGCTTCCCATTTATATAAATGCACTCGCATTAGGCAAATGCATAAACCATTTTGATAAATTATTATTCAGGTGCAAATGTGTTGAGGCCGTACAGAAAACCCGCGCAGTCAGCGAGAACACGAAAGGTTCATAAAATGGTCTGCGGGAATCCAACAAATAATATTAATGATATGCAAATCATTTAATTCCCGGGATAATTGAGAGTCTAAAAGGTTACATCCAGGTGCGGTAGTAGTTAAACGTAAAACAAAACTTTCACGGGTATTAAAATGTTATGTTACATCGGAAAAATAGTTTCTAAAAGTAAAAATTTCGATAAATGAAGTGGCTCGAGGGATAATTGGCACAATGCACATTTTTTGCTTCGTTTAATTTTTTAATAACCATTTCATTTCATAACATTCCACTTGCATCAAATTTTATGCAACCTCGTGTGTCTTTGGGTCGTTTTTCTGTTGTTTAATAAAATAATAACCTTCGTGACTTTTGTCATTTGTGTTTTACTGACAAACTTGACAGAACCTTTCTCTTCTGAACCTGACAGGATCTCTCAAAACTTTCCAATTAGAAATATAAAAAAACTTAAAATCTTCAATATAATGCATAGTTTTTTGTATGTAAAAAAAATATGTTGTTTGATTAGAATTGAATTTTATCAAAGCTTGTGGGTTTGGGAAGTTTGTTTTTTGAGCCCCTCAAATTATAATAATTTTATATAAATTGTCTTGACAGGCCATGCTATTTGCCTATAAATAAATTTAGTAACGACAGAATACTATTGTATTACTTTTAGTTACTAATTACTAAAAGTTAGATGCGTTTTAATATTCCACACGTCTTAAGTTATCGTTTAAGTGAAGTAACCTCAGTTAATACTCATCGCAATAGTGTTATCTTCGTAAAATAGAAATATGCAATCCACTAAAACACTACATAAAGGCATGATTGTTTAAAAGTCCAAGAAAAAAGTTAAAAAAAATAGTTTTCCAACGTATCTCTTGTGAAACTTAAAACATTGCTATTTTTTATTTTTTAATATTATAAACCACATTGCCTTAATATATATTCTAATCCATGTTTATATACTAGGAGGCACTAGATTAACACTGGAAGACCAATGTTTCACTTTGAAATACTATTAAAACCGAACATAGATAGCTTTCAGTGGTCCACCCTTCGAATTTCCTTTCCCCGTTACATCTACCCCACAAATTTACATATTTTTCAATAAACAAGTGCCTAGCTTAACCAGTACTAGCGCTTCGCCAAAATATTTCCTTGTTGAAACCAATTATTATTCTCATAGTTATTACGGAGTAACTGTGTTGATGCAAATAATCGTATGCACTAACTGTTAGTCGAGAAAACAAGCTGAAAATTTAATATTCATTACTTTTCAAACGAATAATATTGCTAGCTTCTACGTTCTGAAATGTTTTTGTTGGCATTCATATTCGTAAGTCAGATACGTCAATGTAGCACAGTGTTCAACGTCGTCTGCTTCCGAGACAGATCTCACGTGTTCAAGAGCCCCAGCACGAGCAACACTTCGTTTTATGATTTGAAGGCATGGGTGTTTGTTATGACGAAAAATTCTCTCTCCCACCATTCTAATCCAAAAATAAAAAGGCATAGTGAACGCGATTAGTTAACCACTAGTTCTACTATAGCCCTTATTCTGTTTTTTTTTTTTTGGATATCAAATTTATGGAGCTTCAAGTACCAGGACTATTCTAAACCTATCAAAAATTATTGATGTTGTTGAGATATCTATACCAGAAGGCTATGGATTTAAAAAAAATCTTATTACAATATACAGGCTTCATTGTCATTTATTTTAAATAAGTAAATATTTTTTTAAAAGCTCTGTTTATACAAAAAAAAATATATATTATTTCTTAAAATCGTTTTAAATGTTAAACTAATAATTCAAATACGGAAGATTGACCTAGCTTATAACTATCTGTTAAAGTTTGGGAACGTAAAACTTTTAGTCTTTTGGCTGCCGTAGAAATAAGTGCGTTTGTACCTAGCACGCCGGCTATAATTTGTAATTATTAATTTAATTGGTTATGGACGAGGTAACTCTTAACTGGCGTGTTGAGCACGAAAAATTTGACGAGATATCTCGTCTGTGGCAGCCATCCAGTTAAATAGTTATACAACAATACTATCTACGGAGATATTTTCTTTAGTCTTAAATGATCAAGCAATGCTGATATATATTGCCTTGACAATATACTATCCGAAGACCTATTACACAAATCTACCAAGTGCTTGGAATGTAATAACTCCTCGACACTGATTAAACGGCCATCATGCGACGGGGTCGCGTTTCATTGTGACAGGGTAAGCGACCAAATTAATGCCTCATCATATATTCCTGTTAACCATGCTCAGGGAAGTGGGAGCATTATGCTCCGCATAATATACGTCAAGAGGCACTTAATTCCACTCAACCGCAACCAAGACTTTTACACTGAATGCTTAATAAGCTTGCAAAAGCACTATTTTTTAATACGTCAACAATCGAAATTGCGACGCATTCAAGAAAAGATATAATAAAATAAAAAACTGACAAAATTTAGACGATTTTATTATCGAGTTTAATTTCAAAGTAAAGATGTTTCGGTCATTTTTTACCATAAAGAAGATTCCTATAATGTAAGTATCATTATATTATTCTAAATCTTCTATTTAAATGTATTTTTTTAATTTAAAATTAATAAACTTACAAACAATATCAAAAAACTTCCGTTTAAAAGCTGTTACCTAAAGTTCTAGTTTGAATTGTTGTCTTTGATACAGGACGTGGAATCATTTTAACAATAAATAGCTGTAGGCCTATTTATGTAAGAAAATCTTTACATCATATTGATTGTTAACAGTTTTAACGTGCAAATTCTATATACATAGTTACTTCTTTAGTACTATTTAATATTAAGTAATAATTTTCTTACAATTTTAAATTTTATAACAAACATTATACTTACCAAGCCAAGATTCTGGTCAACGCAAGAAAAAACGTTCTTTACACGTTCAGCCTGTTCTCACAAACAATTTGTTGACACTCATAAACATGGTTTATTTAAAAAGAAACTTTATGAATACACCTAAACCTCGGTCCTAGTTGAATACTACGTCACTGTTGGTACTCAAGACAACGCCATCTAGCATACGGTGGGGGCTAATGCAACATTATGCGGAATTAGAGGGTTGACGGTCATCTGCGAGACTATGCATAACATAACTGTCACCATCCCCATAAGGAAATAACTGGGTTATCTTGTATCTGACTGCATCCTTACTTACTCAATGTTAGATTTGACTAAATTTTATTGTGATAAAACCAGGGTTTTGGAATCGTGTAAAAAAGACTCCAGCTTTAAAATAAAAAATGACTCCGACTTCGAAGATTTTTTTCAATAATTTCACTTAAACTTATATATATGTACTCCATCAGATTATCTTTAGTCAGCCAAGCATGCAATGCCAACACTTTGTTATTTTGGCTATTTTGTTTGAATACACATTATTAAATATGGTTTTCAAAAAAAAATCGAGCCGCTCATTGTTCACGACTCTGACTCCGGCTCCAGCTTCGACTCCACAGCCCTGGATAAAACTCTTCTTTTTCGTCCAATTATACTTACGCCTCTTTCTATTCCATCGAGTACATTTTTTCAATTATTTTTTCGTACAATTTACACATTCAAGCTGGTAGCATAATAATGTTATTTTACATGTTTGTTTTTCAAATAAGCACTTTTTTCAACTAACTTGACAGCTATATGCAGATTTGTGCTCACTTTGGTTTGCCATGAATAAACTTACGTCATAAAAACGCTTGCAAATTGTGCAAATTTATTTCTTTAGAAAAGATGCTGGCCGGAACGTGACAGGCAATGGAGAGTACTATAGATCCATGATTACAAACATTATCGTTCTCTAATCGATTGACATTAATATGAAAGAACTGTGGTTTCAACAAGACGGTGCAACATGCCACACAGCATGTGCTACAAATTGGATGTCACTAGAAAAATTGTTGCCTATTCGAAAAACATAAAAAATACCCTATACATGTAATAATTAAATTGAAACATCTACAAATGCACGAACTATAATATTAAGTGGTAGGCAGTAGGGCATCCAATCCCGGGATTCGGAATCCCGTTCAATTTTCTTATTCCGGGATTATCACGGCCGCGATCCCGAAAATTGACACGAAATTGGCAAATTCAAGATTTCAAATTCCTCGATGAGCTAAAAAAAACGAGGTTCTACAAGAATCTGGGGAAAAGTATACCAAATCAAGGATTTCAAATTCCTCGGTGAGCTAAAAAAAAAAAACGAGTTACTGGGACAATCGGGGAAAAAGTATAGCGAATTGAGGATTTCAAATTCCTCGGTGAGAAAATCTCAATCCCGGGATTGGAAAAAGGCTCCGCGATTGGATACCCTAGTATGCAGGTATTAAATTGCGTTATTATATTATTATACGAAAAAAACTCAATCGATTCATTCTGGCTGCAAATTATTATTTGTTAAAATTTCAAAAGCTTAGAATTGTCCCTGAAATCACATTTCTTATAAGATTATTCAAACTGATCTCAAAAATAGTATTTTTTAATTGTAACTCATAATCTCACTTACGCCGTTGTGTTTCATTGGCCTGCTAATCACGTAGGGTCGTAGGGGGGTGGTTCATCAATAGTAATTGTGTGAAATAAAGGGGTTAAGAGAATACACTTCAGTCATGTACTGTGCTTAACGCTAATCTCACTTTAACGCCACCTATGATTAGGGATGTGAGATTACATTCATAAAAATAATTATTCATACTTATTACCCTTGTTGTGACAAAGAAGGTGCAACACATTATACTTTCACTTTGTCTTCTTGAAAATATTATAATATCCACGAATACGATATTAAAATTAATTATATTATCTTTATCAACAAAAGTATTTAGCTGTCAATTTTTTAACCAGAATATTGATACCGAACCGAAATCAAACGATCCAATTTTCTAGGTTTTATGTCGGGTCCGTTGCCCAGTGGTCAACATTGTTAGCTTCTGTGACGGATCTCACGGGTTCGTGTCTCAATGCATTTTTTCAATAGATTTTTCGATTTCTGTTCGAAATCATCATTTTTTGTAATTTCTTAATACTCCTTTCTACCCTTCCAATCCTTTTAGTAGCGAAAGTCTTTAGTTAACCACTAGTCATGTCTTGGCCTTATTCTTCTATTTCTACCACTCTTTGAAAAAAAAAAGTTGGGCAATTTAGTAACCAAAACTTCTCGTAGAAAAACCTTCCTTCAAGATATTTTCACTGGCAGTCCACATGCTCTACATAGGAGCAAACATGGATTTGTTTTAAAAAAATATATAAAAATAATTTATCATCGAATTCCATGTTTTTGTGTTTTTTTTACATCACCTTCTTACTCAACCGTTAAAAACAAAGTACTGATCATTTTCCTTACTATTGCAATCGTCAATTATGTATTTTTTTCTATTTTATTACTGCATTTCTTTTCTTTTCAGTTATCTGTAACAAGTTTCAATTACAATCAATAAATTATAAAACAATTCATTTTAAAATGGCATATATTATTATATTTACAAACAAATAATTTCTTCACAAAAAATTAACTGGAAAGAATACTATCTTTTGCATCGGCTTTGCTTTGGGTTTTGTATCAGAGGTATACAATTAGGGTGTATACACTAAACATCCATAAGTTATTCGAGGTTTATAAAAATTAAATATATTATCGTACCATTCGATTTACAAGCATAGTCTTTTATTCATTCGTTTACTTTTAATTGGGATTTTAATGAACATACGGAGGGGTATAATTGACTATCTCAAAAAAATTCATGTAATAAATTTTCGATTGGGCTTAACTCATTTCATACATAAAGCATCATTACAAATGTATTCATGGTAAACAAAATAAAAAACGTTTTAATGAAGCAAATAAATAATATAAAATATATTAAATAAAGTGATACGTAAAATGTTTTAGTTATTCGAAACGTAATTCTCTTAACCATTCCTCTTTTCATTGCGTTGGACGAAACGAAACAACACCGGTAAAATAAAAATTATTACCTCGCTGACATTCGCAAATATAAATCAACCCGCAAACAGAAGCTTTTTAAACCCCTTGTACCGTATAATAAATTGGTGAGGTAAATTTAAAAAAATACTTTGTATTCCTTCTTTTAGAAAAGCGAATAACGGATATTATATTAATTATCAAGAGGAGCTGTTTTTATAAGTATACTTTTTGATTTAGAATTGTAATAAAATTAAACCATACCCAAACTAAGTATATGTATATATATTTTTTAAAATAGTCTTCCAAATATATATATAAAAAAACTGCTTTTAGATTAAGACAATAACGTGCGTAGTTTGAATATGTTGTGTTATGAATTACCACACTTATGCAATGTTTTAATATAAATACTATTAAAATGATTATATTTGTACAATAAACAGTTATTTTTAATTTAGCGATTTGAATTGTGTTGATTTTACCTACCTAAAACTAGCTAATAACGGCTGACTGGCTGTATAGAAAACGTTACCTGTAGCCGACCATCGCTAAAAAATGGGCGCGAAACGGCTATGCAATTGGCAACATTGCGCTCCATATTGATAGCTTTTTAGCGGCCCCTTGACAAGCGCTCGCGAAGAATTATTACTTTGCGAGTTTTTTAAAGAGGTTTTTTTTCATTTCAACGTGGGATTTCAGCCAATGTTCCGTGACGGAGGCCATTTCTGGCGACGTGTGCGCATTAGACGAAGCCTGCAATTGCACTCGCGGTAAAAAGCTGCTGTGAAAAAAGCTTGGTTTATTAAATGACCAACCAAACTCCTATTTCCAATGATCGGACATAAAATTTATATGATGCTTCGCTATATTTAAAAGCTTTAACTGGCTACAAAAGTGCTTTAAATGTAGTTATACGCGCAGGCGACATGCTCAAAAGTTTTTGAAAATATTACTTAAGATATTTTCAGATATTTTACAGCGCAATTAAAAAACATAAACTTTTATCAATTTTCATATTTATGAACGAGCCTTTTCTTAACCTAATAAAACTCTGTCGTTAAATTGACGACCGCTTTTAGTGCAAAATAATTAATACTCTCGTTAAAAAACTTCCATATATGAAATTTTTTGTCTTAGCCGCTAGCTGTCACGCTAGATATATTTTAAAGATTTTATAACAAAATAAAAATAGACAATCATTGAACATGATTAATCCTCGGATTCCATCAAAAAGGGTCCAGGATTCGATGCCCTAATGACTACCATTAAAAAAATAATACTTTTTATAAAAATCTTACTGTGCGGTCCAATTTTTGAGCATCCAAATAATCTTGTCCTATATTCATTTAAACAAAATTGCTAATGCAGTCATTTTATAAAAGGGATCACAGTCTAATTTTGATCAATACGAAATCGAATCCCTTATTCGAAAATACGGAAAACAAATTATGTTTTTGTTTCCCATACGGTTCGAATATTTTTTTTATGCCTGTGATGCTATTATATTTTCGACGAGTAGTGCGGGGCTAGATGGCCCTGCGGTCGGCCGGGTTTTATTTATAATTTTGTCACGTACTGCTGGGGGAAGGTAAATTAAATTTTGTGGTTTAAATTAATGCCAAACGCGCCAGCAGAGGTATGCCGACGGTGACAGAAAAGCTAATGTTGTTCGTACATTTAAACGGATCGATTTATATAATTTAATCTTTTACTCTCTAGGAAACCGGGGCAAAGCCCCGAGGCATGTTTTTCAATATTATGAACGACGAAGCATAGAAAAATATCGCTTGCTTGACAGTTTTATCTAATATCCTGTCATGGTTACACGCAGAATTGACAAGCGCGTACTTAATATTACATGATATAGCATGTTATGAATTGATGTTGCTATGAAGTACCCTAACTCAGTATGAATCTAAAATCTGTTATTGCAAGATATTCAATGATTTTTTTATAATTAATTAATTTCGTAATTTCGATTTATGCCCTCTGCATGCAGATCAAAACTGTACTTAATTATTTTTGAGTAATGTTATAACTGTGTTTTCAATTAAAGATGATAATAATGTCAGATATTGTACGCTGCAAATTTTATATAATAATATTCTCGCCCTCTTCATAAGAGAAAATTTTGATAAAAATGTCTACAAATTTGTTCATTTTTCAAAGTTCTTTCGTTTGCTTAAATGACATGATCAATTTCACGCGATTTAAACAATAAATCATTTATTTGTATTTAATTCAGGTCACAAATATAAACCATCAATAGCAAGAAACTAAGATTTCATTTTTTTTTTACCGATAGGAAAAACTATTATATTACACAGGCGATTCGTTTTGAAACAATAACGGGTATTCAACGAGCAACTGTCAATTTACTGTCAAAAATTTGATTCCTTACAACGTGGTTAAAAATTCAGGTAGTGGGTATTGTAGAAAAGTTCGATATAATGAACGCTCGTTCAAATTGCATTTGAATGCAAACTTAGGTACGATTGTAAAAGGTATCTGATTTATGTATACTATATATTGAATATACTGCAATAAACATTTTTTTCTAATAATTTATTATTATTCTATCATTTTTTTCAAATGATATTTAATTTTGAATAGTTTGACGTTGTGTCTAAAATTCATAATCAATTTGTACAATTTTTGTATACGGCATAAATATACGTTTGCTGTATAAATATATATTTGGTATAAGTGTATAACAAAAGAAAGTATTTTGGAAAAAGAGTGGCTAATAGCTAACGATAGAAGAATGGTGTAAAAACAAACCAGTTGTAGACTTATCTTTTTCTCATTCAGAATCGGATAGTATAGATGGGGTAGATTTTTTTTTATCTAAATCCATCGCATTTGGTACAATTTTGGATACAAATTTCTTTCATCGGCTGAATTCGTAACTGAATTATCAAATTGTAACTATTAATTTATCCTTCAAACAGATTATTGAAATTAATTAACGGAAAAAAATGCTTTTTTTGAAATATATAAAATATTTAACAGTTAATAAATGTATAACGACAATTATACATATTAATCTGTTTGGCTATTGATTCGTAAGACAGCTATGAAATGAACGCAAGAATACATCTAATCTATATTAATTATTTTCATATAAGGCCTTACCTCCTATCCAATTATCATTGTGTGTCTTCTTTAAGCCTTGTCCAGCTGTCTTGGGATTATGTTGAATCTGTCTGGTGGAAGGTATCAGTAGTATCACCTCAAGTGTCCAGTTAATCCTGGGATTTGACATCCGAAATCCCGTCTTGCCGTTCATCCTCATGATGCCTATTAATGGCATACGCAATGGAAAAGCGCCCTTTGAATGACGTGGCTTATTTCTGTTTAATTAAACAAAACAATTATTAAGATTCACCTAAGAGTAAATACGAAATGCAAATGCTTTGCATCAAATCGCTCATAATGGTTAATACTTCTAATGTTTGTTTTTAAAAAGAATACTTTTTTTTAAATTATGTCCACTTCTAATATGGAGTCTATGGACTTCTTGTGAAACATATAAAAATATGTTCTTTTACGAAAACTGGTATTATTGTTAGTCGTTAAATACCTCTTTTTCGGAGACAAAACGCAAATAATAAGGCAAAAACTATTAAATAAATTCAAAATATATATTATATATATAACTAACTGATATAGTACTGACCAGACTTTGAATTACAATTACCACATCCAAGCTCACCATTTAACTATCTTGTTAATTCTGCATTGAACAGAATTATAGTAAACTAGTTTACGCTTTATGGCAAGAGAGACTAAATCCAGTTTCAGTGAAACTATTAACTTAAGTTTATTATTCCTGTTACATCGAGTTTAATTAAAATAGTTTTAAATATAATATATTCAGTTTATGCAATTTATTGATTGGTGTTTTGATAGATGAGCTTTTAACGATATGCGGGAGGTATATTTCTCGTTTTATCCAGAAGCTTATTTTATTGATCGGCTGTTTATTTAATTATGGCTGGCCTATAGGAGATGTTAAGTATTAAGAAAAAAAATGTTAGTTGATTAAGATACTCCTCAAAATGCTATTTTACCAACCATCTATTGTTACGCCGCCAATTAGTAAGTAGTGTTTTTTATCATTTTTAAATAAAGTCATCTTAACTGAACTGTAGTATTTTATTTTTAAAGTAAATTGAATACATTTTTATGTATTGTTTTTCTTTCAAAGAACGATGTTTTATTTTGAAATTTTAATCAACAAAGGAAACTTAAATATGCTGCCATCTATTGGACGGACTAGACATTGTCAGTGAAATAGTTTGTTATTATAAGGAACACCTCACTTTACTCAAGTTTTTAAAATTACACATGCAGATCTGTATCTTAGACTATTTATTTGTATCTTTACTATTTATGTTATTAACAAATGACATTTTATTTTTTACTGTTAATTATCATTTTTAGTTGTTAACGTTTAAAAAAAAAACAAAGATGAAACAATATGTATAGTTCAAAACTGGTATATAAAATGCTTTGTTATTCGATTTCATAAATTTACCAGTGCGTCGTATGGAACTGTTTTGTTGCGTTTTGGTAAATTCAAAGACACATTTATATTAATTTTATCTTAACGAGTGCTTAGAGACGTGGTACAACAAATGGCAACATTGTAACGTGTACCTACTCCATTACTTCAAGAGTGTTAGAACTTGTAACAGGTAGAAGTTGTAGCTTTGAAAATTTTAAAATATACATGAAGCTACTTGGACAAATGTGTTTATGCAAGTATTATTCTACAAATAATTAGTGAGAAAATTCAGAGTTCATAAATTTCCGACAGCTGATAATATTTTTTGTAGAAACCGATACTTACAATCAAAGGACATTAATTGGTGACTATTTAAAATATTAATTTTACTCTCTTTATTGCAATTAAAATTATGGACATTCGGTACAACAGTTTAAGATTTTGAAGAATAGTTTATGATTTAATGACGAAATTGGATATTTTGGAGAGGGTTCAGTCATGTCTTTTTAATATACGTCCGTGACAAAAGTCACACTTTAAGGGATTGGTGTTTGTGATTTCAAAAGAAATCCTTCCGCCCATCAAATTCTAAAATAACTGCGCAGCAAAAGCGATTAACGAACTACTTGACATTAGGGCATCCAATCCCGGGATCCCGTTCAATTTTCTTGGGTGAGCTAAAAAAAAAAAAAAACGAGTTTCGGCGAGATTCTGGGAAATAGTATACCAAATCCGAGATTTCAAATTCCTCGGTCAGCTAAAAAAAAAACGAGTTTCGGTGAGATTCTGGGAAATAGTATACCAAATCGGAGATTTCAAATTCAAATTTCTCGGTAAGAAAATTACAATCCCGGGATCCCGAAACCCCAATCCTGGGATCCCGAAAAAAAGGGCATCAATCCCGAAATCCCGGGATTTGAAAAAGGCTCCGGGATTGGATACTCTACTTGACATGTCTCAGGACAATACTTATATTCCTACTGCATTGGATGTTAAAAAAGGAGGAAATACTTACACATTTTAATTGCTTATGACAGGACTTTCACCATATTGTGACAATACAAAAAATATATATTTCCGTTCGATAGTAAAGTAAGATTTAAGTTTTTTTTTCTTCAATTTGATATTTTTAACACATTGGTTACGGATGACTCGTATACGAGTCTTTTCGCCGGTCTGACTTACGCGTTGAAATATATACATCCAATGCGACAAATGTTTTAGATTCTCTATGCAGATGGCGTAACAAATGATTGATGCATCATTTAAAAAATAAAATATTAAAATATATGCACAAATATTTTTTTTATTCGGTGATTTCGGCGATGAAAAATCAGCAGACAGTTAAAATAAAACTTTAAAAAATAGGCCACCAAAATATAAGCAATTGTAGGCTTATAATAGGCTTTTATGTTTTCTTATTTTGTTTAGAAATAAAATAAACAGGAGTAAATGTTTATTTGACTTGTTATTTATTACGTTTTCGATGAAATATATAATTCTATGTCAAATACCCGATTTTCTATATTAAAAAATACAAAAGATGAGTATCGCTAATAAAAGCAGGCTAAAATATATAAAGTATTATGCAACAAAGTGTTGCACAACTGGTGTCCAAATTATTTTTTTGAATGTCAAATAGTTTTAAAGTTATACTATTTTTTCAAAAGTACCTAATTTTTTGCAAAATTTCGCAAAAATGCCCCGATGCGAATGAGTAATAAGGTTACCCAACCACCTAACGCATATTTACCGTATTGTTGAATATATTGATTGTATTGTCATTTTTTCGATAGATTCAGCGGTGACTTAGTTGAAATTGTTTTGTAATATAAAATTTGAATTTGATAACGTGATTGTTATTTATTGACTTGGCATTTACTTGGTAGAACTCCATTAAAATAGGGTAAATAGGGTAATAGCAACGTATTTAATTTTACAGTTTTTACATTTATTGTTTGATAGCTATTTCGGCTTTCGCCATCGTCAGAACTATGATTAAACTTAGATTTTTCTCAGCTACATATACTGGCTCCGAAGAGATACACAATGCATCATTTTATTCATTCTAACATCCTAATTCAAAAAAAAAGTGGATTGTTATTTTCTTAATATAACTTACATAATAATACAAAAAAAATCAATCTTTATGTATTTAAAAAAATTCTTCTGACTAGGGTATGATGCCAAAAAAAATCTTATATTACATAATATAACAATTGTAAAGGTAAACTATTAACTTATCCCTGTCGCCTGCATTTAATATAAAACGTTGATATCGTCTGTGTCTGCTGTCTTAATATATTAATAATAGTTTCCAAATCACAAGGATCTATTGTTACGTACAGAAAGTTAATACTGCAGACTCCCGCGGGATTATCTGTTTCCCGGTTGCCCGAGGCGTCCTATGCGGTGCCGGGACACTGCCGGTGCGTGCAAAACGTTATCTCGCATATTAATATTACGCGACCAGCAATTATTATGGAAGCTGTGCGACAGTTATACATGGCGTCAAATAAATAACGCTAAATGCCAGACACTGTTTTCATATTTAAAAGAATGATTGTATCGCTTTAAATTTTAATTCAGATTATGTACAGAAAAAATAAATAAAGATAATCAATTTAGAAGGAAAGCCCAACGAGTTTTTACAAAAATACCACTTATAAACACATTGATTAAAGAATATATTTCTTTACTTTCTCTCTTCCATGCGAAAGAAAACGATACATTTGTCAAATTTTAGGACTCTTTTCAGTGGCCATCATTTTGCTGTTATTATTCTTTCATTTTATATCTTTGTTTTTAAATTGAGTAAACTCCATGCAATCTATTCATTGGGTATTTCAGGCAATTTCAAACTATATACAGACATTCCATAGATTTTCATTTAGTCCTTTTTTTAAGCCAAGCTATTTTTTGAGTAACTTACGGCAGCTTCCTGAAATTCAAACTATGCACATGTTACATTATAATTATGCATTTAGTCAATGCATACATACATCGTTCATTGTCGTCTGTTACAGTATACACGAGGGAACAAATTAATAATTTAACTAGTAAATTTATACATTAACTACACGAAAGTAGTTAAATTTTTCACAAACTTAAAGATTATCAAGCGTGCACTCATAGTTTTTCCAGTCACTAGCAATCAATGAATTGCTCAGTTTTACTATCATCAGAATTTTACCCAACCTCAAAAATTTCAACGTCATGTTGTCATTCTCTCCTTCTATTTATACAACAAAGTTAACCTCAAGTTCATCCGTGCACTTGAACGCCTGAAGATGCTGAAAGGCGAAACCCGGGTCGTTAGTGACAAAATCTGTGTGAATGCACATAATTTTAACGATTCAAATTGAATATTTAAATTCCACCAAGCACCTTCAGTCAAAATCTTAAATCATAAAGTTAACCTTACCTAAAACCTAATGTCATTTCTAACGTAACTAGAACTTCTCATACTTCCAACAAGCTCGTCAGCCAACTTAAACACTTACTAGATACATTGATTAGTCAAAGTGAATGTGA
Organism: Himalopsyche tibetana; assembly: GCA_030503985.1. Taxonomy (NCBI): domain Eukaryota; kingdom Metazoa; phylum Arthropoda; class Insecta; order Trichoptera; family Rhyacophilidae; genus Himalopsyche; species Himalopsyche tibetana. The sequence goes on from JAPJYX010000015.1 coordinate 5,323,462, forward strand.
GCTATAATGATTTAAGCGTTAACTAAAATTGGTAGTTAATGTATACATTAATTAGTGAACGTATACATTGTCGAAATTTCACACTTCAACTGTGACATATATTACACAATGCTTTCGTTCATTTAATATTTAACAAACTAAAAAATGTTACCAGGTGGCAGAGCTTGCCAGCATTCGCTCAATACGTTGATACAAACAACGAAAGCGAGTGTGTATAATGTGCGCTTAAAATTCACCTGTAAAAAGTACTAAGCTATACACTCTTGCACACACTCTCTCTCTGCATAAGCTAGCGGATGAAGCGTGTGCTTGTGAACCGTGCTACATTTAGGCAAACAAATCAAGACAAATCCATATTATTTATGTTTATTTTAAGAGAATTTAGTGGTTTGTTAGTAAACGATATTTATATTACGGCTGTTGCTTCCAAATAAATACATAGAGGTACTTTTTTAAAAATATATTAATTTTTGGTGTATCGTTGAGTATTGGTTTTCAGTTTTAAAGAATATTGTACAAATAATTAAACATCATCTTATGTTTTCTGTTTCAGGTGGGTACGATAAATAAATCCTGTAATCGTGCAAATCTTCGTCCATCTCGCAAGCCGGTGAAGGTATGACTTGTTTTGATTTTGTCTTTTGCGTAATGATAACAACCATGAGCTCTTCTGTTCAGGAGGAACCTGGCATCCTTTAGAAATAAACTCCGCCTGCCACTGCCTGGATTGGTAGTGATAGACATCGGCAACTTCTACAATAAATTATTTAGTTAGTTGAAAGGGTAGTGTTGTATTTCAGCCCTAACAAAAAAACTGTTAGATTCCAAATGTGCTACTGTTGTAATTTTTTTTTTAATAAAGTTTCTTTGAACTCATCACTTGTTTTTGTATATAACACAGTTAACGTGTTAAGCCTCGTCAACATTTTCATTCACTAGTCAATTTATACAATCAATTTATAAAGTGTCTTTTTACTCGAATGACGAAAACAATCCATGTTATCACAGTAACAACGTCATTAATCTATATAAAATCACTAATTCGAACTACTTTAATCTAGAAAATTTCTGAAAAATTATTTATTATTATTTTTTAAATCCTTAAATTATACAACAATATATTTTTCACAATTGACTGTCTTACGACCCTATTTAACTGGAGGGGTAAACTTCTACTTTGAATTACACAAACATTAGTAACTGCAAAGATAGTATTTATTTTTTGGTTACATAAATAAAATGAGTTATTAGTCAGTTAAAGATTCAATCATTTTTTAAATCCATATCAGCTCCTATTGTAGAGCATATGGCCTCCTAATGGAGGTATCTAAACAGAAGTTTTTCCACGAAAACTGTTTTTATTACTCAGTCTTTCAACCTCTCTTTTTTAAAGAGAGTAGTAGGGATATAAAAATAAAGCTTTGACAGGAAAATTGGCTAGCTAATCGCTCTCGCTACGTCCAGTTATCAAAGAATCGGAAAGAGTGGGAGGGAATTTTCAGACATCACAAACACCCATGGGAAAAATGATGTTCGTACTTGGACTCGAAGATCCGGCACGGAATCCCACAACGCTAACCGCTGCTCCATAGGACCCGAAATCAATTATAAATGAATACAAAATAGCCAATATTCTCTTCCATTAGTTCTAACCTAACTTTACTTAAATAAGATACTAACGAAATATGTACAATTATTACTTATCATTTCCATGAAAAGATTTTCACCGTTAATAAGATTTTTCACTGCGTACTTAGAATATTTGTAATCGCTTTAGTGTAATAATGTAGCAATCGGATATGTTTTATATTTGATTCTCGGCGCCATTTAAATGGTGTATTATATATATATTTATGAAAACACTATGTCAATTAAGAATTCATTCCGAATAAATATGATGTATCGAATATTTACTGAACGGTAATTGCAACGTAAACTTCTATTACCTCGCAATTTCGTAACGCTGAAGGCATTTGGTCTGTCTGTTATCGGGTCTCTTGTTTTTCTTTTTCATTTTTTTCCGTCTGTCCTGCCACTAATGGCGGTTTTCTATTTCCCTTTGAGGAGTGACTGAGATGGCTTCCTCGTTGCTAATGGGTTTTTTTGCGCAGACAACTTCTCGTCCCATCATTTCTTCGGTGACTTGTCCGTTTCATTGTTTTTCACATGGTTTTCCAACTCTATCCCTAAAAGGGAATTGTAAAATGAAAATATCATTTTTTTTACTAGACACGCGTAGCTTGCAAAAAAAATGTCACATTGTTTGTGAACTTATTGAGTTTTTTTTTGACTGAATCTAATCAGAACGTTATGACAAAGTAACACGACATAATAACATGGCGTAAATTCTTCTTATTTCAAATACTCTCTAAATACTTATAGTATCTCTTTTAGGGTGTTCACTGTTACTTCTTTGTGGAAAAGCATTATATTAATTAAAATACAATATTATTTTGTACTTTATTCCACTTTATTTAAATTTTCAATTATGTTTTAATTATGTGGTGACCATCAGTCACCACTTATAATTAATTAATCTTTGATGATTTTTAAATTATATGTTAGATTTTGTATAATTATAGAATCACTTATACTGTAATTTGTAAATTTTTTTCAATGCCAATCGTTGTTTAAGCCTTTTCATTTCAATTTATTTTTGTATAAGTAGCACTGTTTATATATATATATATTTCTTATCAGTTGACAATGTTCGCAATGAGCGAAACCGGTCTTGACCTTTTTAATAAAGTGGGAATAAAGTACAAAGGTATATTTTGTTTTTACTAACTAATAATATCCAACTGATATGTATTGTAACCGCCAATAAAACATGAATCAGTGCTTACGCAAATTTGTCTGGGGTCATTTCGTACCCATTACATCAGTGATGCACAACCTTTACTTTCTAGCGGGCCGCATAAAACAAATTATCGTGGGTTCGGGCCGCAAAGAAAAAAATGATTTAAAGTACGCTCAATCCTTTTTTATACAGAACATATGCACGTTTCATGTAAAACAGCCTTAAAATCGTGTCAAAAAGATTAAGTGAATTTAGATAAATGAGTAATAGGTTCCATTATATTATTTTGACCGTGTTATTTCGAAAATAAATAAGCCATACAAAAAAGATTATGAGTACTTACTTATTAAAAATAGTTTCATTGCGAAATATTTATGTTTCATTTATATGCAATTCATAAGTTAACTACTTTTTTTCAATTTGACATAATATTTGTAAGCCTGTTTCTATGAACCGATTTATTCTCATTCATTGAAGAAAAAGCTTTCTTACATTTACTAAATAAATGTTTTACGTGAAAAAAAAATCTTTGAGAAAGAGATTTAAGGACCGCCACAAAACTCAAAAAGGGCCGCGGTTTGTGCATCACTGCATTAGCTCCTCGATACTATTTTGACGTTTCGGTATTCGAGTGTTAAAAAAACATGGCATTGAAAGACGATCTAATAACTTTGTCTACAGTCTATATTCAGAATAAATAATTTTACAGTATCATCACTCATCAGAGGTCCACAACCATTATTTGCTAAATGACATGTACGACGAACTAGTTTTTAAATATTGTTTGACTAAATTATAATAGAAATTAAACTAAAATTAATATTAAAATTCCACCAAGCACCTTCAGTCGAAATCTTAAATTATGAAATAAAACTAATATAAATATAAATATCCTGTCATGTGTCCGTCTTCAGCATTGAAAACTACTAAGCAGACCTAGGTTCTTGGTAACAAATTGATCTTAGAGACTCGTATAAATTGCTGTGGAATGGATAGAGTAAAGCAAAGATGCTTTGCAAACTTCCACCGCTGCACAGTGGTTTGAGTAACTTTGATCGAATTTCAATTCCGTTACGTAACTTTAGTTATGCAACATTGTAGGTTCTCAAACTTACATTGTTACTGGGGGTGGATCATGACCTTGCTATATATTATTATTGTACCAGTGGTATTTAGCCATTTTGTATATCGTTATATAGCTAAAACTAGATATTTAGAGATGTCCGTATAATATTAATTTTCAAACTTTTCTCGTATCAAACATATTTAAGTTTAAACTAAAATCAATGATTTGAGAGTGGGCATTGCAAACTGATTTTTTTAAAGATCTTTTCAGCTTTATGGTATAAAGATGTTTTTTTAAACATCAGACACACAAATAATATGAGCCCCCAAATTTAATTTTGTTGTTTTAAATTACAATCCTCTTGATTTTCGTTACATTGTTACAGCCATTTATTTATTGCATTCTGTTGCTTAAAAAACAACATCTTTTTTATTTATTATGTTCTTACATAGATTATTAATATTTTGCTTTCATTGCATTTAAAATACATTTTGAAAGCTTTTTCGTTTATCATAACAAACAAATCGTTACCATCAATTTTTTCTATGAAATATATACAACTACATTATGCGGCTTTCTCGACTGTTTTTATCTTTTACAATATTTCAATAATACAAAATTAAATCGCGTGTGATCGATACAACTTATAAACTCGACACTGATATTTCTATCGACGATTTTCTGTCGAAAAGATGTCGGTTTGATAATTTAATATTTATTTTTGCTCAAACAAAAAACTAATTCATTCTTTCAACTACCAAAATTTACATAATTAATTATACGTTTTATGATATCGTGAAAATAGACATTGGGCTTCTAATTGTATTACTGCATGCTGTATAAATTATTCATAGACTTCCTGCTATTAGGTGTGAATTAAAAAAACTTGTTTTATCTCTAGCCGTGGATATTTATGATCCAAAACATAGCCTCAGTTTACACGCATGTGCTTTGACACGATAAACAGATTTCGATTCGAGAATGAAATAAAACATTATGTCACCAAGAAAGAAGAATAGATTTATTTATTAGCAATTAAAACAAGCCGATAAATTACGTTTATTGATCGGTACTTTCCTGTTATCGTCTGTCGACATTGTTTTTTTCCGTATTTGAGTCACTTTTGAATTGTTTAATTATTATGGCCTCCGATGCATCATTTATAATATTGTGTTTGTGTATAAATAAATAATAAGTATATAAACAATACGATGTTATCTGGGTAATTAAAAGGAAATTGCATTGTAATCTAACCTTACATTACCTAACTTAAGATTTATAAACTATTTTCAATTACGCCCAAATCCTACTCAAACACGTTGTAAGGTTAGGTTAGGTTAAATCAGGTTAGATAGAGTTGTATAAAAGTGTAATGGCCTTCGCATTTATAATTTTGCATTTATATTATTATAAAAACAAATACTTTTTTTCATAAAAAATAAAATTACTCACGTTAGCAGAAAATCTCAAAACAAATAAAAACACACGATGAATTTTTAAATGGGCTATTCAATTGTTCATGGATTTCATATTTTTATTTTAAAGATATAGCACTATCGTCATGTGTGTTATTTCGCTTTTACAATATCAAGACGTGTAGAGTATTACAACGCACCTAACCCATTTTTTCTAAAATACCTCTTAGCTCTCTTCATCTCTAATGTGCCTATATAACAATCCAAAGAGCGTTGAACAATCGTCCTCAGGACTGTAAAACAATTCAAGAGAAACGGTTGTATAATTACCGGAGCATCATAAGAATACCGTATTGAATAAATCACTTCTAAATCCAGTTGATTTGTTCCAAATAAATATTTAACTATTCGACCACTCTTCACTTTCAATAACGGAACTTGATAATAAATAATATTCATAAAATTGTATTTTGACTTTGAAATCAAAGTCAATAAAAGCAATGCATTAAAAATATGTAGCTTTGCTCATTCAGTCCATTGCCCGGACAATACATAAAGCGTGTTTACTCTGAAAAGGAATATTTTACGAAGGAAAAACAAGTTTAGCATTCATCCCATCACTGCTTTCCTTTTTCGAAAGAGAAGGCGTAATCTTATTTCACTTTGCGCTTTGCTCATCCGTTTTTCTCGTAGCCAGAGAGAAATGCCCGTAAGTTAGGAGCTTTTTTACCAATGCTAATATCTGTTATTTTAGATCTAGGTCCAAATATGCTGAGCGATTTGATATCTTTTAACAGCCGTGTTGAATGAAAGGCTATAAAAAAACAAGAGCTGTGCAAAAACAACAGATCGATTAATTTCATTAAATATTTTAAGCAAAACTTACTTTAGTAAAAACAAAATAATCCTTTGTACTTAATTCCACTTTATTTAATATGTCAGGACCGGTTTCGCTCCGAGCATTTTCAACTGAATCAGTTGTCAATGCTCGCAATGAGCGAAACCGGTCCTGACATATTAAATAAAGTGGAATGAAGTACAAAGGATTATTGTGTTTTTACTAATATAATGCCTTTCCACCAAGTATTGACAGTGAACACCCTAAAAGTGAGCAAAACTTACTTTTGAGAAGTAAAAACAAAACAATCTTGTGTGTAAATTTTATTTTTATTTAATATTATCAAAACCGATTTCGCTCATCACAAACATTTCCAACTGATGAGGGAAGCCGGTCTTGATCGTATCAAATAAATGTACAATTAGTAAAAAAGAGTGTTTTATTTTTTAATATATTGCCATTGCATTAAGTATTGACAGTGAACACCCTAAAAGTGGCTAAGAAGTAAGCATACAAAAAAAAGACAGCGTTTTATTGTGTAGAACAGGTTTCAAAATTCAGGTTTTAAAATTCTATTTACATAGTCGTTTTCAGTATAATAATATGTACTACCTGATTTCAGAATCAGCTAGAAGGTAGGGGGGGGAGGTGAGAGAAAGTATGACAATATTGCTAGTAAGTATTTAAATAAAATTCTTCAATGCCATTGATTGAAAATTGTCAATAGTATGAATATTAAAGAAATCTAACCGTGATTTGTTTTTACTATTCAATTTTTCAATTTACCGGTAGGAACTGTTTTCTTTATTTATTTTTTAAATCGTGGCAGATGTCTTAAAAGCCCAACGAGTTTCTCGTGTGTTCTGTACATTTTAAAAAGCAACCATTCTGCTTTCGTAAAATTGTTTACGCACCAGTGACGTCACTTCTTATTTCCTTCTTTGAGAGCCTCCGAAAAGCCTCTCAAGAAAAAGGGTAGAGAAAACCTACATCAGAATGGTTGGGTTACTTTCAATGAAATTATACTTTCCATTGTCATTCAATTACTGATTCAAGGATTGCTTGAAAGCTTATAAAAAAGTAAAAATGTAAAAACAGGATGATTTTAAATAATAAAAATATGAGATAGATTTTCATAGCTTTTAAAAACAAATGTATTCTTAAATTTAAATAAAAAAAGGGATTCAGCAGTTTTACCAATCAGTAAAACTTTTCAAACACTATCATACCAAGTTATTTTTTTTCGTTCAAGGAAAAGTGATAAATAACAATCTTTTTGGTGATGCATTGTTAGATCCGATGATACATGTATTTGGCTGTATACAAAGTAGATTTTTGAATACAATCATTATAAACATCAAAACTTACTGTTATAGAGTTTTTAATTTCATCCACGCTGCGACGCGACCATACTTATTGTAAAGATATTACCTAATAAAATGTATATGCAGAATTTATAAATAGGAGAATCTTCTTCTCAACGGTCAATATGTTATTAAGTATCACTAGAATCCAAAAACAGTAATATTAAATACAGAAAACTCTTTTTGAAACCAACTTTTACCGACTAACACGAAATAACACTGAGCTTCGGAAAGCTTTTGGTATATTGAAACTTAATTGAATAATTTACTTCATTGTTGGCTACGAGTAAAAAAATCATAGGCTATTTGATACCGTGCCAAATTTTCCCGCCGACAGGGCTTTCGCCATTCTTTTTATAAGGCTGTGAGTAATGTGGGAAGCCTGCGGAGAATTTTTCTTACTTAAGTATTGATTTATTGAAACTATGGCCAACTTTTTTATTTTTAGATTTCAGTAGACACTTTGCTAGACTTTTGTCTACCGATATAGATGAATATTAAGTTATAATATTATAAAACGAAAAAAATTGTGTCTTGACATTAATTTTCATTATCTGTACATTCAATTCAATTTTTTTATAATAAGTATGATTTTTTCTCTCTCAATAATTCACGAATTAGCGGTTTTATTATAGCAATTGTTTAAATTCAATCAATCCTATCTGGTTTTAATGTGAAGCGTGTGGAAGAATATCTTCTTCTTCTTCTTTTCTACCGTTCTAGTCCGGGATAAGCCTTGGTCCTTATCAGTCTTCTTCTCTAAACTTGTAAGTTTTGTGACATCCAATTCATCCAGCAAAGTATCAGACTTCCAGCGCCAGTTGCCCCTCAGGTGTAGAAAATGTAAGGGGTTTGATAGGAATTTAACCATCGTGCATGATGTATGAAAAAGCAATTAAAAAATATTTTTACTAAGAAAATACTGAAGAATTTTAATGCGTTTTGTCACTAATGATTTGGATTTCATTTTTCGGCATATTCTGGCATTCATATAGACTGTATGAACTTTAGCTGGAGCAGGTAACCAGTGTAATTAAATGCTTTGAAACCCTAGTCTTAAGTGTCAAAACAAGTGCACAGGTGAACTTGATGTCATTTCAAATTCATACATGATTTTTAATATCAGAAGATAAAGTAAATATTGAAAGATTTAAATTGAGTCGTGTTTAGCATAAGATATTATTGATGGAAAGGATTGAAAACATTTGTGACATCCGTTACTTTCAAAACAACTTATTAACAAAATTACTGTTTATTGGAATCGTTTTATGGGAATGAGCATTCGGCATTCGACGACTTGACCGGACAACCGAATAGTATGGATCATTTCAACTAATTCTTATGATAAAAATAAGTCACATTTTTATATTTGACTCGACATACTGTTCAACAATCATGATTTAGTTTTAAAACACAACCTTTTTATACATTCAGTGGTGCACTTTGAAGCCGAGATACCTACTTGACACGGGGAGGTGATAAATATGAAAGCTTTTCTATATCTCAAACACTTCACGAAGCTCGTAAAACTTTTAGCTTATTTTCCTGGTACTACTACTCAAACATTTTTATCGCGTCTTCACCATGTGATATAATATTAAACAAGCTATTTTTATACTTCAAAAATATAACAAGCGTGAGAATTAAGCTTTTATTTTCAATGGATTGTTATGTTTTGGGTAAATAAGGTATGATCCGTGTTAAAATAATCTTTATATTGAAGAAACCAAAAAAAATACTCTATTCATTGTATATAATTATTAATTTGTTTTGTAAGCACTTTTCAACTGTAAATATTCGTTAATCTGTCGAAAATACTCACTCACCAATCTCGATCATAATATAATAAAATTGTGTAAAAGTACGAAAACTAGTATTTATCCGTCAAACTATAAATATAATTTCCTCTCGACAAATTATTTACAATTTTTTTAAAAATCCATTTCAATTCCCAGTGTGGAGCATGTGGCTTCTTATTGGAGGTATTTTGACAGAATTTTTTTCACGAGAATTGTTTGTTACTCTGTTCTTTAAACTTTGTTTTTCGAAGAGAGTGTGTATAGAAAGAATAGCGCTGGATATCACTTGTAATAAGTTAATCGCTCTCGCTATGTTTTATTATTTTAAAATTGAAAGTGGAGGAACATTTATACAAACACCCATCCTTCCAAACAGAAATCAATACATCTATTGAAATAGTGCTGTTGCCAACGGCGTTGTGCACTGGACCACGCACCCGATACACAATTATTATATTACTTTAACTTGATTTCAATCGTTTTGTCACAAATTTATTTGACAGGTAAGATTATTGCTATCTTATAGTTACCAACATTTTGCTTACACGTTATTGATACTAATCTTAATCAATTTATAAATCTATATAAACTTATAATGCGTAGCAATAGTATGAAGCATAATTTATTCAATTTATGAATAAACTTAAATATCCTGGATAGGATTATGCTGGCATTGAAACTAAACTAAAAGAAAATATAGTATGCTCCAACAAAGCTTTTATTATACCTTTACTTAATATCAAGAACTGAGCTTTCATGCAGATGAATCTTTAGCCGGGCTGCATGGCTGAAGCTTTTCTCACCCCCCGTCTGGAAGCGGTGCGCTGAGGGCGTCACTTCCTGTCAATCTTCTTCTAACTTCCGGCTTCAGAGTTATAGAGCCTCCCTCGTCTAAGTTATTGCGGACGGCGATGCCATATGATATCTACTTGTTTCGTGAATTCGACGTCCCACCAGATAAATACAGCCAGTAAACAAGCCCTAAAGGGTTTTAGTTCACGGCGTTGTGTCTCCATATGTCTTTTCTTTCCCTGCTTCATGAAGTAAACTACGACATGCTAGAAACTCAAATATTTAAGCCCGCAAACATTTCATTCATTATTATGACATTCAAAGCTATTTTTTTAGTATTTTAAAATTAAATTGTTCCAGTATTTAAACGAATAATTTCATGATAGTCAAGCAGTTGGCGTATAAATTGAATTTTACATTTACGATTTTTTTTTTTGTATACCAAATCAATGGAGTTTTAAGTCATGGGGCGCGTTAGCGTCAAAGTTCTTAAAGACTTCTTCATCGCTGATGTTATTGGTTGTTTGCATTTTTTCCATCGTTGTCGATATAAAGGCGCGATCACTTAAAAGGTGAAGAAACCAGTCCATGTGGACACTATACGCATTAATACGCAACTCATATTATTATATTTTATATACTTTCCTATCAAATATACCCATATATATTATAAATATATACATACATATGCGCATACATACATAGTATGTATATATGTTGCTGTTATAGATGACCTTTGCAATCGAGGGAAAAAAATGAATTTGTCGTTTTTTGGACAGCATCCCCCGGTTGAAAAGTTAACTCAGTAGAGTGTGTATCGCATAAAATATTTAACTTTACTAAAACAATATTGAAACTACATTTGTCACAGGGCTACTGGAGGAAAAGGTTTAATTTATATTTAAAAAAAAATCACTTAATATAATAAAATACAAAATGAGAAAGAAAACAAAAAATAATTGGATATTAAGAGCCGCACTTTACTCAACGAGGAACCGTATTTGCCCACGTCTGGTATATAATAATGAACAAAATATAATAAGGTACTCAAAATGGAAGCAAGCGGCTCACCGAGGCTGATAGTTCATGGGTGGTGGTTTATCAACCGATTCAAACATTAAGTCTGTTCTGCATTAAGCAAAATAATTTCATTTAACTTATCTTTAAAAGTACGTTGCTGGTCTTGCTATTGCTTGTTCATAAACTACAATCCCCAATATATCACATTATTTATAAAAATAACCTTTTATAATTACGAAAAAGGCTTTATGTAATGTTGGTGTTTAATGACGCACATTCTAACGGTGAATGTGCGGGAAATTTGACAGATCGCCATCTTGTGTGATGATGCGTCATCCGTCGCTTAAGACAAATGGCGGATCATATCAAAATGCAAATGCTATGCCTTGAATTTAAATAAGTCTGGAGCCAGTCTCATTTTCACGTATTGCAACCCTGCGCCGAGTTGTAATTCAAATAAATATTATACATAATTCTGTTTATTTAAATATCATAAACAAGTTATCTGAAAAAAAATTGTTAGCAAAAACAGGATGGCAAAATCAAAGATTTTCACAATCATAGGTTAAAACTTTTCTCGAATAAATCATAGTTGAGGATTAAATCAAAATAATTTCCGCTGCAGAACTAAGCCACGTTCAACAATTTTCTACATGTGGTACTGCCATTCAGTAATCTCTAGTCAATTATTTTTTAATTCTGTTGTCATCAATATGAGTTTTTTTTCACATGGTTATTTTTATTTTTCATTCACTGTGTATCGGGTGCAAGAAGTGCTGGATTGAAAATAGTAAATTGAAGGGCTATATCTTGCAAGGAATATTAATACAGGCTTCAGTCAGATATTATTTTATATCTTGACTATTTCCAAGCTTTATAAGGTGTCTAGTATCATAACTTACATTCAACAACAATCGAGTTTTGAAAAAAAAACCACGGGAGTACATTTTTTCATAATTATAAAAAATATTATATCTTACCATGAATATTTATTGCAAATGAAAAGAATCAATTTCTCAGTATGCGAATTATACTATTACACCATGAAAATAGCTTACACACTGATGTTTGACAATGGTTTTAAAAGTGCATAAAGTGAATTATAATACTCAATTATTTTTCGATACATGTAGTTATTCTTTTAGAATTTTTTGAAATACTTATCTCATAAATCTATCATATGAGTTTAGATACCATGCCCCTAAAATGACACATTGATATTATTGGTATATTTTCTCTGCCTACCAAAAGGTCTTTGAACCACTCTTTGGTCTGTAATATTTATATCGATCGGTCACCGTACTACAAACGTGTATTTTCTCCTTGAAATATCCCTGTTGTTATATCAGTCCAAAAAACCGGCGAGGGATTCGAACTTCCGGTCAGTTTCGAATTTCGAATGTTTCCCGGCGCGAAGCGGAAGTTCCGTTGCAGATTTATGACTCGGGTCACGGAGGACTTTCCACTTGCTAAGACTCCTTATCTGGATATTTGATACTTTGAATTTTCGGTGTTATTTTCCTTAGTGCATATTGTTTTATATGTACATACTCACTTTCAACCCGAATTTTCGAAACAGTTTTCATCAATTTTATACGTCATACTACTACACAGTGTGTGTAAAGTAGAGATAATTACGGAAAATGGTTACTTCTGTTCGGGTAACATCATCGAAAAATGCTCCTCAATGAGTCATAAACATTCTCTAAAACAAAAACAAAGTCAATACATAAAGTAAATACCAGTTTTTACATTATTGTGTCACATATGGTCAGTTTCAAGAAGATTTTTTAAATGCTCTTGATTAGCGAAACCGGTTCTCATCTTCAGAAATTAGTGTTGAATTAGTACAAAAAGTGAACTATTTTTCAATAATTTAAATAAGATAAATGCTCAATTTGTATTTCTATTTTTGTTTATTATCCATATAAAAATCTAATAATCTAGAATAATATATTTTTATCCACGAGCTACTGCTAATGTTAAAACTAACAATTTTACTTGTATCATAATTTTTAAGCGCGATATTTTTTTTTGTTCTTTGATTGTACCTCCAGATTTATTTTTATTTCATTACAACTATTTTTAATGCGTGTAAAGTATCCTTTACTGCCACTATATAATTTTATTTTTAGGGTGTGTTACACATTATTAACCCTTCCCTTACCGTGCTAAAAAATCCCTTCGCAGACCATGCAGTAACGCTCTGTGACCGTCTAGAATTTGTCATATAAACGCATTTCTAAAGCAAAATGACATTTTCAAAAAACGCCATATGATTTTACATAGTGTATAGTACTTATTTTGTGTCATAACTTGTGGCTAAAACCTGAAAAACTTATACAAATCATGCATAATTGTCGAAAGGAGCAAGAATCAAAATTCTACGCAACAGCTAGTAGACAGGACGTGTCTCGATCACGTTTGAAACGATACAGTCATGCACAAAGCGTCACGCAACTAATAATCGTTGTCGGGCGGTGAGCGGTTAGTGGAAGGGATAAGGAAATAATCAATCACACGCGTAACATACATAATTTAAAAGTCTCGTCGATTTTATCATCGAAAAATATTGAATTATCGAGCATGAGATAGACATATATAAATATCAATATGTAAGAGTAACAAGCACTTTAAGTTTTGCCGTGCGAAACAATCATATGAATTCCACGAGTAAGACAGAGAACGCAAAAAAAACAATATGCGATTGTGTTTGAACAATCTTAACGCTTGACGCTTATCAGCTCAGACGCGCGATCATATTCCAGACAATAGTGTTGCCGTAACCACATTCCAATACTTACATCCCGTTGCTAACTTCGCGATAATTACTCTGTTATATTCATTTATTGACTTGGAATTTACTTGGTAGAACTCCATTATAATATGGTAAAAACAGCAACGTTTTTAGTTCTACCGTTTTTTTTTTATATTTATGAGTTGATAGTTATTTTGGCTTTCGCCATCGTCAGAACTCTGGTTAAACTTATTTTTTTCTCAGCTATATATTCTAATTCAAATTACAATTATAATATTACACTTATTAAATATGACTCTAGTGTTTCGAAGAGCGATAAGCAATCTCGAGTTTTATAAATTGATTTTTTTAAATCGATTTATGACTTTCTGCTCAAAGGCATGGATGTATGTGATGTCTTGAATTCCCCCCTCTCACCCATCGTATCCTATGAACGGGGCGTATCGAGAGCGATTAGCTTACCACTAATTCTGTCTTAGCCCTATACTTCTATCCCTACTCTCTTTGGAAAAAGAGAGGTTGAGCAACTGAGTAACAAGCAGATCTCGTAGAAACACTTCAGATGAGATAAACTCCATTAGGAGTCCATATGCTCCACATTGGGAGCGGATATGGTTTAAAAAAAAATATTCTAATTCAAATTACAATTATAATATTACATACACTTATTAAATATGACTCTAGTGTTTCGAAGAGCGATAAGCAATCTGGGGTTTTTAAACGTTAATTAGGATAAATTTAACTGGTATTTATTATTAATTACATCACATTAAATTTATTAACTATGGCGTTAGTGTTTCGAAACATATACATATTTTGAACGATTTTTTCACTCAATATTATGTGACCGTGTTTGTTGTGTACAAACTCACTAATAGTACCAATATATATTTTTTTCTTTTTTCAATCGGTGTCATACATTTCGTTACGTAAATTAATTTACGTATAATTTTAGTTTTTTTGTAATAATTATAAATATGTTTGTCAAAAAGTTTTATTTTCTATGCATGTTTCCAAATACATATAATGTATCAAAAATGTTCATTATATTTTTTTATATAAAACATTGTTTTACTTAGATAACGTATTTACGCGTGTGATTGATTATTTCCTTATCCCTTCCACTAACCGCTCACCGCCCGACAACGATTATTAGTTGCGTGACGCTTTGTGCATGACTGTATCGTTTCAAACGTGATCGAGACACGTCCTGTCTACTAGCTGTTGCGTAGAATTTTGATTCTTGCTCCTTTCGACAATTATGCATGATTTGTATAAGTTTTTCAGGTTTTAGCCACAAGTTATGACACAAAATAAGTACTATACACTATGTAAAATCATATGGCGTTTTTTGAAAATGTCATTTTGCTTTAGAAATGCGTTTATATGACAAATTCTAGACGGTCACAGAGCGTTACTGCATGGTCTGCGAAGGGATTTTTTAGCACGGTAAGGGAAGGGTTAATGAAGACATAGGGCTCAACACGTATCTGATTTGTAACGTAATTTAAAATAACGCGCACGATTTGAAGATTTATTGCCTTCACAATAGATTGTATCAGTTTTTTTTGTACGAATGATGTACACCCGAAAATATAGGAATGTGAATGTATTGTATACAAAACTGTTTCTTTCTAATGGAATTCTGTGTACATAAAAAAATGTTACGGAACTTTATAAAGTTAGAATGAATTTATGATAATAATCCGCCGAGATACGAACCATGTGGTGAAACAGTGGCACCTGGGAGCTAAAATTTATAACACATGAATCGATCGATGTAATCATTTAAAAACTTGGAACTATTTGCTGTTGTGCAAAGATGTCGTTGTTTTAATATATCATTTTATTTTTGCTATACATACCTAAGTGGAGTAGGTATGTATATCAAAATTATCAATAATACTTTTACGATACATAACTACTATGTAACTATTATTCCAAAATAAGTTATAGTAGAAAATTAAAATTGAAGATGTTTTTATTTACCTATGGCAATGGTGTCCAACCTTTTTTGGCCTGGGATCGAGTTTTCAACTGGACATCCATGACCTATGGTTTAAAAAATATCTAAATCTACAAAACCAGTGGTGGACTACGCACGTCGGAAACCCCAGGCGCAATCAATTTTGCAGGCCCTGTTATCCGAATAACATAAAAACGTTGCAAAAGTATACGCAAAATATGAATAATTATTGAAAACTGAATATACGCTTTTTTGAGGCCCTTTAGATTCGGAGGCCCCACGCGTGCGCCTCCTGCGCGGGATAATCCGCCACTGTACAAAATAACAAACCATACATATACAAATTCCCTTTAATTTAAATTAACGGGAGTGCGAACAAAACACTTTTTTGACAAATATTTCAATGATTTTCGATGGTTAGCAATATTTAATTTTATACATTGGTTTGGTCTGACCCCGAATGCGAACTGAGATGAATATTCACACAATAACACTTCACTTAAAAGTAAATCTGCCACCCAAAGTAATTTTTATTATAATAGTTGCCAAAACTCTCTAGCTCTGTTCTTTTGCGTACTTCTGACGGTTTGCAAGCCACCGTCAGAAGTTCGCAGAAGAACAGAGTTAATATTTCAGTATTCATGTTTTGAACCGTTGCGATTTTGACAATAATTATAAACATAAACTAACAACAAAATGTCAATTTTGTTTTTATTAAATTTCGGCTTTTAAATAAAGAAAATTATTTTTATTATTTATTCAATAAATATTCAGAAAAAATAGCACACTGATAAAATTTATATTTAAATTTATCGTTAAATCTAATGTAACAATAGAATTATCAGAGGTGGGGAACCTTTTCTTCTCTAAAGGCCGCATTCATTTTTCTGATTCGACATAAGGCCACAGTAAACATTGACTAGGACGGGATTGATTTTTAATCCCTTACCCTACTTTTTCCCCAGATTATCTCAAACCTCGTTTTTTTTTTGCTCACCGAGGAATTTGAATCCTCAATTACGAATACATTACGAATTACAGGATTGCAGAATTGGCCAGAAGGCCGCACCAAAGTGGCCAAAAGGCCACAAGTTCCCCACGTCTGGAATAAACAAAACGCCATATTATTTTAAATAATACTCTTCATATTTGATCTTTAGATTTTTTAACCTCAAATAATATACTACCCAAATCCATCTTAAACCAATCCTCTTAAAGTATCTACTTAATGTTCTACCCACCACCACAGATTATTAAAATTAATATCATCGGAGCAATTTTGGAGTCGGACCGTGGATGAAGTCCTCGTAAATTATTAAGCACATCAACGTTTATCTTCTTAGACACCAAGTCGTAGTGATACTATTTTCCTTATTTACCTGGTTTCTAACAGCTCTGCAAATACCTTTTATACCAATTACGGTTAAAATAATACCAACAAATACGCAGCGGTAACATTCCCTCGAATATAACGGCGATATTCAAAACTCATGTATGCAATTATATTTCTCGCTTTAGGATGGTAATTCTCGTTATACCTTCCACCTTACTGCCACTTCATGCATTGCACAGGCGTGTCTTATCATATTCGCGGGATCTAATTTAAGTTTGCCTGCCACCTGTCGGCTAGCACTGAAAGTCATATCTCTGCAGGAGTCTGAGAAAATGTACGTACACTTGTCGCAACAAAAGCTGACAATGTACCAAAACATTATTTTTTAACAGTTTTTCATATCATTATATTGTACAGGGTTAAATAAATTGCACTTGTGGATTGAATGGTTTTCACCGGTACCAGTGAACAATTCATATTTAATATATATTTTAAATTTGTTATCACAGCATTACGTGCATGTAATATTTTATTTTAAATTAAAAAAATAATATTATAGCCAAACAGAGTTCTATGGGGAGCTACAATATAAGTGCAAATGAACTTATCGACAGTTCATTTAATTCTAAGCCTATTTTATATTTTCTAAAGCACATTTGGGTGGTCGTTATTTCAATTTTTTCGAATGATCTTTGTGTAATAATATTTCTAGTACATTTTCGGATCGATTAGCGAGAACCTAGACTACTTCTATAAATCCATTTTATATGTTAGTCTTTATTTGTCAAAATATATGATTTGAAAACGTTGATAGTTTAGCGAAAGCAGTCATGGTTAGGTGAAAGTATAAATAATTATATTTTTTACCACTAATTGCTCGGTAAATTGTGATTTTGATGTATATTATATGACCAAAACGATAAAGGAACAATCTTCAAAAATAAAAATAATAAAAGATTTTTAGTACTTTTTCCACATAAAATTTATTAGATCAGGACCGGTTTCGCTCATCGCGAGCATTATCAACTGATAAGAAAAATATATAAACAGTGATATTTATACAAATTGAAATTGAAATAAAAAGGTGTAAGCAACTATTAACAATTTAAAGGATTAGCAAATTACATTATAATTACACAACATTAAAATGTTTAACAACCATAACAATTAAAAAATCATCATCAAAGAATAATAAATCTAAGTGGCAAACGATATCAATTTGGGAAATTTTAATTGTGTTTATGATTTTTAATCTAATTTTTACTTATGAATGTTGCTAATTTTTATTTCGAATGTTGTTTAGTTGAAAACATATTTACTTCGTATTTGCGTATTGGGCAAATGTAAGATAACGTAAAGTATATTTTGATGATTATAATATGTTCCTAATTTGCGTGTACTTGCTGTTATGGTGTTATTTGCATTCAAAAATATGCATTTAATGTTAATACCCGCCCAAGCTTTTGGCTTTCAAGCATTATTGCTATAACTTCATAAAAAATACTCCCTTCCAAAATCTTTTGGCAGCGGTCGGAAATACATATATTAACATTATATTGGGTTTATTCTGTAGGTGCATATAATTTATTTTATTCAAAATTTGATTTGTTCCTCTTCGATAAACCACATAATAAGTTGGAACAAAAGAAAAAAATATGAATAAAATATTTCACATCGAACGTAATTCGTTTTGCTTTTCTTCTTCACTGGATATTTGCAATATAAATGTTTCGATAAAATTATATTTTAACACAGAATCGTATTTATCAGTGGGAGTTCAGAATTAAATATTTTTATTTATTGGTGGAAATTTCTCGATATACATTTTTGACTTTATCAAATTCAATTCGATTAGATAAACATAATTTTGTAGGAAAGATATTTTATAATAGAATTCGTTTATGTGTAGAACATCGGTTTTTAAATCATTAACTATCTAACACTTTCCATTGGATGATTTTACGAATTTCATTTGAAATATAATATTGAATGACTGTGAACGAACTGTTGTTTAAATACTCCCAATAACTATTAATTATCAAATACTCCACTTTTAACTATGCAATCTATAGTTATGATACAGGTACACTGCTTTCTCTACTCTTGCCATAGGGTTTCAGTCGACCCCAGTATTAGATACACTTTAATAATAATAGTCAGTAAATGTTTGACGACCGTCACGTCACCCCTTTCGTCGTTTGGGGGTTGAATTTCGAGTTTAAATTCCGAATGTGACTGCGCTGTACATTTTTGTGACGTTGTTCGCCCGTTAATTTAAATGAAATGCAATAACAAATATTAATTAACATCGGGAAATGCTTTTTTGTCACGGACGAATGCCTGTGCATTTGCATAAAATGTGGCTAGGTTATTTTGGGGCTGTGTGTTCAAGGGAGTTATTGTAAATATTGAATGAATCTAGTAGTCTTGGCATGTTAAAAGACATCGCCAAAGAGAAGCTAAAGCTGTGTCTTTTTGTGTAAGCGGGTGCTTATTTTATATTCTTAGATTTATACTACGTTCTTTGGCTCTCAGAAATATAATATTCATAATAGTCACCATTCTAGCAGGAGTAGACAAGAAATATATTATGCTTTAAGGATTCAAACATAAAGCTTCGATAATTAGAATATAAAAACATAGATTGATGTATGCCGATCTGTATCAAATAAACTTAATGAGTAATAAACAATTATAATTACTTACAAATCTGGTAGTGAAAAATCAAATTGGTATTCTAAAAATACACCTACTGAGTTAAGCCTAACAAAGAAAGGATATCTTATTGTGCTTTATCTATTTTCTCTCAATTTTATAACTGCTATAATCATAAAATATTTTACAACATTATAATTTAAATACCTCAATAATCGTTCATATTAAAATGCTGCAGTAACAATAATTCGAAAATTAGGAATGGTCTCTTATATACAATACCAGATGAAGTAAAGCGAGGAAGTTGAGCAACAAGTAAGTAGCCATAGGTTCACCTAGATGGCGCTTAAGGTTTCACTGAAATGTTACCCTGGAGTAATGAATATTATGAGCCCTTAATAAAAGGGTAAAAGCTGTTTTGCTTGTACGAACACGGGTAGCTCTACGTCGGGAGGCTGCGGGTCTACGCTGCCAGTCACCGGCGCGTGATGCTACGCCGCCACCCCGCGAAAGTGCATGAAAATTTTCGTCTGTTTCAAAATTTTATTGCGTCGTTATTTTAATTGTCGGGAAATAAAGGTGTTTCGAATGAGTGTTATGGAAAAAAATAAAAGGGGTTATTGGTTTGGCATGTCTTTATTGTCACTGGTAACGTGACAATTTGCATTTTTTAATTCAAATTTATTTGCCTTTTGTGAAGGTAATTAACATTTGTTTAGTTGAAACTCTGTTTACTATTATAAATACTTAACTATGTTTAAAATCATAGGCTACGGAAAACAAGTCAATCAATTATACACCATACTCTAGTCTAGAGTGTAGATAACCAATGAAAAAGGGATTTATCCCATATATGTATATGCAAAAATGCTTGTGATTTGTAATATATAAGTGACCGAAAAGCAAATTTATTTTTATCTTGTACACTTTTGTTTCGCCGTATTTTAATCTATGTTGTTTTGTTGCCAAATAAAAAAAATATTTAATAAAAAAAGACGGTTATTACGTTTTTTTCATTTAAAAGTTTGTATGTATTTTATCACCTCCCGAAATGAACACGAAACTTATCAAAAAGCTGAAATTTAATTTATCATTTACTTTTTTGAAAAAATCACATATTATTCGCGTTACACAATTTTCAATGCATAGCAGCTGAAAATCGAAGGTTTCTATATGTAGTTCTAAAAAATCCCATATTATAATTACGTTTGAATAAACCGTTAGTCTCCACTCCAATAAGATTAATAATTATTCTTTGATGAGTTTTTTGTAATTATGTTTCAGAGGTAATATTTTTCTAAATTTAGTGTCACTACTGTATTTTGTACCTTTATTTGTAAATTCCTTTAAATACCAATTGTTTATAGTTTTGTAAAAATAACACTATAATACTGTTCTATATTATCAGTTGATAATGCTCATCGTGAGCAAAACCGGTCCAGATCTTATTAAATTAGAGTGGATTTAGTACAAATGAGTATTTTATTTTTTGGAAATATGTTTGATGCTTTCGGTCCGTTTTCTTAACCAAATAATTGGGATATTTAGCAGAAAAATGATCATTTCATATGAGACCTCGTGAGGTGAAGTGAGCCAATGGTTAAACTTTTTTCTTGGACTTTTAAGAACAATCACGTCTTTGCTTGGTGTTTTGGAAGATTGCATATTTTTATTGTACTGATATACCACTATTGTAATGTGTATTAACTCGGATTAATTAACTTTTACAATACTTTAAGGCGTGTAGTTACAACACATCTAACATATTTTTTTCTAAAATACCACTTGGCTCACATCACCTCTTATGGACCAATAATGTACTTAAAAATAGAACATGATTTATCCGTCTTTCTTAACATCTTATGATCTAAAAATAATCTTACTAAACACAAAAATTGACAAATTAGACTACATATTATATACCGTTGCTATCTGATTTTTAGCATCGAGTGTTGCATTTTTAATAAGTTCTGTATAGTAAAATTATGAATTAATTATTTGTAACAGTAAAAAAATTTCAAATATAATAAATATATATCACGATTGATTGGGAAACATTGGAAATGGTATATTATCTACATTACATTACAACCGAATACAGATAGTTGAACAAAACATTTGATTACGGTACACGATCGCTAGGAAGATTACCAACTATGTCGGTAAATATTACTAGCAATATTAGTCGTGATATATCACTAAACCATATTTTTTCTCAAGAAACATTGAGTTGCATCACGGAAAACTGTACAAAACACTGCCGCATTATCCAAAACACTTTATAAGTCGTAAAACGTTTTTACACAGCTCCGGCAGGCGTTTATGAAAAGAAAACAGGCTCACGTAAATCTCAACCTCCCGAAAACACCGCAGTTTTATCGGCTGTAAATCCTCAAGGATCCTGCCGACGTGGCTCAAGTATGAAACCCTTTTAAACGATTGGTCCTAAACGGGGATGGCAGGCAGTATTGAACTTGGGGTGGTGTTGGCCGCTTCAATTATTATTGAATGATATCTCACTTAAATATGTGTTTTGAAATCCTCAATCGAATTCTATGAATTCTGTTATTATTTTTTTTTGCTAGAATATTGTATGAAAATTGTTTACATAAATAAAATATAAGCCATTTTGAAGATTAAGTCGCTTAATACACTTAACATTTGTGTTTTTTTTTATTTATTGAGCGATTCATAGAGAAGCTTAGAGGTTGCTAGAGTGATTTTTTTTCGATGTAGTGTCTTATCAGTTGATAATGCTCGTCATGAGCGAAACTGGTCCTGATAATTCAAAATAAAAGTGGGATTAGTACAAGTGAGTATTTTATTTTGTGAATATAATGCCTTTTTACCAATGAACAGCCTAAAAATGGTATGTTATGGTTTTTTATATATTTTTATTATTATTATTTTATCCATGTTCACTTCCAATGTGTGCCGCCTGTATTTCAACAGAAGTTTGTTACTCAAATGCTCAACCTTCCTTCCTTCCTTCCTCAAAGAGAGTAGTAGAGATATAAGGATATGGCTATGACAGGTCTAGTGGTTAACTAATCGCTCTCGCTACGCTCAGTAATTGAAGGATTGGAAAGGGTGGGAAGCTATTTTCAGACATCACAAACATACATACCTTCGAACAGAAATCGATCGGAAAAATTACTGTTCGTACAAAGACCCGAACTCGTGAGATTTGGCACGGAATACCAAAGCGTTAATCGCTGCGCCATATGACCTGATAGGTTTATGAAAAACTATATTTTTATTCGTTCACTTAAATAATTAGACCAGCAAGTTTCTCATTCCTGTCGCATGGTCCTGTCGCTGAGTAAATCCTGGCTACTGCTGTCAGATGCCATGCAAAAGAAGATATTGCACGTTTTCGTTAGGCGGTGCGAGGCTTCGAGGGAATCGAGACGAGATGGGAGGGCTTGATAGACAGCAGGTAGTCGAGGGGGGCGATTAACATTATAATCAGGAAGGGTGGCGAAAAGCAGCGTGGTTGTATTATATACGTGTAGAGAAAATATATTCGTATCCGTAGAGCTATCACTCTAGCAGCCGCCCCAGCTATTGTCGATCATAGCCAGGGTAGTAGTTTCTCACAGAGGCGTCGAGTGTTTTGTTTTATGTACATTTATTCTTATTTCTGTTTGTAATATTTCTTATGCACAATCTTTTTGATACAAATTTAAAATCAATAGCTTTTTTATTATAATTATTACAGTTGTGACACAACTGGTAAACCATGCATGTTATTTGACGCATTTTAACGGATTTGCAAAAATTTGATAATTATTAATTGCCTCCTCTTTTTAGTGAATCATTTAGTCATGTATCTCAATTCAATTCGAATTTTTTGCAACGTAAACAAAACCGTGAAACAATTTTTATTTATATGAAACTGAGAAAATATTGTTTATATTTCATTATTATCATTATTGTTATATGGAAACATCTGCCTATCGAGAGAAAACTAGTATTTTTTTCTAGTTGTACTTTTTTTAAGCTAAGGAACAAAGCTATCGATATCTCCCGTTTTTACGCTGAGAAAAATGTTGACGCTACAAATTACTGTGCGTAATAAATAGATAAGGAAATTATTCTTTTGTTTAGACGTGCTAAGACTAAACAAAGGCCAAACAATCAAATCAAAATCAAATATTTGGTCAATTTCGTCGTCTTCTCTAAAACCGAACCAGGTGTCAATATTTGTTCTAAATCACACACAAATAAAAGGCAAAACAATACTACTACACAGTAATTAATTATAATCAGTGAAAACTACCCCTTTCTCGAGGCGCCCGTTGTCATAGAGCACGTGCTTGGGGCAACATCCGGTGACGTATGCAGCAGACGTTTCGCGCGCAAAATGTGCTTTCCACCGCCACCAGCGCCATCTCCATGCAAATTAACGAATATCTCGTCTATCCATTCTAGCTTCTAGCTCGAACTCTGACAGCTTGTCACCGAATTCCAAGAATTATACAGCCCTAGGAAAAGTCGTCAGACAATCATTACGACACGAACTATAATTAGAAAACACTATAGTTTCAAATAAAAAGTATTTAATGGATGCTTAAATTTTTTAATTCCGTAAAATCCAAACTCTTCAATTTGAGTATTGATCTAAGTCAGTGAAGGGAAACTTGCGGCCTCTTGGCTACTTTGATGTGACCTTTTGACTTGATCAAAATATTCACGTTGATCAAAAAAGTATACGCAAGCTTTTGGAAAAAGAGCGTAATCAACCCATTATATGTTCGACAGTCAAAAAAAAGGGAGGGGGGGTGTCGTTTTCTTTACTGCGGCCTTGTTTTGAATCAGATAAATGAATATGGCCTTTAGAAATGACAAGGTTCTCTACCCTGATCTAAGTTATTCATTACTCTTTCCTTAGAAGTTTTACAACTCAATGTAAATGTGTTTATATATAATCCATAAAATTTCAGGAAAGAAAAATGGATTAATAAATTGAGATCTTTCACCTTTCTTTGTAACTAAAAATATGTTGTAGGTCCAAAAATCATGATCAGGACTATTCTCTTGAACATGCCAATTATTTCATTAAATCAACATTAGTATTGGAAGCTTTTATCCAGTGTTAAAATAGAATACGGCAGCTGATAGTCCAAATCTCTGAAGACTTCTTCGGGAGCGAAATGTCGGAGTAAGAGTCATAAAGCTTCCCCTCATTTCGTGTGATGCATCCCTTGTAAATTATGCGTTTCTATATCAAGCCGGATTTACGACTTTGCACCCTAAAACTACAGGTGGAAATCGCTCTGGTTTAAATCATAGCGTACTAAAACAAAAACTCCAGGAAAACTCATAAAATAAGAATATCAAATCAAAGCCCCTGCTCTAATGTACATATCTCACCTAAACAGATATATTTACACGTCACTATTCCAGAAATTTTAGACGCCACTATTTTCGTACCATTAAATTTTCGATCAAAGATCGTACAGAGGAAAATTTTCATTCCATATAAACCTGTTTCTCTTTACCAAAATATTCAATAATACATATTGTTTTGAATCTTTTTTATAATTTTGATTTAGTTAGAAGCATTGACTAGCTTATAAAGAATTTTAAAATAGAGATTTTCTGTCGAGTATACTGCCATCTAGCTATTAACATTATATTTATTAAGCGCCTATGCATACTTTTGTGAGCAATTTGTGTAGCATAATGTAAAGCTATTGTCTATTATGTTTCCGAACATAAAAAATATTCTTTAAAGATTTTTTGTAAATATCGTTTTTTTTTATTTGTAATTTATCTGAAATAAGCTATTTTTTAAATTTCGTATTAAAATTTTTAAAAAAACATATTTTAAAAAAGTAACTTGCTATTATAAATTGAAAATACATATAAGCAAAGAGAAGACAGTAAAGATTTTTTATAATTTTAGAATTCGGGGAACATGTACAGAACAGACATGATTTGTTTTAATTCATCTTTGAATCAAGTTTTTGATATTTTTTATCATATAATTGATATTTTCTATTGATTATCTTAAACAGCACAGTATCAAATTAATACTCTGTTTTTAGTTGTTCTTGTACGAGGAATGGTTATAAGCCGATTGACCAATCCCTTCGGAATTGAATTAATGTAAATGTTCGTCTATTTATTCTGTAATATCTCTCTTTTTTTAAAAGTATTCAAAAAAAACTATTTGCAACTTAAATAAAATGATTGGCTACACCACTAGTCGCAAGTTTCGAAACAACAAAAGCCAACATGGAATATCATTTCCGCTTTAAAATAAGCACCGGTACATATTGCAGGGTTTGTGTTTGTTTTTATATTATTCTCTCGGATTTTTATTACAAGCTTATACTGGGTGCAACTGACTCAACAATTGTTTTCATACAGCTATAAAGTATACCCGACTTTCATTATCACTGCGTGTTAACAAAGTTTTCTCCACGCTAAACTATCTTACAAAATATAAAAAAATGCTTACAACAACAGCTTAATATACAAAAAAAATCCATCTTATTGACAAATCTTCCCTTGCTGAGAGATACCGTAAAAAAGTAATAAAAACTGCGAATAATCTGTTAAATATCAAATTGTTGATGCCAAGAATTGACAGTTTACTCAATTACAATAAAATAATTAGTTTGTTATGGTTGCAATGTATTTGGTTGGCTTGGGAGATATGAAAACAACACCGACTCCATGCCTTTGCACAGAAATCCGTGGATAATATTTAAAAAAACAACCTAGAATACTCTCTAGAATTTAAGCCCGCGTCTCTTCAAGCGAGTTAACTGCTACTAAAGCTTCGCCATAGGGTCGGGCCGACTTAAAAACTATCGAATTCTTTGAAATATGCTTTCTTATCGCCGTGTTTCTATTTTCATTTTTGTTTTCCCATATTCAAATGTGCGGTTTTATTGTTTCGGATATTGCATTCAATATTTCACAACTGCAGATTGCGTGTGAATATTATTGAAGACCAAGGTACCTGTCACCATAAAATACGATAGACAGTCCGCTGGGGGGTGCTAGAATAATTTCAATAACATTGTTGTCAAAGATAACTAGATCAATCAATGCAAACCACTTAAGGTTAGTAAAAGGTATAGATTATTTGCGACCATGTCATAATTAATTTTGATAAGGAATTTTTGATAAGGAACTATAATACATTATTTTTTTATATTTTTTTGCATTTTTTTCCTGCTTTACCTGTTATAATATTTTCACTCCTTCTAATTTTTGAACACGGAAATGATCTTGTCAATTGCATTCCTTGGTCACAAATATACATCAACTAAGAAGTACTATGAAATCAATGATATGCTCAATTTCAATCTTAAGCGATGTGCACATATTGTGACGTATGGTAACAGCTCTAAAATGCTTCCATACTTCTTAGCTATTTTGACTAATTAAAATATGAGCTAATAGTAAAAAAAATCATGCCAAATATCACGAAACTACTTTGAAATCAAAAACATGTTTTAATTTTATCATTTAATGTTATAAATTGCTATACTGAATGTTTCAACTTACAGGCCGAATTTTGCAATTATGCAAAAAGTCCTAGATTTCTTGGCTTCCTCCATTGCTAACCTTATTTACACATCATCTTACGAACTAGGTATATTACGGAAAGGCTTTCCATGACTGCGGAAACCTTTTAGTTCCAAAAACCTCGGAGGGTTGGAATGTTACGCTTAGAACTTTCTACCAAACGTTTGTTGTTTTTGGTTGCTAACTTTTTTAATTGAATTTGACATTTACCATAAAAAAAAATACTCATGCTAACAGTAAAATGATAATTTTTGTATAAAAAATCCTACAATAAATATAATCAGATTATTTTTCTTAAATTTCTTTGTCTCGTAATGGGGCGTCGATTTTCTCCAACTACAGATGTCGCTACAACGGCTGATGATTGCAATTTTAATGTCCAACCGTAAAATTTGAAAGCTTTCATCTGACGCTCCGCGGGGCACTTCCGTCCGCGTCACAAAGGGTCTTTACTCCTCGGGAGAAAGCTCTGTCGTCTCGCTGTTAATATCCTTCTATTTAGGTACATACTTTGACTTCAATCGTAAAAATTTACGGCCATTTTTCATCCCCTTACATGGACACACTTTTTTACTGATATTTGCGGGGAAAAATTGATTATAATAAAGCTTTTTATCGTTTTTATTACGTAACGTGTTGGAGAATAGTTTCTCCGAAGACGATTATGGTCGAAAAAACATATTTTTAAATGTCATTATTTACTGTTTTGTCTGTCATTGTATTATATTTTGTATATATCAAACAAAAGATTCATAAAAATATATTTCAATTGAGAAACTTTGAATTTGGCCAATTTTATAGGGATTAATGTCTTTCTTTATGAGTCTTTAAATGTATACTATTGAGAGATATCAGTTATATTTCATGATTTTTTATTTTATTGTTTACTTGCTCAAGTCTTTTTAAATTATTTGTTTCAATAATTTATTCCGTTTTAATATGCATTCGCCGATTTCGCAGCCAAATGGTAAAGCTCTCGACTTTCCGTTTTTCTTGATGGAGCGAGCATAGGTTTGAAGCGCCAAATTAATACTTTCGTATTATTATTTAGAGATGTGTATGTAAAGACATTGCATTATTTTATATGGTCAATCTTTAAAATCTATAGTTGATATAGTCTCGGCTTAAAAGGCTACGAGTTGAATGAACAAAATTTTCCCCGACGAATAGAAAAATCTCTAAAAATATCCAGTTTAATCTATACATAGTCAGTTCATTCGAAATCTTAAATTAAGTTACACATGTTTGAAGAGCTGATGCTCGTAAACCATGTGAATGATTGACTCTTGATCGCACTGTTTAAGTCGTTTTAACCAAGACTGCGGAGACGTTAAAAAATAAGACGACTCCTATTCCGACCTCAGCCTTAAACACGACTTAATTTTTTTAGGCTTATTAGCATGCAGTGGTGCCATTTTTGAACCTAGCAATTCAAATACACATTTTCCCAAATCCATGATTCCGACTCTACATCACTAATTTTAACACGATGATTAGACACGGTATTAGTCTTATCAATCCGTTTGCAATAAATTTGTTTGTTTGCGTTATTTTTTGAAGTACTCATTACGTTATCAACATCTTTCAATTTAAAATTATTAAAAATCATACCAAAGTTTTGATGTCAGTGAGCAGTAAGTTTGGCACAACAAATAAACTGCATTATTTATAATATATCTTCATGAGTTCGTTATGTTAAGGTTTTATTGTGCTTCTATCCGAACCCTTCACAGCGCATCAAAGAAAACTGGAGACCGCTTATCACTCGCTCAGGGGTCTAGCATAAATATTGATATTTTTAAGGTTTACATTTAACACTAACTGAAATGTAGAATAATTCTTCATCCAATTGCCGTGACGTCTTAATGTAACGTAATGAAGTGGTAGATAATAAGCATTATACATTCCAGATAAGTCCTAAACACTTACCTCTTAATCTTGTAGAAGGAACTTTACTCAGAAGCAGGCTAGACGATCTTAATCTTCAGATGCACTCTCAGAGACAGCGCGGGAGGACAACAAAACAAAATTCGCGAATGGAAACAATACAAGGAGAGAGAAACGTGCTTAAACAGTTTAAACACTTTGATAAAAGTTTTAAGCACAACGCTTCTCTTATTTGAAAAAAATAATATTATTACCTTGTCGAAGTGTTTTTATGACAGTAATATTTTAAGAATTTTGTCTTGCAATGAAAACAAAATACATGAAACAAAATTGCTTTCAATTAACACACATAATTTAAATACATGTATATTTCAATAGGATTATCACATGACAAAGTAAAGACAGCAACGTTTTAACCTTCTCAGTTGATTTTGTTATTGTTTAAAAATTAGTAGCGGAGTTAGATAGTTTATAGTATTTACTCTTACAATGATGCAATTTTCAATTGATGATTTAACTCATCGAGGAATTTTTATCTTATCACTTGCAAAATTCTTATTTGTGACAATATACCTATAGACGCGAGAATTGCTTGTTATTTCAAAGGTGTTCACTGTCACTGTGAAAAGGTATTATATTAAAAAATGATAAAACATACTTTAGTTCACAATTATGTATTAGGATCAGAGCCGGAAGAGAGATTTTATTGGTTAAAAATACTTGTGATGAGCGAAACCGGTCCTAATCCCAATAAAAACCATGGAACGAGTACAAAAGATTATTTTTTTAGTTTTTAATGAAATGCTTGTTGTTCAGTTGTTAAACTTCTTTTTGTATGAGATTCAGGATATAATGATTAACCTTGAGCAGGACTATTGGTTGATTAATTAATTGCTCCCGATACACACTTCCATTTTTTAATATCGGATGGGTGGGAGGTAATTTCGGGCATCGCAGATCAGAAATCAGGGGTTGGCAACCTGCGGCCCGCGAGGCGTCGAGGTGCGGCCCGCAAGCTTCTCTAGATTAAAATATTTGTCTACACATGTCATTACAGTGTAATGACATATGACCCAAGTGCGGCCCGCACTAATCCCCACGTAAAATATTTGGCACTTTTACAACAAACGGTTGCCGACCCTTGCCTTAAATGATAAATTCATAAATCGATTTAAAAATGATTTTATGAAATTATCCGTATCAAATACCGTTACTGAAGTTTTTTAGGTTGACCACTGGCCTAAAAACTGATATATATACACACCGTAGTGATATATAAATTAGCCATAAACTTGAGAAGCACGGAATTGAAGGCTCGTCAAATTTTCAGTAGCAGTGAATACTCAATATTTTTACAAATTATTCTTTTTTATATATGTCAGCTACCAATGTGAAGCATATGGCCTCCTTATATGGAGATATCTCAACAAAACATAACTGTTTGTTGCTTACTCGCTCAACCGCTCTTTTCCAAAGAGAGAAGTAAGGATATAAGGATAAGTCTAGGATAGTAGTGTAGTAATGGCTCTCGCTATGCTCTGTTGTTCAAGGATCAGAAGGGTGGGAGGAAATTTTTAGATATCAGAAACACCCATGCCTTCGAACGAAAAAAATGCTGAGGAAAAACCTGTGAGATCCGGCACGGAAGCCAATAACGCCGACCGCTGCGCAATAGGACCCCCAAATTGTTCAATACCATTTAATTAATTGATGTTTAAATCATTGTTCATTGATTGTAAATTGTTTTCAATATTTCGTTTCCCTAAAATAAATTTACTTAACTATATTTTATGCTGAACATATATATACATTTATCTAAAGTGCTATGCATAAAATAAATATATAATAGTACTCTAACATGCATAATCCTCTCGATAAACGTTTAAGGAGTGAATTCTACGTTTTCAGCCGGTGTATTTATTCAGAGAACCATTTCACTTAAGCTAGGCTTAAGTATTCCTCCAGAGAGGGACCGTTAAGTTTTTACGACTCTTGCAAACAAGGGGCGGTATTCACAGACGAATGTTTATTGACTAAATCTATCGTTTTAAATATTTCTGCAAATACACCTTAACTATCCGACGAGTTTGTAGCTAGTTATTGAAATACCAAATAACTAATTATGAATCGGTTATAACATGAAAACTTTGGGGATAATAAACTGTCATCTTTTACAAATAATATCTTTATTTCCAGCATCTGTAATATAAAAAATAAAATATAGTTTAGGTTTTTTTTACTCTTTGATTTGTTTTTTTTTTAAACAATTTATTTACATTGGTATACTACATTACTTGTCTGGTTAATACGATTCCTTGTGCTAGTATCTAAATATCTACTCCTTGAGTCGAACTAGTAACAATAAATACTTAAAAAAAATAATAAATTATATTATTATTTATAGCATTTGTTTCGAAGACCGATAAATATCAATTTAAAATTTTATTTTTAAGAAATTTCCCAACTGTCAAAAGTTTGTATGTATACTCACACCATCTATTGAAAAAATATGTAACTTTCAAAAAGTGCCTTAGAGGTTATGGCACTTATTAGTTAGTATTTTACTATTAAATATGTAGTTTCATAAAATAGTATTAGCAGTACTTGAATATAGCCTAAGAATTATAATTACCTAATTATGTATTATATTTTCAATTACTAATCATCTTTTGTATAAAAGGAAACCTTCACCCCTACCGACCATTCCGATGGTTTATAATGATCAATGATGGAATATAAAATCTTAAACATCATTAAATATATTCAAAATTTCTTTAAGTTTACCATACTAATAAAAAACTTAGCTCATATAATTTTAAAGAGAAACAAATAGCTTGACTTAATTGTAGCAATACAAAATATTTTCTGGTTTGAGTAATCCAATAATGAAAACAACAACATCAAAAAGATTTTGTGTGTACTGTATTTTTCCCGTTACAAACTAAGAAAACAGTTATCTACGTTAAATATTTACATTGTTTATGCTTTGTCAAATTGATTTCACAGTAATGAAAGATTAACCGCTTGATGTTATTTTTAAACTACACACAGATTTCAATAGGCTACATTTAAACACAGATTATAGTGTTTTTTGTATTCTTATTTTAGTAATAATAATTTTATGCCATTCACAGATGGCAAGCAAATAACTTGAATCATTAACAGGCAGCGTACAAATAAAAAAGATCTTAAAAATTATTTATCATTTGGATATTTTAAAATACTTATATATTTTATACATTTTTTTACAATATTTTACTATTAACGCCATCTTAGGTTGAGTGAAAGCTTCATATTCTACGACAATAACATTTGTGAAAAACTTTTTTAAGAGAATTAATAAAATTTAGTTAACTAGATATTCCTTATAAAGTGTACAAAATATATGATCTCAATGATTAAAAATTCCATAAAAAACATAAGATGTATGTGTATTCATAAATTAATTTGTTTTTAATGCCATAAAAGACAACACACGTTTTTCCTAGACTAATCTCAGTAATAAACAGACTAATAAAGATTTAAAATGGTAAACTTCTTGCGCCTCTATTTTTATTATTACTCGTCCTATTTTGAAAACCGCTGGATTAATATATTGAGAGGATAAAGAGCTATATATAAACAATTAAAAATAATATTAATTTTCTTTTATTAAATAAATGTATGTACACGTAACAAGTGAAATATTTAATGTTTTACCATAACGAAAAGACATAACGAAATGTTGAATATTAAATAAGAGAACATATCGAAATCAATAATATACTTAAATAATTTATAATAGCAAATGTTTAGTTGTTTAAATTTGTTGACTGGTACTCATAACGTTATGCAAAATTATTATCACTTAAGCCAGAATGCCATGATTCAAAATAAACAGTCCACATCTCTCATAGTGATACGATTTAAATTGCTTCAAACCGGAAATTAGATGATGAAGTCTCAGACCAGAATGCCGGCATAACTCTACCAGTTTAATCTTAGCAATTATTCAGTCATATTATATCAATGAAGATTTCATGGGATTAGAGATTGAAATCCCGGAAACATGCAAGGTTTTCCAAGGAATACTTGGAAATTGATACAATAAAGTCCGGGGATTTCGTAAAATATTTTAAATCCTTTTTTTGTACGAAAACTGTTATTTTCTTTTTTAACGACAGTAAGGGGTACAAGGATAGAACTCGAACATGACTAGTGGCTAACTTATCGCTATTGCTACGCCCGTTTAGGATGGAATAAGTGGAAGGGAATTCAAGACATCGCAAACATCCATGCTTTGGAACAGAAATCTATAAATCGATTGAAAAATCAATGTATAAAAAATGTTTGTACTGGGATTCGAGCCCGTGAAATCCGTGCTCTAAGTCAACGACGTTGGCACTCGACCATCCAGCCGGCAGTATTGAAAATACCTTTAAATATTGAAGGACCTTTCTTGCAACCGTAAAATCTCAATGCTGGACTTAATTGATATTATATAATGGCTTTGTAAATACATGTCTATGTTAAAGAAAAATATTAGAATGGAGGATACCAATTTAATATTTTTAAATATTCGGCAACTAAATGAAACTAACACGACCAATGATTTATAAGAAATATATTGCATTTTTTTTCTTGGTGATACGGTAAAAACTGAGTTTTCTATGACAGTGACATCGATGAGAAAAAACAGCATGTATGATTAAATTGATAATTTTACTCGTTTGATTGTTTATCGATGCCACGGCCATATAGTATTGAGCTTTTGTCTTGTACTTCTTCATTTCTCCCTCTTTAGTTAATGCAATTTATTTAATTCATTATATATTCGTTTTGAATAGATTTTAACGTTAACCAATCCATTCACAAAAATTGCTGTCAGATCAAATCT
This sequence comes from Himalopsyche tibetana, assembly GCA_030503985.1. Lineage (NCBI taxonomy): Eukaryota > Metazoa > Arthropoda > Insecta > Trichoptera > Rhyacophilidae > Himalopsyche > Himalopsyche tibetana. The sequence continues at coordinate 5,357,579 of JAPJYX010000015.1, forward strand.
GATTTGCCTTATGTTATACAAATTACTTGATACTTAAAGTTGATCAGCAAAATCATCTAAAATTGTGCTTTTCCCAAAACGTTCTTTTGTTCTCCATGTATTACATTATTTATATCGAGTCATTAAAAACGTGATAGTTGTATTTATATACATTAGCATCCCTACTTATCATGAACATATCTATTAATGATGGAAGCTTCTATAAATTAATCTTCTCTATCTAATCTCATCGTTTATGTATCCGCACTTTATTTCCGTAAAACAGCTTTTATACGTGTATCCAATGTACGTTTTTAAGCTTATTAATTTTACTTTTACCTGCTAATGAAACATGTTCATAATTTAACAGTCATACGAATAACATTCGAGTTGGTATTGCTAAATAGCCACGGTGAATAGAATGATTATTCGAATATAAACATTTTTTTTTATTACTAACATCATTTAAATTAAATTTAAGTGATCAGTAAGATTTGAATTAAATTGTTTTGTTGTATTTCTCCGTTACAAACAAACTAAGCTGATTTAACAAAAACTGTGCTTTATTATTTTTTCGCAAGTAGTAAACATAGAAAGATTTGCATAAGAGAGCACTTGCAGTAAGTTAATAAATCGCTCTACATACGCATCATAGGAGGTGCTTAGGATAAACTTAAATTTATTTAAAATCTTTTAATAAATCATATTATAATCAAATAATTCTACTTTAGCTATACTACATAAGAAAAAAACGTACATGAGTGATTATTTTCTAAAGCTTTCAGCTTTTAATTTAGTAATATTCAGCTGTCGTGAAATATTAAATATTAGTTACGCAGTAACATAGCAGTATTAAGTTCCAAGCAGTGTCGTAGAAAAAACAGCAAAAAAGACCGGGCCGTTAAATCCCAACCTCTCCTAACAAATTGTATGGCGGTTATACGTAGATCAACTCTAAATTCCAATTTATAAGCTTATTTTTCGTTGAATATAACATGTATGTTTGAAAGATTTCTTGTATGGATATTCTGTGATTCTTTGGTGTTATTAATTTACAATTTACGATACATCGGAAGGGTCATATATGCAAATTAAGTAATGGTTGTAAGAAATATAGCGAATGGCAAGAAATGCGATATGTGGTAAAACAAATAAAATTTAACTTCCCACTATTAAATATCACAGTTATATAAAATATTAATTATAAATTACATAAAACAACAGTAACAAGCGGAATCCATATTATATTATATACGATTTTGACGCCTATTGTGATATTATGAAATAAATGCTGCGTCTTATCATATAATAATGGCAATATACCAAGTAAATGATGATTTAATCAATAATAATATTTAAAAAATAATGAAGAGAAATGTGCTACATTATATCAGAAACAAATGGCTTCATAATGATGTGATATTACTTTGAAAATTATGACGCTGGCCCGCTTATCTGAAAAAAGTACCTGTTTTCAACTCCATAGCATGGCTTTTACTATAGGGGGCTTTGGCAGTAAGCAAAAAAAGATATTTAAATAATAATTCATTCAAACATTAAATTTCTTCGCATGATTTCGTACTTTTTACATATTAAGTTTTTCTATTCAATTTAACTTTTAATCGTATCAAGTGATTTGAATTTTCACCGTATCCAACATCCCCCTAAAAATGGTTTCAGTCGATTTAGAATTGATCGCTGTATGTTACTAAATGCATCTATCGTGATCACAATAAAAAGTTCTATAAAAATTAGCGACTAAGTTTTTATATTAAGTGAGCTGGATTCTAGAAAAAAAAACGTAATTATAAAGTCTCATTTTTTTTTCTTTGATGGTCATATTAGCTATTTTTGTGGAGCATATAACTGCTACCATCACCCTCCACGATTCCGTTTCCCACCAATTTCTTTGTTTTCCTCCCATGACATTCCAGCATCACTTATTTCCATCGAGAACATTCTTATGGATTGTACCCGGCGCACGTCCAGGACTCCAGACTCCCACAGGTTGGAAGAAGAAGCAAGCAGGATTAAAGCTCTCCGGATGTATCAGCAGCATGTGACACAGCCAGTTCTAACGACTACATTTCAATAGCTATTTGTTAAAAAAACAATGTATATTTAAAGAAACTTTAACGTTGCTAAAAATAATTTCATCGTAGACTAATACAAATGAATCATTACAATGTATTGAAGATTTAAAGCATAGGTTCCCAACCTTTTTCGGGTGGCGACCTCTTTTTATAAAAGCCATGTGACCCGCGACCCTGATGTAATTGAAAAAAGCATTTTTTTTAAATAAGTTATTCGTTTTTAAATCCAAAACCCCAGAATACCGACTTACCGAAAAAAGTTGGCGACCCGCAGATTGGGGGCCCGTGATTGAAACAAAGAAAACACTCTCACCAATATAATCAACATTGTTCGTTTCAATCAATTTGCTGCAGATAAAATTATCTTACGACCTACGATTTCTACGAGATAGAAACAGCAATGATTATGACAATTTACGACCGACAACGAATCCATGGGCTTTGTTAAATAATGCGCTTTTTAAACGTTTCCGTGGAAAATAAAATAAAAAATTATTACATTTAACCTGCATTATACTGTGGAATGTTTCATCACAAGTAAGTGCATTATAATCGTTGTCCGTAACAATGTATACACTGCATTTTAACGTCATAATTATAAATCTTTTTTCTCGGTAAACGGTCGTGTAATATGCCCTTTATGTATACACAGGAAATGCTTTTTAAAAAAAGGACGGATTATTTCTCCTTACATCACTTTGACATGGTTTTAGTTTATAGTATCAGTTTGAACACAAAATAAAGACTAGATGTTTTTTTATTAATGAAATACAGTTATTGATCAAATATCTCTTTTAATCACTTTTAGGGAGTCCATTGTCAATACTTTTGTGGAAAGGCATTGTATTTTTAAAAAATAGTCAATTTAGTGTCACCTATTCGTACTTCGTACATTAATTTATATTTTTTTTTCAATAACAATTGTTTATTACACCTTTTCATTTTGGTTTGTATAAATAACACTGAAACATTGTATTCTCTTATCAGTTAATAATGCTCGCAATGAGTAAAACCAGTCCTGATTATAATAAATAAAAGTGGGAGTTAGTACAAATGTTTATTTTTTTTTTTTAATATATCTCATTTAAATACAGCAACAAATTCATGTAGATATTTATTTCTATTCAAACATATTTGACAGTTGTTTTTAAAAAAATATTTTTTAAATTTATACCCGCCTTTAATGTCGAATATATAGCCTTCTAATGAAGGTAAATTTAAGTTACTCAGTTGTTCAACCTCTCTTTTTCGAAGAGAGTAGCGATATAAAAATATAGTTAGGACAGGAATAGTACCCAAGTAATCGCTCTCGCTGCGCCCCGTTATTACAGCATAGATAAGCTTTCTATCAGAAATCGATAAATTGATTGATTTAAAAAATACTGTTAACACCGACGACGTTGACCACTAAACCACGCACTCGACAAAGAGTACTTAAATAAATGTATTATTAGCTCTTATCAGTGTTTCTCTTCTGTTTCTTAATTATAAATACAATTATGTTTTATTGCTTAAATTGAAATGTAAATGAAACCATTTTAAACTGGCAAAGCTCGCACGGAGTTCTTTTTCATAGTAACTGAAGATGCTGAGAAAATACTTGTCATATTATTTTATTGTCAGAAGAAAACATTTAAAACTTAAAAATCGTTTTTGCGATTACGCCGGCCTGGTGAAGTATAATAATCAGTTAAGCTTGCTGTAAGACTAACTACCAAATTTCATATTAGAACCTATTTCAAAAAAAGTCTTAAGCAGAATAGAGCTTGAGAATGATCTTTTTTGCTTACGATAAAATGTAATTTTATTTTATATACATATTATATTGCCGGTTTTTTTAAAATCTGCTACCAATAACAAACCGTAATTACCAAGTGTTAAAAATCAGTTGAAAACAGCTTCGTTTTGTATATGTGTGTCATTATTTATGCATTTTCCTGCGATTAACCAAAATAAACTTATTTTTAAGATAACAAATGTATTCCAGCGCATCATTATAGAACATGGGTGACCAAAATTTGCTGCTGACCCCATACTGAAATCAGCGGTAGCGGTCTACTTACACCGTATTTGCTAATTTTTCATACGAAGCGTAGTAATTCAAATCACCAAATATAATAGTTTGTATTAAACGGAAACAATGAATAGATTAAAAAAGAACCACTCAATTATTGTTTCAAAGCATCATGTCGGCGATTAGAAAGGGCTATGCTGTCGACGTCTTGGTCATCGCTGTTATAAAACAACAGACCTGTTAAATAATGAAAAATGAGGAATTAATTAACAGATTAAAATAACAAAGTATTTTAGCTCTACAGTTTTTAATAATTTTATTAGTTGATAGCTATTTCGATGACGATGGCGCAAGCCGAAATAGCTATCAACTAATAAAATTATTAAAAACTGTAGAGCTAAAATACTTTGTTATTTTAATCTGTTATAAATAGAGTTCTACCAAGTAAATGCCAAATCAATTAATAAAGAGGAATTAATTGTTGATGTACAAGAAAATAAATATCCCAGCTGGAAATAAAATCTAGTAAATTTAGCAGTATTCCAGAAAACTCTGTAATGCGCTAGTGAAGTCTTTAAACCTTTTATTATAAATGATTTTTCCGAAGAATACTAAGAAACTAATGCTAATTAGCTAAATATGATAGTTTGAAATTGAAAGAACATACGAAATAAATTCGAATAGAATTGACGTCACAAACACTATGTCTGAAATCTCAAATTTAAAAAAATCTAAAACTAACATTAATTTTACTGGAAATTGAACTTAGATCCGCCTAATAGGAAGATCCAAGCTATTACCAACTTGGCGACAGGGGGTGGACTGTCAATTCTAATATTTTCATACTAACATCAAGTGTCAATTATTCAAAATGAAACTTTGAAATAAGAGTTTAAAATTTTCGGCTGATAGTTTAAGTTTTTCATTTTAATTTAAAAGATCAAATTTTAGAACGTACAAAATATCTCTACGTAAATTCTTTGATATTAAGGACTTTGTAATCCATTTTGGTTAGACTGCCGCCATATTGCTCTAACAATTACACCGCCGGCCATTTTAATTAAAGCAGAACTCGCCACGTAATGGCGGCGCTAGTGTTTCATAATTATTATTGTCTTTGGTATGGCTCTCTAACAAAATGAAAATGGGGACAATTGGCAATTATGAAATGTGTGCGAAACGGTCAAATAGAATATTTTGCTACCCATATCGCAGTTGCAATTAGTATACTATTGTATTGTTCACGAATGATGCTTTTATTTTGATTTCTGCAATGGTGTGTATTTTGATCGTAAAATCATGAACACAATTAGGATAAATAAGAAAAGAAATAGAATAAAGTATATAAATATCTACATCAACGTGTATGTGGAAAATTTTTATGGCCATTAAAACTGTTCACGGCATGATCAAAGATAAAAGGATTTATATGGATTATAAACTGAAATAAAGATTCATATGAATAATAAACAATGCTAATTAAAATAATCAAAATTAGCAAAACATTAAATTATTGAAGGCAAAGTCGACATGATCAGTTTATTTCGCTTATTCATGCGTTCAGATTATTTTTTAAAAAGTGAACTATAATATTAATAAAAACACAATATTCTTTTGTACTTTATTTAAAAAAAAGGTCAGGACCGGTTTCGCTCATTGCGAGCATTGTCAACCGATACAAAGGAGTATTGTGTTTTATTAATATAATGCCTTTCCACCAAGTAGTGACACCCTAAAAGTGATCACTTCTATAATGACTAAGCATGTATTTTTTTATTATTGATCGACCAAACAAAGATATATAACGTTATATTCTAGAATAAAAACATATTGTATTTTTCGAAAAAAGTCGAACGATAATTTGTAATGTAATGAAATGACCTTTATTCATTTCTGGTTTAATCAGAGTTGAAGTAAAAATTACGCAAGAAATGTTACATTCAATGGGATGAGCCTTCATTGTTATAAGTAAATGCTTTTATGGATTTATTTAAAGAGTCTTAAAAGTAAAATGAATACTGATAAGAAATCATCTAAGGGAATACATATGCTTTACTTAGCCAATAGATATTATTTCATGAAAATACAATGTATAATAAATAGCTCACAAAGTAAATATTCTAACTATTTGCCCTTATGTTACCGCCTAAACGTTTACCTGCCTTCTCAATCCCAGAGGAAAATTTGCCGAGATTTTTATTGCGGCCATTACGCTTCCCCCGGTCGCCGTGAAGTATTCGGGAATGGCCTTTTATTTTTACTGGCAACACAAGTGCTCGAACGAAGTTTTGGCACGTGGAATAACCGGCTGTATGGCAATGCCTTCTAAAATAATAAGCTTTATAAATGATTATTGTTCTTTCTCCCTTTTCTTGGAAACTTACACATTTTTTTATTATTCTTGTGTTTGATTTAAATTATTAGTTATTAGCAGAAGAAAAACTTATGAAACATTAAAGTTTCTTTGTAATTAATTTATAATCAATTATATAACTTATTTTGTGTGTATCTAGTTAGTTGTAAAAGAATTGTATATTATTTATGGAAGGTTTTTTTAGCATCGCACCGCCGCTAAAACTTTTAGAAAAATATATTATACTCCCTTATATATATGTTATATACTCATCTAACTTTCAGTATAAGAATAAACACGTTAAATTCATTAGCACACAATTATGTAAAACATTGTATAGAGTACCAGTTTTGCGTAATGTGTGACTATTTACAACTGATTCCCACTGTCAATGTTAAGTATATGGCCTCCAAATGGTAATATCACAACATTGCGAGAGCTGTTTGTTACTTAGCTGCCCAACCTACCTTTTTTTCTAAGAGAGTATACAGGATAAAGCGAGGAAAGAATAAGCGGTTAGTTAATCACTGTAGCGATGCCTAGTTATGTTAGGATTTTAAGGGTGAAAGGCATCACAAAAAATATGCTTTCGATCAGAAATCGATTACAAGAATGGTGTTCGTACTGGGATTCAAGCCCGTGAGATCCATCATGGAACTGACATTCTTAACATACAGCGTATTCATCTGAAATTCAGTACGTGAACGTTTATTTAAAAAAATGAGCCATGTGTCATTACACAATTTTACGATATTTACAAATTTTATAATGACCGGCAAGAGTGATTATATTCAACTGATAAATTAATGATATGTTAAAAATACTCAATTTAAAATGTACGTAGTAGTTTTTTAAAAAATATTATTCATTTTTGTTCACACAATTTATGATAGTTTTTAAAATTGATTCATATTATGATTGAAGTGGCTTTTAACAGATAAGAAACCATTGATATATCTCTAAATGTATTTCAGAAAATAATAATAAACTTTACCAACCTCGCAATGCTTTTCACATCCACTTTTAACAGTACCAATAAGGATAACATACGCCACACATAACGTAGCGAAATGAAATTTAATATAGAAAACGAAATCAAAAGTATGTGTTTGTTTACCACGTATCGAGTATTTTCAATCTAAAAGAAGCAGCAGTACAACCCATGCAACTCGGGAACGTAAGCCAACCACCTGTTGCAGCGTTGGATATTAAATTTTCACGCAAAGTGGCGGCTTTTCACCACTGAGCTGAGTGGAGCGGAGGGAACTTAGGAAAAGCGGTCTGGAAATTTACGACCTGCAAACGGTGTTTATGAGATCTTACATCATTTAAGACCTGGCTATTTTGTTTTACTTATGGATTTTGATTTTTCAGACAGGCTTTTATAAAGTGTTTGATATTTAGCATGAAATATTCATTGATTGAAACGAAAGTTACTGCGTGAAACACCTATCAAAACATTCGTCCCTAAACACCTATCATAAGTATTCTAGATGTAAAAATATTATTTTATATATATTTGATAGCTTTTTTACTTTACGCTTTCACTATAATTAAATTTAAACTTACATTTACTTAGCTAAATAGGCTTAGACAAGATATACAATACAATTCCTTATCTATTTTAACATCCTGACTTGTATTGAAAAATACAGTATCAAATGTTATCAATTAACTATAATGTTTCCCGGGACGATAACAAATATAAGATTCTTCAAATCAGCGAGTTTAAATTTAGGTGATTATGTATAATTAATTACATTAGCTTCTTCTAACTGTGATAGATAGAATAACGGTAATAGATTTTTTTTTTTTTGTCATTAAGGATATTATTATTGGCTTGATTATTATCAATTTCTAGCTTTTCTAGTGAAATTTAGCTTAGGGCCTTCATTACAATGATATTAACATGGGACCATTATAAGTGAAGTATTTTAGAAAAAAAATATGTTGTAATATTCTATACGTTTTAAAGTATCGTAAAAGTGAAGTAATCCTAGTTAATACACATTGCAATAGTGTTATCTTCGTAAAATAAAAATATGCAATCCACTAAAGCACAAATTAAAGACGCGATAGTAATTAAAAGTCCACGAAAAAAGTTTTACCATTTTACTAGTTGACTCACTTCACCTATAATGTGCATAAAAATGTCCTGGATTAAAAGTCATAGTTTGAAAAGCTTATGAAATATTCAATTGGCTTGAAGTGAAACGTTATATTTTACTTACTTTATTCGTCTTTTATTTCTGCGAGCTTAGTGATGAAATTTAACTTTTGTTCTTATATCCATTATGCAAGCTGATATATTTCAATAATATATGTATAACTTAAATCATCGGTTACTAAGTTGTGTTTGAAATTCGATGTCTGGTCACTCGCTAATATCATTAAGCTAAAAGGTGACATTTGTGTGACAGTACTGCCACGTTAGTCACATGCCTGTCAAGTTAAAAGTAACATGAGCATCTTGAGAGGAATCCAGGAAACTTGTAAGAAATTGTAAATATTTAATGAAACCAGTACATTTATACCTGCTTTAATCGCGTTAAAATAACCGGACGCTGTATCTCTTATGTTTACAACAGACAGCAATCTAAGAAGTCTTCCTTGTGTATGTAATTGCGATATTATTCTATAAAAATACTCTAAGAAATTAAAGTTGGGAATAAATTTACGATATTCTACTTTTTGCAATGACAACTGTGAATAGTGGAACTAAAACAATTTAAACAAAGTAATAAAAAATCCGCTTAAATCAGACATAAGGCACTCACTTTTCTCTGATTTTTTTTTTGCTTAAGCCGTTCATTATTTAAGCACGCAATTTCTTCAGGCTAAAAATATTTTTAACTAACAACCATGTCTTCGCCTAATGTAGATCATGAATACTACTAAGGCGACGCAGCGCAGTGCAACTCAGGATGGCGCAGATTTATTTAATACACACAGAAACATAGTCAATCAAAAAATCTGATGTTGAGATAAACTCCATTAAAATACTGTATATTCCACATTGAGAGCGTTACTAGTTAAATTATTATTAATTATTGATTTTACGAACACTGCTTGTTATTCAGTCGACCAACTTCACTTTTTTTTAGAGAAAGTAAAGGTAGATTCCCTCTCCCACCCATCTTATCCTATAAACGGGGCGTATCGAGAACGATAAGCTAACCACTAGTCCTGTCCCAGCCCTATCCTTATATTCCGACTCTCTTTGGAAAAAAAGAGGTTGAGCAACTGAGTAACAAACAGTTCTCGTAGAAACACTTCTGTTGATATAAACTACATTAGGAGTCCATATGCTCCACATTGGGAGCGGACATGGTAAAAAAAAAAGATAGAAGGATGAGGCTAGAATACTTTGATTTCTCTACACTCACAACCCTCCAGAGACGAGAGCTTTTTTCCGATAAAAAAAATATTTTCTAAGCCATATTGAAGTCACGGATAACTTTTATTCCTATCCAAAATTAAAAAAAAAAAAACGCCAAGTCGTTGTATAGAAACCCCGCATGACTATATGATCATGATCATCCTTTTATAACCGTGTAATATTGAGTACGGACAGTAGTAAGGACAAAAGTGACCGTATGGGCTTGCAAACATTCGGGGTTGAAATATAGCTAAACGTGATTTTTTTAAAAATATTTACAATTTGACCTCTTTAGATCAACATAATTTCAAAACAAATATATTAGAAAAATAACTGTAAATAATTTTATGTTTTTATAAAAAAATATCTAACAGTTTCAAAAAGTAAATTAAAAAAAACGGAAATTTAAAAAATCACATGTGCTTTTGGAGACCGTTCCTGTTCCTACGGCTGATGACTTACTGTAGTCCGTACCCTCCTTAACCAAATATGAGCAAAAGCAACGATATTCAGGTAGAAAAAGTATGAATAGTGGGATCAATAGACAACGGTGTTTTGTGTGACCATATGGTGACGCTCGTCCTTGGAGGGTTAAATACTTTTTAAGAAAAAAACATCCATACCTTTGAATAAAATTCCATAAATTAATATATAAAACGTTTGATACTGTGAGCCTGTGGACACCACAACCAAAAACGACTACGTCGACGACTTGGCTACAGACCAGGCGTCACATTGCAATTTGGTTAGGTTTTTTTTATTAAAAAAGAAATACTCTTTTGTACTTATTCCACATTATTTATTAATATCAGGATATGTTTCACTCATCGCTAGCATTATCAAATTATATGATTTTAAATATTGCTTTTCGACATATAATTTTGTGAGTGAACACATTAAAAGTGATTGGGTATTTTTTTATTTAAAACCTGACGCCGTTAATAGACAACTGTATTTATAAAAAGTAAAAAAATGCAACACATATATTATTATTTAATATTCATTCTAAAATTATAACGACTGCTTTCGCTATACTAGTAGCCATTATCAATTTATTATCAATCTGTTGTGAAAGGTAATAATAATAGTCCCAGAAAATGTTCATATTTATATTTAGATGAATTTTATTAATTGTAATAAAAAAACATCAATACTTTTAACGATTCATTGTACACTGATCACGTACGTAACGTCATAACACTCATAACGGTTGTGACTTGCACAGCATTCTAGTAACAACCATTGCAGATAAATTACCTGTAATTAATTACTTGTTGATTGCATTTCCCTTAACGTGGGCAGGTATTAACGGATAGTAAACATCCATTAAAGAGTAGTTAGTTGTTTTTGTAAAGTACGTGTTGAGACTTTCAATTAATGCTCGGAATAGGTCACAATTTGAAACTATAATATATCGTAAATGTTTAGATGTGTCGCAATATAAAATTCGTGAAAACTATTGTTTACCTGTTGTTTTGATTATATGTTTCTATATTAATTCCTACTTTTATTTAATAAGATCAAAACCGGTTTCGTTTACGACAAGCATTATCAACTGATACAGACAGTGAACACCCTAAAAGTGATAATTACACGAGACGTCCAGTCCAGTCGGAATACCGCAAAGTCTGTTTCACTTTATTTCTCAGTGGAGTCGAAAGTTTGTGTAACTAATTTTTATCCAAATTTTAATGCAAATTAGTTTTAATATCAACGAAAACCCCAGACACTAAACGTCAACTTATTTAACGTTAACCGTTTATATTCCATACAAAGTACTGAATAAAATTCAGTCAGCCTGCAATTTGATTAGCTCTCAATCACTTAGTCAATACAATAACAAGATGCTCTTGATAGAGAAATTATAATTTATAGTGCACTAAAAACGTGACGTAACCGTGTTTGATACTGGACGACTCATATTATGAGTGTTAATTCAAAACCGTTTGTCTAAGTTTTATTCTGAAATAATTTCTGGATTACTGGAACGAGGTTTTGATTATTTTGGAATACGAATCATGCACATTTAAACATTTTATTTCAAGATTTTTTTGATATACAAAATACATTTTGTCTAGTTACGTTTTAATAATTAATCAAGGAAAGGTCTAGTAGATGGTTAGTTACTTTCTCTGGTAGATATCGTTTTCGAATAGTAGGTGTTGATGTAGAAAGTAATGAGCCCGCGACCTCACAATTAAATTGAACAAACGCCTAAAAGCTTTGACGCTACGTCTATAAGATCAGCAATAATAATAGCTTAGCGATCAGAAAGTTCCAGATCAAGTCCAAGCACATGGTTAAAGTGATCATTTGTTTGACATCTAGGACGTGAGCCATGCTTTTTCCCATCGATTTGATCTAGAGTTACTTTTAATGTACTGTTTATTTTTATTTAAAACGATTTAACATTACATACTGTACTTTTTTTCTAATGCAAAATAATTCATACTTACATTAAAATATTGATCAATGCTTTATGTGTGTATAAAAGTATTTTATTGTTGTAGTTTTTCATAACGTTATTTTAATAAAGCTCTAATAATTTTTCATTACCTGAAGGTTAACTTCAATAATGCCATCCGAAGAAATTCACATATTAATACGCACGTATAAGAATGCCTATGAAAGAAAGCTTTCGTACTCTTTTGAATCTTAAGGCTTAGACCTCCTGTGGTGAAATAAATGTACTTTTTACAGCATCCCATTAAAGTATAGCGAAACGGTTGTACTGCTTCCTCCCAGCTATGGTTAAGTGACTATAAATCATCCTCGTCACGTTCAGCAACTCTTCAATGTCTTCGCATGTGACATTGTGTAGATGGAATAAGACGCTTCTGAAAATTACATTACTTTAAATCGAAAACGTTTTACACGATAGTTAATATTTTCTCATAAATATAATGAATGACATGAAGAAAGTGTATACTATCATATAAGTTACTCCGTAATAAATGGTATTTCGTGCAAGCAGGTTTTCTCAAGAAAGGGAATTTATTTATTCTGCAATATACATGTGAAATGTTATTATAATTTTGGCAGTCAAGCCTGAAGCGGATCGTGATATCTCAATCATATTGTTGATCTATCGAAAATTCAGAAAGTCCCTGTGACATATTCACAGTCTCCTGACATATCGTTTTTCGTTACAATCGAAAGCTTTAAATAGTTAATTATTTTTTAAGACTATTTTGTTTATGGTTTCCAAGATTTTCCGCAAGCTACTTTTTGTTTGATTGCATTATGCACCGTGGTCGGATTCAGTTTCGGTGTTCATGGGCTCGAATACCCAGTACAGTTAGTTTCAAAAATTGGTTTAAAGATTTCTGTTCCAAGATAACTGTGATTTCTAAAATTTCTACCCACTCTTGCGATTGGACACACTTAACGCGATTAAGTAGCCACTTGTTTTATCCTAGCCTTACCCTTATCCTAGCCAATTTGAAAACATAGTTTTTTTGTTCCGTTTTGTAATCTCAACAATATATCAAAAAGATGTTTTGATTGAGTATAGTCTTGATTATTTTCCTGCTCTTATTCTTTCGGACACAATTCCACGTAGTGTCCATTTAAAGGTATCGCAATATTTAGGCGTGGGCATGAAAATAGCTTTTAACCAATTATTTAGTGATAAAAAGATAATTCTCAGAATTAATAAAAAAATATATAAGTTCACATTGTCCGTTGGGTACTCCATTGTATAATTATTATTTATGAAATAATTATAAGCCTTAAGATAAATGTGACGATGTATTTTGTTATACGAGTATATTGTAATATTTTTGAAAGCTTGTAAGTTGGTTGTAAATGTTATTCTATTTCTTTAAAATTGTTTACATTTATTAATCGTATGCATATAATTGATCGTTCTTGTAGAACTGTTCTAGGAAATCACTCATAGAGCTTAAATTAACAAGTTGTATCAAACACGACCAAGTCAGTTTGACTTTATTTCTCAGAAGAAACGAATGTTTATTTGACTTCTTTTTAACGTAATTTTAATACGAAATAACTTTAATAACTATGAAACTCGTTTTCAAACATTATTAAGACCTGAGTTTTCAATAGTAAGAGCAGAAAAAAATACGAGAAAAAATCTCTAAGAATGATCATTAAAAAAAATCACTTCACGCAGATATTTTTAGCTAAGACAACTTTAACATGAAGAGTAGTAATAATGAACAAACGAGAAACTGTAGTTCGACTTATGAAAGGAAGTTCTCAATTCATTCAAAAGCTTAGTTACAACGTACTAAACAAAACATATGAAATTAGATCAATTATCTGTACTTATATATTTTTTACTATTGAATTCCACGAAATTAACTTGTTACGCATGTATCATATGTATAATTTCATAAATATTTGTATTCGATACATCAAAAGAAAAAAAAAAGAAGTGAGTATCCAGCCTTATACTTATTCACTTAGTACTACAGTGAGGCTTATACAGAAATATACGAGAAGGTTACATTCCTCGCTGCTTAGCTTAGGCCAAATTATAGCTTTGGGTACTTTTGTTAATTCTAGTTAAAAATTCTCTGACTAATATTATTTTTGCTATTTTTACAATAAATGTATACTTAAATAGATATAAAGATCACGTTAACACAAATAATATAATATTTACCAATTGAATGTTTTTATTCACCCAGTACTCATTCTACAATGTAAAACTCATCCAATAATAAGGTGAATGTGCGAGGTCTACACGATATGGAATATAAAAATAATTCAAAGTGCAAAATCCGACGACTGTCTACAACAGGGTTTTCCAAACTATGTTCCGCGGAACACTGGTGTTGGTATTGTCGAGGTCAGTGGAAGGACATTTCTATATGTCTTACTTTACATTTGTACTAAATTATTAAACGCTTTTCAATAAAATTTAAAAATACCTGCGTTAATAATAAATTAATAACTAATAATTTGATTTATTGTTTTTTTTTAAATCATGTCCGCTCCCAATGTGGACCATACAGCATTCTAAATGAGGTATCCCAACATTTTTTTTCTGTGAGAACTGCCACATTTCATCCGTAAAGATTTTAACAAATAGGCTTGTAGCTGTCATGCCTTAGGGTACAAGTCACTATAATTTGCTGAGCGTTTTTTTCTTCTGACGCTCCCAAATATGGCTTGAACTAAGATTACCGGGTTGCTTTTGTGATTCCATTACCTCTCGACGTTTCCACTGGCACGCCAACCGTCACTTTTCAACTAAATGACGGTGTATTGAATGATCTAAAAGCATCAACCAGATCCAGGAGGTGCGTTAAGTGATAACACAATGCCGGTAGACTTTTGTTATCCACACAACTTTCTCTTTCAATTTAAAACATAATAAACACCTTTATTATTATGAAAAAATGTGTTCATCACAATGAAATATAACAGCTCTTAAGCGTCTAAAATAAAACATTGACATGTCGACATTTTGTAAAAATCTAACAAAAAATACGAGCATATTATAAATTGAAATATAAGTTACTCCGCATAGTATCGACTGTAGAAAGGAAAAAAAACATAACCCACACATATATTTTTTTTACATGAAACATAATAAACGTTTTTTTATGATTTTAGGCAAGTCAAATTATGAAATAGTTATACACATCCTTGAAGTGCACGAAGACTGATAAATTGGTTTTGAATTACCTTTATCTAATTTAAATTTAATATATTTTTGAAAATTAAGTCTTTTTTCCTGGTTGAAATTTACACAGGCCTTTCTTTTTTCCAACTTAAAAGCTTAATTTATCGGCATGATATCATTTTGATAGAACGTTTATCAAGTTGTATACATTGTGGTTATCGAAAGAAAGCTGTTTTGAAAAAAATGTGAGTTACATCTTGTTTCCTTTCCACAGTCAATATGTAATGGCATACGCTTAGTATAACCATTGTAAGTGCATCATGCTTAGCTCGATAAAATTCAAAAAAAATATCTCTAATCTCTTCTAAATTTCGCGGAAATCACACGTAGAAAAAAACCAATTATTAATGATTGACTGGCTAATCAATGAAAGCATGTTGTTTTAAATTAGAAATTCGCTACCATAGAAAACAAAATTATTGGTAAAATTAATAATTTAATTCCTAAGTACAAACACGTCGTTAACAAAAAAATTGTGAAATTAACGTATCAGTTTTTGTTTTAGAAAAGTCTTATATTAGATTCAAGTCACGTTTTAGTAAAGCGTTTAGCTCAAATGCATGTCAAAATGTCAGTCAGTTGACTTCTTTCCCTTAGCAGAAAGGGTTAAAATAGACGGAAGGAAGAATGTACATCCTACAACCTGTTTTTAGGATATTTATATAGCAGTATTTTTAATTGATTGATTTGTAATAAAAACATTGTCTAAGAAGTTTATACTTATTTAATAAATGTAATTTTTTCTCAGTTTACTAAGTTGACGTCGGTTTCTTGGAGTCATACTGTTTTTACCGTTAGTTTTTCCTCCGACTTTGACTTTCTTTTAAATTGATTATAAATACAAATCACTTTAGTAAAAAAGTAAAGCCATGCTACAAAGCTCAAAAAATATTTGAAGTCCGAATTCATATTAATGAAAACAATTAAAATATTTAATATACATATATTATTTTTTAGCATTAAATAACATCAGTGAAGATTTTTTTGATTTTATAATATTAAGATAATGAGATGATGTACTGCTATGAGAAGATAAAATTCACACCTCTGTTCACGTAGGAAGTTAACATATTCATTGGTGAAATAATGAGCAAATCTAACAAAGAAAAAAATAAATAACCAAAAAAAATTGTAGACCATTCTCAGGAAAGATAAAAAGATTTTTTTTGAACCAATTTCAGAGTTGGATTCGAGGTAGTTTTTTAATTTAAGTTTGTAGTAGGGGTTTAATTTTGTTTTTTTTATTATTAACGACTTTCGCTTTGCAATTTATAATGTTTACTTATCAAAAGATTGTATATTGTTAACCTTTACCTAAATGTATTGTTTTAATGGTGTGTAGGCTTTAGTTTAGTTAGGCCATCGTTATATTTGTTTTCTTCTAATCCACAAGCTATCAAGAATGACGGCTCTTGATTTGGTTGTCTAAATCATTTTGAATTTAAATAAATCCAACAATTGTTTTACAATTGCTATCTTGTGTACAGCACAATAATGATTAATGGATAATGAGAACACAGCCTCTCCCATTGAAATTGTTATTGCTTTAATGGTCTTTGGTTGTTTAAAAAAACCTTGATTGATTATCAAAAGTATATCGTGCATGCATAATTTTCTCCTTTTCTCCTTTTATTATCATTGTTGATTCCAACAACAATTTTAATCAATGAATACAAAACACGACATGCATAAAATAAAATAAAAGCAGCTTAGCCAACTAGCATTTTTTCTATCCAATAAATCTTTTTTTTTATGAATCTATTTTTTCCTGTATTCTGTAAAACAAATAAAGCTATTTATTATTTATATCAATTTATCTTAAATTAACTTAGCTTTATACATATACTGGCTTAGAACAAAATAAATATTAAATTCCACTCTTACATATATTGGTAACTATTGAATAACTAATCGAACTTATATTAATAAATTATGTTTTAAATGCTATCATGTGACTTTGCTCTTTAACTCTAATAGTAAATGACTTTTTTAAATCTAGTTTTCTTCGTTTTTCACGATGAACGTATTCTTCCAAACAAGAATCTTCCGAACACAGAATACTTCGTACATTTAAATATAAATATCATTGATGTTTATAATGTCTTTTGTCAATTGTGCCAAATATTTTTCAAAACAGAAATTAGCAAAGTATTTAATTGTAATGTAAAATATATGAACAGTGTTAAATTTGGTGTATATAATGTGTATACATTTGTTGAATTTATCTACTGAATTTATAATAAATAGGAATCAATAAGTTAATAAAATTATGTAAAAATACTGTGTATATTTTCAGTACAACATACCTATATGAATGATATTTCTTTTCAATATAATCAAAAATATTTGCCCTATACAATACAGCACAGTTTTTCTAAATCAATACATATTAAATAATAAACTGTTAATTTACATTTTTATTAAATATTTGGATTGTTTCCATTCTGAAAAATATTTTGCATAATTGTCATAATACATTATAATTTATAATTATTATTTCAATAAAACAATGATTTTTATATAATTTAAAATTTCGACTGAATGTGCTTGGTGGAAATTCAACGTTAATTTAGAATTTTTTTCATTATGTACACTTCCACAAAAATCTTGGTCGAACATTCCCGAACCCAGGTTTGCATTCGCGCAGTGAGTAGTACCGGAAGATGCCGAGAGGCGAAACCTGGGTCGTGTTCGACCAAGATTTTTGTGGAAGTGTACATAATGAATATAATTCTAAATTAATGATTTTTTTATTTAAAATATTTAAATGTGGAGTATTACTGTGTACGGAGTATTCTATGTACGAAAAGTTCTGTGTTTAAAATAGACGGTGTACGGAGTATTCTTGTACGGAAAATTCGTGTTTGGAAGAATCACCGATCTGTTTTTCATAAAGCAACAATATTAAACAATCAGAGAAAAAACATGTAAAGCAGTAATTTATTATGCTTTGAATTCTTTGATGGCGGTTATCCCATGTAAAAAAAATCTGTATTCCTAATCTATATCACATAATTTAGGTTCATAAAATAAATTGGTGATACAAATTTAAAATGCCTGAGAAAGTTTCTAATCATGCCAGCCGATTCAAAACTTCAATCTGAATTTCAAATTTATTATTCAGAATGCCTCCGTGTCGAAAATCATCAGCAGCCGAGAAGCATATTACAATCCATTTTAGTTTTAATTCGTTAGTTACGACCTTGTCCGCAGAACGCTGTGGGTGGGCACAAGCAGAGAAACCATCCACTGAAATGCAGTGATAACAACACTCGCGTACGTTTTTGTGGAAGCTTTTTTTGATAATAATTAAGCTAACGAAGGCACCTCTGTTGGACATATCTTGAACTAATAAATGACCGCGCTACCATATCATGATGTAATAAATTTGGTTAGGGAATGTTCAAAACATTTTATTCTATTTAAAAAATGTAGAATATGTCAACATTTGGACACAAACTGTTTTAGTCAAACTCGAATGTGAAACAGAACCTCAAGTATGACGTTAATAAATAATATATATATTTTTAATTTAAGGACTCGAAAATTTTACAGACAATGTTTCTATATATACTCTTTTTAAAAAAGGTTAAGCGGAAATGAGTTGATTAAATGAGTGACTGTTGAAAAATTCTTTTTGAGATAAATTCTATTGCAAGTCGATATACTTTGCATTTTGAGCAAAGACATGTTTACAAAAAAGATTTAAATTCAAAATTTAAAATTTACAAAATGTTTCTATCACACAGTATTTATTTAAACTTACAAATTTGAACACCATACATAGAAGTAATATTTTTGAGTGGGTGATCAGTGCGTAGGCCCAAATTAAGTTGAAGATACGCCTACAGTAAATTAATTTTTCATACATTTTTTACAGATTATCCGTACGGTGTATTCATACTAACGTATTTGGTTGAAATTTATCTATATACAACATAATTAGTTACTCGGATTTGCATATCAATGGATTTAACCGATGTCCCAAACCAAAAAAACATCATTATTGTACGTAAAAATCATGTTCGTCTTCAGAAATAATAATTGAGAGGTCTTATCTCGAAATGGCTTTTAATATTTCAAAGCGGCTTTCTTTCGGTGATAAATAAAAAGTGCTTATAAAGATTATTTATGAGATGACAATAAATCAAAGTATATCTTATTAACAAAAAAAAACAACAACGATTTTAAATGTTAAATGTGTATACATTACAAAAATCTAAATGTAAATTTAGAAGATAATCCTTATTCTTTAATGAGAGTCACATATACCTTATTTGAACCCACTTCTAACTTCTCTAAAAAGTCTCGTGGCATTCAATCTATTAGTAAATGTTTGAAATGTATTCACTATTTAAGTAAGTGCTGCCTGATCCGTGACACAGTGGTCAACGTCGTTGGTTTTCATGCCGGACCTCACGTGCTCGAATCCCAGTACAATCAGCATTTTCGACTTCTGTTTAAAAACATGGATGTTTGTCATGTCTCAAAATTTCTTCCAACCATTCCAATCCTAAAATAAAGGACTGTAGAGAGATTGATTAGCCAACACTAGTCCTGTTCTGCCTTATCCTCTGTATCTCTACTTCTCTTTTCGAAAAAGGGAGGTTGAGCGGCTGAGTAAAAAACAGTTCTCGTAGAAAAACTCCTGTTGAGATTTTTCGATAAAGAGGCCATATGCTTTACATTATAAATTTTATTTCCAACATTCATCTGGACTTACGGATTTTTTTTTCAATATTTAGTTTCTTGATTTCTAGATACTTTGAGGTATTTTAAGCCGTTGTTCCAGCGGTGGGCTGCCAAATACGTTAACAACGTGTCGCTTTAACTGAAAGCTATTCGCGGTTTTCTGGAAAAGGGAAAATGCTTTTATCACTCTTATTACATGTTTCAAACGTTATACTTAGTCCGTCGTAGATAATATATGCATAGACTTTTCAAAAATTGCAGTTAGGCAGTTATTTGATCTAAGAATATGTGTATATAGTAATTTAAAAAAGGGCTCGCTGGAAAAGTCTCCCTTAACATAGGGTTTGCACGAATCCCCTCCAACCGATTGATTTTTATATTGGTTTAGTAGTAAGGTTAAACACTAAAGTAGTCTGTAATTTGATTTCGTCTAGGTATTTGAGAACCATTCTTAAAATTCATCTCATCTCTTACTGCATATTGCTGAGGCAGACATACGATATCTATCTAAAACAATTGTAGTGTTTCCTTCCATTTAATGTATTAAATAATTGACATTTTTGATTCTACAGTTCAAAATAATCTATAAAGCCAATCACATTTAAATAAAATTTTGAGCTTTTTCATGCTATTTTTCGTAGCGGTTCACTCAGCTCAGATCACCGAGTGAATACTTTTATAAAATGATTTTTCAATCGGTTAATGGATTTGTGATATGATAATACCTCCCTAGATCCCGAGAAATAATAAAGTACTTAGTTACTTATTAGTATAGGTGTCTTAGTTTTATATTTTTTACAACACCTGCTTCGAAAGGTACCATTAGGCGACGTGAATTTTTCCTTTACTAACGAGTCAAAATTTATAGGGGACATAGTTTAAAAAAATATAAGACCGAACGAATTCAAATTCGTATATTTATATGATATCAAAACCATAAATATAAAATTATATTTTATTTCCCAATTGGAACATGTTATTTTATCTTTATAAATGTGTGCTACACGAAAAAGAGCTTTGTTGATTACGTATTCAAGTGATATATCAAACACACCATTAGGCCGATAAAAATTTACGAAAATTAACATATTTTTGAGATTAAGTTATTTGCATTGTATTTTTTGCCTTCCAGATTTTGCCAATTAATTTCTTAGTGATAAAAAAGTATACTGTTACTGATTTAAATTCCGCCAATTGCTTCAATTATGTTTTCGAACACTAACTTGGCTATTTAATATTTTTATAATCAATACATCCATGCATTTATAAAAGATCCACATTTATTTGTGTATGTTATAATTAATATTTTTATTATTTTAATCTTTGAATGTCCAATCAATATAAAACATATTCCATCTTAATGGCGGCTGCTTAACGTATTTTTTTACAAGAACTTATTGTTACTCAGTTACTTAACCACTCTTTTTTTAAAAGAGAATATAGATAAAAAGGATGGGGTAAAACAGTACACATTAGATCAGTGGTTGACAACCTTTTTTGAGACTGGGGGAAAAAAAAAAGGTTTTGAAAAATAAATTTGGCTAGTGGGTAAAAGTCAATAATATTTTTAGAAAATAATACATATATTTATATGTAATACGTAATATATTTGCATGATGTATATGTGTAAATACAAAACACACATATATTATTGTTATTGGTGGCTTCCTTCGTCTTCTTAAATAAGTAATTTGATAAAAAAATATTATCATAATTTCTTGGCGGGTAATTCAAAATGCGAAGTAGGTAATTCAATTACCCGCGGGTAGTAGGTTGGCGACCACTGCATTAGATAATCTCTCTCACTACGCTTTGTTATTTAAGTATTATTTAAAAATTATTAATTGATTTGGCATTTACTTGGTAGAACTCCATTATAACAGATTAAAAATATCAAAGTATTTTAGTTCTACAGTTTTTAATAATTGTATGCGTTGATAGCTATTTCGCCATCGTCAGAACTACGACGAGTTAGTTCTGACGATGGCGAAAGCCGAACTAGCTATCAACGCATAAAATTATTAAAAACTGTAGAACTAAAATACTTTGATATTTTTAATCTGTTATTATTGAAAAAGGTGAAGCATTTTTTTAGAAATTACATTTAGTTTTTGGATTGCTGGGACTTGAACCCTAAAGATCCTTCACGAATGTTGACAAAGAACCCGACAAACTTGATATTACGTACATTATTTACATTTTTCTGTCATTTATTTTTTTAAGATTGGATACAGACTTATTTACTTTTTTATCCATTGTCCGCATGTATTCTAGTTAAACAAAGTACAGTATTTCTAAAGACTATAACTTTTATTATAAACTTCAGATATTAAATGGCGAAAACAATTATTAAAATCGCTTAACGAATGCTGAGTGTGAATGTTCAGTGAACACTATTCAGATATTTTCTTAATCTATAGCAAACTTACTTATCTAGCGCTTTATTGAATTTTGCTAAAATAAATTGAGGAAGACCGCGTAAACTTTTTATAGAAAGTTACGTGTACAATTTATTATTTATTTAGCACAAATTTAATTTAATTAGTACATTTATAATTTTGAACAGTACAAAACATTCAAAGAGTTAAAATACCAATTAAATATCGTTTATTTACCGTTTCTTACCACTTAATCAAATATTAAGTAATTGAAAACATTTCTTGATTACTTTGTTAAAAAGATTCAAAATGTCGGTACTTGTTCAGTGTAAGAAGCGTGGAGGGCGGAGTTTTAATTTTCAAATCTGTCGCGTGTTAATAATAACTTAACTCAAAGGTATCAAACGTTTTATATAATGGATAAATCTGACAGGTAAATTTACATTTGAGTAATTTACGAGGCAACGTTGTTTTGTACAAGGAAGATATTTTGATTACTTTAAATGAATGACCTAAAATTATATTTTTTTAGAAGCAATATAATAAATAATCTATTTTACTTTGAGTTAAGATATCATAACTTTTTTAATTTTGATTAATCACAATGTATTTTTATATTATTTTAAAACATCTGTTTATTTTTGTTGATAGATGTAAGACCTTTATAATGTACCAGCAAATTCAACTTTACACCCAATTTAACCTTCGGGTTCTTACGGGGTACATTCACGTTGCAAAATTCTTCTTAATTCAACCTTTTGTAAGATACCAATTATATCTATCTGATGTATTCATCTATTGATCTATCAATGCAATGCAAATATTACGCAAATTTTTCTGGGGTCACTCTGTATCCCATCCCTCCTCAACCCTATTTTTAACGTTTTGGTACTAGATAATATTGACCTAATTAGTAAAAACGGTATGATATTGGGTTACCCTTTTTTCACTATGTTCATCCACAATGTAAATAATTATATGGACTTCAAATGGAGCATTTCAATTGTAGTTGTTTTGTTTTCGAAAATTGTATATTATTCATTAGCTCATTTTTTTTTGTAAAGGTAACATTATTAGATTAACAATGAAGAAAATATTGATTGGATGGGTGGAAAGAAATATAAATACAACAGGCATCCATTTATTTGGAAAATCATAAGTAAATTGATTTAAAAATTTATTTATTATATTTTACGTGCTAAGATTCGAACTCATTGACACTGCCAACAAATAGGAAAAAAACTCAAGAATGTTAACCACTCGTCTTGAAGAAATAGCAATATCAAAAAACTTATCGAAATACCAAACAAATCTTTTGTATAACTTCACAGAATAGTGTAACATTTGACATTTTTTATAGACATTATTGATTTGAAGTATGTAGTCTCAAGTTATTTAAAAAGCATTCATTTTCTTTTGTTATTTATAATGTGTGACTTTTATATTGTTATTGTTATAATGCGCGTCGTTGACTTCCATGACGAATCTCACGGGTTCAAGTTCCAATACGAACAGCATTTTTCAAATTATATTCAAAGGCATGGGTGTTGTGATAAAATTTTCTTTCTATCTATCCTATTCTAAAAAGTCACTAGGTCTACCATGGTCTTATCCAGCGGTGGGCTGCCAGAACGTTAACAAGGGGCTTGCTTAATCTCAAAGCAATTTTCGGTGTCTGGGGAAGAAATGATTTGTTTTATCACTTGTATGCAATTATATGCCATACTTTAATAAGCAGTCGATTGTTACTTAATACACTTATAATATGAAACAATATGGAATTTACCGTAAACTTATCAATGTAAATGACTAAAATTTTACTACTGTGTATAATTAATCTGTCGTAGATAATATATAAGTCAGAAATTGCAGTTATGTACTAATTTGATCTGAGAATACTGTTTTCTCTTAATTTAACAAGGGGCTCGCCAGCCCTCATAAAAAAAGCAACAAGGAGCTCGCGCGAGCCCTTCCGAGCCTTCTGCAGCCCGCCCCTGGTCTTATCCTTATATACCTACTATCTACAAAAATGAGAGGTTGAGCAACTAAGTAACAAACAGCTGTCGCAGAAAAACTTTTGCTGAGAAATCTTTATTTGGAGATAATATGCTCCAAATAAGAAGCGAAAGTGGATTTAAAAAAATACACATTTGTGTTTTGCTATAAGTTTTGAAATTATTTAAAGTACAAACGAATTGGTGTTTAACTTTAAGGATGAAGATACTATTTATAATAGTTTTCAATCCTTCTTTATTTATTTGTAGTCATACAATAAAGACTTGTTGAAATACAATAATTCGTTATTATTCGACACGCGGCATATCACATCAAAGCATGCATGCCGTGACGTAATTTTTTTAGTCGCCCCGTGATTGTATCAATTTCATATTAAAAAAATATTTTCTTATTCTTTGGAGTCATTATATGGTAACGTTTATTATTATTAACAATACGTTGTACTTTTTTCACAATTATACGACAAGATAGAAACATGTTTTATAAATCTCAGTTGATACGTACAGTTAAATTCATTTTTAATCGATTTATGAATTTCCGTTCAAAAGCATGGATATGTGTGATGTCTAAAATTTCTTCTCACTCAAGCAATCTTAAAGACAAAGCGTAATGAGATCAAATCCCATCTAGGTATCCAAACATTATACCCAAACGGTCACTTACCTCCATGGCTATGAACCTTAGAATCGTCTAAGGTTCGATCAGTTTTGTTCGACGACCCACCCATAGATTGATTTTTTCTTGTCCATAAGTGAAAAGTTTTACCATTTTACTAGTTGGCTCACTTCACCTCTCAATGGCTCATATAATATATGAATAATGCATATGGTTTTCAAGTAAACTAGCTTTACTGTGAATTGGGCACATTTGAAGGGATGACGCTTTTATGTTAATGAACCAACGATTGATAAGGAATGCAATGACGAATAATATCAGCGCTATTTTTTTTTTACTAACTTTACTTTTTTTTTTGTTTTCAGGTAAGATTTTCTTTTATTGACACACTGATAAACTGAAATTGGAAGGTAAGAATGAATGATGTTCGATATCCTTTTTTCCCTGATGTTTTTAATTTTTTGCAGGAACTGAAAACATACTTTATAATATAACGAATAATAGTCAAGAATACAAGCAAATATAATACTTTAAAAGGTACTTAGTCAAAATAAATGAACGTATTTTTTTGTACAATCTAATACACCGGACAGAACATATAATACGGGTAAACTTGTTCGAACGCTGTGGTGAATCATAACATACAATCCTTACACAATCTTAAAATAAATTTACGTTACTTTGATTCTAAATAAACATTTTTCACCATTATAGACAACAACTCAAAAAACTTCAACACGCAACCATACTTCTTGGAAGCCAATCAGAAAACATCAAAAATTGCCTAAAGGTAAAATGTGGGCCGCGCATTTATAAATCATATCCGGCAGGTATTAGATAACACACTGACACTTTACCTGCTTCCTTTTTTAGCGCCGTAAAACTTACATGAGTGGAAAGGTGATAAAGGTATTTTCAAACAATATTTTTTCGTCTCACCGGTTGGAGCTATTTTTTAAATTGTGTTACAGGCACAAATCAAGAGATAGTGACTTCAAAATAATGCAACAGAGGAGACCGGTTCAAATTATAGCGGGCATATTTATTTTAAAATCCATACATTTGATAAACTTGGTTTGAATGTTGTTAACTGTTGAACTAATAATTGAAATCGATTATTATGATTGTTCATTGATTGTGTTACTAGGTTTTTGGTAAATTTTCACTGTTAGACTTTTATTGATAACGTGAGCATTGGTTTTCATTCTGAGATATGAATAGAAGGTTGATTTTTTTTCCTACCGGGTTGGTGTTAAACTCTGACAATGACAATATTGATTACATGTGTTTGAAGAGGAAATATCATGTGAAATAAATTTGATAGCCACACCGTATATTTAAAATATTATTTACTACAAATCGATTATTATTAAAGGTTTTAGTAAATAATTTTACGCCTAATTTAAAAAACGTATTATAAGTCATTCAGTGATTGATTCCACAGTGTGACATGACGTTCGTTTTTGTAGGCTTGACATGTAATATGATATTACTTTTGGTCCAACTCGTCTATTATCTTTGTTTAGATTGTACCATTTAATTGTGATTTAGATGTAATGTTATCTACCAGGTGCCAATGGCACCTGGTAGATAACATTCAATCAACTCTCTTTCTTTCGTTCTGGATCGTGCCCAAGTTAGGGATTTTTTGTTTATAATATATCATCATTTGACAGCGCCACCTGTACTTGATGCATGCGATGCGCAGACAAACAGAGAGAGAGAGAGTGAAAGATACATATAAAATGGTATGATCACATGTATCATGGTGTTATAAACAAGTAGACAGCAAAAATACATTCAGACGAATATAATACATCTATAAATAGTGAGGTACTAAATGGTGGTGCTACCAGACAGCATTTGATTAATCTGATTTATGGCTAAGAGAGAGGTTGAGTAAATATATGTATATTACTATTAGCAAAACGTTTTATTGGCAAAAATGCAGTTTGTACTTTATTATTGACGAACGGCTGATAAAAAGATATTAATATTCATGAAAAAAGCTATGAAAATATTTCCAGCAAGCTGCGGCAAAATTTACGAGATTTTTAATTTATCACTGATGTTAAAAGTTTTTTTTCGAATTAACACATCGATTATTACCAGCGGTCATGAATACGAAGTAAATATTATGGCTCATAAATATGCAAGCTCTAGTGCAGCTTTGACGTAAGCTTTTGCACATTGTGACAACCGCAGAGCAAAACGACTTCAAACCGCACTCACTACCACACTGCAACATCTCGGTTTGGTAGTACTCCGCCTGGGGGTCTTGGGAGAATGAACCCCTCGCGCCCCTTTTATTATACTTAATTCGTTGGTTGGTGAACCATGTGTGATGAATATACTGTGTTGTCTTTTAAATAATTAGTCTGCCTAAAAATACTATAGGCTGATTAAATTTCTTTGAAACTTGATATTAATAAGATCAAAATTGAAATATAATCCTATCTTCTGATCATAATATGCGTATTACTCTGAAAGAGAAATAAACTCAGTGCAAGTAGTAATGGTGAGATTATTTAATTCGAGTCAATAGCTTTATTTCATCTGCCATTACATAAAAGAACGTTCCGAGGGCATAGGCGAGTAGGCAGTTGCTTAGTGGCGGCAAATCCAAGGGAGCGGCAAATGATCACAGTTTTTTTAAATAACTGAACATTTTTCACCCACAAATTTAGTTTAGAATACGAATGATGCCCAATGTCTGATAAAAAAAATGCCGGCAAAAAATATTTTCAACGGTAATAATATTATAACCGATGAGTAAACAGCAGTTAAATTTATCGCAAAAATGTGACGTTTACCGATCTCAGCTCTGTACGTGGCAGATAAGGTAATTTCAAAAAAATAGTAAGAACACTATTTTAAACTCTGCCTAGGGGCGGCACATAGCCTAGAAACGTCACTGATTACATCCCCATCTCTTTTTTTTTAAACTGACGACTCTAGTGGCGTAGCAAATGCTAATAATATTTACAGCTTTTTTAAAACAGAGGCAACGATACACATATAAGTGCTGATACGATACGGTCCTTTGGCATGATTTGTACTTGCATTTCCTTATACGGTTGTTAGCAAAGCTTGATAGGTATAATGAGGAAGAGAGAAAGAATAAACACATCATTTTTTCGATTAGTCAAGGTCAAATGGACAAAGTCGCCAATGTAAGCAAATATTAAGATTTTTGCAATCCGCGGGTCTCGCCGCGGATTATTGAGTGCAAAGACAAACCCACTGCTTTGTAAGTGAGTACGTGGGCGCACAGAGCCAAATAGAAATACCGTCTCTCGCTCGCGCGCGGTGCTCGACCGAATTTGCGGTCGAGTGCGGCGAGAGAGGGAAATGGAAACGCTTGCCGTTTTCCTCCTCCTCAACGGAGGCTCCCCATAATTTACAGGTACACCTAGCATAGGCTGTTCTAGCCCCTGAAGAAATTTCGCTGAATTCTATCGACGCAATTTCCAATTGCGATCGAACAAATGAATCCCGCGGCGACCTCGACCAGGGTCGTCAGGGACAAAATTCGTTTGAGAATTTTTGTTTTTACGACACTAGCCATGTCCTAGTATGCACTGCATAAACTAATATTAAAATCATGTTCGCGGTTTGGACTCCACCAAGCCCTCACCTGCGCCAATTAAAATCGTGCGGAACCGGCGCCCGAGCCAAGCTTCGGCGCCGAATTTTTTTCGAGCCGTAAAGGACGATGGTCCGAAACGGTGTTGTAAATTAAATTGCAATCGGATAACAGGTTTATTAGTAATTCAATAAACTGTGATTTCCCCATACATTTTGGCGAGACGAAATTTCGAAACGCGTTCGGCGTGTAGCGTTTGCCGTTCGATACTAAAATAAGCCCCGCCCAGTCCGACCAATCGTAGCGGTTCGCGTGGTCATACGTGCGATTGCAGGCGGCCTCCCCTCCACCGCGGTCAATCAAAATTTCAATCTGATATGAAGCGCGAACACACGAAGGGAAGGTGGGAAATTTTAGTTTCATGGAAGCGAACGACTATCACGGACGTTCCTTCGAATTTTCAGCCAAATCCCTTCAGGAACATTCACCATAGAAAATATTTAGCATAAATTTGCACTTAAATCGATTTTAGGCTTTTATAAAAATCAGACTCGATTCAGTAATTACTTTTTCGCGGACGATGACATCTCCGCTTTGATTAACCGGTACACCTGACTCGCTCAGGTGGAAAATTTTTCTTCTTTTTCTCATAACTCGCTTCAGCAACGAGTTATGAGATCGCTTGTAAGAGCAATATTTCGCGGAAAACTGATTCTGACACGACAGTGATTTTTCTGATTTTCTATCTGTCATATTAAGATCACTAGAGACGATTTTCGCTCAGCGGAATCGTTGTTCTAGAAAAATCTCAGTTGCCGCCATCTTGAGATATTTCGGCAGAGCCACGGGAGGTCAGCATCTTAGCCAATCGGCGTGAGACGCAGATGCTGAGATTAGCAGATTTGCTCGGGTCAACCGTTTTTTTTGACCCTGGCCGAGGACGCAGCTGGACCAAATCCTTTACAAAAAGGCAGGTCAGTTTTGCAAAAGTTACCAGATCTTCACCGACTTCTACGCGTTACTCTGTTCCCGTGCTCTCTTCTGCCGATATTATCCGCCGCAACATCTTTAATAAAAAAAAACCAGCCAGAAATTCTCTCAGCTTGACCAAGTCATTCGAATAGTTGACATTGTGCAAAGCTGAGTCGAATTCTGTGCTACCTCCTTGTGTTATCGCTTGCCGCCAGCTGTTTTGTTTGCTGAAATTGTTCCTGATAAGCTGTCTCCGGTTCCTGAGAACTTCCAAAGGTTCGTCTACTATTATACGTTGCATAAATATGTCGCGGCCTATTGTTGCTGAGTCAACACTCTTTAACCTAAGGTCCGCGGCCAGAACTGTAGCTTCCTGCTCGATCTCGACAGTGAGAATCGAAATAAAGACGCGTGTAAAATCGCGGTCAT
Source organism: Himalopsyche tibetana (assembly GCA_030503985.1). Taxonomy (NCBI): domain Eukaryota; kingdom Metazoa; phylum Arthropoda; class Insecta; order Trichoptera; family Rhyacophilidae; genus Himalopsyche; species Himalopsyche tibetana. The sequence continues at coordinate 5,387,741 of JAPJYX010000015.1, forward strand.
ATCTTTGCTCCTAGCCGCATTTTATTAAGTGTCGACAGGACCCCTTCATGTATTAAATGTTGTTTCTTCTAAACTCAGCCTAGTAAAATCGTGTGTCACTTCTTGTTCGAAATGGCAATAACAGCGGCCGGAGGAGAGTACGGGAACGCTAATTTTGATTTAAATTCATTGTCTTATTTTATTGTGTGTTGTACCCTGTCTAACTGTATATTGTAAATATTTTTGCGACCGATTTCGCACGGAGGATGCTCTCCGTTCGGTCCAGTGTAACACTCAGCGGCGCTTGGTCTTCGGAAAAATCGTGAAATATATAATCATAATTAATCTTGTGTTTGCGACGCCGAAGCGTCTTACGTTTGTTCTCAATTCAGTATCGGCCAACGGGAATAATGGAATGTTTTGCGATGATTCAGTAATTAATCTTGTTTTTGCAACGCCAAAGCGTTCCACGTCTGTTTTCAAGTCCGTACCGGAAACCAGGAATAATAACGTATACTACGATTGTGCAATAAGTAATCTTTGTTTTGCGACATCTAAATCTTTCTGGTGATCGGTGTCAAGTCAGTTACAAGACAACCAGCATAATCACGATTGGCAAAGAGTCGATATTTACTTTTATTATTATGTCGGAATTTCTTTTGGTTGGTTTCAAATCGAGAAATCAATATTCCATTTTTTTTCATGTCTAAAATTTTATGTTTGTTTGCAATCCGCTTACAAACCAAGAGATGTAACCATGATTAACGCAATCAATATTCAATTCTTTCCATGTCAAAATTTTATGTTTGTTTCACTATTTAATTATATTTGCAAAGTCCGATTTTTTTTATGTTTGTTTTAATATTTAATTATATTTGCAAAATCCGATTTTTTTTATGTTTGTTTCAATATTTAATTATATTTGCAAAGTCCGATTTTTTTTATGTTTGTTTTAATATTTAATTATATTTGCAAAGTCCGATTTTTTTATGTTTGTTTCAATATTTAATTATATTTGCAAAGTCCGATTTTTTTTGTCTGCTTCAATAATTAATTATATTTGCCAAGTCCGATTTTTTTTTTATGTTTGTTTAAATATTTAATTATATTTGCAAGTCCGATTTTGTTTAGGTTTGTTTCAATATTCAATTCTATCTGCGAGGTCTGAATTTTGTTTGTTGCAATATTTAATTATATTTGCAAAGTCCGATTTTTTTTTGTTGTTTAAATATTTAATTATATTCGCAAGGCCGATTCTTTTTTATGTTTGTTTCAATTAATTCTATCTGCGAGGTCTGAATTCTGTTTGTTGCAATATTTAATTTGCAAGAGCCGAATTGTTTTGTTTGTTTCAATAGGTAATGCTATTGCAAAGTCCGAATGTTTGTTTGTTTCAATATTTAACTATATTGGCAAGGCCTGAATTTTAGTATGTTTGTTTCAATGCGGTGACGAGACCACGGGTGTAACTAGAATTCGCAAAAACAATGCGATATTCACTGTTGGTTTGCAACGTCTCAATTAGTTTGAGTTTAGTAATCAACTACGAATTATTAGGCAAATTGGCCGCGTCAGTGGGCGCAGTACCCCGGCCGAGCGAAACTACGTGCGTTTGCGCCGCGGTACGTCACGGGCCCCACGCATCAATAATTAGCTACCATGAGTTGCAATAGAAAAAGAAAGGTCCGTCACCTAATGATGATAATTGTAAATTCAATAATGTATGCCTATCTGAGGGCGAAGTATCTGAATAACACAAATAGCAAACGACACCAAGCGACGCTGGGGAATTGTATAAAATTGTATGTTATTTTATGTTAGGTATTTTCTTTTGTTTCTAAATTGGTTGTGTATTTTGTTTTTCCTGTGTCATTGATAATCATCGATCACCGCCGTCATAACGGCAAATGTTAGTTATAAGGGTGAACTATGGGAGGTGTGATAAGTCGAGTCATTTTTAAATATAAATGTCAGACATAATTTTTGTCACTTGTTAACATTGAGAGGTCGCGGGGTCAAGTCTGCGGGACACTTAGTCTCGAGACGTCAGGAAGAGCTGTCATCACGCCTTCCATAGATTCACGATGCAAGGTCGGCGGAGCTAAGTAACAAAGGATCAGACAGCCCCGAGGACTTGTGCGAAAAAGGGCCTCAGGTTTCGCCGGTCTTGCACTAGTTTAGTTTTAGCTAGATCGACGTCGGAGGGTGTTTTTTGTATTGAGTACTAGGGAGGCACTATCATTGCGGATTCACGGGAATCCGAGTGATACGGCGCGGTGGACGTATAATTCCGGGGGCAGATAGCCCGCCTAGACAAGCGCACTTGTCTGGGACCCATGTCTGTCGAAATTTCGGCAGACACTCAATAGTAAAACCTAAAATCCAATTCGTCCAGTTGGATTACGTCACTCGATAGCGACGCCTTCAAGCGGTCTGACACCGTGCCTGGAGCCGACCTCGGACGGAGGTCTGGTCTCCGCCAACCCTCCCTAAGACTCGAACAAATCTAAACACGTAGTGTAAGTAACTTCATAGGAGATTTAGTTGATGCGATTGACCAACGGGCGGTTGGACGGACTCGTATTCAGAGTGCCGTCGATAAAATGTGCTCCGGCCTAAACGGCTTGCGGTCACTGGAAGTGAACGCACACAGTAAGGGAGGACGGATATGGAAATCCTCCTCCCGAACAGACCTCGGTTCCTTGCTGTGGGAGTCCCGCAAATCGTTGCGAAATCGCATTAGCAAATCCAATAAGAATTGAGTTAGAATCGTTAAACTAAGAAATCATAACTTTGTATGTAAATTTTCACCGAATATTATAGATCGAATTAAATGTATGACACGACTTAGCGTACATACTGATTAATAATAAATCCAAATAATCATTAGTCATGAGAACTGTGACGGTGCTAGTTAAAAATTAATTTTGTTCTGCACCCCTAATTTAGATATATGGTACGGCTTGACGGCCATATTCATTCATAAGATTTAGCGTAGGGATTAATTTTAAGCAGATCTGTACACGCGTAGTGAGTGTGCAGATCTTAACTTCAAAACAAGACTAAATAAAATTTGCCCACTACTAAATCAATAACTGTTATAAGAAACCGCCGAGTGCGAAATTAGTTCTAAGAAAATGGTATGATGAATGTTGTTTTGTTTTTCTCTCTTGTAAAAATATCAAATCATAGATGTCTCCCCGTAAGGGAACATAAATATTGTAATACTAGGGATCCTCAGTCCAGGCGAAGGACCTCCTGAAAGGCCCGGTCTGCAAGTCGACTGTCATTCGGTACTAGGAGGCTCGGCTCGCGAGCTTCACGCCGAATGACAAACTTATTAACATGTATTTAGAGCGCACTCCTGTGTGGCTAGCCGAATTATCGAAATTTACTGTAAACCCTTTTTGATTATAAATAAACCGGTGGATTTCCACCTTTTACTGTTCACGAGCGTTGTTTAATTGAATTTGATTGTTCCCATATTTAATTCCTAAAAATTGTCACAGACTGACTGCGTCACACCAAACCGAGACGTTATGGGGAGAGACGGATTTCTCTGTCTCTCGTCTAACTGCTCGGGACTCAGTCGTGTCATTTGGCCCCCAACGAAAAGGGCCGATTTAAATTCCTGATTTCATATGATCAAAGCGCAGATCAAGTAACGTAGACTTTATGTTAAAAATAAATGTAAATTCATAATTAGAGTCATGCGCCGACTGACCGGTGGTCGAATAAAATCGACCCCGGAAAGCACATAGAAAATCGACCGGGCGCAGTCCGCCCGAAAATTGTTATTCAAACGATGCGACGTGAATCGACTGATCACCGAGGAACTGAGTGACGTCGAATAAACAACGATTAGTCGGATTAGACTCATGCGAATTAACATCAGTAAAGTATGCGGAGATGAATGATTGGAAACAAAATAAATCGTCACCGACGGCCCTGAGAGGATGAGTTTCGTGCCTCCGCCAATGCTAATTTAGAAAAATCACTCTTTCAGACAGAGCGGGAATATGTCGAGAGTGACGCGCTCGCGATCCGTTGTCGTGGACGATACCACGACTGGCGCCCAAATTAACTTGCGACCGGGGTTTCAGGGAGGCGAATCGCCCGTATCGGAAATGTTCGAAAACGGACAAATCTTCCCGGAAGAGACGGAGCCCCGGACTCCGACGACTCTGGTAGATGAGCTGCCAGCGCCGATGCGACGAGAGGAGAGACCGAGATCGGGACACCCGCCGGTGTTCTCGATCTCGTTCCACGGAGGTCCGGAAGCGGACACGGCGCGCTTCATCGCGCGTTGCGAGAAATTTTTCGCTGCGGCCGACACAGACGTGGAGGACCGGGCCACGAAAGCCGCCACGGCTTTTCACGGCGAAGCGTTGAGTTGGTGGCAAAGTCTGCCAGTCAAACCGACGTCTTGGGAACGGTTTACGTTTGCGATGCAACGCAATTACGATAGCGTAGGACGGAAATTGCGGTTGGAATATGAGGTGAAAAGCGTCCTCCAAGAGGAGGATGAGGACGCATACGAATTTTTAGAAAAAAAGAGGGCTATCGCGAGAATCTGCACTGCACCGGCCGATCCACTAGAACTGGCGAGGATGATCCAGGGTCTGATGACGCCCAGGGATCAGGAGAGGACCGATAGACTGCGTTGGACAACGCTCGATGAGCTGGTCGATGCGGTGCGAGAAATGGAATTGCGCCAGAGGCGAGAAAAGGCGCCAATACCAAAACCGATTCAGACGTCAAGACGGAATCAAAACGTAACAAACACCGACCGCGCAGGAAACGGCACGTGCAATCATCAGTGTCAGCACACCTGCAACCCTCCTCAGCAATCGTACAATGTCCCTCCACCTCCCCTACCCAAGTCTCCCCATCACCACGACGCAAAACCGAGGTATGATAACCGGCAGCGGAAAGAAGAGCGGAGGCCGCAGCAATACGGTGCTCACGGCCCTCCGAGGAGGGAAAACGGCCCTCTCCGCTGTTGGTCGTGCGGAGGCCCCCACAGGGAGGCGGAATGCCAACGTAGGCAACGGCGGAATTAATTAATTAACGAAAATACAACACAAGAAAACGAGAAGAAAATGGGCGGAATATTTTTTTATTATCAACTTTAAATGACGAGAAAAATAAACGGGAAAAACGTATGCAAGAAAAAAAACCGATTCGAAACAAGAGAAAACGATTTTTTTTATAAGTATTTCATAAGTGTAAATAAATATAAGTGGGCTCGGGAACAAATATTAACTTCGAAAAAAACTTTTAATAACTTAGACGCGTGCCACAAACATGAATCCGAGCCCCAAACATGTTATCATCGAGGAAAGGAGAACTGTATTAGTTAAGTGTTGAATAAGAAACCAATCAAAATAATTTTTAAAGAACAATGTAAATAAATATAAATGGGCTCGGGAACCAACGATAACTGCAAACAAAAAGAATTTTTAATAATTTAGAATCATGCCTCAACAATAAATCCGAGCCCAATCGTGTTATAATCGAAGATAGGAGGAGAAAACAAATTAATTAAGTGCCGTAATATCATTAAACAACATAATTATTAAGTGTAGCATATTTAATTAAGTGTTACGAAATATAAGTGAACAACATTGATTAACAGTGAAGAGATAACAAATGAAATACAATAACTAGCATAAGTGAAATGACTTACGAACAATGAACAATGTGTAAAAGTCTCAGTGTTTTTTAATAATTTTAATTTTTTTATTACGTTTATAAATATTTTGTGGTAACTACATAAAGCGGCACACCGAAGAAAAATCAACTCAAAGAAAAAAACATTGCTAATTTAAATTCATTTGTATTAAGAAGAAAGTGCGCGCTATTTTATCAAGGCAGAAAGAAGCAATCAAAATAAGTACAGGGAGGGCCGAAAGTGTGCGAATCAATCGATATTTTTTTTTGTATGGAAAAAACGACATAAAAAAATGGAACGAGTATTCAATCGAGCCTACGTCGAGGATCGTCCCTTCACCCTGATTACCGATAACCGAGCACTGACATGGTTGCACAGCGCAAAGGATGAGCGCGCAAAGCTGACACGGTGGGCGATAATGTTATCTGAACACCAGTTCGACATACAACACTGCGCCGGCAAACTGAATCAACTTCCGGATGTACTGTCGAGAAATCCAGACGCCACGGCGCCTGCCATCGAGGAGCACGACGACCGGATGCTGGTGCCGAGTCACCGGAAGCCAGTGGCGCTACTATTAGAACTGGCAACGTTGCACGACGCCGTGAAAGCCGCGCAACGCGCCGATCCGGATACGCAGCAAACAATCACAGCGATAAGGACGCCGACAATGCATCAGCCACACCCAAGTAACATCGTTCACGACGGACTGTTGTGCCATCGAGAGGGCAGCGGAAGGCTGCTGACTGTGGTGCCCTTCCACTTGAGGAAGGAAGTCGTCGCCGCCTATCACGACGACCCCTTAGCCGGCCACCCTGGAGCCGCGGAAACGAATCGGGCCATACAACGGCTCTATTTCTGGCGGGCGCGCAGAAATGACGTGAAGGCGTATGTGCGCGCCTGTCGTATATGCGCTACACGAAAGCGAGGAGCGCTGCAGAGACCGGCGCATATGACGTCGCACACAGAAGCGACACGGCCGTTCGAGGTACTGGCCCTCGACTTCATGGGTCCGTACCCGGCGAGCCGACGAGGGAATAAATACATTTTTGTCGTCACTGACTTGTTCTCGCGATGGACCGAAGCTTTCGCCATGCGGAACTCGTTAGTGGCGACCTTCCTGCCTCTGTTGGAACAAGAAGTGTTCCACAGATTTGGATACCCGCGGGCGCTGCTTACCGATAATGGTACGCAGTTCCTGCATGAGAGATGGGTATCAACCCTTGAAGCATGGGGATGCCTTCATTGGACGACGCCACCCTACCACCCCCGTGCCAATCCTACGGAGAGAAGGAACCAGGAAATAAAGAAGGCAATGAGAATTCAACTTGAACCGGGCGCGCACGCACAGTGGTGCGAAACGTTACCGCGCACACTGTTTGCGTTGCGCTGCCGTCAGAATGCCGCCACCGGCCTCACACCCAGTCAAGCGGTGATGGGTTATGAACTGCCAAGGCCTGGCGAATGGCGGGCACAACTGGATATGCCGCCCGCACGCACAGAGGCGCTGGAGAGAGACGAACAAGACGCTGCCATGTTACGCCACCAGGAGGAGTACAGCGGGCGCACAAATGCGCGCGCCGCCCAAACCGCCCCGCCTGAGCAGTTCTCAGCCGGGCAGCGGATCTACTTGAGGGGCTTCACGAAGCCAGGGGTGAGGACTGGAATCATCCCCAACTTGGCTCCCAGATGGGAGGGGCCGTACAAGATAATTACAAGGGTGGGCATGAATGTGTACTGGGTGGACAGACGAGGTAAGCCGATCAAGGCGCACACCAACCAAATCCGCCCCGTGCCGACGCCCTACGCCGAACCACTTCCCCTCGGGCAGACACCGCCGCGACGGAGAACTGAGGAAGCACCCTTGCCAGAAGAGGAAGCTGCCGACGCCCCGGCCCGCTAGGACCAGACCAAGTAGATGAAGAGGACCACATCCACCCCTCGCGCCGATGAAGACGCCCAGAAACATCACCAAGTATAGTACCTTTGCAAATCCCTCTTCAAGGCTAATCAATAAATTCAAGTAGAGTAAAAATATTTAACTTAAAGTAAATACAGTCAACTCCTGTACACAAGACATAATTAATTCATTTTTTTTCAATTTTGGTAATTGTTAAAGTAGACAATGTCAGTTAAGTTTCAATATGTTTAATTTTTTTATCTTGCACAACATCAAATAACTATCAAAAAAAAAATATACTTGTAACATGTTTAATTTTCTCCTGTTAATAACGAAGCGAGTCTGCTTTCAAATGATGGAAAAAGGTGTTCGGCCTCGATAGCGTCAGCAGCTATGTCAGGCGGATTAATTTGGAGAAAGTAATAATTTCATTTTTGCAAAGACCTTAAAATTTTAAAAAAAAAAAAATAATAAATAATAATAATTCAATTTGTTTTGCAAAGGTCATAGAGAAAAATTTTATAGTTAACATTCCTGGCGGCACTAACCGCAACAGTCAGTATGACGGAATTCTTTTGTGTTTTTTATTTTTTTGTCATGTTTTCCCGCTTCAAGGAGCGAAAGAGAAAAGGGGGGGAGAAATGTATTAAAGTAAGATTTGTTTTTTTTTAAATAGAATAAATTATAGATTTGGTCTCGAACAGACAATTGTTGGGGAATAACTAATTCTTTTTGCGAATGGCTATCGAACCTCACGGAGGCTCGTCAGAGAGGGAGGAGAACCCTCCTCTCTTAAAAAAAATTGTAAATACACAAGACAGGAGTCAGCACACACAAATAATTTTTTTCACCATGTATGTAACTTTTGCCTACAGATAAAGTAGAGCACTTTTGTAAACTTGTTGCGTTTCCAGTGAGAAACATAGAATCAAATGTCGTGAATTTGTCCAATTTGACCCGGCCTCGGCCACTGGCGCCGAGGCGTCTGACGCAATAAATTCTCGCGGGTCAACGCATTCTCGCGCGGCGGGGTTAGACTGGATCAGCCCGCCCGCACCTCGATTTCTCATTATAACTAAGGCGATATTTTTTTTTCTAGCAATGCTAACAACTGCAAAAGCATAAGTGTAAATCACGCCATAGGAAGTAAGGGGGATTGATACGATACGGTCCTTTGGCATGATTTGTACTTGCATTTCCTTATACGGTTGTTAGCAAAGCTTGATAGGTATAATGAGGAAGAGAGAAAGAATAAACACATCATTTTTTCGATTAGTCAAGGTCAAATGGACAAAGTCGCCAATGTAAGCAAATATTAAGATTTTTGCAATCCGCGGGTCTCGCCGCGGATTATTGAGTGCAAAGACAAACCCACTGCTTTGTAAGTGAGTACGTGGGCGCACAGAGCCAAATAGAAATACCGTCTCTCGCTCGCGCGCGGTGCTCGACCGAATTTGCGGTCGAGTGCGGCGAGAGAGGGAAATGGAAACGCTTGCCGTTTTCCTCCTCCTCAACGGAGGCTCCCCATAATTTACAGGTACACCTAGCATAGGCTGTTCTAGCCCCTGAAGAAATTTCGCTGAATTCTATCGACGCAATTTCCAATTGCGATCGAACAAATGAATCCCGCGGCGACCTCGACCAGGGTCGTCAGGGACAAAATTCGTTTGAGAATTTTTGTTTTTACGACACTAGCCATGTCCTAGTATGCACTGCATAAACTAATATTAAAATCATGTTCGCGGTTTGGACTCCACCAAGCCCTCACCTGCGCCAATTAAAATCGTGCGGAACCGGCGCCCGAGCCAAGCTTCGGCGCCGAATTTTTTTCGAGCCGTAAAGGACGATGGTCCGAAACGGTGTTGTAAATTAAATTGCAATCGGATAACAGGTTTATTAGTAATTCAATAAACTGTGATTTCCCCATACATTTTGGCGAGACGAAATTTCGAAACGCGTTCGGCGTGTAGCGTTTGCCGTTCGATACTAAAATAAGCCCCGCCCAGTCCGACCAATCGTAGCGGTTCGCGTGGTCATACGTGCGATTGCAGGCGGCCTCCCCTCCACCGCGGTCAATCAAAATTTCAATCTGATATGAAGCGCGAACACACGAAGGGAAGGTGGGAAATTTTAGTTTCATGGAAGCGAACGACTATCACGGACGTTCCTTCGAATTTTCAGCCAAATCCCTTCAGGAACATTCACCATAGAAAATATTTAGCATAAATTTGCACTTAAATCGATTTTAGGCTTTTATAAAAATCAGACTCGATTCAGTAATTACTTTTTCGCGGACGATGACATCTCCGCTTTGATTAACCGGTACACCTGACTCGCTCAGGTGGAAAATTTTTCTTCTTTTTCTCATAACTCGCTTCAGCAACGAGTTATGAGATCGCTTGTAAGAGCAATATTTCGCGGAAAACTGATTCTGACACGACAGTGATTTTTCTGATTTTCTATCTGTCATATTAAGATCACTAGAGACGATTTTCGCTCAGCGGAATCGTTGTTCTAGAAAAATCTCAGTTGCCGCCATCTTGAGATATTTCGGCAGAGCCACGGGAGGTCAGCATCTTAGCCAATCGGCGTGAGACGCAGATGCTGAGATTAGCAGATTTGCTCGGGTCAACCGTTTTTTTTGACCCTGGCCGAGGACGCAGCTGGACCAAATCCTTTACAAAAAGGCAGGTCAGTTTTGCAAAAGTTACCAGATCTTCACCGACTTCTACGCGTTACTCTGTTCCCGTGCTCTCTTCTGCCGATATTATCCGCCGCAACATCTTTAATAAAAAAAAACCAGCCAGAAATTCTCTCAGCTTGACCAAGTCATTCGAATAGTTGACATTGTGCAAAGCTGAGTCGAATTCTGTGCTACCTCCTTGTGTTATCGCTTGCCGCCAGCTGTTTTGTTTGCTGAAATTGTTCCTGATAAGCTGTCTCCGGTTCCTGAGAACTTCCAAAGGTTCGTCTACTATTATACGTTGCATAAATATGTCGCGGCCTATTGTTGCTGAGTCAACACTCTTTAACCTAAGGTCCGCGGCCAGAACTGTAGCTTCCTGCTCGATCTCGACAGTGAGAATCGAAATAAAGACGCGTGTAAAATCGCGGTCATATCTTTGCTCCTAGCCGCATTTTATTAAGTGTCGACAGGACCCCTTCATGTATTAAATGTTGTTTCTTCTAAACTCAGCCTAGTAAAATCGTGTGTCACTTCTTGTTCGAAATGGCAATAACAGCGGCCGGAGGAGAGTACGGGAACGCTAATTTTGATTTAAATTCATTGTCTTATTTTATTGTGTGTTGTACCCTGTCTAACTGTATATTGTAAATATTTTTGCGACCGATTTCGCACGGAGGATGCTCTCCGTTCGGTCCAGTGTAACACTCAGCGGCGCTTGGTCTTCGGAAAAATCGTGAAATATATAATCATAATTAATCTTGTGTTTGCGACGCCGAAGCGTCTTACGTTTGTTCTCAATTCAGTATCGGCCAACGGGAATAATGGAATGTTTTGCGATGATTCAGTAATTAATCTTGTTTTTGCAACGCCAAAGCGTTCCACGTCTGTTTTCAAGTCCGTACCGGAAACCAGGAATAATAACGTATACTACGATTGTGCAATAAGTAATCTTTGTTTTGCGACATCTAAATCTTTCTGGTGATCGGTGTCAAGTCAGTTACAAGACAACCAGCATAATCACGATTGGCAAAGAGTCGATATTTACTTTTATTATTATGTCGGAATTTCTTTTGGTTGGTTTCAAATCGAGAAATCAATATTCCATTTTTTTTCATGTCTAAAATTTTATGTTTGTTTGCAATCCGCTTACAAACCAAGAGATGTAACCATGATTAACGCAATCAATATTCAATTCTTTCCATGTCAAAATTTTATGTTTGTTTCACTATTTAATTATATTTGCAAAGTCCGATTTTTTTTATGTTTGTTTTAATATTTAATTATATTTGCAAAATCCGATTTTTTTTATGTTTGTTTCAATATTTAATTATATTTGCAAAGTCCGATTTTTTTTATGTTTGTTTTAATATTTAATTATATTTGCAAAGTCCGATTTTTTTATGTTTGTTTCAATATTTAATTATATTTGCAAAGTCCGATTTTTTTTGTCTGCTTCAATAATTAATTATATTTGCCAAGTCCGATTTTTTTTTTATGTTTGTTTAAATATTTAATTATATTTGCAAGTCCGATTTTGTTTAGGTTTGTTTCAATATTCAATTCTATCTGCGAGGTCTGAATTTTGTTTGTTGCAATATTTAATTATATTTGCAAAGTCCGATTTTTTTTTGTTGTTTAAATATTTAATTATATTCGCAAGGCCGATTCTTTTTTATGTTTGTTTCAATTAATTCTATCTGCGAGGTCTGAATTCTGTTTGTTGCAATATTTAATTTGCAAGAGCCGAATTGTTTTGTTTGTTTCAATAGGTAATGCTATTGCAAAGTCCGAATGTTTGTTTGTTTCAATATTTAACTATATTGGCAAGGCCTGAATTTTAGTATGTTTGTTTCAATGCGGTGACGAGACCACGGGTGTAACTAGAATTCGCAAAAACAATGCGATATTCACTGTTGGTTTGCAACGTCTCAATTAGTTTGAGTTTAGTAATCAACTACGAATTATTAGGCAAATTGGCCGCGTCAGTGGGCGCAGTACCCCGGCCGAGCGAAACTACGTGCGTTTGCGCCGCGGTACGTCACGGGCCCCACGCATCAATAATTAGCTACCATGAGTTGCAATAGAAAAAGAAAGGTCCGTCACCTAATGATGATAATTGTAAATTCAATAATGTATGCCTATCTGAGGGCGAAGTATCTGAATAACACAAATAGCAAACGACACCAAGCGACGCTGGGGAATTGTATAAAATTGTATGTTATTTTATGTTAGGTATTTTCTTTTGTTTCTAAATTGGTTGTGTATTTTGTTTTTCCTGTGTCATTGATAATCATCGATCACCGCCGTCATAACGGCAAATGTTAGTTATAAGGGTGAACTATGGGAGGTGTGATAAGTCGAGTCATTTTTAAATATAAATGTCAGACATAATTTTTGTCACTTGTTAACATTGAGAGGTCGCGGGGTCAAGTCTGCGGGACACTTAGTCTCGAGACGTCAGGAAGAGCTGTCATCACGCCTTCCATAGATTCACGATGCAAGGTCGGCGGAGCTAAGTAACAAAGGATCAGACAGCCCCGAGGACTTGTGCGAAAAAGGGCCTCAGGTTTCGCCGGTCTTGCACTAGTTTAGTTTTAGCTAGATCGACGTCGGAGGGTGTTTTTTGTATTGAGTACTAGGGAGGCACTATCATTGCGGATTCACGGGAATCCGAGTGATACGGCGCGGTGGACGTATAATTCCGGGGGCAGATAGCCCGCCTAGACAAGCGCACTTGTCTGGGACCCATGTCTGTCGAAATTTCGGCAGACACTCAATAGTAAAACCTAAAATCCAATTCGTCCAGTTGGATTACGTCACTCGATAGCGACGCCTTCAAGCGGTCTGACACCGTGCCTGGAGCCGACCTCGGACGGAGGTCTGGTCTCCGCCAACCCTCCCTAAGACTCGAACAAATCTAAACACGTAGTGTAAGTAACTTCATAGGAGATTTAGTTGATGCGATTGACCAACGGGCGGTTGGACGGACTCGTATTCAGAGTGCCGTCGATAAAATGTGCTCCGGCCTAAACGGCTTGCGGTCACTGGAAGTGAACGCACACAGTAAGGGAGGACGGATATGGAAATCCTCCTCCCGAACAGACCTCGGTTCCTTGCTGTGGGAGTCCCGCAAATCGTTGCGAAATCGCATTAGCAAATCCAATAAGAATTGAGTTAGAATCGTTAAACTAAGAAATCATAACTTTGTATGTAAATTTTCACCGAATATTATAGATCGAATTAAATGTATGACACGACTTAGCGTACATACTGATTAATAATAAATCCAAATAATCATTAGTCATGAGAACTGTGACGGTGCTAGTTAAAAATTAATTTTGTTCTGCACCCCTAATTTAGATATATGGTACGGCTTGACGGCCATATTCATTCATAAGATTTAGCGTAGGGATTAATTTTAAGCAGATCTGTACACGCGTAGTGAGTGTGCAGATCTTAACTTCAAAACAAGACTAAATAAAATTTGCCCACTACTAAATCAATAACTGTTATAAGAAACCGCCGAGTGCGAAATTAGTTCTAAGAAAATGGTATGATGAATGTTGTTTTGTTTTTCTCTCTTGTAAAAATATCAAATCATAGATGTCTCCCCGTAAGGGAACATAAATATTGTAATACTAGGGATCCTCAGTCCAGGCGAAGGACCTCCTGAAAGGCCCGGTCTGCAAGTCGACTGTCATTCGGTACTAGGAGGCTCGGCTCGCGAGCTTCACGCCGAATGACAAACTTATTAACATGTATTTAGAGCGCACTCCTGTGTGGCTAGCCGAATTATCGAAATTTACTGTAAACCCTTTTTGATTATAAATAAACCGGTGGATTTCCACCTTTTACTGTTCACGAGCGTTGTTTAATTGAATTTGATTGTTCCCATATTTAATTCCTAAAAATTGTCACAGACTGACTGCGTCACACCAAACCGAGACGTTATGGGGAGAGACGGATTTCTCTGTCTCTCGTCTAACTGCTCGGGACTCAGTCGTGTCAGTGCACGGCTTTTACTCGCTTTCCGTTTGACGCTGCGGATATTTTTAAAGACTGATTGATAGATTGGCTTATATGTCACTGAAACGAAGGAGGCAATGATCTTTTTAATCGATGATTGCAACTATTCTCTTAGCTTTAACTTTTTAACAAATAATTGTATTACTTATTTATAACTAAATCATCAAAGGTTTGTAAGTATTTTCGTTTATGTATCTTTTGAGAAAAAAATTATTGCAACTATTTCTTGATAGAATGGTCTTACGATTTTCAACTAGTGTAGGTTCAAATAATTTTAGAAAGAAAATAATTTTATACTTTCGATGGATTCGGCGGTAACTTTGTGGTAGTTCATTTTAATTTCAAATAACTTCCAAGTATTAAAATTTAAAAATCTAATCGTTTCACTTTGAAAAATGTAGATGTCATTCTTTTTAAAATTTTCCATTTTGGTGACATAGTAAATATGATTGGTCTTGTAACTACCATATTGCAAGAAAATGTGAAGCATTGATTTTCTTCTTGGAAATATTATTGTAGAAAAATGCTCGTTTATTGTTCTCACTATTTTGACATTTTGCATCTATGTTGATCATTGTTTTTATTTTACCAATTATTTCGTTTTTATTTAATCTTTTATAATTAAAGATATAATATAATTTATAATTTAAGGGTTCAGGGCTTTAAAACGTTTAATGATAATACAAAATGGGCATGGATGGCTAGGTAAATATTTTACTTAACATTATCTACTACATAAATCGTGTTGCCTTTAAAGGGTTCGAAGCCGCATTCTTCTTTAATATCGACGGGTAAAAAAACCTTTAGGGCTGAGGGCATACGTATAAAAAATGTTGAGATGAATATCGTACGGCAAATGCGCAAGAAGAGAGACACCGAGATGCCCGCCGAACGCAATTATGTATGTAAATGAGACCAGCGCGCACGCATTACGCCAGTGGCTTTCAACAATGTCGCCACTGAAAATTTGAAATATATTTAGTATAATAAACATTAATAGTTTTTTTCAAAGCCAATGAAGTATGGGTTACTATACCGGTATAACGGAAACTGAGATCTCGGTATTTTTAGTGTTTTTTTCAATACCGAAATACCAGATTTTAAAATACAAAAATACTAGAATTGAAAAATCTAATTTTGCGTGTATTGAACCATAACATATTTCGATGAATTATTGTTCGCGATAAGTTGAAATGTTTTAAATCTGCTTAGAGTTTTATCAATATTAACAAATTCTGAAATTGATAAGCTTTCGATAATATATTATTATTTTAAGAAACCGTAAGATAGTTATGAAAATCACCTGTTTTATCAAATATTTTTTTCAAAATATCGAATTAGCCATATTTTTTTACATTATTAAAACTTCTTTTGGAATAACGATATTGATATTTTAAATACCGGTATTGATATGTTCGTCCAGTATTGCAATCTCTACACCAAAGACGATTTAGGTCAGTTAGTGTTTTTATTGACTATTAAACTGTTTGATAATTACAAACGAATTTCTGCTAAAGATATGTTGATTACCAACAATTGAAATCATATGAAGATGACTACTTTGAATCATGTAGGTCATTCAAACAAGTAACTAGAAAATACTAAGTAACTAGTAATAATACAATCGAGACATTATTTATAAATGAATCAAAAACTTGTATTAACTATGTTTACCAATAAACTGTTGTCCCAAAAAAATATTTTCAGCCGCGAGGGTTTTAAGAAAAGTCTCATTCTTAAGTAGCCAATCGGCATACTTTTCCAAAAAAGGAAATATATGAAATAATGGAGGATTTTTTAGCTTGACTTAATAGTAGAGTAAATCAAAATTGACACATCAATCCACACAAATCTCTAAACGAGTATTGTATACCAGGAAGCTTCATCACTCTACTTAATTAGCATATTTAAACAAAAAAAAAATGTTGAAAGCCCCTGCAATGGATAAAACACTTCGAATGGAGGCAACTTCTTGATGTCGGGACTATTTCGGCTCACAAATCGTAAGGAAGCTTCTTCGATGAATGTTCAAGATAATGCAAAATCGAAAGCTTTTTTTGTGGTAACATGAGCTTTTATTGGCTTTAAAAGCATTCACGGTTATATACGATGGAAGTTTTTTTAGTTTTTCTAAGCTTTTAACGTGCATTGACGTTGTATTTATTTGTTTTATTGATTATCCATTATATGACGATAATTTATTCTTCGTGAATTCAACAACCAGTATTTGTTTTTTTTTTGCTTTTCTGTAGTTTTTGTTTGAGAGTTCTACGTCAGTACATAAATACCGTAATAAATACTATCTGTGAAAGTAGTATTTTACTTCTGCATTACGAAAAGCAATTTTTATTATTTTCACATTATTTAGAGTGTCAAATCTTAAATAGGATTATAGAAGTAACTATTTAATGCTAGATATTTTTCCGAGTACTGATGTAAAACCAGTTACAAAACAATAGAAGAAGTGTCGGAACAAAATATTTATTCAAAATATAATTTTCCCATCCTAACAACATACACTATCACACATGGTTCGTGTTTGTGCAGTTCTGTATAGAAACGAGGGCAAGAAAAAAGAATTTGTTTATTTTCTTGATCGTTAATACGTGAAACATGGGCTGCATATTTATTACACGTGGTGGTTGGAGTTTCAGGTTATCAGTCAGTCAAATACGTTATGTGCAGGTGACCAATTCCATGGCTTGAAAAAAATGTTTATATCTACATAATTAGCTGTTTTCTAATGATTAATATAAATGTTTATTGAAAAAATGAAGAAAAAAAATATTAACCAGTAATTAGTAATAGTGATTTAGGGTTTATTATTAAAAAAGTAATACAATTATAAGAAACTAAACGTTTTTTGAAAAAACTAAGACATTAGATAACGCTTTCGATGTTTTCGGCGGTAACTTAGTGGAAGTTCATTTTTAATATAAAATGCACATTATATGTCAGGCAAACGTTACTTTTTAATTTGATGAGTAAGATCAGAAGTTGAAACCAACGGCCGTGTGTGGATTTATAAATGAACGTAAGAAATAAATCTTATATGCTAACAAATATAATTAGTTTATTATATGTTATTACCTCAATTGTAAACATTAAAAACCGTATTTTTTACCATATATTATAAGTACTTGAATGAATTTGTATTGGTATCCTGATAAATACAGTCGTATAACATAAAAAAAAGTTCATCTCTTCCTGACTGAGATACATAAAAAGCTTGAATCACGAGTAATGTCTGCCAGCAATGCACTCTGAAATGCAGACAAATCGCGTAACATCTTTTGATGGTCGGAGTATATCAGTTCCTATCACTGCTGCATCTATAGTGCAACCATTGTTTACGAATAAAATAAACTAAAAATTAATTTGCCTGTATTTACAAAACACTGTGAGGTGGATCTATTTTCTTCTTTTATATTTTTTTTAATTTATTTTAAGCATTTAAAAAATAAAAAAATTCACTTATCACAATTTATAGCAATAAGTAATCTTTTTCTGCTACGACCATATTATTTTCCTATGTGTAGAATATGGCCATCATGCTGCCTTGCCACCTTCGTGTTTCCCTGTCTTTCACCAATTGCTTGGCTTTCTCCTTTTACATTTCATCATCCTTTAGTTTTGCTTCGTCCAGGACGACGAAATCTCTCCAGTAAGAAGAAGAGACAAGCGAGATTGAGGCTCTTTGAAGGCATTCGCATCACGTGACCGAACAAGTTTCAACGTATTTCGACGACCACTGACTAACATAGAACTGTTTCTTACGTTTCCTAATTTCCGAGTTTCTCGCGAAATCAAATCATCTTTCCCCTAATACCAAAAACATGCATATATTCTCGAGGCTCAATATACTATAATTCTGCAAACGTCAAGTGTCATGATTTGCTACTGTAAAGCATCACTGGTAAAATACAAGCGCTTATCGAATGGCATTTTTGTATTTATCTTTAAAGATGTGTGTCCTCGACAGTTCGCACTAATGGATATACTTTAAATAGATTTAGTTAATTAAAAAATTCAAAATATTCTATTAAAACTAAATAAATGGATTTGTCTTAAAAAATGGGTTACGTTTAGTTATGCCAGATCAAAAAGCAATAACAAATTGAATTTTTTTTACATTTTGAAACTTCTCTAGAATATTAAATTAAACAATTTATTCGTTCTTAACACAAATAAAAGTGAAATCGAATTTGATTAAATTATAAAATTAAATATAGCAATAAAAAAGTAGTGTGAATTCCGCATAATACTTTTGTACAAAATACCTTATCTTATAATGTTTTTCTCTGTGTGATATTTTTTAATATTTATAATTATAGTAAAAAGGAGCTATCATGTCTTGAGTTTCGTCAAGTAGTAATTCAATGTCATTATGGTTGATAAAAATTCCTTTTAACCCCACAAAAAAATAAATATATTGTATAAAAGCTATTAAGAACTTGAACATCATATTCTGTGTTATAAATGTATTTTGAACTACTTTTTTTAAGTATTTAATTTGAAATAACGTTAGTTTTGTACTGCAATTACTGTCCGGCGAATTGTCACCATATGCATCGTATACTAGCCGCTTAATACTATATTCTACTAAGGTCTGAATCGCGATGAACTGGCATCCAAGTTTCACATCAGATTGAAGGATATCAAACGTCCATAGATTTACGGTTTTTGATCTTATCACTGATGCATTCACGAGAAGATTTTCTACGTCCGATATTGACCGATGTGTTATTTTATGAGATCAATAAAACGCGTTCTATGTGACATTTATCTTTATAATATTTAATATAATATTTAAGTGTTTTGTCACATGTGAACTTATATGAACTCATCAAAGGTACGTAACATTTTAGGTAGCTGTTTGTTAAGTTAGAGATAGACGTCTTTTGAGGTTTTAATACTTATATAGATCTGCTATCTCTAGGTTTTTTTTACTTTAACTAATATTCGTTAGAGAATTTTCGACTACTACATTACGCTCTAAGACTAAGTCATTCATTATTAATAAGTTTAATTGTAAAGCAATCACTCATATCAACGTATATATAATATTTATTACAACAGTAGTTCATTTTTAATGTGATCACTGACAATACTTGGTTGAAAGACAGTATATTAAAAAACAATACACACTTTCGTATTGATTCAATATTTAATTATTAAAATAATTACCGGTTCGCTTAAGCCGTGTCTCGAGTTTTTTCAAATTCGTTCATTGTATAAAAATACCCGTAACAAACGAAACCAGTCGTTAATTTAAAGAATCATCATCAAAGTGGTATAAAAGAGTGTCTTATTTTTTATTAGAACATCAGTTTATAAATAATAATAATGACAAATTTAAATTAACATTATATGTCTAAGCTTAATTTTCAAATATTATTTAAGTTCAGTTTTAAAAATTAAAAAAAAGAGTGGCCTAAAAAATGAATCGAACTAATTTTTTAAATTATTTTGTTTTTAAATATATGGAATGTCTATTAAGACATCCAATCACAGAATCAGGCATCACAAAATCTTGGGATTCCAATCAATACAGTGATGCTGTTATATGGAAAAAAAACAAACTTTTTTTTTTTAAGTTTTTCCCAATTTACTACCATTTATTTTATTGATAGAACAATTTCTGACAGTAATTAATACATACGTACACATAAATGTTTATTTTGTAGCGATCGTAGATAGGAAGAGGCAGTTTTTTTTTCATAATTTTGTTCAAAATTCTATTGCAATTTATTTAAGGCAGTATAAAAACTTTTTCAATTCTAATATGAGACTTTGGAAACGGCTGTTTGTGATATATTAATATTCCAATGAGTTTTAAAAAAGTGAATACACTAAATTATGGTAAATGATCAATCCTGGGATTAGATGCTTTGGTATCTATCAACAATAATTAGCCATGATACAAAACAAAATTAAACAAAAAAAAAAAAAAACTCGTATCATTGTGCAAATCTATATTTTTTATTATGATAGCGCAAAAAATGATTAAAATGTAACATCTGTCTCGTAAATAATGCTGATTGCAAAAGTTGGACTTATTAATGTTGGAATTATTTTTATACATATATTGAAATATATCCGCATTGAAAAATTGCTATTTCATGGCGTTAATTCTTTTCAATTACCCACAATTTAATCATACAGCATCCATTAGTGTAGAAATGAAATAATATTCAACACTGCAAAGGGTGATGGAAATATAATTACTGTGACACGCCATCGAATCATTTATACTTGGAAAACGTTAACAAGAGTAAATCAAATAAAAAAATTATGCCTTAATGATATGTCATTACGAGGTTATACTATTGTTGTGCTGGAGATAAATTGAATCAAGAATATCCGCTCTCAATTCGCAGTATATGGACTCCTAATGATATCTGAACAGAAGTTGTTTTTTGATGAGCTGGTTATCAGAGTAAGAATAGAGATACGAAATCACTAGAAGATTTATATTTGCACTCGTCTTTTCAAGATTAAGAACTATTTTCAAGATCAGATGTGTGACTAGTAGAGATTGCATAACAGACATTTATAAATTTAAAATCAAATCCATAAAAATAATTTGTTAAATTAACTTATTGGAGTTCGCATCAATGGTCACCGCAACTGAATATGATATTGACCTCTCAATTATTGGCTTACCATTCATAACAGCAAAATATGAATACTATTATATTTTTGTGCATCAACTACATCAAAGAACTGATGTATAATGGTTAAGCATTATTATAAAATTAAAAATAGCTTAGATTATTTCACGTATTGTGCTACAAACTGTGATACGTGTTTCACCTCTTTCAGGGGCATCCTCGGAGAATCTTACTTTCACAAATACTTGTTTAAGTACGAATGATTTTAATTTTACTATTCTGACATATTTTAAAAATAAAAACGGGAAGTAAGGAAGAGAGGATAGAAAAACAAACAAACAATGATGATACTACAAATGATATTACAAGTATTAACAATAAAGAATTATTATTAAATAATATCTTAAATAGAACAAGTTGCTCGCCTCTGCTAAATTTATTTCCAATGGGCTTATTTAATCCTTCCTAATTGATGCAACTCATTAGTTAATCATTTTGTAACGTAAACTCGATGGATCAATTATTATGCTATGCACCATTTATAAGTTTTTTAGCATAGTACAATTATCAAATCGAAAAATTAATATTTAAAACAATTGTTATATAACTTTTAAATAAAGATTTTTGCATTGAAATTGAAAGGTTTATGAAAAACCATAACTATACATAAGTAGTAATAAATGGTATAGAAATTATCTCTCCAGCAGACGAAAGCTCGTAATCAAGACATAAATATAAATAACACCACAAACATAATATGAAGTTTCCTTTGTTGATATATCTTTTATAACATTTCTTCACTTCGGCATAGAATCCTTTGAATGCCCGCTGAACCATTTTTCAAGCATCAAAATATGATTCACACTACACTTATTTTATCCTTTCAAAAAGATCCGAAGAACCCTCGAATTATAAAAGATATCTGAGTTTTCTGACCATAGTATCAAATCAAATTCAACCACAAACAGACAAACTTTTCTAAGGTCCTTCCTTAGGATATCAGAATCATTTATATAATTGTGATATTTGTACAGTAATTATTTGTGAATCTGGATGTATATATGTACATTTTTATTGAAACAATTTTACTGATTTAAGTATTTAAGCAATATAAGTTTTTACGCTTTTACGATTTGCAACCAAAGCGTTATTATAGTATAAATGTATATGATAATCACGTATCGTTTTAAAACCATTCCAAAAATTGTCCATTAAAACTTTTTAAATATAACGTGGCAATTTTTTAATAGCTAATTTCATTAACATTGTTATATGTTATAAAGTAATTTCTAATAACACAAATTATAAAATATAAATGTCCAAAAGTATTGTTAATATTAATAACATTTTTGATAATCATATTGGCAGTAATTAATATAAGAATTGAAAAAGTACGCTAAGTATATATTTTATTTATAATAAACAACATTAAACTCAAGCATATTTTTATTTATAAGTATATATTACGTATTTTTTTAGTAATAAATTCAATGCAGTGTGAGTAGAACTATTTGAACGACAATATTTATCTACCTTTCATTTTATATTGAATAATATAATGAAATCTGTATATTGTTTGCTAAATTAGTCAAAGATACTAACCTGCTTAGCGAGAAGAAATGGCAGAAATGATATAAATATATTTGTATGCTTACATCAAGTAATATTAAACCATTGTTAACTTTCTCAATAGAAATATCCTCATGTATGTCAGAATATATAAAATTATTTTTAACGTTCGAATCCACAGCGCGTAAAATAAGCTTCATTGTGAATTCCAAGCACATATGTGATAAAAGCTTTAGATAAAAGCAGCCATCATATTGCATAATATAAAAAAGCTGGTTTTTCAATGATAACAAAATATAGCCTTATGACGTTTATGACATAATATTTTTAAATTACAACAAACGCTATTCTTTTTTCCATCTTACTGAAGATTTAAAATTATATTATAAAATCAATTAGAATTTAAATTATCACTCAAAATTAACTAGATGATTAAAGATATCACACTAATGATCACGCTGTCAAACAAATTGTTTTTTATATATTTAGCAAAGATCTGAGAACACTTGCAAAAGACAGATATTATTAATTGAAGATTACGAGTGGTTGCTGTAATATGTTCCGTTTGAGGTCTGAAAACAGACAAATAAAATATTTAAGATCATATTTCTGTTGTAGTTATTTTTAAATCATTTTTTTTCATTTTATTTTAAATATTTTGTAACGTTTTAAAGTATAATTTATTAATGATACGACTGATAATAAGATGCTAACATTTTTTAATGACTATTTGAATTCGTTAATGCTTAAATAAACGACTATAAACTTGAACAATTTATTATGGCGTAGATCAAATCTGTTAAAATAGGTGCTTTATCTTTCAAAAAATATTCAATTTACAACCTTCGCATCGCAGGTAAAGCAATCACCAGTGGCGCGTATTCTTTGCAAGAAACAAAAGACAACAGAGGTAAACGTCAGTGGCGCACACGCTCGGGGCGGAGATGCGCTAAAAAAAAAGATCTCCGAACCCAGTCGTAAGGCTACTGACAACACCATATGACGGCAATGTTAATTTGGTGCGGCAACTCTGTAATATGCCAGAGGAGGTTCGTTTGAAATACCACTCTGTTTAATAATACACCAAACGTATTTTTCATTTCAAATTAACCAACAAGATATCGCTAAGAAATATTGCATTTTTTGCTCGTATAAGGTACATTATATACATATTTAAGCAAACAAAATTTCGTCGTGCAAGTCTCTTATATAAAAAAATCTCATTATAAGGTTAAATTTTAAGATGTTAACTGTCAATTATTGGTGGAAATACGTTATATTTTCCGTTATATTATCCGAACCGTTTCCGCACATTACGAATTTATTTAGATTATAGATGATTAAGATCGTTTGAAAATGCTCGTGACATCTTCAATATATATATTAATGTATTTTTCAAAAAGTATATCATAAATTCTGTCACAAGAAATGAATACATTTTTTGATTTAAGAAAAACAACTATTCCTGAATTATATGTATATTTTTTTTTATCCAAACACTAGAAACGTATTGAATTGTCATCTTATAGGGTTGTCAATTTCTTTTTAAAATTCTCTTCTTATATTTGATGTGAAGTGAAACCTAAAATGTCATTTATTTTATATACTTAACACGAAGCGAACAAGCTATATAAAAATACTGCCATGTTTTATTGGCCTTAATTTTAAACAAAAAAACTGAGTTGAATGCTTTTAATAGCCATTTTATTTCGACTACCCTTGTAATGTATTTTCTGGGAAAAATCTCACGATTTTTTTTATGATTTCAGAGATTTTATTGTACTTAAATTGTGCGTATAAAACCCAATAAAACCTTCATCAAGCAAAGCCTTGGTTGTATAGTTCTTTGTAAAGTGAAATGCCACATTTTTATTTGGTGGCCGTATGCTGTATATTATTTGAGAACTCTTTCTTATAAAGATTGACTTGTATGTATTCAAAAAGGCTTTATTTCACTTTTTTCTTGATATGTGTTACATAATGATTCAGAATTTGTTTACAATCACAAATTGTATACACATGTGTATGTTACTAACTTTTTGGTTAAATATTAAGCTTAGGCAGATAAAATAACTTCCACTTAACCACATAATACAAAAAGTCAAATCATTTCATTACTATATAGTTTGTCTCATTAATCTTTGTGTATTTTTAAAGAGGTAAAAATATAAAAGGGTTTCCAATGTTTTTAAATACATGTCAACTGTTTCTGGATTCATATCTACTCTTTAAAAAAAATCACATCGTTAATTTTGGATCTGATCTGATAACAGTACAAATATCTTCATTTTTAGTCACTTGCGGCTACTATTTGTAGATCATTTTTTTCAATTAAATTTATCATTTTTTTAGTTTAAGAAAAAAAACTGTCTATTACGTAACATATGTTTTCAAACACCATACTTCCACAACGTCTAGGCTTAAATTTATACAATACAATATACCAAAACTGGATTTTTTCAACCCACTTTCCATTTTTGTATAGTATTAAAAAATAAAAAGAAACTTCACTTTTCCATTAGAAGCGAACCAAAAAACGTACATGTCTTACAAGATAGGACAAAGTTGACTGCTATAATTGCAATATGATATCGCTCATTTCTGCAGTTCTCTACAAATGATAAAAATCTAAGAAGACTTTCCAGGTGTTTTTTGTGCAGCGGTATGTTTTATTTTAGTAGTTTTGTTTTAATGTTAACTTTGAATTTTAATTTAAGTAATCATTAAAAAATTATCCTTGTAAGTGAAGACATATACATTTTCATATTATGAATCTTGTGTAACTGTAAATGTCTGCTTAGCTTACCTGCACCTGTCAATTCTGTGCTGCGTCACATGCATCTCACTATATGTTAAGCTTTATTGTTTGAACGAAGGTAGGCTTATTTTAAATTTACATCGTTTACGTAACGTTAGATAAAAGTTGTCAATGTTATTTATCCTAAAGAATCTTCGATTCTCATAATGTATTTAATTTATTCACTATCACACGGCTTGAAAAGGATTTCTTCTGCAAAATATAACTAATAAATATTTTATGATAGGTCGTAATATTTTTGAAAAGTTTCTCGCTTAAAAACCGCGGTAACATTGAAATTTATGATTACAGGCTTACTAAAATTTCTTTACCATTCAAAAACATTACATGCCATAAAAGGTTTTTGCTAATTAAAAGTATAATATATGAAAATAACAATCTCAGATTGTTTTTGTTAAAAAAAAATACAGCATATCGCATGCAGTGAAATAACCACTCTCTTGACTTTTGACAATAAAATTTCTATAAATATAATTACCGTTTCGTTTATGATTTCTCATTGCTTTGAATCGTATCACACCATTGTAAAGATATCTTAAAAGAAGCACAGTTATTTAAATATATGTTTTAACACCTCAATTAGAGTTTTTAGTTTACTTATTAACTAAGTAACCTATTATTAACTAACGGTATTTAAGTTAATTAATTAATTCACTTTGATTTAATTTATTAATATATACATATTTTGATACACGTATTGTGTGACGAGCGTTTTGTTGCTTTAAGGAAAATATTCAAACTGTATGTGTTCTAATCATAACAATTAAAAAAGTCTTTGAAATTCGTATATGCTTTGTAACCACGATAGATGGTATAGCTAGGCTCTCCAATCCTGGGATCCGGTCCAATTGTGTGATTCCGAAATCCAAGGATTGTTGCAGTTCTAATCCCGGATGTCGGGATTGAGGATAACAAGTAAAAAATCGTTAAATCCCTTAAATTTTGCGCTGGAGCGTGCTAACCAAAAAATGTCTCACATGTATTCGCTTTGGGAAATTCGTAAATTCCCACTTTTATCCAGTGATCGATTCCGGGATTACGGGATCCCAAAAACCCACATCCTAAATAATCGTGAATCCCGAAATTCTCCGAGAATTTTAAACAATGGTCATACGATTTTATGGTTTTTTACTAGTTGCTCTTTTATTAGTTTCATTCAAGTAATTGTAAATATCAATGATAACTCCGTTTCTTTGTACACAAAAGGTTATACAGTAATCAATTTTTCAGATTCCACGCAATATTTATTTTTTTATCCATGTCCGTTCAAAATGTTGAACAAACAGCCTCCTAAAGAAAATATATCAACAGATTAATGGTTTACTAGTACCTCTCACTACGACCTGTTTTTTTGGGATTGAAATAACGATATGTAATTTTCAGACATCACAAATAACCATGCCTTCTAACAGAAATTGATAGAACGATTGAAAAATACTGTTCATATTAGGGACTCGAATCCTTGATATCCAACGTTGATTGCTGCACCACTAACCCGAAAAATTGCAAAAAGTATTACTTAATAGTAACATCTATAAATAGTTATTAATTGATTTGGCATTTACTTGGTAGAACTCCATTTATAACAGATTAAAAATAACAAAGTATTTTAGTTCTACAGTTTTTAATAATTTTATTCGTTGATAGCTATAAATAGTGTTAAGTGCCCTGAAGTTTGAGATAAAATAAAAAATATTTTGAATGATATAAAGCACTGTTTTATGATATATGACTACATATAATAAAAAACACTTTTCTAGAACATTACAGTAATCAATTCTAAACACCATTGTTGGTTTATCAAAAAGATAGAGTAGAGTAAATTCATGAAAAATCAATGCATATATATATATATATAATAGTAGAATTCCTTTATTATGCTTATCATTTCCGTGATTCTACAAAATTTGGTTGATTTTTCATGATATTTTTTTGAAGGCATGAACATGCTTGATTCTTAAATCCTCTTTTACTTATACGATTCTAAAAACGGAGTAAGAGCGATTATCAAATCACTCATCCTGTTATAAAGCGACTGAGTAATATAAAGTTTATAAGAACATATGTATATTTCACATTGGTAGCAGAATAGCACGCACAGCTTTTTACTGATAAAACAATTATTTCAATCGTAGATTTTATTGTATTTTCAAACATTTAAGCGGTATTCAGTGGTAGGCGGAAGCAACATAGAGCATACGTCAGTACTAAATCTCTGAATATTAATAGTTAACATTGAAAAGCTCGTCGCAAAAAATCCTCAGACCTCTTGTCACTCGACTGCTTGTTACCGCAAGAGATCTTCTGTCAAGATTTACCTCCTGCTATTTGTCAGAGGCTTTTTTTAATCTAACTCTGGGAAGGATAATGCCCATGTTGAGCGTTGTCAGACACTTTGACTGAATCCTTAAAAGACCAACTCGTGTGGAATAACGGCAGCGCAGATTTTTCTCGGCGTACTGTTTGCACGATGTTCCTTTTTTCTTGCAAATAATCACAAAAAATGCTTGTTTTATGGCATTTCTAAGGCTTAACAGTTTTATGACCTCGTGATATTATCATAAACGAAGATAACATTGTTATACAAACTTTCTTATGGACGTCGAATCCATTCCGAACAAATAGTCGCGTCATATCAAAGAAATTTATGTACTGAAGTGTACATATTACATTTTATCGTCAAAGAAAATATGTTTTCTTACTTCTAAATTAATGCAGCCTACTATCATAAGAGCCAATACTCTTCA
Organism: Himalopsyche tibetana; assembly: GCA_030503985.1. Taxonomy (NCBI): domain Eukaryota; kingdom Metazoa; phylum Arthropoda; class Insecta; order Trichoptera; family Rhyacophilidae; genus Himalopsyche; species Himalopsyche tibetana. The sequence goes on from JAPJYX010000015.1 coordinate 5,415,754, forward strand.
AGTATGACTTCTTTACAAGGGTTGTGAATCTCAAAATAAAAACATTCATACATACATTTTAACTATGATATTTAATGCTTGGGCTTTGCGAACGCTTAAAAATTGGTTTTAAATTCCATCAAGCTTCTCAGTTTATTGAGTCACACCCAGACGGAATGTCTGTGATATTTTCATCCCTGCCCAGTGTGAGATAGGATGAATGAATTTTTGATTAAAAAATGGGTTAAATAATACATATCGACTGTGGAAAGGAAAAAGGACGTAACCCACACATATCAAATTTTACAGGAGGCACTAAAAACGTGTTTTGATGATTTTTTGACATATGCAAATTATGAATTATACACAATCTTGAAGTGCACGGATACTTCTAAACTGGTGTTTAATTGACATAACCTAATATTAATTGAATAAATTGTCTCGAAAAAACCTTTATTTCAGTGTTTTTCCTTGGTTTTCATTTTTTACAATGTCATCTTTTTCAAACTTAAAAGCTAAATTTAGATACTTATTTGGCATTTGCAGCTTACGTTCTTTTGATAGAATGTGTGTCAAGTTGTATGCATTGTGATTATTGAAAAAACTGTGAATTACATCCATTTTCCTTTCCACAGTCGATATGGACACATAATTAAAAATGCCATAACATCTTCTTTAATATACAAATTGTTTTGATTCGACTTAAAATAGTGCTTCAAAACCAAATTGTTTCACTCACTGTTTACATATTTTTGAATACATAATTTAGTAAGTACATACAATGTCGAAAATAGCAGTTTATTTCAGTCCTACAATCTTTATTATATTTATAGCTATTTTGGCTTCACATCTTCGGTAAAATCATCACATATGCTTTCAATGATTTGTGTCAGAACTATCAGAAATAACAAAAGCTCTAACAAAGGCGTAAAGCCGAAACTAAAATACGTTGCTTTTTCTCACCTTATTATATCGGATTTCTACTAAGTAAAAATCAATTAAATCCAGGGCTTTTTTTACTTTGCAATGCGGTGGAACGGCATTTCGGCACCTTTTTTTCTCGAAATTTTAATAAATTTTCGTAAAATTTTATTTTTTCTATTTTAAAACTTTCGTTTCTTTTCTTGGAAGCCATTGACTGTTAATACCTTTTGAATATATAGGGTATCATAGGACCCATAAATTAATGTCATGCAAAAGATTTTTAGGGACCATTTATCTGACGAAAGTTGGAAAAAACTGTGGAAATCATTGTAATTGGAATGTTATTTTGGATAGCGTTTTTAATAAATTACATAATTTTATAATGTTATGTTACATAATGTATGCAATGTTCTTTGTTTAATTTTCGTTTGAAATTTCTAAAATAAATATAAAAATATGTATATTTTGTTTTATTTTATATGCAATATATGAAAAGCCGCCTTTATTTCCATCAAAATGATATTCGAATATATAATAAATAATATACCTTCTTAGAAAATGCTCGAAATAAGTTTTTTCAAAAAAAAGCACTGATTAAATCAATTGATAGAATCGTTTACAACCCTCAAATATATATTATATTTATAAACGAACAATTTACAAATCAATTTCCTTTTTACACCAGTGATTTTCAAACATTATGTTACTACATGTGTTCTCACTGAAAAAATATCTTCGTGCCTTTCCATCCTTTATTTCATATAATAATAAAAGTTTGCAATTGTCGTTTAAAAACTTTGGAAATCGCTGTTTTACAACCAAAAATTATTGCAAATAAATCATGTTTTCCTTATGCCATCATGCGAATGAACTTTCACTGTCAAATTACTTTGCCAGTTTCCCTACCGCTTGTAAAAATAATGTATTCAAGTCGTATGGGTCCCAACGAATACCTTAGTATTTGTAGTCATAACAGCTTCGTTTACAATTTATTAATTACGTAATTTGAAGACAGAATCATATACTTTGATTGTATCCATATAAAAATAAAATACAACCATTAATGTATGATAAAATCATTAATATGCATAATAATTAATTATAAAATTATAACGAACATTTTCCCAGCGTAATATCTGTATTGTATAATAAAAACACCGCGATCGACGTACTTTACTATCAAATTTAATAATTTTCTACCATTTGACTACTTAGTTACTGTTGGTATTTTTTAGTTAATATTATAAATGTTAACGAAGCTTTATGATTCAGATAAAGCTTGAATTATATTCTGCCTCAAGAAGACAACATGACCCTGTAGTATTCAACTTGTACAACGAGTAAAACGTTACCTACTACATATATACTTCGATATGTTACTAGGTAGTACACTTATCAAATCATATTAAATAACTTCGTTTATTTGGATATTAATTATTGATGTTACATTTATCTTAATTATATTAATTAATTAATTAAAATTTTATATTAATTAAATTAATTATATTAATTAAAATTTTATTTTGAATATATGGTTTGGGAAACAAAGGCGGACGTTTTCATAATCCAAAACTGTCAAACAAAATTATTTTTTTTATAGATGTTTTTTTTACCGTGTCCGCTCTCAATGTGGAGCATATGGACTCCCAGTGGAGTTTATCTCAAAAAAATTGTTTCTACGAGAACTGCTTGTTACTCAGTTGCTCAAACTTTCTTTTTCAAAAGAGAGTGGGAATAGAAGGATAGGGCTAGGACAGGACTAGCTGTTCGCTAATCGCTCTCGACACGCCCCGTTCATAGGATAGGATGGGTGCGAGAGGAGAATTCAAGACATCACATACATCTATGCCTTCGAATAGGAATTCATAAATCCATTGAAAAATCAATTTATAAAACTGCTCGTGCTGGGATTCAAACCCGTGACCTCCGTAACCGAAGCCAACAACGTTTACCACTCAACCAGACAGGCGGCATTTGAATTCTTTAAAAATGCACATACTAGAGTTAAATTTTTTTTCAAAGGTTTACTTGTTACTATATGTGGATTTAAAAAACATTTCACCTTTCAAAATAGTGATCACCAGCACAAATCTAAAAAGTTCCTTACTTTTGACATACTTACAAGATAAACTTATGTTTTCAATAATACTATTTCAATTATGAAAATTAAGTGAATTCTAAAAGTTTACTATTTTGTGTAATTTAATAAATCATCAAAATTAATTAAATGTTCGTATTTAAAAATTTGTAACAGATCTGCATAGTTATTTTTTTATCAATTATTTAAACACAACGTATTTCTGTAAAGTACCTCTAAGCAATATAATTCTTTTTTTACAAAAGTGGACTTTTACGTGTATTTTAGGCCTTTTTTATGAAGAAAATTAATAATTGTAAATGGTTTGGCTTAATGGCATATATTTTCACACAAACAATCTTAAAATGCCCTTTTTACACAGCAGTATGTATGTTTATATTACATTTTCATAGATTATGTAATTTTGATAGTCTCTTTTTTGTTTACTGATATAATTGAATACGGTAGGGTTTTATGGGGCAAGGCGAAGAGCATCAAATGATTTATGATTTACGTCAATGTTAAGGTTAATGATATCTGATGAAGTCGTGTGCTCGAGTCGTGACTCATCGTTTACGTAGAAAAGTCCATATTCGATCGTAAATGTTTGACTTACCATCTTCACGACAACCCATATTTACTGGAACTCGTATTCTGGTATATATATTGAACATGGAAGCAACCATTAGTAAAGTCATAAAGTTAATGTCCTTCTTTAGGGATTCTTTTTAAAAATAAAATTGTAATTCATTCATTCAAAATTAGCTACGTGTTGTAATTAAATAATTGCTATTGTAATTTTTACATAAATGTTTGTTAAGAGTCTTTTATAAAAATGCACGCATTTTTTTCTGCAATTTTGATTATTTACATAGTTATTGACCATTCGTCAAATATTCGACTTTCCTAGATTTTTCTTAAATATCCAGGAGATTAGGATTATTTTTTTTTATTAATTTAACTATTGAAAATACATTTAAGTTCACTTTCATGGGGTTATTTGTAAATTGATGATTTACAGTTGAAATGACGAGTGGCGTTACTAGGATACTACGAAAAAAACTATGTACACAGAAAGCACCTTTTTTATTCTATACATGTAGTTTAATATACATAACTCTTCTTTAATTTAATTATAATTTTAATTCTTTTTAATTAACATTATTTCGGATAGTTTCAGCTGTACGTTAAAGTAAAATAAAGCTGACATTTTATATCTGACACCTGCTGGCGTCACTTTTTCTCAGCAGCATTTTTTACTTTACATCTGGCTTACTTAATTAACAAGATATGTTATAAAGTTTTATTTTCCAAGTAAAGCTTTCTCTTACGTTTCATCGTCAAATACAGTACTATCGGTTGTTTTTACATATTTGATTTCTAGCTGATATACTGTAGTTTGTCGATTAAAAGACGAGACCTTTATTTTTGTGTATCAATTCATAACAAAGCATCGTAACACATCGTCATTGATTATTGGACGCATCCCGAATTCGGACGCACCAAAATAAGGAAAATTATGCGTTATATTGTCGAATAAATATGTAAATAATAACATACAAGACCGACGGCAAAAATCAATAAGCTATGTAATTTAAAATAATAAATTTTATAGAATTGTTTTTTTTTAATTTTACATTTATGTTTTTTTATTTCATATATGATAATAATTCAAATGTCAATTTAACTCAAAATGCAAAAAAAACGTGGGGTGAAATTTTCCTCTGCGCCCCTCAATTGAAGATATACATACTGACCTTTTCATTTGTCTTGGAACACTCAACGAGCGGACAACACAAAAACCCAAAATAAGCTTCTTCGTAAACATTAGCACGAAAAGAAAATATAAGCAATAAAACATAAAATGTTAGTTTGAAAACAAAAAGTATTATAATCAATTTCATGATTTTGTTGATAGCATTTGTATATATCATTCCCACAACAAAAAAACTCATTCAATTAGGAATTATCTTCAAAATCTTATATTATTGAAAAATTGTGAAATTTGGGTGAAACGTTTTTTTCCTTAATTCAATCTAAAAAAGTTTCCTTTTTATAAATGATAATATTATTTTAATGCATATGATAATCAAACAAATTTCAAATTCGAATTATACAAAATTAATTATTTCGACTTGTTGCAACTGTGGTGATGGTAAGAACTCTTTAATCGCAAATATTGTCTATGGTCTCTTTATGTTATTATAAATCTTTTAATTAGAGTATACTTTTTTCATTATAAAAATAACTGATTATTATATCAGCACAAGAAAAAACTTAAAAGCTTTTAAGCACATAGTTTAAAACAATTCTGTTTCCATTACTGTGGTACTATTTTAATTAATTGAATAATTTTCTAATTGTAAGCTTATTTTTCAATAACCATTAAATACCCACAATCATTTCTTAATATTTGGTACGTAGGATGAAGTTGTTTATTATTCAAAATTGTTCGACTTGGATTGGTACATATGTCTAATTGGCTTTACAGTATTTGACAATGTGCGTAACTTGAGTGTGCTTGCAACGTTAGAAGTAATTATTAATTAATTCACGTATGTAAAATACGTGTTATAACTTATGACTGCATTTAACATAAATCATATAATCATTTCCCAAATACAACATACATACATCGACTGTGGAAAAGCAGAAGAACAAAACTCACTGATATCAAATTTTACAGAAAGCACTATAAACGACAAAGTCAAAATATTAAATATACATAACCTTGAAGTGTACGAAGACTAATATAATATACTGATTTTTTATTGAATCAATTTAAAATAAAAACCTTTTTTAATTCTTTTTTCCTGTTCGAAATTTTCACAGTTCCTTCTTTTTCAAACATAAAAGCTAAATTTAAATATTTATCCGGTATTTAAAGCATATATCCTTTTGATATATTTTTTTTATGTCATATACATTGTAATAAACGAAAAAAAGCCGAATTATATTTTATTTGAAAAAGAAGTCAAATTATATTTTATCCTGTTTATTATATTTTGATCAGGTTATGAGCTTTTGTCAGTCAGACCTGTTGCAATTTTCGCAAGTTGGCCAAAGTTCTTGTGCTTATTTCTCTCTTGAATTTTTTCAGCATTTTGTTTTCATAACTCATATTTTTAATTGGTTCAAGCAAGTTTTATATTTTTATTATTATTTTATTTCTTTACTTGACCTAGCGGTGGACTTACGATACTTTTACAAGGGGCTCGCTTAATCTCAAAGCCATTTGCCGTGTTCCAGAGAAAGGGTGAATTTTTTTATCACTTATATTCAATTATACACAGTTATTATTGAAGCTATCAAATATTAATATATATATGTATTTAAAAATACGCAATGTACTGCAATTCAATAAATATTTATAGCTCAAAAAATTATTTAGTTATATTAGATTGCAAGAGTGAAGAATTCCAAGATTGACAACGATAAAGATTATATTTTTTTAGTTCCTGATAATATATTTTTTTCTCTTCATAATTTAACAAAAGGCTCGCCGGATAAGATCAAATTTAACAATTGGATCGTAAGAGTTCTTGCAAGCTCTTGGCCGTTATTGCGTTATGGAAGGCAGTCGTGAAACAGCGACAACATTCACATACCGTGTGGTGGTGGGACAATCAACAAAAAAACATTCCCGGAAACAACATATACTATATTTATTTGATTATCTATAGTCTATACAGCTGTTTTTATTTATCCATGTTTCAATACCTTACATCTACGTCTTGACACGCTATTCAAAACGAAATTGTAGCAAAAACAAACACTCAATGGTCTGAGTCACTTCACGTATTCCCTGTAATATAGCATGAACATTCATTCTATCTGAAATTCAATTAGTGTTAAAAAAGCTTTTTTTATTAAGATACAATTCAAAATATGTATCGCCGTCCTAGAAATGATTAGCTCTTTTGCAACCGATGCCACCTGTCTGGAAGATTGCCGACGCCATCACTGGTATCGCGAGGGCAGGTCAACCTTTTGAACCACATTTGACCACATACAATAAAATATATTTGCTTCTTAGTTTGCTAATCTTTTGATTGTCATACCAACTGAATTAGTTAAAATCAAATTTTAACACGTTTAAAAATTGTTCGTTTACAGTGTTGCAAAATAAAGAAAATATTATTACACATAAGGATACATTAGGAGTTGTGTTCATTTGGGAAATATTGTCTGAATAGCGCTAAATTTAAACAACAGAGAAGTTTACAAAAAAAAATAGTTCTACCAAGTACATTTTTGGATAAAACTCACCAGTTAAAAGAAAAGATGAGCAAAGTAGAATCTCTTCCAATGCATTGACAGCAAAATATAATTACTTTTGACTTCGTTTTCACTATTGTTTAAAGAAATTAAAATCATTTGTATTTTTTTAATTTCATTCTGCCTGAAAATACTTTTTAGTAAAGTAATATGTCCTACTATGTTCGGTAACAAAGTCAGTATTTTACTAAAACTGTTATATATGTTTCATAGAGTTACCAATTTCATTTAATTTTAATTTAATTTCAATAAGGTGTGTTTAAAAAAAGATTGATTTCTTTCAGAAAATAAAGGTTCAAAAATCGTTTCACAAGTACACTTTACAATATTTTACTATACAGATTTCACTTTTGGGGTGTGCATATCTCTTGATAAAGCTCATTTTAAACGAAACCAGTCTTAACAAAAGTGAAAATTTAGTTAACATATTTGATAAGTTATCTCTTAATTTAATAGTTATGATTATAACTGATCACACTATGTCATTTTAAGTTATTTAAATAAATAAAATTTCGTCTTACGTTAAGCAAATATTAACATTTAACTTCTCAACTGTTGATAATATATATCTCATACATTTATAAACTATACTAAAATTTAATTTAATTTTAATAAGCATAACGAATCATTATTCAGTTATGAATGTTAAAAAAACTGCTGATCTAATTATTCTTTAACACCTGCCATTTTTCCAAGTCCAAAAAAAGTGTGATTGATCTCAAAGGTCACTAGTAGACCGGCGAGATCACATCAGATACCTCTTTATAAAGCCTATTCCAGATTGACCATCTCTGCGTCAGATGATTGGTTGTTAGCCGGGTTCCCCTCGCGTCTTCGCATCGCCACCTTCCCCGAGAGCCGTTTTACCGCGCGAGTTGTGGAGTACAGTGGCTACCCACCACATTTTGAAATGCTTTTACACTCAGTTACGACCCAACCACATGCTAGGATCGTCGACGGCCGTTTCGATAATGCGACCTCATATCGGTGTGTTTGGGTTTCGTGCACGCGTGCGTTGATATCTACAGTGCAGATTTTACTTGACTCACCATCTTACAGTGGAGTAATAACAAAGTTAACAGCGTTATATCTAAGCAGTATATATCGCGCATTTTGCCTCAATAACAATTTCTTGTTGATACTACAATGAGTATCAAATAACCGAGTTGTGATAAACCTAGATAAAGTGCTATGAAATAATCACACGTACGGTTATAAAACTAGATTGCAAAAAATATCAGCTAACCTTATTCGTAAAATGACAATTATTAGTTTTTATGAGTGCATTGGTGAACCATTGGGATGAAAAAAGTTGTTCAAATGAAGTGGAAAAGGTGTAGTGTAATTAACGACAATTTTAAAATTAAAAGTTGTAATCTAAAAAAGTGAAATGAAGTTTCATACATTTGGATACAGTGAAAAAATGGACTTGTGCTGTAGGTATAAGACTATTCAACAAAAAAAGTCGACTTAGTATTTGAACAAGGGATTGATAAGAAATACATTGATACCTTGTTTTAATATCACAATTTATTGATCATATATCTTATTTATTGGATTGATTTTAAATATACGTACAAATCATGACAGGGTTTTTGTTGTAATGAAACAATTTAAATTATTTTTCGTCATTTAAAATAGATATTTTGAGTGAGGTATTTTTTGTAAATGATAAAACTTGCATTAAATTTATACAATATAAGTCAAACTATTTCAATATCTTATTGCTACGTCAACAATCTACTTTATAACGAATAAACAATTTATACGGAATTGCTGTTTCTTGATAACAATAAAATTAAGATGTATTTTTGGTTAAAGCTATACTTATCATAACTATTATTTATAGTATCTCATTATAGAGGGACTCGTTATCAAAATTCATAATATCCGTTTTTGATATTTTTAAGATAATCATGCCAAAAGACTCTAAATATCAAACATAGTTGGGTATTTAAATACACTCTAAGCACTGCAAAAACCACTGTCAAATATCACAATCGGTGTTCAAGATCACATTTTTCAATAAATAATATTATACAATTAGTTGAATAGTATATTTTGCATTTTAAGATATTGTTTATTTCATTTCACTAGCCCATATTTATAGTTATGGTACTTAGACCTAAATTATTTAATATTGAAAACTACTTTATCTCATCGCAATGCACTCAATATTCAAAGCGTATTATTTGATATACAAATAAATCAAACCGTTTGTTTTTTAATTCTTTCGGCGTCTATTTAATAATAAATAAGTAAGGATAAGTTCATCACACTTAAGGGCTGCTTAAATCTAACCATACACTTACAATACGTCTTGAAATACATTGCGCTTTATAGATTTAAAGTACGTCAATAAAAAACACTGCGCAGAAGTCAATCACGTGTATGATTTAATCTAATATTCATTTTGTGAGTACCAATTTTGTAGTATCATTTATTTAACGAGTGGTGAAAACAAAAGAACTAATTGCATATAAAAAAAAACTATTTTATATATATTCTATAATCATATAAGCTTTCAAACAACGTAACTTAGTTAAAAAGTAATTACTGATGGTGATGAAGTTTAATAAAAGACGTTTCTTTAAATATACAAATAGCGGTGGGTTAGATATTAACTCAATAAATAAAAACTATTTCCGTGTCAAATCATGATAATAGATTGATCACTTATAACGGGTTCACTGTCAATATTTGGGGAAAGCATTATATGTACTTTAAATAAATAAAACACTCATTTTCACCTTCGTGACGAGCATTATCAACTTGTCTAATATGACAATGCTCGTCATGAGCGAAATCATTCCTGATTATATAAATTAAAAGTGAAATTAGTACAAAAACTTTTAATAATAGATTGTTTTACGCTTAAGCATAAAACTGATTTCATTTCCATCCTTACATTTTTCTCACATATTCTTCAAGAAAACGATGCTTGTGTACATCATTTCACTAAAATAATGTTATATCTACGCTGTTACTAGAAACTTGTTAAAAAAATGTCATGTTTCATTAAAAATAACGACTTACTTAATACATAAGTGAAGTTATCTTCATTGTTTCATTTAATGAGAGACTTTTTCATACTTTTGTCATTTTTTTCTCATAAAAGATGATAATTGAGTCGGTCTTCCAGCGAATCCGTCATGGACCATTTACTTTCAATTCATTGTTTGTTCACTGAACTTACACGCAAAAAATAAAGCTTAAGAATAGAGTTTTAATCACTGTCATACTCGGTGGAAAGACGTTTTATTAAAAATAGTCTAATACTTTTTTGAAATTATTCCACATTTTTTTTATTATGACAGGATCATAATAATAAATTCAGATCAGATTTTAAATTGATATTATACAAAATTTGAATCGTTCAAATTATGTAAATTCACACAGATTTTATCACTAACGACCCGGGTTTCGACTTTCAGCATCTTCAGATGTTCAAGTGCACGGATGAACTTGAACTGACGCTTAGTAAATAAATGTTTCGTGTTTATATAATAAATAAATATATCAACGAGTTTAAAGCCAAAAAGGATAAGCCCATGGGAATACCCACAGATTTGAGTAGTGAGTGGTTTGAAGAATAATATTTATTTTATTGTCGGAAAACGTTTTATGATTATATTTATATAGGGTATAGAAGTGGAGACCCCGGCATTTTTAGTATTTTATTTAAAATCGGAAGGCTATTCAATTGTGCTTTGTTTATTTCAAAAATTTCCTGGAAAAAGAGCTTATGAGCGTCCGTATTTGGATTTAACATTGTTATCCCTTGTTCCTGATTGAACACGTGTCTTTCCAAAATTAAGTGATTAGCAAAAGTAGACGTGTCTTTTTTTAATCTGAAAGCTGCCATGTGTTCTGCTAATCTGATGTTGAATCTGAGCGTCCTTTCTGTTTTCCCAATGTATTTTTTTTTTATTTTGACAAAATCTGTGTACATAATTTGAACGATTCAAATTTCATATTGAAATTCCACCAAGCACCTTCAGTCAAAATCTTAAATTGTAATATATATAAGAATTGACACATGGCTATGTACATGAATCCAATACAGACTCATATAGGTGTAACAAACAATTGCTCATAGAAATGTGTGAATAATTGACCATATATATTGGCTATAATTAGTGTTTATCAGATAGTTTAAGCATTGCAATTAAAGCCAATTTAGCGTCCATTATTCATATTGTGTAATATTATCTTTAAATTATGTTTAAATTTATATTTCCAATCGATACAAACACCCGTATTAGTCTTTCTTTTTTTGAAATATTGTTTTTTATCAATTGAAAATGCTTGTGATGAGCGAAACCGTTTCTGACTCTAATACATAGTTATGGAATAAGTAAAAAAGTACTCTGATATTTTAAATAAATTCAATTTTAAATCAGAATTATTTTCGGGACTGTAGTTAAATGATCGAAGTCGCTTGCTATTTATTGTAACGGTGCTCACGAGTTCGAATCTCATTGTGGACTGGTTCGATAAATTGATTTTGAATTCGATATATAGATTTATGTTAGAAGGCACGGATATCTGTGATGTCTGAAATTCCCTTTCACGGAAACGGAGCGCGTATAAATCCTACTGTATTAAAAAAAGAAAAGTTGAGCAATTATACAAGCTCTCTTAGGAAACTTAGAAAGCTCGGTCGAAAGCGGTCATGGCTTAAAATAATAAAAATAAATTTGAAATACATTTTCTGTCAAATCGTTATTGAACGCTATGTTTGTCACACTGTTCAATAAAACATTGTCAATGTTATATAGTTTCAAAATTCATTTAAATTAAATATTTATTTTTTTAATCATTAAACGGAGTTATAATACAATAGAGTTTCTCTGGTGATTTAATATACATTTAGCATTTATAAAATAATAGATTTAATTGGGACCATAAAATAATGATGAACTTAAAAACCATTTAATAGTTCTTAGCGTTTTAAATCATCATTTTCGTACGCAAACCATGTTTTTTTTTAATTTTATTCATTGGATGTTAAAATTTTATTACTTCGAAGCACTGAAAGAAGTGAATGTTTCTCAGCAGTTACACCTCTACAACTATTTTATTTCATTTTTTTCATCTTTATTTCTTTTGATTTAATATTTATTGTCAATTTTTCAAAACATGATAACACTTAATAATTGTAATAAACTCGTAAAAGTCACGAGAGTTTCCTTTAAATTAAACCAATAGTTATTTAGGAATCATTTCCTGACGATGGTGTATAATTCTAGATTACGATCCAATTATACAAGCTAATGTCAGTTCAATAAATACTAAGCAATACATAAATTAACTGGTATCATCTCAAAATAGTTTTAATGAAATATTTATTGCAAAACATTAATTTTATTTTACTATTTATTCTTCGGAGTATTGTGTTATTTTTTCCATGTATTCAAAGGTGTCTGAATTAAATAAAGTTATATTATAATCCATCATATGACAATATTTAAAATAATTTTAGAGCTTGTTTAACAAATTCAATGTGTTTTTTAAACTAATGTTTGCTCTCAATGTTGAGCATATGATCTAAAGAAAGTTTTTTACAAGAACTGCTTGTGATTCAATTTCTCAACCTTTCTTTTTCAAAGAGAGTAGGGATAAAAGAAAAGAAAATATGGCTGATTGTTACCTTGTCACTTTCGCTAGACTATCATTATTTTAGGATTGGAAGAGTGGGAAGGAATTTTAAGAGATCACAAATACCCATTTATTTGAAAAGATTGATTAATTGATTGAACATAAATATATGAATTAAATCCTACATAAAAGTGTCAATAATTTGATGCGATTATTAAAAGTAATAAATCATTCACAATACATCACAAAATACACCTGTAATGATCACGGAATTATAAGACAAAATCTGAATTCGATATTAAAGGAAGCATTCGTTACAACTAGCAATCGAGTAAAACGTTTCGTTCGTGTGGAAATAATTTGAAGTGGAGACTCCGCTGGGGCAGCTCAGCGGCGAGGTGGATAAAAATAAAACAGTTCTGTATGATTGCCGACCGTATTTTTCATTCCCATTTGTGATTTTCAATCATTACTTTCGCGCATAATGTGATTTTACTTGGTCGAAAGACGTGCCGTTAAACGAGTTTCATGTATACATCATGACGACTTTATGTTATTTTTTTACTTATCTGTCTGCCTATAACGCACAGCACAACACAAGGTTTGCGTAATATGAGTAATATGGAGTATTAGTAGTTAAACAATATTATTCACAGAGGAAGCGTGGTATATTTTCCTGGAAGCTAAAGCTTTAGTTTTATGTCAATTGGATTTATTTCTTAGAATAATTGGTGAGTTATTCTTTTACAAACGTGTTTTTCTATTATATAATATGTTGAAAATTATTTTTAATAGTTAAATTAAATATTTTATTTCTAATACATATCACTTGCGTACAACCTTCTTTTTTTCTTCTTACCCTAAAGTGAAAATTATAATGTCTTCCGATCACCGTTAAATAAATAATATTGTACTTTATACGGTGTTTAAGTATCTTGTTTTTTCGGCTAAGTGTGTTTTGACCATCTAAATCCTTTTATTATTTTATCATGTTTACCTCCGATGTAGAGCGTATGGACTCTTAATTTAGCTTAGCTTGACAGAAGTTTTCTACGCGAACTGCTTGTTGCTCAACCTTATTTTTTAAAAATTAAAAAAAAATAGAGACAGGATAAGAGTAGTGTTTAATTTATCGCATTTGTTACGCTCCGTAATTTAAGGATCGGAAAAGTGGGAAGAAATTTTCACAAATACCCATATCTTTGAATAAAATTAATGAAAAACAATGCTTGTCGTACTGGGACTTGAATCCGTAAGATATGTCGCGAAAGCCAATGACGTTCACCACGAACTCGAAAAAGCTGAAAAGTTCCATTCAATTTGAAATTAAAATTATGAATATGATTTTTTTTATTCATGTCCACTTCCAACGTGAATCCAACCTCCTCCTAGACTACGGACCTCCTAGTGGAGGTATCTCAAAAGAAGTTTTATACGAAAACTGTTTGTTACTCAGTCGCTCAACATCTTTTTTCCAAAGGAGTAGTAGCGGTAGAAGGATAAAGCTAGGGCAGGATCAATAGTTTACTGATCAGTTCTTGAAGGATCGGAAGGGTGGAAGAGAATTTTTAGACCTCACAAACACCTATGCCTTTGAACAGAAATCAAAAAAATGCTGTTCCGACACCCAAGCCCGTGAGATCCGGCACGGAAGCCAACAACGCTAACCGCTGCTCAATAGGACCCGACTAACTACTATTCTTCTTCTTTGGCCATGTTCGCTCCCTATGTGGAGCATATGGCCGCCACGCGGCACCTCCATGTTTCCCTGTCTCCCGCCAATAGCTTTGCTTCCTCCCATGACATGCCAGCATCCCTCAGTTCCGCCGAGTACATCCTATGGATAGTACCCGACGGACGTCCAGGACGCCGGAATCCCACCGGTCGAAAGAAGAGGCAGGCAGGATTGAGGCTTTCCGGAGGCATCCGCAGCACGTGACCCAGCCAGTTCCAACGTCTCTCCATAACCACTGACGTGACGGGACGCTGTCTTGTACGCTCCCTTATCTCTGAATTCCTCACAAAATCAAACCACCTCACCCCCATTATCCGACGCAAGCATCTGTTCTCGAACTACTATTACTCTTTACTAACGATAATTCATCAAAAATAATTGACAGCTTACATCTGTAAGTAATTATTTGAATGCGCTTTTTAGATGTGTCAAAAAACTTTAACGAATGTAATAAAAAATGAGGTCTAGCGTGAAAAAAACATTCATGTACGAATGCTATATGTATGATGACTTTATGTGTATTAAGCGAAATAAACTTTGCATTGATACATAATTTATTCGAGTTTTTTTTTCGTTGTATTTTTGTACTTAAGTTTCATCATTTAACACATTTTGAATATTATCTCCATCATTTAACATATGATAAAGACATTTATGCAGAATCTTTTATTTAGAATTTGGATGAATCAATATATTATCGAATAATTTCTAACCAGTAAGTTAAAACCGTCATTCCAAAGCATCGCTAACATCCTGTTTGAATATTCACACCGCGTAAAAAATGTTTTAAAGTAAAAAATCCTTATTTATATTCTATTCATGTCATCTCTGTTCTTAGTGTATAGTATTAGTGTATCAAATTAATGGTATCTTGTAACAAATTGGGTACAAATGTGCCATCCATTTAAAAATGCTCAGAATGATTTTATTTTTCAACAATACAACGGAAATCACCGCGACTGGATGAAGTAGCGTTTATTTGATTAAAATCAAGATGAACTTCATTTCTTCTGATTTTATAAACTTATTTTGAGTTGCATATTTTTTTTACAGGAAGATACATTTTTTAAAAAGTAGCTAACAAAATATGAGTGTACATGTTCCAAACTTTTGCGCTGAATTAATTTCCATTCAACATAAGAAAATCATGTTATAGATATAACAACTTAATATCATACAAAAATTTTATTTTTAGTGTCGGAAGGTTTTTTAAATCTCATATTTGTATACAAAATTATCATATTTATTGTCTTATTATTGAAAACAAGAAAGCGATATCAAATAGGTTGAATGTTAATTTGGATTTTATTTTGTTGTGATTTTAGTATATGTATTATGTTCTTATTAAATAAAAAATATTAATTTTGCATTGAATGATAAATTTTTTAAATCTTTTCAGTTCCGAAATTTTGTTTATAAAAATTTGAGTTTTTAAATATTTTTTGTATAATAGAATCTAAGATCCATAAGAAAAATTATCATTTTGTATTACATATGCCTTCTCAAAAAGTTAGTTTTAAAATTTTCATAAATTGTCCGTATTAAATACATCATCCGTCTAATTAAAGATTTTGACTAAAGGTGCTTGGTGGAAATTTAACAATTAATTTAAATCACCTCAACTTTGTACAATTACATAAATTTTGTCACTAACGACCCTTGTTTCATATTTCGGCATCTTCGGGTGTTCAAGTGCATAGATGAACTCAAACTGATAATTCAAAAATTATTACGATTCAAATTTTGCACCTTACGTCGCTGAATAAAGTTGCACATTAAAAAAAATCGAATATATCATTTATAACCACTTATTTATTTATATTTATTTTTGGTAAGTAGTAGAACTTTGACAATGAACATAGAGGATTAAAAGCATCATAATATAGTTTAATTTCTAAGATAATTATGATATTTACTTTATTATTTAAAAAACTTATCAACTCGACACATTTCGTAAATATGACTATTTTAATTCTAGCTATTGGATAACTCTATCGTTGATCACGTCCGTTAGTTTGTGAATCAAATAGCATTTCCGAGATCAACTCTTTCAATCGGTTTGTAAAATCAGCTCTTGAGATGTCTTGAGCACGGATCGCGTGACATGCCATCGTAATCGTTTATCAAGTGCATTTCGACTCACCAACTACACTCACCGGGTTAATTAAATGTCAAAATAATACGTCAAACGAATCGAAAGCATTCGCGAGCGCGTATAAAAACGTTAGTGAAACTGTTACTCTCGCCTCGCATTTGCGGTGCAACCCAAAAGGGATTGCGAATTGTAATCTCTGACGAATTTATTAATACAAATATTGAAAAAAATCATATAACAATTCGCATCACATTAATTACCAATTAAATAATTGTGTCAGGATTCCATTAAAAATGTTATTTCTGATATTTAGTAGTTGAATTATTCAACATTTGTTTTTAATAAATATTGTGATATTTTTTATATTTAACGATTAGCAAATCTTTGCCATCATTAATATTGAGACATCGCACTATGTGTACTTTGACTATCTTCCTGATGTTTCTAGATAAGAAGCATAAGTCACCGCAAAATCGTCAAATTCGTCGAAAAAAAGTAAAATTGATTTACCTGTCATGTTTAAATATTAGAATTATTTTACAAAATTCAGGTGGTGTTTATTTTTAAACATTTTTTTTAAGAAAATTTATAACTGATACGTACCAATACCGTTCACTATAGAAAATAATTGCTTCTTTAAGTAGTCAAAAGCTATTTTTTTCTTATGTTTTATTTCTTTTTAACAAAAAAAATGACAATTATGGTATTGTGTTTTATGTCTTCCTTTTGAGACCGACAAAGCTGTGAAAAATTGACTTGTCAAAGAATGTTTTGAAAAAAATAATTGTAAGTAAAATCGATGTGAAAAATTGTTTCCATTTATATATCGAGAAGTTTATTTATGCTAGGTTTTAACGCATTCAACTTTTTCTTTGGATTGCATAAACCAGAGCTTGAAATAGCCGTCTTCTGGTAATAAATAATCTTTCAACATTTTAAAACCGTCGCAGGTTTTTATTTGCAATCAAACAATGATAAAATTATATAAATCATTAATTGTTTATAGTCCGATTGTATAAATGGTTTGCAAAATGACTGTTTATAAATGATAGAACGGATTATTTTCTGTAATAATTTCTATGATAAAATTAGCATAACTATCCTACAAATGCTAAAATTTCTGTTTATATATCATAATATTAATTCTTTATTGACTATTTTCGCAACTGAATTAGTCTGAAAATACTTTTTTAACTAACAAAGAACGAATCATTTTATTTGCATTAATGATGTTCTTTACAATTAAATAAATTCGTATTAAATTAAAAATTAATTATATAATACACATATTTAACATTGAATCTAATGAATATATTCTTTGTATGTTGTTATTTATTCCAAGCGTTAGATTTGTGAGGCATTATTTCTTTAAAATCTTGTGACAGATTAATCAATGTTTACGGATGGTCGTTGAAAATTTTGGGAGTTGGGACGCGTCTGGTGAATGTTTGATATACTAGCATCCTGAAATATCTTTAGGTACTTACTATCCGTATGACGTATTCAAAAAACCCTTTGGTGTACGCCATGGAATGGTGCATCGTGGTGACTAATCAAATACGTAATTAATTTTAGTCTTAATATTTGTTGTGTTTCTACTGCACTGCTATTTTCCAATGCAACTAATCTACTTTTTGTTTCAATATGATCGATTGCACGTTCTCATATGCAATTTCTTGCCGCTGCAATTTCTCGTGTACCCGTACACACCTAATCAAGCTGCATTTAAATGCGCGTGATCAATTTAAAGTGCTTTGAATGACATATTGAAAACGAATCATAGCAATGGATGGCAATGAATAAAGCTTGCAATTATAACATGATGTGGTTGATTTAATGTAGTTATTTTAATTTTCAATAAATATCTTCAATTTTCAATTTATGCATATAATTAAACGGACATACGGGTGAAATCTAGAGAGTTTATTTAAATCATGCACTCTTATCGCCACTTTAATACTAAAACAAGTTAACTTGATTTTCAATATTATGGATATAGCTTTTATATCCGATTTGAAATTTCCTTCTACAAAATTCAAGTGAACATTATTTACCTGTTCAGAAATATATAAAAGTCCATTCCTCAGTTGTATTTTAAGCAGAGATTATAGTTAAAGTATATGCTAATCAAATAAAAAAAAATATTTCTATATTGTAGTATTGCAGTTAGGGCATTCAATCCCGGGTCCTTTTTGTGATCCTGGGATTTTAAGATTTATAATTTTTTTATCCCGGGATTGATCATTCACCATAATATCATGACATAATTGCTCGCGATCATTGCTGAAAAAAGTGGGTAATTGAGAGATTCCAGATTTTTGATTAACTCGAAGTGACAAATTGACAGATTCCACAATTATGCAGAAGTATACCACTTTTTTTTTAATTCATTCTCTGATGAAAAAGTTACGACTGCCAGTGAGTCCAGCTCTATTGAGCTTTTTTTTAGCACTGCTTACTAACCAGAGTTTTTACACGATATAGTAAATCTCAAAATACCGCGATTAGTACTTACACGATATCCCGTGATTTGAAGCCCAAATTTTAGTGGCAATATGTGTCAAGGAGGGTGTTTAAGTATAAATTTGTCAATTTTTAAGACTTCGAGCTATATATGATTTTAAATAATTTTTGTCACCATTCTTAGATAGATGGTTTTACGGTTGTTAATAAAAAAAGCGAGCTGTGTCGACCCCATAATTCTGTTAGAACTGATACCTCTCATTAAGCTATAATTTTTATCACAAAGTGACAAATTACTTGATTAAAAAAACCACTCTTGATTATAGTATAAAAAGCATAGATAAATAATACTCTGAAGGGTTGTCGAGCAAAGCCGAAAGCAGTTTTGCTCGAAAACTCTCCATTTTTGTCGATACTGTTACATCAGGCAATTGAGAATCAATCAACAAACATGATCAATTTAAAAAATATATAGAGTCCATATTTAAATCATGTGGTTAAAAATTTCAATATCAAAGTAATCCATAATGATACACACTCATTACATTGCTCGTACAAATCTAGCTGTTGCTGTAATTCTATTCAAGTCTTGTTGTATGGATGATTTCTCTTCAACCGGTCTATATCTAGAGCGAGAGGACATCCGAGGTAATTAATATAATTATTATTTTTTACAATACCAGATAAAACCTGTAGTAAATTAAATTATGATTTATGTTTTACTCGATATGATTACTGGTTATAAATCGCTTTACAATGCAAATTCAATTTGATAATTGCGATAGAAGCAACTAACCAGTTACATTTTTTAATACAATGGTATTCGGATATAGTTATTTAAACCAGTTAAAACTTCGGCACGTAACATTTTGCAGGGTATTGATAACAATATGTGATCTTAAATAAAATACAACTTTATATATATTATGTCGATTTCATATTTATTTTTAATTTAGTAATAAAAACTATAATTTACGATAGATGCGTTGTGGGATAGCAGATTGAACAAACATCCATTTTCATGAATTGAAATTTATAAACCAATTGTCAACACTTGTAATTAAAAACAACCCAAATGTAGTAGGTTTACCACTTTTATAACTTAAGATCCTTCATTTTGTCTGTCTTGTCTATCAGTCAAATGTATTCAGTCGTCCAGGAAGACTTCTGATCACCATTCATAGAATTTACTCGGCCTAGCTACGACACGATGAAATGACTTTTGAAAAGTCAAAAAGGCTGGCAAATCAGATAAATTTGAAAGCACAGTAAAGTGGTAAAATGTAGAGTACAGATTTGGTCAAAACAATAAAAATGAATCAACAAAACAGTTGAAAATGCTCACTTACTAAACGAAGACATTTTTATAATATTTATTGAATATTTTTTAAAATGTCGACAATCAAAAAAATACAATCGTTCAATTTAAATTATTAATCAAAGTTTATATTTTTAATAGAATGTGTTGATACGTTATCAGAATAAAATATCTAACATTTGTTAATTTCTTTCATTTAAAAGTCGCTACCGAATAACAATGACAACACAAAAAAAACGAATTATAGATTAGAATATTTTTATTATATTTCCAAATAGGACCGGTTTTTCTCAATAATTAAGTATGCCACTGTATTTTCAATTAATTTATGAATATAAATATAGTGTCGTAAGAAAGGATAAAACTCTTTCTGAAAAGAGTTTTAAGTCATTTAAATATGTACATATACTAAGTATTTTTGCTTTGACCAGATGTGCTTGAGTGTTTATCTTAATAAAATATGTGCTTAGTTTATTGATCTTTCAAAACCGACATTATATAAATTGATTTTTAAAGTATATTTTGTAGAGTATATCTTTAAGTAGTTTGTATCAAAATTGCACAGTTGAATACATTTACCATGCTTTTATTGATTATATCTCAGTATATATGTTTTAATATATTAATATTTGATTATTAATACTATGTGCGATATAATTTTCAAATTATTAATTGATCGTTCAGCAATAATATTTTTTTTTATTCTTATTTCAAAAAGAGTAATAAATGATTAAATAACTTACCTAGTTTCTAAATACTGTAAGTGATTGGAAAGTAGTGATTGTTGGTTAAGGTTTTTTTATAATTACTAAGCGAAGTATCGAGTGCCTTTCCAAAACCTCTTTAAATAGTAACGGATATTGCAAAGAACGAATTGATATTACATTTAATTACAGTATCCAGGTATAGTCAATAAAACATTAAAAATAAAAAATTAACTTTCTTGTGTCTTATTTTTTTACATTATACAAATCAAGTTGCCTAAATAAGGCAAACAAACTTAATATAAAACTATTTTTAAATTTATATTTTTATGTAATCACCAGTAATTTTTTAAAAGATTATTTTAAATTTAAATTAAATTTGAAAACTCTGATACTTCACTTGTTATGTAAAAAAAACTGTAACACGTGTTTCGCGTCTTTAAGAAGCATCTGTCCAATGAAACAGTAATCAATTTAGGTATTTCTCAAACATTGCTCAAGCTTTGATTTTTTCTAATTAAGTTGTAGTAATCAAATAAAAGTGTAAGCATTAGATTATTGAATTTAGAAAGAATATTCTGTTTAGTGGCAGAACATTTTGCATCCAGCAATAGTAAAGACAAAATTTCTCCTCACATTTTTTATATTATGCAAACGCAATACATATGGACATTGTTTTATTTTATTTTATCCATATCTGCTATTTGAATTATCAAACATCGCGTCCTTTTCATTCAAATCGCTTAGGTCAAAAGTGGTGACACTGCTTGCTTCAATCATAAACTTAAACAAAAAATTAAAGTGTTTTAAACTAAGGTCGGAGTCATCTTATTTCTTGACGACTCTACAGTCCTGGTCATTTGTAGTCTAAATATTGGTATCACAACAAAAAAATATGCGGGAACTGCTTAATACTCAGTAGTTTAACTTCTCTTTTGTGTTTGAATAAAGTAGATATAGAAAGGATAAGGCTAGAATATGACAAGCGGTAAGTTTATCGCTCTTGCCGTTGGACATCTAAAACACTTAGTACTTTGACTTGAACCCGTGAAATCCGTCAAGGCAGCCAACAAATTTGACGACTGCACCACGGAGCTGAAATTTATATATTTTTACTATTGTTTTTTTATTTGTTTTAATCAATTAAAATGAGAAATTAAATAAATTAGTCGAAGTCGCTCGGTTTTTTTCAACTCCGGCTCCGACTTCATAGCCCTGCAAAAAATAAATAAACAACATGATCCGAGAATAAGGCCAGTTAATAAACAGTCTTTGGGTGTTCACAAGTAACCAATCTCTATGTGCATAACATTTTCAGTGTGTACTCTACAAGAACGTGTTGATACGCGAACAACGGTGTGGTATTTCCTTCCATATGGCGTTAAATCACATCCCAGACCGCAGCTTTGTTTTGCTAACACCCAAGTCGCTGGACACGTCCTATTCATAATTGATTATTCATACTCGGTTAAGTGTAACGGAGTGAATTAAACAAGAAAAACTGCACGTACGTGCAATACACAACGTACTATTGAGGCTTTTTTGTAACATGACTAAAGTGAATGACGGTTATATAACAACAAGAAACGGTAAAGTGAAAAATTTAATAATGGGTATACAATAAAGGTACTCACAGCTTTTAAGTTAATTTAATAACATTTAAATTGGCATTTAACCCACCCTGTCTGGTGATATAATTACAAGAGGTCGGTGAAGTATTTTTTTACTATTTACTTTTCATTAAATTATGTCTACAGTTTGAAGACTTTCAATTCTGTTTTGTTTATTCAAAATTCATGTCGATTTCCGTGGTGTTTTCTTTATTATCCACAGCGCTATCAAAGATTCAAATTCTTTTATGGATTTATTTCTGTATACATTAAAACCTCTTAGATTTTTCAAAATGAACAAAAAATCGAACTTGCTGCAATGCACGTGCTAGCGATAAAAATTATTTCACAAAATTTCACGTCTGTAACACAACCATCAGGATGTAATCAAAACAACCAAACGCTAATATCGGATGCTTCATGGGTTATTGCTAGCAGACAAAATTAGTGAAAAAATCGTTATTTACTTACAGAATAAAATTAATATAATAGCCTGTTGCTAAATGTTAGCAGAACGTTGCAACTATTTAGTTGTGTCAATGAAAAAACCATTGGCAAGATCTAGCACCGCAGTAGAAAGTGATATAGGAAACATGACGTCTGGAGTAAATGTACAATTTATAATGTGTAATGAATGCGACAAAGAAGATATCACATGTGATACCGTCATTAAAGATTATATTATAATTATAAGCAAGTGATTTTCATAAATATCTTACGGTTTCTCAAAATCAAAATAAATCTTTGAGAAACTCATCAATTCTAGACCCGTTTTGTTAATCCTATTTGAAATACTGATATATTTTTTTTTTTTTAAACCATGTCCGCTCCCAATGTGGAGCATATGGACTCCTAATGGAGTTTATCTCAACAGAAGTGTTTCTACGAGAACTGCTTGTTACTCAGTTGCTCAACCTCTCTTTTTCCAAAGAGAGTAGGGATAGAAGGATTGAGCTAAGACAGGATTAGTGGTAAGCTAATCGCTGTCGATACGCCCCGTTCATAGGATAGGAAAGGTGAGAGGTGGGAATTCAAGACATCACATACATCCATGCTTTTGAACAGAAATTCATAAATCGATTGAAAAATCAATTTATAAAACTGTCCGTACCGGGATTTGAACCCGGGCCCTCTGTAGCCGAAGCCAACACCGTTGACCACTCGACCACACAGGCGGCAATTACTGCAATTTTAAAACTAATATATTGGTATTAAAAAAACATTGTGAGTTTAAGGATTTCGTTACGGTAATATTTCAATCCCTAAATACAATATTACTTGAGTATTCAATGTTGGAAGCAGGAATAATTATTTAATATGTAGTTAACTCTAATATTTGACTAAGTGTTAGAATCGTTTATAAAATTTGCATCCATTAAGTAACAGTTTTGGGCGTTTTCTTTCATGATGCGGAAATGGCGTGCGTGAAAGAAGTACCAACCCGACGCGTGGGAAAATCACAAACCGGAACAATATCGGTCGCTCAAAAAGGAAGTCACTCAGAAAGCAAACTATCATTAACAATGCTTACACTTCGGAGGATTTGTCGGTTCGATAGCCTGCGAGTGACGCCGTTTATTAACTTAGGATCAAGAATAACAACTGTATATATTATAGATATTCTACAAGAATAAGGTTGAACATAGAAACCAAAGCAATAATATATATAGCAAGTGTAATTTATAACAACAAAACCGACTGTTATATTAATTCGAATTAATAACTTAAATTTAATACTTGTCCTTAAATATTGTAACACTACTTTAGTATTATAAAATAATTGAAATTTATTTAAAGACCGCTTTTAGTAAGTAAACATTTTCAAATACATAGTTAAAGAATTACCGATGTAAGTGCTGCTTGATCGTGATGGGATTATAACTACTCATTTTTTTAGCCTGATTTGTTGAATATATTCAATGGATATCCGGATACCATAGTTATAATAAATGACGAGTAAAAATTATTACAATATAAATTACAATTGTTTTAATGTATGATTATTTATGTGAAAAATAAACAAATTTCTGTCTTATAATTAGGTTCGTTAATTGATTGTAAATTCTTTTTAAAAATATGTTATTAAGTACATATGCTCGTATTATTTGACGAAATTTTTCGAATAATCTAGTAGTCATATTACGGGGTGACCAATGTAATATTAAAGATGCGTTCTTTAATGGAACAATATGTTCTACTATTTATATACACTTGTAATTCTTCGACAGAAAATAAATATATAAAACGGCTGGTTTACTGTTTAATAACAATAAATAATATATCATCATAAAAAGCCATCCTTGTAAAAAAAACTTCCATTGAAATATCCGACGGTTTATATATAATAGTTATATTATTCGTCATGCTTAGTGGAGTGTCCGAGTTAACAAGGGAACCGGATGTTGGCGATCGGTTTTCTTGCCTCAACTAATTCATCGAATTTGCATCACTTCTAAGTTTTCAATGCTCTTTCAAAGCTGTTGTTATTGCCTGCTTGAGCGAAAAAGAATAAGAAAATCACACTGCGGCTATATTTACAGCTATGAAAAATAAAGCATGAATTATTTTCACCGAAAATCAACAGGTTTTTCTAACAAAATTTAAACTGCAGTTCCTCGAATTAATCTTTTTGATATATAATACTTTTAATATAACGGTTGGAGCGCATATACCAGACGAGAAACGATTGAATTATATTTGAAGATTCAATCTACAATATATTGTTTTTGTAAATATTAACCTCTAGGTTATTCAATATTGAATAATATGTATCATTCAGTTTGATTTTAACACTCAATTTCAACTGTATTGATTTATATTATATTATAGCTTAAAGTTTATTGAATTTTCAATAACTGAAATTAAAAAATCTTATTAATTCATACGAAATAAACTTACTACAGCAATAATTCACGGTAACTCTTCATTTGTAGGCAGAAGACAATTTTTAGAATACAGTGGAACCCCGATCTACCGTTCTCGCATTGTTCGTTTTCCCGCATTAATCGTTTATTTTTCATAGTCCTGGCCAAACACCCATAAGAACAATGTTAAATAATCCCGCATTAATCGTTCCCCGATTTACCGTTTTCCTCGATCTATCGTTTAAATATTTTGGTCCCGTCACAAATATTATCCCGATTGATCGTTTTCGTTGAATATTTCTTATAAATAGTCTTGCCTTGTTTCGTTTTGCGTTTTTTTCAGTGGAGCCACGATCTTCCGTTCTCGCTATCTTCGTTTTTTTGCATGGATCGTTTACTTTTTACTTGACTAAGACTACGTAATAACAATGTTTAATAATTCCACGTTAATCATTCCCCGATTTACCGATTTCTTCGATCTATCATCTAAATATTATCATCCTGTCCTAATTACGATTCCGATTGACTATTTTTGTTGATAATTTCTTTTTAACTCATAAATCGTCTTACATTGCATCTGGTTGCGCGAATTTTCCCAACTCAAAAGTCAAAACTAAAACGCCTAAATAAAGAAAACTAGAACTCTTGCTGAGAAACTGAAAACAATTCAAGGCGTTGAAAAAAAGTTATATAGCAAAAAAACTTATAAAAGTACGGGTGTTTGAAGGGTGGGTGTCTGTCAAAATGTAAGTACCCAACTGCAAATAGGCAACTTAGTATTTATTAATTAAGCAATTAAAGAATAAATTTATATATTCTTTAATAAAAAAGTGAATTAATATATGATTTGGTTGAAAATTAAACACTTTTTGGTATTATTTGAAGATTTCCCGCATTATCGGTTTCCCGCATTATTCGTTGATTTTTTCCGGTCCCTTGGAAAACGTAGAATCGGGGTTTCACTGTACTTGAAAACCATTTGTGTTTTATTTAATTGACCTTAAAAAAATAAAACTTACTTAACCAATATATGCCATGCTGTCTAACTGCCATTCTTATAGGTGCAATTAAAAAAAGTTGTTTTATGATAAGGAATTCGAGACAGATTTAGCTATGCTAGAACTAAAAATTCCAAAAATTGTCTAGAGGTTTTCAATAAAACTTAATCATTCTGAGCACTGCGTTGACTGTGATATAGGTTTCTAGTTTAACCAATATTCTTCAAACATTTCATATGAAAATTAAAAATTTAGTTTTCAATTTTAGGTTTCATTAAGTGCGGTTTTATGGGGAATGAGAAAAGGTTAATATTTTTCATTCCATTTTCATCAAAATATTATGCTTTCTTTACTCATTGTAGCAGGTAATTTATTGAAATAATTGACACGTTATCGGTATCAATAAAAACTAAATTATAATAGTATTGAAAAATAAATTTTGCCTTTTTCCGTTATGCTGGGTATGTAAACATACTGACTTGGGCATGTATTTCTATAAATAAACAATAATAAAAAGTATCACTTAATTTCTTTTTCAAATCATTTCATGGCTTGATAGTTTCCCAATAAAATTTACATACATACGAAATATCAAAGTCATAAAATGTCTACTCGTAATTCAAAATGTTTTTATTTGAATCGACTCTCGTTTTATCAATGTTTTGAAATATTTATCGCCGCCTTTTTACGTTTTATTGATTTAACGATAAGATTTCATTGCGGTAATATATTATTTAATTGTAGTTATTTTATCGCAAACCTATGGAGATCGTAAAAATCTCTCTCAGTTTTATTGGCGTGCCGGAATATTTTAGCAATTGACGCCATGTCTACAAATATATATGATGATTCTAATGAAGTAAATGATATCTTCGAATCATTATTATCTTCAACCATGTACGTTACTTATGTGTATTATATGAACCTTGAACCACCGACTCTAAACCAGTCGTTCAATCTTCATTTTCATCGAGGTTAATTGTAGAATGATAGGATCATTATAAGGCTTTAAAATATGAGTAAAAACACTCGTTTTCGCTAGTAATTTATAATTTTGTATCCGTTAATAAATATTTTCATCATTTTGTACCTTTATATTATCTTAGCTTCTAAGTAGTGGGTAAATCAATTGTTTTTTTAGAAAAAAGTGAGTTATATGATAAAATATTATAACAGTGAAAAGGGCGTGTTTAATACACACTGCAATATTTTTTTTATCCCTAAAATACAAATACAGTGGAACCCCGATCTACCGTTCTCGCATTGTTCGTTTTCCCGCATTAATCGTTTATTTTTCATAGTCCCGGCCAAACACCCATAAGAACAATGTTAAATAATCCCGCATTAATCGTTCCCCGATTTACCGTTTTCCTCGATTTATCGTTTAAATATTTTGGTCCCGTCACAAATATTATCCCAACTGACCGTTTTCGTTGAATATTTCTTATAAATAGTCTTGCCTTGTATTTCGTTTTGCGATTTTTTCAGTGGAACCACGATCTTCCGTTCTCGCTATCTTCGTTTTTTTGCATGGATCGTTTATTTTTTACTCGACTTCGTAATAACAATGTTTAATAATTCCCCGATTTACCGATTTCTTCGATCTATTATCTAAATATTATCATCCTGTCCTAATTACGATCCCGATTGACTATTTTTGTTGATAATTTCTTTTTAACTCATAAATCGTCTTACGTTGCATCTGGTTGCGCGAATTTTTCCAACTCAAAAGTCAAAACTAAAACGCCTAAATAAAGAAAACTAGAACTCTTGCTGAGAAACTGAAAACAATTCAAGGCGTTGAAAAAAAATCATATAGCAAAAAAAACTTATAAAAGTACGGGTGTTTGAAGGGTGGGTGTCTGTCAAAAAGTACCCAACTGCGAATAGGCAACTTAGTATTTATTAATTAAGCAATTAAAGAATAAATTTATATATTATTTAATAAAAAAGTGAATTAATATATGATTTGGTTGAAAATTAAACACTTTTTGGTATTATTTGAAGATTTCCCGCATTATCGGTTTCCCGCATTATTCGTTGATTTTTTCCGGTCCCTTGGAAAACGTAGAATCGGGGTTTCACTGTATTCAATCTACAAAAACACTTATTAAACACGAGATTGTACTTATAAGTCCAATATAACAGTTTTACTTTTTTGTTACTTGACTCACTTCTCTTCGAAAGGGTTCATCTGATCATGAAAAAATGCGAGTAGAAATAGTGAATTGCTAACTCATTATTTATTTAATAATAAAACTCCGTTTAATGTGATTTTTAAGAAGTCTTTTGGTTTTACATTATATGCAAATTTGGCCGGCTAAAATGTATAACATATTATAAATAGAGTTTCAATTTACTCAGACTTGATTTGCATATTTTTTGAATATTTATTAACCGGTTTCCAAAAATATTTGCCACAATCTGTACTCGTAAAATATAATAACGACATGAACTCGATGTTTAATAAATACATACACGACCATTAGCAATTGTAAATTTACTGTTAGTAAATTCCTTTCTCTAAGGGAAGTTACAAAAACAAAACATTGCAAACTTCGCGTGGGACTAGCTTAAATTACATTTGTATAATATTCTGTAATATCCTGTTCATTCATAAATATGATATTTTAAAATGCTTACCGTTCTTAAATGCGTGTTTACTACCATATATATCTTAAATAATTCTATCTCACCATATCTACTCAGTGGGTGTAATAAGAACGAATAGTTTTTTTTAACATATTTAAGATTTCGATTGCTTTACATTAGGAACGTTATCGTTCAAAATTTTACGGTATTAGAACCAAGAGTGGGCTAAAGGTGGCTCGGAGGAGCTCGCGCGAACCCCTTGTTAAATTTTACTAAGACCGGAGAGCCCTTTAAATTAAAGAGAAAACAATATTTACAGATAAAATTAGTGTATAACTGCAATTTCTGGCTTATGTGTTTTGAGTAATTTAGATTTATAAGTTTACGGTAAATTGCATATTTTAACATATTGTAAGTGTATTAAGTAAAAATCGATTGCTTATTTAAGATTGCATATAGCTGTATAGGCGTGATAACATGCTCCTCTTAAAAGGAAAAAACCCAAAACTCCATTTTGTAATTTTATAATTTTAAAATGTTAGAATCAATCTTGCTTCATTACTTAAGCAAACTTTGCGATAGTAAGTCTGAAGATGCCTCTGAAAGAGGCGAAACACGTGTCACAGTTAGTAACACAATACGTGGAATAATCAAAGTTAATTTAAATTTTCTATTAAAAATGAACTTCCACAAAGTTACCGCCGAAACCATCGAAAGTATGATAAAAAATTCATTCTTTATCCAGAACACCAAGAATTGCTTTGAGATTATGCGATCCCTTTGTTAACGTATTGGCAGCCCATCACTGATAAGAACCACCATTATCAAAGAACAAAGAAATCAAAAATGCAATTCGTTGACAACCAATGCGACAATATAATAGATTTGCAGGAAACGGACGACACTGCAACACCATAATAATACAAATTATAACTTTTGAAATCGTCCACTTGGTATATTAAATCATAATCGAAGCTAGTGTCGAAATACGATGACCTTTTCTTCCGTTTCAAAATGCATCAATGTTAACTATCAGATTTGAATAGATTACCAAATCCGTTTTGTGGCAACCTTGCCTGTCGGTCGTAAGTCATAACTGTATAAATCTAGTCCTATATTATTACTTTAACTGCACTATCGTTTGCAGTAACGTGATTCTGTGATACATCTCGCATTTTATCTATGATGAATGTTATTTGACAAAAGGCATCGGATGGCATTCCATTCAGGAGATATACTTAACCAACAATAACTCAGGGTACCATTAGTTATCTTCTCTCTATAATATAAGAATTATTAATCTCTTTCCGCCGAGAGTAGTTAGTCTGTATTTTTTACTCTCGCTTGAATATTTTTTATTGGAATGCATTTTTTACACCAATGAAATGACGGCTGTATTTATTATTATTGAAATGATTATTGGTTGCCCAGCACTCTTAATGTCGTTTAACTTTTAATGGGCTACAAATTATAGGTTTTGTGAAACGCACTCAACTGACGTATTAACAGTAGTACTATCAGATAAAACAAAATCGACTTGAGATTAAATTTTTAACATTAATCGTGTCGATCTATAACTTCAAAAGAGACAAAAAAGCTGAGATTCCAGAGATTAAACATATTTTTACAAGAACGTTATTGTATATTTGGATTATGCATAACCTATTTATTTTTAATAGGTATAAAGAATTAAAATATCCACAGTAAACAAACATTTTTTTAATATGTTTTTACTTGTCCAAACTTACATTTCATTGATTAAATATTTAGGTTAGCTTCGTAATCGATTTGATACTATAATTTGTACACAAGATTACAAATTCTTTTTCAGTTATCAAAATTATAAACATATACTTTTTTTACCACGCCCGTTTCTAAATAGGACATATGAACTAGTTGTGAAGTTAATTTCAACATAAAAGTTTCTACGAGAACTGCTTGTTACTCAGTAACTCAGCTTCTCTCAGAGAATAGGGATATAAGAGTCTAGTTGGGACAGAACTATTGGTTGACTAATCACTCTCGCTACACTCCGTTATTTTAGGATAGAATGGGTGAAAAGATTAGAATTCAAGATATCACATATATACATCTATCCCTTCAAACAGAAATCCAAAAATTGACTGAAAAATCAATGTAAAATAAATGTTCGTACTAAGATTTGAGCCCAAAACCTCCGTGCTCTAAGCCAACGACGTAAACACTAGACCACGAATCAGCCTATAAATATTATACCTACTATCAATTTAAAATCTGATTTAAAAACTGGGTGGTTTTAAAAACAGCTTTTCGCTCCTGTGTATTCATCAATCGATGCAATAAAAAAAATATTCTTTCAATTCAGTAGTGATAAATTTCCTTTGCATCGTTTTAGACACTGTTGAAGTAAATCCATACACATAGTCTTCATTATAGAAGAATACTTAAGTTGTAAAACAAGTTAATATCATCAGCTGTGGTGTTAACTTTTTATTCACTTGGTCAATCTTAGGTGTTCGTAAAAGCTTTTTTTCTTGCCACTTACTACTTAGAGATTACATTATCAAGGCTTCCTAACACTTTTTTTTATTTGAGTACACGTCATTACTAATTTTATCTTTTATAACAATACAATTTGATATTATTAAGTTTAACATTAATAATTTATCACTCTCGTAATTGTAAAAGAGTGACTATTTAATCTAGTATTCATTTTCTGTAAACGCTTTGTTTCAATAATTGATTGAATTCATGTTTAATTTTTATAACTTCATTAAAATACAGTAAAAAATAGCATTTATTGTTCATTATTATTTTTTGATGATTTCTATTAGACACTAACACTTCCCCTACGGCAGAGGTTCCCAAATGATGGGTCGCGACCCGGTACCGGGTCGTAGAAAGCAAAATGCCGGGTCGCCAATTTCCTAAAATAAATCTGTATATTTACTTTATAATTTCGTAATACCTCTCATTAATAAATTATTGGTACATTTGGTTTCTATACAGGTTTATCAAAGTAAATTATTTTTTATTACAACATATAAAAATTGTATGGACATAAATATACTATTTTATTTTACCTATAGGCCGGTAGTATAGGCTATAACAAATTTAGTGGGTCATGAAGGAAAAATAACCGGGGCGCGGGGGGAAAAGTTTGGGAAACGCTGCCTTACGGTGCTAAAAATACTTCCGATATGTTGCACTTTAGGAACCAAGTGAAAAACGTTGAAATCATTTAATCAACAAACTGTAATTCAAAAAAAAAAAAGCCGTTAATGGATATTTACGTTTGTATCGAATTGAAAATATTTGCTGACCATTCAAATTTTTGTATAAACAATCTTCACGTCAAACAATAATCACAACCAAGTTTGATTTCCTGCAAAAGCATTGTCAATTTAAAAAAAAATGGTCGAATTAATTCACTATCACTTCTTGATCAGTCCAGCTCGGAGCACGCAAACCCTAATCACTTTCATCTATTGAAATATAATACAAGAGCAGATTTACAGTCAAGTCGAATCATGGACCGTTCTCAAAACAATCAGCTAAGTCATCGGAGTCTATTGGTTCGCATACCGGCGCACGAATTCCGATATCAAACGTCAAGCCCAGCCTCGTTTGCCAGATCGAATGGAATGATTGTACAGTCGATAGCGTTTTAAGAATAAACAAAAGAATAAAGACATGATTTAAATAAAAAAAATTGCAACAATGTGATATTCTTGTTGGAAGAGACGTATTTAGTTCAAAAATAATTGTCAACAATTGTTGAAAGACTTCAGAAGTATTATTCAACGGATTCTAACTTGAATTATAATTTTCATTTACCCTAGACCAGGCGTGAGGAACCTGCCCATTTTCTTATAAACTAGCCGCTTTTCATTCAGAAATACATAGACTTGTGAGTGTTCCTTTAAACGAAATAAACTTTAATATCGAATTGAAAATCATCAAAAAAATCTCCATAAACAATGGATACGATATGTCTCTTATAGACAATCTTTTATCAAAAAAACAAACTAAACTTGCAGAAAAAATGTTATTTAAAGGTATAGTGTCAAAGGACATAGATCATACTAGGTATTGGCGTAGAATCATTTTTTTAGGAAATACAAGTCTTAAAATTAAAAAACAGCTAGCTGATAGTGTTAGACCTGCTTTTTACTGTAAAAACTCTTTAGGGAAATTATTAGTTAATAATAAAGATAAAATACATTACTTAAATAAATCCGGGATTTATAGATTGCAATGCTCTTGTTGTACAAAGTTTTATATCGGCAAAACAGAAAGAACATTGAACATCCGAGTTTTAGAACATATGGCAGCCTTTAGATTGAAAAAAGACACGCCTACTTTTGCTAATCACTTAATTTCGGAAGGACACGTGTTCAATCAGGAACAAGGGATAAAAATGTTACACCCAAATACGGACAGTCATAAGCTCTTTTTCCAAGAAATTTTAGAAAATAACAAAGCACAGCTGCAAAGTCTTCCGATTTTAAATGAAATATCAAACTTTCCCACATCTCCACTTCTATACCCTATATAATCATAAAATCATATAATCATAAAACCTTTGCCGACAAACAAATTATATAATTCTTGAAACTGTTGGCATTCCCATGGGCTCATCCTTTTCGCCAGCAATGGCTTTGGACTCAGTGATGCATTTATATCTTATATAAACACGAAACTTTCATTTGCTAAGCGTCAGTTCAAGTTCATCCGTGCACTTGAACGCCTGAAGATGCCGAAAGGCGAAACCCGGGTCGTTAGTGACAAAATCTGTGAGAATGTACATAGTTTGAACGATTCAAATTTAATATTGAAATTCCACCAAGCACCTTCAGTCGAAATCTTAGAGTATATATAAATTACTTATAATTTCATTAGATTGCCTTTATAATAAACAACCTTTGAAATTATTTTTGATGAATGAGAAAACAGATTTGTCGCAGTTTTTTATTGAACAAATTTGCTTTACTCTGTTGCCTTGCGGTAAGATCTCTGTATTGCAATCTTAAATTACCGGATTCGAGTAATGGCAACATTAATATCCAAAGTTGAATTTATATTTTCTCGATGTATTTAAAATTCTCACTGCATTCGTCTTAAGTTATCTTTCATGTTAATATTAATTTTATTTTTTATGCGTTTTTTACGCAATAACTGTAAGATCAACATGAAAACAAAATACGGATTCAGCGGTAACTTTGTAGAAATTTATTATAATTAAATTTTAGCACTTTGTTATTCCACTAATATGTAGTATCATCGGCTAGTTGTATAAAAAGAAGTTTTTTTTTATCTCAGCTGTATCATAAACATATATACCAGGAGTTTCAATATGCTTTATAAACAAGTTTTAATAAACATTATATCCATAATTATTTGAGGTAAAAAAATTACATATTATATTATATGTAATATAAATTAAATTTATGTATTTCATGAAATACAATTTAATCATAAACATATCCGTGAATACTTTTCTTATTACTACATCCTTGATATATACCATATTAAATATGTTTTTTTTCATACCGTTATAGTGTTGTAGGTATATCTATGTTGTTTATAAGTCAAATATGTAATGATTCGAAACATGCTTCGTAATATCTCGACTACTCCATCTTGTTTTCAAACGTTGTTTTATTGTGTTAGACTAAACAACAAATGATATTTAAAAAAAGCGTTATGTCTTTTTTATCGATATATTATAAATAAATTTAATATTTGTTAGTGCTTATAGTTCTTAAAGATCTTTAAGCAGTTAGTGCTCAGACAGAGCGCTAATTTATGCATATTTTTTGCAACACATTTTGCTACCGATTGACGCCTTCCCAAATTAAACACCTGCTCACCTTGTACGACGTAGGTGAGGAATCGATTCAGCTCTGTGGCGATTCTTTAGATACACCTCCATGGAAATCACTTCTGAATGAGATCACCAAAGCCTTCGGTTATTTTCACTAAATCTTCTTATTGTTCCGACGACCGACTATCGTATATCGTCTAAATCTAAATCTTTTAAAACTCCTAGTGTCGAGCATATGGCGTCTTATTAGGGGTATCTCTACAGAACTTCTGTTTTGAGAGAAGTAGGGACTGATAGATATGTATGGTAAAGGACTAGAGGTTAAAGTAATCGATACGAATTTGAACTGTCAGTTCAAGTTCATCCGTGCAATTGAACTGAAGATGTCGAAAGGCAAAACCCGGGTCGTTAGTGACAAAACTTGTGTAAATGTACATAATTTGATGGATTCAAATTAAAAGCATACATACTGTTTATCTCACTGAAGTTATGATTTGTTGATATAATTCAAAATTTCCATATAAAACTTTTTTTAATCCATGTCCCCTGCAATGATATACATATGAGATCTTAACGCGGATATTCTTCAGAAGTTTTTTTACGAGAAGTGTTTGTTACTCTGTCATTCACCCTCTTTTATTCTCTCAATTGCTTTTGCAACGCTTCTACTTTAGGATTGGAATGGTGGGATGAAATTTTTAGATTGAGATAAAACGCTTTTCCTTATGAGATGCGCAATGGAAGCCAACGACGTTTATCACTGCACCACCACTTACAACTTACACAATTCGTATCGTTATCTCAGTGTAAAAAAAATATTCTGTAACTAAGTACATTACTGATTTATAATAGAGATCTACCAACTAAAAACCGATTCAATCAACAAATTAATGCATATCAATTATCATTTCATGCTTTAAACTGGTTTTTTACCGATAAGTATTATGATGAGTAAAATGAGACTCAAAGTGGTTCCCGAAATCACCGATCGCCTCCTTATTGGGATTGACGTGTCAATTGATAACGAAATGAAATACTGCCTGATGCTTTTTTCCACACTCACTTCCATACGTGCCCACTACTGTTTGACAACCTGTCATTAAGATAGAGCTGTCACTTGACATTAGAACCGATTGAGGAGTCCATTAGCCATAGATGAGAGGCTACACGATAACTTCGTTTATTAGAGTATTCAAAACGGGTTGTATTTTTTTTTACATAGGTACTTTTCGGCTTATACTTGTTTGAATAAAATTTCCATCATTAAAGAAAACACTTCAGGGTTGATCTATAGCTTCTGATTTTTCACTATTTAACATTCTTTCATAATTCAAAATACATATTTAAGTTGTCCTGCAGTTTTTGACCGTTTGCCGTATTACCATGCCAAACTTTTGACATATCTGTACCCCTTCTATAATTTTCATAACACCGAGCACCCGTCGTCAAAAAAAAACATATATTTTAATAACAATCAAAATATATAAGCTGCTTGTTGCACTGGACTCAGCCAAATCCAGGTGCAGCGCGTACCCCCACCAAACTATTGACGTATACCACACTTTGGTAAACACTGCTCTAAAGGTTCTAAAACACGTTAATTCATTGATTTTTCAACAGATTTATGAATTGGTATTCAATTACATGGACGTGTGCAATAGTTAATTTTTCTGGCAGCAATCCGAATCTAAAAGACATAGCTCTCAACTAAAAAAAATCTAAAACTAAAATACATTGATATTTTTTTCCATATTTAATGGAGTTCTACCAAATAAATGCCAATTTAATAAATAGTTATTATTTTCTAGTTCTATTTTTCCATATTTACATTCTTTAACTTAGTTAATGTACTGAATAAATCTTGTAGAATTTGTTCCACAATAGGAAAGGACATTTTTGAAATATATATATAGTCAACCCTCTTAGAGCGTAGAGATTGGAAATACGCTATAGGAATACTACGTCATAGGACACTAGGCAATATACACAATTTGAGATTAGTTTCTTTCAATTGTATTTTGTGAATTGAACCAAATCAAACAGTTTTCCCATCTTGTCATATATTTCATAGAATACTTTTATAGAAAATCAAGGGACAAACAGCTACTGACAAATATTTTGCCGTGCACGTATATAAATATTCATGAAAATTATAATTTTACCATGAAAATTTAGCATTTTGTAAAAAAAACTACGCTGTAGGGGGACTGCCGCATACGCTATAGAAATAAACTTATCTATAAAAGGGAACGCTATAGGGGGTGTACTGTCTATGATATATTCTTTCTTTCATCATGAATGCTTATTTGTGTCATTCTCGTTTGTTTTTATTTAGTACGTCAGCCCAGGCTCTCTCATTTTCCTTGTGTATATTATTTGGTCGTAAATGTTATGTCAAAAACAGATTCATATTATACTGATATTGTAAGACATTCTATTATACTGTCACTAATTTAACCGTCAAAGCATTCTGAAAATCGTTATTAATTGATTGAGTCATACGCTGTGCTTCAAATAGTTAAAATATATTGAAAATTTGTAGTATACAATAATATTCTCACGGAACGATTGTAATTTTGCGCTCAAATGATTTTGTATAGTGTATAAACCTAAAACAAACAAATGGTTCAAAAAATCGATGTCGAAAATATGTTATGTTTGATATTCAAGTATTTTTTTTCCAATTAAACCACATTTTAAATTTTTAGTATTGTTGCTAAAACCATTTTTTCATGTGTCTATTTTAAACGAACAAACTGTTATAAAGACAAAAAATAACACATATATTACGATTAAAAAAAAACTACTTTACTTGGATATCAAACTGTTG
Source organism: Himalopsyche tibetana (assembly GCA_030503985.1). Classification (NCBI taxonomy): domain Eukaryota; kingdom Metazoa; phylum Arthropoda; class Insecta; order Trichoptera; family Rhyacophilidae; genus Himalopsyche; species Himalopsyche tibetana. Next base: position 5,453,628 of record JAPJYX010000015.1, read on the forward strand.
CCGATTTGCTTATTTCAAATAAACTTTATTGTTTTGTTTTTAAACTGGTGTGCAATCGTTTTCTATTAGAAGTTTTTAGAATTTGTTTACTGACTTAACAGATATGAATTAATATGAGCTACGGATCAAAAGATATTTACGTGTATTCTCTGTAATTATAGTTTTGAAATCAATGGATAGCTGTACATCACTTATAAAACTATAAACATTGTTGTGATATTATTAACAGCATATAACTTGAATTACCTGTTGAGTGTTTATCGTATAATAATGTATACACTACAATTATATATGTTTAAATTAAAAATCGTATTTTGCGGGTATGTCTTTTTGATTAATGTTGGTAATTAGCTTTGGCATCTTTTTGTGCTATGTTCTGCACGAAATGCGAATTCCTTCTCATTAGTATTCAGTTTGCATTTCCAAAAACAAGTGAAGTTAAGTTTTGCCTCACACGTTGTGGAAGACGTGAGGACCTGTTGCAAAGTTCTGTTTGTATATTTTTGTAAAATTCAAAACATGTTCGGTAGAAAAGTAATTGCTTTTATTTTCTACGAAAAACTATCGATCAAACGCAAATTCAACCGAAAAAGCCATTCTGAATCGTTTCGTGAAGTCGTGAAGTTTTAAGGTTATTGCACTTTTACGTGTTTCGAAATTTTCATTTTAGTCTTCCGAAAAAAACGAATATTTTTTGATTAAAATATGCAATATTTAAATAAAACACAATGGGTATATCTTATTTATAAAAATGAATGTTTTTTGTTCATACTTTATGCGTTGCCACTCCGTTCATCAAATTGCAATAAAACTTTGACAAACTCTTTTCTTGCACTTCCGTAAAGGTTATAGGCATATTAAAATTAAATTACAGTAGGTCTTATATATATTTCATTTTGACAACGTATCTTTTCACTTGCGCGAAAGTTATAGTACAATTACCTTAAAGTATAGTGGCGCGTGTGTCGTTTCATATACAATCCGCAGCAAACGTTAAACAGACAGAAAAAGAAAACATGCACTTCAATAAACACAATCAAAACACAAACACATTCTATCTTTGAATGGCATTGCAATGCTTACCGGGAACCGGCTAGTATATTATAAAACACACCCCTAATTCAGAGCCATCGAAATAAGAAAAAACATACGTCTTATAATCGAAGTTAAAGGGTTTATTTTATTTCGTATTTAAAATTGAATGTATGCTTTCAATTGAATGGTTATAGAAATGTTTTGTATTTTTTTCTAAAAGCTTTTTGGATTCCACTATTTATAAAAACACAATAAAAAGTTTACTTTTAACACCGTTAAAAGATTTTAAATCGATAAACTAATTCATATAGATTGTCAGTAGCTATAAGATCGGTTTGAAAGAGATTTTTTACTTTTAGCGTATCGATGTACTTAGAGAAATCGCATTAATACGTGTGAAACTGCGAAAAGCTTTCGGTATCGCAATTATTCAAGTAACAACCCAGCGGGGCGCTCATTAATGCAACATTTTTAGTTCGGTGTCTCGCATTAAAATTATCGTGCGATAAGGTACAAATGGTGACTGAGTTTTCATTGCGTTACGTTTTTTTACATACGTGCATAACGTTTGCAAATTGCACTTCTTTCTTTTGTTTTTCTTCTGTTCAATTGTTAAATTTATTTTCTAACGGCTTAACCCGTCCTAATTGATGTAACTCATTAGTTAATTATTTCTTAATGTAAATGTCATTTGTATTACCATTATCGTTTGTTTGTTTTTCTATCATCTCCTCTTTACCTCCCATTTTTATTTGATTTTTATTATAATATATCAAAATAGTAAAATTAAAATCATTCGTACTTAAGCAAGCATTTGTGAAAGTGGTCTGTCCAAAGATGCCTCTGAAAGAGGCGAAACAGGTTTCACAGTTTTATTACAATACGTGTAATAATCTAAGTTATTTTATTTTATATTTTCACTTCTTTCTTATGTACAAACTTATGTACAATCAATAGTCAGTAAATCGCCCTTTTTGAATATTGTGGTGGTCCTCAAATGATTTTCTCAAAATTTAACACAAAACATATTTTTTCACGTAAAAAAAATATAGTAAGCAAGCTTTTTCTTTAATGAAAAAGAATAAATCGGTTAATACAAACAGGCTTACTGGTGAAAATTTGAATTTCATTGTGCGCCTTCATACTACAAATATAAAGTCAATTTATTAATAATTAGTTTAAAATTAACAAAGAGCAAGATCGCATTAACTTTGGAATTACATATAAATACAACATTTATACCTGAATATTTTTCAATACTCATAAATCCTCTTTTCGGATGGTTTATTTATTAACACGGTAAAAATAATATAATGAAACCTATCATTCCTTTATCTTTTTTACACTGTTTTTTTCGCGTGGCTGTTACCCATCACAATTTGTTTTTATACGGCTCGCTAGAAGATTAAGGTTGTGCATGTCTGCTTTATATGGTTCATTCTCAAGATTTTGTCTCGGTGGGAATAAATTCAAATTTTACATACTTTAGGTATATTTTAGTCTTTTTTTTCCATAAATCAAGAAAATAAAGCTTCAATCATTTTTTCGCAATCATATTTTGAAAATTATTCGTCAACCAACGACCCTGTTTTGTTTTGATACCTTACAATTTCATTATATAATTATTGTGCAACTAAATACTTTGGTTTTAAATCGATTTGGAGTTGATGTATAATTCCCGCTTTGATAAACTTATGGTTTGTTAACCGTTGTTTAACTGAATACATAATAATAAATTCATTTTAATCAACAACAAATATCACTTACAATTCTACAGCAACAGGTGAATAAAGTTCATCGCAGATTTAACGAACAAAAACATCATGAATTCCCGCAACTGATCCAAAATAATCTTTAGATATTTTACTAATGAACTAGGTGTTGTTACAAGATGCTGCATGGAGAATTGCATGCTTTTTCATTCGCGATGCTATCGTATTCGTGTTTATTTAATCTGATGGTTTAATGTTTACATTTAGTAACGTTCTACCTTTACTCGAGGTATGATAATAACTTGTTGCGCACAACAATTAAAAAATATTGAAAATTAAACACGCAGAAAGCTACCATGCAGCTGCCTCGTGGATCTCACAGTAATTGCAATGTACAACTATTTAACAAGAAACAGGATCTTAAGATATTGCCTACATGTTTGTGTAAGAAGTATTTTGTATGACTTTATTTATACGAAATAAGTACACATATTCCTGTCGTTTTGTTTGATTAATTATAGTTTAATAAAAATGGTATCTTTTTTAAGAAACACCATCACAAAAATTATACACTAACACTGTTCAATTTTTTAGCTCTGTCGTTTGACAAAACATACAATATTATATAAATACATGATTTATTTCAATCAAATGTTGGAACCACTGTCAAGTGGTCAACGTTATTGACGTCAGCCGCAGTGCTCGCGGGCTTAAATCTCATTACGGAAGTTACATTTTGTGGGTGTTTTCATAGTTTTCATTTCTGTTCGATAGCATCGATGCCTAAAAATTCTTCACATTCATATGACCGCTAAGCCAAGGTGTAGCGAGAGTGATAGAGCTTTCATAGACCTATTCTTACATTTCTATTCTCTTAGAAAAAAGTGAGAGATGAACGACTGAGTAAGAAGCACTTCTATGAATATATACATAACGCTAAGAGCGGCAACGTGAAAAAATAGCATTTTTTTGTTGATTTTCAAACGTTTTAATATATTACTTTATATTTTGTCACCTTAACACTTGAGTATAGGATCGAAGAGCGACCCTAGACAAATTTGCGTAATATTTACATCTCATATATATAGTATCATTGTAAATTACAATAACAATTATCTTGATATTATTGGTGTTTAGCAAATAAGTGAAAAAAGGGTTTTGCCATGTTGATGCACCCCGTAAGAACTTGAAGGTTAATACCACAACTAGGTTAATAGATTTTTTAATATTATTGATATAGCTATTGAATATTGTCTGACATTTTCTTCAACAAAATTCAATTGAACATTATTTGAATGTTTAAAACCTATACCAAAAACCATATTTCATTTGAAATTAGAACAATTGTTATAGCTTAAAAGCATTTCAATCAAATTTATTTTTAATTTCATTTACACAACAAGTGATTAAAAACGACTAATCTATTTTGTTTAAGTACTGAAGTGGCAATATGATGATGGTTTGTGAAGTTATTAAACAGTTGGATTATTATGGTGTATAAAAATCTTTTGGAAATTATAATAAAAAAATAAGCAACGTTAATTTACTAAGCGAACGCAAGCGATCTTAAAAAAACAAGACTTAGCTAGTATTGCACTACTTTAATGATTTTACCAAGACGTGGCGCATACATTTTTTTCCGATACTAGTTTTTTTGTTTGTACTTAAATGCTTAGAAAACATCACATGACTGTTTTGTATGTTCTCATATGAATTCTTATCTTGATAATAAGCTTAGATAATAACTGCAGGTGAATTTTATTTGCAGAGAATACTGCATCTTTATCCGCAGTAGCTGATTATAAAGATCGGTTGGTTGCCGAGCCACGATGTGGCAAGATAAACGCACCAAAAAGACGGAAAATCACCGTACTTTAAAGATAACTTTGTTGAGCTTACCGCGCTGAATGAAGGCTGCGCGTAATTTATTTTCTGTAATTATAAGCTAGCTTTAATAAGCTTTGAGCTTTTCTCATGCGGACGGTATTGTTTCTGTGAGGCATTGTTATTATTTAAAGACATAGAGAAGTAATCTCTTACAAAGGCCCCTGAAACTGTCAGAAACATTAAAAAATTTATTTGTATAATCTTAAGTGTTCCTTTTTATATAAAACGGAAATCATCAGTGCCGAAGAAGGTTAAAAAATAACGGAATATAATATAATTTAAGATTTCGACTCAAATTGCTTGGTAGAATTTCAATATCGAATCGTTCGAATTTTGTACATTATGTCAGTTCAAGTTAATCCGTGCACTTCTATGCATGAAGATACCGAAAGGCAAAACCCGGATCGTTAGTGACAAAACTTGTGTGAATGTACATACTTTGAACGATTCAAATGGAATATAATATTATAATGTGAATGAGGGGGTTATAAGAAATTTCACTTTTGTAAAAGAAAAAAAAATGTCATAATAAACGGGAATTACAATTAGAATTAGGTACCGTAGATGCATTAAAGAAAATATTAACCTTTTACAATAATAAAATAAAATTTAGAGTTTATTTTAGCTTACGTCTATTGCAAATAACCGTAAGTATATTTAAGGAAATTGCGAGAAACTAAAAGAAAAAAAGATTTTTTTATTACAATAAGGACAAATAAAAACCTTTTTATATATATTTTTTTATCCATGCCAACTCTCAGTGTCGAATATATCTCAACAGAAATTTTTCTACGAGAACTGTTTGTTACTCAGTCGCTCAACCTTTCTTTTTCCAAAGAGAATAGTAAAGATATAAGGATAAGGCTAAGACAGGACTAGTGGTTAACTAATCGTTTTCACTACGCCCAGTTATTGAAAGATAGGAAGGTTGGGAGGGAAATTAAGACATCACAAACACCCATGCCTTTGAACAGAAATCGATCGAAAAATTCTGTTTGTACTGGGGCTCGAACCCGTGAGATGATCCGGCACGGAAGCCAACTACGCTAACCGCTGCGCCATAGGACCCGACAACCTATATAATTTGAATATATTATATTAAAATAACAAACAATCGCCGCATAATATAACAATTTACAGACAGACTTAACAAGACAATATATTATACGAACAATGATATTTCAAAATATTCGTGTTACATCCACTCAGTATCATCACTTCCATAAAACCAAAAAACAAAACCTGTCCACATATATCCCAGTTACCTCTCGATTGGCATGCTTACGAACAATTTTTTGGACTTATTTTTATTGCTGGAGATTATATTAGATTTTTATTTTTTCAAGCGCCTGAGCTTGAACGGCTGTCTTTGCCCAAAGCTTCAAAAAACTTGATTTTATCGCTCATTGAAATGATTACATCAACGCAAATAAAAATTAAAATAGTTTAACATCGTAATGTTTACTCTTCGCCGTATAAAGTAACGGATATTTTGTCGTTATTCACAAATATGTGTGAGATCCTACTAATATTCTGATAACCATGGTCATTTGCATACCAACGTGGGTTTAGAAGAGATAGAATAACCAAAAGTGCTCTTAAAACTATTTAAGATAGACTCTTTTTGATTTTTTTAAAATTATACGCAATCATATTCGTAGACACGTGAAAATAAAACTGAACAATTGATCGCTTGAATGGTGCTCACTGTCAATTCTTCGTAAAAAGACATCTGATTTATAAAGGTAATGCACAAATAAATTCACGTGTTTATTGTACAATTACGATCAAGATCGTCGTGTATACATACATGGTGGGTGAGGATTATCAATTTATCAGAGCTTTAGTGTTGTGAAATGTACCCTCGTATTTTGTTTTATTTGCTAAAGTTTATTACTCTTTTTCATATTATTTTAATTTAAAAAATGCGTTGGAGTCGTAAAACAACGAGTGTCCCAAAACATTACACCTCCGATTCTATAAGCCGAAAATTTTAACTAAGCATGTCTATTTTTACAATTAAATAAATAAATATAAAATATTTTAGTTTTGGTGGAATTTCATAGTTTTATTATCTGAACTGTGCTGTGATGTGCGTGATGCTAAAATAGATAAAAATGGTATGAATCTACATCATCGTATAAAACGTATTAAATATTAAATAAAACTTTTTCAGCTAATATTGTAAAAAAAATACTTGCAAATATAATTTCCTTTTTTTGGTTATGGACTTAAAAGGACTGCAATGAACTGGTGAGAAGTAGCAGTTTTCTGTTAATTAATTTGTATGTCAATCAAATGCAATAAATCAATTTACCGTTTTACTGAAAATTAATAGAGTCAATCAAGTAATAAGTTTCATATAAAATTTCGTCATATAATATTTTTGTATAAATATAATACATCGAAGCACGACATTTTTAATTGAGGTTTTTGTCGCAAAAAGGATGACATAATTGACGTAGGACCCTAACAATTATAGTTTAAAATAATCCAATTGTTATTACGTCATGTTTGAGTTCAAAGCATATTTTCATTATATGTTTAAAAGTTTGGCGTTTTGGGAATCTTTCTGAGGTGTGAATTAACTCGTCAATCACCGGCAACGATCGGTTGCGTCCGCTATCATCGACCTCGCCCGCGATCGATGATCTATAACGCAATCGTTTCCTTTGCCTCTCTTTTATCATAACTAGCACTGACCATAACCAATCGGATCCTTGAAAGTTCCACATTTCAAAACAATAAATATTGGACTGAGAAGACCTCCAATGAATACCACATCACCTTTTATCCCGTGCTGTATCAATGTTGACACTTTGTGACACCGTTGCATGAAATATGTACATATTCTCTCTCTCTTCGTTTTTTTTTTTTTGATTTTTTAAGAAATCATTTAAATTATATTATACTTAACGTTTTTGACGCTCTGTTAATATAAAATGGACTAACTTTTAAACAATCACAACTCACAAGTCAATGACAATTCAAAATACCTTATTTAATATTGGATTCGTGATGAGACTTGTAATTCCGGGATCCCGAGTAATAAGTTAATCTATAATCCCGCAATTCGTTAATATACAAATACAGACCAGATCAATTTTACAAATAAAAATATATTTACGCCAGTATAACTCTTTTTATTTCTATATCACATCACATGTTTTTCTACAAGCTTCACATTTTACGTGGTTTGCAGTAAAAAGTATCTGCTACATTTATTGAGGGATGGAAGTATACAATTTTTATTATTTGTCAATCTCAGTATCCCTGAATCAAAAAAAGAGTTTGTGGACGGATGCCTTGATGTATGTATGATATTTACAATAAAGATAATATACATATTATATATAACATCAATTTGACATAGCAGATTATAATATAATATTTTCCAGCAAGGTACTCGTCGAGGTTTAAACAATGTCACATACTAACTTAAGGAGAAAATGTAGCACATTGGCAACTTTCACACCTAAGATCATAAATCAAACACCTCACTAAAAAACCAACACATCTAGTGTCATCTCGTAAGAAATTTAAATTTAAAGTAATACCAGAATGTAAGAATAGTGAGAATTTATAAAACTGTTTTTTTATCGTTTAAAAATAATAAGCATATAAAATTGAAACAAGTAATAAAATATATAATCTTGTACAATTGAAACTGTAATTCGACATGGAGTCTCTTATCTACTAGCAAACGAACCGCGATATTTTAATAAATTACATTATATTTTATTGCTAAGCATATATTTTAAACAAACATTAAATAAGCTTATAAAATAAACCTGACTTTTGGCTAAAGTTTCTCGTGTATGGCTTAAATACTGTATTCGTTGGCCACTATTTATCTCCATCGGTCGATTCTCGATCGTTGATCTTTTACCAGTGGAAGAGGGCACCTAGCGCTCACTGAACCAATCAACAATATTTTATTTTTATTGCCTTTTGTTTTGATCATTAGTATTTTTTATCAATTGGGTACTTACTTATTGTCTTCAAAACAATGAAGATACAAAAAATGACAGCCTAAGTGTATTTATTAATAAAGTTTTCACAAACAACAAATACATAGTTTTATAAAATATTTAAACGTTTTGAGAAAGACTGTATTTATAATTTATATTATAATTCATCGTATAAAAATTGCTTTTACAGTTAGTATAATATTTAAATGGGTTATTTTTATCAGCCATTGTAAGTAAAAAGTACTATTTCATAATGTTTTTTTACCTCCTCGAATTAAGCTGAAGTGACAGTGCTTAGTTATATTGTTTAGTTTAATTTACGTATCAAATATTGCTACAAATCTCCGTTGTTTTATTTAAAAGATATATATATATGTAGATATATACGTGTTATTTTTAGTTTAAGTTTTTTTAAGTTTAAACAATTTATAATATGGTTTGTAATCTTACGGTTAACAACAAAAAAAACAGCAGTTTTTTAATATTGTTTTATTTCATTATTTGAAAGTTGTATTGTTTAGTTATAAATATACACAATACAACAGATATACCCGTATTTAAATTAAGGGAACAACCATACTTGCTTTCAATATAGTTTAATGAATTCCCATCCAAGCATTCCAACAGAAGTTATTCAACGATAACTAGTCGTTATTTGGTTCGATGCTTTATTTCTAGAATTGAATAAATGAAAATATATAGTTTCTATTAAAAAATTTAAACACTAACTATATATAGGTCAGTTGATGAAAGATTTCATACTATAATTCGATTCACGGACATTGCACCAGATACATTTATTTATGATGATTAAAAAATTATCACATTTTTTAAGAAAAAGAAACCATACTATGAATAGTTGAATAATTTAGTTATTTTTGTGTAAAAATAGGTAGACATAATAATTATTGAACGCGCTGTTTTTTTTCTGTTTAAGTGTCCTCAGATGTACAACTGTAAGGAAACAGGTTGTTTTTAATGTAGACTTATGAATCCGCTCTTTGACTCATTTTAAAATGAATATATGGAATCCGTCTTTCACTTTTATTGCTCTCGAGTGAATAGTTTTACGTTCAGGTCAAATGAAACAAAATCCGACATTTATTGGCACTGAACGGGGATTACTTGGTCCGGTATCAAAACCTGTCTGGCAGTGTAAACGCCACACATTCGTTATGTATTGAATGCATGCATAGTCAACATTAAAGATTTCACATTTCCAAGCTAATTAATATAAATCGACATCATACTGCATGCAACGTTACAAAAAAAGCTACAAGTATATCTGTGTTAAAGTAAAAAGAGTTAAGTCTTAAATTGATAATTTTCGGAAAAGCTAAAATGAGATTTGAATTTGAACTTGAATGTAAAATGTGATGTTTCAACTTAAAATTTACTCATCTGGAAACGATTATTTGATTGATCTTCTTTGTTTTTTCCACATATATGTATTTTAGTCAATACGGCATATTCAACGTATTTTTAATATTTTAAAACTTGACGCTTTTTGATTTTTGCACACGTATATATAAACCATAAATTGCGTGAAAATTTTAAAAAATGTAACATTATTCCTCAGATTAGAATAAATTATTAATATTTTCTAACCATATCCGCTGCTCATATGGAGCAAATAAACTACGAATCAATTTTTTGTTAGCAGAACCTTTCCTGTTAATAGTGTTTGTTACTAAGAGAGTAAGAATAGAAGAAGAGGGCTAGTGGCTAAACGCTTTCGTTTTAAGGAATCAGATAGGTTGACGAGAATTAAAGATATCATATCATTCGAACACAAATCCATTGATTGATTGAAAGATAATACTTTTCATAATATAAATTGCACCCGTGAGCATTGCATCCTAAACCAACGACGTTGACCATTTGACCACGAACCCTGCAAAACGATATTTCACACTGAAGTTATGAAACTAGTCTACGCTCAATTCCATTGTTTAACTGTTCGCATAGCCTTATTTTGTAATTAATGATACCAAATCAATCAAGTCCATTACCAAAATTTGATCATTTGTATGCTTTGTAATATAATCATTCAATATTGAAATAATTTTGACGTCCATTAGTGGTTATATCATCGGAAAATATTTTTAAATCCGCTTTTGTATTGAATTTCTATTACCCGTCAATAATTACAATAACGTCATAAATTATAATGATACATCGATATATACTAATGAGACTGCCATGCTATGTTAATAAAAACTTCTGTTTTAGTGCAGCGGAGGAAAATGTAACACAATATTACTATAGAAAGCGCACTATAAGCTCTTTAGTTGAAACCTGTATATTTAGGTTAATGCAGTTGCTGATTGATTGTGAATAATTAATCGGTTAAGCGCGTAAACCCGTTTTATATTATAATACGCATGGAAATCTTTTATTATATGACACACAATATAACTGGTTATAATAAATTCAAAAATAAATAATCCTTCAATGCTACATGACAGCAGAATCTTTAACAATATTGACGATTGTATTATGAACAGGAAAAATATATATTTCTTAATGCGCCTGTCTATCTGTTTAGTGAATGTTGGATTTTTATTTCGTATAGCTTTTAATGTATCTTTTTAACATAGTAAAATTTATCATTTGAGAGTATACAGATTTTGAAATCAATTATTAACTATCTATCAGCTTAAATGTTACCCATGGAGAATGTAAAGTTCGAATCAATGTAGTCTTTGAATGATTAATAATCACCCATACAAAATACGACCGCCTATCAGGTATTCTAGATTCTCGGCGAAAAGAAGTCGGACTCAGTTCGTATATGGTTTATTTAAACTCGAAAAAGCTATCGGTACTTTCAGTTTATTTGCAGTTTTTAAAGTAACGGTGGACAAAAATGAATCTTTTGCGAATTTTAATGCAAAAACACAATTTCAATTTAATAGCTTTACATTTTGCAACAATAAATAAAAATTAATACTCGGTGTATTAAAACTAATATTGTTTGGATGACACACTTGGAAAATAAATTAAAACATCTTTTACATCGTATTTCTCACCACTAAGAAATGTAATAATTAATACCTCAAATTACCATGGTTAAACAAATATGATAATAATTATTAAGTCGCAAATACTTTTTCTTGTACATATGTATATTGATAAACCATATTTTGATAGTGGAACTTTATTTTGATTCATTAATCATTAATGAATGGTTTCAATTTGTTTTTAAATAAATTGGTTATTAGATTAAATTGAAAATAGGAATCGGGAATTGAGTCTAGACCCGTCTGATCAGGAAAGCAAACTCTAACTATCTTGACTATAGTGGGTAATATATAACATAATAGACAAAAAACAATTACAAAAAAATAGTTTAAAGGCTGTCACAATAAACATAAATAAAATGATTAGTGAATGTTTTACAGTTTTAGATTAGTCTTATTCAATATTAAAAGAGAAAATATACGTACGGTTTCTTTAGTTGAAATATAAAATAAACCGCATTCATAGTATTTTAAAGAAAATTCCATATCCTGTTATATTTTATATTTCAATTTTATAACAACTTCCTTTAACTGAATTTCGACTTTATTAGCTATTAATACGAATATTTTAAGTTCTTTGAAAATAAAATATCAGACATTAATAAAACTATTTTAGGAATAGTCCTACAATCCAATCTAGTCAAATCGGTCATCGTAAAAATATGTGAAACATTTTGTAGTGATTTTATGAAGCATTTGATATTTTTTATTGCTCGTATATTAAGCTCAGGTAACATATTTCGACGAACCGAACGGGTTGGCAGTTGGTAAATCTTTAAGCTCAATTCGAGCGTCTGATAAAATATGTAACGAGATATCCCCGGAGGCACTTTTACCTTTTGACAGACAATTAATTATTTGGTCTTAGATATTTAAGTAGGTTTATTATATAGAACACGTCGTATTTCATTAAAGCAGACTTTTTAGATTCCAGAATGTTAATGTACATCATATTGTTGTAAAATTCTTTGCAGGAAAAATGCAGTCTCATATTAAACTTTGCACTCGTAATGCGTTATTTAGACTTTTTGCGCTATTGAAAACATTTATCATAAATACCATTAGAGGTGAAGTGAGCCAAATGGTATTTTAGAAACATAATTGTCAGATACATTGTAATATTCTACACGCCTTAAAGTATCCTAATTAGTGAAGTATGAAAAATATTCAATCCACCAAAACAACAAGTAAAGACGTGAGTGTACTTAAAATCCAAGAAAAAGTTTAACCATTTTACCTGTTGGCTCACTTTACCTTTCAAAGACTCCTGAGATATTTTAATTCTTACTTTTTTTTTACATACAACGATTATTTTCTTTTTACTGAAAAGATTAAACAAATTTCAATCAAATTAATTACTCACTAGTATCATCTTTGCATTGTTTTTTCTTCTATAATTTTAATGACTTTATTTATTAATTACTTTTTAAAATAAATTATAAAAAATATCTTTGTTTAACGTTATTCTTCTTTTGACATTAAATAAAATTGTAAGTTAATTACACGATACCCAGTTTATCTAACATTTACGTATTATTATGAACATATTCTACGATAGTTATTTTAGCAGTCAACTCTTAAAGTCCGCTCTCAATGTGGAGCATATGGTCTCCTAATGGAGGTATCTCAATAGACTTGTTTTACGAAAACTGTTTGTTACTCAGTCGCTCAATCTCTCTTATTCAAAGAGAGTAGTGGGTATATAAAAATAAGGCTAGGACAGGATTAGTGTTTAACTAATCACTCTCGCTATGTACAGTTATTGAAAGATAGGAAGGGTGGGAGGGAATTATTATACATCACAAACCCCCATTCCTTCGAAAAGAAATCGATCGAAAAAATTCTGTACGTACTGGGACTCACGGTACGGAAGCCAGCAACGCTAATAGCTGCGCCATTGGACCCGACATCAAACACTTAGTCAAAGATAAAAACTTAACAAATATAAAGTAGTTATCTGCACTTACGATTTTCAAATAATCATATTTTGACATCTTATGTTTAGCTTTCCAAAATGAAATGAAAAAGACAGAAAATGTATTTTTTTGATTACCCAAATATAAGTGGCACTTCGTAATATATTATACTCAATTAGATTCCATCAACACATTAAAAGATGTCATTAAAAACTTAGTACATTTTGGAATGTCACTTTTCAAATTGCATCTGCTATCTGCTACGCAAGACGGAAACTGGATTACCTACTTACCGCATTATAATATTGTTATCTTTATAAAAGCACCACTTAATATCCAAAATAATATAGAAAGCCGTTTCGGAATGTCACTCTTCAGTCTTCACACATAGTATGTTGCAAGAAAATGTATTATGTTATTTTAATTTTAACTTCTTACATGTACGTTGAGCGAAGCTTTTACTGATTTGAATTAACCGGACTATCCATCGATAACATTGTATCCACAATAAGAATCGGGAAACCTGGAAAAATTCTGACGGTTACAATATCTCAAAAAGCTTTAAAAAAATTACAATAAAAACAATTATTTATTTGTTATAACGAAGTCAGTTTGTACAAAAAATAACTTTAGGAGTGTCATTATCTGGCCAGTATCGTTAGCCACCATTTATATTGTTATTACATTTATTAATTGTTCAGTCAATTATACAGACACGTCTAAAAAGTAAAATTGGACTTAAATATCATTATCTGTTACACCTGATCACGTTAATTAATGTTGATTTCTTTCTGGGTTACTAGAAGAATATTTTGTTATGTTTAATTTCATATATTTGTATAAGCATTTTATTATTAAATTTTTTTTTTTTTTTTAAACCATGTCCGCTCCCAATGTGGAGCATATGGACTCCTAATGGAGTTTATCTCAACAGAAGTGTTTCTACGAGAACTGCTTGTTACTCAGTTGCTCAAACTCTCTTTTTCCAAAGAGAGTAGGGATAGAAGAACAGGGCTAGGACAGGATTAGTGGTAAGCTAATCGCTCTCGATACGCCCCGTTCATAGGATAGGATGAGTGAGAGGGGGGAATTCAAGACATCACATACATCCATGCCTTTGAACAGAAATCATAAATCGATTGAAAAATCAATTTATAAAACTGTCCGTACCGGGATTTGAACCCGGGCCCTCTGTAGCGGTAGCCAACAACGTTGACCACTCGACCACATAGGCGGCTAAATTAAACAATTATTTTTAAAAAAACTTGAAAACGATAACATTTTTTATTATTTATTGTGACCAATGCTTTTTCTACTATCTCAAATATGGTTGTTTGGAACTAGTGAACCGAAAATCGATATATACATCGACATATTATATATGTCTATGCTTTGTACGTATTTATACGACAGAAAACGATTAACTAACATTATATCCGAATGACTAACTACACCGAGTTCTACCTGTGTATACTACTACTTTCGGGAAAACTTTAAGGAGCGTCAGTCTACCGACAATAGAAATAACAAATATATTTTATAGTAACCAGGGATCGTAATACCGGTATTGCCGTAACCGGGATCTTAATATTCGTGATTTTTTTTCATTACTGGTTTTTTAAAATAAGAAAAACATCCAAAATCATTATTTTTATTTTTAAATAAAATTGTTAGCGATTAATTAACATTTTTTAAATCATCTAACCAATATTGACAGATTTCATAATAAATATATATTTTTAATCGTAATATTTTACAAAAATCACTCGTTTATGATATATTTTATAACGACGGTATTTCATATGAAATTCCGATTTTGATTCACTCGTGTGATTTTGCAATCGCTAGTCGTAACATTTAAAAAGTTTTCTATTTTTCTAGTACACAATATTAACGTATTTTAATACGATATTTATATATTGTTAACTCTTCATACTTTAAATCAACTAATTATATATTTATTCAAAAAAAAAAACTGTAATGAAAAAGTTATCAAAATCGACGTCGCTTATTTCATATATTGGACGTGCTTAAAACCGCTGAATTCAGCGATAATAATCGTTGAGTTTATGTTGAATAATTTGTCAGAGTGACAGTCAGACAGGTTGGTTCATTTGCATCAGTGCGATGTATATAATCAGGTGCGATTCCCGCGGTGGCAACTCTTTAAAATGCAATGATTGCATACAGGTTATCCACACACTAACATTCGTATATATTATAATGGCGACTATATGACTTCATTTTATAACTCAAATCTTCTTAAATCACACATGTATTACATACCTTTTGACACTTTCATGCTGTTTTATTTTTAATGATATCCACTTCCACTTATCTCTTAATTATAAAGAATTCTGAAATCCTGACGTAACTTGAGGAGTAAATATTTGATGAATTCTAATAAATGAAAGACAAATGTATCAAAAATATTATTACTCAAACGTCTATATTGCTTCATATATACGTACGAATGTGTTGTCACAGTTTTTAAGCAAATCGATCCTAAAATTCTCTAGTGGTTAGTAATTCATTTTTTCTTCTTTAATTACAAATACTTCGAGAGGCGTGTTCAATTTAAGTTTAAGGAAAATATCATGAATTCAGCTTGTTCAATAGAATTATCTTTCTATAAGAAAAATATTAAACTACTCGAGTAATATAGAGATAAATGCTTGTTTTTTAGAAGAAATAAATTGTTGATTATAAGTAAGAAATTGAGACAGTTATTAATTGTTTTATTATCAGTATTTTAAGAAGCAGTAATAAACCAATTTTTATGTGTGTAAATTGAAGTTATATATCTATATAAGTCCACTTATAATTAAGGTAAATAAACTCGTATCTCAACATAAATGGTTCTGCGATAACTGCTTGTTACTCATACGCTCAACACTTGTTTTTCAGAGAAAGTAGGAACATAATTATAAATCAATTATTAGATAATCACTTTTAATACCACCTGTTCTTAGGGTCAAATAGGTGGTATGTTATTCAGACATGTCTTTGTATACAAATCCATAAATGGAATTTTAAAAATCCGTACTGGTATTTGAACCGATGAACACCGCAACTATATCTACCTACGTTGACCACTCGACTACTGGTCTAGTATAGATACCATAAGCACAGAATTTTCAGCGATGCTTCTCTCTCAGAATATGAGTAAACATTTTTAGACTCGTGAGCGATAAAACAGTTTCCATTTATGCATACAATATAAATATACTTTTAAAGGTATTATATGTGAATTTATTTTAGTAGCTTATTACGATTTAGCCCGTTATAATCTACTCGGTTCATTTCAATAAGTAAATAACAAGCTTCAATAAAAATATTACAGTTATAATCAACAATTAACGATAAACTAGTTTTTAGCGTTTTGACTTATAATCTTTCTCGTATAAATAAATATACACGAGAAATTCTCAAAAAGTTGTTCACCTTATAGTCTGGCTGCGAGGACGCGGCAATGTGACTTTTTGTACGCGATATATCATATAAAAAAATATTATTTATCGATTTTTAATCAATAGTATAATTTAATTAGATTTTTTATGCAATACGAAATCAACTTTTATGAAATATTTTGACGTGCATAATAAACTTATCAATATTTTTTTTCTTTGCCGTGTTAATGATATGCAATTAATTATTTTCGGTTGATTAAATGAAGTATATCCATGAAGGAGTTAAGCCCAAAATCCAAAGTTAAAATGATAAAAAAAAAAAAAGTTATGAAAGAATGCTCGTTTTGAGACGGTTTCATTACCAAACGTACATAAAAATTGTGATAAATCTTTTGGTATGTTGCTAAAATTTTGCTTAAATCTTCCTTATTTCATGCACAGGTGTACATGAATACACAAAACTATTTCATCACCGTTCTGACTAAAAACTTATTTTAGAAGGAAAAGTCGTGTTTTAAAGTAAATTTTTACATTCTAATGTGATTGTATTTAACATTCTATAATTGATATTTTTTTTGTAAAATCATAATAAAATTGATATTCTAAGTAAAAATAAATATTAGATGGACTCCAAAATAGTTGTTTCGTTATGTGTTTGATAAAAAATAAATCTTAAAAAATTGTGAGTTCCACCATGATGACATTCTGCTTTCATTTTACTGAATTTTTCACCTCATATATTATGACTTATTCACTTTTTCAATGTAAATTGTATAGCTTAGTTGAAGGATATATAATTTAATTCAAATATTCACATAAAAATGCACAAAGAAAAACTGTTGCATTCTGAATTGTTGAAACGGAGTAATATTTCATGAAAATTGCTTCAATAACAAAATGGCTATTATATTCTTTATGTTGTATGCACTTGTAAATGTTGAGTTATAATATTATTCTTTTGTTTAAAAGTATACATTCATTACTTCTTTTCATAAAGAAAATACGCAACTTATAAGATTAATATCTCTCATTTTATATGTTAAATCAACTCATTGTTAATATCAAATTAACTACTGTACACTAGGTAATGATATTCCTTGGAAATCATTATCAAAATTTCTAAGATGGTAAACGTAGGATGTGTGACCGTCTGATCCCTTATGCATATTTATTCAAATAAGTAGTTTTTTCTTTTACTTTTTAACATCTTTTGAATACTAACATTCGAGTGTTAGAAGTCGCAGGCAATCATTGCATTTAGTAACATGCCCCACACATAATCTTAATAAAAAATATTAATAAAACAGAAGTTGACAACAATGATCTTTCAATAAAATGTCTTTAAAAAAATCAGTATTCTGTTCAATCTTAAAGATTTATTAAAAAATAACACTCTTAGGTACTGATTTATTATCAGTTAAAAATACTTGTCACAAGTGAATCTGGTCCTGACCTTTTAAAACAAAAGTAGAATAAGTACGAAATAGTGTTTTATTTTTTTAATATAATGATATTTCACTTAGATATGACAGTGAAACACCTTACACATAATCATAAAGGTTAAGATAATATCTAATTATCAAATACGTTAGACAAAAAATAATAAGCCTATAAGTTGCTTCTAGAAAGGTGTTATGACTAATTAAATACTTTTTTTCTATATTGAATATTTGGTTTCGCAGAAAATACGAGAAGATAGCTGGCTTTATTTTTAAATCGATAATTTTATTTTAGAATTCCTTAAATAGTTTTTTCAACTAAATATCAGAAACACCGTTATGTGTCGTGCGAGCTTTTCCCTATATTATAATTATTGAATGTAAATGTTTTTTCTTTTAATTTTTCTTAAAATATTATACATATTTCGGTTGCAGGATATTAAAATTAAAACGCAGACAAAAAAATAAGCCTAAAGTTTTAGACGATATTTTATAATTATAATTTATTAAATATTGAATAATTCCGTTAGGCACATTAAATATTTATTGTTAGTGTGAATGAATTACAATACTGTTATATTACTTGCAAAAATTCCAGCATTATTTAAACTTCCTATAAAAAAACGTGTATTGTATCCCGATCAATCAATACCAAAACCAATCATACATATTATTATTCAATAGTAAAAAAAAAATACCATTCATAATTATTACTGACGAGAGACGAATGAGTTTTTACTAATATTTATCACTGTCATAATAGATAGCATTGAGAAAACTATAAAAATATTACACTTAAGAAACATTACTATCTTATCAAACAGTTCATCAATTCACCAAGCACTCAAATGTTACGATTGATTTTTAAAAAACTCATAAATATTCAAAATGTGTGCTATTTTTATGATAACTATTTCCAATCTTAAAAGTACTATTATGAACTCAAGTTTTATAAATGATACGGTTAATTAAACAAGGTGAAAAAATAAAAAAGTGTTTTAGTTATATAAATATTAATAATTACATAGTTGATAGATATATCGGTTTATGCCTTCGTCATAATTTCAACTACTGATTTGTAACCTTATTGATGACAACGTCTCTTGCTAGAGTAAAATCAAATTATATTTCATCGTTAATTTATAGATTTTTTTATGCAATACATTAGTTTATAAGTTCGAATAAATGCCGATTACTGATACATATAGAGAAAAACACAGTGAAGTTTATTAATTTATTCGTCTGTCTCATAAACATTGACAGGAGGTAATTGTTTTCTCGGACTACAGTAACGTCAACCAAATACACTAAAAATATAATTTTAACTATTATATATTTTCTTTGAATTTCTTAGTTAGGCCTGGTAATTATGATTACATTATCAAAATCTAAATACATTGATTTTGTATAAAAGATTTTTTTTTTTTGTTTTTCATTGGTTTTCGTTCCCTGGTTTTGATTATAATTTATGAGTGGAGTCATAAAATATGTAACGATTTGAATATTTGGACGGTGATAGGAAAAGGTTTAGTGTCTTAACCCGCACGGTGTTCAGTGATTAATGATTGCGCTTGTTGAAACCAAAGTAGTGACCCACAGTTATTAGGGTTCATTTTGACCGCATACCACTGCGCATAAGATGATTTTTAAGAAATATCTTTATTTTAATCAAGGCTTGATTTTTTGTTTTGAAATCTAGAAAAAGATGTGTCAAGAAGTCACTGTTGAATAAAAATCTAATAAAAATAGTATTACAACTTTCATTTTGTAATAGTAAGTAGTTAGTCTTGTAATCAAAAAAATAATTATACAAACTTTCATGAAGATAATCACACGACCTTTTAGAGAGGCTTCGAAAACTTCAAGATAAACGACTCGATCATTCATAACCTTATGTTTGATTAAAGCCTTTGGAAATGAAAAACTATTCAGTCATCTCAAGCAATTAAAACACGTTGTTTTTTCCAAAACAATTATCTTAAGTTAATCCACTCATTTATAAAAAAAACATATTTAGCCGATCATTGACTAATAATTATCCGTGGAAATTAATTTTTTTGTAATTTTAGTATGGTATTCAAGTTAATCCAATATAAAAGATATTTTACTTTTCTTATGTATTGTTTCTATAGGCAATTTCAATGATGGCGTGAAATTCAGAAACTTTATATGAAGTCTATAAAAACTAAGTTATAATTATAGTGTTAAAACGTGAATCAAAGAATAAAATTCAAAATGTCTGCCACCGCAAATCGTCAGGTGAAACAGGCAAGCTCCGCAAATATTCTTATGTGTAAACAATGGTGGAAAGTGTGTTGGATGTACGGTGATCAAGAAAAATACTATCGACACCTTTACGGTAGAAAAGCAACAGGAAATAGAAATTTCGGACACACGCCGGCCAAAACGAATGGAGTACAAATCACGGAGCTTACGGACGATTTCTTACTAGGAAACCAAACAGAAATTACGCCAACAGATCCAAGCTTACATCCAAATGGAATCAAACATAAAAGAAAAACAGCTTCTAAAGTGCCAAGTCCAAACTTGTATGCATTTCAAGATCCGTATTTATTTGGTACAACTCCTGAGACGTTATATGGTTTCCAAACTGGTTCTCCACAAACACCGTCTCCTAGGGGTCAAAACGGTTTTGATATACCTCCAAGAAATGATACAGAAAATAGTGTCGTTTCAAATTATATAGAAAATCTCAATACAGATATAAATACTGATAGTTCAACAAATTACAATAGCAACTTTGCATTAGAACAAATTGAAAGGAATAACAGAAGACCCAATTTGCAACCATTAATTTTACCGACTACTCACAACGGTGGAAAATTCGAACGCAGTACAACGACTGTTTGTAAAAACGGTAGTGCTGTTGTTGTTACAGAAGAGGCTACAATTAATTCTGAAGGTGTTGTGAATGCAAATGTCAAATATAAACGTACGTCTATTCAGAGTTCACCCCCAAAGTTCGAAAGACGAAATTTCGATGGTGATCATGAAAGTTATGTGACAGCTGGTGGTGGTGCTAGAGATCGAAAAGGAATATGTGGTATCCTGACTCCTGGTGAAAGTGCGATGGATTACATGGATGGGCAAGGTATGACTACGACGATGGTGACCGTAACCCAAACTGCTGTGAAGCCATGCAATGAGTAAGTTTTGTTTGAAAATATTAAACAATATCCTATTTAAATCATTTAATTAAACTCAAACACAAGTTACTTTTTCTTTATCAATTGAATCCGATACTTTTGATTATACAAATAATAAATTTTCAACAAAACACTTATTTATATTTTTTTAAGCTTTTGTAATTTGTATTTTTTTAAAAACTTACTTTTAAACGGACAAATTTTATAAATATTTCAATTCCTCCTATTTATGAATCTGTGTTGATTTACAATTACACAAATTAATATTATAATTCGACAAAAATACGTCAGATACGTAGATATTGATGTTTTCTTTAATATTTATACCTGTCAAGATGTTATAAGAAAAGATGGAATCATATTTATTTTAAATTTACAAATAACGTACAACAATCATGATAGTTTTAGTATTATATTTATATAACACAGTAATGACAAAATATAAGTAAAGAAATATTTTTACATTTCAGCCAAGTGTTTATTATAATAATCAAAAAATGTCGTTTTTTTTAAATGTTGATAATAAACCTGTTAAAGTTTTTTAAATAAGTATTTATACTTAATTACTAAAAAAATATCCGATGTCATTAAAATGCTTTTAAAACACTTTTAGATTAATTATGATAATCATTCAAAGTGTTGTTTATCGGAAAAGAGAGAGCGCTCAATTTATTGTCTTGTTGAATCTGTCTTCAATACAAATATTAAGTTTCTTACTTTATTACTTAGGTAATTATATGCTGTTAGCTGTAAAACCTTTCCATTAGATAATAATACAAACATATACATTACTCGGATATCATTGTGCTAGATATATTTTATCTTTAAAACAGAATTTAATTTACTTCAATTTCTGTATTGGTATGTAAAGAATTCTTATACCGTATCGTAATATATACTGATGTTTCTGTCTTTTTTATTCATGATAAAAATTACAACATAACTATCAGTATTTATTATGAAAAATGTAGATTATAATTAATTTGGTTTCGATAATGCAGCTTTTTGTTAAAGGTAATTTTATTTATCTAAAAAAGAACCATTTTTATTGCCACAATGACATCTGAATATAAAAATCTTAAGGCGATGCGTTTTATATTCTCAAGTTCATTTATAACTCAAATCAGATACATTATATTATGGAAGGTCAGACAGAAATGGCAGCATTTATTTGCTTTACTTTGAAAGGGTTTTCACAAACAGTTATTTGTTGAATACCTTTTAAATTCAAATTATTGTATACCTTAGGTCGGGCCCGTATTTTTTCTGGTACACATGGTAAATTAGACATTTTTTAATGATTTTTATTAGTATAACGCCAGAATTTTTTTAAGTTGGTCACTCAGTCAACGCGTGGAGAAAATAAATGAAAGCACCAATGCCAATAATTTAAATGTTTTATTAAAATAATCGTTAATTGAAATTGATTTTACTTATTCTACTCTTCATTATTTTAACAATATTTACGATTAAAATTGAATATATAACATAGCTTTCTAATTTTGCATATTTTTATTTTGAAATTAAAAAATAATTAAAGATATGATATATAAACAACAGTCAACTTTCCATCGGAAAGCTTTTAACATTAAGCAGAAATATAATTAATATTTACCTGATTGTCATTTAATAAAGTTATCTTATAGACTTTAAAATATTGGATATAGCCAAAACATACGAATATTAATCTTATATCAACACTCTTGAACGGGATATGGCATCGAGTCGATTTGACACGGTAGCCTAGTTTGGTACGACATGTAGCCCCCGATGTATGTATACACGGCAAATTCGTGATATTCACAGAATACGTGAATATCATATTTGCGTGATAGCAAAACATCCACATTTCAAAACTACCGAGATAAAATCTCATACTTGAGAAGTGATATTTAGTGATTTGAATCTTCCCCGTTTCAACATGAAACACCGTGTATTTAGTTAGTTGTATCAATATGTACACTTCCTCTTTAGAAATCAAATACATTCATTGTAATAAAATCATATATGTAGGAATACAAAAGAAGTAAATTGAAAGTTTATTAAGCAACCAAAATCATAAATTTGAGTTGCATATTTACGGTTTACTGTTTTAAACATAACAATAACAATGATAAAAAAAACAATAGAATAGATAAAAGGAAAACGGAGAACATTGACAGAGAAAATAGATAACTAATCCCTTTCGTTACGTCCTTTGTTTTATACTTCTATTAGTAAGAGAATTTGTAGAGATCACCTACAACATGTTTTAAGAATCGAATAGGGGTGTATAGAGGTCAGAATAATACCAAAATCCATGCAACGCCTTTTAACACAAACTTATAATCGACGGAAAAATAATTGACACCGCAACCGGATAGGATGTAACTCCCGTGAGCTTTAAACACTTAACAAGATAAACTGTTTTAAACTTGCATAGATTTATTATAGTTTTTTCAACATAAAATTTTTTATACAGATGGAATACGTGCACAACAATAAACCCCACACATAAGAGACAACGGTCTCAAAACGACTTAAAAATAAAACGTTTTCTAAATTGATATTTGATCATAGATAATATTTTTAAATCATAGATAATATCATAAATGTTTTTAATTCCCATACACAGAATTTCACGGTTTGACGTTTTACAAGTTTATCACTTCATTATTTTTATTTACATATTTCTAAAACATTCACTAGTAATAAACACCCACGTACTTATCTATTTATTTTATTTTTTACGTGTATCTATTATCACAAATAAATATTTAAATCATAAATCTATATTGAGAATATTTGAATCGCATTTTGTGGTGTACAAATAAGACTTTATATAATAAAGTGAGTATGTATTGAGATTCTTTTTGGTATTCTGTTCGTTCTGTGACTCAAACACGTGAGATCTATCACGGAAGCCAACGACGTTGACCACTGCGTCACGGATCCATACCAAATATTATATCTAAACAATTTCTTAAGAAAGATTCTGGTTTTTAAAAAGCGTGTGGATGACAATAATAATTCAATCATTTTCAAATACTGTTGGCAAGGTTCACTATAAGCAGAGTTTGTTTTCCTATATACTTCTACTCTTCCACTGAAATCTCTATAATATATAATATAACTTTACCATTCTTTACGGATATTGTCCGTGAAGCTAAGATAAATGGTAAAAATATTACTTTGAACTAGGGATTCTGAAGTCTCGGGGTTTTCAAAGTCCCGGGACTCGAAGCGTGATAAAGTCAAAGTCCCGGGACATCCCGAGACTCAAGACTTTTATTTCCACTTCAATAAAATTATAATTTTATTAAAATTAAATATTTGTATGTATGTATGTATGAATTTATGTATTACATACACTCGGCGCCTTTTGAAAGTACACACCAGTAAAAATAGCGTTTTTTCAAGACAATGTTTAATAATTATTATTTTTCTTATGTAATGGATGTGTGCAATGCTTACGGCTATTTTTTTACTAAGAAGGGATGATACATGTAATGAAAAAATATCAATGAAGCTGCCGTCAGGAGTAAATTTATGACCGTAATTTCACAATACAATGTTTAGACCTTTTTTATCCTATTGAGATATTGGTATCTTTGTGAAATAGTGAAAAAACATTTGTACATAAAACAACATCAGGTATAAACATTTAATTTTAACATTTTGTAATTTGCTTTTGCTACAGTTATATTACAATATATAAACACATGGTATATGAAATTAAAAATCCCAAACATTTGTTTTTCTATCATCCTTTTTTTTTTAAAACCCCGGGTAACTGTCACGTCCCGACCATGTCGTGTCCGTTTTCTTGGGGCTCTCCTCTTATATTTGATTTCATTTAATACACATCAGTCCTTCTGAGGGTTTCTTAACCACAAGAATTGTTTTTATCTAAATTAAAATGTACATGTTATTAGCACATTATAAATCACAGTCACAACTTCTGGGACATTTTCCAAAAAAGTCCCGGGACTTAAGACAGCAAAAAACTCGACAAGTCAGGACTTCTCGACACAGAATCCCTACTTTGAAATGAGTTAATCGGAATTTTTATCTCTAGTAATATTACAATATATTCAGCTAGTTTTCGTTGGAGGGTAAACCATTGATAAAATGTTTATACATTAATTCAATTTTCCCTATCCTGTACTTATTACTTATTTTACCTTCAACTTCGGTATAAATAAGATGTCAAAGATAAAGTAATGCTCACCCATTATTAGATTACAAGTTCCGATGAAATCCGACAAAGTACCCTGATTTGTTAAACGGCTTTTTCTACAATTTCTCTCTCATATAAAGCCTTCTATTTAATACGACATCTCAGCAGGCATTTGAGAGATCTCAAATACGATTACGTACTCATTGTCGACGCATAAATTTCGACCTACGATACTTATCTTAAGCTTACCATGGAATCTTTTACATACAATATAGCTTTTTCACATTTTTTTACATGAATTCAATCAATGTTGTTTTTTTTTAATCGGAATTTTACAAAAATCATATTTTATCTTTGTCACTACTATCATATAACCGTTTTAAATTTGCATAAATTTATTTTCACGCTTTATTTGTTTTAAATATACGCAAAAAAAAAACTCTCCAGCTAGTATTTTCTTTAGCTTTCTGTTGGAAGGTATGACTGTTTGTGATGCCTAAAATTCTTTTCTTGCTTGTCTCGTCTAAATTATATCCCTCGATAGTATAGATTCTATACCTTCTATTTGACAGAGATAATTTTAACAACTGACTAAACTCTATTTAGTGTTCAGATTTCTCTACATTTGGAGCGTATAGGTTAAAAAATATTAATTTTAACGCTTTATTTTTTATAAGTACGCCGAAAAAACTGTGTAGTTAGTATTTTGAAACATTATTGTCTTAAAACTATTAGTTATTTTAAATGATGCTTGAATAGGAACCGTAAATCTCAATACCATTATAAAGTACTGCTATAATTATATGTAAAGAAGCATATATATTTTTTACCGTAAGTGACATAATATTAAAGTGTGTTGACGGTCATTATATTACCTTTTCTTTGCATCAATCAATATAAAATTGTTGCGACAGCATCTTTAAAAGGTTTGACGCAAAGTATAACATATTATCTTTGTATTCAACGCAGATGTATCTTAGTCTTAAATAAACAATCTTTTTATGGGAGACATAAAGATAAGATTAAACCAAAATTAGTATTTTTTGAGAACATATAAATAAATTGTACATAATTATGTTCAGTAAAAATACTTGTTTTGCCATGTTTAAAATATAATCAACACCGAAATAACGTATTTATACACTCATTTAAAAACAAATAATATATAAAATAAAATAATACAATAAAGGTAATTTTTGTATTTAGATGTTTGCAATTTTTCTTGTATGCCAATAATGTTTTATAGTTTTCTTGCTTGATTGAAGTTGACAAGTGTGTTTGCTGCTATTAAACTCATCGCAAGTGTATTTATATATTCCTGACTGACTTGAAAACTCTTTTCTTTAAATAAATGTGTTTTGGTTTTACTTTGAGCTTTCAATTTCTTCATTCAGGAAAGTGGATACATGGTGATCTTTCATTTAGTCAAGTCATTTATGATCCACTTTCTAAACAAAAACGCTGCCTAGAATAGATCTGACTTATTGCTAATACCGTCGGTAAAGCAAATAGTATACTTCAACGTAAGGAAAAACCATTTTGCCTCTATGATTTTATCAATGTTGACGCTTGTATACTGTGTAATAACTCTTTTTAACACCATTGTCTAAACGTACGATTATAATAATTAGAAACAAAATATATTAATTTTGAATCTTTTCAATAATATTTTAAGCAGGCACATACAACTTCATTCTTGCATAAAAATACAAGCCAGATAAGAATACAAAGAAAATCTTCATTTCAATCTTTAGTATAGTAAAACAGTGCATAAACGCTAAATTTTCTGTCTTTTGAATACATATTATACATTAAAAATCAAATAAAGACAAATAAGGAAGACATTACCAGTTTAAATATATAAAGTTAGTTTTGGGAAGAATTTTAAAGATATGAACCTCTGCATGGTCAGCACCCGGAATATTTTGTTTTGGAAAATTTACCAACTCATCTACGTTGCTATTTATTTAAAAAAAAACTCAATTTCTATCTGTCAAATGAATTTTTATCAATGGTAGCAAACTTATACGATATATATTTTTATTATTTTAAATTCCAACGCAAAACTTCATATTTATATAAGCATTAATTAGGACACCTCCCTTGGGGTCACAGCATGTTCTTAAGGGGCCATAGAAAAAAAGGGGGGCCACGGGCAAATACATAAACTTCCAGATTTTTAAAATCAAGCAGCAAAAAAATACTTTGAAATTCTAGGAAGATCACTTTTAAGGTGTTCACTGTCAATACTTGGTGGAATGGCATTATAATAAAAATAATTAAACATTTTTAGTACTTTTTCCACATAAAATGTATTGGATCAGGACCGGTTTCGCTCATGGTGAGCATTGTCAACTGACAATGAGCTAAAAAAAAGTGTCTCGCGACTTTCAATTTTGGGAATCCTGTAATTTCCTGGGTAAAATGTTGAAATTTTCCAGTAAGCAAAATGTTCAAAGAATTGAAAATTATTTTGGAATCTTTCAATCCCTGAGTCTTGAAAAACTTTTTTGTAAGCAACAAAAAAATATGAAAACTCAGGAGGAGGCCACGGTTCCAAAAAATTTGAGAAACTATGGTTTGGATGATTGTACTGATAAAAACCTTCCGATAATTTGCAAACCGTTCAAAAGTGATTCAAATGTGTTCTTAAAAGATACGTCAGATTGAACGTCTCTCCAAGAAGATTCGTGCACCTCCGTCTCTAAAGGAACGTTGGCAAAGATATGACACTGAAGATAAACAATTATCAGGGCTGTGCAGTCGGAGTCATGAATTCAAAGTGTTTTAAATGAAGTTTAATTAACTCAGTATTGTATAAAAACGGATGATTTCTAATCGTTTTTTTTAAATTATGCATTTTGTTAGATATTAATATTCTTTCTAAATTGGAGTCGGACCAGTTGTAGTCACGATATTTTGTCATGAATCCACAGCACTAATATTTTTTTTAATAATTATAATAAGTCCTTGACAGAGAGTGATGCTATCAACTATACTTTATTATTCTTGTTCTAAATACTTTTATAGTTATATCGACATGTAATGGAACATCTAGAAAAAGTAGTTTTTACTTTAACAGGTTGTTATTCAATCAAATTTCAAATAAATGCATGGTATAGGAAAGGACTAGTAGTAAGATAATCGCTTCGTTTTAAAAATTAGATGTTTACATCACGTCTGCTTTCCAACAAAATAATGAAAATCGATTCATATGGTGATTTGAGGTTATGGACACTAAACTCGAAAAAGACGAACCCCCAAGAGCGTTAACCAATATTGGTATCTTCACTTTTATAATAATTATTAAAATATTTAAATCATATTGAATATTTTGTGCTAGCATACGGCGTTCTTTTTAACATACAAATTCCAAATTTACGCAATTGAATATATTATTTATAAATAATATTTAAGTGTTTAGAAAAAAAGCCCACGTAGATTTACCGGTCACGGAAACACGCATGCATACTTTTCCTAGTCATCATAAATGTTATTAGGGAATCAAAAAAGTTGAACAAAAAACAGTAAATCCGTACAAAATTCCACGACTCATCCATCTATGGCACCAAACATTTATTTCCAGTGTAACGCACGCGATTTCTCTATTTTCTGTTCAGTTATTAAAGTACTACACTTCACATGACCGTATAATAGTTACTTGCATGTACAGATTGCATGCGACGTGAACGGATAAAAATTGAAAAAAATACTTATCAAGGCAATTTGCTCTCTCATCTGCTTGTCAGAAAATACCTCCTGGATTTATATAGCAGAGGTTATAAAACATCGTGAAAAAATACTTGTCTTGTTTTTTTTTTTGCAATTCTATCAAGCACCTTCAGTCAAAGTCCGAAGTAACTAAATGTTTATACTAAATCCGAATACGCAAGCTTGTTAACACTTTTGAATCGAACAAATACAATAAATAAATTTATTTTCATTTTAACTAAATACTTACTTTAGAATAAATAAGTCGACAATTTTGATCGTATAATAATAAATGTATTATTTTTTTATCCATGGAATATCCCATGTGAATCATATGCCCACGGAAGTATTTAAACAGAAGTTTTTCTAATATAACTTGTTACTTAGTTGCTCAACCTTTCTTTTGTCAAAGAGAGTAGAGTATTGAGAGAAAAGGTCTAAGGAAAAGAGATAAGGTCTCGCTACGCCCTGTTAATGTAGGATTGAAAGGGGAAATCGCAAACATACGTGCATTCGAACAGAAAAAGATTGAAAAAAATCCATCCATCCTCCATCACGGAAGCCAACAACGAAGACCACTGTGCTACGGACCCGGCAGTATGTAGTAAAAATAAATTCGTTTATTTTTTATAATTTCTGAAAATGCTAGTAAAATTACAGTTACTGGCTATAATCATCGTAACTTATTTATGCCAAATGAAGTTTTATGCCTTTAAAAACGGTTTATGATTATTGAGCGATTGAGCGCTTCTCCAGTGCTACGTTTACTCTCAGGTTTCGTGTCAGTCATGATAGCAAAATGACGCGTTAACATCTATCCGTAGCAAATTGACCGAGATGACAGACGAAGAAACTTTTCAATAGAAAGGACTGCGTTATTTAGCGGGCACATAATGCAGCGTAACAATGGAGATAACCTTCTTTGATAAAATTACACCGTTCAGTGAAGAACGGAATGTTTTGGAAGTCGGCTAACACTTGAGCGATCTCGGACTTAACGGCTTTTAAGAAAATACGAAATTGAATTATATTTGACAAATTATTTTCAAACAATGTTTTTTTGATACTAAACTACAATAAAAAAAGTTCTGCGTGTCGTGTCTGTGACTTCTCTGTTTTGAAAATGAAAATTTGGTATTAAACACGTATTGCTTAACACTTCCCTTACAGTGCTAAAAAATACTTAGTTATAAAAAATACGTAATAATACTACCCCTTATTTTAATGTTTATACCAAAGCATAAAATATTACATCATATTTGGCTTAAATAAAAGATTGAAAAAACCAACATTTAATTACGTAATAGAAATATTGAATATAGTATTTTTAAAATAAGCATATCAAAATAAAAAGTTAACTTAATCTTTGTTAAGACTGCAATGATAATTAAATTTTTATTCTGCTTAACTTAATTTTACTAACAAATTGTTTAATGTTGAAAAGACAATTTAATACATAAATATATATAATAATGATACATTCTTCAACAACGTTCATCTTTTTGTATTGATGTTTTGTCTTAACAAGATGTTTGATATATGTAGTTTAAATATCTTACAGTACACACAATAATTAATTTATAATTAGAAAAAAAACAGCGATGATTTTAGTCCCATAAGAATGAGACGTTTTCAAAAATTCTGCTTATGCTATATTATATCAGCTATTTTTCTTATCAATATAAGTCATTGTTGCAAAACATGATCATTTTCAATCACATTGAAAATGTGATAAATTAATAAAAAGATCATTAATGTTGTGAATGTGGATTATTAAAAAGCAAATCTCGCCAGCTGCAAGAAGTTCGTATTTCGATAATAATCATCAATCATTTTCCTACCTAACGATACTAGGAACCCAAGTTGCTGATCTGAATCACATCCTGCCTGAATTGTCTCCGTAATGGCCTTTAAACTACAACGTGATGGCAAAAACGGTATACAGAGTGAAATATGAATAGTTACGGTTGACGCTCGTCGACAAACCAGATTTTCAACGTCGAGGAATTTAGTCGCGTCGTGCTGGAATCCTTGCGCCGCTTGCCTATAAAATGTAAAATATTACACACGTTACAATTTGATAGTTATAAGTCATTTGTCATAAGCTTTGACACTTTATTTCATCGATAAAAATCGGTCCTTATCCGAATCAAGACTGTATGACAAGACAAGAATGAAAACATCGATTAGTATGCATAAAGTATAGATGTCTCTGATGTTTTAATCAATTTCAATTGACTTCTAGTATGATCCTGAAAACGAGGGGTAAAAATCAATACTCGTACTGCTGATCCACTTACATATTACTTTTACGACCTTCTTTACTTCCAATTGTATTAGCATAAAGATTGAGCGATAGTTGTTCACAGACAATTCCGTTTGAAAAAAATGCTCTAAAGATGCGTTATAATCCAGATAAAATTCACTCAAATAGTTAAGAAACATTGATACATAATTTAAATTTTAAATATACCAACTTATTAATCACAATATAATTTGGAAAGAATTTAAAACTAGTTTTTTTCATTCGACAGAAATCCCGGCGTGATTTAAACATAGCTAGCTATTAGCTATATTTTAACCACTTGAATACCAAGCGGACACCGGTTTCCGGAACATATGCAAGCGAACACGGATGTCCAAGAAATTAAAAAAAAAAAAAAATTGGTATTTGAATGGAATATAAGCAATATTTTGATGAATATGTGTAGTACTATCTATACTTAGTCAATATTGGTTTTTAAAATATCGAATTCGAGTGTATATTAGGCAAAATTATTTTTCTCAAAAACACGCAGTATCTCTGGGACATATTAATGATTTATTTTCGCGGTATTCAAGCGGTTAAAATTCTTGCTGTATTTTTTTTTTTCTACATAAAATTTTTCTTCCAAAGTTTAAAATATATACGGAGACGTCTTCAATACTTGTTATGTATGATTAATAAAATCCGTGCGTGTAATTTAATATAGCAAAAATATTACTTACAATGTGTTATATTGTGTATTTACAAACATCAAAAAAAACTTGTCTAATTAGAGTTTCAGTGTCTATGGGTAAGCCTGCTATAAAATCTTTTGAAAAGAATCCCACAGAGCCCCCTGCAAACACAATTTATAACACCTAATAAATAATAAACTCTGACTTTGATGAATTTGGGTATTTTTTCCGTAATTATTATAATTACTTTATAATACAACAATTGCCAGCCAGGTCTTGATAAATGTTCTCTTTGTATTATATGTCTATTCAGTGTATTTTTGTACACACGTCTGTTCAAATATTTAATATACAGGATGGACGAGTTATTTTTAAACAACTTAATGAGAAATATTTCATAATGAGAAAAAAAATACTGGCGAGCATTATTAGCTGTCAATGGTTCTGGTCTATAATACCTTTATTTACTTATTCAAAGGTTTTGAGGACGAAACCATTCCAGTGATGTTTTATAGCGACAGCGGTAGAACAAATTACATTTACGTGTCTCTTGAAAACCATTACTTTTTGAGATACGAAGTTGTAGAAAATTTTCGACAATGTATGAACATTATTTGAGAATGTTAAAAACTCTCCACATTAAAATTTAATATAATTATTGTCAGTTGATTAAACTGGCATTTACGTGGTAGAACTGGAGTTCTACAATGCATTGTAATATTGTAATAAATAGCGTTTTGACAATAATTATAAATACGGTAAGAAAGAGCTTTATGGAAGAATTATTTATTTCTAAATATTAAAAAAAAAAAACAGTTTATAGCTATTTTGGCAGAACTAGTGACGATGGCATACGCCAAAATAGCTATAAACCATTTTTTTTATTGTATAACTAAATAATTTGGTATGTTTGTTGTACCGTATTATAATTATCGCCAAAACGACTTTCTTTACTATAAACCAAAGACGGTCAAAATCATTTTATTATTCGTGAATTTAGTGAACATTTAAACGTGTATAAATTCAATAGATTATATTCTCAGTTTGTAGTTTTTTTTCTATTATTACAGCATGTAGTAATTTTTTTAAAAAAAAACTCTCTAGTCTCTATTATAATTGATTACTTCATATATTTTTTTCTATAGTTTGTTCTAAATTGCCTCTATGACAAAATTCAATATGCTTTATGCATCCTGTATATAATATATTAGCAAACCAACGCTTAATTTGGTTTTCGTACACAAAGATCATTTGCTATCTGAATTAATTGCGTGAGAAATTGAACCAGACAATTACCGTATTGGATAAAACACATTTATTTAATCTTTGCTGCGTTACAATATGTTAAAATTGTCTAATTTATAAACCAGCCGACAAATTATGAGATACAATAATCACTGACTGTTGTTTTTATCCTTTGTTATATGAACACTAAACAGTAACTAACTTGTCATAATGAATGAATTATTTTTAGTCCCGTTAATTAAGCTCAGCATCTTTGTTTTTGGGTCATTCCTAAATACTATTTGCCGGGTTGTCGACCGCTTTTTTTACAACATATCCTCAAACGACAATATTAATATGTGTCTGTCAAATAATTTCATTATCTAATTTTTAAAAAACTTTACATACATTGTATAAACAAAGCATTAATTAATATACATCCTTAATTTATTTATTTGATTATATTATTCTTGAACTCAATTCGACCTGTAAATAATATAAACTAATTATTCGATGATATTTTTTTGACTTTGAATTATGTATGTGTATATTTTGCATATATTAAAGTTTTATTAATTATCTGACGATAAAAATGATGTCACTCAATCAACTATCCAATATACTTAAGTGGTAAAACGGATAAAACTTCCATATGAAGTATTTTATCTAAATCCTTTCAAAGAATAAACTTTAAAAAGCACTTAATCTTGTTTTGCTGCTATGTGTTTATTAAAACGGAAATAAAAGGATTCGTTATGCAAATCTTCGAATATCTACGCTAAAAGGTTATCGTAGTTTTACGAATACCAGCTTCTATTTTAAAACATATTGAGATATAACAAAAAAAAACACTAATGGATATCCTTTTAACATGGGAAATATGATAATAGTTTTCGAATGAATAAAAAACTACAAAACATTATCGAAAATTGTTTTGAACACTAAAAATGTTTTATGTTTATATATATATATATATAAATATATATATATAAATTAACTAGGAATATAAAAAATCTGCCATATTATCCGACATATATTTTTTTACGATATTATTATTAAAACAATTTATATTACCTTTGCAATTTACCGTTCATTTATGAATTAAATTTATATATATGAAATCGAATGATAAAACAGTTTTTCAGTCCATAAAAAACCATCAAACGAAATTTAACAACCTCAAAAGTTATTTTTGTCGTTATTTTTTCACTTACAAATAAAATTAACAACTAATTGGAATTTTAAGCAATTTAAATTTCGTTTTATATGTTGAATTTTTCCCCAAGTGTAGTTGGATGGTTTGCATGTTAAGAAGTCGACATTAAAGAATTATTTTTTATTTATTTAATTACGTTTTTTTTCAGAACAAATGCATATGGCAAATGTCTAGAATGTCGATTTTCTCTTTTTTAACATTAATAAAATTACAATACACTTACTACTTAGTCATATTTTATAAATTTAATATAGATACGCGTTTGAAATCAACGCAAGTTTTTTTGAATCTGAAGTTTTAGGAATGTTAAGTATTGCGCGTTTTTAAAATGAAGAGAAACTTCTTTTAGAAAACTGTACTGTTAAAAATTATGTAACTTGTAATCAACTTACATATGGCACATTTTTCAATATCAAAACCATTAAAAGTAAACATTGCCCGCACACTTGAGACACTCCATTTTCAAACACCAGCCGCTCTTGTATAAATATGTTCCATATTCAAAACTTCTCCGCTGAGAGACGAATGAGTCACGACTATTCAAATTCAGAACATAAGCGTTGCGCACATTTGACTATACGACATACTTGAATCTCCTTTGTTTATCTAGTGGCAACACTGAGAGTATTTAACTATCTACATCAGGGGCGGCATTTTATAATGATGTTATCAAGTAATATTGAATACAACCCAATGCATTTCTCATTTCGGAATTTTACCCTGTTGTATGTGGCTGTCCGCAGCCATAGCTGTATACCTAGTCGGCATGTTTCGATTGGCTTCCGCAGCCATTGATGCTTTTATGTGATGTGATTTGGCTGCCTAGTGCGTTCACTCGAGTATATTTTAATACAAATTTGATGATTATTTTAGCTGCGGAAGCTTAACTACGGTAGATAAGCTTAATCCTGAAGCCTAGTCGAGTTATTATCATTAATAAAATTAATATATTATATTAAATAAGATTATCGTTCTAAATTATGTCCAGTTTTTTCAAAAATTAAATCAGATCAGAGGATATTCAGATATTATAATCACATACGTATGGATTAGCACGAATCCAAAAATCTATTGAAACATCAATTTATGAAAGTTTTACGCCCTGTAACAACAGAATATAAGTTTTCTGGCGGATTTGTCAGTTTTAAAATATCATTATTTAATCGGCATTATTCGATTATTTTAATCAAAATGTGAAATCAGTTGAAGGCATAGATTTTTTTTTCAATTTTATCTTATAGTACGACCCATATGTAGTCCACGAAGGAGCTATCAAAAGGGATGTAACGACTACTGTATCTGTCTGAAGGCACTGGTGGATCTGCAAAATATGCATGGGAATGGTGATTTAATTAGAAAATATAGATAGTAGAGAAATTTTGATAGAATTAAATAGTTTATCACAATGGGTTTTAAAATTAGCATTTTAAATCAATTGATAACTTTATTAAATTAAAGCCAATTGTTGTCAGAGAGTGACCATGACCGTCATGCCCATACCTCTGAATCTGTTAATGTTTGAGAATGTATTTAAATTCGACCATGGATATAAAATATAAATGGTCAGTACATAAAAAAACCAACAATTACATTATGATAATGTTAATTAAAAAGCGCGCTTGTAAATGCAGAGTTGCATATAAACTTACGAACCTATAGTTAATTTGTTTTAAGGCAGATCATTTTATTTATGTAATTTGCGGCGTACGTCTTTTTTCAGGCG
This sequence comes from Himalopsyche tibetana, assembly GCA_030503985.1. Classification (NCBI taxonomy): domain Eukaryota; kingdom Metazoa; phylum Arthropoda; class Insecta; order Trichoptera; family Rhyacophilidae; genus Himalopsyche; species Himalopsyche tibetana. The sequence continues at coordinate 5,490,161 of JAPJYX010000015.1, forward strand.
ATACATTATTGAAGCTCCTTTAACAGAGTATATATATATATATTATAGCTAGTTATTTACTTGAGACGCGGTAGAGAGCGCGAGCGCGAGCTTTATTCATATCGTAGAGGTTATGACCTGAATGCTTAACACCTTCACTGTTTTGCGCGAAAGTCGGAAACCATTCCCAATTCTTCGCATTCCATACTCTAGGGGGGGAAGCTTGCGATCGCTATAAATTTACTCTTTTCAAATACACAACAGCTTAGATTTACACGGTACACCATCCACATACAATGTTTTTATTTATGTGGTAACGTTTATATAAATATTAAACGCGGTTTGTTTCACAGGATCGATTTCGCTTTACTAACATGTTCAGCTGATTTCATTGTAATGTTCTGTTAGTTTACATACCAATTATAGAAAATAAATTACACTCAATCTTTTTCTACGTAAACACATCAATAATACTTTTTTAAATTTGAATTGTTTGAATTTTGTACTTTTCCATGAGTTTTGTCGCTAACGACCCGGGTTTCGCCTTTCGTGGAAACTCATGGAAAAGTACAAAATTCAAACAATTCAAATTTGATATTGAAATTCCATCAAGCACCCTCAGTGGAAATACATAATTAATACTTTTTTTATTTATGATTAATGATAAAAATGATTTTCAATCGGTAAAAAAAGAAAATACACTTTAGAACCTTTTCATTTCTAAAAGCCACATTCGTTTATCTGATTCAACATAAGACTGCATTAAAGAAAACGTTGACACCCCCCCCCCTTCTTTTTTTCCCACTGTCGAACATATAATAGGTCGATTACGTTCTTTTTCCAAACGCTTGCGTATATTTTTTTGATCAAAGTGAATATTTTGATCAAGTCGAAAGGCCGCATCAGAGTATCCAAGAGGCCGCAGGTTCCTCTCCACTGATCTAGAATCACGTTACTAAATAATTAATAAAAAATATTTTTTACAATTTACCATTTTATTCAATATTTAAAGGTTTGGTGTTTTTTTGATACCTTTCCTCATTGAATACAAGTCATCAAATATTCATCTCCGGGAGTAATAATGTTTAACTCTCGTCAATTCTGATCTGCAATACAAAACATGCAATATTCATTATTGATATGCTATTTATATGAATGCATATAGTACTGACTAAAAAACTTTGCCCGTCCTTTGGGTTATTTATTTAATTTTATGCCTTCCTCCTTTCTAACTGTTTGAGTTCAAATGCTCCAGAAATACGCATGTAAAATATTACGTTTATGAATAAAAGTAAAATGACCCTAACGTTCGACCTTTTCACTATTTTCAGTGCATTATTATTCAGCAGTTATTATATTTGCATGTTTCAAATTGTTTGTTTTTGTGTTTTTTTTAAAAACTGTATTTACCACCTTTATTTACAAATGACAATACTTTGATTATCTGACGTATTATTATGTGCTTGTCCGAAAACATTTTTAAAAAATCCGTAGTGTGTTATTTTCTAATTCAAACCCGATATATTGTAAACTATTCTACCATGCCCGATTATAATGTGAAAATAAAGAGTAGTGAAAGTAAATACGAGTATTATCGTTGGTTTATAAGATTGACATAGCTAAAAAACTTAGTTTCTCAGGAATCAATTGAAAAAAAATACTATTACTACAAGACCAACATATAAATTACTAGTTTGTTCTTACTCCTTATTACTCGGGCAAAGATGAAAAATATGTAATAAGTTTTATTTTAATAATACTCGTTATTATTTCTATAGGCTTGAAAATAAACTATCGTAAGACACAGTCTGTAGGCATCTCGTGAAATATTGTATTATTGTTGGCTGTAGAGGAGGCGTGAGAGATAGAGGTCAACTAAAACAAATTCAATTACGATTAAAATCTCGGATTCAGCACATTAACAAGTATCTGGTAACGAACAACAATTGCAATTTCACCTGAACTCTATTCATGTAAATAATTTTATATTTTTTACTATACCTCATAATTAATTGTCTATGATTTGCAACTTGCGATTCATTCTCTCGTTGTCGATTGATCAAATAAGTATTGTCGGAAATTCTAGTTAAGTTATAGGTTCGTAATTTTAATCGTAAAGTATCTTCAGAAAGCTTTAAAAACGACTTAATAACTTTTTGCAGTATGCTCAGGATAAAATATACTATAAGTTTTTATACACGGGTTTAAAAGATTTGGAAGTTTTTTCACATTTTATAATCTACTTTACTTGTTTAAGTGTCAAATATTCAGAATGTTTTAAATCGCACGAGATAAACTAAACGTTTTTTTTTTAAAGTCGGGTTGTATGGCACAGCGGTTAGCGTTGTGGGCTTCCATGCCGAATCTCACGGGCTTGAGTCCCAGTACGAACAGAATTTTTCGATCGATTTCTGCTCGAAGACATGGGTGTTTGCGAAAATCTAAAAATTGTTTCTAAGAGTTTCTTCCCACCTTTCCGATCTTTTAATAACTGGGAGTAGCGAGAGCCATTAGTTAACCACTATTCTCCTGCCCAAGCTTTATATTTTTATTCCTCGTTCTCTCATTGAAAAAAGAGAGGTTGAGCGACTGAGTAACAAACATTTTTCGTAGAAAAACTTGTGTTCAGATACTTCTATCAGGAGACAATATTCTCCACATTGGGAGAGAACATAGATAAAAAAAAACTCGAGATCAGTTTGGTGGGAAATTACATCACCAATACCCATGTCTAAGATCTCGAATTTAAATTGGAGCAATCTTAATTTTTAACTTCACTTTGCCAGGAGTTGTCGCTAAACCACGGAGAAATTTATATTATTTAACATATAACTTTTCGCGTGGGATGATCAATGAAATGTCAATACAGAAAACTATTGTTATTGTTTACAAATATTGATTGAATACATATTTTACACAAGTTTCGATATTTAATTGTGACAAGTGAAAAGGTCGTCGTCAAAGCATGTCAAATGTACAGCGAAATTTATTTGCTGCATGGCGTGTAAAACGATTTCATTTAAAGTTCTGCCACAATAAAATTAATTCAATTCGTGATCATTTATTGGAGCGCATTTGTACCGCGACTTATCATATTTAATTAAAATAAATCGTTGACTGCGAATGACAGCGTGTAAGAAATAATATTTTAAAAGATATACGGTTTGAAAGTAACGAATTGTAAATTTATTCATCGATTTCTTTTAGTAAATATTATTGCTGTTTAGCATGGGAACTTGCGCAGAGAAGATTTTTTGATTTATATTATTTGAAATTAGCTGGTAAGCCAGATAGTAATTTATTACATTATCACGTGAGTTTGTCCACTTAATACATTATTTTAAATGAAGCCTTGTTTTTTTAATCGAAATATGTAACAAATAAGTATTCTTTTGTCATTCATTATTCATTTTCAGATGAGATTTTTCGCTCTATGAATATAACTTTTTCGGATCGTTTTGTAAAGCTGTGAAATTCAATTAATTATTTTATTCCTTAAGTTTTAAACTATTATTTTCAATAAGAAATACTGTAAAATATTACCAGTAGTTTCTAATTACAGGATTCATTGTCGATATTATAATTTCTTTCGATTTGCATCAAAACTCACAAGAAAGAATTTTTTTTATTATCATTTATTCAACGTTGTTTTTGTCGACAAACGTTTACTTGCAGTTGATTTTAATTAATTTTACCAAAAAAAAAACACTATTAATACTAAATTAATTAATAATCCGTAATATTATAATAGAGACACCTGGTTGGTTTCCGCTATCTGCATATTATTTAAGCTGTGGAAAACATTAATTACTTAATAGGGTTTAAGTATAAAGAACGTGCATTAAATTCTGCTCGCGTATGATCTGCGTGTAATCATTCATCGATTAACCGTCAGACTGCTGGTGCTACCAGTAATTATAACCAAAACCATGATCACGGTTTTTGAAATATCGAAATACCACTTTCGAGATTGAAAAATCTTAGTTATTCAGTTTTGTAATATTAGTTATAACGGTAAAAATAATAATTGACAGTTCGCCCTCCCAAGAATTGAATCGTTTTCTGCAGTTGGATTTTCACAAAGATCCAATCAAGAATTTTTAAATAGGAATTGATGAACAAGACACTCAACGGCATATTTTAGTTTAGTAGTTAGCAGTATCAAACTACGGCCCGCGGGTTGGATCCGGCCCTCCACAGATGTCAATCCGTCACCTGGTTTTTAATATATAAATATTTTTCGCATACGAAATATTCATTTTTTGAAAATTCTAATAGTATTCCATCAATAATCATCAATAAGACCGCGGAGGGATAATGTCGAATACCGAAAAACTGGTATTGACATATTCGTCTGGTATTGGAATCCTTATGTGCTACGACACAGTCATTATAAATAAGTCATTTAAATTCTCCTTAAGCACTTGACTGAGGCAGTGCTTTCTCACCCAAGTTAATGCTTTATGAAATAATTTGTGTCATGTATGGTGACGACTAGGCCGCCAAACCATAAAAAATACACATTCTCGCAAAAAATGTTTTATGACATATTACGGTATTAAATTTCCTGCATTTCATCTGAACGCTTCAAAACGACAATTTATCTAATGAATATATTGCTGCCATAAAGTAACTGCGAGATAAAGTAAAAAAGAAGATTTTAAGATAAGTATGTCAGTAGATTGCTAAAAAGCAAAACCGGGTCATCAGTGACAACACTTGTGCGCATGTACAAAATTTTAATGATTCAAATCTTAAATTAGATGTCCTTAACTAGTGCTACTGCTTTCGTCTTCCTTGACCATGTGGAGCATTTGGCCGTCACACAGCACCTTAATGATACCCTATCATCCACCAATTGCTTTGCTTCTTCTTATAACATACATCCTATGGATAGTTAATCAGACGGTCATTCAAGATGCCGGAATCTCACCGGTCGCAAGAATAGGCAAACTGGATTGAAGCTCTCCAGAAGCATCTATATCACGTGACTCAGCCAGTTCAAACGTCTTTTCAATAAAATTACTAAAGTCATACAATTTATTTTTAATTAAACTGTTTTACTTGAAACGTTACAAAATACCACAAAATGCAGATTTTAGTAGCAAAAAAACAAAATAAAACTTATCGCATTTTGTTATATCTGAATTTTCAAATGTGTCTGATTATTACTACTCTAGCGGCACCTTGTGTTGGCCTAGAGCAGTGGTTCTTAACCGGGGCGCCAGCGCCCCCTTGTGGGCGTTTTAAAGGTCTGGCGGGGCGTTTTTAAATTTTTAGCATTTATGGGGCGCTGCGGCAGTTGAAGTGGGCGTTGTGTCGCTTCTGCATATTGCACGAGTCTGCACCGGCTGGGCGCTCGCAGCGCGCGCGGCGGCGAGCGGGCCAACTGCACGGAGCGCGGCGGGGAGGCCGGGGTTGGGGGGAAGCGCAGGCCGCTAGCTCCGTCGCTATATCGGCGGGTCTCACCAACGCACCAACACACGCACAGCTATTCGTACGATAGACAGAGTCTTTGAGTGTGTGTGAGCGTAGTTCTCATAATTTGGGAGCACTGATGCACTTAGTCATCTCTGTCAATCCGTTGGAGACGGTCGCGTTCACTTATAAGCTAACGCTAAAACTAACGTTTATCTGAGGGGTTCTGCGTTAATTTTTTTTTCTTCGCAAATCGGCCTTTATTTCAAGATGACAACCAAACAGAAAAGATGTCGACAATATTCTATTGACTATTTAAAATTCGGTTTTATTCCATCTCCTACAAATCAACAATTGCCAATGTGTTTACTCTGTCAACACGTATTTTCTAATGAGGCAATGAAGCCATCGCGGTTAAATGAACATTTTCTAAAGAAACATCCCGACAAGAATAATAAAGATATATTGTACTTTCAAGAACTTAAGAAAACATTTGAAAGCCGTAATACTCTCAGTAATGTTTTTAAGAAGATTTCAAGTCGGAACGATAAAGGACTAATAGTATCTTATGAAATAGCACAAATTATTGCAAAATGTGGTGCACCACATATATATGGAGAAAAATTAATACTACCAGCTATACGTGTATTCATTAATAATATGATCGGACAAAATCAGCAAGAGATTCTTTCTTCAGTCCCATTGAGCAATGACACGGTTTCAAAAAGAATTGATGAGATGGCAAATGATATCGAAATTCAGTTATGTGATGAACTACAGTCCAACGATTTTTCATTACAATTGGATGAGAGTACTCTGCGTGATAATGAATCTCTACTACTTGCTTATGTACGATTTGTGAAGAATGAAAAAATTATCGAAGAAATGTTATTTTCAAAATTACTTACTACTGACACGAAAGGTTCGTCAGTATTTGAAACCCTTGAAAACTTTTTCACTGAAAAAAAGATTCCCTTTACTAATGTTATTGCCTGTGCTACTGACGGAGCACCAGCTATGGTTGGTCGGCATCGTGGTTTTATATCAAGGTTGAAGAACGTTGCACCAAATGTTCTAGCAATTCACTGCATCATTCACCGTCAACATTTAGTCGCAAAGAAGATTAATGGAAGACTTCATAAATCGCTGAGTATTGTTATAAATGTCGTCAATAAAATAAAGTCTCATCCCTTGAATGATAGATTATTTCGTCAACTGTGTAAAGAAAATAATAAAGAATTCGAACGACTTATCTTACATACAGAAGTAAGATGGCTATCAAAAGAAAATTGTTTAAAAAGATTTTATGCATTATTTGATACAATTGTGGAATTTTTGGAAGTAAACAATGAAAACATATGCTTTGAATTAAAATTACTGCGAAATGATGTGGCCTATCTTTCGGATATATTCGAAAAGATGAATGAAAATCTCCTGAAGCTTCAAGGAAACAATATCAGCCTTATTAAAGCCAAAGGTGTTGTACTGAGCTTTATTAACAAACTCAAATTATTTAAAGATAATCTTTGTCGGCGAGAACTCCATCAGTTTCCTTCTTTACAACAATTAAAAAAAGATATACTTAAGGATTCTGATTTGGAAACATACTGTAGCCACATTGACGCCCTTATCGAAGATATGATAATACGATTCAAAGACTTGTACCAACTTTTAATACCAGATTGGATAATTAATCCATTTTTATCAAATGTAGAAAATGTCAGTGAAAATTTAAAAGAGCAGTTTATTGAGCTACAAAATGACTGTGAAGCTAAAATTGTGTTCAATCAATGTAATTATGATGTTTTTTGGGTCCATTTTCGCCATCAATACCCTCTTCTGTGGAAAGAGGTAAAATTACCCATCGTAGCATTTCCTTCATCATATTTAGTGGAAAAGGGTTTTAGCGCAGTAACGCATATATTAAAAAAAATCCCGAAATCGATTACAGATAAGCCAAAGAGGAGATTTAAGACTATATTTAACTAAACTTGAACCTAATATTACGAAAATAGCCCAATCACATGGGGCTCAAGGATCTCATTAATTTTTTTAATAAAAATTCTCATTTCCATTGAATCATTTACTTTTTAGTTAAAATAATAATATAATTTTGTATGTAATGTTAATATGACATACATGGCAATAAATACATAATTTTTATAAAAATAATCATGTTTTTTATTTGTTTTTCTTATAATTTTTTATTTGTAAAGAAAATCATTGCATGAAATACATAAAAAAGAGAGTATTTTTTTTTGTGGGGAGAGGGGGCGCTGGATAATTTTACTGTGGTAAAGGGGGCGATTCTTTCAATATGGTTAAGAAACACTGGCCTAGAGCTTTAAGTTTGTATCCATCATTGCGCTCGCGCTGTGAATTTTCGTACTTTTTGCATGTTTTTAAAACACCACTTTATCTCAAACGGGGCACTATTATTGACAGATCCGGCTGTTATTCCTTTTCTCACTTCCAGTTTTTACGCGGGCCTCTCTCCGTGGATAGAATCAACTGGAGTTACGCACTTAAAGCACTTGGAATAAGTGTCATACGACAAACCGCTACCTATAGCCATTATTTATTATTAACATTGCCTGTTGAATACAAATACGATATTAAATAAAATATATCGCGCTTTAAATGATAAAATTGTGACGTTTTTATATTTATTTTATTAATAAATTAACGCGATCGAGTGACATCTTATTTTATATAAGTCGTCGAGAAAAACGTAATACGTTGAATTATAAAAATATTGATTCAATACAAAAAATAATATAATATATCAGTAACCTACAAAAGCTTCACGGCTAACGGTATAAAAAGGTAAAAGGATCAAACTATCGTTTTTTTTACTACAATCACCATTTATTTCGAAACAACTTCAAGACATGCTATCTTACTAAAGCAATTCCTCCATAAATCTGATTTGTTCTTACATACATATTTACGAATGAAACTTATGGGCTAAGTGTTTCTACACCGTTTTCTTTTAAAAACTTTGTCTGATTCTGGAACTTAATTGTCTTTATTTAATTAAAATGATATATAAGGACTGTGGTAAAAATAATATTCATTATATTATAGTGTATTTACTTTAAATGAAACCAAAGTAAACCTATTTCATGTTAAACATTACAGAAATTACCAAGCCGTATAAAATATATCAAAGAGGTACAGATATATAACACAAAACAAACCAAAAATATAATATACTACGGTTGATAGATACTAAACTGATGTGTCTCTCATAATGACGTAATAATGCTAGAAGTTTTTCAATTAATATTAATTTATTATAAATGTTATTGATAAAATCCACCTTGCTTGAGTGTGGAAAACGTCTCACATGAGTACTCAACATCGTAATCACCACCACGTGATAGATTCACACCTTTCTTAGAAGTGTGTTCCGCAGCGTAAACAACTAAAAAGGACATGAAAAAACGTTTAATTGTTTGAGATACACTCGCTATGCATATAAAGCTGTGAACTCTTTGAATGCCTTATTGCTTACCTTATATCCAACCAAGTTGACAAACCTGCGAGGCCGACAGATCCGTTATGGGAACATTTTCCCTTTCGTTATCCATGTCCGTATATTTTAGGAAGACACAATCATTATCCTAATAAAGGTTTTACTACAATTCTGGTTTTCTTATTTTCAGTTATTTTTTTTTCTTCTAGAACTTCCTTCAGCAACATCCATCCAGTTTTTTTTCCCCATTTTTAACAAATTTCTAATTAGACATTGTCCATATGACTTGTATGTGATCAGCGAACATTTTTTTCCACAGGTGGTAAAAATGAGGCAATCTATATTTCTGATTTTGAATATGATATGTCATTATATCATATATAGTCGGGTAAAAGAAAGTAGCACTCAATTTGTTTCAAATATTTTTTATACACGTTATATGAAAAGTATGTATGCTTCAAAAACCGAATTAGTATCATAAATTTATATTCAATTGATTTGTTAAAACACCAGTTAATAAGTCTATGTGCGCTTCAAGGTTGTGTTTATTTAATAGTTCAACTATTTTGTTCAAAGTTCTTTAGTGGTGTAGCATTTTAGAACCAAAGAGTTTAATCGGGCTGAAATGATAAAAATTTAAAATATTAGGTACAATAAATATTGTATTTTCAATTGTTACAAAAAAACAGGTTTCGGGTTAAATAAATAAATTTTAATAATTTTTATATTAAATTTGTTTTTACTATCACATATTTTTTCTAAAGGCATATATAAAACATATTCCAGGCAAGAATTTTACAAAAATAATAATTATGATTAAAAAAACATCAAAAAGAATTCTAAAAATTGCAAGCCTTCGATACAAATTCAGTGGAGCATGTCTTGAATACCTAAATATTCAAAGTATCCTATCTTTCAAACTTTCCCTCTTTCTCTTGCTTAGTATAAACTTTTGTATGAGGGGCTTACCCTTAGGGTATTCGATAACTTTTACATCCTGGCGGGGACGGAATACAATCTGGATTATAAGTATACTTGTGTTATTTCAAAAGGTTTGTCATAATGATACAAAGTATTCTATATTTACTCAACGTTTGCTTTTGTTTCATAAATGCTCAGTCAAAAGTATTACATCATATTATCTTAAATTATTAAATATTCCATTTAATATCATGAATTTTGTAATACGTATTATAATTTTAAGCTCGTGACCTTTGCAACTGAAGAATACTAAGCTGACCACTCGGTTGACCACAGACCTGGCAACATTTAATGTTTCAAGTTATAATTGAATATATAATTAAGTAATTTTCAATATTCATCTAATACTTGAACATTTTTCGATAACATATCACGGTTCATTGATTTATCAGATTATTTGACTGCAGCTTTCTGATCTGGCGTAAAAAAAAAAGATTTTCACGTTATTTTATTGCCGCACTGAAACAGAAATCAAACTTAACAACGTCAAATTAAGCAAGCAGTTATCATAAAAAATCAATACATAAATACATATACTAATAAATCTATGTTTCCTATTCAAATACTCGTGTTGGAATACATATTTACATGTAAAACTAATGCTCATAGGTTCACGGAAATGTTAATAGAAGATTTAATTAGTTTTATTACTGTTAAATTGAGCTTTAATTTACAAATCTGTACTAAATAACTGACTTTGAAAATCAGCAATTTCTAATGACATTTCATTAATACAAAACAAAATTCGATTTATGACGCGTTCTATTTTCAAATTCGAAGACAAAATAGTTCGCAATGTTGCAACTTGCAGCGTTGAATTATGAGAGTATCAAGATAATTTATTAGCCTCTTTATTTTGCAGCATAGACAATATGTAAATGTTTTTGCTATGCATATTCAGTATTACGAATCCTGGAGAAGATTTTAACGACATCTCCCATTTATTATTGTAATTATTGACCTTAATCTATATGACCTTAATGACCAACTGACTGAATCAAGTTACCGAAATATAAAAAAAGTATGTATATCTTTATTACTGCTTCTAGTTATTCTTTTTAAATATTACGTGTAGATTTTTTTTAAAAATCCCAACACGGTGTACGCAAATTATTTTCCTTGTAGATACCTGTTTTCAGATTGAATTACTGAAGATTATTAATTTTCCATCCAGGAAACATTACTCTAATAATGACTCTTTAATACATCGCACTGCTTTGTTTTTTGGAGGAGATTGCTTTGATAAGATCGTTAATCGTTAAACAATAAAAAAAAGTATCTATACGTTGATCTGGAATGTAGTTATAACCAGAGCAATGGTGTCGGGTAAAAACACAACGACTCCGACTCCGGTATTAAATACAAAATAGACTCCGACTCTGTATTGATTTATTCAAAAAATTCTGTCTACAATCAAATAAATTTAATAGATAGACAACAGTTCACCAATTAATCTGGTGAATAAGCTATTCGTAAGATTTTTCCGACTACGACTCCGGAAAAAAACACCACAGTCCTGGTTATATCAATTTTCGCATGGCGTGTTGAAACATACCCGATATAAAGGTACAGGTGATTGAAGAAAATATAATTTATTAAATTTGTCATTGAATACATAGCAAAAATATTTATTTTCCAATATAATAAATAAAATGTCAAATGGCATATATGTAAGTGCTTTAAAGCGATGATTGGTAATAAACTATCTAAAAATGTTATAATATCAAATCACAAAATAATAATAATTTAATTTCATTGTATAAAATGCTATGATAATTAATAAAAAATTGCACTATCATAAAAACGTATAAATGAAATGTTACAATTTTCTAATATTAATCACAAACAATGCTGCAAAAGGTTAAGTAGAATAAAAAAATATATCTCGTGACATTGAAAACATGAACAGCAAAAGAGTACATTTTTTTTATATTGCCACATTATTAAATGTTGCAATGCGCATTCCTGTTTCCCGCGCAAACATTATTTATGTCAAAAAAATCTCCGCTATTGAACGCCACTCTTCGCTCACGTCAGATCGTTCAATAAATCAATGCAACTTGCCACGTCACGGACTCTTTTATCTCTAATTAAAATCTGAGCAGCGGGAAAGAAACGATGCTTTAATGGCAACACTTTTTAATTTATATATCACTTGATAACGTCTTTTCGCGCGCTTCTATACTTTGAAGTCATGTTTTATTAATAAAATAATATAGTACAATTAATCCAAATTCTTTTTTAAATTACACGTTTATATATGCAGATACGCAAAAATAAAATAAATGATTAGTTATTTTTAGATAATTAATACTTGGCATTTTATTTGTATTGTTAAGCAACTGTCCATTCAAGTCATATCTCATAGGTTTTTTGCTTTTCAATATTATACATTTCGTTTCAAATATTTCTAAGATTATTTTTAGGGCGTTTATTGTCAATACTAAGTGGAATGGCATTATATAACAAAAAAACATAATATTCCTTTGTACTTAATTTCCACTTTTTATTTATCAAGATCAGTACCTGTTTGGCTCATGGCGAGCATTGTCAGCTGATAATAAATAAAATTGAACAGTGCTATTTATACAAAAAACAAATTTTAATGAAGAGGTTTAACAAAAAAATTACACAGAAAAGAATTTACAAATTACAGTAGAAATTATCAGAAAGTGACTCTAAAAAACACATATTAAAATCTTTAACACCTCTAACCGGTCCTGATCTTGATACATAAAAAGTGGAATTTACGTACAAAGGAATATTGTGTTTTTACTTAATATCTCTAAGATTAAAACGGTAAAATTGTTTTTCACTTGGTTTCTAAAGGGCCAGCAACGTATCGGAAGTATTTTTTAGCACCGTGGAAGAGGTGTTAATGCGAATATATCAAAAATTATTCAACATATACTGTAAAAGATATTTACCAGCACTAAGACGATTTTTAATATGATGTTATTCTTTTATACCTAGATAAGTATGAAATCCATTTTTATAACTGTAATAAAATTCTAAGCCAGTTATTCCATGTATGTGTTGAATGTAAACTGTATTAATTTTATTAATGTTAATTATGGATTCAAAAGTTTTTCTCCGTCGTTTATTGAATAATACGAGTAGGGATTGCAATACCGAAATAATATATCGATACCGGTACTAGAAACTTTACCCGGTAATAACCGGCAATACCGAACGAAGTTTTTTTTTTCAATGTAGGATGAGTTTCACAAACCAAATTTTCTAAATTATCAAAATATTCAAACGATTAATTAAAACAATAATGTGCAATCGGTAAAAGCGTCAAAAGTTGCAAGTACCAGCGCGTAATAGGTAAGCTAATTTAAAAACCAAATACATACATATTCATATATATTTTACTTAATTTTCTATATCAAGTATTACTGTAAAAAATACAGTCAAAATTCCGTGATCTTCATTTTGGCGACCCTTAATTCCACACAACCGGTTGCTAATAATAATTTTACCAGACGCTATGAGCAGTTCCTGGCGATTTTAATTATTGTGACGCCTGTAATTAGGAGACATATCTTTTGGAATCGTGATATAATTTGAGCAGTAAGGCTCTGCTAATTAATTTCTTAGGAAAATAGTTTACCATGGCTGTAATATTATATAATTTCATTTACTTATTAACACTAAAGTTATATCTCTTAGAAATTAAAAAATATTTACAACAAATGAACGCAATCGTTATGAATATGTTCACAATATTTCAATCCATCAATTTTTATTATAAATACAACTGGTTTCGTTTCTCTATTATTACTCAGTTGATAATGCTGGCGATGATCGAAACCGATCATAAAACGTAATAAAATTTGTGTAACCAATACAAAAACATATATTTTATATTTGTACATAATATAATGACTTTCCAACAAACGTACTAAACGTAACGTAATAAACCAAACTTAATTTATTTACAATGACACTTGACAGTTTTATAAATATAATTTAAAGTTTTTCTTTAGTGCTTTATTTAAAATTTCTCATCATATATGCATTTACAATCAGTTGTTATTAAAAGAATGGCAGGTCCATGGTAAATTGCTCAACGTCGTTGGCTTACGTGGCGAATCTCACGGGCTCAAGATCCAGTACGAACATATTTATCAATTTCTGTTCGAAGGCATGGGTGTTTGTGATATCTAAAAATTCCTTCGTATCCTTTCAATCGTCTAATAATTGAGCGTAGCTAGAGCGACTTACTAACCATTAATCATGTATTATTCTTATACTTTATGTACATACTTGGAAAATTAGAAAAGTTAAACAATTAAGTAGCATTTCAATCCACCAAGAATTAACAGTGAACAATTTAAAAGTGATACTTTGTATATTGCATTTGATAAATTTCCTAAAAAAAAATCCAAATAAGGAAAATTTTAATGTTTTGCGACAATAAAAATTTATTCAACTGTCATTGTTGTTATACTGCAATTTATATCGTTGTCCTAATAATTCTCTGAATCAAAAGTACTTTTGATTTCAAAATATCCAATAAACATCGATTATGGTAGGAAGGTTGAGCTTAGAGTATATATGGCTGGAACAAATTGGATGGACGTCTTAATCAAGCGGCATGGTATGTGAAAACTTATCACATAAAAGCGCTTCACTGTAGTATTCACTTGCTTTTCCTTTAAAAGTGTTTCAATTTTTAATTGCATACATTCTTATACTGCAATCTGCTAAGGGCACTTTGTATTCGTAAAGAACCGACGAGGGAGCTTCAATCCATTGAGACAGGCATTTTTTTCATAAAATATTTATTAGTCGCTTTGTTTAATTATATATTTCTTTTAATGAATTTCGAAATACGGAATATTTCGTCAATTTTTAATCATATATTTTTAAAATTAAAAAACGCACTCTTTTTTGAATATTCATACCCAAGCAATCGTGAAAACGTTATTAAAACAAATCAAGGTACTTTCTTCTGTATAATGACAGATTTTCTGATATACATCACAAAAGTATAATTCGTCTGTATCTTTTTTTTGTGTCCTATCAATGACACATTATTTGTGTATTGTATTTTTAACATTGTTTTATAAGTTACGTTCAGAGACGTTCAGAGAAGTATGTGTTTTATAATTTTATTATTGTATTCTTACATCGCATAGTTTCAATTTGTTCACCCACGTTAGTGTTAAATGTGGAAAAAATAGACTTCTTGTGGTGTTTATTTCAACAGAAGTATTTTACAAAAACTGCGTGTTACTCAGTAGCTCAACCTCTCGTTATTTTTAAAGTAGTGATAGAAAGATAAAACTTACACAAAAGTAGTGTTTAGCAAATCGCTCTCTCTTCGCCATTTTTTAAAAGTACGGTGGGTAGTTGACAATTTTCAAACATCACAGACATCCATGCCATCGAAGAAATACCCATAAACTGGTTAAACATATATATTTTATAAAACTGTTCGTACTGGTGTTGAAGATGTGACCACTACTTCTTTTAATACTTCATATATTCTGGTTCAAAATAATGGTAAATGAAAATGATTGTATTTCTAAAACGCGTAACAGTATGCCGATTTGGTCGACCAAGTATACCATTAAATTTTTACTATAAATTTATTAAACTGCAGTTACTCTCATTCAACCTGCGTAGAAAATATTTATGTTAAATCCAATTTTACGCATAATCTAATATCTTCATCGTCCATTAACTTGGTTACATTCGTCTCACCTTCCTCTTCGTAAAAAAGCATCCGCGCTCGGTTACAAGATTAATTAATAAACATGAACATTAACCTGATCACAATTACGTGAACTGACTTCCATTATTCCGTAACATGGGCTTATCTACTCACTATCGATTCATCGTATTACTATCAGCAATAAAATGCAAGTTTATTTATCAAGCGAGGACCAAAAACTTTGTTAGGAACAATATTTTCGCTTTCAATGTTATCTTTACAAAATTAAAATAAATGATTAGCTAAATACTTTCTCACTTTCTACTTTTCAACATTCTCAGATAAAGTCTGGAGCAATTGTTGATTTTACGTTTTTATAATGCAGCATATTTAAGCAACCAAAAGTACGAAAAAACTACTTTTATTGGGGCCGTGAAACATTTCAACAAAGCTAATAATACCTCGAAATGTAAATATGCAAATATCAGCAGCGAAATATTAATATTATTTCGATTATTTACATACTACATGGATTTAACGAAAGGGCAGAATGTGAACCTGTGCTCGCATAAATAATGAATCAGTATAACATATTTTAATATTTATTATATGTACAAACATAGTGATAATATTAACATATAAGATTTTTTTTTTTAATATGAACATTGCAAAAGACTGTCAAAATTACGAATTTAATCACGAAAAATAAAGAACAGTTTAAAAGTTTTCACAAATTCTTTCAACAATTAAACGTAAAAAAGGCTACCATAAGTTTTATCATACACCCTCTCAAAATAAATGTAAATAAACTTGACACTGCTCATACATAAGTGCATCACTTAAGTCAGTGATGCAGTATCGTGGCCCGAAATGGCATTTGTTACGGCCCAAAAAACCACCAATTTTTTTAATGAATATGATAAAAATCTGTTTTTGATATATGAAAAAATTTTGCAGTAGCAAAGGTGTATAATCTGAATCGTAATTAATACAAAACTCATCATAAACTATTGCTATAAAAATAGTTTTAAATCGTTCATTTTACCCAAATAAATGAAAGATTATTAATACGATATTTTAATTCATTAAATATTTACTTATTTTATTTGATAATTTGATTCGGTATTTAACTGTGATAATTTTACACTAGAACTAGAAAAGTTTACCTAAGTTTATTGTCTGTAGTTAACTTTCACAAAATTATATATAGTGATCAAATTAAAACATATATTTTGTATATTTATTTCTATGAACAAAAGACTCTTAATTGCTTATGAAAAATTTTCATTGCAAATTCTTCTCTCTGATTTTTCAAAAATATTCTTTTGTGTTTGAAAATATGCAGAAAAATGTAATATCACACGTGTATTAGAAACCATAATAAAAATTCCGTCACTTTTCCGCATTAAAATTGTTTTAATTCCCGACTTTCATGTGTGGCATCTCTTAATCAAAATTCTTTTACATTCAACCGTCAAATATGTCCATTGTTTCAACGTCAGTGATATTACTGAAAAACTAATATTTCATGATTTTTTTTAGTAGCGACAATTTAAATTCTTCTCCCGCACATTATTCATTCATCAACGTTTACTTTTATTATTAGACATTGTATGTGTTTGTTTTTTTTAATTACGAATCATTCAACGTGAAACAACAATATTTCTTGGATTGATCAAATAATATTTCACCCACGTTCATCGTTTTTTTGATGCCTCTATACGAGATCTACTCTGACAGACTGTATGGAATCACTTTTCCATATATTCACTAATTTTTCAATCTTTTTATAATATGAATGCTGATACGTATTACAATACGATACGTTTCTGAAATACGAATAAGATACGTATTTCAGAAACGTACCCATCGTTTTTATATAAAATCTTACGACGAGTGCGCTGAGAACAACAATTAATCCTTTTTTATCGTAACGTTTTTATTGATTGGTTTTGGTAACTTAAACTCTTTTATTATACTGATGAACATTTAAAAGTGTGTAGTTTTGTGAAACTAAATTGTATACATACATTGTAATAAGGTGAAAAAACATAAAAATGCTAAAGTTCTACAAATAATATTTTATGTATGGTTGATAGTCATTTAGGCTTACGTCTTCATCAAAACTACGTTTTAAACTTACATTAACTTGTTTATAGATACTGGATAAGAAGAGATACACAATACGCCCGTAGAACATATGAGAAAATAAGGAATACTATCTAAAAACTAAACATAATTATGATTAGTTTTTAGATAATATTCATTATGATCTCCCGTTGAGGTATAATTGGCAAAAGCTTCACTTTACTTATCAGGCAAGTCTGCGTTCAATTATCGGCAAATTCAATGTCAAATATAGATGACTTCAAATTAAATTTGAGATCTAAGACATTAGTGTTAAAGCTGTAATGCTATACATAAATTATGAATTCAAACTATTTACAATGATAACGGATGAATTTAATTTATATGCATAATATTTGAGGTCGTTTCCTGATATTTATTAAAATTATCATGTCCTTTTTACTCATCAAAAAAAAAATTCAAGTTGCATCAAAAAGTATCATAAAATTTGAATCGTTCAAACTATGTACATTCTCACAGATTTTGTCACTAACGACCCGGGTTTCGCCTTTCGGCATCTTCAGGCATTCAAGTGCACGGATGAACTTGAACTGACGCTTAGTAAATGAAAGTTTCGTGTTTATATAAGATATAAATGCATCACTGAGTCCAAAGCCACTGCTGGCAAAAAGGATAAGCCCATGGGAATACCAACAGATTTGACTAGTGAGCAGTTTCAAGAATTATATAATTTGTTTGTCGGCAAAGGTTTTATGATTATATGATTTTATGGTTATATAGGGTATAGAAGCGGAGATGTGGGGAAATTTGATATTTCGTTTAAAATCGGAAGATTTTGCAACTGTGCTTTGTTGATTTCTAAAATTTCTTGGAAAAAGAGCTTATGACTGTCCGTATTTGGGTGTAACATTTTTATCCCTTGTTCCTGATTGAACACGTGTCCTTCCGATATTAAGTGATTAGCAAAAGTAGACGTGTCTTTTTTCAATCTAAAGGCTGCCATATGTTCTAAAACCTAAAAGTATCATGTTTTTGTTTTAGCAAAAGATTTACGACTAGCAGTTTAAGTGTCGAAATTATTATACCGCTACGACAATTATTATGTAATTGAACATTTAAAAAATGTTGGATTGATTTTTTATTTCAACATAAAAACCCAACGAAGGAGAAAAGTATTTACACCGAGAGCACGTTATCTCAGGTGTAAAAATTGATTCGCTTCACACGAAATATTTTAAAACCGATTTGCTCTACATGCATGAACACTACAATAACACAATACCGCAAGTTAAAAATTATTTCATTCTAAAGATCATCAAAGACATCACGAATGAAACAAAAAAGGTTGCGTGAGAGACGAGCATAAAAATTTTGCCGTATCAATTAAGATTAGGTTTAATTTCACATTTTTTTTCTCTGCTCAGAAAAGTCTTTGTGTGTAGGACGTGTAGGTTGATCTTCTCTTTACAGTATTCTTGAATGAATAATTGCTGGCAATTAATTTAAAGTCAACATATCTTAAATGATTCAGTTAGCAAATAATGAAGATATGAAATAAAACTTTAGATAAGTCTTAAAGTTTTTAATTTACAATGATTGCTCACTTTTTAAGTGTCCATTGTCAATACTTGGTGTTTTATCATTATATTCACTAATAAACAAATCAGTATCTTCTACATATACACCACAAGCATTTTCAACTGAATTAACTTTTATCAGTTGAAAATACTTGTGATGAGCGAAATCGGTTATCACCACACACACCGCAACTTTTTAGGTTAAACCAAAAAAACCATTTACGTTAACATTTCTGAAATCGGGATTAACTCGATTCGGCGGATGAGTGGTAATTAGGGTATCCAATCCCGAAGCCTTTTTCCAATCCCGGGATTGAGATTTTCTCACCGAGGAATTTGAAATGCTCAATTCGCTATACTTTTTCCCCGATTCTCACAAAACCTGGTTTTTTTTTTAGCTCACCGATGAATTTGAAGTCCCCGTTTTGCTATACTTTTTCCCCGATTCTCACGAAACCTCGTTTTTTTTTAGCTCACCGAATTTGAATCTCACAGAATTTGAAATCCCCGATTTGGTATAATTTTTTCCCGATTCTCACAGAACCTCGTTTTTTTAGCTCATCGAGGAATTTGAAATCTTAAATTTGCCAATTCCGTGTCGATTTTAGGGATTTGCTCAAAAAATCTCAATCCCGAAATCCCGCGATTGGATGCCCGAATATAGCCATCACATACATTCATTACTTTGGTCACAAATACAAAAATATGTTGAAAAAATAATTTATAAAACTTTTATGCGATCCCGTGAACACCGCATCTAATGCAAACAATGTTGACCACCTGGCCACAGGCCTTGTATTCACCTCCAATGTGAAGCATATGGTCTACTTATCTTGTAAATAGGTACTGTTTCTTTCTCAATTACTTAACTTCTCTTATTTTCTAAAAGAGTATGAATAGAAGGAATAGGGTTAAAAATTATCTAATTAATCTTCCTGCATATAGTATAGTTTTAGAAATTACAAACATCTATGCATTCGATCATAAATCTGAATCGTTCAAATTATGTACATACATTCACACAAGTTTTGTCACCAACGACCTGGGTTTCGCCATCTAAAAGTGATCAAGTGCACGTATGAACTTGAACTGACGTTTAGTAAATTAATGTATCGTACTTATATTATAAATGAATGTATCACTAAGTTTAAAGCCATTGCTGGCGAAATGGATTTACCCATTTCAATTAATGCGTACAGATTTAAATGGTGAGTAAATTCACGAATTATATTTATTTTGTTTCCTGGAATTTTATTTTTAATTATATTGACTTACATATTGAATATAAGAGTGGGGAATTTGAAACGAACATAAATCGTTAAAAATATTTTTTTAAATACCGTTTGCATTAGGATTTGAGCCCGTGAAATCTGCCATGGAAGCCAACGACGTTGACCACTGCACGACGGATTCGACATAATATTGTTACAGCAAAATTTACAAGCATCTTTTTAATATACGGATATGCTCAATATCAATATTGTACAATGAAACATAAAAACGTAAGGTATATAAAAATGTACGTTCATTCAATATTCACAAGTCGCTTCACATTGATTGCCCTGAGGAAATGTTTATAGTTTTTTGATTGCTAGAACACATTTTTTTAAATTATTTTAACAACTCAGTAATAACACAAACCACAGGATGCCTGCCCTTGACTCTTTGCTCTGCGTTCTCAGTAAATCATTAATTAAGCAAACAATCACATTTCAACAGTGATGAGCTCGTTTGACAACAGCCGACGTATTTGATACTCGTAGCCAATCGATTACTTGCTGATTGCTTAATTCGTTACTCCGAGTCGCCTTTGTATAAGAAAAACATAAAAACCGCTGTGAAGCTTGTTAAATTCAGTATTTTATCTCACGTTACAGTAATAAATGTTAAAGTAGTAAAATTAACATAATCGTGTGGGAAAGTATTCCGTATCGATATTTTTTTCTCCGCCTTTTTGTTAGGATAGTTTTGGTTTTAAAAGTTTTCCACGCACAATGATGCTGTAAAAAGTTTAATATACTACAATGTTCATCAAGCTAATTGCTAACGGGATTTATAACTATGTCTAGAGATTACAATACCGGTATTACTGAAACAAAAATTCTGTTTTTTCAATATCGAAAACCCGATTTCGCAACTGCAAAAATTACAGTTTTCCGGTGTCGAAAATTAACCAAAATCGAATCTTGAACGCAAACAATTCAATAAGTTTGTTCTCAATTTATCAAAAGATTTTAAATCTTCTAAGAGTTATATCAATATTGACAGAACCGATGAGCTTTTCATTGATGAAACATTATTCTTACAATCTGTAACCTGTTTTTTATTTTTATATATTTTTTAATTGTAGTATTTTATACGAATTATTGAAATTCCGATTGTTGTTTAATTTGTCTTGGTATTAAGATTCTAATTGGTCATATTTTTTGCTTTTTTCTAGTATTACAGATATTAATATTAAATATGAAAAACCAAAATTGGTATATTCATTCGGTATTAAAATCCCTAGGCAAGTCATAATGATTTTATTTACATACAAAAATTCCAAGCTGTTCATTCTTAACCCTGTTTAATTTACTAGATGTAGTATTTCGACATCTTCATTTGTATTAAAAGTATGCTGTTGCTTGTCAATCAAAGGTGTACAATGTTAAACGAATTGATTAACACACATTTTTTCACATAATATCGTTGATACTTTTAATAAACAACATGTCCCTAATTTGGCTGTAAGACTCACTAATTAGATTCATTAAGAACTTTGTACTAATTTGTCTTTTTATTTTTTCCAGGTAAGTTCTACTTTTAATTAGAACAGTATATTAAATGAGATGGACAACATTCATCAATTTGGTGAGTTAAGTAATATTATTATACAAATGCAATATGAACAACTAAATAAATTGAAAAACTATTTCCAAAATTCAATTTTTCACGAAGAAAAATGTTATAAAACTATTTACGAACTGTAAAGGTTCACAATTATTTCATTAAAATTATTCTACTCGTTTACCAAGTACCCAATTTTCTCAAGACAGAATTATATAAATCATTTAAAAATGATACAACGTTCTTTTTATAAATAAAAAAAAATATATATTTTTTTAAATATTATACAACACTATTATTATCACAATGTATATTTTTAAAATATCTTACAAAAAGAAACCAGGAAGAAAACAACACAAACTGTTCATGTTTGGTTTTAGGCATTGTAATGTATCTAAAATAGACTTTTTTCCTCACTTTCCATTGTTTGTATAGGCTTACAGAAAACCAAAACAATTTTTGTCACTACCAAAAAAATACTGAAAATAGCCTTTACTTTAAAAGAAAATACATATTGCGTGTGTATTAAAAATACACAAAAAAACATATTTTCTGCAATTCGCAGTGATGCAGTAAAATTTAAAGAATGTCAAAATTAATTAAAAAAAAAATCTTTAAATTAGAATGGTGGGTGTCTAAAAGTGAAGATATTAGTGTTATTATCAAAATAAATCCAAGATTAACTTGTTAAAGGTTTTTGAAATAGTGCTATATATACATTCAGTAATGGTCCACACGTATTTAAGAACGTTTGGAAACCTTTTTATATGTTTAGCTCTTTAAGGTTTGGCGCAAAATACACAAAAACTTATGAAACAACCTACCATATAATAAAAAAAATGTAATGCACATAAATTATTTCATTAATTCAAACAACAAGAAGCCCATTATTAAGTGCATCAATAGAATAAAAACAAAAACTCCACAAGACAATATTCAGTCACGACTCGTAGGGAGCTGTTATGTTCAACACCTTTTGCGAAAATCGCATGTGACAAGTGCGTGTAGGGATGCGTAGTCAACGACTCCACGTCCCAGAACCAGTTCCACCACATTTTACCTTATTATGTAAAGTCTTCCGTCAGAATCTAATCAGTTGGATTAAACGTATCCGCCACCGGGTAGGTTGAATCCGACAAAAACGGCTTGTCGCATTCGTAGGATTCGCAGGCGAGCACGATCGCTACCGACCGTCGACCAGTGAATGCACTTTTTTATAGCACGACGTATAAACTAACTGTACCCATAAAAATATGAAGCGACTAGCTTCAAAGTAAACAAAGATTTACCGCGACGAGAAATACAAGGCAAAATGCCAATATTGCTTAGTCAAGTGCTCAGCGTCGTTGGTTTTGATTACGGAGGTTTTAGCTTTAGTTTGGGTTGAGCAACTGAATAACAACAGTTGACGTAGAAACAATTCTGTTGGGATAAACTCTATTAGAGTTCATATGCTCCATTTACATTGGAAGAGGACATGGTAAAAAAATAATTTAATATGAAAATAATATACGTCTAAATTTCAACGAGTGTGTGTTTTTAATTTTTGATATTTGATATATATTATGTCATTTTCATCCTAGTAGAAATGCTTGTCTGTTTGATGCCGATCGCTGATATCTTATATCTATTTATGTTTATCTGTTATATAAAAATTATTGAAAAAAAAACATTTATTAATAACAAAGAAATGGAACTATTGTTATAGACACAAGTGTTAAAAATGACCGACGGAAAATTATGATTTCAACTATTCTCAATAAAATATTTGTAATACTGTTGTTTGATGCGTCTTAAAAACTTATCTGCAATTAGCGTTATAAACACTCTTGTCTCTTTTTCACCAAATAGTATATTTGTATAAGTACTACCATTAAATATCTCTTATGAACAGGAAGTTATCACCATTTGCCATAAATGCCTACTGGTTTGGTGAGTTGGTAGTTTTTGCGGTGTTTCCGGGCGGAAAGATTAGCATTTAAAAAAAATGTTGTGTATTTAATAATAACTTTTGAAAATGAAACAGTTTGTATTGGTTTCGAGTTATTTTTCGCTTAATCCACCATGAGTTTTTAATATTGTTTTTAACAAGGTCAAAACTATAAATGTATTTTAGTTTTACATTTTAGTCGATAGATATTTCGACTTTACGCCCTTGTCAGAACTATGGTTAAACTGACATTTAACTTTATATATCAAGTAACTGCCAATTCAACTAAGACATTATTTGTTAATGATTCTAATTTTGTTCGATGCATAGGAAACATTTTCATAAAATAGAAAACACTATTAAAAGAATTTCAATAGAAAACCAAAATGATCTGTATATCAAATTTATATATCACTATCGCCACCGTATAAAATAGCTAATATTTAAATACTTTAAATTTGTACTTAATTTTGATATAATCACTAAGACTATACTGGTCCTTTGATAACACGAGAAGTGCCGCTAAAAAAACATGAAATAATACATCGTTCGGTTGTGTCGTGTTGTTATAGTACTTGGCTAGTTCGTACAATGCCGCAAGTCCAGTGCATCACGATTTTTCTGACGGACAGTGTATCTGACGTGGACAGTATTTACTCAGAATTCCCTGCGACATGAAAAAAACCACCGAGAACAGGGTTGTCAATAAATTATACGCCAAATCCTTAACCAATATCTGTATCCGCGTATGTGACTTATCTTAACGTTGTATATACATCATATTATTTATGAAGCAATACTTTGTTTTTAGTCTAAATGTAATACAATTATTTGAACTATAATCGGTAAATTTATACTATAGATCAATTCAAAGTGCAACTTCTCTCACTGATATACACTCACTGTGTATACATTCATGTTTGTAGTTACATATCGACTTTGGAAAGGCAAATTATGAAATATAAACTACATTGAAGTACACGGAGACAGTTAACTGGTGTTTAATTGTCTTAATAATACAAGTAAATGATGAAGCATATAGATTTCCAATATATGTAGTATCTTTTAACATATATTACAAAAACTGCTGGTTTCTCAGTTGGTCGACCTTTATTTTTCAAATAGAGTAATGATAGAAGGATACAGCTATTGTGGGTGCAGTAGCGTAGCCATTAGGGCCCAGCGGAAAAAAAATACTCCTTTTGGTTTATTGGACTTTTGCCAACCCTGATCCCGGAACAAATACAGATAAATGATAGGTTCTCAAAGAAAGATTGATTGATCCTGCTTATTTTCATCTTAAGATTGTGAACTGCCTTTGTAACATAAGCACTATTAAAACTAACAAACATCGAAAGACTTAAAAGAGAAAGATCGAGAACTTAATAAAAAAAATACTATTGAATGTTCGTGGCTGATAGTTTGTGCATCATTTATGTAATTGAATTTAGAATATAATTATTAAAAAAAGGTCATTGTTTAAGCACGCCGTTGGCTCCCTGTTATTTTTTACAAATAGATTTTATTATAATATAAAAATAAGGAATGCCTAACTCAACTAGGATGTTTCAAAAAATATGTCAAGCTAGATTCTATTGGTTAAAAGAATGTTTGTAATTTAGCCATTTTATGATTTGTTTTAATTATAGATACCGCTGTAGACCGCTACACTCACCCTTAATTATATTTTTTAATTTCTTCAACTTTCATCAATTATTTTAATCAAATAATTAATGCATAGTTACGCTTCTGTATGGCTTGCGTATATTACTTTTTGAGTGTACGATACATAAAACAGCACAGCTCTTTCATGTAGATACTTCTCGTTAGTTAAATATTATATTATATTGCTAAATTCTGTTGACATGAAGTGTACATTAAAGCTAGTTTTGGAATTGTTGTTCGACGAGGTTGACAGGCCTTAACAAAATGAATTAAGACATATACCATCTTAAAAGACGTCCATGACAACTTGTGGGCGGACCATAATCACAATTTATATTTTTATGTATAACAAAAATAATAACATTTAAATAAATTCACCAATGAATTGTTCCAACCTTTAAAAGTGTTATCTTTATTATTTTTTTTTTGTTAAGGAACACACGCCTTTTTATTGGCAATTTAGGCGTCGTTATAAATATTTTTTAAATTATATTATTATATAATTGGATTGAACACAAATAATTTACATATTGAAATTAATTTAAACTATGTTTGCTTCTGTTTTAATTCAAATAGTCTTTAAGTCAGTTTGTAAACTTTTTAAACGTTTGTTTTAACTTTTTTGTAAACTTAAAAAAGGCTTTTCTGTTCCACGACGTCAAGGGAGGGTGGGTTAGAAAGGATTTAAAATGTACCCATGCTTTGGACGCATCGATTGTTATTTCTTTTATGATTGACCTTGCAATCAAGCATGACGGATGATATAGATCTTTACCACTCAGCTACGGCGATTGGCATGATTATAATTAGTATCAGAAGAATTGAAACATTAATATACCACTTTTTCACGAGGTCAACGAATATCTTTATGTATTATAGTATTTTCGATGGATTCGTCGGTAACTTTATGGAAGCTAATTTTTAATTTAAAAAATTGAATAGGATATCTTTGTTATTCCATTCATGTTGTTACAAATTGTAACACGTGTTTCGCCTCTTCAAATAGCATTATTCGACAGAACTAGTTCATCCAATTCCGAACCCTTTTGTAACTCCGGGATTTCGAGATTAACAATCTTTCCAATCCCGGGATCAAACATTCATCATAAAATCATGTAGAAATTTGGGGTTGAAACATTTTCGCCTGACGATTTTTAAATCCTAGGAATTTACGGATTTTATAAAATGAAAATACGCGAGACTTTTTTTAGCTCTTCCAGGATTTCCCGTTTCAAAACTCCAGGAATTTGCGGAATTCTCGGGATTTCGGGATCCTAATATTATAAATTACATAATAAAAGTCGGTTTTATTGTTTTTCTACTGGACGCAGAGATGGAGTAAGAAGATACAGATAAGAGACGAAACACTTTTATTACAACAAGTGGAGTAACAGAATTATCAAATTTAGTTTTACATCTTTATGTAAATTCAAATAAGACCTCTGTAAAGATCCCCGCCAGTGGCAAATGATGATTACCGGTTATAATATTGAAGTTACCATCGTCATTCATATAATAATATAGCCCAAGCCATTACATTTGAAAATAATGACACCTGTCTTTATTTAAATGGCCGTCTTGACGTTTCGCTTATTGCCGTTGGAATGAATATACGACCATTAATTTTGTGACCACGGCAATCTTTTTAAGTTGTACCGTTTGACATTGTCATCTAACTGTGCTATTATACCCGTTACACAGAAGGCAAGCAAATATTAAAATCTCCAAATTGAATAAGAACTTTTTTCGAAAAAAAACACGATTTTTTTTTCTTTGAGAGAATAGCAATACTAAAACCTGCAACGACAGTGAAATCAGAGAGAAAAAATGCAACTTAGATCAAGAAATACATTAGAACTTCAATATAACGCCCGCTGTGGTCCAGTTGGTTAGAGCTTGCTCTACCGATCAGGTGGGTCTGGGCTTGATTCCCGGTAAGGTCAATGTGAAATTGGATTTATTCAATTTAAATTCGAGATTTAAGACATGAATGTTTGTGACATCAATTATCTTTGAGTTAATCTCATGTAACTTACAAATATTCTCATCGAGTATATCTGAGTTCAACTTCAAAATATTTGACGCATTTGCATAAGCTGTAATGTCAAATATTTATTTTTTAAATATATATATAATTACAACGGATAAAATACCAAGTCATATGTGAAAAAAAATGACATATCGACCCAAAATCGGGGTCAAAAGCGACACAATTTGGTAAATTGCGTTTTAAGCCAATAAATGCTCAAAACCGCTTAGGGCGTCAATGAGAAAAATATTAGAGCTTTATCCTATTCGCCTGATCTTTTTTAAGATATGTTCATTTTAGCATTTGGACTTGTTATCGTTTTATCAGTCAACCCATAATAACTTTACTATCTAGAGAACTGAATGTAGCCAAACAATTTTATTATAATATCATTATGGGCATATAGGAACTTATTACGGGAGTATGCGTATTGTTTTCCGTCGGTTTCAGTTGCGTTGTCGATGGGTTCTAATCTCGATAAGGATACTTTCATAACGAGGTTTTATGTCATGGATATACCGGAATTCTTTTCCATCCATCCTATTCTTTGAGCGGGGTGTGATGAGAACTATTGGATAGCCACTTATCTTATCTAAGTCATATTCTTCCATCCATACTCTCACCGAAAAAATAACAAATTATTTTCATAAAACAATTTCTATTAGAATAAACTCTATTACGAACGGACATATTAATAAAAAATAAAATTTATATGCACATGCTTTTGTAAGAAAATGTAATGATCGACGACTGTTTATCAGTAAACGGATATACAATTTAAACTAAATTTGCGCTCTGAAATGTTATATATGCATGGAATACAAGTAATTTATTCTATTCTACGTCAGATAATTGTACAGTAAGTAAAAAAATATCGTTTCTTCGGATATAAAAGAAAATGGTATTGTATTTATTTTCTTACAGTCGTTGACTCTCTTCTTTGTTGAACGGTTGTAAAAATTCTCGTGAAATAACGTGGTGCAAATTTATAACCAAAAAGGGCTTGTACAAAAATGTTTTTAAAAAGCATAATAATTATCTCTTTTCTGCTGTTGTTTTCTAGATACATTAACAGTCTCGACGAGTCTTTGTTTAATTTTGACGAAATTTCTCCCTACTCTGTCATATAACATGAAACAATCGCATCATTTTCTCACAGTAACACATGGCAATTATTCGATGCCAAGGTGATGAAACTTCTACGTCAAATCGTGGACTCGCAAATATGGATTTGCTGACAAATAGATCTACATTGAACTACCGTTATAAAGAGTTCTACGGCATCGTTAACTCGTCATCGCAAAGTTATGTGTTTGAATCAATCGATTATATATTTATTGTTGATAATGTAAGCCAAGATTTAATTATTCCTTCAGTTGTTAGACACTGTAGAAATGTGTGTATAGCAATGACTTCAGTTGTGTTGTACAGCGTTTCGATTCCACTAATGCTAAATATAAAAACCTTAACAGATAATGAAGCAGGTTATATTCATTTGTTTAGCTCTGTAAGACGCTGTGAGTGTGAAATGTCTGTGGCAATGCAGGATTTTAAAGTTTCTAAAACGGCAATGTTATTATATCCTATAAGAAAAAGCTCCGACATTGATAATTTTTGTAATAATTCAACACAGTTGAAAATGCATTTATCATACACTGAATCAGGATTAATTACAAGTCGTATTAAATACGCCCATAGTACAGTTGTTTATCAACTGTTTCAATTAATCGATAACGTCATACAAGAAAAACTTTCGATTCATTTAAAAAATGGTCAGGTTGATTGAAATTAAAAATCATTTTACGTATTATGACGGCTATTTGCCATTTTCAGATTCTTTATTTAGATATAAATATTACGAAACAATGATGGAAATCGGGACAGACGAAATAATCTGGTAAGTCATCAATCATCGAAGATTAAATCAGTTAAGTTTTCAATCTCTTCTACCGATATTTTTACCGATAACTCTAACAGTTATAATTTTCAATATTTCCAAAGCGTCAGTATTTTGCAAAAAAAAATACAGTAATTTTCTTTTAAATAGAAAATTTACTATAAATAAATTTTGTATAATTAAATCAATCGAAACACTAAAAAAAACTTTTGATTTCACTTTTATTATGGTATATATGGTTGTTAAGTTTCTTTTTTGTGTCAGTGTAATAAACAAACTTTATATCTCGCAAACAACCAAAAAAAAAACAACTACAGAGCTTATTCAATCTGGAATACATTTAGAAGCTTTTTCAAATGCTTATATTAATCTATCTTCTTCGAAGGATAATGTTGGATTCACGGATATAAAAATATATTTTAATAAAGGTAGTAATATATACATCAACCAACTATCATTTGTGGGGCGTATTGGACTTATTATGAATACAGGAGAACCATGTGCTGTGCTGATGGACGAATGCATAGCCAATCATATTTTTCATAAATATTCACCAAAATCGTATTACTTGTTGGAAAATTCTGTTTTGAAATATACAACTTATGTGAGATCACTTTTTGTAACCAATCTAACAACGCGTATAAAAAATATTATGAAACACATACACGAAAAATTAAATGCACATCGTCCTCATGAAAAGAATCGTTTTACATATAGAATAATTGACTATTTTTTTTTCAAAATGTTTATATTTTTATGTTGATTTCGTACGGTCTATCAAGTATAGTATTTTTAGCTGAAATTATTACAAATAGTCTAGTTTATAAATGATTTTACATTTAAAACAATGTAAATTCAAATGCATACGATCACCACTCTAAACATGTAAACCTTTTTTTTATTCTTATATTACTTTAAATTGTCACACCTCTCTTACTCTTCACCCCCACCCTACTATATATATGCCACCTTTCCTCTCCCACACCACCCCATCTTTCTATACCCAAAAAATAGTAAAATCTTTAAATATATATATATTTACAAGACAAACCCAATATGATTCTAAAAAAATTAAATAGAATCCTTCAATAAAAAAATGGGCCCTCAACATCTAAAAAAAACACTAACCAACGATGAAAGGGAGATTGGAGCTTGCTTGTGACTATAGATACTTCTGTAACTACAACAAACATGAAATGATAAATGGATTTTTAATATTTGCTAAAAAAATATTCGAATATCGAATACTAAAAAATCAGAGTATTTTAATATTCGAATAATATAATGTAACAAATAATTGTTATTTAACAATTAAAGATGTCAGTACTCAGGACGTGTTTTGTCTGAGATTCACGATGCTTACTCAACTTAACAGAATAGATTAAATCAAGCTATTATAAGACGCCAAATGACATTTTTCGTTAAGTCAGAGGATTATTAAAATAGATAATAAACCTATAAAAGAATAATAATGGAATATTCGAATGCAAGAAAAAATCGAAATGTATTCGAATATTCAATTAGAATCTCGATATAATATGACTTAATTTTATTGTGAAACTTTCTAACTAACACTTCGTCGAAAAAAAAGATTAACAATCTTACAAATTAATCTTATTTTTGTCTTAAATCGATTAGGTGGTATAATAAAATATAACCCACCTGAATCTATGTATGTGTATTATTAAACTGTCAAATAAAATCATAAATACTTCATTTTAATGATGTCTTTACTATTTGAATACCTTTGAAATACTTATATATCGATTGGAAGTGTATTAAAGGTAATTAATTACACCCAGACGATTTGGATATAAATCTAATAGTCCAAGGGGGACCAAAATTGATCGACTGATAATTTAATGGCGATACGATCGCTGGCAACGTTTGGCCTGAAGCAATCTCTTGCAGTATTGAACCAGGCCTCTGTGACCACACTGTATTAAAATAATTGTTTTCATTGACACTGAATAGTATAATAAAATTAATACTGTAATATAAGCATCGACCCGATTCGCACACTAAAAATACCGCTAGAGTTTGATGACACTGTTTAAAATAGTGTGAATATCACTTTCAAATATTGAAATAAACAAAACTGTGATTCGAATTATAAAAAAAATGACCTTTATCATTGGGGCAGATTAATCAAATGAGAACAAATCTTACGAACAGTTAAAAACAGCCTGCTATTTTTATTAATCAAAATATTTCCTCAGTTCATTTACATCCGTGCACTTGAATGCCTGAAAATGCTGAAAGGCGAAACCCGGGTCGTTAGTGACAAAATCTGTGAGAATATACATAGTTTGAACGATTCAAATTCAAAATATTTCTGTTACTAATAAGAGAATGAAACAATTTATTAAATACTGAAGAGGGCTTAGCAAGTTCAATGATACATTGTTTGGGCTGTACAAGTTGGTTGAAAGGCCAAATTGGACCTGTGGGTTGGGGCAACAGCCATTAAGACGACATTCACGTACTATGTGTTTGCTTTGATATGAACACCGAATGGGAAGAGCTGTTTGACGCTGTCCATCTTGGTACAGGTCTAATAAACTGACTTAATCTCAACCAAAGCAAACTTTGAGGTTATGAAATTCGGTAAACGGGATACCTTCAAATCAGACGACACTGTTGTGTTTTTTTCGTCTTATCAAAACGTGGGTTTATTACTGAACGAATTACCATCACCATCGATGTTATGGAATTTTATAAATTTATTTATTTTATTTTATTGAACATTGCATAAGATGTAATGTTTATATATCCTTTCACTTACTCAAACCTATAAATAGATAACGTTGCGTTAACAACTAATTTTTCTTACCTCATTCTTCTATACATCCTCTCTCCGATAAAAGCGAAAGTTTATGCGAATGATAATTTATAAAAAAACACGTATTTTGATATGCTCTATCAAATTTTTTTATACTCTACATTCGAGTGAGATTTTTTAAAGAAAGCCGCTTAATCTTTTGCAGTTCTATATGTTTAATAAACAATCAATTAACAATGTTTTTTCCCAGCTGAGTAAGAAATCCTGACCACCCTTTAACTTATCGATTTGGCATCCAACAAACAATCGCGTCTCGCACAATGACAAAGGCAATGCGCATCCATTAATTTAAGACTACTTGAAGCTCTTCGCATCCTGGTATTAGCGCCTGAGAAGCGTTCGCGCGCAAATTAATATGTCCAGGAGTGAATTTATTACCGCGCATGCGCATGCTATCAGGGTGTCCATTATGCAATAATAATTGTTGTTATACCTATACCTCGTGGGGTAATTATTTTTATCAGATATGGCAACAATGGCGTATAAATCATTTAATCGAGACACATCGAGAAAGGGGGAATTAAGTGGTGCGGAATACATAATTGAGATATCTTATATGATTTAAGCGAATGAAAATATTGTCTTCTTCGATTTAGTTTGGCATAAAGTGCTGATAAAGACATACATTAGATTTAAAAAAAAAAGTCATTTCAATTTAACAAGCATCATAGTTCTGCGGTGAACAGAGGGATTGATTTTCACAATCCTTGTGTTATATTAATAGTCAAGCAACTTTGCATTAATTTTACAAAACTTACTTGTGTATCCCACGAATCAAGCAATATAATTAAAAGTCAAAGTTGTTTATTGCATATACCAAATTAGCAGTGACATCTTCAAATACTGCCAGAACCTTGATTATAAACCTAATTTATAATGGTAAAACAGATTCCTCGACATGTGTTCATAAACAGTATACAATAATAATATCGACTGTGGAAAGGAAAAAGGACGTTACTCACAGTTTTTTTTCGATAATCACAATGTATTAAACTGGATCTGGATCTGGATTCTATCAAAAAGTTGCAAGCTACAAATGCCGAATTAGTATCTAAATTTAATTTTTATGTTTAAAAATATGACCTTGTAAAAATATTTAAAAAAAGACTGAAATAAAGGTTTTTCCTCGAAAATTTAATTTATTAATATTAGATTCTGTCAATTAAACACCAGTTTGGAAGCTCCGTGCACTTAAAGGTTGTGAATAATTCATAATTTGCATATGGCCCAAAATCATCAAAACACGTTTTTTCCGCCTCCTGTAAAATTTGATATGTGTGGGTAACGTCCTTTTTCCTTTCCACGGTCGATACATATGTATATCAAAACAAATATATTAATATGATACTTTAATATGAATCAAGGTTACTAAACACTAAAATCGCGACACAATCTAATTCTCATTTTGTCTTTATCTACAATTCTTGGGCTTTAAGTCGATCGTGTACGCATATATTCATTTACATACCAAATAGATATTTACTACTGACAACTGATCGTATCTGTCAAAATAAAATATGTATTCATATTCTGAGGAATTTCACAACAGTACGAAAATCGACAGAGATATATTTATAATAGAATTTCTGCATTGTCTCTCAGATATCTGCAAACATTCATTCTTACTGCCGACTCGGAAACCTTTTGTATGTATTATTGATACAATATACAAATATATCATTTTCATATCTTTCTAAATAATTTGATGTAAAAAAAGGAGTTGAAGTTGCCTTTTTTTACGACTCAGCTCTGATATAAAGTAAAGTAAAATATATTTTGTTCATCTGCCTTTATCTTTTATCGGAGTGTTAGTAAATAATCGTATTAAAAAATACCAAACTGGCCTCTTGTAAGGCTTAAAAACATGAAAGCAATTTCGGTTTGATGGTTAAACCCAGATACGATTATCAATTCAAAAAGCATTCAATCCACAAGGCAAGGACGATGATTGTTTGATGCTCAAAGTTTTTTATCGTTTGTGCAACCTGTTAGTACGCGCAACTGTCGTTATCTTGTTTGATCGAATAAACAGATTTAATTCTGATGTTTGTTAAACGTATTTAAATGTAAAAATGTTAATACTTCTAAAATTTAATAGAAATATAATCAACAATTAACTTTCCCTGAATTTTTCTTATTTTAATGAAATTTATCAGGTAGTATTGTATATTCCAATGATGGCGAACCTATGGCACGCGTGCCCGAGTTGGCACGTTTGAGAATTTGGATGGCACGCGAACGATTTCCAAGTTCAAAATAAAATATTTTTAATTTTAAAAAATTAAAATTTTGATTGAATAATACATGAATTATTAATTTATTCCGTTTTATTAATTTTCAAATGTTTTCCAAGATAAACGACAACCGTTTAAAAAAAATATTTTTTCTATTTTGTTAAAAAAAAAATACTGCTTGGGCACGCCACAAAATCGAGAAATAATATTTGAGGATTTTTGGCACGCGGTCCCAAAAAGGTTCCCCATCCCTGGTATATTCAGTATTTTATGTAATTTTACATGGCAGTGGAGTAGGGGTCGCAGTCAACATTTCACGACTGCGATTCATGTTTTAAAAAATATTGCGTATTCGAACAACTAGGATCCATTGTGTTGTCAATGCATGCTGGATAGACTAAAGATGATCTGATGGTATACATATAAGTTAAACGGAAATGATTGAAAAATGAGTGATTTTTTACACGGCTTAGATGATAGAAAAATTTTCTTAAAGAAAGTTTTGTATATTTTTAAAGGATTCTTGTATTTTAGGAACTAAAAAATCGTTATTTATAATTTTAGTTGAAAATTATAAAGATGTTTTTCCGTTTCTCACAATTATTACAAACACTAATAAATATCTAGAAATATCGACTTATACATATTCTATGTAGAGCTAAAGTTTGCCTACTTCCTGCCTGTGTGAAAATTAACTGTAAGATGTAACATTTGCCGCCTGTGTGGTCGAGTGGTCAACGTTGTTGGCTTCGGCTACGGAGGGCCCGGGTTCAAATCCCGGTACGGACAGTTTTATAAATTGATTTTTCAATCGATTTATGATTTCTGTTCTAAGGCATGGATGTATGTGATGTCTTGAATTCCCCCCTCTCACCCATCCTATCCTATGAACGGGGCGTATCGAGAGCGATTAGCTTACCACTAATCCTGTCCTAGCCCTATCCTTCTATTCCTACTCTCTTTGGAAAAAGAGAGGTTGAGCAACTGAGTAACAAGCAGTTCTCGTAGAAACACTTCTGTTGAGATAAACTCCATTAGGAGTCCATATGCTCCACATTGGGAGCGGACATGGTTTAATGATGTAATTTGTTATTTTATTAAAATTTGCAGAATTATAAATTGAATGCATAATTAAAATCTGTAGTAAAATATAACAAAACACTTTCCTGTATTTATTCCGAGCTTAGAAAGTGATAAAATCGCCATTGATTAAATTTTAATTTACGTAGTAGAACTCCATTGAAATAACGTGAAAATATATCAAAGTATTTTAGTAAAACTAAAATATACTGATATTTTTAAAAGTGCTCGTGATGAGCGGAGCCGACTCTGATCCCAATAAATAATTATGGAACAAGAAAAAATTGTATTTTTTAATATAATTAATTTTCATTGACCCATTCCTTACTATGCAAAAAAAAACGCTAGCGCTTCTGAGCTGTGTATCCGTTACACATCAGACAAACGGGAGTGAATCGTGACAATTATTTAACACTACTACAATATTTCTATTATTGCATTACCCAATACGTAAAAGTATAAGAGAGGAATACCTGAATTTTAGGCCGAGTATTTATTATATATACAGAGAAATATAAATGATTAGAAGGTATGTGTACTATTTACACTTCATAGTTAAGAAAGGGTTAAGTATCTTAAAATCAACAATAGAACTATTACGTTCTCTATTACGTCAAACATTTTTTTTTCAAATATATAATATAAAGGGAAATGCCACTCAATATGGTAAGTCAATTTGTTTTCAATATTATTACAATAATTGAACAACAATTTACTCTGTATAACTGTTTGATATTAATCAAAAATTCATTTGTAAATTTGATAGTTCATTTATAAACTACACTTTCGTGATATTGATTTTTTTCAGTTCACCAAAACGTTTTCAATAGAAAAATATTCATAATATTGATTCGTACACTAGTTAGCGATTTTTTTTAACAGCAACGTTATAACACAGTTGTTATTTTATGAACTGTAGGTACACTTATAAAAACGTAATTAAATATCTCCCCTTTTCAGAAACACTGCCATCAGTCCGAAACACTACATCAATTTGATTATTTCTTACCGCGTACGTAAGAACTCCCTAATATAATTTCTCAGACATGTTCGTTTTACGAGATATGTACAACAATTTTGTACCGCCTGTGGCACCGTATACGGAATTCTTAAATACTATTCGAAATAAATCGACTCGATGGCCTGCCTTTACGAAACACACGTATCGCGCAGATGGATATTCGTAATATTCGAGAAACGTGTAATATTGTTTTATATTATGCAAATAGGCAATAAATTGTGTATGGTAGCCCAAATTGTTTATATAAAGAAGATCGTATCGCGATCAGGTATAACTAGAATGTTACTTACAATTCAGTACAGTATGTTCTGTTAATTTCACTATGAGAATACGTAATGCACATTTTAACCAAATTTCTTGTGAAATATACAATATTGTATCGTTTCTATTAGGGATTTTAAAATTATTTTGAAATTATATTTCGATTAAAAAAGCACGTAATAATATTATGTAAAAAATACTAAATAATAAAAATTGTATTAAATTTTATCGTTCAAATTATATACATTCACACAGATTTTGTCACTAATGACCCGGATTTCGCTTTTGTACTATTATATGATCGTAATCCAAGAAATATAACTCCATTTGTAAGCTTAATACCGTTGTAATATATTTATATTATTATCAACATTTTTCTTTCAATACATTATACTTTTTATAAGCATATGATTTAATTAACTAAATGCTACAGGATATAAAAAGGTTTTTGAGATACTGTGTTAAATTAAATAAACTAATCATTCAAAAATTTTAAGCCCGTTAAAAATATCATGTTATCATTTTATTTCATGAGCTATACTTTGAAAAGATATTTGTAAACGGTTCCAAATAATTAAAGCTTAAAAGCTTTTAAAGAAAATGTATCGATTTTTGTGACAATTTTCCATTTACATTTATTTATTCTTAGATCTTCTTTTGCAATGTATAAATGGTTTTACGGTTCATAATACATAAGTAGAGTACTATTTGAGCAATATTCTGTTTTCACGTTTTTTATGCATTAAAGCGAGGTTTCTAGTTCCTCGAAAACACCAGTAGAATGTATTATTTACTTTGCAATTTTTAAACACGTTTTTCTTTAAATTGAAGAGTTTATTTATCCTTGACCATAACGTCTTTATGTAAATGCAAAATAGTTGTAAGTCAACTTGGCTTTCAATTAAATTTTATTAGCAGCAATTTTAAAACTGCACAAGCACTTCAGATCAAAAGCACCGATACGCCATACTTTTGAGAGCTCGGTAACTACTCCATAAGTAACGATGTTTATTTTATTGGCCATATAGTACGTGAAAATGCTGGCAATGAATGTAAATAGAGAACCCATTTGCAATAAAACTAGCGATTTGCGTTCGTGGGAGCTTTTTTTAGAGCGAGACTTTATTTTTAAAAAATGTAAATGCAAGCTTTTACGCTGGTCGTTATGTAATAGTTAAATTTGCTTTGTTTGCTTTTCATGCTCGCTATGTCTTCATTCGGAAGAATTTAAGACGTCATAATTTTGAAGGAGCGGACAGGGCATCGCCCATTAAGTATAAATTCATTTTTCATACGCGCGGATAGTTTCTAGCAATTGGCTGGTGGCCGAATTTTTTTCTTGGAACTTAATAGTGTCTTAAAACTGTATAAATCTTATATACAACAGTATGATGGTATTAAATAAAGAATCATCCTCCGTGGCAAAGCGGTAAGATACTCCGTTAGCAAACAGAAGATTTTAAAATAAACTCCTGACAAACTCAATTACATATTTTTTTTCAATGAAAATTTGAGGTCACAAGCGAATGGTTTTGATGTATTTTATTTACTGATTTTTTTTTAATTTTCATCGCGTCTATTTAAAGTAATTTCAAAATATAAATATAATTAAGCCACTTAAATTTAATGTCATTTATCATCATTTTTAAAAGTTATATTAACTCTTCCTTCTTGCATTCTCACCGAGTTTATTGAAATAATTAACACACTAAGATGTTATGCCATTTGTTATTATTCGAAAAAGCCACACAAAGCTTTGTTTTAATTCGATGATTTTATAACTTACGAGTTTGAAAATTGAAATGATTTCTATATGAGTCCATAAAAACACATATAAAAAGTGCTTCAAAATCAAATCTATGATGTTTGAAGTTTGAAGTTTAACTGAGAATATCTCCACCGTACTGGCAAAAATTGTAAAGTAAAAAAAAATATAGACTTAAGATTAGTACACTATAAGACTCTTAGAGAGCAATTCTCTGTCTGTGACAGCTTATTTAGTCAGTTGATTGTACCAATTTGGCAAAAAGCTGATTTTTTACGGTAATTATCATTAATGCAGATTTATAGGTTGGCCACACTGTCTCTGCCGCTTAATTCATATATCATCGCTTAAGATTGGTATAATTGCGTCATTATTAAGATATAATAATTATCTTTGTAGCAGAAAATTTTGAGGCTAGAAGCTTTATCTTTAGAGCAAAATTATTTTATTTGCTGTTTACTCTCTATCATATGGTGCTTTTATTTTCTTTCTTTGGTATCGTCGACTATTGATGATTGGTAAAAAACGACAGTACGTCTATTTATCTTGGGTTAGTCGTTCTGGACGACGTCTTGAACATTGAGCCACTTTAAAAACTATATTTTTTTATATCGCTATACATCTTATCAATATGATATATTTTTATTTAAAATAATATTCAATCGTGAAAGGTTCATTGGAATAAAATAAAATAAACAACTCAAAGCTGTCACTTTGGACAATGCTGGAGACTTTTACGGTTATTTATTGAAGATAAATTATTATTTTCCTTCCCCGTTTCAGGTTTATTTAGGACTAGAGTGTTTTGCCAGGTGCGCTTCGTTATTTTAACCAGGGCAGAATTAAATTTTACTTCAAGCAATGTTTATTAAACATCTTTCAAGTCTTTCTCATCACAAATTATAGTATTCTGATATTTAACTTCGTGATTCTTTACAAGAAAATAACATAATTGTAATTAAGCGAGTATTAATTTATTTCAAATCATATTTGAATATTATTTTAACAGAATTATGTTCAAGCTTAAATAAACTCCGTTTGGTAACAATGCTGGCCAACTTTTCATAATTAATCATAAGTTTGATCGAATTGTTGACATAATTCGGATTTTTTTTTTTTTGAGAATGAACATCAATTAATATAAGATAAGACTCGATTAATATTTCAATATTTTACTAAAACAAACTTGCATTTTGCATGCCTCATTTAAAACAATAATAAATAAATCAATTTCAGTTTTCCGTCTGCACTTTTCTTTATCTAAAACTTTTAATTGGTTTTTAGTGGTGTAGAAAATTTAATAAACCTGTCTAAGAAACGTATCCAAATCAGCGATTATTATACCGAAAAATCAAACAATAATTTAATTTTTGAGCTTATTAACTACCCTTAGGCTAGAGTTTTTAGACTTAATAGTCAATAAGACAATAACTATCAAAAAAATTCTCTTGTCTACAGAAAGGCTAAGCAGCCAATAAAGTTTATAAAAAAATGCATTATTTTTTACAAATATGTTATATCGCATGCGAAGTAACGTATACAATTAACGATACAAATTAATAGTACATTTTTTTATTAGATATGGGCCTTTAAATTCTGACCTGTATTCTGTGAGAAATTTTAATCAAAATATTTTTTTAACATCATCGTCTTATGAACGAAGAAATATGTACTTGATCAATAGTTATTAGTTACTACGTTGAGTGTTGGAATACCTTAATTTCCAAATCAAATCTTTACTTTGAGGACTATAGAAGTATGAATGGACGCATGATAGTAACCAATTGGACATTCGTTTTACGAACACAACAATACACTTTTTGTATTATTTTTAATTGAGTTGCAAAAAGGAGATATAAAATTTTAAAGTTTTGACATGATACTTCATATAAATGTTCTGAATGCACATGGTTTTGTTAAAATTTCATCCAACCTTACATCACTTTTTAATAAAACATAACGGATACTTTGTACTTGGTTCCTTCTTTACAGCAAAAATATGACTAATAGAGAATTTCCCCGCTTCGATAAACGTAAGTAATGCAAATAAAATAGAAACTAGGCCAAATTTCAGTTTCATCTCCTTATTGAATTATAATTTAGAATATAAAGTTTCCATTTATAACTTAAAATTCCCTAAAACGTTACCTATAGAGAAAATTATTAAGATTCAGTACACACTCAAAATTTTAATTATTTCTTTCGTTCAATGCTTACAAAACATGCTGTTCTTTTTATGATCGAAAAAACATTAAATTTCGCAAAAAAAACCAAACGTTAGAATCAAATAAACTGATAATTTATGCGAAATATGAAATATTATTACGAAAATTCTTCGGCATATTTCAAATGTACATTAATTATGCCTTCCGTGAATGTATAACAATTCAGTATTTTTCTATACGTTATCAAGTCTTTTACATAACTGAATTCCTATTAGCGGTATTTGATGATTTTTCGGGTGAAAAAAGAGAAGCATTGTTAAAGCATATTTACGTGTCATACGTGTAGCGAAAAATTTCGGCTTTTATTTGTAAAGGTTCGAATTTCAGTTGGGACTTTTGATTCGTGTGTCTGTGATGCTTTAAATTCTCTCTAAACTATACATTTCTTCAAAGTAGGCGTAACAGAGAGCGACTACCTAATTACCTGCCCTTGATAGTCATGTTCTTTTTTTATACTTATAACGAAAATGAAATGTTGGCCAGCTTAATAACAAACAAATCTCGTAGAACAATGTTCAATACGATCCCTCCAATAAAAGTTTAAACGCTCAACATTGGGGCATGCAAAAAAATTTAATATAATTTTTTCTTGATAGATTGAAATATTGAAAACGATTTTAACTAGTAACTAAGATTGTTATTTTTAAATATCCATTTCCACTTTGAATTTGTACCATATGGCCTTAGAGTGGAGAAGTCTCAACAGAAGAACTGCATATTACTCAGTGGTTCAATCTCACTTTGTCGAAAGTAGAAGGGGAAGAAGTATTAAAGCTTGGAAAAGAATAGTAGTTAACTAATCGCTCTCGGTACTCACCGTTATTTTAGGATTGTGACTATAAACACTCATGCCTTAGAACAAAAATCGATAAAGTAATTGTAAATATGCAGTTCGTAGAGGGACTTGAACTCATGAGATCCATCACGGAAGGAAACGACGTTAACTAATATTCTACGTACATATAAATAAAATGTGTAATGAAATTTCCTTCAATTGAGAACTCAACTCAACATCATTATTTACCAAATATGTAATATAATTATTTAGTTTTTACATCACTTTAATGGTTATTGAAAAATCTTGATCGACATTAAAAACACCATTAAAATGATTAAAAAACGATTAAGACACTTATGCGTAATTAAGGACGTATTATCATTGTCGATTAATCAAACGGAAGAAAATAAAATTTCTCCAGCCGGCTAGACATTTTTTCGTCTGATAAGAGAGGCCATTTTAATTTATCAAAGAAATGAACCCCATTAAGTGAACGGGTTTTCCGCTATCAGTCTAGACTCGACCTAGACGTCGCTGCGGGAAGAAATTTATTCTTTTACCAGATAATGATAATAACGTCTGGCCTATTATTTGTCAAAAGAATTCATATTATACTTTCTAAATCCATCACCACTATAATGAATCACTCTCCATATTAGAATGACAAGTTATTCCTCATTTATTTTTCCGTGAACATAAACAAAATATTCTTCATCTTCTACTCCATTTTATTATCAACCGTGTTAAAAAAATATATGTATTGACAGTTTGAAGAATGTTTTAAACGTTTTTAAACTCTTTTTTTTTCACTTTTAGACATCAAATAACCATGTGTTTGAAGACTTTGACTGTTGTTTAACAGCATATGATCGATATGGGTATTTATATATTGAGGTCTTGCTTCCAATTGGTATGCGGTCTTAAGCTTTCTTTTTACTCGTCTATGTGAAAAGCTAACATCAAATAAAAAACACAATTAAAAAATTAATCCAATTTCAAAATAACATTCGCTATAACAACAAATATAATAATTTAAATATCAATACTATTACGAATAAACAGGTAGAGATATATCCGGACTAATGCAGTAATAATCTTGTGTTTCCTATGAATTATTACTGAATAATTAATACCTAACAAAAAAAAAACAACAATATGTAATAGGTAACTTAAAGAAAGTTATTAAATTCAATCTAAGTCGACCTCGAGACACCAATTTGACGTGTCTGAGCGTGGGCCGAACCGAATTGTGTATATTTTTCCCTTCATTATATTATACATCTCTGAACATTCTTATATGATTTGATTAACATCCTGTATGCACATATCAACATTTTCAATATGGCCGACTATTCAAACGATCAAACTGTAAGACGTTGGCAGAGAAGTTAGTATACCCAATCAGAATCGACTGGTGTGGATTGTTTTATTTAGTACTTTATTTATATTATAATATTATCCATTCGCCAGTTTATTGCAGAAATAAAATAAATTGTCACGTCTAACGTTTCCACTGATACATGGTAAAAAGGCATTATAATAAAAAATAAAATTGTCTGTTTTGCTAATCAAGTGCATTATTTACCGATAAAAATATAAAACATATTCTCGCATGGTTTTTTAAATATAACTCTGTGTATTTATATTTTAAAAATAGTCCCGATCATTATAAATAATTTTGTCATTTGTCCAAAAGACAAATATGAAATAATTAAAAAAGGGTGTTATGTTTTTTTTACTTCCCACGTCTTTATCATTAGAAAATTTGGATCTGATACAAAAGCTTTGACCGATTTGTTTAATACATGACATTTCATTTCATTTTTCGGTGAAACATTAAATTACAATACAGTATAATACAATCGCAACACAATTCGAGAACACAAAATGGAGCTGTTGAGCAAGACTATCATTTAATTGAATTTAATAGAAAATTCATGTATACCTCAGTAATTAATACTATTTATTTTTCTTTGTTTTAGGTAAGTTTCCACACAATTGATCACGATAAGTTGAAATGAGTACTTTGAAAAAGCGTTTGGTGAGTTTTTCTGTATTTATATATTTTATGTCCACAGCGAGTTTTCCAAGTATGTCTATAGATAGGCATGTTTTTCTAGGACTAACTTTCAATCCAAAAAATAGTGCCTTGCAGCCAAAAGTTGGCTTCGGACGTTTTTTTAAGTATTAAAAAAAAGATAAATTTTCAACAGTAACTGAGAAAATTTCATTGTGTTTATTGTGACATAAAATATGTGAATTATGTTTTATATAATTGGCCTTATATTATATTAAATTTGAGGAGAAACTCCTATATTTTTCTATTGTTTTGTATCATATTTATGTATGCATTGTCAACTAAAATTTCTTTAAATTAGTTAAGAGCAAGAATCATTTCTTACGTTTAATGGGTTCATACATTTAATATAAATTAAATTTTCTTACTTTGTTACTCCACAGATCGTTTCATAAATTATGACACGTGTTTCTTCATTTTTAGAATTATCTCGGGACAAACTAGCGTTGGGATACAATAGGTTTATTTGATTGTAACATTTAAACAGAAATCAAGACCAAAACTAAAAATGGAAATAACTTTTTCATAGACAAACAGTATGCATAGAAGAACAAAACTAATTCGAGACACATTTTTTAATTCACTAGATTCAGGATTTCAGCAATACAAATATTTTTAAATCCAAATAATAGTTTAGCAATAATACCAAAGATCAAAAGCTGCGTTCGTGTCCATTTGAATATAAAATACTCTAATGAGATACAAAAAAATATTCAAAAAGTCTAACTTACGGCCATTTTAATCCCACAGACAAATTGCTTTTGAAGATTGTCATATTTTACGAGGAAATATTAAATTTAATACTGATTTTTATGACGGCTAATCAGCGCGATGATTGCAGAAGCTGCTAAAAAAATGCCGACGTTTATCCGATATATTAAAACTATAATCCTCCGTACACAATATATACATTAACATGGTGAAATTT
The DNA here is from genome assembly GCA_030503985.1 of Himalopsyche tibetana. Taxonomy (NCBI): domain Eukaryota; kingdom Metazoa; phylum Arthropoda; class Insecta; order Trichoptera; family Rhyacophilidae; genus Himalopsyche; species Himalopsyche tibetana. The sequence goes on from JAPJYX010000015.1 coordinate 5,534,908, forward strand.
GATTTAAAGACTCATATTTCATAGGTCTGTGGTTTTAAACATCAATTCAGTAGCTTAAATTAAACGACAGTTTGGGAAAAGATATTTTTAAAACATCTAAAACCAACTACCTCCATTTTTAAAACTGGAAAGATTTTGTATATCATATAAACAAGACTGTTTAGAATATACGGCAAAATTAATTTAGTCAAATGTAAAAAAAATACAATTCGCAGGGAAAAATTGTATGTTACAAATTTAAAAATATAATTTATGGGAACTATTCGGCTAGTCTATATTACGAGCATGAAATAGCACTCAGGTAGAAAAAATTTACCGAGTTGAAAGTGCTCTCTTGATGAACGAAACTTGAACTAATAATAATGTAAACATATGTGTTTATAAAACAGTACCATTTATTTTGTATTGACTAGTAATTCTTTGATTGAACATCATTTAAATAAAGGAAAAACTGGACAGAGTTAGTAATACGAAAATTATGAAATTTATAAAAATGTTATTATATAATTTACTAACTCTGAAGAAGGCATGAAGCCGAAATAGCTTTCGGTTATATTATTAAGTTATAGTTGGACTGAATATTACTATAAATATAATATAAAACGTATTTTTTTTATATAAAAAAGATAGTTGAAGTTTACTTGCTATCGAGTGATTTGACAGCATTAAATTTATATTGTTGAAATTGTTTTTCTATTTGTCGGTGTGACGGATTTTAACGTATTTGGAAACGATAGTCATAGTTTTAAAAAACTTCTATTCAAAACAATGCTGCATTAAAACATTAATAATTTTATAAACGTTACTAAATAATACTTGCGATGAGAGATACAGGTTCAAATAATTATAGAAATATTGTCGGATAAGAATAAATAAAAAAAATATTTATATATTATATTTATATATTATAATAATATAGACATTATAATTAAAATATTTTTAATTTTTCTAAAAAAAATGGCTGTACCTGGTTTTGAATATACGAGGACGTTTCGGCTCACCTTAAAGCTATGAATTAATACGATCTGCTGTAATCATTCGACCATAGTGTTGACTACCATATCGGATTCAGAAAATTAATAAACCAGAATCTAATTTTAAATTTGAAAATATTTTCACTTGAAATGTTTTACTTCTTATTGTTGTTTAGCTATTTAAAAGAGACGAATTTTATGTGAAACAAAATCATATGTAATTTATAAAAAAATAATCATTTAATGTTCCTTCATAAAAACTATCCCAAGAAGCTTTTTCAACCAATCGGAAACGTTGATTTTATTATGTGTATTCATAAAGTGTACAAATTAAATAAACTGTCATGCTATTTGATTTATCTCAAATTACTAAACTTGAATTTATATACATTTGAAAATTTATCTACATTGAACAAAACTGGTTTTTATTTCAATGATGGTTTCATATTATATGTAGATTTTTAAAGTAATTAAATTAATCATTTCATATTTTAGTTCCTATCAATTGATCAATTTAAATCGAATGTAGGTGTATCATTTTTATCGATTTGGAAATTTATGTGATATTACACAATTAAAACTATTTATTGAGCTTTTTTTTTAACCATGTCCGCTCCCAATGTGGAGTATATAGACTCCTAATGGAGTTTATCTCAACAGATGTGTTTCTACGAGAACTGCTTGTTGCTCAACCTCTCTTTTTTCAAAGAGAGTAGGAATATAAGGATAGGGCTAGGACAGGACTAGTGGTTAGCTCATCGCTCTCGATACGCCTCGTTCATAGGATAGAATGGGTGGAAGGGGGGAATTCAAGACATCACATACATCCATGCCTTCAAACAGAAATCGATTGAAAAATCAATTTATAAAACTGTCCGTACCGGGATTCAAACCCAGGACCTCCGTAGCCGAAGCCAATGACGTTGACCACTCAACCACACAGGCGACAAGCATTTTGGGCATTAATTCCATATATCATTATTGTGGAATATTTATTAAAATTCGTGTAAGATTATATAAAATAGTATATTTCTACCAAGAATTGATTGCTGACACCATCCTATTTTAATGGGAGGTTAAAAGCATCAGACTTTCACTATTTGCATATTCAAAGCAATATAAACATTGAAAATTGTGTTTTAAATTAATTTTTCTGTTGGATTCAATGAATTTTACAAATGTCTTAGAGTGCTACACGATTGATAAGTGACAGGTGAAATATCAATATAGACCACCAAGTATTACATATGCAATAAATTATTATATACAGATAATGTATTAATATTCTAGATATTGCTTCTTGGCGCGTAGAGTTGAAAGCACTGACAATAGTGGACACAGGAAACACGACTCTTCGCTCAGCCCACCCTGGTCACTTGGCAAAAAGTAACATTTAATTTCCAAGGTATTTCACGCAACGGTGCTTATAAAAAAGTCAAGTGACTTATTCAATTAATTGGATAACATTTTTAAAATACCCAAAAAAATGACAAAGTGAAATCTTTTTTTTGTTACCAATTGATAAATATTATTGTTAAATGGCGCGTCTCAAATTACAGCTGAATTAAACGGCGGAAAAAATCACCGCCTTAAAAATTAAAGAACGTTTCTCACATTGTAGACTCAATCGTCTGGTACATTGTGAATTACAACGATTTGGTGAAATACAAAAGAAAAAAATACCATCGTCATTCCAGAAAGTGGCGTGCACCAGACCCCCATATTATTCGGATTGCTCATCCAATTCACTCAGATGCCATCGTACAGTAGATTCAACAAAAGCCTTACTCTCTGAGAACCTTATATTTTCTGATGTTTTTTCCTCTAACGGTTTTTAACCGTGGCTTGTAACAAAGATTTCGAGGGATTCTTTCATTTGATGGTTTTACTCTGAATTTTATTTCCTGTGATCAAGTTATACTTTTTAACTTGAAATTGTTCATCACAGTGTTTGTCAGTGTTTTATAACATCATGTTTTTATTGCATTTCTTTTCTTACTTAATTTCTAACTTAATTGACATAACAACTAATATGGTTTGTAAATTATAATGGATAGTATAATAAATACGAAAAAAAGAGAAAAATTCATGCAACGAATAATTATTATCATGTGTTATTTTATATTTTATCTAATTTTAATCAAACTAAATATTGCAATCTTTTTTATGGATTTGACGGTAATATTGATGAAATGTATTTTTGTTATAAAATTTAAATATAATCTTTGTTATTCCACTGACTGAGTTACAGTTTGAAAATGTTTCTCAACGAGACGAAGCGCGTGTCACTATTTGCAATACAATCAGCAAAAAAATCATTTTTATATTATAATTCATGTATGTTTACTAAAGTACACGCTTTGTCGCTAACATATTCCGAAGTTTATTTAAACAACACTTAATTAACACAAAATATGCTGTATTGTTTATCTTTCGAACGAATCACTTTACCGCAAGTTTAGCCATGAAAAGGGGTTTTGAGTATGCCACCTGAAATCTCGCTCTCTGCCCTACCAAACCAACTTTAGTCAAACTTTACATGTGCTTTCATAAGCCCAGGCAATCCCTCCCGCTCACGTACCTGGTAACCAGGAGCCGGTAAATTGCTCGAATGCAATTCCTCGAATGGAAATTGCTCGAATAACAAGTTCCTTGAATAACCAATTCCTCGAACGTCAAATGCTCGAATTACAAATTGCTCGAATTTTTTTATAAAACTTTTATAATAGCTTAAACATTAATTACTCACTCTTTAAAAAAATATTTATGCAAGACGGGAAATAAAAACCATAAATCAAAAAAAAGTCATAATATAAAAAATAAAAAAATCGGTAACTCGGCCACACATCCAAATGTAAATAATTATAAAAATGTTAATAGAATTTTTTATCTTAACTTTTTTTGTTTTAAGATTTTTCACGACTTTTTCTACGAAATTCATTTCTATCTCGTGTGACACTTGTTTAGAGAGTGAGATATAAAAATAATTTTCGTAAGTATTTATTTTAACCGCGTTCGCTCCAAATGCAGATCATATGACCTCTTAATGGAGTTTATCTCAACAGAAGTGTTTCTACGAGAACTGCTTGTTAATTAGTTACTCAAACTGTTTCTATATTTTTCCAGAACACGTAGAAGAGTAAGACTAAGACAGAACAAACGGTTAGCTTATCACTATCGCTACGCCCAATTTTTAGTAAGAATGGGTGAGAGGGTTCAAGAAATTACATATATATGTGCCTTTAAACAGAAATCCATAAATAGTTTGAAAAATAATTGATTAAAAAGTGTACGTATTAAGATTCAAGCCCGTGACCTCCGAAAACAAAACCAACAACCTTTTCCACTCTATATTTTTTTAATTTGACTTTTTTTTGATTTATAGTTTTTATTTCCCGACTTGCATAAATATTATTTTAAAGAATGAGTAATTAATGTTTATGCTTTTATAAAACTTTTATAAACATTTTCGAGCAATTTTTAATTCGAGCATTTGACGTTCGAGGAATTGGTTATTCGAGGAACTTGTTATTCAAGCAATTTCCATTCGAGGAATTGCATTCGAGCAATTTACCGGGAACCCCTGGAAACCAATTCAAAAATGAAGACTTGAAATGTTTATTCACTATCCTTCTGGCAAACCACTGCACTGCAACTGGCAATGATATTACAGAGGAAATTAACAGATAAGGTTCGCTTAAATTTTATTCCACGCGGCAAGATCAAATTTATAGATTTTATTGTTGATACCTTCTCATTACGACTTCTTCACATTCAACATGGAATTTTCGTAATAATTTTCATTTCATTGCATCATACATATATTTATAAATTAAGTATATCTGTTTTATCATTTTTTTAAGATAAGAACGAGTGTACTTTTTACACTTTAACTCAACGAGTAATTATTTTAAATACTGATTCCTGAAAGAAGAGAAATAGCCAATAAAATTATCACTACTTTCCGTTTTTCCTGGTTTTCACACGTGCTAATTACACTTATTTAAATTTAAAAAATGGCCTTTTACGTTTAGCTAACATTTTCAACTGATCAATCAATCATCATCAGTTGCGTTATTCGAAAATTTTCGTTGTATATTAGTGTAATTGAAGTGTCTAGTTACAAAAAATGATATGTACAAATTTCAATATTTGTCGTAAACAAGGTTTTTGTGTTTCAAGCAAATTGCTAAGATTTTTTTATATTTCATCTATAAATAAATAAAATAATTTCAGCGTTTATTATCTGATAAACCATACAATAAATAAACATAAGCAAAATAAAATTGTCTACACCAAAATCAAATCAGATTTTAAATATTCTGAATATCCATACCCATGAAAATATCGCAAATTAAGATTTTGAATTTTTTTCTATTGGTTGGTTTATATTAAGTTTTGGAACCATATTTGTGTGATGGTATCCTCCGTATTGGAAGCGTATATGAAAGAAAATGTTTTTGGTCTCCTCTGTCAAATTTACCCAAATTCAAGATAAGTATTCTTGAAATAATGGTGACGATATTTTGAGAGATATTGAATATTGGTTTCAATGCAGGCCGTCGTCTTTAGTTTACTAACGTGTAGACCAACGACCTCACATACCCCCACAAAAAAGTTAATGACTCTAAATCACATGATTATAGAGACCAATTTACAGGTCCATTACGTGAAATTATGCGCTCATCGAATATTTTCCTTCAATATATTGATTTTGGCGCGCGCTGTGTGGCATATTGCGCCGTTTTTTGTTAAACCGCAGCTCTTCCACCATAATGCCAATTAAATGCGAAACGAAAATCTTAGTAATCGTGGATATACAGTGCACTACATTGACTATATTTTTCTGGCCAGCATCATTTTTGAATACATAATTTTTCATATTTTGCAATTTTTGCAGAAGTCTCTTCGTGACTAAATGGCACACCAAAGTGAGCAAAAATCAAATTGGCTGTCACTGGAAAAAGTGTTACTTATTCGAAAAAAAAATTTACATAAACTAAAAATCGATGAATGAGAAAAATAGTTTTTATAGACAAACAAAACTTTTTTTAATCATAGTTTGAAACAACAAGAATATTTAAAAAAAATCTTTTAGACCGTTGTATTATGCTATTTTATCGCCTTGTTACAAAGTACATATAATATGCACGTGTTCTTACATAAGTACTGGATGCATGCTGATTTAATAGTGATATCACAACACTTTTTCATTATTATTCTGTTTACCACATCCATATACGTAGATAATAATTAGCAGTGTGAAGAATCCTGAAAGAAATAATTCCAACTTCTTTTCGCGTTACAATCGCAACAGATAAAGGCGAGACCTCTAACTCCATCTTTCCTAACTAGATAGGGATTGCCATTTAGAGAAAACCAGATTCCATGCCGCGCTTTTAAATGTATTTCCTGACAATTCCGTCAATTTATTTCAGTACTATACCGAACCTTTTTTGGCGGCAAACAAAAGGTATTTGAATCCTCTTTATTTAGATCTTGATGCAGCCATTTTGTTTATTTTGAGTGAAATAGTTTTTTTAGTTTATTACATATTATTGAATTGATTGTTCAGAGTTGTTTTTTTAAATTCTGTGATTGTCAAAACTGTCAATGCAAAACTGAATTTATTCAGTGTAAAGTGAGAGCACACACTACAATAGTGTAATCTCCCTAAAATAAAAATATACAATCCACCAAATCACTAAGTAAAGTCGTGAGTGTACTTAAAAGTCCAAAATAAAAGTTTTCACCTCTTGACAGCTCATACGATTTTAACTGCTACATCTGTATTTACAAATATAAATATTTCATTCATTTCGATCGGTAATAATATTATCAAATTATAAATAAATTAGTTATCTGTAATCATTTTTTAAGGAGTGATGAATTCTATTGTGGACTTTCTAAAATGAGTTACATAATTTAAATAACAATGAAACTTTATTCAATTTAATATTCAACAATATGGTTTTATTTTTAATTCAATTGTTAAGCATTACCGTTCGAATCGGGCCGTCAAATGTATCGAAGAAAAACTTCTGCAAATCATTATTACTGTCGGATTTTAAAGAATCATCTTACAAAACGTTTAATTAATTTGATGAATAAAAATGTATTTGCTTATCTCTTCTGGAATATCTAAATAATAGAATGAATAATAAAATTCGATTGAGGTATCACATCTCATTGATATTGGCTGTTTTTTTTAACGTACGTACTATATTGACCATGAAAAGATTTGATTAGGTTTTATAGGAATTGTTAAAAAGAGATACTGAACTTTAAAACAATTTTTCAAACACAAGTCAAATATAAATAGGGTTAAATTTATTTAGACGACAAAAAATAGAAACGAAGGAACGGTTAAGTTAAAAAAATAAATGAACAACGATAAAATAACATTGCCTTGTAAACTTTATAGTTGAAAATATGTCTTTATTAACTGGGACGCAAAGATATTTGCGGTGAGTCACATGCGTAATGTTTGGCACGTTCGCTCGACTAAAAGAGCGGTAATATTATTTAAATATTGATCGTATGTCAAACACTACTTTTTGTCGCAACTATGATATATCGAATGTGCTCTTAAACAAAAAATAACTATAACATGACGCACTTCTTGTTTTTAATGTTATTTTGCCGGTGGCACAAGCGTTAAAGTGGTTTTATTAACTTGTTTTAAATAATCGAATAACAATTTCTGATAATGCGCCACGAGCAGAGCCTCCTGCGGAGTCCAGCCCGGATATTTCGGATGGCAAGCCTGGGGCCAGTGACATAGCATGGTGTGGAATATTAGAGATCTTCGTGCATCAATCTTTCGACTTCGAAAATGATCAAACACTAATGCGTAAATATCAAACTGATGTTTGTTATAATTTCGTGTTATTAGATTAAAGATAAACATTCAGTTCCGTTGACTTTTTTGATTTATAAATGAATATGTGAAATAATATATTTTATTTTATAGTAATACAGTTCAAAAGCAAGTCAACAAATCCACGAAAATATCGATTTTGGAAATGAAAAAGTACCATTATATCGGTATTCATAATTAACCAAAATCTGATTCTAAAAGTATAGAAATATTTTATACCTCCCAAGATCACCATTGTATCAATATTGGCAGGTTTCGGAATCGAAGAGGTTTTCAATTGTACATTACTATTTTAAGAAAACGTAGATTATTTATGAAAATCATCCATTGATGATTATGATAAAAATGACAGCATTTTATATGAAGTAATAAAATACGGTTTTTTTTTATTTACATTTAAAAACCTTTAAAAAGCCGTACAAAAAAATAGGACCTGTTACAAATAATAGCCACTGATCTGCTGTAAAAAAATAAGTAAAATTTAAAAAATACTTATAAATACTTACTTTTGAATGCCAAATCACTTGAGATAAACTCTAAAAACGACATCATAAACATCCATATAATTAGAGGTGAAGTGAGCCAATTGGTATTTTAGAAAAAATCAGTTAGATGCATTCTAATACACATCTTAAAAGTGAAGTAAACTCAGTTAAAACACATTGCAATAGTGTTTATTACAGGGCTGTGGAGTCGGAGTCGGAGTCGCAGAGTCACGGTATTTTGACCGGAGTCGGAGTCGTGAAAAATTAACGGCTCGAATTTTTTTGAAAAATATTTTTAATGATGTGTATTCAAACAAAATAGGCCAAAGTGTTGACATTTCATGCTTGGCTGACTAAAGATGATTTGGATATGGAATACATATATAATATATAAGTTAAAATGAAATTTTAGAAAAATTTCCTCGGAGTCGGAGTCGTCTTTTTTTACACGACTCTACAGCCCTGGTTTATTATCTCCGTAAAATAAAAATATGCAATCCACCAAAACACCAATTAAAGACGTGATTGTACTTAAAAGTCACAGGAAAATGTTTGACCATTTTAATAGTTGGCTCGCTTCACTTCTTGAGGACTCAATTAATCCCATATCAATATTAAAATGATATCAACCTTGCCAGGGAATTCCGAAACCATATAAGTTTTAGATGTATGTAACTTTTATTGTTACTGTAAAAATAACCATAAATTCCACGCTTGCTTTGTTTTTATTGTTTAAAATATAAATTCACAATTAATAAATATTCTCGTTGATGTACTTTATAAAAGCTCTCGACTTCCCGACGGACTTAGCTTGCCGGCGGGATGCTATGTTCATATTTATAATTATTACTAATGAATCGACTCATTACCGCATAAATATTAAGAGTTAGTTCAACCGATCGGTCTTAACTACTATTTATCAAGGTACATTATGATTCAATAGCTTAGATTTACAAACACAACACTCAGAGAGGGAAATACTAAACAGGTTTATGAAAGGCATCTGCGTGATTGAAAGTATACCGCATGCTTAGCTTTCTGGATCAAATGCTACCAAATATTATAACGAACCAATCATTCACATTTTTTTACACATCCAATACTCAAAATAATATATTTAACACCTACATTTAAGGGGTAATGAAAGAGCTGCATCATCTTACAATTTCCTTCATATAATATTAATTTAAAATAAAGTTAAATACAACCAGTTTTGTGCATGTTGTTTTTTTTAAATCTATATTCGCTCCCAATATATTGTAGATCATATGGCCTTCTTGTGGAAATATCTCAACTGAAGCTCTCAAGTCATTAGTTTGCTCAACCTTCTCTTTTTTAGAAGAGAGATAAGATAGATTGATTGGGCTAGAACACGACTAGTAGTAAGCTTATTGCTCGTGATACACCGTTGTTTTAGAACTCAAATGATGGGAAGGGATTTTCAGATATCACAAACTTTCATTCCTTCGAACAGGAATGGAATTATCTTATCTTATCTTAAATATTAGCAGAGAAAATATGTTATGTTTTTTTAAATAGTAATATGTAATATATTATAAGATAAAAAATGTTCTCGACATCTGAATTTATTTAAGTATTTATCCGTCACTTAAATACACCCAAACGACGAACAGTGGCGTTATTGATTTTTAAATTTAGTGTGCCGTAACAAATCTAAATAAATTTGACTATTTTCAGAATGACACCTCTTTTTTACTAGACGTTTGTTTTTTTTTAAATCAGAATCTATATTCCAAGAGAAAATGGGTGGTGATGCTGAATATTTGTAAGAAATGATCTTATCTTTAACTTGAATTTACATAAAAACTACATCAACGAATAGTTACGTTTTAAGAGTTTATATATTGCGGACGACGCGAGTCTAGTACATATCATAAATATTATATTAAGTATGAACAAACTTAAATCAATTATTTTTATTTAAACCAAACGTCATAAAAGTATCATTCTAAGAGTACATCGTTTGAAAACTTACTTTCAAATGAACGGCAGTATACTTTATACATACAAAAAAATGCGACTTAATCTAAAAGCGGACTCCTAGTAATAATAGTTGTTTTTTAATTTAAAATACTTGAATCCGTTATCGTTGGCTATCATCTCTCACACATTACTCTGTTACCACCTACTGGGTCATGAACTCTGCTGCCGGTCGGATGAAATATAAATAATTCAGCCAATTATAATTTGGTTTCCAATTTAAAACTATCGGCCATTGCTTTCAATAGAAGAAACTTGAGATTCCACCTAATTATGTTCATACTATAAATCAGACATAAGTCGACAGAACCGCTCTGTTTTGATAACATTATAAATACTAGGTGTTCATGAGAAAATGTCATTTTGAACATCATTGCAATAAAAACTACATGCAATTTAATATTTTCTTACTTGCTTACTTTGTGGAAATACATACATTGTTGATATAAAAGTAAAATGATTTTGTTATTCCACAGATTCTGTAATAAATATTTCACGTGTTACACCTCTTTTATAAGCTTTTTCATAACGGTTTATCATTTGAAGTCGTACTAATAGTGTTAATATTTTACTTATCCTTACCGTGCGTCCAGTTGAAAGGAAAAAACCTATTCCGTAATTAATATGTTAAGAATAAGAATCAAATTTTAGTTTGTTCGTTACTAACCTTGCGATATGTTGTTTTTAAATGCTTCTCAACAAAGATCGTAACCCACACATAAAAATATTACAGGAGGCACAAAAAAAACGTTTTCTGATGATTTTTGGCCAAAGGCAAATTAAGAAATATAGACAACCATAAATTGCATGTAAACATATAAACTTATGTTCAATTGACTTAATCTTATATTAATTTGACATATTGCTTTAAAAAAACTTTTTTTAAAAATCTTTTTTCCCGGTCGTAATTTTCACATGCCCTTCTTTTTCAATCTTAATAGCTAAATATATTTACTAATCCGACATTTTCAATTTACATCCTTTTTTTATAACATAACTGTTTTGAAAAAACTCTAGGTTACGTCTGTTTACTTTTCCACAGTGGATATAACTAGTTGCAAATGTGCTAATGTCGTTGATTATTCATAAACTGAAACAAAAAATAATGATGTGACATCATAACCACCCGTTATAACACTGCATATTTATACACATATCTACTTCCTTAGATTTCCCACAGTGGCCATTTGCAGTAAGCAAATCAATTTCCTTTTCATGATTAATGTATTTTATTTTAGATTTACAGTGGTTTGAAATGATTTGTTAACACATTCTCAAATAAATAAGAAACATGCAAACATAAATAGATACTGCATTCTCTATTCATCTTACTGGATTGACTTAAAAACAACTGCTATAAAAGGCAATTAAAAGTATTCATTACGGTATGTAAATGTTTTTGTTTCCCAGGATTTCCATTATTTTCTAATTTACTTTTATGTTTTGTTGAATTCATTCCTCAAACAAATTAATTAGTTTGAAGGCGTTATAAAAATCATCAGCACTTGATAAGCCAATGTGTCATTGCATATGATATGATGATACAATTAATCGTGTATGTAAATAATTTACATTGCAAAACGTATGCTTTCATTTCTTTGCGTCGGTGTGTCTTAATTTGTATACGTCTGCATTATCATAAATTACAGAAGTATAATTTTGACCTACACAATTAAAAATAATTTTAATAAAACAATTCATATTCAGTTCGATTTCTTGAAATTACTTCTAATTCAGCTACAGTTGTTCTGCTTTGGAACGCCAATCAATTTGTATCTACATTTATAATATTTATATACTTTTATTGCACAAAAAACAGTACCAAAACTGTTCATAAATTTACAGAATGCACACAAATTATTTAACACTTAAATAGACAATCGTCTAGTGTCAATAATTATTAATTTGTTTCAATATGGCAATGTCTCTTAATTTGACGGTTGATTTGTCGCTCCATTTTCACGTTCGGTCCACCGGACAGCTGGCAGCACTGTCGTGACAGCCGTGGGCAAAATGGCGCCGCCTGCCCGCCACCCAATCAAATATAAAGCATTCATGCCGCCATCACGATCTTACATAACATACATTTACATTAATCTAGGGATGAGTTATAAAAACATTATTTCAACATTGAAAACAAATTAATTAGTTTTCGTATAAAGCAATGGACAATGTTTTTGCTTGTTTTTTTTCTCAAATACATTGTTGCAAATCATGTTTTTTGGTGTCTTTTTGCAGATCTTGCATAAATCTAAACAATGAATATTATACCACCAAAGAAATCCAATATGATAAGTTTATTCTACAAAAATATACCAAACTTTTATTTGTTTTTATACGTTGGCTATTCATTGCATAAATAAGACTCTTTTCATTTATTTTTTGCATAAAATACAACATTAGTACTGCTATGTTTTTTGCACAGGAGGATGATTATCATCTTCTTCATCTAATGTTTGATATTTGTTGTAATAATTTCAAAAATCGTCATTCGTATGCATTGGTTAAATTTACTGACCCAATTAAGCGTAACGTTTTCCTAATTAGACTATGTTAATTAGGTGTGGTGTTCGCTTTTTCAGCTCAACTAACCATAAACCCAATCGCTTGTAAACGTATTAATTTGATTCATTCAGCCATTCAAGATTTTTTTAACCAACAACAGGTTGGTAATTATGAAGGCCTCCAATTTTATGATCCTGAAATCCCGGGACTGAGATTTCGGGTTTAAGATAATTTGAGAAAGTTACGCGAGGGCTACAATACATTCCTGGGTTTTCGAAATCAATTAAAATGTTTTTGAAACATTTCTCAATTCCAAAATCCCGGGATCACAAAAAGGGTACGGGATTGAATGCCCTAGTAATTATGTTAAAATGGTTATTATCTGTTTCTCCTTTGTCGAAAATTAGATAATGATACTTTTACATTATGGACATCGCGTTGAATATCTTAAAGAAATATACTTACTCAGTATCGCATGGCAGTATAGATGGTTGCGGTTAAAAAGGCTTTCCAATTGTTCAACTACTCATTCTTCATTAAATTCTCTCAGAATTTCGTTTTATAAATTACCTTTCTATTGTACGTTATCTCTTTACATCAGCCAATTATATTTTGCTTTTTTAAATATTTGATTCATTCTTCTCGTAATTTATTTGTCAATTCTTTACATTATGCAATTTCTAGTATTAAAATATAAATCACTCATAATAAAAAAATATTTCGTATTCCTCACGACACAAATTATACGAGAGACGAAAAAATCTATATTGCCAATAATATCGCATTTTTCGTATTTCATCATTAAATAATTAACCAAAGATAATTTGAATACAATAGATCACATTTTCCCTGTTTATGTGGAATAACAGATATAACATCGATAAATAGTAACAACAAAGGCAATTAATTATTGCTTTAAGTTGGAGAAAAAGAGGCTAAAATCATTTTTGTAGTGCGAGATTTTGCTAGATTGTGAAGTTGAATATATCAAAAATTCAATTTTGAAATGTTGCCGGATGCGAAGCATTATTTGAGGGCTTTTAGGATCACAGAGTTTTAAGTTATGTTCGGTTCAATGCCATAATCATATTCACTAGTGACAAAAATCTATTTTTCATGCGGTTAAAAGCATACAGTTTGATATATTTACAAATGTAAGAAGCACAAAGGTAAATGATCTGTTATATCTTATTTAACTAAAACGATGTTTTTGTAGATAGATTTATGTGATCCTAATTGTATCTAGTCCGAAACATAAATTTTGCAGTGTGACGCGTATAAGCTCATACCGTAGAATTCTTATTACGAAAGATAGCTGTTATTCAGTGTCATTTTTTTTCAAAAAAAACGGGGCTTATATACGACTAGTAGCAACTTTTATTCCATCTTCCAATCGGATAATTGGGGATGGAATAGAAACATCACAGATATCTATATATTTTAATAAATAATTAGTTGGTTAACAACACGCATGACCGATAAATTAATCTGTACAATTATAACACGGTGAAACCAGTGTATCATAAGTAGCTTTGAAATAATTTAAACACAAAAAAAATTGTTGCGTAGGCCAACACGTTATTACAATATATAGGAGACATTATGATTTTTTCCGTTTCCTATTCTCGTGAGATTAATAAGCCAGATAAATTATATACGGATTCCAATTTATAATCGATTGATAAAATTAACGACGCTGCCATCCGATTTCTATGTAACAAAATTATTAATTTGCCTTCCAACCTGTTCATTACGAATAAAAAAAACATTTCCTAGTCATCTCACGGTCGATACTGCGCCGTTACTTAATACGTCCATATCTCACGAAAGAATATTAAATTATTAAAAATATTTTTTAATTAAAATCTGTTGTGGAAATTAATTGCTAATACCAATCAAAATTGCTTAAAATTATTTTTTGTTTTGATGCCAATTCAGTATATTAATAAAGAAATTATGAAGATAATTATTTAACTTTGATTGTTGATGTAAATCAACAATGATTTTTGAGAAACACATAACTGGTTTTCAACATGGTTTTTTTTTTTAAATTAAATGTAATACTTACTTTGTGAATTTTACACATTATCTGCACATATCTTGAGCTTCCAATATTTCATATTTCACGTTTAAAGTGTTCACTGTCAATTATTGATGGCAAAGTAAATCACATTATTGTAGTGTAATACCAAAATATTTTTTTATATACAGATCTCGTTACCAACAAAACGTCCTAATATTGATTTACAAGATGGCTTAACTATTATAAAACATAACTTTTCAATTTAACTTTACTGAATAACCAGCAGTCATTTCCCTAACGTAACAACACAACTGAGTATTACATTTGATTTATATTTTTAAACCTAACCTAACCTAAAAAAATAGTTGCTTCTTTTACGGTATACGACAGAATGAATAGTTTCTTTGTCAAATGTGACTGAGGCAAGAAAAACAGAGGAAAAAACAAATTAACAGGAAAGGACCCAAAATTATGACTACATACCTGCAATTGTAAAAAAAATCCTTTATCTCTGTAATACACGAATAGTGACGACACCACTGGCAAATTGTGCAAAATTAATTGCTTCATTACATTGCTTAAGCCATTGGTAAACGGTTTCTCATTACTTGATTCGTATCAAAAATGAAAACTAAAACTCATGTTTATTATTAATCTCAACTTATCACTGCAAAAACGAGTAAAACCACCTGGCTTAGCGCCTAATCAATCGGTTATCCACTCGTCGATAATAATTGCTTGAGTCTCACTTCCTTGCACCGCTAAACCAACACACGGTCGTCTTTGAAACTGTAAATTTAATCGACTCATCGATCACGTCGCCAGATTCTACGCCCTTTTCTAATATTATACGTCCACCATTTTGTTGTCACTTAGTTTCCCTTGTGATTACTGCAACGAATTTAACAGCTGAAGATTGTTGGATCAATCAAATTATTTTATTCTAACCGTTTTTTGAATTCAGGGTTTGAAGGTTTGATAGAAATGTTACTAAAAATCCAGTTATATTTATAATTGAGCTCCCTAAAATCATATCTCACATACAACAAAAATCGAGTCTTAAAATTATAACACGAGCAAATTTATTTGTAACTATAATAAGAATATGTATCGTGAAAGTAAGACTTTTTTATGATGCGAAATATTCGAATACACTATGAAAAATACCGATTGCCGACTAGTTTTTTCTAACCATATCATATTTTTTTATTTCAAAATGTGAGCTAAGACACAAATAATAATTTTCGGCAGTACTTTAAACATTTTTAAGTATTTTTAAGCGCCAACTTTTTTTATATTTCATATGTAGGAATGCATTAAGATTTTTTTTTTGTTATTCTTATCTCAAAAATTGACATGAGTTTTTATATTAAGCTCCTCAATTACAAATTCACATGAAATAAAATCAAGCCGAGAAATGTCTTACACATAAATACTAATTTAAGTCAAAAGCCTGTGTAACGAAAATTAAAAAAACGGTGCATTTGAAGGGAACGTGTAATGGTCTTCATCCAGAATCCACCTCACAGTGTTTTTTTTTAATCATTTTAAATTTAAGCATAAAATATATATCCCTACATCTTGAAAATACTCCATTAAATCATTTCGTGATACTATGGTTTTAATGAGGAATTAATAATATTAATGGAATGTTTTTTCCTACTATAAAGTAGCTGTCACACTGATGAACAGCGGAGACGTATTGTCATCGTGTGAAGTTAATGTCAACTCTTTTTATAATACACTATCCTTGATCCTGTTTGCAGAGTTGATGAGACATACATATACGTATTACTGTTACATGCTTATATTGCTAACAGTCATGTTAGCACTTATTATATATTATAAGTATGACCAAATCTCTGATTGAATTGATGTTACATAGTCGTTTTATCCTGTTATGCTTTGCGCCATTGAGTTATCGTTTCCTGGAAGATAAGACAATACCAAAATTTAACTTTTTTCAAGGTTTTCATTGGAGTTCTACGATTTACATGCGATATTTTATGACTGAATTGGCTCAAATTTTATATAAGAATGAGATAAGGTCATCTGGCTTTTTTTTAAATATGTAGTTACAGTTACGCTATGAAAAAATGATAACATTAAATACCACTTAAGTCTTATATATTATTGTGTACATACAATTCAACGTAGATTACAAATCAATAAAACAAGACAAAATAGTGCGCCATTTGTAAAAAATTAAACCTCCTAACTTTTCAATCAGAATTGCAAAAGTATAGCTGATTTCAAACTTATATCTGAGTGATATGAATTTTATAATACATTATTTTAAATCAAGATCTTTTCTTTTGTTTCAAACATATGGCAATCTTTTAATATGCATTTTCAATTTATTTTAGACAAGAGTACTTGTGTTTGCCTTTTCTTATACTATATTACTTATCTCAACAGTCAAACATATTTATTTTATCTGTTTATATACGACAAATAACACAGTAATAATATTGTTTTCAGTTGTTTTACTACGCAGTCGAAGTTGTAAAGAAAAAATAACAACACTGACTTCTTTAAAAAAAACTATAGTATTTTAGTAGATACAAATACTAAATGTATACAAGTTTGCATCTTTTTAAGATCAGAATCAAAATTGTGGATAAGATCCTGAATAGAGCACAAAGGGCGGTTAACTAACCAAGACTATAAAAATATTTTCTTATAAGATGCTCAAACTGTTCACGGAAGGAAATAAATGTTTATTCTACCATAAGTATTACTTTGTACTGACTGCGGTCTTGAGTTATTTTTCATCGTTGTGTGCATTTAATTGGTTTGGTTTGTGCGGTCGCCCGTTGCATTTCTCTCGTTACAACTTGTGCATTGTACTCCTACAATTCAGTGGCTTTTGAATTGTTAGTAACTTTCAACCAAGCATCGCCATTTCAGCGAAAAAACATTATGTTTAAAATATTGGATTGGAAAAAGGTAAAAAAATACCCATGTACATATTTTATTTCTACAATTATTGTAGTATATCATCGCCAATGTCGTAAGAGCGCGTACCTCTTGCGTATCGTTTACCTTTGTTGTCAACTCGGAATACAATAATGAATTATTGCAATACCAAGCGGAAATAATAATAAAAATATTTTTTCAATACTATCGTTTTTTATCTCGTCTGTAAAACTTACCTAAATTTGAGATAGGTGTTCGTGCAGTGTTGACAAATATACATATATAATTGATAGGTATTTCAGCTTGAGCTCTCAGAACAATATTACAATAAGCCAAAATAACTATAAACCATATTTATATTAAAATAATAGTAGAATTAAAGAACATAGATATTTTTTTCACAATTCAATCAATACTAAGTTGGAGTTAGTCTACTTTGAATACAAACATTTTACATGACAAATGAGTACAGTTTCTCTTGTCGTTTGACTATTAATGTACACCAAAGAAAGATGTTTAAATGTAGTTAGCTCGCGAGAGTGCAGTTCATTGAAAATATTTCATAACAAATTATTCTAAATAAAACATTATTTAACTCTATAACGTCATACAAGTTATCTAAGGACTGGCAAAATTTCTTTTATAAATTATTAAGGCATGAAATATCCTTTAAAGAAAATATTGAGGTGAAAGTTTACTTGACTACTTTTAAACGAAATTTTAATACGAATTAATTCAAATAACTATAAAAAAACCAGGCACTAAACGTCAATTTACTGAACCTTAAGAGTTTTCATTAGATACAAAATACTGAAATGAATATTATATGTACAATTTTAAAACTGAAAATATTGTATTGTAGTTTAGGTATTAAAATCGGAAATTACAAAAAAAAAACATGACTTGGCCGTGTTTAATACTGGACGTCTCAATTATATTATCGATTATTTATATTTTTTAAAACTCCTCTTTTGTCTAAGAACAACACGCATCCGTAACCAAATACCAAAACAAAACTTGTCGAGTAAGAAACATTAAAATCAAAGTACCCATCTTAGATTTATCTAAGAACATTATTTTATTTAGATGGCTATTCTGTTTCTGAACACCATTTTCCAATGCATGAAAGCTTTATAAAACGACTAGAGTATTAGAATTATTCGACTTTGCAAAATGCACTTACAACAGACACCCGTTGTGTTTTAATGTTGTAACTTGTTCAAGTCTCTGGAGCTTTAAAAACCTATGCAAGCGACCGGAGCTTTTCATATAATACAAGTCCTTACATAACTATAGTATATTAATATTTATTGGGAATAAACCTAACAGTTCAAATGTTCGTCGAGATCAGAGATTGTTTATACAATAAAATAAAAACATTATTCCAATGTCTTCATATAACTTCACCTAGTTTTAAATATGGTTTGTTTATATCTCTCAGTTTTGACGTTACTTATTTTTATTTTTGATAAATAAACAATATATCATCGTTTATATTAGATTTATAATATGTAAATCTATGTTTAAAATAGTATTTCATATGAGGGGGCCAGAAGCAAATGCATTTTAATCGATGACTGCAGAATCATAGAAATAAAATAAATTATGCAGTTTATGCTTGAATATTTCATTAGTGAACCATTTTATTTGACAGAAAATCGTTGATAAAAATTATCTTTAGAAGCACCTCCAGCTTTTTTCACTTTAAATGTATCGCCCTATACAAAAATAAATCGTGAAAAATGTCCACTCAGCAGATATGACGACGTTTGTGCGAATTATTACATTCTACTGTAGGGTAATAGGCTCTCATAAGTTAAATGAATTTTTGATAATTTCCAATCGCTTTTGATTGTGTAATCATCAAATACACTGTATAAAATATAACTTAACAATGTAAAGTTTGCACATATTTTTTTAAAATAACTGTGAATCAAGCATTGTATGGGTGTCTAATTCTTTAGTATAGTATTGCATATACTCCCGTTTTTCAACAGATATTTACTTTGAGTAAATAGTGTCTTTTTCCAGACTACACCGTAAAAACAAATATTTAAATTATCAACTCTCTATATCACACTGTTGACATTCGCCGATGTGCATGTATTTTGTAACATAATGCTTCGAGTCAACGTCTCATCTCTCACGAATAGACCTGCAATAATTTTCACTTCTTAGCATTGACGCAGGTAACTGCAGCAATTATAATTATCATTCAGCAAATTCAATGAAACGGATTCGACTCTGCAATTTCTCGCCAAGTATGTAAACGCCACTTCGACACAGCAGCTATTGAGATAGGACGGTAATTAAACATTTACAAACTTAACAAATGTACGCGATTACGTTAAGTTTACTTCATCGCCATTCTAAATGAACGATTTATCTACATAATATAATAAACTGACGCCTGGTATTGAAAAAATATATATTTGATGTTTTAATGCCTTTGAAGCAACCTACATATTTTTTTAAAGAATGTGCATGTTCATTTTTTATATACGAAGTGCTGGTCCTGTACTTAAATGATGTTTAATTTTAATCATAGAATGATCAGTATTTCTATTTATACTTCAGTAGTATACTTCTATCTGTTTGTCCTATGTATATCGAATTACACGAGCCGCAGGACATTTTATATATCTTGACAGAAAGTTTACTTATTTTATCTTTACCATTTTATAAAAAAATCGAAATTTTACTTAAATTTCCAATAGGCCGTAGTTTTATGTGCGCGTCGCAAGATATCTGTGGTTTCAACTTGATCGCCTGAAGATGCCGAAAGGCGAAACCCGGGTCGTTAGTGATATAACGTGTGTGAATGTACATAGGTTTAATAATATCTTTTTTATTTTGATAATTTTATTCCTGTATTTTTTTCAATCATCTGATTTTGATTTTATTTATTATTATTTTTATTCTTCAGCAAAATGGTGTTTTTTTACCATTATGATGTTTTGTATTCTTGCAGTGTGGTATTATTACATTTTACAATATTAACTTAGTACTTAATGATATCAAACACAAATTACGAAAAAAAAACTCCTTTTCCTGTTTACCCTTCATTTTTTTATGTATTTTCTCCAATAATAATTATCACATTAGATATCTTCCATAGAATTATTTTTATTTTAATATAAAAAGCTTAAGTCTGTCTTTTGAATCTATGCTTTTATACAAACTTCAGTAAGAACCTTGTAGCACTGACTGTTTATTTGAATTTCAGATGGACAAGGTTCTAATAGAAGTTTAGGTATTTCTAATTAACTATGAAGAACTATTTTCAAAAATATTTTATTAATAGTTATATCATGCCAGTACTATCATTGGTGTATAAAATCAAAAAGAAACTTGGAATCATTTAAAATTCCAAAATACAAGCATTCAAAATTTTAAATGCCCATATCTTTTTTGGTGCAGCTGTCCACATAGAACCTTGTAGTACTCGGCTCGCGGATTACTGATTCCATTTTGATGCGTTTCAATTTTTCTACAAGTGTAAAATGTATGCTATTAATACTAACGACTTATTTCAAATCCATCTTTCAAAATGACATCATTAATTTCTCAACACCTCATCCAGTGAATTCTTTCCACTCGTCATACTCAATCAGTTAATAATTCCGTGTGACTAATAGTTATAATTAATTTGCGAGATTCCCGCCATTTTAAAACGTTCTGGGAACAAGATGGCGTGACATGTATCGGGGTAATAGATCATCTGCAGTCGACGATCGGAAAACATGACGACAGGAAGTTTGACCTGTCATTAATGTTGCCATCACACACGCTGTTCCGTTGTCTAAACTCTGCAAAAAACATAATTTTCATATCAATAATGTTTACAATTATTATTTTGAAAGTACAACACTACAAATTTCAATTATTATATAAACATAATTGAAAGATAACTGTTTTGAACTGTGAGAAGAAAATTAGTTTATATTAATAGTAATGTTACCTCCCATAGCATGACGTGTGAGATTCTGAGACAATGATTATGTTATCAATTGAAAATTGTATTTTTTAACTTCAAATATAAGCACTTTCATAGATTTATGTATTTTAAAAGTAACTTAATTATAAAAAAATAGTCATTTTACGATTGAAAATTCTTTCTTTGTGAATAAACTAAAAATCATCATACCTAAAAGGGTTGTTGCTTGAAGATCGTCGAAATTTATTCGACAATCTTTGTAAAACTAAAAACATTGATATTCTACTATTTTTCTCTCTAAATGTGGAGTTTCTAATAAAACATCCCAACAGAACAGCTTATCTACGATAACTGCTTGCTACTCTTTCAGTCTCCTAGCCACTATATACTAAGACAAGTTTCTTTCTGTAGTCTAGTTGGTAAGAGCTTTCTTCTGTTCAAGTTATCACTTCAAGTCTGAATAACGTTAATACTAAGTATAGATTTTTTCTTTTTGAATCTGAGATTATAGACATATGCATTGTTTAGGTCTTTTCTCATCGATTCGATCTCTCGAGTGACTTATAAAAAATGGGTTTTTTTATTTCAAAATACTTTGCGCATTGGCGTAAGCTGTAATTCAAAATACGTTTTAATTTTTTTAATTTAAATTATAGACTTGTAGTGCGCTGGCACTCTCGGCACGTCCAGTTTTTTATGATTTAGGGAAGAAATTTAGAATGCGTTCAAACAAAAAATCGTAAGTCGATAAGGGTATAGTCGAACAATCGGCAACAGGACTGACATTACTTTTCAGCTTATTTTTATTTAGCTCGACCACGTAAATGCCAATTTATCTTAAAATAAAAATTGTGACAATGAACGATATCTAGTTGTGTAATATTTCTTTCAATGTTTTCCCACCAATAATGCCATTGAAAAATATGAAATTTATGAATCAGTAGTTTCAATTAACATTTAAGGATCAATTATTTCTAATGATGGCTTCGAACAAGGAATCTTAAATACGCCTAAAATAAAAATTTATTCTCAAATATATCGAATTAAAAATAAACCTTCATATTTGTAACACACCTACAAATTTCATATTTTGAATAACTTGGTTATGTAACTATACATAAGTAACTAGCCTCTCATACATGTGGGTGTAAGTATAACGTGGAGGTCTCCCGTACACACATGAAATATTACGCCTGTATAATGTTGTTAGTTGTTTTACAGGGAATTATTTTAACCCTGGCGTAGCCCACAAAAATTATACAAATCTTGCAACTATTTTTAAAAATATTTAGTTTATCTTCAGATACATTCACAAAAAAATATTTACACGGTCACTTTCATGTTATAAAATGGATATTTATTTGACACAAAATACTATATTCTTCTTTACGTGTCACCAATAAATTTTTGCTAAATCGTTATATTAAATTTAAAATTATTTTTTAATAGTACAATTTAGCAATAACCATAGAATGTATCATGCTTGCTTAGGAATTTCCATTGAACATCCTTAATATTACTCTCTACTTAATATCCTCGCACCATTAAACTTTGATTCCTTTGCACTTTTACATAACGACTTGAATTATAAACCTCCACATCTGCTGATGAGATCAAATCCTCATTAAAACCATTTAAGAAACACATAGTTTTCTGAAATTTTTAACAAATTTATTTATACAATTTACTTTGTTCTCATTCATTATGCATATCAAATTAATTGGCCAATAATATGTTATTGTTAAACTTTACCCATTTAATACTGCTTGTTGGACTTTTTTCAATTTTAAAATCATTTCTTTATTCGACGAATTCAGCGCTCACTTAGAGAAAAAATAATTTAAATTTAAACTGATAACGTTTATACAATTTTATCATTACGGATAACGAGTAGACTTCAACTCATAGAATCGTCTCTCTTATCAGAGTTGATTTTCTTCACGCCTAGGTGCACGCCACCAAGTCTTGCAAAGTTGCTTCTATGACACTCTCAGTCAAGGAAAAAAAATGCTCTTAACGTTTCTTACGCCACTGTATACTACCGTATAAAATCAATGAATGGGAAAGATGGCAAGTAAAATTAATCATTATTAAATAACATTGTGATAAGAACAAGCGGTTCACCATTGCTAAAGTTGTTTCCTTTGAAATTTACTCTTCTTCATTCAAGTAATTAATTTGTAAGAAGCAGTATCATTGTTTGTATCTCACCTTTTTGATGAGTCCAGTAGAAATGAAGAAACTCCAACCTTAATTATTTAATTTATTAGCTAAGAATTATAATCAGTTTTCAATTTATAACAATTCAATAAGATGTGTCACAATTTTTCACAAAATCTGTTGAGTAAAAAAATCATCAAATTTATTTTTATATCATGTTTTAATAATCGTTTGAAAACATATTGAAGATTGTTTTATTCTGGATTGTTTGTTTAGTTTTATTGTAGCTTGTGTCAGTTCGCTTGAGGGTTAAAGGGGGACATGTTATTACCGCCGCTGTGACTTTGAAGGAGATAATTGCACCAGATTATTATGTAACATTATAAAATATTCCATCTTGTTGAACCTGCGGCTTGTACATATGTTAGAAATTCTTGCTTGTTATACCTAACAGTAATTTTATCATATTTGTAAACGCTCCAAGGGAAAATGCTCGGAATACTTGAAAAATTCTTTTATTAAAAATATGTGACATAAAAAAGTTTTTGAATTGAATCTTTATATAATTTTTAATATATATCATAACCATGGGAAAATACAATAATGCTTCCTGGCATAAATTTTTGCTGTGTATACTTTTTATTCTCTATATCTAGTAATCTATAATTACGATTTCAAAATTGTTGTGAAATTGCTCAAAAATTAAAAGCCTTAATCACCCTCAAACAATTGCTTTCAAATATATTTGTTTTAGTTATCTAACAAATAATGTTTTATTTCCTATGCATGAATCTATAATATAAATTAGTTGAATCAATATTCACTGTTTCGAAATGTGTTTCTTTTTTTTGCAAGTAATTAACTACTTGTGCACTGGTGGAGACAGAGGTTATTAAAAAATAGAAAACTTAAGTTGATGTTTTACTAAAATTCTTAAAATGTCATAAATATGAGAAAATAGTTCAGACAATAGAAAATCGTACGATGCCGAAATATATAAAAAACAAACTTTTATAATGATTATTTTTTAAGTAAATTGCATTTGTTGTTATATCACAAAGTAGAGTTTTACCCAAACTTAACGAAGAAAAAATACATATTAGCGTTGTTGACTTCCGTTCCGGATCTTACGAGTTCGAGTCCTAGTACAAGCAGCATTTTTTCAATGGGTGTTTGTAATGTCTCAAAATTCTCTCCCACCCTTAAGATCCTTTAATAACTGAGTGTAGCAAGAGCGATTAAGTAACTACTAGTCCTACCCTAACCGCATCCTTCTATATCTATTGCTCTCTTTGAAAAAGAGAGTTAGAGCGACTGAGAAGCAAACAGTTTTCGTAGTTTTTTTTTTGCATATATGCCTCCATTAAGAGGCCATATGCCCCACATCAGGAGAAGACATGGATAAAAAAAATAGTACCTTTAATGTGTTGTATGTATGCATATAAGTTTTTCGTCAATTACTCAAAACGTGAAAAAGCAATGATTCAAATAACGATTATCCATAATCTAACATTATAAAAATGTTCATGTTATCATAAATCTGAACAAAGCATTGAATAACTTTAGAATTAAACAGTGTGAATTAACACTCTTGACTTTTATTGATTGAGTTTATTGTACCCTTTTCAAAATGGAGCATTATAAAAAACAATTGATTGGTCTTACAAACACTTATTACATCTCGAGCGTTGGGCATTCTGTGAACAAGCATGAAATCGGTAATTATTGTCAAGAACGCTAACTGTTTTACCGACCGGAACCGTCTCTCGCTTATTATTTGAAAATTGGCATTTAGAACACCTGTAGGCAGTCGTAAATTTCATTATTGTAATTGAATACTTTGATTAATTATTTTATTTATTATTTTCCAGTTTCTTAAATCGTTATTCTTAATTCACCAGTTAATATTCATTTTCATATGAATCTTTATAACAAACTTGCTTTATTATCCGACTTAACCTGGAAGTCACGTCGCTTAGGGGAAAAAGTAGTTAGCTTGAGATTAAAGTCGCGTCAAGTTAAAAAAAATGCATTTGCCAACCATAATGAATAATGAGCTAGTTAATTCATAAATTCACTATTATGATGTTGTTTGGCAACAGACAAACACACAAATATATTATTAAATGTATGCCTTAGATAAGATTATTTATATGCAGCGCTCACAGTTGACCAAAGCGTGCAAAAAAACTGTTTCACAAAATATTAAAATTTCTGTTCTCGTTTTTTATTATTGCTCAACTTAATGTTTAATCAAATCACAATAGTATTATTACTGCACTAAAAGTATTTGTTATATGTTTTATCAATAAGTGAATTAATCTTCATTTTTATCCTACTTTAAAAGTTTGTTCAGTTTTTATAGCTGAGTTTGATTATTACTTTGTGATCTATTGGCATGTATGATATTATAATATATGAACAAGAATCTTTAACATCTCAAAAATAGTGTTTTACTTAAAAATAGTCGTTTATTGATTTCCAATCATCCATTTATATAAACAAATCAAATCACTGAATACGTATTCAAAATAAATGAAAATGATTGATGAGAAACTCACTTAATATCTATTATCCGTAATTCGTTTTCGGTTTATACAAATGTGATTTCTAAACAGGGCTGTAGAAGTGGAGTCGGGGTCTGTTTTACCGGAGACGAAGTTGGAAAAGAACTAACGACTCCGATTCCTTTTTAACTGTTTGTGTCAACAAATTTCTAGGGTCAAAAATGGCATCACCGGATCCATTAAAAATAGTCAAACTATTTAATAAATACATAATTAGTATTTTGTAAGATTACAAAAAAAAAACAGGGAAAAAATTCTCAATTCTTTATCGAGATACTATTTAGATAGATTATACAGTTCGCTGAATTTCTCTTTTTTGAAGATACTGGGAATCGAGTTTTGATGACGGGTAATGTCTAAGGGTAAGTTATACTTTCCTTTTCGGTTGGACAATAAAGAAGCAATGTAAACATCAGATGTCTTTGCTATTGAACACTAAATCATATACCCAATAAAAAAATATTCGTGACCCTGTCCACTCTGGAGTTCGAGCTCTTGGACAGTTCAAGCGCGTTAAACTCCGTTGCACGTGAAGCAGTTGACCGCCTCTAGTAGCAAATCTGGAGATGCGGCCAAATATGTAGCGCCAGCACTGGTTACTATTAATGGATAAATTTAATAATACAATAATAACAGTTTCTTGATTTATGTTTGATGACAATGATATGCTTCGAGTTAAAATCATTTTTGTGATGCGAAATTTTGTTGGTTATTATTTGTAAAACTGAATATATCAAAAACTAATATTTGTCAAAGTTGTAGGATGCAAATTACTGTTTTATAATGAGTGATATGCATTTTTAAAAATCTCATTTGAATATATACGCTTATTAGAAAAAAATAGCTAATCTACATCAAACGCTATTCATCTCTGATATGTTTTTAAATGAAAGACCAGTTTGTTTTACTAATAAATAATATTTTTTTATTATACTGTGGATGTGTTTATAAATCAAAGCACCCACGTAACAATCCGTCCAAACAACATAATCCGTATAACCTTAAAATACTTGATTGCTTGTATTGAAATATATAGTAGATTTTGCTATCGAAGCTATCATAAATTATAAAAAAATAGATTAATGAACTGTTTAATATACTTTATTAATTTGTGAGTCGTACATGAACAACGTGGATTTGTTTTGATCGCAAATTTATTATTCAGCGCGCTTCGCAGTGGGTAAAAAAATCTGGAATCGTTGAGGTGTATGATTTGCGGCCATTAGCGGGTTTTTAAATCGTAATGACAGCTTTTTTGGCGGGACAAAATAACAGCGCGCGGTGGTTCGGCGGGAGCGCGACCAAGATGGCCGAAAGTCGCCATTTTGTGAGGCCCGAGGAGATGGCGCTTCTCAGAAAATACTCATTGCATGGAATTAGCATCCATCAACGTCGCGGATTTGCATTCGTTCGCATGCTACCCGCTTACGAATATTGTGAATTTTAATACACTTTATATGCGGAAACATGTTAAACGAATCAGAAAACGAAAGTTAAAATTGATAAGAAAAAATCCAAGCACGTAAATTTATGCATATTTAATGTCGAATTTGATATTCTTAAACGAATTCTCCTTTTTGTTTCGATTGCTTTATTATATTTAAGCTTGACATTTTAAATGAATTAACAACCATAATATTAATAACTGTTTATTGCAAACTTCATAAAAAAATAATATTAGGGCTGGATCATTTTAAATAAAGTTAAAAACAAATACACGCACAAACCCAATTAGCCATATTTATATCTCTAAATCACATACCAGTTTAGCATTTGTATTTTTAACCGATAACACTATTTACGTGATCAATTACGTTAAGTTATTATGATTTCTGTAGCAGTGTAATTTTTTCATAATGCTCTGACTTTTTACCTTGTTTTTGCTGTTACTTAAATTGTTTGGCAGTTACGCATCGACACAGAAGTCTAGCGATCGTGACAATAGAAATTTCTTACTTTAAATTTTCTCTTGTAGAAGCTTTTAACGTGACACCTTTATTTTGTGAATAAGTTGAAACCTGCGTGTTCTGCATTCGAAACAATTTCGTTTCTTTTGTAATAGTATTACAAAATATTTCCACTTTTTGGTATCTTTCAATAAATACGTGATGTTATGTATTTTCAAAAAAACAAAAATACATGACTACTAAGGATTGCATTCCACAATAAAACATTTTAATAACATCGAAAATATGACTATTATAATTGTATTTCATCCCAAACTTTAAAGATACTTGTAGCCGATTTCGTATTGTGTATCTGTCATGTCTTGAATGTCTTTTGGCTGCTTTTGTATACCGCGCTGATTTCGTATTTTATTGTTTGGACATTTATAGCAGACTTATTTGTATTTAATGTACTACGACTTTTATAACGTCTTATAACAATATTGTAGTCGTCTTTTGGCCGTATCCTGTAACTCTCGATGATTTGTCTAGCCATTTTATTGTCTAGACACAACAATATAAAGTTGGCGAGAAATGTGTATATTTCGTTGCCAAATGCATATATTAAACAGCATTTGTTCGCATACAATAGTTTTAAGTTTCTTATAATATAAAATAGCACTTACACAGACGACTTATCAGTTTTTCCATCAATAAGGCATAATTATATTCAGTTTGTATTTATTAAATATTATTGAAAAAAATCGTTTACATAATTATTACCTTCATTATATTATAAGTATCATTTTAAATGTCGTTGGAATTCCGTAAGGGTATTATTATTTACAAAGTTGATCATAGATTTGTTATCTGAAAAGCTCGGAGCTTTTTGTTTATGAGGTTGCATTGATTACTTGCTTCGCCACTGGCTATATACTATGTATCGCTCTAATATTATGACGAGTTTCAAACATGGTACATAGGTATTATATATAATTGATAACCACATATTTGAATCAATGCATTGCTAACGTATGGGTAAGCATTAGAGTATTTTCATTTTATAAAGTTTAACATATCGGTATAAAGTGTTAAATATTAAATAAAAAATATTCAGTATCAAGTTCTTATGAAATGAAATTTCGGCTATATTTTTTGTATTGATCATAATAACTATACCAATTGTCAAATAAAATATAGTCAATATCTGTAGACGAGGTAAATTTTATTCTACTCGATTTTGCAATCAAATATCAAACCGTCCATTGTCACTACATTTGCAGAGTTTATGGTTGAAAAACACTTCATAGTCTAATCCATCTTCACGGCTTAATTAGCATTCTGATTTTTTAAAAATCTATTTCCGCTCCTAATCTGGAGCACAAGGTCTCCTAATGAAGGTATTTTAACAGAAGTTTCTTCTACGAGTACTGTTTATTACTCAGTATCTCAACTTCACTTTTTTATGAAGAGATTAGTGGGCATAAAGATAAGGCAAAAAAAGAGTAGTGGTTAACTAATCGCTTTCGTTACGCCCCGTTATTTAAGGATTGGAAGGACGCACGGAAGCCAACGACGTTGTCCACTGCGCCATGGACTTTACTTATATTTATTCAACCCTTGAAAAATGCATCTAGTCTTGTGTTTACACGAATTAAGAGTTTGAATAACAACCAGTTCTTCTATAACAGATATTCCCTATGCTCTTCATTGGGAGCAGATATCGTTGAAAAAAGTACGTTTTATATTATTTAAATTGACTGAGTGTGTTAATATTTCTAATGACAGTTAATACCGATAGAGATTCAAATTGATTTTTTTAGCTGCATTGCTTTCATTTCGTATATATTACTTTTAATTTTAATGTTCATAGCTTAGATATAGTTGAAAACAAACTTGAACCATAGACAATCATTAGAGTTGTTGGACGAGTCTGGGTCTGTATCGGATCTCAAACGACAACGAGAATTATTGAAGCCTAATGGCGAAATAATAACCTCTCATTATCTACAATAAAAAAGTGAACAATCTCTAGGCACACTCCTTCTTTAAATATTTTTCTGACACCCCGGGCTCACATATTGTATATTTAAATAATACATTTTCGATCAATTTATATGCTTTTTATACATGGCGTTTAAAATACCACAAACCATCTTTTTTCAATGCTTTATTTTTAAAATAAATACATCTGAGAAAAATTGTTATAACAAATTTCTGCATGATTGTTTTATACGAATGGAATAACATTTTTTTTGTTACAATTGCAAACTATCAATATTCTTGTCATTGGTAAAATTTAATTTACGTAAAAGAAAATAATGAAAACCACTCAGTCACTGCAAGTGCCGCTTTTGGAATGAATCGAAAATTTTAGTTATATTTTTTTTTATAAATTTACTCAGTATTTCCCGGCAAAAATTGACAGCTAGCACCATCCAAGCGACTACTCGCAAATACTCCGGTAGATTTAACGGAGAGAAGATATTTTCCTGACACCGTGTTAAAGCAAAGATGATTGATTGAGTTCTTTTACGATTACGGAATAAAATGGTTTTAGCTTTGGGGCTCGGGCTAAACTAAACGTAAACTTGACGTAATTATTTTAATTTTAAGTGACGCCATAAATATGTCTCAATCTATGAGTATTTTATTGGACATTTTAGATTCTAACATAAAAATCCAATTATCCGAAGATACCTTGTTATTATTTTGCCATAAAAATGTTTCCTTGCTCAAGCAATGGAAGAATTTCATATCAATTATTTTGATCTACAATGGATTTCTAAACGAAAATTACATCTCATATAATAATCTTAGTGTGTACTTAATACGGCGTATTTATTTAAACTATGCTTTATGAAAAGCAAAAAAATAAATAACATGTACACCTGTGTGTATATATTTGAAGTTGTACAATATTGTGGCTCCACAGTTTTAGATCTCTTACAAATAATTTCGTAAAATTATTTTTACTCAGCTTAGAGATTTGTGTTTTCAGTGAAACGTCGATTCTACGTTTTTTAAGGAAACGTAAAAAACAAACGAAAAAAGCGGGAAACCGATAATGCGGAAAATCTTCAAATATTACCAAAATAAATGTTTAATTAAAAAAACTTTCTTCTTTATTAACACTTTTTTTATTAAAGAATATATGTATTTTATTTAAATTACTTATTATTTATATTGCTTATTTACAATTTGGCATATACACTCAAACTCAAACTTGCATACTTTCTTAAATGATTTTTTTTTTGCTATGTCGACTGGTTTTCCTCGTGGATTTTTGTCAACGCCTTTAATTGTTTTCAGTTTCTCGGCTACAGTTATAGTTTTGTTCATTTAGGTAGGCATTTTAGTGATGACTTAGAAAAAAATCACGAAACGAAATGCGAGGCCAGACTACATATGTATGAGCGAATAGAATAAATATTCAACAAAAACGGTCAATCGAGAAAATATTTATGGCGGGACCATAATATTTAGACGATGGATCAAAGAAAACGGTAAGTCGGGAAACGATTAATTTGGGATTATTTAACATTGTTCTTATGGGTGTTTGGTCGGGACTATGAAAGATGAACGATCCATGCGGGAAAATGAATAATGCGACAATGGTAGATCGGGGTTCCACTGAATATGTATGGATAAGTGTAACGTTTGCAATTTTTGGAAGCTCAGTGATTGATTTCAATAGTCTTGACGGACGATAATTGGCTAACAGTAGATTAAAAAAACTAATCTTTTTAGCTACAGTATTTCATTTGAGTAATATTTGCTCTTTATCTGAAACATGTAGGCTTCTTATTGGGCATTTCTATCGATATTTTCTTAAAAACCAGCGCCGGACTACTCTCAAAAAATTCATGAAGTGGTTTCCGAAAAGTCTTAAAAAATACTTTTATAATATAACACCCATGTGTATTTAATTATTAGTTTACTATATTCGCTCCCTATGTGAAGTATGTGGCACCTCTATGACACCTCTGTGTTCATTGTCTTTCACCAATTGGATTGCTTCCTCTCATGACATACCAACATCAGTTCCAACGAGAACATCCTTCGGATAGTACTCGACGGTCGTCTAGGACGTAAGAATCACATCAAGTGGAAGAATAGACTAGCACGATGGAGACTCTCCTGAGACTTGACCACGTTGCCTTCGTTGTACGTTCCATTTTCAGTTGTCGATATAAAGTGTTATTTTCCATAAAACATTGCACAATGTTTATGCTTTCCAAGAAAAAGAGCATCGACTTTGGGGCATCCAAAATGCTTTGTTATACTCTTTCTGGAAATCAATCTGCCAAAGAAGATATCCCTTTAAACAGGTTAAGGAAAGATAGTTTGACGCTTTTTTTCTATTCCTCATTTTCAGGATTAGATATGGGTACGTAACAATTACAGACGTCCGTTTTAATATACGAAATCTTAAATCACAGAAAATACAATGTATGAGAGTTTATATTATAGAAATATGTGACTCTACAACAACAACGTTGACTCCTTGGCTACAAAATCCGATACTTTTTTCATTAACGTTAACAAAAATACAATATTAAGCTCTTTATTTATTTGTATGAACCGACTCTTCTTTAGAAAGATCGATTTCACTGGCTGAAATTTATATACGAACAAACGAAATGATAATGTAGCAAGTTAATATTGTACAAATCATATTTTTTCTCTCATAATTACCGATCAGATTTCCCATTTACTATGATTTACACTGTTTATAAAAAACAAAACATGACCACTTTTAAATGTCCGGTCGTTTTAATGATATCAATAAAATTTTACTACACCGCTTCACGGGCCTAAATTAAAATTGTATTCTCTTTCCTTTCGACTTTTCCCAGCGCACTTCTCCAATTATCAATACTGGACTATTGAATAAATTAAAATCCAACTATTACATCATATTCTTGCCAGCAAACCATTTCTACCACCTTAACAATAATAATAATTAGACACTCGTATTGCAGTAAAATGGAACGGAATATACAAAGACACAAACAATAATATAATTGCACATTATATCATATATGATTCTTTAAGAAAAGTGCTACTATCTGTTGCAAATAAATTGTATTTACCGAATAATCTTTCAGTATCTAAACAATTTGATTAAATAGCAGCACAATCAAACTCTCGACACTATTCTGATTTCAGCTGCACTGTTAAAAATCACCATTGACAAAATATTCATTTAGGTATAATTTCTGATGTATTCAATATTCGCATGTTTTACCATTTTACCACAAATTAGCATATATTGTAAACTTTAGCTCCTATTTAGTGTCGATAAAATTTTTTTAAAAACACGGGTCTCATATTATAATACATTGGCAAGTACGAACAATGCGTAGTGAATATTTGAAATTTTTACATGTTATACGTGAACGTCTACGCTAATTTAATATTATGTGAATTGGTACATATTAATAACGAATACTTACGAATAATTGTTTATCTTTGCTGTTACAAAAGTATAATAATAATTTAAGATTTCGACTGAAGGTGCTTGGTGGAATTTCAATATTAAATTTGAATCGTTCAAACTATGTACAAGTAGTTTGTACAAGTAGTTTCAAGAATTATATGTATTTGTTTGTCGGCAAAGGTTTTATGATAATATGATTTTATGATTATATAGGGTATAAAAGTGGAGATCCCGGTAGGTTTAATATTTCATTTAAAATCGGAAGACTATGCAGTTGTGCTCTATTTATTTCCAAAATTTCCTGGAAAAAGAGCTTATGACTGTCCGTATTTGGTCACGTCTACTTTTGCTAATCACTTAATTTCGGAAGGACACGTGTTCAATCAGGAATGATAGCGGGTATTGTTTTAGACAAATTGTGTGATTTAATTAAGGTTGCAATGTATAACATGACGAAACAAGTATGCCATTTTGAAATTCGGTAGACTATGCTGTATTTTAATGACTTTATTTTGTGTAACATGGGAGTTACAGTTATTATTTATTGACCGTATGACTGTCATTAAAACGAGTTCCGCAGTATAGCGTATGCCGTATTTGAGTTTTGATAATTTTTAATTATACGAAACTGTTAAAGTACAGGTATCATAAAAACCGCGGTTGTAATTCAAGCGTGTTAACTGTTTAAACGTCTTCGGTACAAAATTTAGTATGGGAATCTAACGATACATAAAATTTGCCAGAGAGTTTTCCTGTAATAAACTGGTTGCTTTTTGTAGTGATTTTTTCACGCGCCCGCGGTAGGTAAAATACATTTAGATAATGCACTGTAAAGAAAGAATGGCGGAAATCGTTTTGTATGCTATATGGTCACATTACTGTTAAGACTTTTTAAGTCTATTTGAAAAGAATGTCCAGGGAAAGGGAAAAAAAGGCCAACTTATCTCAGAAATCTTCCTAAATCAATGAATCTACCAACATTGATTGTGACATGCAAGGTTTTAATTATATTTTTAAAACCAAAAAACATACCGCTACCATAAAACAAATTGAGATAAAGTGAAAAAAGACGATCTTAAGATAAGTATGCCAATCGATTACTGAAAGGTAAACCTATATACTGAAACATTGAAAGGACAAGAAAAATTTTACATATACAATTGTTAATTTTGCCCAGTAATTTCAAAGCATCAGCGAGATTAGTAAAATAACTGGATACATATAACAGTATACAAAAAACCTACTTTTATCGTTTACCATGAGCCGTAAAAAAATTAAATAAAACCATAATTCGCTATTTAAAAGTACAACACAAACCTTAATGTTCAATTACATCGAAACTAGTGTTTTTGACTTCTCCCACTGTTGTTTTAGGGTAGCGAGTTTGAAGCTTTTTTTCAATTTTTCAATATATAGACAGCATAATAGTCAAGTTAGGCTCTAGATCAGTTGCCTTTGACCTTTTCGAAGACACGGTAAAATATTTAAAAAAATAATTATAGCCATATTAGTTTGCGAAGATTTTGCTACAAACGTGACAATATGGAGATATTTGTAAAAATAAATGTACGAAATTGTAGCCGACATTAATTTATGGTGTACCTTTGAGTTCTAAGACAACTCTATTTATTTGTGTGTAAGATGTTTACATATTTAATTAAACAAACTGTTTTTTTTTCTTTCTAGGCCCGTCTGCAGAAACTGCGACGAAACCGGCAGCGGTCCGTCGGCCGGAGCAGGCATGTCCGAAGAATCACCCCCACCGCCTCCTCCACTCCCTTCAGCCGCGATTCTGTCACCATCGTCTGCCATACTTTCACCCCTCACTACCAACCACAACCACAACCACCAACAAATCACCAGCCAACACGCGAGCATCAACCATCACCATCATCATCAACTTGTCCTGCCTCCCCAAGTAAATGCTGGAACATCTCCTGGAGGAGGCGGAGCACTGCGAGGGCTGTTGGAGCACGCTGAGAGACTTTTGCAGGCTAAGCAACCGTTGGATCCTCACAGACATTCACAGTCTGATGATGACTCAGGGTGCGCTTTAGAAGAATATACATGGGTACCACCTGGACTACGACCTGAACAGGTATGATCATCACCTTCCAACATCAATTTTCTAATTTTATTAAAAGTATAAATAACAATTATATCTTTCGTAGATTCGGCCGTAACTTTGTGGAAATTCATTTTTAATTTAATAACTTTGTAATTCCACTTGTTGTGCTACAATTTTAGTTTTTTACGTTGATTCAGTGGCGGACTAAACACACGGAGCCCTAGCCGCAATCAAATTTAGAGGCTCCGTTCACACGATTATATAAACACGTCAGAAAACTTCATGAAAAATATATTAAAATCTGAACAAAAAGTACATGTGTAAAATAATTAAAGCTACTTTGAGGCCGCTAAGAGTCTGAGGCCCCAAGAGCTTCCCTCATTCGCTTATCCGCCACTACATTGAATGATACAATTTAATTTTATAGTTAATAACGTTGTTTCCATATTTACTTAAAAATCTATTACAATCGTCTGGTTCATTAGTAAGACATATCGAAATAACCAATTCTGAGGTTATTGGAAAAAGTGTCTTAAAAAAGTATATTCATCTGCGTCCTTGATGTACACATTTTACTATTATTAATTCGAAAAAATAGCTCCAGATGTCGGGTTTAGCAGTAAAACATAAATAAATTATCGTGAAAGGTACCTAACAATAGACACATTTGCTTAATTTCGCAGAAAATCATGCTTTCTTTGCAAAAAGCACGTGATCCGAAAAAAAGTGTTCATATGTTTCGCTTTCTATTGACCGCACATTCAAAATCTTTCTTATTATTTTAACCACTATATTTCAAGTAAATGAAACACAACTTTGGGAATATATAATCTAAATTCTGCACAACTATAAAACTTTTTCTCAGCAGATAAACTAAATCAACCATTGTATGTTTCACTATGTATCATTTTCTTAAATTTCTTATCTCATTTTTTTCTCTCCTATGTGTAGATTGTCTTTTAAATTTCCTTTAACCTCGAATTCGCTGGTTTATTTGGATACGAACAATCCTGAAACTACAGTTATCAGAATTCGCAGAATATTTTTCATGATGTTTCTTTATCACGTATTAAATTTATATCGTACTTAAAACGCGGCCTTTTTTATGCAAAATAACAGCATCGCACGGTGGTTACAAATTCAATCTCAATCGCCAACGGCAAGAAAACATATAAATCAATCAGAGCCTTACATTAAAGCGACATTGATTCAAAATACCAACCATTCCTATTCAGTACGAATTAGTGTGAATCAATTTGCTATCGTATCACGTCCTAAGTTGATGGAGGTATAAAATGAGAGGGATAAGTCAATAAGAAACATTAAATAATACTACAAATTAATAATTACGATTTTTCGACATGTCACTTTTATATACTGCGTACAAGTGGAGTAAGTGGACAATGTTTTAAATTGTATATAATCAAATTTTAATTTATTACACATTACAAAATGTTAGGTCTGATCCTCTGATTTGATGTTCTCACAGAATATGTCGACATCCGATGCAATATTGTTGAACAATATTAAAGCTTTTGCAAGTGACATCGACATTTGCAGATTGGTTCTACACTTCAAAAGAATAAATTATTCATGTCTGAAATTTCTTAGGTGATCATCAGGTATAAAAAGTTTGATCCTTAAAAACAGCAGAATGGTTAGTTTTGGCTTGTATTCATGAAATAAATATGCAGCTAGGTATGTAGGTACATATTTGTTCCGACATCAAAAATATTAAACATAATCATGCCTAACCGAGCTCTCTCTGGACAGCGCCCCTAGTAAAAATCTGTTTATCTTAAATATTTCCTTAAACTTCCTCCATAATAAAAAAACATATTTTAAGCCACTTGAAGCTCAAATAATTGACCATCTCGCTTTTTACATGATAGTATACGTCAGGCATGGGCAACCTTTCCTAGTTTTGGGGGCAAATTATCATTCAGTCTCCGAGTCGAGAGCCCGACCAAATTATTAATCTTTCCCTTACTATGCAAAAAAAATGCAAGCTCCTGAGCTGTGTAGTCGTTACACACCAGGCAAAAGGGAGTGAATCATGACAATTATATGTAGTACTGCTGTAGTAGTGTTATATAATTTTCGTGATTCACTCCCGTTTGCCTGATGTGTAACGGATACACAGCTCAGGAGCTTGTGCTTTTTTTTCATAGTAAGGGAAAGGTTAAACATAATAAAGTAATATTAAATTAAATTAAACACGTTGCCATTTCTAATATGGTGAATATCATGGACTAGTAGAGTGGAACCACGGCAAGCGCCTGTGTCATCTCCATTCTTTAATCCCTCCGTGGAATTATCAATTTCTTTCTCTATTGCTTCGCCGAAATGAATCAGGGCCGAACAAAATAGCTCGGCGGGCCGGTGGTTGCCCATATATGGTATACGTAAACATTAATTATTATTCCAAGTTTACTCCTGAAAGTTCCGTGGTGGTGGTATCAATAATAAAGTCATTTCATTGCTTTCTTCGATTTATTATTCAAAATATTACTTGCCTCACAAATATATATATTATTTAAAACAGAATAATTGGTATTATAAATTAATGAATAAAAACACCCAATAATTTTGTTTTAATGCCAGAACTCAAGCAGTGCACTTTTATATTCACTCTGCTTTCATTTAAATTTCTTGCCCATGCTGATACACAATTACAACAAGCCGTATCTTGAAGAATCTCGCTGGACCGCGCAATGTGGTTGCCAATTATGGACAAGTGTAGTAATCATGTTTAATGCATGATTTAATCTAAAAATAACCCTTGCCTGACATTTTAACCCGTGATTGCGTAGTGCAACCCTAATAATTGAAAATCTATTATTTTTCCATAGCGCGGCCATTAAAATTGGCTCAAGTTTAATATAAATACGTAGAGATAAAATCAAGTTTAGCTTGTATTAATGAACGTTTTTCAACCTTTACTTATTTAAGATTGTATACTCGGTTAGCTTATTACGATTACAAAATTCATTTTATACTTGATAGGACAAAAGTTAGTCTAGATTAAAATAGTTTATTTTTTTTACTGTACCGTTGATGTTTACAATTTAAATACTCTCCGTACATCGATTCATTCGCACAAGCTTACTTAACCTAACACAGAAACTTCCGTACCTAGAAAACTCTGAACACAGAGTTTTCACAGATACATTTTTATATTTTTAATGTTCAAGATTCGATATCGAGACCATACGGAAAATATACAAATACATATTATTTAACCATTTGTGTGTTTCTAACTTGACTAATATTTAACGTCCATGACTTTGAGACTACAGAGAATTCGTGTTTGAAGAATTTTGTGCGGAAAAATCTGTTTACAATAATTATTAGGTATATTTTATTGACTACTTATTATTTTTTAGTAATAAATTGCTTACACTTACATACTCTTAATTCCGTTGTATAAATGATAGAAAAAAATATTAATGTTATATTACGCAATATTACCCTAATTAGCAAGTGTGATTTAAAATTATTTAGGCCGTAATTGTGTTAAAATGTATACGTTTTGTGACCACAGTGTGCGGTAAAAATTACACGTCATATTGCTTTGCAATGTGTGTTTTTGAACGCTATCAATCTCATTTTATGTTAATTTAGAAGCAATGTGAAACACGATTTATTTTGTGGGAATCTCCATTAGCCCGCAGTGATTCATTTGCATCTTATTAGAAACAGGGATCATCTTTGATCAATATGCCTCCGGATAACACTTGTTTAATAAATTGGTTTCACATAAATAATAATTATGCTAATTTAAACTAATCATTGGATACACGTAAAAAAATATTCTTATACCTTTGGTGTATTAGTATATTTTAAATTAAATAATTAATCTTCAAATACGACTTATTTTTAAATGATTTTTTTTTCATCTTTGAAATAGTGTGCTTACATTTAGAAGCTTTATCGACAAGTACAGAAAAATATTCGAATACCTGTTATTTCTACATCAGATTCTTTATTAGCACGGGAGATTGTTTTTGTTTTCCAGTTTATCATTTAATCCACTCCCGATGTCGACATATTACTTATGTTTTTTTACAATATAATCAAATTATACACAACAAACCAAAATTTTTTGCCACGTAGAGCACACAGTTAGATAAGGAATACTTAAATTAAGATTTTAATGAGATGAAATTAAATCAATCACGTCCAGAATTTTTTATTTCAATAACTAATATTTCTCAGTTATATATTTTACTATTATAGAATCCTAGTATTTTACTTATAATACATTTAGGTTTAACGCGATTTCTTCACTAAAGAACTGATATAAATTTATTCAAAATGTTTCATCACGGTTTTTATGATTGTTCTAAAATTAAGTTTAATTTTACGGTAAATTATCGCCAAAGGCTACCCAATTCGAAAAGTTGAAATATATTGAGTAATATAATCATTATTAGCCACCTAATATATATGCATTGAATGGGAGTTACCGAAACGTTAGAGAATGTTTTTTAAATACTTTACGATAATAGCTTCCTAATCTCCCATGACTGGCGTATTATCGAACGGATAATTATACACCAATAAATCTGCCACTCACCAATATTAAATCATTTAATACATGAGAAAATGTACAACCTACATACATTCAAGTATCTGTGTCTTTGCGTACAGATTGGCTCATAAGTTTGCGGATACTGGAAATGATATCGTCTTCTCTTGATGCTATCTATCCTCTATCGATTTTACCGAATATTCAATTAACAAGAAAACATGTATTTATTAATATGTCATGATAGTTTCCCGTAGCTTTCTTTATTGTAGTAACGGAGTAAACAAAAGTGCATAGTATAAGTTGTAGAGTCCAAAAGTTTCCAACCCCAGATCATTTTTTCCGTAAATAATAAGTCATCAGGTGCTCTAAAAATTTAACGAAATTAACTGTCATCACATACATAAATAGAAAAATAAAAATGATTTTTAGATTTACAGACATTTCGTTTATGTAATAGAGAGAATAAAATAAAAAATAATGTATTAAGAAATGCAACATATTTCTTAAATATATTAAGGAATGCAACATATTCCATTCGATTTCAACATCTGTCGACAATCGACACACTGCTTAAAAATGGAGTTGTTTAATAATTTAACGATTTTCAGATAAGTCTTTCTTTTCTATATCATACCTTCATCGGGAAAATCAACACTTAGATTATAAAAGTTAAGAATATTTAGAAGAAAGCAGAAAAGTTATTTTTTATTTCGATTTCGCCACAGCTAGGTAATTCTTATTTCTAATTATAATTCTATCATTTTTGTGAGAATGAAATTCAAACTTTATTTGATCAAAAAACTTTTAAACTTTATTCATTACTTAAAATTAAACTAACAAATGGTAAGTAATAATAAGTCGCCTGTGTGCTAGAGTGGTCAACGTCGTTGGCTTCGGCTACGGAGGTCACGGGTTCGAATCCCAGTACGGACAGTTTTATAAATTGATTTTTCAATCGATTTATGAATTTCTGCCCGAAGGCATGGATGTATGTGATGTCTTGAATTCCTTTCTCCCATCTATCCTATCATATGAACGGGGCGTATCGAGAGCGATTAGCTAACCACTAGTCCTGTCTAGCCCTATCCTTCTATTCCTACTCTCTTTGGAAAAAGAGAGGTTGAGCAACTGAGTAACAAGCAGTTCTCGTAGAAATACTTATGTTGCGATAAACTCCATTGGGAGTATATATGTTCCACATTGCGAGCGAACATGGTAAAAAAATGTATAGTTGGATTTTTTTTTTTGTTTAATTTCGTTGTGAAAGATGTGAGATCATATTTTTCAATAAATATTACAAACATAATTAAAGGCAAGTTTGCTAAAAAAATATTGAAGTGGCGATATATAAGTGAAATTAATAGAAAAATATTTGACCTACGTAATTTTTTTCATTTCAATGTTTTGCGAATCTTTCAGACATTTCGGTGCACACTGTTACCAGCGGCGCTGACTTAACTTGAAATGCTAGAATACTTTCTTGAACAATTTAATTAGGGGGAGTAGCATATATCAAATTCCAGTTAGCCGGACTCTTAATTGGACACGTCGTTCATATTATCGTCAATTAAAACACTTTGAACTCGCATTACGTCTAATTTGAACAAATGAACTTTTTCTAGTCCATCAATGGAAAGGTATTATATTTAATACTCTGAGAACTGTGTGAACCTGGGATTTGTTGGCGATTGTGTAATCCAAACAATGTCTGGATTAACGGTTATCTGTGACCGGGTATCGAAAACTAAGGTGTTAATTATATACGCTATAGAATCAAAGAAACATGTTAACGGTGCACTATCTATAATAGTATAAAAGAAATTACCTGCGGGGCTATTCTCGAATTTCTTAGAATCTAGACACTAATTAAAGGAGGCGTCTAATACTCAACATAATTTTTGTATTTGTTTTTACGGCTAATACAAATTAAACATTATAATTGCGAATATGGTTTTATTTTTTAGTTTTTATTCGGCAAATCAAATGAGCACGTTAAAAAGAGATTATTTTGAAACAAACTATCAAAATTAACAAAAACTCATCAAGTAGTATGTTGTATAGCACATCTATCTCAATATAGTCACTCTGATGCGTCAAACGAGCGCACACGATTAACCGGACATAAAAGCTTGAAATAATAAATCAAAATTGTGTTAATCATTGACGTTTGACAGATTGACTATAATAACAGTGAGCCAACCGTAAAAACCAAATACAAAACTCATTTTGAGTATTAGAGTACCGCTTAGTTATTGTCTGAATCGTAATGTATTTAAGAATAGCCCTGATGGTGGCAGTACCGCATGTCAACATTCTTCCAAATTTGAAACAAAAATTGATCTGCTTAAATCACACTTACACGTATAATATATTTAATTTTTGATTATATGCACTTTTCAATATATGTTTGTGATTACAAATGAAACCATAAAAAACAGCTTTCTAAGTGACGTCGTACAATGACTTCCCACCAATTATTGGGTCCACCAGTTACTTCTCCATACCTATAAACAAATACAAAAATGTGCAAATTATTGTTTTTACATATATTTAACGATGGTTTTTATATTAAAGTGAATAAAGTCATGATCAACATAATTCTTATAATATTCTTGTTAGAAGACGATCAGCAAAAACACTCCCAACTTTACTCTTGTATTGATCGAATAAACAAACTGAGCCAACATCAATAATGTTCTATCTGTTTCCTATTTTTTTACAAACCTTAATAAACTTCTCATGTTCCGTAATTCTAAGCTTGTTATAAAAGTACAACATGTTTATTTACAGAATCGTCAGACAATAAAGACCGCCAACTATTTGCAACATTACTGTTGTTTTAATGGTTTCAGATAACATGCCGCAATAAAGTATTATTTATCTGTGCCACGCAGATTTTACAGATGTATTAAAGGTAAAGTTTCAAATGCCGGCAGTGAAACTGTCCCCTTGCGGACAACACGAAGTAATTGATATCCAGACAAGCCGAGCTCTTCTATTGCAGTGACATAGAGAATTTTTTAACAAACTGAAAAACTTTACGACACGTGAAATTACACATTTCATAATATGTTATATAAAAACTCATCATTATACAAAATATAGTAAACCAATAAAAGTAACTGATTTAATTTATTTTTTTAAGTAAGATATTTTATATAAGTTTTATCTTGATGTGTCTGATTTTAACGCACAGTACAACTGTTATTATCTTTTAAGTGAGCGATTTTTAACCGATGACACTGTCGTCCGATAATTTATAAGAAAGTTATATAATAACCAAGATTGTATCTGTATAAGTATAATAAATTATAAATTACGTTACTATAAATCAGTCAAAATAGCGATCATAATTATTATAAAAGATGAATCATTCTGT
Organism: Himalopsyche tibetana; assembly: GCA_030503985.1. Lineage (NCBI taxonomy): Eukaryota > Metazoa > Arthropoda > Insecta > Trichoptera > Rhyacophilidae > Himalopsyche > Himalopsyche tibetana. The sequence goes on from JAPJYX010000015.1 coordinate 5,578,669, forward strand.
GTTTTCATTAAAAGCTCTATGAAATATTAACTAAAAATAGTTTTTTTATGTCTTTTCATCGAGTATTTACGGAAATTAAACCAAAGTTTTCCAGTTTATAATCTAATTCACTCATTGAAAAATAAACTATCTGTTTCATTCTTTCCTTTTTTCCATTCCTTGTGAGAATCATATGACCTCTTCTCTTTCTGGCTCTTACCAATCGATTGATTATCCTAGAATCATTAACACCAACTCTTTATCCACCCAAAATTTCCGATTAAATGCTTCTTCAACAACAAGAACATAGGGAAACAGGCTCTACGGTAAAGATTGTATTTTACTTTTGGTACATTCTTCAAATATCAAAAAACTGGATCACGATTTTTGATCGCCATTTTTATTCCGAAGATACCTGTAGAGATGTAAAAACCATATTCAATATGATAATTTTTTTAAGTTGTCTAATTTATTTCCAAGGTGTGTGTATCCATTCTTGGTGGAAAGGCATTATATTAAAATTAAAACTTTTTCTACAAATTCCAAAATACAGGATCTGGATCTTTTCCTAATTTCGTAAGTATTGATCATCACCATTATAAACATAAATTTATGCAAAAAATATTTATTTCTCTAATTTCACGAATCTGTCAAAATTTGATTAGAAACATTATTAGTTTCGCTCAGCCGGTAAGTATCCAGCTTTAAATTTTCACTAACGTTAACGTAACCATTCCTGTTTTGTAAAAAAGCATTTCTTTCAATAATAATTGTAATCGTACATCTATCCTAACTGTCAATTTACAGCTAATAGCATGTTGCAATAATTCATTTTATTTTTAATTATGAACATCTATTACAGAAAATATACATATTTAACATATCAAACCAAAAAACTGATTTAATGAATTTATGTAAAAAAAAAAACTTTTGGTAGCTGAATTACGTGAAATTTATTTTCGTATTTCGTTTTAATATTTTTTTTCCGGAGGTTTTCAATCTTCATACTTATCAAAATGTTACGCATGTTTTTATCTGTCTTTCAATCTACATCACTGCTTGTGTGACAAAGATTCAAACGCGATCTTATTTATGTATAGGGGTAAAAATATGTTCTTTACGGTTAAACAGCGGCTGTGTATCTCCGATACATCAGCGATGGTACTAGAACAAGGAAACATGTTGCATAACGAATCTGCCGACATCGTTCGCAAAATAATGCATCTGGAAGTAGAAGATTACGGTTTCCATTTCAATTGAATAGCGGTAAAATTATTTACCATCATAAACAATTGAAATGTTTTGAAAACCACTTTTTAAATTATTGTACATATGAGACATTAATGCGTTAATAGGAGCAAACATTCAAAAAGTGATTTGTCACACAAATACAGAGCTTGGGAAATAATGACTTTTCACCTGATTTCACGATAAGCATTTTCAACTGATCGTTTGAAAATGTTTGTGACAAGCGAAACTGGTCCTGATCATAATATACAAATTACTAATTTAGTACAATATAGTATTTTTTTGTATTCATAGAATATTTTGCATTATCATCTGCGATATTAAATTCACTGTGTTCCTGACTTCAAAATACCGAACAGACACCAAAAAAAATGAAAAAAAGATAGACATACTAGATTCAAATCATTTGAATGTTTCATAGAATTTTAATTTAATATCTGTTTAAAATGAAGAGATTAAATGACAGGTCAAACTTGCTAAGACAAAACAAATAGAGTGATTGGCACGAAGATTGTGATCGTTGTTATAATAATACGTTTAAGAAAGCAATTACTTACGTAATTACAAATTCACGAACACCTATTCAAATATACTTATAAATACGATGCTCTTCAACAGCAATTCACTTACTCTTATTGAGCTTGTTCAATGATTGTAAAGAAGTGAAAATAGACAACATGAAACAGCTATCTTGTTATCGCTAATAGCAAAAAATCTTAGAATGTAATATTTTATGTAAACAAAATAACATGCTCTATAACAATAGACACTGCTGGCATCTTATCGGTCAACTGATTATTTAGTATACATATTTATTAATTGTATCTAATAATATCGTCCGCAATGATTTTAACATAAAAAAAATATAAACTCACCGCAGTCAATTATATTGTAAAATATTACTCATTAACAGAAGATTTAAAGAAATTTTCGATGTTTTATTACCCGTACATTGTCAAAATTTAAAAAAATCTGAACGAAACACTTAAATCTTTGTATTAATTTGATTTTGAATGAAATAACATATGTATAAATATCATTGTATACATCGGTTGTTTCTTAATTGCTAAGCATTATTAGTATAACAATGATTAATCAAGTTGACAGGGTTAATCTCGGCACTTATCCGCCATTTTGATGTAATCAAAAGAACATCATTCAAGGTGTCAAAAGTTTCGGAATTCAAATATGAAGTGGTCTACACCAGGGGCTACCAACCTTTTTGGACCCTTGAGCACAATCTAAAATATTGGTAGGGCGTTGAGCACAACATTTTTTCAAATCTCAAAACCCAGGAATTTACCGATTTGCCCAAAATATCTCCGAAACTCGTTTTCTTTTTTTTAGCTCATCGAGGAATTTGGCATCCAAAGTCCTAGGAATTTAACAATTTGATAAATTAGTTGGATGGCGCATCGGAATCAGTCGGCTGGCGCCATGGGGCCCGCGAGCACGGGGTTGGTAACCCCTGGTCTACACTATATTATTGTTTTAAATCAAATTTAATACGACGTATAATAGGTGTTGCCATAGCAGAAATTTTAATAAATTCCCGACGGGCGATTAAGAAATATTATTTTTTGTTTATGCTTAGTTAAGGTATGAATTATAAAGTGTGCTGCTTAACCATGCTATGCAGAAACTTTATTATTATTGTGTCAATTACAGGTTTTTTTAAAATTATATTGCATTTAATAACATTACAGATATTATGTTATGATGGCTGATTTTATAAACCTAGCGCTTCAAGATCAATTATGTTTGCTACATAAAAGTTTTAGTTATGATAAAAATTTCAATGTTTACAAATATTATATAGTAAAATAAATATTTTTAAAAAGAGAAGATTATTGAGCTTATTTTGAAATCTATTAACACCTACTAGTATGATTTATATGAAAATAACGCTAGTATTTTTAACATTCAACTTACGACTGTTATTGAGGTTTTTAATTATTTTCGTTTCGACTAAGTCTATGATTTTAAGAATTTTTTTCTAGACTGGCTTCTCGTTTCAACTTAGTAGTATTTTAGTGAAGTTGTATACACTTATAATGCGAAAAATTCATTTGCTTCGCGACATGCATGGTCAAACTATACGTACATATGCATATTTAAACCTCTTTGTAATATCATTTATGATTCTGTCGTTTTAACCTATTATTATTAATTGCAGTCAATGACTGTTTGGAATGAAAACGTTGAACGACAAATTTCCGAAATTTTACGTTGCTCAATTTATGCGTTATGTATACACAACATCTACCTCTATTCTATGTTAGTTCTCTATGGCATACTTGTAACAATAAACCTTTCAACGGACTAAACCAATATCCAATTCCTTCTCTCTAAATCTATCTCAGTTCAAATTGAGAGTTCAAATCGAAAGACCGACAGCTCGGTAGAAACTCCTCAATACTCACATCGATATTATTTTGATTTAATAAGATTGAGTGATTTGTTATTAAGTGTACAAATTATTATTATGGAATAAAGTTGAAACATCATTTGAATAATAATAAAATGTTTTAGTAAAAATATATCCATAACATATGCTCGATCAAACATGTCATGACCTTATATCGCTGGATAAATAAGTGGGTATTTTTTTTATTAAATAATACTAATTTCTCATACATGATCGAACACAGAGTCGTCTTTCATCTAAAGATGATATATTCTATATATATAGGTAGCGGCTATAAAGCTGAAATAGTCGAGCAGAAGAGCGTCTGTCAATGACTATGAGAAGAAATAGACAATGGAAGTGGTTGAATAGTTGAATCATACGAACCATTGTCGCGTTATGATGTGGATGCGGTAGGCCTTTTCCTAACCGCAAAACAAAAGAGCAAAAGCGGAACGCACATCTCTTTTGTTTCTAGATGTTTGTCCCATGCATTCCGCCGGGCTTCTATCTATAACTTTTCTTTTACTAGCGACGCCCAGATTCTGAGCAAGGACATAGTACAATATCGTCCGCCTAGAACAGGGGTCGGCGGACCGCAGCTCGTAAACCTTTTACGCTTAATCAAAAATATCATATGAAACGAATAAAGTGTATTTAAAGTAGCCAAATAATAGAAGAATGTCAACGCAAAACAGAAACAATAAAAAATACTTGTATTTTAAAAGAAAATGCAACGTTACTCAAGTTCATTGAATGCCTGGCACAGTGGCACCTGGCACAAAAACATAACATTTTAATCTTAAAGTCTCATATATATAACATTATCGACACATTTTATCAATCGATTTATCGATTTCAGTTCAAAGACGTGGGTATTTGCGATGTCTTTAAATTTCCTCCCACCCTTCCAATGCTTAAATAACGGAGCGTAGTGAGACCGATAGGCTCACCACTAGTCCTGTTCTAACCTTTTTCTTTATATCTTTACTCTGTTCGAAAAAAAAAGGTTAAGCAATTAAGTGACAAGCAATTTCATTAGAAATATTTCTGTCCAGATGCATTCATTTTGGGCCAATATGCTACACAGTAGAAGCGGATATGGATTTTTTTTTAAATATGAATACGTTTTTCTTTCTAGAGTTTATAGTATATATCATTCAAATGATCACAGCTTCATATGACAATAAAAAATATGTTTTGCAAAGTCTTGCCATTAATCTTACAAATGACATCGAGCTATTTATGAACCACCTTGTACACTATCAATCCAATTGAAAATACATACATTCGTCATTATGTATCATTACTGGCATAATTAAAATGTACCATTTAACAGCTGTCCATCATGCAAACATTTTTTGCTGTATTAAAAAGCACCTTGAAGTTTCCAGAGTTCACAATTCGAAATCTGTAACAAAGTGCATTGCTAATTTTCGCCACAGGCTTGTGTGCGAAGTGCTACTCAGTAATGCAATGTTGATATGCAATTTTCTTGTAGGAAATAGCGTGCAATACACGGATGGACATCTGTTTTATGTGTATAATAAACTTTGATGATTAATTACTTTTTCCCTGGCGTCCCTAGTTTGCGGTTTTTAATATTTTTATATTCAATGCATATTTTTATCAAAAAGCAAAACAACCATTAATTATTAAAAAAACCGCTTAGCAAAATTTGTTAAGGGTTTACTAATTCAACCCAAGTATTAAAAAGCGTTCAGTTATTTATATAATAATTGTTTACAATTTACTTAGTAAAACTATCATAATAATTTTTAAAAAATATCAATACATTTTCTATTTATTCTTAACTATGAATTTCAAATAAAAACCGAAAAAAATTAAATGCTTATTTTTATATTTCTAAGTTGTTAACGATTAATAAGATTTTCAAATATAAATAGTGCGTTTTTGTTGAGATGGGACTGTTTATCGAGCAAAATAGGAGGTCGCTGCTTGAACACGCCACTGGTTCCCTGTTATTTTTTTACTAATAAACGTAATTGGAATAGAATAACAAAAAAATACTCAACTCAAATGGGTTTTTTTAAATCTTTATAAGCTTACTTTTATCAATTACACGAATGTTTGTAAATAAGTCGTCTAATAAATTGGCCTAATTATGTGTCGCTGTAGACCGCTAAACTCACCCTTATTTGCTAGGTATTGCGATCCCGATTGGATAATTTTTTGCTGTATCTAAACTTTTGTAACACCGGAGTTGATATGTTCGTTCAGTATTTGAATCCCTAGTCCAGGTAGTTACTTATTACTTATACTGTGTATGCATGATTTGCGAGTTTGCAAACAAATCGTTCGCGCTAAAGATGATTTGTAGTGTTGTGAGTTATTTGACACAGCGCTTAAATTATAATTAAGTATTTTATATTGTACAGCCTGCGTTCTATAAAACATCTTTTGCTTGTATGTTTGTCATATAACAGAATACAATAATTTAATATGAATCTCTTTAAATGAATTTTCAATGCTGCGTTGTTTACCAAAATATTTTTTTAATATTCAGGAACAGTATGTGAAGCACAACGGAAACACGTGCCATACATCGTTACATACCTAATTAGATAATATCATCGAAATATATTTTTTTATTTTATTCCTTTTATTATTATTTTTTTTATTTCTATCCACTGCCAATTATTGACGAAAATACATTATACTAAAAATAAAATACTCTTTTCTTACTAATTCCAAATTTATTTATTAATCGGTTTCGCTCGTCACGAGTGTTTTCAAATTACCTATGCTGAAAATGTTCGAGATGAACGATACCGGTCTTGATAATAATTAATAAATGTAGAATTGGTGCAAAAAAATGTTATTCATTAACAATGTATTTTTCATATTAATAAGAAATTGAGAAAGTTAAAATGAAAAAGGAATATCATGAAGTTAATTCAATATATTTTTAACCATAAAATACTTGCATAAAACGGTCTGTCACACAACACTTTCAAACGCTGAGAGTAATATTTTATTAACAGTTTAATGTACTTAGCATAAACGAATCAATGTAGCTTTTTTCAGTCCACAGCGTGGTATTCCTCACAAATTACAAAATATTTGCGAGAAAATGTCTGAATTCTTTAAGTAATTTAATAAATTAAAAAACTATAATTTTAACAAACTTTTTTACAAATTCTCTATATCATTTTTTCTACCTAATTTATGGCATCAGCTTAACAGAAAAACTTTTATAATTTATTTAAATTCATAATTTTTACTGTGTATGATATGCGAATTTAAACAAAATGAAATCAATTTTAAATGACACGACAATATTTTACAGTTTTTGGTAATTTTAATTTTCATCATTTTAATTAATTAATTTTAAAAAATATATTGCTTACAATCGTTTTCATTTATAATATGGGTTACGTAACTAAATATGTTTTTTTTTTCATTCTTTTTCGGTCATAAATAAAATAAATGCATTATTTATTTATTTTTTTGTTTTCAATGTCTGCTCCCAATGAGGAGCAAATTGCTTTCTAGTGAAGGTATCTTGCTGTTTTTTTTCTACGATAACAGATTGTTACTCAATTGCTCAACTTTTCTTTTTCGAAGAGATGGGGATAGAAGGATAGAACTATTTTTTATTATTCCCTAGAGTACTCAACGTTGTACCCACCACCACCCGCTACGGCTTCACACTCTTTTTATAGGGTGTATTCCGTAGCGTAACAACGTTAGTCGTGTTCAAAATTTTGCCAGAAATGTCCCGAGAAGAAATTCTTCAAGACTTGGTTGCATGCACTACAGTGTGCAGAAATTAAAAGTTAATTAATAATTAAGTGCAGTTGAAAATATGAGATTTTATCTATTTAACTCAACATTTTTTATAGGACTAGGACAGAATTAGTTGTTGACTATAATATTTTAGGATCGGAAAGGTGGGAGAGAATTTTTAGACATAACAAACACCCAGCGGTGGGCTGCCAATACGTTAACAAGGGGCTCGCTTAATCTCAAAGCAATTTACCCAGTAAGATGCACACATTATAAATAAATTCCAAATCAATACCTGCTTTTTATTATTGTTAGCAGGTGGTTTCTTTCTTTTTGTATTAAAAAAACGTTAGGTAAAAATATTATCGTACATGAAGTAATACGATTAAATTTTTGATCACATTTCTCGTTACAGTTTACATTAACTATTGGTAGTCACATTAACTAACGTGTACTAATGCCAGTAAGTCATTCTTATAAAGATTCTCAGAATTTCAGTAAATCATTTTTTCCCGCTTTCATATTTGATATACAATAATATTATTGCGGTCCCGCTTATCATCCCTGCCTAAAAATCAAATATCTCATCCTGTCAAAAATGTTTACAAAAATACTCTTGGCGTAAAATTAAAATATTTACATTAAAACCTGCACCCTCACCTTTTTTCGGTTCTCTCCTACGAGTCGGAAAAATTTCCATTTCAAATATATGCAGGACTATAAATATTCGCCGGTACTTTTCCCGCCAAACAGTGACAGACTGGGCTTGGATTATTCGTTTTTCATGTCGGCGACATCTGACTGAAATTGGTCTGTTATTGTTCCCACTGACGGATGAATCACATCAATCTTAGTGGTTAGGTTATGCGAAATATCGCTGTCCCAAATTTTCAACATGACAAATTAAAGTACATACAATGAGATTGTATGTTTTGCTCATTCTGTAGCTAATTATATAGTATTTTCATATTGACGATTACCTGTCGTATTTCGTTAAAGTTTATTTTACATTATTTTTCAAACATAACACAACCGAAGTGTGTTGTGGGTTGGATGGTTTTCACTGGTACAGGTGAACTTGACTTTTGATTTTGTTGAAAATATAATAAAATACACATTTAATATACTTATATTTTTTATAATCACAAACACCCGTGCAGAGTTACAGAGTTCTATGGGAAGTTACACTATAAGTGAAAATGATCTAACCGAAAGTTCATTTAATTCAAAACCATTGAACTACCGTTAAACGATGACACATACTTCTTAATGGTTATTGTTTATATCTGTTTTGATACTGATTCCATTGTTTCAAAACCTTTTACCATATAAAAATTTCATTTACGTGATATCCATTATTATAAATATTAAATTATAAAAAAATATATCAAACGTAAAACATATTCAACAATATTTTTCTAATATATGTAGATATAATATTATACATTTTTTTTATAAAAAGTGTTAGGTTCGTAGAGTAGTGGTCAACGTAGTTGACTCCCGTAAAGGATCACATGAAGTCCCAATACGATTTTTGATCTAAATCATGGTTGTTTGTGATGTCTGAAAATTCCCCTCCCACAATTCAAATACAGCGATTAGTTAACTGCTACGCTTGTCCTAGTTCTACCTTTTTATACCTACTCTCTTCTAAAAAGAGATATCTTCTAATAAATATTTTATTTTTTAACCGTCTGTTTCCAGTGTTGACCATATGTAGCATTTCAACAGTTGTTTATACAAGAAACATTGTCATTCAATCGATCAACATATGTTCGAAAGATGTGGTTATCAAAAGATTAGTTAGTAGTTTGTTTATCGTAGAAAAAAAGTGAAATACGCTCCCCCCCCTCCCACTGTTGTGGCCTACTACTAATAAAATTTGTAAACATGTTAATGATATTAGCTCTGTTCTTCTGCATACTTATGACGGTGTGCTGACGGTTTGCAAACTGTTTTCGAATTAGAATCTAAAAGCTTTCAATTCGATTCTAGTTCGAAATCAGTTTGCAAACCGTCAACAAGCCGTCAGAAGTACGCAAAAGAACGAAAAAAAGTAGAAGAGTTATTATTATTTACAATCACAACATTTAAATATTAACAAAAACGTCTATAAAATCCAGAATATTATTAGAAAAACATCGTAAACATAAAGCATATTACGGAAAAGCATATCCACTTATATTTATTTGATATCTAAAGTTTTCTCATTCATAAAATAAAAAAACCCATCAGATATTTTCTGATAAGAAAGATTTTTCTCCCACTCGTTCGTATATACATGGCTATATTTATTTTTAATAGGTCGGTAGTACGAGGAGTAGTTCTCGAGTTTACCGCCAGAGGCTGTGAAGCGGTTCGGCGGCAAGCGAGCCAAAAAATTAAATGGCTCCCTCGAGATGGCAACACTAGGACGGTTTTAAGGAGAAACGAAAAAAATAAATTGCCAAAGAAAGACGGGGAAATTGTGTTTAAGAATAATTGAGATGGAGATAATGACAATTTTTTCAAAATTCTTACGACTTTTATCCACGCCAAAATCTCTGCCTTTTACGACATTAAATTGTTGTAGATTTACGACAGCGAACATTACATTACTGGACTGTGCACTTTCTACGTTCAAAAAGCATCTTTCATAGAAAATGGGAATTCATTTTTTTTTATTTTTTAGATCCCTTTTTCCACGAGACACATTCCAATTAGATTGAACTTGAGTTTCCTCCGCCATTTTCAAACTTTTGGTCAAAATCATATTTAAGTATACTTTTCAGAAATAAGTATGGGATAAGTTGAAAACGTTTTATATTTCTAACTATTTTGAAACCCATTTGTTATATTATCTATTTTGTCTATTTACATTATGTATCAATGTAAATTATTTTACATATTATTTTCACAGCTTAATATAATACTATAACCGTCTGCTTCCAGTGTTGACCATATGTAGCATTTCAACAGTTGTTTATACAAGAAAATATTGTCATTCAATCGATCAACCTATGTTCGAAAGATGTGGTTATCAAAGGATTAGTTAGTAGTTTGTTTGTCGTAGAAAAAAAATGAAATACGCTCCCCCCCCCCTCTACTGGGAGCGGATATGGATTAACAACAAAAAATATTAACTACTGTTGTACCATCAATAAAATTTTGCTAATGATAGCTTATGATATTATTATTTATAATCACAACATTTAAATATTAACAAAAACGTCTATAAAACAAAGGATAAGTAATTAATTTGCTTATCGATTACGCTCCTAGGGATTGAATGTGTATAAAAGGATTATTAACAATACACCAATGCAATGTTTTTATCGAATTCCAACCTGTAGAATCTGTAACCAAATATAGTTTTGTTATTTTACCCGCATAATAATCAATCAGTCATTGTACCACTGCATAAGAATGCATGCATTTTTCATCCAATAAAGCAGCGATCACCAAGCTACGGCCCCCGATGGCTGGATTTCGTTTAAAATATTTTACATATGAGAAATATTGTTTTTTTAATCTGATAGGACTCCAACACGAGTATTTCCCATCGAGCCCTACAACGTTTTTCAAAAAATCATTTGGCCCATTTTGACCAGAAACAAATAATGATCGATAACAAATACAATTGTTTGAATTAAGTAAAAACTACATGCAGATTTTCCATCTTTTCTGGATTCTTAGTATCTTTTGATAAATATGAAAGTTTGTTTTTTTAGACTTTTTGCCTTTTAAACTGAATATTTTTTACTTTAAATAACGTTTTAAGCAAAGCATTAATAATCACAATTCTTATACGATTCTTGTAAGAACTCGATCGCCGTGAATCGTTCAAATTAAAAGTATCTCCCAACATCAAAGGCGTTGAGTACCCTTGCAATAAAAGCTCTGTTCTTCTGCGTACTTCTGATGGTTTGCTGACGGTTTGAAAACTGTTTACGAATTATAATCTAAAAGCATCGAATTAGATTCTAGTTCGAAAACGGTTTGCAAACCGTCAGAAAACCGTCAGAAATACGCAGAAGAACAGAGCTAAAGAGTACGAAAGATTCTTAATTAATTCTCACTAGATTCATCTTATATCGTAATATTTTTTTTCAAACATGTTTAATGCAGTACCCTTGTCTTATAATGAGCTTTATTTCTCTAACAATGGTTATAATTGCAGCTTTAAAAAACTATGTTCAATGATCGAAAGATTACCATAAAATCGATAATAATAACACTACATTTTTACGAAAACTGAACTTATAAACTTACACAAAGCTTAATTCTTGCTTATAAATACCTTTCCTACTTCTTGAGACGCTCCCGAGTGAGATAATGAGTGTCATTCCATCCTTGCGCCCCCCGCGAACTCGCAATAAGGGATGCGCTTCATAAAATAATAACTTTGAAACAGGGGTGAAGAAAATGGATGGTCATAGCCCTCCTTAATTAACTGGCTTTTCCCAGCGGGTGCGAAAACTCTTAATATCGTCCGTGACTAGTTTTGAAGATTAAAGACCTATCTTTATCACTTTTGTGCATTTTCTAAGCACAGCATACGATGTACTTTATTTTAGAAACTTACTTACCGCCGTCTCACTACTAAAAGTTTCAAATTCAAATGTAAGGAATACAATCTCAGTGATATGTTTATCGACTGTGGAAAGGAAAAAGGACGTAACCCACACATATCAAATTTTACAGGAGGCGCAAAAAAACGTTTTATGATGATTTTGGGCCATATGCAAATTATGAATTATATACACCCTTGAAGTGCACGAAGACTTCTAAGCTGGTATTTAATTGGCATAATCTAATACTAATTAAATAAATTGTCTAGGAAAAATCTTTATTTCAGTCTTTTTTCTTGGTTTTAATTTTTTACAAGGTCATCTTTTTCAAACTTAAAAACTAAATTTAAATACTAATTCGGCAATTGCAGCTTGCATCCTTTTGATAGAACGTGTATCAAGTTTGATACATTGTGATTATCGAAAAAAACCTGTTTTGAATAAGCTGTGGGTTACGTCCTTTTTCTTTTCCACGGTTGATATGATTGGCAGAAAGTTAAATATTCTTTAGTATTAAAATAGCCTTTTTAAGATTATTGTAGATATTCTACTTTATTTAATATCGGCAAATGAAAATTGACAAAGGGTTAATATTTCAAAATAAATGTCAAGAAATAGTTATATAATAAATAATTGCTTTTGAAGGTCGGTTGATTATACTCACGATAAGAGAACACGGTCCTGATCTTATGATTGTGTTCGGTAAATATTATACTTATAAAATTCAAAAGACGTATTTTTTTCTTACCTTTACTTACATACACCATTTAATTTATGTTTAAGACTCGAGACGCAGAATTTTTGAGATTGATTTTATCTAACCGTCATCTCTTGAGTCTTAGATTATCGTACATAATCATAAAATTATAAAATACAAAACAAAGCTAAATACAAAATTTATATAATATATTTAATTAAATAAAAATATTTATATGTATTCATCATTTTTTATTAGTTCCGTTGAAAAACTTACACAAGAAGAAAATAAAATTACTACACATACCAACACAAATTAGTTGACTCGCAACAGAGCCGCCGGATGTCGCTGTCGGCTTCATTTTGACGTTTAGCAAATTTAATATGGCCGACCGTCTTCTACCTGGGAGGTAAAAATTTCACCGACTCATACATTGGAACATTCCTGGCTGTAAACTATTTACTGCACCGAAACAATTTCTTAAACTGAAAAAAAGTTAAATACGTGACTTTGCATAATGTTAGTGGATTATTAGGCTTGCAGGAATCTGGAGAGATCTATTAAAATTGAGGACGATACTATTCCTAGAATAATGTTATTGGTATTCAAGCGCTATGGCGCCCTTTTATTGGTTTTTAGAAGCACTTTTCTCACCATTCTTTGTTATGTTATATTGTGATAGGCAAAAAGTAAATTGCTTTAAGAAAATTAAAGGTACTAAATGTATAAATATTTATAGGCACTACCAAATATTATTAATTATTGGCCTTAAATAAGTGATGATGGTGATGACACCATCTTGAAAACAAAACCACTTCGAACAGTATGTGACAATGATACTACGTAAAGAGTCTTTTGATAAAAGGGAATCTTAATGTTTATTTCCGTGCATGGCATGAATACATCTATTGATAAAAGGATATACATTCATTTGTTCGTTGTTTTGTAGAAAATAATGTTTTATTATTTTTCGGGTGAATAATGAATATAAACAACGGTACATACTATTTGCAAATATGTATAATGTTGAGTTGTCAATATTATACATATTTCACGCAGTATATGAATTGAGAACATGTTTACAACACCTTGCAATATGATTAAATGAATTCCAGTGATAAGTCAATCTGAGCAAAGCTTCTATTTTTTTCATACCACACTGTACTATTTTTTATTTTATTTTTTTACCATTTTAATAATGTTTTTTTGCTTCAAAAAAACCGTAACGCTGAACCCATTCATAGATTGAAATAAACCACCCATACAATAAATAGTGTAATCATGGAGTAAATAAATAACTTCATAAAATACCCACGGTTTCTTTACCAATCCCCCTCAAACTAAATTTAGTTTTATTACATGCATTATTCACATGCGCCTGCTTTTATTATAATAATATTTCTAATGGCCACGATAGCATCTTAGGTATGTTTTGAGACGGGGTACTGTGCTTACAAAAAAGTACAAAACTTAATTTCAATATGTTAATTATGTACTTACAAGTCGTAATGGATGATTTAATTTTATTTATATTGCTGAATAAAACTAATGTTGTTTCATTAATTAAATAACAAAATATTGATTATGTTCACTTCCGTTTTTGAAATATTTACTTCTTTGGTAGAAATTTTCTACATTTATTCGTACGTTAATCATTCAGAATTTAGATATTTATTTAGATCCATATATTTTTGTCGATAAAAGAGCAATATCTTATCTTTGTAGTTTAAACTCTATGTTTCACTAGTTTGTTTTCAGCTTGAATTGCAAAGCACGTTACTACACAAGAAAACATTGCTGACGAGAGATAAATGGTGAAAATATAGTCGATTCGTCAAAGTTTTTGGCTTGGGTTACGGTTATCAGTCCGGACCTTTTCATAGACTGATTATGATTGATTTGAAGGCATGTCTGTCTGTGAAACGAAAATTCCCTCCCATCCATCCGGTTCTAAAAAAGTGATTAACGGAAGCGATTAGTTAACCACTTGTCCTGCCCTAGCCATATCATTCTGTTTTAAATGGGCCTTACAAACAAGGCTGTGGAGTCGGAGTCGGAGTCGAAATAATCTTGCGACTCAGACCCACTTTTTAAAAAATATTTAATGATGTGTATTCAAACCACAATAGTCCATAATGTTGCCACTGCATGTTAGGCTGACTAAAGATGATCTAATTGTATACATATTATATGAGCCCTCAAGAGGTGAATTGAGCCAACTATTAAAATGGCAAAACGTTTTTCTTTGACTTTTAAGTACAATCACGTCTTAACTTGGGTGTTTTGGTGGATTGCATATTTTTATTTTACGGAGATAACACTATTGCTATGTGTATTGACGGAGGTTACTTCACTTTTACGATATTTTAAGACGTGTAGAATATTTACAACGCATCTAACTTTTTTTCCAAATAACTACTTGGCTCACTTCACCTCTAATTGGACCAATTAATGGTTGAAAACTTTCTTTGGAGTCAGAGTTTTCGTTTTTTTACTCGACTCTAAAGTAACGAAGTTTACAAACAATATTGGAAATATTAATGTGAAAAGAGTTTATATATAATAATACAAAATATAAATAATTGTCACTAGTTTAAATTTCCCTAAGCAGAAGCATTTCCAGTTTGAAACAGAACATTTTCGGTGTACAGCTTTTTTGAAAAATTTCAATTATTATATTGTGCTTTACAATTGACGCAGTACCACTTATTTAATACAGTGATTTATTTGACAATTACTTGAAAGAAAACCATTATAATAACGTAAATGGTAAGGTTATTGTAAAAAAAACATATATTTTTACTTTATTATTCATTCAATATATCTTAAAAAACTGCCTTATAATTTAAGTTCGTATAATATATATAATTTTAGTAAACTTTTATAATTCAAAATATCCAGTGTTTTAATTTAAAAAAAAGCGTCACAACGGAGCTATTTCTTTTATCATGCGATATCAATAAAAAAATATTTTCAAGCCATTACATTAATAAAATTACTCATAAATTATATAATTGTGTCTACAACCTGACTACTAGGGATTCTGTGTCGAGACGTGCCGGGACAAAAATCCCGGGACATGTTAGGTTTTTTGCTGTCGTAAGTCCCGGGACTTTTTTGAAAAATGTCCCTAGACATTGGTGTCTATTCTCGGAATCAGTTTTGAAAAAAATGCATTTTATTCAGTCTAAAGAATTAAAACCCGGGGTTTTCAAACAAAATTTATTATGCATATATAAAAGGGATCTGATAAAAAAACATTTTTTTGAGATTTTTAATTTCGTAAAAGTTTCAAATACCATGTGTTTACATATTGTTATATAATTGTAACAAAAGCAAATTACAAACAATTAAAATTAAATGTTCATACCTCATGTTGTTTTATGTAAAAATGTTTTTTCACTATTATACAAAAGTACCAATGTCTCAATCGGACAAAAAAGGTCTAAAAGCTTCATTATGAAGTTACGGTCATAAATTTACTCTTGACGGCGGCCGAATTCTTTGATATTTTTTATTACGTGTACCGATATTATCCCTTCTTAGTAAAAATTAACCGTAAGCATTGCACATATCCATAACATAAGAAAAATAATAATTATTCAACATTTTATTAAAAAACGCGATTTTTACTAGTGCGTTCTTTCAAAAGTTATATTTGGCATGTATGTATGTAATACATACATACATGCAAATGTTTAATTTAAATAAAATTATAATTTTATTGAAGGGGAAATAAAAGTCTTGAGTCCCGAGATGTCCTGGGGCTTTGACTTTATCACGCCTTGAGTCTCGGGACTTTGAAAACCCCGAGACTTCAGAATCCCTACTGACTACATTACTTTTTTCGCCATCGGCAAGGTAAAAAATGCGCTATTTTACGGTCTGACCTGTGTACTTGTTATCCACTACTCGATAACTCATTTGCGAAATAATTGTTTCACTTACAGACATGCCACGCTTTTTAATAATAGTTCTCATATAATTATAATTTATTACTAGCACAGAAAATCAGCAAAATTGCCATTTAAATATATTTAATTTATTACCCATTCATATTACTTTTTTCTGTGTGAGTGAAATTGATAAAAGTGGGAAATTCCTTCAATTAAAAATAAACCGGACACATACTGCAATGGCAACAACTTTTGGTTATGTTCACTTTGAAGCAGCGGTCACCAAACTACCGCCCGTGGGCAGGATCCGATCCTCCAAAGATTTTCACCCGGCCTTTCATGTTCGTATATAAATATTTAACATACACAAAATTTCGAGTTTTTGTTAATTTAAATAGGATTGCAAAAATAATATTTTTCGTCCGGCCCACCAACGTTTTTGAAAAATCACCATAAAGGAAAAATCATAAAGGTTTGGTGACCCCTGCTTTAGGGTGTTCACTGTCAATTGGTTGAAAAACATTATATTCAAAAAATAATATACTCATTTGTACTGATTCCGCTTTATTAGATCAAGACCAGCTTCGCTCATGCAGTTTATAATGCTCGGCGTAATTCAATAATAAATTTTCAATTTATTAATTGATTTGGCATTTACTTGGTAGAACTCCACTATAACAGATTTAAAATACTTTGATATTTTAAATCTGTAATAAATTTTCAATTTGAGAGATACTATCCCAACATTTAATTAGGTATTAATTTCTAATAAAAGCTGAAAAAACTTGATGTTTTTGATTTTGTTAACGTTTAATAAAGTTTTCAAAAATAAATAGTGCGATTTATTAGAGATGCGATTTTTTATTGAAAAAAATATTAGTTCTCTGCTTATGCACGCTACTGGCTACCTGTTCATTTTTAACATATAAATTTTATTAAAATATAATAAGAAGGAATTCTTAACTCAACTGAGATGATTTGAAAATCCTATTAAGCCATCAATCAAAAGAATGTTTGTAAATAAGCGATTTTATAATTTGTCTGATTAGAGGTGTCGCTGTATACCTTGAAACTCACCTTTAATAATAGTGAAATTAGTACAAATAGGTATTTATTTATTTTTTATTTTTTGTATGTATATTTTGAATTTTATTCGTAATACAAACAAATGTTGAGACAATTCGGCAGTAAATATCAATTGCTCTAAATTATTGTCACTGCAATATATTCATTTGATGATTTGATTCATTTTTTAATAACATAATTATTCGCTTAATATACTAGATCAGGGGTGGGGAACCTTTTCTTCTCTAAAGGCCGCATTCATTTTTCTGATTCGACACGAAGGCCGCAGTAAGCATTGACTAGGAATTTTTTAGCCGAAAACAATTTCATGCCAATTTCTAAGGCCCATAAATTTGCGGATTTCCCAAAATTACCAGCGTGGGACCTTTGTTTTAGGTCTTTCGTGGATTTTGACATCGAATTTCTCAAGAATTTGCGAAATTACTAAAAATTTACAGAATAAGAGAATTGGCCAGAAGGCCGCATCACAGTGGCCAAAAGGCCGCAGGTTCCCCACGCCTGTACTAGATCGTTGATCGTTGGACTTCACAATCACATCTTTACTTGGTGGATTTCATAATTTTATTTTACGGAGAAAACATTATTGCAATGTTTATTAACTGAGGTTACTTCACTTTTACAATACTTTAAGACGTGTAGAATATAACAAAGCATTTAACTGTTTTTTTTCTAAAATACCACTCGGCTTACTTCACCTCTAATCTCTCACTCACCTCTAATGGACCCAATTAATAGGCACAACAGAAAGAAAAGTGTGCAATGAAAATTAAATGGCTTTTCCCCGTACGTAAGTTTGATGGCTGATGATGTCATGAAAATGCTCGCTGGTTATGCGTAACGTTTTCTGTACACTTTTACAGGCTCTATCAGCTGTCCAAATAGTTTTTCATTTTCAACCACAACAGAGTTCAAATACCTTTCGACAGTGAAAAAATCGCGTGAGAGAGCCCAGTAAAAGGGTGCTCCCTGTGTTTGGAGACCTCCCCCTTCTCTCGTGATTATAATATGGGGAGGTAAGGGGGCGGCCTGGATTTGTAATCTGGCGATATTGTTAAGTCAGCGCGAGTAGAAGGTTTACTATACCGACCGAAACGTTCAGATTAAATAACGGTTTTTCACCGCGAAAACTACCCCTGTGCATTGCCTACTACTTTCACGCATAGGGTGTCTTCTAAAAAACTTTTATTTTATTTTATCATTTTATTTTATTTATTTTCGTTCGCAATGTAATGCATTTATTTGTTATTTTATAAAACGATTTTCAAAACCTATGATATCCTATGAAACCTATGATTTTGGACTTAAACCTATGATGTCCGTCACGGAAGCCTACGGTATTGACCACTACGCCACGTACCCAACTTTTGCCATCAACGTTTTTATTTTTTTTAATATTTTGCACAAGAGCTTACGCCAATGTGCCAACTATTTTAAAATTGAAAGATTATAAAGAAAAGCTCGTTGAGAAATTTTTGTAAGTCACTCGATTCTAACTCAAGAAGAATTTACATCACTATTTAAATTTTAAAAATCTAAATTTGACGTTGACTTTACCGATAGTCAAACATTATTATCGGTAGAGCAATCTCTAATCAACTAGACCAGTGCTTTCCAAACTTTTTCATATCACGGCCCCCTAAACCTGAAAAAAATAATCCGCGGTCCGCCTGAATACAAAACATGTTCTGCGGCGAAAAGTACTGAACTAGACCACAGCGAGTGATTAAAATATATATTTTACAAATCTTTAATTTATTACAATACTTACCTATATATGTATTTAACCTGTTTAAATATTATAAAGTAAAACACTTTTACTTATTCGACTATGTTATATTTTTTTAGTTCAGAATAATGCTCGATATTAACGTCACCGGTCCTGATCTCAAATAAATGGTACGGTCTAAAGAACATTAGTGCGCCGAAATTTTAATAAAAAAATAAATAAAATATTTATTTTGAAATCATTAAACAAATACACGAAAAAAGAAACCATAAAAAATTAGGAATAACCTTCTCTTAATATGGTTGTAAAAGTGCCAATTGGTTTTAAATAGGAAAATTATCCCAATACAAATAATTATATTGCGCGCTAGTGTCTCTATAGTCTCGAGCGCTTATGTCGTGGTGCCCAAATAAATAATGTGTAGTTAGTACAAAAGTATTTTAATTTTTAATATAATAGCTTTCCGCCAAAAATTGACAGTGACCTAACACCTAAGAAGCGTTAATTTAGTATTGCCTAGGAAAATGTACTTTTTGCATCATGAGATATGTATTAAAATTATTCAAGCTTAATCATATTCATCCTCAAAAGTTTTGAGTTAAAATAAGAAAAAACTTACAATTCAAATATCTTTCGCTAAAATCAACGAAAATTTTCCAACAGCCTGTAGAAATACGACCTAAAGAATTCGATTTGTTGAGAGAGATTACTGTGTTGATACAAAATTAATATGGGCTTACAGAAAAGCGGGACTAAGGGTCAATGCCATGAATTGTATCGACAATTTTTAATCACAATAATCTCTAAATAAACCATGAAAATATTTATTAAA
The DNA here is from genome assembly GCA_030503985.1 of Himalopsyche tibetana. Lineage (NCBI taxonomy): Eukaryota > Metazoa > Arthropoda > Insecta > Trichoptera > Rhyacophilidae > Himalopsyche > Himalopsyche tibetana. The sequence goes on from JAPJYX010000015.1 coordinate 5,598,840, forward strand.
TCAACATCGGTATTGCAGATTAGAAACTTTCGCAGTGCCAAAAATTGTACATAGGAATTAAACGTTATCTTAACACGGTGTTATTTTGCATTAACGGTCAATTAACCCACACAACAAAACACTTAATAAATTAATTAGCCTTATTTATAAATAATTTTGTTCGATAAAAAGTAGTTGCTACTTGAACAAACTATTTCTTAATTTTATAATATTTTTACACAAATTTCGACTTAGTATATTATACATTATTCTTTCGTGATAAGTCGAAGTAAAATAAAATTTTAATATTTAAGAATAAAGAATTTAAGCAATTTTATTTTAATTTTTATAAATAAAACTGTACCTTTTTAATCCATATTATACTTAAATCGTGAAATAAATATTTCAGCGCCAGATTTACAACTGGTTTTCGTTTACAATGCATTTTTTTGATTTTTTTAATTGTTCAAATTATGTACATCCACACAAGTTTTGTCACTAACGACCCGGGTTTCACCTTTTGGCATCTGCAGGCGTTCAAGTGCACGGATGAACTTGAACTGACGTTTAGTTAATAAATGTATTACTAAGTTTAAAGCTATTGCTGGCGAAATGGATTAACTCATGGGAATACCTACAGATTTGAATGGTGAGTAATTTTAAGAATTATATTTATTTTGTTTGCTGGAAAATTTATAATTATATTTATTTACATATATGTAGGATACAAGAGTGGTGAATTTGGAAAATTTAATATTGAAATTTCACCAAGCACCTTCAGTTGAAAATCTTAAATTAAAATAATTATACGGCATCGATTTTTCCAAAACGAGTTGAGTCGACTCGAGTATTTCCGATAAATTGTGTTTTGCCAGAACAACAACGATCTATCTATAGTTAACAATTCATTTAAAGTCTGCTTACCAAATTAAACAGTGTAAACAATCTTTCGATCTTTTATGTCTTAGTGGAGCAATGTGCACTTTACAATTTAACATAATAAAGAAAATAACTTAACCAACAATGGAAAAAAAAACATGATTTATTTCTTATAGTAATCATGAAACGTCTTCCCCGGGTAGCAATAAGTCTGAGGAGGTAGATAGTTGACGTCTCCGCAAAGGAAGCTTATTAGATAATAACCAACGTAATAAGGACGGCTAGACCTGCTACCTCTTTCTGCTTTCCTGGTACATCCACTTGTATAAGAATTTACTCCGGGGAATAGAATTATTTATTAATTTCCGGGTTTGTTTGCTGCTATCGAGCAATCGTATATTATAATTTTTCCGGGTGACCAAATATTTTTAAAATATCAAGTATTTTACGAATATATAAAAAAAAAGGATAATACCTTCTTAGTGATCGGACCAATATAAATCCATCACCTCTACTTAAACCAATACAACAACCCGAGAAATAAAAACATACTCATAATCGTTGAAATTTCAACGAATTTTTTATCACATAGAAACACCCTCTTCATTTCGTTTCTTCTAAAAACTCAAAACTAAATTATTATATTTAATAGAATAAAAATTCAGGCAGAAGGCGATAAGTAAAAAAAAAACATTAGCTCTGTTCTTCTGCGTACTCCTGATGGGTTTGCTGACGGTTTGCAAACTGTTTTCGAATTAGAATCTAATCTGGTTTGCAAACCATCAGAAGTACGCAGAAGAACAAAGTTTTTGTTTTGAGATCATCGTCATTTTCGATGATAATAAAATTTTAACATATTATGTATGTATGTACTATAACTATTACTTACCATTCTAAAAACTTCATGAAATCAGACAATGACTAACGAATTCGATTCAAATACTCAAAAACATTTAATTATTTATATTTGTTTTGGACAAAATAACAATAATCGGAATTTAATTGATATATATTTATATATATTATGTTCAAATTATGTAAAAATTTTCGTTTTTTTTCAAAACCTATAGCTTGTTACAATCTATCGACATTCATAATTCAAAACAGTTGTGTTTGACGTAACATCTTTCGCCAGTACACCGAGGAATATAGCTAAACTAAAGTTTAATAAAATATAGTTTTGTCAATAGCGTTGCTAACAAACCAATATAATTATTTTATAATTAAATAGTTTACTATTTTCACATTATATTAGATTGTTTGATTATAAAGTTATGAGTAGTATTCAAATTTTCATTATAGTTAGATGTTGACAATACTTAACCGGAATCCTGGACAAGAACTACAATCGAGGATAATCTTTGTTGATCGAAACGTTTATTCACATATTAACTGACTGTGCAATTTATTCGTCAATAAAAATAATTTGGAACTGTTCTAAAGTTTTATGGTCACCTTTTATATTATGTTAATTAACATACACAATGGTAAATCATGTCAAACGTGCTTTGAGTATGTATTTACTACAAGAAATTGTAAGTTAAGTATTTCCTCGATAGAAAAAAACAAGTAAGAATCTCTCTTGAATCATTATCTACATAAAGGAATCAAATTAGTGATGAACGTAAAACATCTGGTTTCTAGATATTACCATATATAATAAACGAACATTAAATTTTAGGAATTGATGCATTCTTTCCTACAAAGATTTCCGTAAAGCAACTTTCTTAATATACGCTAGGTTGGAAGAGAGAAAATTTTCTTACACTTATATAATAATTACAATCCTCTGGCATTTATAAGCAAAACATTTTGTTGAATAATATCAATATAAATTCATTCATTTTTCGATTTGATGTCACGTAAATACTTCGTGGTAGATTTTTCAACATCGTTGGTTTCGGTTAAGGAGGTTATGGGCTCGAATCATTGTACGAATAGCTTTTATAGACTGATTTATCAATCAGTTTACGAATTTCTTTTCGAATGCATGCATGTATGTGTTGTCTCGAATCCGAACTTCATTTGGCGAGCACCACCAATGCCTGGAATCAAAAAATTTGATGTGGTGAGCTAGCTTGGCTACATCAGAATAAGCGAAAAAACAACACAAAGTTAAATCTTAAAGGGATATAAATTAAACCAATAATAAACAGAACATATTTATTTTTAATAACTTTCGGTTTTCATGAATATAATTATATCTTGATAACTCTACTTTCTCCATTGAAGATGAAAGTTCAATAAATCTGTTCTCAGGCTATTATTTTCTTGCCATGGAGATTTCCCTTGAGAAATCATGTTCAGCTTTTTGTTTCTTATCTCTGACTTTTCTTTTGTTGTCTATGCTATCATACTCACTCTATGATCGACTCTTTCATATAATGACAGATTTTTTATTAAAAATAATCTCAAAATATTTTATTCATAAAACGTTTTGCTTAAAAGCTTTTAAAAGTCTACAGAAAACCAATTTCACTGAATTTAAAAAAAGTTCAGACAGGCTTTTATGCATTTTTCTTGTAACAATACACTGCCTAGCCAATCTGCTTTACCAAATAGATTTTCTTTCTATTATACAGATGTAAGGAATAATTTGGATGCAAACTCGTTTCCATTAATGGTAAACACACGGCGTTTTGAATATGTCAATATTTCATTTTAAATGGTTTCACAGCACTATGATTATAAATTATTGATTGCACGATCTTGAGCGCAACTCTAAGAAATAATGAAATATAATATAAACAAATTCATTAGAAAATAATGCAACCGTGAAAGCTTTAATACTAATATGTAAAGATAAATTGAACTCGTAAACATTTCGTAGATTTTACTATTTATGACAACTAGTGATTCCAAATATTTTCTGGAAACAAATATTGGAATACCGAATATCAAAACCTTCACCAAATATTGATTTATTTCTGTCTTACGAGACGTATTGATTGTTAACATATACACATATATGTAAATTTATATGTTTTTCAGAAGTCTAAGCTTAATCTTTATTATCGTTTTATCTTCAACATATTTTTTTTATTTATAGTTATTTTTGCATTTGATTTTTAAGTCATCTGTTTATCGTTAAGTCGAAATACGTTTTAAATTTAAATTTCTTTTTTCAATCGTTAATATCTTCTTTAAAACAAAGCACAAATAAAAATGTCAATAAAAATGTACAAACACATATTTAAGAATTCAAAATACATTATCCCAAACATGCAATATAACTTTTAAGGTAATAAATTTGGGTATAAGTTACGTAAATTTTCAAAGAAACATTGTTTTACAAAGTTAAACAAACAAATGTTTATATACATTTGAATAATCAATATTTTATGACCCACTTCGGAGTCGCGTTTCTAAAGACTATTACAAATATGATTTGAAAGTTTAAAAGCTTACTGGCTACATAAAATCTCTCTTTGTAACAATTTGCAGCCCCCAAACTCTATAAACTTTCTAAAGTTTATAGTTATAGTTAATTTTAATAGGGTTTATATAAAAGTAAACCACCGTTTGAAAGATATTGTGATAATATACAATCTTTAAAAATTTAATGAAACTTTTCGCTTACTGTAAGTAGATTAATTGGCTGGTTAAACTAAATGAGGTCTGAATGTTTGCTTATTTTTCTCTGTTTTTACGCACCGTTAAAAAATAGCGAAGATAAAAACTAACATCAGGACCGTGGTCTAGAGTTCAACGTTGAATGGTGATATTAAATTGAGAAAAAAATATATCCAATAAGCGATCTGAGAATTTTTTATTTTAAATATTTCTATATGTAGTTGTTTACGTAGTTGTATGTTTTGTGTCCTGTAAATCTGGATTCTTAAGTGTTCCGTTGATATTATTAATATTACTTTGGGGGGGGGCAGGATATTAGAAACCAAAACTAAGGATAAATGATATTTCGGATATTAAAGTTGACATTATATTATCAACTGTTGTGATAATAAATTGAATTTTTATACATACACAATACACCGAGTGTCATTTCAAGTTTACTTGCACTTGAATGCCTAATGATGCCGACAGGCGAAATCCGTATCGTTAGTGAAAAAATGTAAATTTAACGAAACAAATTTAATATTGAAATTCCACCTAACGTATTAATTCACAATCATAAATTATATTTGTCATCGAGAAGTAAAGTGAGCCAACTTATAAAGTGATAAAACTTTTTTTCTTTGACTTTTTTTTTAGATGTACAATCACGAGTAGTTTTTTCATTACAAGTTTTGATTTCACGGAGATAACACTTTTGCAATATGTATTAACTAAGATTCTTCAATTTTACGATACTTTAAGACGTGTAGAATAATACAACGCACATTACTTATTTTTTTCTAAAATACCACCAGATACCATCAAATAAGTAATTTAATTCTATTGTTACGTATATATAAACCAGTGCTTCCCACACTTGTTCATACAACGGCCCCCTTTATCTAAAAAACAAACCGCGCCTCCTTGAATACAAAACATGTTCTGCGGCGTACCCCAGTTTGGAAAGTACTGATATAAATGACAGGTGTAATGGTATATACTGCTAAGGGGTTTATATCAATCGAATTGTCAGTATTTATTTTATTATTCTTTTATACATAGCATGCAAATATGACATTTTAGAATTTATCGAAAAGTGTATTGTTTTTTTTACGGAAGGTGTTTTAATATTTTTTTTTCTTTCCAGGTGCACCTTTACTTTTCCGCATTACCCGAAGATAAAGTCCCGTATGTTAATTCTGCAGGAGAGAGACATAGAGTTCGACAACTTTTGAGACAACTTCCTCCACACGACAATGAGGTTCGTAATATTTCCTTTTTACCGAAACTTTACTCTCTTCACTCGCGTTATTTTTCACGTTTTCTTCATTCACATACTTAATATTCAATTTCAAAAGAAACAACTTACCGAACTGGTGTTTTCAACTTAAATTATTACAAACTAGTGGCGTCCTACAATACATACACCGGCAACATTAAGTCTCAAACTTTAGGATACTATAAAAATTTCCTTGTATGATTATGTCGTCATTGAGTAATAAAAAATACACTTTCAGTGTGTTAATTATCAATTAATTATGTTGGATATGCACTGTTATGATAAAAATAAAAAGATTTTTTTTATAAACTCCATTTATAAATCAGGACCGGTATATCAGTTGAAATTGTTTACTATAAGCAAAATCGGTCCTGATCACTATAATTACCTTTGTAAAATTGTCGAATTAGTACATTATATCTTTTCCTCAAAGAACTTCAAAGTAATTCAAGATTTTTATTCATCGCGATTTATTCAAAATGCAAGGATTGATTTATTATATCCAAATGCAGTAATTTTTAATGTATAAAATTTGATCTTACATAATAAAAGATGTAATTTTAATAAATGTATTCGTTCTTATTTGTATAATTCTGTATCTGTTTTTGCATTATAGATTATAACGAAACATGTTTTTTTTTATCAACGGAAAATATATCAATTGTTAATATATGAGTTTTTTTTTTAAATATTTACCTTTAAAACGGAAATGAATTCTAGCTACCATTAACCAACACGTATATACAATAAAAATCTTGAATAATTAAAAAATATTTATAGCTTTTTAACACAGATCCTATTCAAATGAATTTTTGGTCGAAAAATGTCTTCAAATCAGAAAGAAGTTGCATTTTACTGAAAGTTATTTATTAAATATTGCATTTTGAACAGTAAAATATATTATTCGTGTCCTCCATAAACCTAGTGGTAAAGTAGGGCGGGGGCGCGTGGGGTCGGCGCTCCCACACCTTCACTAGACGATTTAGAAATGTTGCGGTACATGTTTATCTTAAAGTTTATGTAATGAAGTGATTTTTGTAATAGTATTTTGGAAGAATGTTTTGTTGGAAACTTTTGGGTGCGGGGTTAAAGAGCATTCAAATATAATAATTAGTCAGCGCTCACAGACTTTTTTAGTTAGCACTACACCACTGCATAAACCTGATGTAATAGTTCTAAATACATAAATATAATATTACTGTTTTTTTATTTACTCCCAGGTTCGCTACTGTCACGCTTTATCAGACGAGGAACGAAAGGAGCTACGGCTCTTCAGCGCCCAGAGGAAGAGGGAGGCGCTTGGCCGAGGAGCTGTCAGGCAGCTGACATCCCAACTCGCGTGTTACGAGGTAAGGATTATATTAAATTCATGCCTTCAACTGTAAGGCTTAATGCTGTTTCTGAAATATTTGCCTTCATCACATCACAAATACAACATTTTTTCACATATTTCAAAAGGTTTCCCCGGTCTTGCGGTTACTATGTGAAAAAACATTTTCCTCGTTACTGTGTTACTTTTTACACGATCGGACATTTTTCATTCATGTTAAACTCTTTTATGAGAACAGTTTTGATTGCTTGAAGAAACTCTGTATCAAAATCAATGTAACAATATCAAATTTCAATATGAAAAATGTTAATATTATATATATATATCTTATTTTGAGATAATCGACTTTTTCGCATATCATTAAGCAAACTGAAATGAAACGCGGCTGTAGAATTTTTTTTTTACACGTGTAAGTTCCCACGTGGAGCATATGTCCTCATAATGGAGGTGTCAGAATAGAATCTCTCTTTTTTAAGAGTGTAGTAGGGATAGATGGACAAGGCTGGTAAAGGATTATTGGTTAACGAGTCGGAAGATCGGGTGTGAGGGAATTTTTTATACAAAAAAAACACCTATGCAATAAAAAAAGGTAAACCAAAATGTTAACAGTCAAAAAATTTAAGTCGTACATATATTGAATAACCGTAGATATAAGAAATCTCTACAGCTTAAAAGCGTTAAGTTATCTGTAGATTTTTGCCAGTAATAATTAACAGCCAAAATATTGACTTTTTTTAAATATATTTGTTTAATAATCTAAATAAATAACTGTGATGGTGAGCTAGTTTTGCATACGATAGAGCGCGTTTTAGTCTATCAATCTGCATGTCTAACTTAAAACACCAAATTATTAACCCAACGTTTTCTGGTAGTATACCGATGATTCTTTAATCTTTCTATTTTTTAATACGATAAGGAAAAGGGGTACGTCTTGGAAAGGACTAGTTACTAGTAATTAATAAATCACTCTCATCACGTATTAAGAGACGAAGCAATTAAAAGATCTTAGGACATCTCGGACATTCAAGCTTTAGATTCAAAATTCATAAACCAATTAAAATATCATTTAATGAAACCCTCCGCACTGGGATTCAAACCCGTAAACAACGCAACCGTAGATAATGATTCTAATTACTCCTCTACGGTTCCATAAACTGTACTCAAAATTTACTAAAGAGATGTACAAGATGTGTTATATTCAATACTTCCTAAAAATATGTAAGGAATATGTTTTTCGTTTATGAAAACAACTATGACATCAGGTAAAGTTGTTTTTAAATTCAACAACTATATCAAAGCTGCACCGTTTCCTTGGTAAGAAAGTGCGGTCACGATTTGGCGATTTTTCTCAAGTACGTGGAAGATTATCGTGATTTCCTTCAAAAAACTATCTTCGAATTTCCTTGAACGATCCGCTCGTCAGATAACAGATGTCTCTGCAGTAATCCTCCTGATCTTTGAACTGCGTGATACTTATCCATAATTCCCTGACACGACTTTAAAATCAAATATTCTTTTCACGAATTCGTTTCATGGACGTATGTCGAATTTATACATGGAATAGATGATGCATAGATTCTCTAAGACTTTGCCATCAAACATATTCGTATTTTGGTTCATCTTTATACGTTTGTTATAATTTACGCACACGTTTTAGATATTTAAAAACATTTACTTTATAACTAGCTTCATTAACCGCTTCAGTACCGTAAGGCCACTGGTGGCCGCTACATACGAACGGCATGAATACCTTAAATTCACTGAAGAACACGAATGTAACATGAAAATATTAAACTATGTATATCATTTCATACGTAAACATTTAATATTCATAAATTCAGTACTATTTTTTAAAACTATTCAAAAATTATTTAAAAAAAGCGGTAGGTATGTGAGTGAATGTTTTTTTAGCTTAAAACATCGCGGTACTGAAAAGGTTAAATAATCGTCTACCAAAAATTATAGATTTTTGAATGTAAGATATCTAACCAGATTATTTTTAAAGTAAATACAATAACCCTGTCAAAACCATTAAAATCAAAATACGAACTATTATTTTATCTAGTAATGTAAATATAATATTATTTATTTTATTGCTCGGTATTAATTAGTTTCTGAATAGATAGTTTCCTCTTTACGTGTAATAACATCGTCAACTCGATCGTATACGTATGTTTTGGTAAGTGTGCAAAAAATGAAACATTATTATGTTCTTTTGAAAAATTATCGATGCCTCTGCCAGACGGAGCTTTCAAAGCGTCGTACTCGAAAAGCTCCCGCAGTTAGTTTACCTAGCTGTTGACAACGTGTCACCCCTATAAAGCATCCAGCCATCCCATTACGGCAGGCATCCCCAAAGGCTGCACCTGTCGCGTGGTTCGCGTGATATATTAATCCCAGCCCCTCAAGATGCTTTTCTTGATTCATATATTGCCAACATTAAAAGATCGCCGCTTATCGTAGAATATGATAAGTATAATTAATAAACTAATTAGTTAATTGGCCTCAACCTACAGTACAAACGAGACCACTAGTTTCACGTTTGTCATTTGCGCATATTTCTCAATAACTATAGTGTCATTTAAAAATTGAGTAGATCTCAACCCAAGCAAGCATGCCTTATATTGAACTTATTTGTTGTTTTCATATTTAAGTACATTTTAATCAATTTTTTATGGTAGTTATAAGACAGACATTTCAAGCAAAAACTAAACTATACGTTTCTAATTGTAGTGCACTGCCACAAATATTCCATAAACATCATATTATGCCGTGGTAAGCGGTAGTGGATATTAAAAACCACGTCGATAAAAGATTCGATCGAAAATTTCTGCAGATATCAAGAAAGAAAATTTAAGATAAAAAACAAAAACATAGAAGATTGAAAAGATTTCATACTACCTAAATATTTTGATAAAAAAAATACTGAAAGATTTCATCGATAATAAACATTTTTGAATTGTTTGAATTTTGTACTTTTCCATGAGTTTTGTCGCTAACGACCCGGGTTTCGCCTTTCGGCACCTTCAGGCATTCCAAGTACACGGATGTACTTGAACTGACGCGTAGTAAACAGTTTGTATCGTTTATATTCAAAAATATAAGTAGATCACTAAATTAAAAGGCTATTAAAATGTAAATTAGCGAAAATTAAATGTATACAAGTTTCAATGAATTAAGTGGGTTTGTTATAACTACGGGGATTTTTTGAAAATATTAATGACCAGATAATAACATAGGTCGTTAGCGACAAAACTCATGGAAAAGTACAAAATTCAAACAATTCAAATTTGATATTGAAATTCCATCAAGCACCCTCAGTCTAAATACTTAATTGATAATAAACATAATGAAAAATGAGTAAATAACGAAACCATGATTTATTTAATACAATTCTCAACAGCAAGAATTACTAACTACATAATATATTACTGTTTCACCATACAATGCTTTTGATTGGCGAAAGAGATGATACATACAATTTCTTTCGTTTATTATAAATTTAAAAATCTGTTAAATCTTTTTTAACCATGTCCGCTCCCAATGTGGAGCATATGGACTCCTAATGGAATTTATCTCAACAGAAATGTTTCTACTGGTAAAATTTAATAAAAAAAAATATGATTCACAACCCCTTTTCTTGTTTGTAGAAATTCAGCGTGCACTTTGCGGGCGCGCGTCGATAAGATTTAAAGCCTTAAATTACGTCTGAAAACATCCCTTTCGCGCAAGGTTGTGTTTTGCGTACAATTAAATGCTAAATGATTTCCTATGAAATGTCCCCTATGCGAGAAACATGCTTTTAGATAATTAATTACCAAACGGGGTAGGTTTTTTGCAAGCTTTTGTTTAATAATTTTCGTTAGTATAATAATTCATCGTTTAATACTTGACAACGCAATATGATAGAATATCGTGCTTTAGCTTCGTAGTATTATATTTTTTTTGTATTAAAAGAAACTTAGGAATATAATAATTTTTAAAATAACATACAATTCAAACATTATAATATTGACTGAAATTTTTTGATGAACTTAAATATTTTCTTTTACACAAATTGTGCGAATTTTAATTTAGATTCTTCTCAAAGATTTTCTCACGGTATTTCAAGCTTTCTGAGTATAGAAACAATACATTTGCATAGTTTTCTGTTTTTGTAATCAAAAATGTGCTCAGGATATTCATAATTTATTTTTCTTAACGATTCAGATGGGGAATGTGAAATTTAAAAAAACTCAATAACCGTATAATTAAACTAATCACATTAAGTTGATGCTTTTTCTTTTATGGAGTCTTAAAAAATGAGCTTAACTTTTTTAATAATAAATCAGCTTCTCGATAAAAATCGTCCTCTTCAAACGAGTTTAGTTTCTTCTAATGAACATTTGTCTAAAATCTAATAACTACTTTTTAAACATGATATTATTTAAAATTGTTTATTATTTATTCTACTTCAACTACAATAAGCCGTAGGGAAACGGTTTTTATCTGTTTCATAACAACATCTCTAGACATCGATTCTGGTTCTTATTAACCCTGCCATGCCTTCAGTAGGGGGGTGTGACAGCTACCAGAATATGTTGGTAAGAAAAGCCTTTGCGAATTTTCCACTTTCATTTTTAATACGGGTCCTGAATAAATCATTGTGCGTCGTGACTTTTTTCGGATTCAAACTAAGATACAAAAAAAAAAGCAAAACTTTGTTAAACTATTTCGAATTCTTGTTATTTATTATATCTTTAACTGCGATACGTTAATATTACGGCAACCATGCACATTTTAGAATACGGTATAAAAAATGTCAACTATTTTTCATATTTTTAGTGATTTTTTGTGTATCTTAATTAATCAAAGATTTCTTTGTGACAATTTGTTACAATCTGCTTTTTTATTATTTATTATTCTTCTCTCATCTTTCATTACTCAAAAATGGTTAATACATACATATAAAATCGGTAGAACTCACCCTGATAATTATTGTATGTTTTGTGTTACTGTAAAGGTGCTTCATTGTACTTTAAAATATAATTGTTTGACAATAAATATTAAGTAACTTTTGTTTTGATTCACTTTTAATTTGTATTAAATGTATTAAAAATGAGTAGGTTTATTAATTTGAATTTATGACATGGATTATAATTCCATTTATCGACACAAGAATCATTCAGCGATTATCATTTACAAACGTTATTAATTGACTCATGTCATATTTTGATGTTCAAGAAAGATTGGCTTCTTCATCAAAATACTTAATCTAGAATTACTTATCTGCTCACTGAAACTAACTTGTTACACTAGAAACGCAATTTTTGTGGGATACAACGAATGAATTGGATTTAACTGTATACACGCTAGGCTTAGCTCATCCGTTTCCTTAAAAAATATATTGCTGCTAATGTTGAGTGTATTATAGAATACCACTTTTACCAAATGGCTGAGCAAGTCACTTTTTTTACGGATCCGTGCATGGTTAAATGATCGATCGCACGAATCTCAGTAGTAATTAAAGAAAATGATAAATAAATTCGTTTCTTTTCTTGGTCGCTGTTGTATTTTGAAAGGTGAACATGAAACAACGACTGCTTAGTGCTTACACATAATAGGAAGTGTTATTATTAAAAGGACAGAAATCTCTGCACGTTGAATTTACATAATTTACTAGAGCAGTTTAAAAATTTAGCAAGCTTAGCTGTTTTACGAAACCCTCATCGTTGCCCCTGCAAAATGTTTAAGTGGCAATTGAACCGGCACCCCCTGCAGTTTGTTGTCAACAAACTCTTCGTGGAAAATATGTCAACTGCTTCTCATCCACTTATAGGGTAATATCTCGTCTTCTCCTTCACACAACTCACCATACTTTGAGTCTACTTTACGCTACAAATGGCACTTTGCATTTTTCTCTTGCATATTTTAGCATAATATGAATATCTACTCGCATTACCACCTGCTAGTTTGAGAAAACTTTATCTACGGATAGTATAAAAACTCTAAAGAATGATCTACCATAAAGCTATACGGTAAGTCCTCGACTTACGCGAATTCGTACTTACGCAACTTAAAAAATACTAGAGCTATTCTTTAGAAATTTGAAACTATTTTGAAGCTTTGGTTTCACATAAACAACAAGAATATAATCAACCGAAAATATTATAAATAAATAGTATATAATAATAAATTTATAATTGACGTATAAATATGGTACAAAATTACTTTAAATGATCATCTTATTGACCTGTTGCTTTTTCAATTATGTAAATCATTACTTTTTTACATTCAACTTAATTTTTGTAAAATGGCACATGGTTTATAAAAAATTTGAACAATTTACGTTATATATTACATTATTTACAAAAACCTTTATTAGGAATAATCCAAGAACTAACATAACATTTAACTCTTTTTGATTATTTTTTTACCGTTTTCAAATAACTTACATATATATTTTTTCACACCACAGTTACACTAAAATTGATAATTATTTAAACTTGGCACCATTAGTTCTGGGATGTTTATTTTAGTCAAATTTAATTATTTTTAATTTGTTAGTTTACGAAAACATGTTTTAGAGTTTGATTAAATCAGAATAAGTAACCTTTTTAACAGAACACTTATTACAAATTACCCTTTTACATCTAAGATATTATCGTTGCTCAGCAATGAAAGTTTAGTTTTTATATTCACTTCATTACGTATGTGAAATAGTATATTTCATATATAATACAACGAATGTTGACATTGAAACCACTTTAGTCGATTTTGTCATACCATGGTATAATTATAAAATGTATAAACAGCACAAAACACAATATTTCCATTGTTTTTTTTTCATAATAGTTATTACAGTAATGATTTACCTCTGCAACAGAATCTTTTATTGAATAAATTATCTTTAAAATTACAATTTTCTTGAATTACCAATGATGCATAGAAACGAAATTATAAGAAAATGCATTCAGCGAAGCAAACTGATTAATTAAATTTCCGTAGGTAAAGGCTCCAAGATGTCGACAATTAAAATAACTGCCGTACAATTAATATTCAGCATCTTTCATCTAATCAAAGTTTTACAGTTATCCTCTTGATGTTTTATTTAATTAAGAAAGCTTTTCTTTTCATCCCCTAGTGATAATAAATAGGGTTACAGTGCGGTTTAATTCGGCGACTTTTAATCGTACTTTTAAACTCAATTCAAATATACCTGATCCGATTCTAATAAGATTAGATTATTTTTATGTATAGAATTTTTAATTGTGATTTAAATACATATTTAAAAACCATTCATCTTTAGTGAAAAGCATGAAAGTATTAAAAACATTTTTCAAAATCTATTAGTCAATTTTTTATTGTCAATCTAACAATAAAAAACGATATTCAACTATCAAAATTTTTACATTTTTAACATAATATAGTATAATATGTTGTACATATACACTAAAATTAGTAAAGGGCACAATCTGGACAAATGCATTTGTAGAGCCTATAGAGAAATAACATACATTCGCTACATCAATACAACAGTAGAGCTATAAGAAAATTTTAATTTCGAGATGAAAGTTTAGTGTTTTGTTTAATCTAATTGATTTTTTACTAAAGATCCACGAGCTCTGCGGTGATCTTTTTTAAAATTAAATTGTATCATTGGATTCACTATTATATATTGCCTACAATGGCATTCATAGTCTTTAACATAGTACTTTTTGTAGATTTTCTTACTGTTGCATTGATGTAGCAATATTATATAAATATGTTTTAAAACACTTTTATCCCAATTTCCCGTACTGCTTCTCTTTAGTTAAACTTATTTAATAAATGAAATCACTATAAGCTTCTTACAATTCAAAAACACAAAACACCAATAAATGTTAATATTACTCATAAACGAGACATTACCATAGTCGGTTATGTAATATGTTGCGAGTTATTCTTGACGATTCGTACCTTTCAAAAAAATAGTATTGGCAACTTATTTGTATTAATTTCTTCATTTAAATATCTCATCAATCGAAAATAACTGAATTCAATGTATACACTAATTTTAATCGTATTTCTACAACGGTCAATTCGTAACTCACGTAACCACGGTCACCCTCATGTTTTCCATTCTTTCTTTTCTAGAATAACTTCAAAAATAGCTGCAACATTTTTAATTTCAAGCCAAACTTTGTAAGCTGCGCCAATATTAGCTTTCATGCGTTTCGTGACTCAGTAGATTTTTAAAAATTTACTATGCCGTAAAATGTTTCAGTAATAAAAATTAATTGAAATCAAAGTATTAACATATATACTGCTTGAATTATAGTACACTCACTCTGAAATAATCGTATTAAACAGTATTCTCTCACTTTATTCAAATCGATATATATTACTTTCAAACAATTCCAAAATGATCTTATCATTATTAATATAAAAAGTAAAAGGAGTTTTTAGGACTGAATCTAGCGACTACAACATTTCTTTTTAATATAAAATTTAAATCGACGAGTAAGATTTAAATAGTACATCGATATTATTCTTTACCAGAATATTTAAAAAGTTTTTTCTTCAACACTCTTTCATTCAATTTCTTAGCGTGGATCTATTTTTAAGTTAATCTTTGAATTGCAAGCGTAATTAACGGCTTTTATAATACTCAACTAATAATCACAAAACTTATTTGGCCTGTAACAATAAATATTAATGAACATCGATTTCTCCGAAGTTTAATGTAAAATCGCATCAAAGGAAACACCTTTTTCTGGTGAACGAAATGTTCGAGAAGGGTTGAAAACGCTTTGTTTTTAAAATTCCACCCCTTTGGTTACTTCGTTACACTGTATTAATTAAAATTGCAAAGGGAAATTAGTAAAAGATTGCCGTCTTATACTCTGACGAAAGTAAGCCCAATAGAACAGACAATATTGTTTTGAGGGATGTTCATAATGACTAAGCATATTAATTATTCATACTAATTTTAATTACTAATTCAAAGCATGATATATGATGCATTACATACAACTTTCGGTGAATGTAAATTTTAATCTCATACTTATTTTATTCTAATATGTAGGGTAGGCATCAAGGCTCATTTGAATTTTTGTTTTATTATTATCTTTATTATAAGTTTTTATTTTAGCTCTAAAAAAATACAAAAATATCGTTAGTTATCACAAAATAACATCATTACACAAAACAACACATCTTAAAAATGTTAGTACTATAAAATGTTTAATATTAAAAAAATGTATACAAACAAAAAAAATAGTCCTACAGTGCTTCGTAAATTCATATGACTTATAAATTACAATCTTTAACTGTAAAATTAACTGTAATGTAATTTAATTGTTACGTCCTCTATATGATCTTATATTTTCTTCTTAGTCAATTTATTATGGAACGAATTTATACTATTTTAAGGGTGCCGAATTATACTAAGATAGTTGAATATCAAATTGGAATCGATGAAAAAGACTTCCAAAAATTCCATATAATTTATATTTTTGGTAAATTTTCGTATGCATATTAAGTGCTTCCAAGGAAATTTCTTGATCTTTGCGTGCTAATAAGTAGCACGGAGTTCGAAAACGTTTGGGAACCTATGATATAAAACAATAGTTTCATTACGTTGTATTCGTATGAAATCAGGTTTTACATTTATAGTAAGCATTCTTCCCTTCTGAGCAAAAAAGGCAATAACAACTCTGATAAACTGTCGAAATACGACATACAAAAGTATTTTTTTCAAATTTTAGCACTGCATGCATACACTTAGGAAAATGCATTAATATTGTAGAAAACAAGCAGAAGCTGCAATATGTATGTAGGTCAGCCATACTCAACCTTTTTTTCCCTCCGGGTCGCATTTCAATTTTTGCTTCTCTACGTGGGCCGCAACATATTTATGTATTCATGTATTTTTCAGAGTAAAAAATAACAATGAAACAAATAAAAAATACGTAAAAAGTACACAAAAATACGTCGTTTAATCCTTTACTTAAAAAATAATGTGAATTTTGATATTGAGTCAAAAGAGACAAAATAATTGGAGACTATAATTATTTTGGGCCGCACATAAGAGCTGATTGGGCCGCAGGTTGAGTATGGCTGATGTACGTGCATTGATTGCTATATTTTTGCTAAGAAATAACTATAATTTTAACAGATGTCCATTTTCTCTTAGTATTTTAACAGTAGTTTAGTGATTAATCTGCTTTTAAAGTAAACGCATAAAATAGTTCATATATTTTTTCAGATGACATTTTACACATTTTGCGAGATTTCATTACTGTTTTCATAATACATTTTCTTCCAGTACATTGCACATCAAGTTTAATGTAAACGTCACGGAATAATTAAATATCTACGAACACAGAAGTTGGGTGGAATAAATTTTCCGTGGCAATTAGCGCAAATTACCCGAGGAAGTAATTTTTTTATTTTTAATTTTAATTTCTCCCAGCAGATGAAGTCTCTAACACAAAAAAATGCTTCAGAGAGAAACAAAAATGCTTATAAAAAAAGTGTGTAGTGCACCGCTTAAAAATTTATTCAAAACATTTTTTTATTAAGAAAACTTTGCGTATAACGTAATTAAAATGTTTTTCCTTGTTCGTTTAATTCTCCAAGTTAACTTTTCCCAGCATATGTACTTTATTCCAGTAGTCCTTTTATTTCCTGAATTGATAACATTAATAACACTATTCTTGAAATCCATTCTGCTCATTTACATCTATGGGCTGTTTTTTTTCAATCTATATTTAATATGAATATATATTTTTACCCTTCATTTGCTGAAACGGTACTTAAAAGAACTTAGTCACCTGAAATTGTATTAAGAAGTATTCTCATACATTTTTTATAATAACATAAACTGTATTTTGTTTTCATCTTTCTCGCTATATTTTTAATGGGTTCGGCGATAGCTTTGTTCAAGTTCATTTTCAATAAAAAATAAACTTGATAATTTTCTTACTCCACTTAATGTTTTACAAACTACGACACGTGTTTTGCCTTTTTTACTCGATGGCTGCCACAGACGAGATATCTCGTAAAATTTTTGGTGCTCAACACGCCAGACACGAGTTATCTCGTCAATAACTAATTAAATTAATAGTAGCAAATTTTAGCCGTCATGCTAGGTAATTACTATTAATTATCAACGGCTGCTTAAAGGCTAAGAAGCATCATCAGACATAACATTGCAAGGTTTTAGGTGTAACTAAAGAATCTAATTCTTAAGCTATAAATTTAAAAAAAAACATTAGACGGGATTTTTTCCTTCTGAAAGAGGTAAAACGCTATGTCACAATGTGTAAAAAAACAAGTAATGAAACATGTAACAACGTTATCAAGTTTAATCATATATTTCGTCACTATTTTAATCATTAATATAATTTACGATTTCAAATATAGATGCTTGATAGAATCTCAATATCAAATATTATTCGTTTTTTCTGTTTGAACATTTCCAAACGCTTAGTGATCTTAATTGACCACATTTTTTGCTTTATTCAATCTTTTTTTAAGACATCAGTATTTATTCTGCAATGAAATTAAATAACATGCAATTTTTTTATCCATGTCCGCTCCCAGTGTGGAGCATATGGCCTCTTAATGAAGGTGTCTCAACAGACGTTTTTACGAGAACTGATTGTTACTCAGTCGCTCAACCTCTCTTTTTTTCAAAGAGAGTAGTAGGGAAAGAAGGATAAGGCTAAGGCAGGGCTAGTGATTAAGCAATCAATCTCGCTACGTCCAGTTATTTAAGGATCGGAAGGGTGGGAGGGAAGGACATTTTATATATCGCAAACACCCATGTCTTCGAACAGAAATCGATAAATCGACCGAAAAAATACTGCTAATACTGGGACTCGCTAACCGCTGAACCATAGGACCCGACATGCAAATATGATCGTGTAATACTCACTTTACAAGCAATGGTCTTTACCCACATCCTTCTACGAAATATTTACGTATATTCATGTAATTAATATTAACAATCGAACTATCCATCAAGCGAGAGAAAATAACGAACAACTTTATTGACTGTAGTTTTGTTTCAACTCTTTGTTTCCCGTGTCCAAAACCACTGCGGTGTTTGCAATAAATTTAATTGTTAAATTTGCATAGCAGAATAATGTTCCCTTGCAAGACTGTGCAGGATTCCTATTCCTCCGTTGACAATTATATATCAGCCGGGCGTAAAATCTTCTCAGATTTAGCATAATGCAATTTCTGAACGTCTTCCCCGTTAATTGGTCGCCATATTGAAACTAATTTCGCTTTCTGTGCGCCTGACACTTTTCCCAATAACTTATGAACAAAATGATATTTTAAATAATGTTATTGAGAAGTTTCGCATTTTTGAAACCAGAAAAGAAATCAATGTTCGATATAGCGGTGGGCTTTCAATACGTCAACAAGAGGCTCACTTAATTTCAGAAGCGAATATTTTATCACTTCTTAACAATTATACGTAACAATTGTTATAGCAGTCGAATGCTATTTAATATATGTAGCATTACGCAATATGCCCCAAAATAATAATTATCTATAGTTGAAAAATATACTTAGTAATCTCAGATTGCACGAATGAACATTCCTGACGCAGAAATAGGTTCCTAATATTCTTTTTGCTCCAATTCCAAAAATAATTGTATTGTTTTTTTCTGAAAATTATGTTTTTTTAATCGACAATGGGCTTGCCAAACACTTTCTTTCTTCGAGTGGCATTGCAACGCTTGCCGGGTACTGGCTAGTATTAAATAATAATTTTGTATATTTTTCTAAAAAAATCTTTTTGCCATTACTTAGTGCTTTTTGCCAACTATATATACTGAACCGATTACCAAAATCACTCGAAAATTGAGACTACATGCGATACGTAAAAATTAATCATGTTTTTGGCAACCACTTTTTGTCTGAAAATAAACACTAACTCTTAGAAAGGTTTTCAAATGATGGATTGTATTTTGTGAGCTTGTTATTTAGTGAGCTAAATATTTTTTCCTGTCTATTTATGCAGCTACGTATTAAATAATATAACTAGTAACATCGTCAAAACATTATGTTACACTAAACGGATTATCTATTAATTATCATCATAATTATCTTAAGAGCGTTTACCACTCGGCTACAGAACAGGTACTAAGTGTCTACAAATCCAGTTTAATTTGTACGACATGAAAGAATAATTTTATATATTTGCGGTGTGGCAACGCATAAAGTACGAACAAACAAACATTCATTTTTTATATATTAGATTATCTTAAACACGTTGGCTATTTTTTTATTATGAGGAAAGGACAGGAAATTAATAATTAACATACTACTATTCAAATTAAAATCACATTATTTTTTTGAAGCTATTGAGGTGTAGTGAAACTATTCGTTTAAACACGATCATAAAAATAATTTGTAGACACTTAGTACCTGTTCTGTAGCCGAGTGGTAAACGCTCTTAAGCTATCTTGTTTCATGGTTTGCATTTTAATCTTCGAATGGACAATTTCATTAATCGATTTTTCAATGGCATGAATGTCTTTGCGTCTTCAAAATCAGAAAACTTAGATGAGGAAGAGCGATAAGAAAATTAATAAAGATATTTTAAAGCTACTTACTATATATATCGTTCGAATAAATATCATTACTTTTATTAAATTTTTCTCAGTGTAAAAGCATGATACTTTTTTCATAAAAATTTGAATAGTATTCTATTATTTATTCACTAAATTCAGAACACAAAACCTATCTGTTTTCACTGAAAACAAATTTTCTTATTACATTTATACTAAAATGCTTGACTGTATTTATTTCCTGCACACTAAGAGCAGACGTAGCTTAAAAATAAATATATACTTTTTAATAATAATAATATATTCACGTGTAAATAAAACTAAGAGGAAATATTAAAAAAAAACCTTCAATCTCCTCTGTCAAAAACTGTTACTCTCAGTTCGAAATCCAAATCAATAAAATCCCTTTCCCAACTGAACGCACGATTGTGGGGCATAAATTTTCCGCCTTTCCTAGAATCTGTGTTGTTGAAATGCAAATTAAAATGGCGGCTGGAGCGCCATTATCTCAGGAAATGCATAATGCAGTGAGCCTGGAATGCTGTGCAGCGGTGGAAGTGAGAGCTCACAGCTCTACGTCTTCATTTCGAGTCCCGGCGCGGAGATTTGTGAATTTAAATTGCATGGATTTGAGTCCTCCACCACTATCGAAGTTTACTTTGAAAAAGCTCTTCGCTCGAAACACGCTGAACGAAAAATTTCGAGTTTTGACGAATTTGAAAAAACAATTTATTACATAACGGATTTCGTTGAACATAAAAATTATAAACAATTTTATTTGCTTTTTTCGGATACATAACTATCATGAATATCGTGACCGGGTGAAAGCATTTTTTTGTTTTTCATTCACGTTTGTAATTTTTGAATGAACGTTTGCTAACATTGATTTTTAATTCATAATATGTATATGAATTCTATCAAAAAGCATGGACGCTGGCTGTAGTTTTCTATCAATTTCAAAATCCACAAGTTATCTTTATCTTCCATAAAACTTATTACAGTGATAGTCGATGGCATTCATCTAACGGTCTAGTTAATCCGAGAACATACACATGTTACGAGATTTAATTAATGTATTCACACAATGTGGAATTCTTGTTACAAAAAAAAACCTTATCCGATAAATTAAGATTGCGTTTCAAGATTAACAGGTTATACTTTTCTTTGTGATGTATCCGGAATCAAACTTTAATTTAATGTTATTGTTTTAAATGATCGAAAAGAGTACCATCTTATTTTAGCAATTATACACTAACCTTATTTGTTGAAAGCGATCACACAAATAGTGTTGGAATATAATAATTTGTCCTTCGTATATACTGATGTGAAAATATTGCCACTATGTTTGATTTATACTTGATGCATCCAGATTCCAGGTACATGAAAGTTTTTCTGCAAAAAATAAATATGTAATATTTTTTATATCAAATCTATGGAGCTTTAAGTCCTAGCGTCAAAGTTCTTCGGTCTTCTTCTCCACTGAATAGTTTCCAACGTCGAATGTATTCCCCAGTAATTACTGTAGTAATATTTAAAGTGGTCTACTTATTCGAAAAAAACAATCACTAAGCAATGCTATTTTATGAAATAATTATTAATATAATCGTCAGTCAAAACTTACAACACCGCTTCTGAAAGTTCACGGGTTCTTTCGAAACATACTGTTTTTAATAGACTGCAAATTCATTCAACACATGCCTAGAACTAACTGACAAATTGGCAAGTATACGTCATTTTTCACAAAAACAAAAGTGCATAATATTACTACAGCGAAAATAGAAAAGTAAGAATTTTCTTTAGAATCACAACTCTATAGAATTCTACAGATAATATTTATTACCGAACCGCGAATACGGCAATACTGTGAAAAGAATCGGCTATTGCATTATTGAAACGGCAGATGTGATCAATAAATAACATGTATTTTTACGCACACGCGGCCCCTCCGTTTTCTTTCTACTCCCCTGTAAATAAAAGAACACGAACGCAGAGATCATAAATCATAAATAATGACGTCACAATATGTGCATGCTGAGTATTACCTGCAAACGGTTATTGGAAACGACGACAATGATAACGCGAGACATTTCCGATAAAAGTTTGATTATTTATTTGGAGATGACATTAGGTTATTGTTACTCCGAAATAGTATTTCAAATTGACGCATTTTATTGCGTTGCATGATAATATTTGTATTTGAGTATCGATGCTTTATCGATCAACAGCTGTTTTTATTAACTATCGAGTAGGAAAAATCTGATGAAATAACAGTATTAAATTTTATATTATTATCTTCTAACCCTTGGATGAATCAAATTATGATATTGATATAACACCCTTAGGGGAAAACAAAATTTCATATTTAATAAATCAAGATAATACTTACAAAGTAATTGAAATCAAATAACATTCAGAATAAAACAATATCTCGCATCCTACAACCATAGATAAGTTTTTGGTCATTCAATTCGAAAATATAGATCATTCATAATAAAATGAAAATCATGGGGATCTCCCTGGATCCGCTATTTTTTATATATTCTCTGTAATGAAAAAAATACACGGTCTAGAATAAATTCGCATCACGAAAATGACTTAATGCAACACTTTGTTTTTATTGTGTTTTCATAAATTCAATTTTTTTTTTCAATAAAAACAGCAAATGTCATTATTGTTAATAATAGTCAAAGCGTCACTTCACTTCGTGACAAATATCAAATATCAAAGATCTCAAATTTTAGATTGAAAAAGAAAACAAATTTTGATAGTGACAAGACGACCGTGACTCGAGCACAGTAGTTATTATCATTAGAACACAGAGGCCGACATGTTATTCCTTTAAATGTATTTTATATGTACATCTTTGAACTTGATATTAAAATAATTAAACATATATCATTTTTTCGTAGCTGCAGAAATCTTTAAGAAAATACCTTACATCCATTGAAACCCATTTGTCACTGTCAAGGTAGGAAATATCATATCATTCGGTCCATTTTCATCACTGACGTGCATTCTGCGAATCGCGTTATTATTAACGACCCCGACAACTACACGCCGCGCTAACCGAAGCGTCAGCGCTATTAATTAACGCTCCTGATAATAATAATTACTAGCCCTGTGCACGCATTGTTTTCGAACCGGGAACCATCCATCAACCAGACCAATAACTCTCCGCAGAGCTCTGTCCGTATGTTAACTCTGCGATCTGGTTAGGGACAGGGCTGGTCAACTCTCAATCCGAGGACTGCAATAAATTTCAAAAAATATCAAAGTATATATACAGTTCATAATATTGTATGCATTATCAACTGATCAGTTGTCATATCAATTATGTTGTTAGTCGTCTAAAATAAATGTGGAATTAGTAAAAAAGAGTGTTTTATTTTTTTAATATAATGCCTTTCCAAAAAGTATTGACAGTGATCATCTGAAAAAATATTATAGATCATTAAACTCATATTAGCATTTTTTATCCATTACTTTAAGTTTTGCTCTTGGCATTATACTTAACGAAGAAACATTATTTTTTAGTGGATATCTGAGTACTTAATTACCATTTTAAGTATTTTCCGTATATTATATATTACTAAAGAAAAATTTGGGCAATGAAACCATGTGTGTCAAATTTTTAAATTCCAAGTTAAAATAATATATATATATAAAATTTGTTTTAAAACGGATTTTTTCCGTTGTTATAAAATCTTGCATTTTAGTAGCAATCACACCAAAAGCTTCTTATTTTTTTTAATAAAGCAACAATTTAAATTGTTTTCGGGTGATAACGGCTTTATAAAACAAATTCGAAATAGGATTTTCTAAGGGCTGTAATCAAACAATGAAAAAATGATGACGGCCTTAAATCGAACCGACCCTCAAACATTTATTTCATATTGGTCACAGTTTAACTGCTCTGGCTGGCGCCAATGCCCTCATCGGGAAATCCAGTGATAGGCAGGCACACATCCAACAATCCGCTGTAAATAACGGGGACGCCTGTAACTATTGTGCATGCAACCAGCGTTACAGATATGTATAAACAATCGCGTCACAATCACTTATTCAAGGCGCAGTATATCTGTCACTAGGTTTTCATTATCGTCGTTCGCAACCGCGGAGATCGCATCGCTTTTATTAGCTCAAGTTTTCAGGTAATTGTAGCAATTAAAACCCTGAATGAAATTAAAAATGGAGATTATATTTCAATGATATGACAGTGCTAATTATATTCATTTCTTTAAGTCTAATAGATTAAACGTGTTAAGGATAAATATTATAAACATATAACCAAATATGTTAACTATTAAAGAATTGTTAGTACCTTGTTTGCGATAAATGGTGCACAAAATAAGCGTCTTAATCGGCAATAAAAAAGATTAACTTATTTTATTGAATATTTGAATTCAAATCTCTGTATAATCCATATACAAACTATTACACCATGGTACGTCGTCGACCCCCAATAATAATGGTGGCAATAGCTTTTCTATTTATGATCAATAACTTTCCCATTCCGTCCCTCACGACAGGGCTATGCTATTAACGTAAATGTTACTCTATAACTTATTGGTTTCCATTCCTTTTAAGATATTGAACTAAACATTTATCATAAAAGAATTAATAAAATCTTATATTTGTATAAACCGTCGTACTTACAGTAAAGTAAAAATTATATGAAATAATGTCGGTGGCGAAAATATTGTAACAAATAATATTATCTGTGTTTTGTTTTTATTTTAAATGTCCGCTGCCAGTGTTGAGTACGTGCAATCTTTTGGAGGATTTTTAAACTAGTTTTTATACAGTCGCTAAACGTCTCTTGATGTTCGTACTGGGACTCGAACCCGTGAGATTCATCATGGAAGCCAACTTTTTTTACTTAATTTATCGATATCTCATGGATATTTGTGATGTCTAAAAAATCCTTTTACATCCTTAAATTAACGAGGCACAGCAAGAGCAATTATTAGTTATCCACTAGTTCTTTCCTAACCCTATCATGCTATCCATTATCTTTAAAAAAAGAGAGGTTAGGAAATGAGGAAATGAGTAACAAGCAGTTCTAGGAGAAAAACATCTGTAGAGAAACCTCCATCAGGAGGCCATATCTCCACATTGGGAGCGGACATGCATAATAAAAACAAACTCGTGAAAATTAGTTAACTAATCATGTTCACTATACCCCGTTTTAAATTCCGTAAGTTGGCTGAAATTTCAAAGCCGTATGCACACTTGTCTTTGAACACAAATTTATAAGCCTAGTAAAAAATCAACGTATGAAATTGTCCGTACAATTTTTTGAGGCTACATTGACACTGCACTCGAGAAAGTCGTTGACCACTGTGAAACAACCTCGACAAGAGATTAATATATTTTCGATGAATTAAGCGGCGCCATTGTGATTTTTTAAGTCATTTTGATAGTATTATTTTACACATCACGCCATCTTCTGAACGTTGTTTATTTCTTAATAACAGTTCTGAAGCCTAGCCTGATGCCTTAATAACTCTCGACATTTTTTTAACTCTTCTTTTAGAGCATTATATTCAACTATGTTTACAGTAGTATTCCGCCAAATGAAAATCATTTTTTTGTTTTTGTAATTTTCTTACGAACAATCATACAAAATAATCACTGAATTGATTGCAAAACAAAAACTATCGTACCCAATCGCAGAATTCATTAAACATTGAATGAAGCTTGATCGAAAATATTTATAATAAAACAGTCAAATCATATTCGTTAACTTTTATTCCACCTCTCGCGTTGTATTATATTATGTTTACAAAGTTACAGTCACCATAATACCGCCCCGGGGACAGTAAAATTGTGTCGGACTTAACGGCACGACCATGACGTTCTTTTGATATTGAACGAAAAAAATCGTAAAAAGGCTATGTGGAAGAGTTATCATACGAGCGTGATTCTCCTTTCACTCATCCCCCCGTCGCGCTCGGAGTCAGCGAGCGCCACTTGTGGCCGACATGTTTATTAGCAGCCCTGGATTTATTGCCGCGCCATGTGTAAACGTAAAGGGAGTTGAAACAGGGCCGTGCCAAATCAGACCCTACAACACGTCGAAAACGGCGCTCGAAACACTTAGAATGGACGCCAAGACCGAACGACATTAAATTTATATCGACGTACTCGGTGAATATTAATAATAAATGTTGCTCACTATATTAGAATATTTGAACTGCTCAACATTGGTTTGTTCGTGTTATTATTCAATGTTATATAGGAACTGCAAATCAGCTTCTCGTACCAACTTCAATACAATTGTAAGAGAAAACTAATGGGTCATCCATAAACTAAATTTAAGAAATGGTTGACCTTCCGTTTTAAGCTTTACTGCAAAAAAAAAGATAACTCATATTAAAATTAAAATCCTCTAGTAATCTATTATTACGCCCACTCAACTCAAAATGTTGACGATACGTTACTTCGTAAAATCGAACATTTATTTTTTTTTGTCAGAATAATCATTTTTTCAAGTCTTGTGACGTCACACTTTTACTACAACTGCTCTTACAAAATCAAATTATATTCGATCCCCGCTTATGAAATGATAGTTCTTATTATTATGAAAGAATAGTCGTACAGTTTTTTGTCTACAATATATTACCTTAATAAAAGATAATATATTTTGTTATTTGCTGGCTGATTAATGACATTTAATAAATCTAGAGGAACGGAGGCATACCTAAGCCGTTTGTAAAACTCTTTCGCGATATCCATCACTGTCTTTTGAGTTCATTTAAAAATAGCTTGACATGCAGTAAACCGCATCCCTTTAGTCATAGTGGGTGTAAAATATCGAGTCAAAGACGCTCACGGTGCGTTTCATTAAAATTTCATTCCTACATTACTCTGCACGTCCGAAAGCCCATCCATCAAGAGGAAGAAGAAAATTCTTCACCCTTGTTAAGTGCCCTCCGTTTATTGCGACTTGACTGTCGTCACTTAGCACTTGTGCCACCCCTTGCTGAGGGCGGACACCCGCGGGAGGGATAGAATGCACTTGTCGGATAGAAACGTACTCTGAAAGTGAAATTGAATCAACGTCAGTGGTTTGCTTGTTATTTATTGCTTTTTATTACAGGACAAACGGAATCAAAAACAACCATCATACCAATTTAATTGAAGATTTTTTTTTTGGCTGAAAGAGAAACAAGTAAATTCCAACTAGTAGATGCTTCCAAACAGGGCCGGCGCTACCATACAGGTGAAATAGGCAATCGCCTAGGGCGTAAATCAGTAGGGGGCGCATAAATTGAGTAATCAAAAAAAAAATATAGTCTAATAAAAATAATAGTACGTTTTTTAATGCTCGTATCTGTTCGTTATAATTATGTATCGTATTCTATATACTTTGAAAAAGAGAGGATGCGCGATTGAGTAGCAGTTCTCGTAAAAAACTTATGTTGAGATACCTCCATTAGAAGGCCATATGATCCACATTGAGAGCGGACATGCATATAAAAAAAAAATATTCCACAGTTTGTTAAAAAAGGGGCGCGCCAATAACCGTTGCCTAGGACGCCTAATAACCTCGCGCCGGTACTGGTTCCAATTGCATGCTTTCATTGAAGTTCATTATTGTGTTATTGTGCATATCAACCTCTTTCTCTTCTAAGATGCGCTTAAATGTGACCAAAATCCGTAGCGGTCGATGGTTATGAATACATACTTCCCAAGTAGTAAAAACCATCGCCTGAAAATATTCAACAGTATAATGTATTGATTATGATCCGAACGAAATAGAATTTTATTTTATTTTTCACAAGTAATATAACAATACATACATAAGTAAATCTACTGTTGGAAGGCCAGATGTTAAAAAAAATATCAAACACCAACAATCGGCAATCTTTTTTACTTTCATATATTTTATAAAACATTCAAAATAAATTTACTTTTATTATTATATATACAGAAAATTATTTATTTATGTTAAGCTATCATGATTACCGTGCGGCCACAGTCCAATAAAAGTTTGTATTATATTATAGTATCAACATCGGTCTATTTCCTAGAACAATATAATTTGCTTTATAAATCAGCATTTTCTAAGCTGTAAATCACTTTAAAATTCATGAAATTATCCCATGAAAACGTCGTTATTCGCGGCAAACGAAACATGCCTTAAAATCCAATGGTCTGTCATGCTACAGATTAAAGCTTCGATACCAAGTTCAATATACCCAAACGGCGCCAGCAGTTAATTTGTAATATATAATAATGTTATATGTTTGATTTATGATTTATAATTTTTTTCAAATTCCGTAAGTAAGTGGTACTTGTTCGAGCGTAATTTTTACTGCACGATTTTCGCAATTCCGCTACCACCCTAGTCAAACACGACGGAGAATTTTCCGCGGTGATTTTTCCGCGTATCGTGTTTATTATATCAACTTACTTGTGACATTGTGTAAATCACTTTTTTTTAAAACACTAAAATTATTGCCAAACTACAATATATATACCTAAATAAGATCTTTATTTCCATATAAAATGTATCATCATTGACATACGTTTTTTTCAAATTCACACTTATTGGCCACTCTCCACTGCTGTGCACGAACAGTCACGCAGTTGTTGTGTTGAACTGTCATCTGAAATTTTACATAACCTTAAAAATTCCAACGTTTTTTTGTTTTTCTTGCCATCTTTATATTCAACATATTTAACCTAACCTAAACCATAAATCACCAACACATACTATTTTGACTAGCGCTCGTCAGTGAGTTTATACTCTTACTATTCAAATACGTTGACACATTATGTTTTATGTCAAACGTAGTTAAGTTTATATGCCTCACCTTATTCTGCAACCAGATTTTTTCAATTATCTGTAATTCATTTTCATAATCAATTGGTAATCTCCAGATTACGTCTGTACTATCACTTTGATAGTGATAATAAATAAAACATTTAAGTACACCTTTCTTTATAATTGATAATATTTTCATATACGATTTTATTTGGGAGAAATTAATATAAACTTTGTTAATCTTTTCCAAATATTTTCTTCCGAGATGAGTAATGGCCGACCGGCCGTGCAGCCATCTGTTGGCCCCGCGTAGAGTCAATACGTGATGATGCATTCTCCCTTCGCAAGCAGACAGTGCGAAAATTCAATTTGTGATTTACGCTTAGTTCTGGACCCTTATTTATCGCCATGGTGGTTTAACCTTATTGGTTATTCACTGGTTACTGCTTTGTATCATTTGCCAATTTATTGAAACAAAAATGGCTTCTTTTGTTTTTGAAATATGGATAATATTGCCAAGTGTCAGAAACAATTTTGAATTTAGAAAACCACTTCTCATGCGTTTTGTTTCTAGATATTATTCCCAATTGGTAAATTATTTATATTTCAATATAATATATATCTCTAGGTTTCCACCACTTCTGTCACTTAATATGTTCAGTTTTATTTTAATAATTATTATTTATTACTTATAATGATTTCAAAGTTCTTTTTAATAATCTTTGTTTACACATCTGCCATGTACTATAATATGAATTAATATTAATGAATTTTCACTTAATCGTTAATTTATTGACAGTTATTACTCCATTTTGAAAATTCCAACTAGTGTGATATTTTTTTAAGTAGAGAACACTGAATTAATTTTCTTACATTATATTTAATTCTCAAATTCACTGTGATCTGACCGGGAATCGAACCCAGACCTGCGTGATCGGTAGAGCAAGCTTTAACCAACTGGGCCGCTGTTTGTGATGTCTTAAAACTACCTCCCCCTTTTCATTCCTTCAATAACTGGGTGTAGCAAGAGCGATTAGCTAACCACTAGTCTTGTCCTAGCCTTATCCTTATATCCCTACTACTCTCATTGAATAAGAGAGGTTGAGTGACTAAACATTTATCGTAGAAAAACTTCAGTTGAGATACCTCCATTGGGAGGCCATATGCTCCACATTGGGAGCGGACATGGAATAATAAAAAATATTTAATAGAAATCTTAAATATATTTTTTTAATCATGTCCGCTCTTAATGTGGAGCATCTCAACAAAAGAGTTTCTACGAGAACTGCTTGTTATTCAGTTGCTCAACCTTTCTTGTTTTTTAAATAGAGTAACGATAGGGCTAGGATAGGACTAGTGGCTAGCCAATCGTTATCGCTACGCCCCGGTTTTTTTAGGAAAGGATGGCGTGGAGGTGGGAATCCAAGACATCACAAACATCTATGCCTTCAAACAGAAATTCATCGATTGAAAAATCATTCTATAAAAACTGTCAGTACTGGAATTCGAACCCGTGGCCTCCGTGTTCTTAGCCAGCGACTTTGACCACTCAACTACACATGTCGGCGTATAACAAATATACATTTAAATTCTTTTTAAAATAATATAATATCATAATGAAAAGAAAAGCTGATTTTAAATCTGAATTGTTCAAACTATGTACATTCTCACAGATTTTGTCACTAACGACCCGGGTTTCGCCTTTCGGCATCTTCAGGCGTTCAAGTGCACGGATGAACTTGAACTGACGTTTAGTAAATGAATGTTTCGTGTTTATATAAGAAATAAATGTATCATTGAGTTCAAAGCCATTGCTGGCGAAAAGGATAAGCTCATGGGAATGCCCACAGATTTGAGAAGTAAGTAGTTTCAAGAACTATATTTTATTTGTTTGTCGGCAAAGGTTTTATGATTATATTTATATAGGGTACAAAAGTGGAGACCCAGGTAGGTTGAGTATTTCATTTAAAATCTGAAGACTATGCAATTGTGCTCTATTAATTTCCAAAATTTCCTGGAAAAAGAGTTTATGACTGTCCGTATTTGGGTGTAACATTTTTATCCCTTGTTCCTGATTGAACACGTGTCCTTCCGAAATTAAGTGATTAGCAAAAGTGGACGTGTCTTTTTTCAATCTAAAGGCTGCCATATGCTCTAAAACCCTGATGTTCAGTGTCCTTTCTGTTTTGCCGATATATTTTTTTTTAAATCATTTCCCAGCGCTAGTATTCTATCCTTACCCTCTGATAAAATACGGTTTAGCGACTGATTAAACACCAGCTCTCGTTGAAAAAAGTCGTACCATTGGAAGATCACAGTAACGTAATTTTTTTTTAAATTCTTAAATTATTCTCAAATCAATGTCAATGAACTTTTCATGCCGTGTTCATAAATCTCAAAGCACATTCACCCTCTGTTCATATGAGCTTATTTTATTTTTTCATCTAAGTAAACTAAAACCTTAGATGTCGAACGTGAAATTTTAATGGAGTTACCGTCCGCGACACTCATAATCACGTAACGTGAGGAATAATTGAATCGTTTTTCGCGTGTTTGAAAAGCAAATAGAAATACCGTTACAATGTTTTCACGCAAAGGGTGGTAAAAGTAGCCCCCGAAATTCTGTCGACCTCGTTAAGCTGATACAAATGCAGTATAGAACAATCTTTATGGAATGTAGAGTAATTATTATTTAACATTCTTACATTTATTATTATTTACAATTCTTGTTATTGGGTACCTTTAAAGATACACATTAAACTCTTGGTTATCCGGGTTAATGGTTGGGAGAGGTCGCACTGATGATCGAAAAACCGATAATCCGAAGATACTATAATACATTTCCAAAGCAGATCATTAATTAAGCCATGCTAATAATTCTTTTTTTGTAATTTTGGCTTATTAACGGCGAGTTCAAACTATTCATAAGTCGTACTGGGTTATTACGATCACGGTAATAGCGAGATCTCGGATGTAATGAGGAAACATTTGTTAACATTTTAGTTTATCGTTTTTTTTTCCATACATTTATTCACTTTTATGTCGAGTTATTTCTCGGGTGTACTGAATAAAAATATGGTCAAAATTTACCGAAATAAAAACTGTTAATGTGTTTATCGTTAAAAAACAACATTTTCGACTCAACAGTCAACTAGACCGATGCCAATGAAAACAATGGAACAAGCTTCAATTTTTAATTTTAAAAGATAAGTGGCTAGACAGAAAAATGTAATATGTGTTTAACGGGTGTGTAAAAAAAATCTTATTGTATATTTTTGTTTGAATTGCGACTTTATGTGTTACGTGACCGCTCCAGATACTTTACGCCTTCGTGTGATGGGTATGTTTCTAAGCATTTAAAAATACATATTCTCTGATATAACGAGTCATGCTTATAACGATCAAATTCAGTCGCTCTCATCTTCCTCGTAGCAACCAAGTTCGAATGTATTTGTTCGAATATTCTTAAAAGCTTATATCCAAAAAATAAAACACTTTTTTGGGATAATTCTTCATTATATATTAAAGATCAGAACTGGTTTCGTTCATCACGAGCATTTTTAAATTGAACTGATTCGATTTACGCATTTTCATGGATATAAATCTTAAAACCTTAATTCTCTACTTCAATTTATTACTACAGGTTACTCTAAAAATAAGATATTTGTACAAGTATAACAAAATATGCTGAGGTATAAATTAAAGTGACCAATCAACGTAAATCGTAAATCACGTAAATCACGTATTTTTTTCGATGTATTTATTGAATTCATACATGGATAATCGGGAGCTTATTGTATTTATTTATTACATTATAATATTAACATACTGGTTCAAGAATTGTGGGCTTGGGCTGAAATGCTTCGGAGCGGAAGTGGAGCGACTGAATTCTTACCAGATCTCTAAAAGCAATTATATTTAAGTACTCAATTGAATTACTTAAATATTTATAAAGTATTTCTGTAGAACGTGTTTTATTTTATTTAGAATTCTCGCTGATAAATATAAATATATATAATTGTAATTAGTAAAAATCATAATTTGAAATATCACATAAATGACAAAATACGTAATTAATATAACAATACATGTTTAACCAGTTATATCATAAGAAACCTATTCTTTCCCGTATTTAAATAACTTAGAAAGCTTCGAAATTACTTTCTAAGCTTTCACTTGAAAACACATCTAACACTAGCCAAATTCTAGTGAAAGCTCTTTGGTAGTTCCTGTTAGTTATAAGTTGTGAAATACTTTCGCGGCACTGCCTCAGCACGTTAATTTTCCGCTCCAGCATTTCCCGACCGACTAAAACTTTAAACAATATTAGTTATCGCCATTATTATTACAATGAACCTTTTGAAAATGACTTTTCCCAGCCGCGGAATCCACAAAGCAGAGCCTCCTTTCGCAGGTAAAACAATAAATCACTTTAGATTAGAATGCAGTGCCGTACACAGTCCGTAAAACAATGTATCCACGTTTTCTTTCGACAGGTAATCAATGTTCACAATCAATTTCTTCTAATTTCATTTCAAGCATTCGCAGGAAAGAGTCGATACCGGTTTTAATTAATAGAATAAAATGATTTGATAATTTTATGTACGACAGCGATACAAGACAAAATCACCGAGTGCATGTTACATAAAAATGAACCTTACAACTATTTCACGTTTTACTTGCATAATAAGTAATATTTTTTTGATAAAATATGCCCAGAATCAGGGGTGGGCTGGAGGGGGCTCGGAGGGGCTCGCGCGAACCTCTTGTCAAATTTTACTAAGGCCAGCGAGCCCCTTGTCAATTTAAGATACAACAATATTTTCAGATCAAATGAGTACATAAGCTGTTGTATATATTATCTAGGAAAGATTCAGTATACACAGTAGTACATTAATAGCCATTTACATTGATAAATCCACTGTAGATTGCATATTGCAACATATTATAAGTAACAATCGACTGCTTATTTAAGTATTCCATGGAAGTTGTATAAAGCGAGCTACTTGTTAACGTTTTAGCAGCCCACCGCTGCCCAAAATTACATTTGTACATACATACCTTTACCTTCAAACTTCAAAATCTTAATTGAAAATATGAATGCAAAATAAGTAAGTTGTAGATTGTTGTACAATTTATTTTTCAATAATTTCTACTACAAACTTGGTCACTTTCTACTGTACGACGGCGATATGAAAAACAGTGATTTTTTACTCGTTTCAGACGAAATAAAAGGATCATTTTTGTTTTAACTTTCTAATCATTATGATCATCTACCCTCGTTCTTGAGAATATTTTTACCAATACGCATGAGATCAAAGTTTCCACGGACGCCAATGGAAGAGAGACTGTCGACAGTATTATTATGCCGGGTATGCGTCAAATTGCTTTCGCAAAGCCAACTCCGAACGCGACTGAGGCAAATGTACCGCATGGTAATTCAGAAGTGGTTGAAATCAGTGGTGCAATAGTAAATCTCCACGTTCAGCGGTTGATTAACCAGAAATCAACCACTATTTCAGTAAAATTAATCTCTTTGAAGTTGTATAACCATCGCTAACCGTACAGAAAAAAATGTTTGCCCCTCCCCAAATTTCAAACATGC
Source organism: Himalopsyche tibetana (assembly GCA_030503985.1). Lineage (NCBI taxonomy): Eukaryota > Metazoa > Arthropoda > Insecta > Trichoptera > Rhyacophilidae > Himalopsyche > Himalopsyche tibetana. Next base: position 5,633,790 of record JAPJYX010000015.1, read on the forward strand.
TTTTTTTAACCATTTCCGATTCCAATGTGAAGCATTTGGACCACTAATGAAATAATTTTAAAAAAAGTTTTTTTCTGTCAAAAACTGTTTGATATTCAATTTCTAAGCACAGCGGAGAACAAAGAACGGCCTGGGCCGGATCCGGCCTTTTGAAGATTTCAACCCGGCCCCTGATTTTTAATACATAAATATTTTACATATATAAAATATTGATTTTTTGTAAATTCTAATAGGATATTCAATAATATTTTTCGTCCCCCCCCCCCCGCTAAATTTTTTGAAAAAAAACCATTCGGTCATTTTACTATTTACTGCTTAGTCTCTTGTTCGTTACCAGTAATAAATAATACTATTATAAGGATAGGGCTTGGCTTGAACCAGTAGTTGGTAAATCGTTTCAACCACGCTCCGTTTTTTTATTATTTGAATGTACGGGAGGTTGCTTAAGAGAATCACAAACATCCATGTCTTTGAACACTAATCCATAAATAAATATATGAAAGTACCCTAACCAATCGGCTATGAACCCAACTTGATATTGTTAATTTATGTTATTTGACAATAAAATTAAAAACAATAAATGTCTTGTGCAAATAAGTTCCCATTGATATTATATATTAGGCATCAATAAATTAAAAGTTTTTACATCTTTCAAACATACTTATTTTGTCTTCCGTGCACAATAGCACAATGCTTAGTAGACATTGAATGAAATTTAAATCCGTGAAAGTCGACCAACCTAAATAGTAATTGATATGCTTTTAAAAGTTTTTATTTAATCAGAATAGATCTATTATAAACGAGTCGAAAACATACTGCTTCTTCTTGAAGTATATAACTACGCCCCTGTAGAGCTAACGAAGTACTACCGCTTGAAGAAATATTATGACTATTCAATTAGAGGTTTAAATTTTCTGGCCGCTTGTGGTATCTTTAAGAAACTTTGTTTAATTAAATTTTCTTTACGATTATTGGTCGTCCAAATTAATGTCACCTAGTTTTATGAATCTTCCACAGCCCCCTCAGATATAACAATTTAATTAATTAATTATAATTAACCGTCTTTTAGTATATACAAGTAAAATTTTAGTATTGCTTTGTATTCTGAAACCTTTAAGTTATAAACACTTTCGAAAGTAAACCATTTTCTTAAAAAAATAGATTTATTCAATGTATGTAACACCTTTTTGTTATCGAATGTTATTCAAGTTACTGTTATTTTTTTCAATGGATTTGGAACTAGAAACTTTGTGTAACATATTTGAAAATTTGTAGTGTCATTGGAAAATCCAGAATGAAAAAATCTAAGTGAAGAGATGTGTAAATTATTGGAATTTCGAAACATATGTCGAATAATTTAAATTCTGTTTTTATTTTTAAAGATATATTATTTTCAATCAAAGCTTAGATAAGTATTGTGTTCACCTGTGAGTATGTGGTAATATGGAAATTGATTGCGGTCATACAATCAAAAAATCTTCTATTTTATATAAAACTAATATTTGAGGGGTGTATTTCCAAAGTGAACTTCTTCCTAAAAAACTGTTAAATGTGTTGTTGTTTTTTTGTTATTTCTATTTTAAAATGTTCTTAAAATCAAAAAGCTATTTTTTACTGAATTGACAGGTCGCCATCGTAAATACACTTTTCTCAAATTGAATATAGTTTTTTTTTGTTTTTTAACGTCGATTAACTAAAATTTAAAAAATTAGTTGTCATAGACAAAAAACACTTGTTAAAAATATTCTCCTTTAAGGCGACTCAGTAGGATTGCAAAACTTAAATTTGACCTACAGCATAAATATTGCACTGACTTAAATAAGTAACCACCACAATACGTATTTTTACAGTATCAAAACAAGCAAAACATTTGTATATTTCATTACAAAAATAGCAATACCACCTAACACACGGATGGATATTTAGACAGTAATAAGGGTTTTTCATATAAAACAATTTGTTATTGACGAAAATCAGTAAGTACTTTTTTATCTTCGTAGCAAAGACTGACAATCTAATTTACTTCCCCAAATATCTGTTGCAAAAATTATATGTAACTGAAACAATGCGTTAATTATATATACCGTGAAAATGACTTATAATGCTACATATGAGTTATTGATAGCAACAGTAAGCCATCGTATTTAATAAATGTAAATCAGAGACGGTGTTTTGTCAAACGAAATAATAAAAGAAATAAACAAGATAAACCATACAATACAAATTTCTCAAACTTTCTCTAATATATTGAAAGAATTTGTTTTTATTTTTAATTTTGTATAACCTATTTGTTATGATATTGATTTTAATATGAATACAGTTAAAAACATTCTGTTGAATAAAAAATATTGACATAATAAGATTAAAATGGAAAAAGTATTGAGTTCTAAAATAAATATAAATTTCAGTTGATAGTTATTTCTGGTTCACGCCATAGTTCTGACAGTGGATTTTCCGAAAATTATATTAACTATGTCTTATATTTCTTGTTGGACATCTAAGCTATCTTGGAGGATATTTGTAATCATTTTCAAAAAAAAAAAAATACTGAATTCACGGAATAAAAACATGTTTGCTATCAGAAAACTTAGTTATTCCACTGATTACTTAGAATAAAGGTAAATTTCATTAACTAATAATAGCTTTAAGATAGTTGGTATGAAGACGCTTCTCGAAAAAGCCCAAAACGTGTTACAATTTGTAAACAATTAGTGGAATGACAAAGTTTATTTGTTAATTTGTTATAAAATGATTTTGTCTTTAGTGAATGCCGAAACTATCGAAAATATTCATAATCCATGCATGTCTTTAAAGTCATAACCAAATGTTATGATGTGTTTATTTTTACTTCAAGTTTTTATATAGCCTAACACTAATTCAATAAGGAAGAAACTAAATGAATAGTATGCCTGATCAAAAAAAGTTATTTGTATAATTTATATCAATTGCATAAATATATTCGTATTTTTGTATAATGTTTGGGAACTTTTTTTCTCTCGCCAATATACAAGTTCGACATTCAGGGCTGTGACAAAAAAACATAATACTAATAATATTAAAAGTAATTCAAACCATGTGATTGATTTGAATATTAATGTATTGTAGGTATAATATTGTTACATAATTTGGTAAGTTATCGAAAAAATATGGTTTTCAATCATTTAATATAATAGATAAATTAAAGTCGTTAAGTTATATCGGCTGCATCGGACTAACTTTGTTGGGTGGTACAAAAAATGACTTAAATGTATGAATTAATATATTTCACAAGTTTATTATGTATCCATACATATGTATATATATTTGTCATCAATCAATTTCGAATATTTTCTAGCATTCTGTTTTATTCAATTATAACTTTAAAAAAACAAGTTTGACGGTAGAAAAATGTATTCAATTAAAAAAACCAGGGCTGTGGAGTCGGAGTCGCGGTATTTTGGCCGGAGTCGTGAAAAATGAGCGGCTCGATTTTTTTTTGAAAAATATATTTAATGATGTGTATGTAAACAAAATAGTCAAAAGAATTAACATTTCATACTTGGCTGACTAAAGATGATCTGATGGTACACATATATATAAGTTAAAATGAAATTATTGAAAAAATTCCTGATAAAAACTCTACGTTGCGAAAAAACATGGTTTACCATCTGTATAATGATTCTTAAAAAATATTAACTGTTAATATCTTACCATATCTAATAATTTTCAAGTTTTTTTTCGATTTAGATGACGAACTTTGTTTTTTTAGCAAAAATCTTTTGAAATATAGAAATGATTCAAAACTACTAATGTGAAAAATCTTTTTATTCATCTACTGCTACTATTATATTGAATAGAATCTCTTTTTAAAAGCATTGCCAAATAAATATTTCAAAATGCTTATCCATTAAGCTAAATACTGGTCTTTAAAATAATCGCTATTGGAAAAGACATTATTGTATTATAAATAATAATATTATTTGTAAGCGCATTGAGCAACCCTAACCCTAACCGCTATTTTGCGCAACAACTTTTTTATCGCAAAATAAAAAATACATTTCTTCGATTCATTTGTATGACCAGTGTTTTAAGTTAATGCAGAGTAATATGTGACACGTGCACTCAGTACAAACGTCTTTCTCACACTGACTGGGTCTGCGAAATTTACGGCAAGAAAAACACATCCCCGAAAAATAGTTATTATTTATTGGTATGACAATTTTTTAATTTTTTTTTTGCTTTTAAATGTAAACAATAAAATGTTTTATTATTCCAATTTTTTTTAGAAGTATTTACGATCCAATTATGCTTTAAAAATCAGTCAGAAAAAGTGGGAAAAATGGTACATTTCAAATAGATGTACAATCATTATATTACATAAATTGAAAATTCTGCTCAAATCACTTTCTTAAACAAACCTTTATCTGCATTTCTTTCTAAGACATTAAACTTCGGTATCTTACAATAAATTCTAAAAATGATCAAAACGAAAGCAGTTAAAAAATATTTTGTGAACTTTTTGCCTTTTATTCTTGAAAATATGACTATTTTCATGAAAAAAAAAAATGTAATAGTGTAAAAAAGCGTTTGGAAAATGTAATATTTGAAAAAAAATTTTTTTTAAGTGAACGGTTCACGAGATTTCGTCGATGGCAAACGATCGATTTACTCTGTTTTCAGGCGTAAAGGTACTATATCCTCTTAATTTGGCAATCATACCCAACTCACTTTTGTCATAAATTACTTTGTAAATACCACGCTCATTTGTAAACCAATATAAAAGTGAAGATAAATTGAAACCTTAGATCTCACTTTCAATCTCATAGCTTGAGAGAGAGTCAATTGAAAATTACTTTTAACCGCATAAAAATATTATTATTATTACGAGTGTCCGTAAAGTTACTGCTTTTCTCATTTTCATTTAATACGACAAACGAAATGAAAATCGTGACTTTGCAACTGGCGATCCATAAAATTGTCTATCTACTATAATACTTTAAATAAGAAAGTAGCAATTTTTGTTTGCCAGTTGATAAATGAATCTGTCAACGTGATAACGTTGTTTAGTTTTAATTTGTTTGATATAATCTCAAAAAAATAAATTTATTCTCATTTCTTTTGTTAACGAATATACTGTAATTAAATTAAAATATTATTATAACTTTCATCGACATGAACACAATAAAGTTATTTGACTCAAATATTGCTGACAATAAAATCATTAAACCATCTTCTTCAACTAAAGTGAAGTTAAGTGTTCTTAAAATGGAAGAAAATGTGGAATATGCAGAGTGTTATGCCTCTACTAAATTGTTATATTCTGCTATTTATCGTGTGAGTTTTTATTTTATTTTTTGCTACGATATTGTTATTTTTATTTGTTTTATAATCTAAGTACACTAGCGCCACCATTTATGCAAAAGATAGTTGGGATGTTCTCTCGGTAGATACCGCTGGAGAACATCGCGTGTCAAAGAACCATTTGAACAGACAATAGCGTGTCTGCAGAGATGTCGTTATCTCATTCCAGTTTTCACACCAATTCAAGGAAGACTCATTTATGGTTTGCGTCCAGAATAGAATATTTTTTTAAATAATTATTATTGATTCTTCTCAAAGTATTAAAAATACAATTGCTAATTTCAAAAATAGAAGATTTTCGAAAGACTTTCGATCAATTAAAAAATAATATTCGTTTGTATAAACTGCATCCAAAAATCATTTATATAATTTTGCTAACATGCATGAAAGTGCATTCGATGAATAGTTTTAGTACTAGCTGTAAGATGGCTCTACATTAATAACAATGTTTTCTCTAGTGTCACAAAAGATGAATTTCATTCAATTGTTGTATGTACATATTATTGTTTTCCAATTTAAAATAAAAATATATAATATCTCCTATTTAATGGGTAACTAAGCTCATTTTCAATATTAATATTTAAAACACTTTGTATTATAATAGGTATTAATAACGTAAACAAATAATAAGCTACTTTTTCTTTGTTGTTGTTTTTTTGTATACGTATTGGAATAATATGTTTTTACGGTGTTGCTAGAATAAATTAATTAAGATATTGATTACTTGATAAAAAAAAATATCGTGTTTATTATTATTCGTAGAAATACGTACATCACGTCTTATTTAAAAATATAGTTTTTACGTTATTTTAGATCGTAGATTTTCCAATGCCGTATCCATTTTTGTTTATTAATGTCAAGTTTCTTATGGCTGGTGACTTCATTTTTTTTGTTATTAACAGTTTCAAACATAGTTTTTTTACGACCTTAGCCAATATAATCTCTCCAGGGTCACTTTTGTTTCTGATCTGATTCAGTATCCATAACTTAGGCTAGGAACATACATTGTAAGATTAGGTACGTGTACAAAGTAATATTCGCTTCGACTCGGTCGGCTTAGAACAAAATGTAAGACGTGAGCTGTAAACCAGACCAAAACGATCTTTTGAATTGAATTTCCCAATCACTGTCACTGACATTGTTTATTGGCAATATTAAAATTAACTTTGTTTTATTATTATATGTAAATCAATTCATTAAGTCAAATATAAGCAATCTTATTCTATCTCAGTATGAGATTCATTGATTAGATTAGTTTTACTGCTAACGAAAACAATCCTTCGATTGAATTCCAATTGGATTCTCAGTTATTCATTTGTTGTCTCGCTCTAGAAAGCCTTATTTGATTGGAAAATAAGCGATTAGTTATAGCTTAAATATATTTACCGAAGCAAAAGAGTAATTCTCTTTCATTTCAAATATTTGGTAGTTTTTATTTGTTCGTTCGCAATGTCTGATACATAAAAATGTACGCTTTTTTTAAATACATGTACAGTGGAACCCCTAATTACACTACCCCGAATTACGCGCTGGCTTGAAATATTCGCCACAAATCCCTCAATTGCACTTTCGCATTGTCGTTGCTATGAGACGGTCGTCTGTGCGGCGCATACTGTCAAATGTTGGCTAGCGTCTGTGTATTCAACACGTACCAGGCTATACTCTTATAGGCGGGCGACTATTTATGTGTTGGATTTTGGCGTGATTTGCATTTTATCGCCCATATTTTTCTTTTGTAAAACTAAGGGAAATCTTTTGCGATTTTTTTTTTTGCGGAAAAAACCAAATCCGTATTTTTTTATGAGATTCAATCCTCCAATTACACTACCCCGAAATTATACTGTCCCGACTTTAGTGGAAATGGGGGTTTTACTGTATATATAATTTCTAAAACTCAAAAGTAGCAGGCTATTTTTAATTGAAATATTTTGATATATCAATGGAAAATTAATCAAAATCATAACTTTGTTTTATTTTTCATATTCAACGAATTAAATTATATCAATAATAACACTCTTGCTTAAAATCTAGAACAGGGATGGCGAACGAGGGACCCGCGTGAGAAATTATCTGACCTGCTTGAACTTTTAGAAATAAATTCTGAAAATTATGAAAAACGAGTTTCTGTGACAATCTGGATAAAAGTATACCAAATCGCGGATTTCAAATTTAAAAATTTCGCTAAAAAAAAAACGAGCTTCTGTGACAATCTGGGAAAAAGTATACCAAATCGAGGATTTCAAATTCTTCGGTGAGCTAAAAAAAAAAAAAAAATGAGCTTCTGTGACAATCTGGAAAAAGTATACCAATTCGGGGATTTCAAATTCCTCGGTGAGCTAATCTCAATCCCGGGATCGTGGCATGATTTTTTTTTTTTAATTTAATCAATTTTGACCCACTTGCGAAAAAGGTTCACCATCCCTGATCTAGAATGCAGTTTATCAGATTAACATTTGGTCTATTGGACTTGGATATTTATGACGTATTTTTTTATAGAGTTGACCCGAAGTCTCGAGAATCTTAAGCCATATTAAATTTTCTTCCAGTTAATTTCAAGAAATATCCAATTAATTTATGATTAGCTATAATGTCAAAAAAATCCTATACTTGTTGCAGAAACTGGGTAGAGTCTGAGATGCGAACCCTTATTCGGTATTTGACTTTACTAAAAGTTTTTATTTCTTTCGCGCTTAGTACGGTCAGCTAGTAAGGTGAAAAGACCCTTTTATCTGCCGTAGATAATTAAAAGTAATTACCTAGCACGCCAGCTATAATTTGCAACTATTAAATTTAATTAATTATTGACGAGATAACTCGTCTCTGGCATGTTGATCAAGGAAAAATTTAAGCAGCCATCGAGTTAAGGGAGACTGGCCGATAACATTTTATAAAAAGTGTTTAATTCTATTCAATGAGTTAATATAATGGTATATGTATAAAGTAAGACGGAAAAATTAAAACTAATCTTTAAATATAAAAATCAAAACATCGCTTTAGTATTGTGAATCGGGGTATGCACGAAATGCAGCGATGCAGGGTGTTGCACTCGGGCAGGTGTCTTCGAATCGTGTCTGTGCTCGTGTGCACGTGCACGCTGCTTTGACTGGTGCTCACGATAGTGTGCGTGCCCACACCTAACGTAGTATGAGTATTAACGAAAATGCATGTGTGAGTGAATGCAGTTGGATGAATGTATGCAGTCACATGCATACAAAATTGTCAGTGTGTGTGCGAGCGGCAGCATCCTAATCGAAATTAAAGTAGCGTAATTTAATGTCTGGGAAATATTTTTTTTAATACTTTTTAAGTTAGTTTTCAATGGAATTTTTAAGACAACATTCTTTTCTATCTCCAACGATTGCTTACACGCGTTTCAGCCATGCCTGTTACTAATGTGGAACATATCAACGTTCGCTCAAATAAAATATAATCAGTGCTAAGATTGTAAATATATCGTAGTTTATTATTTTGTGACATAACACTTTTTTTTGTAATCCATGTCTGTTCCCAATGTGAAGCATATGGCCTTCTAATGGAGGTATCTCAAAAGAAGTTTTCCTACTATAACTTTTTATTAAACAGTCGTTAAACCTTTCTTTTTTCAAAGACAGTAGTAAGGATATAAGGATAAGGCTAGGACAAGACTAGTGGTTAGGTAATCGCTATCGCTACACCCAGTTATTAAAGAATTTGAAAGGGGGAGAGAGTTTTAAGTTTGAAGATATCACAGACACCCATGCCGTCGAATAGAAATCGATCGAAAAAATAATGTTCGAACTGGGACTCGAGCCCGTGAAGTCCGGCACGAAAGCCCACAACGCTAACCGCTGCGCCATATGACCCGACATACACTAATAATGTGATAAAAATACACTCACGTATAAAAACACCACACGAATAAGGAAATTTTGTCACACAATTAAATGAAAATGCTTAACTTAATACATTCAAATCAACGGAAAAATTTCCTGTGTATATTATTTGTACACTATATAGCCAATGGGATTCTACTTAATAGAAAATTTAAATTAACTTTGATTATTCCACGTATTGTGTAACTAACTGTGACACGTGTTTCGCCTCTTTCAGAGGCATCTTCAGACTTACTATCGCAAAGTTTGCTTAAGTAATGAAGCAAGATTGATTCTAACATTTTAAAATTATAAAATTACAAAATGGATTGGGTTTTTTTCCCTTTTAAGAGGAGCAAGGAGGGGGGTGTAGAATCGAAATAAAGCAAACAGATAATGATACTAATTTTACTAATGAGTTGTAAACAATCAGAATGGGATTTTTCCTTTTTAATGGAAGCAAAGAGGGGATTATAAAATGCAAACAAATTTAATCATACTACTAATGACGTTAAACATTACAAACTATTAAAACTAATGAGCTACAATCAATCATCTAGGTTTGTGATTACTCTATTAAGTGGAAACAATTTGAGTAACGGGGAACCGCCTGTGCTATTAAGAATATTATTTAATAATATTTCTTTTTTGTTAAGAGTTTTATTAATTTCTAAAAATTCTAAGCTATTCATCTTTAAACCCTTTTTATTTACTCGGTGGAGTATTTCTAAATTACAAATCTGATTAAAATTATGATTATTTTCTATTAAATGATTGGCAAACTCAGAAAAATTGTTACTTTTTAGACATCTTATTAATTATTATTCCCAGATCTGCAAGAGAGTAATCTATTTATATCGTCATTTAAGTTTGATGAGTATTGAAAAAAAATAAGATTAGTTACAGTTGGTAAATTTCTATACAAAAATATTACCCGACGCTGGATAATATTATAATCGAAATAAATTCGTCTATCGGTGCAATAGATTCCAAGAAATTTAAAAAACAATATGTTGCAAAAGCGTTCAGGCTTTTTGCTTTAAACCAACATCTAATCCCAAAAAAAAATACTTCCATTTCTGTATTTTAAAATAGTTTTCACCACCACTGTCCTACCATACAATTTAATGTACCTGCCTCAACAAGTCTCAAACGTGGCATTATAGATAATAAGATGCAACGTTTTTATTATTATGACATATTTAAATCATCAGCATATAAAAATAATATTAATATTACCTTTTAAATACTGAGCAAAAATTGCTAAGACTATTTAAAGATGCAGGGATGCCACAAAAGAAGAAATAATAATGACATATACATTTTATTAAATAACTAAGCTCAGGGAAACAAAAAACACATTTCATTATTTATATTTTAAGTAAATAGAAAAAAAACGATTTTTAGTGGTGACTGTTATTCAAAATGACAAATAATTCACAGTTTTAATTTCCGATGCTTCAAAAAGATAAATTAATACTGAATTTCTGTATACTACTAAATGGGTTGCGTGAAATACAATAGTATGCTAACTTTCCAAATCGTCTAGATAAGGTGTGTGGGCGCCGACCCCACGCTCCTGCCCCACTACATCGCTGATCATATTCTTAATAACATAAAGTTTTAGCTAGATTATATCAGTTAAGAGATATTGAAGTTTTACGGAAATGTTTACCTTTGGGACAAAGGTTGTTGAAAGTGAAGTAAAAATGTGCAAACATTTAGTTTTATTTTAAAAAATATTGTCGTCACATATATACATTTCAGTAAAATTGCGATATCTCATAACAGAGGAAATCTAGACTCGTTTATATGCTATGAATTATGCGACATGTTTCTTAAAAATGGTTAATGTTAGTGCCATGATTCTCTACCACAAAGTAGCACCGGGCGAACACATTATCTCATTTAAAATAAATCATTTATGTGTTTTAAATCTTCGGGTATATATGGGGTGCATTCGCATTGCAAAATTCTTCTTATTTCAACCATTTGCTAAATAGCAATTATATCTAGTTGATATTTAAGGTAATCTATAATACTTCAACTAAAACGCAAATTTGTCTGAGGTTAATTTTACGACACCGGTCCCCGATCCTATTTTCTACGTTTCGGTACTCGAGTGTTAATAAACCACGTTTTAAACTGTTTTTGTTGATTTTAGGTGGATAACAAAATAAGAATAAATACAAACACATAATATTATATTGTGCATTTAATTTAAAATTTACGACCGTTTTCACTAAACTAGACAAATATATATATGATCACATGAAAATGTTTTTGGATTTCACGTTTTTTTATAAATAAAAATATACAATGACGTTTTCCGTCAATATATATCGAGGTGTCTTTTCATAGTTAGAATTCCATGATAAATAATTCTGTCTTTCGTGTTATGACATAAAAGGTAAATGCTTATAAATTCTTTCTTTTTTTTGCATGACCCTGTTCGAAATGAAAATGTGCAACAAAAATACCATATGAAAAAAAACATACCCACAATATTATTATCGTACTCTAAACTCATTTTCAAACTTGTAACATCATAAAAAATGGCGCAATGTGTTGCCGGATCGCGCACGCGCCCCGCAAGCCATGTGTGCCATCTAAAAAAAAGCAAACAGGCTATCAAAAAAATATGTTTGCCAACCAGGTAAGTTTATGTTTATTATTTTCTACTCTTTTATCAAGCTTTCATAATATTATTTTAGTTGGAACTTGGGCACGCGTTTAATATCAAAATGATAGACAACACACTGGCGTGCATACGTAATTATTTATGCGCAACGGAAAACATGCGGCTTATTCGCAAAGTTAGTATGATGTTCGTATTATTTAAAAAATATATATCTTTAACACGGAAGCAATACCAGTAAATAAGTAAATCTGCTATAAGTTTTTTATATTGAGTATTTGTTATATGTGTGACACCTAAATTCATAAAAAATTCTATTGATTCGGTAGTTCATTTGTTGTAATTATTTTTTTATAAAAAAAATCTAATCAACGCCGTTTTCGGTGCTGTGGTAGTGTTCCTTTGAGAAAAATATTCACACTTTTGCGAAATCGCCTTTCATATAAAATAAACCAAATCGAATCACATGGTTATGTATCGATACGAAATCAACTGGTGACAATGTCTTAATTATTAGTGTGTTTGCTTGTGTCTTTTCTCCTTAAGTTTTCATATGAAACTTCGTTTAATTATCTTTGAGTTAATCTCATTTTGAATTAAAGATTTAAAATATACCTGGTAAATAAGCAATGAGCTGTTATGTCAAATATTAGTTGTTTTCGTCTGAAAATAAATAATCGAGTTAAAAAATGTATAATCTTTTTAGTATTTTTAATGCATTCTTACAATTTATTATTTAATAAAACAACAATTGAGTCAAATATAATTCGTCAGCTGAATGCAGAACTAGGATAACTCGACGGTAGAAAGGCGAAAGGAAGTAAACCTCAGTTTTTTTTCAGTAGCTGTTTTTGATAATCACATCATGTTTACAGCTTAATACAAGTTCGAATAAAAGAACGTATGCTGCAAATACTGAATTAGTATGTAAATGCGACATAAATCAATTATTTATTCAATAGACAATTTAGTAATATTAAACTGTAGTAAAAGACAGTGACTAAATACAGTAAAATTAAATAATTTCAGGGAACCTGGCCCTTTGTATCTAGCACGCTATTGCAATAGAGTGACTCACTAAAATACAACACCTTTAATTTGTTTAAATAATGCCTTTGGTTGGATTATAAAAGGACAATGTCTGTGTTTAAACGTTCGTCGCGGGCCCATTCATGAATTTATGTAAATAATTTATAAAAGATGTATAGTTTCTGTAATAATAATTATATTTATTCGTCTTACCTCGGTACACTGTAATAATACGTAGGAAGGTACTTTGGCCCACTAACAAAGCTCTCACAAAGCTTTCACATAGTAATTATTGTTTGGTTATGATTTTCATAGAAATGAAAAAAAAAAAATAACAAAACAGGTTGTATTATTTTAAACAGTAAAGCGACTTTTATTCCAGTATTACAATATTCATTTTGCATTTGAAAAAATGTTGTTACTGATGAAAACGTATTCTCTGATTATCATTGCTACCTTTAACTCGTTTAATTAATGGCATAAACCAGTGTTTATTTGTGCCTCGCCCCACTTTAACGCTTCAAAAATCTCTATGTCCCCCTACCCAATCAAAATTTCATAGTTAAGTTCCTAATAAATTCGGAATATAAATAATTGCTTTTAATAATAAATGCACATAGTTTCCTTAACTTTTGAGAAAAACATACATCCTCTCCAGCAATATGATTTTTCTATACTTTTAGACTAGAGATTTCATATCTAGCTTCAAAAAATATTTTCGAAAATGCGTTGTAACAAATATTAATGATTCGCGCATTGCCACCCAAAACATCGAAATTGATAGTACACCCTACGCTGGGAAACACCGGCATAAACTATTAGGTTAAACATAAAAAATATATAAAATAGGAGGTATATTTTTTTCATATTTGGCATTACGGCTTACAACTCATTCTTATTGAGAAAGATAACTCAAAAATTCAATCATTGAATAAGATTGCGAATCGGGTATTAATAATTATCATGAATAAGATAATATCAAAAATAGTCATAATTTCATACCGGCCATACTCCAAACTCTGCAAAGGATTTTCTAAAAGGAGTCAGTACCGCTAAGCTGCAGTGCAATGATTTGATCCAAAGATCCTTGATACGTATCATAAAAGCATTAGCATTAATTTGCAATAAATTTTGTTTGACATCACGATCGTCTGACCGGTATTGCTAAGCGGAGCTTTTTCCGTTTATCGACAGAAAAAAACACCTGAAAGCAATGACTTTCTTATTATTTTGTGACAGGTCGTTCAATGAAAACCATAATGTACCATTCGAAATTCGAATAGATAATGGGGTGAGTTTCCGCGGCAACTGGAACACAAAGGCCGTCAAGTGCGAAACAGTTTCAGCGGCCAGTGACACCTAAATTTAAATAAATTTGGCAATGATGGGTTAAGCATTGTCAAATACCTATATACTTACCTACCTACCGTCGCCCGTCTAGACACGGTGACATAATTTTCAACCGGACGCAGCGCGCGAAATTCGCTAACGAATTCATTCGCTTCTGAAAACGAAGCTATTTAATTATATTTTTATTATTAGTATTTTGACAGTGTGAATAAGTGTTGCCATTGTCTTCAAATTTCAAATATCCCTGCTCTATTGTCAAATAATTTATTATCTATCAACGGTACCTGACTAATAATTTTCAGAAGCATAAATTATTGTGAACAAACGAAATCTAACGTAGCGAAATAATGTATTTCCTCTACGCTTTATGGGTTATTTTCTTCGCCACAATAATTACACAATAATTTTTTTTTAAATAACAAATAAAATAATATAGCATGACATTTTAAAATATTACATATAGTTTTTATATAACTAATTATTTGAAAATATTATTGATAACACCTAGTTTTAATTTTAACGAATCAAGTTAAATAATACTTATTTACCTCCATATTTTATTAAATTTCCTTAGTCCACTGATTGTTGTCATCAATTCTCCATTGAAAGTGGTGGTAGACAGATTGTTAGAAAAATGCTTTTTGCTACCATTCAAAATATGGTAAATCATGAAATTGATGTCGAAAATCTCCTGTACCTAAAATGGAGTGTTTGATTTATTATGTTTATACTTTTATTGAGTATTTAGAACAATGTATGTCTAAAATATTCAGGGTTTTTTAAATAGTATATTACAATAAAAATATGCGCATACCTTTATATAGATAATGTTGTTACAGAACTTAATCCTGAATCAATAGAGTAATGCGCCATACAAAATATTTTATTTGAATTATTTTATTCGAGTCGCGAACGTGTTGCTAAGCGCCGGCGGATCTATTTTGCGCCCCAAGAGACGTCAGACAAATAATTGCGATTCCGGCCGCCGACGGAATTCCATTTCCACATTACTTGTTCAACACTTCCGTTACGGAAAGGTTTACAAATTCAAGTCATTTGCTAATTATTTACAAGACTTCCGAATTCGAACCTCAAGTCATAGATTGAGAATGTTCCAATTTCAAATTTTGTTTATTTGACAATGTCGTTTAATATAATGGTATTCGAATTTCGAATTTCTTACTCACAGTTGAGTGGCCCAATTTATAATAATCATGCATGTTCTAAATTCGTCTTGGACATAATAAATATTCGGAATTCAAATTTATTATTTGAAATAAATTTAATATTGTATTGCCAGTCAACAAATTTTGGCATTGAACCGACGAAAATTTTCTAAATTTAAATTTAATATTTCATACAATAGAGGGCATAAAATAAGAACAAGGTTAGCGGTATTGGGTGATGTTATTATTGAAACGTACGCAATACCAAATTTTATAACCCTATGAGAATTAAAAATTTACGATGAGTGGTGGTGAGTCAATAACATGTTGTAGTTACTAGCTATAGCTGTCGACGAAGAATTCATTGGTCTTATATTACACATCCTACTATCAATATCAGAAAATATTAAAGCCGTTCCAAACTACTCAATATACCTTTTTAAAATATTTTTAAAAATAAGCACTTTCTTCTATACGCTATTATACAAAGTTAGCAGTAATGTGCCAAAGAAAAAAAATAGTAATTGAATCAAAACAATATATAAACGGCTGTGTACGTGAAACTTCAAAATACGCTACATTTTTTTGCCCCACCACCAGCCATTATGATTATATAGCCGCCGTTTCACGGCCGCCTTTCATAACGCAATTACGATCAATAAAAGAAACTATTTTAATACTCATGTTCGGTACATAGCTGCACGGGATTTATATTTTAATCATAAATTAAAATAATAAAAGTATATCAAAATGTATATCAAAATATCTTAATTGGGTATGATATTGGTTTGAAAAAAAAATCGATACGCTGGCCATTTTTTGATCGTGTTTTTTAACTGACAGCCGATTTTCAAAATGGCCGACCATTTACGGCTAATTGACCGAATTATTATAATAATCGATAAGATAGCCGGCTTGTAAATTTCACGGCTCATACGCTCCAGACGCGTCCGAAACGTTGCCGGCTTTTCGAACACAGGGTGTGGGGGTCGCGTGCCGTAGAAGCCCTTTCATACCTTTTTGATTATGCCTTCCTTCTTTGCACATGGCAGTATTTAGGTGATGTATAGAAGTTTTTTTGTTTGCCGATCTTCGGGCAGGGTTGCAACATTCGTAATTTAAAGTGGATGCAACAAAAAAAAAAGAACGTTTTCCTTTAAATTACGTTGCATTGACATTGACATTAATTTAAACTAAAACATCAATGGAGAGAAGAGAATAAAACACTCTTTCGACTCATGTTGTAACATTTACTATGATCAAGACTGGTTTCGCTCATATTAAATGAATGTGGAATTAGTACAAGAGAGTATTTTATTTTTTAAATATAATTTCTTTTTGTCAAATATTGACAGTCAACACCTTAAAACTGAACAATGGAGAGATAGGTAAAACATACACGTCATATACGATATTTAATCATCATAATGACTTACCATATCACTTTTACGAGAATTAGCTGCAGTATATTATAATATATTATTATCATCAAAAATCGTTAATCTTGAAATATTAAAAATATACTATTTGTAGTTGATAAGCTTATCAATACATTTTTTTAAAAGAGATTTCAGATAAACGAATAAAGGTCCTTTATTGAACATTACCCAGTATGGTACCATGGGAGAGGTGCGTTTATATAAGTAAATTTTGTATTTAGTCTTATAAATCTATAAAAGTAAAAAAGTTGATTTCTGATCTAGAATATAAACATAAATGTTAAGTAACCTTAGAAAAAACTACTTAATATTTCAATTGGAGAATATAATAAATAAGGCAGAAAAAAAACAGCAATTTTCCTTAAATTTTGCATTCAATTAATTTTTTTTCAATTTTTTCTGTTCCTTTGGCAGCCCTGCTTTAATGCCACATGTCGATATTATTTAGTTTAGTGGCAAGAAGTGTGCCCTATGTAGCATCAGGCGCTTGTGTCAAGATGGTCAGGGATCGAATATCAAAATGTGTTCAATTTTCAGAGCATAATGTCTCTTGTCAAATCCTGCGGGGTCAATGTGTTGCCAACCACCGTTATTTTCAAAAAAAAGAACTTCTAATATTACCCAAAATCTTTTTCGACAATGGCCTCCTTGTAAAAAAAGAAAAACTACTTACCCTTACTATATTACTTATGCACAGTACATCCCTTAGGCTTAGAGAATCGTAATTCAGGACTGTCTTCAAGTATTAATAGTCCCTTAATTATCATAGTTGATTATCAAATTACGAGTAATCAATAATGAAATAACAATATGAATATACTATTCAAAACAAGCCTAAAGATTACACCTTAAAAGATATTAAAAAATTGATTTAAATAACTGAAAACAATAAATGCATAACGTTGTTATTTGCAAAATAAAAATACGTTTCAATTGAATTACCGATAAATTAAATAAATAATAAGAGAGTCAATGTTTTAACTAAATTAACATAATATGGCGAATATAAATGTAGCACAACAAGAATTTTCAAATTGCGATGAAATTCTATCATATAATAGTTAATTAGATGACTTTGTTATTATATTTAGTGTGTTACTAGTTCTTACACGTGTTTCGCCTCTTCGAGCAGCATCCTCAGACTAGCTATCGAAAGTTACGACATTATTTATTCGTTTAAATTGTATTTCAATCATTTAACTGACTTCAAACCCAAATATCAGTTGATACTTATTGATTCCAAGAGTATTTTTTTAATCCTCGATTTAAAAAAAATCCAATTTTAAGAGTCGTTCTAATAACTAAAATTCAGCATTCAAAAATACTTTACCTAGTTTTCTTCTTCAAATCGCTACATCGGATTTAAAGCCACGATTCGTTTGAAAATAAATTATTTAAATTTATATGTTTTTTTTAGCCATGTCCGCTCCCAATGTGGAGCATATGGACTCCTAAATTTATAATAGTTTAATGTAAATAAATTTTCTTATTCGATCATTTTTTTTTTTAAATAGTTTTCAAAATCAAAGAACAAGTTAGTCTTCCAAAGGTAATATCTGGCCAGACGTTCCCTTCTCCTCCCGCTAATCCTGCACCCTTCCTCGTCAGACCACTTAAAAGCAGCTGCCCCAAAGCAAGCACTTGGGGGTTTCTATAAAAAAATATCATATCTGCATTCGCGTATGTACATAATATACTGAGGTAAACTACCGGCTCGAAGCATCTGCGTTTCCATCTCAAACTGTGGGGCTATAATAAATATTACATTGTTAAACATAAAAGTATTTAGTTAACGAACTATATTTTTTTCGAATACTATTGATTGTCATTTCGGCAACACGTCAGAAATATGTACACTTACTTGTCAGATGTACATATAAAAATAAAACATAGCTATTTAGTATTCATTTCAAAATTTTACTTAATGAGCGAAAATGGTTCTAGTCTCTTTCAAATGTCATAAGAATGATTGAACTAAAAAAAAAAAAATTTTTTTGTATAAAATTCGAATCGTTCGAATCGTTCGAATCGTTCGAATTTTCTACATTTCCGAGTTTCGCCTTTCGGAAAATTCATGCATTCAAATGCACGATTGACTTTGATCTGGCGTTAAGTAAACAGTTTTTTCGTGTATATATAATAAAAATACTTAAAAGAAGATTTTATACCCAAGTTTTAAAAATGTTGATTCCGATATGACTTAATTTTACAACTGATTTTAATTTATTAATTCTAAATAATCGCATTCAGTCTTTAGAATTTCAACATGATAAATCAAATCAAAAGGTCATATAACATGGAATTTTCTACTGATTTTGATCGGATTTAGATGTTAAAATTCCATCAAACGTTTCTCGTCGAAATTTTAAATAAGTTATATTTAAAGTGGTACAAAAAAGGCTGCCGGAAAAACCTGCCCGAGCCTGGGTTTTTTCGTCGCTGAATCATGCGCGAACGTAACCTCAAAATGTTTGCGGTAGCTATCAAGCGACCCATATTTTTCATCTTACAAGCCGCCAAGCAGCACGTGTGCATTTCGCACGTGCATGTGTGTGCGACGGGGCTGCGAGTGTGTGCACACACTGCAAACATAGGATTTTTTCTTAGATTCAAGTACACACCGATAAACTACTCCGCTTAATAATTATAAAACATTATAGGGCAGTTCTCACAAATGAAAGAGATTGTCGTCAACCAGGATTCATATATAAAACATCATATTTAATTAAATCAGTTTTCATCCACAAAATACTCCAGTCTATCATAAGTAGGGAATCCAAACCCGAGCCAAAATGTTGATCCCGGGATTTCGGGATTAAAATTTTTCGATCCCGGGATCAGTACATTTTTTTAAAAAATAATAAATGATAATATTGGTGAAAAATAAATTAAAAAAAATATTCTATATTATATTACCAGCTGTAAGCTGCCAATACGTTACCAAAAAGCTCTTTTAATCTCAGTTATTCGCGATTTAGAGGTGAATGAGTGGATTTTTTAATTACTCGTAAAAAATAAGCGAAATCATTATTAAACTAACTTAATATGCAAAAATACTAGATATAACTTAAAATGGTTAATTTCGATAACTGAAAAAAGCAATTACCTATTTCAGACTGCAAGAATGAAAATTTATAAAATTGCTGTCTATATATATATATATATATATATATATATACATTCTTAATAATTTTATTGAAGTAAATATACGTCATTTAAATATTTAAATATTCCCAGAGTACCAAAGCATTGATTGTTTCGCCATTTAATCAAAGGTTTCGGTTTACGGTACAAAATGAATGTTTATGAACAATTCCGCAAAACAAACACTATTGATATCTGGTTACATTCATTGATGTAGAGAACAAAGCGAAAAATAAATTAAAAAAATATCTAAATAAGAGCTTTATAATAACAAACAATAAATATTGTCGGCAAATGCATTCAAATACAGTACACGTGCGTATAATGCATTGAAGAAATTTAATAATTTGTATCAAGTTACCTTTTCGGCTGCGACACGCTCTAATCGTAAGTCTTATCGCAAAGGTAAAGTCTTAGTAACAAAATTGGTTATTGTTTATTGCATATGCTTGAACTGCCGACTTGAAAACCAACACGTTTCTGTTTTAAAATCAATCCCGAAGTTTCGGTATCATGCCTTCTAATCCCGGGATTGAAATGTATCGAAAACTGTACGGGATCCTGGGCTTGGATTCCCTAATCATGAGTCAATCAATACGTTTCTATATAAAATAATTCGTGGTAATACAAAAGAAAGTTAACTCGTTTTAAATACGTAGTAAGACATCGAAGAGAATTCTTTGAACATTTGTTATCAATCTCAAACCCCTGTATATTGCATTCAAATATTTGCACGGTTGCTCTTCGTCAACACGTCTTAGTTCATTATCAACAGTGCCGGCGCTAGGTTATTTGGCGCCTTAGGCAACGGTTATTGGCGCGCCCTCTTTTTAACAAATCGTCCGATTTTTTTCGAAATAATGAAAAAAAACAATTCGGGATCATTTTAAATATGTTTTTTTCTATAAATCCATGTCCACTCCCAATGTGGAGCATATAGCTTCCTAATGGAGGTATCTCAACTGAAGTTTTTCTACATGAACTGTTTTTTACTCAGTCGCTCAAACTCTCTTTTTCCAATCATATATAATACAGTACGTAATTGCAACTAACATATACAAACATCAGAATAAAATATTATGTACTATTATTTATTATTATTATAATATATAAAAATAATTTTAATACTCCACTTATGCGCCCCCTAATAGCTTGCGCCTTAGGCGGTTGCCTAGTTTGCCTGCATGGTGGCGCCGGCTCTGATTATCAATTATATTTATAATGGCATCATTATCTGGATTATATGAAATTTGGATAATATTTGTACGCTCTGGAGATAACCAATTGAAGTTTTTGTCACGGCTTGGTGAATTTATCGATTGTCGTTACTATATTTTGGAATCAAAGCGGTCTCTTTAGAAATGCCATCAAAGAAAACACTGGACCGTAAATTTTCTTAGGATTAGGTAAATTTAGATAGAAATATTCTTAAGTAATCGTTACGTGTATTTATCTTGTCAAGAAGTTATTGAAATAGATTAATCTATTTAGATTAAATAAATTATGTTATTTTCACAGAATATACTATTCTGATTGTGATAGTAATCTTTGGTTTTTGTCCAATTTCGAGCCACAGTCGTCTCTAATTTTTTAAGCAGTGTATTTTTGTAAAGTATTTGTATCGGGCATATAAATTTGGTGTCCAGCTAATAGTAATCTTGACAAAATTTATACATAATATAATGATTTTGGATGCAAGTATTAGTTCACTAGGATTGCAGTTCTAGTGACCTGCAATCAGAAACAGATTAATATAATATATATTCACGGAGATAATCACAGTGATTGTCACTGTGAAGTATCCGTTTTACGGAGGAGATGTTGATAGAAAACAACACAATATTCAATAATATTTTTTGAACTTAACGCATTTCCATAATGGATTTTGGCCAATTCAGTCATTAAAACTGACACTTAGGCACTGAACACTAAATCATTGATAACTTATGTATCCCTTAAGTGCGACTCCTGGTCGCTTCCTTCGTTTATATTTGTCAAAAATGAGCATGGTGCAGTCACAAAGGTTCGTCGCGTCTCCCGTTTGCCATCTGTCGGAAGCAGTAGGGCCCCAAACCTGGCACACGCCCCATTTTTTCTCGACTTAAAGCCCAAATAATAATTTTATTTCAATCCACAATGTAAAGATGAAGTGAAAAAAAGCCTACGTGTTTCCTCCGAAGCTTGTTCTTTTAATATTTGAACGGTGTTGTTGGTGAGGATTTTTTTATCTGGAAACACAGATGCTTCCTATTCCAAGTCTATTATAATGTTTTTTTGATAGTGCACCTATGGCATGTATTTTTTTTAAAATAAAAACACGTACGATGAACTTAAATAAAAACGTTTTGTATTACACTGGCTGCACCCTTTCTGCTGGTACAGATGAACACAAAAGGTATTTTGTTTCGTCATTACGAAATCAAAATTAATTTGAACCGTTCCCCAAACGTCAATAATTGCATAATTTTATTCATAATTTTTTTCATACATATAAGCCTTCCACCAAGAATCGACGACAATTATTCTCTAATATAAATGATGTTATAATATTTAATTATTTTGTTTGCTGAAGAACCAAAACAGTTTAATTCGTACAATAATATATTGATTATATGATCTTCAAAATATCGATGCTCTAAAATAAATAAAAATTTCTATTTTATGATATTTTCCGATTTTTTAAATGATGATATGTATTTAAATTCTAAGACCTGCAGTTTATTTATTGGGTTTTGCGTTTAGTTTCCCAACTAATAATTAAAACAAATCAAAATTAAAACTAATTCAGATTCTAACTTATAACAGAAACTAACTTCTAGACTTATTATAGTATTTTATCTTACATTTCCTTATATATTAGCGAAAAAAGAATTTACTGATAGTCAGTTCATGTTCATACGTGCAATTGTACGTGAAATTTTAAAAAAAATCAAATTTAATGTTCATTTATAAAATAGTATTTCGACAAAAGACTTTTAATAGGAGCTGTTTGCTACTCAGCCGACCAACCTCATAAAATTTATAAATTGGTATTGCCTAATAAATAACGTGTTTTTTACACGTCAATTTATTTGCAATAATTTATTTATTAAAATTAATAAAAAGACAACTTGTATAAATGTTTAAATATCATTATATTTTATATTAGATACGATACATATAATACCTAAGTGCACAGAGCAGACCACGATATGAATTTTTAATACTTATTTTATATTTTATTTGTAATATTCGTAAACTAATATGAATTTCGTTGCAAGATCGAGTGACTCGAACGAAGAAATTTACAAGAAATCTTCGAGTCAAACCACAGTGACTCATTTACTATGTCTAATAACAATTATTTATTACTTTTAAAACACTCTCAAAAGAATAAACACAAAGTTACATACATAAATCAAAATTATACTAATATCACAATTTTTTCACTGCGTTTTAAATTACTACACTTAGAATTCTTAGTCGATCTTCCCATTAGGAAAATTAATTATTTAAAATTAAAATGTTTTTCTAAAATCACTATTCACTCACTATTTAAACAGAAACATGGCTTCAAGTCAGCCTTTTATTGCTGAAGATATATTATTTTTTTACATCAAAATTCAAAACATTCGTCCATATATTCTTCAGAAGATCTTTTGCTGTTTTCATAGTTGTGGTAGTTGGTTTCGTCCATCAAAAACTGGCAGTGACCAAAGTGCCTCTTGTGTTCTTGCCAAGGGTCATCTTCTGGTTCCCATTGATAGACTCCTCCCCCGCAGTGGAAGCAAAATGTAACGTCTTTGTTGTGAACGTAAAAAAATCCTGCGTGCGCGAGGGATTTCGTGGTCTGTCGGTTTTCGACAGGGAAATCCCGAAAAGTTAACAATCTTCTATTTATACTAGAGAACAAGATGTGCTTGGCGACTGCTACATCTCCCATTTTTAATTCTTGATCCGAGTAAATTTACGCGAAAGAAGTGTAAAGAAATTGAATATAAAATTGTTTAAAAACAGCTTATATACTGAATATGTATATTTTATCTTCCTAAAAGATAAAGATACACTTTATAACAAAATCGCTATCACAACTCAATTACAGTCATTACTAGGGAATCCAATCCCGGGATCCCGTACAGTTTTCGATATATTTCAATCCCGGGATTAGAAAACACAATACCGAAACTTTCGGGATTGATTTTAAAACAGAAACGTGTTGGTTTTTAAGTCGGCAGTTCAAGCATATGCAATAAACAATGCCCAATTTTACTATTAAGACTTTATCTTTGCGATGACGCGCGAGTTTACGATAAGAGCGAGTCGAAGCCAAGAAGGTAACTTGATGCCAATTATTAAATTCTTTCAATGCACTATACTCACGTGTACTGTATTTGAATGAATTTGTCGACAATATTTATTGTTTTTTATTATAAAGCTTCATATTTCGATATGTTTTAAATTTATTTTTCGCTTTGTTCTCTACATCAATGAATGTTACCAGATATCAATGGTGTTTGTTTTGCCGAATTGTTCATAAACATTCATTTTGTACCGTAAACCGAAACCTTCGATTAAATGGCGAATTAATCGATGCTTTGGTACTGTAGGAATATTTTAATATTTAAATTACGTATATTTACTTCAATAAAATTATTAAGAATGTATGTATATAGACAACAGTTTTGTAAATCTTCATTCTTGCGGTCTGAAGTAGGTAATTACTTTTTTCAGTTATCGAAATTAACCATTTTAAGTTATATTTCGTATTTTTGCATATTAAGTTAGTTTGATAATGATTTCGCTTATTTTTTACGAGTAATTAAAAAATCCACTCATTCACCTCTACATCGCGAATAACGGAGTTTAAGAGAGCTTTTTGGTAACGTATTGGCAGCTTACACCTGGTAATATAATATATAATATTTAAAAAAAAAAAAAATTCACCATAAGTATATTTTTTTTATTTTTTTTAAATGTACTGATCCCAGGACGTTTAGTAAATGAAAGTTTCGTGTTTATATAAGAAATAAATGCATCACTGAGTCCAAAGCCATTGCTGGCGAAAAGGATGAGCTCATGGGAATGCCAACAGATTTGAGTAGTGAGCAGTTTCAAGAATTATATTATTTGTTTGTCGGCAAAGGTTTTATGATTATATGATTTTATGATTATATGGGGCATAGAAGTGGAGATGCGGGAAAATTTAATATTTCATTTAAAATCGGAAGACTTTGCAGCTGTGCTCTATTGATTTCTAAAATTTCTTGGAAAAAGAGCTTATGACTGTCCGTATTTGGGTGTAACATTTTTATCCCTTGTTCCTGATTGAACACGTGTCCTTCCAAAATTAAGTGATTAGCAAAATTAGACGTGTCTTTTTTCAATCTAAAGGCTGCCATATGTTCTAAAACTCGGATGTTCAGTGTCCTTTTTGTTTTGCCGATATAAAACTTTGTACAACAAGAGCATTGCAATCTAAAAATCCCGGATTTATTTAAGTAATGTATTTTATCTTTATTATTAACTAATAATTCGAACCTCAGTCGAAATCTTCAAAGTCGTCGAAGTCACCTTCAGTCGAAATCTTAAATTATTTTTGTTACTTTTTACTTCTGACAGTACTAGAGACATTGAAATACCGAGAAAATATATTTAAAAAAAAAACAATAAATACTACTGATTGGGATATGCACTCCAATACATGACGAATAAATTTAAATCGGTATTTCGATATTTCATAAAATACATAATTGTAAGCGAGTTGTATTACAAATAACTATTTCTTAAAATACTAATAAGCTTTTAAACAGGACTTTTGTCAATTTTGGAATTTATTACCTGCATTAGCATCAATTGTATTCATTTCTAATAATTTTATTAAAATATGTGATGATTTATACACATTAATAATTCGGTTTTGGTTATTTTTTAATCCCCAAATACTGTATTTTTGCATTTTGAAAATCAGTATTTTAGTTTTGAAAAAACACCACGTTCCCGGTTTTGATGTCACTGTCCAGTACGTTGCACAATACATATATGCACACTAATCATATTTGAGAAAAAAACATGATTGACAAATATACATACGTTGTCCTACTGAAATATTTCAGGGTCCACGCTCCCAGTTCCATAAGATTACGATGCGCTGGTCGAAACGAATGAGACAATCCAATTATTATATTATATAGCTATGAATCCGCTGCAGTGGCAGCTTCACAATAATATTATTTTCACAGGAAAACTAACTTGCATGCCGCACAATTGGTCAAGAAGCCCATTTCCTCATTACAGATGTGTGTCACCAAAACTACAAGTCGTATGATATCACCATAAACACTAATCCCAGTATCATTTGCCAAGCCGTATATCTGAACCAAAAGACTTAAATAAAACTGCCAACTTAAGTTAGATATATTTTTTATTTTAAATAAAATTTCATAAAAATGAATATGAAAGATTGATGCACTTTAGGAGTAAAAAGATTAAACATTCGATACAGAGACATCTATCAATTATGAAAATTGTTCAATGATTATCTTACAAATATTCGTATATCGACTGTGGAAAGGAAAAAGGACGTAACCAACAGTTTTTTCAAAACAGGTTTTTTTCGATAATCACAATGTATCAAACTTGATACACCTTCTATCAAAAGGACGCAAGCTGCAAATGCCGAATTAGTATCTAAATTTAGCTTTTAAGTTTGAAAAAGATGACCTTGTAAAAAATTAAAACCAAGAAAAAATACTAAAATAAAGGTTTTTCCTAGACAATTTCTTTAATAAATATTAGATTATGTCAATTAAACACCACTTCAGAAGTCTCCGTGCACTTCAAGGTTGTGTATAATTCACATATAACTTCTATTGCACTGCGTGCAAGCAAACTTCTTGGGTTTATTGTTAGACAAAGCAAACCATTTGAAAACCCAACTGTGTTTCGGACGCTTTATGTTTCTTTGGTCTTAAGTAAGCTTGAATATGGATCCATCATTTGGAGCCCATATGAAAGTTCATACAAGCTGAAATTGGAGAGAATCCATAAGAAATTTCTAAGATATTATTATTTCAAAAAATTTAAATTCTTCCCCTTTGATAATTCCTTAAAGGAATACTACCCCACCAAATTTCTTTTAGGAATGTTATCATTTCACTCACTTGAAGCTCGAAGATCGTTTTCAAGCTTAAAGCATTTTTCTCTTCTTCTTCGGGGCCGAGTTAATAATCCTGAAATTCTCATGACTATTAATTTACATGCTCCCAATTTATTCTTACGTGGGCGAAACAATGAGCAAAAACTTTTATTTCTAAAAACTTATACCTCGCTTAGGAGGTATGAGTCACCAGTTCCAAGGGCCGTTCGACTAATCAACGCATTGCCTAGAGAAGTGGACATTTTTGGTGATGGTATTTGTGAACTGTTTGATAAATTTTTCTTTTGTATTTCTTGATTTTTTATGTTGAATTTGATGTACTGTGTATTTTTATTTTATGTTTTGTCTTATTATATTTTTCAAGTGCATGGCGAATTGGCGTCAGCTGTTATGTCATGTACTGTAATTTTGATTTTTAACAATAAATAAATAAATAAATAAATAAATAAATAATTTGCGTATGGCCCAAAATCATTGAAAAAATCCTGTAAAATTTGATATGTGTGAGTTACGCCCTTTTTCCTTTTCACAGTCGTTATGCAATTGATAAAATCTAGCACTGAAGGAAATCTATGAAGTGTATTGCTAACATATTTTAAATTATTTATTTTATTGTGAAATATTTTTTCTTGGAAATTATTCAATTGATATATGAGGAGCAAACATTCAAAAAGTGATTTGTCACAAATTTTGGGAAATGCCGTTTAATATCAGTTCTGAAAATACATAATAAAATCGATGAATGAAAATCACAATTAGTATTCAAAAAAGGTTTTTTTCCTGTAAAAATTAAATCATAAAGTTGACACATTCAAACAAACCGTGATTTCTCCCACACTTAAATCATCATTTCCCAAGCTCTATATCTGTGTGACAAATCACTTTTTGAATGTTTGCTCGTCAATATTTTAAAAATACATACATTATATCAGTAGCGGATACGAGAGGAGGGGCACTGGACGAAGCTAATTTAAGTTAATATATTCTGTATATAATAAAGTGAAATCCCAGTAATAAAAATTCGGAACCCGGTCTTAATCCACAGAAATATTTTTTGTAAAAATCAGAACACATTATTACGTTTAAATTGATTCAATTTTAATCACTATATTTACTAAAAAAAAATCGAAAATGTTCGACCAACGGGCATGCTCTGTAGAAAATCACGTTTGAAATAGATGTTAACTACTTTCATTACATACCCTTCGAAAGGGGATTACGTTCGTGTCAAATTATATATAATAATATATTTATTTTTTTTAATTCGATTTTTTTTAAATATTTAATTTTTACCCGACACCGCCCGGATTCGCCAGGTTTCCAACATATTGAACACGAAAGCGACGGGTTTAAAAAAATAAGTTTTCAAAAATACCTGTTCTATATATAGGTCTATAAAAAATAGACCACGCTTATTAAATAATACTTCAGATATTTTAAAATTTTCATTCAAAAGTAATGATAGAGAATGACTTTAATTGCACATAGTTTGGTGTTGTTTTCCTAAAACGTGACACTCATTGAATCGTTGAGTCAATGATGATTATGGCGAGTAGTTGACCATCATTACCTATTTACTTCGCTGAGTAGGAAATTACGTGGCGACAATTTCTGGATAACATCGGGATGCGTCAGGCGAGATCCTGTCGCGATCCACGATCAACACAATGCTTAGGACGAGTGCATAATTTATTAATCTGTTCAGATGCTATTTAAAATCTTTTTTGTAGATTTTGCCAGCAAACGACCGTAAGTGTTTGTCCTATTAAAGAAGTTTGTATGCGTCAATTAATAATATAAGTCAGTTGATCAATTTCATCACCTTAGGATTAATGCGTTAAATTATTTCAAACATAAGTGAACTTATATCTGCGAATGGCCGACAAAAATTATAACAATATTATAACAATGAAAGATAATAAAATTGAAATAATTTTGATAACATTATGTTTTAGCTGGCCAGATTATAATGGTGAATAAATTATTGTAGTAGGTCAGATTATAGTCACTATATCATAATGTACATACATACGTCAGAATAAATGCTTGTGTATGGCAAAACAATAAAAGTAAAATCTCGATACAAATATGTTGAATGAAAACTGCATTCTTTATAAAAACTAATATCCTTCATTCACTTCTGCGTTACATCCAGTAAAATAGAGTCGTAAGGCTGAAATTGATATTTTTCCAAGAGAGCACTCGAAGTCTTAAAAATTCACTGTAAAACATGATCTATTTACATTAGTTTAAAATTGTATCATCATCTTCAGCGTTTTTTCAAATGTAGTCCAAGGAATTAAGTGCTTTCTCTTTGAAATTGATTAAGTTCCTTTTATGAACATTTAAAAAAAATGGAGCAGAGAATCACAAATTCAACAAAATATTAGGGAAACGAAAACTTTGTAATATCTGAATACTAGTTTTCAGGGCTCAACTTCAAATAATATGGTGAGGAAGTTGATACTTCTCTGAGAGTCATTTCATTTAACTCCTCCATGCTCATGATGCATTCATAGCTAGTTGAGCCATTAAATCATTCAAGCATTTTAAGCATTTATAAATAAAATGAGGGTGAAAATTAGACCTAGAATATATTTTCAAGCATATATACATTTTTTATTATACATAATTATTTTAAGCTTCTAACATAGGTTTAAATACTGTCAATAAACAGTGAAACTGAGATGCCATCATGGCAGGGAACGAGATTTTTTAGGATGGCATGTTACGGATTAAACTGTGCAATTTTTCTAGCTTTTATTTTATTTCAATGTTTTCTTAATATCTTCTCTCCTCGGATGTGAATCGATCTCCGATAGAGTATGAAATGACAAGAATAATTCGTGATATTGTTCGTACTTTTTTTGAAAGATTAAATCTTTATTATATTTGTCACTGCGTGAAGCTTATAAATCACTCTCAAATAAATATAACACATCTACTCGTTGATCTCTTTGGGAAAACCAAAAACGACAAAAACAAAGACATAATTACGACTAAAATGTAAGATAGAGAAATATAATGAATTACAAAAAAATGTTTGTTTTGTATTTTTTTGTTTTCATTTGTTTCTTATTTATAAGACTTCCAATGCTAATTGAGAGTGCATCTCAATAGAAGCTGTTAGAAGTGAGTCTCTTAACCTCTCTCTTCGTATAGTGCAAGGAATAATGAAAGGTTTCAGCTGCTATTAGGAAAGTACTCAGGGCCGGCGCCACCATACAGGCGAAATAGGCAACCGCCTAGGGCGCAAACCATTAGGGGTCGCATAAATGGAGTATGAAAATTATTTTTATGTTCTCAAATAATATAAAAATAGAAGTACATTTTATTTTATTTTGATTTTTGTATTTTTCGTTGTAGCTATGTATCGTATTCTATATGATTCGAAAAAAGAGGATGAGCTACCAAGTAGCAAGCAGTTCACGAAGAAAAACTTCTGTTGAGATACCGCCATTGGGAGGCCATATGATCCACACTAGGAGCGGATATGGATATATATATATAAATCGAATGATCGTGAATTGTTTTTCTTTTATTATTTCGAAAAAAAATGGGATGATTTTTTTACAAAGGGGCGCGCCAATAACCTTTGCCTAGGGCGTCAAATAGCCTCGCGCCTGCACTGAAAGTACTATTCGTCAGGTCCATGGCACAGCGGACAACGTCGTTGTCTTCCGTGACGAATCTCACGGACTTAAGTCAGAATTAAGACAGAATTTTATCAATCAATTTTCCGATTTATGTTCGAAGACATAGGTATTTAAAATATCTAAAAATTCTTTACCACCCTTCCTATCTCTTAATAATAAGGAGTTGCATTAATTAGTTCATTACTGTTTTTCTTTTCTATCCGGATTATCTACGAAAGGGAGAGGTTGAGCGACGAGTGACAAATATTCCTCGTAGAAAAACTTCTGTTGAGATACCTTCATTAGGAGGCCACATTAGAAGTGGATATGGATAAAAAAAAATCGTCAGCTAGTTGTCCCTTCTTCACCTCATTTTCACGATCAGAAAGAGGGTAAGTGCTTAGGTTTTAGATATGAAAACATCACAGACATTCCAAGCTTTAGGATAGAAATCCACATCCTCATCTCAATACTACAACCAGATGACTCTGTTTTTTTGTTTTGGGAAAATAATATTTAAACATTATTTAATTAATCTGTTAAATTAAATAATCAAATAATCTTTAATTTAATATTGTATTGGTATGTGAATATATAAAAGCTTTCGTTCTGATAATCGTATACATGACTCCGCAATCAAGCAGACGAATTGTAGACTAGTCAAAGCATTTGCCTTGGCATTACGATTTTTATATATCATATAATTTGTTTTCATATTACTCGATATGTATTAAAATCCATAACATATACAAATCTAATGAAAAATACTACACTCGTCATCTACAGACTCGCCCGTCACCATGCTGTTACTTGATTGTAATCGGCGTCGTTATATGTTGCGGAAGGTTATTCTTTTGGTCTGATAATTTCAAGTTCATGAAAACCCCACCTGCTGAGGAAATAGTCACAGCTGGATGCCACCGCGAGGGTGAAATGAAGGTTTGTCGCATAACTAAGCAAAATCATTAAAACGTAATCACGTCTTGAAAAGGAAAAGAAATCTAAAGAACAGACTGAGTGGATAATGAAAAAGTTTCTTAATAAAATAGGGTAATTTTTACTTGATGAATTCAACTGCTTAACCTATAAAATCATTCTTCAAATTAAATTTATTAAATATTTTTACCAGGCGTATCCATGATTATTCATATTTCAACCAAAAAAACACCGCTTCTACATCCCATCTCATGCTCATAATTTTATCACGATGTGCAGAACAGAACGAAAAACCTTGTCAAAATAATTTGTCTTACAATAATTTAATTCTGTACATGGATTATAGAACACTATAAAAAATACACTGAACAAACTATTATGTGAAAGCTTAGATTATGTTACTAAGATGTATTTTCTTTTTATTTTCAGGTAAGTTTCTAAGCAATATTATCGCAGAAACAGACGAATGGTTGTAAGTAGGATGAACGATAATAATGGTATGTTTTTTTGATTGTTTCTATGCTCATAACACACTGATTTTATATTATATTCTTCATTCCTTGATTTATTTTCAGCCGTTTTTTGGTCCCAATATTGATCGGATGAATTTGTAAATCATCATCTCATACGTTCGATATCATGACATTCATTTCATCGATTCTAGCTCTTGACTGCACAACAAAATAAGACGTAATATTACCCGATGAAAATAGCTGAAAGCAGCATTAACACCGATTGTCATGAAATATTAATTTAAAATATTACATTCAAACATCCAGCTCAGTTTTAGATTCAAAATAAACAATGTTACAGTACACATGTTTACTTATACTTCTTTCTAGAGCCACTTACAACTTGTAATCAGACATTAAGGCCATATTTGTTCACAAAACAATGCTACCAACTGGTGTATGATTCAATTTAAAAAATCTTCACCTACTTATTTCTCACTATTACGCATAACTCTAAATAAACACACTAGCCTTTATGGGTAAATATTGTTGACTTTATCTGTCCAGAACCACTGTCCTAGTTTCACCTGATTTGGAATAGATATGTACATGGCTATCGAGAAAATCGTTTTATATATTCAATACGAACCGAAAGTATTTCAAATGTGAATATTACACGATCATATCAATAATAGCTTACTTCCTACTAACCACTATAGTTTTAGAGTTCAGGACCGACTTAAGGCAATCAAACCCCGCTAAAAAATTCAAAAAAATGCATCATCGTTGTTTCGACAATATATTTTTTACAATCAGACATAGCTCTTCTAATAACAATTTTTGATTGAACGTTTTTTTTTACCAAATATCATTATGATCAGGGCTGGATTCGATCATTGCGATAATTTTCAATCTAATCACAGACATCCAAACAATGTATTGTTTAGATATCGTTAACCAAATAAAATGATTGCAAGGTAATCTAAATTGAATTTTAAAATGCATATTTTTTGTATATCTGTTTTTTTGTATACCGTATACTGAGCTTCGAGAACAGATGCTTGCGTCGGATAATGGGGGTGAGGTGGTTTGATTTTGTGAGGAATTCAGAGATAAGGGAGCGTACAAGACCGCGTCCCGTCACGTCAGTGGTTATGGAGAGACGTTGGAACTGGTTGGGTCACGTGCTGCAGATGCTTTCGGAAAGCCTCAATCCTGCCTGCCTCTTCTTTCGACCGGTGGGATTCCGGCGTCCCGGACGTCCGTCGGGTACTATCCATAGGATGTACTCGGCGGAACTGAGGGATGCTGGCATGTCATGGGAGGAAGCAAAGACAGGGAAACATGGAGGTGCCGCGTGGCGGCCATATGCTCAACATAGGGAGCGAACATGGCCAAAGAAGTTTTTTTTTGTTGTCCATGCACAGCGTAAGAACTTTTTTCGTTTATTATAAATAAGCACTGTTATAAAAAAATACTTTCGAATTTATTCGGTTTTCCTATTTGGCGGTGGACTTATTGTACCTGCCACTCGGTAAACCTGCCACTAAGAAAAAAAGTACAACAAAAATATTTTTAAAATAATCAATTTTAATATTTTCAACGTAATTAGTGATGTAGACTAACTACATGCATATTTAATCTTGTTTAATTTTTAACCATAACCATAACAGTTAAAATATATGCAGTTCTAGTGAAATAATAAATTGAAATTGATAGTAATACTTATTTATACTAGCTGTAAGCCCGTTGCCCAGCAACGTGAGATTTTTGTTGCATAGTATTTAATTTAATTTAATTTTATGTTATTTTATTTTATGGTATTTTATTTTATTTTATTTCATTTCATTTTATTTTATTTTATTTTATTTTATTTTATTTTATTGAATTTAATTTAATTTAATTATATTTTATTTTAATATATTTTATTTTTATAGTTAGCAGATATTTCGTAAATTATTTAATATTTGGAATAATGTTCAAGTTTGCTGACAACTATTTTTCGTAGTAGCAGAAATTTCGTGAATTATTGAATTTTTGGAAAAAAAAAGTTTGATAACAACCATTTTTCGTAGTAGCCGAAATTTCGTAAATGATTTAATATTTGGAATAATGTTCAAGTTTGCTAACAACCATTTTTTGTAGTAGCATAAATTTCGTAAAATATTGATTTTTTGGAATAAAGTTTAAGTTTGCTAACAACCATTTTTCGTAGTAGCAGAAATTTCGTAAATTATTTAATATTTGGAATAATGTTCAAGTTTGTTAACAACCATTTTTCGCAGTAGCATAAATTTCGTAAAATATTTAATTTTTGGAATAAAGTTAAAGTTTGCTAACAACCAATTTTCGTAGTAGCCGAAATTTCGTAAATTATTGAATTTTTGGAATAAAGTTTAAGTTTGCTAACAACCATTTTTCGTAGTAGCAGAAATTTCGTAAATTATTGAATTTTTGGAATAATGTTCAAGTTTGCTAACAGCCATTTTTCGTAGTAGCAGAAATTTCGTAAATTATTTAATATTTGGAATAATGTTTAAGTTTGCTAACAACCATTTTTCGTAGTAGCAGAAATTTCGTAAAATATTTAATTTTTAGAATAATGTTTAAGTTTGCTAACAACCATTTTTCGTAGGAGCAGAAATTTCGTAAATTATTTAATATTTGGAATAATGTCCAAGTTTGCTAACAACCATTTTTCGTAGGAGCAGAAATTTCGTAAATTATTTAATTTTTGGAATAATGTTGAAGTTTGCTAACAACCATTTTTCGTAGTAGCAGAAATTTAGTAAATTATTCAATTTTTGGAATAAAGTTTAAGTTTGCTAACAACCATTTTTCGTAGTAGCAGAAATTTCGTAAATTATTGAATTTTTGGAATAATGTTCAAGTTTGCTAACAACCATTTTTCGTTGGAGCAGAAATTTCGTAAATTATTTAATATTTGGAATAATGTCCAAGTTTGCTAACAACCATTTTTCGTAGTAGCAGAAATTTCGTAAATTATTGAATTTTTGGAATAATGTTTAAATTTGCTAACAACCATTTTTCGTAGTAGCAGAAATTTCCTAAATTACTTAATTTTTGGAATAATGTTTAAGTTTGCTAACAACCATTTTTCGTAGAAGAAGAAATTTCGTAAATTATTGATTTTTTAGAATAATGTTTAAGTTTGCTAACAACCATTTTTCGTAGTAGCAGAAATTTCGTAAATTATTGAAATTATTGAATTTTTGGAATAATGTTTAAGTTTGCTAACAACCATTTTTCGTAGAAGCAGAAATTTCGTAAATTATTGATTTTTTAGAATAATGTTTAAGTTTGCTAACAACCATTTTTCGTAGTAGCAGAAATTTCGTAAATTATTGAATTTTTGGAATAATGTTCAAGTTTGCTAACAACCATTTTTCGTAGTAGCAGAAATTACGTAAATTATTTAATTGTTGGAATAATGTCCAAGTTTGCTAACAACCATTTTTCGTAGTAGCAGAAATTTCGTAAATTATTTAATTTTTGGAATAATGTTAAAGTTTGCTAACAATCATCTTTCGTAGTAGCAGAAATTTTGTAAATTACTTAATTTTTGGAATAATGTTTGAGTTTGCCAACAATTATTTTTCGGATTTTAAATTATTTAACAATTATTTCCAATAAAAATCAAAAGATCAAATCCAATTTTTCAATAAAAAATCAGTTGCACATTTTGTCCAAGTGTATGAAAAAAGCAAAATATTATTCTATCATATATCCATATCATAATTTGAATATTCTTAATGTATTAAAGAATTCTAACAGATTTTCAAGGTCAGACGTGAAAAGATTCATCATTATGATTCAATTGATCAAATCCGCTCCAAAAAATATTAGTCTCACATCGACTCACACGATCAGACGATTCATTTCGATAGCCCTATAATCATAGTTTGCAATAGTCGAATTAAAGTCTTTGATTATTCGAATATTATGATGTATGGTGATACAATACTTTAGCTCTACACCAAGAAATATCAAATTTTCAAACGTGGCGATATCAGAACATTCACGCCCGGTTTAAAATAAGCCGCTCCCATTGGATAGAACAACATTTCAAAAATGTGCTGTTCAGAATAAATCGAAATCATTGGTCTGTACCTTACTGCGGACGTCCTTACAGACGGACCTTATCGGCTATTAATGTTAAGATTTGAAACCGGGTTACCAATTTTAAAATACCGGCTTTAGAATTTCATAAATTATGGTAAAACGACGGGTTTTCAAAACCGTTTTTTCAATTGACAAGCCCTAATTTGTACGTTTTAATTCGGGCCTGATTGAACTATAGTAATTGACGCAGTACATTTTTGTCTTTTATTGTATTTAATTATGCATACTTTAGAACTTTTACGAATAAACAGTCATTACTTGTTTCACTGGAAATGGTTGAAATAGAAATTGTTGTTTGTCACGCATTTATTGGTTCATATCGAGATGGTTATCATTGATATGGTCACCGATAGATAGAGCTAGTATAGCATGCTTTTGATACTGGGTTCGAATTTCGATTCTTATGTTCCGTACGTATTCGTTTTTAAAGAGAAAAGTTTTTTTTTTCATTGTCTTATGCTACTCATGGTAGTGGTACATAACTATTGCAACTTTTTCTCATAGTGACATGAATGCCGACTATCGAATGATAAATTCTCCCCTGGTGTTTTTGAAATCTTAGAAAATTACTATTTTTATTTATTAAAGAGTTTAACTGTTTTTTTACCTCTGATATTTTTTAGGCTTGGTAGCATGCATGCCGCCTGTGTGGTCGATTGGTCAACGTTGTTGGCTTCGGCTACGGAGGGCCCGGGTTCAAATCCCGGTACGGACAGTTTTATAAATTGATTTTTCAATCGATTTATGAATTTCTGTTCAAAGGCATGGATGTATGTGATGTCTTGAATTCCCCCCTCTCACCCATCCTATCCTATGAACGGGGCGTATCGAGAGCGATCAGCTTACCACTAATCCTGTCTTAGCCCTATCCTTCTATCTCTACTCTCTTTGGAAAAAGAGAGGTTGAGCAACTGAGTAACAAGCAGTTCTCGTAGATACACTTCTGTTGAGATAAACTCCATTAGGAGTCCATATGCTCCACATTGGGAGCGGACATGGTAAAATAAGAATTACGTTAGAAACGTTGATGCAGTGCGAAACGTGTTTAGAATTTTTTTAGTGTTTAGAACAAGTGTTACAAAAGTTCTCTTTAACATATAATATTTATTTACCCTTCGAGGTAAGCGTTAAACAAGTCTTTGCTACTTACTGTTAGAGGGGGGTAGCTATAAGTGTTATATCGCCGCATTCATCAGCAATCTCGTATAATTCTTCGATATAAGCTCTTTTTTTCAACTGGATATCAACACAATAGACAACGCGGTATATCTGAATCTAAAATAGCTACTGAATTGCTGGTTACGAAACTGGTAATCACTGGTTGGCCATACACAGTCAGTCTACTGACACCACTGGTTCACTCCATTTTCGTCGAACAATAATTTACCTTGTACATAATCCAGGTAAACTGCAATTCAAGAATTTTCTTATTCAATTTGAAATACAGTCATAAATACAATTTGAAAATATTTTTATCCATAAATAAAATCCGATTCATATTAGTTTTAGTGAAATGGGTTGAATTTTAGACATCCGATAGAGTGAGTATAAACATAAAGTAACTATAAACAGTCCAACATGGACTCGAGACAGATCCAAAGAAATTTATTGAAAAAAGTATGCAAATTTACAAGACTACTTTATAGACACTGCCAATACTTACAACAAATAAAACACTCTTTTGCACTAATTCCACGTGTATTTAATATGATTTTCCATTGTTGTTTTAATTAAAAATGAATGTCAATGTCAATGAATTAGAGTCAATGAAACGTAATGTAGAGGAAAACTTTTTTTTTGTTATATCCATTCAAAATCACGAATGTGACAACCTTGCGCGAAGATCGACAAAATTTTATACATCACCTTAATACTGCCATGAGCAAAGTAGGAAGGGTACCGGTTTCGCTTACCCCAAGCATAATCAACTGATATATTTATTAATTTTTATTCTTTTTACAAACTTTCTAAGTTTTTTTTATAATTATACAAGAATAAAGACAATATGTATTGTAGTTAATAAAGGTATTTCCAATAATTATAGTCCACTAACCGTCTTTTGTAGGGGTAGTGCAAGGATGCCAAAAGCGGGCTTTGAAACGGTCCTAAATTTATCATTCAATAATTTAGTTCATCTTTATCGAATAAGTGACATAACTGATAAAATGGAAACTGTTAAATTGGGCTTTATTAAATTTGGATGCTGACGTAGAGTATGATATCTCGTTGTTCCAGTACGAACCCTTTATTGTATACTCGTCTAATCGAGAGGGTTGAAGCAATTGAGAGTGAAACGAGTAAGTAACCCTCGCCGGGTACAACCAAGTGTGGAGTGTTGAAACTTCCCTTTTGTTCAAGCCCACCCGGTCGCATGGCCGCTTTGTCGATCCGTCACGAACTCTGGCCTCGTTCAATTTCAATGTAAATAACTAGACGCGATTAGGCCCACAGATCCTGAGACTTTCACACCCTATCTTATAATTTATTAAATAACATATTAATTTACTCCGTCCATACTCACCACTGCATACTCAAGTGGGCATAATTCTTGACATCAGACATTGAAATCGTCACTGGAAATGGTCAATGCTGTTGGGCATTCTTCATATTCGGTAGCGGTATTCACTGGCTCGAATCCTTTCAAAAATTGATGATTTAATCGATTTGTATTTAATAATAATGTATTAGTGATTTCAAGACAAAGATTCCAAGCGATCTGATTGATACTAAGACTAAGACTACTCGTCTTTTACTAGTCAATATACATATTATTTTTTTTCTTTTCGAAAAATGAAGGTTGAGCAGTTAAATAACAACCAGTTCTTGCAAAACAATTTTTATTCAGGTGCTCTATTAGAAATATTTAGCTATCGTCTGGTATATTATATTAAGATAGGCATAAGTTTATTTTATAAAAATGCAAGGAACAATTCTGACTGTTCTGCCTAATTACATGTTTTTGAATGTTTTTTGTGTTTTTTTACGAGCCATAATAAAAAATATTCAATTGAACATCCTTGAACAATTCCTACCTGACAGTAAGTATTACCGTACTGAAAGTGTGAACTTATATAATATTTTAACTTGATCAATAAATCAATATTGAAAACTGAAATTTTAACATTCCAAAAATTCCTCAATTTTTATTTGTATAGTAGATCGATTTTTTTAGATATGAAGTATGTTGATCTAATCTCAGTACAAAATGGAGTTAAAGGTTTTTTTTTTTTTACTTTTCGGCAACTTCGTAATGCTTTTGTTTTTGTGACATAATGTCTTTTCATTGTTTGATAAAAAAACAATATTTTTATGATTACTGATTGATTCATTACGACGCAATTTATTAACCTTCAAATAAACTTGGACGATAATACAACTAAAATCTATATTGATTTGAATTCAATTGAAAATCGCTTTCTTTTTTTACTATATTTGCTCCCAATATGGGTTAACCGTTTGAATACCGCGCAAATAAATCATTAATATGTCCCAGAGATACTGCGTGTTTTTGAGAAAAATAATTTTGTCTAATATACACTCGAATTCGATATTTTAAAAACCTATATTGACTCAGTATAGATACCACTACACATACTCATCAACATATTACTTATATTCTATTGGAATACCAAGTATTTGATTTTTTAAATGTCTTGGACATCCGTGTTCGCTTGCATATGTTCCGGGCACCTGTGTCCGCTTGGTATTCAAGTGGTTAAATCAACTATGAACTACTAATGCAGCGTCTAAAAAGTAGTTGTTTTCGCCTAAAATGAACTGTTATTATATGCTCTTTTTTAAAGGCTTAAGGCTAAAATTATGGGGTTAGGAAAAGACTGGTTGTTGTCATTAAAAAAGACGGAGAGGAATATATCAACAGATCGACTCCTTAAAATAAAATTCAGTAAAGCAAATTATATAATTATTTGCTAAGTAAGCATCAGAGTATCAGATATCGAGATCAATAGATCGCAATAAATCTTTAAATTTGACAGAAAAAATATTCGAGGTATGAGTAATAAATATTAAAATAAAATATATGCTGTCTTTGAGAAACGTAGAACTAGATGACAATCTTTAACTCAGCGGCGGGCGCGAACGAGTATTACTTTTTGTCAGAAATTTTCCATTTAAGCCAAAGGCTTTCATCTTATCTACTGATCACTAACATTAAAGTGGGGTTAGGGGGTTGGCTTATATGAACATAATTGATATTTCAGACATTTCATCAACGCCCAGGTTTTCAATTTAGTTTTCAAATATTCATGTTACTACTTCATGATTTACATAATTCGTCTAATCAATGATAACTTTACTAACAATAATTTACTGTAACAATATTTATGTTCAAGTTTATTAAAGTGTAATATTTTATCATTTTTTTTGAATTTGTAATTTTTTCACTACGTCGAAAAATTTACAAATTCAAATCATAAATGAGTCGCTAAGAAAAATAATAATTTACACTGGATGAATACAATTTGACAAAAAAAATCAGCTTCTGTACGAAGACATGGATGCCGAAAATTCTCCCTCCGCTTAGAATTCGAAAATTAACGAGGCGTAGCGGGAGCGACTAGTTAACCACTAGTCCTATCCTCGTTCTATTCTATTCCTACTACTCTAGAGAGTTGAGCTACTGAGTAACAAGCAGTTTTCTTATAAAAAAACGTGTGTTGATATAACTTCATTAGAAGGTCGTATGCTCCACATTGGGAAGATACCCAAAGTTAAATGTATATATGTTGCCATTGTCTGTGTATGAGCTAGCAAATGTAATATAACGATTTAATTTGTTAGTGTACGAAACAACGTGTATCAAAAGATTTTTTTTACTCAATTCCCAAACCGTATTTTTGCAACTGACCTAAATTTTCAAAATGATTTACTCGACAGGTAGGATGGATTGAAGCTCTCACTCGCCATACTGGATAGAAAAATATAACGCTTATCAGTCATTTTCATAAAAAAACGTGTCCTTAATAATTTTTGCAACTCAATTATTTATTTAACAAATATCATTGATTCAAATATTTACCGTTTACCAGTGACTTCATTTGTATTGATTTATAAGATATTTATTGAAGGCAAAATTTTGGTACAGTTCACTGAAACACGATTTTTTTGATATAACGTTTTGCTAGAACGTAGACGATATTGTCGTCCATTTTTTATTTTCACGAATACATCATTACAACTATTATTACCGCATAGTTTATGTGTGTCATAAAACAATATTACACTTTTAACGACATGTAAAAAATATGACTTAATGGATCCCAGGTTTATGATATACCATCTATATCAGAGGCCAGGTAAAGAATAAAAATATTCTTTGCAAAAGAGTTTATATAATAAAAACTGTTCATTGTACACTTTTTATTATTTTATTCGCATGGCCGACAGTTCTACATCGCATGAACACATATTTTATAACAATTAATATTTTTTAAATGAAAAAATATAGCCAACAGTTCATTAATCAAGTTTATGGATAATTACGGTTCGTTTATTGTTTTTGGTAACAAGGTTTGGTGAGAAAAAATTCTCATCTAACCGTACATCAGAATATATACGAGAGAAGCAAAATCTGATGTTATTAATAATAACATATTTTTATCCGTGTTTTTTTTCAATTCAGATATAAATCATTAATGTCAAGTATGCATTCTTATAACTAATTTCTGATACATTGTCATGATTTGTGTTATACAACAGAACATCAACGACCTTTCAAACACTTCCAATTGGTTCACATCTTTAAATGTGTAGAGAACTGTCAAATATTAAAAACAAAAAAACATCGATTATTTGATTCAAACGTGTTCTATTCTATAAATGCGCGTACCACAGACAAGAATTTAATACGTCCGTTTATTGTCCTGAAAGGTATTACAAATTTCTAAAAAATCAAGTATTTCATTAGTACCAAAAATGGTCACATTTCAAATCATAATTAATCCCATTGCTACGATAAAGAGCAGAACAGCGCAATTTTTATAATTTTTGTTTTGATAATGATTAATAAAATACTTATCTTCGTATTTTAAGAGTTATCTGATAACATTGTAAATATCTGTCAAATTATCTTACTGTTATAATTTATGGTAGATCATCTCCTTTATTTTATATTATTATCAATTGAAATATCTATTTATTGTACGTCAAATTCACCTTTGCGACAGCAAGTTTAATTTGGAATGTATTTTTTTTGTAACAATATTTTTTTTTCATTATATATATCATACTTAGCCAGGAACTACAAATACAGCCACTATTAATTAGTAAGGAACTTAGTGTTCAAAAATGCTATGGAAGATTTAAAAAAAAGATGCTTATTTACTTCCTATTCACCAACTGTTTACCATATCTAAACTTTAAAACAGAGAGCTTGGAGAGCGTTAAGACAACTAACTGATATATTCTTATATACTTATTTTAAAAAGAGATATTCAGCAAATGACTAAGAGACAGTTCCCGTTTATGACATTCAAACAGTCTTCTCATTACATATAAGTATAAGTCAAATAAATAATAAAGCGTTATGGTAACATTCAATACAACAGGGTTTCCTAAACTTATTCTGGGATGGAACACTTGTCAAATCAGGAAATGTTACCGGAACACAGCTTTTTTTTTAGGTCGGGTAATTCTTAATAGTAAAAATATTAGTTATTTAACCACTTATTATGTAAAAATTAATTATTTTTAAAACATATTATATAAAAATATTAGTAAACAAAATTCATAGTGATTAAAAATCTCCGCCTGTACCTAGATATTTGACGTTTTTAACATCACTGGAGATTTACTATCACTCGATTTTTGATACGAAGTAGAAGATGCTTAAATTTGTTGCAGCGTATGTTACCATTCCAAATTTTCGCGGAACACCTATTTAGGTCCCACGGAACATAGATTGGGAAATCCTGCAATACAAGATACAAGTTCAAGGTTTGGGAAGCTTTTACACAATTAATTTTACTTGAATAATAAGAAAGCTATTGCGAAGCCCTTCTTTGATTTTCAATTAACTAATACCCACGATAATGTAATCTAATAATAGTTCTAAAATACCGATACGCATTTTCGCATAATGATTCATCGATTATAACGAGCGCATTCCAGACATTTTTTCTAACAAGGTCTGACGAGATAAACAAAGATCAAAACATTATTTGATTGTTTAAAGTATTTTTCTTGCTGGCTACATTGTATGTTGGGTCAACATTTCTAACACCTCTTCTACTGAAGAGACGTCAATATCAATTAATTGTATAATATTAATAATATAATCATTAATTAAACACAATACTATAAAATGTATTTTATGGAATCATAATCATTAATCAAACATTAAAGAACAATTTCGAGACATCTGGCGATAAATAATGATAATTCAGTAAACATTTGTTTATCACCTTTTC
Organism: Himalopsyche tibetana; assembly: GCA_030503985.1. Taxonomy (NCBI): domain Eukaryota; kingdom Metazoa; phylum Arthropoda; class Insecta; order Trichoptera; family Rhyacophilidae; genus Himalopsyche; species Himalopsyche tibetana. The sequence goes on from JAPJYX010000015.1 coordinate 5,677,475, forward strand.
AATTAGCGATTGTATGTAAACGTAGCTACACATTTCACTTAAAAATACACTTTTTCATTTCATTATTTTATATTTTATAACGTTCGTTAGGGTTCATTTTGGCGCAAAGTTGCTTCATTCAAGAAATAATCGCTCAAATTAATTTTAATCATATATCTTTTTTTATTATAATACGATATGTATTTCCATAAAAATATATACACTTATTCAAATAAATTAACTTTGCATTTATTATACTTATTAACGCTATTGATTTGTAATAAGTGTACAATTTTAATTACTTAACGATATACAAAATATTCGTTTAATTGGCCCCACACCATTACCCAGCGAAAAGGTTTTTTCGATATCAGGAAATTATGTTACAAAACGATCAGTGGACGCTTTGTGTTTCTTAAATCATATTTTCTGAAGAGTAACACCAAATAATTTCTTGTTGTGCATTATTATGTATTTTATCTTTTTCTCGCTATTTTAATTGAATTGTCCATTTTTTGTAATACTTCGAAAACCGGATAAGACCGGTTTTCGAACAATATTGACACTCGACAACCGGTTTTTTCAAAAGTGGGTTCTTGTATAAGCCCTAGTATGTATGTTACAATTTTTATTCAGCTTGCAACAAATATTTTGATTTTTGTAACCCTTGCGAGTCTTCTCAACCCCAATCTCAGAACAAGTGATTAACAGTTTCGCGAGTTTTTTTTAGGAAGATTTTCATAATAAAGTCATAAAACTATAAGATAAATTCGGTATAGCACGTAAATTCTGTATGAGGTCGAACCGCCTCAATTTGTTTCATTTTATAATATTCCTAACGCGTTTTATGCTGTATCTGCTATTATAAACTCTTGTACAAGTTAACGCCTGCAGCGTGTACGCTCCGCGGGGCAGCGCAAGGGTTAACGGCGCCATACTCTTATTTATGAGGCAGATCTCGGAGCGATGTTGTGTAGATATGCCGCACTATTTGGATTTTCGATTAGGCGGATCGATCGAGATCCAAGATAAGACAGGCTTCGAAGGGGGAACGAAGGCTCTGACATTTCGGAGTCCCCATTACTTTTGAGACCTAGACACTACTGCGGACTGCCCATTAACGCCCCGTACCGCCTACACAGGGCCGGTCACAGAAATTTCTATATCACCTTTTTTATATTTTTTTAATCTTAAGCTCTTTAGCTCCGTTCTTCTGCGTACTTCTGACGGTTTGCTGACGGTTTGCAAACCCTCAGAAGTACGCAGAAGAACAGAGCTTTTATATTTATAAAACAAATATAACATGTTTTCTAACTTATTTATTAATTTCAAACCATTCTTTCAATAAATCGTAATAATCAACTGAATAGTATCAAAAAAAAAACGATAAGCCTCTTTCGAGAGTATTCTCTAATTTATTCGAATCTAGACAAAAATGAAGGTGGTTTCTAATACTCAACATGACTTTTGTATTTGATTTTTACGATTGGTATAATTGAAATGGAATAATTCTGTTAATTTTCACTGTGCACGATGGGCTGAACCTCACACATAATTTATTATCGACTTACTATCAGCATATAAATTTCAAACAATAATGAAAACTGTAGAAGGCGGATAGGTACTGTCGAAGTTTTCAATTAAAAAATATTATTATATACTGTTTTTGAAGGTGCATTCCGGATATTTTCACACATAGTCTACAAATCCTCTGCAACTTTGCTTTAATGCTACTTAAGTTATTTATATTACACACACAAATATTATACTTCATGAGAAAGACTACTGTTCAATAATATATTTTCGTAAGCTTTGTATTTTTCTAATATACGATAGATACATATATTCTGCATTCTAATATATTTGTTTGATTTTAATTTTGGATCGTTATTTTCTGTTGACAATTTTTATGTTTGTATCAGTATCAGACGTAGATAAGTATTTTTAACATGATAACGAAACGCTTTCAAATATTAACGTCTTAAGCCATCAGCCTCAATCAAAAGTCCATACGTTTCTTGTGGTAAAAAAAATGCCTAGTTTGCGCCATCGTAAATCTTCCGCCCCTGCAAGGCCGCACAGGTGGTAGAAGGTAAGAACGGGCCTGCACTCAAAGTGGAATTTCGATAGGCGTTTCTAAATTATTTTTATAACATTGGAAGGGCTACTTTATGATTTCGAATATCTTGCAAAAATTCTACAGTGATAACATTCCGCCTTAGCAACGCATAGTACCAGATATATTTTTCCTTATTAATTAAATACCTATAAAACATCTGATTCTTCTCAACGGGCCTTATAATGAAACATCGTTAAAATTGGAACTGGGTGGACTCTATTGGAGCATCGTAATACTTATAAGCTATTTTTTGTTGTTTTTGTTGAAGCAGTTGTTTTTCAGTTGCATCAAATCTCTTTTTCTCAAACGACAAGAATGGAGATTAAACAGGACTTGTAATAATAATTCTTCGTTTTTAGAATCGCCGGTCCTATTTTAATGTGGTCCGCTTTTATCGTTCCTCCTATTCGAATCCACAAACAAATACGACGCATTGGAAGTGTATTCGAATACAAGGATGTTTGTGATATTTCGCTCCCCGCCATCAAATCGTTACTAATATTATAAGTACAGCGGTCTCCTAACTACGGCCTTCAAAGATTTCAATCCGTCTCTTGATTTTTAATATTTAAATATTTTACACATACGAAAAATTTAGTTTTTGAACATTCTAATAAGATTCCATCAAAAAACGTTTTTGAAAAAATCATACGACACGTTTCTCAAAAAAATTGGTGACCCCTCTTATAGTATATCAAAAAAAAACAACAATAGTTTTAATCTCTTATCATAATCCAGCAAGAATCTTGTTAGAAGACAGTGTATGTATTGCTATTTGTATCTAATCTGTATTAGGATTTTGATTGAGTTTTCATAAAGGTGGGTCGACACGGTAGTGTCCAACATTCATTTAGGTATTCACACCGCGAACCTTATTGGAACTGTCAATTTTTATAATCCACGTCTGGCCTTAATGTGGAGCATATGGATTCCTAATATAGTTTATCTTATATATAAACATATATTTTTTTATGATAATGATGTGTTAATCAGTTGCTCAATCTCTCTTTTTCAATGAGAGTAGTGATAAAAGTATAGGGTTAGAATAGGATTAGTGATTAGCTTATCGTTTTCGCTTCGCTTCGTTCTTGGGGATCGGATGGATGTGGGAGGGAATTTAAGGCATCACACGAATTGGTGCATCGGAAATGAAATCCATTCTTTAATAGAAAAATGAAACTGACCATATTGGGATGCATTCCCGTGAGCGCCGTGACAGAAGCTAATGACGTTGACCATCGGACCACAAACTCGATTTTCAATTGCCGGACTTATACTTCATTAATCAACGATATTAGGCGGTCGTCCAATTGGTTACGGTGCTAACTATCAAGGGATTCGAAAACACTTTCTTAAAATATGGTTTCAATATGGATTTGTGTCCAGAGGCATATTTGATATATGTGATGTTTACGTTTCGTTGATACACATTCGATACTAAAAATAAGATACAGGGAGAGCGATTAACTATAAACTTTTCTTAGCCGTATTCTTATTTTCATAAACTTTGTTCAAAAACGTTGAGTGACTGAATAATTTTTCATTCATGGTTGAAAAAAAAACTTAATTTTGTAAAATATTAAATTTTAAAGTAAATTACATTTGCATGATATTTTGTACCTTATTGAGCCAGGTTTGAGAATGATTACTAAATTACTTTCACCAATTCTGGAACGATTTGCTATGAATTGAGATTAAAACTATAACCGGTGTCGTTTGAAAATAAAAAAATCGTAATGCCAATGTACGTTTTATCAATTGAAATCAGTCAAAAAATTCACCGATAAAATGGAACACGCAGTTGAATCGGGATAAAAAGTTGCATGCTGCAGTTTGTGAGAACGCACATTTTTATTATATTCGGTATAGCGCTCGCAGTAAAGGGTATTAAAAGCCGTTTCAATAGACAAGGTGCAAATAATCTCTCGGTAAGCGGAGATTATGGCTTAAATTTGTTTTGTTAACAAAAAGGTTATGATGACTGGGTATTGCCGTTGATATACAAAAGAAACACACCTTTAAAAACATATTTCGTCTCAAATCCTGCACACACGACCTTTCTTCCAATGAGATGATTATGGGTAAACTTTAACACGGTATGAAATAAGCGTGATAAAGTAAATACGATTATTCCAAAACGCACTGGAGGTCTGGTTTTCGGAAGAGTTATTATTATTCAACGTCAGATTGCGATGAATATTTGCCTTAGCTTAATTAAATAAAATATAATGAGTTGTTTTCCCAAGTATACCATAATTATTATGGTCTCGGATTCTTTTAAGTATGGTGAAACCAGGAGTGGGCTGGAGGAGACTCGCAGTGGCTCGCGCGAACCCCATGTTAAATATTCAGATCTTTGCGTTATATTATCTATTAAAAGGGTGGTAATGTACAATTAGGATTTCAAACGTACATTTTTCAGCATAAATTACGATAAAATGCGTACTGCTACAAAATATAAGTGTTTATAGTAACATTTGAAAGTTTTAATAATTATTGCGTAAAATAACATATGAGTGATAAAAAATTACACCTTCCCAGAATATAACGAATAGCTATAAGATTTAGCGAACCCCTTGTTACCATATTGGCAGCCCACCGCTGGGTGAAACCTCTCTCCAGTGCAACGAATGCAGGAAAACAATGAATATTTAGTTTTAAAAAAATAAAACACTTGTGTACTAATTCCACAATATCGCGAGCGTTATCAACTGATGTATAGTTTTTTGCCGGGACTATACAAAAGTAGCAGTAAAACGGTGAAGACGAAGGTTTCCACTGTATTCTTCTGACTGAGAGCCTTATTACTTCCTTATTGATTCCGCTGAAGGCTTTTTGTGACGAATAAAATGTGAAACTCCCTTAAAAATACTGGCTGTGAATACCTAAGAAACTATAGTGTGTATTCTCACCAGGAAATAACTTGTCCGGTTCTCAATTGATTGGTATGATGTATTTACTTAGCGTAAAGATTGCAGGCGTTTACCGATTTACGATCGAGTTTCATTCTTCGCAGTTGTATGCATTGTTTTCATTGATTACTCTTTTAATTTTTGAATTCAATTGAATTTTAATCTATGAATTGGTTAACAAGTTTCTTTCTCTTATTCTTTATTTATTTTAAAAGAATTGAATGCTACATTTAATAAAAAACAGTATTATTTTACACAATTTGGTATTCCTACTTTATTACCGAACATATGACAAGCAAATTAAACGCAATAATTTGTCTACTTAGCATTCAGAAAATATTACGGTCCATTAGTTTTAAAATTGAATAGATGGATACAAAAGGCTGACAACTATTTGCGGTGAAAGGACCCTTTGTTGAATCGTTAGCTACTTATATTATAATATTATGTCCTACGTTCAATTTGGCAATACGTTCTGCAGGGGTACTAAACTACCTTAAAAAATATATAAAATAAAATTACTATCTTAAAATAAAATTGTCATCTTCGATACGCAGAAGACCGGAATATGTCCGGGGCAGCTACCTAATTACAAGTATGGCTCTTTTCATAAAAAAAATAAAAGTCAGAAAAAATATAAATATCTAAAGGTGCTTCTCAGATCAAATTTTATATGCAATTGAATTATTTTTTTTGCAAACGGTGACTTATATTGTTGATTTAATTTGATTTAAAATACATCGAATGTCAACAAAATTGTTGTCAATTATTATTGTAAACAAAATCTGCGGCCATCTGCCATTTTGAAAGAAAATAAACGTATTCGAACCAACGACCCAAACATGCAAACAAATCAATCTTTGTCGTTGCGATTAGTTAAAAAGTGTGATGCATAATTAAACGATTTTTCTCACCCTACTGAACTCTGAGTATAAAAGTTGGCTATGCCATCCCTTATCTGTGTGGACATACTCACACAGGTAAATTAATGGTTGGGGAGGCTCTGTCGATGGGGGTGTTATTTGTTATTTGTCGGACAATGGGGGTAGGTCAGGTACGTGCCGACAAACGGCCGTGGACTAGGCAGACCTCACGTGGACACTGCTGGATAAATTAAGTCGCATGTCACACCGTAAGTTCTAACTGACAAAATAAAAATGATATATATTTCAGTTCTCTATGTTTCTATCATTATTTTCATATTTGACTGATTTTTAACTCATATTGACCATTGCATCACATTTAAGGAGAGTACTGTCAATTCTTGGTGAAATCTTGCACACGTTTTTGGTACTAATGCCATATTTTTTTTCATAATCAGGCCCGTTTTCGATCATTACGATTGTTAAGCTTATTAGTCATTCCAACATTATTTCAATATTTGTTTTTTTTTTAACCAGTTGGTTTGACAATGTTAACCATTATTATTATTTCTAGTTGTTAGTTATTATGTTATTTTTGCTATTCATTAAACATTTAAAAATTACAGCAAGTCACCAACGAATCAAATATTTTAAATGATTTGAGAAAAGGGACAGAAGAATTTTACAAATATCTGAATAGCAACTCGAATCGAACGAAAACATCAAAAATACGTATAAAAATGCCCTGGGTATCAAATTGTGTATTAAAAAACCCGTAACATTCTAGTAAATAAGTAAAGTAATTATACTTATAGGCTTAAGCTTCGGTCGTTGACAAAATTATTGATTTTACACTACAACTCTTTTTATATATTACTGCTATTTCAACAATCGTCAATTCCATGATATGAAACTGGTAATTTGATATCGGCTTGTTGCTAATGGTAACAGAGAACAATCAGGTCGTACCGCTGGCAGGGCCATGTATTCTGTGAGGACGCAATGCGGTTACCAGCTGTCAGGGCCGGCACTAGTATTTTTAACGCCGTCAGTGTGACAATATCGACACGAAGGCCAGAGAAAATGGATTGACTCTCATTAATTGTTAGCGCTTATCTATTGCATAATTTATTTTTATTATTTTTCGGTGAACTAGCTCAGTGAAACGATGACAACTGATTTATGAAAGTAATTTTAAACTTTCGCTATATCCATATACAAATTTATTTTATTTTATTTACATTCACTTTTCCGTCATGTTTTATTCACATTTTACATAACATAGTTCTTGTTGCTAGCTTTTCGGGTTAATCGTAATACAAAGGAAGACATCTATGTCATTATATTTTTTTTATCAGTTCGATAAAATTTATTTTGTTTTTTATTTTGTTAAGATTATATTTGTCAAATTCACGGTGCATCGCTGTCTTCTATAGTCGAATGTTTTGTCATTTTCTCTAATGATTACTAAAAACATGTCGTATTATACATCTATATATATATATGATATATAAATTAAATGTTTGTTTGTTTTTCCCGTATGCGTTCCTATACCGTTCATCCGATTGCAATAAATCGTTGGCGAGTTGTTGTGCGGAAGCCCACGAAGGTTTCTGAATTAGTATAGCCCGCGCTGTGCTGCCAATACGTTAACAATGGGGCTCGCTTATCAAAGCAATTTCGGTGTTCTGGGAAGCAGTGAGTTTTTTATCACTCCTATGCAATTATATGCAATACTGTATTGTGTATCCAATAGCACTTCAAAAACACAATTAAAACACGAACACTTTCTTTCTGTGAGTGGCATTGCAACGAAGGCCAGGTACTCGCTAGTATAATATACAATTTGTATCAGCAATCGTGTATCATCGATGTAAGCAAATGAAGTCGATATTGCCTGATACTTTGCGCCGACCCTGTCCTTTTCTGTCAACCCGGTGTTCCGATCGTCCCATGAGGTCTACTCTTCTCTGGGAATCGAGGAACCATTATTATTTACGTTTCAATTCTGATAATGATGATCCATGAACATTGTGACAACAAATATCCTATGTCCCTTCGCTCTTTTACGATAAATGAAGCTAGAAGCGATTTCAATGACAATTTGTCATTGTTATATTGTACCTGCACCCGACGAATCCAGGTGTTAGTTACCAAAGTTTAAATCTAATTATTGAGATGTATTTGATTTATTACTGGGTCCTTTGCTTTTGTTGCTCGACAAATAAACTAATGCCAAGTACTCGCACGCAGGGGTGGGCTGGAAGGGGGCTCGGGGGGCTCGCACGACCCCTTGTTAAAATTTGGCGTGGCCGGCAAGCCCCTTGTTAAGTTATGAAAATCATTCATTTAAGATCAATCAGCACCTATCTGCAATTTATTTTTGTAATACGGAACAGAAGAGTTTGTTGCCAAGACAACCAACTGGCCGCAAAAAATTCAAAAAATCCCCGTCATATGCATCATCCATGGTATGAAGAGATTATGGCTGAGATTTACCGAGCCCCTTGTTAACATATTACCAGCCCACCGCTGCTCGCTGCCTTATAGTATGCGATATGAATTTTCTTCTTACTTTATTCCTGTAGCCTTGTGACTTGTGACACAAGCTGATATGTCAGTGTCACATTAGTTTACAGGAGAAGAACTATGAACACTTCTAAGGTGTTCACTGTCATTACATAATAGAAATGCATATTCAAAGAGGATAAACATGTGTCACTATCACTGGTTGTAACACAAAAAGTGGAATAACAAAGTTATCAAATTTTATTTTATATGGTAAAACTCGATTGCGCAGTCAAAAATTTGAACTTACAAACGAACTCTAGCATACATATTACGTTTCATATATAAATGGATTTGAATCCATTTTCAGCCCTTCCTTACTTGCTATATAGAGAGTTATTAGTTATCTACCAGTTGCTACTTGCACAACACATCAATGCTTACTTTAATTAAAATAAGCAAATGAATTACGGCGAAAAAAATGCACAATCTCAAATCAAAACGGATTTATGTAGAATTTAGAGTAAATTTACTCGTTGTGATTAATTTTTATACATATTACTAAATTAAATTAATCTCACACAATATTCAAATATTCTATAGTCAATTTAATATTATTGTCTTTAATTAAAACTGTGCATATCCAATGCAGCAGGTAGGAAACGTATTTACCTAATAATTCCAAGGTTTCTTGGCTTAAATGTACCGTGGGAAAGCGAGAATAATTCCAAAGCTTAAAGCAATAAACCTTCAGTTTGAACTCTGGGATTATTTGCTAAGTGAAAATATTTAAAGTGCAGCGTAATCCTTCTCATCAAAATAACAATAATTATAAACACATCTTTGCAAATGCACTGCTAACTGTTTATAAAAATATTCCCACTGAGATTGTGCCGCGGAGTAACATAATACAATACTTTAACATTACGTAGGCATTCGGCTGCAGGTTTGAATTTGATGCAAGTACCGTTTTTTTGTTATTATTTCTTCTTCGGTGTCGTTAAATTATGTCCAAACGGCATGGGAAGATTTTTCGACGAAGTTTCGTGTTGGATTACATACTATGCTACTTAAATAAAGTAATTACTTTAACAAGTCTTACGTTCGTGTTTAAGCAATAATTATTTAAATATTTCAATTGAAAAAATGTAGCTAATGGTTAACTCACCGAGATAATGCCGATAGTTATTATTACTAGGCAGGTAAGATACTTATAACCGTTTTGTTTCCTGATTGTTGTTAATTTTATTTATTATCAAATATATTGAAAACTTACATGTGTTTTAGGATTCATAAATGAGACGTCTAATTACAAAAAGCGAAAAATTTTACACTTAAACTCAATATTCAACCTACCAAAATAAAAATAAAACAGATCTTAATTAGCGATATATTCATGGATAGGAAAATTTCAAATATGGTTGATTCTATTAACTGGTTTCTACAATTTTATCGGCTAATAATCGCTGCTATTTTGTTTTTATTTAAAGATAAAATACAATAGAAAAAATAATCTTAACTTAAAATAAACAGTTTTTGCTTGAAACATAAAACATTGTTTGCCTGGAATATTGAAATGTATATATATGTACATATCGCTTTTCAGGCCTATTCAGATTTTATGTGAGACCCAAAACAATCATAGTTTCCAGATGTTTTTTCAAACATCTGTTATTATTTGCAAAAAAATACGTAAATCAATAAGTATTTTGGATACATTTGTATTTTTTACACTAACATTTATGTTATGTCACTATAGTATGTATAGTCTGTGGTATTTTTACGTATTACTATTAATACACAGTGGCTCACATCACGTATCAAAAACCGACATGTGACTATTTTTTTGTCACCTGCGTAAGCAATTTTAAAAGTAAAGATTTAAGTGTATTTTCTTCGCTTTATTCAAATTTTCTAACCCATTAAACTTGGTATTAAATGCAGCTTTTATATTCGATTTGTTTATCTAAAAATAATTGTCATATCGATTTTCGAAGTGTGAAAGTCAATTCTATGAATGGATCACACAAGTTGTGTTGTATACAAAAACACCTAAATAATATTGAAAATTATTTCATGAAGTTGTTATCTTTTCCGTATTACTGAGAAAGCTCTCTGAAAGCTTCCAGGTTTGTTTTGCTAATACTCGGTACTATTATACCTATATCAACGTATTCGGTCGGCATCACGTACGTTGAAATTATTATTGACTGACGTGTTGAATCATGTATACCTATTTATTTTAGATGTGTAAAGGCTATACAACTGTAGGGTTTATGTGTGGGACAAATCTAACCAAACGGTTATAAACATGGGTGGCCAGGTGGGGTTCGAAAGAACTAGCGGGGACTTATTGAGAAATTTAATAAAAAAGGAATATTATTAGATCGATTCAGTACCTTATAGCCATTTATGTCAAATTTATAATTTACGACGGTTTAAGTATAAAGTTTGAAACATGGTATTGGACTAAAAAAGTAATACCTAATCTGAGTCAATCTTGGAAAACTAGCAATTTGAGGTAGGTAAGTATCTTTTTCATCTATTGGTATTACATATTTTACGATTTATTTCGTACTCATTGATAAATAATATAAGCATTCCAAGTAGAATGATTGATTGCTTGCTTTAATAAGAAGAGTGTTAAAAAAACCCCCGCCCCTTACCCGGGACACCGCGAATAGCTTGGTGATTAAGCGAGCCCATTGTTAACATGTTGGCTGTCCACCTTTGCGAATCTTACATGTGTAACGAAAGAGAGTTGTACACAAAAAATACTTTAGTATTAATTTTACAACCTTTATTTTTACAACCTCCAATAGTAAATCTTTTACTATCCAAAGCGAAATAAAGTTCAAAGTGAATCGAATCCTTGATAAATGCCTAACTTGTATGACGAACGATAAATAGGGGAGGGTAACCAAAGCAAAGGGCATGCGGTACTATTAAGTGATCCTTTCAAAATATTTGTGTTGCAAAAAGACGTCGATTTTGGTTACAGCGAAGGTGAACCTGGGGCATTGTAAGGTGTGAGATGTGTGACCTCTGAATCTGCTTATCATAGTGATTCTCAACTATAATATTTTGTTTTAATGAGCCAGTTAATTAAAGGAAATTGAAAATAGCACTCACGTAACTCTTTTATAAAATATATTTTTAATTTTCGGTAGAATAAAAAAAAACCGTACTATTGATATAATGATAGGTTGCTGCTTTAGTAGTTAATAATTTTATTGCTGTGAATGATACAGATTTTCTTTCATGTCTTTTGTAAAATAATTTCTTATCCCCACATATCCCTGGTCTTATTAAATGAATGCACAATTAGTACAAAAAAGTGTATGGTTTTTTTGAATTTACATGGACTATTATTACAAACTCGAAACATTCAATAAGTGTAATGATATAAACAAGCAAGCTTTCAGTTAAAAAGTTATTCTTAATAGATCTAAAACACTAATTAACTTTATCACTGAATCTTTTGCTTTATAATAAATGAATATAAAATCTTTTTTCTGCTTGGAACTAATGAAGATCATACGAACATCAAATGAAACATTTTAACAGAAAATATTTTTACACGAAGTGGTTGTTATTCAGTTCCTCAAGCTCTCGCTCTTAAAATGAGTAACTATAGAGCAGCCATACTCAACCTGCGGCCCAGTAAGCTCTAATGTGCGGCCTAGTAAGCTACTAAGTAAGAGCTAAAAAAAAAAGAGAGTTTCGGAGATATCTGGGGAAAAAGTATACCAAATCGAGGATTTCAAATTCCTCGGTGAGCTAAAAAAAAAGGAGTATACCATAAATATGTTGCGGCCCACGTAGAGAAGCAAATATCGGAATGCGGCCTTAAGGTAAAAAAGGTTGAGTATGGCTGCTATAGAGGGATGGGCCGAATATATGACTATTAGTGAGTAAATCGCTCTCGCTGTGCTTTATTTTCAGATTCAAATGAGTATCGTAGAAATCAATTGCTTCAAGCACAAATCCAGAAAAGCATTTGAGCATAAACAAACAAAAAACGCTCGTCAGCCAGAAGTTGAATATCACTTGCATATTATACATTATTTATACAAAATGTGTATCCAGTGATTGTAGTATTCTGAGAACGCGACAAAGCAGATCTGGCCCCTGCTAAGCCATTTTCAGCTGAGAGAAATTTATCGCAATCATATTGTATTGCTTGGATTCGGCATCCACTTTGTCCGAATTCGTTCTGAACGATGAGGTCTACAAAGGTTTTGTGAGAGCCGCTTTTTAACAATGGCGATGACAATTCTGTGGATAAATTTGTTGCGAACAAATTAAATACGATTACATTTATAATATTCAATTGAATTCAAACCAACCATTTGACAGCAAAATCAAAGTCATTTATTAAAGCACACATACTTCAATTAATATGTTGTGTATTTGTTTCTCATTAACGAGACGTTATTCAAAACATTATTTATCACGAATATTGGTCGTCCAGTTTTTAAGTCAGATAGATCCAAATAACTTGTTTTGAGATAGTGAGGCAGGCAATAAAATAGTCACCATAAATCAAATATTATTCTTCTGTGTCCAAGATGTATACTAACATTTTATCAAAAGGTGCATACAGATTAAATGATAAATAAGCAGTACACTAAGGAATGTTCGTGTAATAGCCCAGACAATACCTACCAATATTTTATTTTATTTTATAGAAGTTTAGCAGCATTCGCATATTTTTGTATTTTTCTAATTATCCGACTACTGTTCCCAAACTTCACTTTTTACACGTTAGTGCATATTTAACACAAAAATAGATTTTTTGGACTTGCTTAACTAATTAACTAGAACATATTTATTTGTGGAAAGGCAAAAGGGCGTAAACCACTCATATTTTTTAAATGAGGTCCAAAAAATGTTTTTTGATAATTTTGGGTCAATGAGCAAATTATGAAATAACACATACAAATTTTTTTTGCAAGTCTTTCTTGCCGGTCCCAATTTTCGTATGCCCTTCTTTTATCAAACTTAAACGTTAAATTCAGATACTTATTCGGCATTTGCAGCTTACGCCGTTTTGATAGAACGTCATGTAAGTTGTAAAAACTGTGTCCATCGAAAAAAACTGTTTTTTTAATATTGTAAGCTGTCTCTTTTACTATCCATATATAATGACAACACACTCTAGGGGAAGAGGAGGGGAGATGACGTCATATATAGACGGACCCTAATGCAATACATACAATAAATTGAACAACCCTGGCAGAAAAATTGCACAGAAATTGCGATACTGTTTCGCAAGCTCTGCATAGTTTCAGTTTTACAGCCCGTGGATACTAAAATCGATCAATGTTTCACCAAGAATTACTCATCTGAGATATATTTTTTTTAATCATATTAAATGGGAAAACGTGTATAATTAATGCTTTTATTTTTCGCAGTACCTGACATTTTTATCCAGGTACGTATATAGACAATGGGCAATAACAATGGTTTGGCCAATTAGCAATAGATTGTGAGTGAAATTCTCGCTAGCAACGTGCCAGAGGTGATATTCGGACATATCTGCGATTTCACAGACATGATTCTTTCGGCAATTTCGTAATAAATACAAGCCAGTCCCATAATTCGTCTGCCCGGTTCGTGGTAAGGCCCCATACTAATCCCGCAAACTCCAAATTCCTCACGATCTGTCCCGCGCCTTTGTCATGACACGCTCTCAACCAGCATCGATCCAACTCCCATAGGATCCACGCAGGTATGTCGTGTATGTTGCTGGACGAAAGGTAAACGATCACAATTGGCTAAAAGTAACTTTAATACAATCTTTTATTGTTTTACTGGAGAAAATCGTTGTGCTGTAATTTATTTAAGCTGTTCTCATCATCACTGTAGTACAACATTACTCTGGTGGTTTATTTTTTTCCTGTAACGTTTTACGAAAAAAATTATCAACACCTTATCGTATTAATATGTAGAAAAGAAAATATGCCATGAAATAACTATTTCAAATTAATATCCACTCACTCTCTGGATACGACTAGTTATTTAAATATATTTTAAAAATCTAAATACAAGTTAGTCATGTCATTGTTTATCATCATCCCAAGAGTTGTAATCAACCAATCAGTTGATCATTATTTGATCACAAAGTTTCATAATAAATCTTGGAATATTTTCGTAGCTTCCTGGGATTACAATCATAACAATATGTCACTTTTAAGGTGTTCACTGTCAATACTTGGTGGAATGGCATTATAATAAAAATAATAAAACATTTTTAGTACTTTTTCCACAAACCGGTCCTGATCTAATAAATTTTATGTGGAAAAAGTACTAAAAATGTTTTATTATTTTTATTATAACAATATGTATTCCGAAAACATAATATTATGTTTATAAATATACATAAAATTTTAAAGTGTTATTATACTATATACTATCAAATCAATTTTTCATTTAATACAATTCGAGCAAAAATATCCCTTCTCATGTTACTTGCGAGAGAAGCGATTGCAAACTAATCACTCTACATAATCCACTGTTTTTCAGGTGCTAGTAGGATTAAGCAGTGATTGAAATATTAATTTTATATTAAATCCTTTTTTCTTGCCCCCTCCAGAGAGAACGACTGACTGATTCTCATTTAATATCAATTGTTTATATTCTTCGTTACGAATCAACATCACGACTGACACAAAAAAAATACAAGGAAAAAATCGCGATGACATGTGAATGTGAAACAAACAACTTAATACTAATTACGTAAATATATGGCACTATATGCTTAACTTAGAGAGAAAGCTTTTTACTGTCTACGGAAAGTTTTTTATTAATTACTGTTTCATCCCTGAAAGCTTTCACGGTCAGACAGTTTTTATTATTTTCACCTTGGCAATACTTACCTAAATTATTTTACTATTATAAACATAGCATGCAAAAGACATGATTTTTTTTTTATTTTATTTACAGCGAAATCTCGAAATTACGTATCGGAAATTCATATTTTCTCGTCAATCATAATTCACAACATTCACACGTGAGTAAAATATTTACCTGGATTGTTTTTAAATATTATCTACATCTTAAGCTCGTAGAATACAAATATATTTTTTTTGTGCAATTATTTTGAAACGATATGTTTTTTTTTTCATTCTGATTGTAAAAATGCATCGGTAGAAGAGGCGTTCTCATTTCAATGTGTTTATAAAAATTGATTGATTGATTAATCCAACGGCCACATTATCGTAATTAGTTTTTAATAGAACTATTAACATAGTTATAATAGAATTACAACATTCAAATTTGTCCGTACACTTGAATGCCGAAAGGTTACATAAGCCTGAGTCGTTAGTTACAAAACGCATGAAAATGTACGAATCACCTAGTAACATAAAATGAAAAATTGGATTATTTTGTCCACATGTGATTCACCCTCTTTATAAATATGATGTTACTTATAATAATAATAAATAAAACCCTTTTTTGAATTTATCACGCTTGAGCTCTAGAATGAAACGTTTCGATTTATCAATTAATTCAAATTCAACACACTTTGCAATTATTACTTATCAAAGATTTACCCACCGCCAGTTTAGCTCATCGCGAGAAATATCAAGTGATCAATATTAATATTAGATTATGAACCCAAACCGGTTCTGAAATTGATAAATAAATGTGAAAAAAGTACTAAAGAGTGTCTTATTTTTTAATATAACACCTTTCCAACGAGTATTGACAGTGAACACATTCAATATCTGTCTATAATTTTATTGGTATGTTTTTTTGAATTATTTATTTCAACAATTTTATAAATTTGAAATAATACTTTAAGTACCCAATTTTTTTTATTTTATTTACCAACAACTGACAATAATTTTAATTTATGAAATCATCTAGGACAGATAATGTGATGAAAATAAAATTCCTAATTGCTAGAAAGAAGTCATTCAATACCTCTGCCTTAGACGCATTCCAAATATGGTATTATAATCCGCACAAAAAAAAAGTTTGACACCTTCGAAAAATCCGCACGTTTTTCGGAAACAAACAACTCGTCATCGGCCGCCTCCTGTGGGCGCAAAATCCTAAATAATAGAGCGTGTGAGGTCCGGGCGAGGACCATCACAGTTCGGCGTCGAATCGCAATGCCTAATATTATATTGATGGCCCACCACTGGGACGTCCGCGTAGGTTTTTCGGAGAACTTAGAAATTTTCCCCAGTAATTACGACCGAGGCGCCTATAATAAGGGTGATGAGGCTGGCAAATATTTGCACAGTTTGGTTTATTGAGACATCACCTGGTTAGTGAGAATTTAGCGTAAAATTATGCGGTTTTTATCATTCTGAAAATATGGTTAAACTAAATTGCTATTGAGTCATATAAAAGTAACACCCAAGAACGTCTGTCTGATGATATTTATAACACGTGTTTATATGAATACCGTTTGCGGTTATTAAAACAGGATGAATATTATCATCCTTCTTTAGTAAATTCGCCATAAGTATTTTATTGTTACTTCGACAAAGAAGTCAGTGATGATTATTTGTTCAGCTGATGAATACACTAGGGCTCTCTGACAATTCTAGGTTCAGTTGAAAATTCAGCACGAATCTACTAACAGATAATAAATGATTTAAGGATTAATTTTAAGCTACTTAATATAAAATAAAATTTGATAAATTTGTTATTCCATTTGGTGTGTTACAAAATGTGAGACGTGTTTCGCCTGTTTTAACATTAATCATATTTTTTGAATTTATTTCAATTGGGATTTTTTTTATCCGTGTCCACTCTCAATGTGGAGCATATGGCTTCCTAATGGAGGTTTTTTAACAGTATTTTTTTCTACGAGAACTGTTTATTACTCAGTCGCTCAACCTAACTTTTCTCAGTGTGAGTAGTAGGAAAAGAAGGATAAGGCTAGAACAGGACTAGTGGTTGGCTAATCGCTATTATAACACCCAATTATTAAAGGATCAGAAGGATGGGAGGAGAGGAAACGATGTGAATTGACATCACAAGCACATTTTCAAATTCACTGTGATCAGACCAGGAATCGAACCCAGACCTGTGTGATCGGTAACCAACTGGGCTACAGCAGGTGACAATTGGGATTTACCGTACCTTTTTATCAAAAGCTGTATTTTACACTCTCCCTGTGTTCAGTAGAAAAAGATAATTCCAACATTTATTTTGTAAATTAATTTACGTTTATTGTTTAATGGTAAGGTTTTTATGAACTTTTTGATTTTATTTCATTGTCGTCAGTCATAAAATAGAGAAATTAATAAATTCTATAAATTGTAAATAAATCAAAAATTCACGAAGTACTATACTCAAATCTGTTGGCATTCCCATGAGCTTATCCTTTTCGCCAGCAATGGCTTTGGACTCATTGATGCATTTATTTCTTATATAAACACGACACTTTCATTTACTAAACGTCAGTTCAAGTTCATCCGTGCACTTGAATGCCTGAAGATGCCGAAAGGCGAAACCCGGGTCGTTAGTGACAAAATCTGTGAGAATGTACATAGTTTGAACGATTCAAATTTAATATTGAAATTCCACCAAGCACCTTCAGTCGAAATCTTAAATTACTATATATTATATGTAATGTAATGGTGTACTTGTATCGTAATGTAGCCATTGTTTTTCTTTAGCTGTTGATAGTGTGTTAACCGAACATTAAAACTAACCAATGGCAATAATGATTTTGACCAAACAAATTAAAATTAGTTAAACTCACAAATATTTGAACACAAAGCCACGAAAACTAATTTTGAGCTTAATCATATATTATTATAACAATTTATTTAGTTCGTTCGCATATTAATTATGCTCTAATTGAAGGCTTTTGATAAAAAATCAATTTAGACTTTGAACAAAGGGGACTAAACGTCCTGGAAAAGGAAGTCAATAGATATTATCAGAGTCAACCTAGAACAAAGAATTTATGGTATCAGAACAGTGACGCGATATTAAACCGACCAAAACGTAGATACATAAGGACCGTATTATCATTCTACGTAGAATATGTAACGACTCTATGAAGAGTTTGCGTCAAGAAATGTATCATATTATAATACAGTCTTCTGGTATACATTTTTTTTTGAGATTTCCCACGGTTTAAATATTATTAATTGCTTATAAAACATTTCGAGCATATCTTGGTAGTCGGTGATGATATTATTTATTCTGTAGACTTTTTAACCTGATTTGCATAAATCTTCATATAAATCAATGCTAGCAGTATTCAAATAAAATATTTTATTAATTTACCTGTTGTAGGCTATAATTATATTTCAGTGGGTTCGTAGTCGAGTGGTCAACGTCGTTTTCTTCGGTTGCGGAGTCACAACATCGTACGAATAGATTTTTTGATCCATTTATAAATTTATGTTCAAATACATGTATGTCTGTGACGTCTCAAATTTCATCCAACTACCTATTCGTAAAAATCGAGCATACTTAACCACTAGTCCTCTCTTTCTTTCCTTTATATCTCCAAAAAAGAGAGGTTGAACAACTGAGTAACAAGCAGATTTCGTAGAAAAAATCAGTTGAGGTATAAACTCCATTACATGTCAATATGTTCCACTCTGGGTGTGGAGATAGTAGAATAAAGTATAAAAAAGCTTAAATAGTTGATAATGAATTCCGTGGTATGGTAACTATTATTCATTGTGTGCATTGTATTTCGTATACAATTAGACCTTCTTTACCGCGAATAAAAGCTCTAAGCATTTTAAACTTCATCTTTGAAAGAAACAAAAATATATCGTAGGTATTTTTATGTTGTGTTTATGTTATATTTAATAATAAATACATTTTTTTTAATATCCAAGAAGATTTCGGATTCAGGGGGATGAGCATGACGGCCATCATCACCCTCTGAGAAGATTTTAGAGACAACTATATCTGGATTAGTAATAATTAATATATTACGTTTTTTATGAGTACGTATAATAAAATATAATAAAATCGATACATGATTGATTTCAATCAGCGATTTCACATTTCACTATATAGAATCAATATCTTTAAATTGAATGGCCATTCTCTAGCATATTTTTAGGATCCTCCACTCCTTAACGATACCATTCCCAACGAAAACCAGAGTACTGGAATACTAACGTACAACAACAAAAAATACATGATAACAATACATGTATTTGCTGTAATTTTAAAAATATTAATTTGGTATAATTTGCAAATTGAATCAAAGGATTAACCACATTTCCAAACTCTCATTAGAAAGAACCGCTAGTAAAACTTGCAGTGCACTGTCTGAAAACCGGATCTTATCGTGGCCCAGTTGGCCCATAGCTACCCTGTTTATAAGAAACATTTTTTTCATATTTTGTTTCTTTGAATTCGAGGTGCGTCTTATAATCAGGAAATACAATTATTCAAAAAACCGCGACCTAAATTAGTCATGGTGAATACTGAAATCTAGAGTTTTATGTATTATGTCGTATATTTTACTAAGCTTTCGGCGTGATTTTCAAATGCGTTTTGAAGGTAACGACAGGATGCTATCAAATTTTGAGATATATTATAAGCGAGAAATGATAACCGATACAACAAGAACAGTTTATCTAGAAATAAGTTCTGTACCTATGACGTTTCCCGAATTGGTTTCACGTTAACGTTAACGGTTCTGCGAAAGATTTGAAAGATCATAAGCTTAAAATGTAATATGTAGGAATGGTAATATGTATAGAGGCGAGTAAAATATGACTTTGAAAATGGTATTGAAGAGGGTAACCCAAAGTTTACAGACGCATCTATTTATTAGTGAGAATATAAACCTCATCAATATTTATGTGAGTTTTGGAAACATTTCTTGACGAGTGCAGTGATGGCGGCAAAATACTACAAAAAGTTTATAAAAAATTGCTCTTCCTCGTACGTCGTATTGGGCAACGCTGTTCTTGTAAAACTATCACACAATTGAAAACAACATTTCCTAATATAAGTAATATTAATCCTTCCTTGCCTTGTTATGAATTTTCTTAGAATACAACATAATATATAACATAACAACAAAGCATTATTCGACCTTCAGTAAAGCATCAGCAATCTTAAAGACCTGCCAATCATTATAATTAATTTCGGAATATAACAACTTCAACCTCCCAATTCGACACCGCGGCGAAATCCTAAACCGATTTAAGGCTGCCATCTTTCTGGCCCGGCCGTCCTTTTATACAGAGATGCCGACTTAATTATCCTTTTGGACACCTTCGCGTGTATTGGTTGTATGTTTTATTTTGGTAATATAACGAGGCGATAAATTTTTCCGCCTCGGGCGACGAGCTTCGGCGCGGCTGCCTCAAAGCTTCCATAAACTCAGCGGTCGAGAGCTTTCGAATTTGACTTATTACTTTTTACACTGACTATCGGCTTTAATCTATAAATCTGCTTTTGAGATATCGTCCTGCAATCCAATTACTGTAGAAAATGATTGATTTCAAAGAACTATGAGGATGTGTTTTCTGAAATAGGATTGTTAATTAAAAAATTTATAATATACCACTAATGAAAACTTTATATAATGAATTATTAACAACGAGCTTTGCTTGACCAAAAAATCAATATTTATATTCACGGTTTCAAGTATAAATTATATAAGTTTTCATAGGTTTTGGCATGTTGATCTGATAAATGATTTTAATATCTTACAAAGACTGTGATCTCTACATAATTTGCCATCGTACAGAAAAAAATAGATACCGGTTAAATCAAACGATAAACAATAAATTATTATGTGATAATAAATTGATTAATATATATTATATATAACCATACTTTATAGCAAAATTGTATAAGTGATATAACATATTATTATGGTACTCAATGAAGTGTGATAATATGTCCTGTGTTGCAATCAAGTTCTCTCCTAATGTAGAGCATATGGATTCCCAATAGAGCCTCTGCATATATAGTTTTCTATACTTCACTCATTTTTAGGATCGGAGGGAATTTGGACTGCCATGACTTTGTATACAGACTCATAAATCAATCATGTAACTGTTTGTGCTGGGATTCGAACCAGTGAACACTGCAATTGCCTAGTCCAGGGGTGGGGAACCTTTTATTCTCTAAAAGCCGCATTTATTTTTTTCTAATTCGACATAAGACCGCAGTAAACATTGACTGGGGAATCTTTGACCGGAAACAATTTCATGCCAATTTCTAAAGTACAGAAATTTCCCCATGCTTGATCTCTAGACTCTAAAGCTCTGTAAAACACTATGTATACAACATTAAAAGAAATAATCTTAATTATTGATAATTTACAGGATGATTCTGTAATAAGACCATAAATTAGTGATGATAATCATATTTAAGTCAATAATAATCAATTCTATCAAAAGATTTCGTAAAAGTCATAAGAAAATTTGAGATATTTTGTGTATTTTAAAACGTTTGCCATTTTTCGACACATCAATTCCGAAATTCGGCTTTGGCAACGGTATCAGGTTTTTGATATTGAAATTTAAATAATAAAATCGGCCTGAGTTATCGCTCTATCAAAGTTAATCGGATTCGACCCCGCGTCCTTCTTATTCCAGTCACAGTCTATTTGGCTGCGGTCACAGCACAGACCGCACAAGTAGTTACTCACTGACAACAGAGTACCTTGCTGCAGAAACAGCAACGCTCATAATATGATTAATAAAAAAATTCATCAACCAGTATTATGGTTTACGTTATTTTACGGCGGACGTGAAATTGGCTGTAAAATGGGTGACCAGACAATATGTACGTGATAGAGACAAATGCGTACATGTCAGTTTTAGTATAAAATAAAAATGCACAACGTTACAATTTCACACATAAACAAACTCCATCTGTGCTTCTTTTGTAGGCCAGAGGACTTCATAATGAGTATACCTAGAACTATCATAATGAAATAAATAGGATTTCCTAATGATTTGTTTCTTGTCAAAATCTAGCCTTTTTTGTCTTCAATTATTTCTTTATATTCATCTACTGATTGAAAAATATAGCATAACTTCAAATAGTATTCCTTGTTGTCTGTTTTAATTCTCAAGTAATTTACACCCTAATTTTCAGTATTAAAAGTAAAAAAAAATAGTTAAAACTTTAGGTTAATAATGCAGAAACGTTAAAAATATCATTATTTACAATGTCAACTATGACTTTTTTATATGACTTTCACAAGTCTAAATGAATTAGAGCAGTGATTCACAACCTTTACCTTCTAGCGGGCCGCATAAAACAAATTATCGTGGGTTCGGGCCGCAAAAAAATATATTTAAAGTACGCTGAATCCTTTTTTTATACAGAACATATGTACGTTCCATGTAAAACAGCCTTAAAATCGTGTAAAAAAGATTAGGTGAATTTAGATAAATGAGTAATAGGTTCTATTATATTATTTTGACCGATTTATTTCGAAAATAAATAAGCCATGCAAAACAAGGATTATGAGTACTAGCTTATTAAAAATCGTTTCGTTGTGAAATATTTATGTTTAATTTATATGCAATTCATCAGTTAATGCGTTCTTGGTCTTTGTTATTTTTTACTATTTTTTTTTAATTTGACATAATATTTGTAAGCCTGATTCTAAGAACCGATTTATTCTTCTTCATTGAAGAAAAAGCTTGCTTACATTTATTAAATAAATGTTTTACGTGAAAAAAATATTTCAAAATTCAAAAAATTCAAAAAGAGCCGCGGTTTGTGCATCACTGAATTAGAGGCTCGGTAACCTTTTGTTGTAAAAGTGCCAAATATTTTACGGGCGGATAAGTGCGGCCGCACTTGGGTCACATGTCATTACAGTGTATACTTCACATGCGTTGCGGCGAGAATCTTGCGGGCCGCAGGTTGCCGACCCTTGAATTGGAGGATACGAACAGAAGTTGTAGTGAAATTATTAATTTTATATGCTAAGAAATGTGCATTTTTCCGCTGATAACTATGCTGTAAAAATACGAATACATAGTTTTTAGTTATACTGAAGGTACTAGGGTAACATGGCAAGCAATTAAAATCATTTATTTAAAAACAAGTAACACGCTTAGAGCTAAGACGGTATGAATCTTTAAATTCAATTATCTCAGATTGATATGTTTTACTAGTCACATATTAAAACTTGGGGTGCGAGAATTCTGACTGTCAAGAATTATATCACACATATTAGTAAAATTATATGTGACAGATACGATGAAAACATTAAGTTTTTTGTCAAGTAATTTTGATGATTATTGTCAGTAAATTTTTACATTGTGCAATTGTCGTAATGTTATATGCCGATAAGGAATGGTGCCGTTCCTTCATCCATGTTCCGAAATTGATGATCTTTCGTTTATTTAGATACCGTGAACCGGCGCCTGATTTTTCTTTTGCGGTCGCTATCAAAACCCACCATCAAACACCTTTATCTGAATCTAGATAGGCTCCGTGAAACATTACGATACAAAAAAAAAGTAAGTAGGAAATTTTGGCGCCATCGGCGTTCGAATCGTTTCTAACACTTGCTGGATGGTTAAGGAAAATTTATGACAAAAATTAAAATTGACACCTTTCGTTATTAACTGTTCGGTTACAGTCAAGGTAAATCAAACACAAATGATGAACAGTATAATGTAAAATTTAACAATAAACTATTTTACGTAATAAACGTTGTATGATATTTTATACAGCTGTCAAAATTGTTAAGCGTCACATAATACAAACAAAAAATTAATTAGAATTTGCCATCGACAAGAAAAACATTCAAAATTAGAACATGTATTGGAATAAACAACAATTAAAAATCATAGATAAGAAGATGTCAAAATTTAGGTAGGTAAAATATTTAAAAAATGGAATATTGGGGGATATCTTAATGTTTATACTTTATTATACATTTTTAATACTTAATTTTATTGGTTTAAGTCATAATGTCTTCTTTATTCATCCATCAAATGAATATAAAAGAATGTAGGAAACAGGGACTATCTGATTTTATTTCATGTCATGAATGTATCGGTCGTAAAAACGTTAGATATCATTATTAATTATAAATAAAACTGATCGTTTCACTATATTTTCTTGCATTGTGTGTTTATTACTTTTTTCGAAGTATTCCATTATAATCGGTAAGCACATGGGAAGCCACAGGCGCAATAAAATTTGGAGGTCCTGTTTTACGAATAACATTAAAACGTAAAGTAATAAAAATATATAAAAATCTGAATAAAAAGTACATGTGTTATATTATGAATCTATTTTTGAGGCCCCTATGTTTCGGAGACCTTAAACGCGCACCTCATTTGCTTATAGGGTAATCCGTCGTTGATTATAAGTTATAAGTTGATTCGCTCTAACTAAATACGTAAAACAAAACCAAGTGAAATACTAAGTACTCAACTGCCAACCGAATCAAATAGATATTCTAATCGTTAATTGTAAAAAATATATTTTTTAACTCTTTATAGAATAGTCTACTCTTTGATCATCCTTCATTAAAAAAGTGAACAGCAGCTTCATTTAGTTTACTATCAATTAAAATAGATACATTTTTATTAATTAGTAATTAAATCTGAACTTCTGATAAGAGACAAAGCATTGATTATCTGAAATCTTTCATTCTACTTAATTGCTCATGGATAGCGTATGCGTTTAAGATAACGAAAACATACCTGAGTTATTCATTCAACTTATTTTGTCTAAATACTTCAGACTCCAACCATCCTATCAAGTCCATGTAAATTGTAACGTTTACTATTTTGATTGCTTTTACTTTATCTCTGAACCCATAGAAACCCGCTCATGTTAATCGAAATCGATTAATTCATCCTGATTAACACATTAAATCTAGGGTCCGTGTTTGACTTCTTTTCTTTTTATTTCTAATCTCAAAACAAACTTGTCCTCGCCGCTCGATTGAAATGTATAAATTTAAAATGCGTCACGATGCGAAGCTATCAATTACAAAGAAATCAGGATAGGAACTCCATCAATCCGTCATCAGATACGGCCTGCCTATCCACTTAGCGGATTCTGGATTTTTTTCCAAGGCGAAGATAATAATCACATGATATTTTCCCAAATCAATGTCAACATCAATAGTCTCGCCGCCTTATAATAGAGCAGGGATTTCAAACTCAGAGCATCGATATTTATTGTCAATTTTTCCAAGAAGTCGTAAAAACTTGAAGCTTGAAGTAATAAACTTTTCTTTTGTTCGTGGATATAAAATTAATTTTACAATTAAATGTTGGAAGCTTATGACAAAATGTATTTGAGTTTTGTTTGAAATAATTTATATACAGGAAGGCAGGTAAAAAAATGGAAGTAGAAGCGCACTGAAAATCATGATATTGTTCCAATTACAATCTTTCGAACATTTTTTACTGTCACATAAAATTTCTTCTCCTGCGAATACGTTAGTCAGCATGAGAAATGCTTATAAGTGCTACGAAATAAAATTTGTAATCTAATATAAAATATACTAAATAGGTTATGTTGTTACTATTTAATTAGCTGTCATTTTGCCAAGAAATCTATTATCTATGACTTTGTTGAATTGTGATAAAATGCATGCTTGTGCTATAAATTTCAAAAGACGGTAATATACCATATGTTTAAAAATACATACAATAAAATAAACGTGAAACTAAGTGTATTTCAATACACCTTTATTGTAACATTTGTAACGTCTTGTATACTGTGTCGATATGTAATATGATTGTATTTATATTTTAAATAAAATTCGGATGCAAAGCCCTGTCATAGACAATGGTGTGTTTGCTTAATGGGCGACCCCAATCAAAGTTAACACAACTTGGATAATAAAATAAAAAATCGTCTCCCTTTTGTTTTCGTTGTCTCGTTTTTATTCTTTAAAATAATGACCGTTGACTTTATTTCTCCCATCGACGAGTCCAAATATTTTTGTTATCGAATCTGTGTGAACATTTTCAAACACCGCAGCATTTTTATTTTGTATATTTTGTCATATAATTTATAATAATAACTATCATTTAGTATTTCGGCTGAATGTGCTTTAGGAATTTACGTATCAAATTTGGGTCGCTCAAACTCAATAATGATCTTGGAATCCCAGCTATTTTTGATCAATTCTAAACATTACAATAATATACACAATAAGTTAAATCATGGTTTCTCAACTGGGGGTCACAGAGAAAAAATAATGTTAGGGGAGCCATTGCACAGTTTTGGGGGGCCACGGGCAAATCCATAAACTCCATGGTTTTTTAAATCGGGCAGAGACCAAAAATTGTTTGAAGTCCGAGAGAGAGGTAAAATTCCGTTTTTTTTAATTGGAATTACTGGAAGAGCTAAAAAAACGTCTCGTGTCTTTTCATTTTGGAAAATCCGTATATTCAAAGGTAAAATTTTCAAAGAATTGAAAATTATTTTGTAATCATTCAATTTTTCACTTTTTTCTCAGTCACCAACCCCAAAATAAGTGTGCCTCCGAGTCTCAAAAAACTTATGCTTTTATAAATAACGGGTATAGAGGCCACGGAAAAGTATGAGACTCAAAAAGGGCCACTAGCCCAAAAAGGTTGAGAAACTATGTCTTAAATAGTATCACTGTTGATTGTTTATTTAGCGGTTAATTTGAAGTAACTAAGTAACATTTTTTGAGTAAACAAAATATATATCCATGAATGACGTGCGTTTCTTTTCTGTATAATCATTTGAATCATCATCTGTTATATTATAATATTATTATGACTATGCCCGCCTTTTTCTCTGAAAGCTTCCAAACATACTGATGATCAGTTAATAGTGCTCGTGATGAGTGAAACTGGTTCTGATCAATAATAAAAATGTGATATTCGTACAAAAAAGTGTTACATTTCCACCGACAATTGAACACATTTCATACGATTCATTCAGAATATCCATATGGGACATATGCTTTTTTTTTAAATTTGAAATTGCATTCTTTATTTTAATATATTTTTGAAACGGTCATTTTCTCCATTTTATGTGAATAAATAATGAAAATCAATAATTGGCGAATAATATATCCTTCACAGCAAGCTCACAGTCTCAATAGAGGCGCGGCGCAAATGTCTGTGATTTTCGTGAGCAGTGTGTTAAGTTTATTATATATTTACTTCACTGCTATGTGAAATTATTGACAGAATTGTTTGTGTTACGAATGGAACAGATAATATCGAGAATCATTTAGTAATCTTTTTTGCGTTATCCATCGAAATATGAAATATTTTTTGGTTTATTTTTTATTTATTCAAAAACAAAAATTTGTCACTGTGTACACTCTCCTCAATATTAACTTAACAAAGGTAATAAGAGTGATAAATAAATTGTTTTGTGAATATATGTTCTTTATGATGTATTCTTCGAATACCCTGCCAAATATAGGTATACGTTTAAACGTATTCATAGTAGCGGATATGATTGAATTCAATATAAATTATATAAGAATGATTTCTAACCGCATTACAAGACGATTCGTCACGGAGAATATCGGAATGTTAATAGAAAAATGGACACAACTAAACGCTGCGAAAGAATAAGAAGGGAATGCTTTTTAATCAGAATTCCTTCTGTGGAATTTCATTTGTTTTTCGATGGAATAATGCAAATCGCCACACGGTGACCAATCGCCGACCTGCCTGTCACGCGTTATCGCAAAAATGTAAACAAAGATTCCAGGATTAAGAGAATTTCGTATTCGTTTACCTGCGAACCTCAAATATCCCATAAAAGCCATGCTTACGTTTCTCCAGTGGCGTGACGCGATCTCTCATGACAAAACGTAATAATAATTATATCAATATTTCATCGTCTGCAACTTTTAATATCTTAGTAGTTTGCCGCCTTCGCAGCCGTTTGAAAATAACTAGTATCCCATGTTTTGCACACTATTCCTACAACACACGCGATTGCAATAATTGAATCCAAACATTGTTGTAATAAATCGTAATTTTCAATTTCTCTAACTGTTAATAAAAATACAATATTCCTTTGTACTTATTTCCACTTCTATTTACCAAGATCAGGACCGGTTTCGTTCATGGCGAATATTATCAACTGGTCTTCAGTGGTAATGATGGTAAATAAAAGTGGAAATAAGTACAAAGTAATACTGTGTTTCCTTAACATAAGGATGCATAAGTTATGCCTCTCCACCAAGTATTGACAGTGAACACCCTAAAAGTTATCTAAAACAATATAATCGTACATGGTATGTGTTAAACACTGTTTCCGTGTCTATATATTTAGGTAATGAGTGTATAGTATCCTAAAAGCATCAAAGTATGCACAGTAACTATTGTATCTGTTATTTTAGTAAAGCGCAATTTAAAATGAGAGCGCGTTTGAGCTTGATAAAATAGACACATTTTTTTTGTGATTCGAAAACAAGTAATAAATTTGAAAAATTCTGCTATTGTTGACTAACGTATCTTTCAAATCAAAGTGACTGATAAATATTTCTACGGCACTGACGAAATTCGATTTTCGAACGCAAAAACTTGTAAGAATCAGAGCTTCGAGAATTCGCCGGCCTTCGGTATAATGGCTCAATTTGTATCTTTATGGCACTGTGGATCTCACATTATTTATTGCCCGCTGGAGAAACAATAAAACGAACACTGCCGCATGACACGTTCGGGGCAAAGAGGTTTCTGGCAGCTTTACGTGGAAAAGAAGAGGAACAAACCAAATAATCCCACGGTTTTCAAAGCGCGAAAAAGACGATCGGCGATACAGAAAGAGTAAACGTCATAAAACTTAAAAAAGTGGGAGCTTAATTGTATGTCATCCAACAGTACCTACAAACTCTTAATACATATTATGATGCGGAGAGACTAAAGAAGAGCCCGCTGTGGTCTAGTTGGTTAGAGCTTGCTTTACCGACCAGGTGGGTCTAGGTTCGATTCCCGGTAAGGTCAATGTCAAAATTGGTTTTTTTTCAATTTTAATTTGATATCTAAGACATGGGTGTTTGTGAAGTCAATTCTCCTTGAGTTTATCTCATGTGACTTTTAAAAATTCTCATCGAGTATATCTCGTATGATCTTTCAACTTAAAATTATTTGACGCATTGGCGTAAGCTGTAATGTCAAATATTTTTTTTTTAAAAAATTAAAAAAATATATTTAAGAGCAGAGGATTAACTACAAAAATGCTTGTTTTGAGTAAGCTAGGTTTTGAAAATGCCATAATCATATGTATAAGTGACACAGAGATATAACTTATTACATGGTTGGGAATACATACCTGCAAACTATTTTTTTAAGTTAAAGCACAAAGATAAACCATTCTTACTGAACTTAAAACTACGTTTTTGTAAATTGACCTCTGTGATCCTAAGTACGCGAATGAATCCTCAAAAATAACAAATGAACGATACCAACCATTGATTCATCTAAAACCCACTTTATTTTAAAAGTAATATGATTTTTATATAAAATAATAACCAGTCTAAAAAATAAATATTTAGAGTTAATCAGTTAAATTAAAAGATGCTTTACGTTTTGATAGGTTTTTCAGTATATTAATTAAGGGGGCGGCAAGAGCACAGCCAAACTACGAAGCTCCAGGGTCAATCAGAATCAAAACACAAACACTTTCTTCTTTGAGTCGCATTGCAACGGATGCTGGTTACTCGCTAGTATAAAATTAAAAGAAATACGTTTACATCAGGGGTGGTATGAAGGGTGCTCGGAAGGGCTCTCGCGAGCCCCTTGTTAATTTAAGAATAAACATTATTCTCAGATCAAATTAGTACATGAATACAATTTCGTACTTACATATTATCTACGATAGCCTCAGAACAGACAATTGTACATTTTTACCCATTTACATTGATTAGTTTACGGTAAATTGCATATTGTTACATATTATAGGTGTCTTAAGTAACAATCGATTGCTTATTTAAGTATTGCATATAATTGCATAGGAGCAATAAAAAAATCACTGCTTCCCCAGAACACCGAGAATGTCTTTGAGATTAAGCGAGCGCCTTGTTAAAGTATTGGCAGCCCACCGCTGGTTCACATGATGTGTGATCAAAAAAACATATTGTATAATATATTAAAAGACTGTCAATTTTCTATAATCTATAGTCAAATTGTGAAAATGTTAACTACTCATATTATGATTTTATACTAGTCCATTTACTAATACGTCTGCAGTTATTTGCATGAAATCGTAAAATTACTTCGATAACTATTTCTTGCGCTTGTCCGATGATCATTTTTACTTTTGTAATTGTTTACAAATTAATGCAAAAATAGCTGTAATCTAAAAACTGTTGCCTTTTCTGCAATCTCATTCAATTATTTGAATCGACGCCGTTTCAATTCGGAACGGTGTCGTTTTATTTGACAACTAGCGCCATTTTGAGTAGATATTTAT
The DNA here is from genome assembly GCA_030503985.1 of Himalopsyche tibetana. Lineage (NCBI taxonomy): Eukaryota > Metazoa > Arthropoda > Insecta > Trichoptera > Rhyacophilidae > Himalopsyche > Himalopsyche tibetana. Next base: position 5,708,227 of record JAPJYX010000015.1, read on the forward strand.
TTTATTAAGGTTTTGACGCGTTCCATTCCCGCTAAAATTATTGCGGTTGCTTACCTTTATTTATACCAAATGAACTGACTAAATTTAGTGAACCATTAAATGAATATAATTGTTTAATAAACGATTTTTGGAGAATACAAAAAATACATATCGCCTTTTAATATTCGTTAATTGGCTATTAATTAATTCATTATGATTTAATCAGTAAAAGTCTAGTTTATAACTCGAATTTACATTTTCCTGTCCGAGGGGAGTCATAGTTTTGTCGATGTTTTTTTTTAAATCTAAAATAACCTTTTTCAAAACAATTTAATTTGATCAAAGATGATAACGATTCATGAATTATTGTAGGATTCAAATTTTATTTCGTTTTATTATATGCTAAATTAAAAAAAACAATTAGCAGCATTTTTTTATATATTTAAGCTCACATAGGTTGTGCTCTTTGTTCGTCAGGTAGATACTTAAAACATCAATCACTTAAAATCATTATAGTGTACTGTTTCTGATTACTAAAATAGTAATATTTAAAAGTGTGGTTTTTCCCATAGTGTAACACCGGATTTTCCAGTCTTGAACAAGTAACCAAGTATCTTAAATAATAACTTTAAGAACACCTGTTACGACAAACCATTTACCTACCTCTTCTAAGCTATGTCCACTCGTGATGTTGTTAATATTGTATTCAAGTAAAATATTTCAATAATAAGGTTTTATTGATTTACAAGCAGCTTTCGCAAAAGTTTTATAATCTTTTAAACTCGCCAACGACAATCCATAAACACTACTTTAATATTAATATGATATATCAACAAGTAACTAAATAACTATCATCATAAGTAAATAATTATCTCTTGATCTGGAATATTTCAGAGTCACAGAAAAATATTCACAAGATGAAAATCATCGAATATTGATGGGCGTGTACGTGGTATGTGTTTTATAAAGATAAATTTGATCATCATGAGCCATGATATCGTGTTAAATACTATGATCAAGTAATTCCAAATGGCCTTTTAAAGATTTTTATTTGCTAAAAATATTTTAGACATGCTAATACTGAAGTATGAAGAATATAACAAATGTGGAATTTATATAAATTAAGATAAAATATAGTATGTTAAACAGATACTACACTTTCATTTTCAAGAATTTTTAGTGCTCATTATTATGATCGAAATCAGCGCAAATCTGTGCTCTCATTTATATAATCATTTATTAAAATATTTCATAATGAAATCTTGACATATTTATTAGTAACACTGTATAAGTAGGCAAGTATGGTTGTGTTTAATACCTAGATATAATTTGAGACTAAATACATCATGGGTGGGTTGGAGGGAGCGCGGAGAATCGCGCAGGATCCCCATGATAATTTTCACTTAGACTATCGAGCTCTCTGTTAAATTAAGAAAAAATATATTCTCGGATCAAATCAGTACCTTGTTGCAACTTCTAACATATTATATATTATCTATGACGGCTTTATTAAAACACTTAAAACATGGAAATAATACAACCATTTTCTGCGCCAATCTTGGAATTCTTCACGTTAGGAAAATAATTTTTCAGAAAATTGAAATTATTTTGTTTACGGTATATTGCGTTTTTTGTTACATATAAGATTGATAACATTCGATAGCTTTAATATTTATTGTAAATAATTGTAAAAGTGTAAAAAAAATCCGCTTCTTTCTTAGAACACCACGAATAGCTTTGAGATTAAGCAAACCCTTTGTTAACATATTGGTAGCCCATCGCTGAAATACATAAATATGTAATCTATTTAAATCATAGTCTACCCATAATACGTAGTACAACAACGAGGGTCCTACCTTGGATTTGATGTCAAAGGTTATTCAATGTTGTGTTACATAATTTCGGCGTCGCTTCACCACGATTTTTTGCTGTAATAGTAACGTAAATGTGGGCAAAATAAACACATTATCCTCATTGAATTAATGATTTATTGTGGAGACCACCTCTGGTGACTCGGCATCCTTTCGCCCGTTCAATATTTACCGTCAAATTAATGACTTCACTTTCCCGACTATAAATTATTTTGCAAACCGATCGACGGCCGCCATTTCGCTACCATTAACGAGCAGCGGCGTGCCCGGCTGGGGGTCGCCTGATAAAATCATCCCCGCGACACAAAATCACGAGCCATTTCTTTACGTCGTCCACGCTGATTATCAATTAACTGACCATTCTATCGAAGGGGAAAAGTCAACAAATACGGCAATATTTCCCTTTTCAGCTGTTACGACTGTAAGATTATGATAATGAAGGAAAAAATCTTTTTATTTAAGCAAATTTTATTGATACTTGACATAGAGTTTTTGAATAAAGAGTTATTCAAAAACTCTATGCCAAGTCTACAATATAACAATAAAATATATAACAATACTCAACAACTTGTAAAACTCACTCGGTACTCAAGTAATCAGGTCGGGTTCATCGAGTAATGAAGGACCCAGACAATCATTCACATTTTTTAAATTGCTTCAGATATTTATCGCCACTATTTAATTCATTGGTATATTTTTTTAATTAGTGATGGAGCGTACAATTAAGCACATGACTGCATATTAAGTATATTTTTTCAAATTTCGGAGTTGTCTAACTAATGAACTGGACGATATATATACGCGGTGGTAGCGATTTAAGCAAATATGTATTTATAGTTTAAAACATTGCTAAGATAGCGCTCATTTTATTGTCACCCCCCCTCGTGTAAAAAAAAATGCTGAAGGCTCTGTTGCAACCCTCAGTTGACGCAACTGCACGCCGCCCAATTTAAATCAAACATTATAATGGCAACTGGCAACATTTTGTCTTTGGGTGGGATTTCTTTTTGACATACGCCGCCGCCTATAAAATTGTTCACATGACCGCAAAGACAAGATCTAGTTCGGGGATTGTGAACTCGAAAACTTAATCTACGGTGTACCAATAGTCCAGTCGTCTTTTTCATTATATATTGAGAACGGAATATACATATATGGCATTGCGACATTAGCAATTGCACCAATACGTAGGGTTGTCAAATTACTTACAAGTCAAACCGGGACACCCTCCGCGCCCGATTTTTTTGTTGTCGATTATATTAAATCAATACATAATTTTGTAAAACTTTAATATTTATTATTTATTAATAAAACATGTTATAAACATATAAAAAAATATACAATAAATACAAAATATAAAGTCTATACAAACATATACTGATTTTTTAAAAATTATTAGGTCTATTTTTTATACTTCTCACCATATTTGGCCTTTTAAATAGTAAGAGTAAATGTAGTATTTTGGGTAAAATATAAATACGCCTGTATTTTTTGTAAGCCGGGACTTTTGGGCGTCCCGAAAGGTTCACGAGACTCAAAACCGGTGACAGTCCTGATTAATCGGGACGTCTGACAACCCTACCAGTACGCCATGCAGTTTCACAATTGTAATAGATACAATTCACCACTATAGTAACGACAGGAAATGCTTTATATTTCTAAAAAAAAAATAATGATCGGTCATGTTCGTTACGAAACAACAACAGAATTAAGAAAAAATATTGAATTGAATATTGTTTAGAATTCTCTTATATACACATATAATTCGCACTACGCATGCATATGTCTAATATAATCGACCTGTAGAACAAGTACATATTAAGAAAGATAAAAAAATATGAAAATGTATAAACATTATTTTTGAGTACAGGATTTTCTTTGATAATAAATACATCGTCGTTTTATTCAACGTGAAGTTATCAATAGATTTACAAATATAAAAAGAAATAAAGACATGTTCACAAATCACAGCCAATCCTGGGTAAATATCTCATGCTTTACTTCCTCATTAATTAAGATAATTTTATCCACGTTCATTATGTATAACATTTTCTATGTCCACTCCGTATGTGGAATATGTGGATTCGCAATTGAGAGAACTGTTTTTAAATACATCGAAGTATCTCATTCTCAATCCCTCTTTAATAGTGTGAAAATATGAGAATGTAGTCAGAAAACGACCAATTGTCAGCCAATAGATCTGTCTACGCTCCGATTTGATTTGATGATCGCATATAAACTAGGGAGAAATATACATGAATAAGGGTATTTTGACATCATTATAACGTAATTCTACCAAGTAAATGCAAATTTAATCAGTAAGAAATCTATCTATGCACATGAAAACACAAATGTTTGTCAGTTTTTCGTAATATTATATTTTACGTACATATTTATATGTTGTAATATTAAACTGTCTCGCATACCGACGGTTTCATATACCTGATCAAGTCCAATATGCTTAGGCCAAAATAGTTATTAGTTTTCTGCTTGTTAAGTCGTCATTTTTACGGCGGTCATTATAATTATTATTCGGCGTTCGTTTTTACGAGGTGGTTTTTACAAATTGATCAGACAAGGTTATTGCATCGTTTATCATTATATCGAAAATAAATAATATGATTTTTTCCGTTTATTTGCCTAGTTAGTTTCTACATTTTTATGGAAGCATCACCTTTCGTGTGCCGACAGACTCGGCGGCTTTGTAGTTATTAAACAAATTCAGCGAAATCAAAACGTTAAATTAATAAATTTTGCTTTTTTCGGCGAGAGGCGTTTTGATGCTGCGGTTTTAGATAAACAAGCACGGTAACAATAAACGTTTCGTAGGCAAATATACACGTCAAAGGATAAATTCTGATAGTTCCGAATTAAGACCACCGGCCGTCATATAAAAATCGATGAAAGTAATATGGGGGAAACTACACGCATTATCATCCCACGTAATAAAGTTTTCCTCAACGATATTATCGCAACAATATTGATTCCGTAATAGTATTATCGTCTCAAGTATATATATGTATATTTTCTAAAACTTTAAGAAACACCTTTACGTATACTGACTGTGGGAAATATGAAATATTTTGTTGTGAGCATAGGGGGTAGCGCCCGACATATGCTTTTTTACGTGGCTTTTAAAATAATATATTTTTACCGATAATATAAATTTTAAATAAAAAATTTCTCCAAATTGTTTTCAAGGTGGCGTTTCGAATTGAGCTCTTTATAAAAATAAGCATTGTAATTCTGTAGTATATCACACATTATTCGAATACAATATATAAAATTAATGACTCAATTCGAAATTCGAATATCTAAATCGTATTCTATGTTTTCTTATTTGCAGCTGGAAAAGGTTATATCAGATTTTTTTTAGTATTAGAAGTAACGTGTAAACTTGTTATTTTCTAATACTTTCTTAACGTGTACAGACAACAAACATGTCAGTATTATGACATTGGGAATTACATTTACGTAAAATTACACGACACGGCGTACAATACAAAACGGGTCCGCCGCATCGCCTACGACACAGATCCACTTTCTCTCGGCGTTTTTAATTGTTACCAAATGAAATTTGCATCATTTGGCCGGGAGTCGGGTCTGCCGAGGCAGTGGCGCGGCGGTCATCGATCCACGGGTCGGCCTCAGTGAACGGCGAGCGTCTATCGTCGTTATGCATTTCGAATTGTTAAAAATTGCGGAAATAATAAGAATGTGCCAATGTTTTATTGAAAATATACTTTCACAACACTATTGTATTGTCGAATTAATGTTTTGCAGGCGGGTATCGAGATTGATGTTCAAGAATTCTGCGTGAAATTTCCGTTATATACATATCAGTACATGTATCATTAAATTTAGTGGACACTTTTTTTTCTTTATACAGCTTATTACGACTGCAGTCGTAACTAGAGTTTTCAAACATTCTTTTGAAAACAAATATTCGAATATTAAATCTTTTATACATTCGATATCTAAAATTTCATCATCTCTTTTCATTGTTTTTTATAGTTCTAGCGAAACTTATTCATTTTTATCAAAAGATCAGGACTAGTTTCGCTGATTAGAATTATTTTCCACTGATTAATTATATATTTATTTATTGTTAAAAATTAAAAGTACAGTACATGACATAACAGCTGACGCCAATTCGCCATGTACTTGACAAATATAAAGAGACAAAATATAAAATAAAACTACATAATACATCAAAATCAACATACAAAATCAAGAAATATAATAGTAAAATTTAACAAACAGTTCACAAATACTGTCACTAAAAATATCCACTTCTCTAGGCAATGAGCTAATCAATAATATGTTTCCATCAAAAGTGAGTTTTAAGGTGTTGAAATAAACCAAATTAATCAATATCGCAACGCATCGCATTTTATTAACCTAGGTTAAACCTGTGTGGTCGAGTGGTCAACCGTGTTGGCTTCGGCTACGGAGGGCCCGGGTTCAAATCCCGGTACGGACAGTTTTATAAATTGATTTTTCAATCAATTTATGAATTTTTGTTCAAAGGCATGCACATATGTGATGTCTTGAATTCCCCCCTCTCACCCATCCTATCCTATGAACGGGGCGTATCGAGAGCGATTAGCTTACCACTAATCCTGTCCTAGCCCTATCCTTCTGTCCCTACTCTCTTTGTAAAAAGAGAGGTTGAGCAACTGAGTAACAAACAGTTCTCCTAGAAAATACTTCTGTTGAGATAAGCTCCATTAGGAGTCCATATGCTCCACATTGGGATCGGACATGGCTTAAAAAAAAGTGGTATAGTATACATAAATACTATGAACGACTAATATTCCATAGTTTCTCGAATTTTCGGACACTCAAAATATTCGTTTATCGAATATCAAAACATAGTATTCGAAAAATTAAATAATCTAATGTATGAATTTAATAATATTATTTATTACTTTTTTAAAATTTATAAAATGTGAGCGCAAACTATTTGTTAGTACACTTCATAGCGATAAATTATAATACAAATAAAAAACATCAATGTATCGAAATAAATTAATCGTTTTGCAGGGAGGTTCAATGAAGTGATGAATGGCATGTTATAGAATTATGATAACAGCATTTCACTTTTTTATCTACTTCATAATAACGAATAATTAAAAAAATACCATACCTTTACCAATTTAACATTTTTTTAATAATGTATTAACCTACAAATTACGTAAAAGAAATTATGTTCGTAATTTTCCGACACACTTACTTGATCGTTTCATTATTTAAGCCTGGAAGTGCTTTTTTAAAAACGAAACAAATTTGCTAAGCCCATTCACAAATCCACCTCTGGTTCGAGCTTTGTGATTCGATTTCTTATTCTACCACTGATAATTAAGTATCTATATTTTCCTCTTGCAAATCTCACGCTGCGTACTTTAAATGAATTCAAATATGTAACAACCATGACGTCATCGTGTACAAAGACAAAAAGAAATCTTAAGACAAACACGAAATTTCCAATATTTATACTGTCATTTTGTCTTTGTTTTCATGCCGTGTATATTTCAATCATTAGAATTCAAATACTGTATCATTAGTCACCAAAGACAATAATAATCATTGTCATTATGTCATAGACACTGCATGCACGAACATTTTCTTATTGTTTAACAAAGATTAATTTCGTAAATAATGGTGTATGATCTTTTTATTACATAACGTTCCATTATTTAAACGTGTGACAGATGCATACTAAATGTGTTGCCAGTAAGTTCGTAATTATTCCTTTACGAAATTCGAATATTCAAAATAACGTCATATTGTTCTATAGTTGATCGCCTAATTTAAAGGGATTTTCACAATGTGTAGTATGCAACAATGCTTTACATGACCAGTAATTTAGTTTGCGCAACGCGTAAGGCCCACCTGTGCGGTGGATTGATTGCCGTTTAACGCCCAATTTGAAAACAAAATTGCAATTTTCAAACGGTAATAAAATATTTAAATGAATGTTACTTCATATGTTAATAATCGGTGGTATTTTTCATACAAATTAATTGCATAATTTTATTGCCGTATTTCATTTTTTGGTATTCTGGTAGAACGACTGAAATACAACATGTTCTCGTAAAAAATCTTACGTTGGAATGTTAAATAAGAACTTCATATCAAAACTCAGTTTTAGTCGTTTTGCAGGAAATTTTAATAATTAAGGTTTTAAAATTCTCTTTACTTGTGGATGATGAATTTTACACATCGGGAGCGGACATAATTGAAAAAAAATGGCCAACGACGTATATAGCTTAATTTGTTAATATTCTCATAGTTTAAATTTTTTCAATGCTTCATAGGAGTCGACTTACGATATTAGCACTGTGAATGAAATTAATTGTGTTTAAAAAAAAAATTAAAATTAGTATGCTTGAATCATAGTCAGACGTTTAGAGGTTACCGGGACATCCTGAATGGAGAGAGATGAAGTGGAGGCAGAAAAAAACAAAATTATGACGAAGAGATTCCGAGAATACGAGGAACTTCCGACGACCGTAGACCATCCGGAGTTCTTTCCGCTCATATCCCCTCCGGAAAGACCGCCACTGGATGTTTGTACAGTCTGTCTTGATAAATTTAATAAAACATACAAAATTCAGCTTTTGAAGTTTAAATATACAAACGACCCATACTTGATGTCAGTATGTCTGAATATTTCTTTTTTCAACACGTTTGCTATTTAATAACGTTGTCTTTTTGCCAATAACTTTAAAATGAAAGGAAGGGTCGATGAAATTTACTCTTAATAAAATTGATTAAGCTTAAAACAATATGTTTCTCTCTATATATATATATATATCTATTAAGAGAACTGCTTATAGTGCGAGGTTATTTTCCGTTGAAAGTTTAAGCGTACTTAAAAATATATAATTTAAATTCCAACCCTTATTTTAGCAATCACAACACTTTTAAACTCATTTGTTTGTTCTTAAGGTAAAGTAGAAGAATTATTTTTACACGTTTAACAAAGCTAATAAAGTCCCCGTTGGAAATATTCATTCAGTATTAAAATTAATTTATTTTGACTGGACATACTGCATGGCGGAGGTACAATCGTTTTACAATGGTAGGAAGTTCGTGCGTAGAATAAAATAAATTATTTTCCATCCATATAACACAATTCATTCACCAATTTCGTATAAGAACTTCAATATTTATATATTGTAAATTTTATATGAATGAAAACCACTCATTCAAAGATCGTACTTTTTTAACAGTATCAAAGATGAATGACGTATTGTTTTGATTCAAACTTTATCTTCGCCCCTCTTTTTTAATACGCCTTTTTTGACTATTTTATTTGTCTTTTTAATTGAATATTATAAATTAGCAATTCTTTGTTGAGAAACGTAATATACAAACGAAATATCTAATCTAAATTTGAAATGTGTTACTCACTGTTTTTTTAAAATCTAATCGTACTTATTCCGTTTTTTTTTTTTTAAATAATTTCACTATTATTAAATAAAAATTTGAGATTGTTTACCTCTTTGCTTCAGAATTTCAGTGAATGATAAACTCATTTTAAATATTGATTTCTTAATAATTTATTTGGATTTACGTTTGATTTAGATTTTGAAATCTGAGAGAATTTGCTCTATGCACGGAAACTCCCGAATACAAATCTGACCAAAAAATCATTCTAAGTAAATAGTCATCAAATGAGTCGGAGTTGTAATACTTTTCCGACCCTTAATCAGAGCCCTATTCTGGAAAAAATCTCCGACTCCACGGCCTTGGTAAAAACCTATGTAAAATAAAATACTGCATGACTGTTGTCTATTTCATAAGCACGATTGATCAAGATACTTACAACAATTTATGTTTACTTTGTCTCGTATGCAAACTACCAGGAAGTCTTTTTAATGTATATTATATGCAATATTTATGTTTTTTATCGATAGATAATTGTATTGTTTCTAATTCAATCAGTTTACAAATCGACGATGACAACCGATAACCAAGCATGTGAAATACACTCAAAGAGATGTCAATGTCCTTTATTGAATATCTTAAGGAAGCCCAAAAATGGACGTTTCATATCCGTGCGTATTCGTATTTGTTGTGAATCGAAATTCAAAAAGATCGCGCATAAATAATACAGTTTTGTATTGTTCATTAAGATTAGATTCGAAATTTAAAAATCTTATTGTATTCAATTCGAATTTCGCGGTATAGTTTCGTGTGATATTTTTCGTGGGCGTCCAAGGATACGCGCAAAATGGCGGAATAGAAACAATGAGTAAACTGGTCAGGCCGCATTTTCATAAACGGTTGTCATTAAATTTTATTGAATGAAATTTTATTTCGTGTGGGCTTTGCACTGTTTATGCGCGGAACTTTATTATAAACAATTGCCGGATAATGCTCGCCGTAGATAAACCTGTCAGGAAAGCGTGGAACGTTCGTTGATTTTCCTGACAATTTTACTGGCTACGTATAGTCAATATTTACCATAGACAGAACACTGGTTTAATTTGAGCGGTTGACAAATTAGAAAGCTTTCATCCGCGACAATGTATCACTGGTTACATCCTCTGTAAATTTACATAAGTGCAAACTATTTTGCATTTTATAACTTTGAGGTGTCATACGGTAAGCGAATAGATCTCATGGTAGTTTTTTCAATACATAATATCGTGTGTTTGTAATTGTTCATGAGAATATCGAATGAAACGCATTAACTCTGTTGTAAATTAATGCTGTTTATCTATCGTGGTGAGTGTTGGGTGAAACATTGGGTACCTTAGTAAGACAGATGTTTGTAAAAAAATTACATTTAAAAAAGGAGAATGTGAATAAATCAATTCGAAAATTCTCAAAAATATCTGCCACGTGAAAATGTATTGTTTTTATCAGGGCTGTGAAATCGGATAAAAAGTAAACGACTCCGATCCGGCTTTAAATTAAAAAACCGACTCCTACTCCAAATTGATTTTTTCAACCATTTCCGTTTAACTTACATACATATCTATATACCATAAGATCATTCTAGTCTAGAGACTAAGAAATAATTCTAGAACATTTTACCAATTAATTTAATTAAAAGACTTATAACTTTTCAATATCTTTAAATTATTTTTCTCCGATTTTTCTGCCTCCGGATAAAACAGCCAACTCTATCCTATGACTACCGGCTCTGACATTGACTTCACAGCTCTAGTATTTTTAATGCGTACTCACTCTTTTACAGTGGGATTTAATTATACACTGATTTTCGTATATAATACACAAATTCATATATCGTCAGTTACGGTTATCCATAAATATCTGTGTTTACTTAAATAACATACAATATTTTAGCACAACTTTCTCATCCATACATGAACCTTCATCTTACAAAACAGCGATCTAATTTTGAATTTGGAATATGATATACCATGTATAACCACTTGAAGACTTAATAATCATACTTAATTTAATTTGCCTTTATTGTCTATTGATAGTATTCGTCGTCCCGTGTGTCTCTATGGTTTACCGTTTACTTCGCGGTTGTACCATTTATACATCTTTTATTTATAATTATTTCTATGAGAACCTTACCTGCACGTGGTGTTGAGAATAACAATTAGATGAATAAGAGGATTTTAACTGCTAGGAATAGACTAGGTGAGTCAGTGAGTCATCATTGAATAGGTAGATAAATTACCTAAAGGCGTTTGTACACGATCAAAAAGCACATAATTATAATCAGTTGTGCATATTGTTTCTCTGCATCAACGATACTCAACCTGCGGCACATTCAGAGTTTATGTGAGACCTACAACAATCATAGTAGGTGATTTTTCAAACATCTGGTACTATTTGCAAAAAAAATACGTAAACTTATGAGCATTTTATATGTATTGTATTTTTGGGTACTTACATTTATGTTATGTCACTGTTTTGTATATATTATGTAATATATTTGCGTGCTACTATTGATATGCTGCGGCCCACTTGTTGTAGTTATAACTGGTATGCGACCCAGACAAAAAACACCAGTGGAGGGGAACTTACGGCCTCTTGGCTACTCATGCGGCCTTTTGACTTGATCAAAATATACAATTTGATCAAAAAATTATACGCAAGTGTTTTGAAAAGTGTGTAATCAACCCATTATATGTTCGACAGTCGAAAAAAGGGGGGGTGTCAGCGTTTTCTTTACTGCGGCCTTATGTTGAATCAGATAAATGAATGTGGCCTTTAGAAATGAAAAGGTTCCCCACCCCTTCTCCACACGGTACTTGTTCCACAAATTTGGAATTAATTAATAAATTTTGCACACTGTTTGATAGTGTTGCGATTAATTGTTTTTAAAACTGAATTAATCAAAGAATCTTCTTGTATGTGCGAGAAATTGCTTCCTTCTCAACCATTTATTGAAATGTCAATAATTGTTTGTCTTTTTAATAGCATGGTACACTTGCTTGGTTATATTTTATATGTTGTTGCGAGACATAATAATTTGAATTGGCTTAGTTAAGATATTTGATTATCTCTCGAATTCGGAAGATACCTTAGTCCTTACTCATTCATATATACTTTGATCAATCGCGAGACAAACACTTCATATTATAATCATAAAAAAATCAGATACCATAGAGAAGATGAAATTAAAAAAATATGATGTTGCGCAAATTACCTAATCGTGTAGAGGTGCCTTTACGGTTATGTGGTAGGCTTGAATCAGAGGTCCGACCGGATATCTTGTCTGTGTGTCAACCGGCCGACGATTCGATTAAAAATGCGACCAAATTTCTTCTTTTTTAGCTGCTGAGCTTCCGTCGTGCCCACGGCATCTATGCTATACGGATAGCAGGATATAGGATGGACAATAACGGCAACCATTTTATTGAACGGAGTAATTAAAATTTCGTTTTACTTTTACTAGTGAGTGACAATTAATAGTCAGCTGATTGATTACTTATGGCTTGCGGGTCGTGTTAGCATCAAACACTGAATATTACATTCAAATTCTATTTTTAAAACGTATTGACATTTTAACAGATGTTTAACTGATCACGATATGCAATCCTAACGACGAATAAGATTTAGTAATTATAATCATATATAACGATTTAAAAATTCGTTTAACTTACAAAACGAGTACCAAACTATGAATTGTATTATAGTTTGGTACTCGAAAGATAGCCATTGGCTAATTTTCAGAATGTCACAAACAATACGTTAAGTGACAATAGACATAACCAAGTCGTTTGAAATATATATTCAGCATAAGAACACATTTACCGATTTCGTTTTAGATGCCAAGCTTAATACTGTTGAGACGATAAAGAAAATAAAAATAAATATCTGATCCTTTATATCTGAACTTTTTTCGCTAATGATCTCAAGAAACTGCGGTTTATGAAAACAACGAAAATATGAAATTATGGTAAATGATCAATACCGAGATGCCGGTATTGCAAAGATTGCGAATCCCGTGATCACGAAAGGGGACCGGAATAAGATGCCCTAAGAGTAATACGTTTTTCATGAATTAAATACATTTTATGAATACTATTGTGTAATTTACTTCATTTTACGTTTTTACACGATTTTGAATACCGCAATGTTGTTCTTTTATCAAATAACATTTCTTTAAATTCAGGGAACCGATCTTTAACTATTATATTAATTCTCAATCAGTTATTTAAACGGTTTTTATGGAACGTATCTACCGTGTAAAAAGAGTTTAGTGCAGCGATTCCAACCTAGGAGGCGTGAACTGTTGCAAAGGGAGGCGCGAACAGCATAAAATATTTATTTACCCTTTAAATCGCGTCCGCACCGCCCCGGACAGATCATTTTTGGAGGTGGCATTTTCAAAAATAAATACAATATTTTTCGAGAAATTATATTTATCCTAAAGTAAAAACTCCTAATTCATAGGTTAAAAATAGTATAAGTGATTTAAAAACAACATTAGAGGAAATATTGGGGACGGTAAATTCAATGACCGGCCCGGGTGACAGGACCTCTTCTTACACCACTGTTATTATATTAAATAAAAGATGGGGAGGCGAAAAGATATTTTTATTTTCAAAAGGCGTAGTAAGATAAAATTTGGAATTAGTGTATTTATTTCAAAGAATACTGGTAGCAAATCAGTTGCCCAACACCCATTTAAAAGGGAGTAGCGATAGAAAAATGAGTTTAGCGATTAGCTAATTATTCTGTTTATACGATTAGAAAAGTTGAGAGGGAATACAATTTCCATTCGTTTTTGTACGTCGAATTTGAGAAAACTAGAAGGTAGCCATTTGGACCACACAAATTAATCTAGCATAAAAAAACAAGACTTGCATCGATGCCTATCTTTTAGAAACAAATAATTTCCTACATAAAATGTAATATTTAGGAAACATAAAATTTATATTCATAATATTACATCGGCACCACAAAACCGTATACACTATAGTACTTTAGAATGCACCTAGGTATGCGACATAGTACCGACAGGTACAGTGTCACCCACACATATGTACTTGATCTCAAATAAGTTTTGCAAATAAACATTTAATTTACCTGCTCCTAAGAAGGTACTGACGCATCAACGCGTTGAAACCGGCAATCGTACGAAACCGTTTCACATTTCATTTGCCAGACGTTTTAGCGACGGCAAATCGATTACGTTATCTGATATGATTGCAAACATAGCATTACCGAAACTTGGATACCCGGTATTCATGTTGTTTTTTCAATACCAAAATACCGGTTTTTAAATTTTTAAAATACCGGTGTTAGAAGTAAACCAATATCGGTAATAGTCAATATTGACATATATTATTTAAGAATTGATGAATCTTTCAATGACGTATTATTATTATGTTTTTATAAGAAACATCGAAATACCGATGCCTAATTACTCGCAAGGTATTGCGATTCCAATTTACCGTATTTTTGCTTTGTTAAAAAAATGTTGTTATACATTGTCCGGAATTGCAGTCTCTAATATGGTACGAACATGATTTTATGATCATATGTACTCCAAATACTTCAATAGTAATAGATTTAAAATAACCTTTTATGACTTTATGGAAATTTATATGAGCCTCAGCAGTCATCAATTATCAGTCAATAACATTTTAAATGCGATGGTTAGCTCGTTGATATTAAATTTATATTACATGGGATTACCACCTCAAAATTCAAGTAATTAATATTTTTTAAGCGCTGCTATTGTTTGCGTTAAGCCCTTATCTGTCATAAAAAGTAAAAATCCTACTCTTCAACTTGTCATAAATTTATAAATAAGAATAATAATCAATTTCTACGTTATGGATAATAATAATATTACAGTAATTAAGTTTATCTGAAGAGGCAAGAGAAATAACAGGTTAAAAAAAACTGTAGGATAATAACATTTTTAATTTTACTTTTGGCGGATTTAAACCATGGGAGGACCCAGACGCAATAAAATTTGGAGTCCCTATTTTTTGGACAACTTGAAAGCAGTATTCAAAATTAATGGGTTAATTATCCTATGAGCTGTTTTGGGCCCCTGTGCCGCCTGTGTGGCCGAGTGGTTGGCTTCGGTTACGGAGGTCACGGGTTTGAATCCCAGTAAGGACAGTTTTATAAATTGATTTTCAATCGATTTATGAATTTCTGTCCGAAGGCATGGATGTATGCGATGTCTTGAATTCTCCCTTCCACCCATCTTATCTTATGAACGGGGCGTATCGAGAGCGACTAGCTAACCATTAGTCTTGTCCCTAGCCCTATCCGTCTATTCCTATTCTCTTTGGAAAAAGAGAAGTTGAGCAACTCGCAGTTCTCGTAGAAACATTTCTGTAGAGATTAATTCCATTAGGAGTCCATATGATCCAAATTGGGAGCGAACATGGTTAAAAAAAAGTCCCCAAGCGCAAGCCTCATTTGCTTATAGGGTAATCCGCCACTGCCTTTAAACGATACAAACTGCAGTTTGTCAAAAAAATCTGCAATTGAACAGATATAATCAAAAAAAAAGAAAGAAGACAAATCCAGATCATCCAGAGTCGCGGTATTTTGGCCGAAGTCGGAGTCGTGAAAAATGAACGGCTCGATTTTTTTTTGAAAAATATATTTTATGATGTGTATTCAAACAAAATAGGCAAAAGTGTTGACATTTCATGCTTGGCTGACTAAAGATGATCTGATGGAATACATATACATATATATATAAGTTAAAATTAAATTATTGAAAAAAAATCTCGGAGTCGGATTCGTTTATTATTTTAAAACTGAAGTCGGAATCGGAGTCGCCTTTTTTTACACGATTCCACAGCCCTGAAAATTAGTATAAAAAGTGCTTTATTTTTAGAAACATTTAGAGAATTGACAATCAACATCTTAAATGTGAATTCACCAACATCTTAGATATTATTAATAAATACAAAGCAAAAAGGTGAACGTAGCAAATGATCCGCAAATCAAAGTGCGCGGAAAATATTTAATAATATTATTAAATAATTCTTGTAGAGTAAGTAGTGTGATGCATGACAGTGCAGGTGTATGAGTGTCAAACGTCCAGTGAATGGAAGTTGCATTGGTAATCCTTATAAGGAACGTCCTTGCGCATTATTAGGCGTGCGTGGCATTCGGGCAAAATCTGGACACACAACACCATCACAAATCAATACAAATACATACGTACAGACGTCAAACACATTCACACCAATTTCATACGCTTGCCTACGTAAAATACTCACTGTATTCATTCAACTTGCATACAGTGGTCTCGCTTCATTGCGATCGGAATGCGGGGAGACACGTTCATACATGAAAATGTTTCGTAGACAACGTAGACTGCGAATTCCGAGGTGAATCCGCCTTTTCTTAGAAATGCGCGCGAATTCTTCAAAAATCTAAAAACGGGTTCTTAGTCACATTTCGAATCTTCCAAATTTAAAATTTTCCCTTTCGTAATAGCGATTAATTCATATTGCACAATAAATTGAAACGCAGAATGACAGTTATGATTCCTACACATATTTTGTGAATTTTCAATTTAATATCACCTGTGCGTAACCAACAGTTTTTTTATAATCAAAATTAAGGTATCCAATCCCGGAGCCTTTTTCCAAAATTAATCAATCCCGGAATCCCGGGATTGGGATTACCTCATCGAGGAATTTAAAATCCTTGATTTGGTATCCTTTTCTCCAGATTATCTCCAAACCTCGTTTTTTTTTTTTTGGCTCACCGAGGAATTTGAAATCCTCGATAAGTTATCGAGGATCCGAGAAATCTGGGCAGATCCGACCATGCCAGCCCCGGGATTTCTGGCAGCCTTAATCCTTTGTACACATTGTGTCAAAAGGATGTAAGCTATATAAGCTATAAATTTAGTTTCCAAGTTTGAAAAAGAAGGGCATGTTAAAATTGCGACTAAGAAAAATGACTTAATAAAAGTTATTTCTCAAACAATTAATATTAATTAATAATAATATTAACTTAATTAATATTAGATTGAATCAATTAAAAACTAGTTTATTGGCCACCGTGCACTTTTAGGCTGTGTTTATTTAATAATTTACCTTTGTAAAATTTGTGGGTTACGTATTTTTTTCCTTTCCACAGCGATTTGTATTTATTTTCATAACATAAATTAAAGCATTATTTTAAGTCTCCAAAAACAAAGATCTATAAAATAATACAATAACATTCCTTATCAATAACTCAGATTTTTTTGGCTGTTTTTTTTGGCCAATATTCATATTTATTGCTTTAAAAATCATAATGGTGTATGAAACTGTGAAATCCGTCACGGAAGACGTCGACCACTTCTCCACGGACCCGGCATATAAGTTTACCTCGATATTTAGTAAAATGAAATTAAAAATAATAATATCAGAGTTTTTTTTCATCGTTAGGTCACTTTGAGGTCCACCGTATTGACGAAATAAAGAAGTTTTCGCTCATTAGCGAAAAATATTAAGCAAATCCGTAATCTATGGGCGATCACTATGTGACCCGTTACAGTAATACTGTGGGAAAATCTTTTAGAGTCGCATTCCATTCCATGGTGTCGTTTCTCAAAGACAACGGACATCTGTTAAGTAATTGCAAATACGTAGATTATCTGCTACTAATCAATTTCATTCGCCGCTTACTTGTAGCTAGGCAAATACTATATTATTCAAAGAGCAGGACAATGCTTTGACATTACAGATTATTGTCTAATATATAATACAAACATAGTATAGAATGGATCTATGAATAAATACTCATTTTCCTACTTTTCTGGCACTGTGTTATATACACCATTGTTTCCAGCGGTGGGCTGGCAATACGTTAACAAAGGGCTCGCTTAATCTCAAAGCAATTCTTGGTGTTCTGGCGAAGAAGTGACTTTTTTAAATACTCCTTTGCAATTATATGCAATACTTAAATAAGTAATCGATTTTTACTTAAAACACTTATAATATGTAACAACATGAAATTTACCGTAAACTTATCAATGTAAATGGCTAATAATAAGTCAGAAATTTCAGTTATGTTCTAATTTGATTTGAGAATATTGTTTTTTCTTAATTTAACAATGGGCTCGCTGGCCTTAGTAAAATTTAACAAGGGGCTTGCGCGAGCTCCTTCGAGCCCCCTCCAACCCACCCCTGATTGTTTCTCAATTAATTATTTTTTTTACAATTTACAAGCGTTGTTGTGCCGTTAGCGCCTATTCGTGGTAAAATGGCAAACCAGGCTAAGAACAAATCAGTTGTCAGTTATCAAATCGGATATCACTGGAAAAATTGTTGCCAATTTCGAAAATCAAACCCGTAAAAATTTATCCGTTTCCATATTTTGCAAACGTTGCTGTGGCGAAGGCTTATTTCATGGTGGAATGGCAAACTAAACTGAGCGCAAAAAATCTGTCAGCTGTCGCTGGAAAAGTGTTGCTTATTTGAAAAACAAACCTCTTAAATAAATACTTGTAATTTCAAAAAAATTAAATACATACTTCTTTGAGTTTGGAGACCACCGAATTCGGATTTGGTAAAGTGTATTGTTTTCTTCGATAATAATGATCGATATCGTTAATATAATTCCGTCAATAGTGCGGTGTCGTCGACAGAGGCCTAGCAATTCGGCGTCCTGTCATGGTCGAGCGGTTCAAAGGTCGTGTACCCTGCAGACGAGCTGTGGATCGCGGCCGGTGGCTGGTGGCTCCGCACCGGAACCGGGCCGTACAGCTGCCGCTCGCGGTGGATACACCTGATGCAGGACAGGATCGAGGAATCCATCCGAAAAATGATATCTAACGAGATATTTAAGATCTCTTCCAACGACTGTTTCACAACTTTTGAAGAACATTAATATTTGTACAAGTTATAAGATACTTTGTTTTTTTTTCTTTATGTTATTGAAATTAAAATTAATTTAAAATCAGTAATATTCTTCACAATTTTTGATTAGAACCAAAAACTTTACTTGAAAATGTCTTTAATCCTCAGTTGAGTTTATAATTTGTTAGTTTTGAGACGTCACATTTTTTACAACCTCATAATCCAAGTCGTCACAAATCATCACATGATAGCAGACCCTTAACCCCATTACATCGGCTGACATAATAAATGGACGGCCTCTATTGAATAAAACATCGTGAGCCTACAGCTTTTATTGATCCAATTGAGTCAATATACCTGTGCATTGATAAATTGAGGTTTTAGTACCTGGTTACAGATAAACTCATATATTTGTTAGATATGGTATTTTTTCATACCATGCTAAAAATAAATAAATATATATCTCGTGCAATAGTAGAAATGTTTTTATTTTGACACCCTATATTCATATAATTGCTTTATAACTACATACGATAATTTGTATTCAGTAAAATATTTTGGACATCCAAGTTTTCTTGGTCTTAACTTATTCCAGTATTCCAGTAATAGAAATCTTCTATCAATCTAACAAAATGACTTTAGTCAAAAAGGTTATAAATTTTCCAGCATTGACTTGATCATTTTTCAGTGTACTCTCTCGGTATATAGTGTTTTTCTTTTACGGTTTCCAGTAAAAGTTTTTAAATTTACTCAGATTATACTGATAAATATTTTTATTCAGTGAATGTAGAATTTTGTGTGTTATGTGTTTTGTTATTCTATATTAAATTATTAAATATCCTAAATTCGCCTCTGACAGTTGACAACCTGCTTAGGCTAGTAACTTCGTCATTGGTCTGCGGTAATTTTTGGCCGATAGAGCGAATCGGCCAATACCTACAAATAGTTAAGCTGTACTAAAAACCATTTAACACGAAATAAAGTTCATTTTCGAAACGCAATATTCCGAAAACAATAAAAATCCCTCAACTGTTGAAATATTTTTATTTCATCAGCAGATTCTTTTAATCCATTACATTCAATATTGCTACCCATATTTCTTTTGGATGTGTATATCTCTTTTTATTTATCCAATATGTTGTCAAATAACTGGGAAGTTATTTTATCACAATTCCGGCACATTTGATGTTGGCATTGGAATTCTTTTCAAATAAGAAATAAAATATTCAAAATACGACATACGTTATTGTTTGAATTATTATCTATCGTTATGAGAAAAGAAAAACATGAACAAAAAATAAGACATAAGCCGCCTGGATACAAAAGCCATTTTTCGCATAAAAAAAACAATTTTCGTAAATATACAAAACTATCCCGAGACAATTTATTGATATGTACAAAGAATACACAGAAAAGCTGATATTATGAAACAAAATAATAACTTCCTTGTTGGATGAATAAAAATGTTTAACTTCTTAATAGTTTTACTTTTTTTAATTAGCTTGTGAACACGTTTGATATATCGATCCATCCATATTTGCGAAGAAAGTTAATTGTAGAGTAATATTTTAATACTTAAATGTCTTAATTTTACTTTATTTTTTACTTATGATATACATAATAAATTTAACGCTAAATTAATCTTTGACTCCGTATAATTACAAAAATAATTTAGGACATCGTGACAGACTTTAACATAATATCCTAAATTGAGATCTCACCACATAGGTAATGCAACAAGAGAACACCGATAAAGAAGAACAGGATTATGATAATTGATGTGTCATTTCATCACATGTTACCCAAATATGTCATTAAAAAAGATTGGATTGGAAAAGGATTGACTGTCAATTTTTTTTTTTTTTTTCATTTAAACAATGACTAATAGTAAACGTTTTTTTATTTTTTAGTGTGGAGAATCAGTACAAACTGGCGACATGTGCGTTGGTGCAGCCCGGGCTGGTCCGTCAGCTACCTGGCACCCAGCCTGCTTTCGCTGTGCCGTCTGCAGAGAACTCCTCGTCGACCTGGTTTACTTTTGGAGAGGAGGAAGAGCCTACTGTGGGAGACATCATGCTGAAACCCTCAAGCCGAGGTGTTCAGCTTGTGATGAGGTAATTTTCATATTTCTAATTCGATTTTATTTTAAAATCTGCAATGAAAAATATTTTAAAATATTAAATAAGTCAACCACATAAAATATTCAATTGTTGGATCTTGCAAATGGAATAATTACTGGAGCATATATATATACCATTCTATAGAAATCCACATAATTGTATTGTAATTATCTAATAAAAATCATCGGAAGTTCATCATCATAATCGCGCAATCGCAAACCAGCTTCTGGCTTCAGGTAAAATTAATTTAACCAATAAAATAATTTTGCTGTGTTTGTTTCATCATGTTGATACTCTGTATACACGAAAGCAATTGTAACCTAAATCTATTCAAGGAATTCTTGTTCCTCTTCTTCTGCTTCGAACTTACTGTCTTACAAGACATTGTTTTCTCCTTTGGATCTTGAAATCAAATCATCCAGTACACATGACCTTACCAGCTTAACCTTCATATATTCAAAATGCCTGTCTCGAATCGATTTTCATCTATTCATTTCGTAATTCCAGTTTCCACAGCGTAAGGCGTTTAATGTTCTAATATAAGCAATAAAAAAGAGGTATTTTATTATTAGTCTAGTCGTAAATTTGGCAATTTATTTCAGTTAAAATCGGTGATATTAAATTACTCACATTTTGGGCATGTTATTCTTTCCACTAATTTTATTGTAATTTCTGCATCAATAATATCAATGAAATATTTGCGCACACTATAAACAAGCGTAGGCTGAAATGAGTTTGAAATTTAAATATTTTAAATATAATAATACAAAAACGAATGTCACATACTGTCATTCCGATTTTGAAAATAGAACGTAATCGATTCGATTTGTTTTAAGTGTCAGGGAAACCATTTTGTTTGTCTGTCAATGGTAGCGTTATGCAAAATATTCGTGTTAATGCGATGTTTTAATTAAGATATAGCTGCATTTGGCTGTAGCACTAACGTTATGTTAGTTATTAATGGTCATTTAAATGTTTTCTATGCTTTTTCCATCCAATAAAACCGCCAAATCGATATTATATTTCGAAATATTGAGGTCATATAGCTAGTGCATTCTATAGATCTGATTGATTTGTTTGAACTATTTTTACTATCGAAGTGAAAACAAACTATTTTTTTAATGGACTGTAGCAATTGTTTTGAAGAAACTTCAATGTCAATCATTCGTCCAATATAGCTTTTTATAATTGGACAGATCGACGGATTAAGTAAATGATGATGGTCGCTAACCAATCGTTATATGCCCCGATTTCAGGGACTGCCGTGCGTGATGTTAGTAGGGTTGAAGGTATCTCAGTTACCATTATTCGCTGTGTACATGCACGTAATTTTGCTTAAACGAATATTTATTATTATTAATTGTATCACAAGTATAGATTGATCAGGGATGATGAATAGAATTTGATCGGCGTATCGACACAAGCCTTTTTTATTTATTTTGTGACTCGTGCCATTCCTATTAATGATTTTTCAAATAATCCCTTAAAATTGATTATATACTGGTGGAATACCTTAACACTAAATATCCAGTGTGACAATTTATACATCAACATGGTTTTGTAGTGATTTTATATTTTTTTCCTCTGTATTCGTTCAAATTTCGGGTTTCGCCTTTCAGCATCTTCATGCGTTCAAGCGTACGATTGAGCTTGAACTGACAGTCAGCACACGGAGTATACAATATTTCAACGATTCAAATACCACCAAGCACATTCAGTCGACACCTTAAATGTGTTCACTTATTTTAAACAAATATTTATTTTTTGTGTGGCTTTGATATTTTTTTTCGTGCAACGTAATGTTTAAGTAATATTGAGTAACCTCTTTTAGTTATGACAACGTCAGCATCCCATACATACCGGTACAAAAGTTCAGTGTGGCAGCAACTTAAAGTTATTCGATTTTTGACGTGTATAAAGTGTTCTCTTTATTATTCAATGAGAAAATTTGTCTCGATTATCTAAAACAAGGGTTCCCAACCTGGGGGTCGCCAAGGGTTTTCTGGGGGGTCGCCAACTTTTTTTGATTTTGAAATCGAGGATTTAAAATTCCCCGGACAAACACAGAAAACAGAAAAAAAGGAGTTTCGGGGACAATCCGGGGAAAAAGTATGGCAAATCGAGGATTTCAAATTCCTCGGGGGGGGGGGGGGTCGCCTAGTCACATGGCTTTTAAAAAAGGGGTCGCCACCCGAAAAAGATTGGGAACCTATGATCTAAAATGTATTTTTTTCCGATTGAAATTCTTCTGGAAATATTGACTTCTATAATGGATTGAATATAACGAATTATTCAATATTTAAACGTTTCACTTTTTTCCTGAATGCATCTATATTATAACGTAAGCATTATAACAACTTAAAGAAAATTTTAAACGTCCATTATTTTGTCGATTTCTTATTTATAGAACTCGGACATCGATTCTTTCTCATACGATCGGTCATATAGACGAAATCAAATCAGCTGACTTTGGTTAAAAAATATACGCCATTTTGAGTCCATGTCAAATCAAATAATTTAAACTTAGTAAGGAGTTCGTTAGCTAAGCTTGTTGTAGGCTAGTAGGCGGAGAAAAGATGACATAATCATCATGACTTTTTAAAGGTCGACAGCCAAGGCTGGTCTTTGTCCATAGACAATTTACTGAACGTGAATATCATTTTTTTTGTTCTTCCTATTGGTTCGAGCGTCTTTAAATATTGGATTACAACAGTAGTTATCAAAACAATGGCGTCAATAAAATCAAGGTTTCTTTTGTTATTTGTTAATTTTCAATCGTTATTTAAAAACGTGCATCGTCAATTTTCAATGCGGGGCCGGCGCCAACTATTAATTGTCGAATCTATAACAGTTACAAAATTGTGCGGGGCCAAAGAAACTTTTTTTAATAACTTGAACTTGCGAGCACATATTATATTATATGTGACAAAGAATATTATTTGACATACAACTAGGGTTGTAATACCGGTATTACCAAAAACCGAGGTCCCGGTATTCATTGTTTTTTCTATACCAAAATACCAGGTTTCAAAATGACAAGTACAGTTATTTCGGTCTTGAAAATGAACCGAAATTGACTTTTGAGTTTATAGAAACATTCACCACATGTTTTTATAAAAATGATCACGATGAATTGAAATAGTTTAAGTCTGCTTAGAGTTGTATTAGTATTGCCAGGATTCAGGACTGATGAGCCTTTGAATCATGAATTATTATTTTAAGAAACTATATTTTTTTTAAATGAAAACGCCCTTTTATGATTATGGTATTTCTTATATCGACGGTATTTTATTTGAAATATCGAAACTAATCACTGATTATGATTTACTCGTCCGGTATTACGATACAAAGTGCCCGTATTTTCTAACTTTATTCAGATTTTTATTTTGTAACACCGGCATTGACATTTGCAATATCGGTATTTAACATGAAATACCGAAATACCGCTATTGAGAATTCGTTCGATATTGCAATCCCTAGATATAACATTACTTAAATTACAAGCAGAAAACAAATTCTTATCACCAAAAAAAAACAAAGAAACAAAAAACAAGTACGCAATTTTAAGGATATATCTTTAAACAAAGAATATATACAGGCAACACTCTATCTCTACACAGGGCCGGCGTCACCATACAGGCGAAATAGGCAACCGCATAGGGCGCAAACCATTAGGGGGCGCATAAATGGAGTATGAAAAATATTTTTATGTACTCAAATAATAAAAAAATAGAGGTACATTTTATTTTATTTTGATGTTTGTATTTTTCGTTGTAGCTATGTATCGTATTCTCTATGATTCGAAAAAGACAGGTTGAGCTACCGCTATTAGGAGGCCATATGCTCCACATTAGGTGCGGATATGGATATATATAAAAAAATCTAATGATCGTGAATTGTTTTTCTTTTATTATTTCGAAAAAAATGGGATCATTTTTTAAAAAGGGGCTCGCCAATAACCCTTGCCTAGGGCGTCAAATAGCCTCGCGCCGGCGTATTCTCTACATAATTATAACTAATGAAATAAATATTTTCTTATGTTTAAATAATATATTTTTATTAACTTATATTACCATAATGGAACATAAAAATATCTAATTCACGATGCCTCAATATAATATGTAGCTAAAATGCATTTGGAATATAGCTTAGGTATTTAGTTAACATATACGTTAATTAAGCTGTCTGCATTCATGACTAATTAACACACAGTGCTCAAATGTGTTTCACCTGGAATCTTATTATTAGTAAAAAATTGCTGCATGTTATTCAATTTGTTATTCCCACAAAATTATGGCACGAATCTCGTCTTTAGATAAAGCTGTATTGCATAAAAAAATAATTAGGGTAACCATACAACCTTATACCAAATATTAAGAATAATATCATCGTTGTGGCAAAGTAATAAAATCTTGTATATCCTACATTAAATGATAAAAATAAAAGAAAGTAGTTCCACAGTATTTTTTATTTTTACGATGCTAATTACATTACTTTATTTACCTTTTTCGCAACGAAATTTCACCAATTAAATTTTATATAAAACGATGTTGAATATTTTCAGTTTTTTCTAACTGATACGATAATGTATTCCGTAATGATATTATCACCAATAATCATTATTTTTTTAAAAAAGTTTTTTTCGGACCAATTCCATAATTAATAAATTAAGTTTAGCACCGTTTCTGCTCGTTGTCAGCATTTAAAAAAGAAAAAAATATTATATTTATATGTCTGTGTATATAATATTACTAAGAGAGAGAAAAAAAATGTTAGTTGTCTGCCTGGTGCCTACAAACTTCAGTGTTCTCTTTTGGAAATTATATTTCAAAATAAATAACTTCACAAGATTATAGGAACGTGAGGGCACCCTAACGATAATGCACCGCTCATCTCTTAGACTTAGGTGAATGGATGAAGGTCACGCTTTAAAATAATAAAATGCACTACTAATGCAATAGCAATAAAAAAATAACATGCTGCATTGGAATAATTTTAAATGCATGCACGCCACCTCTATAATACACAATGCCTGAAAGTTTCTATTTTCAACTATGCAATGCAGATATTATGCAAGTATCTGCATAGTTCTTTCAACTGCCCAGTTTGGACCTTGAAAATAAGCATTATTCAACAACTAATACAATCTGGATCGTTCCTATAAAATATATTATACAGTAAAATATCAATTTTAATGAGTGCTTTCATAACATTAAAAGAAATATCAGGTAATGGTTTTATTAGAAATTGTTATATAATATATACTGCAGGCTTAACTTTGTTTTAAATGTTGAGACACAATAACGAATTAAGCACATGGTAGGCTCCTGGCTCTATCATATTTGGAGGCCCTGTTTTTCGAAGTGAGATAATAAAAGTATATTTAAAAAAACTGAACAAAAAGTATATGGGTTATATTATATAAACTATTCGTGAGGCCCCCTATTTGATTATAGGGTAATCCGACACTGTTAATGCACGAATAAATTCGTTATTCTAAAACAATAATTGACAACAAGTTGGTATAAATTTCGGCATTAGAATTCGGGTTTGCGTTGCCAAAATATCCTATTCTGATGTAATATACGTCACCATTATTTGACTGAATATTAATGATGGCATAATAGTTAATTATTGACTACTAATAGGAATTGGAATTTAAATGTGCATTTATAAATAAGTGTTACGTTAACATACCAAGTGAGATTTTCCCATGCTGATCACAATGGCATGTAATTAAGTTGGTTAACAATAAAATCACGACTTTTATTTTTTATATTAGAAGCAATAGAAACTGATTACTCACTGACGGAATGAGATACATATATCCGTGTTCAGGAATCCCTGAAGTTGCTAGATTTCGAGATTTTAGCGGCAGATTTTTTTACAGGGAAGCAAAATATTTAAAAACTTCTGTAGTATTTCTTTTTAAGCGGAAAGCTAGTTAAGCGAAGGACTGTGTTTCAATAGAATAAGACAGATGAAGCCTTACTTTGCAGAAAAAAAACTTATGAATGTTGACTAGTGTATGGCATGACAAACAAATACAAGATACAGGTTAATATGTCATAGAAGACACGGAGTAGTCAAAATTATTTTTTCCCTCACGAATTTTCAAGCTAGTGGAACAGATGCAAATACACCCGATCAATGCGAGTGGTCAGCTGCGCGGAAAATTTAAAGGCTGCGCACACCAATCCAACAAATGCGCAGAATAATTTGTCATATTTTATATAAAATATTGTTTTTTTTATTTTGTCGCCGATATATTCTCAGTTACGTAAAAATAAAAACGACACTAATATCATTCAATGCACTCGCCAAAGATTTCTCTTCATTAAATATTTTCAGCGATGAGAGTGATCATGGGTCATGGACATGATTGGATACCTGTTATGTGGATTGTCACAGTAATAAAATTCAATGTACATAACAACATGGCATTGATTATAAATTTACACGTAACTCTTAGTATGCAGGTTCAATTAATAGGCCACCAATAGGCGAGTTGAACCGTCACTGTATCGAATTTGCTTCCTGTTTCCATTTTTTTTACATCAATAGTTCAATGCTTTATTCGTGGTCCTTTCGTTTGAACTCATTGACGCTTGAATAACTAACATTGAGTCACCCAATGGTT
Source organism: Himalopsyche tibetana (assembly GCA_030503985.1). NCBI lineage: Eukaryota > Metazoa > Arthropoda > Insecta > Trichoptera > Rhyacophilidae > Himalopsyche > Himalopsyche tibetana. The sequence goes on from JAPJYX010000015.1 coordinate 5,736,113, forward strand.
GACATAACTCTAAGCCATTGCATTTATAATGTAATTATTATAATATGTAAAAGTACTAAGCATAAATTCCACCTTTTTTCGCGTCGCAAAGATTCCGACGTGAAAATAAAACATGAAGTTTTGACATTGAACTTGTAAAAGATATTGGCGATCAGTATCCATATTGAGGATTTTTAAACGATGGGAAATGAGGTGGTTATCACTGAGAAAACTTAAAAAAGTCTATGAACTTTTAACATATGAACATTGCTACAAATTGGCATGTTTTTATGATTTTTTAAGAAATTAAAAAAAAAACTAGAATATATAAAAAACTAATATTGTGCATTGTTACAGTTAAAATATGCAATTAGTCAATGTATGTATACATTTTCCATAAGCCTCTCACATTGTAAACGAAAGGACAAATGAACACTTTATTTAGTCAATGTTTACATTAAAACACAGACGTAGTTAAATTACATATTTACAAATTTAAAAACAATCACACGTGCACTCACAATACTCCCAGCTACTCACCACTCCTCGCGCAGCAATTGTGTTTTAATGCCATCTTACATTTCAAATAACCTCAAAAAAATTAACGTCTTGTTGTCATGTTCGTACTTTTTCTATTCAACATATTATTCCTTACATTAGACGTGATTTCATTTTACTCTGTCTAAGGCTTGTCGCTAAAATAAATGCAAATTGTAATGATGAAAGCTTCAACAAGTTTTCACACTTTAACTGTGGCATATATATAATTTAACAAATCATACATTTTTGATTTTATGTCAGTCTTAGTATCTTGAAAGGCTTAACTACCGTTAATACAAAAATGTATAAGCCGATACGTTGTTGTGCTTAGTTTTTTTTTACATTTAAATTAAAATAAGCTTTTTGAGAGAAATTCATATATTCAAATAATTACGTATTATTCACTTTTAAGAGGTTTTTATTGCTAACCCATCAAAATAAATTATTACACATAAACTAGAGGTTTTTATAATATACACGATGATGTATTGTAATAAGTCATGTTTTTCACTGCTTATTTCTCGCCATATTAATGGGTTAACTGAACCATGTCTTCGAGGGTCGATGGAAATAGACATCTGATGAGGTAATGATATTGTTAATTTCATTTATTCTTGGGCGCGGATGGCGTGAAGAGGTCGATTCGTCTCACATCGGTTTGAACTCGCTGTGAAAGGAATAGCTGTAAAAAATACATGGATAATTTATGCACTTCAAATATCCTATTTTAATAAGCAGCGCTTGACAACCATCTGGGTCGCTCGCTAATTAGACACATGACTTTTTTCTTAGTCCAAGAAACGGTAAATATAAAAACTTTAAAAAGACTATAAAATATACATTATTGCAAAGATATTTGAAATCCAGCTTTGGTCGACATTTAACTATTTACTCCACAGATTCTCAACCGAAGACCATAAAGTGTACCAAGGGGGTCACAGAGAAAAAATAAATTTAGGGGAGCCACAGCACAGTTTTGGGGTACCACGCGCAAATCCTTATACAGCTGACAAAAAATAGTGGTCTCGCGTCTTTTCATTATGGGAAATTAAATAAATAAATTATTGAGTAAAATCTGCCAGCAAGCAAAATTTTCAAAGAATTGAAAATTATTTTAGAATTTTTTAACTTCTCACTTTGTCTCTAAAAATATGCGACTCAAAAGGGCCACGGGCCCAAAAAGGTTGAAAAACTATGATTTACACAACATTCGTCTGCACTATATCTATATGCTGTAAAATTATTGTACGCTGAAAAGAGTATTTGAAAAGACGCGAAATCGTCAAATGTTCATTTCAACAATGTTTGTCATGCAAATTCGATTTTCTCAAAACATGTTCAACTAAGCTAATAATATGTAGGGTCCGTGGTCAAGTGGTCAATGTCGTTACTTCGTTCGGGGTGCATACGGATTCGAGCCCCGTTTCATTTTTCAATCGATTCATTTAACACTGTTGGAAGTCGTGAATGTATCTGATGTAAAAAGTCTCAGCTATCCGAATTTAAAAACGGACGGCAACAATAGTGATCAACATACAACTAGTCCTCATAGTAATTAAGTGCTTTAGATAACCGATAATACCCACTTAAAACGATAATTTCAGATATACATACTGATACTAATTTTGTTTTTATCACTATGCACATATGTTTTGCTATCTTATTTAGATAATCAATTTAAAATGTAAACTCGGGCGCCGCTGGTTGATAAGAACTGATAAAGACGAAGTTAAACATGACAACATTGTCATTTGGTTATTTAATATGCAGTACCATTGTTGAACATCGTATTTTAAAAATGTCACAAAATAAACAGTAAATTCAATTTATATATCACAGGCTGATACCATTATGCTATAACTTGTTTGTAACATGACCAAATTGTTGAAATGAAAATGAACAAAGTACTGAAGTATCAATACTTTCACAAAACAATGAAATAAATAACATACTTAAAACTCATTAAAAATATTGTATAAATTACAAGTTATAAGCCTTGTACTCTAGGCCAAGGTTTCCCAAACTTTTTCTGCAATGGAACACTTCGCAAATTCAGAAATTTTCTTCAGAAAAATTCAGAATTTCGCAGAACACCTATTCGGATTACGTGAAATACCAGTGTTCCGCGGAACATATTTTGGGAAATCCTGCTCTAAGCCAACGATATTTTTCTCTAATACCCTAATAACGTTAGTCCAAAGATTATGAAACATCTAGTCGTTTATTTTCATAAATTATTATTTCTGTAAATAGATTTTTACGTACGTACGTGTTTAGAAGTCTTGTCTTGGGAAACTCAAAAATTTTCCGTATTTTTTCCACATAATGCGGTTTTAAGACCAACAAGGATATCCCTGTTAAATATTATTGTGTATTAAACTAGATTATTTCAGGCGCCCCATATATGTCGTTTGGATTGAATAATAAAAATAAGTTTAGCATTACTGGTAAAAGCCAAGGCGCCAGATATTTTAAAACCGCTCGAGAAAATGTGTTGAAAATACATCACAAAAACCCATACCCAAGATTTAAAATATTACGGTTTCTCAACATTTTAGTATTTCAACTTTTGTTAGTTTTGAATGTTTTGATGAAATGAATTTAATATTTCAATACACTCATTCCTTTACCCCAAATAAAATAATACAAAAACGTTAACAACTAACATTGTCAAAGGTTTTTTATAGCAAGAAGGAGAGGGTGACATGTATAGAAACTTCTTTGCGTCTATCCTTATTAATTCATTGAAAACAAAACCATTTAAATGGTGTTTAATAGCGATATAAAGCGATAGCGATAGAATAAAGTACATTTATACGTCACCTGAAAATTTGTAGTTTTTGAGATAAGAGGCTGTAGAAAATTACAAACGATACGCTTCGAATTGCGTGGAACGTATCCAACGTGTAAAAAGACAGTCAAATGAAGACAAATATCAGTTCGACAATTTGTTATGGCACTCTCTTTATATCGTAGTACAAATGTAACTACGTTTACATACGATATTGATTTTAAAAAAGAAACTTTTGGTTAAATTAAAATAAATAGCTGTATTCGCTCCGTGGAAACTGATCGATCGAAGAATTTTAAAGTAAGCTGAATGGGTTAATGCCTAATGCGAAGTCTTACGAAGCCAACGGCCCTTGCTCCACATTTCACATCCCGTGTCGTTGATTAAGAATTCCACTGCAACGCCAACTTAGACAAGAGTTCCTACCTACAATTTATTTAGAATCGTGTATAGTGCATTCACAATTATCAAGCTAAAATAGTATAATCTCGGAATGGCTTTACTTTTCCATGTCCACCGCAAGTATAATATAATTGTATTTTCAATTCTTTGCTTTTTTTTTGACTTTATGTGAGTTAGAATGGACAGTATAAAAAAACAAGCTTTAAATTTAATATTTGATAAAATCAGTAATATATTGGTTTTCCACCGTTTCATCAAACTTTGAGTTTACGTGATCGGAATTCGCATTTTTATATCCGATTTTTCGTTTTTATTTCCAATAATTCACTTCTGAAGTATTTAAAATATGAGTTATGAGTTGATAGCTATTTCGGCTTTCGCCATCGTCAGCACTATGCTTAAACTTACATTTTGGTCAGCTATATATACTGGCTCCGAAGAGATACACAGTGCATCAACTGAACTAAAAAACTGTAGAAATAAATACGTTGATATTTTTACCCTATTATAATGGAGTTCTACCAAGTAAATTCCAAATCAATAAATAAATTTAAATTCAAATAAAATAAAGCTTATTTTAACGTTGATTGAGGACCTTAAAAGTTATATTACTTATGACGTATTCGATCAAACTTCAAAATCAATTTGTTGAATCGATGATAAGCAATCCAAAAATGTATGATATACAGAAAAAATTGCGAAAGGTTTAAAGAACATTTATTTTTTCAAATCTTCGATTTCCCTAATCTACATTTTTTCTTTTTATATTTTCTGCATCGGTTTCTTCTAAAACGTAAAATAGAGGTTTTACTGCATCGTCGACAACGCGGAAAAACCTCCAATGGGTTGTTTTTTAAACCACGAAAAAATACGCTTTGTAGATTCTCCGTGTTTTTCATTTTAACCATACGTTTTCCTCGACTTAATTATCTGAATATAACTGCAAACTCAAATTTAATGTATAAACAAATAATAATAACATTGCTGTTATGATATTGTCATAATAATTGGAGATGCAAAGAAATTTTTACCTTGAACAGTTGAACGTAGAACAGTTGAATCTCTCTGCCATCTTATAGTTTACTAACTTTTTGTAAAATCAATCACATGGGAGGTATTTTCGCTGATTGTTACGATGATTGTTATTTTTAATAACAAATTCTGGTGCGAAAAGTTTCTTGGTCAGGTCTCGGTTCACCTTTTAAATATTTGCTTCTGATTTTTATTTCTGTTAAAATGTGTCTATATCATCAGGGTGACATTTAAATTTGCCATCATCAGTACTTACAATAAGAAGGCTTGGTGTTAAAATACACAAAGATAACCATGATTAATATGTTTTTTTAACATTAATCTACAATATTTTTCGATCCTTTGATAAATTTTAATTACAATAATTTGTATTGTAATTTATTTAAATTTAAATATGAATAAACATATTATATTAAAGATTAGATTCTCAAATAAAAAAATCATTATGAATATAATTATTAATTAAGTGGCAAAAGGCGTACGATACAAATAGTGCATATATATATATGTATGTATGTACATTAATTTAAAAGTGTATTTTTTTCCTAGAATCTCAGTTTTCATTTCCGTTTACAATGTTTACATTCATTAAGCCATTTTAAATTAACTGTCAACCAATTCTGCCTCACTGCAGTACGATTTCAGTTGATATGTTTTTTGAACATAGACAATATTGATCATACTGCTTATATTTTCCCAATATATCATTATCTTAATATACAAATGTGACTCTTGTCCTAATAATACTGTGTTGATAATTTTAAAAAGATTACGCACGTTATTGGCTTAATCGGAAGAATCCGTAACGAGTCGAATGCACTTTACAGTGATGAGCAGCATCCTGGTACTTTAAAGTTTTGATGGAGAAAATACCAAGTGCCAAGACGGTAACACTGCCATTTGATAATCGACTCGTGGGCGAGCGTAACTATAACAACACTGAACATACTATTAAGACAATTTCAATAATTGCCGAGTCAACAAGGGTTATTATGCCATGTTTAGTTTAATAATAATTACCGTATCTTCTTTGGGGCGTATGCAATTACGCCAAAAATAATACGTTTTTTTACTATTGCATTAATAAATTAATTAAATTACACGAACAAGTGATTTAATAAAATCAATCTTTTTGGTGTGCCATTCTTGAAACATATTTAGTAGGTAGCGCAGCATTTGGTAACCCAGTTCCAAAAACTTTGTATTTTTAACAACAATATCGTTGTATGTGCAAATTCACTTAAAATGGCTTGGAGGTGGTGGCAAAGGGTTAATTAGCCACTGAGCAATATAATCATTGTAAGCCTTCTAAAGTGATATCCATTTAAGTCGTATTAATATTTTTTGTCGATTGTTGCATTGATGTAGCGAAGTATAAATAAAAAAATGAATGTACAAGCATTTGCTTATAACTTATTGAAGTTTTCTAATTCTACATGTCTTTATCTAATTATGTCAAAAAACTAAATGGATGTCAAAACGTAACCGATGTCAGACACCTTATTCAAAGATTAGCAGATTTCTTTTTTTATCTAAAAATGACGATACATTAATACACGTAAAATTAAACGGTAACGTTATTCGAGAAAAATATATGAGTCTGCAGGTGCAATGGCCGATATAATATAATATGGTGTAACTGCGCCAACGGTGAAAGTGGAGTCTGTCGTGAGATTTGAACCCGACCCCTCGATCTCGCCAGGCAACCGCCTTCACTGTTCGACAATGCATTCACGATACACAATTTCTTCGCCTCTTCCGGAATGTAGTAGACACTCCGACGCTTGATCTGCTCGAGCAAAATTCCCACCGGCCTTGATTGGCCTTTCAGAGGCGCAATAAAATTTGATTATTTCGTAGCCAATTTTATTAATTCTCATTTTTACGATGTTTCTTTGTCGAATAGCGGCTTTTAAGTGGTGGCGCACTTTTTTGAGCGCTAAGAAATTTTAAAGCAATCAGATAGATAGTGATAATAAAATTTACTTGAAAACTAGCTGAAACTTATTTTTTACAGTTAAAACGAAGCACCTAATCACTAAGAATTGTAAATTCATTGTAAATATAAATTGCGATTAATTGATTTGTCATTTCACTCATTGTATAACTGAGCTTTGTATGATATTTTTTTTTATTATTTATTTAAGTATTTTTAATACAGTATGTAAAAAGTTTATGGCGAAGAAGAAAATAGTTATGTATTATGAATATACAGATGCAGCTGTACGTAAATTCGCTTAAAAATAATGCGTTTTTTTCAATTAAATTATAGTGATTAGTTATTATAACGCTGATATCACACCATTGATTGTGTGTTTTATAACAATTTTTATTATGTATGAAAGCGTTATTAATTAAAATAAATCTCTAATTATAAATGAGAGTGAAGTAATTTTTTATAAAATCATAACTCGTCGTTATCATTAAAGTAATTATTTATAAATGATTGTGTAGGGAACAGCGTAACTCTAACTATGAATAATCTGATTTATGTGACTTTTAGCTCGTACAGGTCTGACATATCACATTATAAATATAACTAATGCTTTTAATTTTCTTTTTGTCCTCAGATAATCTTGGCCGACGAGTGCACCGAAGCGGAAGGTCGCGCGTGGCACATGAAGCACTTCGCGTGTATGGAGTGCGATCGTCAGCTCGGCGGCCGCCGTTACATCATGCGAGACCAGCGGCCGTACTGTCTCGACTGCTTTGACGCCATGTTCGCCGAGTACTGCGACTCTTGCGGCGACCCTATCGGCGTGGACCAAGGCCAGATGTCACACGAGGGCCAGCACTGGCACGCCGCTGAACGATGCTTCTGCTGCCACACATGCAGGGCTTCGCTATTAGGTAGACCGTTTTTACCCAGAAAAGGAGCGATCTATTGTTCCATAGCTTGCTCAAAAGGCGAGCCTCCAACACCTTCGGATAGTTCCGGTCCCGGTCTGAGACCACCGCGCCCACCGAGAACGAGACCTCCTCCTTCGCCACCGGGAGAGAATATTCCCGTTAATTTAACACCTTCTCCCGCTCATAGGCCTCTTAAAAGTCCAACACCGATGCGATCGCCAAAAATGGGAAGGCGAGCGTTGCAGAGAACAGGAATATGTCCTTCGCCAATTAGTATTGAACACATCAATAGACCTCATTTGGAAGAGATGCAACCGGTACTGGAAGAAAGGCGAATTCACGTAGAAGAAGACATAGTTAGCTCTAGTCCTTGTATTGAATCTTTGCCACCTAGTGAACCACCAGATTCACCACCACCTGTCTTGCCAAGTCCTCCGAGTGAATCTTGCGGACAAGGTCACAGTAAAAGCCTCGATAGAGTATTATCAGACGGAGATCGTGGAAGTAATGCCATAAGAGACCGGCGGAGGGAACCTTTGCGATTGGAGTCATTAGCTGTAGCTTTAGGTTGGGATGAGAATGCAGAAGCCGGTCCGCAGGCCGCTTCTATGCCAGAACTTCCAAGACACCCGTCACCGTCAGTTTCACAACAGGATCCGCAAACATCACGGTCGCCAATGAAAGCACCGAGAACACCACGTGGACGCGCCAATCTAAGCGTACGATTCCAAGGAGACGACAATAGAGGATTTGAAGGAGATGATTTTGACGGATGCCACTCTGATTCTCGACAGTATCATCATCAGCGAGAAGAGGACTGCTGCTCCACGTGTTCTAGTAGCTCCAGCGGAGACGATCTTTATTCGTTGCCAGCAAGGAAGTCGTGTGGGGGAGTCAGAATAGCGTATGTTCCTAATGATACAATGGCAGCAGCCAGAAGGGCGAGACCTCAACGTCCACCCAGACCCACTGAAGCTGATAAGTGTGCTATCTCTTGATGGTCCGAGGAGAAAATTGGTGTTCATGATATTCGTACGCTTGCTTATTAGCAATTACTAAATTAAATTATAATATACCCATGTATGAGATGAATATTTCTTACGATAAATCGACCATTATAAGTTGTCTGCTTAGAGAGAAGGCACTAGTGTCACGAAAGTAATGTTTTCATACTGCTTTAAGTGACTTAGTCGCCTCGTCAACGAAACCGTTACTGATTGAATTTGAAAATTTGAAAATTGAAATTCTATTTTGAAACATGTCTTCACATAACTATTAGACTTTTATAATAACCTACAAATTCTTTTCATAACATTTTCATTAATTATCTCCACAGTATTCTACTTGTGAGCTTACGTTTGACTATTTTAGTTTCGATTTCTGCGGCGGCCAAGTTATAATGGTAGATCAATATTTTTGGCTAAGTGTAAGTTTTATTGCCTTGAAACCTTTTGCTGTACTAAAATCGGTTGCATTATTACAGTGCCACTTAAGTCGTAAAAATGATCGAATGATTGTTGTATTTAATTATTATCTACGCCAGCAGAATGCCTTGATTATGAGAAATATATATATTTACATATAGTGACACTTCAGCAGGTATTATTGAATAACATTATGTATATTATAACTGAAAAATAAATTATTTTTATTTATGAGAGTCAAAATCTGATTTTTTCCCTATCGTATTTGTTTTGAAAATAAATATTACACAGGAATTATTTAATATAAACAATCTTATATTTGTTAAAGCAGTCAAATGTCTGAATTTTGACTTGTGGCCAAAATTTTTTATATTAATTACTACGTTTTTTTGTATTGATTTTTCATAAAATGTACTTCCATTAACGCAATAGTGCGTCTTCCAATCCAATAATTTTGTAAAAATATTAAACATTTTAATGTTTTCGCCAGTTTTCATAAATTATTTCTTATTTTATTTTCAAATTTAATTGTACTTAATACGTAATTATTTAATTTTAAACGCTCTTTTGTTATTTCGTTGTAATAATAGTTGTTGCATCTTTGTAAGTGTAAAATAATACACTATTTTTCTTGTAGTTTCTAAAAATGTAGTACAAAATTGAAATGTATTTTTATGCTTATAAATTATAAATGTAAAATTCAACATTAGTGAATTTAGTGTTGAATTAGCTTAGCATTTTAACTTCCTAAATGAAGCACCTAAACATTAAAAAAATCGTTTCTAAAATGGTGTTCCGCGATGTAAACTTTGGGCCGTGAATGAGTTGACGAAAGTAATAAACTATTTGAATATGAAAATATTGTAGGTACATTCATATCAAGAAGTTAGTTAGATATGATTTGACAAAGGAATTGAATAGGATTTTTGTTTATAATATACAAAAGTTACAGCTGCGTTAAAAATCTTTTGATTGGAAATACATAATATTTGTTTTTTAAATCAGCAACATTTCTTGTACCATAATTATATGACATGCATGTCAATTACTTACCCTTGCTTGCCAGGATAAGGGTAGATGAAATCGACTGTAGAAAATCAAATGGACGTAACGCACACAATATATCAAATTTTACAGAAGTCACAAAAAATGTTTTTTGATGATTTTGGGTCAAAGTCAAAATATGAAATATAAACAATCTTGAAGAGTATGAAGACTAATTACTAAGCTGGTGTTTTATTGCTGTCATTGTGTACTAATTTAAAAAAATGTTGAAGAAAAACCTTTTCCCTGGTAGCATTTCACATGCCTTTCTTTTTTCAAACATATAAGCTAAATTTAGATACTTATTCGGCATTTGCAGCTTACATCCTTTTGGTAGAATGTGTATTAAGTTCAGTGGCGGATTAAAACCATGAGAGACCCAAGGCGCAATAAAATTTGAAGGCCCTGTTTTTCAGGTAACATAAAAATGTCAGACAATTCCATGTAAAATAAAAAAATATATTAAAATTTTAACAACAAGTATTTGGGTTAAATAATATAAGCTATTTTTAAAGCTTCTAAAATTCGGAGGCCCCAAGCGTGCACCACATTTGCTCGTAGGGTAATCCGCCACTGATTAAGTTGTATACATTGTGATTATCGAAATAAAATTGTGAAACATGTCTTTTTGCCTTTCCAAAATCGGATTAAAATGTATTTTTCTGACCGTTTTCTTTGAGTCATTAATTATTTTTATAACATAACCAAATCATTTCATTTTCCGAAATTTAAAAAAAATGCATTTATTAAATTGGGTTCATTCAGAAATATATAAAGTTAAAATCAAAATGCGACTTTCGTATTTATTTGTGTATTCAGTAATATAATATACACATTAATATTCATACTAACCTAATCCACATATAGTATTTTTTACATCTTACTTCTAAAAATAGAGATTTTAGCATTAATCCCTTTAAAAAAGAATCTTATCTCTCAGAAAAATCTTTCATCTTATGAACACAAGAATATTATTTTTATATTTTAATGATATTATTGTGGAAAAAAAGACTTGAGTAATTATTATTGTAATTATGATTTTGAAAAAGTGGCCAAATACTTGAGTAGTGTAAGAATTGTTTAATTTTTAATTATGTCTAGCAATAAGAGCTCAGCTTAGCTACCAAAATGTTCCAGCTACAAACCTTGTCAAGTTTGACATCAAATATTGAAAAGTTAAGAGTTCCAGCTAAGGAATTTGGGGGGCTTAGTGCCATAGCTGATAATCTCCAACAATCTATAATAGTTTTGGCAAAATCGTAAAAAACCACAGGAGGAAAAATTTTCATAATCATAAAAAAATGTTATAAATTACCATGAGTTTGTAGCACTTTCCCAAGATGCGAAAAATACTGATGGTCAATTGCTTCTTTACTTCTTTCTAACCATATCATATTATTAATTTAAAATGTGAGCTTAAATACTGATAGTGATCATTGGCCGTGGTTTTATTAGTTTTTAAACTAAATATTAGTATTCAATTATTGTTTGATAAATGTAGAGATGGATTTAGAATTTTTTAGCATACTTATCTCAAAAATATTAAACATGGATATTATGAGATTTGATAACAAGCCCCTCATTTGTGAATTTTCTTTCATTTGATCGATACTTGATTTTTCTTGAGTTTATCTTAAGTTATCTCAACATATAAATTATTCCTGTCTTTAAAATAAATGAATGTACCGAAATTTGCTTTTCCGTTTACAATGGACTAAATATAAAAGTTTATCCAATTTGTACTTCAACAAACACAATATCTAGGAGTTTAATAAAAATAATAAAACATTTTTAGTACTTTTTCCACATAAAATTTATTAGATCAGGACCGGTAATTGTTATGGGTGTTAAGCATTTTAATCTTGTGTAATTATAATGTAATTTGTTAATCCTTTAAATTGTTAATAGTTGCTTACACCTTTTTATTTCAATTTAGATTTGTATAAATATCACTGTTTATGTATTTTTCTTATCAGTTAATAATGCTCGCGATGAGCGAAACCGGTCCTGATCTAATAAATTTTATGTGGAAAAAGTACTAAAAATGTTTTATTATTTTTATTATAATGCCATTCCACCAAGTATTGACAGTGAACACCTTAAAAGTGATCTAGGAGTTTATTATTGTTATGTCCTCATAATATCAAACATAAATATGACAACTGCAGTTGGGAGTTGGTTTATTTTCCCCTTTTTTTCTCCGAGCCATTGTGAACGTAAATACATTATAATATTGTAAATCGTTGCCTCAAATAATATGATTTATCATGAATAGCAACTCTTTCTTTATCATATACTGAGTGGGGCATTGTGTTGATAATATTTATCCAGAAAACACGTTTTAAATAATATGTTTTTCGAAACCGGTAAACAAAAACAAGCAAGCTGCAAATAATCAAAAGAGTTCATATTTATAATGTAATATCACTAAATATCTCTCAAGAAATAAAAACACGTTTGCATTGGAAAATTTAACCAATAATAAACAATCATCCCCGAGTTAATATTATTGACGATTTCCCGTCATTAATGTGTGATTGTTGCAATCCCGTTTTCTTTTAGTAAATTCATAATTTTAATTCTCCTGCAAATAGCATTGGAAGAATTTATGCCACTTGTGGAATTAAATACAGGACAAACATATTAAAATCGTATTTTGGTATTTTACATTAAATATTGCTAATATCAAAACCGGATTTACAAAAAGTTTAAGCGAAGAAAAAATATTATAAAGTGGGATCGTAATTCCGTTCGAGTAAACCAAAATCGTTGATTATATGTTTCTTATAAAATACCGCCATTAAAAAATATATCATAATCATAAACGGGAGATTTTCGTCAATAACAAATGGTTTCTTAAAATAATAATATATCTTTGAAAGTCTCATCAATTATTGCAGATTTAAAATATTTCAATTCATCGCAAACAGTTTTATTAAAATGTGTGATGATGTTTAAAATTTGATTTGGTTTCACTTTTAATACCTATAGATCTTATTGATCTTATCGGTTTTCCAATCCCTAGTTGTGAGTCTACAAATGCGAACACCGATAAAATATTACCCCACAATTAATTTTCAACATTTGAGGTACATTTAATATTTAAGGAATACGAAGCAATGCAAATATTAATATTTTTTAATCTGAGAATGTTCATCAGATCATACTAAAAATAACTAAGATATACATTTTAAATTTATTATTACATACTGAAAAATAATTCACAAAGTTAACTACGAATCATTCAAAACGAGATTATAAATCTTTTATAAAACAATCATTAAAATTTGAAGAAGTAAGCACTCATAAAACGTAAACAAAAAAAATCCCAAATATGCATTAAATATCCAATATATTTTTATAATTACACAATGCTACATTTTAAATTACGAATAACAATATCATGATTATTAAAACTTAATTCAATTATATATTATTTTCTCTGTTCTTAATTTCTAAATTAATAAATTATTCTTGTAATAAGAACTATTTATTCTGATTATTTTATAAATAAACATAGTATAATTTTTAAGTAAAACAATTTTTTTCTAATTTTAATATTAGTTTATATTTAAAATTATAATTTATACTTAATTATTACAAATTTGTTGAATGAATTTAAGTATAGCCTATTCATGCTTTAATGTGGAGTTTGTATAAATGTTGTACCTATAACTATAATATAATAAACTATCGTGTATTTAATATAACATGTATGATAAAGTAATTATAAACATTTTAGCCATTTAGCATTGATTTCCATATTGTATTATTACGCTATTTTAAATAAATATGATAATGAAAAAACATGTAATATTTTATAGTAAAGACGCGAGATTTTTGTACAAAATATTTGCCAATTAGTAAAAATAAACGATAATATAAAAACAAAATCTTTAATTTACCTGCAAACTTCCCTTTATTCGATTTTGTATTTTATATTCAATTGTAAAATCAAAAAAAAAAATATTTGACATCAACACATCGAAATAAAGCCCTGAGAAGATTTTTTCAGATGATCAGCTAAAAAAACCAAAAGAAGGCGAAGAATTGCTATTAATTTTCAAGAAATCATTTCGATATTTCAATACTACAGTTTTACAAGATTTTTGAGATAGATATTAAATAATTTGATCTAAAATTTACTACAATCATGTAAACATTATTTAATTGAATTTTTAAAATGAACACAAAAATCATTTTTCATTTTGATTTTTGACAATTATTTTAGTGCACCTTAGATGTATTTTAATCAATAAAATAAAATTTCATTTATCAAAAAATGATCAAATTAAAAATACATAAAAGACATATTGAAATGAAATTCTTCTACACAGTTATCTACTGAATCTATAATTTATATCACGGTTTCCCAATCTATGTTCCGCGGAACACCAGTGTTCCGTGGAGCCAGAGTAGATGTTCCGCGGGCCAAAGTGGATTTTCCACAAAAAATTGGAATGGTTTTATACACTGCAACACATTTAAACATTTTCTACATCATATTGAAAAGCGAGTGATGGTCTATCTTCACATATGTTATGATGTAAAATATCTAGGTAAAAGAGGAGGTTTTGAATATAAATTGAATACGGCAACAAAAATTGTGCCAAATTTTTATCGCCGAGGGTGAAGGATTATTTTATCACACCCAAAATCATCAAAGTCATTAAAGGCCAACAGTACGTTGTACGAGTTTTCTTTGACCCTTCAAAATACATATTAAAGTGGACCGAAATAGATTTCCAAACGCAATACAAAAGAAAAAATGATTATGCATATTTCATTAGATAAATAGTATTACCAAATAACAAATAAACAATGGTTGTACGATCATTATATTCAATTTATTGAAAATTCTACAAGACTTTATTTCGCGATTTTTTTTTCAATCCTTTCCAAGATATCAAATCTCAGTAGGCATACAATCAATTCTACAACGGCCACGGTGTAAAGCATTTTTAAAGCAAATGTCAACTTTCTGCTATGCAGGCTTGAAACTATTACTATTTCCATGAAATAATATATGCCATAGCGTAAAAAACTGTGAAAATGCAATCATTAAAAAAAATATTTAGGCAAAAGTAAATGATCATTGAGGTTTGCTAACGGGTGTAAACCAATTTCGGGTGTTTTTAGAGCTTTGTAAAAATTAAACAAAGAAACTTTCTACCATCTATTTTTTTAACATTCGTTTATTTATATTTTAAAAATACATAACAAATTTTAAAAAATAAATAAATTCAAAACTCGAAAAGTTATCGGCTGGTATTAGGAGGGGTCCAAAAAAAGGGTGTCCTGGCGTACATGATTCCAACCAAAAATGTAACGGATTCTTAATTAGTAAAAATTTCGCTATCGCCCGTACCTCGGAGAAATAAAAAAAATCAAATCTGCTACGGGCCATAGAAGGATGTATAAAAAAAAGTTTACACAAAATTTCAAATAAATCAGTAAGGTAGAACTTGAGATATTACGCACGCCAGTTTGAAAAAAGTAGTTTCGAGAAAAACGCGTTTAATGTTTTGAGTTTCGTTTTGTTCCGGTCGGACCAGCTTAGTTGCTGTAACTCGGTAAATAATTAAAATTTTGAAAAATTCACTTTGAGTGCATACTCTCAAATGTTAAAGCATTTATAAGCATCAAAAATATAAAATAGACAGAATAGATTTTTTTTAATTTCTAAACTAGTATACCCCCCTAAGAGATTTATTAATTCTAATTCGTATGTGATATTTTAATAATAAAAAAACTATTACGAATTACGCATCCCAAAAATTAAGCTAAGTGTTCCGTTGAAATTTCCGGAGTGTTCCATCCCAGAATAAGTTTGGGAAACCCTGATTTATATAGTGTCCACATGACTGATAGTTTCAAAAATAGATTACGTCTCTTGAGATGCACCTTCATAAGTCAATATGGTTCACGCTATTTAGTCAACATTAATTCAATAACAGTAATCTCTTGATTATAGGACACACCATGTATAGGAAAAACAATCGAGGAAATCCCGACGAAGTTGCTAAAAACGGTAACAAAGCGAATGGATTCAAAGAAACAATTAATATTTCCTATACCGCAAGATTGAATGGATTGTTATAATGCATTTTATGATAATATATTTTTTGTTAAAAAAATATACATTGATACTTGATTAATATCGGAAAAATAATGCGCGAATATTTTTTCATTGATAAAAAATATCAAAAAACATACACCCACACATAAGTAACAAACGAAACAATTTATTCTTTACTTCAATGAAAACCCTTTTCATTCATGATTTTTCCATTCATTACAATGTACATTAAGATCCATTCATGAAAGTTTTACAATTCATGTTCCTGCGGAAAAGCTCACATTTTTCACCTTGAAAGTTCAAATGTTATCAGTCCCATCACTAGCCTGAAAGCTTTCTTAAACACACTTCCTGCTATTTGTTAACCTTAATGAAAGAACCTTTCTAATCGATCATTAAAAAAAATATTTTCAATATTGTAAGAAACACATTGACATTGATAAGTTTAATATACATTATCAAGAATTTTTGGATATAACAATCAACATTTTTTACCGACCAGCGATGACAGTGTTGATATAATACCTCAAAGATTGTGTTTTAAATTTTTCAAGCCATTTCCGCTCAATGACAAGTTCGATACACCTTTATACCAAGAAAATATATTTTTTTTAAATTGACAAATGAATCATATTTTTGATTAACCAAGAACACTCCTTATGTGAAACATGTGGTATAAACATACTCTAACTTGAATATTGTACAATGATAACAGATTGCGAGCAACTCATTCAACTTCTTTCTTAATTAAAATATCGCTCTACTATCCTCTGAATCAAATTTGAAATGAGAAATAAAAAATATGCAATTGAAAAAACATAACTCGATTGAAAAATATACCTATAAAAGTGATCATTTCAGGATTCGAGCTCTTACACGCAATTGAGTAGGACGAAAGCCCAACTACATTTACTACTCGGGGCTTGCATTGAATATTATTTATTTTTAACAGTTTTTATGTAAAAAAATAGTTTATAAATTAATTTCCTTGAATTAGTAATGTTGCCTGAAACAATATTTAAAAAATTTCAAATAATATGATTATACGGAAAAAAATATTATTTTCTAATGGTGCTATGAAATTTATCATGAACTTATTCTCAGCACAGTAATTCATAAAACTTGGTAAGTCGTAAAATTATTTTATGTTTGTCGTTGTTTTTCTTTGTTACCGTATTAGATTGAATCTACGCAAAAGGATCTTAAATAGTTTGCTTAATGAATGATTGACTTACTTTATTTACTATTTATTAAATAACTGTAAGATCTGGGCAACGAAAGTATTCGAGCTTGAATTGAGAAAAATAAATAACTTGATTGATTAAACTAACTTATCAAAGAAATGATCACAATTTTATTTTCAAGGTGGTCAGTAAAAAATATAAGCAGCCCGTTTTATTTTTAGTTAATATCTTGGTAAAGTATGGTTAGATTGGAACATTTAATTTAAATACTGACTGTAATTAAGTAACTGACACCATACATTCTAAAATGGTTATTGGAAAACGACAATTATGATATATTACTTAATTAATTCGTAACTTTTCAAAGACATACGGGCCAAAATAAAGTAAGCATGCTGAAATAAAATGTAAATCCAGAATTAAAAATTGTTACCTGCAAATTTAACATTGGATTTGCTATACATATTATGATGATTGATGATAAATATAATTTATTTATCAAACTGTAAACTACCCTCTTTAAATTAATGATTAACAATTACTGAATATATAAACATTAAGATATCTCCATAATCTTTTTAGAACTCTAAATAATGAATATAATATTATTAATTGATATCGAAATACTTAATTTAGAGATATTTGTCGTTGCAGATCAAATATTTTTTTAATATCATGTGATTTATTTAGAACGTCGTTCGAGATTAACTCGACATGACAAAATGTTATATATATTTAATAAAAATACATATTATGTTAAACTTGTCAGGAATTTTTCTATGGAACCCATTTGAGTAAAAAAATGTTCCATTATGGTAGCAACATAAATAAAGACCGAAATCTAACTAATCACTCCTTTTATGCACCCTGTTTTATGTATAGTATATTTTTATACATATATTATTGTTATAAAAAAAACCACTTTCTAAATTATGTACAGTACTTTTTATTCTAAGTAAAAAAAGCAGTCTCATAAATATAGCAAAGTCTAAAAAGCAATGTTCACTTATTTCGTTCTCGAATTTTATTAAAAACGTAGTTAAGTCCAACGTATGTTTATGATAGCCAAATTACATCTTGATAAATATTTTTTAGTTCATATTTAATATATTTGTGCACCAATTGTTAAGCACATAATTTAGTTGCCAACCTCTGTACCACAGTTGTTATAATTTAGTGTTAATTAGAAGAAAAATAAAAGTTACTCCATATTATTAACCACATATATAAAATGTTATCTGGATTTGAAAACAATGAACGGATAATTTGCAAAAAACGGACTTCATGTGAAGGTGGCTTAATACTTCAAGTTTTACTATTATAGAATGTGAATATTTTATTTTTGCATCATCATCATGTGCGCGATAACCAGGTATTGGTCCTGACATTCAGACACAACTCTGTCCACCCATTTTTATCCAGTTTGGCTATTTCGATCCACAAATTTATCCAGGAAATACAATTTAAATAAGTTTAAATTATCTATGTAGATATACTATGAAAGATATAAAATAAAAGAAATGAAGATCGGCATATTTTCTTTTTCTACCGGAGACACTGAGAAGGTAAGTTACTAAACATCGAAAAAAGCTTCATTTTAACTTCATTCAAAGATACTTACATATTTTATACATTATTTTGTAATAATTGCAATAGCATCCGCCTCAAAATTTGAGTCTATGGTCTCTTGATGGTAACGCAGAAGATTTTTTCTACGAAAACTGAACTGGTTATTCAGTTCTTTTAACTGTTTTTCGGAGAGAGTAAAAATGGATGAAAAGAGTTAGAAAATTACCATTATTTAGCTAATCTCACTCTCTGTGCCGAGTTTGCCGGATGTGTGGGAATGAATGTAAATATCACATTCACCCTTACTTTTAAGCACAGTTTACAAATTGATTTATGTAATCGTCCGTATGAAAATTTGAGCCACTAGAACTGGTTGAATGTGTGATAATAGTATATGCATAATAAATGACTTATGAGTTGGACAGGCCTGCTAGGAATAAATTCAGTAGCGTGAGAGTCGTGAGACTTACAATAAATAGCGGCTAATACTGCGCGTACGTAAATCACTGATATCAATCTATCGGACCGCGACCAATACGTAGCCCATGAAAAGCTTCGACCGGAAAACTGTGAAAACCGTTCATTTTCAATATCGCCTATTTATAGAAGCTAAGCTGCAATAACTCTTTTCGTTCGGTTTTATTTTATTTGCTGATATTACTTTTCTGTAAATTATTACTGCATTAAATACCGATTTTAGTCGTAAAAAAATACGTAAAATCATTGCTTTGAATATATATTTATCCGTTGAATAAAAAATACAGTGTATAGCCGCTGCAAAAATATGTTGCTACAATGGCTACTTATGAAAATTGTTGACGTATTTCTTATTAATTAACTATATCTTGTGACAACTTCCATTAAGGAATATAATATTATCACAACTAAATCACACCGAAATATTACACTACGTAAAAAATCGTCCACATAATAACTGATCAAAAATGGACAGATCCACTTTTTCTTGAAGAGATCAAAGCACACTTTTCTTAGTATTTTGTAAACATTGCGTTTTTTGGGTATCTGTTTAAGCACGCCACTGTCTCCGTGCTCATTTTTTCACCGATAAACTTTATTGGAATATAATAATTAGGAATTTAACTAAATCTTAATTATAGTTGACGCTGTAGATAGCTTCTTCACCCTTATACAGGGGTGGGCTGAAGCGGGCTCAGGGGGACACGGGCGAGCCCCTTGTTAAATTTCGGCACGGCCGGCGAGCCCCTTGTTAAGATAATAAAATCATTCGTCAAATCATCAAATCAGCACATAAATGCAATTTATGTAGATGGTTAAATTTTATTATGAAACAAGCCATTCATTTTTTTATTAAGCGTTGTGGGCTTCCGTGCTGGACCTCTGGGGTTCGAGTACCAGTTCGAAACAGCATTTTTTCGATCGATTTATCAATTTTCTGTTCGAAAGCATGCGTGTTTGCGATGCCTAAAAATTCCCTCCCACTCTTCCGATCCTTCAATTCACCTAAGCGTTATGTGAGAGATTAGTTAATCACTAGTCCTGTCTTAGGTTTATCATTCTATACCTACTACTCTCGTTAGAAAAGAGAGATTGAGCGACTAAGTAACAAACAGGTCTCGTAGAAAAAAAACTTTTGTTGAGATACCTTCTTAGGAGGCCATATGTCGACATTGGGAGCGGAGATAGATAATAAAAAATGGAGTAGATTTACCGAGCCCCCTGTTAAGATATTGGCAGCCCACCGCTGCCCTTATATGATATTACTTATTGCTAATAATCTCTAAAAATATAATTTTCTTTTTGTAGCTTTACGTAGACGCAAAGTAACAAACAGTCTTATTGTTATATGTAGTTCAAGATCATGGGCTTAAACGGAATTTTTATACCTTGATTTCCCAATACGTATATTTATGATTTTTTATTTCAATAAATGGATATCTGGACAGTTTTCAGTGTTACCTATTAACCCGAATCGTGCAAACCGAACATAGAGAAAGCAGTTAGACAACAATCAATCAAGACTGACATGTCTACTTCATAGGTGCCTACATTTTGTGATAAGTTAGATTCAGTGACTGATTAATTGCATATCATATTATATATTTTTTTGTTAGTGTAAATAAATTATAATACTTACGTTAAGATTATAAATAACTGACAAAGGACATGCGTGAAAAACGAAACAAAACGTTTATGATTTTACGTATATTAGAGCGGAACAATGTAGTTAGATACATGAAAAAATATAAACATTACCGTAAAATAACCACCAAATATTTTACATAGAAACTAATTTACAATTGTCAAACGTTGGAAAGTTTGAAGAATAAAACCGCGAATATAAAGCTAGAATAGGGAATGCTATTCCGTCTGATTCTGCTTTCCCGAAAAATCGGAAACGGATACAATTTATATCGAATTGAAATACAGACCATCGAAGCAAAATGTATTCCAAGATTACTTGTACTCATAAATTAAATTACAGAATGATTAAAAAAGACAATCTTTTTGGTTTTATAAGTAAAACCTTTTATATTAATTAGCTCATTTCGTTTGATTATTTTATATGTGAATACTAATGTTACCTCTAAATTACGCCCAAAATTTTTGAGACCCCACGTACTGATAAGATGCTTTTGTTTTTTTTTTTTTAATAAAAAACATGAACTTTTCAGATTAAAATTTTAACCAAATACGAATCTTTATATGCTTTGAAACAGAAAAGTAGTCCAAATATTATATATCCAATTAAGAGTTGAATATTGAATAAAGGTAAAAATTGTGGTGCGTATTTGTTGACAATTTTTGTTTTCTGCGATAAGAAACTGTTGCCTCGGAAGAAACGTTGGTGCGCACATCGCCCTTTTAACAGTTTTTGCTTCCCTGTGATGTTATCCTTCTATCATATCGACTGTGAAATGGAAAAAAGGACGTAACCCACCGTGTTAATAATCACAATGCTTACAACTTGATACACGTTCTATCAAAAGGATGTAAGCCGAAAATCGAAATCTAGCTTTTAAATTTGAAAAAATAAGAGCCTGTGGAAATTGCAATCAGGAAAAAAGACTTAAAACACGGTTTTAAATTTCTATTAGATAAATTCAATTTAAAATCAATCAATCAGTCTCCATGCACTTGACAAATTATGTATATTCATAATTTTCCTTTGGCCCAAAATCATCAAAAAACGTTTTTTGTGTCTCCTGTATTTTTTTTCCTTTCCACAGTCGATATAATATATAATACCGGAATTTAATTTTTAAACTCATAAAACCCGACATTGTAAAACGTACTACGATTGATTTTGCCAAACCCTGAATATGTGTAAGTGACATTCACAAATTGCACTGTAGATTATTTTAATCAACTGTGGTTAGCGTTGTCAGTCGGCGCCAATCAGGAATTTGATAAGAAAAGATAATGCAAAAATAAAATCGAAGTGCTGATAAAACCGATTTACTTATTATTGGAACCGGTGTGATGACAGATTGTCATTCTGGATAATTTTATTATTGGTTCTGCTTATCGCGCAAAACTTTACGCGCCCAGCACGTGAATCAGAGCGATTAGCAGTCGCCATAATGGAGAATTCTGCGGTTTGTTTACATAATAATGAGTAACACGTCGAAAGCAATAATAAAAGATAAAGGAAATCCTGACTAATAAGGATGGTAACTGTTTTTTACGTACGTTTGGTTGTGAGAAAACACTCATGTTTAAAGAGAAAATAACTCGGTATAATAAAAACACATTTTGCAGTACAAAGTCCACTAGTTTAATCAACAACGACTGAGGATGAGTTAAGTGACACAGTAAATTTATTTTATTTTAAACATAAAAAAATCCCACAATTTCGATTACAACATATATACTGGATATCTCGACTGAAGATACTTGTTGAGATTTCAATATTATACATTGAAACCTCTCATAACGAGTAACGAGCGAAACAGATTGTAAAAAAAATGCTCTCTTAACGAGCGATATTTTGCATAACGAGGGACGCAGAGTTTTGGAAAGATCACTTTCATATCGTTACTTGCCTCAAGATGAATGACAAGGCGTGGGAAGGCGTTACCAAGAGAATCCTCAATACAGCTTGGAAGAAGTTTTGCCAAGTAACGTTGTCGAATGTAATTTTGAGGGGTTTGAAACATTACTTGTGGAGTCTACAATCAGCGAGATTGCATCTTTGGCCAATACCATGGATCTGGAGGTGGATAACAACGATATTGATGAGCTTGTGAAAGAGTACAGTCAAGAGCTGACCACCGAAAGCTTATGGAGTTGCATTGTTTTTCACATCAAGAAGTTATGGAAGACAGTTTATTAGTGGAGGAGGAGGAAGTAGCAGAGAAACAATCTTCTGGCGCAATAAGAGAAAAACTGAAAGAATTAATTATTTGTCATAAATAATAAACTAGTCGATTTTTTATCGTTTTTTGCAAATCGAAGTCGCATTAACAATCTATAAGCATGTAATTTTACACGTTAAAAAAACAAAAAATGTTTTTTTTCTGCATGGATCGCATTATTGTATTTTACTTTATTTTATATGGAAAAAATCTCATTACGAGTAAGATTCTGGAACGAATTAGACTCGTTATGAGAGGTTCCATTGTATTTGAATTGTGCAATCGCTTGCTAAATATTCAACGTGATAGTTTGGCTTGGTGCGTGTACTCGAATGCTTGAAAATGTCGAAGGCGAATCCCGGATGGTTACTTTTAGTGACAGTGTACAGAATTTGAACGATTCAAATTTAATATATATCTATTTTCAATGTTACAAATAAAACGAAAAACATTTTTCTTACACAATATTCACTTAAATCAATGTATATAAAATAATTTTAACTTTAAGAAAACCTGTTCTACAACGACTCCTTGTGACTCGATCCCTTAACCCCTCCTTTTTTAATGAGAATAAATATATAATGATAGGGCTAGACACAACTAGTTTTACAACAACAACAAAATAATCAATCGATTTATAGATTTGTGTTCGAAGGCGTGGACGTATATAATGTCTAAATCACAACACATTCGATCGTTAAAACAATGCATACTGAGAGCGATTAGCTGACCACTCCTACTCTCTTCAAATTTAAAAGATGAGCAGTTCTCGCAGAATTACTAATGTGTAGATAAGCTTCATTAGGAGTTCAAATGGTCCGATTTGTGGGCGGACATGGTTATCAAAAAATCAATGTTTAGGTTGCTTGATCCGAATATAAGTGTCGCCATTATAGGTATCGGTATCTATTATCTAATGACAAAAATGTAGTCGTGTATAACGTGTAAAACTTAACATATCATATGAATAATGTCTTCCACCCCTCCCTATAGGACCCCTTTGTAATTTCGTAAACAGTAAAATCAACGACAAAACATATTTCACGAAAAAAAAACACGTTCTTACAAAATCACACTTGCAACGTACATTTTTGAACGATAATTTGTGTGAATTATCGCTTCAAATCAAACCAGTGATTTATTGACCATTTGGCAGCTTAATATTTTTTTCTTAAATAAGTTTATCCTTTATCGAAAAAACTGCCACTATTTTAAAATGATAAATGTCCCTTAATCTGTTGTACAGGGGTGTTCTGTGCCATGAAGGCGCAAATAGTATTTTATAGCAGCTTTTTAAAGTAACACGTCATTAATTTGAGCTTTTCAAAAAGCGTACATAATCGAACAGCCATTCAGGATACCGGAAACCGGATGTATTTTCTTCATTATAAAGCCTTAAGCCTAAGCAATGAACTTTAATAAATTCACATAAAATTACTAAAACGACGTGGATATTATAAGAAATATCACAGTGTGTTTCAAGAACTCCAGTTAATACAACATGACTGAAAAATTTGTATATTTTATCGTAGTACGCTGAGCCAGACACACATCACCCACGGTTGAGATTGAATCCACAAAACGTCTCACATTTGATACTCCTGAGGGAAGACAAACTTTGTTAGAAGTGGAGAAGCAAGTTTTTTTTTTCATTAATCAGTCATTGGACAGTCTTGTTTTACATATTCTTTTTTTGAGTATTTTATTATACATAAACGTTTAAGTCGATTAATTCTGTAAAATTTTAATTTTGACATTTAATTTCTGTAAAGTGGCCGCTGAATCGACAATAACTTAGTTTTTCGTCTAAAATAACTGTTTTCTAATAAAAAATAATTACAAGCAATTTCTAGGATTTTATTTGTACAAACATTTTTGTTATAAGCTTAACTATTTTTAAATGAGTCAAGTTCCATTTATTTAAATCGTTTTTCACATTTAATTTTTGTTTTAGTCGGAATTTATATCATTAAATAAATTCTTTACCGAGTAAACATTCCATATTTTACTAAACCTTTATTGTTAAAAAGATAACATTAATCTTTTATGTTATATGTACCCTAAAAGATAGTATATTGAATTTTTTAACATAAATTAACAAGTTATTATTAGGGTTTGCAATTTAACCTCAAATTTAAATTACCGATATTTTAGGAATATCAGTTATATTTTCAATACCGGTAATTGAGTATTGAAAAAAAAACATGAAAACTAGGATCCGGTTTCTTTAATGCCACTACTTCAATCCACCGAAATGACTCGGAAACAGGTTTGCCAAACATCCCCATTTAAGCGGGACTGTCCCGAGTTCAACAGACAAATCCCGAGAATAATCCTGACTTAAAAAAATTGTATACATATGTACACAAATGTACGAATATAGTTAAAGAGACTAGCTTAAACTTTTTATACAGCCTGGTGTACCATTTTTATTGACATAATTTTGATCACAATTGTAATGACTTTAGAATTTTTTATCGAGCAAAGATGGCAAACATATTTTGAAACAAGCTAAAAATGCTTGGAAGATTAAGTGTTAAAACCACTTGTAACACTTAATCTTAAAGTCTAAAAGCTTTCAATTCGATTCTAATTCGAGAACAGTTTGCAAACCATCAGCAACCCGTCAGAAGTACGCAGAAGAACAGAGCTAATATGATCGAGAAGCGATGGATTACAAAATGACCCCAGAGAAATTTGCTTACTATTTTATTGAATTATTGAAGATTATATTAAGTATTAGTTGGATATTATTGGTATTTAGTAAATGGTTGAAATAATTCGAGTTTTGCAATGTGAATGCACCCCATCGGAACCCGAAGGTCAGTAAAACTGTTATTATTCTATACACTTTTGGATTTAAAGTATAATGTAATTGTATCTAATCAATATAGTTTAATAACAACTGTGATTCCTGCGGATTATTATATGACTATTTTGTTATGTTCAGAGAGTGTACCGATCTGCGATTTTGGAAATCTGGCAACCATACTCGAAACCATGAACAATGCAACCGAAGCCAACGATATTGGCCACTCGTCTGCAGAACTGACGATATAATAAAAACTAAAAAAAGAGATTGACTAAATTAATATACTGTTTTCTTTCTAAAAGGAATGTGCGGATATTCATTATTATTTCAGACTTAAATAATTGCTTATTGTTCTGACAATAAAATCATTCTAGGAATTGGGTCGGTTTCTAAACGTATTGTAATCCTGCCTACAATTTTATCAATCTTATCTGCGACTTGTGGCGTCAGAATTTAGTGTTTGCACAGCGGCTTTCGGTTCTACTCCGTGCCTCTCATAAAACACTGTAATCAACGCACGATAGGCAAACACTTCTAACCCATTGATAACAAGATTTATTGCGAAATATATTTGTACGCGAACACACCTATCCAAGTGAATTTTCAATATAAATAAGAATACACATTTATTAAAACCGATTTAGTTCTATGTATTCAACAGTTTATCTAAACTTACAAGTTTTATCCAAGAATTATGTTTTAGTGATAGGTATATTTGTACGATGAATAAGACCCGCGGGCTGGATCCTGTCCGCGGAGTAACTATTATCGAAATTCCCATTAAATATTCCAGATTAAACGATGAATTTCTAAAAGATTCTTCGATTTCCGTAAAATAGACAATCACTTGTCGATTTAAGTGGACCTCGTGCTCATTTTATAAATCATTGGACTCGGATAACTTTGCTAATTTGAAAAATTTTGTCCAAAAAATATTCGAACAAACATATCCTATGTTTAATTAAGTCATCAATAACTCGTTAAGAACACGTATTAGTGATGAAGATTTAAAAGCGGTGCTCAAAATTTCATGAACAAAATTTACACCAAAATAATATGATTGATGCATAAATAAAAGTAGTATTCACGAATCACTCTCAAAAGTCACTAAGAACATGAAAGACTAGGAGAATATCACATTACAAATAATATGAAATGCTGATAAGATTTGCGTGTAATGTAATTTTAAATATTTACCTGAACATTTACAATCAGTATTCGTTTGGGGTTTTCTTTAACGTTTTTTTTCCATTCCGTGCCTTTGTCTGACATAATACAGAGCTTATCTAAAATGCAATCAAGAAAAATTAGCCAGGAAACTGCGGGCATGTTGCGCACTTTTCACATCATTGGCGGATCCAGGGGGGGTGCATGGGGGCCATGCCTTTATTTGCATGAATTTATTTTCCATTTTTTCTAATTTAATAAAACTTTATTGTGAAATGGGCTCTTAAGTTGTTTAGTTTACTATGTTTTATAGAATATATACTTAATTATGTATTGACTATTTTCATATAAATATATTATTTTCAAATTGAAGAATTACCTCAAGAGGGGGTTCTTGGGATAATTCCTGGATCCGCCACTGCTCCACATACACTGTTTCAGAAGGTATATATTTGTAGGCAAAAAATACAATTATTATGCATTTTTTTGTTCATGTTACAAAGAAATGAAAGACTTATATAACTTGACTAACGTGATTTGTGTCGTAGAATTTAAAGAAATAGGTAGAGGTGTTCTAGAAATGCAATTATATATAAAAAAAATATTTTTACTGTTTTTTATTAAAATAAATAACATATATTGGTAACATACAATGGTAAAAAAAGTTTCGCTAGTACATTATTTTGAAAATACAATAAAAATAACAGATATAGAAGTATAAACATCAAATAATTTAGAGAGAAAAAAACAATCATCTTATAAAAACTACATAACACAAATGAATCTACTAATTACAATAATTTTGCATTTAAAAATGATGTATTCCAAATAAGCTGATTTAAGTTTTAATTATATGAAGAAAAAATTAAACATTAACAAAGTTTGACGTTATATGTACACCTAGAAACATTTAAATTATACAATTTTTCCAACATCGGAAGGTTACTATGAATAAACGAAAAATCAGGAAATCATCGCGTTTTGTCACTTTTTTAAGCATTTCTCATTAATATTATTTTAAATATAAGATTCCAATAAAACGACAATGGCGTAGCATCACAGCTGACGCCAATGCGCCATGTATTTAATAACGTAAGAGACATGTGAACATTTCACTATATTTTAAAATAAGAAAAAAACTAAAGCAATACACGAGGCTCGTCATGGTATATGTACATATAATATATGTATCTAGGCAAAGCATTGACAACTTAAAACTGGCGTGGATTACGACCAGGATTTAGATAATTCCAAAACATTAGATTGAGAGTATTGGGACCATCATTATTATGAACGATTCTACAAAATAAGAAACGAATTACCATTCGCTGAATCACTGTATTTATTATATATTACAAGCTGCTCGTCTTGATAATAGATGTGACTTGAAATGGGTCATTAAATTTTATATTTTAATCATTATCTGTCATAATTGCATCTAACTAGTATGCGCTGTGACCCAAAAGCATGACGATGATGGTTTTTTTTTTATAAAACTCGGGAAACGTGGCAACCTTGCATATAAACTTTTAAAATACTGAAAAATGATAATTTTTATGGCAAAATCATGTGGAGGATGGTTTTAATAAGGCGGTCCGACATTATTTTATCTAGTTGTATTCACATCTGTAGTAACGAGGGTAGTATGTTTTAACTACAAATTCTGGAAAAAAAATTAAAACAGTACAAAAATATGCATAAATAAAATAATAATATAATGTAATAAAATCAAAAATACCCAATCCAGCTGAAGCTAAATCTAAGAAATAGTGAGAAATCCTTATAAATTTGCAATAAACATGTTTGTGAAAATCTTCAGCATTAACGTATTTAGTACATAATAGGAATATTTTTAATAAAATATACACATAAAATAACAAATTTTAGAATCTGTGATAATCAGCACATTACAATACACGAATAACGAATATTCAATGAAACATTGAATGAAAAACACATTGTTTTAACAAATATTTCTCACAAATTAGGAACTGTGTGGTTTTATGATAAGGTTATGTTTAAAAAATATTAAATTATTGTTTTTTTTTCTTAATCCTGATTTGAGACCACTACAACTAGACCGCAAATATGTTTTAAAAGACTCATAAGTAAAAAAAAAATACATTTTTTTACCACAAAACAGTCTATCAAATTACAATTATTTTTTGGTACAAAATAAGAAGATAAGGCGAGGAATAATATTTATATTACTAGCATAGTTATACACAGAAAGAAATCATTTGTTAAAATTTTCGAGGATCAGTTAATAAACACTGACTTAAAAAATAAATTCAAAATGTGTAAATATTATTTATCCTTGAAAATCAGCAGTGGCAGATTAAGCACTTCGTAGGAGGCCGCAGGCATTATATAATTTTGAGGGCCTTTTTCGAATAAGACAAAAGATTCGTAAAATTACATGTTAAATGAAAATATATATTGAAAATCAGTATGTTAAAAAAAATATGTAAGCTATTTTTGAGTCCCGTATAATTCGGAGACCCCAAGTGCGCCTGGGGTAATCCGCCAGTGAGAATAAGTATTTATTTTTTTGTTTTTACAACACAGTGTAATTTATTTTAAATAAGTTCATAGATAACTGTGTAATAGGTGTATACATGTTTTTTTATGTACATAATTGGTTTTTAGATTAATGAACTTTCAAGAGGAAAATCCTTCTCGTCTTCTTGGTCGACGAAGTCTTCAATGTTCGGTGGCGGTTGAAGAGGTATTATGACACCGATGTTGGCAACGTTCATAGCAGACAGGCAGCATCCGAACTTCGCACTCGTTCTCGAGGAATATCCTTTCATGATACCCCAGCAGAAACCGGCGGCGAAGAAATCACCAGCGCCTGTTTAAAAAACGACATTATTTATCAAGCTATCATAAAAATTGTTCCGTGATTCTTCCGAACACGAATTGTCCGCACAGAATACTCCATACGCAAATTTTCCTTGCAAGAAAACTTTGTATACCGATTCTTCCGAAGAAGATTCTTATGTACACAGAATATTCCGTACATTATAATATTTGAAATAATTTATCATTTTAACTTTTGCTTGTTTCTATTCTGAAAAATATTTGGCACTCTTGACATGGCTAATAATTTTCAAAACATTAATACGGGTTAACTTATCTTTGTTGAAATCATCTTAATTCCTTATGCTTATATAACATTAAATTTGATAACTTTGTTATTCCCCTTGCTGTGTTACAAAATTTTACATTTTTTTCCGGATGATGATGCTTCTCAAAGAGGCGAAGCATGTATCATATTTTGTAGCACAACAAGTGGAATTAACAACAAAAATATCAAACGTTTATATCAAAATTGAACTTCCGAAAAGTAAACCACCAAATCCATCGAAAAAAAGTTTTAGTTCCTAATTTAAATTAAAAAAAAAAAACAACGATCATCGATGGATTCGTTATAAAAACAGGAATGTTGGTAACGGTAATGCATCTTGCCTTGTCAATATCTACGCTTGGCGATTACATTGCATGTCGCCGCTAGTAAAAATGATAAAGAATGTGCGAAAAGCAGAACTTTCGCCGGTTTCGTAACGAGAACTCGAAACGCCACACCAGACAGCCGACCGCGCTCCAAAATCGACGCATAAACACATAGTTAATATTCAATTCGCCTTTTGTGCTGTAACAGGGTTGGATTTTTTGACCAATCTTAAAATAGAAATAAACAACATTGTCAACATTTTTTCCGACAAATCCACGTCCGTTCTTAATGTGGAGCATACACCCAGCAGCATAGCCACTTCATAGCAGAGTCGTGCAATGAATGCATAAAGGTCCATAAAAAATGAGGCCCAAATTTCTACATACATACTCAATATAACACATTTCGTGAGGGTCCTTGCGTGACGTTTCCATGAGGGCCCTAAATTTCTAGCTACGTCACTGCATACGCTCTCTTGTGGAGGTATCTCAAAAGAAGTTCACTACGAGATATTCAGTTGCTCGACCTTGTTTTGTTCTAAGAGAGTAGGGATAGAAAGAATAGTGCTAGGACAGGATCGTTCTAGCTACGGCGCATTATTTAAAGATTGGAATTTTCAGACATCACAAACACCCATGCCTCGAACAGAGATCGATAGACCGATTGAAAAAAACGCTGTTTTTACTAGGACTTGAATCCGTCACGGAAGTCGACGACCACTGCACCGCGAACCCTTCAATGCAACATTATTTCATGCCGACATATTGCATCTTCCGAAATGGCTATAAAATTTATGCGCATGCGTATGACGTATTAACTATGATCATTTAAGTAAATTACGATGGTAATTCAAGATCTCAAAAGCACCTCAACCGGTAATCTGCGATCTAAGTTACATAATATGACAATGATTGCCATCTGATTATGTGCCAAGTAGACATATAAGCCCAATTTACTATATTAGACCGATTTATTTTTGATACCAGAACTGTTAAAAAATAATTTGAATCAAAGTTACTAAAAAGTCTATCAAATATTAGCTATAGTGGCGAAAGTACGGCGGGAAAACGATACATCCAAATGACGGCAAATTGAATACTGCGGTCGTTGTACCCAAACGCGCCAGACAGGTCTTGCTATAAAAATATTTAACAAAATATTGTCGGAGAAATACAGATAAATTTATTATGAAACTTCACTTTACACATAATAAATTCACTTCCACATTTTCATTTGTATATTTTGTAATATAAAATTAAAAAAAAAAACAATTCCTATTTTTTCACGCGTTTCGACTGTTTGACAAGAAACCGTCATTGGATATATATATTTTTTTAAATATTTATTAATAATCCAGAAATGTTAAAAATTAAAAGCTTATGGTTCATAAATTCGGTAAATTGTGAAATTAATGTAATTTTATTATTTGGATGAATAACACGGCTCTTTTTAAATTTATTTACATTTAGTCTATTGTAATCTACAATGTGACAATTTATTTTTTATTAGAGAGGTTACATTTAATGTTAGTGAAGGGATTATAACTAAAAACTACAATTATATTTACTACATATTTAATTTGAAGGTGCTTCCTAAATAAACGAAAAACGCGTCATACCTAATTTACACATGCAATCGAATACGAGAGTTATTCATTATTATTACAATTTGCAGATTGTGATTGCCATCCCTGATATTCTAATTAAAATACAAATAACAGCCAAAACTGCAATACTAACATGCATTCAAACATGGCTATTAATTAATACATAAAACAAAATGATATTCCGCGCTCGTAACCGGAAAAGTAATGTTACAGACACATTTCATTGTTTGGAACTTGCAACATAACAATATTTTCGGTGAATCTAAATAAAGCAAATAATTTTGCGGTTTTTTTAAAGACAAACGAGAAATCGCCTGACCGCGAAACCGGGAAGAATACTGGGCACTTGTCACAAAAAGTTGTATAAATAAATAAAATTAATCTTCCCAAATAAATACGAATTGTGGTCGAAGGTAAAATAATCCACGTAACCTGTCATGTGCGAAGAAATTCCAATCCCGGGCACCGTATTGTTTTTACTATTATATAAAATACTCGGGACTGACAATATGAAATCGGGAGATTTTTTGATAAAAATTGTATTAAAAAAATATGATAATGCGACAAATCTCGAGTGACTTATTTATTTATTAAGTAGTTGCTTAAAAATATAGATAGAAATTTAAATATATAGATACATATTTATTGGTTAATAAGTTAATATTGTATAAAGCAGTGCTTCCCAAAAAAACTCATACCATGGCCCCCTAAATATGAAAAAAATAATCCGCGGTCCCCTTCAATACAAAACATGTTCTGCCGCGGCTCCAGAGAAAACATGCGGCCCCTCAGGGGGTCGCGGACCCCAGGTTGGGAAGCACTGGTATAAATAATGATACTATAGTACTGACCTGTAGTGTCCACAATGTTCTCCGATGACAACTTGGAAACATCAACCCATTGCTTGCGAGTAGCGCCTCTTCCGTCAACAACCAAGATTCGTCTATCACCGTCAGTCACAACCAATATTTTCCCAATTTTATTTCTCTGTCGCAATATTATACACTCAGAATCTGTAGTATTTTCCTTATAATTTAAGTCAGCGGAATCATTGGCAACATTAATAGAGTTCCTCCATTTCGTGTGCAAAATAACAGCACATTCTTCAGCAGTGTCGACACTATAGCATATTTGTCCTAGTCTAGCGTATTCTGCCGCATTACCGAATACAACATCGGCACTCTCGGCCATAAATTTTGACTCGTCAGTCAGTGTTTCGATCACGTAAGTCGCCCCTAAATTGTAAGCAAGAATCTTGCCTCGCCTTTTCTGCACATCTTCGACAATATATTGGCAAACAGGGAAGCGGTTTTGAAGGAAGAATCCCTCAGCGAAAATCATAGATGCGTCGTTGAGGAATTTTTGGTTCTCTGGCGATGAAGTGAGGAAATCGACAGTGAAGTGAGCTGCAGCGCCGATGTTCGCGACCAAAGAACGGTGTTCGTCTTGGTAGAGACAAACACATCTTCCCGATGGCAGCGTTGGATGCATCTGTAACCTGAACAACGGAGAGAATGCAAGACAAGACTCGATTAATTTGAATCGATGGTTTATTAAAACGGACACAAGTTGTTAAAAATATGTAAGTTTTATAACAGATGCATTACCCAGGGTCTGTGCCCAAAATAGTACATTTCCCAAGACTAATTTTCGAAGATGTGTCACTGTCATTCAGGCGTGGTTTTTCGATTTATATCTTAAGATTTTTTTATATTTATAGCGAATACAATATTAGTCAAAGTACAACTTACATGTGCACGATTGAGTTAGTCTATAGGTGCTTCTAAGAGGCGAAACATGTGTCACAACAAGTAATTCGACCAGTGGAATAACACAAGTTATTTATTTTAAAATAGAATTCCTACAACGTCACCTCAGAGTCTATCGAAAAAATATACATCCGCAAAAAACAGGATTCTTCTACAGACTTTCCATCAATTTATACTTTTATTATTATTTCTGATAAGCATAATGTGGAGTTTTAACGTTAAATTAGTAAAACGTTTTTTAAACAAAACTACGGCGATTATTTTTAAAGTATTTAAAAAAAAAGATAAACATATTATGAGCAATTCAAGTTTTAAGCTCGGCACCTATGAATGCTAATCTAAATCATAACCGCTCTAACAAACTGGTATCAAGTCAACTCCACGCTGTTACCAGTGACGGATTACCCCATAAGCGCAAGAGGCGCGCGCTTGGGGCCCCCAAATCTTGGGGGCCTCAAAGATAGCATCACTCTTATATTTTAATTTCAAATTTAAAAATTCATTATTATTCTCGAAGTGTTCTGGAGCACTTTTGTGTCATTCGAAAAATAGGGCCTCCAAATTTTATTGCGCCTGGGGCCTTCATAATGCTTAATCCGCCAATTATATATTTTACGTGTATAATAAATATACTTTCAAGTATTTGGATAGATATCAGTTAGTGTTTATATATTTTGTAATGGGGTTATTGTTGTAATTATTAAATTATAAATAATTTCTTCACAAACGTCCGAGTAATTGTATTATTGATGTTGTATAGAATATCTCCCCACTTTCCGCGGCCAGCAAAAAGAAAATATCCCACCGCTAATTTCTTACATGGCACTCACAGAACAACATCGCCAAAAACCGATAAATGTTGGTGTTTATCTGTAAATGATAAACCAACTGCCTGGATAGTATTTATGATAATATAAGACTGCCATATCTCCACCAGCGACTGGCAAAATTATGGTCTGAAAGAGAATTTCGGTGGTCCACGGAGAAATTTGAAAATTGTTTACATTTAATTCACAGCAAACCACCAAAAAAAAACGAATGAACGATGTAAGATGCATGAAATCATTACAATCTTGTAAGACAAAGCAATTTATTTTTTTTCCAAATATATTGAACAGTTAATGTTAAAGAATGTTAAAGAAAGAAAAATGTAAAACTGTGAGCCGCGGGGTTAAAAATTTGCTGGGATTAAAGTAGACTAGCTAGTATAATTTATAACTTATTCGAATGATTGCTGTATTGCGATTTAAAATATTTTCAATATGTCCAGAACCACACTGCCATAATTAAATGAAAGGTAGATATATTCATTTTATTCAAAAGGAATATAATGTATGAACCAGATGGTTTGCTTCAGTGAAGTTTTATTTTATGTTAATAAAAAGAAATAAAGAATGTTGAAAACTCGTAATGCGATTTACTCAGAACATGACATTTGGGATTGTGGTGGTGTTGTTCTAGGGGTGTTTCGATAGTAAGTTTTAAAATGCTTCTTGAATAACTAGATGCAAAGCGTGTCAAACCTGTGTAGTAACACAGAGTGTAATAACAAACCTATCAACTTTAATTAACTTTATATTTTGATAATACTTTTTAGTCAAGATAATATTCGATCCAATCAAGGAGTCGAACCTGCAGCCTTCCACTGCTAAGTGGGCATTTTTCACCGCCAAGTTTAACGAGCCGGAGAAACGAATAATGGTATAAGCGCTGCAGTCAAAATAACTTAACGAATCGAATCTCTGGCGGGGACAGCTGCATCTGCCATGACAAAATAAATATCCCCCGTGTAAAAAAATATTATATGCACAGTTTATCAAGTCTGCGACCAGAGGAGTGGAACAAAGCAACCGACTACTGCGCCTTGCCCAGTGCAATCCGGCACAGGGACGAAGCGGGATGTAAGATGCAGCCGACGGCAGGTGTTTAATTCAGAAGAGCGCGCACGAGCAACAAGGCACTTCTTTAACACCGCTGGAAAAAAACAGGTGAACCAATAATCCACAACAACGTCCTTATGACTCAGATTTGGAATCTCATCTTATCTCCGAATAGTGGACTTCGCCACCGGCTTTACAGGCACGTGTTCGCGAGAACTTAACCACATTGCGGCTGTCCAATTTGAATGTGTTTTAACACAAAGTCTTTATGATAATCAATAAACATGTTCATGTATTTCCCACGTTTCAACCAAAAGCAGTTTGACAATTTGCACTGTGGCGCCACTTTTGATCCTAGAAAGTTGAATACACAATTTTTTAAAAAAGGATTCGAAGTTTTGTTTTTCTTGAGCACGACTTCTGTTAAAAACAGTCCGATTCCACGACTTCGGTATTTATAGGTCGCTTAACATCCCTTTGATCATAAAATGATTTTTAGAAACAGTTAGATCAGGGGTGGGGAACCTTTTCTTTTCTAATTCGACATAAGACTGCAATAAACATTGACTAGGGAATCTTTGGCCGGAATTTACGAATTTACTTCTCAGATTCTCAGGAATTTACGAATTTACAAAAAAATACAGAATAACAGAATTGGCCAGAAGGCCGCACCAGGGTAGCCAAAAGGCCGCAGTTTCCCCACGCCTGAGCTAGATCTTAGCGGTTTGAATCGTGAACACCGCAACCGAATAATCCGTTGACCACCCGACTACAAGACCGGCAGATATTAATAACGCCACTGTGTGTGTATTTTATCAGTAAGGCGTAGAAAATCCCTTACCAAGAAAAAAAGCAAAATAAATACAAACGTAGAAACGAGTTCTACGGATATAGGCATAAATCGTTTAAATTACACAAGTTCCTAAACCGTGAATAAAGATGGCGTCACTGAGAGATAAAAAATGCTTAGAAGCAATAAAATTGGCCCACGCACACCGAAAAAGAATACAAAGGCGACCTACTTACTTCCGCGCTTTGGTTTCCATTAAAACTATGCCTAGACATTTTACCAAACACAACTTTGAGCACCGAAAAATATTATGAATTCATTTTATTGAATGTCTGATTATATAAATCGTCAGTTTTAGTGTATCTTTAATTCAAACTGCTCGCCAAAGACCAAACTCATCCCTGCTCTGAATATTTTTATATTTCCCACTAGTTGGTCTCACAGGAGTGTGCTATGCTGCGCTTCCCAAATATTATTGTTACGGCTGCTAACATAATTCGACTGTGGAAAGGGAAATGAACGTATACTTGGAACTTGATACACGTTCTATCAAAAGGATGTTAGCTGAAAATACCAAATTAATATCTAAATTTAACTTATAAGTTTAAAAAAAGAAGGGCCTGTGAAAATTGAAACCATGAAAAAGAACTTTTAAAAAATGGTTTTTCTTCAATAATGTATAAACTAGAGTTAGACAATCAAACACCAGTTTATTAGTTTTGGTGCACTTTAAGGATGTGTAAATGTATTTCATAATTTACCTTGGGCCTTAAATTATCTAAACACGTTGTTTCTGCATCCTGTAAAGTTTGTTATGTGTGGGTTACGTCCTTTTCATTTTTCACAGTCGATACATTACTTCAGTTGTTAAAGGTTAAAAAAAACTCTTTATTGCTCAAAGCTTCGCTCGTCACGAACATATTTAACTGATAAAAATGCTCGTGACGAACGAAACCGGTAGTGATCTTAACAAACAAATGTGGAATTAATACAACAGTAATGCTTTTCTACCAAGAGTTTACAGTGAAAACTTCATACGTGATAGGTGTACATAGGTAGATAGCAATTTTAAATTTTCGTTTATTTAAAACACATATTTTCTTTTTATATCGAGAAAATAGTTCTTACCAAGATTTATATTATTAAATCTTATGAGTTTATTAATTTTCTTCTATAAGATATTTCGCCATAATTATTTTATTTTTCAATTTATAAATTAGCAAAACCCACCATTAATTTCACGATGTCTTGTCCCCGAACTTTTGCAGACTTGGTGGTTATGAGGTCAAATTATATTGCGTTTACCAATTAATTTATTTTCCACCTGTAAATCTCAAACCGACTTAGCTGGGGTTAGAAAACTTAATCGTAAGCCTATTCATATTAAGCTACAGTGGAACCCCGATCTACCGTTCTCGCATTATTCATTTTCCCGCATGGATCGTTTATTTTTTATAGTCCCGGCCGATTACCCATAAGAGCAATGAGAAATAATCCCACATTAATCATTCCCCGATCTATCGTCTAAATATTATGGTCCCGTCACAAATATTATCCTGATTGACCGTTTTCGTTAAATATGTAGTCTTGGCTAGGGTATTCAATTCCGGGATCCGGATCCCGAAATCCCGGCCAATTGCGACAGTACTAATCCCGCGAATTATGGATTCAGAAAATAAAACACGGAAGAGCTAAAAAAATGTCACTCTTATTTTTGGTAAATCCGCAAAAGAATACACTAAATTCTTGGAAGAGACAAAAAGAAAGCTCCCACGCTGGTACCCACAAATTTCCTTTATTTTGGTATTATTTCCCACATTATCGGTTTCCCGCATTTTTCGTTTGCTTATTACGGTCCCTTGAAAACCGTGGAATAGTTTTCACTGTATACAAAAATCGACTTAGGGTACAGTGACCCTGAATAAGCACAAGAAATTGGTTTTAGCTGCAATAAATTTCATTCAGCAACACTGTAAAAAAACGTAGTTGTTATTAATTGTAACATGCATTTAACTCTTAAAGAAACTGGACCTTCATGATCTTATTTTGTAATTTACAATACATTTTTTTTACTAACAGTGAATCCTCGATTCTACGTATTACAAGAAACCGTAATCAACCAACGAAAAATGCGGTAAACCTTTAAATAGTACAAAAATAGATGTTTAATTATTTAAAAACTAATTTATTTCAATCTTTTTAAATAGCTGTTGCCCGTTTGCAGTTTGGCACTTTAACAGAAACCCTTCAAAGTCGTGTACTTTTTTTTTCCGAGTTAACTCTTTTTGCTTTATCAATTCGTTTTTCTCTTGGATTTTTTGCAACATCTTATTTGCGAGTGTGAGGAAATCGGTAAATCGGGGAACAAGCAATGCGGGATTATTTAAAATTGTTCTTATGGGTGTTTGGACGGGACTATTAAAAATAAACGATCTATGCAGAAAACGAAGAATGTGAGAACGGTAGATCGGGGTTCCACCGTAGTGTATGTAGAAATTTGAGCCCCTCTTTTCGCTGGGCAGTGCATGCCACTGCACTAGGTAACAAGTAAAATAAATATGTTGATGTTAATTCTTTTTTGTATAGTATTTTGACAAAGTTTTGAGTATTTGGTATGTAGGTAAGTGTCACGAACATTATTTTTTTCGTTTTATTTCTTGGGAACAAATTGTGTGTCAAGGGTGGCAAAAGGGTTATAAGGCAATGTTAATTTCTGTTCGGCAACTTTTTTATTCATAGGTCGAAAATACAAAAAAATACAAAAAGAAAACAATATATCATCGTGTATTTTAAATGTGCTGTCTTTAAAAACAACAGCCATTCGAGTGAACAACATCAAATGGCATTATATTTTTCTCTTCATATAGGAACTTTATATATTATCATTTCAACGATTGTAACCGAATTTAACGTAATTACGATTGTAAAAATGAGCCAATATTTAAAATACTTTCAATTCCAAAGTAAATTGTTATAAAAATAATATACTAAGCATCAGAACAGTATACCAATAGAAAAGAAAAACTAGCCTCGTTTTTAAAAATGTTTTTAATCATTTACTCTATGGAATTATTATGGAACGTGAGTAGCAATTTTTCTTCTATTCATTATACTGTTCTGTATACATAATTTTGAAGAAAGAATACAACTGCGTATTTACGACTACGCATGTTAATTTTAAAACACATAAAAAATGTATAATATTTGCTAACTATAAGAAATAATTAAACTGACTTTTTTTAATTTATTTCATTTTCATAATTTAGTGGAAAAAAAAGAAGTGAGGAAATTCTATGAAGCGTGTTCATAAAATCACAGCTGTCTTGCGACGACAGATGCTAATATTAATTTCACCCGCTACCCTTCCAAAGACGTGACGTCACGTGACAATTTTGACGGAAACGTTTCGCGTATGGCTCATTTCTACAATCACTTTACAATATATTTCACAGGCAAGGCACTGATAGCTTCCCAGACACCAAACATCAGTTTTTATTCGCAACGCTCTATAGAAATCGTGTTCCCAAAGAGCGTTTCCGCGAATGAGAGGTTGACAACACAACAAATCGACGACATGCTACCGCTTGCGCTACAATAATTCGAAGCGCGCACACGCCATGGAAAAATGATTTAAAAACAATATGCACCGCTAGATGGCAAGCCGAGAGGCAAATTGAGAATGCTCTATTTTGGAAAATCGAGAACAGCCATACAAGACTTAAACCGATCTATATCACAATAATTAGTTTAGTTTAAGATTAAATTAAATTGAAAGAAAACTCTAGCAGGAATTAATGTAAAAAATATTAAATTTTAAAAGAATGAGAATCGAGTAGATTATAAGTTATTTTGAATATGCAAAATTTATTGGTATTACAAAAATTTCAATGGTTTTAAATTTAGTTTATATATTATACGTTGATAATTTAATAATTATTACATCCATTTGGAAATATTTTAAAAATTTTGACAATTAAAAGTCATTCACCAGTGCATATACATTTTCCTGTCAGTTTTCCAATTGACAAATATTTACTTTTCCAATAAAATAATACTGACTGCATGGAAATTACCCTAGTTTCTAATAAATGTAAATGCGTGACCAAATTTGATAACGTAACATAAACAGGTTTGTCTATATCTAAACATAATAAATAACATTTATTTCATTATGAATACTGGAAATTTTGGCAGACTGCCAAGTTTTTAACTATTAAAAAACAAAATAATGGCATGATAATCAATATATAGCCAGAATAATGTAAAATTTCAGGTTGAAACTTGCACAAGGGGACTAATAATTTAT
This sequence comes from Himalopsyche tibetana, assembly GCA_030503985.1. Classification (NCBI taxonomy): domain Eukaryota; kingdom Metazoa; phylum Arthropoda; class Insecta; order Trichoptera; family Rhyacophilidae; genus Himalopsyche; species Himalopsyche tibetana. The sequence goes on from JAPJYX010000015.1 coordinate 5,777,131, forward strand.
TTCCAAACACAATAATGAAAAAAGCCATCTTCTGATTATCTAGGTTACTTATTTAAGTTGATTTATTAATCATTAATATTTGTACAAATATCTTCATAGATAGGATTGAAAGAAGTATATAAGATTCATATAAATTCATTGAAAAATCAATTGAAGAAATTATAAAATGTCTAATGTAAATTGACGGCTTGAAGTTGCAATACTTAATATTGCACCATATATTGAAACTTGAACAAATATTAGTCTTATGATTAAAAACTAGATATTCAAGATTTCATAGCAACACTGTGGGAGTTACATTATAATTAATTTCATGTATTATTTGAGTGACTGGCGTTAATGAAGATTTATATCAAAGCACAAGCAGCTGCCGATGGGTCAGCATATTAGATAGGTTTACAAAACAGGGCAGCAATCGTCGATTTGCAGCGCAACCGTTTAAGAACAAAACGATACAGGCCAAGATTGAAAACTGTCTCGGCGGTGTTGCATAAATAAAATGTCACGTGAAAGCTCTGGATCAGCTCTCACTAGATAAAAACTTTACAACCATTTGAAAAAACATGGAAATGTATTTTCGGAAAGCGATCCGGTTCCGGATTCAACAAAACGTCAGGCGGACCGGTCGATACATACCTAAGTAATTGATGATAAATAAATAAACAATATGATAATTAAATATCTAATAAATACCTAACGCAATAATATTTACAGATAGCTGTTTTTCCTCTAGCCTGGCGGAAGCCCCAGTGCGCTGAGGCTATATATCATATTTTTATAATACAAAACGTGTCCCGTAGGGTTCGGGATAGAGAACAGAGGGTTATCTCCAATAATTAATAATAATTTATACATTCATAGCATTTTTTAAAGACTCGCCAGTTCTTTCCGCGGGACGCAGACAAAATCCACAATGTTCTAATATTTACTTCGTCAATAATACTAACGGATCAACCCGCTGAATAATAATTTCAATAACTCTCTTAACATTTCATCGTGATAGTATATAATTTGGGTAAAATATGTAAGGATGTAATATAAATTGATTAACTATATTATTAAATTTTGAGGGCTCCTAATCAAGCCGTGTTTTAAGTATTACTTTCTATGCACAAAATTTTAAGCGAAAAAAGTGAGTATATATGCAATAGTTTTATACAGAAAACTGTAGATATTATTCATTAACATTTGTATCGAGACTGAGCATTGTAATTCTACGGAAATTTAATCAGATTTTAATCATACAATATTCTATTGAGGGTATATGATTTGAATACATTTACGAGGCGTCAGAGCAAGCGAGAGCCTTATTCCAAAGGTCAAGTTTAACAATGTATTATAATATTTGGTATTATAATTTAAAGCTTTTTGCATATAATTCCGCTCCGCTTTCACGGAAACTGTCCTTTGTACAAGAGCTACAAAGCGTTCAATCAAACCGTTCGGATTGAGATAGAGCCACGGGTCGAATCGACGGCTGGCCTAGACCCACAGCTCCCCACAATCGTTACGGATTTCCGCATATTCGAGAAATAAATTACTTCTAAATAAACTTTAAGGTTACAGTCAAATTTTAAAATGAAAACATGCGTTCTGTCTATCCGCAGTCCATCAGGTATAATGTCACATTCCCACTCGAGCACTCTCACTCGCACGACGAGGCACATTCCCGTGCTCAGACAATTATTGTCACTGTCCACTCATGTCATGGGTTCATATTTACCGTGGCACCACTCCAACTTCGCGTAGGAGTCTTTCAGAGGTGATTTCTCCGGCTCCTCCGAAGAGAACGGCACAGGAACCCACAAATGCCACCGCTAGAGCGCTGTTGGAAGCAGCCCCGCCTGATCGCCACTCTCCACCTCTGGAAAAATTGTTTCTCACTTTACAAAACGGCATACTGTCCCCGGATGTCACTCGACTTTCCGGAAGACTGTTAATCACCTATAGGAGTACAGTATTCTACCTAGTAAAACAGAAATTACGGCAGGGGTCATCCTGGCACGATGATGACCAGAAGCCGAAATTCGGCCCAATTAATTTGAGTTTGTCAACTGTCATCCGGTATTCTGCAGGCGACCCTTTCGAGATCGCCAAAAATGTACACAGCGAGGCACGCGAAGCGCGAACACATACTAGGTGGGCAGCAGCCGCGGTGGATTCCGCCCCGCGACGGTGGTCGGCCGGACGCCGTCCTCGCAGGGCGCCGAGTCGTCTTTTCCCCTCCGCCTGGCTCGCACCCACGCCCCAAAGCACACGAGCACCGCCAGGAAGGCGGCCACCGTCGCCCCTCCTGCGATGGAAGCCGTCTCCAGCATGAGCCTTCCTCTCGACAGCAGATAGGAACCGTCCAGGTCCTTGTATTCGCACCGCTGGCCCACAAAGCCGTCCTTGCATTCGCAATTGTACAGCGGACTGTCCTGGATGATGATGGTGAAGCATTTGGCGTCGTTCAGACAGTAGAACTCGAGGTAGGGCGGCGCACACTTATACGTCGGGAAGGTGACGTTTGCCCTGGCCGTGGGCGGAGGCGCTGACGGCGCCGCGGTTCCCGGCCGAGAGGGCCGCGACGGCCTCTTCGAGATGGAGCTGGAACAGCCGGCCGCAGGTCCCACCGCCGGCGTCGACAGCATCACGGCGACGGCGACGACGGCAGCAGCTAACGATCGCATTTTTTGACGGGGCGGATCTCACTCCGTGGCCCTCGCGACTGTTTGCCTCTGTTCCCTCTTCGGGTCCGGATCATCTCGGACCAGAGAGGAAGGGCATCTCGACTCTTGCGTTCCGCTCTCTCCTCTGACGCAGACCGTCCTTCGGAACGAACGGGAGACTGTTTTCCGTGCGTGTCCGCTAGACTCAGCTGAATAACGGGCTCGCGAGAAGAAACGCGATCGCACATTCTATTCAATCACATATTATTTCACTGTGAGAATCGATCGATACGAAAATGTTCAATGTTCACTTTTAATATTCTCCGATCACTACAAATCACGGTAAACCGAGCTCTCACTCGGACGGAATTACACAAAATGGTGATCGGACTCGAGTATGTACGGCACAAGTTTGTCTATGAGCTCGACCGCAGGAGAGGGCGTTCTACAACATCCGCCATCTGCCGACGGAGAATGAATGGCACCGAATAAGAAAGTGTAGGTAGGTAACGGTGTAGCGATCGGCGCTCTCTGTGTGGGTGCCGCTTCGCACTCGCACACCGACGCGCGACACGTATATGTATACGGCGAGAGTTTCGCATCTCTGTTACGAGAGTGCGCCCTTATCGACGCAAAAAATAAACACTGTATTTTGAAAATATATAGTTAACCGTGTTCACTGTACTTTTATTTTCAATAGCAGGCAAACAGCAGACGAAAAATTTAAAATGTAATATCATATGTTAAACACTCCACTTCGTTATACACATTGTAATCTTTCATATTTTAACACTAAATAACATAGAAAATCACTAAGTAAGGGATTGATATAAATATTGTCTTTAACTACCTTAGCGAGATTTCTCGCAGTAATGCAGTCATTCGTTCAGATTCGAGCTCTTTTTGGCCATCTCCATCTAGTCCGTATTCTTTTAATAACGTCGTATCATTTATTTTCAGAGAGAGGTCCATCAGCGGATTTCCGAAAGCAACAAACAGAGGTGGTCGAGTCATTCTAAAATAATACATTTCCATTTCATGCATGCCACTTAAAAGAACATATACGAAAAAATATAGATTATCTTAATAATCTATCCATCTGGTGATACAAATGATACTATAAAAAAAAACCCTCCGTATATTACGTACTGTAAAGAATTACAATACTGGTTAAATCAACGTGGTGAAACAAGCTTCATTTCATCATGGAGTAAATATTTGAATCCCTTTGGCAAATCGTTAGAATCAGTAACGCGCATACTAGTTTACGTCAATCGTTAATGTCTAGATTACCTTATAGAAGTTGGAAATGATGTCCCTTGTATTTTAAATGTGATTATTAACTTTAAACGTAAACTGACATCAACTTATAAATTGTATAGGCTCACTAAATAAATACAACAAAATATAACCTGATTATCACTTTAATTTTGACAGTCCTGAAAGCTCAGTGCTGCCAGGTCATAACTTAGTATTCCAATAGTTAATAAAAACACAGTATTCCTTTGTACTTTACTCCACTTTATTTAAAAGGTCAGGACCAGTTTCGCTCATTTCGAGCATTGTCAACTGTTGACCGTTGATAAATGGAGTCATTCAAAATTTATGAAATATAATGATATTTATTTTTTGCATTGTATCTAAATGATTTTTACCGGTGAAAAAATTCAAACATATTATTTTTCATATTTAATTTATTCAAGCGATCATCTCATTTTTATAGTGTCTCATTTTTTCGTTGTATTGAATGGTTTTACACACAGGAACTTTTACTGGCGATTAGTCAAATATATCCTTTATGGGAAAATGAACGTTCATGTACGTCGGCGCCAATTTGTTGTAAAAAAGTACGACATATTTTTAACTCAACATAGTAGTGTCTGTATGTAAGCATCTATATGCTTCAAGGATAAATTACATATAGGTTTTAAAAGTAGAGAAAAACTATGTAAGCGCACCATAAGTTTTTTTTTCCTATTTTAAGACACATTGGGCAGTGGCGTAGCAAGGAGGGTGTGGAAGGGTTGGATCTCCTCGGGTGGAAAATTTTTGGGGTGGCATTTTCAAAAATAAATACAATATTTTTCAAAAAATTATATTAATACTTAAAAAAAATTAAGCCACCTGTAGTAAAAACTCTTAGTTCATAGATAAAAAGTAGTATAAGTGATTTAAAAACAAAATTACAGGAGATATTGGGGGTGGTCAATTCAAGGATCGTCGTGGGTAGCAGGACCCTTTCCTACAACACTGTCATTAGGCAGTGTTTGCTTAATAAAAGATCATGTAGAAAACTGAAACTTTCCTTGGTATGATTCTCTTGATCGAATAAAATAAATTAATTTAACAATATAACATGTGACGTGTTTAAGCCTTTAGCCCGTTTTTCCACAACGCTTATTGATGTAGAATACAATGAAGTGTAGAAAGTTCATTATCACTGCGTTCTTTATCATTCTTTTTGACGTGAATACGTTTTTAAAATTGCTTCCATAGGAAGGCAATTCAAAAAAACGAATGATAACGAAATCTGGGAATACAGTTTGGTGTTGCAGCTTCATATCTATCATCGCTATCCAAAATTAAATTGGACCACTGGATAGCTAAAAAATCAAAGAATTTATTGCGTTGTGTAAGGACCGTGATACATCGCGCGGGGTGGAGGGGGAAGCACCGCCATTTTTAGGTAATTTTGCTGCGTATCGAGATTTATATTTACTATAACTTTTGACTCGGAGAAGTTACGACGTTCGTTCAAGTTTCAATCGTTAGCTCTCAACAAAATCTATAAGGTTTTAGATAAAACATTCGTGTAATATTGTGACTGTGACTATAATTAGGTGTTAAAACATGAAAAAATATAATGAAGTATTTCGACTGAGGATGCTTGATGGAATTTCAATATCAAATTTGAATTGTTTGAATTTTGTTCTTTTCCATGAGTTTTGATGCTGAAAGGCGAAACCCGGGTCGTTAGCGACAAAACTCATGGAAAAGTACAAAATTCAAAGAATTTAAATTTAATGAAAAAATAAATCAAAAATCTATAATGTCGGGCTATACGCGTCAAAAAGCCAAATCGAAATACAGAGATCGCATACGGTTGGAAAGGACTTCTTAAGAGCAATCGAGTGGTACCATTATAACTCCATATGACTGAGTCAAGCAGTGCCGGCAACGTAAAAATGAGGCGTCATATCACCTAATACGAGACGTATTCACGTACAACACACGGCCGTGTCCATGACACAGCCACACCCCATTTTTTTCAGAACTTAGTCACACTCACGAGTTTTTGTCCATGGTAATTTATATTTGATTAGGCAACTATTTGCTTGTTCAAATATATCATTACCAGTAGTCTGCACTTCATATACTTCATTGGCAATAATCTTTCGATTCTGTTGAAGTCAGACCTTGTCAGGATCAAAGATTAACTCTCCGAACAATCATTCAATTTGGAAATACTTTCCTGTGCCACTTTTATTATAAAAGTGTTTTTTTTTAAAGCAACTTTAATTTTTCTTTTTTCATTTACATATCGTTATTTATACAATTTTGAAATATTCCACGAGCCGAATCCAGTCATGTTAAAGGGCATAGGCAATGTTCTATACGCAGCATGTAAAATTTTTCTGTATGAAACACGAGTAAAGAAAAAATACAACCAGAACTTGCCTGGACTCGTGTATAAAGACATGTTCATATTATTGAGAAATAGTTAAATATACATTTTATATTGAACAAAATAACGTCGAGTTTTGACAATCATCTTCATAAATTATTTGCATTACAAATATAGAGCCCAAATTTAATTAAAGAGAACCAAATCCGTGCGCTTATTTGTGAGATCCAAATTTCTTTCCTTACTAGACATCTAATACAAACTGTTATAATCTATATTTTAATCCATATTATAATACATACATTCGTCAATCATTCATTTTACTAAAGCTTATTTCGAAAGGGTTTGTATTTAATAGTTGTGGCAACCATTGATATAAATGTCATTTCTGTACTATTGTCTATGAATTCAGTAATAGACAAATTTCAAATACTTGTCTTGTTTGTCAATTGTCATTTTCGTACACCGGTTCTCGTGCACTTTTAATGGTTTCCAATATATTTTTGGAGTATGTAGGTCTGAATTGATGATCAGATATTATCTATCCTTTTATTTTTATTATATTTATGTATTATGTCTGAGCAATCTGGAAAAAACAAGTCTGGTCCCTCAGGGGCCCAACCGGCTAACTTACAATGCAAGGATTTACACGAATATTTAAAAACGAGGACACCGCAGATGCTGGAATCGCTCTATAATCACTCAACAATGTGCCTTGCTGTGTACAGGTATTTTTAAAATTTATAAGTATAGTAGTGAGCCAAAATCCGTGATTAATACAATGTTGTCAGTGAAGTTATGAACCCAAAATACTTAAGAATATCGACGTCGGAAAGCGAAGCAGGCATATCCTGTATTTAAAAACATGGTAATTTTGCCATAAGCCCTAGCACGGACTATTGGGGCGAAAAACTTCACAGACTAAGCTAAAAACAACGCCACGATTTAAAATATTCATTGAAGCATCCCGGAAGCACGTTAAAATCACACATTATTATGAAGAACACTGATAAATAAATTGGTAAATATGTCATTTAGTAGCACCTCGAATATTGCCGCGCGCGCGGCCATTGCGAATATTGGAGGCGAAGATTTCGTATTACGTATAATTTATCAGTGTTCTTCTTTTTAACGTGTGGTTTTAACGCGATTATCAAGCCCTCAATAAAATATTTTAAATCGTGGCGTTGTTTTCAGCTCAGTTTGTGAAGGTTTTCGCCGCAATAGTCGGTGCTATTGAATGACATATTTACCAATTTATTTATCAGTGTTCTTCATAATAATGTGTGATTTTAACGTGCTTCCGGGATGCTTCAATGAATATTTTAAATCGTGGCGTTGTTTTTAGCTTAGTCTGTGAAGTTTTTCGCCCCAATAGTCCGTGCTAGGGCTTATGGCAAAATTACCAAAAACATTTCAGATTGTCAATACACTTAACACATAAATTGGGTCGATGTTGTTTTTTGCTCAACCTATTTTTCGGAGATAGTAAGAATATAAGGATGAAGCTAGGACAGGATTAGTGGTTTGATAATCGCTCTGGCTGATTCCCATTACTATGATTGCGTATTTGGGAGTAATTTTAGGTATAACAGACATCCATACCTCCAAATAGAAGTCCATAAACCAATTGATGAATTATTTTCTTTAAAAAAAAATCCAATGGTCAGGTCCAACGTTTCCTCTAAGTTGCGCGTGCGATATTTGATCGGTCGGCGCAGCCTTTGAAATTTCCGCGCAGCTAACCTCTTGTCTTACAGGGAGCATTGGTCAGGTCTGTAAAAAAGCATTAAGTGTGTATATAGAGGCTTGAAAACTGGGGCACTCTTAAGGTAAATAACATGTGGCTTAAAGCTTTTTGGGTAAACATGCTTATACTACATGCTACTCTTTTTCTACATATGAAATATGAAAATGTCAAATTGTCGAAATAATTATAAATACGAATATTATATTAGTATTAAAAAGTCAACATAAAATGTCAATGGGAACTTATTGAGTAAACCATAGAGCACATTTTAAATATGGTGATGAATTTTCATAAAAATATTTCATAATTCGATTGAATTATCGGTTTCCTTGATTCCAACGTTGAGCTTTTTGATGTTTTCATATCCACAATCAAGCATTCTAGTGAATCGCATTTTTTTCTGCAGGATTTAGTTAATTTTCAGTAAGAAAGAGAGTAGGGTTTCGTAAAGTATTACGATTACGATAATAAATAAAGCATATTTCCCACTCAGTGGCGGATTACCACATAAGCGCAAGAGGCGCGCGCTTGTGGCCTCCAAGTCATGGGGGCCTCAATGATAGCATGTATTATATAAACCATTATATTTTAATTTCAGTTTTCAATATGCATTATTATTCTACGAAGAGGTTTGCAGTACTTTAATGTTATTCGAAAAGCAGGGACTCTGAAATTTATTGCGCCTGGGGCCACCAAAGTGCTTAATCCGCCACTGTTCCCATTTTTTGAATGGTGATAGAGCAGGCATGTCAAACTCGTTAACAACCAAGGACCAAATTAAATATTGCACGTCAAGCCGCAGGCCGCAAAACGTACAAACTCAAATTAAGCTTATAAAATAACAATCGTAAAAATACAAGAATGTTGCAAATGTACTAAAGTGTACATAAGCTGTTAACCACTGACTAAATCTTCAAAATTAAAAAAAAAATATGCTACATATTGCAGAAAAAATGCAGGCAGGCCGCGTGATTGACATGCCTGTGATGGAAAATAGAATATAAACTTGTACGATTTTTCGCAACTATTCAATTCTATCACTGTTTTCTTATTCTTTCAGAGACCTGCCTGAACTGGGTCGGCACTATGTCATCCGGCTATTATTTGTAGAGCAACCAGTACCTCAGGCTGTCGTAGCTTCATGGGGCTCACAAACTTTTTCAAAGTAATTATCTAGAAGTCATTTAAATAGCGACAAAGATTGTCTTTATTTGTTTTTACTTATCTTTATTTTGTATAATAAACAATGTTAACACATCAACAAAAAAATGAATATGAAAATTATTAAATTATGCAGTGTTTACATAACTGTGTTAATAATAGATAATTCAATATAAATAAACAAATACCTATATTACTCCCATTCAATTTTGACTTTGCATATATATTTGCGAATAATTAAAAATATCTTCGTGTGTACTCAACAGGCACCAGAATTTTTTAGAATGTTAAATATCACTCAAAATTCACTGTATATTCTTTCTTTTGTAGAGAGCATACGGAGGTGTGCGATAGCCTCAGCGAACTATCAGTATGGAAAGAAGCCGCAATACCTGGTGGTCTACCCGGATGGACTCTGTCATCATCTTTCAAGAGGAATTTAAAAGTAGCCCTTCTTGGGGGGTTTGTACTTTTATTCAACCTTATCTAGTTATGAGTTATGACTAATTACAACCGGGCCTACATCTACTAGTATAAACGGATTCATAAATTATTTTTTTAATAGATTTATAGATCTTTCAAAGGCATGAATTTCCGGAATTCCTCCACACATTCAATCCTAAAAACGGAGTCTAGAGAGAGCAATTAGGTTACCACAAATCCTGTCCTAGTCCCTATCCGTCTATCCCTACTCTCTTCATTATTTTAGGATTGTAAGGGTTGGAGAGGATTTTGAGACTTCACAAACATTCATGCCTTCGAACAGAAATCAATAGTAAAAATAATAAAAGATTTTTAGTACTTTTTCCACATAAAATTTATTAGATCAGGACCGGTTTCGCTCATCGCGAGCATTATCAACTGATAAGAAAAGTATATAAACAGTGATATTTATACAAATTTAAATTGAAATAAAAAGGTGTAAGCAACTATTAACAATTTAAAGGGTTAACAAATTACATTATAATTACACAAAATTAAAATGCTTAACACCCATAACAATTAAAAAATCATCCTTAAAGAATAATAAATCTAAGTGGCAAACGATATCAATTATAAAGTTGCTTACACCTTTTTATTTCAATTTAAATTTGTATAAATATCACTGCTTATATACTTTTCTTATCAGTTGATAATGCTCGCGATGAGCGAAACCGGTCCTGATCTAATAAATTTTATGTGGAAAAAGTACTAAAAATCTTTTATTATTTTTATTATAATGCCTTTCCACCAAGTATTGACAGTAAACACCTTAAAAGTGAGAAATCAATAGATCGGTTGACGAAAATGCTGTTCATACTGAGACTTGACCCTTGAGATTCATCGTGGAAGTCCACGATATTGACCACTCCACAACAGAGCTTACAGTTTTTTTTATTGCTTTCTATATTTAATTTGTTTGTTGAAAGGATTGCAATATTGGTATTGCCGAAGCAGGTATTCCGATGTTCATAGTGTTTTTCAATACTGATATACCAAAATCTAATTTTGACAACATAGAAACCTTTAGTTTACTAAAGTCATTTGTGATGAATTGATATATTTTAAATGTGTTGTCTATCTAAGTGATGTAAAAATATTGACATTAAATAATAATTCATTATTGAATTTATGCCTTTCAATGATGTAAAACGCAAGTTATTTTCTAAAATCTCCCATTTATGAATATGATATATGTTTTGACAATAGTATTTTATATGAAATACTGATTTTGATTTACTCAACCGATATTGTAATCCCAATTGGCTGTAGTTTTTGCTTTATTTAAACTTTTTTTGTGATGCCTGTCTGTAGTTACATGTTTTGAAACATGGCTTACAGCACTTTTTTAAGAATCCTTATTTCGGGTTGTCACAAACAATTTATAATATAACTTCCTTTATGTTTGAGATATTCGGGGGAAAAAGATTAATGCTTTAGAAATAAAACATAGGTCCAGGTCAAAATACTTTTATCATGTCATTTAGGAATAAGATTATATACCTAATACGTTTGTGACTTCAATTTTCAGCGGGCGACCGTGGAGTATGTCAGGAACTCTCGAAAAGGATGCTCACTCGCGGGATGCCGCATTTCTTGACAGTTACGCGTTAGAGCGTTGGGAATGCGTGCTGCATTACATGGCGGGCAGTCAGATGACGGAAGGTATAAGTGTGGATGCTGTTAGAATTCTTCTGCACGCAGGACTCATGGCTAGGTAAATAAAAATTGCATTTTCATAGCGTATTTATAAATTACACATCCTTGGTAGTATATTACCAGTTCTGTATTACATCTTAATGCTTTCGTTAAAATCTATTGTAAATGACTTTGCTGATACTATTTGCAGAGATACAGAAGACGGTGGTTCGACTGTGATAACTCGAGCCGGCTTTCAATTTCTTCTGCTGGGGACGGGACGACAGGTGTGGCTGTTTCTGTTGCATTATCTTCACACTGCTGGTCAGAGAGGGCTCGATCCTGCACACTGTCTCGCCTTTCTGTTTCAACTCAGCTTCAGCACTCTCGGAAAGGTCAGTCACACTTAATTTTTTTTGCATATTAAGGCTTTACTTTTAAAGAACTTTCATCTACAAACTTGCCTAAGCCGCCTTCAGGTATGTATCTACAGGGCTATTCTAAATTCATTTAAACCTAGACACTAATGAAGAGGATCTCTAATACTCAACATATTTGTATTTCTTTTTTACAGTTGGTACAACTTAAATGTAACAATTTCGTTTATATTCATTGATTTATTCGACCAACCAAAGAAGTGCATTATTAAGAGGTTATTTTAAAGCATAATTATTTTTAAATAATCACTCGCACGTATAGTGAATGGACATGATTGAACAGACATAAATAAAATTCAAAGAATAAAACAAAATTCTATTATTTGTTTGACAGATCCACTATAATAACTGTGGACATATTCGCAAACATTATATTTCAATTATATCAACCGTTTGTCGGATCCGTAGCACTGTGGTTAGGGCTTCCAATTAACCGAACTTTTCAATTAACCGGTTTTCGGTTTATTTCTGGCAATAAAACCGGTTAACCGGTTTAAACTGAAATATAACGTATTTTGATTAGGTAGGTATGCAAAAAAAATATCTTTTTGTAAATTTTTTTAAATATTTGTCATAAATGCTTCAATATTAATGGAAAATCGATATTTATCTTATAGAAGTAATACAGAAGGTATAATATATATATTATACATACAACAATGACAATCGAATGTGGAAAAATATTTTATGGTAAAATGTCAAATAAAAAAAATAGAGCTTGATAATAAAACTCATAATTGAGGATAACGAGCACTATAATAATTGTATTTATATACTATAAAAAATATTAAATTATTTGAAAAAGTCATTTCGGACAACTTTGAGACAAGTAGATTTTTTTATAAAATTCATATGCATGTTTCTTTTGTTATGTAAATTGTTTCCGCTTCTACGTAATAAATTCATTGTAAAAGCTATTTTATTACATTAATAAAAACAATAATCCTTTGTACTTCATTCCACTTTATTTAATATGTCAGGACCGGTTTCGCTCATTGCGAGCATTGTCAACTGATGCTCGCAATGAGCGAAACCGGTCCTGACATATTAAATAAAGTGGAATGAAGTACAAAGGATTATTGTTTTTATTAATATAATGCCTTTCCACCAAGTATTGACAGTGAACACCCTAAAAGTGATTTTATTACATTATGAAAAAAAAATGAAAAATATTTAAAGAGTATTTTTGATAAAACGCGGTTAACCGAGTTAAATAAACCGGTTCTCGGTTTTTATCAAGACATGTGATAAACCGGTTTCGGCTTAAACCGGTGTGGAAGCCCTAACTGTGGACAACGTTGTTGGCTTCTGTGACAAATCTCACAAGCTAGAATCCCAGTACCAACAGCGTCTTTTTCAATCGATCTATTGTATTGGCATGGATGTTTGTGATGTCTAAACATTCCCTCCTAACTTTCCAAAAGATTTTATTACTGAATATGCTACAACGCTCGAAGCAATTAACTGTTACAAAAAATACTCTAAATATGATACATATAAAATAAAGAAATCTACTAAAAATGCTTTAACGACTGTCCTTTTGGAACATTGTGTATCATATTCGCAGTCATATGTCAATAAGTGGATAATTCATCTTTTACTTCATTGCTTGTTTAGCTTAAAAATTTAGTTCTAGGACATGTCTATCTGCTTCAAATGTTTTAAGTTGTTTGTTTATTTATGGGTTCAAGAATGGTATACGAGTCATTATAAATTGATTTACTCGTTTTTAGATGTCACCGGTGGCCGGAGCTTTTGAGTGTAACCATATAGTACTGATAGATCGACGTTCCCAGGGGAATAGTTTAACTGAAAAATTTCAAGAGTAGATGGCAAATATGCAGAATGGCCCCCGATTTGTAGTTACTGTTAACACTTAATATTTCCCATTCTACATATTCTGAATGCAATTTTTCAGGATTATAGCACAGACGGCATGAGCAATAACATGTTAGTGTTCCTGCAGCACTTGAGGGAATTCGGTCTGGTGTACCAAAGAAAAAGGAAAGCAGGACGCTTCTATCCCACCCGGCTGGCTTTGAACATTGCGTGCGCCAGAGGAACGCCCACGACAGCCTTGACGGCAACATCATCCGCTCCTTCTCCGTCAGGCTATATAGTGGTAGAGACCAACTATAGGGTGTATGCGTACACAGCCAGCGGTTTGCAGGTGGCTCTGCTCGGACTTTTCACAGAATTGCTCTACAGGTTCCCAAATCTGGTGGTGGGCGTGCTGACCAGGGAGTCAGTGCGCCAGGCGCTACGCGGCGGCATCACGGCCAAACAGATGATCGACTATTTAGAGCAGCACTCGCACCCCCGCACTATGTCGACGGAGTGCTACGCACAGACCCCTTCTCCTGTCCCTCCTACCGTAGTCGATCAAATAAAGCTGTGGGAAAATGAACGAAACCGCTTTACGTATACTGAAGGGGTTGTATATAATCAATTCCTGTCGCAGGCGGACTACGTTATTTTAAAAGAGCACGCTCGCAGTCTTGGGGTTTTGGTATGGGAGAACGGTCGCACGAGGACCGCAGTTGTCACCAAGTCTGGCCACGACGATGTCAAGAAGTTTTGGAAGCGATACTCAAAGAGCTCCTAATGGGACTGTCGTCTACTCTAAATCAAACACACATTTTAGCCAAAGTTGTATTTGAATTTGATGTGCTGTATTTTTGAGATGGTAGCCTCTGAGAAGTGAAGTGAGCCAAGTGGTATATTAATAAAATATCAAGTTTGTTACATTATACATGTCTAAAAGTATCGTAAAAAGCAAGTAAGCTCAGTTAATACTCGCTGCAGTTAATACTTCCTATAATAAAAATATGCAATCCACAAAAACACTAAATAAAAACGTGATTGTACTTAACTCGATGGCTGCCAGACGAGATATCTCGTAAAATTTTTCGTGCTCAACACGCCAGATGAGTTATCTCATCAATAACTAATTAAATTAATAGTTGGAAATTATAGCCGGCGTGCTAGGTAATTACTATTAATTATCGACGGCAGCCAAAAGGCTAAATGTCTGATAGAAAAGATTGACTATTTTGCTACTAACTTGCCTCACTTCACCCCTTAAGGGCCCATATGTACATAGTTATAATATGTAACACTGCACTAATCATTCAGAAACTTGTAGAATTCATTCTAAAAATGAGGCTGGTCCTTATCTTAGTACCACAAAGAGAATAAAATTTCTACTCAGCTCCAGAAGATTTTGACGGGTGGTTGTTTCTGTGACACGAAGCAAGTTTATGTTGCATATAGGGATTGCCATTCCCAACAAATATATCAAGTATTTCAAAAATAATACACGTATATATCAGCATTTTCGTCTCACGAGAAATAATACTGAATACAATCATTCCCAATGAAATTATAACGGTGATCGCGAATCCGATATCCAATATCAATTTCTGTTGTCAAGGATTAACAGCATGGGAAATATGATTCCGATGGCCCATAAACTTATGTTAAATTAAAAATCAATCTCATTTACATGTTGATTCTAATGAATTTTCAATACCAAAATGCTGTTTATTTGGTATTGAAAAACAGCCGAAATACTGGAATCCCAGTTTCTGTGATAACAATATTGCAATCCCTAATTGGATACATTACTCGAAAGATATTTGTCCTACATGAAATGACCACAGGCTGATTAATTCATATTTTTTTCTCTTACAAGACAGTTATACTAGTATATTATTAAAGAACAATCGAAGGTATAATAAATAAAAAAGATCTATAACCCCCCTTTATCCATTACCGCATAGCAGACTGAAGGGTCCATATGTAAGATGGCTACACAATGCTTTCGAACACGAAAAATAGACTTGCATGAATTGTAACACGACACCTTCATCCACTCGTCATTAATTGGAGGCAAATTTACATTGTAATAGAATAATTCTGAATGTTGTTTTTCTTCGATCTGTTGTAGTTAAGTAAGATTATTGTATATAAAACTGTTTTTGTATTAAAGTAAATATTGTTTTTGATAATTATTATTCCTTTAATGATTTACATTTTTTTAGTCCCTCAGAACTGCTACAAACACCAAATTGATTCAGATAGTGTCGGTGATATGTAAAACAACAAACCTTCTGGACCAGATTATAACAAATTCAATTTTGTTAGTGACTGGAAATTAATAAGAGCCCAGTCACTAATGCACAACACCTTTATAGTGAACGTAATAATTTTTGTATTTGTTACACGAGGTCTCCATGTTTTAACCTCTTCACCGCGGCTGGCTGCTATAGCAGCCCAAGCTGACATGCCTCATACGCGTATGGCTGCCATAGCAGCCATGAGCGTGCACGGGAATTTGAGCCTTAATATCTCAGCTATTATAGGTGTTTTAGAGCTCAAATCACTTGAATATGCTACTGAATATTGTATATTACCAACGCCATCTATTAGATTCACAAGAAAAAATAACCATACCAGCTAAAATATTAATTCCGTGAACACCTACGAAATTACCAATAATACGCCCACAATATGGCGGCGCTTGTCGATGTATTTTTTTTTGTATTAACCATGCGCCGATGCATAATATTTATAAGTATATATTTTTCTAATTGATTTTTTTTTAAATTGAAAACTGTTTATCCGAATTAAATAATGTAATTAATAGTTGTACATTAATTAATAATTGTAGTTGTTTAACCGATTTCGATAAAATACTTTTATTGCTATGAAAAATAGATTCCAGCAGTTAAAAATACTTCATGTAGATCGCAATTTTTTTTGATAAATCGTCAAATACTAAATCAATATTTTTTTTCAAATGCGTCATTTGAAGATATTTACAAACATCTAGCTACTTATATAATATTTGAAAGGAATTCGTGTATTTTTTATGTAATATTGGTGTAAACGAGAACACATGTGGGATAATTTGCAGCCCGTGTTCGGCATATTTGATAAACAAAGGATTTCAATTTTTGACACAAATCTAGTCCCATATAGAATGATGTTTATTAGGGTATTCATAAACATATTTCGGAGTATTTTTCAACCACTGTTAACTAGAAATCATTTAAGCCCAAAATGTCAACAGAGATGTCTTTTGAAACAAAAAAATGCATTTATCTTATTTATGTATGTGTCCTTGTGGGGCTCATTCTGTTATTCAATGAAACTGGGAAAAAAAAACAATTCAGTGCCTCTCAACCTCGTTAACTCAATGAAATTCTGTTATAAAACTATTATCAAACAATAATATAAGTTTTACCACCATTTCCATGAAATTAGGGATGACATGTTTGAGTGATGAGTGCAATAAAAGGACAATATCTGGCTGGGGATTGTGAAAGATATTTTTAGAAAGTTGAGGTAATTGCTTATTTTAACAGTTTGTATTTTTCGTTAACGTACATATCTATGTACACTCGCGGTCAATAAAACCGCAACACGAAAAATTTAAACGTTATTTTTTGCACTGCCTTTTATAATTGATGTATCTTTTTTTGAATTAGGGTATTGATTTTGTAATAATATATGTAGTAATAATATTTTTTAATACAGTTTACTCAACCCATAAAAAAATACTTGAAGTAAACTAATTGCATTCTTCGACCGCGAGTGTACAAATATAGCTACATATACTTTTGAAAGCAACATTGATTTATGGGGGTGCAATTGTGCTGTAACTTGTAAATATAGAAAGAAACAAATACTAAAGAAATTAAGAAAGAGTTTGGTAAAGGATGTCGTCTCATTCTATTTGCTTTACTTTCTGATGCAATGAGTCCTATTGTCCTAATCCTTTGTTGATCATTTTACTTTTTAACAACACCAGTGGGCATTTCTGCTTCTTGCGAGTCGGTCGGTTTTAAAATTACGCAATTGTGGATATCTTTTATTGTATATAATCTATAAGTGTTATACTATAATATCGATCTTGATTTGTGTTTCGGGCTAATTATATTTTTGTTTTGTGTAAATTGAAACCGTCAAAATGGCGTACCGTGATTCTTCTACTGACGAAATTATGGATATGTTGGATTCAGACTTTGAAATAGAAGGTGATACTGAAAATGTTCCAATGGATGAAGCTAGTTTATATTCAGACATTGAGGAGGCCGCTGAAGCAATGGATATTGGGACTTCCGCCACTATAGGGAGTGCCGGACCATCGAGAGAAGTTACTTCCCAGGTGACCGGTGAAATTTCTACAGCCGAAGAAAGTATCGAAGTGATACTTGAAGCATGGACCTTCGGTGCCAATAGTTTATGATTGTGAAAATTTGACCGGAGAAATTGATTCATCAGTTGGGTTAACAAGAGATTCTTCCATTTTGGACTTTTTTTTACATTTCCTAAACATGGAAATTATCGGTAAAATAAGTAATTATACGAATATTTATTGTCGTCACCTGAAATCCACCAAAGAATTCACCGATAATTCAAGAATTCATAAATGGCAGGACACTACACCCAATGAAATGTACATTTTTTATGCAGTCTGCCTATTGATGACCAGAAATCAACATTTGACAATAGAAGAACACTGGAGCACGGATCCTCTATTGAAAAGTTCAATCTTCGGCAAGACAATGTCCAGAGATCGGTATGAAATCATACTCCAAATGCTGCACTACTGCGACATAGAACAACCTATCTACGGAGATAGGTTGTTCAAAATTCGTGCTCTCATTGACCATGCTCGTACCATTTTCAAGAAAACATTAAAACCTGGAAAAAATTTATGCATCGACGAAAGCATTATCGTCTTCAAAGGAAGATTATTATTTAAGCAGTACATTCCGTCAAAACGTCACAGGTTTGGAATTAAGATGTTTATCCTATGCGACGTAGAAACCGGAAGTATTCTCGACTTCATAATTTATTGTGGTGATGGCACCGAAATAACAAATAGTAGGCGATTTGGTGTTTCTGGAGCGGTGATAACCACACTTTTAAATGATTACTTCGGCAAAGGCCCATACACTCTGGTGTGATAATTATTATAGTAGTCCCGAATTGTTTGATTACTTACATCAACAAACTACCAATGCTTGTGGAACAGTACGAAGCAACCGAAAATTCATGCCTAAATTTAAGAAACTTAAAAAAGGTGAAATCGAGTCGTACCACAAAGGGCCGTTGATGGCCATCAAATGGCATGATAGAAGAGAAGTCCATATGTTAACAACCCTACATTCGGACAATTTAATCCCAACTGGGAAAATTAACAGTCACGGGCCAGCCTGTGACGAAACCCCAAGCAGCTGTGGAATATAATAAAAATATGGGTACCGTTGACAAAAGCGATATGATGCTAAGCAGCCTTTCATGTATGCGGAAGTCCCTAAAATGGTACAAGAAAGTAGGGCTTCATATAATCGATCTATTTTTGTTAAATAGTTATTATTTATATAAACATGTAACTGACAAAAAAATTGGAATTGCCGAATTTCAGCTGATTGTTATTCGACAACTTATTAACAAATTTTCAGTAGAAAGGTCGGTTGCGTCCTCGTCCAGTCTTGCACAGAGTTCCAGTACATCACTGAAAAGTGAAATATTAAAACATATGCCCCGGAAAATTCCTCTGACGAGTGATTCAAAGCGAACAGCTATTTATCGAAGATGTAAACTGTGTTACGAGTCAGAAAAAAAAAATTGACTAAAATAATGTGTGTGACATGCGAAGTAGCTTTGTGCGAGGATCCGTGTTTTTATAACTATCACAAAAACATAAACTATTAATTCAGAGTGACTTTTATTCGTTTATATGTAAGCCCTAATTATAATTTTAGTGTAGTGTAAATATATGTACGTTTATACTTTCAAATAATGTGAGTAAACATGAACATTTTACGAGATTTTTGTCAGTGCAGCAGATTTCCGTTATGAAAAAAAACTACTGTGGCAACAGCTGATTGAAGTCTCTTTTCATGGTAAAATCTTATTTTTTTATTACAATTATTTGTTGCATGAAAATTATTTATGTATTCACCATTTTATATTTACTTGAATGAATATCATTACGTATCACTACGTCCAAAAACACGTTTGACGGTAAATAAAAAGGTTATTGCGTTTGTAAGTGAGCGAGTGCAAGTAAAAATATTACGTTCCGGTAAATATTATTTTACGCGCGGTGACGGCGCAGTGTTCCCTGTTTCCCGTAAGCAATGGCGGCGATTTGATACAATTGTATGAAGAATGATTATTCGAACATTAGACCGAAACTATAGTAAATATTATGTTTTTCATAATTTAAAAAAATACTATAGATGCCAATAAACATATCTAGATACTTATAAAAATATTTCAATCTATATTTATGGTCGAAAATCGTATCAACAAACTCGCCAAAAAGGTGCCGCGTATGGACGTTGTTCTCTATATTCTTAGCCGCGGTCAAAGGGTTAAACACATTGATCACCATAAATCATGTATTTCAAATGTGTATACAAGACAAAAATTCCATTACACAAAAATAATCAGTCAAAATATGGATCAGATCATACTCGACATTGGAGTTGTAAGATTTTGATATACCCTAGTTTTTAGCACAGGCGCAGAAATCTTCCGAGTCAGCCGTGTCTAATTTAATAAAAAAAAAAAACAATTTCTTAAATGATTAATTTTATTGAACAGGATTACATATAAAAGTATTTTTTAATGTCAATTAGATGGTAAAAAGAAACTTAATTCTAAATGTATACATATGATATTTGAAGTGGAGAAGAAAAATATTGTCGCAAATATGTACTGCATGTGCATCTTGAATTAAGAGTGAATTTAACAGTAGACAAAAACGATAATACTGTGGAAAAAACTTCCTACGCTTGGTGTAGCAATAATTAATTAATGTGTTCCGCATGGAAAATAAAGATACATGTCGATTCAAATATATCCCAAAGAAAATCCATCTGCATACATTCATAAAAACAGAAATATTTTGTTTGTGATACAAGTATACATAGATGTCATTGGTCCAAGTCAGGGGTGGGGAACCTTTTCTTCTCTAAAGGCCGCCTTTATTTTTCTGATTCGGCACAAGGCCGCAGTGAACATTGACTAGGGAATCTTTGGCCGGAATTTACTTCTCAGATTCTCACGAATTTACAAAAAAAATACAGAGTTGGCCAGAAGGCCGCACCAGTGTAGCTAAAAGGCCGCAAGTTCCCCACGCCTGGTCCAAGTAATAGACTAATAATATTCTTAACAATACCGGCTCTTAATCGTAACATGCATATTAACCTCTAATTTGTGGAAAGACTCGCACCACTACACAGTTTACTTAATACTCGAAATCGTACAAAATGATATTGTTAAGCTGATAAGAACTAATCTCTTGAAAAGGTTATGGCATATGTTGGATATTGATCATCATCATATTTCCCCATCACACGAAATTCGTAAACGACGAGTACCACATCACTGAGATATACATCATCAGTAGTATTGATTTTTTTTTTAATAGTACAAATAACACTTTCTCCATTTACTCCATCCCTTCTTACGTCACAGTTGAATTTGATAGCCAATTTCAAAGCAGACTTCTTTATAAGTAGATACTTGGTGTTCTGCAAAAAAAATAACACAAAATAAGAATTATTATAATGGCACAATCTGTAGAATAGGGTGATGACATCTGAAGTCATAAGAAGACCACACATTGGGTTGATGCAAAAGTTTCTACATATTTTTAGAAATATTTATATTTTATTTGCCCTAAGTACTAGATAAAAGTGCAGTCTTCTTTAAATCATCAAATGATGAAACTCTACTTCAGTGTAAAATATTTTTTCAAAATTTGTGAATATATATATTAACACATTGGTTACGGATGACTCGTATATGAGTCTTTTCGCCGGTCTGACTGACGCGTTGAAATATATGCATCCAATACGACAAATGTTTTAGATTCTCTACGCAGATGGCGTAACAAATGTTTGATGCATCAATTAAAAAATAAAATATTAAAACATGCACAAATATTTTTTTTATTCGGTGATTTCAGCGATGAAAAATCAGCAGACAGTTAAAATATAACTTTAAAAAAATAGGCCACCAAAATATAAGCAATTGTAGGTTAAAAATAAACTTTTATGTTTTCTAATTTTGTTTTGAAATAAAATTAACAGGAGCAAATGTATATTTAGCTTGTTATTTATTACATTTTCGATGAAATATATAATTCTATGTCAAATACCCCATTTTCTATATTAAAAAATACAAAACTTGAGTATTTCTAATAAAAGCAGACTAAAATATATAAAGTATTATGCAACAAAGTGTTGCACAACTGGTGTCCAAATATTTTTTTTAAATGTCAAATAGTTTTAAAGTAATACCCTTTTTTCAAAAGTACTTAATTTTTTCTAAAATTTCGCAAAAATGCCCCGATGCGAATGAGTTAACTCATTCATTTCGGGACGATTTTACATGAAAGCATACCCTGGCAGCGGGACACTTTTTACAAAAAAGAAATATACTTTCAAAAAAAAATTAAGACTTAAGCCAAGACATTTTTCAAGAATATTTTGAGAAGTTGTAAAACACTTAGGTGCAAAATATTTTCTATATAACAACATTCTATTATCAGCAGTTTTTATACTTTTGCATTTTTCAATAAAGAAATTAAACAATTTATAATACTGAAATTCAACTTTAAATATAAGTTTAAAAATATCGTTTTTTTGACATTGAGAATTTATTTAAAGATTTTGAAAATCCTTTTTTCTCTGATTTATTTTTTATGCATACAGTTCATTATATTATTGATATATACCTTTTTTCAATTTTAAAATACTAATGATGGCTAAAATACATATATTTTTTGAAAAATGCATGAAAATGATAAAAGCATCACTTGTTTTTTTCACAAATACCTTTCGAATTAGTGCCGTAACCCAGTGGTGGTTCGTAACCTAAAATCTTGGGTGGGCTAGAGAAAAGTTTAGCATTGTATACTATTTACGAAATTTTGCATGTTTCCACTTAACATTATACATTAATCTGCAAGCAAATCAACAAATACTAGGACACTACTGCAAAGCATAAATTATTATATAATGAAATCAAAGCTAATGTAAGTATGAAATAATAGAAAAGTAAAAACTGGACCTCAAATTCGTCTCCTTCAAAGTGAACTACCGTGTTTTGTTTCATACAACACAACTTGTCTCTGAATAAGAGCTCTGGCGTTAATTTTCTAAAACAGAAGTTGGTATGAGTGTTTTGTATGTATGGGATAAATTGAATTAGCCCCTGTGACATAATGACTAAAGGCTGTGCACCGAGGCGCAATTATGTACTATTATATGACGTTTCCGTATGGCCAAGTTATAAAATACATACGTTTTCTAATCGTGTTTGATTGCGCCCCAGTGTAAACAGTGTTGCAAAAAAAAACATCTGTTTTAGCTCGGTCTAATTTCAAAACAGTGCGAGCCTCTATTATTATTATTAATACATAGGTATTGAGACTGATGTCACGTTGCCTATTCTGTATAAAGTATGTATGGAGGCCTTTGTTTTTTTATGCCAGCTCGGTTAAAAATCGTAATACAAAACACAATCGAGAGTAGTATTGTAGATAGGCATAGCATTATCTTATATTGACAGAGGAAAATCAAAACAAATATAGTGTATAAATTTGGGAAAGGTTAGTTACATTTAGAAATGTATTTATTTTGTTCAGCGGCCGAACTGCTGTTCATTTTTATTCAGCCATCTTAAGTTTTTTTCTAAACATTTTGGGTGAAAAATGCAGGTCAGGCTAAGCCCATCTAGCCCAGTACCTAGAACCACCACTGCCGTAACCAAAGAGTTAAAGACTGCCACACTTGTATCATGTAGTTTGGGCATATTCACCTCATAGCCAATGTGTTAAAAGTGTTACAATACCGGGTCCATTTCATTCAAAAGGGACCTAAGATACGGACAGACAGCCAATTTTTCTTATATATTTTTTTTGTTTTGAATATTGAATTGAAACATTAAAATTGCCAAAAAAGGGGGGCAAGAATACCGTTCCGCAGCGTTACATGGGAAGAAAAAAGCACTGTATATATTATATATTTGACTGACATGACTAACCCCACTTCCAAAATCCAGTTCCGATTTCATCTGGTACCGTAAATATGTAGCAGGATATTGAATTCGCTCAACATGGAAATTAATCGTTGTTATATCTTGAAAGGGTTCCACCACTTCTAAATATTCTGCAGAGTTTTTTTCGACACATCGTCTGTGAAAGTAAAAACAAAAATATATATTTCTGGGACAACTGTACCTGAAACTCGGATAAAATATTTAATCATTGGTCCCCAAAGGACCAACACACATTCATGCTTTAATCAGTTACCAGAATATTTCATGGGATAGGAACACTAGATAAAACCCCATATTTCAAGAGACGCAGTGTACCTAAACAGGACACAAACCTCGAGTCCAATGCTCCAACGATGCTTGCAATAGTGTGGCATCTGTACGTGATGCGGGATATGTTTCTGTTTTCTCAGTAGAAAGCATACCCTCACCATATGTAGCATACCATCAATCAAGTTTTTGGCGTGACGGACAAGTTGAATGTTTGTGAAAACTGAATCCTTAAAAAATTGATATACATTTAGGCACTCGGCCGTGTACTCGGTTAGTGTCATAAGAGGTTTCCATTAGGGCTTCCAATTCTGGGATCCCAACCAGTGTTCCCCCTAAGATGTGCACGCACACAACTCGCTTTAAAATGTTTTATTGAAGCTTTGATAATCGCGTTAAAACCACACATTAATACGAAGAACACTGATAAATTATACGAAATATTTTTCAGAACTTCGTATTTCGCATAATTTATCGGTGTTCTTCGTATTAATGTGTGATTTTAACGCGATTATCAAGCTCTCAAAAAATAGGCAGCGCCGCCATAATGGAAATCAGAGGCGATGTACTGAAAAATATTTCGTATTTCGCATAGTTTATCAGTGTTCTTCGTAATAATGTGTGGTTTTAACGCGATTATCAAGCTCTTAAAAATATTTTTAAATCGTGGCTTTTAGCTTAGTTTGTGAAGTTTTTCGCTGTAATAATCCATGACGAGCTATACCCTACAATTACCTTTTTTTTTAAAACCAAGTCCGCTCCCAATGTGGACCATATGGACTCCTAATGGAGTTTATCTCAACAGAAGTGTTTCTACGAGAACTGCTTGATACTCAGTTGCTAAACCTCTCTTTTTCCAAAGAGAGTAGGGGTAGAAGGACAGGATTAGTGGTAAGCTAATCGCTCTCGATACGCCCCATTCATAGGATAGGATTGGTGAAGGGGGGGGGATTCAGGACAACACATACATCCATGCCTTTTAACAGAAATTGAAAAATCAATTTATAAAACTGTCCGTACCGGGATTTGAACCCAGGCCCTCCGTAGCCGAAGCCAACAACGTTGACCACTCGACCACACAGGCAGCAATATAATATTATAGATGAAATATGACTCACAGTATATATTTTGCCTCATCGTAATCTTCGATAGGAACATCATCCCAGTTTTCGGGAAAGTGGTTCCTTAGTTTAGAAATAAGTGACATCGTTCGACAATTTGACGAAAAACCAACTATGGCAATGAAGTTTCACTGTGATATGAACAGAGCGGTTTATATCGATGACCTGCCTGGAGTGATAGCGAGTACAAGAATGTGGAAGGTTCTGCACCGACGCAAAGAGTAGTAATCTCTAGTAAGGAGGGAATATGATACTACGAAGACCGGCCGTATAGTTGTGACACGGGCATCAGCCGCTTTTACAAGCAGACCCTTTCACAAGTGATTGAGTAAAGTTTATACTTTAAAACGAGAAAATACGACTATAAACAAAGTGTACTTAGAGTTTTTTTTCGTTTACAAGTATATTAGATAGTGTTTGTTTTTTAAAACGAGAAAGAATCTGTACACATCTTGTTTACAAACATGTAATTTTGTTTTAAGGCATACTCAACCACCATATCGCACGCGCTTGTTAGTAAAGCTGGCTATTGGACACGCTATGATTGTGTGTGTTGCTTAAAACCAGTATTGGCAAACCATTTAAAGTTTTGGCACGACAAACTTACAAAAATGCAATAAATATTACAAAAAATTTCACCGCGATCAGTGTAATAAAGTAGATACAGAGTTTTGATTATCTTTTTATATGACTGAGGTCTGAAATCCAAATTGCATAAATATTATACTAAAACATGTTCATGATTGATAAATTTATGAATTTGTATCAGAAGACATATATCTACAAAACCATTAAAAAATATGTATGCGTGGATATAGCCATACGCTTACAGATAATACGGTATTCTTCTTCACTTCCGTGTAATAAATAATATCTTGTGAAATATTTCTCGTTCAAAAATAAGTTATACGATTAACAACAATTTATATAACTTCTCAATTTAACTCATAAATATTAACTAATATTGAAATAGCATAAGCTGGAATAGGAATAATGGTGATTAATCCTGTAATGTGGAAAATCGATTGCTTATTTCAGGATTTCTGGATTCCAAATTGTGTGGAGAAGCATCCCTGGATTACATATTTAATTGAAGATGGAGAAGGTTTGCCCGAGACAACCAAACCATACCCGGGGCATGTTATTTGAAAAAACGGTTTCAGGAATAAAATACCGACTAAAAAAATCATCATCTGGATTCTGGATCACATTCGTGAATGCGAATGTGATGTCAAAAACAAACATCGTACTCTGCTATAGAGATTTACATATTAGAAAATCCATGAAAGAAAAAAACCTTCGCCTAACAAAATAAACAGTTGTATGATAAACACTCATGATGGTATACATACTGTTGCTATTTGATAAGTTATCCATAAAATCATTTTTACGAGATTAAATTTGTCTCTCCTTAAATGCATAAACATTTTACATTAAAGAAATCGTTTTTCACAACGAATATGTGAAAAGGTTGGTTTAAAATGCTCCGATATCGTTATATTATATTTTTTTATAAATAGTTTATTTTAATAAAAATATGCCAAAGTCTTGTAAAACTGAAGTTCGGTTGAAATAAAACAATAGATTTTTAATAAATTTCCATAAATGGAGTGGTTTTATGACGAAAATGTTTCTGTACTAGAGTTTTAATAAATATGAATTAACATATCTGCAAAATGTTGATTCATATATAAATAATTTATGCTTTTCGTAAAATTAGCCATTGTAATATTTGCTGTACTAAGAGAGGTCAAACAAAATTAAAACTAATAGGTAATTTATTTTGTTATTCAATATTTTGGGATTTTCACAACTTCTTGTAACATAGCATTAAAAGCCTAAATTTATACATATGTTCCATACAAAATATTAAACTAATTTAAATCTTAAATTATAAATAGCTTAAATACAACTTAACATTCATGTCATTTTCACATACCTATGTGATATGTATAGGAAGCCTTTTTACGTTATTGATATATCAGATTTGTTTTTAAAAAATGTTTATTAATGTAATATAATAATTATTATTTTTTTTAATTATTTTTGGAAAATTCTTTGATGAAGTCTTTTCGCGTGCCTGTGGTTTACTTTCAGTGTTTCGAGACAAATACGTCAGGGCTAAGGGAACTTTATTCAGCACTAGAGTTGCCAAAAGTAAAAAAAAATGCCCAGACTAAAAATAAAATATTCCAAACATTATTATAAATAAGCGGTCGTGTATATTAGAAATATACACGAATTATTAAAAATAGCTCCCCATACTGTTTCTAAAGTCATACATCGTGCTAATCTCTTAATTGTTTACCATTTTATTTTACAGCCATGGTTGTAATGATTTTTATTTAGTTTGTGTGAAAGGTTATCATAAAACGAACTACAAATCTGAAACCAGTATGAAAGAGTATAGGTACTAGTCTATAAGTTTGACATAATAATCAGGCTTATTCTGGCGGAGGTACTTATTTCCGACCGGTCTGAAATATTTACCATAAGCAATATTTATTTTTTTAAGTTGGTACCAATGATATATCGCGCTCGTCCACACTAATCGTCGTACTCCTGTCAAACTATTCTCTGACGTAAACATAACCTCTATTACTATGGTAAACAGAGATGATACTTTGGTTATTTTAATGAATTGATCTATGAAACGAACACGATGTCAGGAACTGAAAATATTCTTCCAGAATTTTTATGCCTGATTAGTTCTGCCCACTCGCTATATACGCATAAGGGTGATTGTTATGAGACAATATTATGTCTTACGTTTACTGCAAATATGCTACATTTTCTTCCTAAAAATCAACTAAATGCCGCTAATAGCAACGCAGTTCTGTAGGAAATTGCCAAACTATCATACAAGGAGATCAGGGAAAGCGATAATTTACGCTTAATACGAATATGATATCCGTATGAAACAGAAAGATGTCGAATTGAATTTCTTATATCCATAATAGAGCAAATTTGAAATACGTCGACGAGTTTTCCTTATACTTTTTTAATCTGCATCGGTTCCTTAGATTCCTAAATTTGTTTTTGTATATTGTCCAATTGGAAATTAAATATCCTAGGAATCGCATTGCTTTCTGTGGAATTTGACAATTTTCAGGGTGAAAATGAGTACTTAGCATGTTGTAAAGCATTTAAAAATATAAAAGAAATAATCAAAATTCGGTCTTCGATTCCCGACATCGTATTCGTTTTTCGTTCAGTCAAATAATAAAAATATCGTCTTTGTTCACGGTTTTCGGCAGAAGGCTTCCCACTTACGTTTGAAAAAAAGCGCGAACATAAATGCAAATATATTTAACGAGTACCAACAGTCAAATACCAATACAAAAATATCGTGTCCGGCATGAATGGGTTTTAATAACAGACCGGTTGGAATCGATAGTAAAATTAATTTCAACCGGTCTGAAATACTTTACCCATTCGAGCCGAGCACATTTTTTTTTGTATTATCATTTGAAGGTTGGTCAACATTCGTTGATCTTCGATCTGTCAAATGAATGGAATGTCACATAGTGGAATGTCATATTTTCTTCATTTGTCTGGATGATAGTTCAAAGTACTTAAAAGTAAATGTATCATTATTATTTCTGTAAAATATAGTTTAAAAAAATATCTTATTAAATTTGTGACCCCGCACGTGGATAAAGAGGCATACTAAAACCATCAAAGATCTTATTCCATTAGTGTTTCAAATTGTTAGTCTAAGTGAAGTGATAAATATTTTTTGTAATAATTGATATTTTTTTAATTCATTTTCAGATTTGCGACAATGAGCTTAACATTCTGGATGTTATTGCTAGATATCCAGGAAGTGTCCACGATGAATTGTATTTTAAGACTTCTAAAACTACGATTGAAAGGAAGATATTAGTCAACGAAAGGATTGGAACATTTTTCTGATGGGTATATAAACATATTTTGAATTTTGTGAGGAATTCGAAGATAAGGGAACGTACAAGACAGCGACTGGGTCACGTGCTGCGAAAGCCTTAATCCTGCCCGCCTCTTCTTTCGACCAGTGGGATTCCGGCGTTCTGGACGACCGTCGGGAACTATCCATAGGATATTTCCTTTAATTGGTTTTAAAAATTACCAAATGAATGCAGATTTGCGCGAAAACAGACTAAGCATCGAATGGTCTGTAACGTGGCATGATAATAATGATTTTTATAGTTAAAGAAATTATTTATAATATATTTGGCATATGTCAATCCTGAATTGATTTATACATATCTTAGACAAGTCAAAAAAAATCATTTTGAGTTCATAAGGCTAAAAATATTATTATTTACCCTGTCACAAACTTTCAAAGTCTAAATGAATAATAGAGGTTTCATTGAAATTGTTACTTTCTATACCATTGTTAATGGCATATTTTATCCTTACAGGATTCCAAGGCCACAGCCACATTCAGAAGAGATGCCAGCAATACGTCTCGGGTAGGCAACAACATCATCAACGAACCGGTGAACAGATTCCACCAAACTTGATTCTTACGAACAAGAATACTCCGAACACAGAATCTTCGCACACAGAACCTTTCGCACATAGAATACTTCGTACATTTAAATATGAAAATCATTCTTTTATTATAATGAGTAATGTCTTAGGTCAATTATGCCAAATATTTTTCAGAGTGGAAACCAGCAAAATATTTAATTATAATGTTTATAATTTTGAACTTCGACTGAAGGTGCTTAATGGAACTTTAATATCAAATTTGAATTATTTTGATTTTGTACTCTTCCATGAGTTTTGTCGATAAAGACCCGGGTTTCGCCTTTGGGCATCTTCGGGTATTATCAAGTGCATTCGTGCATAATCTATATATTGTTTATGAACAGTTTATCATTTAATACGTATTTTGGCTTATGTATTTAGAAAAATTGTGCTGTATCCTGATAAGGCCGATATCTTTGATCGTATTAAAAAAAAATCATTCATATAGGTATTTAATATTGAAAATTCACGTACACAGTATTTTTACATGATTTTATTATCTTATTGATACGCATATATTATACATTTACTTAAAAAATGTATAGGTATATCAAATTTTAAACATATTTTATCAAATTGTAATTGAAACATTAGACTATAGTTATTAATTAAAACAATTTTCAAAGAAGGAATTAACAATACTAATGTTGGTAAATATAAAAATCTACGTGTCCCCTGTGTGGTAAAGTGGTCAACGTCGTTGGCTTCGGTTACGGAGGTCACGGGTTCAAATCCCAGTACTGACAGTTTTATTAATTGATTTTTCAATCGATTTATGAATTTCTGTTCGAAGGCACGGATGTATGTGATGTTTTGAATTCCCCCCTCCCACCCATCCTATCCTATGAACGGGGCGTATCGAGAGCGGTTAGCTAACCACTAGTCCTGTCCTAGCCCTATCCTTCTATTCCTACTCTCTTTGGAAAAAGAGAGGTTGAGCAACTGAGTAACAAGCGGTTTTTGCAGATACACTTCTGTTGAGATAAACTCCATTAGGAGTCCATATGCTCCACATTGGGAGCGGACATGGTAAATGTGTATATAAAAATATGTTAGGAGCTTCGTTTTCTTTGGAATATTTTATTGTTATATTTATAGGGTGAATTTCTGTTTTTTTTACTTTTTATAATTAAAAATAAAGAAAGTATCAAAATTTTGTATTTTATTTCAAAACAGATAAATCATAACATATTATGTTTTGATGTTATGAATAGTGCTTAAATAAAAGCTAACAAATACATTTTTTTTAATAATTATAAGTTTTTGTTGAATTATGTTCAATGAAAATAAATTTATATTAATAACAGTATTTAAGTAAAATAAATTGAATAACAGCAGGCTGATTCAGGCGATGTCAGGAACTGACAATATTCTTCCAGAATTTTTATGCCTGATTAGTTCTGCCCACTCGCTATATACGCATAAGGGTGATTATTATGAGACAATATTATGTCTTACGTTTACTGCAAATATGCTACATTTTCTTCCTGAAAATCAACTAAATGCCGCTAATAGCAACGCAGTTCTGTAGGAAATTGCCAAACTATCATACAAGGAGATCAAAGAAAGCGATAATTTACGCTAAATACGAATATGATATCCGTATGAAACAGGCCATAAAGATGTCGAATTGAATTTCTTATATATAATTGAGCAAATTTGAAATACGTCGACGAATTTTCCTTATATTTTTTTAATCTGCATCGATTTTTGGTTCCTTGGATTCCTAAATTTGTTTTTTTCTATATTGTCCTATTGGGAATTAAATATCCTAGG
This sequence comes from Himalopsyche tibetana, assembly GCA_030503985.1. NCBI lineage: Eukaryota > Metazoa > Arthropoda > Insecta > Trichoptera > Rhyacophilidae > Himalopsyche > Himalopsyche tibetana. The sequence continues at coordinate 5,808,642 of JAPJYX010000015.1, forward strand.
AATTGCATTGCTTTTTGTGGATTTTGTCAATTTCCAGGGAGAAAATGGGTAGCATGTTTTTTAAGAGTATTTAGCTTTCATGATACTTGTTTTCAGTCATTCAAGAAGAAAGAATGAAGCATTTGAAGGTGGTTAAACCATATGCAGCTTTCAGTCAGTTGAAAATGCTCGCAATGAGCGAAACCGTTCCTAACCTAATTAATAAAGTGGAATTAAGTACAAAGAAATATTGTATTTTTTGTAATATAATGCCTTTCCACCAAGTATTGACAGTGAACACCCTAAAAGTGAAATAAGACTGCCTTTATTTACATTTTCATTCAATTGTTTAATAAAATATCAAAAAAATACAAAGATAAGTAATAAAATAACAAAGAAACCAGTCAACCAAATTTAAACAATGGACTTCCACAAAACTGTTATATTCAATGAATCAAAATCTTTTTATACACAAATATTTTTTTTAAAAAGTTAAGAAAGTGGGATTTCTGGGTAATTGTCTGTTTTGGACATAAGTTGATGATTCATTTATTATACTTATATTGGACAAGGGTACTTGTGATACAATTTTTTTTTACCCCAAATTCATAAAAACATTTTCTTTTCAAATCCATTAATACCGTACGATTTCACACCAAACAGCGTGAGCTTCAGCTAACCGATGGTTCGTTGATGATGATGTTGCATGCCCGAGAGGTGTTGCTGGCATCTCTTCTGAATGTGGGTGTGGGCTTGGAATCCTGTAAGGATAAAATATGCCATTAACGATTACTCAGGAGTCTACTGTTCTAATTTATCGAAAGATTTTTAATTTTTATCTAAATTCATAATATTGTGTAATGGTATAGAAACTAAAAATTTCAATGAAACCTCTATTATTTGTTTATACTTTTGAATGTCTGTGACAGGGTAAATTATAATATTTTTAACCTTACTGCATTAGCGAATATATTATAAATAATTTCTTTAACTGTAAAAATCATTATTATTATTATTATGGCACTTTAGAGACCATTCGATGCTTAATCTGTTTTCGCGCAAACCTGCATTCATTTGGTAATTTGTAAAACCAATTAAATTGTATGTCATTTACAAGATTTTAAAATATCGACCTTTTCTTACATGCAAAATATTTTTTGTGTCACTGACGTGCATGCCAAACTACGGTATAACTCTGGGCAAGTATTTTGTTAAAAATTCATTGAGCAACATGTTCACAGTATTAATCATTGTAATTGAATGTGACTTGCTTCTTGACTTCAGAAATTTTATATTTGTTTCCAAGTTCTAGAAAGTTCTACTTGTGATTTTATTCAAATGTTTTTCCAATAAATGTGAATTATAAGAAAAAAGGTTTGTTTATATGCTTCCTCTTCTTCTTTGACCATATTCGCTCCCTATGTGGAGCGTATGTCGGCCACGCGGCACCTCTGTGTTTCCCTGTCTCTCGCCAATTGCTTTGCTTCCTCCCATATGCCAGCATCCCTCAGTTCCGTCGAGTAGTATCCATAGGATGTACCCGACGGAATCCCACTGGTCGAAAGAAAAGGCGGGCAGGATTAAGGCTTTCGCAGCACGTGACCCAGTCGCTGTCTTGTACGTTGCCTTATCTTCGCATTCCTCACAAAATTCAAAATATGTTTATATACCCATCAGAAAAATGTTCCAATCCTTTCGTTGACTAATATCTTCCTTTCAATCGTAGTTTTAGAAGTCTTAAAATACAATTCATCGTGGACACTTCCTGGATATCTAGCAATAGCATCCAGAATGTTAAGATCATTGTCGCAAATCTGAAAATGAATTAAAAAAATATCAATTAAGTATTACAAAAAATATTTATCACTTCACTTAGACTAACAATTTGAAACGCTAATGAAATAAGATCTTTGATGGTTTTAGTATGCCTCTTTATTCACGTGCGGAGTCACTATTTGCATGTGTATGCGATCTACACATCTGATTACACCAGGGAAACATGCCTTTGTAAGAAATCTGAAAATATATGAAAGTGCTATATTAGGAGCAACGGCATAAACTTTTTTTTAAACTATTGATTGCACTGTTTTCATGTTGTTGATAAAATTCTAAAACGATAAATTAAAACAATGTCAACTCGACAAGTATTGAAATCCACAAGTAGTCTTAAATACTTAATCACACATCTAATAAGATAATTTTTAAACTATATTTTCAGTCAGTCGTCGCTTTTGAAATTCGGTATGGTTGCTGGAAATAGGTATCCGACATTTCAATAGCATTTTACGTATCGCACAGTGCATTTACTTTAAATTGAAAACATGACATTGTGCGTTTGACAGATCGATAATAAAAATCAATTAATCTTGCAAGGTTTGCAGTACACCAACCTTCAAATGATAATACAAAAAAAAATGTGCTCGGCTCGAATGGGTAAAGTATTTCAGACCGGTTGAAATTAATTTTTCTATCGAATGCGACCGGTCTGTTATTTAAACCCATTCATGCCGGACACGATATTTTTGTATTGGTATTTGACTGTTGGTACTCGTTAAATATATTTGCATTTATGTTCGCACCTTTTTTCAAACGTAAGTGGGAAGCCTTCTGCCATAAACCGTGAACAAAGACGATATTTTTATTATTTGACTGAACGAAAAACGAATACGATGTCGGGAATCGAAGACCGAATTTCGATTATTTCTTTCATATTTTTAAATGCTTTACAACATGCTAAGTACTCATTTTCACCCTGAAAATTGTCAAATTCCACAGAAAGCAATGCGATTCCTAGGATATTTAATTTCCAATTGGACAATATACAAAAACAAATTTAGGAATCTAAGGAACCGATAATCGATGCAGATTAAAAAAGTATAAGGAAAACTCGTCGACGTATTTCAAATTTGCTCTGTTATGGATATAAGAAATTCAATTCGACATCTTTCTGTTTCATACGGATATCATATTCGTATTTAGCGTAAATTATCGCTTTCCCTGATCTCCTTGTATGATAGTTTGGCAATTTCCTACAGAACTGCGTTGCTATTAGCGGCATTTAGTTGATTTTCAGGAAGAAAATGTAGCATATTTGCAGTAAACGTAAGACATAATATTGTCTCATAACAATCACCCTTATGCGTATATAGCGAGTGGGCAGAACTAATCAGGCATAAAAATTCTGGAAGAATATTTTCAGTTCCTGACATCGTGTTCGTTTCATAGATCAATTCATTAAAATAACCAAAGTATCATCTCTGTTTACCATAGTAATAGAGGTTATGTTTACGTCAGAGAATAGTTTGACAGGAGTACGACGATTAGTGTGGACGAGCGCGATATATCATTGGTACCAACTTAAAAAAATAAATATTGCTTATGGTAAATATTTCAGACCGGTCGGAAATAAGTACCTCCGCCAGAATAAGCCTGAATATCATCATAAGACGCATAAACAATAGAGGTTAGAATAAGACGTCAAACTGAACTTAAACCAAACCATAGAGCATATTTGAAATATGACGACGAATATTCAAAAATATAACCTAACTTGTAACTATTAAGTTTCAGTGGAAGCAGGAAGCATATTTTATATCAAAATATTATTAAAAAACAATAAATTCGTTTTAAGTATCATAGCAACGTCAAACAAATATAAGGTTTCATTAGTAATATATTTTTAATAAAACATCATGTCAAACGTGTATTATTATTTTTTTAGAAAGAATGAACATTTATTTTAAGCTTATGCTAACATTCTAGTACCACAGACTTTTTAAAATAGTATTATCTGCTTTAAAATACCTTAAATTAAGAAATTAATATATATCAAGTGTTAATTATTCATTGTACTGGTAATAATTTTGACCATCTTTGATAAAATTAACAGCTGTCAAAATAAAACTAGCCATTTATCTTAAATTATTGACTATTTTATTTAAATACCAACCGTTTCACATAATTAACTAACCGTTTTATTTTATAACTGACCACATTCATACTGATACAGTGGATACGGATCGTTTATAATATTAACTGATCATTTTGATATACTACTGACAATTCATTTAATTTGCTGACCACACTGCGAATTAAATACAGACCCAAAATACAGGCCTAAAATGAATTATTAAATTTAGCGCAATGACAACACTTGCACACTCACGAGATTCTAAAAAAAAATCCCCGCTTGTGCCTTTAAAGCTATCTGTCAGTGGAGTTACCGCGCAGTTGACAACATGGACTAGTATGTTTTAGTCGGTAATTTCATTGCATCAAATAAGTATTGTTATTCTAGCCGGTACGCATTAAATTTGACGTCTTGTGGTGTTGAACAACTTCGAATAGTATAGTACGTTCATTTATCTTCTAATCTTGTCGGAGATTACGTGATTTTACAAATTCCACTGCGGTCAAAATGCTTCAGCAACTCAGCGCCTACTATCCTGATCGCTGGACCAATGAAAATTATGGAAATAGACTTTACTTGTTGTAAGTATCTTATGTGGCTATATTTTTACATATTTTATATATACTTATCTCTTGGTGTTGAGTTTCAGCTAGTTTTTACTCTTCCGATACCATATCAATCTTCCGAAATACATAGTATAACCGGTAATCATTAACACTAGAGTCTGAAACCATCTTGACAGTTAATTAAGTATTGCCGCCGTGTCACTGCTGCCAATACAAAAACATAACTCGCTCACGATATTCATTTGTACTTTATTTAAATGGTCAGGATCGGTTTCACTCATTGCGAGCATTGTCAACTGATGAGCGAAACCGGTCCCTACCTTTTAAATAGAGTGGAATAAACTACAAAGGAATATTGTGTTTTTATTAATATATTGCCTTTCCACCAAGTATTGACAGTGAACACCCTAAATGTGAAACTTGTAACATGTCGGCATTATATTCTCTATCCATTACTAGGATTTGTCATCGATTGTACTCATCTTCGTCAGTAGTGGTGTGTATTCACCAAAAACCACTTTGGTAATCGCCAAAAATCGAGTTAAAATACCGAGTTTGTCTCATTATTTATACTTCATAAGAAAGTATGACTTATACTATGCTAAGGAATGTTATTCTCTGGCAGTTTTCATATAGGACAGGGATGGCGAACCTTTTTTTGTCCGCGTGCCGAAATCCACAAATATTATTTCTTGATTGTGTGGCGTGCCCAAGCAGTAAAAAAAACTAGCAAAATATAAAAAAAAATGGGTAATCATTAACACTAGAGTCTGAAACTATATGACAGCTAATTCGGCGTCATTGCTGCCAACAGAAAAACATACTTTTTTTTCTCTCTCGCACTTATACGTAAATATTATTGTTTATACCTAAGAGCAAATATTATTCCCCAGGCAGCAATATGTTCGGAGTATTTCTAACAGTTATAAAAGACAACTACGATTCTTAGGTATGTACAATATTTACAAATAATATTTAATAATAATTATTGAGCAATATTAAGAACTAAAGATGTTTACTTTTAAGATTACGAATATGGTGTTGTTCTTAGGTATAAACAATAATATTTACGTATAAGTGCGAGAGAGAGAGAAAAAAAAGTATGTTTTTCTGTTGGCAGCAATGACGCCGAATTAGCTGTCATATAGTTTCAGACTCTAGTGTTAATGATTACCAAAAAATGATTGTTTTAAACGATTGTAGTTCATCTTGGGAAACATTTGAAAATTAATTAAACTGAATAAATTAATAATTCTGGGATTATTTAATCAAAATTCATTTTTTAACTTACAAATTTTTCAATCCCGGGATCCCGTTCAATTTTCTGATCCCGAAATTTGAGAAAATATTGAGATGGCTGCGATCCCGGGATTGAGAAATTTTGAGCAAATTCTCGAAATTTACACGAAATTGGTAAATTGAAGATTTCAAATTCCTCGGTGAGCTAAAAAAAAAAAACGAGTTTCCGTGAGATTCCGGGAAAAAGTATAGCAAATCGGAGATTTCAAATTCCTCGGTGAGCTAAAAAAAAAAAAAAATGAGTTTCCGTGAGATTCCGGAAAAAAGTATACCAAATCGGGGATTTCAAATTCCTCGGTGAGCTAAAAAAAAAAAACGAGTTTCCGTGAGATTCTGGGAAAAAGTATACCAAATCGGGGATTTCAAATTCCTCGGTGAGCTAAAAAAAAAAAAAAATGAGTTTCCGTGAGATTCCGGAAAAAAGTATACCAAATCGGGGATTTCAAATTCCTCGGTGAGCTAAAAAAAAAAAAACGAGTTTCCGTGAGATTCCGGAAAAAAGTATACCAAATCGGGGATTTCAAATTCCTCGGTGAGCTAATAAAAAAAACGAGTTTCCGTGAGATTCTGGGAAAAAGTATACCAAATCGGGGATTCCAAATTCCTCGGTGAGCTAAAAAAAAAAAAACGAGTTTCCGTGAGATTCCGGGAAAAAGTATAGCAAATCGGGGATTTCAAATTCCTCGGTGAGCTAAAAAAAAAAATATGAGTTTTTGTGAGATTCCGGGAAAAAGTATACCAAATCGGAGATTTCAAATTCCTCGGTGAGCTAAAAAAAAAAAAAACGAGTTTCCGTGAGATTCTGTGAAAAAGTATACCAAATCGCGGATTTCAAATTCCTCGGTGAGCTAAAAAAAAAAAAAACGAGTTTCCGTGAGATTCCGGGAAAAAGTAGCAAATTGAGGATTTCAAATTCCTCGGTGAGAAAATCTCTATCCCGAATTCAAAATAAATCGGAAAAAGGCTTCGGGATTGGATACCCTAGTGCCATCCTGCCGTCTGGGTCACGCGTGCCATAGGTTCACCATCCATGGTATAGGAGCTGATTGCCTTTCTTATGTGTTGCTCTTTTCCAGTCATCTAGTAGAATTTCTTTTTATCTTCCATATTTTCTATGAGAAATGTTCATGTTCCATGGTATTTAAAAGTTATCCAGTCAATACATTGCAGACATCCACAATTATTTTTCAGCCTTATTATCACACTTTTCGAAACTAAGCTGAAAACAACGCCACGATTTAAAACATTTTTTTGAGGGCTTGATAATTGCGTTAAAACCCCACGTTAAAAAGAAGGGTAATTGTAGAGTATAGCTGGTTATGGATTATTACGGCGAAAAACTTCACAAACTAAGCTAAAAACAACGCCACGATTTAAAATTATTTTTTGAGAGCTTTATTATCGCGTTAAAACCACGCATTATTACGAAGAACACTGATAAATTATGCGAAATATGAAATATTTTTCAGTACATCGCCTCTGATTTCCATTATGGCGGCGCCGCGCCATGTATAATTACAAAATACGAAATCTTCGCCTCCATTATTCGTAATGGCCGCACACGCGGAAATATGGAGGCGAAGATTTCGTATAATTTATCAGTGTTCTTTTTAATTTGTGGTTTTAACGCGATTTATCAATGCTTCAATAAATATTTTTTCCCTTTTTTTTTTGGACACCGGTAATAGTACAAAAAAATATTTGAATTTTAACATTTTTAAATCCGTGCCCGTCTTTGCGTTGGCATTCTTTGCATGCCAAATGTTACGGTCCGGCAACGCCAACGTACCTTGTTTAGATAATGTACTGAGCTATACTGTAAAATATAAATATGAAATAAAATGTTTGTTTTCAAGATTGATCGTTGCATGGTTGAACAAAACGTGTGGGATGGAAAAAAATATTTAGGTTTCTATTTTTTTTTTACAGAGTACAGACAACACTATTTTATATGTTATAATTACTATATAGTCTTTTTTTTCATACTTGAATATTTTATTAATTACATTGTTCAATAAACTAATTATATTTTGTGATTGCTTTATAGCAATAAGCTGTTCTTTACAGTAAATGGATCAAATTGAACGAATATAATAACATGTAATAATAATTTACAAAAAATCACAAATCTACTTAACCTTTATGGAAGGATGACCAGAGGTTGACAAGTGATGAATAAACAACTTAATTTCAGTGGTGGCCTGTCAATGCTGCATTGGATGAATGCACTCCTGGTATATGCAGGGGCAGTTATATTTCATAAAATAATATTCAAACATAACATTCACTCATTTTAAATTCTTCATTTATTTATTGTCTAAGATTAAGAACTTAGTATTTATGAACATTTTTTTATTTTTTACTTTTTAGACAATAAAAACATGAAGAATTTAAAATGAGTGAATGGTATAAATGTTATGTTTGAATATTATTTCATGAAATATAACCGCCCCTGCATATGCAAGAGGTGCATTGATCGCCCGCCACTGCTCAATTTGATATGCTTATTTCATTGAAGTATAGATTCATAGGTTCAAAAGTTCTATTACTTATAACTGTGTGATCGAGATGTATTGATTTTCATTTAAAATCGCTGGACTTTGGTGTAGGTATTTTGCGAAAACGTGTCAACTGTATATCGTTATGGATTCTCCGAGTGTTGAATGTGTTCCTATCAAGAATTCCATATTTATCATAAAAGAATGATAATTTTTAATGTTTCAGGGTGGGATTGCAGAAACCTTCCACGGAATACAACAATATTGCTGAGTGCCGACATGATATTACTCGAATTTGTAGAGTCCAGCATCCTCTCTCTTACTTGAGATATGCACTGCAGGATGAGTATTTGACGTCGAGAGGTGAACCGTTTTCTGAAGTAAGCTGCTTATGTGATATTTAGATTTTATAAAGATATCTTTTCAAACTGGTGAATTATGACCTATGAGCTGACTATTTATCATTAGAATTCCATATGCTCTGTGTTACTGTTTGAAGAAAATAGTGATGTATGTCTACTGTCTTTTTAGAATAAATTGGTAAATTAAAGATGAACCCATTGTCACCCATCCTCTACTTTTAACATTTTTTTTTCCATTCAATTATCGTTATTACTTCACAGTGTAATTCACATACCTTAGTTATTTTTGAACAAAACAATGAACAAATAATTATTGCCATAAGGCAGTGGTTTCCAACCTTTATGTTACTGCGCCTCCCTTTGAAGAATAAAAATATGTTCACGCCTCCCCGTCCTTTATTTCATATAGTAATAAAGACACGTTGTAAAGGGTAAATAAATATTTTGGACCATTCGCGCCTACCAGGTTGGAAATCGCTTCCACAAGGTATATAATTGAGAGTAGAAATATCCTTTCTAGAATCGACGTCAGCACTCATCTCCACGTTTAAAATCAATAAACGTTGATTTGGATAAAAAGTCTTTGGATAAGTTTTAAAAATATAAGATTTAATTATCTTTGTCTGGGCATTTTAAAATAGACCCAACTTTTTGTAAAAAGTAATCTTCCCAAATCCTTCCTTGTCCAGTCCTATGGCGCAGCGGTTAGCGTTGTTAGCTTCCCTGCCAGATCTCGGGGGGGGTTTGAGTCACAGTACAATCAGCATTTTTTTGATCGATTACTGGTCGAAGGCATGGGTGTTTGTGATATCTATAAATTCCTTTCCTCCTTTCCGATTCTTCAATAAATGGACGTAGCGAGAACGGTTAGTTAACCACTCATTATGTCCTAACTAGGGATTGGATTCCCTACACCTAACCTTATCCTTTTTTCCCTACTAATTTCTTTAGAAAAAGAGAATAGTAGAGTAACAAACAGTTCTCGTAAAAAAAGTTCTGTGTCCTCCATTAGGAGGTCATATACTCCATATTGCGAGCGGAGTTCAATAAAAAAAATCGTCCTAAATTAACCATAACATAAAAATGTTTATACATATTATTATTGCTCAGTAACAATAAAAATATTCAATATACAGTGGAACCCCCAATTACACTACCCCGAATTATGCGCTGGCTAGAAATATTCGCCGCAAATCCCCCAATTGTACGGTCGCATTCCATTGCTACGTTCGTTGCTGCTGTCCGCCTGGGCGGCTGCAGCAGGGGAGCTCAACTCTAATCTATATTTTCTAATGGAAATTTAAATCAGAGAATTTAATGTTATGTGCATACTATTTACTCATGGTGAAAAACTGCAACTGATCTTGAGAACTTTTTTTGGTTTTATTTATACAATGACATATGTGCGCCGCGAGAAAAGAAATACATATGTAGTTTTTTTTAACTTGTTTTATTTTATTTATATTTTACACTATCTTTATGTAATAATCTAGCATAATTTTATTGAAATAGTACATACATCGAATTATATCGAGTACTTAATTTAGGATTAAAATAAAAAAATACAAATAAGCATACATCATTCACTGTCAGAAAATATTCGGTTCCAATGATGGATTTTAAAGATCCGTAGAATGGCCAGGAGCATTATCAATAAGTAATAATATTTTGAAAGCAATATTTTTTCTAAAAGGGAATTTTTCCATTTCTGGAACAAAGCAGTTAAAAAACCAATCGCGAAATCAAATTCCCGTAATCCACGCTTTTTTATTTGCCCTCCAGTAAACGGGAAAATTAGACTTATCGATTCCTTTCATTGCTCGTGGGCTTAAAAAATGACTGACAACCATTGGTTTCGTTATATAACTGCCCGATGCATTACTGCAAAGGACAGTTATTCTGTCTTTGGCAACTTTGAATCCAGGTGCAGATTTAACGGTTTTGGAAATAAATGTGCGTTCTGGCATTTTTTTTCCAATCATGGCTTGTTTCGTCAGCATTGAATACTTGGTCGGGTGTGTAGCCTTCATCATCAATAATTTATGTGTAAATTTTTCTGCACCTTCGTCATCGGCAGATGCACGTTCGCCGCTCATTTTAATGCTGCGCAGGGAAAATATATTGAAAAATCGGTTAAACCAGCCATTACTTGCTTTAATTCGAAATGATTTTCAAAAGCTAAATTTGAATCATCAGTCTCTCCTTGTTTCAAATATGCATATATTTTTAATGCTTTGTGTTTTATAATTCGGACACTAAGAGGAATATATCTTTTATTACAATCTTCTATCCATATTTTCAGATGAACCGATAGACACCCACTGTCTTATTTTACATTCATTTCTTTTAATCGATCGAATTGTAGATTCATTTATATAAAATTCTTTGGAAATAATGTAAGCTCTTACGCCTCTGCTAAGTTTTTCTAAAATGGTATATTTTTCTTCGATAGAAATGCGTTTTCTTTTTATTTTAATTCCGTTTTTTTGCATGACTGAAAAAATATTTTAATATAATAATAAATCGCGCAGTCAGTAAAGTTTTTTAAAGATTTAAAATTAATTTGATGTCGTAGATAAAGAAAAAAGTTTTTAGTAATATGTATTTACCTGAAAGTGCAAAAGATTGACCACGCCGCAAAACTTCGCATACAGTCAAATGTTGACTAGCGTCTGTGTATTCAACACATAGCTGGCGTCTGACGTATGCTTTGCATTTTGTCACCTAGTCACCAAATATTTCGTCAATATTTTTTTTTTGCAAAAATGAAGAGAAATCTTAGTTTTGCATTTTCCGCGGAAAACCCCAAATCCCTAATTTTGTATGAGATTCACACCCCCAATTACACTATCCCCGATTATACGGTCCCGAAGATCGCATAAATGGGGGTTTTACTGTATACTAAAAATCAAATTTTTATAATTCATCAATTGTCTTTTTAAAAGGTATCTAAAGAATTAGCATATCCAATATCAAAAACAATTATTTTTCTTATTTGTTTCAGACCATTAGATATCACGTTGTTTCAACGGTTGACTTAGCGGAAGCCCTAGATTACAATTGTGACATTCGGCGATACAGCGACCCGAATATTAAGTTGGATGTTTTTGCAACAACTTTTCCAAATAAATGTTTTATCCGGCAAGGTGATGTCGTCATAATTGTAAAGTTTCGCCTTTCAACAATTACAACAGAGAAGAATCATTATCCGATGTATGTTTTAAACATTCAATCCTGAAGCCAAGCTCCAATGAGAGAATAAGACCTCTGTAAATTCCTAGTAGAAAGACTATTTATAATAATAAGAGAGATCATTTTGTACTAATAACCGGACGTGGCTCGTCCATACGCACTGCGAAACTGCAGCACCCCCAAGTAAATTGATAAAAATGTAATATTATGCATTACACATATTTATTTATGTATGTTAGATGAATTTTACAATGAAATAAAAATACATACTAAGTATAACTTTTGATGTTAAAAATAAAATATAACCCAAATGTACATTTTTTTAAACTTTTAATCTACCGCAGCACCCCCAGATATTTTATTTACGTGCCTCGCCTGCTAATAACACAATTTTTATAAGGACTTGGAATGGTTTTACTTATAGCCATGTTTGTATTTAAATTTGAACTGGATGATTATGATTTGATTCAGTTTTGATCTAAAGATTGTGGATTTAGTAGAATAAAAAATGTGCTTGATTTGTAAAATAAATATTATATTTACTTAATGAATTGTAATATAATAAGGCAAACGCCTTTGTTAGGACTCGACCATTTCCTGTTAATGGTGAAGAATTATTTGTATACGCATTTGTATAAGTCTGACTAATAAATTGATTTGACTGAATAATTGCCATTTCAATGTGAAAATCCCATTGTTGGGAAATTGGATTTTTTGTGTTTTTTTTTATAACCAGAGCTAAAATCATGCTTCATTTTGTTTGTTGATTGTGGGGAAGTATGTATCACCGCCTGACACTTCTCGTTGCTTGGATTTAGAGAATGATGTTTGGTTGCATATCTTTTCTTTCTAATAGGCATTGGGACAGTTTTCACACTGTTTGTTCATGCCCTGAAATTGCTGACAGCTTGCCGACTCATTTGCGCTCAAACAAAAAGTGGCAAAATTTGTATTATTGACATCTTAGCTATCTGAACGTCAAATGTCACCGACGTATATTATATTAAACTAAGTAAACACAGCATGATCAATGTTCTCTCTATGACGAGAGGCTACTTATCCTGAAAATTCAGAAGCTGTGCGGAGCAATCCAACAAATGAAGTAAATAATATTATCGTTCGATAATATATAATTTTTTTTACTAAAAAGTGTATTAAATAAAAGATTAGAAATAGCGGAAATCATTTTTTTTTTTTTATATTATTTTCATTCATTTTTTATATTATATTATATTCATGTTATAAAAATAAGCAAAATGTAACCAATACCGAGTTGCAAATAAACATATTTTATGAACTTATTTAAAATTTTCTAGTTTTTCAAGACATTCCTTACAACTAATCCTTATCCATATACACCCATCCCTCGCTTAACACGGAAGATAGGTTCTACTCTCTTCTTCTCTGTGGGACAAAGATTTAATCGTATTTTAAAGTAGGTTCCCAAATCGTTTTGAAGAATAAAATTGATAATAATATAAGTAACACTTGATTAAAAAGTGAAAATGAAGACAAAATCGTGGAGTTTATATGATAATTTTTTAGCACGTGTATTACACTGTTTGTATGTGTTTCTTCGTGGTCATGTTTCAGAATACATATTATCTGATGAGCAATTTGAAATCATAACCTATTTTAAAAGACAAATATTTGCTTACAAAATAAATCACCATTCCTACAGTAATGTTAAGTTGAGTAAGTAAATAAATCTGAAACTTTACTGGATCTGTAGCCATCGTATGCTTTGGTTGTAGTTTTCACGAGCTTGAGTCGTGGTCTGATAGTAACATTACATGTATTATGTTTAATAATGTAATATTATTATTATAGATGGACGTTTCAAATGATTTATGGACTCCTGTTCACAAACATGGATTTACAAAATTAGCTTTCACCCATCTGATCCTAAAAACAGTTCCGTATCAGGAATGTTAAGCTAATCCCTGCCCTCTTTGAAAATATGAGGTTGAACAATTTAGTAATAATCATATCTCATAGAAACACTGCTGGTAAAAAGCTATGTTCCGAGTCCATTCGTTCCACATTAATTTGGAGTGTAGTAAGAGTGATAAGTTGTTATAGCCCTCATCTTTATATACTTACTTACTCTGAATAAGACTCATAGATAATAGAGTACAGTGGAACCCCCAATTACACTACCCCGAATTACGCACTGGCTCGAAATATTCGCCATAAATCCCCCAATTGCACGTTCGCATTCCATTGTCGTTACTAAGAGGTGGTCGTCTGTGCCGCGCATACAGTCAAATGTTGGCTAGCGTCTGTGTATTCAACACGTGCCAGGCTATATACGCATAGCTGGACCTCTGTCTGTGTGTGGGATATTTACTACTACAAAAACTAAATATTTCGTTCATATTTTTTTTTTGCGAAACTAAGGGAAAACTTAGTTTTGCGTTTTCCGCAGAAAAAAACCAAATCCCTAATTTTGTATGAGATTCACACCCCCAATTACACGGTCCTGACTATAGTGTAAATGGGGGTTTTACTGTATATTGTCTCTGGACTAACGACTACTGGCTAACTGAGTAACGTGTAGTTTTCTTAGAACAATTCGAGTTTCGATAAGACGATAAGCATCATAGCAAACAAGTTGACAAAATTCGAAATTTGATTACAAGATAATTTTTAAGCTGGTAACTAATTTATGTATGCAAGCCACGCAGATACGTTTATACGGACGGTAAAAAAGATTGCGTTGACAATTTTTTATCGCTCGCAAATATTATTCGAGTTTTCCCATTCGAGGTGCCCTCACTTGCGTTTGAGTTAAATGTATTGACAAGAAGAGAACTCAAACGAGAGATAATGTGTATAAACGAAGAGTGTTAAGATTTTTTCTCGTTCAAAAGTATATTCGGTCGTGTTTGTTCCTTAAAACGAGAAAGAACTCTTAAGTCTCTTATATAATCCGAGCGTTCTCTGCAGTTCTCTGCTACCAATGTGTGTTACTTCTTATAATATTGTTTATGTCTCATAGTACTACAGTCAGCGGCGGATTACCCCTTCAGGATAATTGAACCTCAAGGGCCTCAAAAAAGCGTATACAGGCGGACCTCGACTTTCGCACATAATTGATTGTTGAAAATGTGTGTGAAAGTTGAATGTTCAAAGGTAGAGGGATGTAAGAAGACCACCAAAAATTGTCCTTTATAAATTGTATTTATCAAAAATCATGTATTTGATAAGAATTATCTTTTTTTAATGAACTTGTCAAGAGTTAGTTGTATTTTACTTTCTTTTTTTTTTCATAAAGAGTTCTGTTAAATTTATGAATCGCCCTACGGCCTACGCACTTGAGATATGCGTTCTCTTTTGGAGTCACATTCTTCCATAATATTCAAAAATATATCGAGATGCATACAATTTCTCCTCACCTCACTCACACTCACCTAAAAAACCTCACTTTCATTTTTTATTTCATTCTCGTACTCCTGTTGTCGATTAGATATTCATTTTTTAAGGGTTCCGTGTGAGATTCAATCATCTCATTAACATCTAAGTTTAGTTCATTCATTAGGCGAACTATTTTAATTGTGACTATTTTTGGAGTTTCATCAAAATTTATGAAATCACTCCTAATTTGTGGGCATAACTGTTTCTTTATACCTTTCATTGTTAACTCTTTTATTTCAGCCCACGCGTCTCCAATTGTTTTTTGCGTTCCATAAATTATAATTCTTTCAGAAATCTTTTAATGTAGTCCTACCTTCCCTGTCAGTTGCCTCGATGGCCTGATTCATTATTGAACTCATATAATATCGTTTAAAGAACGATTTTTTAAGAATGTGCGAAATAGCGATGTATGCGAAAGTCAAACGTGCGAAAGTCGAAGTCTGCTGTACATTATATTTACATGGAGTTCTGTTATTTGAAAAACAGTGCTTCCGAGTCGAATTGCGCCTGGTGTCTCCCAATTGCTAAATCTATCTAAAGTTACATTTTTTTAAAATTTTATAAGAGTATATTTCATTATCGATAATTCATTTCATATAACAATAACTGCTCTATACATTTGTAGCTGTACTGAGATAACGTTTTTTTTCAATCTCTCGACGCCGGTGTTTTTCAAACGCCGTACGAACGAAGACATGGTATAATCGTGGCTCGTTGATTTATTTAGGTCAGCAACATTAGCACTAACAGAAACTGTCAGAAGACCATAGATAATAATATATTTATAGTAAGATTGACAACTCTTTCTTGCTAAAGCAGTTTGAGTAAAGTGAGCAAAAGTGAGATAGTGGAGCTGTGAAGTTGTGGACATTGGACTTCTGCCGCATATCTATTTTATAATAGAAGTTCTGTAATAATTCAGTGTTAGTCACTTTCCAGAAACTACCTTGTTCGCACCAACATGTCGACAGCTGTTAAAGGTTTGTCAAAGATTAATAGTAATTATTGTTATTTAATTTTCGTCGTATATTTTATTATGGAAGTCGTGATGTATCAAATTGTATTGAGCTATTTTTAATTCACAAACCGATCTTAAAATCAGTTAAATTTTAACGAAATAATGTTGCAGTTGATAACTTTAGGCGGGTGATATATTTCTCTTAAAATGATTTAATGTATATTGTAAATCTACAAACTTTGACAACCGTTTCCGGGTAGATACAAATCCATCACCCGAACATTTCAATGATATTCATTATTTCTATTATATTGGTACTCTTATATTTGATGTATTAATAATAGCCAATAATTTATATACCCAGCTCTCAGAATGATTTTCCAAAAACGTATTTGGACTCTTCATAGTGTTGCTTGTTGAGATAGTTTTTAGTCAAATCACATTCTAGTTATTCTCCGAATACTACTGTTTCTCTTGGTTATTGATTCTTTTTTCGGTAATTGTAAAGTATAGCTGGTCATGGATTATTGCGGCGAAAAACTTCACAAACTAAGCTAAAAACAACGCCACGATTTAAAGTTATTTTTTGAGAGCTTGATAATCGCGTTAAAACCACACATTATTACGAAGAACACTGATAAATTATGCGAAATACGAAATATTTTTCAGTACAGCGGCGCCGCCATAATGGAAAACAGAGGCGATATGGAAAAAATGTATGAGTTTTAAAAAATTAAATGTGGAGAATGTTTTGTTACCAGAAAAGTATTTTGTATATAATGATGCATTTAAATACAATTTCATCAACTGCGAAAAGATTTTTGTGACTATTGTTAAAAATAAATAAAAAAGTTCAATTATGAAGAGAAAAGAAAATTTCTTTGATGTTAAATTTCTTAGCTAACTTTTTAAAACCAACAATCATGATTTGACATAATTATGTATGCTGTTTATTTATTATATTTAGTCTTAGTAGTTCTTACTCTTTATAATGAAATTTATCATTGGAATGCGCATTATGTAATATCTTCTTCGTACTGTAATCTCATTTAGGGTCATCTTTGAATAAAATAAGATGTTTTTAGACATTTGAAATGTTTTGACAACTCAAAAGATAAATTTAACAACTTCCCTTTTCTCGGCAACATTTTTATCACATTGTTTGATATTCTTAACCATTTTTTTGAATAAAACTTAAATGTACCATAATTAATTTGCAATTTGAGTCAAAGATAAATATCTCACCTTAGGAACACTTGATTATTTCTCTACTCCTATTTGTGAATGTTTATCTTGCCCATAGGCCATAGAAATAATAAACAAACTTTTTTTTTTGAAAAAATCTACTCAAAACTGAAAAAAATAACAAACTTGACTAAATTCACTGACATTCATGCAGAGCTGTAGAATTCCATCTTGTATATGCTACAGAACGAAGTCTTCTAGATATAAACTCTTGTAACCCAGATATCCGTTTTAAAGTTTTAGAAAATAATGCAAACTATTCATTTAGTTTGAAGCAATGATTTGCACTCTTTTATATTAGAAAGACCTTGTTGTAATGTTAAATTCAATATATAAACATAGCAGTGTCTGGAAATGGTCAAAGTGTAAGCTTCGAGTACTTTGGATTGTAAACCATTAATGTGCCCGCTCATAACACTCGCTCCATCATAAGTCTGTCTAACCGATATTTGCATTGTCGCAAAATAAACTATCAGATGTTTTATCAGAACCAATGTCTGCAAATCTAATAAACAGATTGTGAACTTCTCCTTCTTAAACAAAATGTAAAACTGTGAGAGCTCATTCATTACTAATATTCGTTATTTACCAAAAATTTTAGAAAAAATGATTGAACATGTGACTGTGATTCTTTTATGTTTTTTCTGTACTGTTACCAACAGAAAAAGATTAGCAAATCCACTTTTTTCCACACGCCACTAGGTTTGGAGTGTTATAAACATGGCCAGCAGAAATGTGGATTAAACTTCACTGTACACTTATCAATATATTTGGCCGTTATTGCAATCCCTACCTATTTCATGTTGTCTCTTGTAACCGCTTTAATAGTTTTAACTGCCAATTCTCGGTGGAAAGGATTATTTAATATTTATCAGAATAAAACACAATATTTTGTACTGATTTCACAATTTTGTTTAATGATCAGTACTAGTTTTGGTCTACTTACAACTTTTGGCGGCACTGCTCAATATTATAGTACTCATTTTTATATTTATAGGAGTTTTTATTGTGGGCGCGAAGCGCACGCCCTTTGGTGCTTTCGGAGGAGCATTCAAGAACACGCCAAATGTGGAGCTTCAGACCATCGCCTGCCAAGCCGCCATCAAAGAAGCCGGCGTCAACCCTGAAAAAATTGATACAGTCGTTGTCGGCAATGTTTTAACTGTGAGCCAATATTTTAATAGAGCATTAAATTTTAATGGGTTTGCTATTCCTTATTCATGTAACTGTGTCCAATTTATCATACTCTAAGGCTTATTTTAGATTGATTTAATCTGCACATAAAAAACAAGATTTTTATGTATTGGTTTTATTTTATTTCGAATAATTTTATCACATTGTTGATCTTTTGAGATTAAACATAAAATCCAAATAATGTTAAAATTGCACTTCCACTAATAGCACTTCCACTAATTGCACTAATGCATATTTTTCCGAAAACTGTCTTAGCAATTGTATATTTCAAAAGATTCTCTTCAATACTACTAGCTGTAAGCCCGTTGCCCAGCAACGTGAGTTTTTTGTTGCATAGTATTTAATTTAATTTTATTTTATGGTATTTTATTTTATTTTATTTTTATAGTTAGCAGAAATTTCGTAAATTATTGATTTTTTGGAATAAAGTTTAAGTTTGCTAACAACCATTTTTCGTAGTAGCCGAAATTTCGTAAATTATTTAATTTTTGGAATAATGTTTAAGTTTGCTAACAACCATTTTTCGTAGTAGCAGAAATTTCGTAAATTATTGAATTTTCGGAATAAAGTTTAAGTTTGCTAACAACCATTTTTCGTAGTAGCAGAAATTTGGTAAATTATTGAATTTTTAGAATAATATTTAAGTTTGCTAACAACCATTTTTCGTAGTAGCAGAAATTTCGTAAATTATTTAATTTTTGGAATAATGTTTATGTTTGCTAACAACCATTTTTCGTAGTAGCAGAAATTTAGTAAATTATTGAATTTTTGGAATAAAGTTTGAGTTTGCTAACAACCATTTTTCGTAGTAGCAAAAATTTGGTAAATTATTGAATTTTTGGAATAATGTTCAAGTTTGCTAACAACCATTTTTCGTAGGAGCAGAAATTTCGTAAATTATTTAATATTTGGAATAATGTTCAAGTTTGCTAACAACCATTTTTCATAGGAGCAGAAATTTCGTAAATTATTTAATATTTGGAATAATGTCCAAGTTTGCTAACAACCATTTTTCGTAGGAGCAGAAATTTTGTAAATTATTTAATATTTGGAATAATGTTCATGTTTGCTAACAACCATTTTCATAGCAGAAATTTCGTGAATTATCGAATTTTTGCAGTAGTAGCAGAACAGATGTCGTAAATTTTTTAATTTTGGGACATCAGTACGCACACATTTGTGGGTTGTGATTTGTGGTTTGTGAATTGTGATTTGTGATTTGTGATTATTTTATCGGCTATT
Organism: Himalopsyche tibetana; assembly: GCA_030503985.1. Classification (NCBI taxonomy): domain Eukaryota; kingdom Metazoa; phylum Arthropoda; class Insecta; order Trichoptera; family Rhyacophilidae; genus Himalopsyche; species Himalopsyche tibetana. The sequence continues at coordinate 5,828,504 of JAPJYX010000015.1, forward strand.
AATATATAGATATTTTTTTTGTAGCCAACCGACAGCAGTGTATAAATGAAATGTTTTCTTGTAGAGTTCGTCACCTGACTCGGCATTCCTAAGCCGTCACGTGTCACTGAAATGTGGTATTCCCATCGACAGACCCGCTCTCACAATCAACAGGCTTTGCGGTTCAGGCTTTCAAGCAGTAGTCAGCGGAGCTCAGGTTTGATATTTCTCTATCTCTTATATGACAATATTTCTTTTTAACACCGGAAATTAAATATCCAGCTAAATCACCTATGTTCGCCATGTTCCTTTTGAGAAAGATATTGAATCCTTAACATCATCACTGCCCTTTTTTATAAATTGTGATATATTATGATACCATTTTACATCAATATACATAATTCAAATATATATCAAATTCAAGATTTCCTCAGCATATGCGTAAATTAACAACTTTCTGTAAAGCAATTTGGCCCAATAATAATAACAAAATTTATGTACAACATAATATAGTGTGCATCGCAGCCACGGTGGCAAATGATAATAAGATAAGTGGAACACATGGTCACTTTAAGATGATAACACTTAAGATGCCGAAAGGCGAATCCCGGGTCGCTTGTGACAAAATGTGAGTTTCCAAAATTTGAAGGATTCAAATTTGCTAACTATTTACAAATGTATTTGTAAATTATCTCAATTCTAAATATTTAGTGAGTACACAAGTATTATTTCTTGTTTTAATGACTTTTAATCTTATCCTAATGTATTATTGTATTTGAGTCCCACTATATTTGGCATTAATTTTATCGTGTCTAAAGGGTATATTTACATTACGAATTTGCACTTTTTATCAGTACAAATAAGATTTGTTTATCAATTATTTATGATGCAGTTTTAACATTTTTTTTATGAATTTAAAAATAGATGTGGAGCAATTTTGCTACATTTATTTATTTGTAATTTGGCAGCCTGAAAAAATGTAAATTGCATTAAGAGTTTTCAGTGTATTTTCGAAACATCACACGATTTATAAATGGATAAACGAAGATAATCTATTATATATTATATGTAGGCATTCCCATGTTATGACCTTTTGAATAACCTTTTAACAATAATCACATGTAATTTCAAAGACCTACAGAAATTGTTATTGTTTAGGTGATTACTTTCCCAATTGATTGAGCGTCATTAAAATCAAACCATTAGTAAAATTAATCCAGATCGTCATCAATAACTTTTAATTTGGTGGCAATAAATTTTATTCTTATGTGTACACTATACAACTATTCCAGTTCATCATTGCACTTGAATTCAAAAAGATATCGAAAGACGTTCGTGACAACATCTGTGGAAACGTACAGAATTTGAATGATTCCAATTCAATATTTAAATTCCACCAAAGACCTTCAGCTAAAATCTTAAATTAAAAAATAAATTTATGTATTACTTATTAAAGCATTGCCAAGATAGTTTTTTTTAAACCTGTGTAAACGTCATTCTATGTCTCCAGGAAATCCTCACCGGAACAGCGAAGATCGCTTTAACAGGCGGCGCAGATAACATGTCACAATCACCATTTGTCGTTCGCAATATTAGATTTGGTACAACACTCGGCGCAAAGATGGTCTTTGAAGACTCTCTTTGGGTCGGCCTCACCGACAGCTACTGCAATCTCCAAATGGGCGTCACTGCTGAAAACTTAGGAATGAAATACAAAATTCCTCGCGAAGAAGTGGACAAGTTCGCCCTGAGATCACAGCAGCGCTGGAAAGCAGGTGATTTATCCATGTTTTGCATTTTACATAACCAAGATTGTCGGCCTAAATAGCGAATATAGTAACTCCCAAAAAATAGAAGTTTTGAGAGTAATGTAGAGTTTTGTAGTGTAATTTTAATTAATTTCTTATTTTATTTTACCGTCGTGAAGCATATCTTCGCCAATGTAAGGCAACGTAACTCATTTCTTTGGTAAAAGTATTTTTTTTATTTGTTGAGATCTCTTATATCATTGGGCACATTTTTGGATACTCATATCTTTATTTCCATCACGGAACGTATCGATTAATTATTCCAATACCAATCATAATAATTTGTTTGTATTTTTGCAGTATTGGTGACGATATGTTGATAATTTAGAGAGGTTGTTTCTATAATTAATTTTAAGTCTGTCTCTACCTTTCGCATTAGAAAAGGCAACGAAAGAAAAGATAAGTAGTCAGTCAGAAGGTCTCTTCCTCCCTGTTTTCAGGATTGGATAGGGGATTTTACGGGTGGGAGCTAAAACAACTATTTCAATATTCCACTGATATAAAATATTATGACTTACAACAATATTTCTTTATTGAGATGATGCTTTCCTGTAATGTTGCAAATTTTAAATTTTATTTTTTAGGAAGCGACGCTGGAGTTTTCAAAGCGGAGACGGCACCTGTCACAGTCACCATTAAAAGAAAACCAGTCGAAATTACCACCGACGAACATCCCCGCCCTGAAACAACAATTGCAAGTCTCGCTAAATTGCCTGCAGTATTCATGAAAGATGGAGTCGTCACAGCTGGATCAGCATCCGTGAGTACAGATTGTTGTTTTAAGTCGCATGAGTTTTTGTGCATATGCTGAGCTACAATTTATCATTAATTCAGAATCATTCTTCCATCTTCAAAATGAATACGTTTGTAAAAGTGACAGAATTATGCTGTTAAATTTTATATTCCATTGCTTGGAGACTATTTTGCTGTGTTCACATTACTTTCTACTCCCCGGTTCGGTTTGATACATGCAACTTGTGTGGCAATGAAGAGTCTAACCCAAGGGTTACTGACCTTTTTCGCTCCATTCCCCCCTTACACCACTGTTCAGAATATAACTCCTCACCCTACCCAAGATAATCTAAGTCAAAAAGTATACAAAAATATACGTGTATGCAGTTTTGTACTCTTTTTTTAATATATGTATAACGATCAGTTAGAATTAAGTTAATTGCTGTTGCTTTTATTTTAAGAAAAAAGTTTAAAAGAACAACTTACCAGATGTACAAATGCCTATTATAGATGACATTATTCATACATTTACAGTCGACACATTTACTCATAATATTGAAGGTATACTGGTAGAGGCGTTAGGTCATAAATCGACTGTTCGGAGATAAATACTGGTAAATAGATTTCAATACGGTATATCTTCTGAAAAAAAAGACAAGTTCAGCAATATTATATATATTTTGAAGTAGGTTATTATCTATCAAGTCAAAAGTGATTCGCGGTAAAAAAAAACTGATACATAACTAAATGCTTTTGAATATCTGGATCGAATTCGTAAATCAGTATCGAATTATATGGACATAATAGTTTTAGTGCATACATAGAGATGTTAAAATTTAATGATTATTGAAAATTATGAATGTTTTCTGCCAGTATATATGATGTTGAAAATTTAACCTTTTCTTTAAATATTATATTTCCTTTTATGCTATTATGCTTTTATGTTTTTTATGCTACATAATACGTGCATATTTTTCATTATATAAATGAACTGTATATGGACTGTTATGTTTTTTTATTTCTCAGTACGTGCAAACTTTGAAATCAATCGATCATTTGTATTCAACCACATTTTTTTAAAACCGATATCACTTTCTCTCGTCGTCTACGAGTGAAACACTAAACAGACCCGCTTATCTCTTTCAAGGCGTTGAGGCATGGTGGCGTTTTATTTGTAACGGTAATCTATTTTATGTCAAGGTCATTATTTATGTTGTGTTTATCGGTCTCGGTATATTTGCCGAGTCATTAATCTTTAATTTGCAAGTACCAAAGTACAATTTTTATCATCACATGTCATCTTATCTACTCGATGATGAGGTAAAAATATGACACTTTAAGTATCTAATATATTATCATAAGCTCGTTTTATTACTGATTAAATATAAATTTAGTGAGTTTTTTTTAACAAAAATGAATAGTAGAAGCAATCGATTTCATAAAATTGAATGATATCTTTTTAATCGTCAACATGATTACATCGCCTAACTTTGGAATCTTTTGACCCCATTTTGTCACAAAATCTTTCAATTCACTGACAATTATTAAAAATATGAGCCTTTCTGATGAAACATTTTCGATTGCAAATGTCTTAAAAATTGAAAACAATGATAGTAGTATATTTAAATAAACTTGATAGAATTTTTTTAATCTCATGCGTACTGACCAAAAGAGTTTTAGTATGTGTATCGACACTCGCAACACATCCGTGTATGGTGTGAATATATTGATAACCCCACATAACACATGTTTGCAAAAAGAATGTTAATGTAAATTTAATGCTAACTATGTTTAATATATTTACACTATCGTAATACAATATTTTAACATATCGAAGCATCAAACGTTTTTCCAGCATTGTGAATATTTGACTAACTCTAGATTTTGTACAAAACTATGAATGAATTTACTTTCTCGTTTAATAAAATATTCACACCTCCTAGTGGAGATATCTCAACAGAATTTTTATGCTCGTTACTCAGTTGCTCAATCTCTATTCTTTTCGAAGAAGATAAGAATAAAATGAATAGGATTAGAACAGTGGGAGTGGGAGCAAATTTTTCAAACATCCATGTCTTCGAACAGAAATCGATAAATCAATTGAATAATGCTATTCAGCAGACTAGGATTCGAACCCGTGGGGTCTGTCATGAAAGTCAAAGACGTTGACCAATGTGCGATAGACCCGGCGCTATTTCCCGGATATATTAGTAATAGTATTATTATAATAATAGATTTTAGTAACGTTCTCATAAAATATATTATCAGAAAAATTACATTATACCCTCCTATCCCTCTTTCGTAAAAAAATATTACATTAATTTAGACGCCTTCCTTCTCAAGGGCTTGGCGATATATACTATTTCCATCTACGTCCTCCAAAAATATTGTAGTTACATATTTTTTTTTATTCGTCTGAGGTATATGAACTCGTATTGAAGAATAACAAAACATTGGTTATATTTGAATTTTCTTTTACAGCCTGCTATTATTTGAATATCAACACAATTATTAAGTTCAATTACAAGATGCATCAATTATAGTTATCACTTTATTTTTTTTATTTTGCAGGGAATCTGCGATGGAGCCGGTTCTATATTGTTGGCTAGTGAGGAAGCCGTCAAGTCGGAAGGTCTGACTCCCCTGGCCAGGCTCTGCGGATGGGCCACAGTCGGAGTGGATCCAACCATCATGGGCATCGGTCCAGTCCCCGCCATACAGAAGCTGCTCAAGGCTACCAACCTCAACATCAATGACATTGATCTTATTGAGGTACTACATATAACTAATTTAATGGACATTGAACATGATAAATTAGGATTTTTTCTGTTTATTATAATAAATTACAATTATAATAAAAAGATCTATAAACTACACGTGTGAAATAAACAGATGTAGAAAAAAAATTTACAAGTATATGTATAATAGACATTGGATCTAGAAAAAGTATTGGGATTGATATTCCGATGTCATTTTAAAAGCTGGAATCATCTAGTAACTAATAGTAGCATCATAAAGCAAATAGTTATTTTGCTATTTTGGAGCAATCAAATATTTAAGCGTGATAAAATATATGAGGCATCAAATTGTTACAGATTAATGAGGCATTTGGTGTTCAAACAATGGCTTGCGCACAAGAATTAAAGTTAGATATGGAAAAGTTGAACGTGAACGGAGGAGCCATCGCTTTGGGACATCCTTTGGCAGCATCGGGAGCTCGTATCACCGCCCACCTTGTCCATGAACTCAAGTAAAAAAAAATATATCTTAAGATACTGCCGAAGAGCTCTTTTTCTTTAAATTCACTTTATGTTTACCATACAAACTGCAATAATTGCTCATCATGAATCTGATTTAGACTTAGTAATTGATCTTAATGATTCTAAGGTATTATTACATTGCCTCAAACCTTTATGGAAGGATTAGAAAAGTAATGATTTATATATTTTTAATTGCTTGTGCTTGGTGCATGATTGCTGTAAATAAAAAGTTTTTAAGGCAAACATTCATTTTTAACCTTTTGACCGCGGCTCGGATCCAAATCGGTTCAGATTGGGCTGCTATAGCAGTCATCCGCGGTCAAAGGGTTAAGTCTCATATGGTTGCAAGTTACAGTTCATCAAAATAAGCATGCTAGATACCTTGAAATACTGAAAAATAATTAACCAGAAATAACATTTCATTCATACAAAATATTAATCGAAATAGTGATGTATAAATGATCCCAAAACATGTTTCTGGCAATATTGGATATTTTAACAATAATATTATAAATACATTTTACGTAATAATATTTTTATTATTCTACCATACAAATGGACTAAAAATCATATTACAACAATAATTGGTTTGGTATCTGTTCTGTAGTATATGTATGACTCGTAACCTAACTAAAATAAGCGGTAATAATTTCCCAAACTGTCATATATGATTGTTTGGGAACCAAAAAGCTAAGGACCTTTATTATTTCAAGTAATAAGTTGACTGATCTTGCAATGAAAGCTATAAGCACTAAGCGTCAATTTTATTATTTTTATAATAAGCGTTTTTGTAAAAATTTAAATTTTAATACTGGTTTATATACTAAAAATATTATCTTTTCAGACGCCGTGGATTGAAGCGAGGAATCGGAGCAGCCTGTATTGGTGGTGGTCAAGGAATCGCACTCCTTATTGAAGTTTAATTTGCCACAACTGTCAAGTCTGACATCGGCGTATGGTCTTTTTATACCACAGAAGTAATATCTGTGCTCATAAATATATTATATGTATTTGAATTCTCAAATTTCCTACTAAGTTGTTTCAATCATCGTTGTTATTGAATATATTAATGTTTTTGATAAATCAAAATGTATTGTTACGCACATTGTAAATAAACTAAAAATTAAATCCATGTTAAAGCATATATTTTTATAATAGAGTGATTGATATACATTTATACTCATTTTTTACAGATTTTTATTAAATGTTTAAATAAACACCAGTTCAAGAATTATTTTTGTATTTTATTTTATTATTAATTTTATATAAACCTAGACTTACTTTGGATTCATAAGTCTACTTTTCTTACAAAATTTTACAAAATTGGGACCTTTTGGAGATGGAGCTTAGCTGTCACAGGATTGCAAGATGTCAATAAGTGATAATTATTCAAAAAAGGAAGCAGTTCCTTCACTCTTTTTCTCACATATTTTTCTCAAATAAGTTGAGCAAACATATTCAAGAGTAATGTATTTGCAATCGGCTGACTGATGCATTGCTCAATGAGAAAATCGTTTTTATACTAGTTTTATATTAATTTTATTCTATTCTGTACTAGTCTTATTCTAAAATACATATTTTACTTATTGATTTAACCCTTTGTGGGGCATGTGAACGACGTTCCCTCTAATTTTTCTATTGTGTGTGCGGAAAATTAGGTGAGCTTAGTAAAAGTATTGAAGCAAAAATGAAATTTGGTGAAACAAACTCTTATCACGATATTTCTGTGGGGGGATGGAAAAATGTGTGCGGGCACATTTTGGAAGGCGTGCACGCGCACGCGCATAACTTAGCGAGATCATTGCATGTGGAGTGTTTCTTATTATATTTGCCTAGGCTTATAAATTTAACTCCGTGTACTTACTACAAACATTTAAGTATTTTTTGACACTTTAATTTATATTTGTTTCAAATTTACAAAAAATCAGAAAATTCATCTATTTAATCATTTAGGAAACTCCCAAATTGGCAGCTAAAGCCTATAAATAAGCCTCACTTCCAAAGTGTTAATATTACACTAGATCTTGTCTATGTATTACACTGAAGGAAAATCTGATGCTTGGCAGCTCTATCCAATTATTGCCAGCTTTGTTTTAACCTTTATCCGCTCGCGCGCTGTGCGCAAAAGGAGTTGCACACTGCCCGAGCATTTTTTCGCGAAATATTCGCGACAAACGCATCCGTTAAAAAAATTATATCTCTAAAACTAGTCTTCCTGGTTGAGTAAAAAAAAGCATTATCAAAATAAAAGATTGTTTATTATTTACAAAAGCTTTATTTGTGTCCGAACTGATTTATTACGGCTAAAATTACAAAACGGACATATTATTTCTTATGAGTCAAACCTTGTAACGCAGATGTTTATATTACTCGTATGACAAAAATATCTATCGAAACCGAAAATAAAATTATGGATCAGTATCTCAAAGACATTATTTATGTAACCTAATATTCATATCATGAATAATATTATCATAGATCAGTGTAATCCGACAGCGAAATGAACCATAATCAACGGTCTTGTACGGGACTGCTAGGCAATGAACGACGGTAATCCGCGGTCCCATACGTTGGGCGTTGGGACCGCGGGTGTATAAAGGTTAAAGCTTTCTCAATCCTCAGTCTCGATCTATTCAAGACTTCTTACACATAAAGCAAGACATTGCTGGTTCTAGGAAACTCTTTAATTGTAGATAATGAAAAGCGACAGACATCAGTTCTCAGCAGTGCTCAGCAAGTAAATGGCTTAGGTAGAAATTCTACAACTGGCGAGATATGTGTCGGGTGAATGTGTAGATGCGAGTGACTCTTGTTGGATGGATCTCTACTGACTTTTTACCATTCTTGGTACATATTGTATATGGTATATCTAGAGACCCTTCAGCCAAAACGATTACTAAGGCCTCTCTTTTTGAAAATAAGAAAGGTTAAGTGACATGTTATGTACAGGTTCTGACTTATGTTGGTATTCTTCGATGGGAGCCATTATATTTCACTTTGGAAGCGGAAATGGATAAAATTAAAATTTGATTCGTTTGTGGTAAAGTCTCCATATTAAAATAATTTTAAGGAATATAATTATTTTACCGTAGGCAATACTACATATTTGACAGATATCTTCTCTTAATTCAAAAACGTTAATCTATAGATAAAAATATAATTTTGGTGATTGTTGCATGGGCCTCACAAAAAATTACCATACCTATCTAGTGTATGAGAATTTTCGACCGGTAACCAACATAAAAGGTTAGGAATCAACTTGATTTGTATTTTGACATATTATAATGTATGATGTATCATTGTTTACTTTATGTTTCTTCTATTTTTAACTACATAATATTTGAATTGTTATGGGAACGATTGTGATAAAAAGCAAAAGAATAACCGACAATATGGTCAAGTTATATGTCATCAAATTATTATTAATTTTTTTAGATAGTCTTCATGCTTTACAATGAACGAGAAGTTAGTGAATTTTCTGGAGGAAAACAGAGGATTGGTGGTGTTAATATTTTGTCTTCCGGCAAGTTTTATATTCAACGTTGTCTTCCGCATTAAGAGCTGGCTCTATCAGACTATTTTGAGCAGCCCTGCCCATCATGACAGCCGAGTCAAAGATATCCAGGCAAAGGTATTTAAACATTTGAATTGTTGTTGAAATCACTTATCATCTTGTATCATCAGTTATCAACTCATCCTTCTATCCTTACCGTTTCTGAAAATTAGTATAATGCAACTGTCTTACAACCAATTCTCACTAAAGTGTTTTGATATTCCATATGCATCATTTTGTCACTGTTAAAGTTGGTAAGTAACAAAATCGATCGAGATTCCCAAATATCAATTCTTTGTCTTGGATATCAAATTGTGCTTTTATTGTACCTGCTTGGGATTTTGCCTGCGGCAATTTTTTAATTAGTGATTATCAATGCTCCCTTTAAGACAAGAGGTTGGCTGCGCGGACCGATCAAATATTAATTGAATAACTGTCTTGTAGTGCGCGCCAACCCGAAATGAGTGCGCAGTGTCTTTTCAACTGCTGCGCGGCCGCGTGCGTGTGCAGCTTAGAGGGAACGTTGGTGATTACCATTATTGCAATGCCATTGGCCATTTATAATTCATGGCATAATTATTCACTTTATTTGTATCAGATTGGCATAAATACATCTATGTTTTGATATAATAATTATATATGTTACGTTCAACATGAGGCTAGAGCAGAGGTGGGGAACCTTTTCTTCTCTAAAGGCCGCAGTAAACATAGGACAGGATTGATTAATATTCAATCCCTTACCTTACTTTTCCTCGCTATAATTTTTCCCCAGATATCTCCTAACCTCGTTTTTTCTTTTTTTTTTAGCTCACCGAAGAATTTGAAATCCTGAATTTGCTATACTTTTTCCCCAGATATCTCCAAACCTCGTTTTTTTTTTAGCTCACCGAGTAATTTGAAATCCTGAATTTGCTATACTTTTTCCCCAGATATCTCCAAACCTCATTTTTCCAGAATTGGTCAGAAGGCCGAGGGTTCCCCACCTCTGGGCTAGAGGCTTTATCCTAAGGTTCAAATTTTTATTCTGCTGTTAACTCAGAACTATCAATTTGTTACTTATAAATATCTGCCAGTACTGTGACAAAATTGAGGCAGTAAATAAACATGATGACTTCACATGATTTAAATTCCCCATAAATGTGATCAAACTATATATTATTAATTATAAGATACACTTTTTCTTTCTATCTTTTTTTTCAGTACAGTGCATGTTTAAAAGTATAGCTCTGTTTCGGGTATTAACATGTTAGAATTTATTACAAGTTACTAGTTTTTTACACCTAGAAAAGAACGTTGGAAATAGTAATGAGTGTTTTCAAATTTAGAATAATTGTGGAAAATAGTGACTTTTCTAAACATTCAAAATGAGCTCAAGAGACAGTTGCATCAAATCTTATGCCAGATGGACACAATGGTACTTTTTTATAGTCTAGATCAGACGTGGGCAAATGCGGCTCCGAGGGCCTCATGGGGCTCTTCATTGGGTTAAGTGCAACTCCCAATATCTCTTGATAACACAAGTTTTTATACTTTAAATAGCAATGAAGATTTAAGTAGAAATGTAATTAAATTTGACTATGGTATGGCTCTTTATGTATATGAAAATGCAGAATATGGCTCTTGTTGAACTCATGTATGACGATTCCTGGCTTAGACGTTCTGATAAATCAGCGCTTTGGGGTCAAGAGGTTAATATTCTAATTCTACCGTATATTAAGTAAATAAATTTTTGATAAAATTAGTTTTGTAAATCTTCTTTTTGATATTTCGGTTGAAATTTGAAATGTGATAATGCAAATTCATATCATACACTTTATAAATAAACGGTTATCTTTAAAATTGATTGTTACAAATCATGTTTTATAAAGCAGGTGTTTTTGATTTTAGGAAATAGGATTTATTTGAATTAATTAATGATAAATATAGTTGTCTTAAGTATTTTGTCAGTGGAAATATTTATATGCTCATATAATGTTAGGTTTGTCGGGTCTGTGGTGAAAATCGATACCTTTGCTTACGGTTCCACGGGTTCTAATCCCACTGTGGATAATTCTGTTCCTAGGCATGGCATCAAGAGCGATTAGCTAAGCACTAACCGCAGTGGGGCATAATATTGGTCTAGAGTTTCCAGCCATATCAATTTTGATTTTTGCGAGTTCGAAGCCCATGAATAAACACTTTCATCGATTTGTTTTGACTGATTTATAGAATATCGTCAAAAGACGTGAACTTCTTTAATGTTTTCATTCCAATTCTTGATTAAACACCTTTCGTCTAAATATTCTATTATGAGTATGTATCCTCCGCACGTACATAATGCAATTATTTCATTTCTTATAGGTACAAAGATGGAACAAAATTTCAAAGAATGACAGACCCCTAATGTGCACTTCTCGACCTAATTGGTTGTCCTTATCGACCACATTCTATCGTAAAGATCTATGTCATAAGATACCTGTGCCGCTATATGACATTTTGGAATTCAATCAAAAGGACTTATCTGTCAGGGTAGAGCCCATGGTGACAGTCGGCGAGATAACAAAATACCTTATACCCAAGGGTTACACTTTGGCCGTTACCTTGGAAATTGCAGATGCCACATTAGGAGGTAGGATAAAATGGTTTTAATTGATTTATTTTATTAAAGACCTGGGGCGCCTCAATTGTATTCTGCAAAATGGTGAATTTGAGATAAAAAAATGTTTTTGAAGAAGTTTCAAATTGATTATTTCTTTAATAATATTGAACTATTGAAAACATCAACAATGGGTTGATTGAATACCCTATTATGCACACTTTAGTTTCTTATTCATTGACATTATGCGCTTCTACAGGAGGATACAATGTAATCTGGCATTACTTGTAACAATCGAGGCGCCAAATTGAAATAAGATCCGCTTGATCGTCACATTTTTTTTTTCATTAAGGTTGGTAACCAATGTCGTAGACTGTTCAGATCAATATCAATCGAATCTGTTCTTAATCTACTGTATACGTGTTAATCATATATTAATAATCATAAATCAAAGTTCACGAGTTATCCTTAAAAAGAATATTTATGTTCAAGGTCTTGCAATGGGAACTGGCATGACGACGCATTCTCACAAAGTAGGCCTTTACCAGGAAACAATTACCAAATACGAAGTGGTTCTCGGCGACGGAAGTTTCGTGGAAGCGACTGCTGATAATGAAAATTCAGATCTGTTTAAGACACTGCCGTGGTCGCACGGCAGTCTCGCTTTTTTAGTCGCTATTACTCTGAAGGTGGTGCCTATTAAACCGTTTATACGGATGAAGTACACTCCTGTCACAGGACAGAAGCAGTATTGTGATAAAATACGAGAGATTTCTGGAGCTAACGATAAGAATAATAAAAATATACCCAACTATATCGAGGCTACAATTTACAGCAAAGATAAAGCTGTAATAATGACAGGCGACTATTCGGACTATGACCCCAAACTTCCGATAAATATTTTGACAAAATGGTACAAGCCGTGGTTTTATAAGTATGTTGAAAGCTTTCTCAATAAAGGGGAATACGAAGAATTGATACCATTGCGAGAGTATCTACTCAGGCACAACAGAGCGATATTTTGGGTTGTGGAATCGATGATCCCGTTTGGAAACAATCCATTGTTCCGATTGCTGTTCGGTTGGCTTTTGCCGCCGAAGCCTGCATTTTTAAAGTTCACAACGACGCCCGGTATCCGCGCGTTTACATTCACAAAGCAAGTTTTTCAAGATATAGTGCTGCCGATTAACGAATTGGAGAAGCAGATCGATATATCCGAAGAGCTTTTCGAGGCTTATCCCCTGCTGGTGTATCCTTGCCGGATTTACGACCACGGGCCTGTATCGGGTCAACTGAAAAGACCTGCTGAGAAATATATTATTAAAGACACAAACTACGCCATGTATAACGATCTCGGGATATACGGCGTTCCCGGTCAAGTGAAGAATAAAAAACCTTACAATCCTGTGACGGCTATGAGAAAAATGGAAAAGTTTACGAGGGACGTCGGTGGTTTTTCATTCTTGTACGCTGATATTTTTATGAACAGAGAAGAGTTTGAAGAAATGTTTGATCTGACGCTATATGAGAGTGTGCGCGTAAAATACTTTGCACAAAACGCTTTTCCACATTTGTATGACAAAGTAAAACCAGAGATAGACGTTTTTGAAGTAGGAAACAGAAACATTATTCAATAATTGGACCATTGATCGAGTCGATGTATTTCTTATTTGCACCAGTTAAATACTGTATTTCATAGAACATAAGTACCATTATTTTCTTCCTTAAAAATATTATCTTCTGTGCTAACAAAAACATAAGTGCACGATTGAAGTCACCATTAATTATAAGATGCACCCAACGTCACTGACGAAAATTGGAAAAAACATGCATCTTCCAATACATAGATGAAATAGAGTATTAAACCATCACTCAAGAATTTTATGATAGCAGTTTAATAATTGGATAATAATGACTATAGTAGAAAAGAAATCATGTTTTTCTACAAAACAAACCAAAGTTTATGTTTGCTAATTTTGTTTACAAAAACTTTAAATTATTCTCTTAAAAATTACAAATTCAGACTTATGTATTTACTGGGAGTGCAATGTTTTAATAGAAGAGTATTTTATATTACAACATAATATATTATATATTGTTAACTATTATTTTAACGGAATATTTTGTGATATTAACATACCTCATACAGTAGAGTCAATTGTTTCTATGTAAATGACTATAAAATAAATATTTCATAGAATTCATGTACTTTATTTTCATTGCACAAGAGCATTATATAGTTTCAAGGCATGCATATTTTTATACAAATTATAGTTTTTTTTACCATTCTTGTGTTTACCCTTAGCATCTAGGCAATTTTTTGGTAAAATCAATGATCATTTTTTAAACATTAAATAATATTGTATGCTATGAATCAGTGCTTTTTCCCATGTAATGCGGTGGAACAGTGTTCCCGCACCTTTTTTCTCAATATTTTTAATGTTTCAAATCAATATTCGCATAATTTTATTATTATTTTCCTTTACAAACTTTTGATTTTTTATCCCGCAAGATGTTTGGAAATATTTTTTTAAAGTAATAACAGTAAAAAAAGAATTATCAGAACTAAGATTAAACCTACAAGGTTTATTAAAAAAAAAAAATATTTGTTCGAAGGCATTGCTATTTGTGATAACTGTCCCTCCCACTCTTCCAATCCTAAAATTAGTGGCCCCTTTTGAGTGTTTATTTTTCTGTGGACCCCGTATCATTGTTTTGTCCCTAGGGACACGCTGCGGCCTCTTGGGGGGCCATAGGGCTCCTGGTTGAGAAACCCTGACCTAGATAACCTTACAGAAGATGTGCAAAATAAATCAAAATGCAACTTGCAAAATGCTCCACGGATCCATATTTTCCTCCAATGAGTTTTATCAAATGTCTGTAGGAAGGGAGGGTAAGTGTATAAGTAAAATACCCAATTTGAAAAAATAAACTTTAATTGAATTATTAAAATACAGAAAAAACATTTTTATAGAAAAATATTGTTTTTGTATCATGACCATTATCACATCAGCCACTCGTCATCAATGAGCAAGTGCAGATTATCTAACTGCAAACTGGATGAAATCACAGCAGTGGTGGCCTGCGAGAATTTTTAGAGGTAGGAAGGACCGCATCTCAGTATCCCTTTATGGATGAGCTGGCACTGAATCACAGCATTATTCAATGCAGATAAGACATTTTGAATGCTGACGTGATCCATTATATATAAATAATGTGCAACAAAAATTATGCTATGGTAGGTTAACAACCATATAAATTTTACTAATCATATTAAAACCAGTTGTGTAATAATATTAGTATTATCTATACGTGTTGTATGTGAAAGAAAGATTCCAATCATCTCTTAACAGTGTGCTTTGCAATTTTAAAAATAAAATGTTGAAAAACATGTCTGAAATGGTCGCTGAGCTCTGCCATAGGTAATATGATATTTTACCAACACATTACAGATGTGTTTTGTATTAATACAGATGTTTATATACCGAAGGGTATTTTCACAGCTTCTGTAAACTGTGGTAGTGATCTGTCTGAAAGAATTATTTTTTCCTATATTTTGTTAAACATTACACTTCACCTATCTAATGTGGATCAAATTATTATCACAAAAAATCTACTGAAGGTACAATTATAAACATGAATTTTGTTTAGAGAATAATAAAATTACCATAAATATTAAATTTTTATACTGTTTTTATCATTTTTCGTTTTAAAGGCTCAAATTTTTTTCATAAGACTTGTGAGCAAGCCAATTAAGGTAATTTCATTAACATTAGCATAAGTTGTGTAAACAGTAATCATATTCAATAAGTGTCAATCTATATATTTTTTTTCAAATAAGCACATCAATTTCGGCGTATTTGTTCTGTCTGTATACATCTCTAAATTTTTCTCTCGGTTACATCAAAGGCTACAAAAATCTTCAAATTCACACACATTGACACATATATTTGTGGCGAAATACAATAAGTAAATAAATAAAAAAAATATAGCGACTCATGTAACCCCGTTCTTTACGTGAAACTGCTAATTATTGCTTATTTTACACTGATTATGAGCGATCGCTGATCATTCTTGCATATTGTGTTGATTTTTAAAATAACACAAATCATCCTTTTGTTTCGACACAGTTTTAGTCACAGAGACAATATTAAGAAGTAGTCGAAATTCTAGGCTTTTGGTAATTTCAGCGGCATTAGACATTGATGAAGTTTTGATATCGCCGTCTGGACAATCTGTTGAAAGGTTTCGTCTTCATCACAGATGACTTGCTGAAATATCAAGACATTTTAATTTAGCTATTAGGTTTAATAAAGGAAGAAACTACGATGAAACTTCGAGAAAAAAAGAGTATTTGTATTTGGGTAATTTGAGAAGATTGGCATAAAGATTTTTGAGAATAGCTGTGTTATAATTGACGTATAATTAGTCTATTTTTTAAATGTTTATTGTGTGCGAGGCGTCTTGAAAAACTAATTCTAAATGAGTGTGTAGTGCAAAAATCTTAGTGTGGCGCCTGTGCGGCTTTTTACACTCTGCACACTCCACGAACCAGCCCTGTTCACTATTGTTATGCTATAATTTTAGTGACTGACATCACTACATAGTGAGCATGTATTTTATGCTTGGCAGTAAAATATTAGAGGATAGCGTGTACTAAGTGTTGACATAGTAAAGGAGGTAATCGAAATAAACAGAGAGGAATTCTTCTTAAGACACAAGAGATATAAAAATGTAAGGTAACAAACCAAGGAAAGTAGATCAATGAGGGCTTTTTTGTTGTCAACCGTAACATACAAGCTGTCTCCTTTGAACATTTTCGGAACGGAATCCTCACCAAACATTTCTTGAAGCATTTCAATTACGCATTCCTGAAATGGAAAACACATAACAATGACATTTATACTAGAACTGCAGAGTGTAGATAACCCTAAATCATTGGCCTATCACAGGCGTGGGGACAGTGCGGCCTTCTGGTAAATTCTGTAATTATGCAAGTTCTTGGAATGTCAAAATCCTTGGAAGACTGGGCTTTAGAAATTGGCATAAAATTGTTTCCGGCCAAAGATTCCCTAGTCTATGTTTACTGCGGCCTTGTGTCGAGTCAGAAAAATGAATGCGGCCTTTTGAGAAGAAAAGGTTCCCCACCCTGGTCTATCATAATCACTATGACAGAAGTTATCTAACGGTGGGTAAAAATGTTGTTTAAATAGCCGCCATAATGGAAATCAGAGGCGATGTACTGAAAAATATTTCATATTTCGCATAATTTATCAGTGTTCTTCGTAATAATGTGTGGTTTTAACGCGATTATCAAGCTCTCAAAAAATAATTTTAAATCGTGGCGTTGTTTATAGCTTAGTTTGTGAAGTTTTTCGCCGTAATAATCCATGACGAGCTATACTCTACTTTTACCCATATATATTTATACATATTATAAATTTGCAAGTGCTTTGACGTTAAGTTAAATGTTTGCGGTTGCTATCGAGGTTTTGATTTTTCAAGAAGTTTTTGTTTTGAGACTTGATCAGTTTCAAAGCGTAGCTTTCTTGGATGGGATAGGAAGCTGCTATTCAGGAAAACATTTGCAAAAATGCTGCAGATCGCCTTCCTGATATTTTTTATCTCAATTGATCATTTTTCTGCAAATCAATCGACGCAAAGATAAATCAGTTTCATTGATGGATCACGTATCAAACATACAGTTTTTTTACGTCCAATGAAACATAGGGTGATGAAGGCCTAATCATTTTGGGTCGTAAATACATAAATCAATTGTAAAATCAATTATCCAAGAAAAAAAGAATCAAATAATCATGAACATACCCGGAAGTGCATCCTGTCTGACTTAGGAATGGTGGGAAGTGCTTTTGGAGTCGGCGTCAGGGATGCATTCATGACACCAGCAACGATGGCGTCTGCATACATGTCGGTAACAGGTTGAGCTACCCACTGTCCGGGTAAAAAGATGTACATATTAACACAGTGTAATTTTAATGCAAAATAAATTTGTTTGATTGCTTAGCAAATTGTCATTAAGTCACCGGACGCCATGGGCATTGATAACAAATTTCCCTACGGTTTAAATGTTTAATCATAATATAATTACTTTCCTATTGATAGAATATAACCTACAAACCTCTATCGTGATTGTTTTATTGTTTATGGTGAGGTCAACACATTTGTACATTCTCCATTTGGTATCTGTGTTGTCTAACATTTCTATGGTGCCTGCGAGCTGCGTCAAAATATGTTTCAGAAGTGGTATTGATCCAGCATAGTGGACTGACTGTCTCTGCGTCACTTCAGATTGGCTCAATTCTGTATATTCTATAGGCGGGGAAAAAAAATATTATTTTAATATTGTATATTTAATAAAACAAACATGAATGTACGGACCGAGTCCTGAAAATAAAACTTTATGTCAACTATCGAACTTTATTGTAAATCAGATGTCACAGTGAACTTTATGCATAGTATTTTATGCCTTATTATAAGATTTCGCAATGAAAATGAAACCCAGTTACTAGAATTTACATAGGCTTTTCAATAAATTTATTTGTAATCATTTGATTTTTTATGGTGTTTTCCACATTTCGAAAATTGGTGATATGAATACTCATTGGTGATAAATCAATTACAATATTAATCACGATTATACTAAACTTACTGTTAAGGTCTTCTGCGGCCAAGAGGTGATAATTAAAATTTCTTTTGATGATTAAGCCCGAAAGAGGAGAGTTGGGAATCGGTCCTTCAACTGCAAGTCTCCCAATAACCTTGCAAAAATAATAGTTTAATAATTGTCAAACATTTCATTAAAAAAACCATTGCCTAATCTTTCACTGTGGGGAGATAATAAGTGAGTGACAAATCAATGATTCGTATGTTTGATATTACTAACTAATTTGAGGATTAGTAAATAGCAGTATTTATTTTAACACTGAACCAAAAAACGACACTGTATTCATAATAAATAACGGACTATTGAATAGAGGCCAAAAAGTCAACTGTTTTGTTGGACATGGATCGTCAAATATTGTTGAAAGTCATTTTGACATCATGCCATTGCGAAAATCTCTAGTATTTATTAACAAATGCAAGGATAACATTGGCTTAATACCTTTGCAGTTTTTTGCCCACGAAACACGAGTCTGACGGCGTGGGTGTTCCTCGGGCTGTGAAGAGTGAGAGATGTGCCGTGTTCTCTTTGGAGAGCGCCTCTCAACCGAGACATTTCATTCTGTTCACCATGCACCAGAACCTAAAATAAATTCAACAAACGGATGCATTCACTTATTCTAATATACAATAAAACAGAATTATTTTTTCAAGGTTTAGTTTACAGAATATGTCGGTTAAAATTGTTTGAGCTAATCACTCTTTCTCTTTCTCTACAGCCTATTTTCAGATTGAATTGAGTGGTTGGTAAACGATGAAAGCATCATCCACTTTCATACAATTGAGTGTTTTTCAACCACATTGCTCCCGATCGATCACATAAGACTTCTAAATACACTTATCTCAGCAGAATTTGTTTAACGAGAACTGTTTGTTATTCAGTACCTTAAGCTTACTTTTTTTCCTAGTTTAAGATAGAATGATGGGATTAGGATAGGATTTTAGGCCCCGCTTTTAATTTAATTTACAGAGGAAATTTTAGACATCTCATACACATACATCCTTCAAATACATATTTATAATCAATTAAAAAATATATTTTTGAAACCGTCCATTTTGAAGATTCGAGCCCGTGCAGACCGTAGCTGAAGCCACCTCAGCTTAAAGGCTGGAAATATGTATTTGTATGGAAATAAACTTACAACATGAGGAGGTTTCAAGATCCTGATAAATTCAGAAGTCTGCTGATAGTCGGTGTGAGCTGAGAAAGATATATAATCAACAGACATCTTCAGTGGAAGCTTTTGACCAGACATAGTCGTAATCTCGTCAGGTTCAGAGAGAATAGTCTTAGCCAGTGTGCCTTCGACGCAGTAGCCTGAAAATCACATTTAGTAAATAATGGTGACAGTTTTGGTACAGTAGATTATAAACATAATATTTGTAATTAAAGTTTTTTTTTAATAAAATGACCAGATAACAAAGATAGTAGCAATATTTTACATATCAACCTGCCTAGTCACATATCTAACTGGTCATGTTACACAAATATAGAAACAAATGTTTTATACTTGTTGAATGTTTCTAAATAAATTTACCACTTCGAGCATTATGAGGATAACGGCGATTGTTGTTATCATTTTAAGCTGTCATCACAAACAGCAATACATCATTGTTGTCAAAAAGGTGAGCATGGTTAAAAAAAGTGTTAACAAGTGACCATGAAAAAACCAAATTTAATGAATATGAATCAAATAATTACCTGCTATGATAACTCCATTTTTGGCATCAGTACACCACGACTCGAAAAGTTCTCTCGAGAGTCCCGACTGCATCATACCAGGCGACGCCATAATGACGCAAGGACCAATATCCTCGAAATGGTCAATACCCTAAAGCATATATTATGTTATATCAGCACCGATGAAACTGTATGCATCATAAATTTTATGGCTACTCAGGGAAGAGCACACTTCACATTCTTTTTCTACTCCATCCTATGTTTTTTCAATTTAAATTATAGATATATTGATTGAATCGGCATTGGCTTGGTAGAACTCCATTGCGATAAGGTAAAAATATAACAAAGTATTTTAGTTCTACAAATATTATTTTATATGTTTGATAGCTATTTCCGCTTATGCCTTCTTCAGAACTATGTTTAAGCTTATACGAACTTTGCTATATATACTGGCATAGATGAGGTGCACAATAGAGGGTGTCGCCCGCTGTGGTCTAGTTGGTTAGAGCTTGCTTTACCGACCAGGTGGGTCTAGGTTCGATTCCCGGTAAGGTCAATGTCAAAATTGGATTTTTTTCAATTTTAATTTGAGATCTAAGACATGGGTGTTTGTTAAGTCAATTATCCTTGAGTTTATCTCATGTGTCTTTTAAAAATTCTCATCGAGTATATCTCGTATGATCTTTCAACTTAAAAGTATTTGACGCATTGGCGTAAGCTGTAATGTCAAATATTTTTTTAAAAATTTAAAATCTATTAAAAAAAAAATACATATACATCCTCTCATGAATTTATATTGCAAAATATAGTATCATATTTAATGAATTGACTTTTGTGTTCCTTGGAACGATAACAAATATGGGATTATTCAAAGTAAATTAGTTAAATTTTAGTGATTATTTGATAATAATCAACAAGAAAAAAATATATTTTACTAGTATATACAGAAATACATATTATATTATCGACAGTCTGAGAGAAACTTGAAGTTATGAACAGTAGATATGAAAATTGGCCTGAGCGGTTTGCATGTGATCTTGAATTTAGAGGGTTACAAAAAAATAAATTAGTTGCGATTAATTGATTACCTTAAGATTAGAAATATGCTTGAAAACAAATGGATTGTTTATTGCAATTTGCCTTCTGATTTTATCGTTCATCGCATTAACGTATGTCTGGTAGACGGCCATGCATTTCTTTGCAAGAGATGAGGCGTAGTAGATTGGTACGTCGTGAAGCTCGGGATGCATTGACCAGAATTCATCTGTTTAAAAATGTAACAGTATATTATTTTTGTGAACGATATATTTGTAGGTATATACACCCAAATTTAATCACTGTAAATGATGCTGACCTAGAATCAGCAGTAGTTCTTGTGCTCGGCCGAGAGCGAAGACTGGAATGAGACACCTCCCCCCTCGAGTGACAATGTCAGCCACCAAACTGGTGAATCGGCTTTCGCGGTCTTCCCTTTTTTCATGAATATGTGTGCCGTATGTCGATTCCTATTCAAGGTAGAAAAAATAAAATAATAATCAATGTGACTTATGGTAGACTAACAGTAGAAGAAAAGATATACATATTGAAAAATACTTTCTTATTGAATCCAGCGATCCAAGGATAATAAATATTCAATCGTAAATACAAAAAGTACATTGAGTTATTTTATGATAAAATGTTCCCGCAAGAAAAGTATTAAACTGATTTGAATGAAGAACTGAGATGTAGCGACGAAACGAAATGAATGTGCCCGTAAAACAATGAATAATATAATAAAAGCTGAGCCACGGGGGAAAAGTTTAGGAAGAGATGATTTATATTAACTTGTGTAGGCAAATGAAATAATGCATTAAAAAGCATCTTATAAAGTGACTTTTATTCAAGCTTTGCCAATAGCCAAGCACAAAATTATTACAATCACGACTTGCATTGCATTATTCTAAAGTTTAATAAGAAGCATTGTGCCAGAATCTAGAATAACTTATGAGTCTTATGACCAATGACATTGAATGTAACATTATAAGAGAAGCATAACGTAGATAATACAAAATAGTATTTTAGAGATACAGTAAAAGTCCGTTAATTCGAAATTCAATTCGATCAAAAAAAAAAAAAACGCAGCAATTGCCGACTTCTTGGAACATAACGGTCATTTTTTTCGTTCTGTCAAAATAAAAATTATAAAGTCAAATTTTCATAATAATAATAGTGTTTGGATGACACAGCGCCGTTTTTGCGGCTTTGAAATTAAAATCAACTTTTTTATTGGTTAAAATATATCTATCATTTGCTGACATATGTATTTCGGCAATATTACGATAATAGAACATATTCAAATGAAAAAATATATATATAACTATTTTATGGACAGGCATCTCATACGAATAAAAAACACTATATGTACATAATTGTCACTTAAATGATTTTCAGTCACTTGTATTGTATACATATTCAACGTACTTTTTTGCGCACGTGTTATAAAATAGAATGATGTCACTTACGAACAATGTACCATTGAAAGTTTTATTAAATACCTAATATATAGATGTCTCTCTTGCACTAATCTATGTAAGCGCTCAAATTAAAAACTGATTCTTTCTCATGTGATACTTCACTTTATATCAGTGGTTTCCAACCATTTTGTCATTGCGCCTCCCTTTAAAGAGAAAAACATCTTCGCGCCTCCCCATCCTTAATTTAATATAGTAATAAAGACACGTTTTAAAGGTTAAATAAATATTTTGGACTGTTCACACCTCCCTTTGCAATAGTCCACGCCTCTCCAGGGAGGCGCGCCTCCTAGGTTTGAAATCGCTGCTTTATATTGATGTCTCACTCACACTAATGGGTTTGTTGTGAAGAGACAACAGGGGTCTCTGTACACACATTCCTTTTTAAACAAAGCATATTAACTGTCAAATAAAAAATGGTTAGGGTGCATATTTGCTTGACAAGTTCCGATCGACGCAGCCTTGAGTTTTTTTTTTGTGTTTACCATCTGTTCATCTGTTACCATCTGTTTGTGACTAGCTCAACAAAAATTTTGAATTATTAGAAATCGTAAATACATTTTGACCAAAAATGTTACGAATTACAAAATATGCGATACATATTTCAAATTAACGGTAGAATTTACTTTGAAAAGTCAATTTAGGGACCGAGAAAATGATGAAAATTCCGATAACGAATTATCGTTGTTCGAATTAACGGACTTTTACTGTATACAGTTTTAACAGGCTCAATATTTTTATGATTCTTTTATCTATATTATTTAATATAATCATATATTACCGTTATAAGGACATCGGGGTGAACAGTGGGTATTTCAGCGGCCATTAAATGTCTATCCTCCTGGCGGGAAAAGTCTCCAGTATAGAGTACCTAAATATTACCACAATAAAAATTAAACATTGTGATTTCATTGAGTTTATTATTATTTTTACTTCTCAGTTCAAATCAGAGTTGGGTATGTATATTAATTATAATACCAAAACAGGATTGGTAGTTTTATCGACTTTCAATTCCACTAGTTTATATGATATATATAAATTGAAATGAGACGTCTACCTTGATTCCGGCGATTTCAATCATGAACATTGCTGCTCCTAAGACATGACCGGCATTGTATGCCCAAAATTTAACACCTTGCACATCTTTTTCTTCATGAAAATTTATTGTTTCAATTCTATCCATTGAATTTTCTAGATCAGACTCGGTGTAGAGCATCTGTTCTGTGCATATGTTGCTAGAAAGAAATAATTAATTAACAGGCCATTGAAAGAATGCAGTGATTATTGTTTTGTGTTGCATTGAATATAATCAGGGAGCTTTAAATAAGGGGAAGGCCCTCCTCATTTGATTTGAATGTAAAATAAGAATGAAGAACATTACTGCTCGGCCAATCATAAACCACCACCCGCACTATGATGGAGAGGCAATCGAAAACAGCGCAGAGAGAAGGATATATTTTATATTATCTCAATATCACTTATTTTGACTTGTCTTGGTGTATCGACATATAAATCAATTGATAGAGCAATGCGTAAAAGTGAACATTTGTGTATTTAAAATCTTGACCATGCCACTGAGTAATACAAAAGCCCAAGATTGTTTACCTCTGGGCTACAGGATCCGCTATTATGACTATGTATTATTTTGAGTCAATCAACACATGCAATACTTTCGATGGTTTCAGCGGTGACTTTGTGGAAGTTCATTTTAATAGAAAATTTAAATTAACTTTACTTACTTTAATTACTTTGCGATAGTAAGTCTGAAGATGCCTCTGAAAGAGGCGAAACACGTGTCACAGTTAGTAACACAATACGTGGAATAATCAAAGTTAATTTAAATTTTCTATTAACACATGCAATATATATTTACCTGACTTTGATATAATCGGAAACCAGCCAACGATAAATAGCTTTTGTAGCATGCGTCATGAATACTCTTCCTTTGAATGAAGTTTTAGTGAGAAACCAAGGCAGTGCTCCACTGTGATCAAGGTGAAAACTGTAATCAAATAAAACATGAAAATTTTTTGTGATATTTTAAACCAAAGAAGATCAGGTCGTAAGTCAGACACTCAACCTCTCATAGATAGGTGGATAGGACTAGTAGTGAGTTAACTGCCCTTACAGGGAACACTTTCTCGATACGTTGAATAGTTAGTGGATGGGGACAGTTTAAAGTAACTTCTCTCTGAAGTATGGAAAACAAAATTAATATGGGGTATTCCAACTCTGGCTGCTTTATGGTTGGGAGTCATGGAACATCATGAAAGCTACGAGCAACTGTATACTGAGCATAGCAAACAGATGCTTAGGACGATTACTAAAGTTATGGTGGTTTGCTTCCGCCAGGAACTAGAAGACATAAGAGAGCTGACTAGCTGACTCTTTGTAAGGTCAACAATTAAATGACCTGATGGACCTGGTGTGGACATGTGCTATCGATACCTAAAGGGAGCAATCAAATATGGAGTAGAAATGGTAACGAAAAAATATTTCCATTCTAATTTATTCTAAAATAAGTCTACTTTGATAATCTTCAAATATTGTATTACAGTTAATTTGAATCGTTCAAATTATGTACATTCACACAAGTTTTGTCACTAATGACCCAGGTTTCGCCGTTCGGCATCTTCAGGCCGTGTACATAATTTGAATGATTTAAATTGAATATTGAAATTCAGCATCAAAAGCATCTTCAGTCAAAATCTTAAATAATTGTCATTGTGTTTTATTACACATGTCATCAAAAAAAGGTAAATATGGCATATAGTAGCACGTCGACTAATGCGGCGCAAAACTTCACAACTACGCTAAAAACAACACCACGATTTAAAGTTATTTTTTGAGAACGGCCAAAATGGAAAACAGTGGCGCTGTACTGAAAAATATTTCGTATTTCGCATAATTTATCAGTGTTCTTCGTAATAATGTGTGGTTTTAACACGATTATCAAGTTCTCAAAAAATAACTTTAAATCGTGGCGTTGTTTTTAGCGTAGTTGTGAAGTTTTGCGCCGCAGTAGTCGACGTGCTACTATATGCCATATTTACCCAAAAAAATACATGAAATAGTCATAATTTGCAATCTCAGTACTGGGATTCAAATCTCCAACATTCTGTTAAACGTTTTATTTTATATATTTACTTACTGTGATATCAAGAGCAGGTCAACTTCGTCGGCTTCAATCAAATCAACGAAAGGAAGTGCGTCCATACCTGACAAGCCTGGATGTATTCCACAATCCAGCTGAAATAAATTGAAAATATCCATGTTGTCGCTGGTATAATGTATAATGATGAAAGTGTCCCTCAAAAATTAAGCAAATGTGTAATAATAATAAAAAGGTCTTGCCATTATTTTTTTTCCTTTGAACTCCAACATAATGCAAGATCTGCCTACTTCTTGACCGGCACCCCTAAAAATAAGACGATAACAATTTAGCCGGTTTATCAACGAGAAAAACGTCTTAAAAAGAGTTTCAGTCTTAGTAAGAGTAAATTATTAATATCTTACAAAGGCCTAATTATAAGCTGATCGCTCTCTTCCACAGGAATACTATCAGCATTTCTATTTGAAGTCATAATGTAGTATTTGTTTATTTCTTATATCAAACAAATAAATATAACCTATCAAATCTCGGCAAACTGTTTTCTCGCCCGATTTATTTTGAGTTTTGACCATAGACTACTGGTCTAAATAGTTTTGACATATAGTTTGCAGTGTTGCAACCTTTATTATCGTACTGACATTCCTTATCACTACGTTATTTTTTAAAGGTTTACGCTGTGTAGCCGAATAAGCAAGAGATGATCACTATCCTAGTCTATGGAAAAAAATATGAAATGTCAAAAACATCCACCTTGTGCTAAAACCGAAATGTTTATATGAAATAATGACCCAAAATATGAATGAAAGTGTAAAGTTTTTATGCGAGTAAGTACACAATAGTATAATTTGTATTTAATTGTAACGTTATAATCCAAAATGCATTGATAAAATACTTATTTTACTTTAAAAAATGCAAAATTACGCTACATATTTCACATTATGTTATTTACAGTTTGTTTTCGGAGCAGAGTGTTGATACGCAGAGTCTAGAAACGCTATGCGCTCAAACTCAAAAACGTTTCCCAAAGCAAGAGCAATTCAACGGTGAGCTATAAGAATATTTATGCGACTTATAATAATTAAATATTATGTAGTAGTTGTGACATTTTCCTATTCAAATTTTCAGTATGCCTTCTGATATCAACACTCATCACTGGCGGTGACCTTTCGCAGCCAGGACAAAGAGTTATCGGATTAGCGATTCTCTATGATGTTTATAAAGCTGATAATCCATTCAATCCTCTGTTTCTGCATTTATTAGAGGGTAAGGATGGATTACAACCACTATTACCGCAAGAAAAGCACTTTCTTGGCCAGCTCGTAAACGGATCTGTGAGAGATGTAAGTTAATATTTAAACTGTTTTTGCCATGATATATATTTGAGTACCTCATAATTGACAGCCCATGCTAGTCCTCAGGAAACTGTAATTCTACAGAAGTATCGACAGACGGTAGATGGTGATTTTTAATACTTGGAATAGCATTCCAAACACATGTGTCCAGTTGAAAAATCTTTTTTCTTATTAAATAAATGATTGAAATAAGTCATTATTTGTATAAATATAGCTCGAATAATCTTAATCATTGTGCTTGTTGTATTTGGCCATGCCTATTAAATACTCTCATAACTATCTCTTATTATTGAGATTTTCCGTGTACAGTGGAACCCTCAATTACACTACTCTGAATTACGCGCTGGCTTGAAATATTCGCCGCAAATCCCCCAATTGCACGGTTGCATTCCATTGTGGTTTCTATGAGACGGCCGTCTGTTGGCTAGCGTTTGTGAATTCAATATGTGCCAGGCTATACATGCATAGCTGGGCGTCTGCCTATGTGCTGGATATTTACTACTACAAAAACTAAATATTTCGTCCATATTTTTTTTTTGCAAAAGTAAGGGAAATCTTAGTTTTGCATTTTTCGCGGAAAAAAACCAAATCCCTAATTTTGTATGAGATTCACACCCCCAATTAAGCTACCCCCAATTACACGGTCTCGACTATAGTGTAAATGGGGGTTTTACTGTACATATTAAATTAATTGTTACATTTAAGGTTATGAAAAAATCGCCAAAGCAAATCATTTCGATGGAAATAAATAAAAAAGACCTAGAATTCGACTACGGCAACCTTCAAATGTCCATTGCGGAGAAGCTGTCGGAGCTGCCGCCGATGGCGCGAGCCGGTATTCCTGGGATAATTTCTGCCGGAGAAGGGTAAGTGTTACAAATTTGACCGAATGACTTAATCTACATAAAAAATAATAATTGGATAATACACTTTACCTAGAAAAAAGAATGAAAATAATTATTGCAATTTGATTACAGTATTCCGATTTTTAGCAATAATTATTTAACACAGTCAATGCTAAATAATCTAGAACAGGGGTGGGGAACTTTTTATTCTCTAAAGGCATTCATTTTTGTGATTCTAAAGCCCAGAAATTTGCAGATTTCCCAAAATTACCAGTGTGAGACCTTTTTTTTTTCTTCCAAGGATTTTGACTTCGGAAATCCCAAGAATTTGCCGAAATTAACAGCGTGGCACTTTTTTTTTTTCAAAATCTCAGGAATTTACAAAATTACAGAATTGGCCAGAAGGCCGCACCAGAGTAGCCAAAAGGTCGTATGCGGCCTTACGGCCGCAGGTTCCCTACGCCTGATCTAGACGATTGATTGATGTTGTAATAAAAGAGACCGATTAAGATGACAAACAGTTAATACTTCTACAAAACCATCTGAATGCGATGCTCGTGATTTGGCTGAGCGATTTGACGAGTGGTTTTAAGTGAGTGAGTAAATCGAAACCGTTTCCATTTAGCACACCTTTGCTCACGTTTTTGACGTGTCACAACAGGCGTTTGATTAAAAATTAACTGAATTGCTAAGAAAAGCTTATATGCGTGTAGACCAGGCATGGGCATCCTTTTCTAGATCTGGGGCCAAATTATCATTCTGTCCCCGAGTCATGGGCGGGACCAAATTATTAAACATAATAAAATAATATTAAATTAAATAAAACACGTTGCTACTTCTTATATATTTTTTTTATTTATATAATGAACGACATAATATTAATATTATATACTGATTACAAAATTTTGTATGAAGATTGATCTTGTACTTGAATTACGAGACTATCAATATATTGGCGTTGGTATTACTTAACTATAATCGCATAGAATTTTAGAGATTTTCGTCTGTTATCCTCGTTCGAATTTTTGTTTTAGTGTGTTTCATCCTCGAAAAAAACTGTTAACATGTATATGTGCCGCCAAAAAGACAAATGATTTTTCTTGCAAATCCGCGAAAATTTGTATATTTTTCTTCCATCAAATATAATTTATTAAAATCTGTCTAAGCATTCTAAGCAATGTTGTCAAATTTTGATTTTAGCACTAAATCCCTCCCGAAGCTCAATAAGATCCAATTGTAAATTTGCTGGCACATTATTTACATCAGCATCTATCGCCAAGTATAGCGAATGTGGAGTCTTTGTTTTGGAAGTCGGCAAACCTCGTATCAAATTGCTCTATAAGTGCCTTCAGTTCATCTCCATAATAGTTATTTGTGTATCTATTACTTCGCCGAGATGAATCAGGGCCGGAAAAATAGCTCGGCGGGCCGGTGGTTGCCCGTATATGGTGTAGACGCTTACTCGGTCAATATTTTTGGCCGGCCAGTACTACTACAGTACTACTTTTTTTACACCAACTGAGTACAGTAGCCGTACTCAGTTGGTGTAAAAAAGCCTTAATGTTAAAAAGGGCACAGGAAAACAATGTTCAATTATTTTTATGAAACAGCAATTGCAGCAAACAAGATATCACTCCTAGCACCATATATTTACAGTAGAAAACACACTAGGCAGCTAGGCAGCAGGCAGACACTTTCAGCACCGAACGTGTAACGATTGTATTATTTCGATTGTGAAAATGTTTTCTTTTTAATGAAATATTTGGATTACAGCTAATGCCAATGCACCAAATATTTTAATCATACAAGAAAAACTCGATGAGAATTTATTGTAATTCACTCGAGATTAACACCCTTGTCTCAGGTCTCTAATTTAAATTGAAAAATCTTAATTTAATACTGACCTTACCGGGAATCGAACCCAGACCCACCTGGTGGGTAGAGCAAGCTCTAACCAACTAGACCACAGCGGGCAACAATCACATCATAGGGTTGGAATTTCAAGTACATTGATACTCTGTTATCTGATGATTCAAACAAGCTACATCTTATAGATTGCAATGCTTTTGTTGTACAAAATTTTATATCAGGAAAACCGAAAGGACAATGAAGACCAGAGTGTCAGAACACATGGCAGCTTTTAGATTGAAAAAAGACACGTCTACTTTTGCTAATCACTTAATTTCGGAAAGACACGTGTTCAATCAGGAACAAGGGATACAAATGTTGCACCCAAGTACGGACGCTCATAAGCTCTTTTTCCAGGAAATTTTGGAAATAAACAGCGCAATTGAACAGCCTTCCGATTTTAAATGAAATACTAAACATGCCGGGGTCTCCACTATTGTACCCTACATAAATATAATCATAAAACCTTTTTCGACAACCAAATAAATATAATTCTTAAAACTAATCACTACTCAAATCTGTGGGCATTCCCATGGGCTTATCCTTTTCGCCAGCAATGGCTTTAGACTCAATGATAAATTTATTTATTATATAAACACGAAACATTCATTTACTAAGCGTCAGTTCAAGTTCATCCGTGCCCTTGAACGCCTGAAGATGCCGAAAGGCGAAACCGGGTCGTTAGTGACAAAATCTGTGTGAATGTACATAATTTGTACGATTCAAATTCATATCTTGTTGTTTGATACCACTCTAAAGTTACGTCAACAATTTTGTAAAAATCTTAAGAATAATTTATATCTGTAGATTTACCAATCAATAATCAAAAATAAGTAAAGACAATGTCAACGAGTGATGTTAGTAATTTTGTTGTTCCAGTGGACCACCAAATAAAGCAGCGTTCCAAGAACTACTCGAGATCCTGATGAGTAAAGACGGCATACTCTTACACAAGACTCAAATTCCTCAATGCGCTATTCTTTCACCACAAATGTTGGATTTTGATGACTCTGACATAGATTTTTCTGAGGTAATCCTAATTTCTTCGTTTATTTGTTTTGCGAGACACTTCACTGTTTGTTTAAGGTAAGAGTAACGACATACAGTGGAACTCAGATTTTAACTCTCAATGTGTCATATAATATTAACAGCTTAACGACCGTGGACGCGTATTTGAGTCTTTGAAAAACAAAGGTTGCTGGTCAGCGGACACATATATGCGTATAGGTGAAGTATCTGGAAGTGAAGAAAATTAAATTTTGTAAAGATATCTCAATTTGCTTACAAATTATAGTGAATTTAGTAAAATTATAATTTTTGCGAATTTATCGCAAAATTTTATTTCGCCAGGTGAAATTTTATAAAAAAAACGTGCGGTCGTTAAGCTGTTAAGATATACACGTCCACTGATGAAGGGCAATAAAGATCAAAGCCTGAATTGAAAGTAAAAGATTCTTGACTAAAATAATAGTTAAAACTACTTAATTTAGAACCTTTTTTGTTGTAATCCATGTCCGCTCCCTATATGGAAGCGCTACAGATTTTTTTCAATGAGAACTGCCTGCTACTCATTTGCATAACTTGTGCTTAAAAAATGTGCTTAGTTACCATAATATATATTAAATATCATTGCAAAAACCTACTTAAAGAGTTCACTAATTATATGCACACATCATACATTACTATTATACTATTTTATTGCCCGCTGTGGTCTAGTCGGTTAGAGCTTGCTCTACCAACCAGGTGGGTCTGGGATTGATTCACGGTAAGGTCAATGTCATCAATTTAAATTTGTGACCTAAGACGTGGGTGTTTGTGATGAAAATATACCTCGAGTTGATCTCAAGTGATTTACAATAAATTCTCTTCGAGTTTTTCTTGTATGATCTTTCAACTTTAAAATATTTGGCGATCTGGCATTAGCTGTAATACAAAATATTTTACTTTATCTAAAAAATATTTTTTCTATAACTTCATTTACTTATTTATGTATGTTTATTTTCACAGAAATGGAATTTTGGTGTTGTTCTATGGTAACATATTTATTATATAATCTCTTGCAGTTTGTATGGAAAGATCTCCCAAATCGCAGTTTCTATAAACCTTTGTATGATAGCAGTCTGGAAGGGTTGATTGTTAAAATTGCACCGTCTCCAAATGCCGGTCCCCCGAAAGTGAATGCCAGTATTGACGATTCAGCCCTTAGTAGTAATGGTGATGCGTCACAGGACGCATCCATATCAAACGCCAGTCAAGAAGCGAAAGGTCTGGTGCAGCAAGCCTTAAAAGGAACTCTGAATGTTGCTCAGCAGCAGAGACTGTCAGGTTGCTTGGACCAGGATCCAAATGCTATTTATAAAATAGGCATTACACCTTCTCAGGTTTGTACCACAGTTTCTTGCACACATTTTAATTGATAATAAAAGTCTCTCAAAATTCATATACATTCTCATGTATTTAACCCTTTGACCGCGGCTAAGAATATAGAGAACAACGTCCATACGCGGCACCTTTTTGGCGAGTTTGTTGATACGATTTTCGACCATAAATATAGATTGAAATATTTTTATAAGTATCTAGATATGTTTATTGGCATCTATAGTATTTTTTTAAATTATGAAAAACATAATATTTACTATAGTTTCGGTCTAATGTTCGAATAATCATTCTTCATACAATTGTATCAAATCGCCACCATTGCTTACGGGAAACAGGGAACACTGCGCCGTCACCGCGCGTAAAATAATATTTACCGGAACGTAATATTTTTACTTGCACTCGCTCACTTACAAACGCGATAACCTTTTTATTTACCGTCAAACATGTTTTTGGACATAGTGATACGTAATGATATTCATTCAAGTAAATATAAAATGGTGAATACATAAATAATTTTCATGCAACAAATAATTGTAATAAAAAAATAAGATTTTACCATGAAAAGAGACTTCGATCAGCTGTTGCCACAGTAGTTTTTTTTCATAACGGAAATCTGCTGCACTGACAAAAATCTCGTAAAATGTTCATGTTTACTCACATTATTTGAAAGTATAAACGTACATATATTTACACTACACTAAAATTATAATTAGGGCTTTAATATAAACGAATAAAAGTCACTCTGAATTAATAGTTTATGTTTTTGTGATAGTTATAAAAACACGGATCCTCGCACAAAGCTACTTCGCATGTCACACACATTATTTTAGTCAATTTTTTTTTTTCTGACTCGTAACACATTTTACATCTTCGATAAATAGCTGTTCGCTTTGAATCACTCGTCAGAGGAATTTTCCGGGGCATATGTTTTAATATTTCACTTTTCAGTGATGTACTGGAACTCTGTGCAAGACTGGATGATGACACAACCGACCTTTCTACTGAAAATTTGTTAATAAGTTGTCGAATAACAATCAGCTGAAATTCGGCAATTCCATTTTTTTTGTCAGTTACATGTTTATATAAATAATAACTATTTAACAAAAATAGATCGATTATATGAAGCCCTACTTTCTTGTACCATTTTAGGGACTTCCGCATACATGAAAGGCTGCTTAGCATCATATCGCTTTTGTCAACGGTACCCATATTTTTATTATATTCCACAGCTGCTTGGGGTTTCGTCACAGGCTGGCCCGTGACTCTGTTAATTTTCCCAGTTGGGATTAAATTGTCCGAATGTAGGGTTGTTAACATATTGCCGAAGTAATCATTTAAAAGTGTGGTTATCACCGCTCCAGAAACACCAAATCGCCTACTATTTGTTATTTCGGTGCCATCACCACAATAAATTATGAAGTCGAGAATACTTCCGGTTTCTACGTCGCATAGGATAAACATCTTAATTCCAAACCTGTGACGTTTTGACGGAATGTACTGCTTAAATAATAATCTTCCTTTGAAGACGATAATGCTTTCGTCGATGCATAAATTTTTTCCAGGTTTTAATGTTTTCTTGAAAATGGTACGAGCATGGTCAATGAGAGCACGAATTTTGAACAACCTATCTCCGTAGATAGGTTGTTCTATGTCGCAGTAGTGCAGCATTTGGAGTATGATTTCATACCGATCTCTGGACATTGTCTTGCCGAAGATTGAACTTTTCAATAGAGGATCCGTGCTCCAGTGTTCTTCTATTGTCAAATGTTGATTTCTGGTCATCAATAGGCAGACTGCATAAAAAATGTACATTTCATTGGGTGTAGTGTCCTGCCATTTATGAATTCTTGAATTATCGGTGAATTCTTTGGTGGATTTCAGGTGACGACAATAAATATTCGTATAATTACTTATTTTACCAATAATTTCCATGTTTAGGAAATGTAAAAAAAAGTCCAAAATGGAAGAATCTCTTGTTAACCCAACTGATGAATCAATTTCTCCGGTCAAATTTTCACAATCATAAACTATTGGCACTGAAGGTCCACGAGTCCATGCTTCAAGTATCACTTCGATACTTTCTTCGGCTGTAGAAATTTCACCAGTCACCTGGGAAGTAACTTCTCTCGATGGTCCGGCACTCCCTATAGTGGCGGAAGTCCCAATATCCGTTGCTTCAGCGGCCTCCTCAATGTCTGAATATAAACTAGCTTCATCCATCGGAACATTTTCAGTATCACTTTCTATTTCAAAGTCTGAATCCAACATATCCATAATTTCGTCAGTAGAAGAATCACGGTACGCCATTTTGACGGTTTCAATTTACACAAAACAAAAATATAATTAGCCCGAAACACAAATCAAGATCGATATTATAGTATAACACTTATAGATTAAATACAATAAAAGATATCCACAATTGCGTAATTTTAAAACCGACCGACTCGCAAGAAGCAGAAATGCCCACTGGTGTTGTTAAAAAGTAAAATGATCAACAAAGGATTGGGACAATAGGACTCATTGCATCAGAAAGTAAAGCAGATAGAATGAGACGACATCCTTTACCAAACTCTTTCTTAATTTCTTTAGTATTTGTTTCTTTCTATATTTACAAGTTACAGCACAATTGCACCCCCATAAACAATGTTGCTTTCAAAAGTATATGTAGCTATATTTGTACACTCGCGGTCGAAGAACGCAATTAGTTTACTTCAAGTATTTTTTTTATGGGTTGAGTAAACTGTATTAAAAAAATATTATTACTACATATATTATTACAAAATCAATTCCCTAATTCAAAAAAAGATACATCAATTATAAAAGGCAGTGCAAAAAATAACGTTTAAATTTTTCGTGTTGCGGTTTTATTGACCGCGAGTGTACATAGATATGTACGTTAACGAAAAATACAAACTGTTAAAATAAGCAATTACCTCAACTTTCTAAAAATATCTTTCACAATCCCCAGCCAGATATTGTCCTTTTATTGCACTCATCACTCAAACATGTCATCCCTAATTTCATGGAAATGGTGGTAAAACTTATATTATTGTTTGATAATAGTTTTATAACAGAATTTCATTGAGTAAACGAGGTTGAGAGGCACTGAATTGTTTTTTTTCCCAGTTTCATTGAATAACAGAATGAGCCCCACAAGGACACATACATAAATAAGATAAATGCATTTTTTTGTTTCAAAAGACATCTCTGTTGACATTTTGGGCTAAAATGATTTCTAGTTAACAGTGGTTGAAAAATACTCCGAAATATGTTTATGAATACCCTAATGAACATCATTCTATATGGGACTAGATTTGTGTCAAAAATTGAAATCCTTTGTTTATCAAATATGCCAAACACGGGCTGCAAATTATCCCACATGTGTTCTCGTTTACACCAATATTACATAAAAAATACACGAATTCCTTTCAAATATTATATAAGTAGCTAGATGTTTGTAAATATCTTCAAATGACGTATTTGAAAAAAATATTGATTTAGTATTTGACGATTTATCAAAAAAAAATTGCGATCTACATGAAGTATTTTTAACTGCTGGAATCTATTTTTCATAGCAATAAAAGTATTTTATCGAAATCGGTTAAACAACTACAATTATTAATTAATGTACAACTATTAATTACATTATTTAATTCGGATAAACAGTTTTCAATTTAAAAAAAAAATCAATTAGAAAAATATATACTTATAAATATTATGCATCGGCGCATGGTTAATACAAAAAAAAATACATCGACAAGCGCCGCCATATTGTGGGCGTATTATTGGTAATTTCGTAGGTGTTCACGGAATTAATATTTTAGCTGGTATGGTTATTTTTTCTTGTGAATCTAATAGATGGCGTTGGTAATATACAATATTCAGTAGCATATTCAAGTGATTTGAGTTCTAAAACACCTATAATAGCTGAGATATTAAGGCTCAAATTCCCGTGCACGCTCATGGCTGCTATGGCAGCCATACGCGTATGAGGCATGTCAGCTTGGGCTGCTATAGCAGCCAGCCGCGGTGAAGAGGTTAAAGAATCCATTCTCTAAAAATATCCAGGCTTTCAAGGAATACACTGCACTGTGTCTTATGGAAAGAGAATGGAATCCTATTCATAAAAGCTTTTTTAACTTCTTTATTTTATTTATCATTCCTCACACTAGTGCATGCAACCAAGTCTTGAGGAATTTCTTTCCGGAACACCTGGAAAAACTTTGAACACGAATAATGTTGTTATGCTTCGAAATATACCTAGTGAGAAGAGTGTGAAGCGTAGCGGGTGTTAGTGAGTACAGTGTTGAGTACCCTAGGCCAAGGGTCGGTAAACTACGGCTCTTCAGACATCAACTCTTAAAAATATCACGTTTTTTTTACCCTAAAAATCAATATATGTATGTATTCCATATTTCTGGCTCTTATACTGTTGCTATTGTTTCTATAACAACTTATCTCTTCTCACTTGAAAGCTTGCCGACTCCTGTTCTAGGGAATATATATATAAAAAAAACAGTTCAACACCTTCAAGTCGAACATAATAATTTTTGTATTCACTCTACACATGTTCATTAGGTTGGTGTTAAACAAAACCAATATCATAATACAGTAAGGTGGTCAATTTTCAGATAACTTTTGATCATAGAAGCTTAACGAGTAACAATATTTTTTTTTGAGAAATATATTATAAAATAAGTTTTAATATTTTCAGCTACCGGAATTGGTGGAAAATAATCCCTTGGTGGCGATATCCGTACTATTGAAATTAATTCATTCTCAGCAGATAACGGAATACTTTAGTGTTCTTGTCAACATGGAAATTTCTTTGCACTCTATGGAAGTTGTCAACAGGTAAGAAAACATTATTTTTCCTTAATTTTTAACGCAATACGCAGTAATATGCTTATTTTTGTCTGGCGAATTTCTAAATGATAAAAAAGGCAGCACCTGTCGTTCACTTTTCTAATTAAAAGATTTAAATGTTCCTAGTTCTTAATAAAAACATTTCCATGTAGGGCTTCTAACAACAAATCCTCTATTACGGTTGTCTCAAACAGTTTCCAATAAAGTTTTAATACCAATTTTGTTTAAAATCAGACGGTCTACACCCAATTACAAATTAAATTTAAGATTTCGACTGATGGTCCTGTGTGGAATTTCAATATAAATTGTGGAAATTTTTAAATTAATCGTCGTCGGAGAGGTCAGGTTTTCAAAAAATGACACCAACATATTTTTTTCAACGTAGTAGTGAAAAATTTTCTTTTTATTTGAGTATTACATAAATATCCTTATAGATTTACTTTCCTTTACAAATACTGTTGAATCCTGCCTAGATTGTTCACTGAATATAAGCTAATGACTTGTAGAAGTAACCCATTTGGAATATGTAAATAAAAACTTATTCTGTTGCAGATTAACGACATCTGTAGATTTACCCGTCGAGTTCGTTCACCTGTATATTAGCAACTGCATATTGACATGTGAGGCAATAAGAGATCGCTACATGCAGAACCGCCTTGTCAGGCTAGTCTGCGTCTTTTTACAATCGCTCATTAGGAACAAGATTATTAATGTTAAGGTGTGTATAGTATTCAGTTTTAAAATTATTTTTTCAATCAACAAACGTGTGACAGGGATAATGAAGCAGTGTTTAGATTTTTGTTTGAATCTGTGAAAACAACTGAAGACATTTTGGCTACAGACCAGACACTTTATACCGATGATGGAATATTTAGTGATGAATAGGTTTATATAAAAATAACATTCACAACTGAGAATAGACCTTTGCCTATCTGAGGGGTTAACGTTACGATTTATTTTCAGGATCTATTTATTGAAGTTGAAGCGTTCTGTGTTAACTTCAGTAGAATCAGAGAGGCAGCTGCCTTGTACAGACTACTGAAGCAACTGGACACTGGTGATGGACCGAACACACAAACGGCACAAAAGAATGAAAAAAATGAATTATGATTAATAAATTAAAAGTAATAAACAATGATTTTATCTTTTACTTACACACACTTTTACAACACTAGTTGATCATCATCTACTAGCATAAGATAAATTACTACACATGGCATTTGTGTGTTTTTTGCACGTTATTTATGGTGGTAATATGCATTTAAGAGTTATTGTAATTACTGTAATGAAAATATGTTTCAAACTGGTATATTAAATTATATACTCAAATTTAAAAAAGGGGACATATTAAGAGATTGGCGGAAGAATTTAAGAAGATTGTGGTGGCCATATTCTCCGAAAAGAAAGCACACGTGGACCAACGAAGGATGAGGTTTGGCTTGGGAAAGATTTTTTTATTGATGAATTTGCAGCGAAAATCATTGATGAGTATAGAGCGACCACTAAGCTATAAGACTGGATAAGAAATAAAACTCAGGACATACATTTAATGTTGGTGTCATATATTATATTATCAATTTGTTTTAGATTCCGTACAAAAGTATGATTGTGGAAATATTTTCCTTATGTAAGTTTATTTCTAAAACCAGATCGTTACATTCAATGTATAAATTTGAAATTAATGAAAGGATATTTTTTATAAATAAAACTTCTAATTATTGATATTTCATCATAAGTTCAGTTTAAGTCAAAAATGAGTTCAATGAAACTAAACCATGTCAAAAAAAATCAACAGGATAGCCAACAACTTGCAGAAACTGTCTCTATTTCAGCACATTACCACATTTCAGCTATGTTGTGGATTAATGTTCCAAAGACACTTCTGGTAGTTTAAAAGTGCTTAACGCTGCTGTATTAAGGGGTATGCCCAATAGAGCTGTATATTCGTAGTGGATATAACGTTGTTATAGTTTCGGTACATTATTGTTTTCAGGTTTCAAATAAATGTAGTATCAATTTACTTATTATTATTGGTGTGAACAGTAAAAAAAATACAACAAATCATATACTTATATTTAAATGACATGAAAGAAATCCAATCTAATAGATATTAACAGTTTATAAGTAAACTGTATTACAGTGTATTGATTAAATTGAACTTAACTCGCTAGAACCTATTATAATAAGGTGTTTAACATAGCGAAGTGTTTGACAGGAACTTTGTACTATCTTTTATTGAAATATATAAATTAATAAATCTCGATTCTATATATGGATTCTTTTTTCATTTTAAGACAGTATATCTATATTGTGACACTTAAGTGGATATTACATGGTGATTCTTTGTGTTATATCCGAGGTCTAGTGAAAAAAATAGTACGTATTATATAAGTGTACTGTGTTTCTCCCCCTACATGTTGTATTCTAGTAATATAACTATCTATCCGGCGCGTTTGAGTAACATAACAGCCCACAATTCCTTCTCGGTGGCGGCCTTCATCATTTGGATTTATGCGGACATATGAAACAAAATTTTGATCATACAAAACAAACTACCCGCACACAAATCAATAAAAACATTCGAAGAAATTATATGAACTTCAAAGTGATGGTTTCTAGAGAAGCTAAATCAACTATTTAAACTCGTTTTGGTATTTTTACTTTAAATCTTGCTCTCAATAAGTAAATGTTATATTGAGGTTAACACAGTAAACATGATGTTATTACTTTATATCACTCAAGTTGTTAACATTGTTTGGACATACATTCTATTATAATGTGTTTCCATGTATTTTTTTTCCTTTTACAGTCAAGTCATGAAATATGATTTATTTTATGGAAAAGAAACATATTTTCAGGACACTGACACACTCAAACATACAGAATTTCATAATGAACGATCTGGATAAAATTAAAGTTGAACAAGTTTTATAAAATTTGTATAAGTAGACCCTGACTGACATTAGAAGGATGAAAAAAGAAATATTTCAGTCTAAGAAAATCGAAATTGTAACATTTCTGTGTTTCTTTTTCTGGTTTTTTCAATTGAGTTTTCTTGTGCCCGTCAGAATATTACAGTATTGCTGCAATACTTTTCACATACTATTACATTCTCTTATGTTTATCTCAACGGATAAACTTTATAAAATGCAAGTTGTGTAAAATTACAATAATACGTAATTCTAAAAATCAAATCTTGAAATTAGACAATAAGTATTGAAAGGAATTCTTATATCGATACAAAAAAAATAACCTAAAACTTAATAATAAGGAAGGTTCAAGTACAAAAACAGTTATGTGTCACTCATTCAGAGTTCATCTGAATATAAGGCAGGTAAGAAAGTTTTCTCTTGAACAAATTTGTATAGAGAAAATGTGGAATCTGTACAAACAATTTTATTTTATTTAATGTACAGTATAATACTTTTCCACAAAGAATTAAAGGTTACAAAAAACTATAAAGTGAACATTTTGAATAATTGCAGAAATGTCATTGTGATTCGAAGTTTTGTATACAATAGATAATTGGATTTTACACAGTAGAGTCAAAGTTCTTCTGATTGCAACATTGGCATAATAACCTTTTTTTAATTTGACAAGAAAATTATACCATAGACACACAGCAAGGACAGAAAAAAAAGTTGGCGGTGTAAGATTCAAAATGGTTAGTAAAAAAAGTTTACAATCGGATGAATACAGTGATATTACAATGTTATAATCTTCTAATATTATTTTTAGTCACAGAATAAATGATAACACATAACTATTTTTGTTTCAGCTGACGAAATGTTTTATGAATAAAGTCATTTGGTTTCAGTTTGTAGAACTTTGAACATATAAATAATCTTTCATGGACATCTGTTAATTATTTAGGTTAATGTTTCACCTTTCGTCACCTGTAATAAAATCAATATTACATTAAATGTATTAAGCTTATTCACTACAGTAGGGTTTCCCAAACTATGTTCCGCGGAGCCATAGTAGGTGTTCCGAAAAAAAATGGAATGGTTTTATAGTCTACAGTTTAAAAAAATCTTAAAAATACAGCTAAGTGTTCCGTTATATTTTCCGGACTTGCGAAGTGTTCCATTCAAGAAAATGTTTGGGAAACCCTGCACTACAGCATGTCATAATAAATAATTCAACACATTGATCCCAAATAAATTTAATCTAAAACGAATGTTTTTAAGTTTTATTTGATGAAGATATACTATTTTTATTTTGATTTCCAGTCATCCTATATAAAAAAAATCACAGTAGGCGTGCTTGCTTGCGCTGCATAATGAAAAACAACTCAAAGCAAGGTCTTCCTTGATGATTCAAGTGTTCAAGATATTTTCAATTCAAAGTCATTACAAGGATCATTAAAGTCTTCTAGTTTTATTTAAAGTATTTGCATTATAATTTATTTTTTACACCAAAACTAAAAGTCTCAGTAAGAACAGGATTTTCAATTTCTATTTGAAGGCATGGGTGTTTGTGATATCTACAATTTTCTTCCTACTCTTCAAATTCTTAAATATTGTGGTGTAACGAGAATGGTTAGTTAACTTCTATTAATACTACATTCTTCAAAACAGAGAGGATGATTGAGTAACAAACAGTTCTCATAGAAAAAAAGTATTCCTGCTATATCTTAAAATTGCTATTCTCGCGCACATACACTTATTTTATTTTGGACAGTCTGAAATACTCAATGGGTGATTGTGATCAAAATAAGTGTTATGCATGTGGGAATAGCACCACTGATTGCTTAGAAGCAAGCACAAGTATTGTGTTAAATGGGTTTTAAGTTTTAATAAATAAAACAATAATTTTATGGTGAATCAGAGAAGTGTACGTACTATTTACAATTGTTGATAAAATGACGAATACTTACACATGCTTCCAAATAATCAATTCTTCTTTCTAATGTTGTCAACTTTTCATTCAAGACTGCTAATCGGGATCTACACGATAAATCTGAAAAGAGTTTATTAGGTTTTATTACATTAATGAACGAGTAAACCCTGTAGAGATCTATATGATTGTATTGGTGAGCAAGCAAGTGTTTGACAGGAAGCCGGAAGAATCAGAATATTGTGGAATTGTTATTATACTCACCGAAAGAATTCAGGAAATCGGTAATTTTTTTTATGCTCCCTGTGATTACTTCAATGTATTCACGGTTTGCCCAATCTTGTTGAATTTGTTTCTGTATCGTTTCCCTATCTCTGTTGGGTGTCGTCATTTTGGGTTTGTGTGACTTTCATTCGATAACAAATTTGATCTCATTCTGACATTTGAGACAGATGTTGCAAGTGTTGAAAAAAACATAGACAATAACACTATTTATATAAGGTAAAAATATCAAAGTAGTTATACGATAATTTATGTAGAGCAGGGGTTCTTAACCTGTGCTGTGACGGGTGCACTTGAGATTTTGGAGAAAAGTGGCGGGCGCAGGTCGGATTTTTAAAAAACCAGATTTACATACATAGTATTTTAAAGAAATATAAATTTATGTGTGAATTTTATTATTGTTCCCTTAGCTGCCTTAAAATAACATGGATATGGTTATATTTTTGCGAATTCAATAAATCTATTAAAAATAATTGTATTAAAAAAGATAATGGCTTTTTAAAATTTTATCTGATACTTTGCCGGGCACGGGGTTAAGAACCGCTGAT
Source organism: Himalopsyche tibetana (assembly GCA_030503985.1). Classification (NCBI taxonomy): domain Eukaryota; kingdom Metazoa; phylum Arthropoda; class Insecta; order Trichoptera; family Rhyacophilidae; genus Himalopsyche; species Himalopsyche tibetana. Next base: position 5,871,414 of record JAPJYX010000015.1, read on the forward strand.
GTAGAGGATATTATGCTTTTCTAAGCAATGAACATTGTAAAAAGTTTTTTTCAACAATCTCAAGTTGCTCTTTAAGAGCTTTTGAAAATGTAGGCATATGGGCATCAAACTAAAAGCTATCTTAAAAAACTGATGAAGATATAAAGTCGAAATAGCTGTCAACCAATTTATATATTTTTTTATTAGACTAAACAAACTTCTTTGATAATTTTTACCTAATAAAGAAATTTAATGTTTTTCTGTGTGTATCAGAATATTAAAAGATCAGTTTACATTTTACATCAAATTTGATTTCTGTGAGTAGGTGAAACAGAGATTCTATGTTTTGAGTTTAATGTAGTGGCTTTACGATTTTTACAAGAATTTACTCCATACATGACAAAATTGTTACATAATTGAATAGTTCTGAAATTTGGAAATCCTATAGAATAATAGTGAAGCATGTTCATTTAGTTTTGTAAACAAGCATTTGTTGACTGTTGGCAGCTAAACATGAGTTAAAACGATTATTTGAGTTTGTCTAATGCAGGTGTGGGTAAGTATATGATCTGTGGTGGGTAAACTGCGGCCTTTTGGCTACTCTGGTGCGGCCTTTTGGCCAATTCTGTTATTTCGTAATTTCCTGAGATTTTGGATTTGAAAATTCCTGGAAGACCTAAAAAAAAGGTGCCACGCTGCTAATTTGGGCAAATCTGTAAATTATTGGGTTTTTCGATGTCAAAATCCTTGGAAGACATAAAAAAAACAAAAGGTTTCACGCTGGTGATTTTGAGAAATCCGCAAATTTCTGGGCTATAGAAATTGGCATGAAATTGTTTCCGGCCAAAGATTCCCTAGTCAATGTTTACTGCGGCTTTATGTCGAATAAGAAAAATGAATGGGGCCTTTAGAGAAGAAAAGGTTCCCCACCCATGGTCTATCAAAATCTCCATATACAACGACCGTGGACTTGGACGTGGACCGTGGTCTTTGAAAAACAAAGGTTGCTGGCCGGCGGACACATATATGCGTATAGGTGAAGTATCTGGAAGCTAAGAAAATTGAATTTTGTAAAGATATCTCAATTTGCTTACAAATAATAGTGAATTTAGTAAAATTATAATGTTTGCGAATTTTTCGCAAAATTTTATTTTGCCAGGTGAAATTTTATAAAAAAAACGTGCGGTCGTTAAGCTGCTAACACTCTAAAAAAGTGATACTATGAATATTTGTGAAATGACAGCTGAAATAATTTGCTAACCATGTTTCATTTCTACATTGAAATTTTTCAAAATAGTTAATCATGTGCATAATTTTTCTTACAACTGACTTTTTATTATAAATGAAGTCTTAATTTATGGTCTGTTACGACTTTTTATTTAAATTCATTCAAAAATATTAAAATATCTGAAGTAACATTTCAATTTAACTAAAGGTTTCTAACTTTAGCCTAATGATGTCAGTATCAATATTTTTTCCTATTCCCATATATTTTATTTCTGCATAAGTTGTTCCAAATATTTCTCCAAGTTTCAGCAGTGCGTAGGAGTAAAACATTTGGGAAACATTACTTTAAATCATAACTCGAAGACCTTTTCAAACAAAAAAATAATATGCATCAGGTATGGACTTGTTCTTGGCTAGATTTTTATTTTGATTGACGATTAGTATGGTAGATCGGCGTTTTCTACTTAGGGTTTATGTGATACCTATAACCCAGATAATGTTTTAATTAAGTCTCATACCTAAGGTCCAAAGTGATACTAGAGTCGGAGTCATAGTGTAAGAGAAAATTGGGGTCATAGTAGGTGGGGTTCTTCTGATATTCAAGGGATATTGACTATATTTAATTAGTAAATACTATCAGGAGTCACAAGGAAAATGATGGGAAGTAATCAAAACAATAGTTTTCATTTACAAATTTTATCAATATAAAAGTGGTCTTCCGATACAGTATTTTATAAAAAAATATTTATAAATTAAATGCAAAGAACCACTCATTTTAAAATATAATAGAGATAAAATAATCGATTGGTTAATTAATTCTTATCTACTAAATAAATGTCCTTGTATTTATAATGAGAAAGAAATACAAAGTCATCATGAAACATTACATATATTTATGGATGCACTACTGAATCATTAACTTTTATAATAATGGTTTTTATTCATTTAAAAATTATTTCATGTATGAAAAGAATATAATTAAAGGATATGGATTATTGAAAACAAAAAATATGTTTAATCCTGCAATACATAAGGAAGTTTATGTCCGTATTGTCGTTTTAAAATTTACAAGTTCAATTTAATTCACACCCTTTTTGTCCACTCCAATTTGGATTGCTAAAAGAGTATATCAATAGATGTTGTTTATTAAGAACTGGAGAAGCTCAACTTCTCTTCGGTGAGAGTAAGGATATAATGATGGGGGTTTTGCATATGTAAAGCTCAAAGATTTACAATATGTATGCTTACAAAGCAATTGGTCTGAGTGGTTGACAGTTATAATTTTAAGAACCAATGATGGTAAATGTATACGATATGTATATTTTTGTAAATAACATAATATTAGTGAAAAAACATAAATTCTTAAAAATAAAGATTAGATCCTATAATCCAGGTTCTACTGCAACATTACATCGCTATACGTCTTTGGAAAAAGAAGATATGACAATTTTGATGATTTTTTTCTTATAAGATGGTAAATGGATACATGTTAATTGCTCTGTAAAATAATACTGTTTGGTAGTTAGAGACAAAGCAAAATTTAATAAAACATTCCTTCTAGGCTTTGTTTAAATTTATAATTATTATCTTTAGGCAAGTAATCTGAAAAGTTTCTCTTATTAAACAGTATTTTGATTAATTCCCTTTATCAACAGTCAATATTTTTTCTCAAACATATGGCTTACTTGTATAAGTTTGTCAATTTGTATCATCTCTACTAAATAGTAAGGGGGATTGGTAGCATCATTTAATACCTCTTACTACCGAACATCAAAGAAAGGTATATCAAGCCAACATGTTACATAAACTACATTAAGAAGTGTCTTACGTAAAATGTCAAAAATGACACATCGGCTCTTGCCAAAGAGGCACAGATTTATATAATAGTATTTCAAGATATTCTTTATCTTTCGTGATAGATAATTATAACACAACACAACAATAAAGAGGTTCGCTTTTGAATTACAACCTCAAAAGATTAACATAGTAATTATACAACCAAACAATAAAAAAATAATTGATCTGAAATTAAACACCTAATTCTGTTGCTTAGTGGTGGATGAGTTTCATGAATACAGTGTTAAAAAGCCACTGTATAATTGGATAGATTGCTTAAAACTGAATTCAGAATCAATCTTAATTCTATTGTTTATACTGCTAACGGTCTCTCAAAAGTAATCTTTACACCAAAGTGTTAAACTGTTAATTGACCATTTTTTCAGTTTTTAAAAAATTGAACAGATTTGACTGAATGGAAGATTTCAAATATTTGTTTCTTGAATTATAACTTATTTCAATTTATTGTGTTTTCAAGTAAAAAAATAATCTAAATATCCAGCGGTGTCGATAATATTATGGAGATTCAAGAAATATTGAAGTCGTAGATTTTTAGCACAGTCAAAAATATACATTTTTATGGATTGTTTTCACGAGTTGAAGAATCGTATGTGTATAAATAGAATTAGATGTTTGCTATATCTTGTAACATCTTCTCGAGAGATAACTGAATACATATTTTAGATAAAAATAAATTGCAAGTTATAATTTAAAAATAGTTACATTCAATTTTTGTAAAATAAAAAAAACTAAAACAAAGAGAAGAAACAATCAAAAACAATTTTTAAGACCCACATAAATCAAGAGTGTTATCTGAACTTAAAAATGCAGATTTAATGCATTCAGACACTCGCGAAAAAATTATATACAGTAACAGTAAGTTCTCGATTTACTCGAATTCTTCGAATTTTTTTTGAATTTGGTTTCAATGCGCATGTGTTAAAATAATTTATTATCGAGTCAATGTATCACAGAGAAATATATTTAAAAAGAATTACCAACGAAACACATTTAGACAGTCAACAACAACTCTTGATGGACAAAACGGCAAATCTAGAAAGAGTATGACATCTATTAAGGTTTGAAAACTATTGGTGATACTAGGAATGAAATTTCAATATCTTCCATGAATAACATATAATAATAAACTCATTCTCCAATTGGTCTGGGATAGTATGATATCTGAAGAATTGACAGTTATTAGCGATCTAGTTAAAATGACCAAAGAACTGGAAGTAAATGTAGAAGAAAAGGATTTATTTAATTTAATAAACAGCAGTTAATAAAAAAAAAAAAAATGGGTGTTTTGTTAGCTTTTGTACAATATGTATTTAGGTATGTATCTGAATAAATAATAATTTCGTTTTGTATGTATGTCCATTTATATTTCACCTATCTTTTTAAAATAATCATTATTATTTAAAAATATGCTTGATTTAATGTTTTATTTGACTTCGAAACAAATTAATCACATAAGTCCAGGACTTACTGTTTACATGTCCCGAAACATTATGGTTTACAGATGTATGTATTTTACATCGGCAATATTGTATTTCGGAAAATTGAAAATATAAAAAAAAACACATGCTCATGAAACCCACAATTATTGGTTGTTTGATAAGATTGTCTTTTTGGTTAGTAAACTGTGTAAATGAATCAGGCTAAAAGAAAGGCTAAAAACTGTCATTCACTGTTGAAGAAAACTTTCAACTATGGAAAATTATTTAATTTGTAAATGGAAAATTGCCATTTTTCATGTCGTATTCATAAAAACTTATAAAAACATTGAAAATATAAGCCGCAACCATAACATTACTTCCGAAAACCGATGGTAACATTTATATGAATGAATATTTATGACAAGCATCTTTCAAGGTGTTCTTCCAGCAGCTTCAGAGATCTGTATGATCTATCGCACATGGGACAGGAAAACTGCGCAGGCGGGGGCGACTGTTCCTTCTGATCGATCACGAAAAGCACAAATATATCTATTATCAATAGTAATCTAACACCAAGCAAAAAATGAAGAAATCACAATAACTAACAAACCAATGCGGAATGAATTAAAGGATATTGCAAGATCACTTTGGGACATGGACATTCAACCTGATTATACATCAACAAACATCCCACAACAAACTTTTAATTTTGGTTTTTCAATTTTGGTCATTTTGTAAGAAAGTGAGAAAACATGATTTTCTAATAATTTATTTTTACTAAAGCTTTATAGGCCTACAGTCGAGTGGTCCACATTTTTTGATTTGAATTTCAGTCAAACAGTTTCATAAATTTATCTTTCAATATATTGTTGTCTGAATTTCAGAATGCCTAATACAGAGCACTAAACAAACTATTTATCCTGTTCTAACTATCCTCCTGTTTTAACTCACTCTGCAAGTGAGAAGTTTCTTGATTGAGTATCAAGCAGTAGAATAATCCATTGAAATAAACTCCATTTGGAGTCCACTCACTACACATTAGGAACAGAAATGGTTACAGAAGGCTTCTATGTATACATGCAAATTCTAAGCTTGTATTTTCCTTTTCTGTAAAATGACCGCAAGTGAGACACTGTTTTGTTCATAAGGAGTGTCGATATTTTGAGCCGACTTAATAAAAACATTCTCACATATTTTGATTAAAACTAGTTCAAAAGAATTTTCATTTTTTTTATACGATTCGGTGGTAGCTTTGAGGAAGTTCAATTTGATAAATGGTCATAGTATTAAAGATATATATACCATTAAGAAGCATGTGTAAAGGTTACAAACAATTAGATGTATGTAACACAAAATATTCCTACGATTTTAATATATACAATGGACAGGGTGAATTTTAATTATAAGCATTTATATTTCGTTTATCACCAATAAAACAACATATCAACACAAATAATAGATTACATGAAAGAAAAGTGAAGTTACTCGGTTGTTCTTTCTTCGCGATGTATTCATCACTTCATTAAAAAGTTCCTCGACACTTTTCGAGATTTACAGACATTTAATACTTATACCACATGTCAAAAGGTGACTGTTCGTCTATCCATATCCAGTTGGTATCCTGAAATAAAATATGACAAGTCGTCAGCAAGAATAGCTTCCGTAATTCGTGCTGATAAGATTTGTATAGAAGTTCATATCAGGTATGTTAGGTCATTAATAAAATTGGAAAAAATCAAACAATGAAAAGGTTTTAGAGCAATGCTTCCTAACAGTATTTAAGCCGTTGCTTTATAGCACTAAAATTACTCAAAGTCCCCCACCAAAAGAAAATTAAATTTCAATATTACACCACTGTTTATATTATTAAAGTGACGAATTTATTGAAATAAAGGCCAAATTATAATGAAGTGATTTTCATGCAGAAGAACAGATGAAAGTTTTAGAGTTATATAGATATTTAATTATACTAAGATTTAAGTACTATCCACTCATTCAGTTCTAGTTTTTCGCACACAGGCACAAAAAGCCTCGAGCCAACCCTGTTTTTGTTGATATGAAATTAAAAATAGCTTAGATTATCCCACGTATTGTGTTACTAACTGGGATACGTGTTTCGCCTCTTTCATCCTCAGACAATCTTACTTTCACAAAGCTTGTTTAAGTATCTTGTGACGTGATATATTATAAAAATAAAAACAGGAAGCAAGGAGGGGAGGATGGAAAAAAAACAAACAATAATGATACTACAAATGACATTTACATTACAAAATGATTAACTAATGAGTTGCATCAATTTAGTAGGGTTAAACCCATTGGAAATAAATTTAGCAGACATGCAGTCTGTCCTATTTAGGATATTATTTAATACGGGCATACCGTTTGTGTTGATTTGCCAAAAGTATTGTTAGATATTCAAAGTTAAATTAAAAATAGCAAATAAAATTGTGAAACTAAATACTGCTATGTTTACCGTACTATTATATACCGGACTAATTGAGGATGAAGGTAGTCCGGATAAAGAAAAATCCGGTATATAATAGTATAATAATAATTCTAAGAACACTTTATGCAATACATACTCTTATTTTTTACGGAAAAATACATCTATTGTCTTTTGGGTAGCGTTTTGTTTACATTCTTGTAAAATACGTTCATAACACCCAACACTGTTTTTAATTGTTTGAGACACGGTCAAGACACGGTCATCATTATTGTCTATACTCTGCAATATGTCCAAACCTGAATAAATTCGCGTTATAGTGGAACCGCGCTTAACGGGGTCGCGCTAAGCGGGGTATTACTGTATTTATATTATTTGTAAATTAACAAAAATATGTATATATCGCACAATAAACGCAGCGTTAAACGCCTGGCAAAAGTGGTGGGATGGATCACCGATAGGCCATCGCACTTATAAATTCTATCCTTCTATCAAACAGTGAATGGAGGTAACGCAAGGACTCAACTCCTCCTATTGGACTAGCCAATTCAGTACAAGACATGGCAGTTTCACTGCCAAGCTCTTTAAGCTTGGACGGAGAGACACAGGGACAGATGCTGATCACATCCTCTGGGATTGTCCTATCGTGAAAAATGAACACGAGGAATTGATCAAATCAGTACAACCAGCGGTCGGACCTATATGCCACCTAGTCTTGGTGGCTACCAGGGCAAACTTTTTAGAGTATACTAAATTTACAATCTCATACAGAGAAAGAATCGAGATACACTCGTAGAAACTCGTAGACAATTTTATAGGGAAATTTTTCACACACTAAAATGCAAACCGCCAAGACTTGGTCAATTGCTACTGAGAAAATCCTAGCACACAACTGAATAACGCATAATGTTCGTTACGCCACGGGAAACGTCTGTCGGACACAGATATACAGCCGTGGCGGGTGGTGGAGGGAATTGCATAGTTATATAATATTAAACAGAAAAATCCTTCCTGGAATTAATGTCAATAGATAATCACATACCAACAGATTAATTGAAAAAAGATCTAGATCCCAAAATGCGAAATGCAAGCTTCTGAGCTCAAGTCTTTGATGTAATGATGGTAAATTGATAAAATTCTTAAATACATTTTATTTTATCGCACAATTTATTATCCTTTTCAGATTGACTACACTCACTCACAAGGGGTTAAAAAATAGCAATTATATTTAAAGGATATATAAATATTATTGAAACCTTTTCGGGATTGTCTTAACTATGAACACATGTATTTTTGTTCGCTTATATGCACTCACTGAGAAGAGATAGGCACTATATAAACACCCAAAGGTGAAATTACAAAAATACAATTACAGGATTTTACAGTGTTTGAAAACATCAATATAATGCCATTTTCACGTACACAGTATTTATCTCCAGAAACCTCGAAGAGTTAACGAAACCAAATAACTGAATGATTGGTATCTGGAAATAGTAAGCGTTTTTGAGCTTAAACAGTTTTTAACAATATTGCTTCGGATGTTGACATATTCCACGAGGACGTGGGTGAGTTCCGACGAATGCTATTTTTAAAGTAGTTTGTCGGAACTCATTCAGTTAACTTCTTTGCCAATTTGAATTTTTTTTTTCTACTGCTTTTTAATATTGAATTGTATTCTTTTTTCTTCATTGTAAAAGTTTAAAATTTATAAATCTTTTGTAATGTTCATGTAAAAAATAAAATGAATAGTACAATATTGAACGTCCTCATGAATTATTTTGTCTATGCCATTGATCCACATAGGCTGATATTCTACTTGGAGATGAAGGTCTTCCGTGTAGAGTTATATACTGACGCGTGGGCTCACGACGGGTACTCCTTCGCCAGTTTTCAGTCTACTTTCAGCATATCGGAAATTAAATAAAGTTAGTTTTCGGCCAAGGCGTGAAAATAAAGAAGCTGTATTCATTGCATTGCATTTATAGCTAAGCAAAAAGTGATTTTTGACTACTTTTTGTTCACTGTTGTTGAAGCCATTTCTTACACCCTTTTTGACGATTTTACTACTTTTAATTAATACTTAATAGGCGGGACACGGCAAAAGCCGTTTTTAGCGTACTGTCGGTAGAATACAGATCACGGCATACTACGTTTTTTTATATCGTCGCTTGTTTGCGGGACACATAATATCACGGGTTTGTTTGTCGGCGTTAAATAAAATGCCGCAACTAATTAAAATTAGTCCTACTTCTTTGCTAGATTATAAGGGTGAAAGTTTGAGCTAAGAAACAAAAAATCAACTGTGTTATAGATTTATTTTGCGATCTCCATTGCTAGTTTAGATTGAGTCATTTAACGAGTTGGACTATTTTTCATACCGCTTGCATTATTGTTTCGTATTTTATTATTCGAATATATTATTACCATTTTATGAGTCGTTTTACTAACAATAATGTCTTTAAAAAATAATAAATGACTATGAAGATTACGCTGACAATTTATCAGATAGTTCGTTCACGAAATAATAATAATCAATAAACGTGTTGGTAGATTGACTCATAGATTTGATGGTTTCTTCAAAATAACTGCAGTGGCAAGTGACCCTTTTTGACAATAAGCAATAAAACTTATAATTTATTATGCCCGGAATGTTCACACATGGTATTTTTTTTAAAAAGGCGACACATGTTTCTCGAATATTTAGGGCATCATATTTCACAGTTCCAGTGATCGTAAATTTGTAGGAATGTGGATTTTATACTATAATTATTTATATAATTGTATGTTATGGATTAATGTTATTTTTTATACAGAATATTTTGAATATTTCATATTGATAACAAGTGGAGTGCTATCTACTAAATTAATAACAGGTTTTTATATTCAGCTTAGAAAAGTAGTGAAATTAACATGTATTCTTACTTTATTATTTTTAATGATTAAATGTCACATATGATTTCTTTGAAAATTTCAACCGAAAATATTGTTAGGTTTAGAAGTTCTGTTGATTTGAAGAATGTAATATATTATTATGTCGCCTGTGTGGTCGAGTGGTCAACGTTGTTGGCTTCGGGTACGGAGGGCCCGAGTTCAAATCCCAGTACGGACAGTTTTATAAATTGATTTTTCAATCGATTTATGAATTTCTGTTCAGAGGCATGGATGTATGTGATGTCTTGAATTCCCCCCTCTTACCCATCCTATCCTATGAACGGGGCGTATCGAGAGCCATTAGCTTACTACTAATCCTGTCCTAGCCCTATCCTTCTATCCCTACTCTTTTTGGAAAAAGGGGTTGAGCAACTGAGTAACAAGTAGTTCTCGTAGAAACACTTCTGTTGAGATAAACTCCATTAGGAGTCCATATGCTCCACATTGGGAGCGGACATGGTTTAAAAAAAAAAAAAAACACTAAAAAACGCCCGCTACAGGCTAGTCTATTGTTTGGACCGCCCAACCAAGAAGTGTTAACATATAAAATATTCAAAATATAAATGTGTGACGGTCGTCATTGAAATAAATATTAAGATACTAGGACCTAGAGCGTTTCTGATTAAAGACGTGTCTGCAGCGACAATGGTCAATGTTACACAAAGCATTATTAAATGAAAAAGTTTAAGGTGAAGAAGAAATAATCTCAATCGGTTTGATTCCAACAAAAAGACATGCTAAGGCATATGTTGAGGACCTATAAAGGTGTTTTACCATATTTGATGACGTACAAGATGAAACCTTCAAATCAAATAGTATTGAAAGAGTTTTTCATGAACTAGCCAAAAATGTGTACCAAGCCAATATTTTGTGATCTATTACTCGACACATTTTTTTGTTCTCGATCGCTTAAAATATGTAAACTCAGGGTTTGATTGTATGTTTGTGTAAGGAAAGAAGTTAAATGCAATTTTGCTAAACCATATTTTCAAATAACTCGGATAGAACTCGCATCATACATTCGGTGAGTTAGTCTGAAGATACCTCTCAAAAAGGCGGAACAGCTGAAGCACCACAACCAGTGAAATGACAAAATTATTAATTTAATATTACTTTTTTTTACAATAAATAAATTACTGACGGATTTAAAAAAAAACTACATTATTTGCTGTTTTCTACTCCATTATAATAACGGCTTGGTTATTTAAGCAAAATCTTTAGCTGAGCCTAAAAATATATCAAACGTTAAGAAGCACATGCATAAGAAGAGTTTTCCATGCTAAGAAAGAAAAATCTATTGTTTGTTATTAGTGCATGTTATGTTGTGAAGAGAAATTGTTGTAAATAGTTTTACATACCGTTGCTGACGTTGATGGTTGATGCTGCATGGCATTGGCACGTGACTGACTCAAGGGGCGATGAAGGTTGGATGTCTGTGGCTTATTGGCCTTACGGGGTAAGAACATAAAAAAAAAACAGCAAAATAAAGACCTACTTCACCACATTATGTCCTATATTAAATGGTTATGAACAGTTTCAGTCAAACCCTAATTATTGCGGTTTGTACAACTGGGTAAACAAAACAGTAATTGTACAAATTCAGTCTCATAGTCGTTGGTGAATAATTTTCTTTTTTTTTTCTTACTCGGTTGCGTAGTCAAGTATTTTATTCCTTGAAGGAACTTTCCTTTAGTGATTCATTTAACCCTTTGAGTGGTGAGATAATTTTTACTAAATTAGGTTTTTTTCTTGTATTTTTATTATTTATAGTATTGCCGCATGTGCCGCACACAAAAATATAAAAACCTTTTTTTTGGATACGGACCAATCTGGGAAGAATATTAGTTATTATTTCAAGAAGTAAATATTTTTTTTAAATTATAAAACTCATAGTTAAAAATGTAAAGTAAACTAGTTCTTTATTACTTTTGAAATTTTTCTAGAAGCTGTAACTTCGCTTCTGCGTCATGATCTTTTTGCTCTCATCTGTCTATATGTGCCGCTTTACAGATGTTGAATCCAGGAAGGAATCGATCCCAAATAGAATTTTACGCTCAATATTATATGGCTACCGATTTGTTTACAAATGTTACCCTTTTGTAAAAAAATCTTTTCTTCATTTGCAACACAAAATAAAAATAATTTGGCGCAAAAAAGTCAATGGTGGATGTGTCTAGTATCCATATCTGAAGAAATAACAAAAATTCAATAAAAATTATGAGAATGGCAATAGATAATAGATGACAAGCTACGGGTACGGCGATACTTACAAAGGGTTAAAGACAGGAATGTTCATGACATTTTCATTATTTCTCAATCAAATATTACCAGTTTCTTACAAGTCATAGAGAGAGCAATTAGTTGAACCCGTTTTCCTATCCCTGCGTGACTGATTTAAAACTAGTTGTCTTTTTACAACTTAAGTTGAATAACTTCAAGAGTGAATTATTATAACATTACTTAATTAACTTGCCTTTTCAGAGGGATAGAAATAATTATTTTAGGCAGTCAATCTCATAATGCCACGTCGATAGGGTGAATGTAGATGCACAAAACATCACAGCCATTCATAACTTTAAATACAAATTCTAAATCAAATAAAAAATAGTGTGCGAGAGTATCTCTTCTTTGATTCAAATCCTTGACAGTGCAACAGGGCAAGATGAAAGTAATGATACCTATGACAACTTACCATCATAAATTTGTCTTATAATCAAAGCCGCAATAATCGGGGTATTCCTGTTGATCACTAATTAAATATTGCAACAGAGAAATAAAAAATTGTAATTTTAGTGCTTCAGAATCAAAACAATACAGTAAATATATATAAAGAAATGACAAGACTGTCAACTTGTACCTGATACCTTGAAAGATAAATGAGGGCTCAATACAAGTATCTTTCTTTTCTCTGGTATATTTATCGGCATCAATAATATCCACAAACGCAGACAATTTTATTTTTCATTACCAAATAGAAAATGATTTTTCAGCACACCTCTTGTGATTATAGCAAAATGGGTGAGACTTGATAAATAAATTACACAAATCAATAAAAGGATTCAAAGAAGATACAATATGTACATCAAAGTGAGTGAAAAGCTGAAAACATAATTTGAAATTTTCCTTTGAGGGGCGGTATATATCAGGTACTTGTTAATGACAAAGCGATATATATGGAACTATTTATTGATTATGAGTGTGCAATGGGGATGAAGGTGAAGCGTGTCAGTTTCTAGGTGATGTAAACAAAATGAGATTTATATACTTGTAAAAAATATCCATTTACACCATTAATTTGATGAATTTATCATAACTACAATAAACATGAGAAATATTTGTGGTCTTGCGGTTTCATGAAAAATGGTTTATTTAATGAGTTCATCATTTGTCAGTTAAGATTATTTTGTTTCCGAAGTGCCTGTTTCCATACATATTGTCATGACCCGACCTCCATGGCTAGAAAATAGAAAGAGACAACCTTCCATTCCTGTAACGTTCGGATTTGAAATGGCCGAAGTTAAGATCTGCAAGTTACAGTCATTGAAATGCAATTTGAAATGCGAATTTGCAAAAGTGGATTTATAGGAATATCCATGTACACGGATTATTCGGTATTTGAGTTTAATTTCGGCACTCGCCATCAGCCGGGAGGATTTAAATAATGCAAGAGAAATTTACTACGGAAGAAAATGAAAACTGTTTATTGAATTGCGAGGTCCTGGGTTTCATAGTTTGGCGTGGGGGTGTCAAGACACACCTTTGGGCAGTCGACTTCTCGATGGGAGCCTCCACAGGCCCAGCACCTCAGAGGTCTGTAATCTCGCCTTGGAGGTCCGCGATTCTGATAGTGTGGAGGCCTCCTGTCGTATCGCTGTGGCCAGTTATCCTGTTGTTGGTGAGGGCGACGCTCCGGCGAGCGCCTCCTCGGAGGTTGGTAGTTTGGAGACTGGAGTAAGGGAGGCGGAGGGACGTTCATTAAATTGCGGTGTTCAGGATTTGGGAGAAGAAAGTCCCATGCGCCCTGGCATTGGTGTCCACATGACGGTGTGACACCAGTTTCCGCCAGCGCAGGCCCTTTTACTTTTCGTGACGCTGGTGTCGGAGCCTCCTCTTCTCGACTGGATCGCAACTCCAGTGCACGAACCGCCTCAACGAGCTCATCGAGGGTCGTCCACTGGAGGCGATCAGTCCTCTCCTGATCCTGAGGAGTCATCAGACCCTGAATTATCTGCGCTAGCTCGAGAGGGTCGCCCTTCATGGCGCACACCCTCGCGATCGCCCTCTTACTTTCCAAAAAGGTGTAAGCATTTTCATTTTCCTTCTGGCAGACGGATTTCACCTCGTATTCGAGGCGAATTTTTCGTCCAGGGTTGCTGTACTTTCGCTGCAGAGCGAAAGTAAATCCTTCCCACGAGGTGGGTTTGTTTTTGAGGTTCTGCCACCATTGCAGAGCCTCTCCGTGAAATGCAGTGGCTGCTTTCGTTGCCTGGTCCTTCGAATCCGTCTCGGCGGACCGGAAGAAACGCTCGCAGCGCTCGATAAAGCGCTCCGTGTCTGCCTCAGCGCCACCATGAAACGAGAGGGCAAACTCGGGCGGGTGTCCGTGTCGCGGCCTCTCGTTGCGCTTCTGCTGTGCCGCGGTCTCCTCCAGTATCGTCGTTGGAGTACGAGGTTCTGGTTCTTCCGGGAACATTTGCGCGTTCTCTGACAGCGGCGACTCCGTTGTCTGAAACTCCGATCGTCTTAAATTATCAAGGGCGCCACTCGCAGTTACGTCGAGAGAATGGACTGCGATCGAGTTACTCTCGACATTTCCCGATGTCTGAAAGAGTTAACACTTCATTAGCAGAAGCGGAGAGCATGAGATTTCCAATTCCAGGGAACGGATTCGCGATCTATTATTCATCCATCACCGCATACTATTCTACTGATTTTAATCTTTCACAAATCTACATTTTGACTATTATTCAATGGCCTCTACTCAGTCCACTGGTAATCAATCAGCTTCTCTCGTATAACACGAAAAAAATTCAAACGGACAGCATTTGGTCGATGCAAGTTTCGCTTACCGCGGCTGATGTTACTCAATCCACTGGGTTGCGGGCGTATGATTCTATTGAAGTTACATTTACAGTTAGTATTACGGTTACATTATTCGACCTACGCCTTGATCGTTTGAAAGCACGAATTTAGATCTAGCCACACGTTGACGGGCCATATGTCACGACTCGACCTCCACGGCTACGAAATAGAAATAGACAACCTTCCATTCCCATAACGTTCGGATTTAAAATGGCCGAGTCAGATTTATACAAATAGGGAAACTATAAGGAACAATTCAAAGCAAATCAAACACCTCGATCAGTCATGAAGGGTGGATAACCACCAATTTTATTAATCCAACACAGGTTTATGGAATTCAGAAACAATGCACATGGCTAACTCACTCTAGAGTGAGGGAAAAAGAAATATAACAATATTTGGAATATTCACAATAATATTCGTACTACCTTCGTATGGACTATGATTTGCACAAAACATGATTATTATTGCTTTACAATCCGGGGTTCAGACATCGTACAATTTATATGGCGGAGGGGCAAATGATTCTATGGTAATACTGAACCTTTATTTGATAACAAAACCATTCAAATTTATTTCTCCTTCCGTTCGTCGATGAAAACAGGTTATAATTATTATTTTAAAATTTTTTAATTCTTCCCCTTTGATAATTCCTTAAAGGAATACTACCCCACCAAATTTCTCTAAGGAATGTTATCGTTTCACTCTTGAAGCCCGAAGATCGTTTTCAAGTTGAAAGCATTTTTCTCTTCTTTTTCGGAGCCGAGTTAATAATCCTGAAGTTCTTATGACTATTAACTTACATGCTCCCAATTTATTATTACGTGGGCGAAACTACGACCAAAACCTTTTGTTTCTAAAAATTTCAACTGATCAACTCATTGCCTAGAGAACTGGACATTTTTAGTGACAGTTTTTGTGAACTGTTTTTTAAGTTTTACTTTTTTATTTCATGATTTTGTATGTTGATTTTAATGTATTGTGTAGTATGATGTATTATGTTAATTTATTTTTTCTCATTATATTAGTGCATGGCGAATTGGCGTCAGCTGTCATGTACTATACTTTTAATTTTTAAACAATAAAAAAATAATTAGCATTCTTTTTTAGAAAAACATAGAAGCGAGGGTCCGGAGAATTACTGCGGAATTTTCCGGCCAGATTATACAAGTAACAGGTAAATTCTTTATTCAATACTCCACTGTGACGAAAGTTCTATGGAATACTCTGCTTTATTAGGGCAGAGATGGAGGGTCGCTTAAAAGTGTTTGCCTGTTAGGCAACAAGCCTCTGTAGGCTCTGCAGGGTTCACAAGTCCGTTATGCCACAACAGCCTGGCATCCATGTGCCAGCGCTGATTTTGCCCTCTGGCTACCCGAGACAAAAAAACACCCGTCGATTCCACCCTTAATTAATTTAGCCTAGTGTGAGGTTGCGAATCTTGATGCAGTCGGCGACACAACTCATCAAGGCTGCCCAAATTCTTACTACTGACTCGCAACTCTCACATCGTGATCCTGCGAAAAACGGAGCGGCAGCACTTTCAATACGTCGAGTGACCAAACTGTCCCTCTAACGTTGCCTTCCCGGCGACAGCTCCCAAAGCAAGAAAAATCTAGGCAGATTTACTATGGCTCCCTTAGCCCGACCCTCGCATTCTACATGCCTGCATTTGTCAAATTTATACTAATGTCCCTGTACTAGCTGTTCACAGTCACCTCCTTAATCTAATACAAAGTAATTTTTCCAGCACACAGTCTTCACATGGGCACAAATTAATACATAATACAATCTTTCAATACGGTTTCCAGTCACAACGTCTATAGTGTAAAGCGTTTAATTTTTACAACAGGTGAGAGAGCATCACAAGGCCTTTCTCTCTTATTTAATTTGTGCAGAAATTGTCACACCCGCCTGTGTCTAAACACGGCCCGCGTGCTACCAAAACTTAATAAATTCCAAGGCTTCTCATTCGACAGGAATCGAATTTAGATTTGTCTACTGACTCGAATGTGGTGTTGACAAATTTATAATAAATTGGTAATAACGTAATTAGGCAGGAAGCTAATTTTGGTGACTTTCATATGGTCAACAGACTACATTCGATTGCTACATGTTAGAAATAATTGCTAAAAAAGCGATCGTGTGGCGTGCCGAGCTATTCGCTACGTGAATCAGCGAAATTACAAAGTAGGTTATTAAACGTGATTGGGAAACATTTGTATTAACTTTTCAGAGGTGAGAATTTAGCAAAGAAAAAAAAAACTTTAAGGGGAAAATAATTTGAAATTTTCCTTCGAGGGCGGTATATATCAGGTACTTGTTGATGACAAAGCGATAAATATGGAACTATTCATTGATTATGAGTGTGTCATGGGGATGAAGGTGAAGCGTGTCAGTTTCTAGGTGATGTAAACAAAATGAGTTTTTGTATACCTCGGGTTGTAATGAGAGACATGATAATTTAAGATTTCGACTGAAGGTGCTTGGTGGAATTTCAATATTAAATTTGAATCGTTTAAACTATGTACATTCTCAGATTTTGTCACTAACGACCCGAGTTTTGCCTTTCGGCATCTTCAGGCATTCAAGTGCACGGATGAACTTGAACTGACGTTTAGTAAATAAAAGTTTCGTGTTTATATAAGAAATAAATGCCTCACTGAGTCCAACGCCATTGCTGGCGAAAAGGATAAGCTCATGGGAATGCCAACAGATTGGAGTAGTAAGTAGTTTCAAATTTGACATGATAATGTTAGAATATTTACTCGATTGAGTTTAATAAAGCTGTATTTGGCTGGATTAGAGTTGACTATGAAAATGGACGCTAGTGACGCTGAAGTAGGGTCGTTACCGACCTTAAGCACGAATCTATTATTAAAATCACAGCTCCTCGCATTAAAAAGCATTCGGCTCGGTAATGGGGAAAGCTGTGACACAACAGTCAACAAAAGAATTCACAAACCTTGTTGGACGGTCTCCGCAAACACAGGAAGGCGGCAAGCGTATTTCTGGATACAGCAGTCACAGGAAATCGTAATAGTCGAGATTTTGATTTAATTCCAGAATTTATCGATGATAGTTAGGTACGGGATGCGAAGTGAATTGAAAGCTGATTCGGCGGGAAAGTGTACAAGTCCGGCAGGAAGTATAGCGGAAAGCGTTCCCTAATAAAACGGTTGTGATTACACAACCGCGGAAGAAGAGAGAGCGTTTTAACATGCTTCCAACTTACCCTCTCTCTTCCGATGATTTCTGCGCGCAAAAGTACAGCATTACCGTGGCGAGGTTGCCACAAACAAAAATCGGCCTATGCATTTCGGATCAGTAATACTACCATATTATACTTCACTCTTTCTTATTTTCTACACTGAGGATTGCTAGCGGTGGCATATGTAAATGGTATGAAAATCGAGACGAGAAGGTGACAATATATAAAGCATTTGATAAGAAAAAAAATATTTGTGCAAAATACTCAAACTACATAAATATTTTTTTAATGGGTCTGATAAAAAATTTGATGAAAAGATACCTGTTTCAGTTGCACACCCTATCACTTACCGCTTCTAATAAGTCCTGGTTGGTCTTCTGCAACGTCCTCAAACTGGCGACCAGCTGTTGCTTCTCGGAAGCCATTTGGGTTCGTGCCTCTCGTTCCGCTTCAAAGTCAGTTCTGTAAAACAATATGAAAGAATTATTTATTATCAATGAATTCTGTGAATGCAAATTTATTTTCAATGTTAAATTTATAACATTGATATTTCACTGTATTTGGCCCAAATTTTAATTTTATAGTGAGTGCTATCATTAGTGTACAGTGGTGATTCCTCTCCGCCAAGAAGCGGCACAATTGAATAAACATTGGTTTGACAAATAACTGAAAACAGGAAATTGTTTGTAAATTTAGCATCAGATTTTGATTTTCAATATTTATTGAGTTTCTATCAAAAAGACTATCTATAGGACAAGTTTCTAGAATATTCCATTAAACAAAATTGATATTATGATCAACGTTCCCTTTAAGCTGAGCGCGTGCGCGGCCGCGCAGCAGTTGAGAAGCCTCTGCGCACTCATTCCGGGTTGGTGCGCACTACAAGACAGTTGGTCAATTAGTATTTGATCGGTCCGCGCATCCTTTGAAATTTCCACGCAGCTAACCTCTTGCCTTAGAGGGAACATTGATTATGATGCCGGTCATATGGAATATATTATAATTAACATACAGGAGAAAGTGACCAAGAGTAGTTTATGTAGTCCAAGTTGGACGTTTTTTCTAGAAAACTACTATGTTCACGAGACATCAAATGTTTTTTTAGTTCATTTTAGTGAAAGTGCAATTATGAAGAATATTTGTTTTATAGAAAAAAAAATAAGATAATGTCCAATGGCCGATTATGCCTTTAACATATTAAATGATAAATTATACACCCAATCTTTGTCAGAATGGAGATACGGCACATTCAACAATCTATTCTGAAAGAGACTATTAGTTGAGAATTAAAAAAAATGTAATGTAAAACCTACTTGTAGACTTCAATCTGTGCCTTGAGAAGATCCCTTTCATCGCTGTCTTTCTGGAACTCCTCAATTATTAGCCTCAGTTGACTTAATTCCCGATTCGAGAAGGCCAAATTCTCCTCTTGATTTACTGCCTTGGCGGTGAGTTCGTCGAGTGTTTTGCGATGCTGAAAAGTATTTACGGCTTAGATATAAAAACTGAGAAATATTCAATAATTCCATTTCACAGATAATTTTAGTTTAATCCCACTTTTTTTGCAACGATGTTACTGAAGTTTTAAATAGAAATTAGGATTTAAGCATTAACCTTTTACTCAAAATCAAAATAGATGGAACTTATCTCGACAATTGAATGATTTGTTAATTAAACCTTTGGCTACCAACCAATTTTTCAAAATACTAAATATTTCTACTACAGAAAAAAATTAAGATCGATAAGTGATCTATCTACGGATAAGTCAGTATCAATCTACTAGAGGTCTGCACGGGCCCGGGTAAGGAATTTATTCTTTAGAAAAATATTTCAGACTGTGTTCGTGTCATAAGTCAGCCTTGATGATTTTAATTATTACCAGTTCTATAGAGAATCTTAAATTGTTGTAAATTTGTAAAAAACGGGTTTTTTCGGGCTGTGGAGTATAAATCCTGGTTTCGGGTCGGGTTCGGCTAAACAAGTATGGTATTAGACACGGGCCCGGGCCTGAGTCTTTCGGGCTCGGACCGGGTAATTTTGTAAAATTTCGGCCCGTGCAGACCTCTACTATCTACAGTTAAAATGAACACTTCAAACGAAAGGGTTAGCATAAATCATCACAAGAGACATTCACTACACCAGTAGACTGGGTTTGTGAATAAACGAGGCAAAACAAAATATGTGACCATCCTTGCCACACCCTGAGAAATTTGAAATAAGTGTATACGGGTTTGTGGCGATTTTTGACAGCTTTCTTGATCTCGGTTCATTTGTGAATAGACATGATATTTCCCGAAAAAATTCTTAGCAATGTCCAAGACATTGTCCTTTACATTACAATTGTAAAGCAAGTGCTGATTACCGCCTCGGAAACCTAGACATTTAAAATTACAAAATTAATATGATCAATTTTTGAAAGATTCTTCGTAGCATACGCAAGACTCTGAGATGGCAACTCTTGGTGAAATGGCAATATAAATACCTGCTCGCTATTTGTTACATTCTGAGATTCTTCACTCTTCAAAATCTTCAACACTTGCTGATAGTCCAAGAATATTTTCTCTAGCATTGTGAGGCACGATTTGATCTGGTAGCTGAAATATAAGAAATAAGCAATTATTTGTAGATATTTCGCACACTCGTGGGCTGACTACGGATTGCAATTATAACAAAACAGTTTGCAATGAATTGAAATATTTTATATCTGCTAATATAATATATCAATATTGGCAGGTAATTCTGTAATCTGTGACGACTAAATTTTTTAATGAATTATTTATGAAAATCGTTCGCGAATTTTTGAACGACTCATTTGAAGAAATGCTGTTTTTTCTAGATTCTTGGTCTGAGTCAATTTACATTGGATTTGTTTTGTTGATCCGATGAACGGTTGAATATTTGAAGTTTTTATTTGGTACTTGCCTATAAATGTTTTTTAATTAAAAAATAATATTTCCGTCTTCGGTTCGTATTTAAAATATCTGGATGTCTGGAGTACTTTTATTTGACAGAGTAACTCTCGGAATTTAATAAATGTATTGTATTTAAACAAGTTTCAGAGTAGAATTTTAGGGTCACCATTTCTTCTGTAAAATGGATTTCGAAAAAAAAACACTTAACGAGTAAATCCCGTAGAAAAAGGATTGGGTGTAGAGTTAACAGAGTGATTTAAAATTTCGAAGACAGAAAAAAACGTAGCATAGATCTGAACACTTTCACAGCAATCAAAGATGATTTTTGTCATCTTACACGGACATGGAAAACTGTTAAATACAGTTGCTGCATACGTAATTCCGATGTATAAAATGATTCCTTACTTATGAGTAGAAGTTGTCTTATGATGCGAGCTGATTATTTCTTTAATATCCAACAGAAATTTATTTGCTGCCTGAGGAGCGGGTTCAGTTGTAGCGGTGAAGACTTTATCTACTTCTTGTGTAACTCTTTCGAAGATCGCTGAGAAACTGAAAAAGGAATTAACAGATTGATTATGATCGGAAAATGGAATACACTAAATTGTCAGAGAAAACAATATACAGATAAATAATCTATATATTAATAGCCGATAATGTCCGTCTGTCCGACCAGATTTCACACCTTCCAGTCTCCACTTTTTTATTAATACTAAATCTATATATTAATAGCTGATAAAATAAGTTTTCACTTTTCACTTTTCACAAATGTGTGCGTACTGATGTCCTCGGGTCTTTTTCTTCTTTTACGAAATGTATTTGTTAGCGTATTTGAAAATTAGTTAAATAAAATATATATACTACGAAAAATGATTGTTAACAAACTTGAACATTATTCCAAAAATTCAATAATTTGCAATTTAAAAACTGCAGGGCTGTCGATATATGCGCCGAGGTCGATTTATGGTACTATGAAAAATGGTTGTTAGCAAACATAAACATTATTCCAAAAATTAAATAATTTACGACATTTCGGCTACTACGAAAAATGGTTGTTAGCAAACCTAAACATTATTCCAATAATTAAGTAATTTACGAAATTTCTGCTACTACGAAAAATGGTTGTTAGCAAACTTAAACATTATTCCAAAAATTAAATAATTTACGACATTTCGGCTACTACGAAAAATGGTTGTTAGCAAACTTAAACATTATTCCAAAATATAATAATTTACGAAATTTCTGCTACTACGACAAATGATTGTTAGCAAACTTGAACATTATTCCAAATATTAAATAATTTACAATTAAAAAAACTGCAGGGCTGTCGATATATGCGCCGAGGTCGATTTATGGTACTATGAAAAATGATTGTTAGCAAACTTGAACATTATTCCAAAGATTTAATAATTTACGAAATTTCTGCTACTACGAAAAATGGTTGTTAACAAACTTAAACATTATTCTAGAAATTCAATAATTTACGATATTTCTTATACTACGAAAAATGGTTGTTAGCAAACTTAAACATTATTCCAATAATTAAGTAATTTACGAAATTTCTGCTACTACGAAAAATGGTTGTTAGCAAACTTAAACATTATTCCAAAAATTAAATTATTTACGACATTTCGGCTACTACGAAAAATGGTTGTTAGCAAACTTAAACATTAAATAATTTACGACATTTCGGCTACTACGAAAAATGGTTGTTAGCAAAATTAAACATTATTCCAAAAATTAAATAATTTACGAAATTTTTGCTACTACGAAAAATGGTTGTTAGCAAACTTAAAAATTAAATAATTTACGACATTTCGGCTACTACGAAAAATGATTGTCAGCAAACTTGAACATTATATCAAATATTAAATAATTTACGAAATTTCTGCTACTACGAAAAATGGTTGTTAGCAAACTTAAACATTATTCCAAAAATTCAAAACGAAACAAAAAATGGTTAACCATAAAAATAAAATAAATTAAATTAAAATAAAATAAAATAAAATAACATAAAATAAAATAAAATAACATAAAATAAAATTAAATAACATAAAATAAAATTAAATACTCTGCAACAAAAATCTCACGTTGCTGGGCAACGGGCTTACAGCTAGTATAGATGTTAAAACACAACACTTAGGCTAGGGGTGATATTTGTTTCGATGGTGATGCTAATTAAAAATCCTAAGTAGTTAAAAATCCCAGTACATTGTTGTGAAAATATCCGGTGATTCGAATGGGTAGCTAGAAAAAGTACCAGTAAAGTAGTAGATTTCGATGAAAAAAGGCAATAGATTTAAATTCAGGCTTAAAATTGTGTCGAAACAGCGCTGGTTGTTTATCTAACAGTGTAAAAATGAAATATTGTGGGAATCGTTATCAATTTTAATAGAAACAATTTTTTTTTTACACAGGAGATACGATGCATGTAAAACAAGCAGGCAAAAAAAGAGGATCGAGTGAATATAGATAATTAAAAGATAGATTCCACATTAACCCCTGTAAAAATAAACTAAGCAAAAAGAGAAGAGTGTTTTTACTCTATTTCTGTTTAATATGTGCCTTCAGTAGATGCCTTTTTGGATAACTATTTAAATTCACTAAGTATCATAAGATTAGTAGAGCAACAAATTGAACAAAATATAGTGGCTATTAGCCTCTTTCACTGAAATCACGAGTGGCATTCCAGGCGTATGTAGAAAATACGAGCTTGTTTAATTAATATTTAAATTACTGGGGAAGTGGTGAATATTGTTCTCAACGATAACCACCAGACAACGACTACAACCACTAGTTGCAAAAGAGAGTATTAATACCCGGTTTGAATAATGACTTACTCGTTCGAGTGGTGGTTTAGATATGCAGCCAGATCCTTCAAGGATTTGTCGTAGAGCTTGACGTTCTCCAAGAAGTTGGAGAATTCGGAACTGTCACACTGCGCTTCCAAGCTCAATGCGTATCGAACCGGTTGGAATGCCTAGAATTTTAAGAAAAGAGAAATATCTCAATTATTTGACGTAAACTTGAACATAATCCTTTCAGTGGTTGTGCCTCCTCGGCTGAGCAGTGGCCCCTTTGGAATCTCATATTTTTCCATGGCCCCCTTACCCATTAGTTTTTCAAGTTTCGAGATTAAAAAAAACCCCGGTCTGAGCCTGACCAATTCAAATCCGGATCCCGAGTCTTATTACCACACTTGTTACCCGAACCCGACCCTAAGCCCACATTTATATATTTTGGACAGAAAAAAAATAGATTTTATAAAATTCTCAATAACATATGATTTTAAATTGAAATGTTAATTTTAGAAGCAAGCAAGACCTTTAGTAGATACTTACAATTGTGTGAGCTTCCCTAAGCCGATTCTTCAATTCCATTATGCTTGTATTTAGTTGAATGATAATTTCTTGCGAATCAAGTTTAGCTTGTGTGTGCTCCAGCTGAAAATAGTACAGTTTGAATTATTACTTTCGGCAAAGGCTGTGGATTTAGCCTGGTGACTGTGAATGTTTTAGCATCTGAGACGCCAAGTTTCAACTGACGATAATGTAGGAAATATTTTGCAGGACTGATTGTTTTATTAAAATATAGTCTGATTTGTCTTGTTACTGCTACTTATATACAGATGTCAAAACAATTAGGTCTAAATATTATAAACATCAATTTTTCAAACCCTTTCGATCTATTGTGTTCGCCGCTTTATTATTAATCAGTTTAAAAGATGGAGGGCACATCTTGCTACTACCCAGTTCCCACCTTATCGCCATGTGCGATATCATATTTTAGCTTCATTGTGTAAAAATTGAATAATTTTGCAAACATTATTTTCACATTTTTCTGCGCCATGTATTTATTATTTTAGAGTGAGATTAAAATTAAAAACAAACTATTGTGTGCATTTTTGTGGCAGAAAAATGTGTTTTGCCATAATATAGTTGAGTTGGTGGCAATCATTGATAAATGTCAAGACGGTTTTGTGATCATCTTTGGTAAAACGGTCATAAATGTGTGAACAAATAGTCCTTTTTTGTTTTAGAAGTGTTGGCATGTTCATTATGCATTTGGCTTCAATATAAACTAAACCAAATATTTTAAGTGTTCTATTTATTACGGTACAATGGAAGGAAATATTTCGAAAAATTTTGCCGCTTCTTAGGGTTAAAGTTATATTGGTGGTGAGGATCGCTAAGTCAGCAATCATTTTTTATTTTCTGTTCAACGGCCTTAAATGCATTTAAAAAATGCCTACTAGCTGCATTCTTTGCTGAAAATACAATTGTTGAAATTGGAGTTTGTGTATTTTAAAACAGCTCCTTAGACCTGCCCTTGGTGATAAAATAGCTACATTGAAATGAAAGCTTTGTGAAATATTTGAATTAAATCAACATTAATTTGTGTTATAAAAGTCTCACTCAATCTGCAGCACATCGACACCCAATGGTAATGTTTTGCAAGTCAGTCGTTTAAGCTTGCACGCCAATACTGAAAAGATACTTCTCAAGGAAAGAGAAGCATGCATCACACTTTGCAATAGAACCAGTTTAATAACAAGTAATCAATTTAAATTTCACATAGTTCAAAGAAGGATGGAATTGGCATTAAAGACAACTAGCTGTAAGCCCGTTGCCCAGCAACGTGAGATTTTTGTTGCATTTTAAAGTAGTCAGAAAATTTACTGGCGTGAAAAATAAATTACAAACCTATTTATTGAATAAGCCAGAAATTCTGATAGTAAAAGAAATATATCTTGGGGCAACTATCGACAGCCCTGCCCTGCAGTATTTAAATTGTAAATTATTTAATTTTTGGAATAATGTTTAAATTTGCTAACAATCATTTTTCGAAGTAGCATAAATCGACCTCGTTAATTATTTAATTTATAGAATAATGTTAAATTTAATATTTGGAATGTTCAAGTTTGCTAACAACCATTTTTCGTAGTAGCAGAAATTTCGTAAATTATTAAATTTTTGGAATAATGCTTAAGTTTGCTAACAACCATTTTTCGTAGTAGCAGAAATTTCATAAATTATTTAATTTTTAGAAAAATGTTTAAGTTTGCTAACAACCATTTTTCGTAGTAGCAAAAATTTTGTAAATTATCGAATTTTTGGAATAATGTTTAAGTTTGCTAACAACCATTTTTCGTAGTAGCAGTAATTTCGTAAATTATTGAATTTTTGGAATAATGTTTAAGTTTGCTAACAATCATTTTTCGTAGTAGCAGAAATTTCGTAAATTATATTTTGGAATAATGTTTAAGTTTGCTAACAACCATTTTTCGTAGTAGCAGAAATATCGTAAATTATTTAATTTTTGGAATAATGTTTAAGTTTGCTAACAACCATTTTTCGTAGTAGCAGAAATTTCGTAAATTATTTAATATTTTGAATAATGTTCAAGTTTGCTAACAATCATTTTTCGTAGTAGCAGAAATATCGTAAATTATTATATTTTGGAATAATGTTTAAGTTTGCTAACAATCATTTTTCGTAGTAGCAGAAATTTCGTAAATTATTTAATTTTTGGAATAATGTTCAAGTTTGCTAACAATCATTTTTCGTAGTATCTATATATTAATAGCCGATAATGTCCGTTTGTTTGTTTGTCTGAGTGAGTGAGTGTAAGATGTCCTCGATTTCCCCTCCCCCTGCCTCTCCCCTTCCTCCACCCCAGCCCCACTGTCACCATTTTTTAATTCATACTAAAGACATATTTTTCCAATACACTGTTATTCGATGAAAAATTGAATTCTCATACAAATACAAAAAAAAGCACAAATTGCTGGGATTCGAAACACGGTCTTTAGATTATGAGTTGAAGACCTTACCTCTAGGGTAAACGGGGATCTGTTGGACGTGATGAAATAACATTATATATATTGTATTGCGTTCGAATTTTGAAACTTTTGTTTTTTATTTGAAACACATTATCGACTATTAATATATAGATAGATATATCTATATATTAATAGTCGATAAAATAATCACTTTTCACTTTTCACTCACTTTTCACAAATGTGTGCGTACTGATGTTCTCGGGTCTTTTTCTTCTTTTACGAAATGTATTTGTTAGCGTATTTGAAAATTAGTTGAATAAAATATATATACTACGAAAAATGATTGTTAGCAAACTTCAACATTATTCCAAAAATCAAATAATTTACAAAATTTCTGCTCCTACGAAAAATGGTTGTTAGCAAACTTAAACTTTATTCCAAAAATTGAATATTTTACGAAATTTATGCTACTACGAAAAATGGTTGTTAGCAAACTTAAAAATTATTCCAAAAATTAAATAATTTACGAAATTTCTGCTACTACGAAAAATGGTTGTTAGCAAACTTGAACATTATTCCAAATATCAAATAATTTACGAAATTTCTGCTCCTACGAAAAATGGTTGTTAGCAAACTTAAACTTTATTCCAAAAATTGAATATTTTACGAAATTTATGCTACTACGAAAAATGGTTGTTAGCAAACTTAAAAATTATTCCAAAAATTAAATAATTTACGAAATTTATGCTACTACGAAAAATGGTTGTTAGCAAACTTGAACATTATTCCAAATATTACATAATTTACGAAATTTCTGCTCCTACGAAAAATGGTTGTTAACAAACTTAAACATTATTCTAGAAATTCAATAATTTACGATATTTCTTATACTACGAAAAATGGTTGTTAGCAAACTTAAACATTATTCCAATAATTAAGTAATTTACGAAATTTCTGCTACTACGAAAAATGGTTGTTAGCAAACTTAAACATTATTCCAAAAATTAAATTATTTTCGAAATTTCTGCTACTATGAAAAATGATTGTTAGCAAACTTGAACATTATTCCCAAGATTTAATAATTTACAATTAAAAAACTGCAGGGCTGTCGATATATGCGCAAAATTAAATAATTTACGAAATTTCTGCTCCTACGAAAAATGGTTGTTAGCAAACTTGAACATTATTCCAAATATTAAATAATTTACGAAATTTCTGCTACTATGAAAAATGATTGTTAGCAAACTTGAACATTATTCCCAAGATTTAATAATTTACAATTAAAAAACTGCAGGGCTGTCGATATATGCGCAAAATTAAATAATTTACGAAATTTCTGCTCCTACGAAAAATGGTTGTTAGCAAACTTGAACATTATTCCAAATATTAAATAATTTACGAAATTTCTGCTCCTACGAAAAATGGTTGTTAGCAAACTTGAACATTATTCCAAAAATTCAATAATTTACGAAATTTCTGCTACTACGAAAAATGGTTGTTAGCAAACTTGAACATTATTCCAAATATCAAATAATTTACGAAATTTCTGCTCCTACGAAAAATGGTCGTTAGCAAACTTAAACTTTATTCCAAAAATTGAATATTTTACGAAATTTATGCTACTACGAAAAATGGTTGTTAGCAAACTTAAAAATTATTCCAAAAATTAAATAATTTACGAAATTTATGCTACTACGAAAAATGGTTGTTAGCAAACTTGAACATTATTCCAAATATTACATAATTTACGAAATTTCTACTCCTACGAAAAATGGTTGTTAGCAAACTTGAACATTATTCCAAATATTAAATAATTTACGAAATTTCTGCTCCTACGAAAAATGGTTGTTAGCAAACTTGAACATTATTCCAAAAATTCAATAATTTACAAAATTTCTGCTACTACGAAAAATGGTTGTTAGCAAACTTAAACATTATTCCAAAAATTCATTAATTTACGAAATTTCTGCTACTACGAAAAATGGTTGTTAGCAAACTTAAACATTATTCCAAAAATTGAATATTTTACGAAATTTATGCTTCTACGAAAAATGGTTGTTAGCAAACTTAAACATTATTCCAAAAATTAAATATTTGACGAAATTTCTGCTACTACGAAAAATGGTTGTTAGCAAACTTAAACATTATTCCAAAAATTAAATAATTTACGAAATTTCGGCTACTACGAAAAATGGTTGTTAGCAAACTTAAACTTTATTCCAAAAATTGAATATTTTACGAAATTTCTGCTACCACGAAAAATGGTTGTTAGCAAACATAAACATTATTCCAAAAATTAAATAATTTACGAAATTTCTGCTAACTATAAAAATAAAATAAAATAAATAAAAATAAAATAAAATAAAATGAAATAAAATAAAATAAAATTAAATACTATGCCACAAAAATCTCACGTTGCTGGGCAACGGGCTTACAGCTAGTATATATTTTATTCAACTAATTTTCAAATACGCTAACAAATACATTTCGTAAAAGAAGAAAAAGACCCGGGGACATCAGTACGCACACATTTGTGAAAAGTAAAAAGTGATTATTTTATCGGCTATTAATATATAGATTGGTGACCTGACAGTTTTATTTGGTTTAAAAAAGCAACACAGGTAGAATACTAAATACCTTCAAATTTTCAGACTCCAATAATTTGATTTGCGAATTCTTCAGATCAATTTGTAGGGTCGTAATTTTAAGTTCGAGAGATTTGACATAATTGCCATCAATTAAAGGGTTGTTCTTCTTCTCCTGTAGGAATAAAAAATGTAGGGTCATAAAATGAATCAAACTATAGATGCGCTTTCTTATTCAACTTATGAAGAATACATTATGACTATAGCTCTTATAAATGGAAGATAAAACAGAGTGCTGTTTTTGACTGTTTTGCATGCGTCCATTTTTGGGAGTGATTTTTGATTTGCGCGCACAGCACGTCAACAGTGCAGTAATGATTTTTATTTAAAAAAAATCTTTATTACTACACTGGCTGAAAAAATCCAGGAGTCAGTAATGGATATCAGTAGCACGCACAGATGGTGAAAATATTCCAGAATAATTCTTATAAAAATATTTTGTGTGACTATATATTAGGTGGACCCGAAAGTATTCGCGTATTTTTTTTAAAAACTTCAATTTTATTTATTTCAAAAAATTTACAAGTAAATTATAAAACATAAGCTCCATCAATATTCAACACATCTTCCCATCGTTTTGGCAGATCTTCGATCCCTTTCTTGAAAAAATCTTCCGATTTGGATGCAAAAAACGATTTTAAGTGCGTGTCCACTTCAGCTGCATTTTTAAATTGTTTTTCTCTCAGGCTATGCTCCATGGACCTGAAAAGATGGAAATCTGTCGGGGCGAGGTCCGGCGAATAAGGAGGGTGTGGTAACACCTCCCAGTTTAACTCCCGTATTTTGTCCTGAGTCAATTTTGCTTTATGGGGGCGCGCATTATCATGAAGCAGTATCGTACTTTTTCGATTGAATAAATATGGACGTTTTTCTTTCAATTTCTTTTGCACATCATCTAATTGTCGACAGTAAACTTGTGCAGTTATCGTTTCTCCAGCTCTCATTAATTCGTAATGAATTATCCCCCTCATATCCCACCATATGCATAAAAGGACCTTTTTTATGGTCAATCCCGGCTTAGGCGTTGGAACTGGGGTTTCTTTCCGAGAAAGCCATTGTTTTTTGCGTCGTTTATTATCGTAAACGACCCATTTCTCGTCACCAGTTACAACGCTATTCAAGAAGGGACTATTTTTTTGTCTTGTAAGCAAGGAGAGGCACGTGTTGCGTCGCTCGTTCTTGTTGGCTTCGGTCAAGGCGTGCGGTACCCATACACCCATCATATTCGTTTTACCGATGAGTTTTAAATGTGTTTGTACAGTGGTCCATGGGGATCTGAGTCTCAGCGACAATTCCTCGATTGTTTGTCGTGGATCCGACTCGATTAGAGATTTCAGCGCCTCATTGTCAAAATTTGAAGGCCTTCCCATCTCGGCTCGTCAATTAAACTTCTGTTGCCCGATTTAAATTTTTGAAACCAATATTGACATCTGCGAGCTGTAACCACTTCACCATAAAGATCTTTGAGCGTTTTAGTAGTTTTTGTGGCATTCCAACCCAAATCAAAAAAAACCAGCATACAATGCCGGATGTGAACTTCGCTAGTTTCGGGTCTGGACATCTTACCCTTAACAATAAAAAAAAAATTTATGCACGAAAATAATGTTAAACCATAGTTCTACAAAAAAAAAAAACTTCCACAGATGTTGCCGTCACCGTGTCCAGACACGAACTGAGGTAAACATATGGTCTCAAAAATACGCGAATACTTTCGGGTCCCCCTAATACTTATATGAAGTCAAAAATAAGCATTTGAACTATTTTTATTCTGTATACTTCCATAATTTATTTTGTCGATAACGACCCTGCCTCAGTTCAAGTGCATTTGTGAACTGGATAATACCAGAAGATGCCGAAAAGCGAAACCCGAGTCGTTATCGACAAAATAAATTATGAAAGTGTACAGAATAAAAATAATTCAAATGTGACATTAAATTTCCATCAAGCACCTTCAGTCGAAATTCTAAATTATATCAATAATAAGCTTTGACAAATATGTCTATTATTTCTAATTAGATTTCTTGTACGAAATTCAACTTACGAATAAGGTGGGGGAATTGAATCCACTATATGTTAAGACCTGACTGTGAAAGTACACAGTTATATCAATTTGGTATCATCAACGATCGACATTTTCACACTTGAAAATTGCATAATAAAAATAATAGTGTAAAACTAGGGTAGTACCATGATTTCACTCTGTTATATAAGTCGGTATAGTTTCTTGATTAATGTTGATATAAATTCAATTACCTCTTCATAATTCCTGATCATACACTTCAACTCTTCATTTTCGCTCTTCATCAGATCCACAGATAGCAACAATGAATCTCGATCATTCAAAACCCTCTCGTTGTCCGCGACGACTTGCCTCCTCTGCCTCTCCACTATTTCCAACTGCTCGGTCAAGTTGGTGATGGTGCTTTCATCCGCATTCATTCCGAGGCATTCAAAATTGCCAGAATTACCACTGTTGGATGTCGCAGTGCTGGTCGATAGGGCTGCAGCCTGCGCTAATTTATTATCTTTCATCGATTCCAACTCACTTTTTAAATGTGTATTTTCAAACCTCAACTGAAACAGGAAACACACGTGATATTAAAAATTATTAATCATTTTACAGTTTGATAAGAATAAAACTTCATTTATTACCAAACAAACATTAACAGATAACACTGTTACACTGTTAGTTTATCCGGTTTCATTGTAAGTCTATATCCAACACATTGAGAGCGGTATCATTAAGAACGCCGAGTCTGTAGCCATGTGGTCAACACTGTTGGGCTATCGTCTACTCGGTCACTGGGTAAATAGTTTCGAGTTCCGGAATGGAAAATTTCATACATTGATTTGAGGATTTAAACCAAAAGGTGTGGTTTCTGTGATTCCACGCAAATTTTAAGTGATTTTTGTAAAATTTCATTAGCGTAATCGATTATTTTTTGGGAAGTCGATGCCTTCTAAAAGCTGGGTTTCCCAACGCATTTCTAAACTAAAAATAAATGCCAGTCCGTATCTGTGAGGAGTTTATTTAAAACAATTTTAATAAATATAATCTGGCCCTATCAGAAGACCAGCTTAGTATTTTAATTAATAAAGTTTTGTCTAATCTTTCTCTGAGAATAATAAACAATGCTTTTTGTTATCATATGAGTAGTAGATAATAAAAAAATACTTTGTTCATTTTCCTTCATTGATACAGATTATCATTGTCATTCCATAGATACTTGACATTAATTCTAATTAATATTTTTACAGTTATCAAGATGGATATGGATTTATTGGTGTTCATGGTACTCTGATTTCTAGACAGTTTAAAATTAGTCTATTCCTTCCAGGAGTTGGTGAAATTACTACTATAATGGCGGCAGCAATTTTTAATGCTAGAATTTCCATTGTACTGTGTTTCAACTTTGTACCAATTGTTAGTCATTTGAAAATGTCAAAAGGTTGAGCTAGATGAATCGAATTTTGAAAAGTAATGCTCTCCAGCACTGTCAGTGAAAAGTATTGATTAAAATGAAGCCTGTTATAATCCTTATCATACATTTGTTATCACATATCATTTTTTTCATCTGTTTAAGTAATGATTCATATAAAATCTCGTAGCTTCGGCAGGGGGCCCTATGAATAATTTCGTCCTTAAATGCAATTAAATCATTCCGAATCGATGGAGTATTTTGGTGGGTGAATTAAATTGATATTCTCAAGAATGAAAAATGGTACAAACTCATATGGTACATATATATGGCCAAACATTTTTCCCAGCATTCATACTGTTGCACGCCTAAGAGAAAGTCGGTCATTTTTTTTTTAATCCATGTCTGCTCCCAATGAAGAAAAATAAGGCTTCTTAATGGAGGCAACTCAACAGAAGTTTTTTTTCTTTGGGAACCGTTACTTAGTTGTTGAACCTTTCTTTTTCCAAAGACAGTAGCGATAGAAGGACAGAGCAAGAACTGGACTAGTGTTTGACTCTCTCATCACTCTCGCTACACCCTGTTGATTTTTAGGATTGCATTTTCCAGACATTACAAACACCCATGTTTTCAAATAGATTGATTGAAAAAATTCTATTTATAATGGGACTTGAACCTGTGGAATCTGTCATGGAAGCCAACGTTGTCCGCTATGCCATCCGGTCGAATATAGCCATAGACAATATCCATAAACTGTACTAGGATAATATACAACATTGATATCTGCGTCATAACTCAGGAGCTGATAAATAAAATCTAGCACAGAATGGTGGTACAGGAATGAAAGTTAACCGGTTACCTTATCAATAAGTTCTTTGGTTTGTGCAAATTTAGATTTTTGCAAGTGATGAGCCTTCATGACATCTTCTTGCCAGTCGACGATGGTCTTAAACTGTTCTTTAAGGGAGTTGTTGTTTTGCGTCAGAGTTTCCTTGAGGATCGTGTTCTCGTCGAGTAGTTCCCCAATTTTTATTTGCATATCTGAGTGGTTGGAGCATGTTGTCACAATGCTGTCTGCGACAATCAAGCTCGCAGGTGTAGGCTAAAAAAGAAACAATATTCAAGTCATCAAGAGGCAAAATTGATTCCTTCATTTGTTCGTACACTTGATTCATCTTTTACAAAAAAAAGATACGTAGAAAAATAATTTATAGATGCAGAGGTCTGGACATTCCATGCATGTATCCGTCAATCAGGTGTCAACATAAACTTGGACCAATGTTTCCCTTGAAGATGAGAGGTTCTCTGAACTGATAATTCTTTTAGCAGACCGTAATATTTCAAAATCGTGTAAAAAAACTTGAAGAAAAACCGAATTTTAATATCATAAAAAGGTGAATATTCTATTGGCATCTGTAGTAACAATGTAACATAACACTATAATATACATTTTTATCAACTTTCCTAAGGCCTCAGTCTAGAATTAATGCTGTCGGTTACGTAACAATTAGCTAAAGCTAGGTGCAACCGCTTTTATGGGCATTCTTGGATGTGGCGCGCCAGTTTTTGTGACTAGAAGGATTGATGGTTGTTTTGTTAAATAAGTCAAAGAATATTTATATGGTTCCAATACGAAGTTTGAAGAATACTCAAGACTCGTAGGGGATTAGTTTTTGTCTGTTTTAACCAAACTTAAAGACGATTTAATAACACTGCCATTGATTTTTTTTTCTTTTAATTAATTTCGTTTGAATCAGATAAAAATTTGTTTGTTTAACTGCTTAAATTGATATTTTATCCTTTTCTTTGGTGGATTTGTCCATTTTTGGCAAGACATCACGACTTCCGGATGCTGCAATGGTCCAAAATAACTAGGGCATCTGGCATTTGTCAGATGTGATAACAAGACCACAGAAGTTCATTTTTTTAGTAAGCACTCATCGGTCATGTACGGCCGTCACACTGTACGCGGCTGAAGACGTTAATTGTAGACCAGCGCTTTACAGTTTTTATTCATTGGCACAATATGTCAACAGAGTGTTATTTTAAGTATTTTTACAATTATACCAACTCACTAGTTAGCAATTTTGCTCTAACAAACACTGAGGACTATCCGCATTGGGTTATTTAGTAAATCTTACAGCGTCATCTCGCTATAATGGTTCCAATTTTTGTCACACTGACATTACAAAAATAAAGTAATATCATGCTGCAGTAGTTGGTGGATATTCTTTATCCGGTGTGTATGACCTTTCTCCTTGAAAAAATACTCGGTTGTTAAAAACAACATTATTATTTCGACACTTTCTATTCCGGATTCGATTTTGACAATAAATCACTCATTGTTATGAAGAATACTGATAAAGGTAAATTTGTCATTTAGTAGGCGGAGTTTATTTCCGCGAATGTAGAAAAAGAATGAAGCTAAAACCTGCAAATTTCTAATGCTATTTTTGCGGATATCGTGACAGCGAGAAAACACACATTATGAAGATCACTGATAAATTATACTAAATAAATTTTAGTATGAAAGAATTGGAGATAAACGCGGCATACTACATGACAAATTTACCTTGATAAATTATGCGAAAAACGAAACAATAGAAAGATAATAGATGGCACATTTCGATGAAAATGTGCGCCCCTACCGTTCGAAGGGTTAAAGAAAATACAAAGAGAGCACATGTTTCATTCAGATTCAGATCAGATTATTCAGTTTTTTGTTCGATGTCTTTTAACTTATGACGGCAGATATTTAGTGTGTGAAAGAATATTGTTTACTCACGAGTGGTTCCATTTTAAAGTTGATTTTGAGTGGGATGCATGAGTTAATTCCATTACAAGATGTTTCAAATATGTTTTGAGAACCATTCATTGTAATTTTGGATTGGGGATGGCCATACGATTCCAGTGTTTCTTCCAATATCCTCGATTGCAAGAGACTCAAATCGATACACGGTTTCGGCGAAGTGCTTCCGAGTACGACGAACGATTCTTCTTCAGAGTGACCGTTTTCAGACGTCATAGATTGCATTGCCATTGTATCGTGAAAAAGCACACACAATATCTCTCACTGATATTGCAAAGATACAAACAAGAAATTACTTTTGTAAATGAAATGTCGTCAAACCATGAAGTGGATTGCGCATGATATCACCACAATAATGACTATTTACGCAAGAAATTCCCTCCGTCCCGAGAACAGCTGTCAGATGAATAATACTGGTGGTGCCAGTGTACAAAATAGTAATATTTTTAACCATTTCCTGCCCATTCCGTATAATATATTGTACAGGATAGAGCGTCGGGTAGCACCGCCCAACACGTATATATAAGGATCGAATTCGAGTTCGAAATACATGTGTCAATAGTATGTTTTCAAAGTTTCAATGATATGAGGATATTATTTGCAAAGACGGCTCCTTCCCAAAACCATAATTTGCGGGAACTGCAATAAACTGTTGACCATACTTAATGTAGGACTGATTTGTATATTTTTTAAGTCGATTGTTAGTGTAGCATATTTATAGTATAAGAAAAAAGGAACCTTCAGTATAATAAAGTAAGTATTAATAAAGAATATGTCTGAATTTAATATTTGGATCAAGGATCAAGCCATATTTGAAATAGACAGTTAGAACAAGCCGTATCTGCAACTAATGATACCACCTCAATTTGTATTACCCCAGAATATTGTCGTAATCACTTTCCGAATAGATTGATCGTAATCCCTCTTCGAATTGATTTGTCGTTAACTCGCTCCGAATTGATTGGTTGTTACCGTTCTTCAATTTGATTGGTAGCACTGGTTCTTCAAATAATTGGATGAAATAGTTCTCCGAATTATTGGTCGTAATTTGAAACATCTCAACCATCCGCCATTACGACTTCCTTCCGAAGAAGTCGTTCCAAAAATATAGCGCCATTCGCAGTAGCGTAGCAAGGGGAGTGTGGTAGGGGCGGACCGCCCCGGGTGGCACATTTTTGGGGGCGGCATTTTCAAAAATAAATACAATTTTTTGCGAGAAATTTTATTTGTACATAAAAAAATTAAGCTACCTGTGGTAAAAACTCTACATTCATAGTTTATAAATAGTTGAAGTGATTTAAAAACAAAATTAGAAGACATATTGGGGGCGGCAAATTCAAGGATCGCCTTGGGCGGCAGGACCCCTTCCCACTTCACTGGCCGTTCGCTATCTACCGAAAGAATACGCGCGCCAGTATCGTTTTCAGTGATCAACGTGGGTAAGAATAACCAACTGTATAATTTATTTGTGCCTCTTTTTAAATTTAATGAGTTGAAGCTTCTCTCATAAGCAATTATTAGTCAATTTTATTAATTAATCTTAAGAATAAACTGCCTATGTGCTTGGCATGACTTATTGTAATTTTAGTCGGTTATTAGTTTTTTTGAACGGGTCAAATCGAGCTGAGCTATGGGCTTGCCTTTAATTTTGTGTACCGTTTGACATAGGTTTCGAATCTGTAACTAATTTAAATTGTATTATTTATGTATTACTTGTACCATACTTGTACTGTTGTAAGTTTTAAAAATACTCTTTTTAGGTAAATAAATTTTATAAGGTGCTCAGCTCAATATTTATAAAAAACAAAAAAATACATCAGTAGCGTAGCAAGGTAGATGCGGCATTTTCAAAGATAAATACAATAGTTTTCGAGAAATTATATTTATATATTAAAAAAAATTAAGCCACCTGCAGGCTTATTCTGGCGGGGGTACTTATTTCCGACCGGTCTGAAATATTTACCATAAGCAATATTTTTTTTTATTAAGTTGGTACCAATGATATATCGTGTTCGTCCACACTAATCGTCGTACTCCTGTCAAACTATTCTCTGACGTAAACATAAGCTCTATTACTATGGTAAACAAAGATGATACTTTGGTTATTTTAATGAATCTATGAAACGAACACGATGTCAGGAACTGAAAATATTCTTCCACTATTCTTATGCCTGATTAGTTCTGCCCACTCGCTATATGCGCATAAGAGTGATTGTAATGAGACAATAATATGTCTTACGTTTACTACAAATATGCTACCTTTTCTACATGAAAATCAACTAAATGCCGCTAATAGCAACGCAGTTCTGTAAGAAATTGCCAAACTATCATACAAGGAGATCAAGGAAAGCGATAATTTACGCTAAATACGAATATGATATCCGTATGAAACAGAAAGTTGTCGTATTGAATTTCTTATATCCATAATAGAGCAAATTTGAAATACGTCGACGAATTTTCCTTATACTTTTTTAATCTGCATCGATTATCGGTTCCTTAGATTCCTAAATTTGTTATTGTATATTGTCCAATTGGAAATTAAATATCCTAGGAATCGCATTGCTTTCTGTGGAATTTGTCAATTTTCAGGGTGAAAATGAGTACTTAGTATGTTGTAAAGCATTTAAAAATATGAAAGAAAAAATCAAAATTCGGTCTTCGATTCCCGACATCGTATTCGTTTTTCATTCAGTCAAATAATAAAAATATCGTCTTTGTTCACGGTTTACGGCAGAAGGCTTCCCACTTACGTTTGAAAAAAGGTGCGAACCTAAATGCAAATATATTTAACGAGTACCAACAGTCAAATATACCAATACAAAAAATATCGTGTCCGGCATGAATGGGTTTAAATAACACACCGGTCGCAATCCATGGTAAAATTTATTTTAGACGGTCTGCAGGCTTATTCTGGCGGAGGTACTTATTTCCGACCGGTCTGAAATATTTACCATAAGCAATATTTATTTTTTTAAGTTGGTACCAATGATATATCGCGTTCGTCCACACTAATCGTCGTACTCCTGTCAAACTATTCTCTGACGTAAACATAACCTCTATTACTATGGTAAACAGAGATGATACTTTGGTTATTTTAATGAATTGATCTATGAAACGAACACGATGTCAGGAACTGAAAATATTCTTCCAGAATTTTTATGCCTGATTAGTTCTGCCCACTCGCTATATACGCATAAGGGTGATTGTTATGAGACAATAATATGTCTCACGTTTGCTGCAAATATGCTACATTTTCTTCCTGAAAATCAACTAAATGCCGCTAATAGCAACGCAGTTCTGTATGAAATTGCCAAACTATCATACAAGGAGATCAGGGAAAGCGATAATTTACGCTAAATACGAATATGGGTAAAAGTAGAGTATAGCTCGTCATGTATTATTACGGCGATAAACTTCACAAACTAAACTAAAAACAACGCCACGATTTAAAGTTATTTTTTGAGAGCTTTATAATCGCGTTAAAACCACACATTATTACGAAGAACACTGATAAATTATGCGAAATACGAAATATTTTTCAGTACATCGCCTCTGTTTTCCATTATGGCGGCGCCGCCATAATGTTCTCCAGTGTTCTTCGTAATAATGTGTGGTTTTAACGCGATTATAAAGCTCTCAAAAAATAACTTTAAATCGTGGCGTTGTTTTTAGCTTAATTTGTGAAGTTTATCGCCGTAATAATCCATGACGAGCTATACTCTATAATTACCCGAATATGATATCCGTATGAAACAGGCCATAAAGATGTCGAATTGAATTTCTTATATATAATTGAGCAAATTTGAAATACGTAGACGAACTTTCCTTATATTTTTGGTA
Organism: Himalopsyche tibetana; assembly: GCA_030503985.1. NCBI lineage: Eukaryota > Metazoa > Arthropoda > Insecta > Trichoptera > Rhyacophilidae > Himalopsyche > Himalopsyche tibetana. The sequence continues at coordinate 5,910,969 of JAPJYX010000015.1, forward strand.
AATATGGCATATAGTAGCACGTCGACTAATGCGGCGAAAAACTTCACAACTACGCTAAAAACAACGCCACGATTTAAAGTTATTTTTTGAGAACAGAATTTTTTCAAACTGTGTTGCAGCGTATAAAACCATTCCATTTTTTTTCGGAACACCTACTCTGGCTCCGCGGAACATAGTTTGGGAAACCTTGGACTAGGGAATCTTTGGCTGGAAAAAAATTCATGCCAATTTCTAAAGCCCAGACATTTGCGGATTTCCCAAACATTTCAGCATGGGACTTTTTTTTTTTTAGGTCTTCCAGGTATTTTGACGTCGAAAATCTCACGAATTTACAAAAATGTACAGAATTACAAAATTGACCAGAAGGCCGCAGATTCCCCACACCTGGTCTTGACATTACTTTCCATTGACACCTTATTAGAGTACATCAGCAATTGGTACTCGAATATAACAATATTAAACATAACTGTTAAGAAAATTTCAAACTTATATTAGAAAATTGTTTAAAGACTTCTTAAAAAACTCCTGATACTCACAATAAATAATAAATACTAAACATGGAAAGATCATAGTCTGCAAATCGTTGGAAAAGTATAACAGTATATGACTAAAACCGTAATTAAAACTAAAATTTCGGATTATCTGTGTTTTTCAATTATTCATGGGAGCTCTCCCTACTATTATCTCGGATAATCGGTACTCTACTGTGTATGTTATAGTGTATTATGTTCACTGGTTAATTCAGAAATTTTTCTGAGTGACTGCCATTCATCCAAAGAAATTTTAATACAAATAAATAATGATCATGTATCGATTTTGTGATGTTTCTTTTGTGCAGATGCTAAAAATTTGTCGATTGTGTATTTATAATTTCAACCCCCCCCCCCCCCCTCCCTTTCAGTTATCTCTGCAACACACTGCACGCATCTCTAACCTTGGTAAGAAGTGAATTTTGTACAAGTTGACCCAGACATATCCAGGGAAAAATGCTTAGTTTAGTAAGGAAAATTTAACCAATTTCAAAATACCTAATATATTACTTACACTTATAGCTGCAGAGTATGATCTTTTTGGTGATGAATTGCAAATGACACCGATATTACCAGTTACGATTACAATGGGTATTTCAATGTTTCTGAAGTTGAAATAAATTCCGAATGTATATGTGCAATAATCTTTTGTTATAATATGCCAGTATCTGTTCATAAATTTCGCGATGAAATATTTTTTGTTAATTACCGGTTCATTTTCTATAAAGGCCCTATGCCTGTCAAGTACACAAGGTCGAAAGGCCCTACACTTGCTTATCGCTGCTTTTAATATTATTATATATTATAAGGTACATGAACAAAAATAGTGCTTGCAATAAATTACTATTTTGTAAAGATACACATTTACCAAATTAAATTTATATTTTTTTATTATTAGTATTTATTTGTATAGAATTCATGATGATTGATCTTACAAAACATAAAATTTAGTTTGAATCAAATTATTAATGTTCATTTCATAGCGCTTTTAAGATATTATAAAATGATTGATTATGCTGAAAACCTTGGAATTTGAACTCTTATAAAGTTGTATAAATATCACAAACAATCAAATGTTTGCAGACATTCTTCTCTTGTAGTGCAAATATAACTATGTTATTCAATGTTTTGAATCAACCAGCTTACATTATCAAGTCACCAATATTTAATTTGGAGTATAATTTTTTTATTTTGTTTTGTTCCCATCATTGATTTTATGTGTGATAAATATTTTATACCTAATGGTTTAATCTTTTTCTCTAAATTCTATATTAAAATGAGTTTTTACTTAAGTTATTATAAATTATATCTTCAAGGTTTTCTGGAAATCTATTATCTAAGTCAGTGCTTCCCAGCCTGGGGTCCGTGAAAATTTTCGTTCTTTCAACATTCTTTGTGATAAAATATGAACATGTGAAATATTTTTTTTTGGGGGTCCGCAGATTATTGTTTTCAGATTTATGAGTCCTTGGCATGAAAAAGGTGGGGAATCACTGCTCCATGTCAGGGGTTTCCAAACTACAAACCGCGAGCCAACACCAGTTAGCCAGAAGCACCAATCCGGTCGGACATGCCAAGTATTCAAAACTACAGTATGTTGGTATGATGAACTACCTATGTTTTGACACTTAGAGGAGGAGTCAATGGCTCTTAGAATAAAAAGATTGGAGACACCTGATCTAAGTGATTTAAAACTTGCAATTACTTCACAAGTATCTAAAATTCTACTAAATTGGTTTGGTACATATTTTTGGGTGGTTTGTTCTCTTCAATTCTAAAAATTAATTTGAAGGTTTCGTCTTATACGTCACCGATTCTAATAAAATAGTTTTTTAGGCTGTAAGCGTACTTCATAGCATGTTTATTTGGATAGTGCTGCTGAAATCCGAAACGGAACATTGTAATAATTTCAAGTCTGATCCTAAGAGAGTTTGTGTTGTTAGTTCCATTGTGTGATGGCACAGTTTCCAGTATTCTTTACTGTTTTATTGAAATAATATAAAGATAACCTGTTTTGTATATTTATATTGCTAGTAATAATAGGTAATGCCAGGGTATTAGTAGATTTATTACAACAATGTAATGTTTTTTGTTAGTATTTATTTGTTCCAAGAAATCCATTGCATGAAATACACTATATTTAAACATTAGTTTGATACTGAAATTGTGGCTATTTGTGGGGATAGTGCTTAATAATTTTATTGTGGTAAAGGGAGGTTTGTTTCAATATGGTTAAGAAACACTGATCTGTACTGTTTGTTACATGTATTAAAATTCATGCATGTGGTGATGGTCATAAAATATTTCAAAAGAAATATAATTTCCATGTTTTGATGTAATTACTCTATAATTTAAGATTTCGAATGAAGGTGCTTGGTGGAATTTCAATATTCATCATTCAAATTATGTATATTTGCACAAATTTTGTCACTAACTAAGGATTTCGCCTTTCGGCATCTTCAGGCATTCAAGTGCACACAATCCTTTTCACCAGCAATAATGGCTCAATGATACTTTTATTTCTTATATAAACATGAAACATTCATTTTTAATTATGTACATTCATATTTGTATGAATGTACATAATTTGAAGGATTCAAATGTAATAACTCTGATGTTCTTTAGAAAATTGTATGTATTGATGGATCCACTGGTAACTATTATATCTGGAAACTCAATTATAATTTAAAATTAAAATTTATAACATTGTGATTGCATTGGTTCCAAATCCAGTTTAATGTAAAATATGTTGCTTATATAGAATGGAGTAATTTTAATTAAATGTCAAATGTAATAATGGTATGAGAAAATTGGAAAATAAATAATAAAAATGTGATTATTTCAAAATAGCATTTTGAAAATTACTTCTATGTAAGGTAATGTATATTTTTTTGGGTTGCTTTAAAATATCAGAGGAGATTTTAATGGAAAAGGATAGACACGAGAAGATATAGTTATAAATAATACACAATTTTGTTTGTTTCATAATTTAATGCAGTTTTTCTCTAATGTTTTTTTGGTAACAGCAATGAGCACTTTTGGTAAAATATCATTAGTTGTTCTTATAACTGTGCATTCATTATCCATTAGGCGTTCATTATCCATTAGGCGTTCGTAACTAGTCCGTCTTTAAATGGGAACATCGATTCTCATAGCCTGCAAAGCGTTCCCTTTCAAAACATTTGGAATAGCAAATAATTTTCATCTATCTTTCGACTTCAAATGAGAGAACTGCTCTAAATGAAAACTTAACGTATCGGATCGTCGGAAATTCATCTACGCATGCATGTTTAACATTTGAATATACCATTTCCTACAAGTTTTTTTATGGCACAATCACAAAGTAAATGTCAATAATTATTAATTGCTCATTGAAGTAGCGTCATTGTGATAGCGGTTCCGACTTTTACTAAACGGAACTCTGGGGCTACGATTTTGTGACAGCACAGACATATTATCACAAGTATTTACTGGAATTATTTACATGTCAAGGCAAAAATTTGAAAGTCTCTACGACAGCCTATGAGTAGAGTAAACAGTGAAATTGTCTTTAAAAATAGAAAATATCCATAACTTTCATTTCGGTACACGTAACAATAAAAAGATATTTCTGTTATCGGACAGAGCACTCGATTCGTCACCTGTCAACTGCACCGAAGCCGTAAATATTATTATACAATATTAGGTGGGAGCGGGGATGACGGGAGTCGATTCGCGATCACAGAGTCGCTCTGCATAACAATATCGCAGTTTGTTTTTCAATTTACAATCAATGGTGAACTTTATTAAATTTTACAATAAACTACCATTTCATAATAATTAACAAAGCATAAGTATTTTATGATACAATAAATCTCAGTCTAATCTATCATGTTAATTTCATGTATTAAAATGGCAAGATTCACCTAAAAGGTAGGTACAACAACCTTCAGTGTTTGAAATCCCCTAATGAATCTTTGTAAGAAGTGTATAGCGATTAACGATAGCAAGGTAACGAATAATTTAATTAAAAAATAGTATTACTTAACTCTTAAAACAATAATAATAATTGTCATACAACTTAAAAGTAGAAAAAAAATATTACACAATTTGGCAAAATTATATTCTATGTAAAATTGACATTTGTATATACAAAAATACAGGGCCCGGGTTCACGCACGGCGTAACGGTCACGTTACGTTATTGCGGTTAGCGTAATCCGTCAGCGCCTCGCGAAGCCGTCGAAAAATCGTAATACAATTAATATTTTACTAATCTAGACAACTTTTGTAACATACAAAACGTGTTACATTATTTATTGCTTTTCAAATTTAGCCATGATATCTTAAAGGTAATTTTGTGATATGACGAAACGACGACGGCGACGGTCGGCTGATGATCCCGAGCCTCATCCGATGGCGTCACTTCGCTCGGTCACGTCCATACCTCTACGGAAGGCGGAGTCTTTAACGCTACTGCAGTCGTCTACCTAATATTTACATCATATTAAAAACTCACCGAACAAAAGTACACCCAATAGTGAACGAATAGAAACGATAACGCGAAGAGTCGAAGCGGATGTCGCATCGAAGAAACGAAGAATTCGTTCTGCGTCCGCTTACCGACGACGCCAACGAGGCCGTCCCCGCGGCCGGCTCTGACGTGCAAGATCGCAATTAGAGAAATAGATAACTTATCGTATAAATGTTTACTTTTAATATAAATCTTCGTTCCGATCGATAACGGGGAGGGTAAGAAACATTCTGCGAAAATAGAACAGTCGAGAATGAAGACCGGCGGGCCGCCGCTTCCGAATATATATTTCTCTATAAAATATATCGTACGTATCAAAAAACAATTTTTTTGGGTATCGAATCGAGGCCGCGACCTCCGCTCGGGAGCGCGCCCCGCCCAATTCCGCCGCGGCCCGTCTCCGTTAATACTTTTGTTTTTATCGAGCACCTAAATTTTTTAAAGCTAATATTGTTTATCCTTCGGCGTCCGAGCTTCGCGCGGAGGGAGACGGCCGGAGCGCGTTCACCATTCGGCGGAGCGTCGTCATTGCGGAAAGGCCGCGTCCGACTTGTGGAAGAGGCCTCTGGCCAGGCCGGAGTGCTCGCGTTCGGCGGCTACGTTGTTGTCGGATTTGGGACGAGGCAGGCGCTGTCCCAGAAAGGCGGCGGCCTGAAGAGGGCGCAGGGCGAGACCCAGCGAAGGAGGCCCCCGGTCGGGCGATCGAGAGGCGTGTTCCGCCTCCGCTGCTAGTGCAACCACCACAGCGTTTATACTACCCGTGTCTTCTTCTGATCGGTGAGCGACGAGGTTGGGATTCTTGCCGATCTTGTTGAGTCGTTCGGCTGCTACGCTCTCCATTGTGCGTCTCATCAGTGGATACTGGTCCAGCACTGCGTTGAAATGGTCCACAGACAAAGAGAACAAGTTGCAATATGTTTCTGCTCGTACAGATGCCACCCGCCGGGCATTAGTCAGCAGGCAGATTTCACCGAAGTATGAACCGTCTGAAAGGCTAGTGGCCACTTCTCCGTTTGCCATCACTATGTCCACGATGCCCTCTTGGATGAAGTACATCTTGGACCCTATCGTACCTTCCTTTATAATAATGTCCCCTGAAAACATAAATGTCGTTTATAAGTAGGTAATCTAGTAAAAAATATCATAACAAGATTTTTGTATGACAGGGCACGCGTAGTGAAAGACATTTATTTGTTCCCATTTTATATTAAAGGGTAGATCTATTGCTAACTACATCTGGTAACGAGAAGGTTGCTATTTCAATTTCTGTCTATTTTAGAGAAGAAAATGTGGATTATTTTAATTGGACCAATATTTTCATTGAGCTTATCTAGTGATTTCATAGTCTAAGGCAAACTGTTATGTTTGAAGTGTTAATGAAATCATTGAAAGACAAAATTAATTAATTAACAAGGTTAATTTAAAAAATTATCACATTTGGCCTAAATTTTGTCTGCAAGTCATATAAACATATTTGGGCCCCTTAGGGCCAAAGAAACGTATCTCATTTTTCTCTACTTTTCAGGAGAGCCAAAAACAGGTTTCCCCAGTAATCTGTTACTTATTTTTAAACAGGTTCAAGTTATTCCAATTATTTTTTTTGTCAATTACTTTGGCTTCCTGATTATAATTTGCTATTTTGTAAATGTAAATGAATTTGTGTTTAGAAGATGCATACTGAAATATGTTTACGTCCATTACTCTTATTATTTTGTCTTTATGTCATATGTTATTTTATATCCAGTGCCATTTGTAACTCAAAAATGCCAAAAATCGAGTTACATTTCTTTGACCCTAAGGGTCCCATTTATTCCTCTCATGACTTGGAAAAGTATCACATTTTATTACATACCATTAGAAACGTGATAAAGATATGGAAAATACATTTACAAAATTCAAAATGAATTACATTTTTACATGTTTACATTTTGTGCTTTCCTGTCGAGTAATAGTTTGCGGAGGTGTAAGTTTATCATCGTAGGCTGTGAGAAATAAAGATTTAAAAAAATTTGCTTGTGGCTAAAACTGTGATTCCATCTCACCTGGTTGGAAAACTTCATATCTCAGCTTGGTCACAACGTCAGATACGAAATTTGAATCGGCGTTGGCAAAGAAGGGCACTGACGCAACGAGCGATCTACAGTTGTAATTGATGACGTCTTCTCTGAGCTTTTCACTCAGTTCTCCTAAGATCAATTCCTCATCGAAGAATTTCCCTTGATACCGATGTTCAAAGTATTCTGTGATCCGCTGTCTCATTTCCCTAGGTAATTTTCTATAAGCCATGTATTCTTCTACTTGTTTAACCTGAAACAATTAATGTTATATGTGATTTACATTTAAATGTGAAAATATGTCATGTTTCAATTATATAAGACACTTTAAATAAGAGGGTTTAGGATCAACAAGGATCACATCTACAAAAACATAGCTTTGAGATCAACGCAAACAGTGGCGTTGCTAGAAATTCGGGGCCTTCATGCAAATCCTGAAATCCCGGGATCGCAGCCGCGTGAATCCCGAGATTTCGGATCATATTAATATTTTAATATATATTTTTAATCATGATCGAGACCGGTTTCAATATAAACTAACATTTATGGATGACCACTAAGATAAAATATTTAATTACGTCCAAAACTTATAAACACAATAGTCAAATTAAGCAGGGTTATTTTATTGATATGAGTTTTTGAAATTGCTTTTATCAGGCGTGAATAATGAAAGGAATTAATAAACAAAGTGTACCTTTTCTCGATACTGTCTTCTTGAGGAGTCCAAACTCTGAATGAGATTGGTGGCGTGGCCGAGGAACAGGGCATAGCAAGTGGCGCCGGATATCATGGAGAGCATCGTCAGCCACATGTCGGTGAGTGATTGCGGTGGGAACCGACCGTATCCTATGCAAAGCATATGTGACATCGCTTTGAATAACGCCCATGAATATTGTTCAAGCCAAAATGCTTCCTGAAAATTGAAAGTGAAAGCATGAGATCTTGGACAATAGCTGGCCGGCTTTACACAAAGGTACTTTCACCTGCGTTTGAGTAATATGTATGCTTTAAAACAAAGCGTGTTACGAGTTTTCACACCTTTTTTTGCATACGCAACAGTGGCGGTTCTAGGTACTGGGCTAGGTGGGCTAAGCCCGACCTGCATTTTTCACCCAAAACTTTAGATGGCTGAATAAAAATGAACAGCAATTCGGCCGCTGAACAAAATAAATACATTTATAAGCGTAACTAACCTTTCCCAAATGAATACAATATCTTTGTTTTGATTTTCCTCTGTCAATATAAGACAATGCCATGTCTACCTACAATAATATTTTCGATTGTGTTTTGTATTACAATTTTAAACTGAGCCAGCATAAAAAAAAAAAATAACCCTATAAATACTTCATAGATAACAGGCAACGTGACGTCAGTCTGGCAACACCTACGTATTAACGACTCAGGGGCTAGATCTTTCAAGCCCGAGTTTTTTCTCTTACACTGGGGCGCAATCAAGCACGATTAGATTTTTTTGTATTTGTATGTACGGAAACGTCATCAAACTCACACGACTGTGCGTCAAATTATCAAGCTTCTGTCATTCGTTGGGGGCTAAATTGAATTTGCTCATGACCCACCCATAAATTCAAACACAAATACCAATATTGTTGTATTGTATGAAAGTGACAGGTATTGACTCTTAGTGACAGCTCTGTATTGCTGTTTGTACTTGTTATTTCACTTTGAAAGAGACGAATTTAAGGTTATTATTTTATTATTTCTTACTTACTTGCATTGATTTTATTATATAGTAATTTATGCTTTGCAGTAGTGTCGTAGCATTTGATTATTTGCTTGTAGATTAATGTATAAGGTGAAGTGGAAAAATACACAATTTCATAAATAGTATACAATGCTTAACTTTCCTCTAGCCCACCCAAGATTTTAGTTCAGGAACCGCCACTGATACACAACCACCATATTGCATGTGAAAACACCTGTGAGTATAGCTCCCTATTTTAAAATAATCTCAGATGACTGTTTGATAATCCTCCTTGAGCTTGTTTTTAATATTTTAAAAATTAAAATTATTTTCATACATAAATATACCATATTGCCTCAAATATAAGTTTCACAATTATTTTTAAATACTATTATAAAAAATAAACACCATGAAAACCTTATTGTGGCAAAGTCAGATGATGTGTTAAGTTTAAACAGCATTTGACCCTTTTATGCCCAGATGAAAAATGACATGGTATGTTTTGATGTTCATTTATAATAGCAAAAGTTCTCAAGTGAAATTAAAAAATATTCGGTACCGTGGTCGGAGTTTTCAGCGTTTTAATAAAGTGTCTATGAATCCCTGGTCCGTGAATAATAACTTTAAATAAAAAGCTTGATAACCACTGGTTTCAAATTATTTGCACAGAATGTCACCAGAAATCTTTTACAAAACAAAAAATCAGTTTTTACATCTATTTTAGGCATCCATGCCTGAAGGGTTAAAGTAGGTATTTTACACATGTTCTTTCTTTTATATTATCTCCGTCAGAGTCTTAAGCTTCTTGATATTCAATGTACGAATTCTCTGAATTGACTTGGATTTAATTTTGCCTGAGTTATCCTATAAAAAATAATCTTTTGAGTCATCAACTCGATGGCTGCCACAGATGAGATATCTCGTAAAATTTTTCGTGCTCAACACGCCAGAGACGAGTTATCTCGTCAATAACTAATTAAATTAATAGTTTCAAATTATAGCCGGCGTGCAAGGTAATTACTATTAATTATCTACGGCAGCTAAAAGGCTGAGAACAAAAGTGATTGATTTAATAGTGTTCCGGTTATTTTTACGAAGAAACTGACATCTTTCTTACCACCTTTTACTTCCGGGGTCGTCGTGATCGTACATTCTTGACAGCAGATGAAATATGCCACCAATTATAAGCTATTAGGGCTATTCGCCGTGTTCCGGGAAAGGGGCAGATTTTTATATCACTCTTGTTTGTATTGTTTATACACCATTATTATTAAAGCAATCGAACAATACCTAATATACTTATATTATGTAACAACACGCCACATACTGTAAAATAATTAATATCAATAGCTGAACAATGTGAAAGAGTGAAGAGTTCAACACAGAAATAGGTACTATTCATTTTCTCTAATTTCATGTTTTAAATGCTATATTCAAACCATCATATATATATCACAGAAATCGGAGTTAGGTACTGATTTTATCTGAGAGTATAGTTTTTTCGTAATTTAACAAGGGGCTTGTGTGGCCTGAATCAAATTTAACAACGGGCTCGCGTGGGCCCCTCCTGTCCAAATATGATTATAAGACCTAGCCTAAATTCAGGGACACTGAATATAATTAAATAATTATTCATAAGTTTTATTAGTTTTATAATTGAGGAAATACGGTATTTACATATGTTTTAGTAAATTTCAAAATCTGTTAATTTTTGAGATATGTATTTTAAATAATGCCAAATAATTGGACACAAAACTTTCAAAAGAATTTAATAGATATTCAGATTAACAATAATTATTGAAAGCTACTGAATACTGTAAAAATATAATGTTAGTTTTAATGAAATACTAGACAAGAGTGAGCAAATAAAAAAATGTAAATCTAGCAACAGATTAAAATGTGTTTTATTTATTAGCATTTTAATTTCTTTGTAAGAAAGATCTCATAACTATTGTACAAACATACCTGAAGCTCGTTAATTGCGACCCAGGAGTTGGACGGAAAGCCTTGCAACATCGGCACCAAGAATTGAAGACAGCCAGACCAGTGGCCGATCAGTAGCATCATACAGATCAGGTTAAAGATCCGCATGAACACTGATGCCATGTTGAGGAACTGTAGGATTCAACATAGATGAATTAGTCAACTGTCATATGGATAATTATTAATACACAGAATAGATAAAGGTGTAGTCGTTCACGGTCGCGCCTGTCCATTGCTCGAAGATCAGGAACATGTAAGCGCTGTGGAGCACCGGTAAAGTTGAAGCGAATCATCGAGTAGTTAAAAGTCCAAGCGATAGGTCGGAGGAGGCGTTTTGTTAGTCAAGCTTGAAATCATGCTACGTTGGCGTCGACCGATCGGGAAGGCCGTTCAAACTTTCAAAGATCGCCATGTTTAATATTTTAATCTATCTATACTTATCTCGGTATTGTTAAAAACATTAAGAAGAAAAGCGTATTATTTTCTGGACTAAGACAACGAGTAGATCAGACGTCACAGTCTACAAACTAATGAAATAACCCAAATTGGATATTTCGCAATGTGAAATAAATAAATCAGCACGTAAACGAGGCACGGCTCTACTGCGCCAAGAAGGTCTATTGAATATCGAGCAATGCTTTCTCTCAGGATCGCTTCCGTCAACGGAAGGATGCCTCATTCGGTTTCTCCGAGCCGAGAGAGGGCGAAAAAAAATATGGCAATCCAATAATATTCATTACTCCTTCTTGGAGGCAAAATCAAATTTAATATGCCAAGAAAAATGCGAATTATAATCGAGTTGTGATAAATTTAAAAAAATCTGATGAAAGTATGTTGTGAAGCCATTCTTTTGAACCAAAAATTTGAATGAATTAAAACTGCATGCCTGTAACACGGATATAACAATATATTTTACTTGAATGATATCTGATAATGCTATAAAAAACAGAAGTGTGAGACTCAAACGAATAGGCGGGTCGCGTCGGTGGCCCCGGGCACTGACCGATCGCGTTAGGTGCGGGACTCGAATACGTCTCGGGGGCGTCGGTCTCATGTTCGACGATGACTGATGACGGTTTGCGGCGGGGCCGCTGTCCTAAGGCGGATCGACGACGTGTGGCGTGTATTTTGACATGCTAGCGGAGAAGAAAAGAAAGAAGCGGAAGCAAAGAAGCAAAGAAGCGACTAGCGTTGGAGCGGTAGGAGGAAGCGCGGGCGACACCCCGAGAGGGCTTCGCTCGGCGAGCGATAGGCTCATGCTGCGGGCGACCGTGCTGCCCGGCGCCTTATGCCGCGGGTTACCTTGAAAATCAGATTGCTTTTGGTGTATCCTTTCTTTTTGCTCGCTTGATCCGAGCTGAGACGCCCTCTCCTTTCGGTGCGCTTTTTTTGGAGATTCTGCAAGATCTAGAAAACAAGCGAGAAACACAAGATAGTAGAAAAGAGCAAAGCTTGGTACAGTGCCTCCCGGCGGCCCGCGGATCGATTCATGCTCGTTATCCGGTCGCCACTCGGAGGTTCGGAAGTCGATACGGGAAGAGTACAGACCGGATGAAGAAAGTGATGAAAGACAGATCAGAAAACGGATCGAGAGGGCTTTACTGGGGTTCGAGTAAAAATGTATTTTGAAAAGGCGTCCTGATGGGGGAACGAAACATCGATACGCTCACACGCACGCACATTGAGTACTCAGAATCATAAAAGAACATCGATGCGCTCTATGCTAAGATCCAAACAACCAAACACAGATCTATGAAACGTTTAGAATGAAACGTGTCATGCAATTTATAAAAATAAATTGCATTTATCTCAAAGAGACTCTGATCGATCTCCGACCAGTTCCGAAACCGTTCTCTTAAATTATCATATCAATGATGCAAAATTAATGTACTGCACAAGCAAAAAAAGCTCATGTTCCGAAAAAATAGCTGACAAAACAATACTATTCGCTCTGCAAAATTTACAGTCTTTAGAATATTATGTTTATGATAAAATTGAATATAATGCAACTTAATTGTTTGAATATGAAGTGTGGTGAATGGTGTGGGAAAAATGGCATGCTTTTATGTTTTTTGATAATGTCTGAATGTCAACATTTCTTTTGTAACACATCTAAGTTATTCCATTCCAAGACGTATAGTAAAAAAGATACACCAATATTAAAAAATAAAGAAAAAACACGAGGGTGCCAAACTTTTTTACAATACTCGCTAATCGCTTAGTTTCTAGCACAACACCAATTTCTGAACAATGATCAGGTTACGGAGACAAGCAGAGTTATGTTAGTGAGATGATCGTGGATAGTGGATATGTTTTCATAGAGCATCAGCAAAACGTTATGTTGATTTTTGTCTTATTATTGTTAACGGGAAGGAATGGTTGATGTGAATTGTGTCGTTCATTGAGGGAGGCAATATAAGAATAAGAGCAAATAAAACATCTGATTAAAAAAGGACAGTGAATTTTTGATATACATCAACTATTTCCTCACACCGTTACTGGTAAAATATTTTTGCTATAGAAACCGCGTACCTCTTATATCTATTTCATTCGGAGTCAATATGATTTGTTTATAAGCAGTAATAGTAAGTTAATAGAATCATTTGTGGCAGATATTTTTACAATGAAACAATACGGTTGTAAATTTGAAACATTTCCAACAGTTAAATATTTTTGAAATTACAAATGAAACAAATAGATAAATCATTTGCCTCTGCCTAACTGAAGGATTCTTTAATTTATCAATACATTTTATTTACTGAGATACTACAATTTCAATGAATATGAGGAATGCACTATGTACGAAATAAATATAATCATGACTAAATGAAGCCTATTTTATTTAAAAATGCTAGATTAAATACATTATAATGATTGGGACTTCTTCAGTCTTTTAAAGAGGATATCTACATAAAAATCATCAGTTAGCAATTTGATTTACCAGAATTGTTTTACAAATGTTTTCTGAAAATTGAGATTCTTGCTGCAAAAAAAGACTAAGGCATCATAATTTGTTGACTCGTTGTCATTGCTACTTTTAGGTTTCAACTAGATCATCGAATGTACATTCTAATTATGTTGTTTTAAATTGTCAGCTAATTCATATGAAATAAAGTCAATGAATGCAAAAAGTAAAATGTATGAATCACAATGTATCAAAGGTACAATATGTTTCATAGAGCAAGTTTAGCTGACTTTTGATGCATTTTTGTACAATATAACTAATTTTTTTAATTGCAGAAGAGATTCTTAGCTTTTTGCTCTTTGAATCTTTTGACAGATCAGCCTAATTTAAACGTTTTTTAAAATGCTTTTCATGGATGGCCTCTGGCAGAATTTTGGCAAAGCTGATTTACAATTAATTTCATCTCAATTTGGTCAAAAAATATATACGTAATATTGGCATATAAGTGAAAATATGCTTCTGAAGCTGTATCAGGTTTTAAAAATTATTTTCAGATCAATGTGTCAAAGTTAAAGATTGATCATAAAGTTTTAATGGAAAAACAATATTGTATATGAATAAAAAATAGGATGGCCGGGAGGTGCGTTTGTCGAGATTCATGATTGAAAAAAACAAGAGGTATCGATATTGTGTTGATGGATGGAAAACAAAATGGAAGGCGTAAAAAGGATAAATGCGTGTTCGGTAAAGGAGTATCATCGTGTCAGTGTGGAGACTGATGGGTGTTATGTCACAACTAATTTCTAAAAGGAAACGGGTGATGCACTCTTTATATCAAACGAATTAGGTGAAATGCCAACACAACAAATACAAAACTATGTCAGTTTAGTTTACGACGGGGTAATGCGCGGCAATAACAACATTAAAGGAAGACAGAAAACTAATTTTGATCGGGCGGTGTCCGCACATCTACCAAGACTAAGCGCCCGGGCCTACGGCTAAGTTGCAGGACACCGACGGCGATCCAACGGAATACACGCCACCACCATCGAGAGTAAATTAATAAAAACAGTAAGTTTTGAGACAGACGTTGTGAGAGTAGCAGAAGCAGAAAGTGAGCGGGTGCACCTGCGTGACTCGGTCCCTGTCCGGATAATGAGGGGTACCGTCCGCCGCGAGCTCCGCCCGTCTCGGCTGGTAGAGGGGACTGATCTGCGTGCAACATCACCCAACACGTTATACAAACCACAAACCCCCCTTGCATTGTCATTTTTCATCAATAAGCAACTCTCGCACCCGCATCTTCACAACCACACTCTTTTATTATGGTCGGTTATTCCGATTTGGCTTAAAAATTCTTATTTAAATATTATCACTAATAGCAAACAGTGATTTAACAATTCCTATCTTTCCTGAACAATATATGAAGCATACAACTTATCTATGCTTAAACCGTTATTAAGTTATAAATGCTGATTTTATTTTATTTAAAACTCTTATTTCCACGACTGATAACTTTTACTTTGAATGTTTCATTATTGCATTACAGCAGAACCCTGATTCTATGACTTTGGTTATCAGGGATTGTATTTTTCAGCAAAACTATGAGTTACGTCAGGTATTAGTTGCTATAAAAATTAACATTTGCGGGCTGCAGGTGATTTTATATATGTACACAGAAATATCTAACATAGTATTTTTGTGTATGAAATATATTATTGAATTAACTGAATCAACAACTGTGAACATACATCATGATTAGGATTTTTGATATAGCCGACCCTTGCGATCTAATTCAACATTTACAAGGAATAAAGCTGTAACTCACTTAACATCATTTTCCAGTAGAACAAAATGAAGGGTTAAAAAATTCTTAATAGAAAATTAATAGCTTAGTTTGGAGTAAAAGTTTATTCTTTCTCTCTAAAATTTCTTTGTTAGTTTTTTCAACTTTTCCCAGATTTTCAGGTAAGTGTATGCATTATTGCTATATATAAGGTTAGAATAGCACTCAATCCATATGAAATGTGTTAACTTATATCATATATGTATAATAATAACAATCTTGCGCGTTACTTTAAAGTTATATAATTATATATAATTAAAATAAGTATACAAAATGGCGTATTGATTATGATAAAAATAATGGAATAAAATTGATAGTTATTTCAGCATTGCACCATAAAACTATGCAGCCGAGTCTTATCAAGTAAACTCCAAGTCATTCAATAAAACAATGGTATACTTTTCTAAATATGAAAATCAGGGTTCTACTGAATTGAAAGAAGCAATTATTTATTTAAAAATATGTTAGGATAGAAGTCTGATTACTAGAATCCGGTTCACTGCAATGTTGCCAATGTCTGAGTTGATTAGGGTCCCGCAAATACTATTTCTTCAAATGTATGCTGTATAGATAGATGCGGTCATTACATAAATCACTTCAAAGTTATGCCAACACTGTAGTGAGAAGGCTTCTAGTGTATACACTAATATTTATTTAATTTCTAATGGCTAATAAGTAAATATCACCCTAGTTAAAGCTTTATTCCTCTCATGTAAAAAAATCTCCTTTATAGTAATTTAATATCTGCAGGAGCAAATTTATCCAACAAAAACTACTTCCGGTCATGATGTTAGTTTTAATAATAATGATAAGAAGTATCTACTAAATTATTTAATGTATTAATTACATTGTGGTAGTTTAAGAAAGTTACTGATAAAATGACTGTTTCAAAAGATACATGTATACCATATTTCCTCGATTATAAGACACACCCTTTTTTGTACACCGATAATAATAAAAAAATGAAATACAGCGTCATCAACTCTGTTGTCGATTATAAGATACACCCCGAATTAAAAGACATCAAAATAAGAAAAAAATACGCCTTATAATTAAGAAAATATGGTATTTTAATTAAGTACAAGTATGTTTGAAAAGTTTGGTAAATACATACTACAAAGGTTCTATTAAACTCGGCGATGACCTCCTATTTCCATGAAAACTTCTTCCTGTCGAGTCAGATTTAATATTTTCGGACATGAAAGAAGTTGCACAGTTCAACGCCTGGGAATATGGCGTATGAGGAATCAATTTAAGATCCAATTCAGACAATATTGTTATGGCAATGGCTGTTTGTACTGCAAATGTAGAGCACATAGACTCATATTGAAAGCATTTCAACGAAAGTTGTCCTAGAAGAACTTTGTACTTTGTTATTGAACAAAGTTGCAAAAGAAAGACAAGATAGAAGAGTGTGGCTAGGAGATTACTAGTAGATAGCAAATCACTTTCACTATGGTGGGTGGAACAGAATTTAAAACATTATAGTCATACATGCCTTCGAGCACAAATCCATAAATCAATTGAAAAATCAATTTCGAATTCAAAACTGTGACCGAAGAGCTGACATTGCCAACTCGGCTACAAGCAAATCCATAAAATTTTAAAAATCTTACCATCTTGCCATTTTTTAAGAAGTCAATCATGTCAAATCATGATATAAAAAGTCTTTTTAATTGCACTGAAATTTAAATGACGGAGTAAAGTCACTTTTTTACCAGAATTGTGGAAATTTTAAGCAAATCAATTTTAAAGGAAACCATGTGCGGATGACCAAATTTTTTATGAAGAGAAATGATACTTGTCATCAGTGATGTCCCTTTATGAATTATGACTAAATTTTATCGAAATATACCAAACATTATAAACAAACAATACATGACTAGGTTAGGCAGATTAGTAAAATATTATTTACCAGATGATCAATTTGAAATATTAGGTTTGATTATTAAGATTAAATCGGACGTGTAAATTTAATTTTGAAATTGTAAAATAACATAGTAAATGTGAATTTTAGTTCAAAAAAGATTAATAAAGCAATGTGAAAAAAATGTTTTTCGATTTCCTTGAAATAAAATAGAATCAGAATAATTTATTAATTTGAAATAGTCAGATGTCAGTGTAGATAAATCGATGTTCTGCCAGTGTTAACTATTAATAAGTATTTAACAAGAATTTAACAAGACTAGGTATAATATATTTTGGATTTTTCCAGGAACCGAGTGATTAAAATGTGAAAAAATGCTAATAAATAAACTGATGTTTATTTCTGTGTAGCAGCAGTCATTGTATCAAAATTATTGGCAAATGTGAGTAATTTAACAAACCATTTTCTCTCTCCATGACAATTTCCCATATGGTCTATCAATCGCAGATAGACAAGCTTTGAAGACACCAAAACACCTCAAATTGTCAGATACCATAATTGTGGATAACACAGTAATATGAGAGTCACAGTAAATGCTAAAAATCCACAGAACCCACCAGACACTTTAATTAATATGCATGTATTTTTGTGCATGATTAAAATAAATATTGAAAAGAATTCCGTATGTAGTTCTCACTATTCGAGTAAGTATTTGTTGTATCTTGGAGTTACGAAGTTGTAAAAGCATTCCAAAAATATATAAAAAAGATGAGCAATATCATCATTATAGCAACATTGTCATCAACTGTCACATCTAAAACCCCCAACGCCCACATTATTCCCATCTTGCTAGCGTGCCCCCCATTTTCCCTATTTGTAAATAGGGGGATCCCAGTTTTAAGGGGAATCGCTGAAAGATGTATTTTTTCAGTAATATTTGCCCTTCGGTATCTACGGTCCCTTGTACTTGTTTAATTGAAGTTTGTTTCGGACTCTCATATTTTTTTTTTTATTGTGTCGTTCAAATTGGTCGAGTATCGCTGTCTGTGATACTTTCAGACCCGATTATTGCATTCATTCATAAAAAACCTCATTGTAAATGTTTTACAAACAGTTTTTCTTTAATTTCTGAAAAGAAAGGTTTATTGCCTTTCTTACAACTTTCAACTTACAACCAGCATAGCATTGAAGTAAATCCTTGTGAGTCCGGAATCAGATGTAAAGCCGTGGTGAGTGGTGGAGGGAATAGTTCAGTACAGTAAATCTTTATGAGTGCACATGCTTCTCATAGGAAATAGATTTGACTTAATTAAAAAAAAACCTCATTTGAGGAAGTGCTTGCGGAAATATAGTTTGTTTCGCTTACCCTCTTGTTCTGTTTTTGGAGAAAAAAGACTCACATTCATATTGCTATAAACAAACCTAAATACAAATTGATAAAAGTGTCTAGGTACTGAAGTTTTTTCACAATTGTCTGCGACTAATGTAACCCTAATAATAATTTGTGATATTAAAATAAATAATTGTGTGTCATAGTCGCCCATAAAGTGAAACATTTTTTGCGAATACCAACCTCTTTCAACACCCCTGGCCAAAAGTACAATGGTGTTGAATATTGTATAATATATTTTAGTAATTGCATTCGAGAAACCAGACCCATAAAAATATTTTGTGGTTGTGAAGAAACGTGTGCTTGAAGTATTAGGTGATTTATAAATAATTGTTTGTGATAAAATAATATTGAGATTCCAGGTTAATGGTATTCAGTCTTTTACCTTGCTAAGTCACATTTAATTCCCTTTCAATTTCTATCAACAGATATGATATGAAAGGTAAACCTCAACACTGTTAAAGCAGTTTGTTTATTTTCAAGTTATTCAATTAAAATAAGAAAAAAACTATATTCATAAATTAAATTTGTTATTTGAAGACACAGGAACGATAATGAGCATTTTTGGCAGATAAAAAAAATAATTTAACATAGCTATTTTTATAAAACGGTATGACTAATTGATATGCTATGAAACAATTTTTTAAATATAAATTCATGAAGATATGATGGGTATTTGTTTTTGTCTTTTTCTTTCTTTTTAGCCTACCTGATTTGCAGTAACTAAATTGACAATCTATTAACCCATAATAATTGTTCTCATATCTCAATAATGAAATTGTTTTTAGTTATTGATTTCGAGCAAATTTTTATATTTATAGCTTTGTTTGAATTTTTAAAGGATCAATCAATATCTTCATATTATTTTCTCCTGTCTTTTTTTCCATATTGATTTTCAATTGACTAGTGACATCTACTAATTAAAGAAAGATACTATGATTTTTTTTTTCATTATTTTAAGCACCTTTGTTGATTCGTTATTATAACTATAGCCACTAATCATCAACTGTTTAATGAGGATAGGGCTTGCGTTTTGTTTTTGTTTCATGTACTCTGAACATTATCTTTTTAAATTTCACGGCGTATTGATTTGAACTGCAGTATTGCACTAATCTTTTCTCCAAAATATAAAATAAATAAATACATACATGAACAGTGATTTCTTATTTTTACTCGAAAAAATAATTTAGTTCAACTGAAAAGTAATATTTAATTTTGAAAACTTTGAAACAATAATAAAAAGAATACACTGTAATTCATTACTAATTAAATGTCAAAATGTATTTAGAATTAATTAACCATTTTTATCATTAATAGATTTCACTCTCTGAGAATTGGATCTGTTGAAATACCCTTTATTGCTCAATTTTATTAAGAATAAAAAATGCTCCTGTGTTATATGGAATAAAAAAAGTGAAATAGTTACTAAACATAGTTTTTCCTTTATAAAGATGGTGTCTTTCCACCAAGAATGAATAGAAAACAATATGAAAACTATATTTTATTTGAATCATTGGTAGATTTTCTTATTGTTTTTTGTTGGGTGATTCTAATTCTTGAAAAGATTGGCAAACATTTAAACAATCGTATGCTACTCCAAGTGAAGTTCTAGATTAGTTATTTTAGTTACGACTTCTGCCACCAGCCATGTTATAATGGTACCTCAATAGCCGATAGCTATATCTATTCGCTCTCATACAAAATGATCAAAAGTGGTTTGTTCGTTGAGAGTGTCATCTTGATTTGTTTGCTCGAAGACTTTTTAGTGATCAAAGTGTAGTTATATTACTGATACCAATAACCTGGCATCATCACTGCATGTGAAGATTCGTGAACAAAAATTTCATGTGTTTTTTGATATATCAACATTTTAAAAAGCAAGCATGTGGGTATCAGCAGAGGGGGGGTTGTAGTGATCACAAGAATGTATAAGCTTCACTATTTTACATGCAGATTTTTCGATTGATTGTAATAAATATGTTTGCTGTATGTTCTGCAAAATGCTCTATAATATGTCGACGGAACAGTTAGACATTGTTCAGTATTTATTTATAAAAAAAATTGGCTCGACTATTTCAAATGGATAGGTATTTAATAATGATTCCATTTATTCGCTTTTTTCTGAACCCAAAGTAAGAAATAAGAAAGAAAAAGAATCTTTAAGAGATTTGAGTAAAATAATATTCTATTAACAATTAAACACTGAAGACAGATAACAGAAAATGAAGTTTTTGAATACATTTAACAAATTGTTGAATCTGCAATATCTACTACGTTAAAAAAAAAACAAATGCAATAGTTACAAACATTGATGAAGCAAAATTGTATTTTTATTTAATTGTCATTTTTGACATGTATATTATAGCAGATATTGCTGAAACAATGATAATAAATTATTCAATTTAACATGTAATACTAAATTTAGAAAGATTTTTCAATAATATTAAATGTCTTCAGTCGATGCATTTGAGAAAACAATTGTTTTTAAAAAGATATTATTTTAGTAATTGAAATTAACAGTTATTTAAATAAATATTTATTTAAATCATGGAGCAATATTTAAAATAGTCTTCAATTTATATGTTTCGGTTAGAATATACATTATTATTATAACAATACTTAGTATCTAAATAATAACATGAAAACGTGTAGAATTTTTTAGACAGTATATTTTCGCAGGTTTAATATTGTCTAGAGATATTCATTTTTTTTTATGACTTATCTGTATTTAAATGGTACGAAACATATATCATATCACTCGATGATTGTCATTTAGTGCCGTTGTGGTCGGAGAAGTGTGGTGATTGTAGTATTTGTGGTGAATTTGATGAAGATGAGAATGTTCAAATAATAATCGATGTCATAAATAATTCACTTCTGTCAATCTATAGTGAATGAGATGATCAGATGGATTATATTATTTTCTACCGGCCGATGTGACAAAATAAATTGTAAATCAATAAATAATGTCATTTTCTAATGAAAACAAATTTTACAAGCAGATTCAATCAATGCATTACAATTATTATTAAAAAAAAATGAGGGCTCTGCCACAAATAAAACTCAATATTATGAACTGTATCATGAGAAAGAAATAATAATATTATTTAGTAAGAAAAAGTTTTATAACTTACTTTTGATATATCTCTTCAGTTTAAGCAATATAATTTTAATATTAATATTTTAAGTGTCAATTATTTCAGATTGAAGACATTTAATTATGATGGATGGGTGGTGCTTGTGCGATAAAACTTATGAAAATGATTTCGATTAAAAATAATCCGAATGTTGTGTCATTGTAAAATGGTACACATGAAATGAATTAATTATTACGGTGACAAATCATCCACTCATTTTTTAAACTTGTTTCCCAGTTCGACATATAGATAGCATAATAAAGAGATATTTAATTTAGTGTTATTTTCATAAACAATCAAAAATGATGGGTATACAATTTATTTTATAGGTGCTTTGGTGGACACACTTCTATAAATGTCATTGTCACGTTGATATATAATAATATGACACAAGGTTACACACATCGTAGATTATTCCCTTTATTTTTTGACAATGTCCATAAATATTTTGATTGAAATAAGAGTATTATATATTTTGTACTCTTGTGTGCATGAAAAACTTGACCTTGATGAGTTCAAATTAAAAAAAATAGCATCTAAAAAAATTCTAACAGTATATTATTTATTTATTTGAGAAATTCAATGCAAACATTGATCCATGTTGTGTTACCTAAAAAGACATTATTTAAATTCGAATGTTGAAATTTAAAGACGTCGTATCCGATTACTGAATCAAAAATATATGTAATGTGTCACAACGTATATAGATGCTGTAAATAAAATCATTAATATTTCCGTAAATTATTATTACTGATCATTGAATTGAAAGAAAATATCGACTACCTCGAATGGGAAATATGGAATCCATTAAAGATTGATTAATTCTTGGTTGAGTTTAAAAAATAATTGGATGATAATAACTATTCAAAATGTCCCAATATTTCACATTAGCACATTTCATCGCATTAAAATATTTCAATTAATTTCATTTCTTTGCATTGCAACTTTTTTGTTATTTTATGTTGGCAAAGCCCTTTCTTTTAAGCTTGATTTTAGACGTACGATTGTTATCGTACGCAGTGCTGCAACATGCAAAATTGATTCTGTGAAGGCAGTTCAAAATAGATTCAGATACTCAAATCTATAAGCCAAAGCCAAAAAGCTTGTAGCCGGTAATAATTTAATTCTAGTGTTGCTTTAGAATATAATATAATATAATAAAAAAACAATATTCCTATTAAGAAAGGCAGATATAGCATTTTGTTGAATAAAAAATGAGGAAGGCGATTTTTATAAATGGAATAGAATCATTTTTAAGCCAAATTCACACAAACATATATCGACGTGATACAACAGAAAGCGACCGAGTAATTTTTCCACAAAGGGATTTTATATGGATAACTAATCTTAAACGGTCCTCCTGAGTGTTGTACTATTTCACATTCATTCGCTTTCTCCTGTATGACGGCGATATATATCCGATATTTGTATTAATTTTTTGAATGTGAACCCGTTTACTGTGAAGTTAAGAATAAGTGATAAATTTTAATATTAAATTAAAATATTTGAGTACAATTTTCAAATAAGTATCTGTGGAAAAATATGGGAACTAAAATTATTTTCAGTTAAGGGTACCGGTATAATGTTTTTGATTTCATTAGACATTCAAACTCAAATAATTTTTGATAGAGCCCCTTTCAAATTGAATTCTATACAATTTGAAAACAATAACATAATTATTAACTTATTGTTGATATAGTTTCCTAAGTATATAGTGTGAATTTGAGCATATGATCAAAATGTTTGGGAATAGAGTGTGGTAAAACATTAATCAATTGAGACGTTTTTGGCATTCCAATCAGTAGGATTTAAGAAAATAAACTGATTTCAAGACCAATAGATGGCACAATCATGGAAACTTTAGCGTGGAGTGAAAAGATTCCGACAACAGTGATACAGTGACATCTATTTATGAGGAATAAAATTAAACGGTTTTTACAAACATTCATGTAATTGTAAAATCTATTAACTAGAATTTTGAAAATGTCTCAGTTGATTGAAGCATTTTTTTAATACTATTTTACTGAAGGTTTACTGTAAAGGCTGGGTAGGGCATCTTGCCATCCATGTGACCCAATCTAGCATAGATTATGTATTTTAATTAAAAATGTTTTCGTTCACCATTAAGATATTGTTAATGTAATCACTCAGGAATATTTTCAGTATTAAACATGAGTGTTAATAAAGCTTGATATCTATTCAAATATTGGTAATGAAAAAGTTTTGCTTGTATTGCTTATCGATATGATGTGAATTTTGTTAATCATTGTTGAGGGGTATGTGGCATGTGAAAGACTTTCATAATTTTGACATTTTTTATATTGCGCAGATTGGTATGTAAAATGATATAATGAATCTTTGGAATGTCACTCCCAGGATCTTGATACCTAATGTGGACCACCTTCCTCTTAGAATCCTCCTAATGCGTATGGTTTATTGGCGAGTTTGTTTTTCTCATCTTTAATAAAAAGGGAACTAGATTATATTTTATAATTTGAACACAATATTGTTAAATTGAAATAATAAATTATTAGTGTAACGAGTTGTCAATGTATAAATATTAATACAATGATATAAATATGGCTTAAAAAGATGAATGACGTTTGATAGAGGGAATTTTATGAACAAGTATGATGACGTACTTATGAATGAATGATCAGGGCTTCGATACATTTCATGAGGATTTCTTATATTACGAGCAAGATTATAAAATTATCAATTTTAAAATAAGATTTATTATTTGTATGCGGTAATAATATACTTCAGTACAATTCCCTCGGTTAGTATTATGTGAAAAGATTCCCAGAAAGGTGTGATGATGGATGAATGTTAATCCCAAATGAATTGAATAGTTACCAAAGAATGGAACCAATATGGAGCCATGCGAAAAGGAAACATTTGGCTTGGAGCAAAGTTAACATTTCGCCCAAAAAATTTGTACCAATATTGTAACATCATTTTGTAGGGAAGATCAGTGCTAAAACAAAAATTATTTAATAACATGTTTTGGTAAATAAAAAGAACCATTCCAATAAAAAAACATGGTAGATAAATAAATGGGTAAGTGTAGTATTATATTTAAAAAATATATCTGATTAAATTGTTTTTTTAGTTGGTATAAAATTCAGATTATTTTTTTATTCATGTCTCCTACAATGAAATATAAAAGTAACCAACCTGTTATGTAGTTTATTTTTAATATATTTTTTTTTCATTTTTTAAATAATATGTTTTTAATATATTAAAATAAATTAATGTTTTATATACAGATCAGGTATATTGTAGGTTGTTTATGTGAACAAATATTTTTATCATTTATATTATTACTTTTTGTTCATTTGATTTTAATGAATTAAAATAAATAATTCAGAGCTTAACGATATTTCTTAAATTGGTCCCATTAGAGGTGAAGTGAGCCAACTAGTAAAATAGTAAAACTTTTTTCTTGGACTTTTAAATACTTTACTTGGTGCTTTGGTGGATCCCATATTTTTATTTTACGGATATAACACTTGCAATTTGTATTAAATGAGGTTACTTCACTTTTACGATATTTTAAGATGTGTAGAATATTACAAGCATCTAGCATATTTTTTTTTCTAAAATATCACTTGGCTTACTTCACCTCTAATCGGCACAATTGGTAAAACAAGGTAGTATAAAGAAATAGCACATTGATTTTGTACACCTTTTTTTCTGAATCACTTATCTCATTATAATACATATACTTTTTATTTTCCGTATCATATGAAAATGTGAACTTTTACTGCACGGTTTTGTAATAAACTTTTTTATGCCATAAGCTTCTTGGTTTCAGTATAACTGAAGACTTAACGACTGAGCCCTCTTTGAAACTATTTTTTCACAGACGGAGAGTCACAAAGCTTTTTCTCATGGTAAACCTTGCCATTTAATTGCCTTCAAGTTGAATATAAAACTCAAATCATGATGAGTTAAAGATTTTTTAATAGGCTCTGAGTATATATAATGTTATAAATATATTTACTATTTTTTTTCTTCGTTTTGTTATTTTTAAAATTTTTAAAAAATCATAAATTCCAAGAAGAATAGCTTGTTGAAATTTTTCATAATAATACTGTATTGATTTAAAAATGTTTCCTGTGTGAATAAATTTATTTTTAAGAAAACTATTTCTAAGAAATACTTATTGAGCAACCTATAAACAATCTGTTACCTTACTTTGAAATAGGCATAACTGACATTATGGAATTATTGAATGTAGTAGTTATCTGCACATTTTTTTTCATAAATATATTTAACAAAGTTCTAACAAACAACATAACTAGTTATTATTGCCACACAATAAAAATGCACTCAGCACACTTTGGTTAAAAATTGTTATGTCCGGTTAAAATTTCTTCACTCAGTGGTTAGTGTGTGATTGACAGTTGGTTCTCTATCAATCAATGCTCATCACTGAAAGTTGTCTAGAATTCGTTCTGTATTTCTCTTTATATAATTTTAATTATAAATAAATAACTATATGGACTATATCAAAATATGTTCATGTGTAATTATAGCCTTTTCAATGTACGGTAACAAATAGCTAAATTATATTAATGAATTTAATACAGCTAACATATAAATAGCTGTAAAGAATAGAAAGTAATCTGTTTATTTTACCTTAAAATTGTAATATTTATAAAAAAAATCATTTTTCAATGATAAATATATCCCTTTTTAATGTATATCACAATGTATATCTAAAGCTGTTTATTTTTAATGGTAAAATGATACGTGATTGATATAGACGTCATAATTAGATAAAGTCACCTATTATTTGTGTATTTCCAGAAAATATTCGTTTGATTTGAGTGAAGGAAATGAACATCAAATTTTAATCAATTTTATTTCAGGTTTTTGAAACAGATAATGAAAATGACAATACAGTTATGATTAAAATAGTTACCTTATTATTTCACACCAAATGATATCGACGGTATTGCCTATTTACATACCGCGATTTAATTTACGATTATATATCGTCATCCCAACTTATAAAATACATGTCAACATTTGAGGAAAGTGCCGAGTAAGGAATTGAATGTTTATGAAAATGCCTTATGTTAGTGCAGTTTATTCAATTTAGCACAGTTTAATAATCAAAACTATAATATGCAGATATTTATAAAAAAATATTTAAAGAGTAAACAAGTTTTATTCAGTTAGTGAGTATTTTCATTTAAAATAATCTCTTGAATTCATATAAGTATAATTGTTGTATAAAAGAAATCTGTAAAATTCAATCAAATGCATTAAGTAGAATCAATTTTAATGTGTTTCATTTCATTCTCGAACATTTTCTCAAACTCTGATACGTATTTTGCGAGTTAAGCCGCCGATACTATGATTGCATACATTTTATAGCGCAGCGACAATGCAACGAACGGCTAGCATTGAAAAAGCGTACAACAGTGCGGCAAAACCAAAAATGGTAAATACTATTTCAGGAGTTATTCATTACCTTGAGTATTTACATCGAAACCATTGTACAGTTGAAGGTTCACTTTTCTACCACTCTCACGTATTAATAAAATATTAATGCATCGCAGAGACAATACCTTATCTCCATCTATTGTCCGTAAAGAAAAGCTAAGTTTTCGTTTAAAAAAGGTTTTGTTGTGCCATATTTTTTAAATTTATTTTATAGTAAAAGTATTGATTATTAAATTAAATATTGAAGTCATGAAAGAGTACGAAATAAGCTAAGTGTTTTGGATTACGTATGCTATCATGCGGTGACGTAATTTGTGTCTGCACACTTCTACAAAATGCAGGTGGTTAGGATATCCGGATTTGTATGATACTAAATTAATTTCAAAAGAGAAGTTAACATTTTTATATTATTTATTTAATTATTTTATGAGTGGACTGGTAAATTTATTATTGTGCTGGTAAATTTTCATTGAGAAAAATCATCACTAACTTGAGTTTTGTAGTTCAATTCGTATTATAAGAAATGCATAATGAATGTTGTTGAGATGTACATACGGTACATAAGAAGCCTAAAAAGTATGCATGTAGTAACATCAAAATGGTTTAAGTTTTGATTTCACAAAACTTTTTAAACTTTGTCTACATTTCCAAGAATATGAAGTCATTTATTTTTATTACTACTTAATTTCAGTAAATAATTACGAAAAGGTTGATATTTTTAATATTTCAAGTGTCCAAATACTATTTTTATTTACATTGTCGAATTATTATATCTTCAAAAGACGTTACGAGTATTTCATGAATACGATATTGTATAGAATAAATGGTGGTGTATTTTAAATATAATTTTTAAATCAATCAATCGTCTACTTACATAGACTTCCTCCCATTGCGAGACATATCGCACAAGCCTGGACAATCGCAGCAGTCTCACGAGGGAGAGTAGCTTCGCCAGTCTCAGGATCCGAAGAGCTCGTCCAGCGTGCAAGATCTGGAAGCTCTCACTGAAATCCTGGATTACATAACCGCAGAGATTAGCAAAGGTCCGTCACGATAGAGGTTGTTCTAATTGTCCAAAATGCATCCATTTGCGTTTCCTTCGCAAATCCTGCATCGCTACAATAAAATGCGTGGTTCTGGTGTAGTGTCGTCGATAATCAAATGACTCAATACCAATTAGTAAATTTAAAAGTTCTTATGTTGAATAAAGAAAATGAAGACACACCAAAAATACAATTAACTTTGAAGAATGCCAGCTCTCCTGAAGGTTGGATTTTTTGTTCCAAAAAACAGTTAAGTATGTAAATTTTTATTAGTTTTAACATTCAGGCGGGTGAGTAGTAAGTAGTTCTGAGCTTAAAATCTTCTCCGCAAAACGTAGACCGCCGTAGAGTGACTGCTATGCCGGTTGTACATTTATTTATTAAAGCTTTGAGCTGAGATTGCCTTTTCTCTCGCTTTCTTGTAAATTATACTTGGGCTTGATCGAATAAAATTTCTGGATTCTTAAATCCTCAATATTGTGAAAAATATACATAAGAAATCAATTATGTACATTTTTCCTCTTTTCCAACGGAGGGTGGGAGTTTTATTATCCCTATTAACCTCTGTTTTAAAATGTAGAAAATAGGTCACTTAAAACTTTAGCACTTGTTTGTATATTTTTTTAATTTATAACATTGATGTAGCTAATTGAAATTAATTTTTCTTTTATGTCTTCATTATTGTGAATACTTTACTTAGATAAACTCAATATATCAAAAACAACTTTGCTTAGAGAACTTTTGACCTTTTTTTCATTGTGCTATAATACTATTTTTCATATTATGACAACAGTTAGTTTTTGTTTTTCCCTAGCTGTAAAGAAACATTGCGATGGGAAACAGCCGTATAGTTGCAGCATGTTTGCAGTCGGACCATTTAATTGTGTGCATTTTCTTTAGTCAAAATAAGATCAATCGTGCAAAAAAATCTGCTGACCAAAAATATCAGTGAACATTCAAAAAGCTCCTTATTTCAAAACGAAATTTGACAAAAGTACAAAGTAAATATTTTGAAACAACGCAAACACAGAAATCATTTCAAAATTTGTGATTGAGTACTTTTTTTAAATTCGTCAAAAATAAGCTACGCTCCAATAGTATTGAAAAAATAACAACTAAAAATTTAAGTATCGACATCAGCCAAACTATATACATTTTTTTTTCTCTGTGAGTGTTAAAGATATTGTTTTTTTTTAAAATTTGAAGTATCTAAATCACCAATTACTGGTTGAAAATAAATTACGAACATGCTGTGCTTCAACATTCCGTAAATAAAATGATGCAATAATTTTTTCGAATCAAAATTTGTACCTATTTTAGACACAAGAACATTATCGGTTAAGATAAGAACTGTTTCTTTGGAGCGAAAGGATCATCAGCCTTATGAATTGAATACAGTCAAGTGTGGGCCAAACATTCAGAATTCGAGACAGTGATTTCTATTAATGGGAATTACTGTATAAATTTTATCAATTACAATTTTTTTTATATAAAAAACAATTTTACCGCTTTTTTAAACGTTTTCTGTCTTGAAATCTTAATCTCTTCAGGTAACTTAAAGATATAAACAAACAATTTAACTGTTCTGTATAATCAGCACCATTCAAAAGTGTAATTGAGAAATCCATCATGTACAATACAATCACGTAAAGAATATCTATCTGGTGGTTGACTTGGCCAATTAAATAAATATTTTTCTTGTTTCAGCATTTATTTTGTTTGTGATAAATTTTTGATATTGAAAGATGGATATTGCATCAATTTGGTTACGTTGAAACACAATAATTAGTAAATACATTCAAAGCAATAACTTTTGTGAATGTGTTTGTTAATATTGATGGCTTAAAAGTTATTTTTTTTTTGTTAAGTTAGTTAGAAACTTGAAGTTAAAACTTTTAAGAATTAAATGTACTGTCAGAATGTCTACCTATATGAAAATAAACTATGTTAGTAGGCTAAATTTACTTAAATTATCATAAAATTGTGTAGAAATATAGCAAATTTATAAAATAGCTTATATTTAGCTTAATGTTAGAAATGTTTTGTGTCTATATTACAAGTAAACGGAAAAATTGGAAAAAAATCTAGACAATATTAAGAAAATAAAATTAATTATTCGATACAATTATAAGCATTCGTATAGTGAAAATTATTTAAATTGATTATTTGTTTGATTTTTAAAACAGTGACATCTATTAATATGATAATTTTTAATTTTATTTAAAAAAAAAAACATTTAGCTGATAAAATCTAGCTTCAGGGTTAATTACAGCATTCCTTACAATGGACGCTAATAGCGTGTATTAAATATGAACTAAAAACAATGTATAAATATCACCATTTCTTTAGTACTATTTAATAAGGAATACCGTAACTCGTTAGGCTCGTTATTAAAATTACTCTAACGTCCGTTAATAAAAGCTTAACACGTTTCCACAGATGTCACTGCAGGTAAAATTAAATCTTTTCGTTTAACTTCATTTAAAAAAAATAAATAAACGTCCGTTATTTTTAAAAGGTAAATAGCATATTCAATAGTGGATACGAATAATATTAAAATCCAATTACGTCTATTGATGTTACAAATACATTCATTCGTTTAAATTAACTGGTATTTCAATTTCACGAATGGAGAGTAGATACATTTTAAATGACATGTAGTTGATCGTTTGTCTATGGTGTTGACATTTTCCAATTTTCCGTTTGCAATCTGTCACTAATTATTGTAATAATGAGCCTATAGCCCGAAAGAAAAAATAACGGAAATCAACCAAAAAAGCGAATAAAAAGTACAAACGAAAGATAAAAATTATTACGAAAATTTATGCGAGAACGGAGTGATATAAGCATAGGTGAAAGATGTGCACACTGAAATAAGATTCAATGAAAAGTGTCAGCAGATTAATTACAATAAAACAAGTATTGCATCCAAATAAATAAATACTCATCACTTGACATCATACCATGTTCAATGTGATGGGGAATTTTTAAAGATATAGTACCTACGAATAAAGAAGATTATGTTTTGATCATGCCAAAATATCTCCTATGTTACAAAAGAGTGGAGAATAGTATTGACTTTGGAATGTCAACGAATTAAGAAGGAAACGCTGAAAAAGTGAAGCAAAGAAAGAGCCATCAGCAAGACTAAAATGTCTTAAAATTTAAGACTGTTATCTTAATAAAAGAAGTATTAAACTACTTATGATATAATTTTAAATAGATTTCTAAGTTTCCTATCAATTATACATTAGTGGTTTCTCTCGTAAACATATGGTTAAATATATTGACGAATAAATTCGCCAAAAAAAGAAGCATCCAAACATCATTGTCATATTATTAAAATACTCGATTATTTGAAAAAAGAATTGAATCTGTAAAAATCGAAGAGTTCACTGGTTGTAATATTTAAGCTCTGTCAAAATTTAAAAATGTCGATAAAAACTGATTAAAAATATACAATATTTAAAGTTTTTGTTTATAATTTGTAATTGACTTTAAATATTTTGTTGGTTATTTAAAGCTTCCGTATATTGGGTAGTTAAAACACTATATTTATTTACAGTGACAGTGATGTATAAATTCTATAGAATTTTACTAAGATCAGTATTAATTTAATTTCAAACGAATCACATTCCGTCTTTTCAAACAATAATTAGAACATACAAAAGTTTATTTTTTATTTAGTTCATATAATATAGTTATCATTTTGTTTTTCACGGATAAATTAAGTTGTTTGAAAGATACATCGTGCAATTCGCATGAATCGAAGTGACAATTATATTATTGTGATTATAAAGTAATTGAGATTTTTAAAGATGAAATATGCAATGAATCGAAACGTGGCCATGATTCGAAAAGCAATTAAATGCGGCATTTTTAATATAAACAATATCGTGAAATCCTTAAACGTTAAAACGTTTGTGTTATTCACATACAAATTGGCAAATATTGAAAAGTTTTGGGAAAGATCAAAGAATGAAGCATCGAATTGGGAAATAAATGGGGTTTTAATAGTATTAATTTGTTTATAGAGATTGAGTCATATAAAAGCTAAAATACTATATTTGCATAACTTGAGTTATTAGAGATGTGAATTTTATTTTAGAAGCGTGATTCATGATGATGGTAGCGATATCCAAAACAAAATGGAATGCATTTGTATATAAACAACGAAGAAAATAGGTGATAAGAGAGTGAGAGAATAAAATGGAAAATATTTATAAAAATAGTAGGTACATGTCACACCAAACCTGGCTCGATCACACTGGTCGAATAAAATATGGAATATAACATAAATCAAGCAACGACAATCGATGTTGACAACACAAAATGTAAACAAAATCACACTGGAACAGAAACACAAAATCGGGTAATAAATAAAAATGATAAAACAAACAAGAGGCAAAATAAAACAAAACAAACGAATGAAACGTACGTTTACCTGATTGAAGATCAAGAATATATAGTCAAGGGGAATACTGGAGATGAGGTCCAAGAAAAACCACGTCCGAAGGTAGTGTTTTGCTATCAGCTTGGGGTCCAGTATCACCTGCTCCGCGTTGTCTTGCTGCATTATACCTGGAATATAATAAAACACGAACATGTCACTCAGTCACAAGTCAAATCGATTTCTCAATCTGATCTTACACCATACTAATAATGATTCATTCGGAATGAATCATTCAATCTGACAGTCTTAATGTAGCATAGAATAAGCCTACACTTATCGATTAAACTGACATCCTAAACCTCAAGGACCTAAATGACAGTTAACAACACATTTTCGTGTAGTGTGGTGTTCATGAAATCAACAATTTAGAAAAATACATGTTTTTCTTTTAATCTGCAAAGAGAATGAACCGAAAACGCTGGGTAAAAGAATACATACAGAAACGGAAAAAAAACCACCCATTTGAAGTAGTTGAGGAAGATTATAAGAATTTTTGTCGATGATGAATACTTTCGCAGGCAAAATATCGTTCACACAGTCAAAAATATCAACACGTTGATTGACAAAATGGGATAATCTCTTCCTCAGATTATTTTTGAGTAAGGATACAAGGATAAGGGCAGAACAGGACGAGCTTAAGTTGATCGTTCTCGTGACGCCCCGCTTTGTGTAGGACAGAATTTAGACCCACAGACATCCATGATTGTGATATCTACATTCTGGGATGGAATTTGAACTTGTGCAAACTGAAACCTAAGCGAACGACAGTAACATGTCGTTTTAAATTACTTTTTGATATTTATTTTTTTCCACATATAATAGAATGCAGTAAAGGCGAATGAAAAATACGCATATTTTTTGACATTAATAAATTAAAACCGTTACGTATGTATGTTCGAGAAGGTAAATCTTAACGGATTTGTGCCTTCTTTTTTACAATCACTATTTTTTTTATTTTTTCTAAGTTAATCTTTCGATTCAATAAAACTTGGTCATGATTTGAACCTGTGACATTTTGATTCAATTAGCTGTCTAATATATATTACATATACAGATTACAAAAATATGTATGACAGCACTTCGAAGCAATAAAAATTTATTGAAAAGAATATTATTATAAATTAAATTTAGTTATACAAGGTTGAGTTAAAAGCTCTCTTTGATGGCTTAAATAAAAAATCTGACTGGAAAGAAATACAGCCTGCTACATATGTAAATTGCTGTTTTCACTGTTCTTTCAAGGAACGGTTTTTAGAAAATCCAAATCTATGGACTCTATCTGGAGCTTTAGCTTATCGACAAAGACTCTTACTTAACGATATGAAGTATTTAACTACGTGTAAAGTCAAATATTTTGTGGTGAGAATATGCAAATCAATTTGAGCTTTTTTTCCTTGCACAATCAACATATTTTATTTATAGCTCAATCCTCTCAATGTACATCCGGGGTTCACTATGGTTATTTTAACGAGTCTGGGGCTCAAAAGTGAAATTTAATTTTAAAGAGTGCTAAATTTAGGGGACCATATTTGTCTATCGTCAAAATGAAAGAAAATGTATATGGTTTAATCTTCGGAAGATATCCTTTACCATAATATAATAAATTATAATTAAAAAGATTAAACAAGAGTTTAAGTTCCAACTTACGAAATACGGACCAGAATTACATCATGGTTCCTCGAGGTGATACCATATTAAAACAATTTGTAAAGAAGCAAATATTTATAAAAAAATAATGGCTATTTTCCAAACACCGTGTTTTTGTATCTACCTTGATAGATTACGTAAAGCTGGCTTGAAAATATTATCTATATCTCTGTGTAATCGTTATCCCTCTATGAATTTCCTTCTTTATGCTTCAAAGACAATAATTTGTATTTGTAGGTACTTCTGGTTACATAAATAAACATTTCAGAAAATCTTCGAAGCGTATTCAAAGACAATTCTGAAAAGTGTGCTATTATTACAGGGAAGATTAAAGACAATTTAATACGTACGCACGCGTATAATGGACTGAAAAATATAATACAGTGGAACCTCTCATAACTAGCACCTCTTTATAACGAGTAATTCGCATAACGAACAAAAAAGATTGTGACAAAAATGCTCCGAGCGAAATTTCGCATAACGAGTGACGCAGAGTTTTGGAAAAATCACTTTCACATCGTTGCTTGCTTAAAGATGATTGACAAGGCGTGGGAAGGGCTTACCAAGAGGACCCTCACTTCAGCTTGGAAGAAGCTTTGCCAAGGAGTGTTGTCGAATGTGATTTTGAGGGGTTTAAAACAGTACTTGTGAAGTAGAGGTCTACACGGGCCGAAATTTTACAAAATTACCCGGTCAGGGCCCGAAAGACTCAGGCCCGACCCAGCCCGGGCCCGAATCTAATACCAAAATTGTTACCCGAATCCGACCCGAAGCCCGGATTTATACTCCACAGCCCGAAAAAACCCCGTTTTTTTTACAAATTTACAACAATTTACGATTTTATATAGAGCTGGTAATAATTTAAATCATCATGGCTGACTTATGAAACGAACATAGTCTGAAATATTTTTCTGAAGAATAAATTCTTTACCCGGGACGGGCCCGAGCCCGAATCTCAATTGCGCTTACCCGCCCGAACCCGAACCAGCCCAACCCAACCCGGCGAGGCCCGGGCCCGTGCAGACCTCTACTGTGAAGTCTCCAGTCAATGAGATTGTACCTTTGGCCAATACCATGGGACTGGAGGTGGATAACAACAACATTGATGTGCTTATGAAAGAGTTCAGCCAAGAGCTGACCGCCGAAAAGCTTATGGAGTTACATTGTTTTTCGCATTCCAGCAATGTGGAGCATATGGTCTCCTAATGGAAGTATCTAAACAGAAGCTTTTATAAGAGAACTGTTTGTTACTCAGTCGCTCAACTTCTCTTTTTTCAAAGAGAGTAGTAGGGGTAGAAATATAGGTCTAGGACAAGAGTAGTGGCGAACTAATCGCTCTTGCTACGCCCAGTTGTTGATAGATCGGAAGAGTGGGAAGGAATTTTCAGACATCACTAACACCCATGTCTTCGAACAGAAATCGATTGAAAAATGCTGTTCGTACTGGGACTCGAACCCATGAGATCTGGCACAGAATCCAACAACTTTTAATTTTGAAAAAGATGACTTTGTAATAAATTAAAACCAAGAAAAAAGACTGAAATAAAGGTTTTTCCTAGACAATTTCTTTAATTAATATTAGATTATGTCAATTAAACACCAGTTTAGAAGTCTCCGTGCACTTCAAGGTTGTGTACAATTCATAATTTGCATATGTCACAAAATCATCAAAACACGTTTTTAGCGCCTCCTGTAAAATTTGATATGTGTGGGTTACGTCCTTTTTCCTTTCCACAGTCAATATGGAATACCGAAATACCGGTATCCGTATCTTCGTCGGTCATTGCGATCCCTAGTTGTGTGTGTTTTTACAAGGTGAAAACTTTCTGTATGCAAAGGGGGTTGGCAAGTTGTGGCAGACGTAATACATACATTTTCCGCTTCGTCCATTTTTCAGAATGATTGATTGACCCAACACGCGGATTCACGTTCGGTGGATTACAACGGGAATTGATTTATCAAACCATTTGGGTGTATTATATTATGTGAGACCATATAAATAGACCATCGCATTATCCCAAATCTGTACAAGAGAACTGGTATAATTTGTAACTTATTTTGTGTTAGTTTGCGGAGATCTATCAACGTCTGTTGTAATTGATAGGGCATCAGATAAAGTAATGAATTAATTTGTACTGTTTTAAGGGCAAGTGACAACGTATATATATTGAGACATTGACATCTTTGGACAAGACAAAATAATAAATGTTTTTTTTTATAAAAAAAATAGTATTTTTGCAAAATTATTATAATTTCAATCATTCGTTAAATAAAAATAATATCTGGCTGATATTTATTGTTTCCTTTAATAATACCTCAATAAACAATGTAAATATTACAAATTTTCCTGGGGTTACTTTGTACCCTTCTCGATAATATTGTCGACGTTTTGGTACTCAAGTGTTAATGGAGATTCAACAGATTTTTTTCTACGAGTACTTTTTTGAAGTGAGTATGGATATAATAATAGGCGCTAGGACAAGACTAGTGGTTAACTAATCGCTCTCGCTACGCTCCGTTATTTTTTAATTTGGTAGGGTGTGATGATAAAATCTACCTGGCAAGTAATCGATTATGTTCCTGAATCATGTTTTCTTCATTTAATTTTTATTTTTATTAGTTAGTGTCGCACAGTATGAAAAACTTCACTGATCCTTAAATGGTGAGACTAATAGGTTGGTATAATTTTTCATGTGACACAAAAAAGGAGAGTGTAGCATGAGGATTATAATCCTTTCAATTCAATCAAGAATTTCATCAACTGAGAACGTTTTTAAAAATGATTTTTATCAAGATTTTGTCAACTGAGCCGTCCAATATCAAAAACGGCCAAGTCAGTTTGACTTTAATTTTCAAGAGAGCCGAAAGTTTGTAACTTTTAAACAAAATAAATTCCATACGAACGTTTACATTCCATACAAAATACTGAATGATATTCAGTCAACTTGGTCAACTCGGCCCGCAATGACTCGGCAAGTATCACAACAAAATAACTTTGACTTGTCTACTTTTTGAAACTGAAACATATTACATATGTATATGGAATTGCAGGTATTAAATCTTCCTACCGGAGTCTACAGAAAAAGAACACTGACAAACAAACATTATTTGGTCGCGTTTGATACCGGACGCAAAATGTCCTGCTTTGAAATAAAATAAATCAAAAAGCGGTTTTTCATTTATTATATAAGATACCGTCATCACTTCGATGTCCAAACTTCCTCCTACGCTCATCTATCTGATTCTAAAATCAGGACGCAGAGAGAGGGATTTGCTAACTAATAGTTTTTGTGTTATCCTTCTATCCATTCTGTCTCCGAAAAAGAGAGGTTGTCATAAACTATTTTCTGTAGAGATATTGTAAGTTCATTTGCTTTTCTTTGGCAGTAGAAAAGTTTAAAAAAGTATTGTTTACTAAGATATTCAGTGTACCTGAATAAAACATATTTCTCAAGAACTAAGTAAATACGACTTCAATATTTATTCTGATGTAACATCTTTGATAGGTATTATGCAGTGTTTTAAAACAAATATACGTACAAAGTTTAGCATGTTCGTGGCCTTTCATTGAACAATCTTCAAGTTTGCAAGTTGAATGCTTATAAAAGTTTCCTGCTCTAGTTTTCCAGTATTGAAATCTTAATGATCTTGCATGTTTCATTTGAAGAACATTCAATACACATTTTTTTCTACGACTTATTATGTTTCGTTTTGAATGAATTAGTAAATTACGTATGATAATAATCAAACAGTAAATCGTTCTATAGATGCTTTGATTTTTGACGTTATTTTTCAATACACAAAACTACTAAATTTAATTAAAACCATTTAATAGTATAATATAAGCTACAAACAGTTAGCTGTAAATAAGGAATTATGAAGTCTCTGCTTTTTTCATGTCCCGGGACACGAGCATAAAATTGTCGTATACCGGAGAGAGACACTACGAGAGTATTACATTAGTATTTAAAAAAATATATGCTTGAACACTGTCGGTAACTCAAAACTCATGTAAACTTACTTTTTTAGTTGAATATTCCAGAACTTTCCAAAATTGCATAGTAAATATTTATATTGTTTTGTATTCCATAGTATTCGAGGGATTCGTTTGATTTTGCCGATGAAACTAATTCTTTCGACAAATAATACACAGTGATTTTTTGAACTAGCATCTTCACACTACTAACAGTGGTCATATTTTACGTTATAAAATAAATGGAAGTTATCAAAACTTCTTGTCTTCATTTAATGAAATCCGAAATATACAAAGGTTCTCAATGTAAAAAGATTCTCAGAGTATATTTGTATTGATTGATTCTACTTTATACAAATTTTACTAAAAAATTAGCATGTGTCAAGTTTCAGGTTTTCTTATTCAAATGCCACGGGAATCGAGACTGGTAAAAAGCGTAAATTTAGCGGGATTTTACTCTCAGATTTTCTCGACACAGAATTCCTACTGTCGATGTATCATTAGGTTATAGTATCATTTAAAATCACTTACAATAATAACCGTGTCTGTAGAATAATATAAGTTCGTATATCTTAGTTGATTCAGGATCACACTATTATCGAATTTAAGATAAGACGAAACGCTTCATCATTTAAACACACCATGCACAGTTATTTTTCAACATGATTT
This sequence comes from Himalopsyche tibetana, assembly GCA_030503985.1. NCBI lineage: Eukaryota > Metazoa > Arthropoda > Insecta > Trichoptera > Rhyacophilidae > Himalopsyche > Himalopsyche tibetana. Next base: position 5,950,137 of record JAPJYX010000015.1, read on the forward strand.
ATTATTGAAAAACTTAAAGCTATTGTGTCAAAATTAATGGAAAAATTGCTTAACTTTGATTAAATAAATAGTAACAATATTAAGTATAACTATTTATAATAAGATCCCAATAGGAGAGTACGTATTAAGTTTGTCAACAATTACATAATAATGTTGACAGACAATTTGAAATCATGCCAACGTCATAACTATTATTCTATAATAATAATTCTGACAATGGCGTGGTGCCGAAAAATCTATCAACTACATCACAAAAAAAATGTAGAATAAAATTTTCGGCTATTTTAACCTTATAATACGAGCGTTCTACCAAGAATACTAATTTAATCAATCAAGAATAAGAAAAAAAAGAATTTGAGTAACAAATGCATTATAAATACAAACCAATGCCTAAGATGAAAATCTACACATTTAATATTAACCTTTTTAAAACTTAAAGGCATTGCTTTATAATACCGTGTCACAAAAGCTTACTGGTACATTTATAAATAAGATACGAAACTTTCTTTTGATTTGTTTATATTTAATATAAACTATTTGCAGGATTCTAAAATGGGACTATAATCAATGATCAAAGATCGTGGGCCGAGATTTGATGAGAATTTTGCTACCCGGAAACCAAACCACTGATAGAGCAACTTCCTGCGGAACAACCTAGATTTGCAAATCTTTGACAGAAATATATTACTACTAACTACTAACCGATACCAAATGATCCTCTAATGAAAGTAAGACCCGGGTCAATCGTCTCGGTAAAATCTTTCCGGGTATATGTATATATTTATCTTATACTTATCTGAATCTAGTTCTGTAGCTGAGTGATAACAAACTCTCCCGGGTGTTTTATTATATTCTATTGCAGTATAAACAAATTCTACTACCCTGAATGTTACCGTTCACAAATTGATTTTATAAACATGAAAATTCTTTTCTAAACATGAAAGCTTTATTATTGGTCCTTCTAACCTATCCTCCCAGATAAAGAGAGGTTAAAAAACTGAAAAAAAACAGTTATCGTAAAGTACAGAAGCTCCTCACTAACAGACTTACATAGTTTTCCTGCTATGTGTCAAATTTTGATTGGTGACTTTGTTTTACTGGGGGTATGATATATAGCTGACTATAAACGTTATCTATCATATACTAATTAAACTAAAAAAAACTGATGTTGAAAGGTAATGGGCTTAGTACTACTTAACAATTTTGATTAATATTAATGTCTTACCTGTTCTAAAATTAACCACGATATCTATGAGGAAAATGGTGTCTGACAGGCAGTTGAAGGCTATCCACCGGGTGCTGAGGTCGTCATTGAAGAATGATATCGCCACCGGAAGGATGATCAGGTTTGCCACTAGGAGTAGCAGCATACATAGGTCCCAGTAAAATCTGTAACATAGAAGAAAACAAAACGTTTGAGACACAATCAAAGAAATACAGAAAAGTGATTATTTCAACGACGAGTTATTGTTTAACAACCTGACATATTTTTAAACAGTTTAGGAATTTACAGGGCGTCATATGGTTGCCAGGAAGGTGTAGGAGTAGTTACAGTAGACATGATTGCTATACTATAAAATGTGTTGAAATAACGATATTTTATACTTGGAAAATTCCAAGAACTATCTACGCGTACTTTTTATGACGTAACTAAGTTATTAAATGGAATCTAATTCAGCCTCTGCTGCAATCAAGCCGGTTTGGGCTAAAATAATTTGTAGACATTTGTCTAATTGTACATAAATCTGTAACAAAATGGACATAGCATATAATATGAGACATATTACCGCCAGAAATATTTATGCGAAGTAATAATAAAAGTACGTTAAAATTTCCTGATACCATTTTATTGAGATCGTTCTATGGACGTCTAAGATAGTATTATGATATAAATAATAAACTATTGTGTGTATATCTCCTACTATTAGGTAGATATTATTTTGATGCTGCATCAGATTAATTAGAAGAAGTCAAATGATGTCAAGCAGTCTCATGTGAACTATTATTATATTTGTTCTAGGTCATGTGTTTCTAAACACAATTTTCAATATGGTAACATTCCGTTATAATTTATTTACTGTCTATGGTAATTTGAAGTAAGCGTGGATTCTAAATTCAAATCCATAAGAGATGCAATTTATGTAAATTCGTATTTATTGGGCATATAGTCAACTGATCAACGCTGTATTATTCGGTTGCGATGTCCACATGTTCGTATCTGAGTATGGACACTTTAATAAATTGAATTTTCAATTGATATAATATGTTTGAAAGCCTGGATTTCTGTGGTGTCAAAGTTTACCATCCACACCATTCTTCTATCCCACCTCTCTTAAAAGAAAGAAGCTGATCTACTAAATAACTAAATAACAAGTTGTTCTCATAGAGACATATAATATAACAACTTCTGTTGCTACAACTCCATAAGGAGTTGATATTCTACAGATTTTGAGCGAAAATGGTTGAGAAAATCTCATTTCATTTTACGATATCAGATAAAAAGAGTGTAAATATACAAACAACCGATTCTGTTAAAACTATTTAACCTTTGTGTAAGCTTTCAAATACACATTTTTTATTGTTAAAAATTGAACACGCAGTTTTTTGAGAAGCACTGATATTAACCACGTGCTTATAATATAAATATCTGCCTATATCCACTAGCATCAGATTAAAAGTAGTGTTTCAAAATATGACGAAAGACAATGGTGGCTTCAGAATTAATACGCAAATAGTGAGCAATTTGTAACGATTTAAACTAAGCCATCATGTCTGTTTGTATTCTCAATTTCTGACAGCATTAAGATCCGAGTCCATCTTTCGAAAATTCTCGAGTGTCAAATTTAAACAATGCGCTTAATTTTATTTGAAGTAGACGCAGCCTAATGTTTTTTTTTTGTATTTGGCATTATTATTTTTAACTCTCAAAGATTTTAAATAAGAACAATGATCTGAAAATACAAACTTCTGTGAAACATATGAATGACAACGGCAATATTTTGTTTTATGTAAGTACACAAAAGTTGAAGTAACTCGTCAAATGGGAAAAAAGTTTTTGGTAGGTATACTTGAATAAAAAAGTGGTCGGATTTATGGCAGATAACTTGTCACTTCTATTCTTTTAAATCCTTCATATGCTCTGTCTAATGCGATCCACTAGGTCTGAGTGAGTATATTGTAGTATGACTCTAATGTATTGTTATGCGAAAAAAGAAAATAGTTATCGGAAGATTCTAAATTATGAGAATTCTCGCGAGAGTTATAAAAATGCATCGTGGAGTTTGACTATAATTTACGCTGCAATATAGACTTCGCAGAATCGATGTGATACGTCTTTTTCTTATATTACTGCCAAACTTATATATTTTTTCCATGATCAAAGTGGTGAATGGAAATTTCTCATTTGATCAATCCAAAATTGGTCACAGACAATTTCTTACCAAACTTTTCCAGCTTGTACGATTAGCAGGTAGTCCGACATGCAAATTCTACAATATTATTCAAGATACTGATCACTTCGTTTTGCAATGTCCAAACATGGAAGACAAACGGAGAATTTCATCAATACAAGACGATTATAAGTATAATTCATCGGCACCATTGATCATGAAAACTTGGTTAATGAAATGTATTACAAGGTAACTCTCGGCATCTTATAGAAAATGGGCAGTTCTATTATTTAATCTTAATTAATTATTTAATCATAAAAGCTCTTTTAATTTAAATAGAAGAAGAGTAATTACGAAACGTCATTGATAGGTCGCCATCGTTTTGTCGTTTAAAATTGAAATTCTGATTGATTAATTTGATCGTATTTCGACTATAAGACGACTGTCTTTTTCCTATTTTGGTTTCTCTGAATTCGATGAGCGTTTTATATGTCGTATATGACGTATTAGATGACGCTGTGTTGCGTTTTTTTATTGACATAATATAATAATTAGGGTGCGTCTTTTAACCGATGGCCTCTCTTATAATCAAGGAAATACAGTATTTTCAACACGTTGGGGATACTGTATCATGCGAAAAAAAGTCACCTTGATTTTTATATATTTTTATTTTTTTTTACAGTGATATGTTCGGTTGATTTTAATATATTAATTATCAATGTACAACACAACTATGCATTTATTTAGTATAATTAATAAATTAAGTATAATTAATTAAATTAATAATAAAACATGCAAATGGAAAAGAAACAAATAGAAAAATTACAATACTTTTATGAAAGTAATTATTCTCTTTCAATACTTGGTAGACAGGCATAATATTAAAAAAATAAAACACTCTTTTGCGCTTATAACACAAATATTAAATATGGTCAAGACCGGTTCCGCTCTTCTTTGTTATATCCGTGAAAGTGCAATGGTCTACAGCAGGGTTTCCCAAACTTATTCTAGGATGGAACACTTCGCAACTCTGGAAATTTCAACGGAACACTTAGTTTAATTTTTGGGATGAGTAATTTGTAATAGTTTTTTTATTATTAAAATATCACATACGAATTAATAAATCTCTTAGCTTAGAAACTCAAAAAATTATACGCGTTTTTCTCGAAACTATTTTTTTCAAGCTGGCGTGCATAATATCTTAAGTTCTACCAAACCGATTTATTTAAAATTTTTGTGAACTTTCTCTATACATCCTTCTATGGCCCGTAGCAAATTTGAATTTGTTTTTTTTTCAAACGGGCTTTTTTTTATTTCTCCGAGGTACGGGCGATAGCGACATTTTTATTAATAAAGAATCCTTTGAATTTTTGGTTGGAATCATGTACGCCAGGACACCCCTATTTTGGACCCTTCCCATTACCAGCCGATAACTTTTCGAGTTTTGAATTTATTTATTTTTTAAAATTTGTTATGTATTTTTATGTTAAAAATATGGATGGTAAAAATTTTCTTTGTTTATTTTATACAAAGCTCAAAAAAACCCGAAATTGGTTTACACCTGTTAGCAAACCTCATCGATTATTTACTTTTGCCTAAATCTCTTTTTTAATGATTGCATTTTCACAGTTTTTTACGCTATGGCATATATTTTTTCATGGAAATAGTAATAGTTTCAAGCCTGCATAGCAGAAAGTTGACATTTGCTTTAAAACTGCTTTGCACCGTGGCCGTTCTAGAATTGATTGTATGCCTACTGAGATTTGATGTCTTAGAAAGGATTGCAGAAAAAAATTCGCGAAATAAAGTCTTGTAGAATTTTCAATCAATTGAATATAATGATCGTACAACCGTTGTTTATTTGTTATTTGGTAATACAATTTATCTAATGAAATAAGCTTAACTATGTTTCCTTGTTTTGTACTGTATTGCGTTTGAAAATCTATTTCGGTCAACTTTAATATTTATTTTGAAGGGTCAAAGAAAACTCATACAACATACTGTTGGCTTTTAATGACTTTGATGATTTTGGGTGTGATAAAATAATCCTTCACCCTCGGCGATAGAAATTTGGCACAATTTGTGTTGTATTCAATTTATATTCAAAACTTCCTCTTTTACCTATATATTTGACATCATAACTTATGTGGAGATAGACCATCACTCGCTTTTCAATATGAAGTAGAAAATGTTTAAATGTGTTGCAGCGTATAAAACCATTCAAAATTTTTGTGGAAAATCCACTTTGGCCCGCGGAACACCTACTCTGGTTCCGCGGAACATAGATTGGGAAACCATGGTCTACAGAGACAACTGTAATTAAGCCAAATTGTTAAGTGACTTACAGTGAGTTACAAACATTCGTGTAATTGATAAAATTTAGCTTAATAGATTTTTCAAATCATCCCAGTTAAGTTAAGCATTCCTTATTATTATATTCACATAACATTTATTAGTAGAAAAAATAATCAGGGAGACAGTGGGGTGTCAAATCAGTGACCTACTATTTTTCAATAAAAAATGCATCTCAACCAAAACACACTACTTATTTTTAAAAATAGAAATACTTTTTTGACAATTCTTCATTTGACCGTTACTGTTTGAACATTTAATTGGCTATGAATGTCCAGTGAAAACTGAAACAATGTAGACCATTGTACTCACCCCATGGCTTAGTATAAATAGCCCTGTATTAATATATTTTCTTATCAATTGAAAATTATTGTGATGAGCGAAACTGGTTCTGATAATATTAAATAAACGTGGAATTAATAAAATTAAGTGTTTTATTTTTTAAAGAAATTGATTCTGTAATTTGAAATATCCAATGTTGCCTCTTATAAATTACGACAAAATCGACTAACGATTTGTTAGAATTAAGTCGACGATATATTTTTTAAGCATTACGGTTTACAGAGACAAATTGTGATCCAGGGTAGAGCAATCCTACTGTCGTATCTGTTTCCGAGCTTACTTTTCGCGTTCAAGCGGAGAACTTTTACGATGAGAAATGTTTAACGAACATAGCATATGTGAAATTGCCCCACATTATGGTTTGAAAATGTTAAATGGCTTCATCTGTTATTCTCGTTATTGTTTACGATGCAGAAAAAAACGGTAGCGATCATTTATAAGGAAGACTGAGGCAAGATTTTTTTTTATAAAATTACTGAAATTTAGGCATTTCAGGTAAAATTTCTAGCAAATACGAATGTATTTTTTTAAGAATAACACATACTTATCTAGGTCAGAAATAACTATTATACAAAAAGTAATAAAACTCATTCCAAAAAAAGAAAACAAAAATTCGAGAGCAGCTCGATCGAATTATATTTGTCAAGTGCATGGCGAATTGGCGTCAGCTGTAATGTCATGTAATTTTGATTTTTAAACAATAAACTAATAAAATAGTCTCTGTTGACTGTGAATAAATCAGTATTTTACCGAACGGTAGCGCAGTCGGGTCCATTTTTATATATTATTACATATCCACAACGAAATATTTGTATTGCCATATTATAAACATTGTCTGTTATAATGGGATTCGATGTGTATCGTCGCCTTATTCTTACAATAATAACTAGAGGAATGAAACAGAAAAAAGCAATAAATACTTTTAAATAATCATGGTACAACAGTTTGAAATGTGTAATATTTTTCAAATGCAGATATCTCATTCACTACAGCCACAGTATTGTACATCTGGATATGACGGAGTTGCAGACATAAAGATTGGAAAATAACGAATGATTAATATATCGACTGTGGAAAGGAAAAAGGACGTAACCCACAGTTTTTTCAATATAGGTCGATAACCACAATGCATCAAACTTGATACACGTTCTGTCAAAAGGATGCAAGCTCCAAATGCCGAATAAGTATCTAAATTTAGCTTTTAAGTTTGAAAAAGATGACCTTGAAAAAAATTAAAATCAAGAAAAAAGACTGAAATAAAGATTTTTCCTAGATAATTTCTTTAATTAATATTAGATTATGTCAATTAATTACCAGTTTAGAAGTCTCCGTGCACTTCAAGGTTGTGTATAATTAATAATTTGCATATGGCCCAAAATCAGTAAAACACGTTTTTTGCGCCTCCTGCAAAATTTGATATTTGTGGGTTACGTCCTTGTTCCTTTCCACAGTCGATATGTAATACCTAAAAGGTTCACTTAAGTATCGATCCATTGTATATTGAATCTTACGTAAAAGACACTGCTTGGACTGAAAAATCGTTAGCATATTTAGTTTAATTCACAATGATGACAAAAGAAAGTGTAATAAAATAATCAGCAATCCCAATTAAAGTAAAAACGACATTGTATAATTATTATCGTTGACCGTAAAAATATAATACTCCTATTATTAATTCCGAATATTAACGTACGACGTTGTATTCATGGCGCTAGTTACGCAAGCCAATAATGGTAGAGTCAGGGGGGCGATTTCAAGAAATTGATGGCTTATTTTCGGGATAAAAATGAAGCTTCCATAGTAACACGGGTACGTCAACACTGCTACAGGCTGAAATAAAAAAGCACCAGAGTGGAAAATATTCTATTGAATTTCAAATCAAAGTACGCCTTTCATGACGTAATACTCGATTTAGTTGCTGAAAAAGAGAGGCAATAAGTTATGTTATTAGATTGGAAAACCTATTCTGACTTAGTAAACGATTTTTTATTTACTTCTAGTTCTCAGATACGTTTTTCGTGATTTCTTCAACCGAATTGGCATACATTTCTAAATTATTTATCGATGAAAAGGTCACTAAAATTGATTATCATTCGAAAACATACTACCGCTAGAAAAAGAGGATTTTATTTGATCACGAATTTATAATTACCGATATCAATATATGGCAAAAATAGTCTTCATTCAAAAATAGCACATTGAAACATTTTAATTGTAATATATACGAATTATTTTATGACAGTTAATACAATAAATATAAGCCGAAACGTTTATCAAGGACTGGTCCAAACATAAATCACAAAATGACTTGCAAACAATTAACAAATCAAATAACAGAAATTGATTAGTCTGATTCCCAATTTCACATGCTCATGTTATTATACCTATCGAATGACAATGGTTACAGAAATATCTATGAATAATAGATGCGGGGGTCCGGCAATTGTCATTGTCTGTGGTCTAGGAACCGGAAGTACTCGGGAACGCGACCTGCCGCCTAATTTACCGCCAACTTCTGGCCGCATCCGATGTCGCCATGACAGCTGCATTTGGCGCCAAATGCACCGTGCATGCACAAGCGTAGCATTTGCCATTATGAATTTTTATTCCATTGGACGTGTGGGCAGCGCGGGAAATTGAAACGATTTCATTAAAACGACCGCGCTAGCAAGCTTTTATTAGGCGGCATATACGAAAGTTCTGAGCATTTTAATTAATATCTCCACACAGAAAATGTGTATAATAATAGTGAATTTCTTTATTACGACAAAGATAAACTAACAAAATGGAGAAAAAATATTACGATTGTGATTAACTATATATTTAGAAAATGGATAACAATAAACAAATGCATATCGTCACTGGAAAGGAAAAAAGAAGCCCACCCATAACAAATTTTACAGAAGACACATCAAAACGATTTTTGATAATTATGGGCCAAAGGAAAATTATAAAATATGCACAACCTTTAAGTGCACGGAGACTGATAAACTAGTGTTTAATTGACTTTATCTAATATTAATCTAATAAATTGTTTAAGAAAAAAAACCTTTTTCCTGATAGCAAGCCCTTGTTTTTTAAGCTAATAAGTTATTTTTATATACCAATTCAGCATTTTCAGCTTAAATCCTTTTAAACGACCGTGTATACATTGTGTCGAAAAATCTGTGGGTTATGACCTCTAACATTTCCACAGTCGATATAATTCTATAATAAATCTTTGTATCGGTGAATATAAAATTATATGCATTAATTCAACATGCTAATTTTATCTTCAACCACCGAAACAAATAATAATTATATATATCGATGACAGTGTATTCAAATTTAAAATGATAATTCATATTGAATTGTTATATTATTTAATATTAACAATATTTCTATTTATTTAAACAAATTTTGACGCCGTATATTTAGTTTTTAATTTCTTGTTTTGATACTGAAAGTAGAAATTCGTAGATTGTGATTAAATGAAGAATTCGAAAATATTACCAAATCATCTAAAGACCGACTAATATAAAGTTACGATAATAATATACACTTTTGTTTTCATTCTTTGTCTTTGTTTTTGATTAGCGAACTATATTTATAAATAAGAACACATCCCATGAAGTGAGCCAAGTGGCATTTTAGAAAAAGATATGTTAGATGCGTTGTAATATTCTAGGTGTCTTAAAGTATCGTAAAAATGAAGTAACCTCAGTTACTACACATTGCAATAGTGTTCTCTCCGTAAAATAAAAATATGCAATACATCAAAGCACCAAGTGAAGACGTGATAGTATTTAAAAGTCCAAGAAAAAAGGTTTTACCATTTTACTAGTTGGCTCACTTCACCTCCAATGGACCCACATACGACGAAGGAGGAATGCGTCTTCTTTTTACTTCTATACTGTAAATATGTCATTTGATAGTTCCTAATTTGTTCGAAGAATCGATAATAATAAATTTTTCATTTCTCACATATACGAAACTCCCGAAAAATTTGTTCGTGTGTTAAGTTTCAGTGGTACGCCGTAGGTCAACAATTTTGACCCAAGAGATTGACGACGACTGATATCGGTAGTTTTCTTGAAAGTTTTGCGGGTGAAACTATATGAGATCATGGTCATTAATGTGTATCGTTATCTGGTAAGAACACGATACAAGTCTTAATTATAATATACCTAACAGATTAAAAATAACAAAGTATTTTAGTTCTACAGTTTTTAATAATTTTATTCGTTGATAGCTATTTCGGCTTGTGCCATCGTCAGAACTATAAAGTCCGTCAGAACATAGTTCTGACGATGGCGCAAGCCGAAATAGCTATCAACGAATAAAATTATTAAAAACTGTAGAACTAAAATACTTTGTTATTTTTAATCTGTTATAAATGGAGTTCTACCAAGTAAATGCCAAATCAATGAATATAATATACCTCTCAACAATTATTTATAATATTCATGCCGTCCGGTGTGGGAAAATAGCATGAAGAAAAATTAAACATCGATTCGCACAGATGAAATTTAGTGTATGTAAATCAGGTCGAAATTATTCGTTTAAGAAATTAAAACAACTTCTACTTCGAAGAAGAAATTATTATTTCTGTTGAAAATACAAAGATAAAGAAAACAATAACACTATTTATTAATGCTTATATCCCTTGATTTTCGAAATAAAATTGCATTTAACTTATCAGTTGACAATGCTCGTCATAAGCAAAATCGGTCCTGATCTTAATAAATAAAAGTGTATGTATATACATTTTTTAAAAATATATAAAACCTTTCCACCTAGTATTTACAGTGAACATCCTAAAAGTGTTTGCATTTAATTATCAATTTTTTCGAATATGATGCTAGAACATTTTTCATGGAACATTTTAACAAAAGTTCAGCTGTTTAAATACAACTAAAAGTAGATACAAAATAATCATCACACATAAAACTTATGTCTTTATCTATATAGTTAATTTTTATATTATTTGTAATGATTGCATTTTAACGGATTCCCAAGTAAGTTTCATTGTTTGAAATTGCATGAAGCTTATCACACGACAGATGAGCAACACTTAGATTTGTATAATATTAAAAAAAGCTCACAATTTAACTTTATAGTGACACTTCTGACAAGTAGCATTCGCTATATGTAGTTTTATAAAATTCAAAAATAATTTTGAAGTCGTTCTTTTTTATTCGAGCATTTTTTTTAAATGTTCGTTTGTTTCATCTAACGTTTTAATAATTGATTCCGCAAAACTTTTTTGTATTATATTACAAGTTTGTTTATAAATGTATAAATATAAAGAATTAAACTATTAAATTCGTAAGTGTGAGTGACTTGGAAAGAAATAGGTTACGATTATCATGAAAATCACGAGAGATCAGTCAACGGAAACAAAAATTATTTATATTAATATTGAAATGTTTGTAGATACATCCTAGTATCCATATCTAAATATAAAAACAGTTAAACAATATGAGAATGGCGATAGATAATAGATGGCAAGATACTTGGAAGAACAGGTACTTAATATAAATTACATTGTGCATTGAAATGAAACATAAAACGTTGTTTTACTTTGATTTGAATTGCAAATAAGCGACAAATTAGCTTCTGTTTATTATTGATGGAAAAATTATAAAGCATTTCCTTAAATAACGAAAATTTTCTAAAGCTTTCCAAGCACCATTGCGCAGAACGAACTCCGATATGCCCAATAACACACGTATAAAACAAACCAGCCAACCGTAAACGTATGGATCATAATAATAAATGAATCCGGAGAAACGTTGATTAAGTTGGTAGACTGGTAAGTTATTGCGAGCACAGGTGTATTATGTAATATAATAAATGTTAAAATTAATTACATAAATAAAATTATTTTTATGAACAATTTTTTTACACGAAAGATAAACAAGCTTCTCAAATCAATACTTACTATATTTTAATTAATTTACTAAATATTTCTAATAATCATTAAGAAAAAAGCTTTGCCGACTATGTCGTGGAGTGTTCAACTCCGTTGACGTTGACTGCGGTGTTTACAGGCTCTAGACCTAGTAAGGGCATTTTCATAAATTGATTTTTCAATCGATTTATGGATTTCTTTTCAAAAGGATGTAAGACTGCTGTTTCTAGAATTCCCTCCCACCAGGAGCAAAAACGGTAACTTATTGTTTTAAATAAAGTGAGATTTTTACAGTGGGGGTGATGCCTCAATATTGGTTTCGTCATAAATAAAGTTATTTCCGTGTCTATATCAGCTTATATCTCATCACATTAAAACATTAAATCACGATGCTTTGTTAATCCGTTATACAATCCTAATAAATTAATTATACTACCGCGGAGTTGCCTTTATCAACTGTTGAAATGTGCCATTTAAGATCTCGGGTCCTTATTCAGAATTTGTGTTATGTGAATACGACATGAAGTAGTTACATAATTGAGTATGATGTTTAATTGTAAAATAATTTAGCATGTTCTTTAATTCTAGTTAAAATGCTCTTTTCTGCCTGTCCCGTATACGATGGAATGCGCATTTTACACGACAATCTATGAACGAAGCTTTTATTGAGTTTATTTATTTTTTCGTCGTATTCCTTCGTTCTAAAAAGATTGTTACTTAAAGTGATGAGTGTTTACAATTGTAAAGTAAACATACAAAAAAAAATTGAGCACTTATATCAAAATAACGGTAAATGATTGTTGCGATAGTTGATTTAAGTGGTGCTGAAAATTAAGGTGCACTGAAAGCTTGTAGATGCAAGCTTCGCGAATATAAAATACTCTAAAATGTTGTTTAATACTTCCACTGTTCCAACTGATTGAATTCGCAACAGCTCGGCAATACGCAAAGTATATTTGTATTGTATGAATTCAAAACCAATCCGATAGGCTAAGAAGCTTACCAATGCTACTACAATATTATGGAAGTAAACAAGATCGTTTGTATGTCAATAAATATATAATATTGACAACGTAGTTTCATTTCTTTGTAAGTATTTTTCTTGTAAATATCTGAGTAACAGTAACATTTGTAAACTTGCTGTCTCGGTTGGACTTGTCTGGTAATAATAAAAATAAAAAAGATAAAATAAATTTGGTCAGTTTCAAAGCTCAGTAAAGCTTACACCGGGATTATCTACGATTATATTTTTGTCCTGTTAGGGTTCTAGCCCTGACGTACTACGGCAAGGTTAGGCTGGCAGACATGTAAGACTGATTTTACACGAAAAGCCATTATTCATTCTCAATGTTTTTATACATGCTTCTGTCATTATCCTTTATCTGGGGTTGTGTTAAAAACTTTAGGTCGTTACTCTTTGTCCTTAAATCTAAGCCTAAGACAAAAATAGGTACTTACTTACCTGAGTTTTTATCATCGCAAATATTTTTCAGCTGAATCACAAAGAATGGCGTGTCCGTTGGAAATTTTTGCTTTATACCAAATGTTTTTGCTATTATTCCATGTCATCTGTTTATGGCAAATATTGGCATTATATATATAATATTTGTCTTAAACTATCGGCAATCGTTATGCAACTTTTATGAGGATTTTATAATTTTATCGGAGGCAATTATTGTTCAATATCTTCAAACGATTTGACAGTAGCTGAATTGTGATTTTTTTAAAATACTTAAATGAAGCACCATCCGAATAATTTTGTAAGATTATATTATGAAATGATCATACAAATAAATTAACAACGGATTACATATTGAGATACTGAAGAACGACTGTCTTCGATATTCAACTCTTCTTACATTCCCACTACTGACAACAAGGTGAAAAGTGATTGACTAAGGACCGGTCGTGTCCTTCCGTCATTCGTCCATCAATTAACACTCTCAAGTTAACGTTTAGTAAACAGTTCGTTGGAAGGGTATAAATCCCCCAAGTATTTATTAAAAATTGTATATTTGAATTGTTTGAATTTTGTACTTTTCCAGCTGCTTCTTTATCTTTAAACTTTTAACCAGTTTAAAGATAAAGAAGCAGCTCTAATAATTCCAGCACTTGCTATCATTAAATATTAATTCAAAGGCTTAAAAACAAATCAACTCATTAATAATAGGTCGGATAAAACCCTAGATTTACTTTAAACATTCCTATGTTATTATCTGGTCATTGATATTTTCAAAAAATCCCCATAATTATAACAAACCCACTTAATCCATTGAAAGTTGTATACATTCAATTTTCGCTAATTTACATTTTAATAGCCTTTAACTTAGTGATCTACCTATATTTTTGTTTATAAACGATACAAACTGTTTACTACGCGTCAGTTCAAGTACATCCGTGCACTTGGAATGCCTGAAGATGCCGAAAGGCGAAACCCGGGTCGTTAGCGACAAAACTCATGGAAAAGTACAAAATTCAAACAATTCAAATTTGATATTGAAATTCCATCAAGCACCCTCAGTCGAAATACTTAATTATAAAAATTGCATAGTTTTATCAGTTGTATGTATTATATTGAATATGTTAAACAACACTAAGAAGTTTTGATTATTAATCATTCCAATCTTTACAAGGATTAAGCAATAAGTATTTTTTTCGGATAATGTTCTGAGAGTAAGAAAATTCTCCGTTTTCTCTCTCTTTACATATAATGTCGAACACTGTTGTGCTATTTTTCAATAATATTTATTACATTTGATCAAACGCGTTTAATGTTTGTGCATGCAAAGTATACGTAAAATTGAATTATAATTAATTCGTCATGGCAGCAGCGTTGAATGAACTGTATTTGGCTTGCTTTAGTTAGAAATATAACTTGCAGCATCGATGAGCAGCAGCGAAAAATGATTGATTACGCGTCTAGAGAGTTTTCTGCAAATTTAATTGCAAATATAAAAAAATTACACAATTTGACTATAATATATTATTTAAGTAGATGTTTTATTGTTTTTCAGGTAAGTAATACTATGATTGCAAACAATGTTCATGCTATGTACATTCTCACAAATTTTGTCATTAACGACCCGGGTTTCGCCTTTCGGCATCTTCAGGCATTCAAGTGCACGGATGAACTTGAACTGACGCTTAGTAAATGAAAGTTTCGTGTTTATATAAGATATAAATGCATCACTGAGTCCAGAGCCACTGCTATGTTCATGCATTCGTCGGTTTACGTAGAAAATTGGTTCCCAGAAATATCGCATCAATCAAGAGACGCATACATGGAAGATAGGTGTAAGAAAATTAAAATTTGCGTAAATTAAAATTCTTCTATAAAATATGATACACTGTAGTCATTCTGTAGGTTGTGTTTGATACAAAATATCAATCTTCGTTTCCAACGATATTTAAGGGACATGCAATTTTTGTTTTGAAATTTAAATGAAATAAAATCTCTATGTACATTTGAATGTTTTTCTATATTATTTACAGCAATATAAGAAGTCACATATACACTACAAGACGCAACTTAGAACACACAACAGATGCGGAAATAGAGTGGATGCTATTGAACACTACGTTCAGACGTTACAGCTTTAATTGTGTGAAAGAAAATACGTTAATTTTGGTGAATTTGGGTACAATCTTCGAGCTTTTGAATGTACATATTCAAGCCCACGATTGTCTGTAATTGTCCTCTATTTAATGATGAAAATTTCTTCATTCTTGTGTTATAATAACAGCCACAGCCCAACTCTTATTTTATTACTTTCTACATAAAAAGGAGAGAGTGGGCTACTGAAACAAGCAGTTATTGTAGAACAACTTCTATTGAGACATCTCCATTTTTTTTCTTCCATATTTACAGTTTTACCTTATTTTTTCGATAATTTCGTGTAATCTCTGCGTCCCATTTCATTTCAATACATCAAAAACACGCGTTTTCATTTAAAATAATAGCAATTTATGTCTTCAAATTTACAAAAAAATATGATCCCATTAAATACGATGCAAAGATATAATTAATTATTTACGATAAACAATCGCAGTCACACACTGTATATCGTCTATGATGAGTTGATTTTTTATAATTTTGAATATGTGTTTTGGCTCTGTTTGGAGTGTCACTGTAATAATTATTGTTATAATGCTGCAGTATTTTTCTAACGATCAAATTGTTTTGATGTGGATACACGGTTGTGGAAAAAAAATGCCAAGAATATCGCAATAAATCGAAATTAAAAAAAGGCTCAAGATCAACTATATACGACGACAACATTTCAGCAATAAAACAATTGGCCGATAACCTGATCCCAACATTACCAATAATCTTTTCTACGCAGGTGTACGCTTTTATGCTTTTAAAAACCGTTTTTCTATAGACTAATTAAAGATCAGTCTGTCTGCTATGATGCCATAGATCTATAATAAACAAAATATTTTTGGAAACACACAGTTTAAATGAAAATGAAGCCACTTGAAATTAATGTATTTGTGTTTGATTTCGAAGGCAGCAATCTTCTGAGTAAAATAACAAACAATTTCATCCGAAATCCCAGTATCCATTTATATGTATATGCCTAAAAACAATTTTAAAGGTATGGAAAGACCTACATTATTCTTTTCCATCCATGACAGCTCTCAGTTTGGATTATAAATATAAATTCCCAATGGAGTACTTATTTAAACTGAAGTAGTTTTTTACGAATTAATTATTAAACATCCGTTTTCTCTGATAGTGTAAGAATATAAGAATGAGGTAAACCAAAACCTAACATTCCTTTGTATTTATTTCCACTTTTATTAACCAAGATCAGGACCGGTTTCGCTCATGGCGAGCATTATCAACTGACAGGTAATATAATTTGACAGTGTTTGTATAAGGAATATTGTGTTTTTCGTAATAATTGTAATGCCTTTCCACCAAGTATTGACAGTGAAGATCCTAAAAGTGATGAGATAAACATGTTAATAGCAAATCAATCGCTTTCACTACTCGACGATTTAAGTATTGGATGGGTGGTAGGCAATATTGACAACATATTATTATACTGTCTTTGATAAAATACATAAAACAATTGGAAAAATAGTTTTGAAATCGTCTGGATTACTTTTCAACATCGCAACTGAATAAGACGAACGTGATTATTACTCTGTTAGATTGATAGATTGATACATTTTAGAAGAGTAGAAACAAGGGTTTTTGTTTAACTAAATGCAATGGCTTGTTACTTTTATGAGAGGTATTGGGAATCGAAATATCCGGTGTGTAAATCAGTATCGGTATTTTGACATTTGATATTAAAAAATCCATAAATAACACAATACGTAATACATCATTGAAAGGCTCAGCAATTCTGCATTCAGTCAAAATTGGTACAACTCTTGGTAGATTTAAATTATCTCAAAGAATTAAATTAAAATACGTGATGGATTCTATATATTCAAGAACTGATTATGATTAGTTTTTAATACCGAAACAGTGATATTTTTAAATTTTCAAAATAGATTTTTCGGTATTGAAAAAACGCCACGAATGTCGGGATCCCGGTTTCCGTAAAATTGGTAATGCAATCCTTAAGTAATCAATCTGAGACCATTTTTCATTATTCATCATGGTTTCCACGAACTCGTCTTGGTTGAATGATCTGTACAGCCGTGCAGTGTATTTTAAAAATCTATTGATTTATATTGAAATATGTGGCAATAATTAGTATCAATACTGATATTTGTACGATTTTGTTCGAACTACACGAATTAAAAAAATCTTTCCATCACTTGGTATGAACATATGTAGCCTCTGTTTGAAGTCCGCCTTCCATAACGTAATAACGAATAAAAACAGTTAAAATGAAAAATATACATGATTGTAAATTATACATAATAGATAAAAAAGGTAAGAGTAATCATCGGTAATCGAGTAAAAAAAAGGTAATCATCGATTTTCAAAAGGAAAATGATCGCCGAACAAAGATGATTTCGGCAAGAATAACTTTATAACTTATTTGGCGGCGAATTTTACAGTGAACCGTAGAAATTTATGAACCGCTGCATGAAGTATCTCCCGAGTCCATAAAACATTTTCATGTCGGTTCGTATCCGACCAGAAACAAAATAAAGCTTTTATAACGTGCTTTTAGTTTTTATTGAGTTTAAAAATTTATGATACACTAAAAATTTAAAAAGAAAAACACCCCCAACACAGCCAATGTTCGTAGATATAGAAATCTCTGTGATCTAAGGGTTGTATTATTCCGAAGTTACTAAGTCATCGAAGGCTATTTTCGATAAAGGATGAGAATCAAGTAACTTGTTATTTTATACATATTTTACTACGAAAACGAGTTATTTATCATTGTATTCAAGTTTTTCATCATCAATTGATAATGTTTGTTATCTGTGAAACTGGTCCTGATATTTTTTAAAAAATGTGACATTAGTACAAAAGTCTGTTGTTTTATTTTTGAATAAAATGCCTTTCCGTCAGTAGAGGTTAGTTAACCCATTAAAAGCGATTATAGATATCTGTATGATAGTTTCTCAACCGTTTTGAGCCCGTGGCGTCTTTTGAGTGTCATATATTTTTCTGTGGACCCCATTAATTATTTTTTTACTAGACTAATTAGTAATTCTAGACTCTTGACACAAATTATCTAGGGATTGATGACATGGAAAAAAGGTGAGAAATTTGTAAGATTGTCATGAAAATGTTGAGAATTTACAGCTATTGAAAAATGTGACAGCTTTTTCTTTTTACCTCGTTCGTCCAAAAAGGTAAACAAATTTACGGATTCCACAAATATTCAAAAATAATTGAAAGCTTCTTTTTTAGTTTATTTACCTATGTTTTAGTGAATTTAATGCCTTGTTCGAATACAAAATAGGCAGTTTCTGTTGTATTTGTAGTGCCCGTGGCCCCCTTAGAACATGCTGTGGATCTCGGTTGAGAAATCCAGATATATATTATGTAAATCTATTTTTTTTATAACTTGACTTTGACAACTTAACGGATAATCTTACCGAATTAATGTTTTATTCAGAAGCCTTGACCAGAAGTCGAACTTAATTATGCAGTCATATAAGAGTTGAAGAGTTTTTTTTAAATACTGGAAGAAAACAAACAATTTCGCTTAAATCCCACCTCTCGCTGATTTATACTTGATGGTAGAGAGAGAATGGCCGCTTTTGGATCTCATCGCTCGCATGCCACTCTGAGACGTGCTAATCTACGTGCGGTGTGGGGTTTTTCTGAAGCGGATGATTGATGTTGCCCAATGGAGTGCTAGGGGGATCCGCAGCCCCCTTTGACCTTCTAAAATATGCCACTGCTATTTAAATTCAGTGCTAGGTAGGAAAGCTTCTTTAACATTATACGCAGCGGCACCATGGCTCAATTTACTATCCCAACAATAGGACAAACATTCTACATTCTGCCTGTGTAACCCGGTAATTTAATATAATAATAAACACAATTGCAATGAATTCTAAATAAAAATAATACCAAGATACAGTATTTAATATTTATTAATATAACCAAGATTTGAAGTAGAAAATAAAATGCTTACAAGCACAAATTATATGAATGCAATTGACAGAGAAGAAGGAAGTTTTTAAATACTTTTCTTGTTTAGCCGTTCATGATTAGGAAGCATATTTTTTATATATTTAAAAGGAAAACAATGACATTACAGCTAATGCCAATGCGCCAAATATTTATAAGTTTAGTATAAGATAAACTCGATAACATTTTTTTGTAAGTCACTCAAAGTCAACTCGAAATTAATTCACCAACACCCACATCGCAGGTCTCATAAAAATATTAAAAAAAAAAATTGACATCGGCCATGCCGGGAATCAAACCTAGACCCGCCCGATCGGTTGAGCAACCTCTAACCAATCACATCGGGCGACATTATAGAACCCTTTTGGAGTTTATCTGATCAGAAGTTGTTTTAAAAGAACTACGTGTTACTCAATCGCTCAAATCTTCTTTTTTGAAGAGAGTAAAGTTAAAATGACAGTACTAGGGCACAAACTAGTGGTTAGCTAATCGTTCTCGATATGCAATTTTTAATTGTTGTGTAATATTGTTAAATTCTTAATGAACATATACAAATAAAGTGTCACAATTAATCTGTCTATTGGTATCGCTGGCATATGTATATTTCTATCACTCTATCATCTATCGACATCTCTGTCAGCGTAAGCGCAGAGAGAGTGTGCGTGGGAGAATAACTGTCAAATGATTGTTTACAGGTGAAAGAGAGGCTCGCTCTCCCTCTCCTCTCTCTTAACAGGTCTTGCATCGTTCATATTAAGCGTATTAAGTGAAAGATGTTTAAGGTGACATTGCCAACTTGTAATCGTTTCTAGTTATTTTATATTTATACATATTCTTATATTAGCCATTTTCATTGATACATTTCTAGTTGTTAATTGTTGGTATTACAATGTAAATTTTCCATGAAAACAACACTGAAAAGATCATATGTTAAGTTTAATTAACATTAACACTCATTGTAACCGAGTGGTAACGCTGCAGGGCTTTTGCTGAATTCAGCTTAACGCTCTGGTGTTCAAACCACAGAATGGATGTTTTCTTAATATGATTTAAAAGTCGGTTTGTTTATTTATTTGGAATTTGAAGGATTTCTGTCATGTTCAAATTCATACATTGCTATTTATCAAATAATGTAAAAATAACATCACAGGTGGAGCAATAAACAAACAACTTTCCTGACCCTGTCCTGGTATTTATTCCTTATCTGTAATTGATTGATTGAAATAGTTCTCACATAACACATACCGTTGAAATGCTACAATATTTAAAAGAATTTATTGTTTTACTAAGATAAATAATTTATATTTATGTATATATTATTCGGAATCGTTAAAAAAGCTTCGTCGTACGTAGACGTGTTAAAGCAATTATTGAGTCAGTAAGTTTTGCTTGAATTGAAAGTAGAGAAAGATGTAATTTAAAAGAATTAACTTGATAGAATTACAAAGCTGGCAAAGAGTAATGCTATAAAAGAAACGCTATAAATAAAAATAACAACACACAATTTAAAAAAACAGGGCAGCCAATACAACGAAAAGATTAAAAAAAAAATGGTGAACGCATGAGCAAATTCAACCCTAATGTGTTTTTATCTAATTGAACAGGTGTGGTTTGAATAAAACAAATTGCTGTTTTCACAACAATTGAAATTCGTAGTGGAATAGAGATTTAAAGTTATTGAGGAGATTTGTTTTATTACCCTTTTTACTCAATGATAGAATTCTACAGCACAGTATAATTACACTATCACTCACCATGATGTTTTATTTCAAAATGGTGATTAAAGGATATGTGTATTCATGGTCATATTCAGCGACCTGTGGACGCTATATTTTCTTTAGCTTAAATAATCATCATGAGGAAATCATTTTGAAAATTCGAGTATCAAAAATATTTGAAATTTTGATACATGCTATCAGCATACAAATTAAAAAGTTACATCACATTTGCTAACACATATAAATACAATGAAAAAGAAATAATGCACTTAATGTTAGGTATGTTTTTTTGCAACATTATAATTCAACTATTAAAATAATGTGAGTCGAAAGATGTTTGAACTATACATACATGTGTGTGTACCAAATGACTATAATATTAATTAATATGATCTTATATAATATTGAAAATAAAAATTTAACGAAAACTGGCTCTTTTTTGAACTTTTTGAGAAAAACAAGCCAACAGAATGTTGAATATATTTGAAAAAACTTTGTTTTCCATCTCCCAGCCGGCTTCACAAAAAAAAATAATCTCACCTCTGGGAATGAAGTACATATATATGATATAATATATATGCAGGTAAACGTTTCCATATTTCACAAATCACCTTCTATTTATTCGTACATATTTATTTTGAGCTTGTAATATTGTGATTTATATTGATTGCAGTAAAGAATTTAAATGTATTTTAAAGTAGATGGACATATTACCACTGATAAAATAAATATCCCTTTTCAAACCATTGTATTACTGTATTTATTAAATAATATAATTTACTAAGAATCGCATGAAAATACCAATAATTAAAATGAGCTTAAAACGTATAATGCTATGCATTCGCCAATTCTTTCAAAAAATGTTCTTTTTATCGTAAAAGCAGGGTGTAAAGTTAAAAGCTTCATAAAATGCAGCTTTAAACGAGAATAATACATGAGCTTTTGTACAGTTATTAAGCTCTTTCATTTTATGTATATTTCAAAAGCTTATATCATCACGATACTGACAGATGTTAGTAGACATCAAATTGACAGTTGTGATTAAACAACCAATGGAAATTTGAACTTTTAGAATAAAGCCACGTGCCTCGGTATTTTATTTTATATACATAATTATATTGTCAAAATACATATGAATTTATATCAACCTGTCACAAATAATGTAAGAAATTTATATACAGAAACAATTGCCTGCTTATAAATCTCCATATAAGTATTTTTCGATAAAATAAATTGCTGTTTTACCAAGCTGGAACAAAACATTCACTTATTGAGTTAATTGTGTTATTCAAGTCAATGAATTGATATCTTACAATATCATTGTATACCTTGCTTATTTTTTTTTCAATATTGTTTTAATCATACAGTAAGGTGACGTTATTTTAAGCACACACGTTGTCTAGGTCCATGGCGCAGCAGTCAATATGCAGGCTTTCGTGACGAATCTCGCAGGTTCGAGTCAAGGTACGAACAACATTTTTCAATTCGATCAATCGATTTATCAATTTATGATAAATAAAAGGGCATAGCAATTAGTTCCTCTCTAGTCCTATCCTAGCCTTATCATTCTGTCACTACTACTCTTTAAAATAGGAGAGGTTGATCGAGTGAGTAAAAAACATTTTTCGTAGAAAGAAATCTGTTGAGATACCTCCATTAGGACTAGGGCATCCAATCCCGGAATCCCGTTCAATTTTCTAATCCCGAAATACCGGGACTGAGATGGCCGCGATCCCAGGATTTCGGGATTGAGAAATTTTGGGGAAAACCCGTAAATTTACACGAAATTGGCAAATTCAAGATTTCAAATTCCTCGGTGAGCTAAAAAAAAAAAACGAGGTTCTGTGAGAATCTGGGAAAAAGTATACCAAATCGGGGATTTCAAATTCCTCGGTGAGCTAAAAAAAAAAAAACGAAGTTCTGTGAGAATCGGGTAAAAATTATAACGAATTGAAGATTTTAAATTCCTCGGTGAGAAAATCTCAATCCCGGGATTCAAAATTAATCAATCCCGAAATCGAAAAATGGAAAAGGGCTCCGGGATTGGATACCCTAATTAGGACGTCACATACTCCTCATTCCGAGCAGACATATTACAAAATATATATCCAAATATATTTTGTAACCAATATTATTTTGACAAAAGAAAAACTTACATATCCATTCGAATTTTTTATTGATTGTAAAACATAAAACGACATCATGATATATTATTTAAATTCAAAATAAGTTTTAAGGCCAAGATATCAGTTTTAAACATTCATGTCATGCAAAATCAGGTTCGTCGGGTGGCGTTTGAACAAAAATAGCTCAATGCCATATGTCAAATGTTGGAGGGACTTTAAATCTCCGTCGAACAACATGCTTAAGCCTTAAAGATAACACAAAATCCTCTTCGTAATGGAAACAACCCTTTCGTTTCTGCTGACCTGCAGCTGTTTCCACTTAGGTAAAGGCCCGAGGAAATCGACTCCACTTATTCCCATCTATATATTATGTATAAATAATAATATTTCTTTTACTTTATGTAGAAAATATGAATGTAACAAACCAATTGTTGTATTTATGAAAGCAAACAACGCTATATATATAACATATTGAACGACTCGATTAAAAAAATATATTTCGATTTTATAATACGAGGCAAACAAGAGATTTATTTTCTTAACTATTATCTTATTAAAACTGAAAAAGATTCCACGAAGAAACCTTTTTGTAGTTATTTTTAATACAACCCACACTGAACTCTTTACAGATCTTTCCTGAACGAATTGTATCTTAAAACAATATTTGCTCAACATTTTGGGTGAAGAGATGAAGGTTTTTTGTCGGGTTACATTTTTTTTTTAAATATTTAAAGAAATAAACTGTACAGAAAAATAATTTCCATTGAAAAAAACTGCTAAATAAATTGGCGATATGAGACAAATAATGTTTTTTACTGACGAAAATTATTGTGGCGAGAATGCTGTATTCGCTATTTTTATTTTCACCACGATTCCGTTTCATACTATCAAATGGAAAACAAATTGGTTTATACAACAAAAATGAAGCAGTTATCCATGCTGGCGTATAAATAATTCATAGAGGCCTGTCCCAAATGCAGGCGTCAGGGTCCGAAGGTAAAGTTTCATCTACATTTCCACAGTTTCTCATGCCTTGTTGAAGAAAAAGCAAAAAACCGTATAAGAAAGATGAATTTGAATTAAATTATCAATTTCCGAACGTCTGTACGTGATGTGCATATGATTTTTTTCACTATCGTAATTGAGATGATAAATCAAAGAATATTAGCGTATAAACTTTATTAATTTATGTGTTTTATATTGAATTTTGTACCATCGTCTAGAGCAGGGTTTCTCAACAGGGGGCCCTGTGGCTTAGGGTTCGAAAAAGTCTCCTGGGATTTTTGATACGAAGTTCCAGGGTTTTTGAAATTGAAAAAATGAAACAATTATACTTCAATAATACAAAACAGGTATGGGAGCCACAGAATAATAAAGACACTCAAAATGGGCTACGGGTCAAAAAAGATTGAGAAACTTTGGGCTAAAGCCATATTGTTTTCGTTTTAATTAATTTCGAAGTCGATAGTATTGATAACATTTCCAGTTTTTTCTGTCATCATATATTGATGACAATATTAAAATACTCTTATGCTTGTGTTTTGAAAATATTATCCACTGCCGATCATGTTAAATAAAACTTAATCAAAATTTGATTTACACAATTGTGTGATATGTAGATTACCTTTTCGTCAATAATTGATACCGTTAATTAAAGAAAAGTTAGCAAAGATTATTTTTCTATGGCCTTATATTTTCGATATGAGGAAGTTCAATTGTCCTGGCATCAAGGACGATGTAATTCCTAGAATATTACGCCTGCTCAAACAAGGTATCGACGCTATACGGGATCTCCCCCTTCACACCATTACTGCCAGCTCGGCCTTCCACCCATGACCTTACGTCAAGTCACGCCACGTCACGTGACGTAAAGTTCTACATCCGTGTTGAAAGGATCGTTAAAATGATTTCCGTACGATACTTTGTCGGTTGTTATGATACTATTCAGATTGATAAAGAGCTATATGAACACATTGTATAATCTTTTTTGCACACTTTTTACACCGATTTGAAATAACGCGGTCACGGTAATGAGTGATTGATATAAACAAAAAATGAGCATGATATTACTTATCATAAGCTTTTTTAGGGTGTTCACTGCCAACACTCGGTAGGAAGGCATTATAGTAAAAGAATGTAATATTTTTTTTTACTAATTCTCCACTTTTATTTATTAAAATCAGGAGCGGTTTTGCTCGATAAGATAATAACATATTACAGTGTTATTTATACCAATAAAAATGAAATAAAAAAAGGTATAATAAACAATCGGTAATTTCAGTAAATAGTAATCGGTCTTGATCTTAATACATAAAAGTAGGAATTAGTACAAATACATATTATGACAAATGACTTTATACGGATGGAAATAGTACGAGCAACATTTTTTCTATCGATTTATCGGTTTCTGTTTGAAGAGGTGTAGTGTTTGCGATGTCTAAAAATTCTTTCCCACTATTCTAGCTCTATCATTATATCCCTACTCTATTCGGAAAGAAGAGGTTGAACAGCTGAGTACACTGTAGTACAAGAAACCAAGTCTTAAACAATTTCTTCTCGGGACATCACTGGCAAAACTTTGAACGCGAATAACGTTGTAACGCTACAGAATACACCCTGCAAAAAAAATGGGAAGCGGGTAGTGGTGAGTACAACGTTGAGTACTCTAAGAAATTTAAAAAAATAGTAACAAGCAGTTCTCGTAGATATACTTCTGTAAAGATACCTCAATTGTATGGCTATAGAGAGCGGATATAGATTAATAAATACATATTTTTATTTTCCCTATCAAAAAGTGTCATTTTTTATGAATTTTAGAACAACTTTTTTGACACAAAAATAATAGTAAAGCAAAATTATAAACACCCCATATATCTTAAGCTTCAATCGAATTTAATCTAAAACGCAATTTAAGTTCAGGCAATATTCATGGCAACAATAAACTTAGACGCTACTGATAAACATTGTATTATGTTATTATCTTTACTGTTTATGCAAAAGGAGATTAACATACTTCTTAAATCATAGATGAAACGGCTTACCCTTGAGAATTGCAGACTCCAATTTAACGGAAATAGTATGGTGCTGTAAGACAGCTGAAAACTGCGGGTTGAATTTCGGGCCTTTTAAATGCGCTAGGACCAGGCCGGGGTACGATGGAGGTGTGAGAAGGTCCCATGGGTCTAATTACCGTTGGCAGCTTCCTGAAGCCGTATTCGAACGCTTTTTCATCCGACCTAGCTTCGCGATCGACCTTTGCTTCTATTATGCAGGAAAGCATCACGAATTTCAGTATACTTTCAGAGTATGTATAAAGACATTTTTGCAGTTCAACTTTATTTGAGCCAGGTAGTAAGATAAAATATCATCGACGAAGTTATTTTTATAACGTTAGAAAATACGAATAAGTTTAAATAAGTTTCTTAATATGAGAATTATAAAATAAATTTGATAGCTATTTTGAGATCATGTTATCGTATTAACAACGATTAAACAGTTTCTGTAAACTTAAAATTTGAATCGCTCAAAATTTACAAATACATTTCCTTACATTTTGTTACTAACGACCCGGGTGATCTTGAACGTCACAATGCACACAACTTGATACACGTTTTATCAAAAGGGCGTAAGCTACAAATGCCAAATTAGTACCCTAATTTAGCTTCTAAGCCTAAAAAAAGAGCTTGTGAAACTTGCGACCAGGAAAAAGGACTTAAAAAAAAGTTATTCTATATAAATTTATTAAATTAATATTGAAATAAGTCAATAAAACCAAAGTTTACAACTCTCGTTGCACTGTTGTGTATATTTCATAATGTTCCTTTTGCCCAAAATCATCAAAACACGTTTTTTGGGCCTCCTGTAAAATTTGTTATGTATGGGTTGATCGCTATCGATAGCCTTAAGCTTTAACAAAGGTGTACTATTCTATTAATCACGATATAAAATATAAATCAAAAATAAATATTAAAAATTATTTATAATAAAATAAATAAAAAGATAAAATAATTAATAAAAAATATAAATTAAAAATAATAAAATAGTCAAATTTAATTTAAAATGTATAATATTTGAACTATTAAAATTTATATTGAAACATCACCAAACACCAACAGTTGAAGTCTTGAATGATGTATATCTACCACTGATATAAGGACACTATGTTGTATTATCATCGAGTTGGTTTTTGCCAATACAATGCTGTTCTAGAAATATCTTAATTATTTAAAAAATATAAGATCATATTTTTTTTATTTATCAGCTATTTATTGCTTAAATATTATAAAAAACTAGTTTTCTTAAGCAGATAAAATCCAATTCTCGTTGAATATTCTTAACATCTCACTGAAGCTTCGTTGAATTTCTAATACACAAAAAACCTGTAACGGAGTAAAAAAATAATCAAACTAATATATAAAAGCAAATGTCGATGCCATGAATATTTTTTTTCAGGATTTGTTATCGGTAGTCAAGAAAAAGCTTCGTCCTTGACCCGTTTTAATCCTGTACAAATTTGGAGCTTTTGTGAGCTTTTCTTAGAGCTACAAATAGGGGAAATGTTTCCCGCTGCTAGATGCGAAAGCGTAGCGTAATATTTTTACATTTCTTCCCTCTTTAGGCCGTTAAGGACTGTATCAGAAGAAAAAGCTACCGTAACAAAAAATATCGCAGTGTTACTGATTTCGGAAGAAAAAAAACAAAAAGATAGTCAGTCGATAATTGATTTAAAATGATTTTTATGTTTATTTCTACCAAGAAAACCGCTTATAAAAAAAGAATTATATATGCTTTAAGTTAAACAACCGTTAAACTTAAATACGAAAATCATGTAAAGTATTAGAGACACTTCTTTATTATTGTATTGGTCCTAATTTTAAGAACATCTCTGATGGTTATCGTAAAAAAAACGTAATACCGAATTGAGACATTTTTATTCACAGAATTCCAACTGTTTTTTAAAAAGTTTATGACACTAAATACTAACTATGCCACGAAACTATAATAATAAAAACGATCCAAGGCTAAACAGTCAATAAAAGTTTCAGCATTTTGAAAAGATTATTTCTAGGCAAAACAAATATACAATGATTTTAGTTTATCAGAGAATAAATTATATATAACTCTATGAATGCTTTACTACTCACTTGGGAATTATCTACCATTAACATGGAAATATCTTTCGAATTCCAAATAAGAGCAAACCATTCCATAAGTACGGAAACTGCCACATTATTATTTTTCAAGGTTTTGTCTTGTTTTGGTTTTACAAATAAAAATAAATATCTTTCAGATAAAAATTGAAAGCATGTATAAAAATCAGTGGTGTGATTTAAACTCTAAAATGATCAGTTTACGACCCTGTTTTTCTCCTTTTATTTAAGTCTGGTAAATGATAATTACATCATAACCATCCATTAATCACTTTAAGTAGATAAAGAAAAATAAAAAAATATTACAAACAATAATAAATCGGCACCACAAAAGTTGTACGTCTTCTTAGGTGTCTCCGTAAAATTATAATAAACTTTGTTTGTAATGAAAAAACATAATTTAATAATCAGGAAGAATATAAATATATTTTAGAAACTTAACAGTGGAGCTCACTCCTAGTACAAATTTTAAAATTTTAATCACTTAAAATCTCAGTAAAAATAAAAAAAATATCGAATTTCTCAACATAAATTATAAAAAATGATATTGAAAAACTATTTTTTCCTATTCTTGAACATCGAATAACTTAAGCTTCTTTACTGAGTTTTGTGTTAATAATCATTACATACAAGAAAACTCTCCTAAATCGTAAAAAAATATAGGTTTTAATCTCAGCGTTCTTTTAAATAAA
This sequence comes from Himalopsyche tibetana, assembly GCA_030503985.1. Taxonomy (NCBI): domain Eukaryota; kingdom Metazoa; phylum Arthropoda; class Insecta; order Trichoptera; family Rhyacophilidae; genus Himalopsyche; species Himalopsyche tibetana. The sequence goes on from JAPJYX010000015.1 coordinate 5,979,360, forward strand.
ACAAAAATTAGTCTCTATTCTAGATTTAATCAGAGCCGTAGCGAAACTCTTTGGCGCTTATGGAAAAAATCTGGTGCCTCCTAAGCTTTACCAGCGCCCGCCCCGATGCCCAGGGTAATCATCATATTCGCCAAAGTTTGACTACAGTCCTGGATTTAATCATTTATTTGTTTAACAATTTACAAAGACGATTCGTATGCCCTTAAACGAAAATGTTTATAATTCGTTGATAAGTGACGCTTAAGCGTGGTCACATTGAAAGACGAATATTACACTGTAACGACGTTTTTAGAAAGTAACAAGATGTATAGATTGTAAAAATGCTGTTTTAGAAACTAGATACAATAAAAAGAGTCAGTTTAAACTTTATCGCAGGCTCAACTTTTTTTCTTGTTAGAAAACAAAAAATCGCCGTAGCGTGAAAATAGCCTTATCGGTGTGAAACGTAGGCATGAGCGACTCTGGAAACCCTCCATACATGGACAATTTCAAGTTTCACTAAAATATAAGTAACATGAATGAATGCTTATTCTAATAGGTGTTATATATTTTCTCCAAAGATAATGAAGCCATTTCAAGTGGTAAACAGCCAATGAAAGTCTCTCTATATTTATATATTATACATATAGTAAATGTGACAAAGGTGGGACTGGAAATTCTCTGTAGAAGAGGTGCAAGCAACGTGTGGATACAAGACAAGAAATTTGCAGATTCTCTTTCAAGTTTATTTTAATCACTTGCAATATCAAGATAGATGCTTTTGAATTAAACGTCTCATTGAACCATGCAATGATAATACGCCTCTTTGTGTATGCTTAACCGATGCATTAAAATACTCGTTTAAACATAAATTCTTAATGCAATGAACTATAAAACGTTGCAAGCTATAAAACATGATGTAAATCCACTCAGAGGCAGTTTTCAATCCTTTTAGCCATGTATTTGCACCATGTAATACGATTTATTGGCTAGATTGTAAACGAGGGTTAATTTTATTAACATTTATGAAGTATCTAAAACATGCTTTAGTAACTGGATTAGAATAATGATTGAATGCTGAAAGGGTGAATTGAATGTCGATACTTTATCATTAAGATAATTACCTCGTCACCGTCATTTATTTATTTTCATTATATGAAACACAATATTTAAGGATAACAACATTATAGGGATGGTGTTTTAGCTGTGTGAATGGGATTGATTTTTGACGCAACATAAAAAAGTTTAAATGCACAGAAACAGACTATTTGTTATCTGTTTTTTTGTTTATTTAAAAATTTCAAATAATAAATTTATGATTTTTGCAATTTAAAAAAAGATATAATAGGAAATAAAACCAGGAAAACAATTTAGCCGTTTGAAATAAGAATGGAAGTCAAGTGAGTAAACTCCAACAAAGTCTACTTTAATCCACGCAAATATTTTCCGTCTGAACTTGCTTCTACGTGGAATATGTCAACATTCAAAGCAATATTGATAAAACACTATTTTAGCTGGTGGCTTCCCCATTGGCAGGATGATTATACAGGTTGTGGGAATATTCAATTTCTTGAAAAAATGACAGAAATATTATGTTTTCACATTTTCAAGAATGATGTACTTCTCATTTTGGCCTCGTATAAGCCAAAAAAAATATATGCTACGTTAATCCTTACAAAAGCTGCACCGATTACCAAACTTCGTGGAGATATTTGTAATTTAATTGTTATTATATGCTTTGATTATTTATTTTATTTGGTTTGTGATACATTATCTTATATTGAAAAAAAATATGATTACTCAACTATAATTGCGATCCTAAAAAGATTGCTTTCAAACACTATAATTAATATAAATTAATTACTGTTTAATATCCCTTTGCAACGATTGGTAGCTTCAGGACATAAGCGTCAATAAGTTTTAAAGTGAACACCGCTTCATTTTTTTCCAATCATTACTGCGCTATGCAACATTTTAAAGTAATCGTTTATGATAAAATAAAATTTAAATTATTAAAAATATATTTCCGTAAAATTACTGCAGTGCAGACACGATCGAAAATGTTAATTTTTTGATATTATTAGGTTGTTAATCAAACGTTTTTCTCTATTTATCATATCCCGGTATTATTTATACGAACATAACGGTGCTTTTATCTTTTGTTCAAATGAAAGAAAAACATTTGATCTATTTTAACGATATTGGCCAAACCGCGGACAGAATGTTTACATTTTGACAAAGTAAGTTTGTATAAAAGTTCTAACGTTTGATGACCTATTTTCCACTGTGTGTTTGTTTCGTAACACTGCAAAGCCTAACCGAACCTTTTACCGCGCATGGTTTTTAAACTGACCTAACCTAACTTAACCTAACCTCGAACCCCGCAAAATAATGGATAGAAATACTTACAAAAACAAAGTATAACAAAAGCTTTCAATGTCAAAGAATAGATTTGCATTGATTACACTTTTCCTGTCAAGCATTTTTGACTAAACATGTAAAAGTTTTGCGATTTAGAAAAACACTATGCAAAGCATATCCAACTTCGGTGTGAAAGGCATAATAAATATTTTAAATTTGATGACGATTTACACTTTATATATTTGAAAAAATGCTCATTATGTATTGATAAACCTTGTGAAAACATGAAGTTAAAAGTAAATAAAACTACTCAATAAAGGTTGTAAAGTTATTTATCTTTCGAATTTGTGTTGAATAACATACAACAAAACAATGTATTGTTTAAAATATTTCAATTTTGTTGAACTATGATTGCATATGAATCTAATTATACTATGCAATTTAGTGTTCTAAAGCATTAGAATTAAAGTTAATTCCAATGCGTCAAACAGTTTGAAAACCAGAAAATAATATAAGATAGACTCGATGAAAATATTTGAGGCGTCCCGCACCAAACACGGCCAGTCTTTGTCAGTCAGTTTCACTTTATTTTTCAGGATAGCCAAAAGTTTGTTTGACTACATTTCAACTAAATTTTAACGCAAGTTACCTTAAAAACCCAGACACTAAACGTCAACTTATTAAACGTTAAGCGATTACATTCTATACAAAATACTAAATGATATTCAGTCAGCTTGAACAACTCGGCTCTTAATGACTTTGCCAATATTATAACAAGATGCCTTTGACTTTTGATAATAAAATCATTATTTAAAATTAGTGTGTTATACACGTAAATCAAATAATGAATTGTAGGTATTAAAATTCTCTACCGGAATAAGTAAAAAATGCGATTATCAGCATTACATGACTCGGTCTGTATCATCTGGGTTATCTCATTTATAAGTCACTCAAGATCGACTTAAGGAGAAAAGACGTTACAAAATTCCATGATTAAGATCTCAAACTTTTAATAGAAAATATCACAATTTTATATTTATTTACTTACTTGCATTTGAACTTGAACTCATACCAGCCTGGCAGCTAGGACAAAGCTCTTACCGACTAAGCTATATGAAGAGATGAATTTTATCACGTGCATTATAACATTATATACTACAAAATATTACAAAGATACTTCAATGATGTATTTTGTGAAGAATTTATTTGTCGTTATGTAATGCGAGTAGCTTCTGTCCGCAGAAAAAATGTTTCACTCTGTTCGAGTGAAAAATCAATAGCGTCGACGGTTTCTTCACATACCAAGATTTTGTAACGCTTTCACTAAAGAAAAGAAATTTACTACTTTCCTATGTAAACTTAAAGTGGAGTATTGAAATATGTGCCTGAACGATCGAGTCGTAAAAGCTGAGATACTTCATCCTAATAATTGCGCACAAAACAGCTTTTTAAACATATCAGCGATAGTATTTTAACAGAAACGAAAATAATAAAAGAAACGCAGTGTTGTATCCTTTATTTAGTATTTGAATAAAAATCTCCTGAATTGCAATACAATACTGATCCTTATTTCGAAAGAAGAATTAAATTCGTTTTTTTTTGTTACGTTAAGCTTTAACAGTTAGTCGTGTTTCACCTCGGCAGTCGGGAATGCTATTTCAACGACCTCAACGAACGAAGCAGTAACTCACTTTTGGTCAATTTGCACGAGAGAGAATTTTCTTTTATTCACGTATATTTGATTTATATTTATATTTATTTATTAAATTATCAAGCTTATATTTCTCCCTTTTGGAAAATGATCAGCGTTGCAGTGAATGGGTGTCTTGTTTAATACACATCAGTGTAAATCTTATAATTGAGCATAAGTATGTTAAAAAAAGGAAGGTGTTAAACAAAAAAAAGTATATTTTATAGTAGTTTCTTCAAACTATAAGATTTAGCAACGATAATTTATTAAAAACACTTGTGAAATGTTGGATGTCGGTAAATGACTATGATGAGGTTAAGAAGTCATTTATATGGTAGACAACACAACAGTTAAACCAAATATTATTATATATATATATATATATATACACTCGTGTCTTTTTTATGCGGTAGATACGTTTCACAGAGAATCGTATATAAAAAATCCGCTTAAAAAAAGCCTTGATCTATATAAAAAATTTAGGGATATGTTCCATTATTTTTGAAAACCGCATAACTTCAAATCAATGTGTTAGAATATACCAAACATTGCATAAAAATGTAAAAAAAAAATCATATACATAACAAAATATTTATCTTAAAATAGCTTTATTAAATTTTATTTAGTACAAATTATTTTCAGTCATCATACACATTTATGTACACATATCAGAACTATCATTACTAAGCGACAATACTCGGCATGATTTATGAACTTGGTCAAGATCACTTTCATCACTGGCAAAGCCCCCTATAGTGAAAGCCATGCTATGGAGCTGAAAACAGGTAATTTTTTCAGATAAGCGGGCCGACGTCATAATTATGAAGCCATTTGTTTCTGATATATTGTAGGAAATACATATTTATATTGTAATTATATATCTTTTCAATTACATATTTTTCAAAATAAGAAAAAATCACATTTTCTAAGGATTTCTCAAGTCATATCAGTAATCAAAAATCAGTAAGTCAAACTAGGGTAGCACATTTCACTTCATTATTTTTTAAATATTATTATTGATTAAATCATTATTTACTTGGTATATTGCCATTATTATATGATAAGACGCAGCATTTATTTCATAATATCACAATAGGCGTCAAAATGGTATATAATATAATATGGATTCCGCTTGTTACTGTTGTTTTATGTTATTTATAATCAATATTTTATATGACTGTGATATTTAATTGTGGGAAGTTAAATTTTATTTGTTTTACCACACATCGCATTTCTTGCCATTCGCTATATTTCTTACAATCATTACTTAATTTGCATATATGACCCTTCCGATGTATCGTAAATTGTAAATTAATAACTCCAAAGAATCACAGAATATATGGATTTCTTGTATGGACAAGAAATCTTTCAAAGATGCATGTTATATTCAACGAAAAATAATCTCATAAATTGGAATTTAGAGTTGATCTACGTATCTACGCCATACAATTAGTTTGCGATTTGCGGCTGGAATTTAACGGCCCGGTCTTTTTGGCTGTTTTTTCTACGACACTGCTTGGAACTTAAGACTGCTATGTCACTGGACGAAATAGCCAGTTAATTACATCCAGATGTTGAAGGCAAGGTTTTCTTACAACTATAGTTGTTATTAATTTTTATTGAGTTAACGCACAAGGTGGTGGAGATGCGAGCTGCCAGATTTAAAAACAATTCTGTTCTCCTTTTACATACTCGCACTTTGTGATTACAACTTACACACGTTAATTTTACACTTTTTATGCGGTTTTGCGGACCACATTCAAAAATCCGCAGAAAAAACCCTGAAATACATTTACAATTGAGGGATAGGTTCCATTATTTTTGAAAACCGCATACAAAGAGACCAGAGTATATATACTTATTATACCATAGAGAAGAAAAAATACCCTGATTCGAAGCTTGAAGATATACGACTCAAGGCTCCATACGACTTAAGAAAAAAACCAAGTATCCCCGAATGCTTCTAGATCTTGAAACAGAATCTCCTTGTTGGAAGGTATTATAAAAAGATTTATACTTTATCATTTGATTCGTTCTGCCGACAACCCTCGATCTTACGGCGATAATTTATTCGAATCGACAGATAGTCAATATTGATCGTAGTCAAATTATTCCAAAGTGAATTGTATTTCTATTCAGTGATTAATCGAGCGCAAAAATATACTTGAAATATCATCTCAACAAAATATTAAATTAAAAATATTTCGCATTAAAACTTTGCAAAAGCTTAATAAATCAATAGGCAGGCGCGGGAAACTTTTCGCCACTTCAGCAGAGTTGATAATGCTGTTAAGTTTTCGTCGATAGTGGGTTTTAATCAACGATATTAATTGCCAAAAGTTAATCCAGGCCACGGACCGACAGTTATCAATCAATCAACACACCCTTTCGAAATATATTTAACGTGGAATTTAAAACAGCATCGGAGGGGGGTTGAAAAAATGGTACATGAAATTTTCCGAGCTTATCGGATGAATCTAATAGGCAATTAAGCTTCACTTAAGCTAATATACCACGAAGATTAAATTATTACGGTATTTTGATAAAGCGGTTAACTGTAGTTATAATGTATACGTTAGGTAACAGTTGTATACGTTACAATCACCTGCAAATTTCTCCTGTACAGCAATCGAGTAGTAGACGCTTTTTGACATTCAATATTTCCATTTACATCACTTAACAGAACTTTCAGCATTTTGTTTATAATTTGTAATCAACGGCATGTATGCGGACGATTTTATAACCTTCTATCCGATCGGAAAAAACCATTTTTTGATAACGCATTTACATTTAAAAAATACGTCGTTAATTAGATAATAATCCTGATAATATTTTTCAGGCAGGTTAAGCGTAGAGCAAATTCTAGAAGGCTTTAATGTCTACCCTCCATGATTGGAATAAGAAAACTGCTCGGTCTGTCTCTTAATCATCAATTTTGAATCGTTCAAATTATGTACATTCACACAAGTTTTTTCACTGACTCATTAAATGCACACTCCAATAGTGTTATCTCCCTAAAATAAAAATATGCGATTCACAAAACCACCAAGTAAAAACGTGATTGTACTTAAAAGTACAATATAATAGTTTTACCATTTCACTACTAGGCTCACTTCACCTCTTAATGGCTCAATTGCTGTCTGAATTCACAATTTCTATAACATTAATATTTCTTGTATGTATATATGATATTTGTATGTATATACAAATTGACTGGATGGAAATATACATCTAGGCCGGAGACCCAGACGATTTTGAGACTCTAGGATTCAGCCTTTTTAGCATATAAGTAAATCCAGCCCTGAATATAATCAAAATATTATGTGAATTGAGAGATGTTGAGATATCGTTTCCTGGTTAAATATGATTCAAATTGCCGTTTAAAGTGTTAGTAACAATTTAAGGAGCGATCTACTGATCGAAACCAATTAAAACGCAATTAAAACACATTTTATCTTCCTACTTATATCAAACAATGTATCGTGATAATTGTTTGCTTAATTGAGTGGTGTTAATTGAGTGACATTATGATTTGCAACTGCGCTATATGAACCGATCTGTTATACTTTAACTGACGCCAATTAACAGCGTCATACAATCTTAATATGTATATAAAATTAATAAAACATTAACACTTTTAACCACATTTTGAAATAAAAACAATAAAATACTTTTTACGACTGTTTTTAACAAGTTTAAGTATCTTCGATAGATTCGAAGGTATCTTTGTGGAAGTTCATTTTTAATACATTTTTTTTTGATAAGTTTGTTATTCAGCTTGTGTTATAAAATGTGTCACGTTTTTTTCCTATTTGAGAAGCATCATCAAGCCTTACGAAGAAACTAAAAATTGGTTGCAATTTTCAAGTTATAAATTAAAAAATTAATGTGGCGGTTTGTAATTTTCTACTGCATATTTAAAAAAAATGAGTAGGCAATATTTTAAATCTTGTATTTCTACTATATAAAAAATGCGTTGTATGTTTTAAAGTAAAGTAAAGATGCAAAGAAATTAAAATTCTTGAGATTATAGTAAATATTAGATGCACGGGCTAAAGTTACCCAATGTGGGGAATAAACTTTAACTAACATTGTTTTATTTAACATAGTTTTGTGAAATGTACGCTAAAAACCTGATACACATCTTTATCAAATAATACCAAATATGGACCCACTAAAGGTGAAGTTAGCCAAGTGGTATTTTATAAACAAATAAAATAGATAAGTCGTAATATTTTACATGTCTTAAAAGTGAAGGAACCTCAGTTAATACACATTTGAAATAGTGTTAAATACGTAAAATAAAAATATGCAATCCACCAAAACATCAAAAGTCCATGGAAAAAGTTTTACCGTTTTACTAGTTGGCTCACGTCACCTCTCGAGGTCTCATAAAAAAGTAATGGCGATTTATGAAAATAAAAAAAACTCCCAGAGCTGGGCCAAAGTTACCCGCGTTGACTGTAATTGTTTTGTGTTTACTTATAGTAGGTAATTCATATAATTGAATAATGTATGCAACATTTGTCACGTTGAGCAAATTTTTGAATGGTAATAAAAAAAGACAAAATAGATCCATTGTCAAACAAACTAGCATATTGGGAAATCGATTTTGATAATAACATTTTGGGTGTTCAATTTGATTATCTAGCAAAGGTTCCTTGTAACGATAATTGGCGGCCATGGAGGGATGTTGCCAGAAAATTGACTGCGTGTTGGATCGCTTTGTCTTTTTTTGCTGAATCGCCTGGCCATTGTGGCACAGTGGTTATCGTGGGATCCAAGGACAAGCTTCCAATGGCGTGGAGTTGCTAGGAGGAGATTGCATATAATTTACAGGGCTGTGGAGTCGGATTCAACGTTATAAAAAGTTATGAATTTTGGAAGATATGCAAGAAAAAATAAGCAAATACTTATTTTGTACATAAAATTTTACACCTGTTTTTGATCAGTTTTTGACGAGTCTTACTAATTGTAAATTAGTCGGAGTTAAAATTTTTACCTCGAATTCACAGCCCTCATAATATACAAATTAATTAAATAAAATGAATTAAAACTTGTATTAATGACATAAAAAATACAATTTAAATAAATTGATAACACTGACAATATTAACCCTCGTGTGGTATTAAAAATGATAATGAATAATTGATTTAAATTAGCTAATTTGTGTATGTGTAGTAAAACTAAATGTGTTGACAGCTAACAAGTTCTCGTTTAAATGAAAATGCTTAGGCAGAGTTTTATATTCAGTATATATGCCACATATTGCATTGTTATAAATTCTTAAATTCTGAATTCAACACCATTGATAAAAATAATTTAAAGAAAACAAATGAATGAAATTAAAGGTAAATTTTCTATTAGTAAAATGTACTTAATATAATATTACACTGTGACTATTTTGGACATAATAAAAATGACTGGCGTATTAGTACAAATATAATCTAATATAAGCACGTCACTGTTCAGTAAAGAAATTGTTCTCGTTACGTTACTATTGTGTTGGAAAAAAGTGGCAGATAATCAGTTTTCCATGCCCAACTAAGAGAAGATGAGCGTGTGGTAGACTTATGTTATGTGAAACAAAAATACGAAAAGATAATTAATAATTTTAGTAACTAAATGTTTGAAAAAAATCTCACTTTTATTTATATAAGATCACAACCGATTTCGTTCATGACGAGCATTATCAGCTCAATTTGGGAATTATAACAAATGGGTATTTTATTTTTTGAATATATTGCCTTTCCGCCAGGCATTGAGAGTGAACACCTTAAAATCAGTTAATGAAATGGTCTTTTGGATTTATATTTACATTCAATTGATCATGCAATAGCGAGCTTTTATAATATTTTATAGAAAAAAATTGTAAAAAAATCTTGAGATATAATTAAGATGATGTGAAAATCTGTTTTGGATTTCTCTTATAAAACGTACGTTTAAATATATTTTTTGTTATTTTCCGCTTTCTAATAAAAATATATTGACTGTTGAAAGAATATACTGACTTGTTAATCTTCTCTCTTCAGAAGTTAAATTGTTGATTTGTTAGTATCATTAAGGAAAGAGATAATGTAAATATTACAGAAAAACTTTGAAAAAATATCCATAAATCGATAAAAATACAATTAATGAAATGGCTCCTGAAAAATGCATCTAAATAGGACAACGTATGCGTTGATTCACTCGGTTAAATATAAATTGGGTTGGCTTTAAAAGTACGTCATAAAAAGCTCCTAAGCGCTTTGTACAAAATTTATATGCTACAATCGTAACGTGGAGAATAAAACGCGGTGATTCCCGTAAAGCCTGCAAAGGTTTATTATATTCCAAGCGAAGTTCATTTCGGCACGCTTTGGACTAACCCTTCCTTCACCTGTCGATTCATGATTCGGGTCAAAAATAAGCTTTGCAACCCTACCCCAACTTGGTTGTCGAAGCGTGTAGACTATATGTGGCAGTTTTGAGTGATGAGGGTTAAAAAACACAAAAGGTATTGCGTTAATTACAATTAGGACACTTTAATCTCATGATTTTTGGGGTAAATTTACCCAAACGCGACAAACGAGGTGACATACGAATTCATAACTTTATAGATATGATAAATTATCAGTTAAAAGGTTTGTTGAAAAATAAACATAATAAATTTAAGTGTAATTAATAAATAATATACCCGTTTGATGGCTGTGATGATAATTTATATTAAAAATTAAATTTTAATTAATAACTTCCACTTTTTGGGTATTCATTTATGAATTGAAATTATATATTAAAACTGTTTGTGTAACTTAAATCAATTAATTAAATTAACATTTATACTTTGTCTAGGTATTTATTTGCGTTTGGTAATAAATGATTATGATACAACAACCAGCTGTTGGTGCAATTTGTCATGTGTCATACGAGACACTTTTAGGGTGTTCACTGTCAATACTTGGTGGAAAGGCATTATATTAATAAAAACACAATAATCCTTTGTACTTCATTCCACTTTATTTAATATGTCAGGACCGGTTTCGCTCATTGCGAGCATTGTCAACTGATAAGAAATATAATTTAACAATGCTATTTATACAAAATTGAAAAGTTATACACAACAATTGGCATTGAAAAGAAATTGCCAATTACATTAAAGTGATTCTAAAATAACACAAAATTAAATTTTAGAATCACTTTAATGTAATTGGCAATTTCTTTTCAATGCCAATTGTTGTGTATAACTTTTCAATTTTGTATAAATAGCATTGTTAAATTATATTTCTTATCAGTTGACAATGCTCGCAATGAGCGAAACCGGTCCTGACATATTAAATAAAGTGGAATGAAGTACAAAGGATTATTGTGTTTTTATTAATGTCATACGAGTCTCACGGTTAAAAAAGAATGAATTTTAATTGCACGTCAAAAAAGAAGTTACATAGAGAAACAAAAAAAAAACTTTTTTGATTTATATTTTCGAATTCGATTCCTTATACAAAGCAATAAAAGATAAATTATCCACCATGATGAATACATTTACGGTCGCAAGATTAAAAAACAGTAAATTTGACGATGTTATGGTAAGTGCATAAAAAGACAGTCATCGCTAATGCGTCTGACCTACTATCATCAAAATAACTGCATTATTATATTTAATTCAATATATTTTTACTTGGATATACCTAACCAAAAATAAAAATAATAAAACAGATTTAGTACTTTTTCCACTTAAAATTTATTGGATCAGGACCGGTTTCGCTCATGGTGAGCATTGTCAACTGAATTAGATATAACCATTTAATACTGATACAAAGTACCATGCCTTACAAAGAGCAATCCATTTTATATAGTAACTTTGGTAGGATATGTAAGTTACAAACATCATAGAAGTTGTATTGCTTCATACCTGTAGATTGTTGTAGGATATTGTTGTATAATATGTAGTGAAAGCTTCAGGTAACCGCTCTATTGATCGAGCTTTCGTATGGGCGGAGGAACAAAAGGGGTGGAACTCGACATAAACTTGCTGGTTTGTGTTTTTGGACTTTCACAACTACCACAGTAGCGTGCGAGGTTGGTTTATTCGTATGAAATTGCGCTATCCGCAAACCTTGTAAAGTTATTCAAAGTTGAAAATATTTTATGGATTAAAACTATCTTATTTTCCGTACCTTTGGCAGAGAAGTCAAAGTCGTGTCACGGGATGAAGTCCCAGTACGGAGAAATTCGTGATCCTCAATCGATTTATGGACTTTCCACAAATGCAAGAATGTCTGTGATTATTTAAATTCTGTCTCAAGCATCCAATATTTAAAAAATGGGGCGCAGTGAGAGTGATAAGTAATAAAAAAAAATAGAAATGATCCAAATGCTGTAGAAAGTGTATGAGGAATACTTATGTAAGAAATAAGACGTGGATTGTTGGAACAAGGCAAATTACGTCATTTAAGACTTCGACTGAAGTGCTTGGTAGAATTTCATTATTAAATTTGAATTTTTCAAATAAAAAATTCGTCATATAGCGATCTTTTCATGTACTCTGTGTATAAGCAAACCAGTTAAGAATAAGAGATAACCACATATTTTATCTTATGTAATAAAAAACTTTACTTTATCAATATTATTTTTTTTTAAATTGAAACAACAAGTATATAAATTAAAAATAGAATGCTGTTAAACTGTTTTAATAAAGGAAGATTTGTTGATTTTTATAACAAAAAAAAATGCAACATGCATTGAACTTATTCCTTTCTCTAATCTAATCCCGAAAATGGAGCACGATAAGGATGATAAGTTGGTTTTTTGTTATTTCAAGCCTTCCGTTCATTCCCTCTCCGAAAAGGAGAGTTTGATAGATTGAAAAAAATCAATTAGACATCTATATGAGTGGCGCATTTCCATAAATTATAATTTTACAAAACCCCAGAGGCCCATGTTTCTTGAGCCTTTGAATTTTATCGTTAACGTTCTTTTCTTTTTGATTATTTTTTAATGTTATTGCAAATTAGTAGATTTTATTATTAAGAAGTCCCATTTTTGACAATTATTTATGTTTTGTATAACCTATAAGTTATTTTCAGATTAATATTACCAATTGCTTGTTACACGCTTAAAAGTCTTTCTCATTTTATATAAATAATTCTTTGTTTCAGTTGAAAGTGTTCGTGATGGTAAAAACCAGCCTTGATCGTAACAAGTAATTGTGGAATAAGAAAAGGAGTGTTGCATTATTTAAAAATATATTTTCTTAAATCAAATTGAAAATAAAAAAATATCAATTCCAATGAGATTCACAAAAAGTTAGCCCTTTTCATTTCAGAAGTTCCGAACACGTTTTTTAAAAATACGAGTATTTAAAAACAAAAGAAAGTTAGACGAGGTGGTTTTTGAAAATGGACGACTAACATGATAACACTAAGTGAACGTGGTTGAAAATAAATGTCATCTGCCAGTCTAAAATGACATGAAAGCATATGTATGTTTTCACACGAATATATCGATAGTACATATGTGCGTGTTCACACTGCGATGTTAAAAATTTAAGCAGTATCATTAATAATTATTAGAATTCGGAGGTAATTACGAAGCAGTTCCGAAATCCTTATTTATGGACCCGTTTACCCCCCAGTTATTTATGGACTCACCACCAACCTAATTGAAATTTATCGCAAAGGAAATAAATAGTCATACTCTCCCGATTTTTAACACGGCATAAAAATACTCGCAAGAATTTTAGGATGATGAAAGAATTATTTAAACGCCGTATACCATTGTGAAATGAATAGTGGCTTTCCATTCAAATGAAGACAATGCTCAAATTTCTTAACGTGTTAGAAAAAACAAAAAATACTCTTTGAAATATTATCAAAATGTTGCATAATAATATAATATGGAGACTCTTTTCAGTATTGTTTAATTGCCTTTTTTATTTTTCTGGGTACGTGATCATATAATCAACGGCATTGGCTTTGGTAAAGAAATTTGCGGGATCGAATCCCTTTAAGGACAGTTTCATAAATTGTTTTTTCACTCAATTTATGGATATTCATTCGATTTTACGAATGCCTGAAATTCCCTCCCCTCCGTTCTATCATTAAACGATTAGCTTACTACATGTCATACCCTTATATCTCTAGATTCTAAAAAAAAGATAGGTTGAACAACTGAGTAACAAACAGTTATGGTAGCAAAACGTCGGTTAAGATAAAGTCTACTAAGAGTTCATATTCTCCACACTAGCGGCGGGCATGGTTAAAATTTTCCCAAGATTGTCTGTATTATATAAAAGTTTAAGATAAATAATATATATATATAGAATGTGATCGAAGACTGGGTGTTTGTGATGTCAATTCACATCATTTCCTCTCCTCCTATCCTTCTGATCCTTTAATAACTGGGTGTAGCAATAGAGATTAGCCAACCACTAGTCCTTTTCTAGCCTTATCCTTCTTTCCCTACTACTCACTTTGAAAAAAGTGAGGTAGAGCGACTGAGTAACAAACAGTTCTCGTAAAAAAAACTTCTGTTGAGATACCTCCATTAGGAGGCCATATGATCCACATTGGTAGCGGACATGGATTAAAAAATATATATATATATAGATATAGAAGTAATTGTAGTGGATACAGTGAGAAAATCAAGAAAAACAATTTTATAACGCGTTAAAAAAAAACCTGTATCTGCTCTCGTAGAGTATTTGAATTCAGATTTTAAGAACTAAAGAAGAGTTTTTTAATTCGAAAACGCTAGTAAGAGAGATGAAAGGCTTGTAGCGTTAAACAGGGATTGATTTAAGGTAAAAGTATCAATATAAAATGCCGATCAACACATTGGTATGCCTATAACAATCTATCATAAAGTTTAAAACTCTTTGATTTGTATCACTGTATTGACTATGGTAATGTTATATGAAATTATCCCTGACCATATATGCCCATCCTTGAATATTCCAATAATATTTCCCATAGAAAAAAAAAATATTTTTTATCCATAATCTCAACGAGGTTCCAAATTTGAACATAAAAAAAGGAAATCGATATATTTGACAGTGATAAAATTAAACTGCGTGATCTTTAATACATATAAATTATAATTTAATACAAATGAATCGAGCTGCTAAAGGCATCATTTTAAAACATTACTGCATGCTTTTCTATCAAATCAAAAATATAATTCTGAAAGATAAAAGCGTTAGTTGAGCCTCTATTTATACTTTAAAAATATTTCCTTGTGTGTTTCAGTATGCACATAAACGTGATTAAGAAAAACCAATAATTTGAATTTGTTGTGCAAAAACAACGAACTTTACTAATCTACGTTGACTGTTGCGAAAGAGGTAGGTTTGTAAATTTGCATTTTGATTATTTATGGAAACTGTCAAGGTGTGTGCATAAATTAAAAGTGTCCATATTACCTGCGAGAGCTTTTGATTGATTAGCTTGATAAAGCGGCGACGAGGCATTCTAGGGAGCTACTCATTAATTACAGATCCTTTATTCTTGACGCACCGTCAGGTATGTACTCTGTACGACCAAAGATAGCCTTAAAAGTTTATTTTCAGAAAAGCATTTCTCACAAAAGGATACTTATTTGTACTGATTCCCACTTTTATTTAATAAAATCAGTACAGTTTGGCTCATGACGGGCATTATCGACTGGTAAGAGAATATAATATGACAGTGTTTTTTATACAAAACAAAATGAAATTAACAACATTTTTATATATAACACCTTTCCATCAAGTATTGAAAGTGAACACGTTAAATGTGATTTATTTTATAAAAGTATATTTTTAAAGGATACAAGGGTATTCAACTTTGTATCCATCACCACCCTCTACGGCTTCACACAGGATGTATTCTGTAGTGTACCAATGATGTCGTTGCTATTTTTTTTGTCAGAAATGTCCGAAGGAGAAATTTCTCAAGACTTGGTTGCATGCACTGCGGCGTGATAAAGCTTTATGCGTTAAGTTGCATTCACTTTCCATAAGATGTGGTGCACTCCTTGAATGATTTATTATTTGCCTTAGATGCACACACGTCACCATCACCGACAGTTCCGACTGATAGTCGTATTGTCTTGCGGAATTTTTCGTAGTAAACATGTTAGCATTATAGACATTTGTGCATTCGAACTCAATCAGCTTAAAAGCCAATTTGTGTAAGTATTAGTGGGCTGGAGCCGGAAAACAAAGTACTTATTTCTGCGTCGAACTCTTCACTCTTGCACTCTAAGGCGGGTAAGTACATTGTTCAGTTATTGATATAATTTATTTACAGTATATTTCGTGTTATAAAGTACTATGAGTATTTAAAGTAACGCTCGATTGCGTACTATTAAATAGGAGCGATAAAAAAATCCACTCTAATATCACGAATGTCTCTGAGATTATACGAGTCCTTTGTTAACGTTTAGACAGCCCCCCGATGTGGGAATGTGTTCGTAACCGAGCGAACGCCCCGAGAAAATGATGACCACTTGGATATTGGTAAAATAATACAATATGACCTAGACATGTGTAACATTTCACAAATTTATAGCCAAAAGATACTGTATTATAATCAACTGAAATATAGAGAAAATTATTGTTTGTGTATAAAAATTACTATGTAACAAAAGACAAGTGTATTGAATTATATCAACTCAGTAGTAAAATGATAAAATTGGATCGGAATATTCCCCATATAGAAGTGTATAAATTTACATGATAAAGTGCTTGGTCGGGTATGATAGTTTTATTTTATTCAAACACGTTCAACATTGTAATATGTTTCGCGAAGGAAAAAGGCCTTCAACTCCCGAGTGCAATATAAATTCTTAGCGGTCCGAGAGGGAAAAATAAAATCGCCTTCCATCAATATTATTTGGCTTGCAAATTCATTGAGAGTGATAGTTGCCTGAGAGACGTCGAAATTTGCCGACGCCATTGGTGTTTTATTCAGAATTTAGAAATTCATTACTCGCCGTGCGAAACCGGCCTCGATCATATCGTCTAGGTGTGGAATAAACACAATTAATCATTTTATTATAAAATTTATATAAGGCTTGAATTTATTACGATAAAATAATTTTGATTGAACAAGATATTACAATTTATGTGTGTACTTTTGGTAAAAACCATGCATTTTTATCCATGTCCGTTCCCAAATGTGGAGCACACGATCTCCTAATGAAGGTATCTCAACAGAAGTTTTTCTATGAAAACTGTTACTCAACCTCTCTCTTTTCAAAGAGGAGTAGTAAAGATAGAAGGATAAGGCTAGGATAGGAATAGTGGTTAACTAATTGCTCCCGCCACGCCCAGTTATCAAAGGACTGAAAAAGTGGGAGAGAATATTTAGAATTACAATAATCATACAAGCCTTCGAAAAATGCTGTTCGTACTGGGACTCTAATCCACGAGATCCGACACGGAAGCCCTCAAAGCCAACCGTTGCGCCATAGGACCCGACGAGCATTCATGAATATAGGTTAAGTATAAGAATACAATTTTTTAAATTTACTTTTCATGAACCAGGATTTATAATGGAGGCTATTCCAATTATTTTGTTCGCCCGCACATTATTTATAATCAGCGGAAATTAAAAAATATATAATCTCGACATTTTAGCTCTTGGTCGTAATCGACATAATGCTGGCAAGAGAAAAAAAAGCGGTACCCATCGCACGCGCGAATACACAAAGCGGCAGTTCAATTTAAGAATGGTAAACTTCGACCATGTTGTTTTTTTTGTGCGTTCTAATTAAGAATTACAAATTTACTCTGCACTGACAGTTGTATAGGGTTGCCAATTTTCCATTTTACTCATAGGAAAAGCGTAAATCTTTTCGAAAGCAAGCCGCCATTTTTGATTGAGTATTTTTTTTTTTTAACAAAAGAACATCAGTGCGCCATAATGACAATGGATGTCAAATATAGTTCAATAACTTCTGACAGATGGCGACACATTTAAGTAACCGCCGTTTAGCTAACATATACTAATTATAATATTTAAAAATGATTACTGTGTGGCAATCAATCGAAATAAAAATAAATTTAAATACATTAGGAATCTACAGTAATTTTTATTAGTATAGAAAAACAAAGTTGGCAATTTATTATTGATAGAAACGGGATATCGAATAACGAAACGGCCTACTGGCCCGCGCACGCGCAAAACGGTTGTATTTTATGAAGTTTGATGGAATTTAAATTAATATGGCGAGTGCAACAAATCTGAGGCTGTTACTTTCTCGTCTATTATTCGAAATATCGACTTTTAGATTATTGCATGGGAATATTTGCAAGTGGAATGTGCTTTGATGCTGTCATTGTGAATTATGTTTTACTTAATGAAGGATAATCAGAGTAATATGTGAGAAAATAAAACGGCAATAGAATATGATATTGATTGATATTCAATAAATATTTTAACTCACTTATGTTGCAAAACTTGTGTTAAAATACTTCACTTCAACATTGATAATTAAATACACGAAATGTATTGATTACTCAGACACGTCTACATTTAAGAAATAAAACTGTATAAGTAAATATTATTTTACTCTATATTGGAAAAATGAAAAAAAAAATCATAAAATATTTGTGCAGGTACCGAAGTAATACTTAAAAAATAAAACACTCTTTTACAAAACTAATTTCAAAGTTATTTTAAATGATCAAGGCCGATTTCTTTTATCACGAGCATTTGGAAAAAAAGTCCTGAGCATATAAAATAATTAAGTTAGTACAAAAAAGTTTTTTTTTTTTTTTTTAAATGCATTTCTACCAAGTATTGACGGTAAACACCATAAAGCGCTCTATATAAATTAACAGTATCGATCCCCTCCATATATTTATAAATTTTGAATAAGATCACACAATTCCTTTTACAAGATTCAATTCAATATTATTGAATTGTTGAAAAAAAAAATCATTTAATTTTTAACAATGCTTAAGTATTAAATTGATGTAAATCAAATATTTTTCTAATTTAACTTTTCCAACAAAGATCAAATCAGAGTTACCTAGTTGTAATATTGAGATGGCGATTTGGAATGCTTGTGCTGTGCTTGAATGTTTTTGACATAGCATTTATACTGTATGCTCACGGCATAAGCCACGTTTGACTAAAAATAAAGATATAACAAAAAACGTTGACCATCATTTAGTCCAAATACTAGCCAATAAACAGACCGGCCCGAAAGTTACGACCCAAGACCTTTCCGCTTTACGTACGGAACGTGAATAAGTCGCGCAAGTCGGCCCGAATCGCAATAAATACTTACGTCCAATGAAAACAGAACAACTCGTTCTTTTATTGGAGGATCGATCTCTACTTTTGCAGCTGTTTTATGGCCGTATCCAGTTTTAATGGGTATGTCAGAAAAAACTTTACAAGAAAACTTAAGAAATAAAGGGAGGTGTTTTTTGTACAGGAAAACTTTCCTATCTAGATTGAACGAACGGTACAATTATTATTATTTATCGCCGCAGATAAGCCTGATTTAGACAGATAATAACAAACTGATTCATTTATTTTTTCTTGTTTGTCTGTTTACTGAATAAAAGTGATTACTGAATTATAATTTTGTAGTATTTATTGCATTATAATTTATATTATAATTATAATTTATTAACCCCCTGTGTGGTCGAGTGGTTAACGTTGTTGGCTTTGGCTACGGAGGGCCCGGGTTCAAATCCCGGTACGGACAGTTTTTATAAATTGATTTTTCAATCGATTTATGAATTTCTGTTCAAAGGCATGGATGTATGTGATGTCTTGAATTCCCCCCTTTCACCCATCCTATCCTATGAACGGGGCGTACCGAGAGCGATTAGCTTACCACTAATCCTGTCCTAGCCCTATTCTTCTATCCCTACTCTCTTTGAAAAAAAGAGAGGTTGAGCAACTGAGTAACAAGCAGTTCTCGTAGAAACACTTCTGTTGAGATAAACTCCATTAGGAGTCCATATGCTCCACATTGGGAGCGGACATGGTTAAAAAAAAAAAAAAAAAAGTATTTATTGGACGCGTATCTTTTCCTTTACCATAATATTTTAATACTCGAAAGAAATAAAAAAAAAACCATTCCCGCTGATGTTAAATTTATTAAATTGTTTTTGCATGAGATATTTAATCTTATAAAATTTATAATTTTTCGACCATATTAAATAATATTAGAGTTGTACTAAATGAATGCAAATTCAATCAATATCTACAAACACATCGCTCACTGGCTGCTATAATTAAAAAAACAACTGTGCTTATTAATATACATTTTCTGCAAACAAAATTCCACTATAATAATATAAGCGATGATAACTTTATTGAGGTAAAATTGTTCGCATTACGAATATATGCGATTTTTTTTAGATCGTGTCCTACACTCTTTGTGTTGTCTTTTGTCCCATTTTTCAACCAAAGTCTTTTCGGTCGTCAATGTCTTCTTGGAACAGAATTCGTGGAGAAAATTATGGAAATTGTATAAGAGATAAAATTGAGCCATTTGGAATTGAAGAGCAAAGAAAATGCTATCGCCAATAACATTATCACCGCATGAATACTAATGTACGAAAGTATGGGACATACAAGAAACCCTTTTTCATATGGGGTATAAATACAAAAAAAGTATATTGGGAGAAGTTCAAAAGATGCCATGACCTTTAGTAAGGATGATTGAACCTCTCAGACAGTATACAGATTTGCTTTATAAATAAAATTATTACAGTAGATGCTTACAAAAAATAAAAATAAGTTAAGTTCTTTCTAGAAACAGTATATTATTAAATTTAAAACGAAAATTATTTGAATTCATATTGCTGTGTAGTAAAAATGGTTTTTAAAGACTGGTAAAAAAAAATGATAAAAGTACTTAAAAAAATGACTGTAAGATTTACAAAGAAGTTTAAAAAAGTTTTTTTATGGGGGTAATAAATGTCATAACAATGTGTACAACTGTTATGTCTTCACCATATCATAACATTTTAAAAGACGTAAGAGTTAGAATTAAGATGCAAATAACAAAGTTATTAAATCTTATTTCATATTGAATATTTTCTTCATTGTATCTACATATATTATATTGATGAGTTTATTCTCAATGAATGTTCAAAATACACGTTTCTTTTACTGATAATTTATGATTACAATCTATCACAACACAAAGTTCTCCAGTAACCAGTGGAAAGATTTTCATCTTTGTTTAAAAGTGTAATTTTCCAAATATGTTAGATTCACAATAAGTTGTTTCATTATATCTTGATAAAAAAGTCATTTTTAAAACGAGTGCGAAATCTATTATATAATGTGCAAAATCTATATTTATTGTATTGTATTTATTTTATTACACATGGCTATTCGACATCGATAAAATCGATATAAGTTATGACGATTCAACGAGTTTTTTGTCAAAACCATAGTGGTAATATCATCAACATTATATTTAAGGTTGTTGTAAAGGAATCAAACCCAAAGAAAAACCATCGAGTGTATGAGAGGCAATGGCGTCAGTGAAAATTGGTTTTCCGGTCCAACGCCTCCCAAAGTGCCGAGTAAATGGAATACATGAATGTACATTTGCAATTCGGAACTAAAAAATATTCGAAAGAGAATAAGAGCACAAAAGAATATTGGAATTATTTTAAGTATGCAAATTGCCAAGATTTATGGTAAGTGATCATACGTAAGACATTTTGTTTCTTTAGATGAAGTAGAGTTAATAATCGTATTAACATATCTTGGAATTTTTTTATTGACTAATATTTTCATAACCACTAATCATTATTTATTTTTGGCAACTTTGGTATGGTTTTCCAGCCAATTATAATATGTATTATAAAGTTACAATTAAAACCGAGTTCACACAAAATGAGCCTAATTGTAAAAAATAATTGATTTTAACTATGAATGTACGTTTAAATCATATATGGGCAACCACCGGCCCGCCGAGCAATTTTATCCGGCCCTGATTCATCTCGGCAAAGTTATAGAGAAAGAAATTAATATTTACAGGAAGGGATTAAATAATGGAGATTACACGGGCGCTTGCAGTGGCTCCACTCTACTAGTTCATGATCACCACCATATAAGAAATAGCAACGTGTTTTATTTAATTTAATATTACTTTATTATGTTTAATAATTTGGTCCGGCCCTTGACTCGGAGACAGAATGATAATTTGGCCCCAGACCTAGGAAAGTTTGCCCATGTCTGGTTTAAATCAATAAAAACAGTAATTGCTGATGCTTTTTTTTATAAAATAATAGCAATGCAAATTTGTGAGTCGATGTAGTATTAAATTTCAGGATGTTAAATAATAGAAAACGCATACTCAATTACAGTGCACAAAGCCCGTGTATTTATGTCGAGCAAATAAGCTTTCACCGCGTAATATGCATTTCGTGCGCAATACCATAAATTAATAATTGTTCAAAAGTAATGCATAATAAAGCAGAGCTGAAAGACATATTTGAAATGAGCTATTGGCAAATATAGATTGGTTTGTTGAAAGCACCAAATATCAGTTGCAGTATACAGTTGTTGTTGTATCATTAAAAATATAGCATACTCATATTAAACGTAGTCATTTTTGTGTAACTTATCAATGATAAATAATCATAATATGAACATATTAATTTTCGAAGTAAAAATGCTACGTCAAAACCTATTTTGATAAAAAGATATTCTATAGCGAGGTAATGTTACAAAAAGAAAATTTGTTATATAATATTAGACATGTAACTATTGTCGTCTGAATGTACGTTAATGCGAATAAAATATTATGAGTAAATAATGAGGAATGCAGTTATGATACTGGTTTTGTAAAATGCTTAATCGATCAAAAAACATCAAAGGTTAGTTATTGAATCGATTGCATCATTTATTTCAATCATCGGAATCTTTTCAAAATGTAAATTATAGGTATATGTATTATAATTACAATAATATTCCTATGATCATATCATATGTTATATTGAGCAGAACCCGGAACCTTTTCGTTGCTTTGTAGAGTACTTAGTTCTGTGCTAAAGATGGCAGCAAATGTAAAACCATAGATAAAAAGAAACATATTATTATGCACTTACCAAATCTAGTTGAAAAATGTCTTAATTGTTTGTTGGGGATGTATTGAATATGTGTTTACCTGCAAAAGAAAAAAAGTATAATTAGTTATCTTGTCTTCCCCGTTCAGTTTTAATTTTTGTCACTTTTTTATTATTATAATCTTCAATTAATTAAAAATATTGCTGCAACACTTGGAAAGTGACTTTTCCATTAAATCCGTGATTGAATAATAACAATAAATGTTGCCGAACAAAGTTTTTCACTTTTATATTGTATGGCTTACTCACTCTAAATAATTGTTATCTTTGATTTTATCAGATGCTTTGAATAATAATTTCAAATAAAAATAAACATTATTATTTTCATGAATAGGTTATCAAACGAATTCATCATTTTAAAATGCAGTGTTATTTAGCGCTGTGCCTATATCAATTATATATAAATAATAATTCTGTTGCATATGTTACGGTCCACAATACCTTTGTGGTTAGTTCAGTGCATGCTTCGTTGGCCAAGTTTAGGCTTTCAATCAATTATTCCGTACACTATGTTAATTGAATTAGTGTGATGCGATCTATCCAGAAAATATTTACTCTATAGAGATTTAGCCTGCCTTGGGATATTTTTTAGTCCCAACCAGTATGCATGTTTATTATGAAGTAATATGTAAAGTTTAATGAAAAGTTGAAAAATTCTCATTATAAAGTTCATACAAGCATTCTTTGAATTTTAATGTCTCAATTATCATGAAAATACACTGTTAAAATATTAAACAAAATGTTGAGCATGGACTGCATTGGAATAAAGCTTAAAAAATGTTATTACTTGTTTCATTATAGATTTGTGTTGTGTATGAATAACAAACAATAATTTAGAGTATTGTTCAATTAGCATTGCAATAAAAACTGTAGAGAAATGAAAGAATGCTAATATAGTAATACAGTACAATACTAATAATATTATATTTCAGTGTTAGTACATATGTATACATATAAAAATTAGATTTCTGCATGTTTTGAGAGAGATTTGTAAAGAAATTTTTAATTGAGATGAATTTTTGTTTTGAAAAAACAAATATTTTTTTGTATAATTTTAATGTAGCGCGTAAAACTACTAAGTAAAAACGAGCTGTGTAAAAATGCATGAAAAAAACGCTCATTAAATAACCAAATTTTTCTTTTAAACATCCATAATTAATTAAATTAATGCTATTTTGATGTGTAATAAGCGATGGATAAAATGAAAATCGGTAGAATTTTGCTATTTAATAACATTAAAATAGTTGGCGACCTATCTGATATATACAAACAAATAAAATTGTGAGTGAAATAGTATTATAAGAAATACCCTATCTACGACGTTTGTTAAATTACGGGATGCTAGAACCGCAAGTCAATTAAAATATCTGCAAGAAGGCAAAATATCCTATGACAATGG
This sequence comes from Himalopsyche tibetana, assembly GCA_030503985.1. Classification (NCBI taxonomy): domain Eukaryota; kingdom Metazoa; phylum Arthropoda; class Insecta; order Trichoptera; family Rhyacophilidae; genus Himalopsyche; species Himalopsyche tibetana. Next base: position 6,003,858 of record JAPJYX010000015.1, read on the forward strand.
CAATAATAGATTGTGTACACAACCTTCTGGTAGTATCTCAGTAGTAGCTATCTTCGAATGTCAGTAAGGGGAAAGGAAAGTTATATTAAAATCTGCAAGTTTGATAAAACATTACGAAAAAATCATTATAGAAAATTAACAATTTTTCACTGAATTTCCGCAAACTGTGTTCGTGTTTGTGGGTTTCCCCATTAAGAGCCTTCAAACGGCGGAATCTTTAAAAATACAGTATAACGGACAAAATATATTATATGAAGACTAAGTCTGTACTTGACCTAGAAATAAAAAGAAGCAAATGACTATAAACCCTTTTCACAGGCTCTACATTGTCTCAGTTGGTAAAAAACAGCTAGAGTTTATTTATTATATCGACTGTGGAAAGGAAAAAGGATGTAACCCACACATATCAAACTTTACAGGAGGCGCAAAAAACGTGTTTTGATGATTTTAGGCCATATGCAAATTATGAATTATACACAATCATGAAGTGCACGGAAACTTCTAAACTGGTGTTAAATTGACATAATCTAATATTAATTAAGGAAACTGTCTAGGAAAAACCTTTATTTCAGTCTTTTTTCTTGGTTTTAATTTTTTACAAAGTCATCTTTTTCAAACTTAAAAGCTAAATTTAGATACTAATTCGGCATTTGCAGCTTGCGTCCTTTTGATAGAATGTGTATCAAGTTTGATACGTAGTGATTATCTAAAAAACCTGTTTTGAAAAAACTGTGGGTTACGTCCTTTTTCCTTTCCACAGTCGATATGTCTGTTTATAAAAATAATTATTTAATATGTTTTCTCATTCATAGATGTCATTGATGTAGATTTTAATGATTATGCATAATCCAAAAATTGCGAAGTTAATAATATAACATAAATGGAATTTTCATTAGTGACTATGGGAGTATTTTGGAGAAATAATTTTACAATATTGACATGTTTTCGAGTTGGATTACGGAGATTTCGCAACCGCGATATGAAATGAAACCATACACGTGAATAGTAAAATTATTGCAGTGCAAATCATTGCGTAATTGTAAAAATAAATGCAGTCACTGATTTGAATAAAATGTCGCCGGATCCGTTATTTATGCGTTATTAATAATTAATTATAGACGCTGGGTCGGATGAACAAACCAGTACAACAATACAGCTGGTTAATTAATCGGGTAATATTGTTTTACGGTAATAACAAATAGTGTGGATCCTAGTTTGCTATTCAAATGTTGATATACATTTTATTAAAAATAGTTTTCGCTCAGGTCAAACCGACTAACATCACAATAACTCAATACGAATAACTATTTAAATCTTTCAATTTTGCAGACTACATATCATTTTATGAATTAATTTAAGCTACTATAAAAGCCTCGATCAAATGTGAAAGTTTTAGCTCAAGAATGGTGATGTATATGTATTTATTACAAGCAACAAACATTTTTAAAGAAAGTCAATTAAATTTATTTTAAAACAGTAGTGACTGCACGTGACAAATCAAAGCACCGCTTTTCGTTTAAGACAATAATAATAAACTATAAGGAATAAGGAATACTGGTATGTTACAGGAGGCGGGGAAACATGGATGTGCCGTGGCGACCATATGATCCACATAAGAAACAAATATGGTTTAAGAAGAAGAAAATATGAAGAAATTAATAGAACTCGTAGAACTAAATAAGAGAAATATTATTCAAAGACTGTCTCAAAAAACATTGAAAATCAAGTTACCTAGATGTAGTATAATATAAGGGTGGCATATAATAGCAAAGTCTACTAAAAATGAAATGCATTCGATATAATATTATATTATTTAGAAAATGGTATTCTGTCACAATATGTGATGCATCAGGATTAAAAAAATAATAATTATTAAAAAAAATATTTCATTTAATTTTTTAAATTTATTGTAAACATAATGATTAGTGATGACATACTAATGTAACATACTGTGTATTAAAAAATGTCTTAAAATAGTGCGTACTACATGATTAAAAATGTTATATTATGTTTCTGCACATATCGGCCTATAATCGGCAAAAGATCTTAAGCGACACAATTGGGTAAATTACGTTTTAAAACAAATTGGGTCAGTGAAATTTTTTTAGGTCATCTCATTCGCCTGATCTTTTTTAAGGCCTGTGCATTTTAGTGTTTTGACTCGTTATCGTTTGTTCCACGTAGACCCCAGTTGAGAAACGCTGATCTAGAGAACTGAAATTAGGTGGTATAATATCAAGATAGGCGTTGGCCATATATTACTTTGTACTAATCGGATTTAAGGAATTCCTTTATCGAACTTCGTGTACGAGAGTAATTTTAAAGAAACCTTCTTCTGTAAAATTTATGCATTGTCGGTTACGATTTTCTGCTAATTACTTCGTCGATATGTTATAAGCATAATATAACATAATGAACAATAAAATACTAGATATATGACGCAAAGCGCATAAATACATATTTTATTACTGCATGAATTGCAAAATGAATTATTTCTATAATTATATTTTCTTATTAAAGTAAATAAACTTTATGACTTTATTGAATTGATTATTATTCATGCATTTATTGAATTGTTTACTGTCAATGCATGACTTTTTAAGTAGGGTTAGCAATCTTAAGATTCCGGCCGATTAGACAATTTTGTAATTGTCTGAATACTAACACTGGGATTTCAAGACTTTGGTAAAATTGTCACACTTCACCGCACGGACTATTGCGGTGGAATCGGTCCAGGTATATATTTTTTTGTTTGATTTGATTTTTTTTTATTTGATTATTGAATTCCTGCTGTACATTGTGCTTAAATATGCACTACTTATTCGAAATCAAATCAAACAAAAAAATATATACATAACCTAACCTAACCTAACGCGATTTCTCAATGCCTCAATAAATATTTTAAATCGTGGCGTTGTTTTTAGCTTAGTTTGTGGAGTTTTTCGCCGCAATAGTCCGTGCGATGAAGTATGACAATTTTACCAAGACTTTTTGTAAAATTTTAAGGATGATTTATATTTTGAATGTAAATACGTAAACATTAAGTTAAATATTAACTAATGCAAAAAGTCTGCGCCAGTAACGACGGTTTATATATATCTATGTATATGTTATCCAGGTCCGCTCCCAATATGGAATCATATGGCCTTCTTATTTAGGTGTTTCAACAGATATTTTACTTTGAGAACTCCCTGTTACTCAACAGCCTTAGCTCTCTTTTTTCAACGAAATCAGGATAGAAAAGGTAACAAACATCTATGTCTTCGAACAGAAATCGATAAATCGATTGAAACATGCTATTCGTACTGGAATTTGAACCCGTGAGATAACGTCACTGGAGCTAATGACGTTGACCAACTACTACGGTCTATATATTAAAAATATATCTTCTCCCAATGTGTAGCGTATGTAATCATAATGAAGTTTATTTGAGTTGAAACATTCTACAAGATCATAACCTAACTCTACAGTCTTCAAAAAGAGAGGTTGAGGAACTAAGAAACACGCAATTCTCGTAGAAACATGGGTGTCTTGAATGTAATATTTCTCGATAATTTAGTTTTTTTAGTAGTTGATGAATCCGTAATAAAATCAAAATAAATCTTTATTCATCTCATTTCGAACCGAGACGGAACATATAATTAGGAAATTAGAGGGGAAGTGAGCCAAGTAGTATTTTATAAAAATAAATTAAGATGCGTTGTAATATTCTACACGTCGTAAAGTATCGTAAAAGTGAAAAAATCTCAGTTAGTATCCATTGAAATAATGTTATCTCTGTAACATAAAAATATGCAATCCACCAAAACACCAAGTAAAGACGTGATTGTATAATGCTAGAACTTTAAAACTCCAAGAAAAAAGTTTTACCATTTTACTAGTTGGCTCACGTAACCTCTCAAAGGGCTCACATTTCCTTGATTATAAGACGCCATCGACTGTAAGACGCACTCTTATTTTTATTTTATATAAATAAAAAAAAACTTACCACAGCGTCATCTAGTACGTCATCTATTACAAGGCGCTTATCGAATTCAAAGACACCAACATAGGAAAAAACGTGCGACTTATAGTCGAGGAAATACGGTATTATATTATGTAATTGAAATGAAAATTGAACATTTAACGAAACATTATTTATATATGGACCATATATGGATAATAAGGATTCTGTGTCGAGACGTCCCTTTGAATTCGAATTTTGACTGTGATTTATAATGTGCTAATAACATGAACATTTTGATTTTGAAAAATACAACTCTTGTGGTTAAGAAATCCCCAAAACGACTGATGTGTATTGAATGAAAGCAGGTATAAGAGAGGAGCCCCAAGAAAAACGGACACTACATGGTCGGGACGTGACACTTACTCGGGGTCTTAACAAAATTAAGTATGCATATATAAAAGGGATCTGATAAAAAAACAGATGTTTGGGATTTTGTAGAAGTTTCAAATGCCATGTGTTTATATACTGTTATATAACTGTAGCAAAAGCAAATTACAAAATATTAAAATTAAATGTTTATACCTGATGTTGTTTTACGTACAAATGTTTTTTCGCTATTTCACAAAAGTACCAATGTCTCAATGGGACAAAAAAGGTCTAAAAGCTGTATTGTGAAGTTACGGTCATAAATTTACTCCTGACGGTGGCATCATTGATATGTTTTCAATACACGTACAGTTATCATCCCTTCTTCGTCAAAGTTAACCGTAAGCATTGCACACATCCATTACATAAGAACAATAATAATTATTAAACATTGTATTAAAAAACGCGATTTTTACTAGTGCGTACTTTTAAAAGGCGCCGAGTGTATGTAATACATAAATACATACACACATACACATATGTACATGCAAATATTTAATTTTAATAACATTATAATTTTATTGAAGGGGAAATAAAAGTCTCGAGTCCCGCGATGTCCCGGGACTTTGACTTTATCATGCTTCGAGTCCCGGGACTTTGAAAACCTCGAGAGTTTAGAATCCCTAATGGATAATGATTTATGTTCTTCTTCAATATAATGTAAATTAAATAAGTTTAGATTATATTGATTACAGAATTCAGCGAAAAGTTATTCATGCAATTTAGCTAAAGCCATACGCTTATTCACGAAGACAGGAGATATTGTACAGCCTATATATTATTATAGCTAGGTTTAGTTACACATTCCAAAGTTTGCTTATGGTTAAGCTTAAAGAAGTGATAACAGCTAAAGGTGAGCTGTAGCAGTAAATTTTACGATTGAAACGAAAATTGTGTTAGATTTATTTTCAATGTATTTACATACAAAATAAATAAAAAAAATGAGTTCCACTTACTCAGCGGATCATAAAAACGGGCCGTATTGAAAATAACAAACTAGCATTTCTATCCTTGTTGAAAAAGTAACAATTGAATAATCTAAATGACATTCAGCGAGGCTATTCACATGTGCATAGACCTAGATCTCGATCAGGCATGGGGAACTTGCGGCCTTTTGGCTACTCTGGTGCGGCCTGCTGGCCAATTCTGTAAATGTATGTAAATTCGTAAATTCCTGACATATTCTGACCGTAAAGTCCTGTTTCCGGCCAAAGATTCCCTAGTCAATGTTCACTGCGACCTTATGTCGAATCAGAAAAATGAATGCGGCCTTTAGATAATAAAAGGTTCCCCACCCCCGATCTAGACACTTATTTTGAATAGTCATAAGCAACACCTTAACGGCGATCGTAATAATTTTTGTGTTCAATTTTGACGGTTGGTATAAAACAGTTACTTTTACGTTCAAATTTGTCATATTTTGATCGACCAAAAAATCAAGTATGACAACAACAATGAACATAGCCGAATTTCAATTCTACCGTTAAACAGATAAATTGAATAAAATGAAACGCAATTCAAGACTATAGCAATATTTCAAAATGGTTTTGCGTGTCTCAAAAACAAAATAATGTAAAACGTACAGAGGTCTCATTTTGGAAATAGAAGTTCTTTAATCCCATGTTCGGAAAGTGTTACGCACACAACTCCCATATACCGCACTGTCACGCTAGTAAAGCATACGGCAGCGTTGATTAACCTATGATACACGAATTACAAATGGATTGCCAAGATGTTTTTTGATCACCGTGTAGGTAAAATTCTTTTAAAGACTTCACTAGTAGAAAAAAATGCGATCCATTTGCGATGAATTAATATTCAAAAGTCTGGATGATTTTGTTGTTTTTCCTACCCAATACTGGAACGGTGCTTAAAAATAATTGTGTTCTATAAAATTTATAAAATATCGATCATTAGTCAGTCCACAAACAACCGAAATTGTAGTTATATATGCGGATGTATTTAAAACTTTCCACTCAATTGAGTCCAGTAATCATAATCTAGCATTATGCAATATGCAAATATTTTAGCAATAAACTTCTGTTAATATAAGTATTAAGCAATATGTTAGTATATTTTGGGTCATAACAAGAATATATCTTGATATCTTACTATTGAACCCGACCTAAGTACCAAATATGTAAACACCTGTTGATAAAATGTATAAATTTGACGAATAATATAGTGATGAAGACAGGTTTTTTCAACAACTTAGCATTTAATACACGTGGATTTTTCTTAATGATATGTTTTCTTACTAAAAATAGGCAGTTAACATCAATCAAACGATTTATTTCAGAGATAAAAGGAAATGAAATGGTGGTAGAAGATTGTGGCATTATTAATAAATTCTCTTACGAAAGTCATCGAATCAGTGGGTTATATGAAATTATTATCTATTCTAGAAACGAAAATAAAATAATCACATACAATTTAAAGATACTTGGCGTACTTAAATAATGGCGTAATGTTTATTGGAAAAAATTGTATTATATTTCATATCTCGGAAAAGAGTAAAAAAGTTTCTTTATACCTGACAAGTACTGTGTTAATTGCTTCATTATTGGAAATATCGCTGCCATGCTAACTGCTAAACTTCCAAACAATTTTGGACCCGGATAAATTTACGAATTAATATTTTGGAAGCTTGCTTTAATATGACGTGTGGCAATATCATCGATTCGATTTACTTTAACTGTGGGAAAGAAACGCATTAATTAAAGCACGGATAAATCATTAATGATATTCTTAAGTATCCGTATAAAATATCCAAATATTTTAGTATCAAATTTATACAAAATGAATAAAATTTTCTAGGGTGTTTGTCATGTAAAATTGAATCACCACTAAGGACTCAAGGAGACAACCCGAGAATAAATTCCCGGGAAATCGACACTTTTGGACAATTAAAAATGGCAAGCGGAGACTTTGTATAAGGTATATTATAATTTAAGATTTCGACTGAAGGTGCTTGGTGGAATTTCAATATTAAATTTGAATCGTTCAAACTATGTACATTCTCACAAATTTTGTCATTAACGACCCGGGTTTCGCCTTTCGGCATCTTCAGGCATTCAAGTGCACGGATGAACTTGAACTGACGCTTAGTAAATGAAAGTTTCGTGTTTATATAAGATATAAATGCATCACTGAGTCCAGAGCCACTGCTGGCAAAAAGGATAAGCCCATGGGAATGCCAACAGATTTGACTAGTGAGCAGTTTCAAGAATTATATAATTTGTTTGTCGGCAAAGGTTTTATGATTATATGATTTTATGGTTATATAGGGTATAGAAGAGGAGATGTGGGAAAATTTGATATTTCGTTTAAAATCGGAAGATTTTGCAGCTGTGCTTTGTTGATTTATAAAATTTCTTGGAAAAAGAGCTTATGACTGTCCGTATTTATAAAATACATTACTTAAATAAATCCGGGATTTATAGATTGCAATGCTCTTGTTGTACAAAGTTTTATATCGGCAAAACAGAAAGAACACTGAACATCCGGGTTTTAGAACATATGGCAGCCTTTAGATTGAAAAAAGACACGTCTACTTTTGCTAATCACTTAATATCGGAAGGACACGTGTTCAATCAGGAACAAGGGATAAAAATGTTACACCCAAATACGGATTATATAATTCTTGAAACTGCTCACTAGTCAAATCTGTTGGCATTCCCATGGGCTTATCCTTTTTGCCAGCAGTGGCTCTGGACTCAGTGATGCATTTATATCTTATATAAACACGAAACTTTCATTTACTAAGCGTCAGTTCAAGTTCATCCGTGCACTTGAATGCCTGAAGATGCCGAAAGGCGAAACCCGGGTCGTTAATGACAAAATTTGTGAGAATGTACATAGTTTGAACGATTCAAGGTATATTATATTTATATAATAAAGTTTTTGAATCTCTACACTGATAAACTTTTTAAATTTCGGAAGTCAACAAAAAAATATATGAAACTTTTAAAGTCTTGATGAAATATGACCACAGTACGTACGTGTATCACATGCTAGTTTGTTAAAATAATCATAAAATTACTAACTCGATGTATTATTTGACCGTGTTGATGTGTTTGGTTTCACAAGAAAGCTCAAACAAATACCTCAATACCTTCAATATTCATAATAAATATTGGTTATCTTTTGCAATATTAAACAAAAAAAATCGATTTTGAGTTACCGACAGTGTTTATGCATAGAAATATTTTTATTGTAAAAATATTACAGTACTACGGTCTCGGATGCGAGATTTTTCCGAGACATGTTAATTTTATGTCTCGTATCCCGGAATATGAAAATAGGCGAAAATCGCTCATCACCATCACACTCTTCTTGTGAATCAAAAAAACGTTATTTTGTTTAAATTTATGATTGGTAATGTTAGGTAATTTATTGGTGAAAAGTCCCAAAGACTTGGTTACCAGCAATATACTGTAGTATAAAAGAAAAATGTGTTTTGTGAAAACAATTTTTAACGCTTTGTTATTTTCCACATTTGAAAGCATTTTTTTCAGTATTTAAATAGTACTGAAGAAATAAATAAGCAAAGAAAATAATTATTTAACTAAATAGCCCACTTTGTGAAGAATCGCTTCATCTTGATTGAAGATTTTTCATGACAGATAAACTACACCATGTCAATTTCGGCCAAATTGAGACATCGCCATAATATGAGCCATCGGGAGGTGGGAAGTTTTCTTGGAATTTTAATTTCAATCACGTCTTTATTTGGTGTTTTGGTGGATTGAGTATTTTTGTTTTACGTGAATAACACTATTGCAATATGTATTAACTGAAGTGACTTCACTTTTACGATAACTTAAGACGCATAGAACAACGCATTTAACTTTGTTCTAAAATACCATTTGGCTAACTTCACTTCTAATGGGCCCATATCTAGTAAAGTATACCTCACAATGCTCTTTCCAGTGATTATTTAAAAAAAACACATTAAGTATGATCAAATCAATGCTCATTACAAATAGTGATTATCTAACGTATAAACGTAAGTAGCCTTGAAAAGCCGCAGGGAAAGATTGGATTTTTCAACATTTTCTACTGTTTTACCTCCCATTTACAGCATTGATTATTCCACTTTGAAAAAATCTGTTTCAAGATTTTAAATTGATACAGTTACGAATATTCGTCGTTGTCGTCTGTGATTCAAATCAACTCTACGACATCCATTATGATTATAAAAAAACAAATAATACAATGCTAAAATAATAATCATTTTACTTAATTAAAAATATTAATTGAAGAGTGTTTTATGAAAAATTACGTCAAATAACCTTAATAATGAAAAAAGAAAAAATATATAACATCAGTCATTCTTCAAACATTTGAAAACTTGCTAAATGAAAAAAAAGTTTGAATTTACAAAGAAACAATATCGCAATACAAAACTTTATAATTAAAAATGTAATTTGAAAAAATGGAAAATATTAATATAAATTCGAAGCAAGAAAGCGGAAAAAAGGAAAATGGCTTTATTAAAATTTTAAACGAATGAATTTTTTAAATGTTTTACTGATTTATTTTATATAACGAATTTGTACAGCACGAAGAAAAGAAAAATGCCTTCGGGTTATGACGAATATATTTTGTGCTACTAAGAAATAAAACACGAACAACAATAAAGAACTACAACATAATAAATAAAAAAAGTAATTAACTAAACTTTTAAAATAGTAAAACACATTTCGTTATGATTCCACTATTTATTAAAGATCAGGATCGGTTTTAGGCTGAAAACGATTTAGAGTATAAAATTACGAAACCTTACTGTTACTAGAGAAATGAGTTGTTAATGTAAGATAAATAGTAAAAATATAAAAGAAATCTATGCGATTCTATTTAAAATCTAAAAACTAATCCACGATAATTAATCTGTAGATTCAAACTAACAACTCCCACTATAATAGAGTTATACCAAATAAATGTCGATGCAATCAATAAGTTTTGTAATGCACACTTAGAAGTATACACATGTTCAAAAACAATTATTTCAATAAAGATCGAATCAAAATTTGTCCGGATCTTTAGTAACTTTTGAAATAATGTAATGCCTTTCTACTAAGAATCGATAAATGTTTTTTTATAAACAAATCTATTTACAGTAAAGCTTAGAATTTTTTTAATTATTATTTGATTTATGCTATTTAGATGAATATAACGATATTATATGATTAATTTCAGCAATTAATCAGTTATAGAAATGAAACACAAGATTACAATTTTTATCAGTGTTGCCAGTTATTTATTTTTACACATTAAAGAGTCCTTTGAGTACACTGTACTGTGGTAAATTGAGTCTCGTTAAAAGCGCCGCGACATTCGGAAGATTTCACTAGATTTAATGCCACAGTGACAATCCGCCTTCAGCGGGGATCTGAAGAGAGACGAGAACTCATTAAAATGAAACCGTTTTACTAAAAAATCTGCAGCAAAACAGACCTTTCAAGAAATTAGATTTTTTTGTACGGCAAACAGTTCAGATTTATCCGCAAGAATGTGCTGCAACTAATGGGAGAATCTGATTTAAGTAAATCTGTTTTGAAATTGAAGCGGGTACACTGTTTTTCCATGGTTATCTAAGAGTAATAATAAAATATAATATACATATACAAGTTATTGAGAGAAAAATTGTGTTATTTTATTAATTGGGCCCATTAGAGGTGAAATGAGCTGAATGGTATTTAAGAAAAAAAAGATACATGCATTGTAATATTCTACAAGCCTTAAATTATCGTAAAAGTGAAGTCACCTCAGTTAATACACATTGCAATAGTGTTATCTCCGTAAAATAAAAATATGCAATCCACCAAAACACAAAATAAAGACGTGATTGTCCAAGAAAAGGTTTTATCGTTTTACTAGTTGGCTCATTTCATGATTCATTATAATATCGTTTACTAAACAATCATGCAATTTTTAATCAATATTTTTTTTAACGTTTTGTAAATACTGTAAATTAAAACATTATAAGAATCTTTGTTTCATATTAATTATTAAAAAATAACAAGTCACTTATCAAAGCTGTTGTTTATCTTTACTTTATATAAAATATAACAATAAAAACAATCGAGTTATTTATTTATGCATAGTATAATAAAACTTTATAAATGATGATTAGTAAACTTATTCAATCTTGCCTTATTTTAATGTGATGCATATGTAGCCCAACAGACCATCATACGTTTGGTGATAAAAAAAGTGGAATTAAAAAAGCTAAAAGAAAATTAATAACCACAAAAAATCTGAAAATTTTCTTCTGATACTGTCCGGGTCTGTAGTCGAATTGGTCAATGTCGTGCTCTTCGGTTGGAGTGTCAGCGGTTTCGTATACCAGTATTTCTTTTGAAAACCTTACTTTTAAATCGATTTATAGATTTGTGCTCAAGGTAAAGTGTGTGAATACCTGCGATGTCTATGTTATTAACCTAATCCTACAATAGAGCATTTTTTCCCATTTCTGCTACAGATGTAGATTATATGCTATCCTAATGGAGTTTTTCCCAACGTAAGTTTTTCTACGAAAATTGTTTGAAACTTAGTTACTTAAGTGCCATTTCTGAAGACAGTAAGATTAGTACATGACTAGTGGTAAGCTAATGGATCTCGGCTGCCTAGATTTAAGAACCGGATTAGCATTTTAAACATCGTAGATATCAATGCCTTTAATAAAAAATCAATTTAGAAAGCCGTCTGTACTAAGATTCGAACCCTTGTACAGCGCATCCTATCATAGAGCCACCTCAAAAACGGACTATATTAATCCTGCTCTAGACCTATCGTTAGATACTTATTTTTATTTACAAAAAATGGCTCGAGTTACTTAATATCAACAAATTTAAAAATACAGTTTCTATTTACATGTTACCACAGTGAGTCCATATAATATACATTAGGAGCGAGCGTGGCTTAAAAATATGTTGAACTTACTTGCTATGTTATATCGTAGAAAATATATCTTCCTATATAAAAGTTTGTCTTTTATCCGTTCACGGAATTTATTAAACGCTTCTTGAGTCACAAATATGTGATATCATTAAATTGCTAACGCCGCTAGGAAACTTGTGGGCTTAATTTTCATAATAATGTTGTCTTTAACTGAGCAAAATGCTATCAAAAAAGCTTAAATCATCACTTAAGCGTATTAAGAATACCGTCGTTCATTTTTCGCTCAAAATGTTACAAATAGTGAGTTGGCTGAACTTTTACGGCTGATATGCCATTACATTTAAAATTATTGTCATTGTTTTATATTGGTTATCAAAAGGGCTGTGAAGGATTCTAAAAAAACATGTCTGTCTCATAAAAATACAACTTCAAATTGCTTTTTTTCGACATTTGTATATAATTCCTGATTTAACTATCGTTGTCTTGTTTTTTCTTTAATTTGTTAGTTCTCTAGTAGAGAATATGACCACCAAAAGTGGATCCACTAACTGATATTTTTCTACGATACACAAGTATCCTTTAATTATACACAATAGTTATCCAAAACGACGGAATCCTACTTGTCGGATGAAAATGTAAGCAGAGTTGATTCCATAGCACGTGACCATGCCAGTTTCAACGTCTCTCTGAGACCGCTTAGAAAACGGAGAGTTAGATGTTTGGCTCGTTCACTTATCTCAAAGAAATCAAACCACATTACCCCTTATATCCGTCCTAAACATAATATATACTCGGAGCTCTGTATATGGTTTGTCTGACTATTTGGACTACAGAGGAGGGAAATTTAATATGCCAGAAGATCGCGTGCTTAAAAGATTAGGACTGCTATATTTGGTTCAAATTCCATGTATCAACAAACACTTTGCTGTTAAACGAACTTGACCTGTTCATATAAGCTGAGTTCGAGTTTGGGGCCTGCTTATTTATTTACGCTTTATTCACAACTGAGCAAGTAGCACCTCTACAAAGGCCGAAATAGAATATGTAGAATACGAGTACAGGCATGAATAAATTAAATGATCTCCGCTACATATTCCTTGAAAACTATATATACGTATGATGTAGTAATTATACATTGAGTAATAATAAAAAATTAAAAATTAGCAGCTAATAATTCTAAGAAGTAAATCAAGACATCAAAGAATTCGAATATTAGTTAAAACCATTTTATTAACGACAAGTAAGCCGCTTTTAAATAAATAATAATATTTTAATTTTGAGAAACTAAACAAAGCACATTAAAGTATCTATTGTTGAAATTCTGCTATAATCTCCACAAACCTATGCAACGGATAAAAAAATATCGTAATTTCACGAGCTTGGGATTACAGGATACGCAGTTTATAACAAGAAATAAATAAATTAAAATGTTTCCGTTTATGAACAAATTTTCGCTTTCTTTTATCAATGGAAAGATAAAGATATCCTCTTTGAGATATCTTTTATGCATGAAAACTAAAGGTTGTGTCAAAAAAGTATTTCACGAAGGATTTGTTTCAAGGCGAGACAAAACTGTAGGGTAACCGAGACTTTAGGGGTGTTGATTTTGGGGTAAGGGAAATTCTCCCTGGCAAGATATCTCAATCCGTCTTATTATTTTTAGATAAGCCTATCCCCGGGGCGCATCCTCATGAAATTTAACTGTCAGGTCGAGGTTGTTAAAACAATCTTGCCTTAGTATATATAATAATATTGTTATGATGTGCTTAGTCGAGATTAAAATCATAATGAATTAAACTTGATAGAAGAGTGAAATTTTAAGAATAATAAATAGTATACGTTAGAAAACTGTTTAAGTCCAAATATAAGGCGACCCGTATATCGCCTCCGTAATAGCAGAAGTTGGTATGTTATGAAATTACAAAAAAAAAGTAAGTTCATAATGAAATTCTTGTATGTAAATTCTTTAGTAAAATAACTCAACTGATGTATTTATTGAACCAGCTTAAAAAAAACAGCATTTTATGTCGGTAATTATTATTAATGCAGTTTTCTGTTGATTCCTATAATTATTTGAGTCAGATCTAAAAAAAAAATATCTGTGTTTTGTTATTATAATACTTATCTATTTAACATAAAATATCGATACTAGAAGCTTTACCCCAAGAGCTCAAGTTTTTCATTTTTATTAACAGAATTTAGAACAAATAAATACTAAAAGTATGCATACTTCCAAACAATGTACACCTATCCCTCGATTTACACGGTAGAAAGGTTCCTGAGAAAAACGTTTAAATCGAAATTGTATATTTTTTAATGTAAAGCCGTGTAAATCGAAAAGTACACGAAAAACACATAATTTGGTTGTTTTCTAAAATACATAAAAAACAAAATTATTAAAAGTATAAACATACGTATTTTTTTATTGACTAAATACAGGTAAAGCTTATAGAGTAACAAAAAAATTAAATTCAAAAGATTCATTAAAAAAATATTGCAACGGTCGGTAGAGTTTTTATCATTCATCACTATCACAAATCACTGTGACTTGACTTGATTACGCTTCTTTTCAAATGAACAAGAGGATGGTTTCTTCTCTTTAATTTTTTCATAAATCCTCAATGCTTTATTTGTAATAGCATTGGTATCAATTGGCATCCGTTTTTGTGTTTGGTCCTCTATCCAAATCATTAATGCCTTCTCCATGTTTTCCATTGCAATATCTCTGATATATGAAGTTGTGCTCGTACTCGTAGTGCCAGCTGCTACACTCTTTCTAATTGAGTTTTCATTTTTTTCTATTACTCTATTCTAACATCTATTACTCTTTCTCCGTTTTGTAAACGATCCAAAAAAATATTTTGGTTGCTAACGAAATAACTTTTCTTTTTACTTCTTTCGACATAATAAGGCTACAAATATTATTCAAGATATAAAACACGTAATTAAAAATTTTGTACTCGTTTTTTACTTACGAATATGAAGAATTCAAATTTTCAAGTTAACTTTTTTAAACCGTATAAAAGCGAAAACGTGGAATAGGTGTATTTATATTATAGGAAACATATGATTTTGTTGTGACAAGGTTGCAAGAAAGCAGTACAGAGAAAGCTGCTGTGAGGTTTCTTTTTAACCAAACGCGTTTCACAAATGTTTATGCGGTTAGTAGTATGTTTATTTTATATTATAATGTAAATGCTTCGGATGAAATTTGAATTATGAAGTATCATATTTTTTGATCACCGTATCCTAGTGACCTTCCTTCCTATCTTATTTTAAGGATTTGAATAACCTGAAAAAAAATCGCTCTTTGGCTTGTAGTCGAATTATGCATTTGTAACTGATGGAATGAACATAAGCCATGTGTTCATTTTTAGTGTCTTTTTAGCGACTAACCAGCTACCGGTCCTCTCTCTGTTTTTTTTTCATACAGGAAAAACATAATTTTGTATTTGTTATCTTTGACAGATCAGACAGACTTCAAGAATACAACGTTATAAATAGTAGTTGTATTTTTTGACCAACTCAAAATCAGACACCGTCTCAGTTTTTATGAGCTGTAAAATTTCCACGGTGGAACTTAAAAAGTTTTAACAACTGTAATTTTGTAACCAAGACATCGTCGAATATCAAAGAGTTTTTTATATGGAGAATTTTAAATAAAACAGAAGATGGTGGTTAAAATCAAAGAAACCATACCTATATTTGACAACAGTGACCACTTCAATTTTGTGTCTGCTGCGGGTAATTTCGACATCTGGGGACACAATAAAATTTGGTTTACGACCAAAGAAGATTAATTGGGGAATCGAACGGCCCACGCAAGTCATATTCATTAAGATCTACTGATTTTTGAGGTAATTTTGTATCATCGTTATAATAAATAAACGAGTTTTAAAATCATTTGATTATTTTTTCGTTATTTTATTTGAATTACCTATTTGTAAATATTTGAAACCTGGTATTAACCGAGTTTCATGATATATTGGAATCCGAAAAGCGGTTTTTTAAATGTCGGTTTTTGTATAAGCCACAGTACAAATAAAACATTTCTGAGTTTGATTCGATATGGAGCAAATAGACAGCTAAACAAAACGATGAATTGTGATCCCACTAAGAGAAGTCTCAAAAAAAAAAATTGTACCCCTAAAGTTCTAATTCCTATAAAGGTATTTTACCACACAGAATTTATTGAATAATTATTGTTAAACTAAAAAAAAGCATGAATAAATATGTAAAACTTGCTATGATCCGAGATAGTAGCGCAGATAAATAAATGTTAAGGGGTAGATTTTGGCTTTTAAGTGGCCATTTTCAAAATTCCCATTTATCTGGCTTACCCTGTACTTCGTTATAGTCAATAACGCCTACGACATATTGGAGTTTCGAGAAACTTTACAAGACAGATATTTGAAGTGTACGTAGCTAGCATTTTTGAGGGGTGGAAAATCAAAAGAGAATCTTGCCAAAAGGCTGCTCGAGAGGTCTCGATTTGAAGTAAAGCTTTATTAATAATAATGCGGATGTTCAAGTACGTGGGTCGATTGGTTAGAGACTGCGACAATACCGACCAAGAAAAGTATACCAATTATATAATATTACTTGGCAAGTTTTAACTAAATCACAATACATCGATTGATCTGTGAAAAAGCTTTTGTATTGAGTTTTTCTGGTGACCTAAAAATCCGTAATAATAATGATGAAAATTCATGTAATAGTGATTGACATTCATTATTTTGCTTAAGATGTTGTGGTTAAATTAATTATAGTTTAGGTTTATTATTCAACTAATTAATGTTAAACAAGTATTCATAGTATTTATTATATACACCAAAAAAATGAAGGGAGAATAAAAAGGAAACCAAATGTACGTTTACAAAACGCTGCAATAAACAAAGCTGAATACATTTTTAAAAATATTTTCTTAGATAAACACCGTAAATAAAAACAAACATTCAAGTCTTTTGAGGACCTTAATCGTAATAATTTACTCTTTGTTTTGCACGTGCGGTGTACAGTCAAAAAAATGAAATATAATAAAAAGTTGAACACTTGTTTTGACGGTACTCAAAGTTACCCCGAGGGAAATTTCTGAAAATATTTACCCACCATGCTCATATATATTTTGCACGCTTTCTCGACTGATTTTCGCAAAGATTTTCTTGGAAAGCCTATGGATTTGAGGTTTTGCGGAATTGCTGTAATGCAGGCGTAATGTATTTGTAAAATAATTTTGTTAAGTTTTAAAGATAAATTTAAGCAGCGTTGGCTTTGTATATAACTGAGTGTAGTGATATAATAATTATATAGAACAATTTTCATCAATTAGAATAAGGAAGTATTAAAAACCTATTAAATTTTCTAGATCTTAAAACGATAATATGTAATATACTGTAAAATTATATTCGATAACTTTGTTACTTTATTTGTTTTACAAATTGTTACACATGTGTTGCGTTTTATAGAATCATCATTAGACAGAAAATTGCAAGGTTTATGAATAAACTAAAAATTGATTCTAACTTTTAGGTTATAAACTAAAAAATAAATTTCAGGTTTTCTTACGTTTCCAAAGAAGTGCAGGTAGTGGATAATTAAGACACAACAATTGACTATTGGATACAGCAAATCTCAAAAGAAATATATTCAACAATAGTTAGCTGCTTGTCTTATTTAAAATATTATTTAACAATAATTTAATTTATATTAATGATTTTATTAATTTTCGAAATCCTAAGCTTTTCAGTCTTTCTAAACCTTAATTATTAATAAGATAGGGTATTTAAACATACTAATTTTTTATTTAAATTTTAATCATTTTAAAACACAACAAATGAAGTAAATATATTATAAGTTTTTTTTAAAAGACCCCGCTAAAAACTAGATTTGCTATTTCAATCTGTACACTATGTTAATACATAGTATCTTAGTTTGGATCCCAGAACGGCTAAAAAGACGGTGACTTCATAGGTTTACCATTATAATTACAGTATCTCAAATTTAAAATATTTTCATCTAATATATATAAATAGTTATTATGGTTGATATTAAAATTAAGTAAATATCAATTCAATCAATGATTATGAAAAATCAATCACATTGCTCAATCACACGCCACAGAAGTGGTTTCTATTAAGGCATCCAATCCCGGGATCCGGGATCCCGTTCAATTTTCTGATCCCGAAATTCCGGGATTGACACGGCTGCGATCCCGGAATTTCGGGATTGAAAAATTTTGAGCAAATCCAGAAAATTGACACGAAATTGGCAAATCGAAGATTTCAGATTCCTCGGTGAGCTAAAAAAAAAAACTAGGTTCTGTGACAATCTGGAAAAAAGTATACCAAATCGAGGATTTCAAATTTCTCGGTGAGCAAATCCCAATCCCGGGATCCCGGCATTGAAAATTAATCAATCCCGGGATTGGAAAAAGGCTCCGGGATTGGATACCCTAGTTTCTATGCATAAAAAATATTACTGCAATATTAAAAATCTAAATTACTTATTGCATTGCAGATATTTTTAATTGCTTGTAAATATAAATGTAATTTAATTGCTTGTTTAGAATTTGGAATATGGATTCAATCAGAAAAATAATTATTTAATACATTCACTAATGTTATATTATCGAATGTATTTACTCGATTTTTTTTACGTCCCGTGTTATTACTTTTATTATATTCGTGATCAAACGAGTAAGTTCATATCAAACCTATTTATTTAATAATATAAAACATAAATGCTTATGTATTAAATTATTAATAAAATAGTTAATTTGAACTAATTTGATTGAAATAAAACCATATTTTTTATCGATCCGGGAAACATTTAAGTTAATTTATTAAATGTAATACTACGCTTTGCAATTAAACTTAGAATATAAGAGTGCACGTGAAGATGTGATGTGTGTCTTTTTTCATTCAGTTTAACCAGCGTTCTGATGAGGGCACATGCCGAACTAGCTATTAACCAAAAATTAAATAATATTTATGGAACGATAATACTTTGATATTTTTTTAAAGTTATTACAATAGAGTTCTACTAAGTAAATGCTGTTTCAACCAATACAAAATAGTCGCCGCTTAAACTCACTCACGTCTACGCAGTAAATTTCAACTATAAGTTCTTAACTTTGTAAGTAAGTTATCAGCGTAGGTTTTATTTAGATCCTTCTTATATAGGTACTTTCTGCGCACTTTTACACATCCAATGTCTCAACTCGACGGCTGCCACAAACGAGATATCTCGTACAAATTGTCGTGCTCAACACGCCAGAGACGAGTTATCTCGTCAAAAACGAATTAAATTAAAAGTTGCAAATTATAGCCGGTGAGCTGGGTAATTACTATTGATTATCTACGGCAGCTAAAAGGTTAAGGATATTTCAAATACACGATACACTTCTGAAATAAGATGAACGTTGTTACGCTGCGGTATGACAACTCCTACGAATTGAACTTGAAAAAATGTTGTATTTGAGTCGTCTGGTATGAAAAGCAGAACTGTTCCATACATCATGTGTGGAACAGTTCTGCTTTTGATACCAAACGACTCATTTATATAAAATGAAAGAATTTGATTCAAGAAAAATTCAGTCGCATTCGTGTATTTAAATGTTGATCGAAACATCGACAGGAACGGTCTGGTGACCGATGATGTGTAAAAAAATACGTTGTATGATAGCTGCAGTAATTATTAATTTGAATTGTAACCTACAAAAGCTTTTGTGAATATATGTTTTTCACAAAAGGGGTTTTGTTGTGTTTTCATCTCAGGTATCAAAGTGGAAAACTCGGCAGCGCTCCGCAGGCAGCGGCGTGGAATAAAGTCCCAAGTCTTCTGAACAAGTTGTTGGTACAGTGACGTTTTGTATGGAACAGCATTTCGTGAATTGTTTTGTTGTATTATGACTGCACTGTACTTGATATTCCCACGGGAGGATGCATCAGTTCGCACAGGGATATGAAACGCTGAGCACTCTGTTGTTCAGTTTGTTACAATTTTATCTTCGTGTTAGTAGTTAGTTACATTGTTGTTTAAGTCAGGTGCTTTTTAGGAAGCTTTCGAAAAGCTTATTTCAATATAAAAAGCGTCTAAAATTGATAAAAAAGTTTTAAATCTACCTAATTATATTTTACTGGAATTCATAATTTTAACTGATTATGAACAATATATCTCTGTAAGAACTGGTAAGAGTAAATTTTCGTTACGTATTTTTTTATTAGAAATGCGCATTCTTTGATATTTTCGGACTATAACAATATTATCGATGGATTCAGTAGTAATTTTGTATAAATTCGTTTTTAATATTTAATTGAATAAGATAATTTTGTTTTTACACACGTGCCACAAATTGCGACACGTGTTTCTGTCAGAAGCATCATAATACAAAACATCGTAAAGTCTAGAAATAAAATGAGCATTGATTCTAATTTTTTATGTATAAATTACAAAATAAAAGTCGGTCTTTTCTACTAGACGCAAGGAAAGGGTTAAGATACAAACATTGAAAGTACTAATAACAAATTAATTTTTGGTGAACAATAAAAATCCATCGTTGAGATGTCTTTAATATTTCCAAGCCTTAAGATTTAAATAAAATATCATGTTTAAATACATAATCACTTTAAAAAAGTAAATTTTTCTTGATATGGTTGTTTCGGGGACTTAAATTGAAATGGTAAATTATTTTACCCTTTTGAGTCGACGAATGCTAAATAAATTAAATGCTAAATGCTACAAATATCATCTTCTAATCCACGGCCACATCTAACAAATAGAAAGCTATATACAGTTTATTTATTTTCTTAAAAATAAACAGTCTTTTATTCCAGATGCTATAAGTTAGATTATGATCCTAACCGTCCAGCATTATACTAAATTGTCATAAATAAATAAAGATACTTAACATATCCAACCACTGTTAACCACTAGATAAGGTAGATGTTACTAGCCTACCGCAGCGATTCAGTTTGTGATCCCACTTGCAAATGCACATACGCGGTGCAGTTTATGTAAATGAAGTTGTGTAGAATGTCTGTCATCACAATGTATGTATATCATGTGTGATTATTTTGTGTTGATTAATGGTAATAAGGTTCGTGATTTGTATTGAATTCACGCGCTTAGGAAAAGAGCGCTTTATATTTATATCGACTGTGGAAAAGAAAAAGGACGTAACCCACACATATCAAATTTTACAGGAGGCGCTAAAAATGTTTTGATGATTTTGTGACATATGCAAAATATGAATTATACACAACCTTGAAGTGCACGGATACTTCTAAACTGGTGTTTAATTGATATAACTTAATATTGATTGAAGAAATTGTCTCGGAAAAACCTTTATGTCAGTGTTTTTTCTTGGTTTTAAGTTTTTACAAGGTCATCTATTTCAAACTTAAAAGCTAAATTTAGATACTAATTCGGCATTTTCAGTTTTCATCCTTTTGATAGGATGTGTGTCAAGTTGTATACATTGTGATAATCGAGAAAAAACTGTTTTGGAAAATTGAGGGTTACGTCCTTTTTCCTTTCCACAGTCGATATATAAGAGTTTCACATAATTTTAGTATCGTTGATTACTTTTCACCCTAGCGATTTGAATACACATTTTTTTTAAAAGACACGAAGTTATAAGTTTTTTTTAGTCTGATTCCAGATAAAACAGTTCGACTTCACACCCCTGGAACTAAATATGAATAAATTTATAAATGTTGTATTGAAAAGGAGTTACGAGTTTAATTGAGTGTATTTTTGTAACGGATGGCATAAAAAAGTCGTTGATAGATTATTTTGCTTGTGGATAAATTGAAAATAAATACACATATTTATTTAACTATGATTTATTAGTAATTTTTAATTAAGGATTAGTTTCTTTCTTACTATAAATTAAAATATTTCCTTTATATTGCAAGCAAATTTAATTTAAATCGACTGATTTTAGCGTTGATAAAGTAGTCATTTAATGTCACATTGAAATTTTTAAAAAAACAATACATTATTAAGATATCTAGCCTTTTAAGATTATGATAAAGATATTTTTTATACTTGCATTAATTCTAAAATTTTAGTTTATTTGTTTAGTATCATTTTTTCCCACAACTTTCTTATAAATCGGTATTGCAATATCTGCAAAACTGCAAAGTTTGATTACGTATATAACAGGCATTCCCAATGTGAGAGAATTTTTTATCATGTTGAAAAGACGCATCCTAAAAAAATAAGCATAATCGTTTGAGTTTTTTTGCGTTTAATTATTTGGTACAAAAAAAAATCGCAGATATACTAGAGCTTATATAAAATACTGAAATTTAAATATTCATCCGGTATTGCAATCCTTTTAGACGACGCCGTTGCGAGTGAATTCAATCCAATATACATAATTATGATTCCAAAATCCCCTCTTAATCACAGGAAACGCGATGAAACGTTCCGTCAAATATTCCCAATTATAAACTAACGACTATATGATCTCAGAGATGGCAAACGTAATCTTGCAATCAAGCCAATCTTGTCCGGAGATCTTGCATAATGCGGATTTACGACACGTGCAGACGATGGATAAACACGGACGCGCATCGCTTGCTTTACCTCTCGGGGGTTTAAACCGCAACCTGCAGAGGGGCTAAGTGACTGAAACTATTCTCAGACTACTTAGTAAGTGATCACAAATGTACAAATACAGCTTGTAGAATTAAGATTGGAAACCGTACGCCACGTGTATATAGGCGGCTTCAATTTAATTTATTCGTTAAGCCTTTTTGTATTTTATATAATAAAAAACACGTTTTTCATACGCGATCGCTGTGGCCACTGGTTTCAATACATGTATGGACAATTTTATCAGTTGTTGTATTGTGTTGAAAAGCATAAATGTCTGTGATCTATAAACTTCTTTCTACCCATCTGTTTATTAACAGGTAGCTTAGCGAAAGCGATAAGTTCACTATGATAATTCGCCTTTAAGATTTTCTTTTTTTGCCTTGTGAGGACAATGAAAAATCAACCAATTCCTAATAATCTTACTCCATATCCATTTTTTTTAAAATTTGAAGTAGTCGTTGTAAAGTTGTTTTTTTATTGAAATAGTTCATAAGGTTCGCCATGGTCTGATGGTAGAATAAAATAAACTCTTATAAAAAAAATTCACATGTTATTTTTACCGTTTACCACAATGGATAACATATTACAAACGCTGTTATTTTTAATAAGTATATTACAAGTAATTGCCGGAAAACGCCGAGAAATCGGTTGATTGTTTATTAAATACAAATATTTTTCTATGATTGAACCTGACATAAAAAAAATCATTATGAAAGAAAGAATCATTTCTAAAAAAAAAATAAGTCTTCATAAATGTATAAAAAAAATATTTCAGATTGAAGTCTGTCACGAAAGACGGAAGATAGATTGAGGCTTTTTAAGATGAATGAATTTCCCGGAACTACTGTAATGTATGTTGATGGGTAAATTGAATGTGAAATTACCGGTCGTAATAGTTTGTTTATCAAGTTGTTCAAAAGAATTAGCTATCGTATCGTTATGATGATAAACATTCTATATTATATGAAAGAAAAAACAGTTTGAATCTTTCCAGTATTATTTTTGATTAGAACCTACATCAAGAGTCCTGCAATCTAGTAAAAAAATAGTTATCTAATGAAAGCGTCTCAACATAAATTTGCCTACGAAATGGAAGAAAGTAGAAATAAATAGATTGGGTAAGTACAGAATAAGTGGTTAACTTATCGATCTCGCTACGACTTTTTGATAAGAAGAAATTTTCAGACACCACAAACACCCGTACCTTCAATTAGAAATCAAATTGAAAAAATACGAAAATACTGTTCAAGTTAGCTAACAATCATTTTTCGTAGTAGCAGAAATTGACCTCGGCGCATATATCGACAGCCCTGCAGTATTTAAATTGTAAATTATTTATTTTTTGGAATGATGTTAAAGTTTGCTAACAATCATTTTTCGTAGTAGAAGATTTTAAAATAAAAGTCGAAATATAGTTCTATAAAATATCCATGCCGTCATTAGAATATTCCTAATGCATGTAAGAAATTAAAAAGATTTCATGGCCGGATGCAAAATATAACCATACCTTCCAATAATCGAATCAATGACACTGATCAAAATCTATCAAATCAGATCCAAAAAATCTTCGCCCAGCCTACAATTATAGCTTCAAAAAATTGAATCAGTATATTTGATTATTTAAAAAACTTCGTAGCGATGCGAACTTTAAAATAAAGTTCTCTTCATATTATTACGATGCTTCAGTTGTAAGCCAGGAAATTTGAATTTTGAATATAAAAAGACGTCCATTCCAATTGGACGAACGAAATATGTGTTTCAAAATAAGCCGTTAGCATTGGCCGAAAAATGTGCTGTTCAAAATAAACCCTTGTCATTGGGCGAAATGGACAGTGTTACGCACACATTTGTGATTATTGGTGATAAACTTGAAAAATAATTTCATGAATATTTTATAGAAGTTTTTAAGTTATTATATCAAAAAAAAATACACTATTGTAGAAAGTTTTTGTTGTATATATATATATGTCTTTGATGTAACCACTCTCGTGATCCGCCTCTCATTTGTTGTTTTCATTATATTTTGAACCTTTTTTATTTAACCAGTAATTAAAAATGAACGACACAGTGGATATAATGGATAATTCAAAATTATTTCTCTTCTGATTAAATGATTTTGATTGTATATTTCACCTTCTTTTTAATGTTTAAAATGAAAAATTAAAACATCTCAGAATTCATTCATTTAAAATAAACAAATTCAAAGCCTTCGTAAATAACATTTCAAAAGAGATCATGAAATAAACTGCTCGAGCATATTTAAATATCAATCCAATTTTCACGTTCCAGTGGCTGCATAGAGTTAAAAACAAAATCCAAATTTACCAGTCAAACATCCCGAGCTCTGGCAATGTTTCTTAAGTAAAACTTGTGAAAACAGACGTTCGTTCGTACGAAACCTTCCGTTGACGAAAGGACTAGGTAAATATATAAATAATCCACAGAATTAAACCCCTTCTCGACATATTCCTGGGCAAAGTTAACGTTTATTCGTTGTTTAACTTTAACGACTGTCGCTATGTTGATTTCCCCGATGGCATTGAGTACACTGCGCTTTTTTTTTAAAAGAGAAAAACAATTTTCTGTTAGTTTAAACAGTTGAATTTGAATTGGAATCATCAGCGTTTCGCTGTATAAATTGTATTGTGTATACTGTAAAAACTGATTTACATGTTAATATCTAAAACAATACGTATTCAATTTCGCTCAATGTGGTCTTGAGCAATCAAAATCTTTGTTCGACATTATTTTGGCTAATTAAGGTCTTCATCATCTGTTTCGTTTAACATCATTCGTAAAAAAAATATACATAGTTAAATCAATATTTTTTTCTTCAAATAAAAACGAGTTTTTATTACCAAGTTTCATTCATACCAGAATATGGACTAATAAATGTGGAAAGCTTTCAAATATTTTATTTTTATCTTTTCAAAGAGAAATTTAAATTGTTTTAAAATGACGTTTAATAAAACAAAATTTTGTCTGGAATGCTCGATGGAAAAACACTCCAGACTTTATAACAAGCGTTTTGTCTTTTGTTATATAAACGTTAACAAAAAATTTAAGAATTTTAATGTGACGAAATTCACTCGCTCTATATGAGACTGGACTAACAGAGCCACCCGATGGTCGAATCTTCTTTTGTTGTCTATGTCTGAACATAATGTGACCAGGTCAGTAACACATGGACTGGTTCGAAAATTAGAAACCAGAAATTAGTTATCTCCATTCGCATTTTGGTATTGCGGAAGAATTTTTAGGTTTGTCAGTACTATTGATATCTCAACAATCAATTGTTTTGAAACCCATATCTAATTAATATAAAGTATTGTATAACTTTTGGCGTTTACAGATACTAATTCATTATTGAGAACAACTGATAAACAACAAAGACTGTTAAGCAAACCAGCTGTTTTAACAAAGACAAACAATTATTATCATTAAAGTGAAGTGCACTCTATTCGGTATTGAAAACAAACAGCCCACTTGTGTTTTGTTAACTCAATTGAATCCGTATCTAGGTACAATGTTTTACTGAAAAACAAAATCAATATTTGAGATAAAAGACACAACTTAGCAATAAAATAAGACACAGAACAAACATTTTAATAATAATTGTTTTCAGTTAATTTTCCAGGCATGAAATCGAGTGCTCAATGTAATATTCCGTACTAAAAAAAGTCTCTGTATAAATTTCCCATAAAAAGTTTCAAGCCCAGTTCTACGAATACATATGTATGAAAATATCGTATTTTATTGGTGGTTAAATAATATATTTAGACCAACAACAAAAAGCGATTTTATTTCAAAATTTTATTTTTTCTCGATAATTTATTTTTCAATCAGCCCCATTTATTTGATATAAAAACAATTTTCTCAATCAAATACGATTAATAAATTATTGTAAAAATCTCATTATTTAAAAAAAAATAACAGATTTTTTGTCAAAACGATTTAAAGTTTCATAATTAATTATTCATCAGCCATAAGCAAAGGAAAAAAGGTATGAATTTAGAATCTTCGATAAATGCTTTTCTCTACTGTATCGAATAATACAATTTATTTTTCTGTCACATAAACTAGATATTGGAAAATTTTAAAAGTGGAACGTCAAAACTTTACTATAAATAATATGACAGAATAGTATATTGGCGGTTTTGATGCTTTATAGGACTTCTAAAACGTTTTTAATATTTATTTTTGTTGTTGTTCGTTTCCGTCTATTTTGGGATACCGGTGTCGATATTTACAAAAACCTATTAATTTTTTCTATGTATGCTTTTTATCATGAATAGATTTAGCTCCACCTGATGAAATAAAATTATTAATAAATGTATATTTTTTTTGTGAAGGGTTTTTTTTACTATTAAACCATAACGATGTAAAGTAGTAATATTAAATTGTCTAGTATTTTTTAAACAGTGATTCATTTAAAAATATTTGTTACGTTATTTTAACTGTTGTTCTGAGTAAAGAAAGCAGCTGTTTCAAGATAAAGGTAAGGAAAAACTGTCGATTCCTAGTAGAAAAGCTTTGTATCTCCTTCTAACAACCTACTATGAACCTATAAATCACTTCTCCGAAAAACGAATAATTATTTATGGTTGTCGCTCTTGGCAACACGTTGGTTGTGAAGTCTTTTATTATTTTTTGTGTGATTCCTTCTAGAATTTTTGATTCTACTCAAAAAATAATAAGAGCTTTATTTCATTAATAAAATAGTACCAGCATATTAAAATCTGACGTTGTCAGTGTTTCACAAGAAGTTTGTATAATTTTTCAGTTCTTTCAATTTTCAATTTTTTCAATTTTGTTGGATTGAACTCTACTGAAATTTCCACATCCAATTATGGTTGACAGACATTAAGATTTATTTATTATATACACTAACTGTTGGTTTTTACTTTGTTAATGATAATTCATACTTAATTGATTTTTGTTGTAATAGTTTGCATTGCTAAGCGGTCTTCAACTTTTTATTTATAGTTTATTTTCTTGTATTTTGCTTAAATTCATTTGCTTAGTTGTAATACCAATTGTTTGTCATACCTTGTTTTTCTTGCTTAACTTCATTGTATTTCTTATCAGTTGACAATGCTCATCATGAGCGAACCGGTCCTGATCCAATAAATTTTATGTGGAAAAAGTACTAAAAATGTTTTATTATTTTTATTATAATGCCATTCCACCAAGTATTGACAGTGAACACCTTAAAGTATTTTTTTCAGTATTTAAAAAAATAAAACACAATTATTTTTGTACTATTTTCAGAATTTTATAAAATATTCTGGACCGGCTTCGTTTATAGTATTTGTAGCCAAAGAGTTTGGCGATCTGTTTGTTAGTATTTTATAGTTAAATTTGATACACGAAAATGTAAGGATATTAATTCTATTCTGCATAATAATTTCTGCCTCACACAATTTTCTTTACAATTTTATAGATTATGCCTGTAATTCTTCACAAGAATTTTCCAACGCAAGCGGAAAATTGCAACTATCAACCTTAATATATCATCGATTTTATACAGTTTATAAATTATGTATGATATAAACTCTAGATGACCCACACTTTGAATATTTCCGAGAAAAAGCTCTCACGCCTAGAGCTTCAAATGCCTTGTTCTGCGAAGTAAACCAAATTTGCTTAGATGTGAATTTTTTCCTAGAGAAAAATACGTAAATTTTGTCGAGCGAGCGCGCAGGCAACTATACCGATTTGGTAATTCCGTGGGGAAATATTTGGTTTAGTTAAGCATCCGATGAATACAGTATTTATTATTTATACACCGGAAAATGGTGAAAACGATTCTAGCATTGGTACGAGGTATAGCTAACAGCTGAAACTTTTCGGTAAATCGATTATAAGGCCGATTTATTTATTCAAAAGCTCCACTTACGATGTTATTGCGCATCGTTGGTCTAGAATGCAAAGCTTGCGTTTCAACTAACGACAACTTTACATTGAAGCAGAGAAACGCAAATGTTATTTATTGAGGTCTCAATAAGAAAATACAAAATTGCAAAGTTTAAGAATGATACAACTAATATTTCAGTACAAATTGATTGTACTATCACTACCAAATTATAATATATCGCAAAACTACAAGGCAAGTGTCACAACTTATTATTATTCATTTTTGAGACATATATGTGGCTAGATTAAAGTCAGGTAAGAAGAATCAACCCATACAGAAAAAAAAATACAAGAGTGACGAAAAACGTTTTTTTTACGATTTTAAACAAAAGTCAAATTATTAAATAAGCAGATCCAAGAAGAGCACAAAAACTTGCAAAATGGTGTTTTTATATAAATTTTCACAAGCAGTTATTTTTTTAGACATAAAATCCTAATTTAAATACTATTTATTTTTATACATTATTTTGACAGAACGTGTATTGAGTTATATACAAGATGATTATCGAAAAAAGCTATTTTGAAAAACTAACGGTTACTTCCTTTTACCCGACTACATTCGTTTTATGACGAATATTTGAAATCTATATTTTCCAATGGACATAGACAAGGACGAAAGCTACCGTGTACCGTTAAGTGTTATATAATTTAATGAAATAAATTAATATAACTGTTGATAAACTCCATAACGATATCATATAAGATAATTCACATGGTTCAACAAAAATGGAAAACAATAAGTAGTGCAAGTATCACGCAGCATACATTTAAATATTTTTTCATGAGAATGGAATGTTTGACGTTGAAAAAATGTTATTTTTTTGCCCCTTTTGAGTCTACAAATGTAACAGATTAAACAGCTGTTATTTATGGTATATTTAAATACTTGCGCATTCAAATAAAACCTCTACAAACTATTATATTCATTCAAGATGTTAACTGTAAATTATTCCATGTAGGGAAGGCATTATATTAAAAATAATAAAACAATCTTTTGTACTTATTTCATAATTATTTATTAGACTCAATAGTGCTTTCGCTCATAACGAACATTTTTAACTAATCTTGATATATAGCTATTTATACAAAACCAAGAAAGACTTATAAGGGTATTACAAAGAATTGGGAATATAAATGTAAAAATGATTCACATATTCGAATGATTAATTTTTATTTTACTTAATATTTGAGAGTGTCGATTTGATAATTATCAGCCGTCTTACTTAGAATATAACAACAGAGTTACTTTAACCTTCAAACTTGCGGAATATTGTGTCTTGGATCATATCCAAATGCATTGAAACATAAACATTGATTTCTGATGGTGTATTTATAATGGCTATTAATTACACGCCATCTCTGTTTATTGTGTAAAATCCATCATCATACTAAGTTATCAATTGATATATGAATCCCTTTTCAAAGACCATGGTCGATTGGTTGACGTAGTGAGATTTCTTTGGGGTTCCAACACACTCAGGAGCGATAGGAGATAGTCTCCTAAATTGTTTTTTTAATCTATTTATGGGTGACTGCGACGTCTAAAACCGCAACTCTGACTCAAAAAAGAGGCGTATCGAAACCTATTATTAAACTTCTAGCTCCATGAAATGGATATACTCGAACAAGTATTTTTCCATTTTCAATTATATTCACTATTAATGTGAAGCGTACACACTCCAAATGAACTACAGCAACGAAAACTGAAGCAACTAAACATCTGTTTTTTTTGGATAAGGTAATGTATGAAAGATGTACAGAAGTATGCGATACTATAATAGTTAGTTAATTATTCTACCTACGCCCACATTTAAGGATAGAATGATTAAAACAAAAAAAATTACATATGTACTTATTTTCCACTTTTATTTATTAAGATCAGGACCGACTTCGCTCATGATGAGTATTATCAACGGTAAATATGTCATTTGCTTTCACATGGACTACTGCGGCTAGTGAAGACTATTTCGTATTTTGCATAATTTTTCAGTGTTCTTCTTATTAATGTGTGATTTTAACGCTATTATCAAGCCCTCAAAAATAATTTTAAATCGTGGCGTTGTTTTTAGCCTTGTTTGTGAAGTTTTTCGCCGCAATAGTCTATTTGAAAACAAATGACATATTTACCTTATCAACTAATAAGAAAATGAGATTTAAGTTTTGTTTATACAAAAAATAAATAAATAACAAAGGTGTAATAAACAATTGATATTGAAAAGAACTTACGAATAAAAGTACAAAATGAAAATAAGTAACGTAAAATTGACTAAAGTTTGAACAAGTATTAATTTAACATTGCTATCATTCTCTATAATGTTTGTTTTTGACTCATGAATATTGCTGCAGGAGAATTTGTCGGTAGCGGATATCACATCGAAGCTTTCGTGTAATAGACAGATGAACGGACAAGCTTTCGCGAAGGCTACGGCTTATGTAGCCATTAATAATTGTTGTTGCTCGAATTCTGCAACGAATATGATTGGATAATAGAAACAGGAAGATAAGCAAGGTCTAATATGCAGCCATGAACTTCTTCTAAAAATTTTAGGAAATATGATTGGATTAACTCCAAAAATAATTCTAAGTTCATTGCAGTTAAAACAACATAAATATATACAAACTGACATTTAACATGACATAAACTGCATGAATATCGATAAACTTATCACTGTTATACCATAAAAACTGATGACTTTATTCGGTGACGTTCCAAGGCTATGTGCCGCCCCTAGGTAGACCCTTAAAATAGCGCCCATATTCTTTTCCCCATTTCTTCCCATTATTCGAGGAACACATATACGTATATATAAGTTCGAATTCTCTACTCACTTACACATACTCAAACAAATCTTTTGATACTTATTCCGTTTTGCTTTCAAGTGATTCATAGTATGTACCTTATTGACAAAGATCCTATCATACAAATATGATCCAAAAGCTCACATTATTGTTCAATAACTATGATTAAACTATTACCTTCATAACACACCATAAAATATAATGTAAATTTTAAATGCACTTAAATACTATATGTATCGAATTTTGATTTGGTATTTGTTAATCAAAGACATTGAGGGATCATATTGATTCTAAATCAAATTCGTGTCAAAAATATTTAGTCATTTAAAAAATCTGTGATTATTTGCCGCTCCCTAAGACTTGCCGCCCCTAGGCAACTACCTACCCGCCTATGCCCTTGAGTCGTCCCTGACTTTATTGCGCTAGAAGCTGATTCAACATTATAGATTCATGTTATCGAATGATTTTTATGTGTAGCGCCAGTGTTGATTTAAATGCTTTAACTATTCTTCACTATATTACTAAGCCAAAACAATTGTTAAACAATCTGAAAATTTCTGTATTATGTTATTCATTTTTAATAAAATTTTATTTTATACAGTTTAATTAGATTTCTTTTAGATTCATAAATGGTTTTTGATTATGCGTAAAAATGCAGCGATATTGTATCAGTTAAATTATAACAAATTAATACTTTGGTTGTTCTGTTGCATTGAGAAAATCTTTAAAGTAGCCAAATATTATAAAGTTATTTGCATTGGATTCACAATTATATTTTCATGTGAAAGGCATTTATATCTCATCTTTTGTGGATTGTTATAATATAATGTTATAATGTAGCGATATGTAAAATAAATAAATAAAAGATTGCGATTGCATTACTCATGAACGCAGATGGGGGCGAGGGAAGATGAAAACATTAGCCCATAATATTTTTTGAGTAAAGCCATAGGAAAAAGATAAAGAACAATGAGCTCTTCGATTCAACTTAACTTAAAACGGGGGTGACATGACATGTAGATTTTTCGAGAAATAAAAACGAGCTGAAGCGTATCAGTTTTAAATTGCTACTGATCTTTACTTAAATAGTCTGATAGTTGTAAGAGAAGATGATTAGTTGGTGTTATCAGTAGGCCTAACAAAGAAAAATATGTGACATATTTTATAAATTGAAATGCTTTATCTTGTTCATGTATAAGACGAAATAAAATAATATAAAAAAGATCCAAAGCTTCGCCAAAAAGCATTACAGACTTTTGATCTAAAGTGCACACAATTTTATGTGCTAAGATATATATTAAAGCTTCCATTTTCTTATAGCTTAAGCAATGTTTTGACAAGTGTATGAATTCTGTAAGCCGAGAATTTCTGACATTCTGAAAGCGCTACATTTGAACTTAGTGTAAAGTTATGCATCCAAAATGCATTTTACATATCTCTAGATGCACTTGAGTACAGTGCGGCAAACTAAACTTTTACTCGATCGTATATATCTGCAAAAGTAAGCACGAACATATGTAAGATTAAATTTACATGTTATTTTATGATATTGAAGTCTCGTGACTAGAGTTCCAAGCCAGTGAGTTTTATTATTTATTATAACTAATTTGATTATTTTTCGTTACTATGGTTTCAGTCTTAATTGAAATCTTGAGCTTTCGATGCAATTTACACAATACTCAAGCAAACAGTTCGATATCTATCGCAGACGTAGTTTAAACACAAATCTGCGCAAGCATGTTCATGTAAGGCGTGACTAAGATCGATTGGAAGATTACTTAGAATTGAAAATAGCACTGCGAGTAAATAGACAATACATTTTAGTACTGTGCTAATACAGTATAATAGATTCCACAGACACATGTAGTATTTGTTAAAAATATATAATTCATGTCATGATCCATTCCAGATTCAACACTCGTTAATGTTTGTATCAGCATTCTTAACACGAGATCATACAGCTGTAGCAATTTTAACACGTTCCCACTGCTGATTTGACGTGTGATAGATCACGCTAAGATACGTACAGCAAAAACCCATCGAATAATGGTACGATTTAAGCCATCGTCTGAAAATTGTCAACAGTGTATTTTGAAAATGTTGTCCGATTATGTTTAAAACTTTTAAAAATATGGCTTATCATTAAAATAATGCTTTTAACAGCTTTCAAAAAAATTTACGCGCCTAATTCCCACTTGAAATATAAAGAAAATGTATACAACAGTGGAAATTTAGAACCAGATGTATAATATTCATGACTACTTTGATAACAAAAAAAAACAATGAGAATCAAACACTATAAGAGTTAAACTAAACCTTCTTACTTTGCACACACACATATATATATTATATGTTTATCATATGTATGTATGTATACGTGAACCGTGGTAGAAAAAAGTGTCAAAGGTGCTGGATGCAAGAAAATCGTATATTGTGTTTTTTTTAAAAAAGGTTTACACCCTATAAATTTTAATGACTGGCTTAAAAAGAAAAAAATCCATTAAGCTTTGTTTTTTTATAACCATAGCAACATAGCCGAAATTAGTAAATTGATTTTTTTTAAATTCTATGGCTACTATTAAGCAAACGATTGAAATTATGAATTAATCTTAAAAACAAAGCAGAGCTCTTATAAAAGACTTACAAACGAACAAAGACGAAAAAAAAACACAAAATTTAACAATGTATGTAGGAATTTCTTTGCCGTTTTCCTCGTCGGCATGGGTTCGCCTCGAGGTGTAAATTCAAAGGCATGAAAGGAGGCGCGTTTTCGGATATTTTCCAGGATAACGGCGTCATTCAATTGAAAATTGTGCCCATTGCGAATTCCCTTCCACTCGAGTTTATGACTGAAATTGATTTTACACCTGAAAATATTTTTTATCCTCCAACGCGGTGACTGGCTTTTCAATTCATCGACAGACAAAAATATTGTTGAGAAAAATGCCATGCAACAGTTTTTTACCACTTATCGTTTTTTCACAAACTATTAAATTTTTCATCCAAAATCTTTAAAATGAAAATAACCAGATTTCAACGACTTATCAAGTTTAATATAAAACTTTTTTTTTGTGAACACGCTTAAATGCTTTAATATTAATATTTTTGGGTGGATGCTCAATTTTATTATAAAATTAAATTTGATAACTTTAAGATTCCGACTGAAGGTGTTTGGTGGAATTTCAATATTAAATTTGAATCGTTCAAATTATGTACATTCACACAGATTTAGCACTAACGACCCGTTCAAGTTCATCGGTGCACTTGAACGCCTGAAGATGCCGAAATGCGAAACCTGGGTCGTTAGTGACAAATATGTGTGAATGTACATAATTTGAACGATTCAAATTTGATAACTTTATTTTTCCACTTGGCTTACCAATTTTGACACGTGCTTAAGTTCTACAGTCTTTAATTTAAAAATAATAAAATGAATTTATAATAAGTATTTCAGCTTTACGCCATGGTCAATGGATGTAGGTGCGTTATTAAAATTGTATATTTATTGAAGAAGGTCTAAATAATAAGCTAGTCGTTGTGTATATCCATTATTCAACATCCATAAATCGGGTGATAAATTAATTCAAAGGACCAAATCCTTGGTGAGTTAACAAGTAATAACCAAATAAATATGCTTGACTACTCAAATACGCCATGCATTATAACGTGCCAAAAGTTATTTTATTTCAAAACAGTTATAATGCTAAGCCAAATATTTAACTTTCATAATAATAGGCCAGATTATGAATCGATAAAATCGCATATTAAACATAAGCAATCTGTGTGAAATTCTCCGAAATCTGACATGATTATTATAGTTCTGGAAGAATTCGTCTCAAATATGATTATTTCCAAATGATCGGATCTTACCCTATGCCCCTTTACTGATACTATAAATAAAAAAAAGAGAGAGCAGTTCAGACTGAAATCTACCATGGACGTACGGAAGTCGTAGCTTTTTTCAAGCTCTGGAACGCGAGCGTTAACATTTTTAGTCTCGGTAAATTTTCGTGTCACGAGAACGTATCGTGTAGTTCAGTGTTCCCCAACCTTTTTACACATGCGGACCGGTAAAAAAAGGAAAAAAAAATCACGGACCACTAATAATGAAATGAAGATTGTTTTTATGTAATATTTTATAAATCTTATATTGTTACAAATGGAAATAACGATACAACTGTTGTATCGTTATGTAACGTTAATACTTAATTGATTTTTCATGTAATAGTTTGCTTTGCTAAGAGGTCTTCAACTTTTTATTTATAGTTTATTTTTCTTGGATTGTGCTTCAATTTATTTGCTTAGTTGTAATACCAATTGTTTGTCATACCTTGTTTTGCTTACTTAACTTTTGTATAAATACCACTGTTTCATTGCATTTCTTATCAGTTGACAGTGCTCACCATGAGCGAAACCAGTCCTGATCCAATACATTTTAAGTGGAAAAAGTACTAAAAATGTTATTATTTTATAATCACTTATGTTACAATGAATTGGTTATTTCTATTCAGTGCCAATTGTTGTTTACAACTTTTCATTTTTATATAAATAGCATTGTTAAATTATATTTCGTATCAGTTGACAATGCTCGCAATGAGCGAAACCAGTCCTGACCTTTAAAATAAAGTGGAATAAAGTACAAAGGAATATTGTGTTTTAATTAATATAATGCCTTTCCACCGAGTATTCACAGTGAACACCCTAAAAGTGACGTATTATGAAATTATGAGATTACACCTATCCCTCGATTTACACGGTACTTCTTTTACACGTTTTCGCTTTTACACGGTTTAAAAAAGTTAACTTGAAAATTTTAATTCTTCATATTCGTAAGTAAAAAACGAGTACATAATTTTTAATTATGTGTTTTATATCTTGAATAATATTTGTAGCCTTATTATGTCGAAAGAAGTAAAAAGAAAAGTTATTTCGTTAGCAAAAAAATAAAAATATTGGATCTTTTACAAAACGGAGAAAGAGGAATAGATGTTGCTAGATTATATAGCATGAATGAAGCTACAATAAGAACCATTAGAAAAAATGAAAACTCAATTAGAAAGAGTGTAGCAGCTGGAACTACGAGTACGAGCACAACGTCATATATCAGAGATATTGCAATGGAAAATATGGAGAAGGCATTAATGATTTGGATAGAGGACCAAACTCAAAAACGGATGCCAATTGATACCAATGCTATAACAAATAAAGCATTGCGGATTTATGAAAAAAATAAATAGAAGATACCATCCTCCTCTTCATCTGAAAAGAAGCATACTTTCACAGCAAGTCATCAAGTCAAGTCACAGTGATTTGTGATAGTGATGAATGATAAAAACTCCACCAACCGTTGCAATATTTATTTAATGAATCTTTTGGATTTCATTTTTTTGTTACTCTATAAGCTTTACCTGTATTTAATTAATAAAAGAATACGTATGTTTATACTTTTAAATAATTTTGTTTTTTTATGTATTTTAGAAAACACCCAAATTATGCGTTTTTTGTGTACTTTTCGATTTACACGGTTTTACATTAAGAAATATACAATTTCGATTTACACGTTTTTCTCAGGAACCTATCTACCGTGTAAATCGAGGGATAGGTGTATTGGTATATTTACGTGGGGTTTTGCATCTGGGTTCACTATCAAAGAGCAAATATGTATGACTGTCGATTCTGAAAAAACCATCGACCATCGTGTCGCACACAGAAAAAATAATACAGACAAAAAAAGAGAGAGAAAATAACAGAATAAGTATCTGCAATAAACTTAACTTTACAAATTTGAAGCCGGATTTTAGAAGTGTGAGTAATATGTAACCGCACAAAAATGGAACAAAATACGCAGCCGCATTATTGATTTCTTCTTGTTTAACAATAACTAAAAATACAAGAAAACGTGCAAGCGATAAAAAATCTTATATTCAATATTTTTGCATGGCGAATTTCTTGAAATTTGGCATACTGTGTGCGGCCCGACGGAAAGTCTCGGCAGCCCAGCACTGGGCCGCGCGTCACCGGTTGGGGAACACTGGTATAGATGAAATTCGATATTTCAGTATAGAAAAAAGATCATGGATACCAGCATTTCGGATTCTATAATATCAGTATTGCAATCCTTACTGGTAACTATTTATTATTCAGCAATTATTAAGTTTGAGTTGAGGAGAGGTAAATAATAATAATGAAAATAATGCATTGATTGAAATAATTTAAGCACGCCGTTCACTCTAACGTCTTTATATTATATTTTAAGCAATTACGGACAAAAGAAAAAGTCGTTCACTCAACCCATTTTCTTGGTGGTAAAGATACGCTTGGAAAATATGATATTGGCAAAAACATACAATATTATATTAAGATGGTCTTTATTAACTGAATAAGGGTAATTCATCTTACATGAATAATATTTATTGGTATATTAATGACACAGGAGTGAGTCTACTGGAAAGAGACCTTTTAGATATTACGAGGTTTCAATAGAGCGAATTGAAAATTGAATGCGTCTTTACGGTGAAGATTTTTATGTTTTTTACAATCAAAAAAACTGTTGAATAAGCGAGAAATATTTGAGCGAAAATTATGTCTTCAATACAAAATAAGGTTCTTAGACATCTAAAGAGTTTTTGAAGAAATTTGAGTTTCACGGTGTAACGTTCGTCGGTTGCTGAAATACATATTATGAGCATGTACAAAATTACAATTGATGAGTAGTAATATTACAAATTTATAAATAATTTATCATCAATAAATAAAATTCAAATGACGAAATCAAAAGAGTATAAACATAAACAGTTTTATTCGGAATAACAGCGTAACATCCAAGGCACCAAATATTTAGAAGTTTTGAAATAAAATTTGTAAGATACGTTTTTAATTTCACTTAAGATCAACTTGGGTAGACAAGATATCAAATTGTGTCACAAAAATTCAAAATTGATATTATTCTTGCCAGGGTTTGAATCCAGGTGAGCTATCCGATCACTAAGGTCACGCTCTTCCTACTACCAACATTGGGGTAGCTAGGACAAGTTATACAATTTTACTGGTACGTGAGCAATTTACCATTTAAGGTAAGTAAATACGTTTGAGATTTTTACACGCACTCGTAAAAAAGTCTGCCACCACTGTTTTAGACCATTGAGATCATCATAAGCTATTTCACCGTTATCACTCACTCAAACTCTTGACATATATACTAATGATTAAGTGTACTCCATAACGAATGCATATTATTTCAAATGGGAGCTTCCAGGATATGTATGATAACAATCGCCTGTCTATAATACATATTTCAGGATGGCATTTGTTTCGAAAAATAAATGTGTTGCATAACTTTTAAATATTTAGATCATGTTTCAAATTGATTCAAACGATAACAAGTTAAGAATAATTCATGACAGATATTAATTAATCGAGTCAGTTTTGACAGAAGCTACAAAGAATGTCCAAACAAGCTTTTTAAATAATAATTTTATTCAAAAAT
Organism: Himalopsyche tibetana; assembly: GCA_030503985.1. NCBI lineage: Eukaryota > Metazoa > Arthropoda > Insecta > Trichoptera > Rhyacophilidae > Himalopsyche > Himalopsyche tibetana. Next base: position 6,042,941 of record JAPJYX010000015.1, read on the forward strand.
TACTAAGTCACATAATATGACCAGATTTTCAATATATGAAAGGAAATTACTATTTATACGTACTGCGGTAACTCTATATTAGCATTTGAGGAACGACAATGGTATTTGCTTGGTCGATAACTCCGCTAGAGCTAGATAAGTTTACTTGACACTTTCCCCCTACACGGACGAGCTTATCATTGGGCGAGAGCTTTTTCGGCTTTTCTCGCATAGGTATGTTTATTTGAAAGGTCACGCTGATTTCGAGACGCTTTTTTTCCATTTTTATGACGAAATCAACTGTAAAAGTTTTATTATTTGCGCAATGTATTTTTATTTTTAGTAAACCACTTCAGAACACTGACTATTCATCTAAACCTGGCGGTAAGAGCTAAACTTACACAATTTTAAATACAAAAAAAAGCTGGCAGTTATTTTATACTTCGATATATGGATTTTCGATATTTTTTTGCCAAATGAACTTGTCTGTAAAGTGCATAAGCCTAACAAACCGTTTCCAAATGTTTTGGTTTCTGGTGAAGGATATGAATAAGTAAAAATAAATTTATTCTCCGTGTAATTCACAATTGCAATATACAGTTAAAATATGAAATTTTCAGCAAGCGTCTGTATCATGGAATTGCGCATTTAGTAAGAAGGGTTTTCGTCTAAAATATTGCCGCACAAGAGTACATACAGAGTTTTTGTCATTTAAGTTTTAAAATAGTCTACTAAATAATACATTTTTTATATGTTTTATTGTGTGTATTTGATCTAAAAGGTAGTTATCAGGAAAAAAAAAGTTAGTTAAATAGCATATAGTTGAGTGATTGCTGTCGTTGCCTTAAGTAAACGGTTCAGATGTTTAAATCTAACTACGGACTGTTTTATATAATATATTAATTTTTCATTGAAATTTAGATTTGTGCTCAAAAGCGTGGATATTTGTGATGCCTCAATAAAATATACTAGCTGTAAGCCCGTTGCACAGCAACGTGAGATTTTTGTTGCATTATAATAATAATATTTAAGAATAATGTTTAAGTTTGCTAACAACCATTTTTCGTAGTAGCAGAAATTTCGTAAATTATTTAATTTTTGGAATAATGTTTAAGTTTGCTAACAACCATTTTTCGTAGTAGCAGAAATTTCGTAAATTATTGAATTTTTGGAATAAAGTTTAAGTTTGCTAACAACCATTTTTCGTAGTAGCCGAAATGTCGTAAATTATTTAATTTTTGGAATAATGTTTAAGTTTGCTAACAACCATTTTTCGTAGTAGCAGAAATTTCGTAAATTATTTAATTTTTGGAATAATGTTCAAGTTTCCTAACAATCATTTTTCATAGTACCATAAATCGACCTCGGCGCATATATCGACAGCCCTGCAGTTTTTTAATTGTAAATTATTTAATATTTGGAATAATGTTTAAGTTTGCTAACAATCATTTTTCGTAGTAGCAGAAATATCGTAAATTATTATATTTTGAAATAATGTTTAAGTTTGCTAGCAATCATTTTTCGTAGTAGCAGAAATTTCGTAAATTATTTAATTTTTGGAATAATGTTTAAGTTTGCTAACAACCATTTTTCGTAGTAGCAGAAATTTCGTAAATTATTGAATTTTTGGAATAATGTTTAAGTTTGCTAACAACCATTTTTCGTAGCAGCCGAAATTTCGTAAAATATTCAATTTTTGGAATAAAGTTTAAGTTTGCTGACAACCATTTTTCGTAGTAGCAGAAATTTCGTAAAATATTCAATTTTTAGAATAATGTTTAAGTTTGCTAACAACCATTTTTCGTAGTGGCCGAAATGTCGTAAATTATTTAATTTTTGGAATAATGTTTAAGTTTGCTAACAACCATTTTTCGTAGTAGCAGAAATTTCGTAAATTATTGAATTTTTGGAATAAAGTTTAAATTTGCTAACAACCATTTTTCGTAGTAGCAGAAATTTCGTAAATTATTGAATTTTTGGAATAAAGTTTAAGTTTGCTAACAACCATTTTTCGTAGTAGCCGAAATTTCGTAAAGTATTCAATTTTTGGAATAAAGTTTAAGTTTGCTGACAACCATTTTTCGTAGTAGCAGAAATTTCGTAAAATATTCAATTTTTTGAATAATGTTTAAGTTTGCTAACAATCATTTTTCGTAGTAGCAGAAATATCGTAAATTATTATATTTTGAAATAATGTTTAAGTTTGCTAACAATCATTTTTCGTAGTAGCAGAAATTTCGTAAATTATTTAATTTTTGGAATAATGTTTAAGTTTGCTAACAACCATTTTTCGTAGTAGCAGAAATTTCGTAAATTATTGAATTTTTGGAATAAAGTTTAAGTTTGCTAACAACCATTTTTCGTAGCAGCCGAAATTTCGTAAAATATTCAATTTTTGGAATAAAGTTTAAGTTTGCTGACAACCATTTTTCGTAGTAGCAGAAATTTCGTAAAATATTCAATTTTTAGAATAATGTTTAAGTTTGCTAACAACCATTTTTCGTAGTGGCCGAAATGTCGTAAATTATTTAATTTTTGGCATAATGTTTAAGTTTGCTAACAACCATTTTTCGTAGTAGCAGAAATTTCGTAAATTATTGAATTTTTAGAATCATGTTTAAGTTTGCTAAAAAACATTTTTCGTAGTAGCAGAAATTTCGTAAAATATTTTATTTTTGAAATAATGTTTAAGTTTGCTAACAACCATTTTTCGTAGTAGCCGAAATTTCGTAAATTATTTAATTTTTGGAATAATGTTTAAGTTTGCTAACAACCATTTTTCGTAGTAGCAGAAATTTCGTAAATTATTGAATTTTTGGAATAAAGTTTAAGTTTGCTAACAACCATTTTTCGTAGTAGCCGAAATTTCGTAAAGTATTCAATTTTTGGAATAAAGTTTAAGTTTGCTGACAACCATTTTTCGTAGTAGCAGAAATTTCGTAAAATATTCAATTTTTTGAATAATGTTTAAGTTTGCTAACAACCATTTTTCGTAGTGGCCGAAATGTCGTAAATTATTTAATTTTTGGCATAATGTTAAAGTTTGCTAACAACCATTTTTCGTAGTAGCAGAAATTTCGTAAATTATTGAATTTTTAGAATCATGTTTAAGTTTGCTAAAAACCATTTTTCGTAGTAGCAGAAATTTCGTAAATTACTTAATTATTGGAATAATGTTTAAGTTTGCTAACAACCATTTTTCGTAGTAGCAGAAATTTCGTAAAATATTCAATTTTTGGAATAATGTTTAATTTTGCTAACAACCATTTTTCGTAGTAGCCGAAATGTCGTGAATTATTTAATTTTTGGAATAATGTTTAAGTTTGCTAACAACCATTTTTCGTAGTAGCAGAAATTTCGTAAATTATTGAATTTTTAGAATAATGTTTAAGTTTGCTAACAACCATTTTTCGTAGTAGCAGAAATTTCGTAAAATATTCAATTTTTGGAATAATGTTTAATTTTGCTAACAACCATTTTTCGTAGGAGCCGAAATGTCGTGAATTATTTAATTTTTGGAATAATGTTTTAGTTTGCTAACAACCATTTTTCGTAGTAGCAGAAATTTCGTAAAATATTCAATTTTTAGAATAATGTTTAAGTTTGCTAACAACCATTTTTCGTAGTGGCCGAAATGTCGTAAATTATTTAATTTTTGGCATAATGTTTAAGTTTGCTAACAACCATTTTTCGTAGTAGCAGAAATTTCGTAAATTATTGAATTTTTAGAATCATGTTTAAGTTTGCTAAAAAACATTTTTCGTAGTAGCAGAAATTTCGTAAAATATTTTATTTTTGAAATAATGTTTAAGTTTGCTAACAACCATTTTTCGTAGTAGCCGAAATTTCGTAAATTATTTAATTTTTGGAATAATGTTTAAGTTTGCTAACAACCATTTTTCGTAGTAGCAGAAATTTCGTAAATTATTGAATTTTTGGAATAAAGTTTAAGTTTGCTAACAACCATTTTTCGTAGTAGCCGAAATTTCGTAAAGTATTCAATTTTTGGAATAAAGTTTAAGTTTGCTGACAACCATTTTTCGTAGTAGCAGAAATTTCGTAAAATATTCAATTTTTTGAATAATGTTTAAGTTTGCTAACAACCATTTTTCGTAGTGGCCGAAATGTCGTAAATTATTTAATTTTTGGCATAATGTTAAAGTTTGCTAACAACCATTTTTCGTAGTAGCAGAAATTTCGTAAATTATTGAATTTTTAGAATCATGTTTAAGTTTGCTAAAAACCATTTTTCGTAGTAGCAGAAATTTCGTAAATTACTTAATTATTGGAATAATGTTTAAGTTTGCTAACAACCATTTTTCGTAGTAGCAGAAATTTCGTAAAATATTCAATTTTTGGAATAATGTTTAATTTTGCTAACAACCATTTTTCGTAGTAGCCGAAATGTCGTGAATTATTTAATTTTTGGAATAATGTTTAAGTTTGCTAACAACCATTTTTCGTAGTAGCAGAAATTTCGTAAATTATTGAATTTTTAGAATAATGTTTAAGTTTGCTAACAACCATTTTTCGTAGTAGCAGAAATTTCGTAAAATATTCAATTTTTGGAATAATGTTTAATTTTGCTAACAACCATTTTTCGTAGGAGCAGAAATTTCGTAAATTATTTAATATTTACGATAATGTTCAAGTTTGCTAACAACCATTTTTCGTAGTAGCCGAAATGTCGTGAATTATTTAATTTTTGGAATAATGTTTAAGTTTGCTAACAACCATTTTTCGTAGTAGCAGAAATTTCGTAAATTATTGAATTTTTAGAATAATGTTTAAGTTTGCTAACAACCATTTTTCGTAGTAGCAGAAATTTCGTAAAATATTCAATTTTTGGAATAATGTTTAATTTTGCTAACAACCATTTTTCGTAGTAGCAGAAATTTCGTAAATTACCCAATTTTTGGAATAATGTTTAAGTTTGCTAACAACCATTTTTCGTAGTAGCAGAAATTATTTAATTTTTGGAATAATGTTTAAGTTTGCTAACAACCATTTTTCGTAGTAGCAGAAATTATTTAATATTTGGTATAATGTTCAAGTTTGCTAACAACCATTTTTCGTAGTAGCCGAAATTTCGTAAATTATTTAATTTTTGGAATAATGTTCAAGTTTGCTAACAACTATTTTTCGTAGGAGCAGAAATTGCGTAAATTATTTAATATTTGGAATAATGTTCAAGTTTGCTAACAACCATTTTTCGTAGGAGCAGAAATTTCGTAAATTATTTAATATTTACGATAATGTTCAAGTTTGCTAACAACCATTTTTCGTAGGAGCAGAAATTGCGTAAATTATTTAATATTTGGAATAATGTTCAAGTTTGCTTACAACCAAGTGTGCAAACAAATATATTTCGAAAAAAAACTCTGGACCATATAAAAAGAGACTCTGGGACCATATATCGACAGCCCTGCTAATGTTTCAAGTATCCAAACAAATATATTTCGTAGAAAAAGAAAAATATCTCATAAGTATTTGACATATTCTATTTTCAATTATTCAAATTCGTTTAGTTCAATGCTTAACTAACAGATGTCGTAAGGTCACAATAAAATCACATATTTCTCTTGGTTTGAAAATAAGTAGACGTTCCACCTCACTAATTTTAATCGCTTTGTGGAACAATGGATATTTGTTCAAACGATTAGAATGAAAAAGGGACATGGGTTCGATCCTCAGCTTGACAGAATATTTTTGGTCAGTACGAAAATTAATTGTTTTGTCATGACTTCAAATATTCACTAATAGACGTCAGAGAAAAATGAACGGATGGCGATAGCGGGCAGAGGGGTGGGGGGAAGGGGACCGTCTTCAGGGGGAGGGGGAGGGGAAATCAGTGACAATCATGCAATCAAAACGGACATTATCGACTACTAATAAATAGAAGATGACACCGAACAAAATCACTGTCAAATCAGTTCCTAGCCCTATAATTATAGCTTCGAAAAATCGAATCAGTACATTTGATTATTTAAAAAACTTTGTAGCCATGCAAACTTTCAAATAAAGTTCTCTCAATATTATTACAATGCTTTAGTTCTAAGCCAGGAAATTTGAATTTTGAATATAAAAAAGACGTCCATTCCAATTGGACGAACGAAATATGCGATTCAAAATAAAACGTTAGCATTCGCCAAAAAATGTGCTGTTCAATATAAAGCGCTATCATTGGGCGAAGTGGACATCAGTACGCACACATTTGTGAAAAGTGAAAACTTATTTTATCGGCTATTAATATATAGATAGAAGATAGATAGATTAACTAGCCACTAGTCCTGTTCTACCCCTATTCTTCCATCGCTGTTTTATCAAATATAACAATGATAAAAAACACATAACAATGATAAATAAAACACGAAAAAAGCGCTTTATACGTAAAATGATGGCGTAAAATAATGACGTAAAAAATAAAACAAGGTACAGCTTGCTTCGTGAAATTAGGTTGTTTTCTTGTTAACCTCAAAAAGTTTTCGTTCATTATGTATAACAGAAATAACAACAGACTTGTAAAATACTTCTACAGACTTCTGTTCGCAGACAAATTATCAATTATCTCTCACGAGCTGCTCCAAATGATAAGCTTTTCTAATAAATTCGACATAATTCTATTAAAAGTTTCCTGCGTAAGTCGCTGTCGTTACACTACGTTATTATTTGTAAGCTCAAGCGAGCTAGAGACTGCCGCAAACAATATATTCTACATGACTATAACAAAATTATAAGGATTCACGTGGTAACCAATTCATCGTGGTTATATATATTTTATCCGAAAAACAATAATATTTTCAGCTCGTTCCGTTCTTATTCGCAAATTGAAATCCTTATCCAGTGTAAATCTGGCAAGAAAAACTAGCTGAGTATTTATAAATCACACTGTTTCTTATTAAACCCGGTGATTGCAGATGGCTGTAACCATTTTCAGCCCAAAGCGTCATTTCCTTTCAAAGCCACGAGTTAGTTTGTTTTGTTGTACGACTCTAGCAGTAGATTTTCGTGTTTTTTTTTGGTAAAACCCTTAAGATTTCAAAATCTCATTAAAGTTATATAACGTTAAAGAAGTTTTTGTGAATATAGCAAATTGCAACATAAAAAACTGTAACATTATAAAAAAAACTGTATTTGCTTCATAGTGCAGTGGTCAAAGTCGTTGGCTTCCGTGAAGGGTTTCACGGGTTCGAATTCCAGTACGTAAAGCATTTTTTTCAAGAGATTTCTTGTTTGAAATCATGTATGTTTGTGAAATTGTGATATCTAAAAATTCTCTGCAATTCTTCTAACCGTAAAATAAAAGGGCAGAGCTAGAGCGAATAGCTAACCAATATTCATGTTTAACGATATCCTTTCAATCTCTTCTCTCTTTGAAAAAAGTTAAGTTGAACAACTAAAAAATAAATAAAAGCAAAAATTCTGTTGAGATATCCTCCATTAGTAGCATGAGCTCCATACTCCACATTGCGAGCGGACATCTATAAAAAAATAAAAATAATAACGCACTGTTTTCAAAAAAAATAAATTGAATTATACCACGATGTAGGTGCCCATTGAAGTGTTTATTAATTGGATATAAATTGTACACATGACTGTTACCAGTTTCTATCAATAATGCAACATACATTAAAGCGATATGACAAATTTATTTTCATATTAATCAGTTGACACCTGTCTTACGGCTGACCGTGCTCCGAATACCGAATCGCTTTGATGTATGGTTCGTTACCTCAAGTTGATAAATATGCAATATTCATTCATACTGGAAGTTATCCAGAAGTAACATAAAAAAATGACAATGTCATACAAACGACATATTTCATACGCGAATATCTTTGTGTCATAACAAGGAGATAATATGTGTCAAAGAATGGCATTCTCTTTCTCACTTTACTTCCACCAAAGGTCATTTTATTAAAAACTAGCTGGCCCGACGAACTTCGTACCGCCTCAGAATCAATAAGTGTTGTTTTAACTTGATAACTTGAAAAATGATGACTACCAAGCCAACCTTTAGTTGTTAGTTGTGCGGTGGAAACCACTTTGTTTTATATATATAGATAACTAGAAGTAACAATATTGAAAAAAACACCATTAACGAAGAATCCGATTGATAAAAAGTGATACACCTTTAAAAAAAGCAAATGTATCTTAATAAGTAGCTTAAAAAAATATAAATTTGGTTATGCGACGGTACCGGTATTTATATATGTATATATATTACTTACGTATGTTGTTATAAAATAATACTCGAACGCCACTGTCGAGACAATTGAACTGATTCTTTACCTGTGCAAAAAGAAAAAAGGTATGTTAGTATACACAATAATATTAATCAATTTTTAATTGTTTGAATACATAATTAAGTGTATTGAAAAAAATATTAATTCTTAGAAGTGTAGTTTGCTCCGTATTAAAATAATTGAAAAGTGTGAATAAAATAATTAATATTTTACGGTAACAACAAAATTGTTGTAAAACTAGTGCAATGTTTTAAAAATAATGTTACAACAAAAGTATGTTTATTAACGAATTTAAATCGATAAACACATATGTTCAAATACATTTTATAATAATCTGTATGATAATTTACAGTCTGAAAGATTGATTACTATTTGATTGTCGAATATTTAAGTGAATCAGTTTAAATTTTATCCCACAATTAATGCAACTATAATGATTTGTAAATAAATCATTATAAAAAAGTGTTTAAATATTAAATATTGTTGAATCAATCAAATAAAATACAAAGCCAAGTAAAATAATACGATATATTATAAAAATACTATTAGCAGGCTTTACACACAGGCTTAAGTAAAATAATTGCTTTAAAACGAGAGAAACGTGTGTAAACAAAACAAATTGTCTAATATTTTTTCTGTAAAACATTAAATTACTCTTTAACAAGTCGTTAATACACATTTTTGTTTTGTTTTAAAGCATACGCAACCATCTAATCGCACGTTAAAGTGTATGTGTGTACTTCTAAAGTGTATGTGTGTATCCACTATTCGTCACAAAAAATAGGGAATATAATAGTAGTAAGTAGAATCAATACACATAAGTGTCACGTCAAAGTTTTAATCATTAAATGAACTACAAAAAAAAGTTATGAACCATAAAGTGTTGTCATCTCTGGCATAAATAAATGAATAGCAAAAAAATCTATGAGATCTTTTTATGAATAGTAAAATTAAATCAAAGAATTCGTTTCATTTATAAACATCAAAGAGTCAGCAAGGCTTCGAAAGCATTTCTTATTTTCATTATAAAGTAAATTGAATCGATGCACTTTTTTATTTTTGCGCAGTCGAATTCAATTTTAAAGCTTTCACTAGAAGTAAAGGGCATGTTGCATGACCTCGTAATTGTATTACAAAGCTGGAGATTTTTATTGTGCACTCGGTGGAAGATTAAAATTGGATTTATATATATTTGTCTAAGGACACCGATTATTAAAATTAAAGTCGTATTACTAAAGATTAACATTATAATGTTTACTCCAAATTTGTAGTGTAGGCATTTTTGATAAACCATCGATAAAAAAGTTTTTGAACAAGTTCCTGAAATAGACAATAATGAATTAACAAAGAATTAATACCGTTATTAAAGGAAGACCAAAATTATAAATTTACAATATTACATAGTAAAAAAAATCAAAGTACTTTTTTTTTATTTTTTAACATGTCCGCTCCCAATATGGAGCATATGGACACCTAATGGAGTTTATCTCCACAGAAGTGTTTCTACGAGAACTGCTTGTTACTCAGTTGCTCAACCTCTCTTCTTCCAAAGAGAGTAGGAATAGAAAGAAAGAGCTAGGACAAAACTAGTGGTTAGCTAATCGCTCTCGATACGCCCCGTTCATAGGATAGGATGGGTGAGAGGGGGGGAATTCAAGACAGCACATACATCTATGCCTTTGAACTGAAATTCATAAATCGATTGAAAAATCAATTAATAAAATTACCCGTACTGGGATTCGAACCTGTGCCCTCCATAGCGGTAGCCAACGACGTTGACCACTCGACCACACAGGCATACGCTAAGTTCTAAAAATATTATTTTATATGTAGTTGATAGTTATTTCGGTTTACGCCCGCAACATAACTATGTTTGAACTTATATAAACTAGCTTACAAGAAATACACAATAGGTCTTATTGTATTATTATTATTTTTTCGTACTTATTTCATTTTTATTTAATATGATCAAGATCAGTTTCGTTTGTGACGAGAATTTTTAACTGATATTGTTGTGTATCTCTTCTAAGCCTGTACTTATATGAAGATAAGTTAATGTAAGTTTAAAGATAGTTCTAATGATGGCGTAAGACGAAATAGCTACCAATTACAAATACAATAATATTAGAAGAACTTTTCCTACTTTACTTTTCCTTCGTATTGTAATTGAGCTATACCAAGTAAATGCCAATCAATCAATAATAAATGTAAAACATGTCAGTGTATTACGACGAGTCTGACAAACAATACAAATATTCAAACGATGAAAAGTGAGGTACATACAACTTCTGCAAGAACCATTATTGCACCGTTTTTCATTAAAATATGTTTTAAATAACTAACGTTTTTTTAAGTTGATGTTTCCTCATCCTTCAACCTCAGAATATGACGTCATGTATATGGATGCTAGACATAATATATATATAATGCATTTAATGGAAACTATGATTGCTTTTGAAATACAGTTAACTTTTGTTATAAAAGAATTGCCCTCGATAGCGTCAAAAACTTCATGTAAGTTTTGGCAATCGGACAAAGTTTTTCTATCTGGAGAGCTCTTCAAAATATACGACCCTCATAAGAGACAAACAATCTTCACCAATATACGATGCTAATTGGCAAAATAACTTTTTGTGGGCGACCGGGTGAGATAAATGAAAATGCAATATATAATATTATACAATAAGTGCTTATAATTTTTCAATAAAATACGAATAAAAACTATGTAAATATTTAAGAAGCATTGCATTAATATGATAAAATGTGAGTACCGAATGGTACTACATAAAGTAATCCAATTTTTAGTGAATGGCAACGTCTCATTGTCACTGCAGATCTATCAGATACGTATTACTTTGTCTATTTGACCCAATTTTTTATGCTTCTTGTTTTATTTGTATTATTTGACGAAATCGTAAAACGCTCGAGGCTAAATAATTTGCATACAAGCTCACAGACACTTCAACTGATCGAAGATGGAACATGTAGATAATAATAAGTATTAAATGAATATTTCAAAATAGCAGTGCCCAAACAATATCCGATGAATTGATTTGAATAATTTCAAATATGATCAAAGTAAAATCACTTAGGTATGTATTGTTTTGTGTATTTACTTGGTAGGACTCTGTTGTAATAATGTTACAAATTAAACACAATAATTTCAGTTGAAAATTTGTTTTAAGATAGCATAATATTTGTAACAGTTCCGGGAAAACATAAAAAAAATATTACATTTAATACTGTAATTTTAATATAAGTTAGAATGACACAAGATGTAAAAGACGTAAGCCGAAATAGCTACCAACTGGTGATAGATGTTTTTATTCTGAAACACTTTACTTTTGGACCAAGGAATCGACATATAAAATAATGATTGTATACACTTGTTATTTTTTCATATTATTACAAAACGTGTTGCATTCTTTATTTTTTAATTTCACTTTGAAATTTTTGAATGATTTTTATACCAGAAGATTTAATGAGTTGGCAATCTGTTTTATTGTTATAAATATAATTCCGTTCCACCAAAAATTGACATCATGAAGTTATGTGAAAAAAAACAGCAAAGTAACTAATTCGACAAATATTAATTTTGACATCACGCCGTCGTAAAAAAATATCAATAAACGTAGATGTATTACTCTAATGATGGCGGGATGCTGATATAGCTATCATCTGCCTTCAAATACTGATATAATATTTAATAAATGGCGATTTTTTACCTTAGTTAAAATGACTTCGAAATCGTAATTTACTATTAAATGTAACCCGTTGAAGGGATTTAAAATTTTCATTTATGTAATTAGTGATTTTTTAGTTAAGTCTTTAACCTTTTATTTAACACCTATTACAATCTTCTTATTACCATATTTGTCATTCACAAATAAAAAATAAAGACACTTGTTCCGATTGTTTTAGAAAAGTATAACAACATTTTAGCAATGATAGTGATTAAATAAAAAGTGACATCATTTACCAACAAAGCCATAACTACATTAATGTAATAATACCGTTTTATTTCACTTTTCTAAAGTGTTAATCATAATAATGTTATTCTAAGTAGTTTCTCAAAGGTGGCACGATTCAAAGAAACAGAGCGAAATTGCCATATTAGATTTTCGAAAACATGCTGCGGCAGCTGTTGAATTATTATAAAGTTAAGGGCACTTTGACCTTTTGAAAAACGCGCCACCGGGAAATGTGCGTGGGAGACAGTGCTATGCCGTTTCCGGTGAAAAGCTTGGCGCAGACAAGGGCGGGATAAAATTTGAATGTATAGATGTTTACTTTGCGTTTCTCTGTAGTAAAATATAATAATTTTGTTTCAATAAAAACAGTAAGAATAACTTTTTATCTTCATATAAGGAGCAAACATTTGTTAAAAATTTTGTAGAATGCCGTTTAATATCACTTATGATAGTCCATAATAAAATCTATGAATGGAAATCACAATAATTGTTAAAAGAATTTTTTTCTATAAAAATTAAATCATATAGTTGACACATTAAAACAAACTGTGATTACTACAACATTCAAATAATCAAGCTCTGTATTTGTGTGACAAATCACTTTTTGAATTTTTGCTTCTCATGCATGTTTTGAATGTAATATCAACCTTTTTTTACCGACGATCAAAAATTATTATAAACAATACTTTATTGAAATGATTAAAATAAAGTGTTAGTAAAGCTTGTGTTGCTTTCGTATTTTAAAAGCTGTCAAAAAATGAAACGCGCATCTTAAAAAATAGCATTAATCTATTTCGCATTGTTAGTGTTCATTATATATTTTTCAAAATTAAATAGAGCTTTCGTGAAAAGATGAAATAATTTCATGAAAAAAGTAAGATTTCATTGATTAAAAACGCCACTGTTCGCTTTCTGCCATAAATACAATAGGTATCGGGTAGTGGAATTGCTTAATATCAATATCTGAATCAAATATTGGGTCTTCGAAACTATTTTGTATAAAAATTAACTTTCGAAATAATAGATGTCGACAAGGGTTGTAATATAATACTTTCAAATCGCAACTACAAACCTTAGCGTATTGTTTTCTTTAAAACAATGTGAGAACAAAAATCTATTATAAAATATATGAAACTTTTCAAAAACGAAGTTGACTTGTTATGTTTTTATCTTACATAAAAATTTTGAGTGTAGTCAAAAAAATTAATGACTTGTGTAATTTGTTATACGAAAGTTAAAATATAATTGATAATAAAATTCACTGAATAAAGGTATAAATAAGCAAGTTAAGTTTTCAAATAATTAATTTTATCCCTGAGTAAATTTCCAATAAAAATAAAACTTTTTTTTTAATCTTCAATATTTAAAACAAGGTTAAGTGCTCTATGAAAAAATATTACGATCACGATTTAATCTGTTTATTTACCGACTTAAACGAAAATCGCGAACCCTGCTTTAAAAAGCCAGAGCGCATTAAAATAACGTGATATTGCCTCTTGGCAATTGGCTTGGTATAATTATGAGACGGCACTATCTAGTAAATGAGAGAACGAATCGTTTCCAGGGTCACCAAGCCCAGGGGATGCGGCCCGCTAGTTAGCGCTGTCAGGTGAATTCCAGGTATCGTTAATGACATTGTATACGCCGTGACTGCGAGATGGCGCTGTGGGACCTTGACGTGCTCATTTTCGGTCAACCCTTTGAGGCTTTGTATAAAAAGTATTTTTCAATTATGAAACAAAGTAACGTATTTTTGACATTCGCTGACAAAATCTGCTTAGAAAAGTATTACTCCAGTAAGCTTTGTGGTAATAGAAAAACGAAAAAAGCTCTACGTTATTGTTATAATATTTGAGAGATGAGAAAACACAATGGAAATAATATTAAAATTTTTATCAAAACATTTTAACAGCGTCTATGGAGAATTATAGAAAAAAAATAATGATTTCATTTTTACAGGTGTTTTATATTAGAATAATTTACATCTATAAAGAAAAATAGTGTGAATAAATAAGTATTGGTAAGATTTAAAGGTGTATTTGATATCAATTCTATTAAAATACTAATAATTAAAAATGATTATTTATTAATTTTATTCTATTGTTTGTTAGGATTAATGTAGGTTTATGTTAAGACATCAAGTATCATTCGGTGGCCGGAAGTGGAAAATTTTTTCATCCCCACTTTACTTGAGAGCGGTATTAAAATCAATTGTTTTTATATTATAAAATACATTCGAAGAAAATCCATTCGCTAATTGTTATAATATTTTTTTAAGTAAAACTTTTAAGCTCATCATGTACATTTTATTCTCGATTCATTTTTGTAAAAAGAATGTATTGTATATTGGCAGAAAATCCTAACCGATAATTTATAAATTTTACAAAAGGTTTTTTTTTTAAATAACTCCATATATACGGTAAGTAAATAGTAATATATCGACTGTGGAAAGGAAAAAGGACGTATTCCTCAATTTTACAAAATAGCCTTTTTTCGATAATCACAATGTATACAACTTGACACACATTCTATCAAAAGGATAGAAGCTGAAAATGCCGAATAAGTTTCTAAATTTAGGTTTTAAATTTGAAAAAAATGACATTGTAAAAAATTAAAAACAAGAATAAACAATCAAATAAAGGTTTTTCCGAGACAATTTCTTTAATTAATATTAAGTTATGTCAATTAAACACCAGCTTAGAAGTATCCGTATGCACTTCGGACAGAATTATGCACTTCAAGGTTGTGTATAATTCATAATTTGCATATGTCACAAAATCATCAAAACACGTTTTTAGCGCCTCCTGTAAAATTTGATATGTGTGGGTTACGTCCCTTTTCCTTTCTACAGTCGATATGGTAAATTTCTATCGTGATATTGTCACGAATACTAGTTTTCTAGATTAGCGTTTCTAAGCGAGGGTTAATGAGAAACAAAAAATATCAGGCTAATAATTATTGGGTTAAAACTAGGGTATCCAATCCCGAAGCCTTTTTCCAATCCCGGGATTTCGGGATTGATTTATTTTGAATCCCAGGATCCCGGGATCCCGGGATTGAGATTTTCTCACCGAGGAATTTGAAATCCTCAATTTGCTATACTTTTTCCCGGAATCTCACGGAAACTCGTTTTTTTTTTTTTTAGCTCACCGAAGAATTTGAAATCTCCGATTTGGTATACTTTTTCCCAAAAACTCACAAAAACTGTTTTTTTTTTTTAGCTCACCGAGGAATTCGAAATCTTCAATTTGCCAATTTCGTGTAAATTTCGAGAATTTGCTCAAAATTTCTCAATCCCGAAATCCCGGGATCGCGGCCATCTCAATCCCGGAATTTCGGGATCAGAAAATTGAACGGGATCCCGAATCCCAGGATTGGATGCCCTAGTTAAAACGATATTAACGTCTTTTGCTGATTACGGGTTGATATTTATAAAAAAAGTTAGTACTTTTTATTTTGTAAATATTTTGGGGGTTATCTAGACACGCTATAAGACTTATAAGGTCATGAACACTCCTGGATTATAATATTTTTTAAAAGTCGGCTAGCATAAGTTAAATATAACATGATGATTTATTTTGAACAAATTTAGAAACATTAAAGAGAAGACGAGAAATATGAATATTTAAGAACAAATTTTAACTCAAAATAAACTGAATTTCAAAAAGTTTTATGAATAAATTTATTGTATGATAAATTATTTTAAGTTATTCTTTGACACTAAAATAATTTACCTAGTTGACATAACAATGCTATGATGTATTTAGGGCCATGAAACATATATATATGAATCTAATATGAAATTATGTATACTGAAATAAGTTTTATATGAACTGAATTAAAGTTAAAAGAAAATATTAATATAACATTTTATTAGATTGGATGAGAATGAAGAATAAATATAAAATAATAAATATTAAGTGAAGCATACGCTATTAAATTAATAATTTTTAAAATGGTTTTTTGAATATATTCAATATTATTATTATCATTTATCTGTATTTTTTTTTAAAAATACTCATGTCCGCCACCAATTTTTAGCCTATGGCCTTCTTTATTCTAACGGAAGTAACTCAACAAAAGTTTTTATACGAGAACTGTTTGTTACTCAGTTGCTCAACCTCTCATTTTTTCGAAGAGTCAGATTGAAAAAAATAAGGCTAAGAAATTACCAGTGGTTAGTTAGTGGATCTCGCTACATCCCGTTATTTTGGGATTGGAAAGTTGGGAAAATATTTTGAACATCACAAACATCTTTGCCTTGGAACATAAATCGATGAACCGATTGAAAAATGCTTCTTACTGGGACTTGAACCCGTGAGATCCGTCACGGAATCCGATGGCGTTGATCACTGCATAGTGATATTATATAAAAAATAATCAAAACTATTTAAGAAAAATAAAACTATATGGTATAAAGCATCGTATAGTTGTATATTATACAATGCTTAAAAGAAACATTTTAGAGTATAAAAATGAACAATTTTAATTCATCAATCAAAAATGTTTCATTTTTCGGAAATTCGGTTCTGATCCGGTTAAATCTGTCGTAAGCTGTCTTGGCTGTGTTAGCGGATTTACGAGCTTTTTATCGGGATTTTTAATCGGGATTAACGAGTATAATCTCAATTCAGCCCGTAGGCACAAAAGATGCTTGTTTGCGAATCACTTTCAATGTGTTTTGCGGTAAAACAGTAATGGATTGATTTGTATTCAAGATATTTTGTGCGTTAATTATTATTATTTTCATACGTAAAGCCAAAAGGAGATTACAAAACAGCTTTTCGGTAATTTGAAAAAGTTTGGTTAATTATTATAGTATAACATTTATTAAAGAAAATATAGGTGTATTTACAGTTTGATGTTTTTATTGAAAATTTAACCTCATATGCTCTTTTTGAGTCCTTTTAACGTTTTTTTAATCCATGTTTTAAAAGAAAATGTTTGAGTTACAGCACATTAAAAATCATAAAAGAACAACGATTTTCAAATTTATGATGTCATACAAAATCATTGTTAGATTTTTTCGATTGATGACAGATTGACTAATAAGAAATATTTATATTGTGATCCTTATTTTCTAAGTAGTTCGATACATTGTGGTAGAGAAAAAATATAGATACTGTTATTTATTAGGAATATTTTTTTTTCCGTTCATAGACGATATTTATTTAATACCAAATATTGTCCTGATACAACTTATATCAGCAGAAGCCTGAAAGTAATCAAAATGGCGCTTAGAATAAAGAATGGAATTCAATAGTATTTTAATTGACATTTAAATACACGTGCAGATAAATTACTTCATACTCTATTTTGATCAAAGTTTGTAGAGGAAAATGAAAATAATGAAAGCGAACAGTTGTGATTATTAAAAGCAACCCACTGTTTTAAGAGTTTCTCTTTTGATATCCTGCTATTTTTGAACTGGTTCAATTTAAAACGATATCTTGTTATATATTATCGTTCAGTTTTTCTACTGTGCAGTGGAAAATAGTTAGACATTTATTATACCAGACAGCGAACAATTTCATTTCGTTCCTTTGTCGATGACCGGATCGAAAAATTTTCCCAGTTTGAATTACTTATTCCCGTATGGTTTTTATGTTGTCAACTTTAAATGTTTTTTCGTGTTAACGAAGATATATTTTCGATATTATAGATATAGATGAGAAAAAAACAATTATAAAAACTGTTTGCATTTTATTTGTAAATCAAAAAAATATATAATGTTTGTACAAGCTACATATTGACATGAACCATTTTTTTGAACAGCTACATATTGGTAGAATAGCCTACAGAGACTATAATTTTTATTTTACCGATAATCAGTGAAATCGATGGTTGTAATTGAAATTATGAAATCTTCAGTCAAGAAATCGCGACCCGAGGACTAGAAGATTTTAAGTATAGATTTTTTGCGAAACTAAAGTAACAATGGAGTAATTTTCAAGTACCGTTTATGGTATTTATTGCAGCTTTTGTTTTGCCGAAATTCTACACCTAAAACCTTGTAGTTCTCGAGTCGCGTCATATCAATGTAATATTCAATTGTTATAAAAGTTTAGCGTTAAAATTTAAGTTTGATGGAGATTTAAAAAGTGAAGCTTGCAGCGAATTCAAAATGAATTATAAATAGTCAAAACACGGTGTATAAGCAAAATAAACTGATATGAACATATGTATTTGTCTTGATGTGCAGCTGTAAAAGAGAGAATATCATCACGGACTGCCTCTTTGTAGGCGCATTGTGTATATCACAGCAAACACTCTCTGTTTGTTTACACAATTTGCGAATCAAGTGCATTGACGTGATGTTAACAGATGTAACTGTCAAACTGATTTTAAAACTTGTATTATATTAAGGAAATTATAGGCTTTTCAATAGCATTACATCAAACAATGTTGCATGTAGTGTCATTTTTATATTTTAATTGAATAAAAATCTCTTCACGACAAAAAAATATTAGTCATTTACGATAAATCCATAAGTTTTTTTTATATTTAAAATTATAATAATCTGATATAAATGTAGATTTTATTTTTTACTTTCATCGTTCACATTGATAAAAATAACGTATTAAAAACAATTCATTGATCCTCACTCAACCCTAATTTGCTCTTTGTTTAGAGCATCGCACAATTAAATTTGATATTTTTTCTTCAGAAATCTGAGGGTATTCAAAATTAATGACACCAATTTGAAATTTGAAATTTCGTAACGATTGGCTTCATGGTCGAAAGATTTAAGTGCTTGGTGACGAGAAAAATAATAGCCTCAATGACTTGGTGGTGTGATTTTATGGATTGAATGAAAAGCATTATGCATAGCATCATCATCAAGTTCTTGTTAGGCAAACGGTTTACAAAGTAGTAGAGGGTATATACAGAAATTACGGCTGCGACGCACAGATATGTGGTTTATTTTAAAGATGCACAGATGTCCAAGATCTCAAAGTTTTATTGAATAAAGTAAATTGCATATTTATCTTTTAAGTCCTTGAACTCAGTCCCACCTAGTTATTAGGGAAAATCTCTCACCAATATATCACAGACATTCTTTTTTGTGGATTTCTCAAATTTAAAATTTTAAGTTTACTTGGTGACTGCATCATAATATGGTTTTCAAAAGGGTAAATTTAAGCATCAGATGCTTTATGATAAAATAAAATTTTGGTTAATTAAATCAGTAACTATTTTTAATGAAAGAAAAAACTTAATGATTATTTTAGAATGCCTTGAGTGTAAAAAAAATGTTGCTAAATACGATAATTATGGTTTTATTTGATAGGGTAGAGTAGGCGTGGGGAACCCTCTCTCTACTCCTTACTCTGGTGCGGCCTTCTGGCCAATTCTGTAAATTTGTAAATTACCGACATATTCTGAATGTAAATTCTTGTTTCCGGCCAAAGATTCCCTAGTCAATGTTTACTGCGGCCTTATGTCGAATCAGAAAAATGCATGCGGCCTTTAGAGAAGAAAAGGTTCCCCACCCCTGTGATAGAGCATGATCTGAAAACCCGGTTGCCTCTTGGTTTTCTTATATATAACGAAAGTAAAAGATAATATATTCAATGATTTGCTGAAATCAATTGGAAAGGTTATGATGAATTTTATAGACGAATGACAGGTAAGTAAATCAAAGGATTCTGAATAGAAGTCTATGTTGCGGGTAACTTCATATTAATGAACCCAATTTCGTACAGCAGAATCAGGTTCAGCTTAAAATATGTACAGCAAACGTATGGAAATTTCAGAAATCGGAGCAGCGGTTAACGTTTGAAGAAGATTTACACCGAAAACCATATTTACAGATGCCCATTTTGGAATAATGTTTTTATGATGGTCTTTGATCTACGTGAGAGGTTTAGATGATTAGTTTTATGAGTTTGTTTTAAATTTATACCGCTTCGATGATATGAGTGAAATCGAATTAAGCTTAGCAAAGAGATACTTAAAAAAATAGTTGTATTTATTTTTTAGTAAGTGAGTTATTAAAAGTTCTAAAAAATAAAAGATATATCTAATGAAAGTTATGCTGCATTGATTATTTTTCATGCTTACTTAAATCAAATCACGTTAACGACTTATTACATAAAAGATTATCGTTCTATGAATTACTTTGTTTATCAATAATACATATGCAACGTAACAGATATCAAAGATTTGAACAAAGATAAAAAATCGTCTTCCGCGTATATATTATTCAACACGATGTAAACAACATTTCTCTTTGTGTTTTTTTTGTTGTATGGAAAGATCAGACATAAAAAATGTATACAAAATAGCCAAACATCAGTATGGGTAGTAAAATAAAACCATAATATCGGTCTTAAAAATTGAATGTTTCAATATTTGTGGCCACATCCGTGAGATGTCGTTAAAGGGAAGATAAACATAAAATGGCGGATTGGATAGATCCAAATGGCCGCCCTGCATATATTTTATTAATATTAAATGATGCTTACACATTTTTGGGTTTTCAAAAAAATGAGTCACTACTATCGATTTATATTTTGTGTAGAAATAAAATATGCAATCGGACATTCATACACAAAATATAAATCGATTGTTGAGTTTAGAACAACGGAGGTTTTTTACGAAAATTTTTAGTTACTTACCTCATAATTTCAAAGTGAGCAGGTAACGATGATAATGATAACGAAAGGTTGGAAGATAAGACAAGGACAGGACTAATGATTAGTTAAACCTTTTCGTTTTAAGTGTGGGGTGAGTGGGAGGTAATATCAGATATTACAGAGATCTACACCTCAGAACATACATTTATAAAACGATTTGAAAATCATCAGGATTTAAGTCCGTGAGTCCCTCAACCAACGCAATCTAACTGTCAAATATAACCAAAAACAAGTACACAAGTCGTAACAGCAGGTATTGATAAAGTATTTGAATCTTAAATTA
Organism: Himalopsyche tibetana; assembly: GCA_030503985.1. NCBI lineage: Eukaryota > Metazoa > Arthropoda > Insecta > Trichoptera > Rhyacophilidae > Himalopsyche > Himalopsyche tibetana. Next base: position 6,064,059 of record JAPJYX010000015.1, read on the forward strand.
TCGTATTTGCGTGTAAAAATGAAAATATTATTAAATTAACTAATTTATTATCATATCCGTTACCTATTTAAAAAAAATGGCTACCTCACGGTTCCTCTAATATTCTCTATCCCTCGCCAGTCTCTTTGATTTCTCCCAGGTCACCTAAGCCAGTGCTTCCCAAACTTCTTCGTTCCTCCTCAATACAAAACATGCTCTACGTAGGGCTCACCGAAAAATTCGAAATCCTCGATTTGGTTTACTTTTTCCCCGAAATCCAAAATTATTAATCCCGCATTCCCGCGGCGGCCCCTAAAGTAATTTCGCGCCCCTCAATATGGAAAGCACCGATTTGACAGACTTAAAGACATAAATATATAGATATTTGTACTTTCTACTGAATTTCGCGGCCCCCAGGTTGGGCAGCACTGACCTAAGTGACCCGTAGCTCCACCGACTACATCCAGTATCGATGGTCATAAGTGGTTTTCCACGACGACGGGACTCATCCGGTTACTAGAAGAGACAGGGAAGATTAGGGCTCTCTTGGGGCATCCACAGCATGTGTCCAATCCAGGTTCATCGTTGTTTTATTTTTTTATTTTAAACCCATTGAAAGGATGGTAAGCACACCCTCTTATCTCCGTGTCGCTAGCAAAATCAAACCATTTTACCCTTAGTATTCGCTGGAGGCATCTGTTTTAGCAGCTTTGCTTTCGTTAGGTGCCTTACTTCACATATATTCTTAAAAATAATAATATAAGTGTAGAATCTTCACAATCATCTCAACACGATGATTGATTTAAAAATGCATTAAAATATACGTTTTACTGTATTTTTTTTAACAATGTTCTTTTCTTAAAATAATAAAATATCTAACAAAGCTTTTAGTAAGCGCCTACCAAGGTTTTACTGCAGACATCAGTTCAAGAAAATCTTTACCTTTGTAAACTTTAATGCATTTAAATTTTCTATTCTCTCTAATGCGCCAGAAATCTCTGGATTACACAATGCAACATGTTTTCTTCGAAGAGAATTAAATATTTTATTGCAAACTCTCATAGCCGTCGAAGCTTTTTATGGGTTAAAAGAACCACGTAATAAATTCAAAGTGGGTTGGTTAATCTTAATGAAATCATGATAATCATCAAATATAAGTGGACTGTAGAAAGAAAGGCATTTTTTAAGAAATGTAGAATACAAAAAAGTGTTTATTTTTATAATGTGCCGTTTCATTTACCCTGTATTAAAAGTAAAACAAACACATTAAAAGTGCATCATTTATGACACAACAATCATTACAGTAAAATTGGAGTAAACTAATAATGCACGTGAGGTAAAAATGCAATTATTTTGACCTTGATCCAGAGACCTTAAATTAAATCAAACACAATGTTGACCTTACACATATATAACAAGTCAATAGATATCTTTGTTTATAAATTGATTAAATTTGTATGAAAATATTATTATTTTGCGAGATATCATGAGATTTCGCAAGAAGACATGATTTTCTATTCCAAATATAGATGCAAATATTTTATTGAAAATGAATAAGAGAAATTTAACCAAAAATAAAACAAGCATACAATGTGGCTGACGAATTTTTTGATATACAGTATATGTATAACTTGTATATGACATACATTTTATCGCAAATGAACACATATAAGCGATATAATCTATGCAGTAATCGAAACACTATTGTGTAAATGGAAAAGTAAGAATAGTAACAAATCACTTGCAAAGCGGTCAATAGAAGGCAAAGTGAGAAAAGAAATGACTCACCAAGAATCCGATTAGATCGAACTGCAAGTCATCTGTTTTCGTTACACATTCATTGCGAACTTTTCAATAATAAAATTACGTTAATCGCTTCGTATACAAAATCTGAGCATATGTTTTTTTTGTAAAGATTGTCACTGTTATTGCCAGAGCTGTAAAATCATAGTTGAAGTCGTGGAGTAGGGTGCTTTTTCCAGAGGCGAAGTCAGAGTTGGAAAATTCAAGGAAAAAATTTAAAAATATTGAAAAATTGTTAGTCTATTCATAATATCGATTGTACTATAATTATAGTGCCCTAGTTATGGCAGAACAATAAGTAAATAACAGATTGATAGTTTTGTGTAAATAGTCAATGAACAATTTCAGTTTTTATTATAATAAAGCCTCTAGAATTGATGCTTTATCTTATGTAGATAATTATAATATTAAAATATAGAGGCATTAATGCCGATCTGACATAATAGGAGTTAAAAATTAATAATCAGGTATAGATGTCTGCCTTGAAACCAGCATTAATTATAATTCTTATACAAATCAATACTTTTTTGGCAAATAAGTATAATCAATGCACCAACTGAGTTATTCCAGACAAAGAATGGATATCAAAAAATCTCACTTTTTGTGACTTTTTTTACTTAGTAAGAAATATTAATAGGTAATACATTTCCTTCTATCGTTTTTTGACTTTATTTAATTTTGTGAAAATGTTTATTTGTTTTAATCCAAATGCGTAGATAACAGTGATGTTTTTGATCTTTCATATACATATAAGAACTTGGAAAACCTATTTTTATTGTATTTAAAGATGTCCATAGTAATAAGTGTTGTTGTAGTTGTATAGAAAAAAATATGTTAGATGTTTAAATATCAAACTTAATTCTATCTCTTCCGTAAGCTTCATTGTCAAAGCAGTTGATAAATAAAGGCAAGACTTCTTTGTATGTTCGTTCATTTCCTGTTTCTATATATTCGTATTTTATATCATTATATACCACACGCTACAAGTCTTGAAAAATCACTTTCCGTCAGGGGTAGGAATAAAAAATAGACGAATCGAGTCGCAGGAAATGTACATTTCTTTAAGGAACCGAAAGAAAACTTTTCTCGTGAATTCGCAATCAGATATAGAGAAAAGACATTTGTCATTTGCTTATTCTTATACCAAGTTATTTAAAAATTTCAAAATATGAAGATGTTTAAATGAACATTTGAGCATGAGTATTAAGTTTAAAACAACAATAGGTACAGAATAAACACGTATTCTAATCATTATTTAAAAAATCTTTACGACGAAAACGATAAGCAACTTACTCGTATTCAGTTACTCGACCTCATTTTTCAAAAGATAGAATGATGATGATTTATTATTATCTAATTTTGATAAAAATATGAGTGGAGAACAAAGTCGTCATCAATTTCAAGCGAATGAAAAATTATTGTAATAAAGTGCTTATTTAGGGAGTTGAATCCATAGGCACTAAAATCGAATAGTAAATTAAATGTTTTAATTATTGAATGTAAAGTTTCTATTTGAATAATGTTAATACAATATGGAAGACAATTTATCACGTTTGAAGTTGTTGACAGTTTTATTGTAGCGTTCATTTCTTAAAGTAAGTTTCAGTAAAAAAAATCTCAAGCAAAACTTTGTGCATACCATAAATAAATGCAAAAGCTTTCTTGAAAAGGCATAAAAGAAAATGACATTGGAACAAAGTGTGCCGCAAAACGAGAATGAACAATTCGACTTGTAAACGTGAAAATTTATTCTCCAATTCACACTTTTTCAAAAAAGAAAACTTTCTCGAACAAAAGCTGTCGAAGCGACAAATATACGTACGCTAAGATTGCACTACTGCGAGTTTTTATTATCTTTGTTGTTTCCATATGACAAATTGTTTCTTTCAAAGTCGACAGTAAGTTTATTATGATGTTCTTAAAATGAATAACATATTTTATTTACATGAAAAATTGAGTATGATCCGCAGGTAACCCAGTTTACATTGTTTGAAAAAAGTCTTGCACCGAATCGCTATGATATCATCTCTATGTATTTTTAATGAATATACATAAGATGGCTTTTAAAGTATTTTTTTTTGATTTACCGTAACTTTTTAATTCCGTGGTGCAATTGTCAACGTCGCTGGATTTCGTGAAAAATATAACAGGTTCGAGTATCAGTACGAACAGTATTTTTCAATAAATTTATAAATATTTCTAATTCCCTATCACCAATCCGGATAAGCTAACAACTAGAAATGTACAAAATTTTATATCGGGAAAACAGAAAGGACACTGAACACTAGAGTATTAGAGCATATGGCAGCCTTTAGATTGAAAAAAGACACGTCTAATTTTGCTAATCACTTAATTTCGGAAGGACACGTGTTCAATCAGGAACAAGGGATAAAAATGTTACACCCAAATACGGACAGTCATAAGCTCTTTTTACAGAAAATTTTGGATATAAATAGAGCACAATTGCATAGCCTTTCGATTTTAAATGAAATATTAAACCTACCGGGATCTCCACTTCTATACCCTATATAAATATAATCATAAAACCTTTGCCGATAAACAAATAAATATAATTCTTGAAACTACTTACTACTCAAATCTGTAGGCATTCCCATGAGCTTATCCTTTTCGCCAGAAATGGCTTTAAGCTCAATGATACATTCATTTCTTATATAAACACGAAACATTCATTTACTAATCGTCAGTTCAATTCATCCGTGCACTTGAACGCCTGAAGATGCCGAAAGGCGAAACCCGGGTCGTAAGTGATAAAATCTGTGAGAATGTACATAGTTTGAACGATTCAAATTTAAAAACTTAGATATTATCCTTACTATTTTACCTTCGCCTTCCTGGATGCTTCAAATGACGAACTTGTTCAGGACAAGTTTTGTGAAATTTTATACATTTACCATATTTTGGGGTGCTATGCCAACGACCAATAACAATGCGATTTCGATATAGTTGACGTTGTCATGACAACTTTGAAGTAAGCGCACTGAAATGCGGATACTACTGATAAAAGTAAAACTAATAAAAACCCATATGGTTTCCTTTATGTTTAATCTGACAATTTTCTTTGTATTTGATTAACAATAACATATGAACATCCCTACGAGTTGTGATCCCGAACGAAACGGTGTCTCAGGTAGTTTTATATTAACGGACAAACAAATACAACTTCTAATGGGAAGTCCGTTATATCTCGTAACATACCGATTAGTTATTTAATGAGCTCATAATTTTGTGTCTAAAAAAGCAATTCAATAATGACGAGTTATATTGAGTTATCGTTATCTCTCAAAGAAAAAAAAATATTATTCCAAAAAAAATTACAAATAAATTTATGCTAAATTATTACATATTATGATGATGATCGTCTAATAACATTGAATCAATTCAAAACGTAGGCGTGAGTGTTTCGATTTATTATTCTAAAGGTGAGAAGAACAAAAACTTTTAACCTTCATTCAACCAATATTAGAGCAAAAAATATTGTTATTTGAATAAACTAGCTGTAAGCCCGTTGCCCAGCAACGTGAGATTTTTGTTGCATTGTGTTTTGTTGCATTGTATTTTATTTTATTTTACTTTATTTTATTTTATTTTATTTTATTTTATTTTATTTAATTTAATTTTATTCTATTTTATTTTATTTTATGGTATTTTATTTTATTTTATTTTATTTTATTTTATATTATTTTATTTTATGTTATTTTATTTTATTTTATGTTATTTTATTTTATTTTAATTTATTTTATTTTTCGTAGGAGCAGAAATTTCGTAAATTATTGAATTTTTGGAATAATGTTCAAGTTTGCTAACAACCATTTTTCGTAGGAGCAGAAATTTCGTAAATTATTTAATATTTGGAATAATGTTCAAGTTTGCTAACAACCATTTTTCGTAGTAGCAGAAATTTCGTAAATTATTGAATTTTTGGAATAATGTTCAAGTTTGCTAACAACCATTTTTCGTAGTAGCATAAATTTCGTAAAATATTCAATTTTTGGAACAAAGTTTAAGTTTGCTAACAACCATATTTCGTAGTAGCCGAAATTTCGTAAATTATTGACTTTTTGGAATAAAGTTTAAGTTTGCTAACAACCATTTTTCGTAGGAGCAGAAATTTCGTAAATTATTTAATATTTGGAATAATGGTCAAGTTTGCTAACAACCATTTTTCGTAGTAGCAGAAATTTCGTAAAATATTCAATTTTTGGAATAAAGTTTAAGTTTGCTAACAACCATATTTCGTAGTAGCCGAAATTTCGTAAATTATTGACTTTTTGGAATAAAGTTTAAGTTTGCTAACAACCATTTTTCGTAGGAGCAGAAATTTCGTAAATTATTTAATATTTGGAATAATGGTCAAGTTTGCTAACAACCATTTTTCGTAGTAGCATAAATTTCGTAAAATATTCAATTTTTGGAATAAAGTTTAAGTTTGCTAACAACCATTTTTCGTAGTAGCATAAATTTCGTAAATTATTTAATATTTGGAATAATGTTTAAGTTTGCTAACAACCATTTTTCGTAGTAGCATAAATTTCGTAAAATATTCAATTTTTGGAATAAAGTTTGAGTTTGCTAACAACCATTTTTCGTAGTAGCATAAATTTCGTAAATTATTTAATATTTGGAATAATGTTTAAGTTTGCTAACAACCATTTTTCGTAGTAGCATAAATTTCGTAAATTATTGAACTTTTGGAATAAAGTTTAAGTTTGCTAACAACCATTTTTCGTAGTAGCATAAATTTCGTAAAATATTCAATTTTTGGAATAAAGTTTAAGTTTGCTAACAACCATTTTTCGTAGTAGCATAAATTTCGTAAATTATTTAATATTTGGAATAATGTTTAAGTTTGCTAACAACCATTTTTCGTAGTAGCATAAATTTCGTAAAATATTCAATTTTTGGAATAAAGTTTGAGTTTGCTAACAACCATTTTTCGTAGTAGCATAAATTTCGTAAAATATTCAATTTTTGGAATAAAGTTTAAGTTTGCTAACAACCATTTTTCGTAGAAGCAGAAATTTCGTAAATTATTGAATTTTTGGAATAATGTTCAAGTTTGCTAACAACCATTTTTCGTAGTAGCCGAAATTGCGTAAATTATTTAATATTTAGAATAATGTTCAAGTTTGCTAACAACCATTTTTCGTAGTAGCAGAAATTTCGTAAAATATTTAATTTCTGGAATAATGTTTAAGTTTGCTAACAACCATTTTTCGTAGTAGCATAAATTTCGTAAATTATTTAATATTTGGAATAATGTTTAAGTTTGCTAACAACCATTTTTCGTAGTAGCATAAATTTCGTAAAATATTTAATTTTTGGAATAAAGTTTAAGTTTGCTAACAACCATTTTTCGTAGAAGCAGAAATTTCGTAAATTATTGAATTTTTGGAATAATGTTCAAGTTTGCTAACAACCATTTTTCGTAGGAGCAGAAATTTCGTAAATTATTTAATATTTGGAATAATGTTCAAGTTTGCTAACAACCATTTTTCGTAGTAGCAGAAATTTCGTAAATTATTGAATTTTTGGAATAATGTTCAAGTTTGCTAACAACCATTTTTCGTAGTAGCATAAATTTCGTAAAATATTCAATTTTTGGAACAAAGTTTAAGTTTGCTAACAACCATATTTCGTAGTAGCCGAAATTTCGTAAATTATTGACTTTTTGGAATAAAGTTTAAGTTTGCTAACAACCATTTTTCGTAGGAGCAGAAATTTCGTAAATTATTTAATATTTGGAATAATGGTCAAGTTTGCTAACAACCATTTTTCGTAGTAGCAGAAATTTCGTAAAATATTCAATTTTTGGAATAAAGTTTAAGTTTGCTAACAACCATATTTCGTAGTAGCCGAAATTTCGTAAATTATTGACTTTTTGGAATAAAGTTTAAGTTTGCTAACAACCATTTTTCGTAGGAGCAGAAATTTCGTAAATTATTTAATATTTGGAATAATGGTCAAGTTTGCTAACAACCATTTTTCGTAGTAGCATAAATTTCGTAAAATATTCAATTTTTGGAATAAAGTTTAAGTTTGCTAACAACCATTTTTCGTAGTAGCATAAATTTCGTAAATTATTTAATATTTGGAATAATGTTTAAGTTTGCTAACAACCATTTTTCGTAGTAGCATAAATTTCGTAAAATATTCAATTTTTGGAATAAAGTTTGAGTTTGCTAACAACCATTTTTCGTAGTAGCATAAATTTCGTAAATTATTTAATATTTGGAATAATGTTTAAGTTTGCTAACAACCATTTTTCGTAGTAGCATAAATTTCGTAAATTATTGAACTTTTGGAATAAAGTTTAAGTTTGCTAACAACCATTTTTCGTAGTAGCATAAATTTCGTAAAATATTCAATTTTTGGAATAAAGTTTAAGTTTGCTAACAACCATTTTTCGTAGTAGCATAAATTTCGTAAATTATTTAATATTTGGAATAATGTTTAAGTTTGCTAACAACCATTTTTCGTAGTAGCATAAATTTCGTAAAATATTCAATTTTTGGAATAAAGTTTGAGTTTGCTAACAACCATTTTTCGTAGTAGCATAAATTTCGTAAAATATTCAATTTTTGGAATAAAGTTTAAGTTTGCTAACAACCATTTTTCGTAGAAGCAGAAATTTCGTAAATTATTGAATTTTTGGAATAATGTTCAAGTTTGCTAACAACCATTTTTCGTAGTAGCCGAAATTGCGTAAATTATTTAATATTTAGAATAATGTTCAAGTTTGCTAACAACCATTTTTCGTAGTAGCAGAAATTTCGTAAAATATTTAATTTCTGGAATAATGTTTAAGTTTGCTAACAACCATTTTTCGTAGTAGCATAAATTTCGTAAATTATTTAATATTTGGAATAATGTTTAAGTTTGCTAACAACCATTTTTCGTAGTAGCATAAATTTCGTAAAATATTTAATTTTTGGAATAAAGTTTAAGTTTGCTAACAACCATTTTTCGTAGAAGCAGAAATTTCGTAAATTATTGAATTTTTGGAATAATGTTCAAGTTTGCTAACAACCATTTTTCGTAGTAGCATAAATTTCGTAAAATATTCAATTTTTGGAATAAAGTTTGAGTTTGCTAACAACCATTTTTCGTAGTAGCATAAATTTCGTAAATTATTTAATATTTGGAATAATGTTTATGTTTGCTAACAACCATTTTTCGTAGTAGCATAAATTTCGTAAATTATTGAACTTTTGGAATAAAGTTTAAGTTTGCTAACAACCATTTTTCGTAGTAGCATAAATTTCGTAAAATATTCAATTTTTGGAATAAAGTTAAAGTTTGCTAACAACCATTTTTCGTAGTAGCATAAATTTCGTAAATTATTTAATATTTGGAATAATGTTTAAGTTTGCTAACAACCATTTTTCGTAGTAGCATAAATTTCGTAAAATATTCAATTTTTGGAATAAAGTTTGAGTTTGCTAACAACCATTTTTCGTAGTAGCATAAATTTCGTAAAATATTCAATTTTTGGAATAAAGTTTAAGTTTGCTAACAACCATTTTTCGTAGAAGCAGAAATTTCGTAAATTATTGAATTTTTGGAATAATGTTCAAGTTTGCTAACAACCATTTTTCGTAGTAGCAGAAATTTCGTAAAATATTTAATTTCTGGAATAATGTTTAAGTTTGCTAACAACCATTTTTCGTAGTAGCATAAATTTCGTAAATTATTTAATATTTGGAATAATGTTTAAGTTTGCTAACAACCATTTTTCGTAGTAGCATAAATTTCGTAAAATATTCAATTTTTGGAATAAAGTTTAAGTTTGCTAACAACCATTTTTCGTAGAAGCAGAAATTTCGTAAATTATTGAATTTTTGGAATAATGTTCAAGTTTGCTAACAACCATTTTTCGTAGTAGCATAAATTTCGTAAAATATTCAATTTTTGGAATAAAGTTTAAGTTTGCTAACAACCATTTTTCGTAGAAGCAGAAATTTCGTAAAATATTTAATTTTTGGAATAATGTTTAAGTTTGCTAACAACCATTTTTCGTAGTAGCATAAATTTCGTAAATTATTTAATATTTGGAATAATGTTTAAGTTTGCTAACAACCATTTTTCGTAGTAGCATAAATTTCGTAAAATATTCAATTTTTGGAATAAAGTTTAAGTTTGCTAACAACCATTTTTCGTAGAAGCAGAAATTTCGTAAATTATTGAATTTTTGGAATAATGTTCAAGTTTGCTAACAACCATTTTTCGTAGTAGCAGAAATTTCGTAAATTATTGAATTTTTGGAATAAAGTTTAAGTTTGCTAACAACCATTTTTCGTAGGAGCAGAAATTTCGTAAATTATTTAATATTTGGAATAATGTTCAAGTTTGCTAACAACCATTTTTCGTAGTAGCTGAAATTTCGTAAAATATTTAATTTCTGGAATAATGTTTAAGTTTGCTAACAACCATTTTTCGTAGTAGCATAAATTTCGTAAATTATTTAATATTTGGAATAATGTTTAAGTTTGCTAACAACCATTTTTCGTAGTAGCATAAATTTCGTAAAATATTCAATTTTTGGAATAAAGTTTAAGTTTGCTAACAACCATTTTTCGTAGAAGCAGAAATTTCGTAAATTATTGAATTTTTGGAATAATGTTCAAGTTTGCTAACAACCATTTTTCGTAGTAGCCGAAATTGCGTAAATTATTTAATATTTAGAATAATGTTCAAGTTTGCTAACAACCATTTTTCGTAGGAGCAGAAATTTCGTAAATTATTTAATATTTAGAATAATGTTCAAGTTTGCTAACAATCATTTTTCATAGTACCATAAATCGACCACGGCGCATATATCGACAGCCCTGCAGTTTTTAAATTGCAAATTATTGAATTATTGGAATAATGTTCAAGTTTGCTAACAATCATTTTTCGTAGTATATATATTTTATTCAACTAATTTTCAAATACGCTACAAATACATTTCGTAAAAGAAGAAAAAGACCCGAGGACATCAGTACGCACACATTTGTGAAAAGTAAAAAGTGAAAAGTAAAAAGTAAAAAGTGAAAAGTAAAAAGTGAAAAGTGAAAACTTATTTTATCGGCTATTAATATATAGATATTTTACTGTTCCAAAGATTCATAGCAAAATTGAATATTTAAGACAAATTAAATACGTAAGATTTTAAAGTATTTTACATATGTGTTTTATGTAGGGCAAAATGTGTTTTTTTTTTTAATACAATACCATTTCACCAAGAATTGGCAGTGAACATTTTAATTTATTAATATGAATATAAATATACGTAGTTAAAAGTAATTATTTTGCCCAATCAGATTGTGTATATCCTAATTAATATATTTCAGATACCGAGTGCCATAGTATATTAACTATTTGATAAAATGTAAAGAAAAACCAGACGTTTTTAATTAATTGGAGTCCAAAAGCGGTCTAAAAAGGTCACAATTTAACCTTCGCTTATTCTCAAAGGCTGAATTTTGGGTTCATTTAATATATAACTGGGGTAGTAGGCAGAGCGGAAAATATGCGAAAGAAAAAGGTAGGCAGAAATGGATGGACCAATTAGTAGCATCTTTTTCCTCCAGGTAGCACATAATAATTCAAAATACCGGAAAGATAAATCTCAGTATACGTAACTCTAATCTATTCTTAACGTAAGTATATTTTTTTCAAAACGAACGTAATATTTTTTCTTGTTGAAATAAGTATTTTTTTAAACCGTATTCAATCAATGTTTTAATTGTCATTTTCTCGATATCTCATATCGAATAGTTCTGCCGAGGGCATAAAGCTATCAACTTAATTGGAAAAAAAACATAGAACTAAAATATGTTACATAGCTATTTTTGACCTTCGTATAATATTTCATACGGACCCATTACAGGTAAAGTGAGCCAAGTGGTATTTTAGAAATAAATAAGTTATTTGCGTTGTAATATTTTAAACGTCTTAAAGTATCGTAAAAGTGAAGTGACCTCAGTTAATACACATAACAATAGTGTTATCTCTGTAAAATAAAATATCCAATCCACCAAAACTCCATGTAAAGATGTGATTGTACTTTGAAAAAAGTTTTACCATTTTACTAGTTGGCTCACTTCACCTCTCGAGGGATAATATAATATTTGATTGGTAACATAAATTAAATTTGATAAACTATTTCTTCCACAGGTTGTGTAACACGTGCTTTGCCCAAGGGTGTGGAGTCGAGTAAAAAAGAAGTCGACTTTTTTATCAAAAAAAATCTAAAAATAAAAATGTTTTTAAATTTAAACAAAAGGTAATAAAAAAATACTATAAATCTTCTTATGAATTCAACGAAATTGTCACTGGAATTTGGAATTTATTTTGCCCTCAAGACCTAAACACAATAATATCTACACACTGTAGTAGTATCAATTAGTTCTTTAAACTGTTGTAAGTTTTAAGTACATATATAATATAATATGAATTAAAAATTATGGATAGGGGAAGAAATTACGCAATTTTACTTTATTACAACTTCAAATAAAATATTAACATTTACTGTAATACTATGTTGCAAAATAAGAACAATTTCAATTGAATAGCAGCGTCAAATTCAAAGTAGTTTCAGAACTGATTTTTATAACAATTTTCACATCTGCAACATTACGGCGGACAGTAAAATTGTAATCAGCTTTTATACTCGAAGCCACTTTATGTAATGGCAAATAAGTTTTACTATTAGAAATTTTCAAATGGAGAGATAACGCGTTGCATACAAAGTGTAGATGTATGCAAAGAATTATTACATTATATTTTTACAAACATATGCTATCTTATCTATATTAATAGGGCCCATGCAATACGGAACAGAGGTCTCGGGACATGATCCTGAAAATCTAAGTAATGTCTCAGGAAATATGATTCAGAACATGTTCTTGAACACATGAGGGGTCACAGATTAGTCACCCTTTGAGGTTATGTTGGTTAGAGTTGCGTCCCAACGAACGTTATTTGATTTTATTGGATTCAAACAATGCGATTAAAGTTTATTACTAATATTAATAAGCTTTCTATGATGAAAATAAAATTATTTTACCAACCACGATGACAGCTTATGTTTATAACATCTATGGTATTATCTATAATTCCAATATAACTTATTATTGTCTATGGTGTCTATTTTGACAGATGTCACATAGGAAGACATTTCAAAGTTAAAAATAGATCTATAAAATGACGCCTGATGAGTTGATATCGACGAGTATTCAGTTTTTATAATTACAATTAGATGTATCCCACAATACGTCATAGCTTTATGCGGTACGGTTATGATGAAATATACTTTGAAAGTTCGTCTATAGCTGCAGGTGCATGCATGTTCCGCGAGTTCCCCGTTTGTGCTCGATCTCAGAGCGTGAGCATGGGAACCTGTCTCGGGTCCAATGTTCCCTCTAATTAAGGTTATGTGCACAAAAATTGTTGGCTGTGCAAATTTGACAAGAAATCAAAAGACTTGTGCGCCACATAACGGTTTTTAGATTTACTAAACGAAAAGGTTGATTTTCAAAGATGATAATAATTAACAACACTATTTCATGTCAATTAATCTATTCTGGTGATGATATAGCTGATGTTATTTTTGTGCGCTCTGTTGTAATGTATGTGCGCGCACGCTGCGAGCTGTGTGCGCGCGCACACGCGCACAGCTTAGAGGGAACACTGCTCGGGTCACATAAAATGTTCCTCGATCCAGCGTGAACACGTGAATTTTGTGTTATTGGACATGTTCTGAAACCATTTGTTCCTTAATGTATAGTCGGCATAAGGGTAACGGGAGCATTTGAGATTTATGATGATAGCGGTAAAATAATTTTATACTTTTATGTACTACAGCTATTATATTATTATAACTAAGATACCAGAAGGTGAAATTAAACTTTTTTCGTAAAGCAACTTTTATATACGATTTCCAAAACAAAATTATAAAAAAATACCATTCAGATTAAATTTGGCTTTTTCACTGTAAACATTTTGTAGCGGTGCGTGAAAATAGCTACTCGGGTGTATGTATATACACTCGCGTAAATAGGTTTAAAACCCCCTGATATAAGAGGTTATGGGTTCTTTTATATCAAAGATAAAGTGATTTAAACGTTCAATTAAAGAACGTCACGGCATACTATTGTAAAAATTGTATATTTAATATAAAAATTCTGACATAATAAAATAAGATATTATAATAGTTGCCAATAAAAACAATAAATAAAAAAAAAATATTTCAATTAAGAAATGAAGCATTATAAAAATAAGGTATATAAATAAAGTCGATTACACAATCTTGGTTCGTAATGTAATTCATAAATTATATATTTTGTTTGGTATTATTATATTTATATAAACAAATGTTATTTCATATAAATGTTTATTTTTGAAATTAGCGTTATTGATGTTGTTGTTATTATGACATTGAACATTGAAAACAGAAAATGAAATTCAGATTGATAGCATAGAAATTAATATACTGATTAGCATAATATTGAGAGAATAAAATAGATATTTCGAAATTGAACAAGTTTATAAGCATGTATCACTTACTAACAACAATAGTGGGCGCGAAATGGCATTTTCGTCTGCTGTTACTGCGTTAAAAAATATTTCGCATGCTTAGTAACAAACTAAAATGTAAATTTTTGGAGACAATAATTGTTTGAAAATTAAGTAAAAATGTGTAACAATCAACATTATTCTTACCAATCCTTGTCCCCAAAAATGTACGTTTCAGTAAAATTGACAGACACATTAAAACAGAGACGATCTTTAATAGATACGCTTGAATGTTTCAAAGCATACGATTTATCGAAAGGTCAGATTGATCTTTGAATACATCTATAAATTGAGTCGTCGGGAAGTGAAGTGAGCCAATTAGTAAAATGATAAAACTTTTTTCATGGACTTTTAAGTACAATCACGTCTTTACTTGGTGTTTTGGTGGATTACATATTTTCATTTTAGACTTTTGCAGTGTGCATTATTGATCTCACTTTACTATTATGATAATTTAAAATTTATAGAATATTATTACGCATCCAACTCATGTTTTCATAAACTAACAATTGGCTCCCTTCACCTCTAAAAGGCTCAATTAAACTAAAAGATATAGTTTTTAACATGTGGATTTAAGCTGAACTTGCACTTAAAGAATACCTGGAGATGCCAAAAAGTTATTCCGGGTCAAAAGGTTGACTGACAAAACATTTGGAAATGTACAAAATTTTAACGATTTAAAATTGATATTGTTATTTTGAACTATTCAATGTCATATAAACCATAATTCCTCAACCTTTTTGGGTCCCTGGCCCCCGTACCCAATAACAAATAAGTTCTTCGAGACTCGGGGATTGAAAGATTTCAAACAAGGAATTTACGGAATTAATTCCCAAAATGGAAAGACGCAAGACCTTTATTTTTTTAGCTCTTCCCAAAATGTCCAATTTTTTAAAAACCCAGGAATTCACTAATTTCCCAAAATGAAAAGAAGCATTTTTTAGCTCTTATCGGAGTTCGAAAACATTTTGTAGCTGCCCGATTTTCAAAACCAGAGAATTTATGGATATTTGCCCGTGGTCCCCCAAAACTGTGCTGTGGCTCCCCTAATATTATTTTTTCTCTGTGGCCCCCTTGGAACATGCTGTCACCCCCAATTGAGTAACCGTGATATGAACCATTTCAGTGGTGTTTCATAGCCATATAAAGCGATGGCGGTAGAATAAAGTACATTGTCTCCTGAAAATCCTTACTTTTTGATATACCAGGTTGTGGAACATTCCCGACGGTATGCTCCACATCAAGAGCGGACATGTAATAAAAATAATAATTATACAATGAAAGAAATAGTTAAATGCACAGTTGTGATATTTTCAAAAAGCTCGTTTGCAGGTTGAATGTATAAATAATTAAAAAATAGAACCGATTTCGCTTAATCAAACCAATTTAAATTTTATTGTTATATAAGCTAATTATTTTAAAAAGTGTTTTAAGCTTCATATTATATTAACAAGGCAGTAGCACCCGAAAAGTGTAATGTTGTTTAACTCAAAGCAAATGTAGAAATATTCAGTTACTTTGATTAGGAGTATTGGCTTGAAGTAGGCATCCGAAAATATTCCTGAATAATAATGCGAACCGAGGACGGTGGGTGCTGAAAGTGCGAATATTGAAATGCAATGCAAATTCAAAAATAATTTCAAAGCACTCAGGTTTTACGACCGCTCTTGAAGTACGGTTGTATATTTTAACCATTTCGAGTCCTGGACCAGACTCATAATAATAATAATATATTTATATTAATAATAACATTTGAAATACTTTGAAGATTTCAATTTATGGATTTTGAATTCCATCAAACAATGATTTCCTTTAACCGATTCCCGAGACATTCGTTATAATATTAAATCTAATCTAAGACAAAATATTATAATATGCTTTCCTATTAAATTTTAAATCTGTTGACGTTTTCATGAAAACGGTTATATAAATTTTTAATCTATCAAGTTTCGCATTTCTTTGCAGAAAGTCACTAATTACTAATTGTTTTGGTTTTTAATATTAATAATTTCTCAGAATATTCATTGAGCTTGCATTTATCTTGGCACAACTCTATTATAATAAGGTGAAGAATATCAATGAATTTTAATTCTACAAACAAATATTTTATATATAATCGGTTCACATCTTCGTCAGAACTAATAGTTTTGACGTAATTATAAAAATGAAATACATTGATATTTTTTAACCTTATTAAGTTGTAAGTACCCACTGGAAAGTAATGTGAACAAAATTTAATGATCAGCATTGAAATTAGAAAAACCTCACCTAACAACACAACAAATAATCTTTTTCCTGATCGTGTATTGTTGCATTTTTTTTAAACCATGTTCGCTCCCAATGTAGAGCATATGGACTCCCAATGGAGTTTATCTCAACAGAAGTGTTTCTACGAGAACTGCTTGTTACTCAGTTGCTCAACCTCTCTTTTTTCAAAGAGAGTAGGGATAGAAGAATAGGGCTAGGACAGGATTAGTGGTAAGCTAATCGCTCTCGGTACGCCCCGTTCATAGGATAGGATGGGTGAAAGGGGGGAATTCAAGACGTCACATACATCCATGCCTTTGAACAGAAATTCATAAATCGATTGAAAAATCAATTTATAAAAACTGTCCGTACCGGGATTTGAACCCGGGCCCTCCGTAGCCGAAGCCAACAACGTTAACCACTCGACCACACAGGGGAATTTGGGGCATTGTTGCATACTGACCACAAACAAAAAAATCATTGCTTTAATATTAAATATGGTAGTACAAAATACGATGAAAAAATATCTTTTTTTATCGACCTATATATTTGTGCTGATGTTTTAATTCACTCCCATTTAATTAAATGGTTCGTCAACTACTATTCCCATAATAATATCCCTATTATGTCCAAGACCAAAACACATCAATGGACGGATTTTTAACCAGTTATGATACAATCAACTTGTACTATTATGTTATATTTAAATAATCTATAATGTTTCACACTGAGAAAAGATAAAGGTTAAAACAATGTGTTATTACGTTTTAAACGTATAAACAAAGCACAGCCAATGAGATCTTGTCATCAGCTACGTTAGGAAAATGTATTTATAAATAACTTTGCCTTTATGGGATACCATTCATTGAAGGGTTCGCCATTATTTTCAATAACATTTCTCTCAATAATTGGCACGATTACAGCTGTGATGCATTTATGGGTGCACGACTTCAAATGCGAGGGGTCAATCAGTCAATGAAACCAAAGTGTTTCAGACAAAATCGATTGTAGGAGTTAATGGTAACATGAAGTAGTGCTGGAAATATGTGTTTCTATACTAAACTAAAAAAAGAAACATTTCAATTCAAGTAGCTTAATATAAGCTATACAACTATTTCCAATGAGATTTACCGTTCCTAATAAAAGTAATCAATTTGTAATTAGTACTTTAAGTGTGTTCACTGTCAATATTTAGTGAAAAGGCATAATGTTAAGAAAAACACAATATTCCTTTGTAATTATTTTCACTGTTATTTACCAATATCAGAACCGGTTTCACTCACGGTGAGCATTATTAACTGATAAGAAATATAATTACACAGTGTTATTTATACAAAACTTTTTATTTCTCCCTCTATTTTTGTACACCTTTTTATTTCAATTTGTTTTGTATCAATAACACTGTTAAATTCTATTTCTTATCAGTTGATAATGCTCGTCATGAGCGAAAACGGTCCTAATCTTGGTAAACAAAATTAGAAATAAGTACAGAAGAATATTGTGTTTTTCTTAAATGTAATTAGTACTTTCAATGTTTTTATCTTGCTTCCTCCATGTGTCCAGTAGAAAAGAAAAAAAATCCCGGACGTTCATTATTTAACTTATAATTTAAGAATTATAATCATTTTTTTTTTGTTAAAATTGCGATATTCTGTCTGTTGATGCTTTTTAAGAAGTGAAATACATGCAATATCAAATATGAATCGTTCAAAATCGTTGTAAACATCCATAATTATTGTCACTTACAACCCGGTTTTCACTTTTTGGAAGTCTTTGTTAGTCAAAGATCATTCATGCATTTGAATGTCTTTATTTATCGAAAAGAGAAATGCATGTCGCTATGCACACAGCTTACAGGAGTGTAAAATGTTAAATTAAAATGAATGACTGAAATTGTATTAACATGTACCACTTTGGTACAATGATTTAAATTTCTCTTAATCATTTAATAACACTAATTGAAACATGTTTTTAAATACAATCTAAATGCATTTGACATTGTTGTAAAGCAGGATACGCCCAGTATTAAGTGGTTTTAATCCGTAGCTTGTGCTGACGGGTAAAACGTTAAGGAATCATTGGAAGAAAGATATTAGGAAGTGTGTGATTTCTCGGCCATCTAGAATTTCTCACGGTGATTCGCGGAGCCTATGCGCTTCTGATTGTTGTACACCAGGCATGGGCAACCTTTCCGAGGTCTTGGGCCAAATTATCATTCTGTCTCCGAGTCAAGGGCCGGACCAAATTATTACATAATAAAGTAGTATTCAATTAAAAAAAACACGTTGCTACTTCTTATGTACGCTCCCAATGTGAAACATATGTATTCCAAATGGAGTTCATCTCGACAGAAGTGTTTCTACGAGAAATTTTTGTTACTCAATTGCTCAACCTCTCTTTTTCCAAAGAGAGTAGAAATAGAAGGAATAGGCTAGGTGAAGACTAGTGGTTAGCTAACCGCCCTCGATACGCCTCGTTCATAGGAGAAGATGGGAGGAATTCAAGACATCACAAACATCCATGCCTTTGAACATAAATTCATAAATCGATTGAAAAATCAATTTATCAAACTGTCCGTACTGGGATTCATACCCGTGATCTCCGTAGCAGTAGTCATCGATGTTGACCACTCGACCACACAGGCGGCAAATCTGTGAAGATTGGCCTCGAACTTGAGTTACGAGACTAGGAATATTGGCTCACTGGAACTATTAATTTCTTTCTATATTACTTCACCGAGAGTAATCAGGGCCGGACAAAATAGCTCGGCGGGCCGGTGGTTGCCCATATATGTTATACACTAACAAGTATAACAATAACAGAAACACGTGATATTTTACTCATCCAATATAGAGTGGACGACTTTGAACTTGTTTTAATTAGTACGTTGGTGGAAGTCAATTGAAATTAAAATTGTAAATAAGAATGAGTCGCTCATACAACGGAATTGAATCGAATAAAATATATACAGTGGAACCTCTCATAACGGGTTTAATTCGTTCCAGAGTCTTACTCGTTATGTGAAACACTCGTTATGCGAAACAATTTTTCCCATATAAAACAATGTAAAATACAATAATGCGTTCCATGCCGAAAATAAAATATTTTTTTTATATATTTAACGTTTATTAAAATAAAATTACATACCTATAAATTGTAAGCGTAACAACCTGGAATGCGATTTAGATTTGCAAAAACACAATAAAAAAATCGATTAGTTTATTAGTATGAATTTATGAAAAATAATTAATTCTTTTTTTACTAGAAAGCTGTCTAGAGACATTCGTTTTTGCCGACGCTTCAAAATTTGGTCAAAATGTGACACAGCATTGTCATTGAATAAATTTGTAAAACGCATAGCCACCTCCTTATTAGGGTGATGCTTCTCAATTTACGATGCAACCTTTTCCCATGCTTTTAAAATTTCTCTTATTGCGTCAGAAGATTGTTGATCTGCTACTTCCTCCTTCTCCACTAAAAAACTCTCCTCGATGACTTCTTGCTGTGAAAAACAATGTTACTCCATAAGCTCTTCGGTGGTCAGCTCTTGACTGTACTCTTCTACAAGCTATCGTTGTCATCCACCCAGTTCCATAGTATTAGAGTGGACACTCACAGGTGAGTGACGTGAAGATGGGGCTTTCTCTTTCTGCGTCACTCGTTATGCGAAATTTTGCTCGTTAAGGGAGCATTTTTTCCACAATTTGTTTTGCTCGCTATGCAAATTACTCTTTATACGAAGTGATCGTTATGAGAGATTCCACTGCATTCGTATAGTTCAAAAATTTTGAGATGCGTTCAGTTTGGATAAAGTCAGTAAGAAATTTAAGCTTGGCAAGTCAATGAAAACTAACAAAATTTACCGCCAAAAAAACATTCAATGATAACGTCGGTTTAAAACGGTGTAAGATTAAATACATAACAAATTTTAATTAACTAAGGGTCAAAAATAAAATTGTCGGTTTCATGGCACAGCGGTCAACGTTGTTAGCTCAAGGGTTCGATTCCCAGTACGAACAGCATGTTTTATGCATCGTTTTTGCGGTTTCTATTTGAAGGCATGGGTGCACTACTCTTGTCCTAGCCCTATTCTTATATCCCTACTGCTCTATCAATAAAAACAAAATATTTCTTTGTAATTATTTCCACTTTTATTTATCAAGATCAGGGCCGATTTCACTTATGGTGAGCATTATCAACTGACGAAAAATAGATTTTAGCAGTTCTATTTATACAAAAACAAATTGAAATAAAAATGTGTAGTAAACAATTTACAAATTATATATATATATAAATAAGTGACTCTAAACTAACACAAATTAAAGTTTTTAACCACTCTAACTTGTAATTACTAAAATTGCACTGTTAATTATATTATATTTATTATTAGTTGATAATGCTCGCCATTAGTGAAATCGGTCCTCATCTTGGTAAATAAAAGTGGAAATAAGTACAAAGGAATATTTTATTTTTATTAATATAATGACTTTCCACCAAGTATTGGCAGTAAACACCTTAAAAATTACTCTAGTCAACTCTTAGAATTTTTTTTTTGAAGTACCTACATAAGAAGGATGTATGCTTCAAATTGGTAGCAGCAATGAATTAAATAATTTTTATTTATATACATACGGTCACGGAAAAGGTAGTCGGTTATTCGCAATCGCTACGCCCATTTTAAGGGTCAGATTGCATTTATTTCCTCATATCAATGACTCAAATTAATAAATTTGCACTGTGTATTAAGCTTGGTGACACCGTGACCAAACAGGATGAAGCTGATCATTACGTTAGCTTCATAATATCGTCAACAATATATGACATCAAACTTGGATGACCTTTTAAGACTTTAGTGGCCAATGATTTATAATACACTTATCATACCGTCGTTATGTACGCTTGGATAAGAGATGTTTTGGAATAAAAATGACCCAAATCGCTTACTTCCACTTCAACCAGGTGACCTTCTCGATTATGCCAGGTACCTTACATGGGTTGCGGCTCCACTCGCGATTTTTTTGTTGTCGCGTTGAATATAACACGCTCAATGGATGTTGAATCTAGTTGGGGTTTATGAGAAGGCAGATAAGTGAGGGCCATTTTTCCGAGCCACGTAGAAGAACTGGCAAGGTGTTATGGTTGAAAATTTTTTAAGGCTAACGCAGGAGACTTCTGAATCTCGTCCAAAACAAAAATATTCTACGTTTGAATAATATAAATATTTTATTGTACATTTTTTTGAAAAATAACTTTCCTTATAATAAATAGCGTCCTTTTATTGGCGTATTACATTAGTAATTTTGTTGAGTCATGACCTCTCTAAAAAGTCCCGTTTTAAGGATCGAAAAAGGCAGTCGCTAACCTTTCGGTCTTCATGCACCACTGAATTTAGTTTTGAATCCTGCAGATATATTCGTCGCCCGCTCTGGTATAGTTGGTTAGAGCTTGCTCTATCGATCAGGTGGGTCTGGGTTCGATTCCCGGTAATGTCAATGTCAAATTGGACTATTTCAATTTTAATTTGAGATCTAAGACATGGGTGTTTGTGAAGTTAATTCTCCTTGAGTTAATCTCATGTGACTTTAATGTACGTAAGCTGTAATGTCAAATATATTTTTGAAAATAAAAAAATAATCAATTAACAAAATGATTTTTTTTGACAGTTAAATGGTGATTGTAATACTACACTCATACATAAATTTAAGTCGTTCAAATTTTGTACATTCTCACATGTTTTGTGACTAACGACCCGAGTTTCGCCTTTCGGAATTTTCAGACGTTTAAGTGCACGGATGAACTTGAACTGATGTTTGTTAAATAAGTGTATCGTGTATATATAATAAATACATTTGTTTATCACTAACTTAAAAGCAATTAATGGCGATAAGTGTTCAATTTATTAATGATTTGATTTTAATGACGATCAATTAGTTGGAGGAATAATCATTTGAGTAGTAACAATCTCTGTAGGTCTTTGAAGTTATATGTGATTATCAATGTACAAAATGTTTGTAACTCTGCTGCTTAAGCTCCCATTTTCAAAAAGATTAAAAATGATAGAAGGTTAGGGCTAAAACAAGACTCGTGGTTAGTTAATCTCCCTCGCTACACCTTGTTATTTAAGGGTTGGAAAGATGAAAGGGAAGATTAAAACAGCACAAATTGATCGATCAAAAATATTATTGGTATTGAACCCATGAGATCCGTTACGAAAGCACAATGTCGCTGACCGTTGCACCACATACCAGGTGAATAAATCAAATAATTGGTCTATAATATTCAATTCTCTGTCCAAAAAAGGATAATATTACTTAATATCTCTGTTTGTAAAACATTTTTGTATTAATGTTTTATTTGTGGTGTGTAAAATTGGTGTACCGTGGGAGACGAAAGGTTGCGGAGTACTGATATATACTGGAAAATCCAAATTCTGAAGGTTGAAATTTTTTGTAATTCGTAACCTTAATTCAACTCTTAGCATATCTAGATTGGAACTGTATTCATATTGCCAAAAGCACAGATCGAAGATCTTATTTGAATACGAAAATTCTGAGCGTCGGGCGTAAGAAGTTTTTAACTGTTATCTTCTCCGTCGTGTCTAACATTCAGTTTTAAATATAATATGGTATACGTAGGATGGCGGAAAATTTCATTTCTACATAATATTCAGACAACATTATCACTCCGATTTTTCGAAGAATTATTTCTAGTACACAATTGTTCTGGTTTTACGAGACATACTTAAATACTTACCATTTATACTTTAAAAAGCTTTAGTTAGTTTAGTTTATCTTTTAAATGTTTTAATTATTAATTAACAGTTTTTTTATAAAGCTGTTGTATCTGTTATAATCCACATTGGTCGAATGATTAAAATCAAGTGTCATAGTATATGCTTATTGTTAATATATTCTTGACTTGACACTAATCACCTTTTGTTTAGTAAAACTATCATTGCAAATTGGTTTGTTATATATAGAGGTAAATAATGGATTAAAAAATCACGAAGAAATTAAAAAACTGCACCAAAATGCCCCCAATACTAACATATGTTATATGAATTTGGAAAACAATCATGAAACTATAAAGTATTAGATAACATATCTACATCAGCTATTTATCAGTATTTTTCTTGTCTTGAACGTATCTTCATTTGATTTGCAATACCGCGTTAGCAACAGTTTAACTAGTATATTTTTTTAATGAATTTTTGATGCTAAAACTGTTTTCCAGTGAAATATATTTATTTATTTATTTTAAATTAAGTGTTTTATATTACTTGTAATACCAATAAAATAATATTTCATTTAAGAACATAAGTATATTTTTCTCTGTTTGCAACAATTTGTGTTGAATTTCAAATAGTTAACTTGACACAGGGTTGTGAGAATCCTCTCGTATCCGTTCTAAATATTTAGATTTTGCTTAATATTCTGACGAGCTTTACCAAATGAGTTGCTTTGTATCACGTTTATTTAGAATTTACATAGTTCACGTACCATAATCGAGAGTGTACAAAAGATTTAAATATTATACTAACTTTTATATTAACTATGAACTATTTTTCACAAAGTAATGTGTGTCTAAACGTGATGTTATATAAACAGTGACAGAATTTAAATGTCAGCTGATAGCGGTACAATATTAAACAGCAAGTTAACCTACTAGCGAAAATCAAACTCGAGCCATGTCACGCGAAGGTTGGACTCATAATTGCCTTTTTTGCAATTCGCAAATGCTCTTCTTAACAAAGAGCGTAATTAGAAAATATATTCAAGATCGTGTGTATATATGTCACACTTCTTAATGGCCTGCAGAAGACGACGATTTGTTCCGCGTTTTGGCATTTGCTTAGGAGTATAATCACGAACCAATTCTGCCGCCGTGTGTCTACAAAGAAAATAATTCAGATTTTTAAATTTGAGTAAAGTCAAGTCAGCATTGAAAAAAAAAATTTACTCCACTTCATATATGGACACAACTAAATATGTATATCAATTAGGTAATAACAGAAATCAGGTGGTTGGGAAAAGTCGACGTGTTTTTTTTAATCTACAGGCGGCCATGTATTCCAAACTTCTAGTTTTTAAGCTTCTTCCAGTTTTTCCGATATAGAAATTTGTACAACAAAAGCATTGCAGCCTATAAATCCCGATGGGTTAATCCATGTCTCCAGCAATGAATTTAAACTTAGTGATACATTTATTTCTTATATAAACACGATACATTGATTTACTAAACGTCAGTTTAAGTTCATACACGCACTTGAACGTCTGAAGATGCCGAAAGACGAAACCCAGGTCATTAGTGACAAAACTTGTGTGAATGTAAATAATTTGAACGATTCTCATTCGATATTTCTTATCAAATAGTCGTATAAAAATATGCATATAATGAGCATAATTTCTACTTCCGTCAAGCATTGTTCTTTTACGTTTTAATAAGCTAATCTTGATCGAATACTCCTGTCAAATAAGTCCGGCTGCAGAAAAAGCCATCTCGGATTGTTGGACGAATAGTCATCAAAAAGCTTTGCTTGCCGTAATATATTGTTATACCATTATAAAGTAATTTTGCTTTTTTTTGGATTTTTTTGTTGCATGATAATTGTAATGTCAATATTTTTTAGAAATTCACTCTCTTATTTAAATAAAATTTATGATTGTTTATAAAATTTTATGTTTGTATCAATTACTGTATGCAAAGTGAAATGTATTCAGACGAATTAAAATTTAAATCATATTTAAAATGTTTATTTAAAACTAGTATTTCCGACTTGACTCTAGAGAACGTCGAAGATCTTTTCTTCGACATAATTAATAGCGTAGCAAAAAATGATCGCTTTTTCGTCCAAGAAATGACTGTGTTTATTTGTTAAAAAAAACTTCTGTAAACCTAACAGACATAATGAAAGATTCCGAGAAATTAGACTGCCACATAATCAATGAATATTATGCTCGTTAAAAGTTTGCATACATTAAACACTTACATTTCCATAAACAAACACAGCGATGATCACTTAAATTACTAGAGCATATGCGCACAAGTTGAAGAGTGACGGATACCTCATGCTGAGATGAAACACACGTCACCGATAGAATTTAGTCTATCACCGATCAAACATGATATAGAAAAAACTAGATTTACTAGGCTACATAAAATAGTAATAATATATCGACTATTATAAGCTGTCCGCTAAGTGAGGGCGCCAGTGTCACGGGGGTAATATTGTCATGCTACTTAGCATGTCATGGCCACCACGCAATCTGCAATGTTATTGATTGAAATTATCAAATATGTTTTGAGAATTGCCGTTTTCACAGAAATTTCTCACAAATTCAAAACATTTGATATTGCTTATCGAATATATTCCCCAATTTAATTTACAGAATCAAAATTCATGGCACTGGTGAATTTAATATTAATAGATACCGGCGGCCAAGTTATAATAGTAGATTAATAACCGCTTTTATCCGTGATATAAATAAGGTTTTATTATTTATACCAGTGATACTATACATCCGGTACCATTGCCTCTTATTAACAATCACTCAATACTCACACTTACACTATAAATTATATATTTTTATGTATTGATTTGTGCACAAGTGTAGTGTTGTGCTGTGCGTGACAGATAGATAAATAAAGTTAAATCTACATTTTAATTCCATGAAAAACCTAACGAAGCAATGCTCGATCAATAAAAACATCACAAACACAGTCTTCGAATAGAAATCGATAAATCTTGGGAGTTGATGAATATATGCCCGTAAATTGTGCTGTTGGTCCCCTAAAATTTTGTTTTTTCTGTGGCCCCAACATGCTGCGGCCTCCGGTTGAGAAACGCTAGAGTCAATGTGATCCACTTGAAGAACAGACTTGTAATAAATGTTAATCGTAAAATGTTTGGAACTCCAGTGCGCATTCTGGAAATCAATTTGATCGGCGAACAGGAAGTCGAGATACTTGAAACACTTACCTACATTCTAAAAGCTTTCGTTGAAAGATATTAAATTTACAATCTTAGAATGAATAATTTTAATAATAGTTTTCAATGCTCCAGTATTCATAATAAAACATTTTTTACGAGACAGCGATATTTCAACCCTCCAATAAAAAATGTCGGCAAAGAAATTCTTCAAGCACAGAAGTTTCAAATGAGAAAAATACATATTACAATAGTAAACTATGTAAAGTTTTTTAAATTCTTTTTTAATATTAAAATATATATATGTCGGATCTTATGGCGCATTGGTTAGCGTTGTGGGATTCCGTGCCGGATCTCACGGGTTCGAGTCCCAGTACGAACAGCATTTTTTCGATCGACGATAGTAATATTGCGATTGAGTACCAAATCAAATATATTGTTTAAATCTACTCTTAAATAAGTTTTTGGCTTTGACGGATTGACGGTAATTACTATTACATTTGAGAATGAAACCGGTGGATGTTTGAAGCGCCAGATTATTACACAGAATATTAGAAAATTAATCACACTATCAGACTTTTTAAATATTTGAGAAGTCAAATACAAACGACTCAAAGAAGCTTTGGGTTTATTTGTGGTAGTTGATATTGTAAGTACGTATTCGAGTGGTAAGCATCTTAGCCTTTACTTGCGGAACTCACGAGCTCGAATCCCCTTACGATAATGATTATAGCGATTAGCTGACCATAAATCCTGTCCTAACCTTTTCCTTGACGCCTACTTTATTTTTAAAAAAGAGTTAAAAAATATTCTGAATGTCACCAAATCTTGAAAAGTTAAAGAATTTTGAAAGAATAAAACTGTTGATTTACTTAGGGTTTGTTGCGTCACTTAACACGGTTGTACTAAATATATTAACGTACGGGAACACAGTGGTGAGTGTAAAAAGTCATGTGAAATAAATACATACTCTGCGTTTTTATAAATTAATACTTTAATGTTACACTTTTTTGGCGGATACATTTTTTTTCTTCGATCTCCGGCGACGCGCCACCGCAAAGTTTCAATTAAAAGTGTTTACACCGAGTGTTAACGGTGAGCCATAGAACATATTTTGTTTAAATCTTCTTTGGTGAGACCAAAAAGTAAATAAATATATAGGCCATTGGAAGTCGTAAAATATTGTTATTGTATCTTTGATAAAATCATTCGATGCTCGTCTAGATTCTTAGAAGACTTGACCTATTTCAACCGTCTCTAATGTGTGTGTTTTAGTAGGGCTTATAAAAAAACCGTTCTTTGAATGTCAATATTGTTCGAAAACCGGTTTTATCCGGTTTTCAAAGTTTTGCGAAAATTGATAATTCAATTAAAATAGCGAGAAAAGGTTATTTTTTTTACGTTGTTTATTTATATACATAGTAATACACAACAAGAAATTATTTGGTGTTACTCTTCAGAAAATATGGCTTAAGAAAACACAAAGCGTCCACTGATCGATATCGAAAATACCCTTTCGCTGGGTAATGATGTGGGGCATATGGTCTTTAAGCCATCAAATAAAAGATCAAAATTTTCTGTCCTTTTGTTTATACTCGTTTATGGAAAATTCGGTAAAACCGGTCACGAAGTTGAAAAACCGATTTCCCAATGTCACAAAGTAAAAAAACCGGTTTTTGAAAACCGACAAGCCCTAGTTTATAGTACGACGTACTTAACAAAATCATTTTTAATCATACAGTAGAAAACTTCTACTGTGTTTCCGTTATCAAGAATATTGTGATTAGTTTTTGATAATTCGACCAATATAGTTTGACAATTAATTTAATTTGTATTGGAATGTATAGAACTCTTCTGATCTTTATCATTACAGGTTTTGATTTTCTAAAGAATTTTCAATAAATATTATTACCCTTATCAGAATGTGACGAGTTAAAAATAATAATGACATGGAGTCAAAGAGAAATAAATAATAGCTAGTCATAATTAATATCTGAAACAAAACTGATGGTTCTTTTCTATTGAAGTTATTTCGTATGAAACTTCCCCCGCACTATTTTTTAAGTGTTTGTATCGTTTGTTATTGTTTGTGTCGTTCTTCGCTTCGTGTATGATGAAAAAAACTTCTTTTTTATTTTTTATGAATATAATGTTTTGAAAATATCTTCTAGTTAAATTTATTTAATTTATGTTCTTATCATAAATTTTTACTCATTGTTACTTGTATTATATATAAAATAAATTAAATATCGTCGTCCGATATGCAATATTACATCTGCGACATGTTTGCAAACAACATTTTTTATCACGCTTGATGATCTACTGTATTTCAGTCATTGTACATTTAAAGAATGATGGGTAATTAGTTTTACTCATTTTTTTAAGACAAGTCATGACTCTAATTTTGTAGTATTGTATTTATAAACTTTCTAAATACCTTTTTTATCTTTCTGTACAATTTATTTATGTACCGCTAACGCGGTGTTGCGAAACTGAAAGACGATACGTCGATTATAAATACATCATAATAATGGAAGAAATTTAAAATAAATATTAATTGATTTAAAAAAAATGTAAATATTATATAATAGGTGCTTGTCGCACCGTGAAAGTAAGTCTCGGGTTTAGTTTCCATGCAATGCTCTTTAAAACCAACTCTCGTAAATATTTATCGATCTATTTTTATTCTTTCGCTTAGATTTCTTTATTTAGATCAGAGTGAAGAAATTCGCAATACGTCGGCGGGTTCTATAGCTTTTAGCTTTATACACATAATACTTAAATTCTTTTTAGATTGCCTGATACTTTACCTGTAATCTGAGAATTTCCGGTGATCCTTTGAAAGATCAAATGGAAGGTAGCATAAACACGAAAAAAGCACTTAACAATTGGGTCAACAAAAAAGAGTCATATAATTTCATTATTTTTTTAAAGTAATGTTGTTTTTTATTAAAATTCATTTGCGTATAAGATGAAAATCAATCAATAATTCAAAAAGAAGTAAAAGAATTTTTTATGTTTTCACACATACCTACATTTTCAGATCATTTGTTTAAATTTTAAATTAGTTATTGCAGCTCTCAGATCGATTTCACGATCGGTTTATTAATGTCATTTTTAAAGTGTTCACTGTTAATTCTTGGTGAATTAAAAATAAACCATATTTTTCTGCAAAGTCTACATTTTTTAATAAATAGTTGATGATACTCGTGATGAGCACTTTTTGTCATGATAAGAGATTGCAATACTTGAATAATATACTAATATTGTTATTTCAGTATTTGATATTAAATACCAGTATTGCAAACGGATAGCCTAATATGAGAACTCGCTCATCATCGTATTACTTCCTTTAAATATCGAAATAAACAAATGTAATATGAGTCAGCTAGTCTCTGCAGATGCGTGTTTTAATCTTTCAATCTACATTCTTAACTCAAAACACCTAATTTTTGAATTCACCTTTTCTTACAATACATATACGGAATACATATAAAATAGTATTTTTTTACGGTATTATAACGGAGTTATGCCAAGTCAATGAATAAATCAACTAATATTTGTATAGATATATACAATAATGATGAATAAGCACATGATCTTTTCGATTTGGCAATAATGGCTAGAGCAACCGGTCCCAGGATCCCGACCAATTTAGCAATACCGAAATTCACTATACCATGCTAAAAATCTAAATTCTTGATAAATATATTAATAATAAAACTGTTTGCGACATTGTAATTCAGTGTGTTTATATATTATACATGTTTTTGTATAATACATACATATAAAATAAATGAATTGCAGTCTTACTCCCTCTCATATTTTACAGTAATCGCAGACAGTTTTTTGTGTATAATTGAATACAACATTGAGTTGCAATCATTTATTTTTTTATGACGATATGACAATTTTTTTCAATTTTAATTTGATATGTTGGACACGTGTTTTGTGATATTTCTTCTACTGGAATTGATCCCAACCAACTGTGGCTTATAAGAAGGGTCTGGAATTGGATGTCATAGTCATGACTCTTAGTAATTAGGTTAAAAAATAAAGTAATGGTTTCTTTATACTTCATTGTTTTGTTCATATTACAGTATTTTGCATTAAACTCAGTCAGTATTGCTCACTATCAACGGAAATAATATATGTGATTAAAACAACTAATGTATGTAATATTTTATCATACATTTACTACCTGTTATGTTAATTTTTATGATATTTATAAAACTTTGCAGAACTGCACGTGTCTTTTCAATGGTATTGTTTGTTGCTTGCTCAATGATACAATTACAGACTTGATAATGCAATATTTTAAGTATACGTTGGCAAGAAGATAAAATAGATAATCAACAGAAAAAAATACTGTGATTAATTCTGGTAAGAGCTTTGAGCAGGGCTGTGGAGGTGTGTAAGAAAATCGCTACCCCGACTACCATTAAAACAATGGAAAAGAAATAAACATTATTATCATTAATTTGAAAAAAGGAGTCGGAGATTTTTTCACGACTTAACCCAAAAACAAAACGACTCCAAATTCGACAAAATTTTTGACCACTTGACCACGGACCTGGCAAATACACAGCTAGTCGAATGAAGAATATCAGGTTTTATTTCGCTAAATAAATGTTTTTTTAACCATGTAGACCAAATACACTTCTAATGTAGTTTATCTCAACATACGTGTTTTTACGAGAACTGGTTGTTATTCATCTGAATCTTGGGCTCAACCTTTTTTCAAAGAAAGTAGGTATAAAAGAATATGATTAAGACAGGACTAGTGGTTAACTAATCTCTCACTACGTCCGTTTTTAGGATATGATGGGTGGGAGGGAATTCAAGACATGTCTTTGGACAGAACTCCATAACTCAATAATAATGGAAACTGTCCGAACTGTGATTCAAACTCCTGACATTCGAAACCGAAGTCAACGACGTTGAATACTCGGCCACTCAGTCAGCAAATTCTATCCTTAATATATGTGATAGATTGTAATAGATAGAAAAAACGATTAACAATCTGGGTTTATTACTTAAAACATTAATTAGGATAAAATTAAACTGATATTTATTATTAATCACATACCATTAAATTTATTAACTATGGCTTTATTGTTTCGAAACACTAGAATCACATTTAATAAG
This sequence comes from Himalopsyche tibetana, assembly GCA_030503985.1. Classification (NCBI taxonomy): domain Eukaryota; kingdom Metazoa; phylum Arthropoda; class Insecta; order Trichoptera; family Rhyacophilidae; genus Himalopsyche; species Himalopsyche tibetana. The sequence continues at coordinate 6,095,740 of JAPJYX010000015.1, forward strand.
TGTAATATTGTAATTATAATTAGGATGTTAGAGTGAATGACTTGATGCATTGTGTATCTCTTCAGAGCCAGTATATATAGCTGAGCAAAATATAAGTTTAAACATAATTCTGACGATGGCGAAAGCCGAAATAGCTATCAACGCATAAAAATTATTAAAAAACTGTAGAACTAAAATACTTTGATATTTTTAATCTGTTATAATGGAGTTCTACCAAGTAAATGCCAAGTCAATTAATAGATTTTTTATTATTATTATTCAATAATCGAATACATATGTTTTCGATGTAATTTTTAATATTTAAATAACAGTAATAAAAAAAATGTAATTATTGCTGTCACTATTCTAAAATATAGTTTAAATTGCATCGAAAGATCTTGTGTATGATCGCGGTCATTTTTCGCAAACTAAAACATAATTGTATGTGGTCAAAAATGTTTTTCTCTCCGAACGCAAGGTTTTTTAGAGGAACCTTGGCTTTGTACTGCTCGTTCGACTCATCAAAATTGGTAAAGTTTCGATTTGTCTCGGAGTTTTGTACGGAATTAGTTGCAGTATTTCACTTTGCATTCGAACAATGTTTTGTTATGTTTGAATTCGGCTTAAATACGTTAGACGTATTATTATTACGAGAAACGCTGCATCATGGGAATTGTAAAGAGAATACTTTTATGTGATAATATCGAAGTACTTTTCAACTATATTTTAGTAAGGGTGATTGCAATAGTCTACATTTTATATCGACACCTATATTTAGACCAATTTTTAACTGACTTATTTAAAAAAATTCACGTTATTGATAAAATCTAGCTTAATAGGATTTTCAAAACAACCCAGTAGAGTAAAGTAATCCTTCCTATTATATCCCAATAATAATCATCTGTTAAAGTTAACAGGTAGGCAGTGGTGTGCTTAAGCAGTGACAATATTATTTTTATTTTTCACTTTTTATTGAACATTCATGACTAATAAAATATTGAAATAGTACACTGTCAAATGGAGAATTGTTAAAAAAAAGAAAAGTTTACATTAATATTAAAAAAAGCGTTGAGTGTACTTTTTTTTATTTTATAATCCATGTCCGCTTCCAATGTGTAGCACAGGGATGCCAAACTGAAATCAATTGGTGGGCCAAATAAAATAATGCATTTCTTTGATGGGCCACACATACATATTTCAAACCTTAATAATAATACGATATTTTTATAGTAATAAATAACAAACACCTTACAATCAAAATAATTTTGTTATTTTTAAAAATCTTTTTACCATTTATGTTTAATATGATACTTTTACATGTTGGTTGTTGAGTATCCCACCACCACCCGTTATGCAGCCGCATTTTCATAACGCAATGCGATCAAGAAAAGAAAAGATTTTATTCCTCATATTATTGGCCCGATACAGAGCTGCATGGGATTTATATTTTAACCATGCGCTGTTGTGCTTAAAAGATAATATGATACTTTAATACAAAAAATGCAAAATGTAAAGAAATTTGAAAACCTTAAAAAGGCCACACGAAACCTTTAATAGGGCCACATGTGGCCCGCAAGCCAAGGTTTGGGCATGCCTGGTGTAGCATATTGAGGTATCTTAACATAAGTTTTTCTGCTTATGTGCTTGTTACTCAGTTGTTCAACCTCTCTTTTTGAAGTGAGAAAAGATAGAATGGTGGAGGTAGGTCCGAATTAGTGATTTACTACTACGCCCTTTTACTTTATGTTTGGAAGGACGGGAGAGAATTTTTAAGTTTCGCAAACACCCATGTCTTGAACAGAAATCGATTAGACGATTGAAAGCATGCTGGTCGTAGTTGGGACTTAATCCCGTGAGATCGGTTTCGGAAGCCAACGCGTTGACCGCTGCACCACGAACCCGGCCGTATGTTAAAGATATTGTAAATCATCAATTGTCAGTCGAATTTGGTTATTCGATATATGAGAACAGTAGCTTTGATCGTATAAAAATATTGAATACGTTTAATAGAGTAAAAATATCAACGTATTTTATTTCTATAGTTTTTAATATTTTTTATGCGTTGATAGCTTTTTCGGCTTTCGCCATCGTCAGACGCATACAAATTATTAAAAACTGTATAACTAAAATACGTTGATATTTTTACCCTATTATAATGGAGTTCTATCAAGAAAATGCCAAATCAATACATAAATTGAATACGTTTTATTTGAAAAACTATTAAATATTATAATATATTCAATAAATTACAATAAATCAACAACTATGATGTATGACACATTGTTTTTACGTCACGTTTTCTTACAAAATTAACGATTAAGTCAGATTCGAGTGAAATGAATTATTTCCAAGAAATAATAAAAAAATAATTGCTAAATTCAATACATCATCAGCTAACTAAGCACAATTGCTGTTGTACATCATTATTTTATCTATTTTAATGCTTAATTGTTTTATTGTTTGTAAACATTAGACATTTTTCAATAGATTCCGACTGAAACATTAATAAACACTATTGATAATATATTAAATCTTGCCGTTTCAGTGGTCTAGTGTTCAACGCGGTTGGCTCCGGTTGTGGTGATTATCGGTTTGAATCCCGATATAGATTTTTTAAAAATTGATTTTTAAATCTAAATAAATTTCAATGTAGATTGATACTAAGTGGTTCAATATATCTTTTCTGGAGCAAGTAAAGATTTAACCATGCGATCAACACTAGCCCTGTGGTTAGATTATTCTGTTTTTGGGATCGGAAATGGGAAAAAATCTGTGGGCACTGTTGCATTGATGTTGCCCACTTTGCTGCATGTCGGACTGTGATTCTAATACACAATTAATGTTGTCTTAATGATACAGATGAAAAATTTAGTTTGTTCGTATAATGTTTTTTTTTCATTTTAAGGTGATGATAGCTTATGTAGTGCAGAGCAAGTAAAGCGGAGAATTATTTTATTTTCAAACGAAGTAGCTCTTTGAATGATTGTCACTTCTATCATAGCAGTTTGAAGAAATAATAAGTGGTATAGTACAAGTTATTCCAAATTTTTTTTTAAGTTTCATATTGCAAAAGATGACAGTCTTGTGTTGTTATTATTTATATTGATATTTATTACACATAATACATTGGAGCAGAAATTGTATGGGTATTATAGCAAACTTATATCTTTTACCCGTACGTACAACGGTTATACTTAATTTTATTAAAATAATTGACAATTTTGAAAGTTTCTTAGCTTATTGCCTTCAAATATTTCAAAATATAAAAGTTCTCAACAAATATTAATTTTGAACGAGGTCTCAAGTATCAGGTTGTTTTATTCAACTGTTACGATGTAAGTTATCATTGTTAAATGGCGACCGGAATGTACAATTTACAATTCAGTGACAATGAAATTTATGAATCAAATAATTAAAACATCAATATAAATGCATCGGAGATCTTGACCACTTATCTCGTTTGTCCTTATATATTAATTTAATTCCATAAAATATTACGTAATTCTTTAATTGGTCGACAGCAACTAGGCAATGTTTACATTTCTTCACGAAGGAAATAATTCAAGTGATTAAATATTTGTATTTTTAAAATATATCGACTGTGGAAAGGAAAAAGGACGTAACCCACACATATCAAATTTTACAGAAGGCGCAAAAAACGTGTTTTAATAATTTTGGGCCATATGCAAATTATGAATTATAACAACTTTGAAGAACACGGAGACTTCTAAACTGGTGTTTAATTGACATATGTAATCTAATATTAATTAAAGAAATTGTCTAAGAAAAACCTTTATTTCAGACTTTTTTCTTGGTCTTAAATTTTTCCAATGTCATCTTTTTCAAACTTAAAAGCTAAATTTAGATACTAGTTCGGCATTTGCAGCTTGCATCTTTTTGATATAACGTGTATTATATTGGATACATTGTGATTATCGAAAAAAAGCTGTTTTGAAAAAACTGTGGGTTACGTCCTTTTTCCTTTCCACAGTCGATATATAAATAAAAAAGAAAATGTACACTGAACGTCTTACAATTTTTAAAATATAAAACCGTTAAGATCCTGAGCTTTGAATAGTAATAAAAAATTAATAAGGATATAAAATTTAACATTTATGAATAAGCCAAATGTGAAATGTTGGTTTTTCGATATATCATAATTCCCCACTTTAACACGAAACCAATTACAAAATGTAAAATTATTTTGAAATAGTAATTGTTATATGTATATAAATAGTTTTCGTTGTTTATTTTTGTATTGAAATAAAATAAAAAATAACTGCTTAAGTACACCACTAGCTCCCTGTTTATTTTTAACAGATAAATGCTAGTAGAACAAAATAATAAGGAATGTTTTAGTTTTGAAAATTATTTCTAACTAGATTTAATCAATTACACGAATGTTTGTAAATAAGTTACTTAACAAATTGTCTTAATTATATATGTCGCAGTAGACAGTGTAGACCAAGGATGGCGAACCAGGGACCCGCGTGAAATATTATCTGACCCACTTGAACTTTTAGAAACGATGAAAAACGAGCTTCTGAGACAATCTAGGAAAAAGTGTACCAAATCGAGGATTTCAAATTTCTCGGTGAGCTAATCCCAATCCCGGGATCTCTATATGTGACCCGTGACATGATTTTTAAATTTTTTTAAAATCAAATTTGACCCACTTGCGAGAAAGGTTCGCCATCCCTGGTGTAGACTATAGACCATTGTACTCACCCTTAAGTTATTTTAAATTGATTAAAGGAGAGTACCAATATGTATTTAAAGATGAACCTGACAAATGGTTTTGTCAAGTCGTAAAAAATATATTTTAATTCTTGGTCGTTGCAACGTTTTTCAGTGTCAAGGAGTACCGTTATTAACATGCACAACACTTTCGATCTCAAGGATAAATCGATTTCTTGAAATTTTCTATCAGACTCGATAAACCCACTTTTTTATTTCACCAACATGGCACGTATAATTGTGGTTATGAGACCACATTGATAAATTTATTAAAAAGTTGGCAATAACGATTCTTTATTTAGTATCTAGAAAGATGAAACTATGACAAAATAAATTAAATACCCAGAACTGTAACGTAAATAAAAAAAACGTGTTTAATTGTTATCGATTCTAGGAACGAAGATGGTATTGCTTTTTCAAGCCCAGAAACATGCTATCTTTTTTTATAATTAAGAAATCGTTTTTATACTGTAGGAATTACGTTTGGATGTACAAAAATAAAAAAAAACAAAATAAGAAGAATTGGCGCTTTTAGATCAATTAAGAAAAATCAAAAACACGTATTTTTGACTTGAAGGATCTGTCATGGCTATGAAATTATTAAATAATTAATTTTGGCAATATGACAAAAAAGTAAACAGTTATTTCTTCAAATTAAGATCTTCACTGATAATTGTTGGTGGAAAGACATTTTATTAAAAAATAAAACATTTTTGTACAAATTTATTTTCGATCAGTTTCGCAAATCGTGTGCATTATTAACTGAGTAGTTATTTTCGATTGATAACGCTCGCCATGTGCAAAACTGGTCCTGACCTTAAATAGTGTGGAAATACTTCAAAAGTGTTTTAAAATGTTATTTATTCCAATATAATAGAATATAAAATCAATAGTTTGGTTGCAATGTCATCATTTAACAATCATACAGTGGGTAAAATGTGCAGACAGACTGTATCGTGCTGCTGTATCGTGCTGTGCGTATCCAAACAGACGCATTAATTTTGTTTTTAGCTGTCATTAATAATATTAGGTATAATTCAAGACTTTAAACTATTCAATCGTATATTAAGATTTTTTTAAAAAAACCGGTTAAGTGGTACTAAACGATTCAATTGCATGTTTTTTGTTATATTAGTTTTTTTTTAATTATAATTGCAATTGCAACAGTTGTAAAAAGTTGAAACATGATTAAAAACTGGTTTATTATGACAGCTAACTAGGTATTTGGATCGCATATCAACAAGTCAATGAATTACTGTGATAAAATCTACATAAGTTCTGCGTATACATAAAATGACGTATAGATTACATGCACATATCTTTGACAATTTTTTTTTAGTTTTTTTTTTAGTCGAGAACAATTCGAGGAAAACACATCGCACGCAGCCATGTACTCAAATTTAAATTTGACTTTAATTTAAATTTAAACCTTACTGGAACTTAAAATCCAGACAAGCCTGATCGATAGAGCGTAGCTTATAATATAACAAAGACCACAGATGTCGACGGAAAATTGTAATAATTATTCATAAATTTAAGGTTTACAGATTAATATTAAATAAGTATGAATACAAAATATTAATCGCGGTTGTCTTAAAAAAAAATCAAAGGTCATCAAACTTTTCGAGGAACGGGACGAATTTATTTTAAAAACATAGAGGGCTAGACAAAGATACTCTTGTTGAAACACTGTTTGAATTTTATAAAATTAATAATTCGTAGATAAAAAATATTTACATAAACAAATTGTGGGCCGTATAAAAACCACATTTGGCCCGCGGGCAATAATTGAATGGATGAAGAATATCACATAGCAAGCAATTGAATAAAGTTTTTTTGAAATACTCTAAACGTTGTTATATGTTATATTTGTTAATCCTGTCAAAATTTTCTATTTTTTATTAAATGTTTCCCTCTCAATTTCGAACTCGTGGACTTCCGGTACTAAAAATCTAAGCGTGAAAGGATTGGACTTGGAAAAATACGAGTATATAAAACAAATGGCTCTCGACATGCCCCATTTAAGGATCGTATGACTGTTAGAAATGTTGAGATCCAGTTTCTTGAGAACAAATCCATAAATCTATTGAAAACCCAATCAAACAAAGTGTCCGTTCTGAGAATTGAACCCGTGTATACCACGATAAAATCGGATAAAATTGTTTAATCAATTCACAAATTGTTAAGAAATGATCGCTCGTAAGATAGTAGGGGGTGTCGAATCCCGAAACGTTGAGATACCATTTCACGAATATGTCAACAAACAATTAAGGCAGTGGGGCTGTCTACTTAAGAAATGATGATAAAACATGTCGAAAAATATCCAAAAACCATATTGACAGTAAAGGTGTTGACTCTTAAAATGTTGAAAAATCTTGCTTACAATAAAGTGTCTAATGTGAAAATAGAACGTAAAAATGTAGGAAACCATGTTTGATAATTGACGTTTTACCAAGATGAAGACAATCGGAGGGTGTCGTGTCCCGAAAGTTGAAATCATCATGATCGGTTGAGCGATCACAATAAATAACATAATATTACATTATCGGCTATTAATATGAAAATTCTTTCAGAATACTAACCGCATATTATAAAACTATAGTGCTTCGCATAAAGGTAACATATTCTTTTTTTATTATTATACTTATCATAAGGGTTAGGGTTGTCAAGTGTCAGGGATAGAAAAAGAGTATGTTTAAAAAGAAAAAAAATATTTTGTACATTTTTCTTTATAATTGTGCCGGTTACCAAAAAAAGCATTATTTAACGAAGTACAGGAAAGATTATATCTGAAATAATAATTTACATACATATATTAATATGATGTGCATATGCGTCGCCCATTTACAAAATTCACCTTGTCCATTTTCATTGTTTTAAACTAATTTACAAAAGAACGTGTAGGGAACCGTAATATTGAAACAAAAGTCACATTTTCTTGAACCAAATTGAAGAATATATTATCTATTTCAATTTGATTCTTTAAAATATGGTTATTTTTTCAATAAAGAGGGTTCTCAACACGTTTTTTGTAAGTGTTTACAAAATTATGAAAATGGACAAGGTTAGTTTTGGAAATGGGCGACTCATATGTATACATACATATATTTTTATGTAATATCAAAATAATTCTTATAAAAAATTAACGTCCAATTATCTCAATCGAAAAAATAAATTAAATTACCAAATATTAATATTCAATATTTCGTTATTGTGTATTGATTGCATAAAGAGACATCTTTGAATAAACAATACAAATAATTTAATTATTGCATAAATTAATATAAAACTGTTCACCATATCTTGTGAGAAAAAATATAATACAGGCTGCGTGAAATTATTATCAAAATTGAAAAAAGAGGACATTCTGGTTATAATAGAAAAAAGCGAGAACAAAAGAATTGTGTTATAAAAGAGAACATGTTCTCTTGAAAAGAGACCTGTTGGCCAGTCTACTTATCTATTCTCTTTTTTTTTTTTATCAAAATTAGAAGTATTAGAATCAAAATAAAAGTGCTAAATTAGGCCTTTCAAAGAACCTATTACTATGTATGCATGCCAATATTTATAAAACAGTGATTGTCAGCCTAAAATAGTTTTTAAAAAATGTCGTTCGATTGAAATGTTTGACGCGTTATTTGTAACTCATTTGAGAATTGTCGTAAGGTGAAAGTACTGTGAAATTAAACTCGCATTTCAATATATGATAGATGAATCCAACGTCGTTGAGCGATAATACATTGAAATAAAAATATTTGTTTACTGTATTTTTTAAGGCTGGTTATATTCATTTTTTTCATAAATTTTCATAATTCATAAATCTTAAAAATAAAAACGAAAGTAGAAAAATTATCAAGCGGACCTTGTCAATTTGGCGTAGTGAATAACTTGTATGTGTAAATATATTATTTTATTTTTCTAATGAATATTTTATAACTTGAATAAAAACAAAGTATACAATAGTGATACCATTATTATTTAGGATAATTACTTTTAAAAAAAATGATCTCAATAACCAAGTGAAAATGAAATGAGTACGTCAATTTAAACATTAAGTAAATTGCTTATTTTGATAATACTCTTTAAAATGTAATCACGCATTGATTTGTTGAGTAGTAAATGATAATACTATTTTTATAGTCTTAATAATAGTATAAAGCATTCCTATAACAACATCGCCACAGTTCTAAATGTTATATTGTGAATAAATAGCATTTGAATTTTCAAAAATTCTTTATTTCTTTTACCGAACATAAATTAATAAAAACGTAACTGGACCAAACCATTTAGATAATTGATATACAAAATAATGATTTTTGAGTAGAAGGAATAACACTGCCATATTTTGATGATGATAGTGTTATTTTAAATATTTTATAAATTGTCCTAGTTAAATATATAGTAGTCTTACATTATCGTAGATACGACTGATCCGTACTGATCAAACAGTTGAATCTGAATTCAAAGCTAAAATCGTATTTTTTTTGGGTTGTCGCGTTGTTCTTCTATATGCGTGGTATTATATTAGTCCTTTTTGACACTAATATAATAAGCAGTCAAGTGTTTGAATCTCAAAACAAACGCATGAAAATATTGACTTTTAAATTGTTTGACGAATCTAGTTCCAAAAAACACATAATTTTTACGATATCAAATCCTCATTTTTGGCAAATCTGTAACAATCAGTCGTCTTTTAATATAATTTTTATGTTGTGACTAGAAATGGCTTAAAAAAGTGAAAGAAAAATACGTATACGAAGTCACACGTCGTAAACTAGACTCATTGTGATTATTTATGGTATGTGTATCGAAAAATCACTGTTTGGTTTTTTTCAGTTTATTTTTAGAAAAGTAATAAATTGCTGTTTGATGATAATTGAATCTCAATATTTTATTTCGAAGTTTCCAAATAATCTAGAAAGCGACGATTTCAGACAATTGTTTGATACACCAATTACATGTCACGCATTCTGAAACAATTGGTTAATTCATCATTGATCGATTAATCCTAGAACATTCTATACCCTAATTAACAAATAACTTCATGTATTTACATGGATTGCAGGTTATGAGTCAAAACAGGTTGCTAATGTAGATAGAAAAAAAAACAGCGCTATGTTATACATACAAGTTTTAGAATTCTAGTAATTTTCATGATTTTTGTAGTTATCTTTTGTAAAATATGTCGGGTCCTTAGCACAGTGGTCAAAATCGTTTGGTTTCATGCAGGACCTCACGGGTTCAAATTCCACTACTAAAAGCATTTTTCAATCGATTCTTCAATGTATGTTCGAAGGCATGGATGTTTTCAATGTCTAATTTTTTTACCGATTGATCTAATTTTTAAATAACGTAGACCTCACGGGTTCGAATAGCATTTTTTCAATGAATTTTTCGATTTCTGTTCGAAGACATGGACATTTTTTCAATTCGATTCTCGTAGAAATTTCCTGTTGCGATTCGTCTTTTAGAAGGACAATAATAAAGCATTATTATGTACAGAGAACAAATTTTAAGTTATATAAAAAGAGCTTAAACCTACTTAAAAAAATAATATGTAATGATTTGTATTCAAACCACAATAGTCCATAGTGTTTGTTGCCGCTACATGCTAGGCTGACTAAAAATGACCTGGTGGTATACATATGTACATATAGGTGGGTAAAATAAAATGATTTAAAAAAATCTGTGTTGTCAGAGTTGTCTTTTTTTCCACGACTCCACAGCCCTAGTTATACAGAAGGGTGAGGCGTTATTGGAATTTTCCAACGTACAACTTTGTTAGTATCGTATTTTTTTGATAATCAACCGCGCTTATTTTAGTGTATATGTACAGGGAACAGACTGGATACGTATTTCATATTATGATAAAAATTAAAAATGTTTTTCATCCAGTTCCGACCTTTAAATTATGAGTAATAACCCAAAATTTAGATAAGTAACAGTAAACAATATACTACGTAATTGAATAACAAAACATGCTTTGAATATACCTTTCACGTAAACAAACCAAGCCCCTTTTTTCATTTCGTATAAGCAAATATATATGTGTGTTATAAATTATTTTTGACCGCGTAATTAAGATGTAACAGATGATGTATTGCGTTCAACTTGTTTATTACATATTTATGTTTAGTTATCAGTGTTTAAGGATTGCAAGTAAATTCTTTAAATTAAAACTACGAAAACTACGGTACTGAATGGCGAAAATTTGGTAGAATGATAAAAGAATTTTAAAGTGTTATATATAACAAACAATGTTTATAAAGAAAACACAATCTTCCTTTGCACTTATTTCCACTTTTATTTGCCAAGATCAGGACCGGATTGGCGAGCATTGTCAACTGATAAGATAATAATTTAACAGTGCTATTTATACAAAAATAAATTGAAATAAAACGGTGTAATAAGCAATTGGCATTATTAAGAATTTACAAATTACAGTAGAAATTATGAATTATGACTCTAAACTAACACAAATAAAAATGTTTAACACCTCTTGCATGTAATTATAAAGATCATAAATTTGTTGTCCAACTAACGCTGTCAAATAAATTAATATTTTCAGCAATGAAAAATACAAGTTACTCTATCACTTGATGCAAGGAGTATTATAAATCAAAAATGGGTCACATACCACGAAAAAGATTTTTATAAATGTGTGATTCAATCCATTATTTATGATCTTGGTGATGTTATAAGATTGATTCAGAATGAAGAGAGTTACAGGACGTTGTTTTTGCATCGTCAGTAAGAACAAGATTCAATTCAAAAACAATTCGCAATCAATAAAGTAAAATTTGCTTACAAATCTTATCGCATAGTTGTTTAATGCATAATAGTTGAGAATTTATTTTAGTATTTGTCATGGTTTTACAAGATCGAAACAATTATGTGTTTGTTGACAATAAAATAAATTATAACTAATGAGGTTCTTATCGGTCTATAAGTAATTGTTTTAAATTAAAACTTCTCGTAATATTATTAGATCGCAAAACACTAAACTAGATTTTTTTTAAATAAAGGACGTTATTCTTCACATTATATATGTAAAAAATGCACTAATTCTACATTTATTAAATACGATCAGTTCCAGATTCGCTCATGAAGAGTATTTTCAACTGATAAGCGTCATGAGCGAAACAAATAAATATTGATAATATTCAAAAAATGTAGAATAAGTACGAGTGTTTTATTTTTTTTTAATTTTCCATCAAGTAAGAAATGAACACCGAACAACTGATTATTCTTCACGACAAACACATTGATGTATTATTTCGCTTACGTTTCACGTAAACTAAATTTTGAAGTTATTGTGTAATTACTTTAAATGGTTCATTGAAATACCAAATTATTTGTCTAGCCTGAATTTGAATTCTAAAACTACAAACAAAGAGATATGATGATCATTGTTTTAAAAAAAAAATAGCCTCGATTTATTAAAACGTTCTCGTCTTGCAGATTATAGAAAATTGTGTTTTATCGCCATATATAATAACCTTATATTTATTTTTATTAGGATTGTTTCCGTGATATCTGTTTACGCTTACAAGCGAAACAAAACCAGTCCCGTTCTTGAAATAATAAATAAATAGTGTCAAGTCATCACAACACAGGGTATTTGCAAAATATTATAATTGTTTTTATGAAACTAAAACTGTATTTTAAAGCTTCAACACCCATATGACATTGAATGAGCTTTCATAAAGTAAGAACCGCGATTTCAATAATAAAAAAAGATATGGCTGTTGAATTTTATAATTTTTCAACAAAATCAGTTTTTGAATTAATACACCAAAATTTTGTGTTAAGTTAATACATGGATGCATGTCAATTTGGATTCAGTTTGTTTTTTGATGTTGTACTTAAATTATTCTGTTTTGTTACTTATCTACTAATATATTTATGGTTATATTAGCAATGTAATGTTTGTATTTTGAATATTATTAAAAAAAAATGATATTGAACTGTCAAGTATGCAAGGTCATCGTGCTGAATAAATTGTTGATAAAAAGTGGTATCCTTAGACTGTTTTTTATAATTTTATTATAATATATTTGCTCAATTTTTTCTCTACTTAAGCATCTGAAAACATCACAATTTAAGTTAACTGAAAAAAACTACAATGGAAAAGAATTTCACTGTAATAAATTTGCGAGTATCTAATTTGTTTATTTTTTCCTCAATTCTATCAGCACTTAACCCCACTTCCAAACATTGATTTGTGATTTTTTTTATCAAATATTAATATACTCATAATTTTTGAAACCACATTCTTTTGTCCTAAATCTGACAGCATCAACTCAAAAATGAAATATATGGTAATTAAAAAAAAATATGTTTTGAATATTATAGTATCATTTTTAATGTGTGCACTTGTCAATTTTATTTGTTTCCTAAAGGCATTATATTTTAAAACCCACATTATTTATTTGATATCAGGACTGGCTTCGTTGATGACGAGCATTATCAACTGATGAATAACCATGTATCTAACCTATAATGCTCACTTTGAGCAAAAACGTTTATGATGTAAAATACATAATGTAGAATTAGTACACAAATATTTCATTTTTTGATTAATAGTGATAGATGGTTTCTTCTCTCTCTCATCTTTAATCAGATACAAAACAGTACTAAATAATTTAACTGTTTTATCTAAAAATTTCAAAGAGCACCACAGTACTACGAAACTTTTGAGTAACGTTCGTTATTCAGGAGAGCTGTTTCATTCAAAACTAACATTACAGTTTTTTTTACCGTGCAACAAAGGTAAGAATTTCAATTTAATGTTTCAATATCGTATTTTTGATTGAGTATTTGTCACGTAATATACTTTACTTCATGCATGTTATTGAGTTCCTCAGATGATGAATGGCGTATCGCGAGTTTGAAGCGACAACGATTTCAGAAGCGTGTACGATTTAAATGTATGTTTTTCTTTTTCAAATAGATTATCTTTAGTCCGTCGGTCTGTGACAGATTGAATTAAGCCCATATTAAGATGAACATAGCAACGAATTACAAAAAAGATTACGATGCGTTAATAGATTCGGCCGTGAGTGAGGTTATCTTATATGATCGTAAATTAAAAACTATGTGCTTAAAACAAAGATGCATAAGGATGCTAAGATAATTATGTATGCATGACTTCTTAAATTGATATTTATTTGCGCTATGGCTCGTTACGATTGAATATTAAATTTCACATCGTATTCCATACAACATAAGTCGAGCAGTAAGGTTTGCTTACCGATCGTTAAGTTTCGCGTTCGATTTTCGTTGCAAAGTCAATGTCAAATGTCATATTATTTTTTTTTGAAATTTGAATCGTTCAAATTCATTCCCACATGATTTGTAGTGAACGACCCGGGTTTCACCTTTCGGCATTTTTATGCATTCAAGTGTACGGATAGACTTAAACTGAAAAGTCTTCAGTCAAAATCTTGGTTTGACGAGAGAACTTGTGATGTCTTTTGATCTAAAGTAAAAGTTGTTATTTTCTCAAGTGACAGTTCAAAATAAATTTGTGCACATTTTCTACAATTATTAATTAAATAATTAACATTAGTCAAATATCATTGATTGAAACGGCGTTTACTTAGTAAAACTTCATTATAACAAGATCAAAAACAAAAATTTATTCTACATTATTTATATGATAGTTATTTCGGCTTAACGCCCTCGTCAGAATTACATACGTATGCTTAAACTAACATAACTAAAAAAACAAAAGCTCTAGAGCGCTACAACTCATCCCTTTAAGCTACAAATTACAATGGTTACAATTTTCGACAGGAATGATTATGTTTTAAAAATTAAAGCTATTTTTATCCACGTCTGCTCCCAATGTGGAGCATGTGGCCTCTAATGCAGGCATTTAAACAGATTTTTTTACGAGAATTGTTTGTTACTCAGTCACCCAAGCAAAGAGAGTAAGTAACCCGATCGAAAAAAATGCTGTTCGTACTGGGACTTGAACGAAGCCGACAACGTTAACTGCTGCACCATGCGCTAGGGTCCTAATTATTTAAGACCCACCCTTGTGAAAAATGGTTACAATTTTAGGCATGAATTATTAATTTCAAAAATTAAAACTTTCTACCTATTTAAATATTAAAGTAAGTAATTACCGACGAACATTAAGTGGGAATCTTTTATATTATTGTAATACGGCATAAATTAGATATACTTTCTAATTATAATGAAAGTCTTCAGGAAGAAAATTTTCCTGCTAACTAATAAACAGCTAATTAAACTTGACAGCACATATGTTCATTAGCGATAGCCTTATCCTGTCACACTGAATATGCACACAGAGTGCATAATTTAAAATGCATATATTTATTTCACACTTTGTGTGAGAAAACTGACGGTTAAGTGCAAGGACATAATTTTTGCAGAAATAATGTACAACAGTTTTGTAGCATTTAAAACAGCACACAAAAACTTTATTTATGATCTATTGGTAAAGCTTTTATAAAATCGTAATGTTAAATCATCAAAATAAAATTCGATAAAGATAAAATGTTTTGATTATGAAGAAGTTCTGTTCAATTCGGGGGTTCAGAATCACGGGGGCCTGTTTACAAGACACTGTTTGGAGATACACACAAACAAAGATGTTTATGTCATTAGCCAGATAAATCACATACTATGTGATATTTAATATTATTATTTCTCTTTTAAATAATTTCAAACACTTTTTCTATAATTATTGATATAATTATAAATTTATATATTGTATGTATATAATATAAAGTAACAAAAAAATAATAAACATATAAAACGTCTTTGCGTGTCCATCTTGATACTTTAATTTGTAGATAAATGTTGATTTATAAGCCTTCGAGAGGTGAAGTGAGCCAACTAGTAAAATGGTAGAACTTTTTTTTTTACTTTTACGTACAATCACGTCTTTAGTTGGTGTTTTTTGGTGGATTGCATGTTTTTATTTTACTGTGTATTATCTGAAGTTATTTTACTTTTACGATACTTGAAGACGTATAGAATATTACAACGCATGTACCTTTTTTTCTAAAATACCTCTTGACTGACTTCACATCAAATAAGCCCATATTTTTAACTGTAATATTTTTTTGCAAGATAGCGCTTTTTGTTATTAATAAATATGACTGACTTAACTCGAAGCATGCATTCTTTTGAGTGTTAACTTATTTAGCAAAAAGAAAATATATTCATAGTCCAGTGCTCCGGTGCCTTTGAAAATTATGCCTTGAGTGGTTTTAAAACGTTGGGAGATGACCACCAATTGAATCAGGGTGTCATAAAAAATATTTAATTATCATGCTAAATCGTCTTGACGATTTATAATTTTAAGATTATTTTAACCAAAACAAAATAGGAAATTGACTTTTATTATCACACGAAAATGATCAAACAAGTTTATTTATTATGATATGAAAACAATAAAAGGCTTTTGGTAAATATGCTTATCCAGAGTCTGTCAAAGAATAACTTATAGTGTTAAAAATAACGTTTTTTTACGGATTTGATTTTCGCAATAAATCACACATCGTAATAAAGAAATTTAAAAACTATGCCAAATACGAAATGTAATTTCAGTATGAAAAAGTCGCCATCGTGCGTCAAATACGTGGTTACTTTCTTCTATCTAGATTTTTGAGACAGGTTTTTTCTGCTGCCAGCGGCAGGAAAATAAGTGGAATAATTTAAAGTAAATATGAATTCTTTTTAAACCTTATATTATTATAATTAAAAGAACAAATCGTGAAGTAATTTTCGAAGAATGCTGACGTTTTCGTGAAAATATTTCTGATGTCACATAATTTATCAGTATTCCTCATCAAAGTAAGTGATTTATTGTCATACTCTAATTCGAAGTAGAAATGTCTAACTAATAGCGAAAAATGACAAATCTCAATAAAAGCATATTTATCTAAAATTTTCGGCTCTTTTAAGTGGCGTTCAAAACAATATAGAGTAAGAATCCTTTTTCTCTGTAACGATGGGGTAAAATAAATTCATGAACTGAGAAATATTTTTTGTTTTGTTTCTTTTCGAATCGATTCTGTATGATTTAAATACTCCATACTTCAGAGTAAAACAGATAATTTACGTTTTATAAATTGGAATTTTTATTCAATGTTCTAAAATTAAAATATGAAAAAATAACGATAAAACTAAACAAATTCGTATCGCACGATTCACAAATTTTCTTAATGCATACAATATTAAATAATCAATATCAGTTTCCCGCGCCTAATAAACATCATTCGAAAATGCTCACGCAAATCTTGCGGAATTTGGACTTGCTTAAAACGTGTGTCATTTTTTCTTACAAAGTCATTATTTAAATTTAATAGACGTCAACCACAATTTGTTTGAAAAAATAACACGATATTAACATTCGCAATACGCATTGGAATAACAATCACTATCACAAGATGGATACTTTCGAAATGCGGTTTTCGTACTGAATCGAATTTGTTACACTTTTAAATTATTATATAATAAGTAATATCTATTACAATTTCAATCAAACACAACATGGAATTGATAGCAATTATTTATTTATCTTATAACAAAACCAACGTTTCTTAAAACATTAATTTCTTATTCCAAGGAAATATTCTTAGTCAAATTTAAATTGCAATTAAGTAAAATAAATTATATGTTAAAAAAGAAACGTATTTCAAACGAATAAGATTAGAAAGAAGCAAAAAAATGTACATTCCCAAAATCACAATATTATTGAAATTGAATTATCCTGATGGGTTTTTCTGTTTTATTCCATTTCCGGCAAGAGAATTTAAGCCGGAAAGACTAATTGTATTTTCAGTTTTAACGATTTGCGCAAAAAAACTGCCGTGTATGTAATTTTAGACAAGTGTATTATGATTATTATCTTATTGCTTTTTTTCTATGTATATTCATGTGCTTTATTTATTTTATGCCATATAGAAGTATCAATTTTAATCTGTAATATCACAGAAAATAGTTTGATGCTATGATTTTCAGCAATTAAATTTAGTTACCAGAATGCAAAACCGTATTGATTATTCAAAGTCACTTAAATGAATTTTGTCATACTATATACTACATACGTAAACGTGTGTTTTCCTTTAAGCATACATGAATACTTCGCGTATTTTAAATCACACAAAAGGAAAAAAATTAGTAACACTCGATTGGCTTAGTATACAACCAAACCAATAAAGCTCATTTGGCGGGAAAATTGTTACATCTATTATTTCAGTTTTATTTTAAGCATCACTTTTCCGTTTTTTTAACATACTTAATTGGCTCAGTTTGATTTGTTTTTTTATAATATAGCGATTAAAACTTTTCTCGAATAAAACAAATAAGTCTTTGTTAGATGTGTTATATATTTCGTCTATATCTTTTTGTGACCTTAAAAAGTCAAATTAACGTTTGTTTTGTTACTAAAAGAACACAGCAAAATGGCTTCCTGAGAAGTGGGAGTTTTTTCTTTAATATAATACACATCGATAACAGCATTGACTTCCTACTTTTGTGACAAACAAACGAATAAAAACAACAATCAATTCTGCAAAAAAGCTTTCGCATGAATTGAAACAAGGCGTATGACCAATTGTCTATTCGAGAGATCCACTGAAGCGATGTCCTTGTTATACATAAAAAAAAACACTCCTATAAAGAAAACTTTATAAATTTTCTCCGTATTACGGAAAATTGGGAGGCCATCATTAATAATAACACCGGAAGTTTACGAGTAATATTTTTCGTCGGTGAAAATTTTGGCAAAAGTTAACGCTTGTTTCGATTAACACTGGTTTTTGGAGAATTGTTTTTTTAATAAAAGCTTCACGATACACAATTAAAGATACATGAAATTTCACTACATCCGTGACCTACCTGAAGCTGCTGCAGGGATGGATGACCCAATGTCCGGCCGCCTTCTGTCTGATGCGTTCTTTCATCAAAGCCTTCTTGGAGCCGAAGAGTTTCATCGCCAGTTTATTATCCGTCGGTTGGAACAGAGCCTGAAGTTGGTTCTTGAGAAAGCTCTGTTTGGGGTCGGGAGGCCCAGTCGGCGGGGTGGCCTCGACGGGCGTCCCGTAAAGGGAGACCTCATCCAGGCCGCCGAAGTGGACCTTCCCCGTGCTTCCGCCGTGAAGCTGCGGTCGTGCAGCCATGTCGGCGTCGCCTAAGAGTAACGTTTCGTCATCGAGCGCTGTCACCAGGCTGTCGGTGCAGCAGGTGTTGGTGTTGTCGAGAGAGACCCGCACGCTGCCGCACGCCGCGGCTGACTGAGGCAGCTGCTCGTCGGAGTGAGCTGCGCCGTGACGCCTCCCGCCTCCCCCGCCGCCGACGCCCCCGCCTCCGGAGCCCCTGAAACGGAAAAGGGAAACTTAACTTATTGTTGGGATAGGAACAAAATCGCATTGGTAAGTTATTTGACAACAGAAAATGCACACACAGCAGGTGGTCAACATAGATGTTCACCTAAAATAAATATTAAAAAAAAAAGTTATCGTAATTCAATATGCTTTAAATATAATGTTGGTGTAATCAGAACATAAATTGTTTGATTTGTGGCGGCCTTTATATTGATTTCCAGTCAAAGTGATTCGTCCCAAAAAAAGAAATTCCTAAGCCATTGCAATTTGTCTTTAATTTAAAATTATGTAAATTATTGACAAAAGTCTGTACCATAACTTAAATAATACAAAATTGAACGATAATTGCAAAATTAAATACGCTTACCAAAAATGCCTTGTATTGTCAAAATACTAATAAAAATTACAAAAATTCAATACAATTAACGATGATAAGATCAGCTTATACCGGAGATTTTTTTTTAAACAAGATTCAGTTTTTTTTGTTGTATGTTAACGATATTTGAACACAATTTCTTCAATAATTGTACGTGATTTGAACACAGACATTCATCATGGCTTGAACTAATCTTGAATCTTATAAATACGGCTTAAAGTTTTTAGCCAGAACCATGACAATTCAATATTTTTTTTATTCGTATTTATAACGGTAATATTTAATGATAGCATGCTATAAGTATGGAGTAATATCTTTTTAAAAAAAATAAAAATTACATATTTATATATATATATATTGGTCGTATTATTTAATATTTAGAAAACAGAGAAGTAATGAGAGAAAAATGATTTTATGTAATAGCGTAAAAAACTAAAAGAAATTAACAACATCATTACGTATTTATAAACAAAAGTAATAATTATATGAAGTATTCAGAAAATAAAATTGAATTTTAATGTAAAAATATGCTTATTTTTATCATTTTGCTTGATATTTTAAAAAAAATATGCAGTATTTGTACCTTTGAAAGAAAGAAACTTTTTTTTTAATTTGAACGTCTTAAATTTCGATCGATAAGTTCATGTATTCAGAAATAATAGAATGTAAAAAAAAGAAGAAAAAAAATGAGTTTGTCTAAAAATATTGTTATAATAATATATTTTTTACGATTTAACGAATAGTTTACAAAATAATAGACGTGTCTTTGAAATAAATCTTTTTTTTTTTTTAACCATGTCCGTTCCCAATGTGGATCGTATGGACTCCTAATGGAGTTTATCTCAACAGAAGTGTTTCTACGAGAACTGCTTGTTACTCAGTTGCTCAACCTCTCTTTTTCCAAAGAGAGTAGGGATAGAAGGATTGGGCTAGGACAGGATTAGTGGTAAGCTAATCGCTGTCGATACGCCCCGTTCATAGGATAGGAAAGGTGAGAGGGGGGAATTCAAGACATCACATACATCCATGCCTTTGAACAGAAATTCATAAATCGATTGAAAAATCAATTTATAAAACTGTCCGTACCGGGATTTGAACCCGGGCCCTCTGTAGCCAAAGCCAACAACGTTGACCACTCGACCACACAGGCGGCAATAAATCTTATTGTAATATAAATTATTTGTTGTCTTTACAAGGTAGGTGGAATCACGAGTTTGTGGTACATGCATAATTTATACGGGCAAATTAACGCAAGCCTTTGGTGTATATGCTTGTCACCTGACATAATATGCATAAAAACTACAGATTATTACAAGATTCAATTTTATTAAGATCATCGGCACGTGATGTTTTTTAATCCAAATTCTTGATACGCAGATTATCACCTGACTTCTTGCTGCCGTCATGACTAATATATCATATTATATATTTTTATCCGATATAACAGTTATATTTCTCTGCAATGTTTAACTAATTTTTGTAAAATCGATGATCACATATGAGGTATTTTCGCATTGACGACGATATATAAATTCCATCTCACCCATTCGATCTAAAAAACGAAACAAAGCTAAACAACCACTAGTCCTGTCGTAGAATCATCATTATTCTCTTCAAAAAAAGAGATAGAGCAGTTGCACAAAGAAGAAGTGGAAAAACGATTGTTGAGATAAGCTCCATTAAAACTCATTATACTTTTTATGGAAGGTGGGCATGGTTAGAAAGAAATAAAGGCAATAATGTTAATAGTTTGAAAGTTCAAAGAGAACCTAGCTGTATATTTCTTACGGTTAATATTAGGCCAAAATGAAAATTCCACCATTCTCGAGAATGCTAAACTAAATATTCTTGTAATTTAAGATTTCGACTGAAGGTGCTTGGTGGAATTTCAATACTAAATTTGAATCGTTCAAACTATGTACATTCTCACAAACTTTGTCATTAACGACCCGGGTTTCGCCTTTCGGCATCTTCAGGCATTCAAGTGCACGGATGAACTTGAACTGACAGTTCAAGTTCATCCGTGCACTTGAATGCCTGAAGATGCCGAAAGGCGAAACCCGGGTCGTTAATGACAAAGTTTGTGAGAATGTACATAGTTTGAACGATTCAAATTTAAATATTCTTGATTTTTTTTTGAGAAATTTTTATTTGTTCTCCCAAGATCTGCCAATTTTTTCTTCACTGTAAAAGTTTTAAATTTTTGAATCTTTCCAATAACAAAACATTGAGAGCGTAATTGGGTAAGATGCACGACAGAGAGATGGTGTGTGGATCTAGAAGTCTTCTAAGTCCCCGTGCGCCCTTATAATTTGCTAAACATATTTATTAATGCCATGTTTTAATTATTTCAGCTGTGAAAAGCAAACAGTAGTATTTCTGTCAATTTGCTTCCTTCCGAGTAATTCTAGCATCATAAAACCCTTACGAATACAAGTTTTTGGTGGTAGTCGATGGTCTTTAGAGATGCCGAAATAAGAAGAAACAGAGGGCTGAGGCTTTGTGATTCGTAGTTCGTACTAGCCAATCTAAAGTCTACTAAATGGTAAAAAGAAAAACAACGTTCATTAATATCAAACATAACGATCCACATTTTTGTATGTTATATTTGTAAACACAGTTTCAAATAAATATTAATCATAATACTTGATTTGATTTTTACTACAATAATACAACTGAATTTAAAAAAAGTTTCCTAGAAAACAGCAGGACAGGTTTTGTTATTACATTTTTTTTTAATTGTTGAAAAAATAAATCATCAATATGTCGTTGTTATTAGAGTACGCAAGTACGGGTGTGTTTAATTAAATACGTTTGTAAAAACCCAACTATACTATAAAATATTTACAACTCACAATTTCATCTTTAAAAACTATCACGTGAATAATATCTTGTAAAGCGAATATTTTTAATCAAGTATCCATCTGATCTCATTTTTAAACTAACACGGCTACTAGAAAAACAGGTTTTTTTGTTGAACGGATTATATAAAGTCTTTCTAAAAAAAATGTACCTATATCACCAAAATCATTACAGAAGTATGCATATATTTTGGTCGCCGGCTTAGTGAAAAGGTGTTGGACGGCATTTTTATCCGCCGTAAATGCATTTTTTCAAATTGTGTCAAACAAGTATCGTGACTCAAAAAATACTATGAATATTTTCTATAAACAAAATTATTACTATATTAACATGAAACGGAAAATGCTGATTATATTTTAATACGATAAACATACGAGATGAGTCATTTTACAAAAAGCATTTTAATCTTTTAGAATATTTTAATAATAATATGAACAGAAAGAATATGTAATTGATTGTAGCATCACAATATCAACTAGAAAATTTTGGTGGTCCGCAGACAAATCTGACATTATTTTATGAACTCGGTGCATTTCTAGACGCATTTGATCACTTTTATTTCAATATGTAATATTTAACACAAAAGTCCAGTTAGTGGTATGTTTATTCAAATTGGGAATTTAGTGGTCCGTGAGCCCAAAAAGTTTGCCGACCACGGCGGTATGTATAATGTATTCGTCCGGTATTGCAACCTTATCCAAGACCATTGAATAACCAGGGAGCTATATGCTTAATTCATATTTCATAAAAAATGGATCTTTCAATCCAACGAACGCTTCGCTATCGATTAGCAAAAGTAATCATTTTTGTGTTTATTGGATTTACATTTTTAAAAAAGCGCCACAAAAAACTATTAACATGCTCATGCTATGTTGAAACTTTATAGTAAAAAATATTGTATACAGAACCGGTGTCACCATACAGGTGAAATAGGCAACCACCTAGGGTGCATAAATAGAGGAGTAAAATATATTTTAAAAAATATTAAATATTAAGCTTCAAGCAGTAGCTTGAAAACCTAAGAAATCTTTGCCATCTCAAAAAGTACTGCTCATTAAAATGTAACAAAATATTGAACGAAAGCTTAAAAAAAAGGTCACGTGTTATTTCATTTTGGAAATTCCGCAAATTCCTGGTTTTTGAAATCGTCAGTGAGTATTTTTTTTTGAAAAATCCTGGCTTAAGCTAAAAGAAATAAACATTTTTCCATTTCAGAAAATCCGTAAATTCCCAGGATTTCAAAGTCGCCGAGTAAATTTTTTTCAATCCCGAATCCCGAAATTCTACACGATTTTATGGCAAATGTTACCTAGGGAGCCAAATAACGTCACGTCGGCACTGATTGTATACTACTTATCATATAATAGATATAATACTTGCAAAGAGATGTGTTCTGGATTGTTGAAGACACGAGCAGCCATTCGATAATATTCATCTAATAGGGCTGTAGCCGAAAAGTTTTTCATAATGCCAATACGAAGAGCCTCGGTAGGACAGTCGACAAATAAAGCAAAGTCAAACAATTCCAAAAGTATTGGGGGCACCATTTGACACAAATCTTGTACTCAAGTGGAAATGTCAGCAATTTTGAGAGTCCGAAATATTCAACATAAGCATTTATTTGCAAGAACCACAATAAGTATTTCAGCGTTTTCGGATTTTCTCAATATCACTTCAGAAACTTGAATAAGATCATTTTATTGATAACATAATGTACTATATTCAATAGTTCGAATATCTGACGATAAAAAAACGAAAATATAATCTTAAGTGGATTCTGTTCAATATTTTTTTTTTGAATAATATATTTTAGTTATCCAAAGCAAAAAATGACAATCGTAAAAAAAACCGTTGTAATTGTGGTTTGCAAAAAAGTATATTTTTCAGCTCCAATCGAAAGTCTCAAAATCTCAATAATGTAAATATTTATGACGTCAAATAAAATTTCATTTACAATTATTTGAATAATATACACTTCGGCATTTTCAGTTTACATCCTTTTAATAAAACATGTTTTTGAAAAAACCTTGGGTTACGTCCTTTTTTCTTTCCACAGTCGATAAAGCATTTGAATAAGAATCTATAGACCTCGCATTACCAACGGCCATGCTTTGAATAAACCGTATATTTTAGTATTATATCATTTAATCATGTATGACTTTTATCTTGCGTGAAATAAACTGGCATTGATATTAAGATTATAAGTTTTCAAAATGTAAAAAGACAAAAAAAAAGAAAAACTTTGTCTCGTTCTAGTATTGATTTCCAAGAAAAATTTTTCCAAGAACATAAATTTTATATA
Organism: Himalopsyche tibetana; assembly: GCA_030503985.1. Taxonomy (NCBI): domain Eukaryota; kingdom Metazoa; phylum Arthropoda; class Insecta; order Trichoptera; family Rhyacophilidae; genus Himalopsyche; species Himalopsyche tibetana. Next base: position 6,120,362 of record JAPJYX010000015.1, read on the forward strand.
CCAAGCCTAACGGACATAACAATTGAAGATAGAGCAATAAATTTAAAACCGTAGATCTAAAAAGGAAGATTTTTCACGGTGAAAACAATCTCTGATATATATATAAAAACACAAAAAACTGATACGAAGGTATATACAGAGCGGAAAGAGCTTTAAAAGTTACTTAGAATTAATTTGTTTTCCATTGTTGGTTTAAGCTTAAGAAAGTTTACAAGGTAAGATAAAGAAAATAAAGTAAAGAATATTATTCAACGATGTTATTTCGCAATTCTTAAGATTAAGAACTGTAATTTAATATCAATCTATTCAACATTAACAAAAACTCAATAAAAAGACGTAATGCGTAGATGAAATTGAAGAAAAAAAAAACATTTAGTTGAAAAAATCAAGATATAGCGTTTACAACAGTTCGTCAGCCAAATGTATTTTTTGTTATGTTATAAAATGTAACGTTTGAATTGATTTTCTTTATTTTTTTCTAGTTGATTGAATTGAAATTTTCTTGTTAAAACTCCCTAATAATAAGGTCAAAAAAATTTAAACGTATTTGGTACTACGATTATTATTTTTATATACATATTATATTTCGGTTTTACGCTTCTCTCAGAACTGTTACATTTATTTATATATACTGGATTAAAAAATATATACTGCGAATAAATCGCGAAAATGACAATCAAAATAAGATTTTGATTAATTTTAAATACCGGTCATTTCCAATTTTCAATACTGATATTTTGATATTGAAATATTGAAGACACAAGGAATGTCGAGATCCCGGTTTTGATAATACCAGTTTCGCAACTCCTATTTGGAAGTATCAATAATATATCGACTGTGTAAAAGTACGTAACCCACAGATTTTTCGATAATCGTATTGTATACAACATGATATAATGTGCTTTGAAAACAGATGCGTGCGCCGAATGCTAGGAGTGCGGTGGTTTGACTTTGTTAGAAACACGGAGATAAGAGAGCAGCCGTTAATAACGTCCAAAGTGAAGAAACGACGATGGACCTGGCTTGGACATGTGCTGCGGATACCCCGAGAAAATCTGAATTATATTTCTCTTATATTAACCAAATGGATTCCGCCGTCGTGAAAAGCCACTGATGACCATCTATAGGCTGTACTCGGCTCGGCGGAAGTACGGAACATTGGACTGATATGTGAGGAAGCAAGAAAACTGGCGAGGGACAGAGAATATTGGAAAAACCATGTGGTACCATTTGCTCCGATTAAGGAGCGGATATGGAAAAAAACCACAAATTGATACACGTTCTTCCAAAAAGATGTAAGCTGCAAATGCCTAAAGTATCTAAATTTAGCTTTTATGTTAGAAAAAAGAAGGGCCTATGAAAATTGCAAACAGGAAAACAGACTAACAATGTATAAAACTAAAATAAGATTTACTCAATTAAGCACCAGCTTGTAAGTCTCCGGACGCTTTAAATATGTGTGTATTTCATGTTTTACCTTTATCCTAAAATCATCAAAAAAAGTTTTTTGTGCTTCCGGTATAATTTGTTATGTGTGAGGTACGTTCTTTTTCCTTTCTACAGTTGATATATTTATGATGTCTCACGTTCGTGAAAGTCACTATACCAAAGTGAAATCTAAGTCTGGAAAATAAGGTGACATATATTTTGATAATGGTTCTTTTATTCACTTTATGTTGGGTCAAAAACATTCACATACATATTTAATGAGACTGTGCCAGTGTGCCAAGGCGCCATGCCATTGATATATCAACTTTTAAATGTAAAACTAACAGCACTTAGTGAAATACTGTGTTATCTTAGGTTAACCTGTGTCTGTATTATCATTTTGACTGACGTCTGGCAAAGCGAAACGTCGACAGACCAGAGATAAAGCTTGCTTCGCAATAAGATTGAAAACTATTATCATTTACAGATAACAAAGATGACCACACTAAAGATACAATAATACATAGGACTATTTTATCTCAAGTCCGGTTGACAAAGTGAAGAAGGTACAAAAGCTCATTTCAAAACAATGCTTTAAGCTTCGTTATGTTTATAAATATGATCACAATATAAATCGTTTTATTAGTTTTGATGTTTTCAAATCAAGTTCTAAATGTGTCACATTATGGGGTCCAATTGAGACTTTTAAAAAATGCAGTAAACTCAAGTATACTTCAAAAAATATTTGACAATATAGATGTTGTATGTGGTACATGAATCGAATGATTAAGCATTCAAAACTGCCGTGAAAGCTGGAGAAAGCAAAAATGTACATTTGCCAATTACGTATGCAGAAAAATCCACGCTTGTTGAACTGTATTTTGTGATAAATTTAAAACATAGCAATATGGAATTTATTTATTTACTTATTTATTGTTAAAAATTAAAATTACAGTACATGACATCACAGCTGACGTCAATTCACCATGTACTTGAAAAATATAATAAGACAAATATAAAATAAAACTTCATAATACATCAAAATCAACATAAAAAATCAAGAAATAAAATAGTAAAATTTAACAAACAGTTCACAAATACTATCACTAAAAATGTTTACTTCTCTAGGCAATGCGTTGATCAATCGAACGGCCCTTGGAACTGGTGAGTTATACCTCCTAAGCGAGGTATAAGTTTTTAGAAATAAAAGTTTTTTCTCATAGTTTCGCCCACGTAAGAATAAATTGGGAGCATGTAAATTAATAGTCATGAGAATTTCAGGATTATTAACTCGGCCCCGAAGGAGAAGAGAAAAATGCTTTAAGCTTGAAAACGATCTTCGAGCTTCAAGAGAGTGAAATGATATCATTCCTAAAAGAAATTTGGTGGGGTAGTATTCCTTTAAGGAATTATCAAAGGGGAAGAATTTAAATTTTTTGAAATAATAATATCTTAGAAATTTCTTATGGACTCTCTCCAATTGCAGCTTGTATGAATTTTCATATGGGTTCCAAATAATGGATCCATATTCAAGCGAAGGAATTAGCTGCTTTTGTTTTGTATATGCCTTAATTATAATTCAGCAATGTTCGCTTAATTATTTTTAATTTTAATTAAGCCTAAAAATGCAAATTTTATATCCTATTTTATCCATAATAGAACCTTTTTTTTATTATTTAAACAAAGCCGAAAAAATATATTCACAGCTGTAAGAAAAATACTAGACATATAAAAAGTTAACTGGCGATGCTAAAAAATACCTGCTCACAAATTATAAAAAATATACATAGAAAATCATTTATTATGTAGTTTCTTAGACTTTCACAGTTGTTTTGATACATATCGCTTATAATATGTCAATTTTTATGGGTCAAATAAATCTAAAAAATAATAATAATATGTAGTGCTTTGTGTGGAATAAGGCTTTTCTGTATTACTGCAGCTAGATACTAACATTGTTTCTGTCCAACATATAAAATATGCTACATTATGTGAAGTATAATATATTTCATTTCAACAACTGTACATACCCAATTAAAAATATTATGGACGTCTGAATGCTGTACACAGTGTCGGATATGACGAATAAATAAATAATGTAGTTGTTATAAAATTCGAAATGTTTATTCACTATTCATTTTGTTTACTGAAAATTTGTTTTATTTGCTGTAGAAATTTTATTTACTGAAGCCTTTTATAGTTGACATATTTTGGTGCAGTCTAGCGTGAAATGGTTTGAATGAAATAATGAACCATTTCAAAAAAGTTATCGTTATAATATAACATATGATTGTAAAACGGCTTGTTATAAAAAGTTAATTCTAAACCCACGTAGTTTTATTTTCAGCGTTAAGTAGGTCAATTAAGTGCAGAAGTAATAATTGTTAAATAGCGGAAGAAGCTTTGTTGATGTTAATTTATTTCGATTTGTTAATGCTTAAGATATTTTTTCGCAATCAAAATAGCGTTTGATAAAATCTGTCATTGATTAAATCAGCTCAATCCCTACCCATTCTATAGTATATTTATTCTATAGATATTTATTTAAGTCAAAAGAAGTATTTATACGCGCAACATCCTAGATAGGGCTTGTAGGTTTTCTAATGTTTGAATACTTGGTTGTCCCAAAAATTCCAATTCCAAAAAAAAAGCTAATTCAGATTCAGAAGTCGGTTTTTGTATAGGCTCCACAAAAATCTTTAAATAATAACTACTCACATGTCATAGTCGATAGTTTTACAAATCTGGAAGATTTCACCATCTTCGTCCTGCTCGATGTCAAGCCTCGATACAGATAGTCCTTTCAGAGGATCCATATTCTAAATGACACCCTTGAATAAGAGTTTATAAACTCATTAGAAAAACAAACTCTCAAGAACTCTTTCACATTGCCATAGTGCTACTGAGGAAAAAATATTTTTTTAACTGAGTGTTGAGACTTTACACAGCAATTTGCGAACAGTTTGTCCATTACTAGATGTAATTTTTTGTATTTTATTTTAATTTTTAAAAAAATATCATTATTCTATACATACTATGAAATCAACCAGTCTGAAGCGCTAAATCGTTTTTTTTTTACTGTTGTTTACAATTTTTTTACTTTTATTTGTGTAAATATCCATGGCGTTCTTATATGAAGATCTAAAAAAAAAGATGAAATTTCTAGCGAAGAACTGTCGGGGTGTCCATGGAGATAACGATCAAAGCCAACAAGTGCTACGTTTTTAAATATTAAATTATTTCAATGCGTCGGAAAATGTAGCTTAATGTTTATCATTTCCACAAACTATGCAACAGCTTGATGTCATAGCTGAAGATAAATTTTATTTAAATTATAATTTTCTCAGGGTACTTAAAGTTGTACCCACGGCCGGCCAGTACCGAGTCAATTATACAACACTAACCGCTTTCAACAGTGCCTTAAGAGTAGGACTATCTTAACCGAGACTTGATTTTTTTGAAAAAAGTGTGCTGTAATGAAATCAGTTTTTATCAGGGATGTGGAAAAAAAACTAAACCGATCCAGTCTTCGGCATAGAAAATATAATAGTAAAAAATATTTTTATCATCTGTTGAAATTATCTTCAATTTTTTTCAATAATTTCCTTTCCTTCTAGTTCGTACAGCTACTATTTCATTGATCAATATGATAGACAGGCTTGTTTCCGAATATATTTGGCTCACTTATATTGTATATACTTCCGGATTACAACTACCTAGTCGAACGGGGCTGTGAGTTCCTCATACTGTTAAATATTTTACCACGTAATCTCGATAATGAATTGAGGAATTCTTCCAAATTTTTTTCAGACCTATAATATTTTTTTAGGCTTAGTAACCATGCACTGATATCACTCGTTAGTTTTTTTTTCTGTCTTCATCTACAGTAAAAACACGCTGACTCCACAGCTCTAGTTTGAACACTGAAAACATCATTTAGTTGGTATATACTCGCTTTCCGTATAACACCAAAAAGTAAATAAAATGAAATATATTTCAACAGTGAATACAGAATGCGTCATTCAATATTTATGATAAAGTACCAAAAAAATTTGATTTCTGTTTTATTGAGTATTATTTTTAAAATGCATACTCATCGTCAGCAGCTAGTTGAAGACGAACACCTAAACATTACAATCCACCATCCTACGCTATCACAAATTTATTTTAATTATATTCTAAGGTTTCTCAAATCCACTGACCAGTCAATTAATTACTACAAATCATTTTCCCAAATGTGGGTCAAAATTGAGCTCGAAACGCGAAGGCTGAAAAACGAGCAGTCAAATATTTTACATTATGACTTATTAAAAAAAATGCGACTAAAATTTGTTTTATTTATTTATTTGAATCAAATAAATTGGTATATTGCTTATAAACTATGTTTCAAGAAAGAGAAAGGTAAACAATTGTGTCAAAATTTAAGCAAGATAAAAAAGTGATTGTCTACACTTAACATTAAAAGTTTGCTTAATTAAAAATAAATTCTGCTATGCAAATTTATCTAAACCTTTTTTCATCAACATGAACTATTCTTAATTGATATAAAAGATAAAGATTTAAAGTGCTTGATGCCACACCAATATCAATAATCAAATATGAATCAATAACATTTAATAAACGTAACAATTTTGGATGTTAGGCTTTTGATAGAAAATACCACAGTTTTGTTTCTAGATTTGTTTATATTTTCTCATTATGTTTTCCATGAATATCTGCAGCAGAATCTCATATACGACACACCATCACTCGCGTTCATATTGTAGGGTAGTGGGGCTGGGCGGTAGTAAATTTTAAGAATTCATTTCATGTCTGGAAATGACGTCATTTGATACGTAGCGGCTTATATACTGATGTTGTAGACAATTTTTTTCTACGCAGAAAGCCGTATTTAATTAGGTTTTTGAATACATATGTATTTCTATTTGTGAATAAGGTTTTCTAGAACCTGACCGGTAAAGTTATATGGTGAATTTCCGAAAATCCAAGATTGTGACATTGTTTTCAAAATAAGCTTAAACTATATTTTTCTATAATTATACTGATTAAATTAATAAAAGTCGCAAATTGGGTGTTTTGAGTTATGGACGCAGATCGATGGATTTATACACGCACTGTCTTCTGACAAAACAAGCTCACTTATAGAACATTAATTTGTTCGACATTCAAAGACGTAATACGAATTTAATTTAAGATTTCGACTGAAGGTGCTTGATGGAATTTCAATATTAAATTTGAACCGCTGAAATTATGTACATTCACACAAGTTTTGTCACTAACGTCAGTTTGCGCTTGAACGCCTGAAGATGCCGAAAGATGAAAACCGGGTCGTTAGTAACAAAACTTGTGTGAATGTAAATAATTTGAACTGTTCAAATTTAATACGAATTTAGTCAATTTCATTTGCAGTTTTTACTGGGAGAAACATAAAAACCGGTCGCAAAAGGTGATTTGGTGTCTAAAATTTACCTAATACGAGGAATAATTTCCGTTCCATAATATATAAGCAATATTTAATTTATGGTTACTAGTAATATGGAAAAATACTCAACATATTATGAGGTTGCCGTTATTATCAATGGCTGAATATTCAGCTGTCCGGCCTTGTAAAAATGTCTGTCTGCACTTAAAATGTACCTACTTCTAATCCAAATTGTTACGTCAAACGAAAAAAAACTGATTAGTTTCGGCCGTTTCGTTTAAATGATGACAATAAGCAGTTTGACGTCTAGTTCCACAGCGTTTGTCAAGCAATGTTGTGCAAACATATTTTTAATACATTTGACTCACTTTGTACACTGTTCTAAACATTTATGTATATACACATATAAAACGGTGTTACATCCCTTGCAAATACTTTCTCCTTAGTACTATGCGTAGAATAAGTATATTCGTGTAAATCCGAAAATTTAAAAAGAAATATTACACAGGCTTTGGCTCACTCAGTTCTGCTCGACGACCCACCATAGATTTTATTTTTCGTTTGAAATTAATAAACAGTTTAAGAACGAACTAAGCATCATGAAAATGATTCTCTTTGGTTGATTTCCTTGCGTACTGTATGCGTTTATTTATGTATGCGCATGTGTGTGTACATGGCTGGATATAGAATTAGGAAAATCATATAGAATGTGATTTGCAATGTATGCATATGGAGTCCTCGTGAACTAGCTTCACTAAGGATTTCTTATCTCTGTAGCGATCACGCCCATCCATTAGCGACGATGGTAAGAGAATACAAAATTCAAAATATGAGCGATGAAGAAGACTCGAAGATCTTTGACGCTAACACGCCCTGGTACTTAAAGTCATAAGCAATAATGAATTTTATTTTTTGATATCCTTAATTGAATTGTATAAATATAAATTCATTTAGCACTATTTTTTATTTCAGTTTACATTTTTTACACTATATTGTGTAGAACGAATCCACCGTGTTAATTAAAAGAATGTCCCAGTGTTTTATAAAAACATGCCATACTTTTTTTTTACGTAATAGGTTGTGTTAGTATAAGAAGATAAAATAAAATATTTTTTTTAACAATCATAAAAAATCGTATCATATCATTGACTTTATTTAAAATTGCTCACATAAAATAGGAATAAAAAGGTAAAGCGACGTTAATGGGGCGTAACGAAACTAAACCGGCCCTAGTTCGTAAATAAATGGGAAATTAAATTTGTAATAACCAATTACTAAGTAATATGGAGATCATGTTTGCATTTTCAATTGAAACAGCTCTGGTTTACGTGTTACTGGTTTAACATTATGTTTAATCAGTTGAAATCATTTTAAAGGCTTTTAAAAAAAACCCCCAAAATATCAAGAGAAACTTGAATATTTATTTAATTATTCATGGTTTATTTAAATTTGTTTTCACAAAAGATTGAAGATAACTGGTTTACGAACAAAAACTTTTTTTTTCATAACAATTGTTTATATTCTCACGTCTGAAAATATGCTGAAAAATAGAGCAAACTAAAAAGTATGTATATTAGCAATAATATAATGTAGATTTTTGTTACAGATGCTGTATACATTATCTAAACGTTTTTTTTATTGAAGTAGCTATGTACGAAAAAGAATTTGAATAATAATAATAATAGAAACACAAGCTCGTTGAAATTTGAATACATTAATAATAATTTCGACGCCTACGAATAATATCATATTTTTACCAACGTGGGTTCAATAGAAAACTAAACCAAATTCTTCGTGAGAGTTATTTTAGTTAAACAACTATTTCAAGTATATTTTTATTAATAAATTGGTTAAATTAAAAAGTCTTATAAAACAAAAAAATAGATTATAATTATTGGTGAACAATTCTTGGTATAAACATACATAAAAAGGTTAAATAAACTTTACAATTCCCTTTCTTCTCTTCAATCCTTAAAAAACGAGGCGTAGCGCGAGCGATTAGCTATCGCTAGTGCTACCGAGGCCAATCTTTCTATCCCTACTCTCTTAGAAAAAATAATGTTGAGCAGCTGATTAGTAATAAGCAGTTCTCGTAGAAAAAAATCTTTCGTGATACCTCCATAATGAAGCCATAAGTTCCTTATAGGGGGCAGACATGTTATAAAAAAAATACTAATTTTATTATCGACACATCAATTGAAAATGCGTTTTCACTTACAAAAACCGCGTTTAAATTGAAACGATAAAAAATGCGAAATGAATAGGTACACTTATTAAAAAAAAAAAAATGGTTTACATGTTTCATTTCTAAAGAGGTTTCATAACCAGGGTTGTAGATTCGGAGTCGGAGTGGAAGAATAATAATTTAAAGGTATTGAACAATTATTAGTGTATTCATCATATTGATTGGTAAAATGTACTAGAATGATTCTAGTGACTAAAATGATCTGATCAGTGGTGGGTCCAAAAATTGTCCCAGGAGGCGGCCATTAAATTTGAAAATAATCATGATACATAAATAATACATTCAAAAATAGATGATTTTATATGCTGAAATTCGAAATATGTATAAGCTTATGTGAACATCCTAAAATATGCGAATAGATTCTAAAATCACAAAAAAATGTTCATTACTCGTTGAAAATCATGTCGGTTATTGGTTAATTATTGGATCTTTTTCAAATCGATCGATCAAGAGTAAAAACAAATACAACAGTCATATATTATATCAATTGAAACGATAAAAAATGCGAAATGAATAGGTACACTTATTAAAAAAAAAAAAATGGTTTACATGTTTCATTTCTAAAGAGGTTTCATAACCAGGGTTGTAGATTCGGAGTCGGAGTGGAAGAATAATAATTTAAAGGTATTGAACAATTATTAGTGTATTCATCATATTGATTGGTAAAATGTACTAGAATGATTCTAGTGACTAAAATGATCTGATCAGTGGTGGGTCCAAAAATTGTCCCAGGAGGCGGCCATTAAATTTGAAAATAATCATGATACATAAATAATACATTCAAAAATAGATGATTTTATATGCTGAAATTCGAAATATGTATAAGCTTATGTGAACATCCTAAAATATGCGAATAGATTCTAAAATCACAAAAAAATGTTCATTACTCGTTGAAAATCATGTCGGTTATTGGTTAATTATTGGATCTTTTTCAAATCGATCGATGAAGAGTAAAAACAAATACAACAGTCATATATTATATCAATAAGGTAAGAGATATTAATCATTATTCATACCACATTTTTTTAGAAAAATTAAAAATATAATACAATGCAAACCGTGAAAACGTTTTTCAAATTATTTCAATTACGTACTAAATTTTAATGACGATACTTTAAAGTGAACCGATTAAAATATAATATGCTAGGAAGTTGTCAAACACGATCATTATGATGAATATATTGAGAAAAAAATATTATATTACTACATTTTGGACCGGTTCGCAATATAAAAGTTGAACTATGAATAATATTACATTATCATTACACAGAGTGCAACAGACTTGTTTGTATTTTTTTATATGCATTAGTGACACTTTTTATAGGTGTAGTTTTCTATTAAATATCGTATTGAATATTAACAGTAACTATTTATTCTACGACATTGGCATAATTATATTCATGAGTAAGATTGTTATTAAAATAACTTATTAAAATACATAGCTGGCTAAAATTAAGAAAACGTTATTGTTGAGTCCTAGAGTTTCGATTTTTTTTCGACTTGTTTATCTCCTCGATGTTGATGCAAAATGGTGAATGAACTGACTTCTGATATCTGTAAGGTGTCAGTTATCCCACGTAGTTTAAATCTAACATCGGTCAAAACTATATTGTGGACTTTTTTATGTTTTCTGCAACAACTGCCAAATTTGGGTGACCAGATCGTTCAGCTTAGAAATCATGAAATGAGCGTTCAGAAATCATCAAACGACTTCTATACCATTTATCTCGATGGGACAGAGTCCAAATAACACTTGTCAAGCCATTGCTTTGCTGGAACGGTATTTTTTCCCACTAAAAAGCAATGCTTTATCAACACACGACATTATGATTATTCCATTGTTTTGAAAATTACAAAAGTAGCGTCACTAAAACCACTGTACTGTAACTTGTGAACTAAACCTCAATTTTTATGAAATTTTGACAAGTATTATTTGAAGGTTGGTTCTATCTTAAAATCATATGAATTTTTTCAATAGTAGCACGATCTATATGTCACCTTACGAACTTATTGGGTGGTGTTGGTGAACGCCGGTCCGCGAGATATTTTTATAATTTTTACCGGTCCGCGGATGTAAAAAAGTTGAAGAACACTGCTTTAGGCTAAGCGTGTGCTGGGACGCAGGCGATGCATCGCAGGGCAGCACAGAATTGGAAGGTAAAGGGAGGCGAAGCAGACATGTGCGACCAATGTATGCTGTGACAGCTGCGTTAAATGACATTTAAATAAAACTTCCACAATACAAAACCTACCACTGCACAAAAAAAACACTCTGAGGTCTGTACAGCAGTGGCCAAATAATTGATTATATGAATAAAACATTATTGTTCACAACAAATGTGTTTGAGTAGTTTGCATGAGAATTATCATATAAACAAAGTTTAGTTCTCACTGATTCATTAGTTTCACGGTCAAGCAGGAATCTGTGCCGGCTCCACAACGGAGCGCAGCGCAGATGCATGTATGCATGCGTGGTAGTGTTCGCGGGTCGCATAGAGTAGGTATACGCATAGCCTTATAATAGTATTCTTCTATTCATTACTGTAGTAAACGCATTGTGAGCCAGTGGCATGCTCTATCTACTGATGTTTTATTTTTTCTTTTAATTAGATCATCTCAACCAAACGCTATACTTTATTCGATACATATGATATATCTACTAAACAATCGAAGTGAAAAGCCTTTGATAAGCGCTATTGGTACTTAATTCATTCTATACAGAAAAATATTATTATTTAATTATAATGCATTTATTAATTGGGTGGGATGTTTCAAAAATTTTCGCAAGCTAAAATTTTTCTTAATAATAGACCTATTTATTCACTCTTAAGATTTTGTAATTTTTAAGATATAATAAAGTAAATATAAGTATTATATAATATTTTCACGATTTATTTGTTAAATAAATCATAGATATTTTTTTCTTTGCAAAACAGCATGATAAGATTGCATCTTATGCATAGCTGATGAATGATTCGTGTACTTTATATTTAGTCATTTTTTTAAATTATGAAAAAAAATATTATCTTCTTTTGTTGAAAAAATATGAAACAAAATTTTCTGCTCGAAAAATAGCTGATTGCTTGGCTAAAATAGATGGCGCAATATTCACCAAGAACTGAATAATAATATGATAAAACAGATTCTGATATTCAGGCAATTTGGTTGAGATCCGAGCGTTATTACCTACCGTCTAAGCTTTTAATATTTTTAGCAGGTAAACTAACCACTTTTCTTCAGTCATATGGGTGACATCTGTGATATATTCCAAAAAGATTAATATTCAGGTTTGATTATAAATTGTGGATAAAAAAGCAGCGTGATTGGGGATAAGTTTGAAATAATTTGCTGATTTTAAAAACCAAATTAACTATGGTATATTTTTTCTTTACGCCAGCCATGTACGATTGGCAAATATCAATTATTATAAAGATGATAAATATGTATTTTTTGTTATGGTAACTCGACACAATTTTATGAATATTAATTAGTTTTTATGTATTATTAAAAAAATGGTAATATGAATAAAATTTTAAAAGTTTTAGCGTAACAACATGGTAATAGTAATATAATTTTAATGAAAAATCTGATCACAGTTCATTCGAAATCTAAAATTTTACAGCACAAAAAGACACAATTTTTATCAAAACCGTTGTGGATAAATTATTTCTGACTATTGGAAAAATAGTCATAAATTTCTCCAGCAAACAAAATAATTTAATTCTTCCAATAATTCGACGTCTTATCATACCAAAATAACCAACCTTTTAAAACCAGTAAGCATTTCTATCTAATGATCTTTTTGAATCGCTTTTTAATTCTATATATCTAGATTCGAGAATTTTTTTCAGTGGTTTATGTCAGTGCTCCGCAACCTTTTATCTTCCAAGGCACACCGACGTGTTCACCACAAGTAAAAATGTGAATAATAAACTATGTCCATGTAGAGCACGTGTACTCCTAATGGAGATTATCTAAAAAGAAAAGTTTCAGATTATTCAGATTTATTTACAAAGAAGCATCAGTCGAGAAGCTGCACCAAAGAATTTTCAGCATTGGTTTTTAAAATGTTTCAAACATTTAGTGGTAAAAGTTTATACTTACAAATAAACATTTTATCGATTTGGGTATACATATTATGTATGTACATATAACATATTCTTCCAACTAAAAAATAATTATTTCTGCTTCTCTGTGACAAGTGTCTTCAGAAATATTTTATAGTAAAGACGAAACTATTTGATTTTTTCCCGTTTATTGGAGATAGGCACCGTGGCACACCCAGCATCGCCTTGCGGCACACCGGTTGCGGAGCACTGGTTTATGTGATAACTTTCCTTATTATGATAGGATTTTACTAATAAAATTTTATTCAGATTACAATCAATAACATCTTTTCAGAGTAATACTATTTTTCCTTATTAATATTTTAATTTATACATATGCTGCAGTTAAATGATGCATTTAGTACATTTTTCTGTCATCTGACATAATATATTACCTCAAAATTGTCAACGTCTTGTTATCACTCTTACATTCTTTCTCTTCATCATATCTAACCTAACTTATTGTATACTAAGCTAAGCCGTAATGTCATTTCTACTCTGTACGTTTATATAATTAGGAAATGAATAATTAATGTGAATGTGATCAAAATCTGCTTGTTAATTTTTACATTAACGAGATTTCATACTTAATCTGTTACATATACAACATAAAAAATATTAACTAACCGTCGGATCATGTTTATCCGTTAAGATGTCTAACGGCAAAGCCCGAACCGTAACTGACAAAACTAAGGAAATTTCTATAATTTGAACAATTTAAATTTAGATAATATGTCATAGTTATTCAATTACATAAACTCAATGCCGGCGCGAGGTTATTCTCGCCCTAAGCAACGGTTATTGGAGCGCACCCTTTTTGACAAATCGTCATTTTTTTTTCGAAAAAAAAATCTAAATAATGAAAAAAAAACCATTTGGGATTGTTAAAAATATATTTTTTTACATATTCATGTTCGCTACTAATGTGAAGCATATGCCCTTTTAATCCAACCTCTCAACAAAAAAAAAATATCTATGTGAATTGTTTGTTACTAAGTCGCTCAACCTCAATTTTTCAAATCATATCTTTAGAATACGATACATAATTACAACGAACAAATACAAACATCAAAATATGTTAGTAGAAAATATAAAAATAGTTTTAGTAAAAAAATAGCCCCCAATGGTTTGCACCCTAGGCGGTTGCCTATTTCGGCTGTATGATGGCGCCGGCCCTGCATAAACTATAATATTTATTTCATCAGATATTGTCATTTTATCATTGAAATATCTAAAATTATTTAAAATAACATATTTGTATAACTGTACTAAAAACATTTTATTTAAAATATTTAAGTTTATTTGCAAAAAAAAGCTTTTCATAAACTCACCCCTTGATATGATATGTTCTAATTACACTTGTACTCTAAGCCTAAACGATATTTCACGTGTTATTTATGCTTTAAATAGCGTGATGATGCAGTCGTAATTACTCCAACCTTGAACATATCATAAATCGCGTGTAGGGCTTTTACGTGATGTCCATGATTTTATGGAAGTGTATTTATTTTAAAAAGACTATAAACATTATTTACGTATATCTTGTTAAATCTTTTTTTTATATCGCCAATTTTATGTCTACCTCGTAAATTTGTACCGATAAGAATGTCGGTGCGTGTTTATTGATGTCTTAAAAATGTTCAGACTTAAAGACAGTGACATCTTTTAACGAGAAAAAATATTAATTATTTTTTCATTACAATTTACTTGACTTGCAAGGTTTGAAAAAAACGTTTCAGCTTATTAAGACATACTTAATACGAATAAAGAATCAGCACTCGTGATTAAATATTTACATTTTTTTTTTAAATTTAATTATCTTATGTTGGTTTATTCAGATTTATTTAGAGAATCATCCATACTAAAATAGCACACTTCTGAATCATCCTTCAATTATTACAAAATATGATGGTTTCACAATAATCTACGTTGAAATAATTCGTGCATTCATTACTTTGACTACGTTAATCCTCAAAAATTCCATGCTATTCATTTTAACTCTTTATTATTTTCTAGATAGAGTATTCCAACTTTTTTTACAATGAAATTTGCGATAATTTTCTATCAAATGGTTGGCAAACTTTTGAAAATTATTTCTTTTTAGACATTTAAGGCGTTATTTAATTCTTACATTGAAGTTTCTACCTGTCTGTAAGCATAAGAAAAATAATAATACATAAGCAGCTTGATAGTTTTGACAGATGAGACGATAGATACCGCTCTGAGAAAATGATTCTAATTTATCAAGTATTTAATAAGAGTTTTTCTATGTTGCTAATTGTATAAATTTTAATGTTATTTGTTTGATAAACTTTAAAACATTTGAATATAAAAAGCAATAACGTGTCACATTTTATAACATAAGTAGAATAACGAACTTATCTTATATGAAATTGAAGTCCCAAGATACTCTTACCACTAGACGACAGAAACCAACAACAGGTAAAGTTGTGAATTGAGTGACTACAATAATTAATTTTGGTTATCTCCATTTACCATTTATTTCACGAATTCTCAAATACAGACATGTACGGTGTTCATAAGGCCACAACAGCTAGGTAGAATAAATATGTAATTTTATTATCTTTAATGGGTGAAAGATTGTTTGGCTGAAAATATATAATTTAAAAGGATCCCAATTTCAGCATCCGCAGATGTTGCCAGCCATACAATACTGCCTTTACGTTAATGCCCTTGTGAAAATTTTAAAGCGGGTTTTATTTTCTCGGAAAAATTCGGCAGGCCTCTCCCACTTAAAAAATCTCTAAGTGCCTACGGAGCCTTCCCTCAGGGGACATCCTCCAAAAAGCCGGGGCGAGAACGTTACAAATTAAACAACTTTGGCGGGCTTCGGCGCGGGGTTGATAGAATTACCTCCCCCGATTAAACGAGTTACTGTTTAAATATATAAGACTGCTTCTGGAAATGATGGAAACTTGAAATTTGCGACATAAACAAATTGCTCTTTTGCTGATTATGTTTATTTCTTTGCGAAAAGGAGAACAAACAATAAGTGAATCAATTTGAGAAAATTGTTTGAACATTTTTTCATTTTCCGAACTAAGTGCTTATATCGATGGCCCAGTTTCATAAAACGATTTTTGAGTTATATAATATATTCGAAAATTTATCTTTTATAGCTCTAAAAAATACTAGTTATCTCTAGGCAGATGTTTACATGTAGTTATAAATAAATATAAACAATTCTCTCTCAGTTCCATATTTACAACTCAAAATACTATTTTATTTGTTTGTCAAGGTTTCAATAAATTTGAATTCAATATGACTAAATGATTCAGTAAAATGATTAGACAAATAATATTTATCACTTTTTTACAACTCAGTTAAGATGTGTCAATACTTTGGTTAGCTATATTGCAAAACTACCAATTTCTAGTTGTAGCACTATGAAACTAAGCCATCGATATAGCCTTTTAGAAAAAAAACATATATACACACTTACTTTTTTTTTACCATATCCGCTCCCAATATGAAGCATATGGACTCGTAACGGACTTTATCTCAACAGAAATGTTTCTACGAGAACTGCTTGTTACTCCTAGTGTAGGAATAGAAGGAAAGGGCTAGGACAGGACTAGTGGTTAGCTAATCGCTCTCGATACGCCCTGTTCATAGGATATGATGGGTGGGAGGGGTGAATTCATGACATCACATACATCCATGACTTTGAATAGAAATTCATAAATCGATTGAAAAATCAATTTATATGACTGCCTTCCGTAGCGGTAGCCAACGATGTTGACCACTCGACCACACAGGCGGCATATTAGTAATTTAAATTCGCATAACAATTATTTACACATTGGCCAACAGCCACTACAAAAAAAGGAATGAAGCACTTAATATATTTTTTATTGCAAACAAGTTCAATCCTGATGTTGAACGTCTCATAATAGGTAAATACAATTTTTTATTATGCGAGTTTTTAAAATGGGTTATTGTGAATACTGTATTGTATTGGAATAAATATTATTAGTTTTAAAGTAATGCATTTATTGTAAAAAACAATATAAACGGTTTTAGTAGATTTAAATCATTTTGATTTGTATATCTGGGGAATTGAGATTTTTTAAAATATAAAAAAGTACAGAACATGGTTAGGTTGACAAATCCTGACACCTTACAGTAAATTTTCCGGAAGACAAAATAAGTTCGATTTATGCTGAACTATATTTTCATATTTCCGTTCCAACAATCAATGGCGTCGTGCATTATCATCGAAATTGAAAATAATTAAATTAACCATTATCTGACAGATTTATTTTTTAATTTTGTATATTCAAATTTTAACAATTGGAATATGTTGTTTTGTTTCCGTAATATTTTACAAATAACTGAAAGACAATTTAAACCGTTCTGTGACGTAAAAAACGCTAAGATAAATCTTCATTCAACACGTTTTTAATGGAGCCTCAACCGGTCGTTATCAAATGTCTACAAAATTATTAACAGCCTGGCTATTTGCGAGAAGCTCATTCAACCTTAAAAACAAGAGCTTTGGTCGGCTTAAACATTTGCAGGAATAAATTTGAATGTTAATGAATAGCACTTAACGCGTTAATACTTCCAAATGGAGATCTTCGACCGAAATGGTAATGTGCTTTTCATAGCGCGTTGAGTGATATCATGGATTAATTCAATATCAACACTCATTTAATAGTAGCTGTCAAATACTTCCACAAGATCAGGGATGCCGAATATACTTTTAAAATTAAAATATTGTAGATTTTATTTTTTTAAAACTATATTTCTTTATAAAATATTACATTAATTTGATGACATAGTCTAATAAAAAATAACATACTTTTTCATTCTAATTCCACATATTTTATCAAGATCGGACTTCTTTAATATTCCCTTTTCACTAAGAATTGACAGTTACATGAAAAATGACTTCGCTTGTGGAATAAAAAACTTAAAAAAATATTAGCAGTATGAAACATATTATTCAGATTAAAAGTAATGAGGTACTTCTCGTCAGACGACTAGCGTCACTACGTATTTTTTCAGGGTACACTGTATTTGTCATCATCCGGTTTGGATTTATAGCCTGTTATAATTCCATTTACACAGCATTTTTTTATCAGGTCTTCAGAGTCTCAGGAGCAGTTATCATGATGGAACAGTGGTTATTTCAATAATATGTTTTTTATATAATTCAAGAAAATATAGTGGAGAGATTCCGTGCACGTTTTTTGTGAGAGTCTCAAAATATAAGGAAACAAACAAGATGGATTGTAGAAGTGGGTGACTCATATGTGTAATAGTGGAGCATTATCGCAATGAAACGAAAGAATACCAAAGTTATAGAGCAAAGGATTGTGATTGAAAAATATAAGATTTTTATGTGAATATCAAGAAAAGATTTCAAGAAACTTTTTTATTATTCTCTTAACCAGTTTCGATATTCTAAAAGTATGTAGATGCATTATTTGTGAACTAGATTTCCTCCATAAACATTTGATGTGATGAATGAATCAAGCAATACCACTCGGTTTCAGCGACATACATACAACAAGAAAAGTCTTATTTGTTACATTTACATAGAAAAAGGTGTTACTGTGCCATCTTCAATACGAAAGCTTTTATTTAAGGATATGTTCCTTTGCCCGCAATCAACATTACAGTTTTGGTACGCAAAAAACATTACAGCTTTTCAGCTTAATAAATTTTAATCGACATTCACGCTGCGTCTACAGTAATATGAATTATATTCGAAATATTCTGGATGATAGAAACATTAATATTCTTCGAAGAAATGGTGAGGGAAGACATTATAGAATAAAGCGCCAGGCATTAATATCACCGCTGTAGCAAGACGGCTTCTGCTACGAGAGATAATGAGAGAAACACTCCCAAGAGGGTGCTACATGCAGGAAACTCGCTAAAGACTCGTGTGACTTAATGGTGCAAGAAATCTCCTACCGTAACATCATACATTCAACTTGTGGAGGCTTTGTAAGATTGAAACAATTAGAATTCAAAGTAAAATGGATGGAAATAAGAAAATTTAATTTTTAAGCTGTGTTTGTGTGCTTCAGTTGTGGGTTGTTTTATACTCAAAGAGTTTTAGCAAAGGAAAGCAGTTTTGTATTAAATTTAAACTGTATTCGTATAATGAGATATAAAGTAGAATACAATAAGAAAAAATATTAACAATGCATTGTCGTCGACGTTTTAATTTTTTTTAAATTTTATAATACACAAAAATCTTTATACTGACAACCCCAAGATACAAAGAAGCATCATATGTTTGGTTTTGCAAGAAAATGAAGCATGGAAATGAATAATTAAATAGTTAATAAATTTATTGTACTTATTTTGTAGGGTCCTCACGGGTTCGAATCCCAGTACAAACAGCATTTTTCCGATTTATCGATTCCTGTTCGAAGGCATGGGTGTTTATGACTTTAAAAAATCCTTTCCACCCTTCCGATTCTTTAATAATCGGGCGTAGCGATAGCGATTAGTTAACCAATAGTTCTGTCATAGCCTTATCCTTCTATATACTGTTGAAAAAAAGGTAGGTTGAGTGACTGAGTAACAAACAGTTCTATTGAGATATCTTCATTCGAACGCCATATGCTCCACATTGGGAGCAGACATGGATTAAAAAATTATAACTAGTGTTTTTTAATTTTATTTAAACATGAAATTTATATCACCTTTAAAAACTGTGTTACATTTGCTGCTGTCTGTATGATAAAAAACAAATATATGACCTAGTTTCATATAACGATTTGTCAAAAATTTGATGTTTTGAGTTATAAATATTACCAATTATATTTAAATACCTCTCTTGTACAACTCCACAAAAATACAACAAGAACAAATAAAATGGTTTTCTCTCTTTCGGTAGGCAGATGTTTGCATAAGGAAAAGAAAATAAAAATCTTTCTGTTCCATAATTTATAATAACCAATTTATATTCATTAGACGATGAAAATTTTTCGCTGTTTTATTGAAAGAAACGTTTGCCAAAAATCATTGATTTCGTAATAATCTTTATAAAATCACAATTGGATACCGAAAAATAGTTTGAATATTACAACCAGCCATTGATTTTAATTTGAAAAGAAGAAACACATATCATCAATCTTTTGTTTTTAGTAGAATATTTTTTTATTTAAACTGTCATACTAAAGATTTTTTTTCTTATGTTACTAAATCCTCGTGATGTGGTGTTTATCCTCAATGTTAGTAGAACATAACATAATATTAATATTGTTAAAAACCGTTTAACTTACAGAAAATGAAAATTTAATGACATTTAAAGAGTAATTAAAGTTTCTTTTAAATCGCTTTGTGTTATGCACTTAAAACCTTTGACATAAGATTTATGAATAAACAACAGTGTACAATTTTCATCATTTTAATATATCAAAGGGTAAGGATGGTCTACCCCAGGCATGGGGATCCTGCGGCCTTTTGGCTACTCTGGTGCGGCCTTCTGGCCAATTCTGTTATTCTGTAAATGTATGTAAATTCGTAAATTCCTGGCATATTCTGACCGTAAATTCTTGTTTCCGGACAAAGATTCCCCAGTCAATGTTTACTGCGGACTTTTATCGAATCGGAAAAATGAATGCGGCCTTTAGCCGCCAACGTCGAAATATTCAATACATATGCGACTCACGGGTGAGACGATGGCGTTCAAAGGGTTAAAGGAGAAAAGGTTCCCCACCTCTGGTCTACCCTATCACATGACATCATCATTGCCATCTTCAAAAATAGTTCTTGATTCTTTATTCGAGTTGTAAGAAATAACTTTGAGATTTATGAAATAACAAAGCATTAACTTAGAATGCTTTATAAACTTTTTTTTTTAATGTGATGTTATATTCTGTTTTTTATTGCATAAAAAGCTTCTCAGTAGTGTCGTATTAGAGCTACTCTAACGACAGCTTCTTTTCAATATTGTACAAATGTCACAGCGATATGGAGCTTACAGGCTATAAGCTTTCAAATCTTATGAAAGAAAATAATGAAACGCGCATGCGCCTTTGTGTCGGAAAGAAAGGAAAGGAAAGGTAATGATCTGCTTTTGTCTATTTCCGCTCTCGACGCTGGGAACTTTTGCGTAGGCGTCGAAATAAGGCGCTGTTTAAAATTTTCTCTGGGAGCTTAGAGCTTTCGCTTTTGTGACAAGTAAGGTATTTCGTAAATTGTTTTGGTTTCTCTCGATGTCACTTAAACAAGTAGATATTTTAATTTAATACTTTTCATAATAGAATATTCGTCTCATTTAAGTAGGGTATTTATCATGTTCATTATTTTTGATTACATTTCAGTAACTCAATACTTTGAGAGCTATTAATGATTAAATAACAACGCAAGATGATAAATTAAATAAAAACATTATTATACTTCTGATGAAAACACATTTAGTGAACTAATATTTATATATTTTCAGAAATAAACTCCAACCATGATTGATGCATGAATAATTGTTGGATGATCAACATTCTACATATAATATATCTTCGGTATAAACAACTAAAAGTGAATCTCCGAAAACAGATAATTTGCTAAGAATATTACGAAATTTCGGAACACTCGTGTGATATTATTTAATACATACTGCTGTTTTTATTACTGAATTTAGTTATTATGAATTGATATATAATGATTTTTGTATGGGTTATGTGTTACCTTAATTTATGCATTTCTTTGTAAAACTACCAGTTAACGATCTTTGATGTATGTTCATAGTTTCGAAGGCTACGCCGCAAAGAAAACTATTGACTGCGCCCCGAGGCAGTGTAAGGCTGTATCACACGTCCAGTGTCCCTGGCGGAAATTCTATTTTTGGACCCAGGGAAATATTTTTCCCACTCACAACTACATTCTTACATTTAATACATTTACAATGGTTTCGGTTCGGTGGTTTCGAATACTACTTTTCGTCTTATAATTCCATCGTTTGCGCTGTGATATTACGTAACATTCGATGAAGCAGATATGGTTATACATTTATTTTGATAAATTATGGCGTACTAATAAAGCAAATATATAATAGCAAATTATTTTTATCCAAAATAATTATTTGAATCGGTTGATAACTATGACGGATTTACACTATCTGCAAAACTACAGTAGAATCTCGATTATCCAGATTGTTACAAATTAGGCTGCTCTACACGTGTTTACAGAAAATGTTAAGTCTTTAATAAAACTAATAGATTAGGGTGTGATTATGGAAATAGATATTTCGACGATTATTCCTAGCAGTGAAAAAAGCTTTAGGGACTTCCACAAGAAAATTAATATAAAAAACTGTATTTCCATGACAGCTTTAAAAAGACAAGCTTATAAATATTCATACTGAATGTAATCGCTGTTTTGTGTCGATTGTGATTTTTTCGATTATGCAGATTTTTCGCTATCCGGACTACCAAAATCCTCAATTAGTTCGGATAATTGAAGTTTTACTGTATATTTATACTTAATTTAGTTTAACTACACATATAATATACTGACTTAGAAGAGATATATACAATAATATAGCTTTATACTTACTCTAATTATATTTAAAATTAAGTATTCGATGAAACAATTTTATATCGAGATGTTCTACGAAAAGGAATATATACGGTATTATTAATTAACTGATAAAGCAAATACGTTGAAATGTTGATGATTATGCGTAGATAAGTGAGCTTTCTGTATAGGTTTAAACATTACGTGCTCTTCTACAGTGATGATGCCAGACCCGGATTTAAATAAAGAGACGCTTTGAGTCAGATAAGGCAAATACGTTAAATCAATAAAAAAACGTTTATTCGTCGTGTGTAAGGTACACGACGTTTTATTTATTTTTTGTAATGCATATGTTACTATGTCTATTGACGCAGCAGTGGCATGCATCAAGAATTAAAAATATGATTGAAAAAAATGTTTGTTGATAGGTAAATCCAGCCCTAGATCATAATTTGTAATATTTGAAATTGTGACTTTAAATACTTAATTAAAAAATAGGTATCCCTTTCGGACCATATCGCTAACATGCAGCGCCATTCAGTTTTTGATGTCAAACGAAATTTGCTTTGCTTTCTCCCATAATGTGCCGGCATTCTTCAATTCCGTCGAGCACATCCGATGGTGATCCAGGGCGCCGGAATCTCATCAGTCGTAAGAAGAGGTAAACAAGCTTTTAGAGGCCGATCAATCAATCGAAACAAAATGACTAAGGTATTGCTTATAAGCGATGGAGACAGAAGAATCAATTAAATGCTCGGTCAATATACCATACCACTTGGCAGAACTCCAATAAGTAATAAACAATAAATGGTAATTAATTTATCAACGACCTATTGAGTGATAACATCCTTCGTCCTGTGTTTGATATTCTTCGTTTGGTCCTGGTCCGAATAAGATGGTGACGTTATACTCAAGATTATGTGGTAGGTATATAGCTCTCTTTCGTCTGCTTTCCATGATATATTTCACAAATAGTGTTGTTTAAAAATAATAAATATTCGTAAAATTTTCCCATTAATTATTAAAAAATGTGCAGTCTAATTTGTTTATAGATTAATTTATTTTCTCCAGTAGTTAGAGTAAGTCGGTCTAAAATATTAGAACCCGAAACGATGGCTGTAGTTTTTGACTTATAGTATGTTATATAAGCAGTTTTACTACAGTGTTTTCCATGAATTCAGTGGTAAGCTTCTGGAGATTCGTTTGTTTTCTATACAATTGATAACTATGCTATTTCATTGGTTATGTTTTTATATGCGAAATATGTCTCACTTCTTTGAGAAGCAACTTAAGACACAATATTAATTACTATTCTTTACTTGTATAATATAATATAAAATACTTTGAAAATGGGTCATCTTTTACCTTTAGGTTCCTTACTTTTCTTAAAACAACAATCATATTATAACTTGTAGAATGTATTTATATGAATAAATGTTTTTATGAACTTTATCCACACGTGTAGAATTGTAACAGAATTTAAAAATGCAAAGGTTCATCGTTTGTTAAATTGCTAAAAGAAAGCAATGTTAAGTGGGAACAAAACTTTGTAATTGTATTTTTTCATCGTACTAAATCCACTGTAGTGAAAAAAATTTGGACTTAGCTGCACGCGATTCGTAGATTTATTCAAATATAAACAACCTCAGCTAAAATTTTCAAGGAAATTTTTTATTGAAACATCCATAAATACTTGTAGTAATTTTCTAAATTTTCGTGGCACGTTGTAGGTATATAATATGTACACGCCGTTATTATTTCTGAAAAATCAATCTAGTCAATTATGACATAGTATTTGATTCCAAACATTCGGACATTAGCTTATCGATTTGTATACATTTTTTATTAATATAACGACTTCTGTGACATACCAATAAACGAAATAAGGCATGTTGATTTGTCAATTTGGACAAACAAGTAACGTTATATTTTTTTTATATAAACCATTGTGTTCATTTGAAAAACGTTTGGTTTTCATTTCACATCGAATACATAAACCTACATGTTTCTACACGCTTTTGTGTATTAATAGTTATTAAATGTATAGTTTTCTAAATCGCTATTCTTTTGATTTTTTTTCTAGAGTGACATTTATGATATTCCAATCAGACAAATGTACTTTTTGATTATAAATAAGAACCTCTATATAACGGATTTCGGATATAACTAAGGATTGAAATACCTTAATTACAAACAAAAATGAAAGGAAAAAACTATGAGCTGTTAAGATCGCAAATCCAATCCAGTAAATACTAATTGGTATTAAGATATTTCAAGTATCTGTATTGCTCTGATATATCGAGATTTTACTGAATATTATGTGAAATAACGTGCTTTCCTCAGAAGAAAAAGTAATATAAATATGGCTAAGAAGAAAGTGATTATAATATTCAATGATAATGTGTATAATTTTTAAATGCAATAATGAAGTAACAATGTCTTTTGGTTATGCGTTTGAAGATTTGTTTGGGTCATTCTAAAGACATATTTATTTGATTGTGATCTATAATCATCAAAGTTTTAATTGAAAATAGCTGTCAGTTAAAATAATTCTACTTACTAAATGTTTGATGACAAACTTATGTATGTAAATAAAAGTGTGTGTATACCCTTGTATACAGCTGACATATAGCAACATATCGATGTGTAAATGACTTTCATGATACATATAGTGCTCTTTTTGTCAAATATTGATACGATTGTGTTGATTTAATTTCTACAAAAAAATATTCTTTACTTCAGGGATGAGGGATGATAAAATAAAAACAAAATAACAACGAGCAATATCGATGGTTTTTTATTATTAATTTTTCCAAATTTTGATAAAAACGCGTTCAACTTAGTCTATAATGAAAATAATTGAAGCTCAAATCCGTCTTGGAACTAAGAGATAATTTAAAAAAAAATGCTAATATAAAGGTTACTGTCAAAAGACAAATATAAAACTTTCTTTTATGATTTTGACTATAAATTCTTGGTTGCATGACATTGTATGTATACAAATTAAGCAAAATTTGCTTTCAGTACTTGATTCAAAGTTTATAATATATGCAACTCACTTACTGAGAAACTACTAAATGAGGTATTTCATTTTATGAATTCAAAATATTTTGATTGTTGGGTTAAAAACATAATTTACTAAGCTGAACGTCTATTTGGTATTATTCCACTTGAAAATTTGTGTATTATATTTTGTTGTGAACAACAAAAAATACAGTTATTTGTAGTATTTTATACTCTTTGAAAGGTTTCCGAAGAACTTATTTCAGATCAAAAATTAATAGCCTGAGTCCAACATAGTTCATAAGAAGAAATACTAGAATGATGATATAAAAAAGCAGATGAAGAGTTAACACAAAGCATGTGTTTCCTCTTATTGGAAGAGCAAAAAAAAAATCGTGCCCACATTAAGCCAAGGGTGTGAAAAACAACAAAAATACAGACAACATAGATAGATTAAAAAGAGTCGCAGACGTACAGTGCTCCATTGGAGTCCTGGTCTTGTTGATGGTCTGCAGGGCAAGGAGTGGACCCTGCCCTGCGCAGCCGCCAGATGGCATGGCGGGCTGCCACAAGGCGCGCAAAACCGTGCCGCGCCACACTTCTGAAGTTGTCAACACTGCGATGTTAAAATGAAGTCGCGACAGAAGAAGAAGTCGAAGATAGAAAACTCACATAAGGACCACTTGAGGAAATGGCGGCACTACTTGTTATTCAAGATAAGGAGTTTGAAATGATATTTTTTTGAGGACCACTAGGGATCATGGGATAGTAATGACGCTTCAAATGATTAAACTTTTAGGTCGAAGATATCATTAGAGCTTGTCTTGACCCCAGTATTGTATTCAAAGTTTTCATCAGGATTATGTGAAAAGGATTTATTAAATTGTTTAAGGTAATAGTAGGAGATATGGAAAATTGAGAAGGTAGGAAATGTTTAATGAAAATGTAGAAGTTATAATAGTTTCATTCGAAAGTGAAAGCAAAAACAAAACATTACAATTTAACTATATAAAAATACTTTTCTTATTCATGTATTCAACCGTTTCAAAATTTATTTCAGGTTATTCAATTATTAATTAAAAATACTTTTATTTCGTGAGCAATTATAACCTATCTGTGATTTATTGAATAAAAACACGATGCAATTTTTATCAAGTTCATATGAAAGAGTATTTGCTATTTTATTATAAAATATACTTCAAATAAAATAATTCGTGGTGTTTCGTAAAACGTATAGTTCAATATTTTATAAAATACTATTAAATAAAAGGAAATATGGTTTTATAGATTTTAATAATACTGTATTTCTTTTAAATATAATGAAACTCGTCTAATAGAAACTAAAATATTAACTAATTATTTTTTTACAAAACATACACTAAGATTTATCAAAAGAAAATATTTCCGTTGTAGTCGAAGAGTGTTACGTAACATATAATAAAAGAGTGCAACAAGTATTTAAAGGAAAGAAGTTATTTTTTTATTTCCATGCTGTTTATTTATCAGCTGTGAGTGATTAAGGAAGAAAATTAAATAATTCTACAATATGTAAACAATACAATACTCTACCTTCCAGCTGTATTGATTTTCACGTACTTTTAAAGATTGTATATACCTGTGACTTGAAGATATAGGGGTTGACGTGATTTAATACCCTGTTCTTATCTGATCTCTAGTCGAGGAATTACGGACAATTTCTAGAAATTTGGAGTGCGAAATCGCGAGCTAATTTCAAAGGTCAAAGGTTCGCAAAGGGCGTCACTTTTTAATTTATCGTGCGTATATTTATAGGGTAAATACTTTTTCATAAGACTCAAGCAATTGCAACAAGCAATTCGATAAAACAGTATCTTATATTTGACGCAACAAGCTGATATGATATAACGTTCAGTTGATAATTTAAAATTATTTTATGTATAAAAGAAGACCTACTGTGTCTTCTTGGGAATAGTTATTAGCGCGTTTATTAAAAAGCGTCAGTACTTGTGGCTATTTTATTATTATTATAGAAATATTGCCAAGGGAAAAGCGTTCACAACCAAAGGTATTTTCTTAAGCGGTACAGGTATAATAACAAATGGTTTACTTGTAAATCTCCTCAACCTAAGTAATATATCAATGGACGGTGGCGGAGGGTTTAAAGCACGCAAGCACTTGTGTAATTATTTTTATATACTTTGCAAAACGCACAAAAATATCCACATATGGTAGTAAGCTTGTTAATAAATTCGTGTAAAAATTAATCATTAAATCTAGCTTAAATTAATGCACAGCCGTGAAGACTCTATTTATAGAATTATTTTAATGATAAAAATGCTTCTCAACAATGTGTGGTGTAAAATTTTACAAAAGCCTTATATTATGTAAAAAATATGACGTATCTAATATATATTTCAAAAAATCGCGTCCACGGAACGAAACAGCGGAAAAAAATTCACAGGATTCTCGTTTGAGCTTTTCCACCACACACGATCGAAAAATGAGCCGAGGGAAGGAGAAAAGACGAAAGTGGCGATAGTAAAGCAGTTCACATCGCACGGTATGTGTTTTGATCGCGTGCAAGGGAGATAGACGTCCTTCGCGCGTGTTCCACTTTCAATAATAGAGCACAAAAATAATATAATGAAATACAATATACACCCGCCCGTCAATGATTCTAATTTAACAGCCGTATACAATTTAAAAAAAAGAATAAACTAAACCGTTCGATTATTTAAATTGTTCGGAATTTTAATGGCGGGTGATTTTGACGTTTGATGGTATGATCTGATTTTTGAGGTTATGAAAGGACAAAGGGGCGTTAAATTTGAGGTTTGTTCTTGGGGTTGCGCGCTGTGTGGCGATCTGGCGAGAACTGAGCGAAGCTTTTGCGACCCAGCCGTTGGCGGCCTTGCTTTTCCGTCGGTTGCTATTCGCTAGCCGGCGAGCGGGACTACGAGAGACCGATCGAATTTTCCAAACTGACGCGAGCCAGCCGGAACAAACTTTCTTCCGGTGGCAGGTGAAAGTGTATTTATGGACTTGGCTTAACGATTTTTTCACTGGCCGATATAAATAACCTACTGGAGAAGTATTGTTTTCGAATCAATACTACATTATAATAACATGCGTATCAAAATATTATACATACATGCAAACAATTTCACTACCATTTTCTATAATGTTTGCGATGTTTTCCGAAATTGCAAGAAATTAATAAAAGAACCGGAGACTGGAGTATTGCCAAAATTTATAAGGATTAGTAAAATGAGATAGAAATTAATGGTTTAGTTTTTAGAAATAATTTATAAAGTAAAATTGTGAATCTCGTCAATTTATATTTCAATAATGAAAAAATTGTAAAATAAGGGTCAAACGAAGTTTTATTAGTTTATTGAGAATAACATTTATAAATAGTTTTTTTATTGGTATTCTTCTGACATACATACTTACTAAAATGATTCATTTTCACAATGATTTATTTTAAGAAAATTCTAATCGACAAAAAATGCACAAAATAAATGTGCGTACAATGCCGATGGCGCATATAAAGATTTGCGCTAAAATTAAGAGAAATATAAAAACAAAATTTGATAACTTTGTTGCTTCACATGCTGTGTTACAAACGGTGACACGTGTTTTTCGCCTATTTGATAAGCATATTTCAAATTGTAATGTTTATTTGAGAAAACACATAAAGTAAGAAGAATTTCATATTAAAATAATTAAATAGTAAATGGCATCAAAAACTGCTCCGTCCTATTGTTAATTTACCGGTTAGGAAATATTTGTCAATTTTTATAAAAATAAAAGTTTAAATATCATTTTAAAGTATTTTTTATTACTGTCAGATATCATGCGCAAGAATCGGAAAATAATACAAAAAACATCGGGAAGTATACATAATTACGTAACGGAATTGTTGCCATTTACATTGCATTAGGAAATATAAAAGGAAATATCAAAGTGCCGCGGATCAAATACAGTAATTCACTGGTATAAGTACGATGGGAACGATAAGTCAAAACGCCTTACGTAAATTAGCATTCTTTTGAAAATTTGTTAAAAACACAAAGATTTATACTTTCGATGGTTTCGGCGGTAACTTTGTGGAAGTTCATTTTAATGGAAAATTTAAATTAACTTTGATTATTATATATGAAAAACTGGCGTAGAATTATTTATTTAGGAGACATCTCGTCAAAGATAGTTAAATTTTTGCCAGACAATATAGAACCCGCGTTTTATACAGTAAATAATTTAGGTAAAATTTTATTGAACAGTAAAGATCGCGTAGATTCATCGTCACAGAGTGGTATCTATCGACTCTCCCGTGGAGACTGTCAAGCGTCTTATGTTGGACAGACAGGTAGAAACTTTAATATTAGAATTAAAGAACATATAAGATGTCTAAAAAGTAACAATTTTTCTGAGTTTGCCAATCATTTAATAGAAAATAATAATAAATTCAACCAGATTTGTAATTTAGAAATACTCCACCGAGTAAATAAAAAGGGTTTAAAGGTGAATAGTTTAGAATTTTTAGAAATTAAGAAATATTATTAAATAATATTCTTAATAGCACAGGTGGTTCCCCATTACTTAAAATGTTTCCAATTAATAGAGTAATCACCAACCTAGCTGATTGATTGCAGCTCATTAGTTTAAAAGTTTGTAATGTTTAACGTCATTAGTAGTATGATTAAATTTGTTTGCTCTGTTTCGATTTTATAATCCCCTCTTTGCTTCCCTTAAAAAGGAAAAATCCCAATCTGATTGATTGCAACTCATTATTATCATTATTTGTTTGCTTTATTTCGATTCTACATCCCCCTCCTTGCTCCTCTTAAAAGGAAAAAAACCCAAAACTCCATTTTGTAATTTCATAATTTTAAAATGTTAGAATCAATCTTGATTCATTACTTAAGCAAACTTTGCGATAGTAAGTGTGAAGATGCCTCTGAAAGAGGCGAAACACGTGTCACAGTTAGTAACACAATACGTGGAATAATCAAAGTTAATTTAAATTTTCTATTAACACAAAGATTAGTAAATTGTTGTTGTGCCTTTTTAACATAAAAAAAAAGCCGTAGATAATTGTGTAAAGCGTTTTGCTCTTTGAAAGGATCACTTATAAAACGACAGATGTCATAATGTCGAAAGTTTGAAATAATATGTGAGATTTAATGAGCCTTCATCAGTTAAAAATACTGTTTTTTTTTTATCGAGAAAACGTTGATTCTGATCATATATTATAAAATTTAATTATCTGTTTGAAAAAAAAAAAGTTTCTCGTAATGTCTTTCTACTTCGTATTCAATAGATGGATTCTATGAAAACCATGCGATTATTTTATATTCTATAAACCTGAAAATTGCATAATTCTATTTTCAAAAGTTGAAGTACGGTTAAAAATCAATTGAACTACAAAACGCTTCTCGGTATTTTCAGCAGCATTGATCGCACAAAGTGTTACGTAACTTTTCAACTGACCTAGACTTATATCTCATCTCCCCCTAAAAAGACCTAGGTTAACATAACTTCGAAAATCCGCCACTGATTTCACCCCAAGTCCAAAATTGATCAGGTTCATCATGCCGGTCATACAAATATACTCTGTATGCCCATGTGAAATAAAGCCTGGATTTTCATACCGTCACGCATTCGTAGAATAGTTACAAAAATAGCGTATTTCACTAAGCGCTAGACGGGAATACAACGTCTTTGTCATTTGCTGGAAGGGTGAATATCGTACACTGTTGAATGCCTTTCTCGTTCCAACTATAGTAAAATGTGAAAAATAAAGCCGGCGCAGGGCCTCTGTTGGAAAATGTCTGAACTAAAATGGTATTGTAGCCGTAGAAAACTTCCAATTTTCACGGCTGGAGGGTAAGTCACGTGCTGTTTTACCGTTAGGTGTTTGGAAAAGAGCATTTTAACGAAAATAGCGACACAATTATAACAATTGAACAAGCAATGAAAAAGTTTCTCATGTCGTCTGCAATAATGATAAAACTAAAACGTGATTTGCACATATCAGTAGATTTTTCGATTTTTAGATAAAGATTTTTTTTTCTCTGACGCGATTCAAATAATACTTTGTATTTATGAAGCAAAAATAAAATAAAAATAAATTCATACAGGACTTCTAAAACAAACGAAGGAATTTATTTAAAGATTGAATATTATCAATATTCTTAAACAAAACTGTCATCAAAAAACTGTGAAGATACATGTTTTTAAGCTAAGTAAAAAATAATGTGTTGCAATAAAAATAATATTATAGGTAAACTAGGAATCAATCTTATTTATAATAATTAAATGTACATATTGTTATTGTTAATGCAAGATTTTAGGTCATTTTTTTAAGTTTAAGTTTCGATTTTTTTTATTTAAAAAAAGATATTTTGTAGGATATAACTTAAGTTGTTATTTATTAACAACGAGAGTCGATACAATAAAATTCAAATTGGTGCAAAATTTATTGACAATTTTGATGGTTAAGTCTTTTAAAAGTAAACGATGATTTTTATTGTAAAAGTTTGTTTTCGTAAAGCACCCCGATCAAATAATCACACAATGGGACATCTAAAAAACTGGTGTTTTGTATTTTCTAGTGAGATTTATTTACCTTCAATAATGTTAAGCAAAATCTCTTTATAATTTGGATACATCACTTTAACGTCTTTAACATGTCAATAAGCACAGCAATGCATAACATTTCATCAGTTTTCTCAGTACTGTTTTCAGCTGATGAAATATTTTATGGACCATCACGCTGGCTCACTGGAAAAGAGCATCTGTTAAGAGTGCGATTATTGTCTAAGATAGACGATGGCCTCGGTGTGGGTTTTTTGACACATATCAAAGGAAGATTGCGGGCAGTAGCTTAGTTAACGCTTGTCGTGATTATGACAATGCTTAACATCTACCATATTTGTCTTATTCTGTTTATTAATAATATTTTAATTGTGTTACACATTAAGCCATTAAGGTAATAGTTGTTGGAGTAAAATAAATACACGGCCACAGTTGTAAACGTGTCGTCACCTATTCTCGACAACCCGAGCGTTAACGCTGAATGTTTTTTTTTTTTTTTTGGATATCAAATTTATGGAGCTTCAAGTACCAGGACGCGCTAACGTCAAGGTTCTTCTAGTCTCCTTCATCGATAAAGTTTTTGAAGAATTGTAAATTGCATCCCCTTACCATCGTTTGCAGACAGAAGGGCGCGATCGCTACAGAGATAAGAAGTTCACGGGAACTCCATATGTACTATTTTGCAAATCACATTCTATATGCTTCCCCATACTGCATCCGTACATGTACACACACATACGCATACATACATACACACATACAGTGCACAAAGAAAGTCAAACAACGCTGAATGATAGTTGTGTAGGCAATGGCCAATGGTGGTCGAGGCACCAAATAGTTTTTAATGGTCCGTCGTAAAGAAGTACCGCTTTTAGTGCGGAAAAAATGACCCCGAATTTATTTGATAACAGATATTTAACTAGGGTTTGTTGTAAGTTTTAAGTGATTCACTGAACTTTTAAAATAAAAACATTTCACACGACTTTGCATTTTGAATGAAAAAAGATAGATGTTTACATAAAAATAAAAATACTGTTAACACTCGATAACAGACACCAGAATATATATTCTTATCAATTATAGGTTACGAGAATTTAAAATAAAATATTTGGGAATACTCATTTCATTACATTATGAATTTGAATGTTTTGTAAAAAAACAAACCATTGGGTAGGAATAAAAAATAGACCCTTCAATGTTGAAAGTGTTTTTGTTGAATAAAAAAATCCAACAGTGGCCCTGAATCGTCAATCAACTGAAAGCGAAAAAGCGCGTAAACTCATTTTTCACACTTAGAAGAGACTTGACCCAAAATGGGCACAAAATCTAACTGTCAACTGTCACAGATATATATTTTAATGTATATACTTGTCAGCAGTAATTATTACCATACTAAAAAAGAATTGCAACGTTTTTTAAATTAAAAAAGCTTCTTTTTAATGTCAAAATCATTTTTGATTTATTAAACGGACGAAGAATTGTGTTACGTAAAATTTACCTTTACAATCTTGCCGTGGAAAAATTAAACAATACATGTTTTTTTCAATCGATTAATCAATGTATTGGAATGACTGCAATCTTTTATTTAATAATCTATTCTCTACAACGAAAGAGGTATTGATTAACGACATGTATTATTTTAACTTTAATCCTCAAATTTGTAGAGAAGATAGAATCAATTTCACAAAAACTAGAAATTTTCCACGACTATCCAGCGCAATTTGGGTCAATATATTGCTGTTCCAGTTACTCGTCGTCGTCTGATCCTAATCTCATGAAATATTCTATGCATGTATTTTTGTAAACCTTTTTAGAGTTTCATATATTAGATTTTTGGAATGTGTATTGCAGAAGATTTTCTTATTATGAAGCCATACTCCGTACTCTTCCTTTATATACAAATTCCACAGAATATTTGGTGCTAAATGATGGCTTAAAACAGTGATGTGCTGCTAAGCTTTTATCAACCGGCACCCAATTTTAATACTTTTATTTTTCAAATTAAAAAAATATCATACTCTACGAACTTATTTATTTACATAATTTTAACAAATGACATAAATTTATTTCTAATAGTGTTTTGCTTTTCATTCAAAACTTTAAGTGTGACAAGTCTTATTCGTCTATCATCTGCTGCGTGATAGTGACTTATGAGCCATGATTTAACGAATGGTGTTAGTGGCACACCTATCAAATTAATGGTCATTGATTCTGATATATGTCGAATTCTTAAATTTGCTTCTTTTATGAACAAATAGTTTTAATCAATGAAAATCCTCGTTCCGTCTCTGCAGAGCTTATTGCAATTGTACTAATAATATTTTTAGCTTTTATGACCGTTTTAATCGCGATTATTTCTAAAAATATGATCGATATAATCTCTGAAATCAAAATAATAAATATAAATATAAAATTAATAATTGAAAATTATAGCCGGCGTGTTAGGAACAAAGGTACTTTTTTCTATAGCAGCTAAAAGGTAACATTTGTCGAATAAATCATAAGTGATCAACTATCAAAAAAGTAAACATAGCTGAAATTATTAAATTAAACTTATACCAACAGTAAAAACGAAATACGTAAGTGTTAGACACCGTTGAACTAAATTTGTTCATTTCGATTGTTGCGCCATCACGTTAGAGTTTATTTGAAATAAAAATAAATATAAACCAAATAGTGAAACATTCCAAGTCACACCTGCTCCTATCCGTAACAAAACCAGACAACTCGTTATGGGATATTATGTTAAAGAAAAATACCGTTTTGGAAAGCAACACAAAATTTTCGACAGAAATATTTTTTCGGCTACGAAGAAAAGTTCACGAAGTGTTTTGTCTGATAGCATAATCGAATCCGAAATCCCCGCGGCACATTTACTCCCATTCAATTTTAAAATAAAGAATGCTTTCTTTTGTTTGCGCAAAAGGTCAAAGAGGTAAACTTTTTCAATATGTAATATAGTTAATATTCTCTTTTGAAATTGGTATGACGGTCCTTAACTGCCTATAACAAAATTAGGTACTTTGAATGGATACTTTAAAAAGCCCTTATCGTGCTTAAAGCGCATTGTTTAGCATAACAATTAGAATCGACTTTAATATTTTCGAGGGATTCGGCGGTTACTTTATTTTTAATATAAAATTAAATTTGATAACATTGTTACTCCCCGATTCACCCTTCAAAATACCTGGAGTATTTTTTAATCCAACAAAGACGAGCGTGACCACATGGTTACAGTAAACATCGTTGTTTATTGATCCCACTATTCATCATTTTTCTGCCTAAATATCGTTGTTTTCACTCATATTTGGTTAAAAAGGGTACAGACTTCAGTTAGTCATCAGCCACGGGGAAAGAAACGGCACCTGAAGCACATGCGATTTTTTGAATTTCCGTTTTTTTTTACTGTACTTTTTGAAACCGTGAGTTATTTTTTTATCAAAACATCAAATTATTAACAGTTCTTTTGCTAATATATTTGTATTAAAATTATGTTGATCTAAAGAGGTCAAATTGTAATTTTTAAAAATTTCACGTTTAGCTATATTTCAACCCCGAATGTTTGCGAGCCCATACAGTCACTTTTGTTCTTACTACTGTCCGTATACAATATTGGACGGTAATAAAAGAATGAGCATGACCATATAGTCATGAGGGTTTCTATAAAACGACTTTTTTAATTTTTTAATTTCTGTTAGGAATAAAAGTTATCCGTGACTTCAATATGGCTTAAAAAATATGTTTTTTTATCAAAAAAAGCTCTCGTCTCTGGTGGGTTGAACTATGACTATTATTATTATTATCTACTCCCCTCCCTCGCGTCCATTAGAAAGAAAAGGCTCAGCCTACTTTTGGTAAATTGTAAAATAGGTTAAAATAATTAGTTATATATCTTGTTATATATATAATTAGATATCTTAGTTATACCATAGGTAGAGAAATAAATTGCTTTATGTTTTTCACCTTTAAGAAATTAGATTTATTAAAAATTAAAAAATCTTATATGAAAAGATATGAATCGTTAGTAAATAATATTTGAATAAGACAGGTGGCTTACCATAATTATATTTATTTCCTTTGGGATGTACCCGACTTCAAAAAGTGATATCAATATTATATTAAAGATAAAATTTTGTATATTATTTATTTTTAACAATTGCACTGGTTAATTAATAAAATTGAGTTTTATGTGGTTAAAAAAATGTCTTGTTGTGTTGAGTATACCCAATATTCCATTATGTATTCTATAAAAACTCTTTATTGATAATAAATTAGCTCTTAATTCAATAAAATGCCATCTTTTATTGAAAAAAAAATATAGACAAAAAGTGTCTTTTTACGACCATTTTTTTTGGTTTATTATAATTTGCTCGGCTTAACACAATAATATTATGTTAGTTAGTTAGTAAATAAAAAAAACAGTAATTCATATTTTCTTGTGTGAATATTATTATTAAGCTGTCTAAATAATTCTATCGGGTAAGTGGTGTAGTGGTTAGCATCGTTGGCTTCCTTGACGGATCTTAAGGGTCCTAGTACAAACAGATTTTTTTCAATCGATTTACGTTCGAAGACATGTGTGTTTTTTATTACCAAAAAATCACAAATTTCCAATCATAAAATTAGCGGGGCGTAGCGATTAGTTATCCAGTAGTTCTGAACTGGTTTTATCCTTCTATTATATCTTGAGTAACAAAAAGTTCTCGTTTAAAAACATTTGTTGAGATATCTGCATTAGGAAGCCATATGCTTCTCATTAGGAACGGACATGACTAATAAAAAAAAAGAAACTTTTTTAACCATATCCGCTATGAATTACTTGTGGACTTCATTTCAACAGAAATTTTCTACAAGAAGTGATAGTTACTGAGTTGTTCAGCCTCTCTTTTTCGAAGACATTAAAAGATAAAAGGGTGGGACTAGGACAACAAATAGGCTAATTGCTCCCACTGTACCCGGTTTTTCAGAATTTGATAGGGAGGATAAAATTTTAAACATCACACACCTCTATCTTCTCGTATAAGAAATCAAAAATCTATTGAAACTTTCAATTTATAAAAACTGTCCGTACTGGAATTCGAATCCGTAAAATCATTCACGGAAGCCAACGACGTTGTCCACTACGCCACGAACCTGACAAAGAATATACGAAAGCGATACAATGTGGTGATTTATTGATCACAAAAATGATGTTTATTTAGCCCATGATATTTTTAAAGGTAAAAAATATACCGATGGCATTGAGTTTCAGCGATATATTTCTACAGGGGTAAAGCGTCTTCGCCCGTGAGAAAACCGTTCTTTCCGATGCCGCCATTTTTTTCTAACTCTTCCCGCTCTTTTCGGATATCCGGTTGGATGAAGCGGATGTCAGCGCTGTTCAGCTTGTTTCGTATCGGAAACGTTTAAATTGTGTTTTCGCTCAAGGAAAACAAATTATGACAGCTCATAGCATTTTGTTTCCTTAGTTGATTTCCTGGAATAAAAATGCCTGTTAATGCGTTGAATTTAAGAATTTTATGCCAAACTTTGTGGAGCGTGTTATCTTCTGTTTTTTTTAAATTATACATCATCGTCTGCACCCATCTTCAATAATTATGGTACGCCTTCCTACATCTACACTATACATTGATATAACAGCAGGATAATAATAAAATCTTACTTTCGATATGACAGTTTATTGTTTCACGTAATCTTATGCATTTTTATTACATTGTCACTGTAAGCCCTGTAGAGCACAAGTTCCTAACCTTGTATTCATATGTGCACACGCGCCTACGGAGCTATTGTCATGCGCCCCCTATAAAGTATTGAAAAACGAAAAAACTCTTGAAGAAATTCCATCACCTGTAGTTAATCAGTTATTATTTATATAATATAATAATTTTAACACATATTATAACTTAAATTTTGTTATTTTAGAAACATAAGGTGCGCCCGCCACTATTATATTTAGCACTTCCCACACGGTGTTAATGATACTTCAGATATGTTGCTGGCCCTTAAAGAGCAAAATGAAAAAACATGTTTTAACATTTACCGCCCTTTGATGAAAGGTAAAAACTTAGGAAGTATATCAGCTTAACGACCGTGGACGCGTATTTGAGTCTTTGAAAAACAAAGGTTGCTGGCCGGCAGACACATATATGCGTACAGGTGAAGTATCTGGAAGCTTAGAAAATAAAATTTTGTAAAGATATCTCAATTTGCTTACAAATTATAGTGAATTTAGTAAAATTATAATTTTTGCGAATTTATCGCAAAATTTTATTTCGCCAGGTGAAATTTTATAAAAAAAACGAGCGGTCGTTAAGCTGTTAAAAAAAAACATGTTTTTCACTTGGTTCCTAAGATGCCAGCATCGTATCGGAAGTATTTTTTAAAGGGAAGTGTTAAGTTAAAGTGTTAAATAAGTTAACCGTGATAAGGTTAATAAGCTCTGCTGTAAGGTTTTATCCACGTCAATCATATTTAAAAACTACATTGCATCTTAAGTTGCATTCCATTCATAATAACATGGTAACTACAATGACATTCATAGCTCAAAAAAAAATGTTGTTGATTGTCATACCGTTGGAGAGATGTAGCGATATATGTATTGCGGTTCGTGGCGGTTTGTTGCAACGTACTGCTACAAAATTCGATGATTTGATCGATTATT
Source organism: Himalopsyche tibetana (assembly GCA_030503985.1). Taxonomy (NCBI): domain Eukaryota; kingdom Metazoa; phylum Arthropoda; class Insecta; order Trichoptera; family Rhyacophilidae; genus Himalopsyche; species Himalopsyche tibetana. The sequence goes on from JAPJYX010000015.1 coordinate 6,159,307, forward strand.
AAAACCAGAATAATTGTTTGAATTAAAACTTAATGCCGGTACCACTACGTGCTAATTCAACGGATGTTTACCCGAATAACTTAAAGCTCCTGCACAGGGGGGATTAGTTGTGTTACCTATGTCCTTGTTGAATTTCGTATATCTATTTGGGTCCTTTGCAAAATGATCAGGAATTAAAATACTGCTGTTATGGAAACCGGGAGTGTTTTGTTTATTTTTTCTTCAATATCAAAATACCGCATTTGAACATACAAAAAAGACTGAAATTTTGGTATTAGAAATGAACCAAAATCTAATTGTTAAATGTTTATAAAATATTTTAAATCTGCAAAGAATTGTATCATTATTATCAGGCTCTTGAATTAATCAGTTTTAAATGATGTGTTTTTATTATAAGAAGCTATTCATGAAAATTACCCGTATATAATAATATATAATACGATATATTTTTAGTGAATGTATTTTATACAGCATAATACATCGAAGTACCGATTTGATTTATCCCAAAAAGCCTTTTTTTTTGTTTAGTTTGAATAATTTTGTAATACTGGTGTTGATATTTGATATACCGTTATTGATATATTCGTCCTATATGGCGATTCCTAAGAATGATCACTGTAGTGACTTCTATTTGAAATGTTTTGAAAACGTCCGAGATAAATCGTATACAATTTAAATATCGATCACAGATAAATGTCTAATATATTTAATTGAAGCCAATCTATTTGCAATAGTACAACTAAATTATAGAGGATGACTTATTACTTTCTTTATTTAAGTAACTGAAAATGACAGCATTTTTTTCTACTTCACATGCAAAATTAAAACGTTTCATTTCAGGGTAGAAAAGAATAGTCATTCATAGTAGGGTGAAAGTTCGCGATGCGGCATTCAAGTGGCTAACAGTTAACATTATATCAGAGGCGTGCAAAAAAGGCTGTAGATGGCTTTTAGTCACTTTGCGTGGAGTGTCGTTCATTCAGCGCCGGTGCGGCGTTTGTTTGAGTCGTTTTTTTAAGCAACGAGCTTTTAAAAAACTGAAAAGCGTTACATAGTTTCCGGTTCCGGAACGCTTCTTGCAAACAATGGCCTGCAGTCAAACTGACACACTCAATTAGCACGTGCTGGAGACACGCCGCGGAATGCGGCGGGAAAACATTTCCAAGTGAAATACGCCATGGGCATAAGGGATGAAAAATAACTTTTTTTACAACTGTGCAACCACATTTGCCATAAAATCGATGTGTATATTTCACGCAATTTTACCAACGATTCTGTGACTTTGAGTAAAATTTCTAAAGTCATATGTTGTTATATCGTGTCTTAAATCATTATATCGCATACACTTTACTCCACGAGATGATAAAAGTGCTAAATCCACTTATAACCACAAAAAATGTAAAATTACTTTATTATACTCACGTAGCTATAAATTTAATATAGAAAAATGTATAAATAAATTAAAGGAATAAAATAGTAAAGTTACAACAGTTTGAAATGGAACTGCTGATATTTTATTTTTAAATAAAATGACTTTTTGGTTTTGAGTATTTTTTAATTTAATTATTTTCGGGTGTGTGGCCAAGTGGTCAACATCGTTGGCTTTAATTGCGGAGTTCACGTGTTCATCACTAACTCTGTCCTAGTCTTATTCTTATATCCCTACTATTTTTCAAATATAGAGGTTGAAACATTGAATTACCAACAGTTTGTAAAAACAATCTTGCATGAAGAATATAGTATGCTTAACATAAAAGTCGACATAATGAAAATCAGTGTTTCTTTTCGTTTTTCATAAAAAATATATCGGTTAAAATAATTATGTTAAATGCTTAAAATGCTGAGTTCAGAGATTAATTGATACACAAACCAAACTAAATACAGACGTATAAATAAAATTGTAAAAAAAAGAAAATGGCCCTGTGGCCCAGTTGGTTAGAGCTTGCCCAACCAATCACGCAGGTCTGGGTTTGATTCCCGGTAAGATCACAGTGAATTTGAGAATTATTAAATTTACAGTTATGATCGAAGACTGGATATTTGTGTTGTCAATTCACATTATTTCCTCTCCTCCTATCCTTTTGATCCTTTAATAACTGGATGTAACAATAGCGATTATTTAACCACTAGTCCTGTTCTAGCCTTATCCTTCTTTCTCTACTACTCACTTTGAAAAAAGTGAGGTTGAGCGAATGAGTAACAAACAGTTACCGTAGAAAAACTTCTGTTGAGATACCTCCATTAGGAGGCCATATGCTCCACACTGGGAGCGGGCATGGATAAAAATAATAATATACATTATAATATCAAATAGTTAGTCAATACAATTTAATGTTAATAACTTTGAAATGCGTTAAGAGAAAATAAACTTATATGAAATGAGAAAATCCATAATTGTTCTTGCCTTTATTTTCATTTGAATGTTTAAAACTATTTATAAAAGTAATGCGCTTGCACCAAGAATTGGCAGTTAACATCTTGTTTGATACGAAATCAAAAAAGTATTGTAAAAAAACAAATGTCTTATTTTAAAAAATGATGAATAAGTACGACAAATTGTGATTTAAATATTAAATGATAACGAACAGCCAATAATCCGTATGCATGTATATGATATATTTTGAATTTATTTTGTTATGTAATTTCGTATCTGACTAAATATAATATTTAGTGACATTGTAAAGTTTTCATCATTGCATGAGTGGAACCTCAGATCTTGTTCATCCGGTTGTCCCTGACTCAATAAATATTTCGCATGGTCGTTCTTTAGAAAAGACAGAGGACATTCTTTGTTTGTATCATCTCGATACATAAGTGGTTGTCAAGTGAAGAGTCGCGGTGGCCCTATCGAAAAACTGGGTTAAGTTGAGCCGCATGATTGATGGCAGAAAATTCGCAAACCACTTCTGGACATTTTTGAAAGCAATATAACAAAGGTTGCAATTCACACTTGCCAATTTCGTATACTTTTTTAACTTTGAAACACAGTTAATTTTCTTAACTTTATGTGCCCTTCGCGCAGTCACGATGTTTAAAATATTGGAAGTAATAATCAAGTACTTTTTAATTTATCTTTTACTTGATCTTTACTGAAAAAAAGTTATTATAAAATAAAACAACATAGTAACTAGCTGTTCTTAAAGTCAAAATATTTATTAATTAAATTCGCATATTATACTGGATTGAACGCCATTATGATGAGATAAATAAAAATAAATATTTAGGTCTACGAAAATTATTCAATAGCTAGCCATATGCTCTACATCAGTTTAAGATAGTTCTAGAAAAATTTTGATTTAAAGTTTGTTATTAAAGTTTTACGTCATTACCAGAGCAAGTTCTGTTTCAATTAATACCTATTCAACTTATACAAGTTCATAAAATAAAAATGTTCGAAAAAGGGTTACACTCAACATAACTATCACTTTTAAAAATATGTAATATGATCAGTCAGTTATTTTAATGATTGAGTTCTCATGGTTCCAAATAACATACGTTACGTAGAAAAAATAGTGACATACATATGTATGAGATATATTTATTTTACACTAGCATTTTCATTATATTAAGAAAAAACACAATATTTCTTTGAACTTATTTCCACTTTATTTAAAAAGATCAGGACCGGTTTTGCTCATGGCGAGCGTTGTCAACTGATAAGAAATATAGTCTAACAGTGCCATCTATACAAAAACAAATTGAAATCAAAAGGTGTAATCAACAAATGATCTTGAAAAGAATTTAAATATTATAGTAGAATTACACAAATTAAAATGTTTAACATTGACATTAGTTTTATTAGTGTATCTGTTTAGTATTATATATAACTGTCAAAATCATTACACAATGACTGTTGTAAAAAATAAAGAATTTGAATGAACAGCTTCTTTTTGAAACGACTCTGATTTTTATGAAATGCAAAAGAAAAATATGGCTTTTCTCCGGCTAACGTAGCTGGCGCTGGCCCGTCAGCCGGGAGCTTTTACAATCTACTACGCAAGCTATGTACAGAAGCTTTCGTTTTCATCTCACTTAACTCTTGTCCCGGGTGGCAATGGTTCAGATCATATTTAACGAAGATAATTCTTTTGAGGCGTCGAGATATTTTATTCCCTTTTTTACAACAGTGGATTTGAGTAAGCTGTGATAAAACCAAATAATTTTTGATCGATTATCGTAAAATCACAAGAATTATTTTCATTGACTACAGAATCTACGTTATGCTATTAAGAAAAATGGATAAAGCAATAAGAAATTTTTATTTGATTTAAATTTATATATTTAACCAAAATAAAAGATCTTGACAACTGTATTTTTGGCATGTCTGAAATAGCGCCTACAACAGTTCATCTTATATTTGTAGTCGAGCATATGAAACGTCTTTCTATAGGGGTTTCAGACATAAATTCGCTCCAGATAAATATCAATATGTCGCCCGCTGTGGTCTAGTTGGTTAGAGCGTACTCTAGCGAACAGGTGGGTCTGGTCTCGATTCCCTGTAAGGTCAATGTCAAATTGGATTTTTTTCAATTTTACATGGGTGTTTGTGAGGTCAATTTTCCTTGAGCTAATCTCATGTGACTTTTAAAAATTCTCATCGAGTATATAGTATTGGCGTAAGCTGTAATTGCAAATATTTAATTTAAAAAATAAACATTTATATTTGATTAATATTGATATATGTCCGCTCCATAGTGAACCATATGACTTCTTAATGAACGTACCTCAATATAAGTTTTTATACGAGAACTGCTTGCTCAACCTTTATTTTCGGAGAGAAAGATTTCGACTAGGACATAACTGGTAGTTAAGCAACAGCATATTATTTAAGGAATTAATGAAATGGTGGGAAGGAATAAAAATGTTTTAAAAATTTGAAACACCAATGCCTTTGAATAAAAAATCGATGAATCGATTGAAAAAAATACTGTTCATAATGGAAATTCAGCCTGTGATATAACGTCACGGAAGCCAACGACGTTGACCACTGAGCGACGCACCCTAAATTTTTATGATCCATATAATACATAGTTAATTCGCTTTTTGTCTGTAAATATTAACCTTTTGATTTTACTTAATTTTATTTGTATTTATTTAAAAAAAAATATATAATGCTTTGATTTTGTCATTATGAGTTCATTCTTCGGATAGCAACACTTGCTTTTGGAAAAGAGGCAACTTTCAGACCAAGCTGGGCCCAACGTCAACTTTAAGCTGCTGTAGCAATAATATACAGCAAGGTTTGCTCCCTTACCACACAAATCCCCTATACAAGACGAATCACCGCAAAACATGTTTATAAAATTATTTTGTGTATTATTTAATATTACGGTTAAAGGAAACATCTGTATCTGAAGCATGTAATATGTACTATGTTTTTGTTTTAATATTATTTGTTATGTTTATAAGGCAAACATGATCCTATCTGCTTATTAAAAACGAATTTAAAAAAGAATAATCAATTAATTCAAAACTATCATAAGATAACCCTTATAACCCCGACGTTAACGCACATTTTAACTTATAGCTTTATTTATTTCATATCCGAAATTTTAAAAAAAGCACAATTAAAAACTGTTGTTTGCAACCAAAAATTATAAATTTTTCCCGTGTGCTTGATCATTAATTTTTTTAATTCCAAGCTTTCCAAAAATCCACAATCAGCAATCGGAATTATCATTCCGTTTAAATGTTATCAAGAGCTTTAAGCTCTGTGAAAGCTCTTTACGTGCAGGCTGTTAGAATAATATTATTGTTATTTTAAGGGGAAAGGTTAGGTCAATGGAGAACGAAGACTAAATGGGGCGGCGGAATTATCTCGATTTTATACTTTCTCTTTCCGATTTTCGATTGGCGTAACAGAAATAAAACAACATTGCGGCATTATTTTTTATTTGTAAGTTTCTTGGAAATATAAAAAACATTTGTTTTTATATCGGTTGGTTGGTTGTTCTTGAATCATAGCTTTAAACATAAGATAAATCAATATTTTCAATGGAAGCTGTGGTTACCTTGTGTAAATTTAATAAATAAATAAAAAAAATAATAATGGTAATTCGATTAAAAACTTTTAAATATATTATTATGAATTCGATAAGGAACAAAGACCTTTGAAATTTTCCGCTATTTTTCCATTATAAAAAACGATATTTCCGTATCGGAAAAACACTACGAATATCAGGACCTCGGTTTCGGTAATACCAATATTTCAATCCCTAGTACCAACAAATTGTAACTTTTATAAAATAATATACAAAGCATCGTCAAAGTTGTTCATTATCCCATGGCGTGCATACAACATGTGTCAAAATTAGCACATAATAATTACCATACTAAGTATTATTAACTAAGCAGGTATTCAATTTTGAATTATTAATTAAATAACTAAAACGCCCACGGTTATAGTTGACTAATGAGTGATCTCAAGTCTAGTTTGATAATAATATACTCTAGAGCAGTGATAAGCAACCTTATTTTGCAGTAAACAAGAACATAACATTTAATAATGCCGCAACGCCAACAACCCGACACTTAATGTGAAAATGGCTCTAGGTACTATGTGGGTCTTATGTTTATAAACCATAAAATAGTTTGAATATTTGTTATTTAAATATTTGAAGGTAAATATTTTTTTAAGAAATGTGGTGTGCCTTTTCAACAGATATTGAAAATATGTAGTTTATTTATAATTTAAATTCCCCTCCTCCGCCATTCACACTGCGTCTGTTTGTAACTTTGATAAATGAATCTTATACAAGTAGATTCAGACACATTAAGAGAATAGTCAATAAAATTACACTTCCCTACATGAGTAAAACTGTGATTTAGAAATGATCGTTTTCTCTTATCAATTTTGAGTGATAAGCTTGCGTGCCACATTCGGGAAGTCTGAAGCGCGGGTCACGTGTTGTTCATCGCTGCTTTAGGGCCTAGTTCTAAAACCGTACACAATTATCAACGGGAAAAAGTAAGCCTTTTCAATCGAAATAGTTACTGTTACAATGTTTAATTATATTCTATTAATCGGGGTTAAATTAAATTTAAAAAATAATATTTGATATTACAACTAATCATATACAACGGTAGATTTTTTTTTAAATCACACAATATAGAATTTAAACAATCAGTCGACTTCTATCGTCTAGTTTTTGAGAGTTTTGCTCTAGCGATCAGACGGCTCTGGGTTCAAGTCCCAGTAAAGCCAATAAAAAAATAAGAATTTTTTAATTAAAATTTGAGATCTTAATTATTTATTGTTTAAAAAATAGTCATGGACATGGGTGTTGGTGATGTCTATGCTTTTCGAGCTTATTCCGAGTTTTACTCGTATGATTTTCAATTTTAAAATACAAAGCACATTTGCATCAGTTATAAAGCCTTTAAAAAAATTCACAAACACCCACACTCAAGATATCAATTGTGAAATTGATTTTTATTATTATATACTTAGCCTAGACCCATGTTTTTTGCTACGATGAAACTGTTGCAACTTAGTCACAGAAGCCGAAAATTATGTTGTATATATTTGTCTATGAATCGCTCTTCCAAAAAATAAATTATTATTTTTGATGGTCACCCTTGGCAACGCGTTGATAGGCGAGGCGAGTTAGTTGTTATTTTTTCAAGAGATTCTTTTTAGATTTTTTTACACATCGTCCGATTTGTAGTTATTTTTTTATCGTATTTTACGAATACGCGCATCGTTACTATTGTTTTAATTTCATTTGAGTAAAAACTCTTCAGCTCACATATTATTAGTATTTTTAATTATTTTGTATTCAAGGCTATGATTAACAATGATTTCCACTGATATTGATCCACGGGTCTTAGTTTACAGACCCCAACGAAATACAAGACGTTTATAGTATGTTTCTGAAAATGCCAGTGTTGTATTGTTTGATTTTACTGTTACATATTATCAGTATTCCGTCGAAAAGTGTAACCCAAGTGTAGTCATTAAGGAGAAGGGCAAAGAATGACTGCTCATCAGTGGTTTCGACGCTGACTAAGCACATTTCGTTTGAAAACTCTTCCCAGCAGGAAAAAAAACATTATCTTGTGATGGTCGATAAGGCGAGGCATTTTTTCGCTTCAAATTAACGAAGCGCCTGTTTCGAGAGCTTTGGCGAGCTTTATTGACCACGTTTCGGCACTATTGAGCACAATCACCATTAAACATTGAAAGTTGGATTCTTCTTCAAGGAAACACAGAGAATAAATATTGAATATCGCTTATGATAAAACAATACCTCGCATCCCACAATTGTGACATAAATGAGTTTTTGATAATATATTCAGCTTCTCAAAAATAATTTTTACCACACGTTTTTTCAACCATAAGCAATGCGATTTATCGCTTTTATTGTATTTTTTATTAATGCAATATTTATTTTTATATGGACAATTTTTGAGTCTTGAAAACTTCAAATACTTAAGTTTATTGTTTTCTACTATTTGTTTTAAAATATTGTTGTTTTAAATTAATAATTTGTAATTTTTTTAAATGTACATCAAAATAAATAAATAAAATGAAAACAAATATTACGTTCTTTCCTGTTATATGAACATATCATTTATATTATATTTAAAAAAATCATCCTAACCTAACCTAACAACATAATTGCTTCTTTATCGTTATACAGCGGAGAAAAAACAAATGAATGAAATTATTTGGTATAATTTAAATAATGTGTTATATTTAATACGAAAGAATTAACGTTTACTCTATATTATAAATAGGGCACCAATGGTGGTCTCTAAAAAGGAGTTTTTTTTTCCAATAAACTAATTCATTTCTTACAAATCGCGTTATTAAATGATTAAAAATACGTTTAATATTGAGAAAAAGAAATATGTTTATGTTTCCGATGTATTATTTAGTAATTAAATATAAATACACACTAAATATAAGCTACGTTAGAGATTTATAAGAAACGATTTAATATTTGATTTAAATGCTAAATCATGGTTCAAAAAAAATAGTAAATCGTTACAGACTGTCGAATTTGTAATTCACTGCAAAGGCACTTTATGCGTGTTTATAATTATTAAAAACCATTTTTTTATTATTTGCTGTATCTTAAACGAAAACACCCTCATATAAAACATACAGTGTGTTTACTTCTCGATTAATAATAATACGTCCGCCGTCCGCTTCTGTACTAATTCATATGACATGCATCACTGTTATATTTTCAAAGGGAGCTATCTGCGATGTCACTTAGCCATATTTCCTGCTCATGAATAAGAAAGCTCGTGGGCACCGCGGGATATCCCCTCTTCTTCGACGAGAGCTTTTTAAGCTTATCACCTATAATTTGTCAAAGAGGCTGCTGGTGATTTACTCTGTGCAAAATGATTTATGTCATTAAGAGGCGTGATCCAAGGTAAACAATTTTAACCGTTTTACAGAAGGGATGCTTTAATTCTGTAGCATTTTAATTAGGTAATTTGATTATATAAAGCAGGGTAATGTCAAAAATTGCATTTAAATTGAAAGGTTGATTGTATTTTCACAATAAATTGTCATGGGAGACGCAATGGATATGTTTTGTTAGGAAAAAATGTGGAAAAAAAGTTATTTAAGGAGAATTTTACTATGCTTAAAGTTTAATAAACGTATCTACTGTTTCATAGTATTAATAAATGGTTTGTTTCTTCCGGTTTGGGGAAGTACAGAGGAAAATACGATTTCAGCCCTACCAAGTGTTAAGATAATGTTTATTAATTATACATATATTTTTTGTATTTGTAAATAATTCATTCCTGCTTGACCGCCATGACTGTTTTTTTTCGCGTACCATTAACCATCAACCACGTAACACGGGTTGGGAAACCATGATCTATAGTATTTACCTTTATTATTTATTTTTATAGTGTAAAAAGTTTTTAACTAATGAAAATATAATATATCACTTAATAATATTACCGTGTGATAAAACCGCGACATCGTTAAGGAAATCTGGACCAGGAGCACCATCCTTTAGCAACAGTATTCAATCCAAAGATTATTGTGTTAAAGTAATTTAAATAGAATTGTTACTGAAATTGCTTACTAAGTAGGCGAGTTAGGCTCACTTGTAAAATTTTAAATGTTTACTTAAACTTCTTTCAAACGAATGACAGGTTCAACTTTAATTGTTAAAATATTCAAAATCTACCCCAACAAAACGGACACCGTAATTATAAACGCTTCAATTTGGACAGCCATTTTTGGCAACTTTTTAAAACGGGATAACATTTCAACTACCATTAAAAATACGAACCCGTCGATCCTTATTCCCATGGGCAGTTCATGTTATACGTACAACACAAAATGTTTAAAAATAACCGCTAGCATTGTGACGTCATTAAATCTCGGCAGGTAGGCGCAGCGTGAGCGTAATTAACTCTTCCCTACCTTCTCATCAATCATACGCAGAATGTACGCTCTGAAGGATCATTCTACTCGCCGTCTATTCGCTGCTGAAATAATGGATCTCTCTTCAGAGACGTGCGCTGAATAACACGAGAAAGATATATATTGTTTTGTAGCACGTTAAATTATAAACTATAAATCAGTCAATTATGTGATTTGATTAAATTCTTTGATGAAGGTAACAATTTCCGCTTGATTAAAAAAAATGTTTAAAGATATTTGTGCTTAACTCAATGAAATAATTTCCGTGAATAATGTTCTGCGTATGACAATCTGCCACAGTTTTAGAGTGTGCCAGTCGATGATTTGACGTCATATCCAACTCACATCTTCATTCAGAAACTTCATTACAATGTCTGTAGATGTATTTTATTGCTTCATTGTCAATACGTAAAAACTATAAGAATAGAGGTAACTTTATGATGGCAATAACTTTCAATTATAACGAACACCTCCTAGCACAAATTCGGTCGTTATATCATGATATTTTTGGTGTGAATACAATTGTTACCTGGTTTCTTTATTATGGTTATTTTAAAATTGAATGAACACTAGAAATGAAATAAAAACAGCCAGTGTCCGCTGATATGGCCAAATGGGCACAATTTAAAGCTTTTATTCTACTCGGCCGAGCATCATAAACTTGGATTTTATTTTCTAATTAAATGATTTTGAAAACATGATTCTTAATTTTCGTGAAGATTTATTTGGGTTTAGATATCTTAGAAGTTTAGCTGCTTAGAAGCAGGTTAATTGATATGAATAGCAAATTTATCTAAAGACTTAACGTGTATTATTTTAATGTTTACGTGTGATGAATGTCAAGCAATGCAAAAAAATAAAGCTTTTGATTTCCTGACAATATTAATTCTTGGTAAAATGTACCACATCAATTTTAAATTATATAATCTGTAAAAAAGGTCCTTTTTAAGATTTATTAGCTCTGTTTAAGAAGCACTTCACTGTCAATTTTCATAAAGCTTACAGCGATGCGAAATAATGATTTTTTTGTGGAAACATTTAAAGCGATTTAAGAAGGGAAGGTTTGCTGAAACATTTCATAAAGTGAAAGGTTTGATATTTTAAGTTGGACCTTTTAAAAACACATTTAAAACAAAGGTAGACAATTACTACTTTGTTGAAACAAGTTGAAGAAAAACAAGAATTCGAGAATTATTCGATTTGAAAGAAAATTTTTAACGGCAGAAATAAGCTTTTTAAATAGACGATTAATGTTTTTATAAAGTATGGTTAAATTCAACTAACACCTAAATTTTCGTCTAGAATATTTTCAAAGTATGTTCTTAATGCAGAGCATCTTAACATATGTTGCTATGCAATAACTGGTAATCAATTGTAAAATCAATCAATCTTTTTTCGGAGAAAATAAAGATAAACGTAACATTTGTGACTAGGACAAAATCAAAAGTAAGCTTATAACTCCCGCTACGACCCATTCTTACGATAGGGTAAATGAGCAGTCTTATTTATGGAAGAATCCGTGATTTCTAGCCTAAATTCATAAACTTATTTAATAATCCGTTTACGAAATTATTCATGCAAGGACAACCGTTGACAACACAACCGAATAAAAAGACGTTAACCATTCGACTGTAGCCACTACATTACATTAATTTTCAAATGACTTTTGTATTTAATGTTTTGATTGAATTGACATACTTAAAAAAGGTTTAATTAAGTACGGTAGAAAATGAATATTTTCAATTCTAAGAGAACATTATTTGGCTATCGCCTGAATTATGTTTAATCTAGTTTTTATCACAAACACACTACAAAGTTAAAGTTGTTGAGTAATAATTTAAAAACTGACTGAGAGAATATTTAATGTCGCTTATTAAATAATAAACGGTAAACTTAGAAAAATAAATGCTCGAGGCCGATTGGTACATGAGTTTAATTTAATTTTGTAGAAATATGTGAATAATTGTATTTCGCAGCGTCTGTTTGCAACTCGTGTTGGAGAATTAGAATCGGTAAATTATATTCGGTAATTATTATTGTGAAACTATGAACCTTTGATAAGTTACAGAGACAGATTAAGGGTTGTAAAGTCGTCGATTTGAATGGACTGTGAAAATTAAGAGAGGGGTGCAAGATCAAAAGCGTTATGTCACGGCTCCAAGTTTGGATTATATTCATTGAAAAGGTTGACACGTTAAGTAAATTAACCAGATGATAGCTATTTTAATATAATGGTCAAACAAATATACACGTAATATTTAAAATAAATAAAACGAACGAGATAATTATTATTCGTCTATTTTCTTTCGTTCTTAGGTAATTATATATTTTTTTGTTTACCTTATCCACTCTTAATGTGGTACAACTTCACATTGAATCCTAGTAGAGTTTGTTACACAGTAGCTCAACCTATCATTTTCTAAGAGATCAAGGAGAGAAGAATAGTTATAAGACTGGACTAGTGGGTATAAAATCTTTCCTTCTACAACCATTTTCAGGATCAGATAAGTGGCGGAAAGGAATTTTAGACCTAACAGTCATCAATGCCTTTGAACCGAAAGCCATACATAGATTTAAAAATCTGTCCGTACTAAGATTTGAGTTTGTCTTTTACACATTGATAAATTTTAAATATTGATCACATTGATAAATAATCCATCCCACTTTTCCGATCCTTCAAAAACTGGGCGTAGCGAGAGCGATTAGTTTATTACTAGTCCTGTCCTAGCCTTATCCTTCTATCCTAACTACTCTTTCTGAAAAAGAGAAGTTGGGCGACTGAGTGACAAACAGTTTTGTAGAAAAAGTTTTGTTGAGATACCTTCATTAAAAGGCCATTTGCTCCACATTGGGAACGGACACGGATAAAAATGGGTTATCTATTCTAGTACCCGTCAATATTAATACAATTCTAAGCAGATTTAAAATATTTTAATTAATGGAGAACAGCTTTCTTGTAACATGTGATGGTTTATTTACATTCAAAATTCAGGCATACAGAAATACCGGTATTTTGATATTTAAAAAAACATCACGAATACCGGGATTCTTTTTTCAGTAAAACCAGTATCTCAATCTCTAGCCGGAACTTTTATTTTGCGTTTTCGAAAGAGTTATCTGATCACGTGAATTTCTATTCGGTCGTTTCAAATATTAAAAGTAAGAAGCGAAATGTTTTTGCAGTGTCTTTTATAAATATTATTACTACACTTTTACAAGTCTTGCATTATGAAAAAACAACGCCTTGAAGAAAAAAAACAAAATAATGTTATGAAATAATATTACATAAACCAAAATGAAGACGTAAAAAATATTTTGTCGGTTGTTCTGCTTACAAAATTCCTTTTTGACATAGGAAGAATCATCGTTTACTGTTATGGCCGCTTTTTACAGACTTGCAAAAAGTTGAACACTTAAAACAATAGAGAAATACTTTCATCGGCAAATGGCGGAGATTTACGAATAAAAACAAAATGGTGTCGAGCGTTTTTCTCTGAAATGAAGACGTCTCGAAAATTTACACAAACAAGAAGTTATAAAGATGACGGTCATTTTTCGTTCGGCAACTTTATCTGGAAACGAGTTCGTTACTTTTTTTATCAAAGAAAGCAAAACTATTGTTAATACTCGTGAATATTAAAAGTCTTTCAAAGTAAATATGAGTAATATCGACAACTGCGATTAGTAGAAGAGGAAAAACAACGATTTGTATGTCGTAATTTATTACATAAGAATAATAATAAATTTTAAGTTTATTATAGTAAAATTTGTGATATTCTGTCCGGTGATGTTTCTTTAAAAGACAAAACGCGTGTCGCAATTTGTAACATTTGTGTGGAGTAACAAAGTTATTATATTAATTGTATATAAGATGAAGCCTCTGATCACGATATTTTATTAAAATATAACAAAAGTATGGACTTATGCCCATCTGATGTAAATAAAGTTAAGAAATATTGCATTATCTTCCATTTAGTTCCGCATTCCGGAAATCAGGACGACTGTCGGGTACTACCAATAGGGTGTAATCTGTTGATCTCAAAAACTCTGACATGTCATGGTAGGACGCAAATCGATCGGTGGATGAGGGATAATCTTAAAGGTGCCACGTAGTGGAAATAATACTCTAAAAAGTCAGCTGATACGGTCCAAGAAGATAAAGAAGACATTAAAACTTTTGCCATTATCTAGTTGAAAAATATTATATATGTATATAGTACAGGATATTAATGGATATGAATTGAGAGGTACAAACAGTGACGAAACGAGAGGTTTCGCCACCCGGGGCGTTTCTTTTATTTGCCACCCCTCCCCCAATTTCATTAATAACAATAATTGAAAATAGCATTGAATTTACAATATTGATGGATTACTACAGGTATTTTTTGACCATGTTGTTATGAACTGAAAGATATAACCACCGGTGATGTATTTGTTTTGTATATTATTTACACTTATATTTTGTAATTGATATTAAAAAATAATGCTGCACGTATGTTTTTTAAATCGTTTAATGGTCTGTCTTATGATTGAATAAAGCGTTATTATTGTAAAAAAAATGCCGGGTCCTATGGCGCAGCGGTTAGCGTTGTTGGCTTCTGTGCCGGATCTCACGGGTTCGAGTCCGTGTACGAACAGCATTTTCAGCAGTGTTTATGAAGTCTGAAAAAAAAAATCCTTCCCACCCTTCCTATCCTGCAATAACTGGGCGTAGCAAGAGTGATTACTTAACCAATAGTCCTGTCCTAGCCTTATCCTTCTGACCCTACTACTCTCTCTGGAACAGAGAGGTTGAGCGACTGAGTAACAAAAAGTTTTCGTAGAAACACTTCTGTTGAGAAACCTTTATAAAGAAGCCATATGCTCCACATTGGGAGTAGACGTAGATAAAAGAAATAAATTATTAATATAAATATATTCGGTTAAAATGAAAATTATTTGCTTTGACCCATTATTTATCATTCAGTATTCGTCGGTGGTTTTGGCGGCTCCTGTGTCGAGTGGTCAACCTTGGCTTTCTTTCCGTAGCTCACAGGTTCGAATCCCAGTACGTGCAGTTGCATACATTGATTAAAATTAATAGTCTTTACGGGTCCTCATTGCGAGCATTAATTTTAAAAAGTCGTTAGTTTGATCGAATTGGATTATACGCATAAATATTAATTCTTAATCAAAAAATATTTTTTTTAGGAGTTTGTTAAATGTCTCTTTTGTTTTAGTAGGATTGCAATAGAACAAAATCAGCACAGGTATTTTGAGTAAACCTGTGCCAGACGTCATTACTTTCTTGGATATTATTTTCCTTCTGTTTGTTTACACGAATAAGAGAATCAAAATTATCACCATCATCTTCTTCATCTAAGTCTAATTGCTATGATTTAATGAACTAAACAATTGCATATTTACAGTTTTCATTTCCATTTTAAAACGGTAATTTATAGTTGATTGACAGAATAAATTATCAAAATGTTGTATTTGGTCCTAATACTTCGAAATGGTGTCCCAGATAGCTGAAATAAATTACTATTGGTTTCTTCATTTGGAGTCTGTTCATCAGAATTTGTTCTGAATAGTCAGCTGTCACAAAGTACTGGTGTACCAATTAATTGGAATAGAATATATATGTAAAAAGCCACACTTGCATTTCATTAATTTTAGATTAAAAATAATAATAAATTAAAATGATGTTTTGTCATTTTAGAAATGCACCTTTATAAAGTAACTGCAGCACTTTATAAAATCATGCCATACGGTCATTTTGAAGGCTGTTATTTCTAAGCGACATTAAGGGTCCATTGGAAACCTTTTAGCTTTGTATTAACTTTCATGCATAAGTCTCAAAAGCTTTTACGAACATATAAAGCGAACATGTTTCTACGGTTGATATTGTTTATTGATAACTGAATGCACTATATAACTGATCAGCTGGGTGGCGTTGTTAATGATGGTTGATTTTGAGTATTGAGTATTTTAAATATATGGTAAATGTACATTTTTCATTTTGGGTAATCTAAATATATTCAGTTGAGTTCATAAATTATTCAAAACTAGTTGACGTTCGAAAGTAAATATCTAATAATATTTTCTATTATTTTAACTTACAAATTGTTTTAGTTTTAATAAAATTAAAACAATTATCATTTACCACGTCTGGGTATAAAGGTGTGATTTTTTTATTATAATAAATGACATTTGAATTGCTCAAATTGTATAAACTTTCATCTGTTTTGTCATTATTGGTCCTGGTTTTGGTTCACCCCGGACTGTTGGACCAAAAAGAAAAAAAAACTTTTAACCTATCATAATGTTGATAGGTTAAAAAAACAAATGAAAAATCGAAAAATTAATTAAAAAATAAACATTCAAATAAAATTTTGGGAATAAAAGCTTTTGAATGCGCAGTACTACCAACCGGCGAAAGAAATACTACTGATATACTTCAGAATAAATGTTGAAAATACGTTATAAGAGAAGACAAAATTATTATGTAACTATTTCGGCATAATATAGGACCTAATGTGGCGATGCAGCTGACGATGTTGTAGTGTCGAAACAGTAAACCTATATTATACAATGCTTGCAAGGCAAAATATTCCGCTGTTTTTTACTTCATATTATGGAGTTTTGTGAATCTAATCAATGCGTTTTAAGAGATATTGTCATTTCAATTGCATTTATAATTTAATAAAACGCGTATATAATTATTTAAATAATACAAATAAATGTAATTGAGTTAAAAATTTGACAACAATTTTCAACTGGTAAAAGCTCAGTGAAACCGTTTTGAAGCCAGAGAATCGGAATAATTGTACGCAGAGGCGTAATTATTTGAATGTCTCTAGACAGAATGCTTAGACTTTCAAAAGCAAAAGAACGTAATGTCATTTAAAACAAAATACTTTCACTCGTATTTCGTTAATTATTTATTTATTTGACTTTTCTTACTTCTGATTCAGTTTGCAAAAGCTTAAAAGCCACTGCAAGAAATTTGAACCCAAAGAAGCAAACTTTTTAAAAGTTTTCTAAAGACGAAAATGCGAAACGAATTTAAAACGACATGGAAACGGATTTTATATCAGCTTATTTTAATCCGTGTAGAAATGATATAATTTGAACGAAGTTCAAGAATCCTAAATAAATTAATAAGCAATTATTCATTTAAGTGATTCACTTGCAATTTTAGGTGAAGAAAATGTTTTGATTGTTGTTGCTGTTGGTGTTGGGCTTTCGTCCGTTCGGTTTCGACTTAACGAGCTTAAATCCTGAAGTGGAATTTTTCATATATTGATTATTTATTAAATCTGTGATTTCAATTAAATATTGTTCCACAGATTTAAAATCAAGATACACAGCTTATGTTTCCATGACTAAGCAGAATATGATAAAACAGAAATTGAAAAAGTTACAAACAATATTTTTATCGTGTTTATTTATTAATTAAATACTAAAATATGTATAAAGCATTGGACGTTGAAGTTGATTTACTGCATAAGATTATTATAAAAAATCTAGAAATTCATTTATCGGTTACTTAATTATTTGAATTTATTTATTATTCTAAATCCCCCTCCAAATTACGCACTAAATAAAAAAGTTTTTGTTAATGTCACAATTGTTACAACACCCGATGTTTGAACTTTACTAATGATATGCTTATTATTTTTAAAAATGTTTTAAGTTGCGTTTTTCTTTATCAGTTGACAATGCTTGCCATGATCGAAACCGGTCTTGATCTTAACGAATAAAAAATGGAAATAAGTACGAAAGAATAATGTGTTTTTCTTAATATGCAAAGTCCTAAAAAAATACGTTACGATTAATTTAAAAGCTCAACGTATCGATTGATATAAAGGCTCTTAAATTATCAGATTGAAAACTGAACGATCGTATAAAAAAAATGTTATGCTAAACTTTGCATGGCTGGTTTATTCAAAATAATTATTCAATATCTACAATTTGCAAAGATATGCCTTCTCACTAATTGCTTCATACAGTCAACAACACTGCAATACCTCCTATGTCAGTATTTATTCAGGGATAGTAAACTAGGTGTGTATTTTAGATTCTCTTAAAATAAAAGTTTTCAATGGTAATTAGGCGGTCGGCAAAATGTTATAAAAATACAGTGGTACGGAAAAAATTCACAAAAAAATCAGTGAATTACTTTAATAGTGTACAGACAAAACGTTATGATAGAAATTATATACTAAACAAAAAATGATATATAATTAAATAATGCATTTCGTCAATGTAAAGATTGTACATTTTAGCCATTTACAGTATACAAGAGAGAGACAAAAAAACTTTTACTAGGTACTCAATAAACTACACAGACAGTAAAATTCTTCACAAACTTAAAAATAATCACACATGCGTTACTATTTACTCTTCAATGTTGTGCGTGCACAATCACGATGAAGGTATTTTTTTTGTCGTCTGACGTTTGACATAACCTTAAAAATGGCAACGCCTTGTTGTCATTCTTCTGCCCTTTCTATTCAATATATCTAACCTATTCTGACCCTAACCGTTGTCTAATATTTTGACTTACGCTTATTAGTATACTACCAAACGTTAAGCCGTTAAAGTTGTATTATGATATTTATGTAGATTGCATTGAAGCAACCGATTGACTTACATATTTACAATCATCCGTATTTTAAATATTAAAATTAAAAATGACTAAAAAGATTGACCATTCAAATAAGAGTAAGAAGTGTTAAAATTCTCAGCGCAAAATGCTTTTCGATATTAGTAAATTTCACCAAAAAAAGGTTTAAATTGACTCTTTATCCGCTCCTGAAAACTTAAACTAGAAGTGACGATGGTCATAGTAGTTGTGATCTCATATTCTCATATTTTTCCCCTATACTCTGCAAATGATGAGTGATTTATTTACAGGCAGTTGTCATTAAAACAAATGCTGTTGAGATGCTCCATTAAATATTTCAAATATTATTATTGTTATGAATCAAAGTATTATAGTTTATCACTAAAACTCAGCTCATCGGAAGAGGGTGTTAAATATTGATCGATGCAAAAATACTTTCTTAGAGGCAAAAAAAAACCTTTTGTGTTATTTTTAAGCAAAATAATAAAATATTTTTTCTAATTATTAATTACTTTGAAGTAAAATTGTTTTGGCTTTGATGCAAAGAATAAATCAAGATATGGTTTTACTTGCGATATTATACTATTTTTTTTTTCCATTTAAATAATTTTGTAATAACCTAAAAAAATGATAGTAATAAGGAATAAGGTATGAAAAGTATTTCTGGTGTTTAAAACACCCCAATTCAATCCAATTAATTTGTATTGGGTCATCATCGCCATATGTGGTCGCATGTTGTCGCTGAAAATTGATGAGGAATCCAGACGTCGCACCACAAAACCATACCCATGAAATACGGTCGATGATCTCCCTGGTGTTTTGGTGAAGACCAGTATCAATTATGGTTTTTAGATTGTCATAACATTGCTTCGAAAGTCACCTGATCCGTGGCATATTAGCTATTGAAAAATGCCCAGACAGGAATTTTGTAAAAAATCACTAAGAAAAGTTAGTTTTACTTTAGTGTCATCTTTTAAGGTGTTCACTGTAAAAGATTTTTAGTACTTTTTCCACAAAAAAATTATTAGATCAGGACCGGTTTCGCTCATCGCGAGCATTATCAACATTGATAATGCTCGCGATGAGCGAAACCGGTCCTGATCTAATAAATTTTATGTGGAAAAAGTACTAAAAATCTTTTATTATTTTTATTTTAGTATCATCTATTCCGTACACAAGGCAAATGTTATTCGTTACCACAGTCATGGTATTGTTTTTACGAAATTCGTGTAGTAAATAATGCCGTAGATGCACTTTATCGATTGGCATTTTAAAAAATGGGCTCAATACTCTTTGATATCCATGCAAAAACTGAATAGAAGGTAGGAAAAAAGAATCATGAAACAATAGAATTTATTGAAAGCAGAAACTAACCATCAGATCAGAGAGAAAAAAAGTTGTCACCTTGAACATTAACGTCAAACATAATATTTTAAAAAATATATATTTTATTATAACTTCATATATAAGTCTCGCATCTAATGTTTGAAAACCAATGATCTTCAACTAGATTAAAATGCAATACAACTTCATCTTTTGAATATTCAACATTTTCTGTAGGTATTCAGCTTTAGTTGAAAAAAATAATGATTCATTGAAATATTCATTTATCGTTTGTTGAAAATAAATTCCTTCTTGACACATACGAGAAATTACATCTGCGTCGACGCTATTCTTTACTCCCATAACAACAAGGGTGGATGGGAGTGTTTTTAATTGGGGGGTGGCTCGGGCTTAGAAAAGGAGAGATGTGGGAGAATTTACTCACGGGTAAATCTCGACTGCAACCTGCTTCTACTTTAGTTTTGCCAAAGAGTAATAAATCTTCTCGAAAATAATAATATGCAAGCATTCAAATTTTAAATGCAAGCGAATGTGTATGGTAGTTTTAATTAATTATATCGAAAAAATATAATTGTCATTATTTTAACAAGCCATCCACGATATAACATCTAAAATAATATTAGGTTTGAAATTAAACTGCTGTCAATTTAGATATAAGATATTAAGCCTCGCTTGAAATAAAAAATCTTCAATATAAACAAATTTATTTACTATATTTAAAATTATTCAATTCGCTATCGCGTCACGGATGTGATATTTTCTAAATATATGCGAGCCATATGGCGGATTCAGTTATATCACTAAAAATATTCTCTGACTTCAATATTATTTCATGACATTTTCCTTCCAGGTGTGCAAACAAGATTGTTATTGATAAGGGTACGATAGTATCAGCAGAGGTATCAAAAGGAAATAACATTTTGCCCCCGTATCTATGAGATAAGAGATATAATGTGTCACACAGATTTAAAAACACCTACATCTATGGCAAGATATCAGTTCGCTGACATATTAATAATATTCATATATGTACATATATTAACAAGGCGTAAGCTCATCGTTGTCTTAGAAACAAATGGTTTGTTTTAACTATGTCCGCCCGCAAAATGAATCAAATAAACTCCTAATAGATCTTTCAGCTTGGCCAATCAGTAAATAGTCCAACTTGCAAATGTGGGAATATGATTCAGGATGCTAATCACATCCTTTGGGGATGTCCAGATTTGAACAACGAACGGGAAAAATTGCTCAAGACGATACGACTATCTGTCAGATCTGTCGGCCCCGTCGGTCATGGCGACATGGTTGCATCTTAGGCAGATTATAAGGCCTTCAAGAAATTCACCGTGTGATATGAAAAAAGAATGGAATCCAATACTCAAAAGATTTTATTTTTCACTTTATTTTATTCATCATTATATTAACTGTAGTGCATGCAACAAAGATTTCCCTGGTAAAACTTTGAACACGAATAACGTTGCTTAGCTACCGAATACACCATGTGCAAAGATTGTGAAGCCTTAGCGGATGGAAGTGGGTACAACATTGAGTACTCTAGGGAATATTAACAAAAATAGAGCTATCTTCACATAAAGTTTCTAGTAAAACAGCAGTTTTCAGTTACTTAATCTCCTTTTATTTCAAAAGACAGTAGGAATAGAAAGATATGGCTAGGGTAAAATTATTGGTAAGTTGATCGCCATCACTGCGCCTCATTTTTAGGATTGAATAAGTAGGAAAAATTAATAAAATAATTATCGCCCTTTATAGCCGAGTTGCTTTCAGGTATGTATTCAAATCCGAGTATGGCCAACATCAAATTTGATTTGTTTCCGATTAATATTTGAGATCTTGGTAATGTTTATCATATCTCTTCTCATCAAGTTTATCTCGTAATATATTGAAATTTAAAAACATACTGGCTTTAGTTGTAATGTCAAATAAGTAAAATAATTCTCATAAAATCACAAAACATGCCTTCAATCACTAATCCATAAATCAATTGGAGAATTAATGTATTCATAAAAGTTTCCGTAAAGGTATTCGAATCGATCGACATCGAAATCAACGTTAACTATTTGGCTCAGAGCTGTGGAGTCGTGTAAAAAAGACGACTCCGACTCCGAGGAAATTTTTCAATAATTTCATTTTAACTTATATATATGTATTCCATCAGATCATCCTAGTCAGCCAGGCATACAATGTCAACACTTTGGACTTTTTTTTTTAATACACATCATTATATATTTTATAATAAAATTCGCTCTAGAAAAAATAGAGTCGCTCATTTTTACGACTCCGACCCCGACTCCATAGCCCTGATCTAGCGTTGTAAAGACGGATAAATTAAGTAATGTGACGTAAATCATACGTTATTATTTATTTGATTTATTACGCCTCTGTCAATATTTTATTGTTAATTGATTTGGCATTTACTTGGTAGAACTCCATTTATAACAGATTAAAATAACAAAGTATTTTAGCTCTACAGTTTTTAATAATTTTATTTGTTGATAGCTATTTCGGCTTGCGCCATCGTCAGAACTATCAATAGTTCTGACGATGGCGCAAGCCGAAATAGCTATCAACAAATAAAATTATTAAAAACTGTAGAGCTAAAATACTTTGTTATTTTAATCTGTTAATATTTTATTGGTTAATATTAATTGGAATAACAACATAATAATAATTTTCGATATTCATTTTATAATAAAGCTGATGTTACAGTACCGGCTCAAAGCTTCGGCTTATTCTAGCTTATTTTGCGGTCGATTAAACATGTTCGCTTCTGTCGATAGTCAATACTTCGATTCACAATACAAAAGAGATAGGAAGGTTAATCTGAAACCCAAGTCACACGAACAGAAACCTGGAAAAATATTACGTTTCTATTTATTGGATAAAATATTTTTTTATTGACTCCTAATTAGAGATAGCAATTATAGAAGTTAATAAAAACACAATATTCCTTTGCACATTATTCCACTTTATTTAAAAGGTCAGGACTGGTTTCGCTCATTGCGAGTATTGTCAACTGATTAGAAATATAATTTAACAATGCTATTTATACAAAAATGAAAAGGTGTAAACAACAATTGGCATTGAAAAGAAATAACCAATAACATTATATGTGATTCTAAAATAACACAAAATTAAAATGTTAAGCACATCTAACATATAATTAAAAAGTCATCCTAGATTAATAAATTTCAAGTTGTGAGTGAAAGTAATTACAAACATAATTAAAATTTGAGATTTATTTTTTTCGACAAAATGATAAAATGCTGCATTAATAAAGTGAATAGGCTTAATGATAGTTTCCTGTTTTTCCCCGCTTCCAAGTAGTTGGTGTGTGTACACATACTTAAACAAAATCGACAGCCAAGATGATACTGAAAAAGGATTTTTTCAAAGACCATATCAATTCTAACAAAAGAAATACATATTAAAAAAATAATTAACAAGGGTTAATGTAACGGATAAAGTAAAGGGGAACTTGCAAAAATAATTTGATCATTCAAAAGATCTGAATCAGGTAAACCCTTATTAACTTATTACAAATACCGTTTTTACAAGAAAATCGTTTAAAAAAGAAAAAAAATACGACCAATTAGGATTCCAATTCCAGGCGAGTATTAAAATTAAACTCAAAAAATTTAAATTAACTTTGATTATTCTACGTATTATACGTGGAATAATTAAAGTTAATTTAAATTTTCTATTAAAATGAACTTCCACAAAGTTACCGCTGAAACCATCGAAAGTCTTAAAATTAAACACATTATTTGTTTTATATCGGGACGGATTTCCCTTGGTAAACACTATCAACTGATCTGGCAAGCATTCACCACTGGTTCATTATTTGAAACGTTTTGTTTTTTAATATAATAACACCTTTCCACAACAAAGTATTGACAGTGGTTTCATTTAATTTAAGATTTCGACCGAAGGTGCTTGGTGGAATTTAAATATTAAATTTTAATCGTTCAAAATATGTACATTCACACAAGTTTTGTCACCAACGACCCAGGTTTCGCCTTTCGACATCTTCAGGCATTCAAATGCACGGATGAACTTGCACTGGCACTTAGTCAATGATTGCATCGTGTTTATATAAGAAATAAATGTATCGCTAACTTAAAAGCCATTGCTGACAGAAAGGATTAACCCATGGGAATGCCTACAGATTTGAATGGTGAGTAATTTTAAGAACAATATTAGTTTTTGTTTGTTGGAAAAAAAATATGATTATATTTACTTAACCATAGGGTATACGAGTGGGGAATTTGGGAGATTTACCTGCTCGTTCAATATCGGTAATGTTAAAATTCCATAAACGGGTGATTTTCATTTATAACTTATGTTTTCTAAAAATACATCATTGAAAAGCTAATCGATTTTGGAACCGGTCAATGTTGATATAACTCTAAAAGATTTGTTGGTAATATTTTAATAAAGTTTTTCCCTTTCGGATCCTTTAATAACTGAGCGTAGCGAGAGCGATTAGTTAACTACTAGTCCTGTACTGGTCTTATCCTTTTATCCCTACTACTCTCTTTGAAAATGAGAGGTTGAGCGACTAAAAAACAAACAATTCTCGTAGAAAAACTTCTGTCGAAATATCTGCATTAGGAGGCCATATGCTTCACATTGGAAGCGGAGATGGATAAAAATATATTAATATACACTTCAAATCCGATTTTGGTAAATTTTCAACACCAAAATACCGGTATGTTTGCATTAAAAACCAGTAATCTCGGTATCGGGATCCTTACCTCTAAACTAGTCACCCGCTGTGGTATAGTTGGTTAGAGCTTGGTCTACCAACCAGGTGGGTAGAGGTTCGATTCTCGTTAAGGTCAATGTCAAATTTACATTTTTCGATTTCAATTTGAGATCTTAGACATGGGTGGGATGTCAATTAGTGACTTACAATACAAAAATTCTTATGTGGTTTTTCTCGTATGATCTTTCAACTTAAAATATTTTGCGCATTGGCATTATCTGTAATGCCAAATATATTTTTTTAAATGTTTAAAAATACTAAAATTTAAAACCTAGTGTTTTGAAATACATTAATAAATATAAGTTTATATATAAGAATATTCGAACTATTTTTTTTTTATTGGATTTATATTTTCTTCACTCCATATCGTCGACAAATGCTTAAGGATAGTATTGATAACTACGACGATAACAAAAAATAATACCTTCAGAATACTTAACGAAAAGAAAAAAATCGTGGAGATGGCTTTTCAACAAGCACCTAATTCGGCTATCGAATGACAACACATTGTTTTTGGCAATTATCGAAATCTCAGGTAGGCGGGAATGGCGAGTGGGCGGCCGAAGCGCGGCGAGGGGCGGCGGCGGGCTGGCGCGGCGAAGGAGGGCAGTGGGAGCAGTGGCGCCTATCGATCGCCCCAAGGCACAACTTTTGGCAGACTTATACCGAGGGCAGGGTCGGATTAGAGATTTCGCATAAAGACCCCAGAATTTAATTTTTATCTTTTTAAATTTGTTGACATAAAATGTGAAAAATGGTGAATTAAAATAAAAATGTTAAAACGTTACTAATCTCTCATTTAAAATTCATTTTTTTTTAAATAATTTCTTTGTAGATATAATATTTATGCAATCCATAAAAAACGTGTTTTTCTGACATCTAATATTGATTTTACATTTGTTTTTGTTAAGATAATCTAACATATAAATTTTTCACAATTTTTATTTATTGCTGCTCTTTTAAAATTTTATTTTTTTATTTTCTGATAAAATTGATTACTATTTTATAAAAAAATATGTACAAATACACAGCTGTCCTCCATCTTGAGGCCAAGAATCAGTTTTAAATTAACTTATACCTTGTAATAAAGAGCTGCAAAGTATGAATATTAAAATAATAATATTGCCTTAATAAAAGACACCTAACTTATTTCTAGTCCGTTAAATAGATGATGTTACCTCGATTAGTAAACAATTTAATCATATGGAAATAACGCTTCTACACGCTGGTTAAATGTTTCCTTATTTTGTAATAGATTTGTTATTTCAAATAAAGTTTTATCACAAAGGACATAAAGATTTAATGTAAAAAAATATCGTATAATCATCTACATAATTAATGCAGTATGCATTTAAATTAGTTCTAGTATTTAATACGATATTTTACTCTAAGAAGCTGCTACGTTTTTGTGTAATTTCCTATGTGCAAAAATTTCAAAGACTATTGCGTTTTGACAGCGATTTTTAGAAACCATCGATAATAAGACGCTCCTCGAATTCAAAACCACCACAATAAAAATACTGTTATATGCAAATGAAAATGAATGACTATATATTGTCAAAAGATAAAAGAGTCAACTAATAAATAAACTAAAATATATTTTACTAATTCTTTACTGTAATAAAATCGGATTTATTGTTGTAAAATACACCGTTGACAATTAGAAAGTGGCTGCGATCTAACCAATCTATGTAAGTATTTCAAAAATAAATATATTTCTTTGCTTCTTTAGAAGCAGTTCGTAATAATAAGGCAAAAGTAAAATACACAAAATGTAGAAAGATTATGTAAATGTACATGCGGCACGGCACAGTTGTGGTATGCACACGTTCAAATCACGGTATAATATCTTTCAAAAAATGAATTACATAATCAATCAATGATGGGTTTTTATTCAAAAGATTAGATGTATGTAATATTTAAAATTTAGTCCCATCTTTTCGAAAAATCGTTGTTAAGGGAAAGTGACTTGCATACTACTAGCTGTATCCTAGATTCATTTCTCTATCCCTTCTCTCTCTCTAAAGTATAAAGATGGAGTGACTGAATAACAAGCGATTCTCTTTAAACAGTACGTGATGTACTTAACTTATATCGATATGTCTACAATTGATTTTGATTATTAACATCATTTCCTAAAATGTTTTTGTTGATTTTTATTTCATTTGATTCTATCAATATATCTAAATACGCTACTGGAAAATTCAGTTTGTATCATAGAACATGAATATAACTTTCTGAATATGTAGAAATAAAATCAATGATAAAGTCATTAGATGAAATAAGAAGACAAAACTTTTACCTACTGATACACACACTTTGGAATAATGACGAATATTTCTACAAATAATACATTGTTTACACAGAGAGCTTGAATATATATGTTTAAAATGTCGTATTAGTCACTGGAAAACTACACCAAATGAAAACTTCAATTAATATAGCACGTTCAAGAACAAAAATCTGTACAAGTTAAAACATATTGTCAATCATAATTTAAAAGCTTGTTAATATGGGATCAATGAAGATGACGTAAGACACAATAGTCTTGAAACCACGTCCGCTATCAATCTATAGTGTATAGAAACCTGCTATTAGAGAATCTAAACAAGACCTGACTGAAAGTCCGTTGCTTAACCTTTCCTTCTAAAAAGTTATTGAGAGCCAACTCAAGAAAATATTAATATGTAGTTTGCTGATCGCTCTTAAGAACCCCATTTTCTGAATGGGCAGGGAGTGTGCGTGGAGGTATAACACCATCATAGACATCTTTGCTTTTTACTGCTACAAATTCATAAATTTATTTAAAAATTATTGTGTGAAGTTTTTGGCTAAAAAAATACAGTGTTGCCCATTCAGCTGCAGAAGAGAAAGTTTAAAAAATCGTCGTATAGAAACCTTTGCAAAATCGTTACTTTATATTAAAATCACAAACAATAGCTCACTAAAAATGTTTTATGTTATTCACATTAACCCATTTAATACCCGATAATTTTTCACAGATTTTCCAAAAATACCCTGAGAAATATCTGTTTTTTAAGTATTTTTATAAATTCATGAAAAATTATTAAAAATAAAAATGTTTTGGTATTTTTTAAAATATTTTATGAAAATATAACATTACAGACATATTTACGGCCCCGACGTATTGTATTTAGAAAACATACAGAGAGTTTGGGAAGGGACACTCCATCAAAGAAATCAAAAAATCCGTAATAACTTTTGCATTATATATATTATTATTCTATAATTACTATTTAAC
Source organism: Himalopsyche tibetana (assembly GCA_030503985.1). Lineage (NCBI taxonomy): Eukaryota > Metazoa > Arthropoda > Insecta > Trichoptera > Rhyacophilidae > Himalopsyche > Himalopsyche tibetana. The sequence continues at coordinate 6,187,709 of JAPJYX010000015.1, forward strand.
TGAGGAGGGGGGTTACAAAAGTGATTTTTTTACTATATTTTTATCTGCATCATTACAAAAATTACATTTTAAAAAATCTAAATAATAAAATACATCAGATTTCCACCTTTTTATGGAAAAAAAAACAACGCTTTGTGGGGCTGTATTATACATTTTCAGACCTGTAAGTGGCTTGGATGTCGAAGGTTAAGTTCCCTATGTTATGACACTTCTGATTTTAACTTAAATTATGTTATATACATAAAAATATATGTACCATTTAGAAAAGCCGATATATCGGCTCAAGGGTATTAAATGGATTAAAGGTGTTTACTGTAAATATTTGGTAAAAAGGCAATATATTCAAAAAATAAAATACTATTTTGTACTTAGTCCACATTTATTCAATATGACCAGGATCGGTTTTGCACATCACGCACATTTCCAACTGATAAAAATACACATACATTAATACAAGGCTGTTTATTTATACTAAGCAAAGTAAAACTGATAAGGGCGTAACAAACAATTGATAATATAAACATGAAAGGTATTTATTTATACATGAATATACAAAATTTTAATTAGTAACACTAAACTAAATATTATTAAAATGCTAAAAACCTCATACAAATAAATTATACAAATTTGCAATCGAATCAAAAAAAAAGAATTATGTTAGAGAGTTCACTGACAATAATATATTTCTTAAATTGAGAATTCATGTTTATATTAAAATATATCTAAAAAAAAATAGCTTTGTAAAGATTTTTTTTTGTCTCAAAACGATTTTGTTTTAGATGTACTTGTTAAAAATAATTATTTATATAAAGCCCGTAATGGGATGGGATGCAAACCCGTAAACACTGCAACCAAACAGGCGCCTTCCACTTAGCAGCAAATCTTTAAATATCATTTAGGCCAAGTTATTCAAAGGTCACACAAACAGCTTCAAATAATATAATGAATTAAAACGCTTATTTCTAGTTGAGATGTTTAGTAATATATTAGTATAGTTAAGTAAGTAGTTTGCACGTTTAACGATGTGGCCTATGTCAAATGCACTACATCCCTTCTGTTAAGGGCTGATTTATTACAAAGAAAACATGAAAGACAAAAATGGAGGTTTTCCACAGAGCTACACTTGCGAAATTACCACACGTGTGTTTGTAATAATAATATTTTTTACCCGTTAATATTATATTTAGTGGACCTCTATAACAATTAGATAGTTTGTGTTATGTCTGACGTTGTCGTATTTTAAAAATAATAAAAGATTTTTAGTACTTTTTCCACATAAAATATATTAGATCAGGACCGGTTTCGCTCATCGCGAGCATTATCAACTGATAAGAAAAATATATAATCAGTGATATTTATACAAATTTAAATTGAAATAAAAAGGTGTAAGCAACTATTAACAATTTAAAGGATTAGCAAATTACATTATAATTACACAAATTTTAATTGTGTTTATAATTGATATCGTTTGCCACTTAGATTTATTATTCTTTGATGATGATTTTTTAATTGTTATGGGTGTTAAGCATTTTAATTTTTTGTAATTATAATGTAATTTGCTAATCCTTTAAATTGTTAATAGTTGCTTACACCTTTTTATTTCAATTTAAATTTGTATAAATATCACTGTTTATATATTTTTCTTATCAGTTGATAATGCTCGCGATGAGCGAAACCAGTCCTGATCTAATAAATTGTATGTGGAAAAAGTACTAAAAATCTTTTATTATTTTTATTATAATGCCTTTCCACCAAGTATTGACAGTAAACACCTTAAAAGTGAATAATGGTATCCATAGTTTTTTGAAGACAGGAAAGGAAAACTTGATAAAGTTTTCAAAATTCACTTACCTGGAAATTTATGTTTTTATAAAAATATCCACGATCAATGTGCGGAATTCAAAGCTTAGAGCAATAAAAGAATAATACTTGTAGGTAGTTATTAAATCATCTTTTATGTGTTATATATGTTAACTCTTTGTTAAACGATATTGTTTGATATTTGAAAAAACTACTACTTCTCATTTTTTAAATTAGCATTTTTATAAAGATACAAATTCCACTCATTTTGTTAAAAATAATAATAATAAACGTATTTTGTTTTTTTTCTGCAATTGATAATCTTCGCTATTATGAAAAACGTTTTCTTAGAAAACTTATTCTTTTTTAAAATTTACGAGTATGTGATAATATTCAGTCGCCTACTGTGGCCCAGTTGGTTAGAGCTTGCTCTGCCTATCACGCAGGTCTGGGTTCGATTCCCGGTCAGATCACAGTGAATTTTAGAATTATTCAATTCAAAGTTGTGATCAAAGACAGGGTGTTTGAGATGTCAATTCACATCATTTCCTCTCCTCCCATCCTTCTGATTCTTTAATAACTGGGTGTGGCAATAGCGATTAGCGAACAACCACTATTCCTGTTCTAGCCTTATCTTTCTGTCTCTACTACTCACTTTGAAAAAAAGTGAGGTTGAGCGACTGAGTAACAAACAGTTTTCGTAGAAAAACTTCTGTTGAGATACCTCCATTAGGAGGCCATATGATCCACATTGGGAGCGGGCATGGATTAAAAAAAAAAAATTTATTCAGCAAAAGGTAATTTAAGTAAAATTACCATTTATTTTTGTGTTTAATAGTTCATATGTTTACATCTACAAGAATATACTGATTTATGAATGAAATTGAGATTTTAATAAATGTAATAAGCCCATTTCAAAATCACCTCGTCGATAACGAGAGCTGCTGAGAAAATCTTTACGTTACGGATAATCAGACGTTCTGCATAACTGCACTCAATTTAATTTATTACGAGTGTTGAATAAAATACTTTATTTAAAAAAAATTGACAGATATTCAATCTCATATTTCAGTACCGTCAACGTGGGTAACTTTGGCCCAGCTCTGAAGGTTTTTTAATAAATCCGTTACTTGTGTGTGTGGTTTTATTTGATATATATGAGAATCGTGTTTTAAGATTAAAATCACAAAATATTTTTGGAAACATTTCTATGCTCGGTATATAAATACAGATAAAGCAGTGTGGGCCAAAGTTTGTATTCCACATCGGGTAACTTTGACCCATGCCACAAATATTCACGACAATTACAATAATGTCAAGAATTTTTAGGTCTTTGCAACTTTTATTCACGATTTCATCAATTTTGTACATACTCGTAGGCTAAAAAAACATGAACCGCATTTTTTTATAGAGTAGAAATAAAAATTAAAAATATTGCCGACCCAAGTTTTTAAAATATGATAGACATCCAACTAACAACTGACAAAATTCCATAATAAAGCGAATGTGATGGATTTATAATTCACATATTTTTACCTCTTAAGGCAGTGGTTTCCAACCTTTATTTTACTGCGCCTCCCTTTGAAGAAATAAATATCTTCGCGCCTCCCCATCCCTTATTTCATGTATTAATAAAGACACGTTTTAAAGGGTAAATAAATATTTTGAACTGTCTGCACCTCCCTTTGCAATAGCATACGCCTCCCAAGTTGGAAATCGCTGTCTTAAGGGCTACACAATACCATTGCTTAGATGAGAAATATAAAAGTTGCACTGGTATGATCATAACATTATAACGGCAAAAATTGAAACCTTTTTTCTTGTAGTGGGCCAATATTTGACCGATGACCAAAGTTACCTATATTGACTGTAATCAAAGTATTTTATTAATTTATACGTCACACTATTTCTATCGACTTATCTTTGCTGTACGAAAAAGGATTAAAATTCATTATAAATGGAAGCGAAATCATTGAATGGTCGCATCATTGGATAGTTGAATTGAATATTTATTGCCAGGAAGGAATAGTATTTGTAAAAAATAACCGCATTGTTTTTTATATAGGTATATTTTTTTTTCAAAATGGTCTATACCGGTTTGGTTTATACGAAAGAAAGTGTGTGGATCGTCAACTGTATGATACTTTTAAGTTTTACCAATTATAACAGATTAAAATAACAAAGTATTTTAGCTCTACAGTTTTTAATAATTTTATTCGTTGATAGCTATTTCGGCTTGCGCCATCGTCAGAACTATGTTTAAACTAATCTTTTGCTCAGCTATATATACTGGCTCTGAAGAGATACACAATGCATCAAGTTATTCACTCTAACATCCTAATTATAATTAAAATATCGATAATTATAATTACAATTATATACAATTATAATTACAATATTGTAATTATAATTAGGATGTTAGAGTGAATAACTTGATGCATTGTGTATCTCTTCAGAGCCAGTATATATAGTTGAGCAAAAGATTAGTTTAAACATAGTTCTGACGATGGCGCAAGCCGAAATAGCTATCAACGAATAAAATTATTAAAACTGTAGAGCTAAAATACTTTGTTATTTTAATCTGTTATAAATGGAGTTCTACCAAGTAAATGCCAAATCAATTAATAATTTACCAATTATCTTTATAAAAACACCTCCCATTTGTTTTGCAATAAAAATAAGAGAATATTTACATACGGTGCCACGTTAGCGATAAATCATATTTTATTTCAGCACGTAACAGAAGTAAAATTTCTCTTTGACATGTCGGAAATTTCGTTCACAGGTTCCGAGAGATCAAAGTTTGTTGAAGTTTATCGGAGATGCGCGCCTACTTACGAAGTCATATTATCAAAGTTGTCAGGCGAATACAATCCGCTATGGTCCAAGACACAGCTTCGGTTAGAGAATGCAGATAAAATATTATTCGACGGTGCGGAAGTGCACTGTGTCACATAAATGCATAATATGTATTCCTAGAGTTTTATTGAATAAAGAGATACAATAAAATTGGTTATCCTTCCACTACTTGTTGTGCGTTTGTAACCGCTGTTTCATGGGTGTCTTTTTTTACGCCTCATTCTCTTGGTCAAATACGTTGTGTCTAACATGGCCATTGTTCTTTGTAATTATATAGAAAAATAGGTGAAAAAAATAACCATTCATTTAAGTTAAGTGACAGTGCTTTTTGAATAGCTTAAGATTTGCCGTTGCGTTGAATTTGAAGTTAAATCAATAATACCCCGTTCCCCAAATGATGTAAAAAAATCCATCAAATGCCTTAAAATTGGTGTTTTTGAAAGTTAACCATCATGGTTAACGTGAAGATGAACTGTAGCAAAAAGCTTTGTTTGTTCGGAATTTACCTCGGGGAGTGATTTGCGTCCCAATGGCTGTCTAAAAATGTCATTCATCAACTAACTTTTGCAAATAATTTATCATTAAACTTTAAGAAATGTAAAATATGTCCTATTTAGTATTTGTAGCCATTTCACGTCGATCTATTTCCTTTTCCAACGACAGCCAAAAAGCATTTAGGATAATGCGGTGTGTCGACTTGCGAAAGAAACCGTCTTCGATTTTTGGCTGGGTCAGTAAGTAATGTGAATTTTATGAAAATAGTATTTTATTTGAGATCTACGGTAAATGGTCTAATCACTTCTTTAATTATGTAAATTCAGGTAATCATAATACATCGCACGGCCATTTTTTAAACATTACATATATATGAACCTTTATGAAAATAAAAAGTAATTAATTTGATTATGATCTTTTTGATAATTTTAGAAGATTTTGGGACAGTCTTTTAGCGCATCTTAACTAATAAAAATGCTCGATAGTTGAGCAAAACTATTCACGTTGTCACAATTTTTAGTGAAAATGCATTATATTTACAAAAATAAATCACATTTTTTGTGCTAATTTTACCAAATCGTCATCATTCTGGAAGTAGGAGTTAAGTATGAATATTGAAAAAATGAATAAAATACAAAAAAATATTCTTTTATATCAATTCTTTATCTGGAATAACTCAGTTGGTGCATTGATTATACTTACACATGTGTACTATGTGTACCCACAATTGGTATTAATGCTGGTTTAATGGCAGAAATGGATGTCTTTATGCAGGAAGATAGTTCCGTCAATGGTGAGCTCATTCATGATAGCGAATTCAATCAGTCTCCCACCATTGTCGTTTGCGGTGCCCAGACCATGCCGTCCCATCACTGAGGGCCCGAGAGCCGGATCAGCCCCTACTCGCGAATTATAATCGTCCTTTTTGGCCATGTTCGCTCCACATAGGGAGCGAACATGGCCAAAGAGAAGAGAGAAAAAATGGCAGAAATTTGTACCTGTCTATTAATTTTAAATTTTTATTTGTGTCAGATCGGCATTGCAGCAATGTATTTAATTATTTTTTTGATTAAAAAAAATATTTGGCACTACAGTTAATGCCAATGTGCCAAATATTTCAGAAATTATTGTACGTCACTCGATATCAACTCGAGGTAAATTGACATCCCAAACACCCATGTCTTAAGCCTCAAATTTAAACTGAAATTGACCTTACCAGGAATTGAGCCCAGACCCGCCTGGTTGGTATAGAGTAAGTTTTAACCAACTAGACTAATGCTTCCCAACATGGGATCTGCGGACCTCTGGGGGTTGTTCATTCTTTCAACATACTTTGTGACAAAATATCAACATGAGGAATAAAAAAAATTCGAGGGTCCGCAGATTATTGTTTTCAGATTAAGGGGTCCGTGGTGTGAAAAAGGTTAGGAAGCACTAAACTAGACCACAGTGGGCGACATTATAATACATTATTATACTATAATGGAACATAACATATTGATGCTAGAGGCATTATCCTAAAAGCTGAAATTTTTCATTAGATATTTTCTATGGTTTCGGCGGTAACTTTGTGGAAGTTCATTTTAATAGAAAATTTAAATTAACTTCGATTATTCCACGTATTGTGTAATTTCATAATTTTAAAATGTTATAATCAATCTTGCTTCATTACTTAAGCAAACTTTGCGATAGTAAGTCTGAAGATGCCTCTGAAAGAGGCGAAACACGTGTCACAGTTAGTAACACAATACGTGGAATAATCAAAGTTAATTTAAATTTTCTATTTTCATTAGATGTTTACTCAGTATTAATATGTATCGTACCAAATTCTGCCAGAACAGTGATTTTGTAATTGTTGAGTTACAAGAAGAGTTTTATTTATTATATAGTAAAGCATATGTTTATATATTGTGTTCAATGTATGTATTCGATTCCATTGGCCACTCATTGGAATAGTTGGTTAACCTAAATTTCTCGTAAATGGGAAAAAAATAACACATCGCCTGAATGATTAACACACAAGTCAAAACGCACTGAATCGAGTTACTATCCTGTAACTGAGACTGATTTCTGATCGAAGGGGTGTGCCTAGAAAAAGGTTAGTGTGTCAAAGGATCGGGGTGTAACAAAGGCACTGTGAAGTTTCTGACTACCGCTATATTATTACATAAGACCAGAAACAAGGATTACGTAATACCCTAACGTGACGGGATTACGGCCGATTCGTATAACAAGCGTCTAGATTTCCAATTATCCCTTATTTTCACTGCAAAGATAGCCTAAATTTTAAGTTGTATAACATCTAAGAACATAACAAAACCTATTTCCAGTATAATGTAAACAAGATTATAAATACGATGATATATATATACATCAGTTTTGGTAAGGAAGTAATTTTCATACATTGACGATTGTGTGTTTTTGTTACTTGTTTCGTCTAAAATGTGCGGCTTATATAACTAATCTCAACAGAAGTTGTTCTACAAGAACTGCGTGGTACTCGATCGCTTATACTCTATTAAAAAAGAAAGGATAGACAAGTAAAGCTACGCCAGGACTGGTGGTTATCTAATCTATCCGGTTTTACCCTCTTTTAAGTGAGGAGTGAGGACTAAGTAGGAAAGAGTTTGTACATCATATAAATTCATGTTTTTACACAAAAATCTGTAAATCGATTAAAAAAGTAATTTATAAAACTGTTCGTATTGGGATTCGAAACTGTTAACACCGTAACCGAAGCCAATGAAGTTAATCACTTGGTCTGGCAATTGCTGCTTACTAAGGGGCTTTAAACAACATTTTAATGTACGAAAAAAATGTAATAAATTTGTTATATTCCTCAAATTGTGAAGGCAAAAGTAAGCGCTTTCCAGATTAATGTTTTGCAACAAGTTTATGAATGATCCACTCAATATTTGAATCAAATATTCAAGAGATACTGTATTATTTTTTACTTTGGTTTTATTAATATGTAAGATAAACAAATCAATTTAATGCTCACTCGTTGCATAAATTAACATGTGATAATATTATACATGTCTTGTGGTATTGCTCCAAAGTTAAGGCTGTCACACAATTTTGAGGTAGCGTATACTATCAAAAAAACTATCTTGCGTATTCATTGGTTCGATTTGCTTAAAGATTCTTTTATTTTCTTGTTTGTAAAATAGTAATTTATTGTGCATCAAATGTTCTTTTTTTAAGAGTATGGAATCAATAGTTATTTGAGTATTATTGGAAAAAGATATAAATTGTTTATTTTAATAAATTTGACTAATCTATAAATTTTAGTATTGCTGTCGCGTTTAAGTAAAGTACACGAAAGTTCATCATAGCTGTTTGCACAGATGTTGTTTCAGATGTTACACTTTGAGAACTTCGGTCATATAATCCTAATAGTGAATGTGAAACATTTTTCAAAAAATATTTGGTTTTTTAAACAATGTGCTGTACAATGTTAAAGAAGTGAACTGAAAATATAGCAAGCCGTTTAAGGCAATTGCATAACTCTTTGAAGGGGAAAAGATTTGTGTCCAAGAAAGTACTAGAAATGATAGTTAACTATTCGCTTTCTATACGACGTAAGGTACAATGAAAATCACAGACAAAAAATATGAATTGAAAAGAAAAACAGCCGTTAAGAACAAAACAACAAGAGCATTCATTCATTGGACACTTGTCTAGTCTTAGGGGAGCCTTGTCAAATCAGCGATTAGCTATTGGACGATTATTCGTGTAACCTTTTTTAAGATGCATTAGATTATTCGAATTTTCTTAGTTGAAACACTGTAAAAAAATATAAATTTCTGAATAAATTATTTAGTTACATACAATTCATGTTTTTTGTTCTCTTTGCGATCACATAACTAATAGGAAACATTAAATATGCTTTATTTAATACATTAATGTGATAAATAAGTAAAGTAAATAATAAATACTTTAAAATGTACTATTGAAATAAATAAGATGACTGTCCTCAAAATAAAATATCGTTTTTTTCGGAAGATTCGGAACGATTTTGCTCATCACGAGCATTATCTGAGTATAGCTGAAAGTGAGACTTTTAATTGATAATGCTTTTTATACCAAGAGTTGACACTAAACACGGTGCAATTGATTACAATGGTATAAATAACTAACTATTGTGAATCATACATGGTCAAAAGAATTTTCATTGTCAATAGTAATTACTTAATAAGTATTAATATTACCTTTACATATCACTGTTTGGTAAGGTAACCGGATAAAACAGAACATGAAAAAACAGAACATCACAAAACGTACAATATATCGTTAGAAAACACTAGTATTGATATGTTTTACAATCAATTAGTAATCTCTATGTCGTATTAGATACAATAAATAAAACAGCAATCTTGCATATCAATAACACTTTCAATCTGAAATTGTCTTAAATACACTTTTACGACTATTCTATTCTATTCAACGATTATAATAGTCGCCATTGACTAATAAAGTAAAGCGCACGTTATTACACACTGTTCTGAAATTATTACCTGTTATTCTATAATATTTTTTCAATAAATAGTTAAGAAGAAACAGTTATCGTTCAACTAAAACTTGATTGTGTTCTGAATTGTCTATGTTCTATGTTCTCATGTTCTGTTTTATCATGATCTGTTTATTCATGGAACCGTTTGGTAACGTTAAACTAGTTATCTCTTCTCAAGCTATTCGAATATCCGAATCGCTTAAGTCCATTCAACATCTTTACAAAGTCCGCAAATCTCTGAGGTTATGCATCTGAAAGGTCGGTAGTGGCACTTATCAGTACATCCGGGCTTCCAACGACATTACGGACAGAAATCAGAGACAATTCCGTAATGCAATCGGTGCATGCTGTGTATTCCACTGGAATGAGCGGCACTCTGGACTTCAATAAATATTTTATTCAAGTATCACGCAGTCACATAAAGTAAGTTCTAAATTAGTAAAAAGTTAGTTCTATATAATAAATAAGTAATAAATAAGTTAAAAATAAGTAAGTTCTAAGTATATAAAACCACTTTTTGGTTTTGCCAACAATGTTCACGTCGTGCACGCCAGTGTTCACGGCTTCAAATCCCGGTCCGGAAATTTTTGTGAATTAATTTATGATTTTTTTTCAAAAGCATGGATGGCTGTTATATCTTAATTTAATTTTACCTATCAAATCTTAAATAGAAGAATTGATGAGAGTGGTGAGAGAAATTCCAGTTATGTTCTAACCATTTTTGATGGACTCAGCGGTAACTATGTGAATGCTCATTAAAATACAAATTTTATGTAAATATGTTCTAACCACATGTTTGTGTTTTAACTCTCTTCGAAAAAAGATTGCTTAACAAACCAATCCGTTTTAGTAGAATATCTTGTGTATATGTATGCTTCCATTAAGTCTCTATATATTCCACACTCGGAGAGGGAAAACTATAAAACCTTAAATAATTGATTGGGACTTTTTATTAAATTAGTATACAAGTAAAATGTGAAATAACATTTGTGAACAAATATTGTAAAATATCATACTCTATTTTACCAATTCCACATTGATTTAATATGATCAAGACTTGCTTCACTCATCACAAGCAATTTCAACTGATCATATAAACTTTTAGAATGTTCACTGTCATTTCTTGGTGGAAAGGCATTATATTAAGAAAGTAATATACTCATGTGAATTAATTTCACTCTTATTTAATATGATCAGGACTGGTTTTCCTCATGAAAGCATCAGTTAATTATGCTCGTAATAAGCAAAACCGGTCCTAATCATGTTAAATACAGGTGGAATTAGAACAAATGAGTTATTAATGCGCGTTAGCCATAAAATAAAATAAAGTACTGAAGTTTCATATTTGAAAATATTTATTTCCAACGACAAAATATTCTCACCGACAGAAACGCTTCGTTATTTTATCGAGCGAGCAGTTCTCTATACAGGTGGAACGAACAATCCTACTTTGGCGCCATCTGACTCGTAGAAAGGAATAATTTTCACTTGAGAGTATTTTAAAATGACATTTTGGAATATTTTTATGGCTGTCAAGAGAATTTTTGAACAATAAATAATCCAACTAGTGATCTTCTGCACAATAAAGTTACAACTTTATTGTATTGTATATTTAATGCACTTAGTGCTTCTATAAAATAAATTTAAGGTTCTTATAAGTTCAGTTCAAAAAACAATCCTCTTCAGCATTTTAAAATACGTTTTTTTGCATGATATAAAGTTATAATTTGATGAGAAAAATATGTACTCGTGTACCGATATATATATTATATATACTTAAACCCAAGTTTGCTCCCAATGTAGAATGTATATGGCGTTTGGATGTTTTTTTTATACGAGAACTGTTTATTAATGAGTTGGTTAATCACTCTTTTTTTAAGATAGTAGAGATAGAATGATAAGAATAGTGGTTAACTAATCGTACTTGGTACGCTCCGTTATTTTAAGATTAGAGAAGTGGGAGACTGTTCTTAGACATTACAAACCACCCTTTGAACAGAAATCGATCAATTTATTAAAAAAAAATCAGTTCATACTGGGACTCGAACCCCAAATTCGTCACGGAAGCCAACGACGTTTATTTAATATATATAATTGATTGATTCATTAATAAGTTTTTATTTTTATAACATCAGAATAGTCAAATTAAAATCATTCGTACTTAAACAAGCATCTGTGAAAGTAAGATTGTCTGAGGATGCCTCTGAAAGAGGCGAAAAACGTGTCACAATAAGTAGAATAATCTAAGTAATTTTATATTAACTAAAAACATAGTTTTTTTGATAGACCCCTGTGTGTCCTCGAATGTTCACATGGAATATTTATTGATAATCGCGTAAAAACTAGTTTTTGAAACACATTTTTAGCTACATGTTGAATTTGTGAATATATGAACAAATAATAAATGTTTGTTCATCGGCTATAGATAAATTTTATGACGTGGTACATTGAAGAATATTCTCGAACATTATTTTAATCACAAAAAGTTATTTTAGGTTTAAAAAAAACGCAAATATTTTTATTATCCTCTGGCAAGCCGTCGATGTTGCTCTACTTACTGTTTTTTCTGTATCCATTTGCATCACCTTTATCAAAGTCCCCCACCTCCGTCCCTTTTCTTTTTCCTTTCTTAGCCGTCCCCCGTTTCTTCGGCGAATCTTTCTTCCACTCGTTCATCATTTTACCGCCCTTTGCAACCCTCGAAGACCTTTAGCATTTATTTTTCCACTCACGCGAAACAGGTTGTTGTAATAAATAAATTCTGAATTTCTAATTTGTTTGTGAGGTATTTTTTCCCCTTTGTAATAATTGTTCTATTGTAAAATTAAGTATTCCTTAATAGCAAAACAATATTCAAAAATGAATGCGCAGAAAATAATTAAAATTTCGTTTTTGTTATTTCTCAAAATTACATTTTACGATTCGTTCAACTGAACCATATAATACCACCATTTTAGGATTGATTTATTGAACATCCGTTTTTATATTAAGTAGTACTAACATTTAGTTATTCTACTTGATAATGAAACATGCAACGGTTTCAAAAAATCAATTAGCATCAATCGTATATAAAACGGTTTCTTACCAAAATTATCGTAATGTATATGAGTCCTAAAAGTCTAAACCTTATAAAACAAAAATGTTACTATTTGTTTCCTGTTTTCCATAAAAATACATCGGCGAACACCAACATGCGGTGTTCGAGTTAGAGACAACCCCAGAAGCGACTTAACTCACCCGCGGCTATTCTGACTGGGCCCGGATATTGATGCGTTGTAATAATTGAGGAATATTATTTTTAGAAGGATGAGAAACCGTATCGTGGTAGTAAGTACAACACTGAGTACCCTAGCGATGTTTAAAAACTAATACATTTATAAGTACACAAATAAAAATTAAGCAATTTTCTGACCACCTAGTAATATATTTCACATATCTTCACTACACTGTAAGAAATTGGTGAGTAACAAATTGACAGTTCTGAGTAAACAGCAAATGTTTTTTTTTTAGCTTTTACATTTAGTCTAACTATTTTATGTAACATAGATAATTGTGATATCCAAATATAGATTCATACTGATTTGACAAAAATTAAGTTTAAGTCTCATTTAGTCCAACCGAGTACGCGGCCGAGAGAGTTAACTTGGCCGAGTGATCTGACGAGTGATTTTAAGTGAGCGAGGAACCGTTTAAATTTTCTCGGCCGATAACATAACATCGATGTTCCCGCTAAGATGTGCGCGTGTGCGCGCGCACACTTCCTAAAATGTGTCCGCACTCTTTTTCACATACCCCGCACATAGGCCGCACACATAAATATTGTAAAATGAAGGTTTGCTGGAGTCTAATGTAATAAAGCACCAACCAATCGGGTATGAATAATATTTTACTTTTCATAAACTTCATTGATTATACCTACCTTTATACTTGCGCACACTTTTTGTTTTTGCTCAAAATTAGCTGCACAAAGCATTGGATGGTCCGCACACAATATATAGCAATTAGAGGGAACGTTGCATAACATTACCACATATAGCACGTCTCCGCTCACGTTTTTGACGTGTGAGATCGGGCGTTTGACGAGAAAAAATAAACTGAATCGCTTAAAATACTTAATGGATGTACTCGGCGGAGCTATAGGATGCTGGAATGACATAGGAGGAAGCAAGAAGACTGGCGGAGGATAGAGAATCTCGGAGGAATCATGTGATGGCCATAAGCTCCGACTAGGGAGCGGATATGGAAAAAAACTTATATGCGTGTAGACGTTTATTCAGTCAATATTTTTACTCAGCGTACTTGGTTGGTGTAAAACCGGGATAGTTGCCAATTTTAAAATCTACGTAAATAATAATTACCGATATAACAAAATGCGGTTTTACCTTACTTCCAAACTGATGCAATAAATACGCCGACGGAGGAATTCCAGACAAAGAATCTTATTGTGTACTTTACCATTTTGATATTTTTTTACTTACCAACTTGTTTGAGTAAGAAAGATGTCGATATAAAATATTTATTTATTTTCTGAAGCCACATATAAGCATGCGTCTGACACAAAATAGTCAGCCTTTTATATTTCTGAATCTGATATAAATATGTCGTTACACAAACATATGTATAATTTATATCATTGTAATAATATACTCATAAATAAAAGCGTTCTCATATATATTATATATGTTTTTATTCGTGTTATGTTTGAATGGAATAAAAATGAGAATATTTTCTTTTATTGTCTGCCATATATTTCAAAATATCAATTTCTCAAATAGTTTGCGGACTCCTTTCTCCGACAAAATAATAATAAATTCATTGATATACGTTTCTTTGATTCGCAGTGAGTTACTCAAGAATTGATCAAAAAAGTTTCGGTTATGGATGAGTTAAGATGTAAGGAACTCTGTCGGCAATTGTGTGCACAAATCTTCACTGGCCGATATTAAAATGTGTCTGAAAATGTAAATCCACTGGGAACCTAAGAAAAGAATAAGAAAAAAAACTGAAACCAGCCTGTCTCCCCCATCCCCACCCTTTGTCCGTTCGGTGTCCTTCGATTAATATACAGCGTGCCCAAAAGTCATGCTGGGTAGTTTATTTACTTTGGAATCATTTTATTATACGGATTTCGGAAAGGGGCTTCGTTTCCAAAGTCGACAACTCTGTAAGTTATGGTTTAATTTCTTTTTTCTTTTCGGTTGATGTTATTAATGCAAGTATTTAAATTGAATTATGGATTTAATATCCGATGAACTTGTGATTTTAATTGATATGGTAAATTAAAAGAAAGTAAGCTCAAGTTTAAAATAAATAATGGCCTTTTCATGATATGTATTTCATTGAATTTGTATTTTAACATCAATCAAAAGAAAACGTGCTTTTTATACAAGTACTCTACTGTTTTATAAATTATGCAATGCTTTATTAGCATGACTCGCAACAAGAGACACTATTTTTTTATCAATTTTAGCATAAAAAAATTAAGTTGTAGCGTATTCTAAATTTTGGTGTAAATTTTTCATAAACCAATATATAATGTATTTAAAATAATTATCAATTGTAATACATTTTAGTCAGCTCCATGGCACAGTGGTCAACGTCATTGGCTTCCATGCCACCCTTACATGTTCGAATCCTAGTACGAACAGCTTTTTTAAATATTTTTTTTGATGTCTGTTCGAAAGTATAGATGTTTGTGATGTTTAAAAATAGCCCCCCACAATTCCAATTCTAAAATAACGGAATGTAGCGAGAGTGTTGAGCCACCACAAGTCATGTCCTAGCCCTATCCTTTTATCCCTGCTACTCTTTTCGAAAAAGAGAGGTTAGGCGATTGAATAACAAACAGTTCTCGTTGAAAAACTTCTGTTGAGATACATTTGGAGCGGTAATAGATAAAAAAATAACATAATTTATTGTATTTAGAAATAATCATGAAAATATTAATAATATTAAACAATACAATTGAAAATGTATTGAAACTAAGCTTAGAACATGTTTCTACAGATGTTTCTTAACTGCTACGATATGTTACAACTAAATTATGTTTTCTGAAAAATCTCTTAGCAACTATCATACAACAAATTGATTTCAGATAACTCATTGAACAATCGAATGTGTGCGTTTTATATGTGGATTGTTCTATATTTATATTTTTTCATGACAAAAAAAAACCAATTGTTAATTTATTCCTTCTGCCTTTTTTACGATTTAGAAAAAATAAAACTAATTTTGCATTTGTTTCTACATGTATATTTTACGATTTTGTGCCAAAATTAGCATGTCTTGTGAAATGTATCTATTTAGTAGCATCTGTGGAAAAATGATAAATTACGGGTCTCTTCTTATAACTAATGGAAAAAAAGTTAAAACAATTCTTGGCGTATAGTTTTCTGTGCTATTATTATTATGTTTTGAACATGGATATAACCGATAAAAATATATTCCCAATATAATCACTACCTAAATAAAGGCAATCAGATTAATAAATATACAATAGAAGTACCGTAAAACCTAGGCCAAATATACCACGGTTTCGAATATAACACGATCTATTCTTTCTTCGAAGCAGGATAGAAAAGGAAATATAAGATAGGAGGTATTGTTTCAGCATCTCAATTAAAGATTTTTTTTAATCATGTCCGCTCCTAATGTGGAGCATATGGACTCCTAATGAAGTTTATCTCAACAGAAGAATTTCTACGAGAACTGCTTGTTACTCAGTTGCTCAACCTCTCTTTTTCCAATGAGAGTAGGGATAGAAGGATAAAGCTAGGACAGGAATAGTGGTAAGCTAATCGCTCTCGATACTCCTCGTTCATAGGATAGGATGGGCGGGAGGGGAGGAATTCAAGACATCACATACATCCATGCCATCGAACAGAAATTCATAAATCGATTGAAAAATCAATTTATACAACTGTCCGTACCGGGATTTGAACCCGTGCCCTCCGTAACCAAAGCCAACAACGTTGACCACTCAGCCACACAGGCTGAAGAAATTTCATGTCGTATATTTTTGAAAATCTGTATTAATTTGAGATTAACTAAAGCCTTTTATTTTCACGTTATCGACATTTTATTTGATACGTGTGTTACTCATTTTGTTATAACTGCGATACAGATCAATGTATGTAACTTTACTCAAACGCGCCAGACAAGGCTAGCAATAAATTGAATCAGTTTTTTAAAAGAGAAAATATTATACAAACAATTCTATGCTCCAGAATATAATAATTGAGTCGCCCATTTTTCAAAATTCACCTTGTCTGTGTTCACTTTTTTGTAGACACTCACGAACAATCATGTATGAAACTTTTACATTGAAAAAAAACAATCATATTTTCTTGAATCAAATTGAAATGGACAAAGTGAATTTTGGAGATGGGCGAGTCAGTTATTTAATTCGCTTGAAGTTGAAATGTTCTTTTATAAAAAGTCGTGTTATATTCAGGCTTGTACGATATGTTATATGAAACTTTATATTACGAGATAATGGAGGCAAAATAAAATACACTATAATGTAATGATTACGAAAATCGCACGCGAGTGCAAGAGTTAAAAAAAAATACAATTCTCAGTTCGCCGGAATTTGGCTTTTACTTTTTTGCTGAAAGTTTAAATTTTTAGATTATCCGCGTAGAGCAATGCGTAATTTTCCAACGATTTTTAACTTTTGACATTATCTCCAACATTAACTTAACGGGTCACTGCGTATAAGATTCCTACACAACCATAGAGCACGTATTACACTTCATACTTTTTTATGGAAGTCACACATTTAAAATATTAAGTATAAAAGGTCGAAGTAAGAAAATCGTTTATGTTTATTACCAAAGTTAAGTTAAAACACGTTAGAATCACCTTGATGTCGTGAAGAATTTGGAGATTAGGGAGAGAAACAGTCCTCTCCGGGTTCGTTTAGCAAGTCTTCAATTACTTAAAAAGACGTGATTCTCAAATACAGTATTTTTTTTATAAAAACACAGAGATAAGATTTCTTGTTATTGAAGTTTACAATTAAATACAATATTTAAGATTGAGTTTTTTTTTTGTTATTTATTTATTTGATACTGAATCATTGATTATTTTCATTTCTTTAGTGCAGTGATCAACATCGTTGCCTTCCGTGTAGGATTTCACTCAAATTCCAGTACGAACATCATTTTTTAATCGATGTCTGTTCAAAGGCATGAATGTTTGTAATGTCCGAAAATTTCTTCACGCCCTTCCAATCCAAAATTAACAGGGCATAGTGAGAGCTACCAGCTAACCACAATTTTTTTCTTTCGCTAATCTCTTCAAAAATAAGTGAGGTTAGGCAAAAAGTGAAACAAATGTAATAATTGTTTATATCCATATAGTGCATGTAAGACTCTTCCATGATTTCTCATTGTCTAATTTTATGAAATTGTCTTTAACAACTAACATAATAAGTTTTTGTAATATCCAGAAAAACATTTGCTGTTTTAAATTATGACGAGTATCGAGTTGCTTTTCAATATGAACGGGGACATCGAGTTATAGATTTCTGAATATTGGAATACAATAAGAGAAGCTGTAAAATACATAAAAAATAATTTTGGGGTTTTTGTAATTTATAATTTAAGAACAAGATTCAATATTTAGTTTTTCGTAAACTTTGCGATTGTCTGTTTAATGATTCTTTTTAAAAAGCAAAAATCGAGTCACAATTTGTAACTCAGCAAGTGGAGTTGCAAAGTAATCGATTTTAATTTTATATTTTATTATAAAAAACAAATATTGATGTCGAGCTATTTATACAAAACCAAAAAAGACTAATGAGAGTGAAACAACCAAATGGTAATATTAATGAAAAAAATATATATGTAGATGATATTCCAATTGTTTATAAATTAAATGAAATATAACAAGTTCTTGCGATAGATTAATTTTTTTGGCAGTGTAGTATTTGATCATTTAAATTCTTGGAAGGATATTGACTTGTCGGAAGCTTAAAATGATCCGAGTTCCCAATCCGCTTGTTGTGATTCATAGATGAACATAATTAAGCAAATTAAATGACTAGTACCTAATAAATTTCCCACATTACAATATAATATCGAATAGTTGGGAAATATTGTACTCACAATTGGTTCTGGATTATCGAACATAATTATATGTTCTAACAATATATAAAAAAACGGCGTTGGTTTCCGTGTCGGATATTTTTGATTTCTAGCACTAACAGTATTTTTTTCAATCGATTCCTGCATTTCTATTCGAAGGCATAAATGTATGTGATGTCTAAAGATTTTTCCCCTCTCTTCTAATCCTAAAGTTAATGGGGCATTGCGAGAGCGATTAGTAAGACACTAGTCCTGTCCATGCCTTAACTTCTTACCCCTACTCTCTTTGAAAAAGAGAAGTTGAGCATTTGAGAATCGAGCGGCTTTGGTAAAAAAAATCTGTTGAGATACCTCCTTTGGGAGCGAGCGTAAATTAAAAATAACATCAAACGTTGTGAGTAAACGAAAAAGTATAATTTATATAATAAAAATGTCTGCTCCGCTAGTATTACTCCCACCCTGTCAGCAGTCTACTAAACAGTGAAATGCTCTCGTGAATACCTCGTTTTGTGTTGTCGTATGAAGAATAGACCAAACACACGTCGTACGCGAATTATACCCAACAGAGCTTTTGGCGTATTATGCGCTTTGATATATTCAAAAACTAGTACGATTTTGAATACTCAAACAGATGCTGCAAGCAGTAAAATAAATTAATATAAAACGCAATCTCGCGAAAAACTACTTATAACATTTTCAGATGATCGTTTATTTAAATTTACTATTATGAAACAGTATTTGAATAGTTTCATCAATTTATATTTTACATTTTGGCCTCTTAGGGCCAAAGAAACGTATGTAATTGTTCTCTACATTTCGAAACAGCCAAAAAACATCCTCAGTAATCCTTAGAACAATACCGTGCTCGAGTAACATTTTGTTAACTTCTTTTTCGTTCACACATTATAATTTATAGATGATAGATTTTCAGAAGTTTTTTAATCGGTACGAATAAATTCATTCCCGTTACTCAACACAATAATACCTTACTACTAATTGTATCGAATGGGCAGGACCAGCTTCGCTCTTTGTGAGAATTTTGAATCATTTGTCAAAACTTGTGAAAAATTCTTATTATTTTTAAATATGAAGCTTTTCCGCCAAGAATTTAATTCAACAACATGCAGTTAAGACAGTTTTTTTTTACATCGATTTAATAAAGCTTTATGTTCATTAGCCTGAAAGCTCTTTGGGTTTCCTTCATTGACGATTTTTCTTTTTTTATCTTTGCCGACAGAAGAACAAGATCGTTTCATAAGTGAGCAATCCACAGTGAAGCTAGTTCACGTGGACAGCATATGCATTCATATATAAGAAATATTATATATACTTCCTTGTATACACCTATACGTACGCATATATAGACACCGAAATAAACTAAAGGAGTCATTTTCATAGTTTTAAGGGTCGTGCTTAAAAGCAGTATTTTCTCTAAGCTGTGCGCGTGTGTGTGCGCACACAACTCGTTGAGCGCGCGCACATGCATTAGAACATAGCGCACAAAGGTTACACCAGCTATACCACCATCAGAATAAATTAATTTTTATTATATAGTGTTGTTAATTATTGTCATTATAAAAAAACACCATTTCGTTAAGCAGATCTAAATACCGTTATGTGGCGCACACAATTTTTAATTTACTTTCAAAGTTGCACAGCCAATGAATTTTGCGCACATGACCTTCGGATAATTAAAGAGAACATTGCTAATTGTATAAGTGCTAATTGCTAATGGTATTAATTTTTATCATTACCAGAAATTGCGAGTTGGATTATTTATTCATTATTTTTGTGAAAGATTGAGATGTAAATAATTTGTTTATAAAACTGTAAATAAGTGAAATTAATATTGGAGTGTACAGTTATTATAATAAAAAATGTTAAATGTAAAAAAATGGCCTTTACAGTCAATAAAATACAGTGAAAAAGTTCACTGTTTCTTTTGTAATGGGCCCGTATTTTTAAACGCGAAACAAAAGCGAGGGAAATGTGTTTATCAATGAATTATCATTGAATGAACAGAGCGAACCCCGCCAGGGAAATATATTACCCTTCCTTTATCAGATGGACTCCTGCACGAAATAAATTTTCTTTTATGTGCCGCTCGCACTGTCAGATGTCCGTAGGCAGTGTCGTATTCGCAAAAATTTAAATACGCTCTATTGAGTAAAAATGACGGCTTTGTTTTATTGTTATAATGGCAAACTTTTTCGTCGTTAAAGCTGTTTGAAATTTGTATCATACCTTCTTTGAAACAGAGATGTCTTTTTTTATTTAAATAAAAAAATAAATAAGATACCGAACATTTTTTTTATCCTGTAATCAAGCATTCGTATTTTTTACGGCGTTCTTTTCTTAAAAATTACAGTATATTTATCATTATTTAAATTTCTTTTATCAAGAGAAAAATCTCCCTTTTTTTAAATAGAACATAAGCCGATAACCCCACTAGTAATCCACTGTATAACTAGCGGGATTATCCTTTGTGCAAACGAATCTATGTTTTGGATATTCGGGTCTGAAATATGCAGCACCGTCATGATTTTCGTATAAGTTTTTGACGGTTGGTAATTGGTACAACACAAATACGTCCATGTTCACGGTTGTCATACTTTATCTGTCAGTCGTATCACTGTTGTCATCATAGAAGATACTTTGGTTATTATATTAAATATGTTACACACAGACAACGTTGGTAAAAGTGGTCGTTCACTGCATAGATATTAAAAATTAAGGGTATAATATAAAAAGCTAAGTCAGTTTTTTTTTAACAAATTCCGTAAACTACGACATTGTTAGTACATCACTTTCAACAAAAATAATAAACGAAGCTACAGTTAATTCATTAGTGTTATACCAGCAATTAAAAGCTAATACGAAAATCATTACGTTTACAGTAACGGTCAGACCTTCAAAAATGAGTGTCTAAATCAGGGGGGGTGGGACCTTTTCTTCTCTAAAGGCCGCATTCATTTTTCTGATTCGACATAAGGCCGCAGTAAACATTGACTAGGGAATCTTTGGCCGGAAACAGAAATTTACGGTCAGAATATGTCGGGAATTTACGAATTTACATACATTTACAGAATTACAGAATTGGGCAGAAGGCCGCACCAGAGTAGCCATAAGGCCGCAGGTTCCCCACGTCTGGTCTAAATCGTTGTGCACTTAAAAATAAATCCGTAGCTATAATACGTAATCATCTGCTCACTAAATTTTTATTGATAGCAACGATTCTTAATACAAGCTATAAATGAGACACGCTGACTTGGTTGTATGTAAGGCAAATTACCAGGCTTTTAAAGAATATTCGTCATATTATTAGAAAGCGAGTAGAAATATATGACTTCAAGTTCATTAGCTTTCCGATTATTCGGAAGAGTTGATTTTCTTCAAACTTAAGTACAAGCCTCTAAGTCTTAGGCAGTCGCTCCTAAGACACTCTTAGTCAAGGTACGCTTAAATTTTGTTACGCCACTGGATAACGCCATATAAAAAAAGCGTATAGAATAGCAATCGTGGGTGAAGGAGGGCAAGAAGGCGTATCAATGAAAAATAATGATGGCTGGATTTTTTTAGGCTCTCTCGATTTTTCATCTCCACAATACTCGATCTACTGTTAACCTTTTTAACTTACTAAAAAAAAGATACCTTTAGTATCATTCTCAAAATTAGTATTGTAACCGTGTGTAACAACATTTAATCAAAACGTCGCAACGGCCAAAAAATACTTCAAGAATATGATTAATGTTGGCAAAATAAATCCGCTGATATAAATTATGTGAAATGGCAACTCGATATATAACACAGGAGAGCCCTTAATATTCACACGTGTCTAATTTTGCGCCAAAGCGACCGGATATCCTGTCTACGTTGACCGGAAGTGACGAAAGACGCGAAGCAAGGATGAAGCATGGCGTCTCTACGTGATCCGAATAAACAGTCTCTCTTTATTTTCCATTCTTGGCTATATTCTTGACAAACTAGGAACAAAATGAACTTTTTTTAAGGAGCTTTTGGAATTTAATGTTCAATATTTTTGAAAACTTGATTAATGAAAATAGGTTGTGATTTCATTATTGATCTTTTAGCAACAAAACTGTATCTACGCCAGTTCTTTAAATTTCTTAAGTAATATAAAATTAAATTTGATAACTTTGTTATTCCACTTACTGTGTTACAAAATTTGACATGTGTTTCGCCTTAATAATCATCATCAGGATCGCAAAGTTTACAAATAAACTGTTAATATATATTATATTTAAAATGTGCTTCCACAAAGCTACAGTCCAATACATCGACGATATTTTTGAATAATGTTTTAAATTAAATGTTAGATTGGAGCTGAAGGTGAAGATCAATAAACTGTTTTGTTATTTCAATTAATAAATCATCATTTTAACTTTTTTTTAAAATAAAAAAAGAATACTACTTTCAATAATAAATCGACAATTGGAAACTGTTATGGAGTGATCATGAGTTATAACCTATATTAAAATTGAGAAAATTGACTTTAAAAAAACGCGAATCTAAAAAGATTAATACAATTCCACGTAGAGTCGATAATAAAAACTGCATGTCAGGCATTTAAAGCATACACAACAAACAAGAAATGTTAATTACACTATAAACACACGATAAATACACTTATATTATATTTCCTTTCTTGATAGCAAAATTGACAATTATTTAGAAGTAAGTATTATTTTCAGTTCAATGATTATCATTAATTCTTAAATCGAATTATTTTTTAAGCTGTATATAAATAATTTATAAGCAAACCGATTTCGTTTCATTGATTTATTTTATCTCAAATACGCATTACAATGTTACAAAAACCTAGAGCTTTCCCGAATAAATAAAATATTACGCAAACTTCAATTCGAGTCGAAGATGTCTTCATTTTTGAAATAGAGCCACACTTATCTCTATAAATATAAATATATATTAATGAAGCTTTAGTCTCTTGGGGAAAAAACAAATAAAACTTTGAAGTTTCTTTTTTTCTTACGCAATTCGAAGCTAGGTAATACAATCTGTATAACGTATATTGTGACACCAAATGCCTTATTGATTAAAATTAAAACTTTTCACAATTATGCTCAAATAACTTTTTAGTTAATTATTTTACTAGTCGACCGACCATTCGTCGAGTGGGCATTCGTCTAGAACGGTAAAAAACATTTTTTTTATTGGTAATTTTCGTTAGTTAATGTTTTTGATTTTGAATTTGAATTTAAAGTCAAGGGTGTAAAATGTGTAAAACTTCAAACATACCAAACATAATCATGAAAATCAGATATAAAGAGAGCAAAAAAAATGTGTAATGTTAAATTGTTTTCAATGAAGAAGTTGCATTGTGATAATGGGTGGGGCAGGAAAACCGACACGAAAATATTGAGATACAAAGTTTGTAAGCTTATTCAAATGGACATAAAGACGCACGCACACGCATTTTTTTAAATTAGATTATTCCTCAAACTGCTAAATGATTTAATATTATTATATTTTATCAGAATCAATAAAATAAACTTAAACAAATTGCTAAACAATATTTTAATCATGATTACGACACGTTTTTTTTTTAGCCAAGTTGCCAGTTTCATTTTTTCGTCACTGAGCGAAACCAATTGTGGTTGTAGTATAAAATAATAAATCAACATCTATATGCTATTTATATGACTATCTTTCTCCCAATAACTAATAGCTGCCATTAAACTAATTAATTTTGAGAAAAAAATATCATTTACATATACCATTATCAGCCCACGCTTTACCGGAGTTGCCATCGACGTTCGCTTCGTTTATGTAGCTAACTGGTCTGATGTTCAAATCCCAGTTTGAAAAGTTTCATCATTTGATTTTATAATCGTAAAATACTCCTTACAACCCACCCGATTGTGAAAAGTTTAAAACTAACCACACTGCCCTAATAACATCTTACTCTTTAAAAAAATGTTGAGCAACTAAAGAAAAAACAGTTTTTGTAGAATATTTAAGGAATATTAGAAGTTTTCTTCATAAAATAATTTTTAATTTTGATGAACTTACACCTTTTATCTAATTTATCTAATCGAGTTAATATTATAAAGTGTGATAAACCTACGTAACGTTCTTAATACACAGTGAGCGGGGGCTAAAATAATTGAATAAATATCGCCCACTTTTGTTTCGTGTAGGTACAAATATTTAACGCAGAGTTTACCTGTTAACTCACTTCTTAACTACTTACAGTTTCACATTAAACATTAGATGGCGAAGACTTTACTATTTGACTTTACGTTATTTGCTCACTGACTATATAAGCTTATTGTGCCTCAGAATGAACACGTGTGAGAATGGGGAAATGGAAAATGTAATGCTCTCACTTTTTCAAAATGATTTCACACAGGTGTATAACGCCTTCTTGTGATTATCACGAATAACGTATTACCAGTAAATCTAACATCGTAACTTAAATTTCCTTTGTGCTGAAAGAAAAAAATACGTTAAAATTAATATTGTACTATAATACACCAGATAAAATCTTTTATCTGGTGTACTATAGTACAATATTAATGAATACAGTATATCCGCTCTCAATGTTGTGCATTTTTAATACAAATGAAACAACATAGTAGATCTTGATTTATAAGTACTTATTGGAAGTCAGTCATTCAACTTTTACCTTCAAAGAGAGTTACAAAAGAACGATTGAGAAAAAAACTTAAATTTCTAGAAAGTTAAAATATATCGAGATTAAGGTTTTATTTTAGTTCAAAGAATAATTGAGTTTCAGTATTTTTGATGAATTCAACGATAATTTTGTAGAAATTATTTTTGGTATTGTGATAAATTTTTTAACTTACTTTGTTATTCTACTCGCCACTTTAAGATTGTAGGGTTATTGATTAATAAATTAAACATTAAATCTAACCTGTCCAATCTAATTGATGCAAGAATTCACAATAATCAGTCCGGAGATAATTCTCAAAGAGACGAAACACGTTTCGCAGTTTGAAAAATCTGTGAAATAACGACGATATAAAACTAAATCATATATTAATAAATATTAGGATGACTTATATGAAAATCAGAGGTAAGCGCTAATGATATAAATACTTTTTAAATATTTGTATTTATGTGGTTGGGTTCAATTTTCGGTAAGATCAATGTCAAATTTAGGTTTTTTTTGTTGTGTTGGTGATGTAAATTTGCATAGAGTTTATCTCACACGATCTTTCAAATGTACAATATTTGGCGTATTGGTATTCGCTGTAATTCCAAATATATATTTTTTAAGTAAAATAAAAATTCAATTAAAATAAATCGATATATAGGTCTAGTATTATTCAAATCCCTGATCCAAATAGCTTTCCTTCAAAAACAAAATCATCGACCGAGTCCCTTCCAGTTCATAGCATTTGATTAGAGTCGACTCAGTGATGCATACTCAAGCATCGCTGCCATTTTCGGTCCGCACTTTACGTTTTACTAAAGACGGGTAGCTTGCCGCATGTATCTTTTGCATTCCTAATACTTCGGGCCCTTGTTTAAAGCCTTATTCGAGGATATTATTAGATGCGTATCGTGTATTTGATCCAGTGAAGTATAGTCCCAGTAGTTTTTCTGTGGGAAATTGAAGTGAAAACGTATTACTCTGATTTACTCAAAACAAATAAAACTTTTCCAATATAACGTATTTTGCCAGAACAATATTATACATATTGCAAAAAAGTATTTAATATTTATTTTGTATGGTTATTGTTTTGTTCCATCACGTCGGCTTGGTAGCGCATTTTAAACGATTAAATAAATTAAAACTTTTATACACACAATCAAAAAGCTCACTCAAGATGCTAGATAAGATTGTACATTTTGGTAGCGTTTTATTAAAATAATTGTTTTATATGAAATTATTCAGTAATGTTCCCTTTATAACCGCACTTAATCGTAATCCATGGAGCATTACAGTTAATATATGCAAAGAGAAACGAAATCACGCCATAAAATAATATATGTAAGCAGTTTCAATCCTAAGCATTATCTACATCTTTTTTTAATAAAGCGGTTAAGTTTACCAATACCATGGAAACCAGTTTTTATTCGTGAACTATCAAAACAATAATGGGGTATTAATAAACAGAGCCACACGCTGTTTATTTTGGTTGTAGTAAATACCTTCTTCTCTCGTTATTGACATCCGATAATTTTCTTAAAAAAACTTCTCTATTTACAAATGGTCTGACTCCGCCTATGACTCTTGTGCTGCAATTTGAAAACGATGCAATATTTTGAATATATATTTTTTAATATTTACTAAAATGAATATTTGTCGTGACCATGGAGCAGCAGTCAACGTCGCTGACTTCTATGACGGATCTCACAGTGAAAATTTCCAGTACGAACAGCATTTATTTTCAATCGATTTATCGTATTCCATTGAATAAAATTGACATCACAAACATCAATGACTACGAATATAAATCGATAAATTGATTTAAAAAAAATGCTCTTTGTACTAAGAATTGAACTCGTAAGATTCGTCACGGAAGCCTACAATACTGACAACTGCTCCACGAACCCAACACATATACAAATTTAAATTTGTTTATTTTTAAAAGTAATAAATATTTTATTGTTCAAATATCCAAAGTGAAAAAGCGACGATGGAGATGACTTGGACGTGCTGCGGATGCCTCAAGAAAGCCTGAATTCTGCTTGTCTCTTCTACCAACCTGATGGATTCCGCCGTAGTGGGAAGCCACTGATGACCATCTATAGCATAGGTTCCCAAATTTTTTCGAGTGGCGACCCCTTTTTATAAAAGCCGTGAGACTAGCGATCCTCCCCCAGGAATTTGAAATCCTCGATTTACTTTTTGCCCGGATTGCCTCCGAAGCTCCTTTTTTTATAGTTCACCGAGGAATTTGAAATCCTCGTTTGCTATACTTTTTCCCAAGATTGTCTCCGAAACTCCTTTTTTTTAGCTCACTGAGGAATTTGAAATCTTCGATTTGCTATACTCTTTCCCAGGATTGTCTCCGAAACTCCGAAATGAGCAATAATTGAAAAAATGACTAATTTTTATAAATTTTATATCTTACCATCGATAATTATTGAAAGTTAACACCTCAAAAGAAACTTATTAACTTCGTTAAATAAAACCAGTGGGTTTCTACTGGTTACTGGCGTACTTGTGCTATATCTCGTTCATATGTTGACTTCATTAGGCATCTGGCGTACTAAATATCGTTAAAATAATTTGATTACGGTAAAACTCGCTTGAAAAGAAATTGAGCGCAATTTTTCCACCGGTTGGAATTCTCCTTCGGTAAACTATTTGTGCACCCATCCGCACGTGCAAGGCTAGAGTTATAAATTGCATCGGATGCATTTTGTGACCCAGCAGTAATCGATAAATTAAATAAACCATAAAACCAAAAGTAAAATTAGACTAAACAAAAGCGGTTTCTATTGTCGATGAAGTAACTAGTTACCGTTGAAATTTGTTTAACATTTCTACGACTGCAATAATTAACGAGCTATTTGTAAATTTTCCGAGCCTAATAGTACTTTTGCTATTCATATTCGTTCCCAATGTGGAGCATATTGTCTCCTAATGGAAGTATCTCAACATAACTTTTTTGAACGAGAATTTTTTGCTACTCAGTCGCTCAACCTCTCCTTTCTTAAGACAATACTAGCAAAAAATGATAGGACTAGTAGCTTATTAATGCTCTTTACGTTCATTTATTGAATGATTGGATGGGCGGAAGGAATTTTTAAAGGTATCACAAACACACATGCCTATGAACAGAAATTGGTCGAAAAAATGCTGTTCATACTGGGAGTCCCCGTTAGATCCAGTACGGAAGCAAACATAAATTATAAATCCCAACAATAATAATAATTATAAGGGTAATGAAATCAAATAATCATACTTTACTCTTTGATTAATTCATTCAAATTTTCAGTATTTAACAGCTGACAACTTTTCAATTTCACTTTAATCCAATTTCTTATGTGTTTTTCCTTCAACAATGACTTAGCCGGAAAACTTTGAACCTTACTTCGTAAAATAAATCAATATTTAAAATATTGATAAGAATTTATAAAAAAGTACCCATAAATCAAATAAAAAATATAAGTGTCCTGTCAGAACTTGAATTTTGAATGCGTAACACGAAAGAATTAGAGCGTTTTGATTTGGTTAAAGCAATATAAAATATAATATATTAATATTAAATATACTGTAAAGTCAGTTTTGTACAAAGGTGTATAGAGGTGTCTATTTTTTAATTCACATCTTTCATTGTGTAACCGAGTAAAGTGAAACCCCACTTGGCTAAAGCGATAAATCTTTTTTTTTTAATTCGAACAATTTTCTCCACTTTGTTAAATTTTTATCTTCTGAGGATTCCAACAAATAAGGCAAATTTTATCACGGTGTTATTTAGACTACTATTTATAAGATAAAAAAACATCATATTTTAAATGTATATATTTTTATAAATATCATATTTAAGTTGGCATAAGCTGAAATAAAGCTTTCAATTTACGTTCAATCAAAAAAATACGAACTCAATACCAGATTGTTTTTCGGAAAACCTTTTCTTTATTAAAGTAAATTATATCAAAAAAGAGCTTGACATTTTTATTAAAAAACAAACTTTTGTATCAAACCCCTCATGGGAAATCAGAACAATATTGTTATGATATATGTGGGTAAATTTCTCGTGCTGATTGGATTAAATTTATCTACTAACATTATAAAACTTACCAGAGCCAACGAATTAAATTGGGTATTTGTCATTTACTCACCTGAAACAAAAGAAAAGAAATAAATTATTAGCTACGAATATTATAGCCCAATTTTAAATTGCATTCTTGGGTAATCCGTTATATATATTAACCTCTAAACTGCAATTCAATCAAAATTAATAGACATAATATACAATTCGAACATTGATTACAAACTTCATAATTCTAAAAAATAATCATAAAAATACAATTAATCTATGTTTCCACTTGGCGCAAGTTTTGACCATTTAATTTAAGTAAACGAAAGTTTCTCAGCATTACTTTCAACCATTTTTTTATTATTGAGTTTCACATTATCTAAATCTAAGGGAAGGAGTGATTAGACCTCATACAACTTAACTGACTCTTAACAAACTGACTGGCAGTCATTCGCATCAAAGCACTTATTTCTTAGATTCTTCATATTGAAAGTGTACAAGGTCCAAAAAAACTTTGTTAAATATTTTATATCCTAACATAAATTACCGTTCTATCCTGATGGGTTATTAAAAATAACATAATAATAATACTGACGGCATTTTAAGCTCCAAATAGCACCTATATTATCACTCGAGTACCTTCAAACTGCCTCATACATAACGCTCATTACAACAGGCTAAGGCGCAAATTTCCGTTTCCAGTTCCATATTCAGTAACACCCTTAGTCACATTGCCGTTATTATCTTTATTACACTGAAACATCAAATCTACCAAACTTGATACAAAAGCTTAGGTGAATAATTTAAGCTTTTATTTTTATTTGCGCACAAAAAGTGTTGTGCTGCAAGTTTACTGGTGCAAAAAATGTTTTATTTCTAATATTTTGTGTCCGATCAACGGATTATTTAAACACGTCCTATTAAAAAAGAATCATTAAGATTTCTCACCACTTAAAAATGCTCGCGACGAGAAAAACCGGACTTGATAATATGAATATGAATATATGATTTTTGTACACGATTTTGAAATAATACACTCCACTAAAAAGATCAAATACGGAAAATAATAACATACAAAATTCTTCATTGAATTCAAACACATTAGACGTATTAGAGAAGGAAAGATCCAAAAACTCATGCATGAGTAACATAATGTTCAGAAAAGTTTGGTTTTTGAAACCAACATTGTCAAATTTAATAGCTTTACATCAGATAAGATTGATATATGTTACTTTTAGGGTATCCAATCCCGAAGCCTTCTTCCAATCCTGAGATTTCGGGATTCATTAATTTTCATTTCGGGATTGGGATTTTCTCACCGAGGAATTTGAAATCCTCAATTCGCTATACTTTTTCCACCGATTATCTCCAAACCTCTTTTTTTTTTAAGCTCGCCGAAGAAATTGAAATCCTCGATTTGGTATACTTTTTTCCCGATTGTCACAAAACCTCGTTATTTTTTTTTTAGCTCACCGAGGAATATGAAATTCTCGATTTGCCAATTTCGTGTAAATTTTCGTGATTTGCTCAAAATTTCTCAATCCCAAAATCCCGGGATCGCAGCCGTATCAATCCCGGAATTTCAGGATCAGAAAATTATACTGCGGCTTTATTTTCACTGGCCGAGGTTCTTTGAAAAACATCTACGGACTGACCAGCTTCAAAAACGATAAAACCCATGTCTGTAATAAAAAACTTGCAATTTTATTTTCGTATTGAAATTCTTTAATGCTTATCCATCTAAAATTCTCCGAATCTATCAAAATTGTCTTTACACATTTAAATGTGATTCGTATTCAAATAAAACTGCTTAAATAGCTCTCTTATCGTAGTAAAGTATATAGCAAACCCAATATTAATTAATATGCACACATCTTATTGCTGTAATATTCCGGAAATAATTATTTTATTATGTCTTTATAGGACATAAAAACCTTCAGTTCAGTAAATAAGAGTATAAATTGCTTGCTTCGTAAAAGTTGTCGAAACCGCACTTTTTCGGGTTTTCCTTTGGCTAGTGGTTATAAAAGATGCCATCCACTTTAAAAGGCATCAAGTGCCCTTCATTCGCGCAAAGGAGACGCTCTTAATTGTAAAGGCCGTCGAGCAAACACGAAGGAGTGTCTAAACTTTTTCTTCTTATTTGCAAACAGAGGGATGGGTTTGGGGTTAGGGTTTGCTTAGAGGAAAAGTTGTGTTTCGTGAATGACGAAAGGATGAATACAGCATTAAAATATGTATCCAATTTTCACAAAACAGCGACGACTTTTTACAGATGATGTAATTAATATACAAAATTTATAAAAGAATATAAGTAAAACAGCTTATTGCACAATAATTTACAAGATTATTAATGCATATTGTAAAATATTTGACATTCCTAATTATAAAATTATATCTGTCGTAAAAAAATAATTTGGCTAGTTACAAATGTTACAATGAATACTTGTCTAAGCTTATCTGTATGTCTGTCCATTGTTGAAAACTCATACAGCACAGTACTGATTAGGGTATCCAATCCCGAAGCCTTTTTCCAATCTCGGGATTTCAGGATTGGGATTTGCTCACCGAGGAATTTGAAAAGCTCGATTTGGTATACTTTTTTCCCGATTCTCACAGAACTTCGTTTTTTTTAGCTCACCGAGGAATCTGAAATTCTCGATTTGCCAATTTCGTGTCAATTTTCGGGATTTGTTCAAAATTTCTCAATCCCGAAATCCCGGGATCGCAGCCGTATCAATCCCGGGATTTAGGGATCAGAAAATTGAACGGAATCCCGGGATTGGATGCCTTAGTACTGATTACTGAACAACGCAGCATCCCACAGCGTCTTTCTTTCTGAAAAAAATGAATTTTCAATAACCATGGATGGTTAAGATGGAACAAAACTGCCTCTTGCGTGGTCTGGTGGTCAACGTTGGAGGTAACGGGTTCGAATCTTAGTACGGATAATTTTATAAACTGATTTATCAGTCGGATTGTGAATTTTTCTTCGAAGGCATTTTGCTAAAAACGGGGCGTATCGAGAGTGATTCGCTTACCACTCCTTGTACTATCTTTAAAAAAAAGCGATGTTGAGCAATAGAGTAACAAGCAGTTCTCGTAGAAAAACATGTGTTGAGAGTAACTCCATTAGGTGTCAATATGCTCAACATTGGAAGCGGACATGGCAAAAAAAGACTTACGAGTGCTAGTAGACAGCACTTTGAATTGAATTTAAAAAGTGCGAACAAAGCGGAAGACATTGATTAAGGTGGCCGTGCTTTCATCCCGGACTGTAGCATCAAACAAGAAGCAGATTAAGGGTGTTATAGAGATAATAGTTTAAGCCGAACTGTTTTTTATTTAATTAGTTTTTTAATTTATTTTTCTTTATTATTATTTACTTTAATAGATTAAAACATAAATAGACAATTTTACTTTTTACAAGCAGTTCTCGCAGAAAAAACTCATCATCAACTCTCACCATCAGCACTCAACAGCAGATAATGAACATCGTAACATATATTGAAATACTAAATAAGAATCTATTTATATCTTGGATGGTGAAAGAAATTCTAGTTAAAACCGTAGAATTCTTTTCGAAAACAATAAATATAAATTCAAATGTTCACATCAAAATTAAGCTTAAAGGGCGAGAACAATGAACTTCTTATAAATGTACATTTTAGCAGGAAAGCTGCGTTAAGAAAATTGTGTTTATTATTTCGTTGTGAGGTTTTTAACAAAAGCATCCATTTGAGAGGCATTTTATTTATTAGCCGTGAAATGTTATTACTGTGATAATAGGGCAAACATTTCTTTCGTTGCTTGAACATAATAATAATAAGAAAAAAAACAGCTACTTCGATGATTCTAAAAGCTTAAAAATAATATAACATATATGAGGGTATTGCTTGCAAACACGGCTTATTCCAAAATGGTTTAAAAATGAAACTTGAATTTCATTTTGAAGAACAGTGAACATTTTAAAAGTATTTTTATTCTTACATTACTTTCGATGATATTTTGGATGTTGTCAAGCCATGTTTGAAACTGATTTCTAAAAATACTTTCAAAAATTATTTTTATCAAATTTGAATTGTTTGAATTTTGTACTTTTCCATGAGTTTTGTCGCTAACGACCCGGGTTTCGCCTTTCGGCATCTTCATGCATTCCAAGTGCACGGATGTACTTGAACTGACGCGTAGTAAACAGTTTGTATCGTTTATAAACAAAAATATAAGTAGATCACTAAGTTATAAGGCTATTAAAATGTAAATTGGCGAAAATTGAATGTATACAATTATCAATGGATTAAGTGGGTTTGTTATAATTATGGGGAAAGGGAAAGGCGAAACCCGGGTCGTTAGCGACAAAACTCATGGAAAAGTACAAAATTCAAACAATTCAAATTTGATATTGAAATTCCATCAAGCACCTTCAGTCGAAATACTTAATTATAATTATTTTTATCTCCTAAATTACATTCATAGTTCATGTTTAAATAACTTTGGAATGAGCCGAGTCTGCGTTTAATACCCTCATATTAAGTGTATTATAAATAACCAACAATATAATAATTAACTTATTTGCTAAGCCTTCGCAGTGATAACATAACATTGACCTGAGTTTTGTCTTTAAAGTAGTCAATGGGATGTGTGTCAATTTCCTAGGATACTAAAACATATTAAAACAATATGATTACTTCAATAATTCATTAGGTTTGTTGCTATTCTTAAAAAAATGACAAATCATTTTATGAATGAATGCGTATAATAAACAACTTTTGGTATTGATAGATTACAATTAGGGGAGTTTTTTAATGTCAGATATTTAATGACGTCATTCCAATAAGTATTTAAATACTTTTTATTCGATTTTGGCTGAATTTTGTCGGATAAAACGTTGTTTTGACCATAAAAATGCGAATGAAAAAGCATTGTTCAAGCAACCTTGAAATGCTAATGCATATCAAAAAAAGATAAATTTTCCAATATTGGAATACCGAGAAAAAATGGCTTAAGATTCACTGTAAATTATTGGTGGAAAATTATGATAGAAATAAAAAGAATCTTTTTTTTATAATTATTCTTACATTACCTGTGAAAGGTCAATACTGATTTTGGACACCACAACCGTTATCAAACGATTCGTTAGTTTACAATTAAAACACTTTTACTAATTATACATGTATTCATCATGCAGACCAGAGCTGGTTTCGCCCATGATGAGAGTTTGAAACTGATAAGAATATAAAATTGTATGATTCATCAGTTAGTAATGCTCATGATAAGTAAAGCCGTTCCTCTTATTAAAAAAAATCAATTCTTACAAAAAAAAGGTTTTTTTCTTTAATATAAGAGTAGAAATGATGGACACTGTGATACTGATAATATCATAAAAGCTTAGAATATCGTATCATTGAAATAACACCAGAAATAATATTATCATGAATTGAGTTATAGCTTATTTCCAACAAAAAATATATTTTGGCGATGCTTACTTATGACTCTTTTATATATAAAATAAAATAAATCAAGTGCTTATAGTTGAACACGGTCTGTAAATGCTTAGTCGAAATATATATCGCTAAAACTGTTATAAAGAATATAAGTGCCGATAACATTAAATCATGATAATCATAATTCGTACCGCTGGTAGAGAAATAACCAATATACGTTGTTTCTTTTTCGAGAAGTTCATTTTGAGCGTAAAAGCTCTCCCATTTTTCTTGAATTGGAAGCCATAAAAGCGCTCGAAAAGTATGAAAAGTTGTATGTATGTTTTCTGTTTCTTGTATTCACTTTTGTAAAAGAAATGAATATCGTCGCTTTGATGGTGAACTAACCCATCCCAATTTTTTGTATTAATTGGAAAGAAGGTGTTTAAAATTTTTAAGTATTACCTTAAATGATTTCTTATAGTTCGTAGCAATATATTTTCTTTTTAATTACCAATAAAATTAAAATAACTTACCAATTAAATATGGGGGGACTGACTTAACATTCATGGATCTATACAAAAGCGTTGGACTAATTAACTTTAATTTAATTCGATTAAATATTTCTTTCACATATTTATTTACATCGCAAACCTGACCTTTTCTATTCCACATTCGTAGTTTATAAAGATACAAGGTATTTAAAATAATTAATTCTTATTTTACACACGTATATTAACGAAAGCATCTTCACAATTTCCTATTGTATGTTACTCACCGATCGAATATAGGTAAACAGTCCTAAGGAACACGTATCACTTCACGTACGTATTAAGCGTGTTAGATCATTTAACAAATAGTTGTCAAATAAATATTCAACATAAAAAAAAAACAATTCTCACTTATTTTCAGCACGATAAAATTTAGTAAAACCTGAATAAAATAGTATGGTAACATTTTTAAAATTGTATGTCGAATAGCTCATTTAATCACGAAGGCATATGATCCCTTCAGAAGTGATGTGAGCCAAGTAGTAAAATGGTATAACATTTATACTGGACGTATAGATACGCCCTTTCTTGGTGGATTACATATTTTTATTTAACGAAAATAGCACTACTACTATGTGTATTTTCTAAGCTTAATTCACTTTAACAATACGAATATTATGACGCATCAAATTCGTTGTTTTTCTAAAATACCACTTGGCTCAATTTATCTCTCAGAAGCTCATATTTCAAATCATATTGTGAAGTTTGATGACTTGGTAGTGCATATAATATAACGCCTATTGAACGAAATTGCCTAACGAAATAAATTAAATCAAATTTCCGATGGAGAAGTTGTGTATAAAAAGAAAACTTCTTCTTAAAATCAAAACTGAAGATATACTTTTACGTTTGAACGCTGGTAACGGGTTTTGATTCTATAAATATTTGCTGAACACCGATAAAATTTCATAACAAGTTCACGTGGAGCCGTTTCAATTTTTCGCTATCAAAAGATTCTAATAGTTTATTATAACATACATAAGATAAGTGTTTTTTTTTTCTAAAAAAATGTTTCTGTTTTTGGTTAAAAAACAAAGAAAATATATTTGGATAATATCAAGTTGAAATATTATATGCTTTCAAAGTAATGCATTTTTCAACAGTAATATTTAACCCGATAGTAATTAAATTAAAAAACAACATGTTGAGAGTGAGAACTGTTTATAATTAAACCATTGTAATATCACACATCAATCAAATGTGAGTTTGGAGTCCGTCAAACCTCTTTTTATCTATTCTTATTGGCGAAAGAACGGACCTCAGCGCTTTGGTGTAAAAATACAGTAACAGCACATTTAATCCGAAAGTTAAACCTTAACAAAATTTGATATCAAAAAGAATTTATGCAATATGTTTTCGAATGCTTGTGATACATGAAATGCAAGTCAAAAAAAATATTGTTATGGTTCTTGTATTAATTTTTTTTAACCGTTTACCAAACTAGTTAGTGTCTTCGGGTGATTTTAAATACTGTTGGTACATCGTAAAACCGTTTCAAAATTACTATATTGTCATGTCTTCTTCAAATATAAAGAATATTATCAAACAGTAAGACCAAAAGTGTTCAAGAAGAGACGACAGTTTGCCAGTTGTTCATCTATATTTAAAGAACGACGAAGATTGGTGTGAGTGTATGGTCAAGTATTTTAACTTACAGTTCAAATACCAAAATAAAAAATAATTACTTGATATACACTTGTACCTAGGGTATCCAATCCCGGACCGTTTTTTTGATCCCGGGATTTCGGGATTAGATTTTTTTCAATGATAATTATACGAGTTTATGTGATTTGAATGTTATACTCCTTTAGATCCGTACCGTTATAAATCGTGCAAATAAAGCCCGCGTAAAAATTAGAATTGTTTTTAACTGATTTTTGTACGCAATTATGCAAAAAAAACAATACAAATGTGTCAATCTTGTCGATTCGTGTTTCAAATGCTACGCAACATTATAAAGATAGAGATAACAACACATAGGTATATAAATTACAAGTAAGTATCTTCATTTTTTTTGTTTTAAAAGCAAATCCCGAAATCCCGGTACTAGTAGTAAGACGATCCTGAGATTACGGGATTGGATAATCGCTCGGGATCCCGGGATTGGATGCCCTACTTGTACCCATCTTAAAACTAGGCGTACATGAGACAATATATACGTCAGTTTGAAAAACTAGTTAAAACATTGAATTAAATTTGTTTACTTTGTAACTCTACTTGTGTTACAAGCAATCGCATTTTTTATAATAAACTAAAAAAATATTCTAATGAATAGCTATTGGAATTTTTTGAAATCAATAATTTCATTAATAAAAATGAAACATTAGTAAATAGCATAGGCGACTCAACATTGTAAGATTTTTTCCATTGAAATATCCCATACATAATATAAGCAATTAATTTGTAATATTAAATATTATCAATGGTTTTATCTTATACTCTCCGGGCGTCAAGTAGAACAGGAGAAACCCTCATTTTTTTTGTAATTTATAAAATAAGAATCACAATCAATTTTTAGTTTATTCGTTAACCTTGCAATGTTCGGTATGATTAAAGTTTCTAAAAAAGCAAAATACCTGTCGAAATTTGTCCCATAACAAGAAGAGTAATCCAATTTCATTTTATATTAAAAATTAACTTTCGAAAAGTTACCACCAAATCCAACAAAAATTCAACAAGCTTAAAATGCATTTTTAATAAAAAATGAGTTTTGGAATTTTTGATGATATGAATGGAATTTATAAAGTGTAAAGAAAACTTCACTTTAACTTTATTTGATAACTACTCATAAACTAACATATTCTACATAGACACGGCTCTTCTACACATTACTTACTGAATTTCAGTTAAACTAGTTCTGGATTCTTCTGAAGAATTCTTAGATTCTTTTATCAATGAATAAAGCAATAGCATGAAGAAAATATATTATATTTTTACTTGTCATTGTACAAGAAGTTTTATCAGTAAACACAAGTATAATTTAAGGAAGCAATAAACCTCTAAAGATTATCAAACCGAGTTTTTGCCTTGCCCTTTTGTGACACGAGGGAAATAAATTCCCTTCAAATACAAACATACCCCGATATAATATATTATAATGGAGCAATTCATCAAGAGGACGGGCGATAAAAATACTACTATAGATCATTTAAGAAAATAAGCGCAAAGAAAGGCAAAAATAAATATTAGAGGCGCGAATAAGGTCCTAACTACTCTCGCCTCTCATTTTCATTTAAGTTTCTAGGGAAGTAAAAGTATATTTTTTTTTGTCTTCTAATGTATTTTTATGTACTGTATTTTTATTTTAACTATATTTCAGTCAGTTGCAATGCCACGTACACCTAATTCTCGTTTCGAAATTGCACGGTCCAATTTGATGGAACGTATCTTTAATTTCTCTATGTACATTTCATTTTTTTTTTAACTGTTTTTTGCATAGCTTTCTCACATGTAACGTATACCACCCGGTGAAAAAATTGGATTTTCAATTGAAACATTAAATACATATTTTTTCAACTATTTTATAGAAAATCCAGTTGCAATCAATTGTTTTAAAGGCGGAATTAGAAGTATCTTTAAAGTGATGATTTATTTTATTTTTATAAAATTAAAGTTCACATTAAAAAAGGTTATATACTTTAAATTGACTCCTTTGATTCTCAAACGCATATTTATGTTGGTTTTCTCATTTTTCTCTTCATTCGTAAATATTTATTATATTCTTGATATAACAAACATTTTCACACAAAAAAAAAGTATTTATCAAATTGCATCCAATAATGGATATGGGTATTTGTGAGACTTCTTCTTCCAATTTATATTGAGCAATTGTAGCTTAAAAAGAAAAGTTAATGTTGCCTTGTTCTTTAGTTGTAATGCCAGTATGCTGTAACGTAAAGATTAATATTTAAAAAATTAAATTTTTGCATTTTTTGTGTCATTTTCTTCATAATATATCGACTGTGGAAAAGAAAGAGGACGTAGCTCACACATGTCAAATTTTACAGGAGGCGCAAAAAGTGTGTTTTGATGATTTTGGGCCATATGAAAATTATGAATTATGCACATCCTTGAAGTGCATGGATACTTCTAAACTGGTGTTTAATTGACATAATCTAATATTAATTAAAGAAATTGACTAGTAAAAACCATTATTTAAGTTTTTTTTCGTGGTTTTATTTTTTTACAAGCCCATCTTTTTCAAACTTAAAAGCTAAATTTAGATACGAATTCTAATAAATAAATAAAAAAAATATTTATGTATCTTAAATAAACATATTTTCTATCATTCAAAACTCTTAAAAAATCATGTCGTCAATTGTACTGCAGCAGTAATATTCAAAACGATTTTCCGAATGTTACCTCAATTTTCAACGATAATTATGTTAAGTAATTTTAATGCGATACTTTGTTTAACCTCGTATACGGTTGTATTATAATGACAACTTCATCACGCACTGTGCTTAAAAGCTGTCATTAAAAAATAACGAGCGAATATCACAAGGGAAAGAAACTTCACTTTACCCCTGATAATATTTTAATAATGAGTGAACATCAAAGTAATTAAATGTAAATTAAAGATTATTTCATGCATCCAACTGTTTCATAGATGTAAGAATATATGAAAAAGTGCACTAGTGTAATAATGAAATTAATTACAGAAAAACACCTATTTTTTTTTTTGAAGGGGCCAACGAAAAAAATACAAATATTGGAAAAAGATTTATTGTGGCGATAGATGTATGTGTTTTTTTTATATTATAAAACTTGTTTGATTAAAGAAATTTTTATTCGTTCGAAAATTTGTTACAATTTTTATTTTTAAATATTTTAAATTATTCATTTATCATTTTATCGTTTTTGTTAAATTTTAAATATTTTAGACGCTGAAACGTTAGAGTGGTATTAAATCTATTAATATTTTGTAACTTATAAAGTGGAAAGACGTTATTTCTAGGTAAAGTAAAACATGGTTTCACTGTATTTACAAACCCTCCAAGGACGAGCGTCACCATATGGTCACACAAAACACCGTTGTCTATTGATCCCACTATTCATAATTTTTCTACCTGAATATCGTTGCTTTGCTCATATTTGGTTAAGAAGGGTACGGACTACAGTAAGTCATCAGCCGTAGGAACAGGAACGGTCTCCAAAAGCACATGTGATTTTTTGAATTTCCGTTTTTTTTAATTTACTTTTTGAAACTGTTAGATATTTTTTTATAAAAACATAAAATTATTTACAGTTATTTTGCTAATATATTTGTTTTGAAATTATGTTGATCTAAAGAGGTCAAATTGTAAATATTTTTTAAAAAATCACGTTTAGCTATATTTCAACCCCGAATGTTTGCAAGCCCATACGGTCACTTTTGTCCTTACTACTGTCCGTACTCAATATTACACGGTAATAAAAGGATGCGCATGACCATATAGTCATGCGAGGTTTCTATACAACGACTTTGCGTTTTTTTTTTTTTTTAATTTTGGATAGGAATAAAAGTTATCCGTGACTTCAATATGGCTTAGAAAATATTTTTTTTATCGGAAAAAAGCTCTCGTCTCTGGAGGGTTAATTTAACTTGTACTAGGTAGGAGCTACCAGGTGGTATTACTACTTTTCGAAACTATCCTGCAGTAGAAATTAATTTGTTTAAAATCATACCACATTATATTATTATTTTTTCAACATTTTTGACATTATAAACATAAATTCTCTGAAACGGACGTCTCGTGTAAAGTAAACTAATTAAACATATATAAAATGTTGTATGGTTTTCTACTAAATAATGACAAAGTAATATTTCTAATAAGTTTTTTTATGAGCTTATAATTTTGTGAAGTTTTTATAATTATTTTCACACATAATGTATCAAATTCTGAAAAAAAATCGTTATATGAGAAATTAGTTTACCTCCAGTACAATTCTAATCCTTCCTTTTTTTACCGTCTATCACAAGGCAGCACGAGGCAGCACAAGGCTTAGTGACACATTTATTACTAGTTTTCTTTCAAATAACTTTTATTGGTATATCATATATCAATAAAAGTTATTTGATATCTATGATATAACTCCATAATATGCAAATATATGCTCCAATGGATGTGTAAACAACCGTTAAATTAATATTTTTTTAAGTTTTCCGTATGATGCAATCGTGTAAAATGTATGTGTGTTTAATAAAGAAATTAAA
Source organism: Himalopsyche tibetana (assembly GCA_030503985.1). Classification (NCBI taxonomy): domain Eukaryota; kingdom Metazoa; phylum Arthropoda; class Insecta; order Trichoptera; family Rhyacophilidae; genus Himalopsyche; species Himalopsyche tibetana. The sequence goes on from JAPJYX010000015.1 coordinate 6,229,356, forward strand.
CTTTTTTAAAAATAAAATCCCTTTGGTAAAAAATTAGTATTTAAAATCCAACGACATTTTCTAGCAATGCAACGTTTCATTCTCTTGATTCTCGAATACCGTTGTCGGCTTAAAAGTATCGATAAAATTTTATCAACATGTCAAAACCATTACGAAACATTTTAAAACAAATTTTTATTTACATCGGTCATAAATGAAATTTTTAATCAATATGTTAATAATATATTTTTTGATTTTTATTATATTTAAAAAAGTATTGTATTCATTATATGTATATGTCAAGAGGATTGTGAATTGGCGTGAGTTGTAATAACACGTATTGACCTTTTAATTTTTACAAAAATTGTATCAGAGTTTTTTTAAATTTAATTATTTAAAAGTCGTGTAAAAATTCCGTCTGTTTGCGTGAATAAAATTGTACTTTAAATATGCTTTACGAATCGGACAAATATATTCAGGCAATGCCAACATTGAGGTGAAGTTTTGTGAATGAAAAATAGGAAAAAGTTTTTCATTAAAAACGTGACGCTATGTTTCCGGCAATTTGCCGTTATGTTGAATAATTATTGCAAACGACCGCCCGACATACCAAAAAGTTACACCATTACACCGTCCAATTTAATTCAATAGATTCTGACAGCTACCAAATTTACAGTTTACTGTTTTTCAAGGCGCGTATGAGACCAACATGAAACATAATAATATCAAGTGTGTCGTGCCAAAAGGGAGTGAAGTATTATTCTCAACTTAATATAAAGGGAAAATGATTTTGTTTTATTTGAGATATGTATGATGTAGTTTCATTATTGTGATTTTAAACGAAATTGCTTATAATTAGGACTAATAAATACAAAAACTAACTTTTCAAATTTTAATATATCCTAAAACTTCACGAAGTTTCACAAAAAAGAAAATTTTAAAAAATATCGTTAAAAGGTATTTAATATTTTTTTTACTTTAATAATTACTTAGTATAATACAAAAACCAATTTTTCGATTATAATATAACAAAAAGATTTATAGAATTACGGTAGAACTAGGAATTCAGCTCGCAAAAAGTGCGCTTAGTGAAAAAGTTTACAACCATTATTCATAATAATTATAGTTTTTTGAAAAATTGTACGCGAAAGCCCATGATAAACCGCCGGGCGATCCTTGTTTTTCATTATAACTGGAACTTTGCGTGACCGACTGATATCATCATTGAAAAAAACTCTCGTGAATAAAAAAGTTACACTTCCAAAAGCTGTATTGCTTGAAACATCGCTTTGTAGTTTTTTTTAATATATTGTACAACTTGTCCGCCTTTCACGTAAACCATAACCCGGTGTTCCTGATTGATCATATTATAGTAGTAATAAAAATTATAGGTAAGAATATGCATAGAAGGCTGAGAAATAACTATTAACTGAGTCGTTAATTTATCTACGCTTCTTTTACAGTGATTCTAGTTCGTGACTAACCAAGTATGATGAAGTCCAACACCACTACTGCAACACTCGATTACAATACAGGACAAATATACCATAATGATACATAATATATCAACGATAGAAAAACTCAATATAGCAGTCCATTTTTGGTCATTTTTCGATATTCTATTTACCTGCTCGGTATTTTAAACAGGTTTAGAAAAGTATCCTAAGAACACTGATTTTTCTCACCAGAACATTTGTTTATTTTAAATGTTAGTTTGATCTTAATGTAAGTGACCTTTTTTTATTATACTTAGCTGTACTATAATGCAATTGCAAATAAGTAGGATATTTTTGTTGTGTCATGGTTTATTTTCTATTAAAAAAATGTTTTTACAACTTTATTAGTCTAATGTGGTTTTCTATAAATAACGACATCGTTAATACATATTAATATACATATATTGCTATCATTTGAAAATGCCTGTGACGAGCGAAAGGAGTCCTGAATCGTGATTCTAAAAACGAGTGTTTTATTTTTTAATCAGCATATTAGCTGAATTGTATTGGGAAACAAAAATTATAAAATCTACTTTTTATGTATACAGTTCGTTAGACAATGTGTACTGTCAGATATATTGTATATACAAATATATATAACAAACAGTACACGGCAGGTGGCAGGAGGTACATTTACCACGACACGAGCCATAACAGAATTTGAATAATTTTGAGGGTGTGTTTTATTTAGGGCAAACTGCGGCTTCGTTGTAAAGCTTTTATGATTAACAACGGTTTGGTTAAACTTAACATTTTTTTACAACGCAAGTTACAGAATACTTAAATCTTTATGACAGTGAAACTTCTGTCAAAGCTTTATATTAATATATATAAACGACATCAGTAATATAACACAGCAATATTTGAATATATTTTATTTTATCGCTGTATAATATTATGTTAAATAGATTTTTTGACGGCATTCCCATTTATCAATAAAAATTATTAAAAAAAAATACAAATATAATAGCATCACGCCACAGTCGGAAATATTAGTTTTTTAAAGGTTTTATGACTATAGCTTTGTTTAAAATAGCTATCACGATTCGCGATGCCCAAATTTGTCTTTAGTTGTATCAAGCATATGCCGATTCAATCAATATAGTTTCATTTATTTTTTCTTTTAAGCAAATATTTTAGTAACTCCAGATCAATTTGATGAGAAGAGAAATCAGAAAACAACCTATGACTAATATTTCAAATTTAAATATACAATATGTCAATTTCACATTAATCTTACTGAGACTTGAACCCATACCAGTCTGATGTCTATCACTCAACCCGATTAAAGCACAGAGAGCGTCAACATTTTGTTGAAGATATAGATCTAAATATAAAACTATTCTGCACGCTTCAACATCTTGATTTTAAAAACATATTAAAAATAATCTTACTTACAATAAGTTTGAATACTTATTTATCCAGAAGATGGCGCAGAAGAAACGAAAATGATGCTTTTAATAAGAGATATGCAATCATACATGTAAAAATCTTTTTTTTTATATTATAAAAATAAAAGTAATCTGTGTGTACATTGTTTAAGCAATAAAAGTGAATTTTAATCTGTAAGTATGATATTATAAATTTATTGAAATGATTATTAACTTAAGAATTACATGACATTCAAAAATGTAGTCCATGTGCAAGTGTGGTGTTGTAATGTTGTATTTAAAACAATACTTTTCAAGATCTTTACAAAAAAACAATAATCTAGCTATCAATTTCTCTCTGGTCAAGAACTTCTGGTTTAGTTCCTTATGCACGTGAGAATAGCTCCACTGCTAACAATAACTCAAAATGTGGTCGTTTTAATCTGAGGTTATTTCAGGACGGGAATAATTTAAAAAATTCAAAGTGCTCTATTCTTTTTGTTTAACTTCTTAATGTTAAGATTATGCAAATGCAATATATTCAAAAGATATCACATGGCTGTTATTTGATCTTTTTTTGAAAAACAGTAATTCCGTTAAATGTAAAGTAATTTTATTTGGCCTACAATCGCGAATTAGCATTCCCCTGCCATAAATCATTGCAGTACTTTATGCGTGCTAAAATTTTCAGTCTGGTGCTTTTGTCTGTCTTTTTAGTGTATTGTCGAGTCTACAATGTGATTATAAAAGTTTTATTACAGTCGTGGCATTGAAGTCGCGAGGTACGTAACGGAATTATACGTAATAAGTGTCTCTGGAAGTTTTAATGTAAAAACAATGTTTCAGTTTTTTTAAACAGTACATTTATTTAACGTTATAAACGATTTATTTATGAAGTATACGAATCTAATTGTTTCATATTTTATCCTTTTTCATTAATCAATAGCTTTCTTTTATTTATTGTATTTCAAAACTTTGGCCACAAATTACTTTGAATGACAATTCGATAAAAAGTATACTGTAAACGTCTAAAGTGTTAATAGTCAATACTTGATAAGATAAAACACATTTTATTATATACTAATTTTACAATTTTCGGTATGAGTATGAGTATAAAAAAAAATGCGTAAAATAAACCTTACTTTCATATTATAATTTCCAAAAAAAAATATATCGATTTAGAAAGTATCAAAAATGTATGAAAAACTAAACGCATTTAAAGAAGACTACATATCCATAGTATCCGTCTGAACTCACTCACGTTCACAAAAAATATGTTAACATCATAGACTGTATAACACAGTTTATGATCTTTTGAATGAGTTAAATTAAAATAATATGTATACTTTAATGTCTATAGTTTTTTGATGGTGAATTTATATTTAAAATCACTTTTTATATGTGGTCTTAATTATTAGTGGAACACAAACTTATTTACTAATATAAAACACATTTGTTGTACTTATTAAACAATTTTATTTACTTATCAGTTGAAAATGTTCACAATGAGCAAAAATTGTTTTTATTATAACATAAAATAAATTATAGATACGAAAAAATGTGTTTTATATTCAATATACTAAAAATATTAGGAGTTATCTGATGTTACATCGCCGGCATTAATCGATGTATTTTTTTTATTAGCTATAATTTCAATAAAACTTTATGCCAAATGAATTAATATATTTAAAGCCCTACACGTTTAATTTAATTTGCCTTTATAAATTTCAATGCATTTCATTCCACTATGATAAATATCCATCTGTCGGCAATAATAGGGAACTAATGTTAATTACTGGTCCACTGAAATTCAGTATCCTGCGTTCTTCACACTCCAATATGTTTTTTGACCCATATGAATAATAATATTACGAATATGAAAAGGTTACGGACTTCCAGTGACGTGCGTCAAGTGAACTATGTATGTGTTCATTAATATTATGTTCATCAAAAAATCACAAGCCATTTTACCCTAAGTGTTCAGGAGACACTTAAAACTAAATATTTCAACAAACATAAAACGGATTCCTGTTCATTTGTTTTTTGTAGGAGATTATTTTACTATTTTTAATTATGATTTTATATAAATAATCATTATTTTTTATATAATAACTTATATATATTAGAAGAGATGCGTTATATTATATGGTTTGCTTTTTGATACGCTTCTGTTATCTATACGCCCCACCATTCACTGTTGAATATTAAGAAGCTGTGACATGCCATAACTATAACTTATCTTATTTACTTGGACTATTGATTCTTGAATATTATGTAAAGATGCAATACACATCTTAGCTATTATCATAAACACACATCCGCCAATGATTGATAAAGATTTATTAATAAGAATTAGTCTATTCGTTTTTATAAATTTGGATATTAAACGAATAAATTTATGTGTTGATATGCTTTTTAACCGACCATTAACCATAGCATGAACTTTAAACAAAAATGACTTACGTGATGTTAGAATTAATCCGACGATATACTTGTTGTGCTCATGAATGCAAAACTTGATAAAGTCTCTTTTGGCATTTGTTAACGTAGAATAAGTTCACTTCGGAAGTACACCCCTCAATTATAATAATCCCTCCTCCCTGATTTTATCACGTGCGCCATAGCGGAATCGGCGGGTTTTTAGGGTTCTTATCGGTCACATATTCCGTTCTCGAGAGACCAAAATGTGGCGCTGATAAATTTAAAGGACACTCCAGTGGATGGCTTGGACCACCTTTCAGCGATGTATGAATAGCTTAATTTATTACGGTCCTTAGGTTGGCATAACTGTGCCAATATACTCTCGTTCAGCCACTTCCGTGTATGAAGATATCACCCATCACAGTTTAATACAGTATAAAGTAACTTATCCAACGGAAAAACTCTTTTTATATCACGCTTATACTGAAAGGCTTATATTTTATGTTTTCGCAATGAATTAGAAAAGTGACGAAAAAGCCTCAGTTTGTAAAAAATATCGTCAACGGACTGCCAGAAGTTGGTATTAAGGATTGTATTACCAGACGGATATGTCAAAGCCAGTATTGCAAATGTGAATTATTACATTATCAAATTTTTTTTTTTTTTAAATAAAGCAAAAAAATACTGGCAATTGTGATCACAATACCGGACGTAAAAATACTGTCATTAAAAACACACCATCATTATCTTAAAAAGTTAATAGTCACGCATAACAAATTTTTATATATCATTGAATCTTCCATCGATAATTCATAGGAATATGTCAATATTCATACAATTTTAATTTATCGCCAACTTCATTGAAATATCTGATTTTTTGTTTTTTTAAATTTTTCTTTTAGATTTTGTGTGATTTTTAATACCGGTATTTTGGTTTCATTATTACCGGTATTGCAAGCCCTAGTTAGTATTCACTAAATTGACAGTTCTGATTTAACAGCCAATTAAAAACTGTAGTATTAAAAACAAAACGTATAGCTTCGATGTGTTATGTTAAATAAATAATTATGTTATCAAAATATATATCCATTTAAATCTGTATTCAAAATAATAACTGATTTTAAAAAATCTGCTAAAAATTGGAGCTCGCGCCAACAACGACTTGAACCCGTTAGCTTAGTATAATAGTTGGTTGACTATACCATGGACCCTAGGGCATCCAATCCCGGGATCCCGTTTAATTTTCTGATCCCGAAATCCCGGGATTGACACGGCTGCGATCCGGGATTTCGGGATTGAGAAATATTGAGCAAATCCCGAAAATTGACATGAAATCGGCAAATTGAAGATTTCAAATTCCTCTGTGAGCTAAAAAAAAAAAGAGGTTCTGTGACAATCTGAGAGAAAAGTATACCAAATCGAGGATTTCAAATTCCCCGGTGAGCTAATCCCAGTCCCGGGATTGGAAAAAGGCTTCGGGATTGGATACCCTAATGGCCCGGGCAAGCATTTACTGACTCAACAATACTATTTTTGATTAAAATTGAAGTTTTCGGTTTGATTTATTTATTGTTAATATGGCAAAAAAATCAGGATATTCACAAAATATTCACAAGAAATCTCAGATAAATGAAAAAATCATCTGCCATTGTGTGTGAGACACGTTTTCATATCAAATCTTTAAGATTGTTCGTAAAATACAACTCCACACATTAGAAACGTACCCATAACTTATTTATTCGAGCGATTACCACGCAAGTATAACATGTCAAGAAAAGCTAAATTCATGCGCATGAAAAACGAATAATCGCTGGCTTAAGTGTCAATAGAGCCTTTTAAAGCACCCAAAGACGCTTTTTCCACTTTGAATTTTTCGGGGCGGGAGGTAATTACGCGTAAGAACTCACCTGAGAAAGGGAAAACCCCTTCCCGCGGACCGACATCAATCACGAGTGACGTAATACGCAGGAAGTTGGGAAAAAATACGCTCAAAACGCGTTGTATAAATCAAAAAGAGTTTAACACGATTTTAAAAACAAAATTGACGATATACTCGTATTGGTTTTTCAGCGTGGGTTTTGCTTATGCTTTCATAATGGTTGTACAAACGTTTTTACTATACATACATTTATACTACAGATAAGTCCGAATAGTTAACTCGTATTATGTCGAAATAATTGACATTTGTTTTTCCAGAAGACAATGCTCGCGATGAGAAAAACTAGTCCTGAGTTATATGTAAAATAACTGCAAAAAAATGTATCAGAATATTTCCAGTAGCCGGTTTAAGCCTGTTTATATAGTCGATTAAAAAAATAAGTAATAGTAAAAAAAGCATTTTTTTAATCATCGTTTATTTAGAATAATCATGAACTTGTTACAAACATTTATTTCAATTTTAACCGTTATTTTTGTCAAAAAATATATTTATACTAAACACATAAAAAAACGCAACGATTTTTTTTAAAACCTCAATATAACTATTTTAGCGCATTTATTGATGTACCCTCACTATAAAATTACATATTTAGTTGTGTTAGTTTGCATAAGTCAAAGTTTATTTATTGAATTATAAAAACATCAATATTAATTTGAAAATTTGAAACTCGGTTATTAAATTGAAAAAAGGCAGCTTTTGGATGTCGTAAATTAAAAAAAAACAAAGATTTTTAAACCTTATTTCGAAAACTGAAAAACCCTACTTTCCACCAATTTACAATTAACACATCTACAGTTATTAGCCTTGGTAAAGATAGAGAATACTACTTTTGAGGCGGGCAAGATCCTAAGATTTCCCCTGGGTTTCCACGAGTTTTTGGTGCAACTTTTTTACAAAAATAGTCGGGTTATGAAGGACGTATAGAGGCACGAGGCTGTTGAAATATAAATAATATTCAGTCATAATTTAATTGAAATTTCATTAGATATATCGGGTCATATGGCGCAGCGGCTTCCGAGCTGGATCTCACGGGTTTTAGTCCCAGTACAAACAGCATTTTTGTTTGTTTGTTTGTGATGTCTAAAAATTACATCCAACCCTTCAATAACTAGGCGTAGTGAGAGCGATTTGTTAACCACTAGTTCTGCCCCAACCTCAACCTTATCTTTCTATCCCTAATACAGTATTTGGAAAAGAAAGTTTGAACGACTGAGTAGCAAACTTCTGTTGAGATACTTCCATTAAGAGGCCATTTGCTCCACATTGGGAGCGAATATGGATAAAAAAATATATAGTTTAAGTAAAAAAATCTGACTTATTTGATTTATAGTATAAGCTAATTAACCTAATAATCAACACATACTTGAGAATAGATTATAGAACAAGGGCACCCAGTCATAAGCGCCAAGCCATTGCGCCCGTACTAGTACTCGCAAATACCGCCCGGAAAAAAACGCCCAGACATAAGCGCCCGCTATAAATACAAAATATATAAAATAAGTGTTTTTGGGTTTTTTGAATTGCATATCGATATAAATTTACATACTTACGATAACCAGTGTAATTTGAGATTTAACCCGTCACTGCTGTTAGTAAAGTAATAAATTAAAATCAACTGCTTTTAGTACTAAGTACAAGAAACATGAAAATTGCCAATAATATGCGATAAATCTGATGTAGTTGCATAGATTTATACCTGAGCTTCCTAATGGGATACCTGGAATATCTACGAAATCCCGTGAGAAAAGCTGATAACGAGTCATGAAGTCTACTTATTTACATAGTTACGATAATCAGTGCTACATTTCTAAATTGTATTTTGTTTGGGCGCTTATGTCTGAGCGCTTTTGTCTGGGCCCCAAAAAAGAGAGATTGAGCAATTTAGTAACAAGCAGTTTTTGTAAAAAAAACTTTTGTTGAGATACCTTTATAAGTAAGCCATATTTTACATGTCCAACAAATTCGATATTACAATTTCTTCTTCTACAGATTAAAACAATTCTTCACATTTTTCTGTGACACAACTACAAAATTTCCTTACTAAATGGCATTGAGGTGGTGTGTAACTATGCTAGAATTGTATTTGAACTATTAATGACAGTTTTAAATTTGCTTGATAAAAAATGCTTTGTGCCAAAAATTAGGTGAGCTTTTTACCTGCATCAATTTTTTACTCGTTAGAATTTTGAGAGGCAATGCAACTCCCGAGCCTAAGACAGCCTGGATCAAATCGGTACGTCTGGCAACCTTGTTTGTATCCAACCGTTTTCATTTGACCGCACTTATCTGTTCGGCAAAGTGATTGGGATTAGAAATGTTCCTTCATTTAATGAAGATCCTAAGCAAACATTATTCAAAGTAATAGTTGCAAGGCATTAATCGCCATCGAATAATTTGCTTTTATTAGTTTGTCTTCCTATTTGTACGTACGCGTCGAGATTTCAATTGATTTATAAATAATTCACAGTGATAATACAATATACATTTTTTATATTTGTTTAATTTATCATTACGGCGAGCGTTGCAATGCCACTCAAAGAAAGAAAGTGTAATTTAATTTTAATTTAATTTAATTAAGTGTTTTAATTGTGTTTAGTGCATGTTTTATTTGTCTGTCTGTTTGACGTTTGCTGCCGATCCTCTATGGTACGACACACGCGCCACCTAATGTAATTTAATTGTACTACGCCTATAACCTTCGCGCAAGTTGCATGAACGGTATGGATGACATAAAAACATTCATTTTTATATATAAGACCTACTGTATGTCAATTTTAATATGCCTATAACCTTCCACTTGCACTTCCGGCAAGAAAAGGTTTGTCATAGTTTAATTGCAATGGGATGAGCGGTGTGGCAGCGCATAAAGTACTAAAAAACAAATATTCATTTTTATATATTAGTTGATCCGGACCAGTTTCTCACATCACGAATATTTTCAACCGATGAAAATAATATAAATTAATATTAAACATTTTTTTAATCCATGTCCGCTCCCAAAGTAGAGCATATGGTCTCTTTATGGCGGAATCTCAACAGATTTTTTTCTACGATAACTGTTCGTTACTCATTCGGTCAACCTTTCTTTTCTTTAAAGAGAGTAGTAGGGATAAAAAGATAAAGCTAAGACACGACTGGTGCTTAACTAATTCATCTCGTTACGAATAGTTATTGAAGGATAGGACGACATCACAAACACCCATGCCTTCAAATAGAAATGGATAAATTGATAGAAAAAATCTGTTCGTTCTGGGACTCGAGCCCGTGAGATCTGGCACGGAAGCCTTCAACGCTAACCGCTGCGCCATATGAATCCTGCATTATAGTCCTGATCATAATAAATAAATGTGGAATCAGTACAAAACAGTGATTTTTTATATCGACTGTGGAAAGGAAAAAGGACGTAACCCACAGTTTTTTCAAAACAGTTTTTTTTCGATAATCACAATGTATCCAACATGATACATGTTCTATCAAAAGGATGCAATCTGCAAATGCCGAATTAGTAAATAAAATTAGGTTTTATGTTTGAAAAATATGACCTTGTAAATAATTAAAACCTAGAAAAAAGACTGAAATAAAGGTTTTTCCTAGACAATTTCTTCAATTAATATTAAATTATGTCAATTAAACACCAGTTTAGAAGTCTCCGTGCACATCAAGGTTGTGTACAATTCATAATTTGCATATGGCCGAAAATCATCAAAACACGTTTTTTGCGCCTTCTGTACAATTTGATGTGTGGGTTACGTCCTTTTTCCCTTTTTCCTTTCCACAGTCGATATGATGCCTTGCCACTAAATATTGACATTTAACACTTATAAAGTGTTCAACGAATAAGTTAAAATTTCATCACACAAATATTGCTTTTTGATACATATATTTAAACGTAAAATATTTCAGTAAATATAGATATTACGTCTACATGCATTGTAGTTTGTTGTAAACACGTATTTCCTTCAATAATGCAAACGTTTCTAAATGGGAAAGGAGTGCTATACCATATCAAATGTAAATCGATAAAATAATTTCGCGAAAAGATTTGAAAGGTGATTTTTCAACATTGAGAAGCTATACCTACGCTGCAACCGAAGGCTCTCAAATTTTCAATATATACCATGTGAGTTGGACTATTATTTTATTATTGAATCAAATATCCATTCCTCTTACTTTTTTGTGGTTATAATACAAAACAGCAACGACCGTATCCAGTTGTTTATAAGTAGTGAGTATTAATCTCCTTATATTATCAATATGAAATAAAAATTGATAGCTTCCTTATTTCAAAACCAGTAAGTTACACTATTTTTTTTAGTTAAAAAATAATATTTGGCATTACAGCTTATGCCAATACGTTAAATATTTTGAAGTTGAAAGATTATACTAGATATACTCAAAGTCACTTGAGATTAACTCAAGGAGAATTAACATCACAAACACCCATGTCTAAGATCTCAAATTAAAATTGAAAAATTCCAATTTGCCATTGACCTTACCGGGAATCGAATCCAGACCCACCTGCCTGGTAGAGAAAGCTCTAAGCAACTATAACAGGGGTGGAGAACCTTTTTATTTATAAAGGCGACATTCTTTTATATGATTCAAAATAAGGCCGCATTAAAGAAAACGCTCACATCTGTCGAAAATATCCTTATGAGCTGTAAAGCATTTTTCCATTGCCTAATATTTTTCTTTTTTTTTTTACCGAGTAAGAACTTTTAAACAAATTTTAGTTCATTAATGAATTGATAATGCCCGTGATGAGTGAAACTGGTTTCGATCTTTAGTAAAAATATCTGTCATTAATGGAAAACAGTATTTTTTAGTATAATGCTTTTACACCAAGAATCTCTTTAAAAGTGATTTTAAAAGACAGTTTAAGAATCATTGAAATACGTTCTAAAGAATTTCTTATTCCCCGTTTCGTAAGTGAGGTAGAGTATAAGGCACTAAATAAATCAAAAATATATGGTGAGCAAAAACAATATTTAGCCTTTTTGTAGTTTTTATTCCAGGTTAACTAAACTTTTAAAAGCATTAAATAATTCGACAAACTTTAAATTATAGTTTGAGAGTGAAAAGCTATCAATTCCTGAAATAGCAGCAAAACATTTAGCTAAACTTATATATTTTTTGTTTGGTAGTATAATATTATGTATAGCTCATGTCATTAAAATTATGACTTATACATTTACTTAATTTTTTTTATAAATTAAAATCATTACAATTATTCTGTATAGCGAAGTTATAAGCCATATACTTCATGATAACATTGCGCACGACATATTATTACTTGCGATGTAAAATAACGTCGGCATAAAAGAGGTCAGGTGAATAAGATAATGCTTTCTTATTTTTGTCACTGACACTCTAGGTCAGCCATATTCAACCTTTTTTTCCTCCGGTTTGCATTCCAATATTTGCTTCTCTACGTGGGCAGCAACATATTTATGGTATACTCCTTTTTTTTAGCTCACCGACGAATTTGAAATCCTCGATTTGGTAAGAGCTTACTGAGCTTACACATTAGGGCTTACTGGGCCGCAAGTTGAGTATGGCTGCTCTAGGTGATATTGAAAAATTAATGGTTTGAAACGTAATTTACCATATTATGTTGGTTACGCTCTTTTGCCGATTACAGATTTATATATTTTTTAAGTTGATGTAAAATAAATAAAATTAATAAAAATGAGATAAATCAAAACAAGCTTTATAGTGGAGATCACTCAATTGTAAGTATGTAAATATTAGAACCATTTGAATCGTATTTTTAACCTCATGCAAAAAATTCAACTTGAATATTTTTTAGAGCCTTACATAAATGTTTTATAAATTCAAAATTCGACTCATGTCGAACATTCATATTTAGAAATGAATTAAAAAAAGTTTTGCATTACTGAAACAGGCGATTAGCAATTAAATAACAATTAGTATTCAAATTACAAAATTTTATCGTTAAAAAAGCCAAAATTAAATTTAAATCATTACACTTTTTAATACGCAAAATTCATATTTAAGTACTAAAGTTCTTAAAATATTTTACATCATTATTTCATTCAAACTATTTCAAAATATAGAAATAAATCTGTCAAATTCATAAAACGTTTTCAAAAGGTGTAAAAATTATAAAAGAACTTTTATTTTTAAACAAAGTTAGTATCCTACATCCTTTTAACGTAGCTAAGTGGTACATATTATAAGCTGGTAAGCTTTCGCTAAAGTCATCGATAACGACTGTGTAACTTCTTATGGAAACATTAATATTATGCATTTTCCTTTCCAAAGATTTTCTATGATATCCTTTAAATGAGACAGATTATGTATTAGTAAATTTTCAATCCTGTTCTACCAGTATCCTTGACTTATAATCTTTTCTCAAAACTACTTTAAGTAAATGTTAACCATTGAAAATTTATATTTTTATATCAATTGGAAAGGATTTATTATTGTATTATATTTTAACCCAACAATGTTATTTATTTAAAATGGATTGAGTCAAGAAATACCATATACAAATTGAATTTAAATTTCTGGTAAGTGATCGTTGGCAAGGTCGTTGGCTTCGATTGAGGTGTTCGCGGGTTAAGAATCTCATATCAGATGGTCTCTTAAATTGATTTTTAACCGATTTATTGACTTCTGCGAAGATATGGATGTCTGTAATGTTCTAAATTCTCTCTCACCCATCCAATCTCAAAAAATGGAGCATAGCAAAAGCGATTATCTAATCATTACTACTTTCCTATATATCATTTTATACCTACTCTCTTAAAAAAATGAAAGATTGAGTAACTACACAAAAGGTTTTTGTCGTAGAAAAAGATATATTGCGATACACTCTATTAGGTGACAATATGCTCCACATTAAGCAGGCATAGTTTTATATTTAAAAAAAACAACATAATTAGTGTGCTCCGGGCTTATAGCTTTTGAAAAGAACTTTACTATTTTTATTTTTTTAGCACGCCTGTTTATGTAATATGTAAAATAATTCTGAAACTATAGTGACGTCATATTTTTGTACAGCGTGTATTATAGGCAAGGCATTTATTTCCGGTTGAAAATCCATAAAAGATTGGATAAAAAATAAACGAAACATTCAGTCGAGCGATTCGGTATGTGGGTAAACAGTTTTATATCGATAGCTCTGACTTTTATTCGAAACCATAAATGCGTAGTGAATAAATTTCTATAAAGTGACGGAAAAGCATAAAGATTATAAACACCTTTAAGTATTTGCTGAATAAGCTACACGTATAAAAAATATAATAACACACACACCGTAGCATTTAAACCGATATAAATTTATATAATTCAAAAAACCACTAATAGGAATATTTTTGATTATTATATTATAGTAGGTATATAAATAGCGATATAAATATGTTACATACAATATTGCAATCTTTTTTGGATTTCGGTGAGACGTTTTGTCCCAAGACACGAAAATAGTCGATACTTTAGAATTCCTATATCCAGCCTAGTAAAAAGCACGCTGTATTATTGAAGAACAACATGTTTCGGTTATAAACAGCTTATTTTTAAACATAAAACATGAAAAAAAAAGAATTTATATTTAAATATTACCAGGTAAATAAAGAAAATAAACTGTAAGCATAATGTTATATTTATATTCGAGTATTTGAAAAAAATAAGGCTCTTCCTTAGTCTAAATAAAAAAACTGTATCAGTATTTAAAATATTAAATGATTTTGGTTTAGTTATAGAACAGTAGAATATTTGAGATTATTTTGAGGAAAAAAAATGTAATATAATAATTATCGGAGAAGTCTAGGACTGTGTTTGGAGTTTATTTCGAAGTAAATTTTTATTCCATAATTCAGCTTTCATACACTTTATGGAAAATATTTTCCATGCATTATTTTTATTTGAAAACACTTTCATAATTCAAAGTTTTATGTTTGATTGTTCCACGTGGAAAAACGAACTATTTAGGGGTTGGAGTTTCTTGTATATAAAACGTTGTGTTTCATTTGTATCAAGGAGAAAGAGCTTTTTAGACTTCAGGTATAATAAAAAACGCTGGAGCTTTTTGTCGAGCCTTGTTCGTTCTTTAATAAGAATACGTGTGTGTTTCATGATTTTGTTTTTTTTATTATTTTTATTGTGTACACAAGCTTACATTGTGTTGTTTTCGATAATTCATTTATAGATTTGTTATGATCGTTGTAATGGTAAAAACTTATTTACTGTGTTTACAAACTAAAAAAAAGTACCGGTAGGTACTTAGTTATTTTGATTAGGTCAATAATAAACATTTGTGTGCGCCATACAATTGAACATTATTTTTTAAAGGTATTTTTAAAATAATAAGCTAATATAATTTATTTTTTTTACTTATTTTGTTCATGGTTTTTATATTATACATTCTTACAATGTTGGTAAATTAGATGATAAGCAATAAAGCTTACAAAATGAAAACTTAGTACTTAAACGAACTTGTAGGCGCTCGTCTTATTTTGTTGAGGTGAGTACGGGCTTGAACCCTTGAAGGCTTAACTTTGATGTTTTCAATCTAGGTATGTGATATTTAATTTCTTTCGAACCTATCCAAACAATCTTTCTATACACCCACCATTATATAGTTACCCATTCGATAATGAATGGAAACATGTCTAAATAACTACTAGAGCTGTTGGGTCGGAATGAGGAATCGTAGAGTCTGGTGTTTTTTTTCCACCAGTCCATAGTGTTGCCACTGTATGCTAGGTTGAATAAAAATGATCTGATTAATTATTTAAATAGTCGATTCATAATTCCGGTCGGAGTCGTTTTTTTATCCGACTCCACATCTTTGACAACAAGCAGTTGACTTACAAAAACTACTGTTTCAATTCACAATATTGAGAGCAAAGATCTTTAATACTAACAATCTATTTATAAATAAAAAAAAACATTTTACATGGTTGTTCATTTTTTTGTTTCTCAATGCGGCGTTTTATCGTTAAACATTGCCAATGCCTGATATAAATAATAATATTCGAGAAAATAATGCTTTATTCAAACACAGCGCTTATATATAATAACGGTTGAACGAAAACGCATACGTCAGTCTACTGAATAACCCTTGTCAAATGTATTTATTTATACGAAAACGTCGACTCTGTGCTGAAGGATTATGGAAAATAACAATTGATTTCATCTTGCTGAACACGACATGGATTGACAGATTGTGAACTGCTTTTGATTGATTTTGAATCGATATCTTGACCATGTCAATTTTCAATCAAATGAACTAGACAACATATCGAAATTAAAGGCATTTTGACGTGACATCTAAATTAGTTTGATGATTAATAATATAATTAATAAGAAAAATCAAAAGTAAGAAATAGGAACAATAAATTACGATTTGTTTTTGGTGTGATATATGAGAGGCTCAACTCACAATATTCATTTGTAATATTGTGTTAGATATTTTTTATATGCATAACATTTGTCTACACAATCTGTGGTTATTTGAAAATGGTAATGATTATTCTTCTATGATTTCAATCTGTACAAAGTATGAAAATCTTTTGAAAACTTCTAGTATTAAAAATGATAAATATATATAATTATATTTATAGACTTATATAAATATCCTTTTTAGGTAATCTTTGAAAATCAATTAAAGCAACAAAAACTCCATGTACAGTAGAAAATCAAAACCGCCTAAAACCTTGTTTTCTTATTATCTTAAAATTATGCTTTTTGAGTTGTCACATTTTGAACACGCCGAGGCGTTGATATCATTTAAAGATCACGACAGTTACTATAAATTCAACAAAATCAGGTTAAAATAATTTATACCAAAACTGCAATAGTCTTCCAACGGTGTTCCATATTTTTATGTATTTTTTCATAAATAAAAAAATGCGTTTTTGAACTGATTTCACATTTTTAAAAACTCAATTGTAAATAACTGCCTATTGTAAGTATTTTCAACTAATTAAAATTCTCGCAACGAACGGAATCAGGCCAGGTTATATTTCATAAAATTGTGTTGTATGTAAAAAAATAAATTCGTCGATAATCAAATTAAGTCTTCCGTTTTTATTATTGCCCAATCGACTAAGTGTTCGGATGAAAAACAATGTGATTTTTCCAAATGGATTAATGTAATTCGTTTATGAAACGGATATATTGCAACCAGGTCACTCAGAACAGTAATTACTGATCGGCATCATCTGGTTGCAGTAATTGGTCAACGCAAGAGTAGGCTTTCTACTAGGGTTACCAATAACGGTATCCCGATTAATTTAGCGATCCGGTCACGGGATTTTGAGATTCAATACGACATATAAAAAAAGCAAATCTAAATACATCTCGATTTACTTTTTTATCCATGTCCGCTCCCAATGTAGATCATTTGGCCTCCTTATGAAGGTATCTGAAGGTAGCTTTTATACGATAACTGTTTGTCACTCAACCTCTTTTTTCCAAAATAAGTGGTAGGAATCGAACGATAAAGACAGAAATAGTGGTTAACTAATTATTGGAAAGTATAGGAGGGAACTTTTGTACATACAAAAATACCCATGCCTTCGAACAAAAATCAATTTAAAAAAATGCTGTTCGTACTGGCACTCGAACCCATGAGATTCGGAACGGAAGCGCACAACGCTTACCGCTACGCCATAAGATCCGGCTAGTCTCCATTTAGTACATATATTATATATTCAATAATAGAATAATTCCCAACAGTGTACCTCGGTTCATTTGTGTATTTTTGTATAATACGGACATATTATCGTAAATAAATTAATTTTGGTCTTAATCACTTGTATATCTTGTATCAGTTGTAGACAGGAGTAGAATATTGTATTGTTTTTTTTTTTACATAATGTCGTACAAAATTTCATTGCATTCATTTCTTTTTCATGGCAAGACAAGACTTTTAAAATTTTAATCTGAGATTTTCGAAACGGATAAGTATATCTTATCCTCGAGCATTGAAAGTCAAGCAACTGCGGTTAAAATATAATAAATGTTTCGGCTTGGTTTTAGCTATAATATCAAATATTTTTTGTTTTCAGATTAGAAATATTAAAAAAATAAATGAAAACGAGGAATTATGATATCAATCCCGGGATTGGAATATTTTGAATCCCGATATTTCAGGATTACAAAAAGAGTCCGGAGTTGAATGCCCTACTTTCTACTCACTCGTTAATCTAACGACACGATTAGTATCGATTTAGTCTTTTCAATATGACAACAATACAAACTGAATGCTAGTCAGAAATCATATAATAATTTCTGTTATTTTTAAATAATGTCTGCTACTAATGCAGATCATATAAATATAAGTAGTTTTACTTTAAAACTGGTCTGTATTCAGTCAAAAAATAATTCAATGAACAAAACTGTTCTGTAGTACAATATTAATCGTAAATAGTTTATTACTTTTAAAGTATTCCATGAATTTGGCGGTAACTTTGTGGAAGTTCATTTTTAATATAAATTTAAATATGATAAATTTTCTATTCCACTTGTTGTTTTACAAAATGAGACAAGTGCTTTGTCTCTTTGAGAAGCATTTTGAGATGATTTGATGATACTTGTCAAAGAGGCGAAACACGTGTCGCATTTTTTAGCACAAGTAGGATAAAAAAGTTATACTTTTTAAGTATTCACTGTCAATACTTGCAGAAAAGGTATTAAATACAAAAACTAAAACACTCTTTTGTACTAATTCTTCATTGATTTAATATGATCAGGACCGATTTCACTCATCACGAGTATTTAAAGTTATTATCATTTGAATTACACATGGTCAATTTAGTGTCATATAATATATACATATTTTGTATCTTAATCTGTAAATTCCTTTCATATTTCTTTTGCCAAGTGTCTGTTGCACCCCTAATAGGTTAACTTGTTATAATATAAATATCCCTGCTTGAATGTATATTCTTATCAGATGAAAATGTTTGTGATGAACAAAACTGACTTTTTTCATATTAAAGATGTGTGCAATTAGTAAAAAAGAGAGTTTTATTTTTTAAAAAATAGTTAACTCACTTCACTTAACATGCACGTAAATTCCTATGAAATGGTCCTTTCGGAAATTTAAGCCGTGGAAATAGATAAACGAGCTCTCAAACTATAAAAAAGTAAAAAAGTTTTTGCAAGCACATGACGTTGAAGTGATATATAAAACGTGTTCTCATTTCTGACTTTAAGAAATAAGTCGCCTAGTATCTCTAGATTTTTGTGTTCGTCTTTTTCATTGTATGCATCAAAATAATTGCTATTTGTTATCAGCTATTTGGCTGTCAACAGATTTATTGCTTTTAAGATAGTGTTAAGAATAGAAAACGAGCAATGGAGAGTTCTGGTTAACTATCTCAACAAGGTTTGGGGTAAGATTTTCAATACAGAATAAATTAAATAAAGCGATGCAAACTACACACTGCTATAGAATCTAAATTTTGCGTATTTTTGCCATTCTTTTATTGTAAGACGGAAGGCGATAGTATAATATAGCTTGCTATAATAAATGTTGAATTTAATTTGTTGCATATATTATAGTAAAGATATCATTTATCAAAGATTTTAAATTAATGATATATGTTACTTTAGTATTCTTCCGCTCTCAATGTGGACTATACACTCACTCCTTATGGAAGTATTTTGACAGAAGTTTTTTCTGCTTGTTGTTTTCAGTTGCTCAACCTTTCTTTTTTTCAAAGTGTTTATAAAAAAAGAACTAATACAGAACTGACGGTTAGCTAATCACTTCACTACGTTCCAATATTAGGGAGGGAAGTAAATTTTTAGACATTACAAATAACCCTCGAAAAAAAAGTGTTCATACCGCACTACGGACTCGACATATTACACATGTTACACCAAAATATATCTATATAATATATTTATTACTTTTGTAAAATGATGAACGAGAAAAACTTTGCAAAATTATTGTAAATAAGCAACTATAAGGATGTCAACCGATAAAGTTGTGACAAGATCTTCTAATACAATTAACTTTATTTCCAAGTAGATTTGAGCAAATTATGCCATTACAAAATTTTAATATACGTTATCATTTTTGGCTTAACAATACAATATTATGTATGTTAAAGGAAATTTTTGTCAAAAGTTATCCCGTATCACATCTCCACGCTGAAAGATTATCGCTGCTTAGTTGCACGATTTTTACAGACTACAGTTTACGGGAAGTGAAAGCAAACATTTTGGTCACACATTTATATTTTTAAAATAAAAATGAGCGTCGAGATTTCAGTTATCCAGTTGGTCTACTACGCAAAATTTTCTATCATTATCACAAGAGATGTTTCCACTTAAATTCACTGATGTATTATGTAAACGACTCTTCTAGCACGTTTGGATGTTATGGACCAGATTGTTTGTACGTTCAAAACTTATGCGGGTTGAACGTTTTAGTTTTTTTTTCTATCTATAATTACATTATACAATAATCCACCAGAATAGATTCACCAGAAATAATGGTTAAAATTGCAGTAATTCATATTAGTTTTTAAGCCCAATAGTCTATGGCATTATTTCTTAATCGTATTGAAAGAATCGCCCTATTTTAATGAAATAAATTATTCAAAGTTATCTAACGCCTCCCCCCCCCCCTCACCAAGGAATTTAAAATTCTCAATTCCCTATACTTTTTCCCCAAAATATCTCCGAAACTCGTTTTTTTTTTAGCTCACCGACGAATTTGAAATCCTGGACTGAACTAAGTGCATCGCCCCCTCGCAATCCTACAGCGCCCCCCCAAATTCTGAAAAAAATAAAAACGCCCCCTCCATACTTCTAAACACCCCCGTGAAGAACCACTGGTGAAATGAACTACTTACGTGCAGTCTTGCATTGGTGAGTTATTCTATTTGCATGTTCATATTTATTACGTCCGATAATAAATCTGGAAAACCAAGGGCTGCAAAAGTATATTCGGAACATCCCACTTTTTAATCTTTATCGAAGAATAAAAAATATTTAAATATAAGTTTACAGAACACGAATCGGGATTTCGTAATTTTTGAAATGTTTTTTCGAAACACTCCCTATTCACGTTTTTAAACTGGATCTAGAAGGGCACCAGTATTGATTTTTTAAGTGTAATCAAATATTTCTGATCAGGATTCAACACAAATAAAGAGTGTGCCAAATCTCTTTAATAAATTATATTGATATCTCAAGAAAGGTTTGAATACTCTGACATGGGGCGTCGTAAACAATGGGTATACGAATGACATTTGGAGTGTCATCCAGTGCCTCGAGCCACGAGTAGCTGATAGGTGGGGGGCACTCCCCGCAGACAAAAGACTGCTCCTTTAGCAACATTGCTTTTATCAGTAGCGCGCACAGGTGTACCAACGATATCAGCATGTTACAAATAAATAGTCAGTAAGAAGATTATCATTTGTTTCTTTCGCAATTAATAGCATTTTTTAATCATGGTTCGTTAGTTGTGACTTATGTATTCTTTATCAAGAAGGCATGGGTATTTGTGATGCCTAAAAATTATTTCCTGTCATTCCTATCCTAAAATAACGGTGTTGCGAGAGCTATTAACTAAATAATAGCCCTGCAATAGTCTGTAAAAGCAACTGAGTAAACAAACAGCTCTCTTAAATAAAACTACTGTTGATATACCTCTGTTAGGAAGCCATATGCTCGAGCGGACACGAATTAAAAAAAAACGCAATAAAACATGTAATGTTCATTTCAATAAACACGTATATACAAAAACAATGTGTTTTTCACTCTGTAGTATTTTTACCCTTTTATAGTCGCATTCTACTAAACTAAGTGAATGATAAAAAAGTTAAATGATTATCGTTCAGCAATGGCTTATTTTTATCAAGCATTTTATTTTATATAGTATAAACGTTTCACATTCAATGCGATTAGTTAAATAGATCATTTAGCTCTTGTATATATACTAGATACTTAAATATATTAAGCCATGTATCTATTATTGTTATCAGCTTGTATATATATTTCTTTATGATCCTCAACATTTTGTTTTCTTTACTAAGATTCAGGCATAGATTATGAAATAACAATTAGTATTATTTCAAAATAAAGCGCTTATTTCACAATCTTTATATTAGATCAAGACCAGTTTTAATCATCGCGATAATTATTAACATTGATCTCGCTAATTTACGGCTCAATGCTTGCGATGAGTGGAAACACTCATGATCTAAAATAAAAAATGTGGAATACGTAGATTGTGCTTAATTTTTAATTGACAGTGAACAAACAAAAGTAAAATGATTGTTCATTGTACACTACGGTTACTAAATAAATTACCGCACTAGAAAGTGGAAACTAGGAATTGATTTATGACTCGATGAAAGAAGTGGTGTTTACATGACGGTCTAAGCATATCAGCCTTATTAAATTATGGAAATAAAGTATAATTTACGGTTTGAACTTCTATTTATAATTAATGACTGTGTACACGTGCTCAATTAGATATAAAATATTCAAAAGTTTGAACGGGCACTAAATCGTCAAAATTAATTAAAAATAAATCCACACAACCTGACGTAATTTATCAAATCGACTTTTAATCAGCACGCATCAACCTCCAGTTATTAATTATGCGTGTACATAAATACGATTCGTTAGTTGGAGGTCAATTGCTTCACTATTTCTAACACGCCAGTGGTATTTATGGAACACGCCTACAATGGCAACACTAATAATACGTGACGCACTTCCGCGCGGGAAAACCGACGGGCATTCCTAATTCGAAACTTTCCCCGCTTTTTGCTTTCCGCGGTACGGCGCTGCGATCTTTTGTTTCTTTTGATTCTTTTTTTTTCTTCGCGTTTTTATGACTACCTAATTCTCGATGCTTTTGTGTTGTTAAACATCATTTTTACGAAGGGGTTTTTTTTCAATTTGAAGGCTTGTTTTGTTTATTTATTCTACACGGAATGTTTTTATGATTGGGCGTGGTTTCCTTTTAGAATGCAAAATATTCGTGAAAGGGAGAAATTAATTGAAGCGAGCTTTTAAGAATGTAAAATATTTTTAAGAAAAGTGTTTTTTGAAAAATGCGCCAAATTTCTCAAATATATCATCATAACTCAAAACCATCACTCAAAAATAAAAATAAAAACCGTTTTCAGAATATTTCTTTCTTCGCACAATCCAGGGTTGTAGACTCACTTAAAAGCTTATCGATTAAGACTCTGATTAAAACAACTTAATATCAGATTGAACTTCCTATTGTTTTCTATCGTAATTTCACCAACCACTGAACTGAATGGTCTATTGACTCTTTTGTCTTAGTAAGTCTTAAGTGAATCATATCGTTGCCATACAAGAGAAAATGACCAAGTACAAAAAATATTTGGCATCTAACGAACAATATAGTTTATTGATACTAACCTACCATACCTATTATGTACTACAAATATTATACAAAATAATGTGAAACAGAAATGCAATTTGTGTATCACATTTATTTTAAATAAGTTGAAACTTTTATTCTATATTTCATAATTACAATAAGTGGAACAAATCAGTTTAGAAAAATAGTATTATTTGAAGCTTTACCGTATTACTATTTTTTATTACGGTTCTTTAAGAAACGTTTCACTTGTATGTATATACACTATTTTTTTTTCAATCTATGCCTTCTCTCAATGTGGAGATATGGCCTCTTAATGGAGGTACCTCAACAAAAGTTTTTCTACGAGAAATGTTCGTTACCCAGTTGGTCAACCTCTCTTTTTCAAAGAAAGTAGGACAAGACTAGAAGTCAGCTTATCGCTCACGCTACGCCCATTTTATATGATATTACGGGTAAGAGGGAATTTAAAAAAATGCATACATCCATGCCTTTGGACTGTTATGTATACACAACATTATAGCATAGAGTGCTATGTTCAATTATCTATGACAATTTGTAACAATAAACCTTTCAACTAAACAGATATCCTTCTCCTTTCTCGCCAGTTGAAATCGAGAGTTCAAATCGAAAGGTCGACAGCCAAGTAGAAACTCCTCGATACTCATATCGATATCATTTTGATTAATAAGATTAAGTGATTTATTTATAAAGTGTAAAATATATATATACGAAATAAAGTTGAAACAACATTGAATTTAAATTAAGTGTTTTAGTAATAATATATATCCATAAAAGGACAGAAATCCATAAATCAACCAAAAATTAATTTATAAAAAGTGTCCGTACAAGAATTTGAACCTGTGATCTAGGAGATCGAAGCCATCGAATGTTGACCACTCGACCACGCAGCCGAAATATAAATAAATATATCAAGATTATTATATGTGTAAACACAAATAAATTCATTCTTACACAAAAACACTACAATCTTTCTTGTAATATTACATATTGTAACTCCATATAACTGGCACACAATTTTTTTCAATATTTTGTCTAAGCATTTATTTTTAGTTTTAATTTTAGCAGGAAACGTATAAATTTTATGTTTTATATGACTTGTTTCATATTTTCGAAATCCACTGAACTGAACTAATGCTATTATGTCGATAAATTTCTATATGATTTACCGTGACATTTTACAGTACAACTTTAAGCTTAATCAAGTATTATTAATCTATTCGTGGAAGTTTGTAAACTTCGAGTCAGTTAAGAGCAGCTGGCACAAACATTTATTTAGTATTTAACATATATTTTCTAATATTTTTTAGCTAGATTCGGAATTGTTTGCCTAAGTTAAACCTTATTCTTTATTTAAAGACAGCATTACTTTTAATTCATTATTTGTATTTCTCCTTCTATTAATTATTCTACACTTTACCATCAGTCATACTGTACATTACATCACAAACACATACTGAAATTTGTAAATTAAAGAGATTATTACTGTTGTTTTAGCTATTCACTGGATGTTCCACAAAATTTGAAATGGTTAATATACGCTGCAACTAGGGCTGTGGAGTCGTGTAAAAAAAGACGACTCCGACTCCGAGGAGATTCTTCAAAAATATCATTTTTACTTATATGTATGTATTACATCAGATCATCCTTAGTCAACCAAGCATGAAATGAAACACTTTGGCTTATTTTTTTTGAATACACGTCATTAAATATATTTTTCAAAAAAATTCGAGCCGTTCATTTTTCACGACTCCAACTCCGGCCAAAATACCGCGACTCTGCGACTCCGACTCCGTCTCCACAGCCCTGGCTGCAACACATGTAAGCATCTTTTACTTAATACTAAAAATCGAGTAATGGGACGGACATGTTCAATAATGTTTAAAACGTCTAATGTCTAGGTATAGGCGGAGATTTTGAATCACTTATATTTATTTACCTATATTTATTTTATTACTATATGAAATAAAGGATAGGGAGGCGCGAAAATATTTTTGTCTTCAAAGGGAGGCGTAGTAACATACGAGGTTGGAAACCACTGATTTAAAGCATTGTTTACTCATACTTTTTTGTAACATATTTTAAAAATAATTACTTAATAAATAATAAGTGGTTTAATAACACAATAAAAAAAGAAACTTTTATGAATTTCCCGACCTAAAAAATAAGCTGTGTTCCATTAAAATTTCAAGATTCGCAACGTGTTCCATTACACAATAAGTTTGAGAATCTCTGCTCTATTAAATCTTAAAAAATATTATTATTATATATCAGGTGAGTAGTGATAAGTATTAATTTATTTGTTTAATAACTATTTCTGTGAGTAAACTTAAACGTAAAAAATGGTGATTTAAATATAGATAATCGTATTAGTACTAACAGTCTATCGAAAACAATGATGTACGTAAATAAAGGGTGTTAACCTAAAATGTTTTACATTATTTAATTGATTTAATTGATGTCAGTGGAGGATTTTCTCATCCCACGTTGGAAACAACAAAACGAATCGCACAATCGTACCAACTGCAGCATACGATAGAGAGCATTCGGCCATTCCGGATGTGAGATATGGCTCGTATCGAGAATCGACTGCCTAATGTGTGTGTTTACCGCATTTAGAGCCCCTAATTTGGTACGCGTGAGTGGTCAAGCGCGCCAAAAAACTGTTTATTAAATTATTTGATAAGTTATGAATAGTGCAAAATATAAACTCAATAGAACTGTCTGTTTGCCAATAGTCGAAAAACCTGAAACCATAAATAAATTTGCTTTGTCGAAATTCCACCATTGTTATGCTTAAAACAACAAAGATAATTCTGACCAGTTATGTTCATGAGATGTCATAAATATTTATCAATCATTCTTTTATTGGATTAAAAACATTTATTACACATTTTTTTTAATCCATGTCCATTCCCAATGAGAAGCGTATGCCTTCTTAGTGTAGCTATCTCAAGAGAGTTTTTATACTTGAACTGTTTGTTATTCAGTTGCTCAACCTCTTTTATTTCAAAGATAGTAAGAGAAGAAAGTATAATACTAGGACAGGGCTAGTGATGTGAAAAATATGATGGTTGTTTTACAAAATATAAATTTGGTTAGTTTTATATACCGAAATACCAGTATTTTTTTATTTTATAAACCGTTATTTTGATATTGAAAGAACACATACCGCAATCCCGGTTTGCACAACCACGTGGGACAACAATTCAACGATTTTAGCCGCGCTACTAAAGGAGAGTAGAGAAAATTCTCGATTTTTTTTATCGTTACTAATTAAGTACTAAGAAAGTTAATTAAACAAAGAATGATCATTAACAAAATTTATTCATTGCAATGCTCAGGTTTTGTAGTGCCTTTTTCCGGTCCTTTCGCCAAACAAAAGTATTTAATTGCCTTAATTATTTATGTGCACGTAATTTTTCAAGAAAACATTAGACATTTTACGAAACTTTTTGCTTAAATAATGAACGCAAATATCTTTTTACCTTAAATTATAGTACTATTTTTATAAAATATTCAACAACACTTATTTAAATAGAATATTCTTCACATTTTGTGCTATTTGTATTTTTTTCAACGCGGATATTTCATCGCTTAATATTCGAAAATACACGATACTAAATTACGATATAAAGGCAACATGGCCTGATAGCAAACCAGGCGTATGAATTTAATATCTGTTCGGTAATAATAAAAAAAAACTCTGGGACAGTATCAAAGAGCTTGAAATTATATCATTATTAAATTTCATGGGATTCATTACCATACATAACAAAAATAAAGTTATAAAGGAAAGTTCCAATGAATCTTCTTATAAGTGTATTGATAATAATAAACAATTTTAATGTCTTTAAGTTCTGCATTTCTGCAATAATTTATTATGATAAAGACCAGTTTTACTTATTACATTTAATGTTAAACTTTCCCGCCCCATGCTAAAAAAAGCCCTTCGTAGTCTATGCTGTAACATTCAGTGACCTAGTAAAATATTCTTTATATAAATACATTTATAAAGGTTGAAAAAAGCGGCTTTGAAAAGCGCCATGAATACAGTAATATCATTTTCAGTCATAAAGGTTTTAAGGACATCAGCACTGTTAATTTAGGGTTCGTTTCACAATATGTGATAATAATATCGGAATTGGTAATAAATATCCAGAATGACGACAAAGTAACATCAACTCGCGTAATGAATAATGTAAGAAATTAATCCATTATAAATTAAGTCTGCTTGAAGCAAAGTAGGTGTAATCTAGTGAGCCCATGTAGGGGAAAACCGTACTAACAATATAATGTCGTACACAGTCCGCACTCAAAACATTCACAATTGCTCATTAATAGTTTGATGATTGAATAATGGTTTAATAACACGAACATATTTTTCTTCCAGATTCTTTCTAATTGAAGACATCGTTTCATTAAGCACATTAAATTGTTAAGGACCTTACTATTGTTTATACGAAGGGACAGCATATATTACTTTTGAAAAAGAGAATTGGGCTGGTTGAATTGGAGGAGAGGAGCAAGCGATAAATAATATTTGAATTCTATTACAGATGTTATAAAAATAATTTAAGAGATTTATACAATCTGGGGCCGGATGAAAACCTTTTGAGATCCCTAATTTGATAACTGCTGTTTCATATTTTGAAAAAGTTTCTTTAAAAAACACGTTTATAAATAAACCTATGAGTTATTTAAAAAAAATATTTTTTCTTCGTCGTATCGCCAAATTTCCCCACCTTCACAAAAAAATATCGAAGAGTCATCTCCAAATCTCACGTTTTGTGTTGGGAAACATCTAACGACTATTTTATAAAACCTCTGCATTGCAAGATATTTATGATAACAAACTTTCAAAAAAGATTTACTGAGAGAGGATAAAACTTTTCCAAATGGCTGTCAGCTTAAAAGCTTTATTCAATATCTCATTATGCTTGTACACCTACTTTAAAACAACATTGATATCCTTATCAATATTCGGCCTATAGCTGCTTTAATTTAACTAATACCAACTTATAAAGTTATCTTTATACATTCTGGCTATATTCAATGACTCAATAATGGTTTATAGTGGATAATATACAAAATAGTTTATCTGCAACACTCTTTTATAACACGATAAAGTTATTACTGTGTTATATTGAAACAATTCTAGTTATAGTATCAAACTAATAAAAATCACGATAATATGTTCATTGTAACAAACGTGTAACAAAATAAAATTAGAAAGTAATTATACTTATTAGAATAATATTTTAATATCAGTATTTTCAAAACAGTATTTATTAACCTTTTTGAATAAAGCCATCAAAATAGTCGAATAATTGAGTTAAACAAATACACTTTTGCTTAATTTCTAAGTGGTAAATTTATATGAATATAGGCCGATTTTAATAAAAACATATTTTGATGCAGAATAACTCAGGTACACTACAATAAATGAGCTCACTTGTTTCAGCAGCGCCTCCTAATTTTTTACTGTATAAAAATTTCCATCTCTGTTAAGGGTGAGCGAAACAGTCTATAGTGACACCTATTAGTAAGAAAAACCGTTAAGTGGTTTATTTGCAAACATTCGTGTAACTGATAAAATCTAGTTGATTAAAATTTCAAAAACATTTCAGTTGATAAAGGCATTCCTTATTACACTGTTGCACATTAATGCAATATATTATATAGTAATATATTAATTACTGTATATAGTAAAAATAGTTTTATTAAACTTAAGCAAAATGAAAAACAATAATATAAATATTAGCTTTTTTCAAAATTTATTGGTCGTTATATAAGTGGAATAGAATAATAAGGAATGTTTAACTCAACGGTGTTGTTTTTAAAATCGTATTAAGCTAGATTTTATCAATTACACGAATGACGGTAAATAAGTCACTTATAATTATTGACTTAATTATAGATGTCACTTTAAACCGTTGCACTCACCCCTAAGAAGCACTGTTTTAACTTTCACATCATTGCTCAAATTATGTATAGCCATACACCCAAAAGCCTTAGAAGTTGAGTAATAAAGAGGCATATTTTACTATTTTAGAAGCAGTTGAGTGTGTAGATAAATTTTTAACACATCAATAGACAATCGTAACGTCTCTAGTCAATACCATAGTGTAAAGGCAAATATATTACTGAGGTTATAAGCATAATCATTTAACCCAAGTGAGTTAAGTAGTTTATCATGTTCAAGATAATTAATGATACTTCTACTAATTTGGCTGCATATGGATGGCATCATTATTGTATATGACAGCTAATTAATTAATTAACTCTAAGTATTTCCTGAAATAATGAAATTGAACTTCGGAAGGAGTTTGCTTACAATCTATTACAATGTAATTATCGAATCAACTGCGCTATTTTCAAATGAGAAGGAGGTGTTTTAACGGCCGAGTTTGGATTTGTTAAAGTGAATAACAAAGCCTTCTAGTAACGGTCTAAGGCAGGGATGGCACATAGGATTTTCGTGTGTCATTCCTATTTAGGTAGACATAATCATTCGATTTTAAGATAAATGTGTCAATCGATTGTTAAAAAGTAACCCTTTATAATATGACAATAAAATATTTTAATATAAAAAGAAAACGCCGCATTTAAAAGAAAAAAAAATACAATTTACAATTTTGTATATTGCTTTGTAGCATCAAAGCATCAGCAAGATTAGAAAAATAACTAGATACAGATAATAGTATACAAAAAAACCTACTACTATCTTTTATCATAAACCACAAATGAAACTAAATTAAGCCATGATTCGCTTTTTAAAAAGTACAGCACAAACCTCAAAGTTGAGTAATGTTAAAACTAGTATTTTCGACTAATTCCACTGTTGCTGTAGGCCAGCGAATATGTATTGAGTATGAAACAAAAAATACTAAAATAATCATACATACGTATGATATATACATTGGCAACTATATTATATACTGAATATATAAAAAAAACGATACATATAAAATGAAAATAAAAATATATAGAGAATAATTAAATACAAATTTTTGCTTTATGTTATTTACGATATTTAAATATCAAGCTGATATATTTTTAATTGAAAAATAAAAACATGCAGCTGAATCTTTTTTTTTTGTTAACCTGCTTCTAAGCTGAGATTTTTCATGATTCAATAGAGCAAATGGTCAACAGCAAGATTGCTTGTTTTTAACCGATTTAATATTTTTCCCGTTATAAAAGTTTACATATTAAGATCATAATATTATAGGTTACAGTATTCATAGTTTTGTGAAAATCTCAAAAAATCGCAGGAGCACGATTTTTCGTAATTATAAAAAAAATAAAACTACAATGAATTTTTATTGCATGTGAAAAGTAGCACATTAAGTGTGAAATATACCACCAATTACATTCTAAACAATACTGTTCCCCGATTGGTTCATTCTAACCATATCAGATTATTTATTTAAACATTTGAGCTTACACAACGATAGTGATCATCGGCAGTGATTTTAACAGTTTTAAAAGTAAATTTTAATATCCAACTATTTTTTGATATATTTTATGTTGCATATAGAACTTTTCAGCGTATGCATCTCAAAATTGGATATCCTAAAAAAGATAGGTATAAGTTTGTTTAGGCGTGTTAAGCTGTGCACGCGTTTTTCATCGCTGCTTTAGGACTTTCAGTTTATTCGGCCGCAATGACTAAGCCTAAAATGGATATTTTCTGACATTGATTTGACATTACCATATCGTTAATCTCTCAAAAGCGACGGATCTAAACAAGTTGTTGTTAAGCTGGTTCTGTTAAAACTCATACCATATTATATTTCGCGTTTACATCGAATGTTTTATTTTTTTTGTTATTATTTTATTGTAATATTTATACTAAAAGACCATATAATATTTATACAAAACTGCTGTATTTAAATAAAGATTAACTGAAGAAAATTAGACAGGCGTGATAGAAAGTAACAGAGTACATCGTCATATCTAGTCGTTTAAATTTCTCTTATCACTGATTCGTCATAGCAAACAACTTTTTCGGAACAAATATAATCACGGATTAAATAAAAAAGTAATAAAACACAAGTCGTTTATCAAGAATTTACAAGTCGACTTGCATTATAACATGATAAAAATAATGCTCAGATACGTAAAAATAGCTTGCCTTGCATCCCTTTGTCAGTTATCGATTTCCTAGCATCAATATTACTTACTATAAATGAAAACAACGTAAAGATTTTCACTGCTCCGCGAAGAGGTAGACAATGGACAAAGGGCATTATGCAGCAGTTAAAAGTTTCCAGGCGCCGAGTGATAATAATTGGCAAAAGCTCCGTCGTGGCGCTTCTGTCCGACGACACAGACGCCATTGCTAACTGAAAGAGATACTGTCTGAACTCAAGCATCACGGCTAGAGATCTCGCAAAATAAAGACAAGCGTCTATGAACTCGCTAAAGGACGCCTGACAAAATATATGCCAGAAATTGAATTAATATATTTTAGGTTAAGTGTCATTAACATTCCTATGTTTATTTAAAATTTTTGCATATTAAGATCGACTATTAAATAAAATAAAAAATCAATCTTTATCTTATCAAATATATTGATATTACAAACTGGTGTCGCTGCCAGTGTAAGACGATTTTTTTTACAAAATTTCATTTTTAAAAAATATTTATTACAGCCAATTCACATCAAATATTTATAATGCTGAGTAGACATCACAAAAACCCACGACTTCAACTTCAAATACAAATTGAAGACATTTTAATTTGATATCGACCTGATGTCAAAATAATTAAAACAACGTGTGTTTTTTAAATATGATTTATTAAACAAATAGTTGGTTGTTGAGACTAACGACGTACATATCGAAAAGTATATTATATAATGTCATTTTTACTAATTTTATTGTGCTCGAAAGTGAGTTGGTGAATTTGCTAATTAATTCTTACATTGACTACATTTTCAGAGTAAATTGTAATTATTTAGGCTTCAAAAAAAAACTGCAACATTATATATTTTCAACATTTAAAAATATATTTTTTTAGTAAATTTAGGTTAAACCAATTAGTCGGTGAGTGTTGAAGATATAATATAATAAACATCCACAACCATTTATATAGAATATATCATAATCATAAACGGACATTTTTTTGTACATAATTAACGCTTTCATAAAATATAGTACACCATTGAAAGACTTGTTAATTATTGTAACTGTAAATATAAAAAGATATAACTTATAGCAGATAAAATATATTTCAATTAACCTCGAGTAGTTTTATAAAATATATGATGAATTCTATACATTTAAAATTTGATTTATTTTTATAATCAAATTACTGGTATTTTTGCATTTTAAATACCGATATTCCAGTACTAAAAAAACGATGATTTCAGTCTCAGCAATACTTGTATTGCAATCACTAGTTGCAGGTCGTAGACAATGGTGACATTAAAAAAGACTGAGTACCAGTCGAAAAATTGTTAGCAACATTTCAATATGGATAGAGTAATAAGTTTGGATTACGCATTCCGTGTTGTGTTTTTTGTTGTTTCTCTTCCTTGCCCAACTTTCGTGGAATTTCCAATTCAATCACCTAATGGAAGTAACCGTTTCACAAAGTCTCACGCGTTTGCGGTTGCATTGTGGGATTGGAAAGCTAGACTTGATTCACGCCCACCAAAAAGATTGCCCGCCTTTGGGTGACTTCACAGCTTTAAAAGGATACGAAAATATTCAATCTCTTACATAACCTAATTCTTTTAAATGTGTCTTCATATATACAAATAATATTGCATGTAAAAATATATATGATAAAATTACTAAGCCATATATTTCTAGCAAGTTATACGACCGATAATTTCCAGTATTTTAATAAAAATGAGATATATGTCGGGAATATTCTACTTTCTATACCTATTCTCATCGAAGACAAAAAAAATGTTCAACAACTGAGTAGTATCAGTTCTCATAGAAAAACTTCTGTAGAGATACCTTCATTAAGATGTTATATGTTCTAATTTGGAAGCGGACATAGATCAAAAAAAAAATGCAATTAACTTAGCAATTTCTGATCATTACGTAAAATTGTAAAATAACTAAAAATAAAATGTGTTTTTGATTATCACTGTTGAATCTATCTAATGTAAGTAAATAATTTATAATTAGAATTACAAAAGATTGTATACTCACCCTCATTCTGCGTCCAGTAAAAAAAGATTAACACCGCTATTTATTTTGTAAATTTATAACATAAAAATTATAGCATTTTTTTCTTTATTCTTAAACTTTGCGATGTTTATCAAAGAGGCAAAACACGTTTCACATATTGTAACACGATCAATGGAATAAAATAGTAATCAAATTTAATATCTGAAATATATATCGTTAAATTAGTATAAGAAAATAATTTGTTAGAAGTGAGCCGTGAAAGTTTGCCTCGTATCACGTGTAGTAGTAATAGATCAGCTAGTATCTATTCGGAAACACATCTTCGCGGCGGCAGTTTCAATAAAATAGCGAAATAGTTTCGGTAAACGGCGTAAATACCATCTGAGAAATAACGGTCGATCTGGGACAAGCTTAAGATGCTCCCAGCGTGGTTTATAACGCACCTTTATTCCCGAAATGTGATTACAGGTGGAAATGATGCCATCATTTGTTTCACATAAAGGCGTTTCAATCGCACCAAACGAGTGCTGTATTCTTTTTTATTTGTCTCGAATATAATACATAATTCGTATCTTTTTACAACCGAGAAGCTATCTTTAAATTATATCGCTTCTAGTTATAATATAAAATTGTATTATTTTTGTTATACTAATTAAATATATTAGTCAAACAGGAAGATCGTTTGATATTAGAATTAAAGAGCATCTAGCTTCTACCAAATAGGTGACGAATTTTCTTCATTTGGAAATCACATCAATAAAACTTAGAAATTATGAATTTAAATAAAAAAACCGATAAAATTAAATAAAAACAAAAGACATAAATTTTTGCCTAATTAAAATTTATTAGGTGAGATTTTTTTTCCTCACCGTTACCTCACCCGTTTCATTAACCTATTTACTATTTACATTATATTTTTTATTATTTTGCCAGTAAGCGTTGTAAAGCGGTTTGTAAAATTCTTTTTCAAAATATTTATGGCTGTAGGTTTTGAAAAAATATAAATTTTCCTTCATTACCCATAAATGCATAAATAATGTTTATTTATTACTTTTATTAATGTGACTGTAATATTATAAACTATATTGCCAGAAACCTAAGATTATGTAACCTTCGAATTTATTATATAACAATATTTTTTCTTTGAAGAGATTTCAAATTTTCCACCTATTCATATATTTTTTATCTTTACCTGTAAACTCCTTTTATATGTCTATTACCAATTGCTTATTACACCTAAATAATTTTTCTTTGTTAATAGCATTGTATTAATGTGTTTTTTAATCAGTTGATAATGCTCGCCATAAGTGAAATCTGTCTTGATCATAACAAATAAAAGTGGGATTGGTAAAAACGGGTGTTTTTTTTTAATATGACGTTATCTGTATATTTAATTATGACGACAGTAGTCAACTTAATTTTTTTCGTATGCTCTCCTAGGGCATTTTTCAATTGCTTATTTCCATAAAAGCCAGGTTTTTTTAAAAACATTTTTTAGCAAAACATACATTCAATTAAGCAGCAATTTCACGCACGATTTTGAATACAGTTCTCAATCACGCATATTTACCAGATCATTAAATTACAACGCAATAAAGGTAATTGAATAAAATTTGCCTACGTAAGCCCTTCAATCAAGAGTTTTTTTTTTAATCTAAAGCTTTTATTTCATAAAACGATACTGCTGGTATTTTATATAAATGTTGATTTAAAACTCGTTTTACTGATTAATCCATTATTATGGGCTATTAGTTGTAGATTCGTCATACGGTAATTGCGTGATTAAAATTATCAATTCATTATAATGTTATTATAAATAGTTGATAAATTATAATTTACACGTTCGATAATGCTGAAACTTCCCGTGTAAAACCCGTTAAAACTAAATACCATTTGAGCATAAGCCGTAACATTAAAGGATACATAGTGAGTAGTGGCCATCATTATCGGGTGTTAATTCTTGTAATTTTTATGTTACACAAGAAACACATTCACATGGTTTTTACAAGACAGAAAAAAAACTTTAAAAAGTATCTTTGTCAAATCATTTTTTTACCATTGAGTTAGAGATACTTTAAAAGTAGATTTTTTACCTAAAAAAATCAAAATCTTCTTAATTATACAAACTGAAGATTTAAAATAATTAAAAAAAATAACTGTCATATAATTCGAAGGAGCTATTCTCAAATGTATAAATAACTTAAACAAATTACGAAGGGTCTTCTTATACTCGTTTTTTTTGTATTAAGCTTTTACGGTTGACATAATTTCAATGTAACAATTACGGTTGTGTCCGTTGTTGCTATTGGTGATCTATCAAATACTACACCAAATAGATTTCTGTGAAGTTTTTGTCAAAATTGTAATGAGATTAATATGTATAAAATATAAAATAACTTAAATTATTCCACATATTGTGCTACAAACTGTAACACGTGTTTCACCTCTTTCATAGACATCCTCAGACTTTCTTACATTCACAAATGATTGCTTGAGTACGAATGGTTTTAATTTTACTATTCTGATATATTATTAATAAACAATTTGCGATATAAAAGCGCCTTTTTTGCTATACTGACTTGATGACCAAACCATTTGTTTTCAGTATTCTCCGTTCTCAGGTATAAACACTTTTTTCTTTTGTATTGTCTACTAGCTATGTCAGTAAACTTTTGTACTTTAATACAGCAAAAGTCAAACAAAAACCAAGAAAACTTTGATTCGAGATCACTTGCAACAGTCAAAGAATAACGTGTAAGTTTTACGGATAATTTACGAGGCGCTCGGGAAGGAATCGACAAACCGATCTCAGTGGACTTTCGCCATTTCAAAGTTTGTGTATCATTGGCGACCGAGAGATGCTCGATGAAATATCTAAAGAATAAGGTTTCACCGTATTTCAAATATGACTTTTACACATATACATGTGTTGTTTTGTATTTCCAATAGAACCATTATATCAATATATTAGTTATTTCACTAAAAATTCACTACTCCAAACACAACTCGGCGATTTTAAGCTCCCAAAAAACTTTCCTTTTCTTCATATCATTCCGGAAACGTGATTACCATATTAATGCTTCAAAAACTCTCAAAAGAAAAAGTAAAGTACCAATATTGAATGCAGTTTTCTAGTAAATGGTCTTTCGCTCGTCTTCAAACCACTCTCGAAATTCAGTAAGAGAATAAGCAAATAACAGTTCGTGAAAAAACCTACTACGAACAATTCCTGAGAAAAATAGAGAAGCCGTAATCAGTATTGATGAAGGGTTTATCTTTATACCCCATTTAAAAATTTAAGTTACCATAATCTTTAAAATGACCTGGATACGCAAGAAAACATGTAGAAAATAAGTATAAATACGTGGTCTGTACCAACCTTAAAAATAATATAGCCAGGGAACAGAAAGCCCGCATAGAAAATTACGATGTTGTTATTTCATTATAAACACGATTTTATGATTAGGGATAGCTGGAGCAACCTTTAACTCAATGCGTAAAGTCTAGGACTCACGGCTGTACTCGGTCAGAACCAAGTGCTTCCTGTTCAACGCATGTATCTTGAAAGTGCTGCTTTACGGTTGCGAATCATGGCACATTACGAAAACGCAGAGTAACCGTATAATGTGCTTTGAAAACAGATGCCTGCGGCGAATGCTAGGAGCGAAATGGTCTGACTTTGTCAGGAACACGGAGTTTAGAAAGCGGACTAACCAGCCTCTCGTTAGTCCAAAATAAAGAAGCGGCGGTGGACCTGGCTTGGACACGTGCTAAGGATACCTCAAGAGAGCTTGACGCCTGCCTGTCTCTTCTTCCAACCGGATGGATCCTGGCGTCGTGGAAGGTCACTGATGACCATCCACAGGATGTACTCAGCGGAGTTACGAGACGCTGGGATGATCTGGGAAGCAGCAAGGAGACTGGCTGGAGATAGAGAATCATGGAGGAACTTCGTGGTGACCATATGCTCCGTATAGGGAGCGGATATGGACTAAAAAAAACACAATTTTATGAATCCCGGGATTGAAAAAATTGTCAATCCCGAAATCCCGGGATCACAAAAAGGATCCGGTATTGAATGCTTTAGTAAACACGTGTTTTTCTGAGACTGTCATGTGACATGATTTGATTTGCTATCGTAAAACAGCAGTAGAATGCAAGCGTTGTACAAAATGTATTTGATTTTAATCTTGTGTAATTTCGTACAAGCCGTGATACGGACATTTTCCATTGAGTTAAATGTGGCTACATGTATTCCCAAGTGATACATATTAATATATCTACACAAAAATAAAAATTGTTATTCTTGATTTATAATTATAGCACGGTAAATTCTTTTCTAATGAATTTAGTTAAACGCTATGGGCGAAAATTAGTAACTAAACAACTATTTTAATTGAATTTTACGGTACTTCATAGCGTACACATCAGCGTACACAGAAACGATTCTCTGTTCTTGACACAGCGGTGGGTATGGAAATTTATTGGAAACGAGTAGAATAACATGTCAGAAATGTAACTCCGATTCCCAGACGGGAATCAAACCCACATTTATCACTTGGCAGGTTATTGCGATACCGATTCGCCTCTGGGGGCACCCTCGTTCCCCGTAAGCGAAATAATCCATACAATTGTGGGAGCTTTTCGGTGATGCCGGATCTGTTTTTACTGTTATAAATTTTTCGTCAGCATTTCGCAATACAGTTTTGTTGATTACAAGTCGTTATAACCACCATAATATAAAAAAAATCGTCATTATCAAAGCATTCATTTTTATTAAAAATTTTATTATAAACACCAAGAGTCCAACTAAATGAACGTTAATGATTGGACGTTTGATTGATAATTTTTAATAACAAAGCTAAGTAGCCATTTACAAACTGTAGACTTAGCTCCATAACACCAAAGAAACCAAAGACAAGCGAGTGAGCGAGTATTGAAGTATATTTAATTAGACCTTACGCTGAAAATTATCAAGCATTCGCAAATTCTTTGCGCGTTTTAGATTATCCTGTTTTAATTATTTGTGTACGCTGAAAAAAAATGAGAGACAAGTTTCAACATAAAATTGACTGCTATTAAAGTTGGTGTTAATTTTTTTTTTTTAACTTATTACGTAAATCTGGATTTGAATTAAACCAAATAACAGAAATGATTATTACAGAAATGTTTATTAAATATATACTTGGCGTGGAGCTGAGTTATCCATGTTGTTGACTTCAGATGAGGCGAAATTTCGTAAATTATGTTTTGAATTTATATTGGAAGGCATTGACGTCTGTCATGATTGACCCACTCTCCCACAAACCGTATTCTGAATATGAGGTAAAGAGAGAACAGCGATTAGTTCATTACTAATTCTATTCCTGTTATTCCATCTTTATTTCATTAAAAAAAGAAATTTTAATCTATTGAGATAACGACTTCTTTTAAATAAACTCTTTTAAGGGCCCATATGTTAAATATCACTGACCTATATCTATACCTAAGAAAAAATCCATAAATCGATTGAAAGTTGTATGTACGGCCAATATCAATCAATTTATTAATTTCTGTTCAAACACATAGATATATGTAAAACTCTTTCTTACCTATCCGACCTTAAAAACGAGATGTAACGAGAGCGATTAGCTTACCACTACCCTAGCTTTAATCTTATATTTCTCCTCACTTAAAAAAAGATGTTGAGCTATTGAGTGAGTAACTCTATTATTAGTCAATATTATCTACATTGCTAGCAGACATGGTACAAAAAAGAATGCTTAAATGGGAGGTAGACATTGATATAAACTAAAAAAAATGGTGGTGTTAAACGAACATTTTTCATTATAAATACCTACAGCAACATAAGTAATGATTGTTTATAACCCTGCTCAGTGAACACAAAGAAAACAAGGATCCGAGCTCCTTTTATTCCAGCTTGAACAAAGACTGCCCCTCCTAATTACTCACAATCTGTCACTGTGTCAAAATTGTTTTTGTCAATATAACGACCTAGTATATCGGTTAGCTTTTGACAAGCCTTAAGACGTACCCCTTCTACTGTTATAGTAGGCTTTGCTCCAGGTTAATTTCGCTGACACGCCTGACTAACGATGTGTGAAATTGAATCAATCTCATAGTACTACTATAAATGTAAATAAAAGATTTCTTATATTTAAAGCTTTTGTCTTTTCTATTCAATAACTAATTCGTTGGAAAGAAAAATATTGCGTGTAGCTTTTTAACTTAGAATCATTTATAAAATTACTATGCCGAATAACAACAGAAAAATGTGCTTTATCTTATAAACACATAAATATATTTCTTTTCAACCAAGAATTGCCAGTTTTTCACAAAAAGTGACAAATGAAAAATTGTTATAAATAATATTAGTATACCATAAAAATATTTAACGATTTTTAATTGTTTTCAATTAAATATTGAGCCAAGAAATAGTGTTTACATTGATAATTACCATCAGAAAATAAGGAAGCAAGATTAATCCCGTCTATTTTGGTTGCCTTGCTGAAAAGACCTTACTTTATGAAAGCGTCGAAGATAAAACAAAGTTCTCTTTACTTAATTTTAAAACTTCTTGAAATTGCCACGAAGAAATCATATTTTATCGTAGGCTTATTAGTTTTTTTTTATCTCGTAAAGCACTGAAAGCTTTCATTTATTCGCTTTGATATTTATGCATGTAGGAAATGGTACAGCTGGAATCTTCCAGACTTTTACGAATCAACTTTTTGGAAACTCAACCATCATAATAAAAATATTATTTAAAGATTTCATACTTTACAGAATCCTATTCTTACTTACTGCCTGAGTTATGATTTATCTTTATTGGAAATCACTTCCAATAAAAATAGATGTTTTTTATCAGAACGCTTCTTTAACGATCATTAAAATTGAGCATACTTTGAACTGTTATTTATTATATTATGATTTTATATGGATTTCATCTAAATGATCTCATTATAATTTAATTGGTAGATGTTCATTAAAATAAAGCAAGTTTATTATTCAGCACTATCATAAGAACTATAATAAACCATTTTTTCTTACCCATATTTGAGAAGCACAAAAGAAAATTGACTCATCATACATTTTGATATTTGGATTCTCCTATAACTATTTCATAAATAGAAAAATATTTCCACTTATATCAAGTGTTATACTGGCCCAGTAACCGATGTTTATTGAATATCTTTTCGAAGTTTAGTAATTTGTGTATGATTGTCAGACTTAGTAGATCTCTCAAAACCGTGCAATTAGTAAGAATGATAACTAAAAATCTTTAATTTATACAGTTTTTGTTTTTTATTTATTATTTGCAATTAGACGAACATGTCTTATTTAAAATTGAATTTCCCCAAAAGTTTGTCTTTTAAGCCCATTATTTATACTAACCTTGAACATCTAGCACATGGCATCATTTTAATCTTACAATGTTTGATTTGAATTCCAATCAATTAACGTCCGAGTGACAGGAAATTCTTAAGGTAACATATTTTTCACTAAAGAGTAAATATGGTCCAAGAAGAAGAAAACGCTATTTTTTATTATGATATGTTGATAATAAAAACAAAATTAATTATGATTATTTCTTGTAATTAAGTGACTCTAATTGGATTTAAGATATATCAATATTGGTATATTATTTCTGAAATTGTATCTGCTTACATTGAACTTAATCATTCAATCAATTCTAAGGAATTAAATCACGCTGCTGTGTGGACAAAAAATTAAGCTCTCGAATTCTGAATTGAAATATATGTAATGCAAATCCGGTGGCAGATGATGACTCAAATTGAGTATCACATTTTATGTAGCCAATTTGTCAGTCTATCGTCTTAAATTGCAGTGTTTACGGTTTCGAATCCTTGTACGGAATACACATAACATATATTGTTTTTTTTTTAAGTCAAGGTATTAGATATTCCCTCTCACCTATCCAATATTTAAACGATGCATGGCAATAGTGAAACATTAATTACAAGTTTTGTCTAATCCACATTAATATATTTTAACTCTATGTGAACAACAGAGCTTGAGTGACTAAATAATATTCAGTTTTCGTAAAACAAATTCTGATCCATTAGCTCACACGTTTCACATTGGAAATGAAGATAATCTAAACAAAGTTTTGTCTTATGAAAATTTAAAATTCGGTACTTTCCTTTTATAAACATGGATAAATTATTTAAATTTTATTAAAAAAACATTACCTTTCCTTACCTAAAATCATTACAATTTTATTTGAAAAACTTAGCATAACCTTACTTCTCTTATGGTTTATGTCAGAATGAATAAGTTCAATGTTTAAATTTGATTCAGGCAAAAAAACAGTGGAGAAAATAATTAAATTTTATATATGAAAATGTTTTTTAATGTAATCAAAAAGATGTTTTCATTAAACAGAAAAAGACCTACAATTCCAATAATTGTTTGATTTTATCTATAAACACAATACTTTTTCATTTAACTTTCTTTTGAGAAGAGTAAATTGATCACGCTGAAGAAGATTTCGTTGCAGTCTTGATTATGTCCAACGTGGTAAAACTTTTTCTTTTTTCTTTGCAAGTAAACACGCTACACAGATTGAATAAATATCGACTGTTCTCGGTTCAGTCAATGATGACACTAGATTTAAAGCTGTAGTTCTTGATTCCAATAAAAAATACTTTAGATTATCCTCAGTTTTTTTTTATAAAGATGGCATCAAGGATAGCCTGACTTTTCGAAAATAATGTTAACTAAAAAAGCACCTCATAAGGTAAAACCTACTATTATTGCCCACTTGCAGAAAAAATCTAGTTTTATAAGATATGAAACTAATATTTCTACTCGTTGACTTAATAAGGAAGTTCATTAAATATTCCTCCGTTTGTATAGCAGAGAACTTTCATTTAAAGCATTGTCAAATAATCTAAAATCTGATTTTAAACTTACTGTTGAAGCGTTTCCGTGAAAAAAGTGAGATTTGTTGTAAAAATCACAAGGATTTGACTTCCGTGTAAAGGTAAATTTAACGTTTATATTTTCATTAAATGAATTGAAAATTGATTTGAGTAGTTTGTCTGTAATGTATTATATTTATAAATTATTCACTAACTGAATTGGATATATTTAAAAAAAAAATTATAATGGTGGTGGCTAATAATTAATTCCATTTTTTTGCAGAATTTCTATTATTGGCCTGACTGGATAATAATACAATATGTGACTTATAAGTAAAATGTTCAATTTTATTTCGAAAAAAGTATTTTGGGAGTACTATTAATCACCTATATATTTATCAGTTTTTTCGACAATCCTATATAAATGTTGGCCACTTGGCCAATAATTGTAATTTTGATGGCCAATAATTAAAACTTCTTTCACGCAATAGAGTAAACATCATCAAAAGGAAACACTACAGTTATGTTTATCTTTTCAGCCAGCGGAACAGTTTTTGATCCTCTTATTGTGTTTGAATGTACATTAGTAATGGAAAAACATTTTTTTTTAATAATCAAGTGATTATTGATTAAATAAAGACTGAATCAAAGATGAAACAAATTGAAGCGAAAAAGCAAAAAGCAATTGTAAGGAAACCAATATATCTGCATTATCATTAAATATAGAAAAAAATATTAGTAATGACGAAACATTTTTTTTTTAATAATTGATAGAACATTGATTATAAAATTTCTGAACCATATGACACCAGTTATTCAGACTCATCATAAGATGAATTGATTAAGCACATTAATGAAAATTACGAACTTGCATTATAAAATTTTGATAACAGTTTTTTTAACATAGGTATTTCCGATTTTGAAATTTATGTCCATTCAGCTCGATTTAATGAAAACATATGATTTTTATATTAAAATGACATTAAGGTTGCATTTATCACTTAATTTTACACTTAATATTG
This sequence comes from Himalopsyche tibetana, assembly GCA_030503985.1. Taxonomy (NCBI): domain Eukaryota; kingdom Metazoa; phylum Arthropoda; class Insecta; order Trichoptera; family Rhyacophilidae; genus Himalopsyche; species Himalopsyche tibetana. The sequence continues at coordinate 6,272,994 of JAPJYX010000015.1, forward strand.
ATGAGGGAACACAACTTTACATCATTAGTTATTATTTTATTTTATAACTGCAATTTTTGGTATGGCCAATAATTGTATCTTTTGGTGGCCGATAATTTTTGGTTTATTTTTTTTCAAGTGCAAAATATATTTTTTTACATATTTCGATAATTGATTATCATCAATAAATAAGCAATTTAACATATGATATTTTTTTATTTCACCTTTTTAATGATACGTGTCTACAAATCAAGAACATAGTTGAAAAAATCCTTAAGTGGCCAATAATTGTATGTTTTGCCCTAATAGAAATTCAAAGTAAACATTCAAGTTTTTATATTGCCATATAAATTAAAATACAATAATTAGATCCACTAGAGATATATTCATATACAAAATAGTCACACTTACAGATTCAGCGCAGACCCGCTTGATCGGAAGAGAAACCCCTGACCAACTAGACTAAATCAGGCACAATAATGTTTATAATGGTATACATAACAAATTCTTCGTAAAATCGAAATGAAAAAGGAATCCGAAATTCAAAAGCAGGCATGAATATTTTTCCGTTTACTGACGGAAATTGTAAAAAAATATATGTATACATTATTTCCTTCATCACTTGAATGCGAAAAAATGAAAATAAATAAACTCCCTCAGCTCATTTTTCGATTAAATAAGCTATACGCATCGACATAAATAACACAAAAAATCGTCAAGAATGTAAAAAAATAAATCGTAGGGAATATAAAAAAAAACTCATCCTTACATTGCTTGAACGAAGGGGGAGTAAATGCACAGTCAGCGAAAATGTTTTGTCAATTTTATTCGTAAGTAATAAATATTTCTGTCGGGGGGTTTGGGTGATTTCCGAATATTTGTCATGTGCCTTTTTATAATGTTATTTTGATTTTCTATTATTTGGTATTTTTATCTGTCTTTTTATTTATTGTAGTCTCTACCATGACGTCAAAAGCACAAATGCGCTAGATTGCCAATTTGATGTAAGTGCATGTATAGGCTAGAAATCAATTGAATTATATTTTACAACAGACATAGAAGCATTACTTGATTTATAAAACTATGTTGTTTACTTATGTGTCTCTGTTGAAATGAAATTTCGTGGACTTCTTCCTAAGTTTAAAGTAATACGAAGAGTATAATCATTAAAATATTAGAATCTACATCAATTTTATATTGTGTTTAATTTTGGTTTAAGTTTTAAAAAAACCGACTACATATTGAGAGATTACGCCATCCATTTTAACGTTTTCTAATCAATATATTAATTAAACGTAAAACGTGTTAAACGTAACAGGTACCGATTTTTATAAAAAATACTACTCATTAAAAAAAATGTACTTATTTTTTAAAAGGTGCCTTCCCACTAGGACTTGTCGGTTTGCAAAAACCTGATTTTCAGTTAAATTTGCTACTTCAAAACGCCGTTTTTTTCGTTTTGGTAGACCGATTTCGATTGATTTATGATTGTTTAATTATTAAAACCTTAATATTTTGACCTAAATTTGCCATGGTAACAAATAAATATGTAGTTTTATAGTGAGTATACATACATCAATTATGTCCAGAAAAACATTGTATTTAGGTTAATTTGAAGATATTTTTGCTGTGCGTGTTGTGTTTTTAACAACATATTTCCTGACGAGGAATAACGAATATTATTGTACTTTCGATGGTTTCGGCGGTAACTTTGTGAAAGTTCATTTTAATAGAAAATTTAAATTAACTTTGATTATTCCACGTTTTGTGTTACTAACTGTGACAATTCCTCTTCCTTGCTGTGACCCCGCGTGACCTTGCGTGACCTCCTTGCTTCCCTTAAAAGGAAAAAAACCCAAACTCCATTTTGTAACTTCATAATTCTAAAATGTTAGAATCAATATTGCTTCATTACTTAAGCAAAATTTGCCATATTAAGTCTGAAGATGCCTCTGAAAGAGGCGAAACACGTGTCACAGTTAGTAACACAATACGTGAAATTGAAATATGTACTTGGAATAGTATTCAAGTGTACTAAATAAACGAAACTTAAAGTTTTTTTTATTTACTTTAAAAAACCGATTTAAATCGAGTTTCAGGAAATATTTTAATCCAAAAACCGGTTGGTTTTCGTTAAAACCCTATTTCACCGAAAATAATTGTCGTGAATTTCTTAAAAAGGGTTTTTTTAAAAACAATATTCCATAATGATTTCTTTGCTATCGTTATTGAAAAAAACTGACTGATAAATTTTATTATTAACACACAGTCTATTTCAAATCAATAGTAATAAATATTTCTAAAAAAAAAACTGTGCTGTATTTCGAGAGGGGAAAATGGAGCGAGATTTTATACATCGGTAATTTATCATTGTCGTCGGAGGCTATCAATCGACAAACTAATGAAATATTTCTCTAAATACCTTTATTTCAACGAATCGTTTTTAAATCGACAAGTGAAATTTCTTAGAGAATTTGAACGAAGATTCCTTTCTAGCACTGAAAAAATATTTTTTGTATACCTAGTACCTAATCAAAAAATATTTTTACTTCAAAAGTTTCAGCTAAAATGGCCTATGCCAACCAATTCATTTTTTGGATAATTTAATTTTATTATAATTAAACGTTAACATTGATTCTAAATCATTCGCATCATAAAGTTTTTTTTGATTCACAAATTTCTTTTTCTAGGTTAATCAACTTATTCATTGACTTTTTTTTCATGTCCGCTCCCAATGTGAAGCATATGGGCTCCTAATGGAGGTATCTCGACAGAAGTTTTTTCTACGAGAACTGTTTGTTACTCAGTAGCTCAACCTCACTTTTTTGTGAGGTTGTGGGAAAGAAGGATAAGGCTAGAACAGCGCTAGTGGTTAACTTATCGCTATTGCTACGCCCAGTTATTAAAGGATCAGAAGGATGGGAGGAGAGGAAATAATGTGGATTTACATCACAAACACCCAGACTTCGATCGCAGCTTTGAATTGAATAAATCTCAAATTTACTGTGATCTGACAGGGAATCCAACCCAGACCTGCGTGATCGGTAGCTCCTTACCAACTGGGCTATAGCAAGCGACATACTAATGCAATATTTACTACATATTTATAATATTATATCGAAATTTGCTCCATTCTAACAATGGCACAGTGATAAAATCAGTTTCTGATGTTTTGTGGTAAGAGTGATACACAAGCAATCAGGTGGATCTGGATTCAATCACCGGTAAGGTACCTGCTCATTCAAAATTGGTAAACTGTTTAACCATGCCCTATTTATTTTTTAGCAAATCTGACAAATTCCCCACTCTTATATCCTATATATAATATAAGTAAATATAATTATAAATTTATCCAGCAAACAAAATAAATATATTTCTTGAAATTCCACAAAATTGAAATTTGTAAGCATTCCCATGGGTTAATCCATTTCGCCAGCATTAGTGATACATTTATTTACTAAGCGTCAGTTCAAGTTCATTATTACACTTGAACGCCTGAAGATTCCAAAAGGCGAAACCCCGGTCGTAAGTGACAAGTGACTTGTATGAATGTACACAATTTGAACAATTCAAATTGAATAACAATATGATAAATTTGTGTTCTGTAAAAATAAGAGAATCAATCATAATGTAATTTTTGTAAGTGTTTTATATATTTCTTTTAATTATCTATGGAAAATAATTATAAACATACGTTACTTTTAATGTGTTCACTGTCAATACTTTGTAGACATACATTACATTTAATAAATAAAAAAACACTTTTGTACTAATTCTAAATTATTTAAAATGTGAACAACTGGTTTCACTTACGATGAACATTTTCAACTGAGAAATACTAGTCTTCACATTAAAGAAATGTGTAATAATTCCAAAAGAGTTTTTTGTTTTTAAGTATCAATATTAAAACAAATATATAACAAAGCTCAGAAAAAATGTCAGTTTCGTCGATACTACACAATATTATTTGTGAGGTTAATATATAAAACACGACGTTACTACAAAGTTACTTCGATGTATGAACTTATAATTATAATGTAGAAAAAAGTTTAATTTTAAGAAAGGCAGACTTTTCCCAAAGCGTGTTATCTCATTCTCTTTCCGCATATACCCAAACGTACTTGCTGTCAGTTTTAATTACGTCCATAATACGATCATGACAAATTTAATATGACGTAAAGCAGTGGAAGATTTTCTCGAGTGGAAGTAACAAACAAAAGCTGTCAGATATGTAAAGATTTGCAAGTCTGAATATGAAAAAAGCTCTCCGAGTGGAAAATTACGGAAAGTCAGCAAATATTATATTGATTCTGTGGTGAGGCACATACACACAAAAACATACCCTCTGCGGGGACTCACAGCCGTCTTATTGTGCGTCGGCCATTCAATCCGAAGGCTTTGCATCGCTGGTAATATTGTTGGATAGTCGGCGGAGGAGAAAAATAAATATCGAACCTGAGTACGGCTCAACAAGGTGAGGTGACGTCGGTAAGATTTTGAGAGACATGAGCCCTGCGTGCAGTATTCAATTTTTAACGTTTTCGTATTTTTTTACGGTGTCTACGCCATGTATTGAACTGATTTTATGGAAACCGCTTTTTATTTAGTTTCTCAAATTCCCTTTCACTAAGAAAAAAAAAAAAAATCTAATTTTTATTTTAGGATCAGATGGCTAGAAATAAAATTCAAACTAGTAAAATATTATATTAAACACAATTCAATGATTATTACGGAGATAAGAGAGCGGTCAAACTAGCCTCTTATTACGTCTAAAACAAAAAATCGTTGATGGACCTGGCTTGGACATGTGCTGCGGATGCCTCAAGAGAGTTTGAACCCTGCCTGTCCCTTCAATACCAACCGGATGGATCCCGACGTCGTAGAAGGCCACTGATGACTATCTACAGGATGTACTTAGCAGATAAACATAACTCTGGGATGATCTGGGAGAAATCAAAGAGACTGGCGGGGAATAAGGAATATTAGAGGAACCATTTGTTGAACATATGCTTCCTATAGGAAGCGGATATGGGAAGAATGATAATTAAAAACAAAATCGAATTTATTGCATAACTAAGTTTAAATATACATTATTATGATTTTAATATTAGTGCAGGCACGCACAGCTTTTGTCTTCTAGCGGCACGCATAAAAAAATATGGTTTTGGACCGAAAAATTAAATCTAAAGTACGCTCAATCCTCTTTTACTGGGGATACGTTTCACGTGAAACATCTGTGCAAAAAAACTGTGTAACAAAGGTTTATTAAATATGTATATAATAGATAAATGAAAGAAAATTTCACTACATTAATTTCATCGTGCTATTTCAAAACTGTGAAAAAAGACAATCAGGTGTACTAATTTACGTTTACTTTTTATTGTTAAATATTGAATTATACATGTTGAATTCATAATTCAAAAGTAAATGCGACTTTTGCCATTGTAAATTTTAGGCAATATAATTCATTAGAATATGTATTAATATTTGAAGTATTAAGAATCCGAATATATTTTTTTATCGGTTAGCCTATTTGTATAAACGAGTTTATTGTGCTTCGTCAATGAAAAAGCTTTTTTTACATTCGTTTAATTCAATGACTTACTTAAAAAAATATATACTTTATTTTTATTTGAATATGAAACACTCGAGGGCTACAAAAACATCAAACGGTTGTTTATTTCTCCCTTCGTATGACAAATAAACTTTTACCACTTCAAAAACTCTCAGACGATAAGCTAGTAAAATCTACATCAACACTATATTTCAATAATTTATGGATTAAAAATAATATCTTTTTGATAAGTAAATTATTTTTGTACAAGTATTATATTATTCAACAGACAATCTAAGTTAATATAAAATATACATACGTCACGCTATTATTAAAAAGCAATGTTAAAAATAAAAGTCATCAATGTCATTAAGACCTTCACAATACATTTACAAAACGTATCAGCTAATCTGATGATATGAAACAAAAAAAATGTACCTCACTAAAAAATGAATAATATTTTGTGAGAAATCTTGTTTGGTTTATTATTATAATGCAAAGATTAAATTATTCGGTAAATATTAAAATTATATTTCAGTTCCCAATAATAAAACAATATACTAGGAAATCCGTTATTTTTAACGTTTTTTCAGTCACGCATTTTGTCCCGTAAATGACCATAGAGATAAAACGAACATAGATCCAGAGACAACAAGTGCCATAATAAATCATGCCATAAAACAGATATTACTGACGCAATGTCTGTCAGTGAAACAAGATGACCCATTACTACCAATCCCGGGCTTGTGCAACCACAATGACTAGTAAAACTAAGCTCTGCCTCGGACCTATAGACCTTTTATCGGACATCTTCTATAAAATATATGGGTTTGTCATTTATTTCACTAGCTTTTTGCTATCTTATCTTCCCATATATATTTCAATTTAGGGCCAGTTGGGCAGAATCAGGGTTCTCAAATATAATATTCATATTAGTTGAGAAAATATACGATTTTTAAATCCATGTCCGCTCCCAATGTGGAGGAAATGGCTTCTTAATGAAAGTACATTAACGGGAGTTTTTCTAATAGAACTTCTTATTACTCAGTTGCTCAAACTTTACGTTTCTCAAAATTTATTTTTTATTATTCCAAAATATTCATGAACCGTTTTCCTAATAAATAAGGAACAAAAAAGTTATTTGTCAAAAATTTGAAAAATGCCGTTTAATATCAGTTTTGATAGTCCATAATAAAATCTATTAAGATTTCTTCTTGTAAAAATCAAATCGTAAAGTTGACACATTCAAGCGAAGCGTGATTTTTCCAACACTCAAATCATCATCCCCCAAGCTTTGTACTTGTGTGACAAATCACTTTTTGAATGTTTGCTCCTCAAATGTAGAAAATTATCGATGATTTCGAGATATTAAACAAAATTACTAATATTTTTTTTTCTTAATCTCAATAATCTAAAAATCAGAGTTGTGGAGTCGGACTGCTTAAACTGGAGCCGGGTTCTAAAAACACTTATAACTTCACGACCTTTTTAAATAAAAATATGTATTCAAATTGACAAGGTCAAAAGTGGCGCTATTGCATGTTACTGTTATGGATATATTTTTACTAAAACACTTTATTATTATAAAAATAAAAATAATAAAACATTTTTAGTACTTTTTCCACATAAAATTTATTAGATCAGGACCGGTTTCGCTCATCGCGAGCATTATCAACTGATAAGAAAAATATATAAACAGTGATATTTATACAAATTTAAATTGAAATAAAAAGGTGTAAGCAACTATTAACAATTTAAAGGATTAGCAAATTACATTATAATTACACAAAATTAAAATGCTTAACACCCATAACAATTAAAAAATCGTCATCAAAGAATAATAAATCTAAGTGGCAAACGATATCAATAATAAACACAATTAAAATTTGGGAAATTTTTACACAAAGTGAAACACTACATTACTAAAGTAAATATCCTAATGATGATTTGGTGTTTTTCCCGTTTCCAAGCAATGATGTACTTCAACAAAATCAGCAGTAATGAAGATTCTGAAAAAGACATTTTTAAAAACCATATCAATTCTTACAAAAGATATACTGTATAAGAATACTTTATTATTATTTAAATGTTGTTTCAACTTTATTCTATAACATAGTTCATACACTTTATAATAAATCACTTAAATCTTATAAAATAAAAATAATATCGATGTGAGTATTGAGGAGTTTCTACTAAGCTGTTCGGCCTTTCGATTTAAACTGAAGAGAAGGAAATTGAATATTGGTTTAGTCCGTTGAAAGGTTTATTGTTACAAGTTATGTCATATAGAATTAACATAGCTCAGAAGTTGATGTTGTGTATACATATCATTACTTAGCCTAAAAAAATATTAAAGTCATGCTATAAGCTAAGGTTGGAATCTAAGTCGTCCTATTTATTATCGACTCCACAGCCCTGCTAAAAATGTCGAGAATTTACAATTTCTAAATATTGATTTTTTAATTCTATGTCTGTTAGCAATGTGTAGTAGCATACGATATTTTAAAATATCCACCGTCATCAGTAAAACTTAATTAACTTATAATTACAAGACAATTAAGTTACGTTGGTTAAATACAGTATCGTGTAATAAATCAAATGACTTTTCAGTCACATTACTCCGATCATAAACTGATTTCCAGAGAACAAAGCAAGTGGCAGCCAAGTTTATAAAAAACCAAAATTATTGCATTTCTTTGAAAATCAATTTGCTCATAGAACAGCAGTAAAGTTCTTAAGGTTGCGGTAAAATCATGGGAACCCTCTACGATGCTACAAAGTTTGAACATAGTTTAAAATATCTAGTAGAGCCACAAAATGCATATCTACATTCTTGCAAAAAATGAAAGTAGTGCAGTGAAACATACCGTAAATTTTGTTACAGTTCATTATGTTGAATGAATTCCATATATAATGTGAGTTTGGCTTTTAAAAATAATATGTTCCGCAATAGGCAGCGGTGCATTAAAATTTGAAATGTCTCAAATTTGTTTTAAATTTTTTAACACTTTTTCCTTGAAGCGGTAAGCCGTAAGTGACTAAAAGTGGAAATATTAACGCCATTATAAATATTGTTTAAATACTAGATACGCATCAAACAACATTACAGTTTATAGACATTGAAAAAACTTTTATTTTTTAACTCTTAATAGTTGCACACAAAATATGCAAAGACTTATAAGACAACAAAGTATTTTTACATCATTACTACGAACTGTTAATTTTTTTATATGAAAAGATTGATAGATAATTATTCTAGCAATTAATATTGATTATTGAATGGAATTTGATTGTATATTTTCACAGATAATGAATTATCAATCTTAATTTTTTCAAAACTCTCAAAGATTTAGTAGAAAATATTGGTTCACCAAGAAAGAATATTTTACTTTGTATTTGTATTCTGATGATGCACTCAATTTACATTAAATGTATTGAAAAAATGTGATTTAATTTCTTATAAAATATTGTCATTAGATTGTTTTGGGAACAACACTTTCCTATGATAATTAAAACGGCACGTGTTAGTTTATATTCCTAAAGCAATCACTAAAATTTCATTGAAAGCAAATTTACGTGATTAAATAATATATACTACTTTGTGTTACGATAAGTACAAAGCAATGATAATTTGAAATGCTTAACAACGTACACAAATGAGTCAAAGTAAATTATAGCCATGGTGTTTTGAAATATAATCACTGACGTAGAATCAATGATTAACGTTACATATTTTCTATTCAATATTTTAAGTGTAATAATAGTGTTTCTTAATTAAAATTATAGAATATTGTAACAGTTACTTATAATTGGTCAAAACATGTGATACACAATGTTTTTGGATGTATAAATGTATATTATTAAAAAAAAAACTTTAGAATATCAATATGGAACTAAGCCATCGTAATGGATATTATAAAACCATATTGAATTAAATAAACACAAATCCAGAACAAACAGATATGTCATATAAAGTGTTTTTATCAAACATGAACAATACAACTAAGTAAAAAGTGCTATTTACTGACGTGCAATGTATCTTATATTTCAAACACTGCGAGTATGAGAAAGATATGACGACAAAGTATATCATAGAGTAGTTTTACAAAAGAATTTCCCGCCATGAATTGTACCGACCAGACTGCCTTGGAAGTTTTTTTGTGTCTAGCAATTTCTCTGTTATTTGTATTTGCTGTATAAAAAAACTCTACTTAGGTATAACATCATTTTTGTATTACTGTACAAAATAACAAAAATACCATTAGATGTTTTAGTGGCTTAGTTCCGTAGTGCTAAAACTAGAAATTGATAGCTTTCAAATATGGCTGACCAAAGTGTTGATACATCTAAACTAAGTTATAAAAAAGTGATAATTATTATTTGTCTGATCTTTTCATTGTACCAAATAGTCATTTATCTCAATTCAATTAAAATTCATTGCAACGTTTACATAAACATAAAATATTATTTCTAGTTAAATTTATATGAAACTGAGAGAAAACTCTTTGTTTATATTGATTTCCATAAGCAAAAAATTGCCTACCAAAAAAAGCTAGTAATTTGTAGAATGATATAAATATGTAGAGTGATTGTAATGATATAAATATGTATTACAACATGTAACTTGACCAGCTTGTGCTAATTTTGACAGCATATCTTGAAATAATGTATTTTAAACGCACTCTTTTGATTGATTTAATAAACATTAAAAGATCTTATATAACAGTAAACTTAGCCACACTTATGACATTAAAATTACACCAATGGTAAGAACGAAACATTAAAATGAAGCTTAGTACTAGAGACCACCATTAATTAGTGACTTGATCTTTGGTCCCAAGCTATTACACATGAGCTGGAGCCGGCCATTCAAAGACTTAGGACTTTTACTCCCAATAAAGAGCATATGGCCTCTTAATGGAGGTATCTTCGCTGAAGTTTTTCAATGGTAACTGATTGTTACTCAGTTGCTCAGCCTCTTTTTTATCGACGAGAGTAGGGATATATATCAAAACTAAATGTCTTATTTTTTTAATTTGCCACAGCATTCCAACAATAATATTTTTTTTCTTGCCTTCAATGTTTTCAAAAGGTTGATCCAGCCTGTTATTTGTAAAGATTAGTGACCTATGTTCTAGATATTTTTAAAATAAGAAAAGCCTCACAGACAAATATATCTAGTAACACAATGATACTTTTAAATGTTTTATATTCAAAATGAATATCCTCAAATTTAATTCTGAATCCGTCGAAAATATTATCTCAGACATATTTAATATCCCTGAAACAAGGGACTCTGTGTGTGTTTTTGATATTATTTTGTATTTTGTTTCAACATTTCCCTTTGTAGATAACAGGCTCGGTTTTCCGGCAGCGCGTGGCGGAGGCACAACTTCCACTTTTTGCGGTTCACATGTTGTTTGCCTATTCATTTCGTTATTACATTCATAGCTTTGTGGAACTTTCTCATCAATATGCGAAACTTTAACTCTCAAGCGACGGTACGATTATCACAAAAGCCAATAATCTTTATGACACTGCGGGGGAAATCGTTTTATCATGCGTGTCTGTTGTATGTGTTTTCCTGCAATTTACGTCTGAAATACTCAAAGTTCAATTCAAATTACGTACATTGAGTATATGTAATTTTTTTTTTATTAGCAATGATGATTTACAAGGTTCCCAAAAAACGTAATACCTATATTTAGTCGATTCTGACAAAAACTAGAAATGGGGAAGGGATTTTACAAATACAAATACAAAAATAAAACAAATTATAAAAAAATTGAGAAGACATTTAAAAAAACGCAGACTATACATACAATTTTGAATAGTTTTTAAATCGGAGTCGGACCACTTGTTAATCCCGGAGTTAGAGTATACTATTTGAAAATACTGGAGTCGGGGTCCCGCCTTTTTTTCACGACTCCAAAGCTCGTATTTTTACTTTCTTCAAAAAGAAATAAGAAAAAGTCTTTCGTAGAGAAACTTTCGTTGATGTAACTTTCATTTACAGTGCATTAGCTTACATAGTTAGTGAAAATATTTATAGTAAAAAAAAAAAATTTATTCATATTTATTTCACTCCCCGACAGAGTGATTTAAAGTGAATTATGGTGTGCTTCAATGTGACCTACTTTGTAGGCAGTTTTGGTATATTATAATATTCCGCTAACTATTATGTTATATGTATATTGAAATTTGATAATAATATAAATAATGAGAGTAATATTGCTCGTTCAATCAGCCATTTTATGACTTGTTTACAAGGTTAATTGTAATGATATTGTACAACTTCTTAGAGCAGCGTCTCGATGTAAAGATGTTATATTAATAATAGCACACTTGCCCAACTTCGCTCTCTCATTATTTTTATTCGCACTAAAACCCATCGACCGTAATTCCAATAAATTTCATGTCCAACTACAACAATAAAACGAAAATTGCTATACAGAGCCAATACACGCGGGACGGGATGTTCGCAAAAGTTATCAAATTAAATTAAAAGCCTGTTCATACACGGCGCAAAGTCTATGTCACTGGGTCATAGACGTACGAGGGTTATCGCTTTCAAAGGCCCTTCGTGTAAAATATGCTCGTTTCAACGCAGACTGTGTTAACCGTAATGCAATAAGCGGACACGTGAAAAGAGAACTCGATTTAGAAAATAATTATTTAAATTTATATGTAATATGAGGAGCAAACATTCAAAAAGTGTTTTGTCACACAAATACAAAGCTTGGAAAATGATGATTTAAGTGTTGCAAAAGTGACGGTTTGTATGAATGTGTCAACTTTATGATTTCATTTTAATATGAAAAAAAACCTTTTTGAACACTAATTTTGATTTCCATTCATAGATTTTATTATGGGCTATCAGAATTGATATAAAACGCCATTTTTCAAAATTTGTGACAAAACACTTTTTGAATGTTTGCTCCTCATATATGTTTTTAAACCAGGAATATTTATAAAGCACCTAAAAATAACTAAAACTGATATTATTGTCTAGTTGGTTAGAGCTTGAGTGTATCGATCAAACGGATTTGGGTTCAATTCACTGTACGGTCATTGAGATAACATTGATGTTTGTGATATCAATTATATTCGAGTCAATCTCGTATGATCTTTCAACTTCAAAGCATTTGGCGTATTAGTATTGGCTATAAAGCCAAATTAAAAACAGTCTGCAGCAAAGTATTCAATTTTGTGCTATTTGATTGCGGCGTTCGCGAGTTCAATTCCCAGTATGAACACTTTTATATTTTTTCTTTCCATCGAATAATAAATTTAGGCGATACTTTGTGAAAGTTAATTTTTATAAAAAAATAAAAAAAAAAGTAAATAAACTTGACGATAGTTCATCCAAAGAAGCTTATTTAAAAAAGTGATGCATGTTTTAATTTTTTTAAACAACCTGTTGAACGGCAAAGTTATATTACCTAAATTTACTTTTAACCTTAAGGTTTTTAAAACCAAATGATAGCGAGAGCGATTTACTCATTGTTAGTTCTCCCTTAGCCACATTCTTCTATCTATATTCTCTCCGAAAAAATAGAGATTATGAGAATGAATAACAAGCAGTTCTCGTATAAAAACTTCTGTTGAGATATTCCCGTTGAAAGCATCACAAATCGAAATATATACATTTCTTAAAAATACCTCAAATACAAATTTCGCGTCCATAATGCAATGGTTAATGTAATTTATTCTCACGGACTCAATTTCCGGTGTGAACAGCATTTTTTATTTATATTTTAAAACATGGATGTTTTTTGCTGTCTGAAAATTCCCTCACCTATCTAATCCAAATGAAAGAGTCTAGCGAGAGCGATTAACTCACCACTAGTCCCATCTTAGCCTTCTTCTTTCAATTCCCAAATATACCCCGAACATCAATTTTTTGATTTTTCTATAGAACTAGGCCAGACTAGAAATTATACATTTTAAAAAATATAACATTTCGTATGATACGTTTTTATACATCACTCCTTGCTTGTTACATATAATAAATCTTAATAGAAGATAGCAATTTTATTGTCTACAGTTAGCAGCACTGCACTGGTCAGTCTGTTCGGTACAACCGACCCATGTTCGTAAGTGAAGCCAATTATCGGACAGAGTCCCGCCTAACGGATAACGGCCCGCTAACGGATAACGGATAACGGCTAGCTAACGGGCAAACGAAATGCCGGACTGAAGGCTCGCCTGATAAGCTGGAATGCGAAGGGTTGTGTGATAATTGATGATACGTTATTGATTTTTAATTGCTGTAATTATTTACTAGTATTTTGGAGAATTCCTTAAACGCGCTTGGAATATTCGTACAGCAATCATTCATTTGTCAACTTTCATAAATGAATAATTATTATATCATCTACATAAAAGAAGAAGTAATAAGGTACATTTTTTACCCAAACAAACTATTTGACGTCTTATTTAAATTTTTCAAAATAAAAAATCTAATATACCTAAAAATGAATCAACAGCATTTTATTTTTTTAAATTCATTTAAACCCCCAAATTCGGTATTTTTTTACACGATTATAAATTTAAACTATTCAAATAAAAAAAATAAACCATAAAAAAGATTGTTCTCTTAATTAAATTTGATACCAGATAAAATAATTTTAACATCGATAAAAATTTGATCAATGAAAATGATGTCTTTATAATTTGTGTACAATAATGCGCATTTGTACAATAATGCGCATTTGCGAAGATGTTCTCGGATTCCGGAGGGAGGGGCAACCAAAATGGATGTCTGAAAATACGTGGAGGAGAATTGAAGAGCGGGCCAGGCTAAAAGCACTGAAGGACAGTGAAGCTGACCCTGAAAAATTTGAAGAACGTCGCGCTGATTATCGTAATCAGGACAAAGTTGTCAAGAAGTCTGCGCGACTTGACAAGCGCCGATTCTTGGATCGGCAAATTGACAGCTGAGGTGGCGGCCCGCAGAAATGATACCAAGAAGTTATTTAAAATCACGCGCGAGGTCTGCGGAAAGCGACCACCGACTCCCGGGCCAATTCGCGGCCCTGATGGAGCAATAGAGTCAAACGCAGAAAGCGTTAAAAAGATTTGGAAGGATCATTTCTGCGAGGTGCTGAACCGACCGCCCCCCCAGGACCCTTTTGACGTAACCGAAGAGACTACATCTATGGACCTCCCCCGAGTGTCCGGTATTTCAGACCGTACGCCCACACATGCCGAAATCATCTTGGCAGTGAGAGGCTTAAAAACGGCAAAACACCGGGTGGAGACGGAATACATTCGGAATTTCTGAAATGTGGTCTTAACGCCGTCCTGCATCCTCTCTATCACCTGATGGCCAGGGTGTGGGACGGTGAGCGTTGTCCTAGGGACTGGGTGGACGGTGAGGTGTTAGCACTCCACAAAAAAGGTGATCCCCTCAGCTGTAACAATTACCGAGGCATAACTCTTCTCAGTATTCCTGGGAAGGTAATGGCACACATTCTCTTGGCGAGAATAAGAGGTCCCATTATGAAAATACTTAGAAAAAATCAAGCGGGCTTCCTCCCTGGAAGGTCGTGTGCGGACCAAATACACAATCTTCGATGTCTCCTCCAGCAGAGCAATGAATTTAACAGTGCTCTTGCTTGTTGTTTCGTCGACTATGAGAAGGCATTTGATAGTCCGCACAGACCCTCTTTGTGGAGGATACTGGATGCCTACGGGATTCCGCCAAAGATTGTGGCCATTATCAAATCCTTACATGAGAATAGTGCATGTTGTGTGAGAATCGGTGACTCAAATACCGAATGGTTCGGGGTCACTACCGGAGTGAGACAGGGGTGCGTTCTTGCACCGTTCCTGTTTATTATTATCCTTGACTTCATACTTCGCAGGTCAATTCCGCCTGATCGAGGTGTAGCTGTTGGTCCAGGTCTGAAGCTGTGTGACCTTGAATATGCCGATGATGCTGTAATATTCGATAAATCCATTGAGGGCATCCAGGAGACTATTGATGGGTTAGGAACTAACTCAGGTCGCATTGGTCTAAAAATTAATACTAGTAAGACAAATGTGATGTGTAACCAAACCTGTCATGACTCTGATAGGACCCTTACCAGCGCGGGACAGATCATCGAGAGGGTTGACAGCTTCAGATACCTCGGCATACATATCCCCGAAGACGGTAGTACTAAAAACGAGCTCGCCATTCGTTTAGGAATGGCTGGAGCCACATTCAACTCAATGCGGACTGTCTGGGACACACAGCTGTACTCGATTAAAACCAAATGCCACTTGTTCAACGCTTGCATTCTGCCGGTAATGCTTTACGGTTGCGAATCATGGCACCTGACGAAGACTCAGAAAAACCGTATACTGAGCTTCGAGAACAGATGCTTGCGTCGGATAATGGGGGTGAGGTGGTTTGATTTTGTGAGGAATTCAGAGATAAGGGAGCGTACAAGACAGCGTCCCGTCACGTCAGTGGTTATGGAAAGACGTTGGAACTGGCTGGGTCACGTGCTGCGGATGCCTCCGGAAAGCCTCAATCCTGCCTGCCTCTTCTTTCGACCGGTGGGATTCCGGCGTCTTGGACGTCCGTCGGGTACTATCCATAGGATGTACTCGGCGGAACTGAGGGATGCTGGCATGTCATGGGAGGAAGCAAAGCTATTGGCGGGAGACAGGGAAACATGGAGGTGCCGCGTGGCGGCCATATGCTCCACATAGGGAGCGAACATGGCCAAAGAAGAAGAAGAATGCGCATTTAAGAAATAATTTCAAAAGTACTAAGCTTGGAAGTCAACGATGTTAAAAAAGTTATTTCAACTCTTGAAAATTGATTTTCCGAAAATTGTTATCAATATTAAATGTCAAATTGAACGAATGTGGCATTTGTTTATTGATTCTAAGCCAAGAATTATCAAAAAAACGTTGATTAATATAAATATTTGTTTATTAATATCAATTAAATAATAATACATTATTTAAAATTGTTTGTCTCAATGAATGGTAAAATAAAACGCCTTTAAGTCACTAAATCTACAAAATGATTCAAAGAAAATTCTTAAAGATTCTGTCCGGAAAACTTTTGTATGTTTTAAGCATAAATGAATGCAAACGCTCTATTTTCTTAATGAAAAACCAAGAATAGAATAAATTCGAACACCTTTGTACTGCAAAAAGTTTGAGAATATCGATCGTTAGCCTAAAAGTTTGGGGATTTCATGAAATATCTCCTTCTCTGAAACTCGTGGATATCGATCCACCGATGGTCGACACGGGTCTCGTTTCGTCTCGTTTTGCCTCTTACGAAGCGTGATACGCCATTCCACTCGCTCGGCTGGCGGATCGTCATAAGTAAAAGACAAGGTAGGTATTTCCGTTTTTTTTTATTCTTTGATTATAAGAGAAAATGCCTCAAAACGTGATTTTCTTCGCTAAATTTATAGTTCGGATTGGAACGCAACGCTGTCGTCGTGGATTGCCTATTTTAGTTTGCAACACGCTTCGTGGCTGAACTTTCTCATGCTAGCTCTATTTTTTTACATCGACAGAAAAAAACATGCGACTTGTTCAATGGCGATATATTTAGAATAACAATTATTATGCTTCTAACGTATTCTTTCTCCGTTACATGAAATACCAACCGCCATAAACAAAATTTTATATTTTAAACGGAACATAAAAAAATGCTATAACGCAATGATCAGTATTTAAATTAATATTCGGACTGTATTTAGTATTAGATATTAAATATTCATGTTGAAAGGTAGTATTTATCCGTATTTTAATTTCAAAGCCAGTTTTATGTTGACAGCCTAACCTTTATAATCACGGCTATAGATTTATATAATATGTTTCAAGTAGTGCCTTCAATCCCAGGATTATGATAGTACTAATCCAAGTATTCCGGGATTGACAAAATTTGTGAGAGTTGTGTGAAGGCTTGAAAAAAGGTGCCATTTTTTTTTCATTTTGGGAATTCCGCGAATTCCTAGATTTTTGAAATCTTTATTTTTTTGTCAAATCTCAGGATTTCAAACACTTCAATTCCAAATTTATAGACAATTTTATGTTGAATGTTCAATTCCGGGATCCCGGGATTGGATAAATTGTTAATCCCGAAAACGCGGGATCACAAAAAGAGTCCTTGATAAAGTACTGAACAATTAAATACAAGTCAACATTACCTCTCTCATTTTATTTTTAACACACTTGTCTAAAAGTTTTTATGGTCTTAACTATCGATTTTTGTTAAGTGTCGACTTATAGTTACTTTCTTAACCTACGTTTAGTAGGATTTATTGATCCTCTTCACTATTTTTTCAGTTATAGCAAAATAATTCAAAAATATTCTTGTGAAACAAAATACCTTGAACTATCGTTTTTTTTATTTTCATAAAATTCGAAGGTATAATAATAATTATATGCCGAAAAATTTTAACATTTTAATTTTTTTTTGTCATCATATTTAATATTACTCCAATATATTAATGTGACGTAACGTAGTACATTTCATTTCAGTACATTAAGAAGTATCCCATTATGTTCAGGTTTTAATCTTCCAGTGATAATAATAAGTGTTTTTCTTCAACACACTGCAAAAAAGATTTTTCTCTCGCCTTAAATCCGTTTTAAACGCCACACAATCTCAAAATCTTATCTTTTAAAAGTTGAAGCGACCGCAGTGCCTCAATTTTCAGAGAGAGCTTTTTCACCACGTAGACGTAGATCTACGAGTATCATAAATATAGGAATTGTCAAGTTTGTAACACTGAGATTGAAAAATCAATCTTTCAAAGGTTTATTTAATATTATTTTAAAGTTATCATACCTCATATTTAGATTAAAAACTATCAATAATGTTATATTTTATAATTTTTTCTATTATCATTATAGTGTGTCCTTGCTGCGAGGTTTGTCCTTTAGAGAGCTCAAATCAATAGAAAAACTCTAAAAAGACAGTGAAAAAATATATTAATTACCTTCCAAATAATTCAAAGTAATTATAATAAGCTTACCAAACACGAATCGCTGAAGAAAAAACAGGTTGTGACTTACCTGTAAAGAAAAAAAATGTGTGTTAATTTAAATTCATATAATTTAATATTCAATCATTTTTTTAACAAATAAAGCGAAAGTTTTATTTATTTATTTGATTGAACACTTATCTGTACTCATCATTTAAATATCGAAATATGTAGAAAGGCAAAATGACGTAGCCTGCAAATGTTAAAGGAGGTACAAATAACATTTTTTGACGATGCTGAGCCAAAATTAAAATATGAAATATGTACAATATTAAAGTGCACGAAGACTTACTTGTGTTTTACTGGCTCAACTGGTGTTTTATTGACTAAAGCTAATAATAATTGAATGAAAACCTTTTTGTACGTCCTTTTTCCTGGTTGCTATTTTCATAGTCGCTATCTTTTTTAAACTTGAAAGCAACATTGTGGTACTAATTCGACATTTTCAGCATACGTCATTTTTATAGAACGTGTATTAAGGTATACATTGAGATTATTGAAATAAACTGCGGGTTGCGCTCTTCTGTTAAATAAGTTAAAAACAATAGAACATCGATAATGAAACACATCGCAAGTTTAGTGTTCTCCATGTCTTGGTTGTCGGCAATTTTTTTAATTTCATTCAAGTAAAACCAGAAAGTATATCA
Source organism: Himalopsyche tibetana (assembly GCA_030503985.1). Taxonomy (NCBI): domain Eukaryota; kingdom Metazoa; phylum Arthropoda; class Insecta; order Trichoptera; family Rhyacophilidae; genus Himalopsyche; species Himalopsyche tibetana. The sequence goes on from JAPJYX010000015.1 coordinate 6,292,181, forward strand.
CATTTCGTATACATATGGTACTATAGTTCATTGCAAATTGGTGAATATGTGATGTTCATGGAAATTAATTAGATTTATAGCGTCGGCAATGTTGGTACATTAAAGTAAATGAGCTTACTAATTAAAGTTTTGATTATATCCTGAAAGAATCAGATAACACTGCTTCAAAATATAGCAAGAGTTTTTCGACCACACAATCATAGTGAGACGTCCAGAAAGTATCAGATAACAGATCAAACCAAAAGAATTCCATATAATTTTTGAGAAACAAACATTTTACGTTCAGTTAAAAAAGCTTTTATTTGACAACACCTGTGTGTATGTAGTCCAAACGCGCCTTCTTGGGTTGAAGATCATGGCATAATTCAAACGTTAAATCTAAAATGAAATTTTAAATTGAAAAAAATGTGGTTGTATTATTTATGACGAACAATAGTCAACAATGATATAAGGAGATAAATTTTTATATAATGTTATAAATGGCTACGGTTTTTCATGATTATTCGCATTTAAAACCCAATATAATATTTCACTTCAAATATACTTAAAAGCGGCTGAAAATATTGTAGCCTACTAATTATTAATTTAAGTCAGTTGCAAAATTTTGCTGTTTGTTATTTGATATATTGCCTCAAAATACTAAAAAGAAAGATACAGGTAACTATTGTTAAAGTACTTGTGAGACATCAGACCGAAACTTTAAATTGCGTATCCTATCTTCCAAAAAGATTTAATAATAATTCATTCAATAAATTGGAGCGGATACTGTTTACTGATACGTAGCGGAAAAATTATGTTTTGATCGTAATGTAGACAATCAAATTTAACAAACATATAAATAATCCCTTCTTAAAATGAATACGGATTTTTTTCTTTCATATCAATCAAATTAAATACTAATTCCGAAAGAAATATTAATTTATAATTTTCAATTTTATTGAGTCTGCGATGAATACAGGAATTGATTTTTATACCAAATTGTTAATTCAATGCTTAATAAAATTGACTAAAAATGTTTTATACAGCAAATTGCCAACATCAAATATATTTTATTTTCAAAACAATAAAAAAATCTAATAATAATTAAATTTTACGAGATGGGAAAACGAAACACACATTAATTATCGTAGATGAATACATATAACTAAATAAATATTCAATTGATAGCAACATTTTATCTTGATAATAACAAAAAGAATTATAATTAAAACTTGGTTTTATCAATCTATGGCAGGTAAAAGCCATTTTAATTAAAAAATAATAAATTAAAAATTAAATAATTCTCCCAAATATATATCATAACAATGATATTAAAGATTCCGTCGAATGAGAGAAAAGAGAGAGCTCTACGCCATTCTACTCACAGATGATTTCTATCCCAGTGGCTCGGATTCATTTCACAGAATTGCCTATTTACATAATTGATAGTGTCATTTACAATCACATTTATCAACGTCTGGCGTCTCGTGACCACAATCACTCTCGGCTCAAGCAAAACGATGCAAGCGTAGCTAACAAGATCTTACTCTACGGCGTAGACTCAGCATAGACTAGGTACTAAATAAATTCTGAGGTAATTTACGTAATGAACATATATGTTATAAATTTAAATTGAATATATTAAGAAAATAAATACTTTAAGCACTAATTCCACATTATTTATTTTTTATCAGAACCAGTTTCGCCAATTGCAAGCATTATCAGTTTTTTTTATCATGATCTATAAATTCTGCTCAGTGTGACTGGCAAGGTCTTGTCATCAATAATTCTTGCGAGAATAAGGTTTCCAATCTTTTTCTGTACGGAAAAACCTCTGGAGTGCATTTATTTAGCGATTTATTACATATATAAAGCTATCTGTGTATGTATAAAATGTATGCCCAAAACGTGCTATTTAACGAATTTAATAAATGTACTTTTAAAAGATTTAGAGTAGAGTCATCACATTATATGACTTTGCGTAGTGTCATTTTTTTAAAGAAACAAATAACGCAAAAAAAGGAACGGTGCCGTCCAAAGAAACTATATTAAAAGAAGACTAGATGTGTTCAAAGTTAAGTCTTATTGGAATTAACAAATGATTTATTCCTTTAATACCGACTTCTTTACACGAGAAAATGCAATAAAAAGCGATTAAATAGTATACAATTTATCATATTTAATCTCTTTTTATTGCATTAAATTGTGAAAGGCTACATTAACTAGGGCCTAGGCCAGGGATGGCGAACAAAGGACCCGCGCAAATGCAAACGCCGGTGACCCGCGTGAGAAATTGTCTCACCCACCTAAACTTTTAGAAATGATTGTTTTTATTTAAAACCTTAATTATTCAATCTATGTGACCCGCGACATGATTTGTTTTTATTTTATAAATCAAATTTGACCCATTTGCGAAAAAGGTTCGCCATCCCTGGCCTAGGCTATGGTTTGGTTTAAAAGAAGATTGTTGTTTGAAATTATTGTTAAAAAATCACCAGTTGATAATGCTCGTGATGAGCGAAGCCGGTTCTATTCGTAATAAACAATAATGGAATAAACACAAAAAAATCTTTTATTATTTTTCAACATAATGCCTTTTCACCAAGTATTGACAGTAAACACCTAAAAAGTGATTAAAATTATTTTTTTAAAACTGTGTTAAGTATTAAAGTTTATATAACTTACAATCATTTCTTTAACGCCTTAATCGTAAACTAAATTATCACCGTTAATAAAATCTCCTTAGTAACTCTACTAGACACATAAAAAAACACGATAGAATATCGATAAAACGTGATATCATAATGTTGGGCTTAAATTGAACCAATTACTCTATCACCTAATTAAGATGTAAACAGTAATTACAATTTTGTTAGACTTGCTAATGGAATGTTACGACTGCCTATCAAAAATGAACATCAGATCAATTTCTAATATTGATTAGATTTTACGTTAAGATTGATGACACCATATTTTTAATTAATATCACAGTCTACTGGGAATAAAATGAAAGGATGACACGAACAATATTTAGTGTTAAAATTCTTATGCTCGCGCTTTGTATGTTTGAAATAAAAAAGTATCAAAAAAATACCGGTAACATATTCACGTGGAAAAAAACTTTTCTAATTGTATTTAACTCGGTAACGCTGTAAAAAATACAAATATTCGAATTAATAGTCTCACAAATTGGTTTTTTAAATCGCTGTTGTATTTCATTGCCTTTTCATCAATGCCATACCAAATTATTATAAAAAAATATGTAAAGAGCAATCAACAAAGAATAACTTCTCTTAATAGTTAAGTTAGCTTAGTTTAATATACAGGTTGAGTTACCGACGTAAATTAATCTATTTCTACACAGCAATGTAAAATATAATTGATGGCTTTTTCAACACCGTTAGATCTCGGTATTTCAACATTTTTTTTCACATAAAGTTTGAAAGTAGCAATATCTTATAATCTACCCATTGTATATAAAAAATCAATTTGATATAACGGGCTTATGCGGGGTGGACTTTAAAACCGAATCGTTTTTATAGAAAAGTCTTTTTCATTTGTTCATATTTTTAATATAGGATTAAGACGATGTTTTTTTTATTGTACATTATAATTTTAACATACAAGATCGAGTTTTTAAATGTGCAGTTGTACAAATCAGCGGCCAGCGTTGCAAACGTCAGTGCTACGTTTGGTCTACGAGCAGAATAGCATTATAAATCGAATTCGAATTCGAGTGCGAGAGATATAATTTGATTACCATGCGCAGAATATTGTTTACAAAAGGTTAAATTTAGATTTAAACATTAAAAGAATTTTCACAATTTTCCATTTTATCCGAAGTCCGTTAAATCAAAATTATATTGTAGTGGATTATAATTTAAAACATATTACTGATTGTCGAGCCATAAGCTGAAAGGCATCTGCTTCGCATTGAGAGATTACATGGCACAGTGGACATATAGTATATAGTATAATATATAACATGATATATTATATATAAAATATTAAAAAAAAACATAATACGAAATAAAATGTCGGGCACTGCAACGTAATGTTATAGAGTACATGCTTTGAAAAGTTAATAATGTAACTTAAGTGAATTTCATAAAATATTTTATGTGTTTGGACGGAACTTCATAACAGCACGATGTTACACAACGAGGCCTTGTGACCTAGTCCACTTCGAACATTTTCACTTCTACAATTCCATTACAGTGAATGTCTATACAACAGTTACTGTATACGTAAAACGCCAAATTGGTACGTTAAAATTACAGTCAATACGGTGCTAATTGAGGCGTCTAAAAGCAAAAACCGATATCTCCACTTGAATGTTAATAGAAAACGTTTTGTGTTTGGTGCTTCAATTTTAAGTTTTATTAAAAGTTTATTTTTTAATTATTATATATTTCCAATCAAAAATAAAATGATATTTTTATTGACAGTCGAGCGTTTATTGCAATTAATGTGATGCGTTATATTTTTACAAATTTGTAGTTTAAAATTAACTTCGTATTGTTGATGTCGATTTAAGCTTAATTGCTCTTTGAATGGGAATGAACGATTTCGAATCATTCATTTATTTGTAAGATGTACTAAGCATTTTGATTGTTGTCAATTCTGAGCCTCTTATTCATATTTTGTATGTTTATTTTTAAATTCCTTTCATATTTTTATTACAACCCATGCTGTCTGTTAAAGTGGAGCATATCGACTGTGGAAAGGAAAAAGGACTTAACCCACACATATCAAATTTTACAGGAGGCGCTTAAAACGAGTTTTGATGATTTTGTGACATATACAAATTATGAATTATACACAACCCTGAAGTGCACAGAGACTTCTAAACTGGTGTTTAATTGACATAATCTAATATTAATTAAAGAAATTGTCTAGGAAAAACCTTTATTTCAGTCTTTTTTCTTGGTTTTAGTTTTTTACAGGGTCATTTTTTCAAACTAAAAAGCTAAATTTAGATACTAATTCGACATTTGCAGCTTGCATCCTTTTGATAGAACGTGTATCAAGTTTGATACATTGTGATTATCGAAAAAAACCTGTTTTGAAGAAACTGTGGGTTAAGTCCTTTTTCCTTTCCACAGTCGATATGGTCTCTTATTGAGGTGTCTCAACAGATTTTTTTTACGAAAACTGCTTATTATCTAGTTGCTCAACCTCTCTTTTTTCCAAAGAGAGTACAGATAGAAAAGATAAAGTTAGGACAATACAAGTGTTAAGCTAATTGCTAATGCTACGCCCCCTTATTTTAGCATAAGAAGTGTAAAAGAGAATTTTTAAATATCACAAAGATCCACGCCTACAAACAGAAATCGATCGATCGATTGAAAAAATGCTGATCGTACTCGGATTCGAAGCCATGAAGTCCGGAATGGAAGCCAACCACGTTGACCACTGTGCCATGGACCCGACAACTGTCCGTAAAGAAAGCACCTATATATTTTATTTCTCAGTTGATTATGCTTATCATGAGCGACACCAGCTCTGGTGATATAAAACAAAATAGGAATTACAAATGAGTGTTTTATTTCTCAATAAATATAAACGAAAAAAAATACATAATATTGGTTAATAAAAACACAATATTCCTTTTTACTTCATTCCACTTTATTTTGGAATGAAATACAAAAGAATATTGTGTTTTTATTAATATAATGCCTTTCCACCAAGTATTGATATTGAACACCCTAAAATTGAACATAACATTGGCATTGAATTAAATGGCGTTAAAAAGGTTAGGATCACCATCTTTACGGAACTAAAAAACGTGAGAAAACAAAATCATATAAAACACTTTAAATAGCAATAAGGCTATGAATATATTACTTGATATAAAATAATCGACATAAAACAATGAAAAAAAATACGATCGTAAATTGGCGTGCCTTTCCGCGAAGCAAGCAAAATGATTTTGATATAAATTCTTTGATTTGATACAAACGGTAATGTGTTTCTTTTGTAGTGATTTTGTTATCTCCCTAATAAAGGTTCGATTTTTTCTTCGTTTGTGCAAAACAAAAAAACTGGTGAACTTTGTAGATGAGGGTGAATTTGGAACAAGGGCAACTGTATATAGATCAATGGCAATAAATACTTGTTAGGTGTTAGATGTAGCGCCCCGATGGTGAGAGAATAAGGAGGTTCTTCCGGCCTACGAAAGACTGTGGGGGGGCTGTGGCATAGCCGGAAGCAGCCCCCCACAGCCCCAACTCCCATTTCCTTGATTAGCGAGTTTGGCCACGGCCGCAAATTAATTTGTCGCAACTTTGCTTTGTCCTCATAGAAGATACACATATCATTAGTAGTTAGAATTTTTTAACGTGTTAAAAGTATGATTTTTTTTAAACAAAGATGATTCATAACTTTAAACAAATATGAAGCATCCTGTATCCAAAAAAATAATACAACATCTATCGATTTACTGCTTTGTGTTTGACGGCATGGGTGTTTGTGATCTTTAAAAATTCCCTTCCACCCTTTTCAATCCTTCAATTATATGGCGTAGCGAGAGAAATTAGTTAATCACTAGTCCTGTCCTAGTATTATCCTTCTATCCTACTACTCTCTTCGAAAAAGAGAGGTTAAGCGACTGAGTAACAAACAGTTCTCGTAGATTTTTATATTGCTGATATATCTCCATTAGAAGACCATATGCTCCACATTGGGAGCTAACATGGCTAAAAAAGTATTTAACACGGCCAAGTATTATTTTTGCCGATATTGCTTGCCAAAGAGTATTAATAACTAATAACTACCATTCAATATATACGCATGCTTCAGATTCAAAATAGTACATATTACAAATTATTTAATGATTTCGAATTAAGTAATGATTTTACTATCAAAAGTGGCCACGTCAAAGGCATCATGTTATCATACCGGCCAAGACATTAAGAGCCAACCAGATAATAGGACTTGAGTCAGTTGACTGAATATCATTCTGTATTTTATTTGTTATGTTAACGTTTATTGTTGAATAACTTGACGTTCGGTGTTTTTTCTTAATAGTTAAAGTTGATTCGCATTACAATTTCGTTAAAAAATATTCAAAAAAACTTTCAAAATAAAGTAAAACTTACATGTCAGTATAATTTAGAACTTCGACTGAAGGTTCTTGATGGAAGGAATATCAAATTTGAATTATTTTTTTATAAACCGTGTGGAAATGTATAAAATTTGAACGATATTTTATGTCTATAATTAATTACGAAAAAATCTATCAACAATATTTCTTCATTTATGTATTATATTTAAACACCGCAAGAGATCTTTTTTGATAGCACTGGATCGAATAATTATATGTAAGAAACCGATCTACAAAAAGACAAAGAATTTGTTCTGTATTTTATTTTCCTAACGAAATTTCATGTCTAAAGACAAAGGTATCTGAGAATTTGCAAAAATTGGGTCGTGAGCCAGCCATTCAACCGTCAATTTATCACCACTCTTGTCTATTTTAGACTCACGAATAGGCGGCGTAACCTTGCACACCTAAAATCCCACGTGGAGCGAAGATCCTCCGTGATAAGTTCTTCGATCCAATCAAAATAGAGCAAGGCCTAGCCCTAGCCAACGGGGTTGTGAGTGTTTCTAAAGAAAATCAGGCTCGATTTGCATACTGGCACAGCCTTGGGGGACAGGGGCTGTTTGACATTGATCGAGCATGTAACGACGAGCATTAAATGTTGGCCTAAGTTTTGATCCGTCGACTGGTCTAGATAAATAGTATTATTAGGTCGAGTATTGTTTTATTTAATCCCGAGAAGTAATAGTTTAGACGGAGTAGTTATCGGTCAATTCATAAGATCTATATTTTTTATTCATAATTTACCACACTCACCTTTTAATTTTGAAGAATGATCAGTATCAGTATCGTTTATGCGAGCTGGTGTTAAAATATTATTGAACAAAGCTATTTAAGAAAAAAAAGACTGCATTTTTATCAAAACAATTGATATACAATTTCAAAATGAATTTTCAATGACTATCAAATTAAGTAATCTATGTGTAATAAAACAGTTTTTATTCATTTTTATTTAAACCAAGATATGGTAATTCAATTAAGATGATGTAAGCATGATTCTGATAACGAATTTGCAACCTAAAATTAATAATAATTACTATGACAGGCGATGAAAACATGTTTTTTTTTCTGTTTTAGCATTTCAGATTTTTAGCGTTTCAGATAACGCATTATCTTCGTTTTATTTGTACTTATTCATTTTGGTACATTTTCAAATTGATAATCTTTGGTATTTATATATATTTATATAATTATTGACTGTGGAAAGGAAAAAGGACGTAACCCACACGTATTAAATTTTACAGGAGACGCAAAAAACGTGTTTTGATGATTTTTGGCCATATGCAAATTATGAATTATACACAACCTTGAAGCGAACGGAGACTTCTAAACTGGTGTTTAGATGACATAATCTAACACTAATTAAAAAAATTGTCTCGGAAAAACCTTTATTTAATTTTTTTTTCTTGGTTTTAATTTTTTACAAGGTCATCCTTTTCAAACACAAAAGCTAAATTAACTAATTGGGCAATTGCTGCTTGCATCATTTTAATAGAACGCGTATCAAGTTTGGTACATTGTGATTATCTAAAAAAAACCTGTTTTGAAAAATCTGTGGGTTACGTCCTTTTTCCTTTCCACAGTTGACATATATATGGAAATAAGTAGTCTAGTTTCATCTAAATGAATAGAATTATTTTACAAATATAATAATTATTGTTGATTGTTAAAGAAGTTTTTTTCCTTCTTCTGCTTATTTTTTAATATGCAAGACCAAACGGTAAACCTTTCCACATAAAAATAGTTTTCTGTAGAATTTCTCAAAAATTTGCCTATCTTTTTCTATTTTTATTTTATTTTCATGAAAGAATAATCTTAGATCAATAAATTTAAGGCGGGTTGAGAGATTAACTGATTAACCACATTTAATGTAGCTATCACTTCACCACATTAAAGTTTTAATGAGCTTTTTAAGACATTAAATCCCTGGAGCTCTAATCCCTTAGCAGTATCAGAGAATAGTATGTCGATGCGAAAAGGGCATCAGAGCTTTAAGGTTGTCGCCTCCATTTGTCAGGTATTGTGGTGATTTAAGGCCGCGTCGACCTTTTACTCCAAAAATAGCTTTGAAAGCCCGACTTAACGCTTTGTTTAAAGCTTGCTTAGTTTTCGTCGAACGGCACAGAGCCAGAGTCAACAGTGACCAACCATACATGGTAAGGCTTTTTTAAGTTTGTTTATTTAAGGTACTAATTAGTGATGATTATCTGTGTAATTTGTTTCTTCTGCTTCATACAAACAACGCTGTATACATGTGTTTATAGATACATCTACAAAAAATGGCAGAAAGAGTATAGGCACCAGTTACGGTATAAGTTTATTCGACAAATCCGGTATGTTTTAGTGGTCAACTATTTTTAGTAACCAAATAATCGTTTAAACACAATACTTCAGCGTTCCACCACCACCCGCTATAATATCCCGTTAAAGAGAGAGTTTGTCGTAATACAGAAGGATAAAGCATCTGTAAATAATTGCCAAGCATGTCTCAGGAGCAACCATTCTAGACTTGAAACTCTGTACTTGATATAAGATATACGTGATAAAAATCTCTTTAAAGTTGAAATTATAATCAATCTTTCTAAAACGCCGTCAAGTTATTGATTGTTATATCATTTTGTCATGCAATTATCACAAGAAGTTTTTTTTAAATAACAATTTTATAAAGCTTTAAGCAACAGCCATAAAACGATTATTATAAAAAAACTTGTATTAAAAATAACGACGCTCCAATACGTTAAGTTGAATTTTGTTAAATGAAGTGTGAAGGTATTTTGTGATATAAATAAAATAGCTATATTTAAATGATTTAGATTTAAAATAATGAAAATAAGTTGTTAAAATCAACAAAAAAATATTGATTAGATTGGTAAAATGCATCTTGCAAGTGTATGCAAATTTACTGTATACCCTAATAGTGTATTAAGTTTAATAAAACTTTTAGGTTTCTGAGCGACGTACCGATGAAGTTTGCAATGTTATCCTATAAAATATTATCCAATTTACTGTTAGCCTGCTTTCTGGTGGTAATAATGTATAACTAGCGATCTAATTTTTCTATTTACACTATAAATGTTAAAATCAAACATGGATATTTTCAATTTTTTAATCGATATCATGGTCATGACTGTTTTAAGTATTTTCTTAGCAAATCGATTCCGACTAAGGCGTATCGGTTTTCTAAAAAGCGGTTAAAACTATCCTCTTTTGTGAATTTTCGAAAACCGGTATAAACTAAGTTTTAAGAAACCCCTCTTCTCGACTGACTTAAAAAATCTCTAATTCAAAATATTTATTAATTTTTAAGACCTTAAGATTTTTAAGATTTTTAATAAATGAGACCGTCTCTTCTTCACTATTTTGTTTTTAAAGATTTTTAGATTAAGTTTATTTTATAACTTAAGTTCACTTATTTTGTTAAAACTTCTAGCAGTTAGCGTTTTTAAGTGTCCAATCTTTCAAAAGATAGCATTGTTTATGTTCCATTGATAGTGTAAAAAAGCGCGTAAGTTTGTACGCCCAAATGTCAAGGAATTTTCGCAATAAAACTGTGGGTTGTAGTATAAGGGCAGTTTATAGATTAGGCATGTTGGCTTGAATATGGAAAATAAAGAAAAGCCGCGAGGAAAAACTTTTGCGCCTATGAGAATGTGGAATATAATGAATGTTATTTTTATTTCAGAATGTTTTTTCCAAATTAGGTCACGGCTTTGAAAATACCTCAACCATTAGGTTATGCAATATTGAAGAAATTGCAACCATGCTAGTTTGTAATTGGTATGAATTATTTGTTATTTTATTTTATTAAAATGTTACATTAACGAAAGTTTATTAGAAATATTATTTAAGATGAAGGTAATTCTAAAAATCTAAATTCAAACAAATATTCAGTTGACTCTTTAAAACTTGTCAATTGATTAATGTTTTAATTTGTTATTCTATTAACAGCATTCTGCTCACTGTAAGTCGAAGATAGCGATATTAAATGGTAACTTATGTTTTAATTTACAAAAAACTATTTCATCTAAATTAAAATATTTTTAAACAGTAAAATATTACAACTTTTTAAATATTTTTATAAAACATTCTTAGCAAACAAGTTTTTAAAAAATCATTTGTTAAATAAAACTTTGTCACATTTTAAAAATATTAATAAAAGTAATACATACGCAATTTATATTCTTTATTATTTTTCTCGTTGCTTAAAAACGATACCGATGCCCTATTCGGACAAAAAAAAACATAAAATTAACAAAAAATAAATTTCTATGTAATATAACTACTTCATGACATGATAAACCAGTATTTTTCTAAACTTACTCACGCCCTCGTTAAACTATTTGATATTCAAAATAATATCGAAAAAGAATATAAAAACTCACACTAAAACACCATAACAATACTATTCGATGGTTCTATATTTTCCTAAAAGAAACTACATTTTGAAAGATCAGAAAACTTTCGTTGCCAAATTGTTATGGAAACAAAATATCAAAATTATCAGAGACATATGCAATATAATATTGTATACTGAATTTTAGGGAAAAAATATTGACAAGTTTGAGAACTGATGGTTGAAGAGCCACAAGCGGCTATGCAATGAGCCGCAATTTTCTGACCCCTAGATAAGACCAAGAACAGTGGAATTCTTATTTGGTACTTTATTTTAAATGACGAAATATGATTCTCTTATGTATATTTTTTTTTCTCACAATCGTTAAAAAATAATTTAATAATATTTAGATTAGATTAAAATTATTTATTTTCTCATCTTGTCTGTAATCAAAACGGCATGCAAGAGTGGGTACAGTGTTGATTCACGACGGTTCTTTTAAATGAATCTAAAAACTCTTTCGCGTAAAAAAAATAGTTAAATATCTACTTGATTCAAAATCAATTACACCTATCTATAATATAAGAAATTATTATATTTTTTGTTGTGGAAAACTGTTTTTTTTTGCCTTATAAGATTTCTAATACGGCAGAAGACTGTTTTTAATGGAAATCCATACTCAATATTATATATTTGTTAACGTTATGATTGAAGATGTGCCATCAATCATTTATTTTTTTAGTATTGAAAACATCTTAAATATTTCATTTGGCGCATATATGTTAATATAAATACTGGGTGCGTTTTTTTTTCATCGCAATTTTCAACCTTAATCGAAAAAAAAATTACCTCGCGTAAGAAAAAACACTATTTTATACATTACCTTTTCGTACGCCAATTGAGATTATATAAGTTTAATCGATTATACACAGAGCTATCAAATACAAGAAACGTATCGACGTTTAACAGAAATAAAATAAATAGATTTACAATTATCGCTTTTAAGGTGTGCACTATCAGTTCATGTTATATAATACATTTAAAAAAAATTATAGCAATTCCGCATATTTTTAATAAGGAGCTGTTTCTGTCTTTATCAACATTATCAATTAACAAAAATATGTATTATTAATGCAATACAAATAGCAGGACGAATAACCTTTAAGACGAAAACAATATCATATTGCTTTATATTTTAAAAAAATAATTTATCATAATTAAAGCACACTTAACGTGTTTTTGATGGGTAACGCTGTTTTAATATAACAAATTTCTAATTCGTTATTGCATGGAGTAATAACCTCCGTATTATAAAGATTTTCGTAGCGGGTGGCAATGAGTATAACTTTGAGTACCCTCAGGACTTAAATATTAGTGTTTTTATTTATTTGATTGCACCATGCCGTAACTTAAAACTAAATCCAGCTGATCGTTTAGGATGTCTCTTACCATTAAACGACAGAGGCTGAATTTCTTTACATCATGTCTGTGGATTTTGACAACAACCAACAATTACAATATGGTCTTATTAAAATTATCAACGTTAGATACAAGATGAATTTTAGTTATACGAACTTTATTTTATATATTATACTATGGTTGAAAGCTATTTCGGCTTATGCCTTCACCAGAACTACATATGCTTAAACTTATATACTGGCTTAGAATATATGCACAATACGTCTTTTCATTCAATATAAAAGATTAAACATATTTCTGATGAGGGCATAAGTTTAGGCATACATTTTCAAGTCAATTTAATAAATATAATACTAAAAAAGAATACCAGACTAGATAAGAGGACATTTTATATTTCTCTTCTAAGTCAGTATGTGTATGTATATAGCTAAGCTATTTTCTATATCTACCAAGGCCCAGTTAGTTAGAGCTTGCTCTACCGATTACGCAGGTCTGGGTTCGATTCCCGGTAAAATCACAGTGAATTTTAGAAATTCACATTATTTCCTCTCCTCTCATCCTTCTGATTCTTTAATAACTGGGTGTAGCAATAGCGATTAGTTAACCACTAGTCCTGTTCTAGTATTATCCTTCTTTCCCTACTACTTACTCACTTTCAAAAAAAAAAGTGAGGTTGAGCGACTGAGTAACAAACAATTCTCGTAGAAAAACTTCTGTTGAGATACTACTGCGGACATGGATTAAATAAAAAAGGTATAGAGTTCTATCAAATGAATGCCAATTCAATTAACATTAGATATGAAGAAAATTCTGTAAATTGTTTTCTTTGTGATATTTGTCAAATAGACTTGGTAGAATGTTTTGTAAATAAATTGTGTACGTCACACAATGATGTAAATAATATGCCCCTAACAATACCACGCTTTGTGACAGTTGTGATTTTGCTTAAAAATGAATCAAGTGGCGACTAAATACCCAATTTTCCCGTAGTATTTCAGTGTACAAAATAAAGTTCACGTGAGAACCACGCGGTGTCAAAGCTAAAAACCGACTCTCAAATACATTACATAAAATAAAGCCTATCTCAGGAATTCGAGACGTAGGTAACAAACTCGCAGTTTGAGTATCGCTCCGTCCCGGCCCAAAATGTCACTAATCACGCAATCCCACGTTAGCGTGTTTCGCCAGAATGGCCGTTATTGTGAATTATTTAATATAACACACAGTGCTCAACGCTAAATTTAGGGATAGGTCTGGCCTGACCTTATAAAGCAGCGAATATTTTATCATTTAAAAAGTTACCAGAGAGCGAGTTTATGCAAGGAATTAGCTTGCCGCTCAACGATTGCCAATCTATGAGTCCATATCAAACGGAAGTCGGTTACCAATTATTTTTATTCCAGTTTAACTCATCATGAGAATTATCTGGTCTTCGTTATTAATTCATTATGTTGAATAAGTACAAAAAAGTGTTTTATTTTTTAATAATTATAATATAATATAATGCGTTTTCTCAAAGAATTTACAGTGAACACTTTTAACCACTTGAATACCAAGCGGATACCGGTGTCCGGAACATATGCAAGCGAACACGGATGTCCAAGACATTTGAAAAATCAAATACTTGGTATTCTAATAGAATATAAGCAATATTTTGATGAACATGTGTATTGCTATCTATACTGAGTCAATATAGGTTTTTAAAATATCGCATTCGAGTGTATATTTGGCAAAATTATTTTTCTCAAAAACACGCAGTATTTCTGGGACATATTAATGATTTATTTGCGCGATATTCAAGCGGTTAAAATAGATCAATTTGTATGGGATACTATCTTGAGTGTGCAATTTATATGCCTTAAAATAACAAAATGCCAAAATATCTATCAATAGAGTAATAAAAAAAAATTATCATATTGACTGTAGTCGATCGAGTAAAAGGACGTAATCAATTTACAATTTTACAGGAAATACAAAATACGTGTTAACGATTTTAGGTCAATGTCAAACTTTTAAATTAAATCATTTAATTAATTGATTTGGAATTTACTTGGTAGAACTCCATTTATAACAGATTAAAAATAACAAAGTATTTTAGCTCTACAGTTTTTAATAATTTTATTCGTTGATAGCTATTTCGGCTTGCGCCATCGTCAGAACCACTTGAACAGTTCTGACAATGGCGCAAGCCGAAATAGCTATCAACGAATAAAATTATTAAAAACTGTAGAACTAAAATACTTTGTTATTTTTAATCTGTTAAAACATTTAAACTGTTTATCTTCTCAATGCACAATTGTTTTAATATGTTTTTTTTAATAAAATCCTTTGTGGAAATCTTTTTTCCTAGTCGCAATTTTCACATGTCTTTCTTTTTGTTAACCTAAAAGCAAAATTGTGAAACTAATTCGGCTTCTACAGCATACATTTTTTTGGTAAAAAATGTGATCATCGATTTTTTCTCCATTTTTGAAATAACTGAGAGTTACTTCCTTTTGCCTGACATATTGTGACTATTCTGTTAAGATTTTTTTTTTAGAATAAGGTGGTCATATTAAATTACAGTTGTAATATTAAACGAAATGCAATTGACTTCGTAGGCACATTTAATGTTTCGTATTTGTAAGACTTAAATTTAAATATGTCAACAGTATTTTTTTCATAGTATTTTTTTTTTAATTTCAGTGCTTTTCTATCCGTATTTATAAAAAACCTTATTTTAATTCAATTAAATATCGTAGAGAAGTCATCATACATAAACAGTTTAAGAACTATTTATTTACCTTAAGGCAGCGATTTCTAACCTGGGAGGCGTGGACTGTTACAAAGGGAGGCGCGAACAGTCCAAAATATTTATTTACCACCTTTAAACGTGTCTTTATTACTATATGAAATAAAGGATGTAGAGGCGCGAAAATATTTTTTTCTTCAAAGGGAGGCGCAGTAACACGAAGGTTGGAAACCACTGCCTTAAGGGAACGGCATTAAGTAACAAGCTACGTGGAATAGCCTTTTGATTTATGGTCATAACTGAACTCTCGTAAAAATACTTGTAACCATTTTCATAACAAAATTGTTTGTTATAAAACAAACCATTGCACCACTACAAAAAAAAACATCACGCAATACGTGTAAAAAATCCATACAATTACATCTTAATCAAAAACAAAACAAACTATGGTGATATGCATATTGTAATATTAAGCTTAAAATGGTTAGTATTATTTTTACATTACAAGAAGATACTTAATTATATATTGCATCATTGAAATTTAAACTAATTTGCTCTGACGACTATTTAGTAATACCATATTTGTCACAGTTTCTAAAACAAAACCAAGTTCAATTTATTACATTTAAAAACTTTACTTTACAATATTGGTTAAGAAGAATAAGAAGATTGTTTGTGTGTCTCTTTTTTATCAGTATACATATATTATCTAAAGTAAATTAAAACATAGTTCTGACGAAGGCGCAAAATTGAAATAAGTAAAAAAAGGGTAGAAATAAAATACATTGCTATTTTTTACAGTGTTATAATAGAGTTATCTAAAGTAAATTCCAATTCAAACAACACATATGCATATACGTTCAAAATCATTTTTATGACATTATTTTTACGTAAATATATTATAAAAATGATGACTAATTTATTAATGAATAAACACAGACACATACGCCTAAAATTAGTATTCGTATGGAGTTTTCCGCTTTCAAATCCTTTAACTGAAATATGCTTTGTTTTAAAAGTATTTGCTATAATGCACGTAGATAAACGATATTTAAACTAATTCTTAAATTTGAATCGTTCAAACTATGTACATTCTCACAGATTTTGTCACTAACGACCCGGGTTTCGCCTTTCGGCATCTTCAGGCGTTCAAGTGCACGGATGAACTTGAACTGACGCTTAGTAAATTAATGTTTCGTGTATATATAAGAAATAAATGTATCACTGAGTTTAAAGTTTAAAGCTGGCGAAAAGGATAAGCTCATGGGAATGCCCACAGATTTGAGTAGTAAGTAGTTTTAAGAATTATATTTATTTGTTTGTCGGAAAAGGTTTTATGATTATGTTTATATAATGTACATAGTTTGAACGATTCAAATTTAATTCTGTACTTACTCTAAAAACGAAAATGTCCAATAATCGGAAAGTCCACCTTATAAGCCGTCCATAGTTTCAGTTTGTAAATATGTGTTTAACTGAGGCTTAAGCATTGCTTTTTACTTAAATTTATATTTATAAACGTTGTCTTCGGCCAGTAAAGCAGTTTCTCAAGTATCGCTAACTAATACCCCTCATGCAAACTCATGAATGATTCATGGTTTGTATATTCGCCGTTTGAAATACATTAGCGCTGCGTCTTCGGTTACCGATCACATCCCGGTCCGCCCCCGCCATTCCCAGCGGCCAAAAAACCTGGCCACGTATTTTTATTATATTTTTTTATACTTTTTTGGAAAAAAGCAGCTTCATTGTTATAAAATTCCATGCATTTAAAATCGCGGTGCGTCGCTAAAATTGGTATCTGCTTTTTGAGCTGACTACAGTTTACACTTGCTCGAATACGTTGTATAAAAATAATCATACTTTAAAAAGTGTTGTCTTTTGTTTGGGATCATTTAGATTTTTTTAGTAAAAAGGTTAAAATAGAAACGTATTCAGTATCATAAGATACATGTAATGTAGTTGGTATTTTAGCATCACTACATTGACAGAATTGTATGCATTGAAGTTTTTGATATTGTAGCTGAATAGTGAACGTTATTGAGTTATTATTTGCTGAATTTTCGGTTAATAAAATCGAGTGCTAGAATATAATATTTCCAGATTGTAGACAGGTTTTTTTGTGGATTATATGTCCTCCTAATGGAGGTATCTCAACATGAGTTTTTCTACGAGAACTGTTTGTTACTCTCTCTTCTTCAAATAGAGAAGTAGAGATAGAAGGATTAGGCTAGGACAGAACTATTGGTTAACTAATTGCTCTCTCTATACCCGATTATTAAAGGATCGGAAGGGCGGAAGAGATTTTTACACCCATGCCTTCGAACAGAAAATCGCTGTTCGTACTGGAACTCGAACCCTTGAGATCCGGCACGGAAATTCACAACGCTTACCCCTGCGTCATAGGACACGACGAAAATAGACCCGGTAAAAAGGTTACTATTCTATTTTTCTTTACCAAGAGGTGAAGCTTCTCTATTTTGCCCTTAAGCGCACTGTTTAATATCTTCATTTTTAATAAATATATTTTTGTTGCAATGGAAAAACTAATCAAAAAAAAAAAGAATTCCGCTCACCATTTAATTGAAGAAAACCTGTATGTTGCAAATACATATGTATTTTATGAAAAAAGTCATTTATAATATGAAAGCAGATAGCTTTATGATTTTTTTTATGAATTAGTATTATAAAAATATAAATGACAAATATTTACTAGAACAAAAACATATAAAATTCAAACATCTTCTTTTTTTAAAAATATTATTGAAAAATGATCAAAAAAACTTTAAGAATTTACTGTTGAAAAAGGATAAAGTATGAAAGAAACATTTAAATTTACAGATATTTTGTTTGGTGTTGATGTTGTCTTTTCTCACCGTGTTGACTGTGAGTGACATACATATTTAAACTAACGAGATTTAAAGAAATCTTCTATCTGGCGCTTTGGTTTTTATTAATAATAGTGTTAAATATTACTCCAAATCATATGAGTTAAATAAGAACATTGAAGTGTATTATTATTAAACAAATTATGTAAGCTTCAACCAATAACCGAGAACCTAATGTAATTCATAATACATATCAGTTTAATTTTCTCCTAATTTACGTTGAAACCCCCCAGATAGCTTATTGTTCTCCAAAACAGTAAAGTCATATTTAATAAGTGTTAAAATATATTAGTAATTCGAATTAGGATGATAGAGTGAATAACAAGATGCATTGCATCTCTTCGGATCCAGTGTATATAGCTGAGAAAAAAATAAGTTTAATCATAGTTCTGACGATGGCGAAAGCCGAAATAGCTATTAACCAATAAATATAAAACTGTAGAACTAAATACGTTGCTATTTTTACCTTATAATAACCGAGAGACTTTTCGTGAGACAGAGACAGGAACGCTAGGGAGAGCCTTCATATCCGTCGAATATTATCGCTCGGGCGCCATTTTATCTCAACTTCCGGCGCGTCCCGCTTCGAAATTCATCCAGAGGATTGCTAAAATTAACATACCTTCATCCGTCTACCTGGGCCGCCTATAGAAGATTCATATGTAGATATATTTTCGTAAAGTATGTAGTTTTAGAACAGTATAATTGTCTCAGGACATAATATCATAATATAATATAAAAACTTGTGTATACCTATTATGACATGCGTTTACGTTTTTATATAAGAGTAGCAATCAGTAACAAACACGGCCATGTATTTTTTTGCCGATATCTTTCATTATTAATTGTTATAAGTAACTTTAATACCTATTTTCCGATTTATGTATCGGTTTCAAAATCGCAATAAAAGTGAATACAAATCTACTTTCAATAATAATTTTAACTGTAAAATCTTTATACATACATGTATATTATAATATATTGTAGTTATGATAATATTATTCACTTAAAAAACTTCACGAACCGAAATGCTTGATAATTAAAAAAAATACTTTTCCATTGTTATTCGGCAGTAGTTACTGTTTTTTTGTTGTTGATAATTTACAAACTGTAACGATTTTTCTCTTTTTTTTTAAAAAGATAGTGTAGTATTCTTCGCGTATTTTACAAGACGGCGAACCGATCCAGCGCGCTATGGTAGAATTCGAGCCCAGATATAAAAGTACTCTTGCTGAGCTAAATACATTTTGATTTGTGCGTATTGTAAGTAAATTTCAATTAAATCAGACAGCAAAACAGTCTCACATTTTTTGCTCGAATACACAGTCGAAAAAAGTCGGCAAATATTATACGTAATACCTCATAAATAATATTGATCTCTTTATAAAAATTCAATTCGAGAATTTCAGAGACGTCACGAGAATAAAATGCATCGACAATTTGCATAATTGGGAAAAACTCCGTTGGCCATTTTCCTCGGCCTGGTTCTATTTTCCGCGCTCTCACTCGCTATTTTTCTTCTGTTCGATTGTTTTCCGCTACCTGCCAGTCTGCCCGTTTTCCCGACCTATTGTTTTCCCAGTTTCGTTTTGTTAGTTTCTAAAACTGTGCCGAGGAAAAGTCTACATAACATTATGTTAGCGACGCCGAGAAACAAACTTCTGAAACTTATGAAGAGCATAAATAACGTTATATAAGAGGTAAGGTGGAAGGTGTGGAAAGTAAAATCTAGAGAATAAGACACTTTTTATAACCATTTGTAACGAAAACTTTAAAACTATAGGTATAAACAAACTCTAAATCCGGTATTATGATTTGAGAAACTGATTGTTTTATCAGGAAATATTTTAGTATTTCTATCAAAACAATTATTCCGTTAGCTTTGACTATCTTCAAGTAAAATAATCATTTGCTTGTTACCCTTTCCTATTTCAATTTACTATTCTAGATGTCTTATATGAATGGAGAATCGAGTCCATTTATTTCAAAACGTGAGCCATTAAAGTGAAGGTTATGAGTACGAAACATTTTCTTATTAAAGAAGGTCACGTTCATACATCTTTTTATCTAATATGGCTTTGCTTAGTAAAATTCTTTTGACTTTAATCAAAATGAATTTTGTATATTTTGAAAATAAACGAAAACATTAAAATGAAACAAGTCATTCTGTTGAAACTTCAAGTCGCTGGTTTCCCACCTTTTGGCTAAACGGAAGAACTGTGTCAACTTTATTTTTGATAATGATAATATCAAATGTAGATTTTTTCATTGTATGTAATATATAAGATCTGAGGTACGATTTATTATGATAGTTTTAATATTCTCAATTAATTTATGATGTTAGACATTTGTCTTGATTGGTCTGCATGTATATAATGGACATCACAACACATATTACCTACTGTATGCGTATAATGCTCATCAAGCTTCCCAATGTAGTATTCATAAGTGTTCAAAAAAAGCAATGTATTTTAGTTCAACTTTTTTTTTAAATATATTTTGGTTTATAGCTATTTCGACGTAACATAGCTTTAATTCTCGTTATTAACAAAATACTAGCGAAGGTCTAAAGCCGAAATAGCTATTAACTAAATTTTGAAAAATTGTAGAACTAAAGATTATTGTAGTTTTAGACCTTATTATAATATAGTGAAGTTTAACCAAGTAAACGCCAATTCGATCAATAAATATGTCAATCTTTCTTTATGACCATAAAAACTACGCATTAAAAGTAACTTAGAAATCGGTTAGTTAAATAAGTATTATTAATTTTTCTTTCGAATGTGGTAACACTGAGAACTATAAAAATCTTTCAAAAACATCAACTAATGAATCTTTTACTGTTGCAAAAAAACACCCAAAAAAGATCACACCCAGAAGGACGAAATAGTAATAATTCACGAAAAAAGCCTCATAGTTAATTATTATCATCGTCCGACATACATGATACGGCTAAGGGTTGAGAACTCCGGTTTCAGGGGTTGCGAAATTGCTGTAGAGGCAGACAGGGTCGTTTCTACACACCCCTTTTGTTTGTTCTGGGGGCAATTTGTCCGTTTGGCGGCTTTATGAGAGGTACAGATGTTCCCGTCATATACTTATACTGACTATAGATAGCTTCACAGTTCCACAATATTCAAGCGTATGAACACGAGCACAGATCTGTTTTTGAAGGATTTATTCGCAACCTTATTTTGATTGTACGGAAATAGTTTTATAATAATAATACTGTTGTTTCCAGAGAAAATTATATTACAACCAACAGTACATAGTCCTGAGAAGCATACGTCATCGGTAGCATATTTTATTATAAAGTGTTCAAATTGTTTTACGAGATCTTTTTGTTAGTCAGTTTTCAATCCTTTGTTTTTCACCGAGAGTAAGAAAAAAAGTTTCGAGCTTATACAGCAATTAAAATTACACAATCGCTCTGTCTCTTTTTGAATAAGGTAGAATCCAGCTAATTTTAGATCATTTTTATTACTAACATAAACACCGCAAATGGAGTCCAGAAAATTTACCGCCCGCATTTCACCGCGAACAATAGTTACTGCCAGTAATTATTCTCTGGCAGTTAACCGATACATCTATTGATCAAATAAACAATAATTTATAGCCCACAAATGATCGCCAGCATATTTTACGATCTACAAGAAATGAGGTGTGTTCGGTCAAATCATAAAAATCTTCTTTATACATATGTAAAATTCTATCTAAAGCAATGATTAACATACTTTTGAAATTCTATAAACTATGAGAGAATAATAACAAAATTATTTGTAGGCTACAAATTGTTATTCGATTAATTAGTTCGGCGATACACTGTTGAGATTAACCTTTAGAGGAGTGAATTGATCTAAAATGACCTTACTTTACCGTTGTTTTTTTGCAATGAATATAAGTTATTCATACTTAAAGCCTAGATATAATATGTTTATAGACAGCCGCAGACACTACTGTGTCTGGTCGCTGCTGTGGTATCGTTGGTTAAAGCTTGCTCTACCAACCAGATGGGTCTGGGTTTGATTCCCAGTACATAATGTCAATGTCAAATTTAGAGTTTTTAATTTAAATTTGAGACCTTAGACATGGATGATTGTGATATCAATTTACCAAGAGTTTATCTCGAGTGACTTACAATACAAAAATTCTCATCGATATTTTCTCGTATGATTTTTCAACTTTATAAAAAAAAAACCTGCTGTGATGAGCTTAACGTAAGTCTGTACTCATTTACAAAAAAAATGGCGCCGATATTCGTGTACGTCCATACTCCTCTAAAGGTTATTTGCTGGTGTTAAGTTTTCTTATACTCATCGCAAACATCTATGCCTTTGAACCAAAAATTATTAACATACATAAATCATTTTGCATAAGTGTTTGCACTGGTATTTGAACCTGTAGGCACCCCAAACAAATAGCATAACACTGGCTTCCTGTTTATGTGTTACAGATAAAATTTATTACATTATAATAATAAGGAATATTTAACTGAACTGGGATGATTTTAAAATCTTATTAAGCTAGATTTTATCAACAAAACGAATGTTTGTAAGGAATACATTTAATAATTTATCTTAATTATAGGTGACTCTTTAGACCAGCCATACTCAACCTGCAGCCCAGTCAGCTCTTATGTGCGGCCCAAAATAATTATAGTCACCAAATATTTTTAAAAGATAGTTAAAAGTTTGACTCAATATCCAAGTTCACATTAATTTTTAAGTAAACGATTTAATATTTTGGATACATTGGTGTTTTTGTGTACTTTGTACGTATTTTTTAAGTGTTGTTCATTGTTATTTTTTACTATGAAAAATTCATAAAATAAAATAGTTTTATTTTGACATAATAATACATACATTTGTGTCCAGTATAGTATGTGCTATATTTACAGTTTACTGTAAATATTTTGCGGCCCACGTAGAGAAGCAAAAATCAGAATGCGGCCCAGAGGGAAAAAAAATGTTGAGTATGGCTGCTTTAGATCGTGACAATCACCCTTAAATTCAATTTTATACGTATCGATGATCATGCAAATTAATGATAAAATACTGAGAAATATAATATAGGAAATACTGAATGTAAACAGCTTTCATGTGTCACAAAGTGAACGTTTTAAATCAGCGGGAAACTCAGATTGTATAGTATTACAAACTCCGTCACAACGGTATTCCCCGCGTCACACACACTTGATGCCAAGTAATTAATGCGAATTAGCGATGATAATTAAAGTAAACAGTGCCGGATGTAGAAATACAAGCCCATCGAACCAAATGCATACAGTAAATTTAAATCGTTACAATATTGTACATTTCCATACGACTTTTCAGTACCGACGAGTGTTTCACCTTTTAAAATCGTAATTGGTTTTAGTTTTTATCATGTATAATATATAAAATATAATTATGAAAACATATTATCACTGCGCATTTTTAATAACATACAAGCGTATCTAGATTTTGTCAGTCTTAAGATATCACTGTTGTATATTTCTATACATTTTTTCACTTACGATCTGAGTTTCATTTTGTTGGCATCTTCGGGCACGGATGAACTTGAACTGACGGTTAGTAAATAGTTTGTATCGTGTATTCTTAACAATAATTATTAAAATATATTATCAATATTAATGCTAAATATCATAGGGACGTATGTGACTTATTGCAATTTTGAGATATCAATGTTGTACATTTCCATACAAGAAACATAAATGACAATGTGTTTACCTTTCGGCATCTTCAAACATTCAACGGACGAAATTAAGCTGACGGTTAGTAAAATGTTTGTACCGTGTGCATATAACAATATTATTTAAAACATATTATCACTTCTTCTTCTTTGGTCATGTTTGCTCCCTATGTGAAGCATATGGCCGCAACGCGGCACCTCCATGTTTTCCTGTCTCCCGCCAATAGCTTTGCTTCCTCCCATGACATGCCAGCATCCCTCAGTTCCGCCGAGTACATTCTATCGATAGTACCCGACGGACGTCCGGTACTATCGGCCGGGACGCCGGAATCCCACCGGTCGAAAGAAGAGGCAGGCAGGATTGAGGCTTTCCGGAGGCATCCGCAGCACGTGACCCAGCCAGTTCCAACGTCTCTCCATAACCACTAACGTGACGGGACGCTGTCTTGTACGCTCCCTTATCTCTGAATTCCTCACTAAATCAAACCACCTCACCCCCATTATCCGACGCAAGCATCTGTTCTCGAAGCTCAGTATACGTCTTCGTCAGGTGCCATGATTCACAACCGTAAAGCAGAATGCAAGCGTTGAACAAGTGGCATTTGGTGTTAATCTAATACAGCAGTGTGTCCCAGACAGTCCGCATTGAGTTGAATGTGGCTCCAGCCATTCATAAACGAATGGCAAGCTCGTTTTTTGTACTACCGTCTTTGTATTATCACTACGCATGCTTAATATCATACGGGCGTATCAAGAATTTTTCAGTTATATTTAATGAAACTAACAATTACAGGCCCCGCAAAATGTATTAATAGTAAAATATGAATTTCAAAACTTTTTTTATATATTCTTACGTTTACGATCGCAACAAAAAAAATCTAAACTGCATTAATTGCTAATTACCTATTGTATAAAAGTATATAGCAAGTGAATAATACACAGAGACTAGTAAAAAGTAACTTTATTCTGATTTACTAATATTTGTTATTACTTCTTACTTAGCCCATTATTAATTCGCATGGTAAAAAGCATACGGGCGTATCAAAATACTTACATATTTATTAAATTGTCATGTGCAATAACAAATGGGCCTATCGAAATTTTCGCAGTAATGAGATATTGCAGTTTTACTGAAATGTACATCGTCGAAAACAACGATGTATACAGCAAAATTTCAATACAAAAAAACTGTGATAAGCCGCCCGTTTTTTATTGAGCATGCCAATTTGAAAAATATGTAGGTTCGATACGTATTTAAATTGAAAATCACTTATAAAAGTCTTACGCCGGCTCTGTGGTAATATTCTTCCGTGAGAAATTAAATGCGAATATCAAACTGCGTGATTCAAATTAGTGCACATTAATTTTATTCAAAGGGATGAGTTATTTACATTAACTTATTATGCAAAATTAATTGTCTTTTCAAAAGCATAATTAACACAAATAACTATTACTTTTAATTATTTATAGCCACGTGACCATGCATGTTATACATAATATGTTTACACCGATGAATTTCTAGTTTAAAGTTTTTTAAACTGTTATGTCAAACTTATTATGCGTGTATCCCTCGAAAAGCATCATTTACATTTACACGAGTACATAGTAACCACTAATAGTTTAAAGGTATTCGACAAAACAATATGTACACTAATGAGTATGTCTAGTATTTTCAAGCATTTTATAATATATTATAAAATGTTAATTTATCATTAACTATTGATTAATCGGTTACATAATAACGTTCTATGAAGAATGATGGTAACAAACGATAGATTGAAAAAGTCTGAACAATATTTGAATGTTTAGGCGTAAAACTTTTAAGGTGTCAACTCTCGTTGGAAAAACATTATATTTAAAAAAACACTTATTTGTGCATACTTAAAATATACCAATTATTTTGATACTTTTATCAACTGATAAAAGTATCAAACGATACTAATGACCTTTAGAAAAATATAATGCATATTTATAAAAAGTAAATTGTTGAATTCAATAAATGTGAGCAAGCTGTTTCGTTAATAATGCAGAATAAATTAGTTTAAAATGCAGAACAGTTTATGGAAATAAGCTTATTGAGAAAACTTTTCATTTGATTTTGCGGTTTTATACTACAAACAATTAGCCAAATTCTAAAGATTTTTTTAAAAAACTACAAAGGCAAAGATTACATTATCTTTAATTATTAGATTCAATTATAAATAACACATGTAGATCTAAAATTTTAAAAATAAAAACATTTTACCTTTACAAATAAGTACACCGAATTCTCTTTTTACTCGGCTTATTTTTACACGATTTCAAAATAGCACGGTCAAATTTAATGGAACATATTATTTATTTATCTATGTTCACTTCATTTTATTTACACTTCTGTTTTACATAAAACGTATCCCCAGTGTAAAAAAGGATTGATTGTACTTTAAACTTAATTTTTCCTTGCAGCCTGGACGCCGGTCATAATCATAATTTATTTTGATGCGGCCCTCTAGAAGAAAAGATTGAACATGAATATTCTAAAGGTAAAAGCACTTGGATCACAAAATTCGATGTGATAATTAATTGTCAATTTTGTTAATATTTTCGATGGTAACTTTGTGGAAATTGATTTTTACAATAAATATTGTTTATGCAGTCGAAGATAAAGATGCTTATTGTGTCCCAATTTGTAACACAATCAACACATCAATTTTATCAAATTCAAATTTAATCACGCAAAAAATATGTATAAATACATTTACTTTTACTCTCACGGCTCGGAGACTAAAAAATGCTTCTCTGCTGATGGGGATCGTTTAGGGACCCCAGTGGTTTCCTCATTATTGGCCTTATTCTTATGAATTTCAAAAAAAAAAATAGTCTTAGGGCTTTAAAATATCTTTCTGCATCATTCCTCATACATTTTTTTTTATATAAAAATCCGAGGTTTTTTAATAAATAATCATATTTTAAGTTGCGCGTAAAAAACATATGAAATTGCAACTGACGAGCTTAGTCCAGCTATCTTACGAACGATCGCTTATCGCGGGCGCTTGTCGCCTTATCGCGTATTTATATAAACTACAAAAGGTCCAAAAAACTATGATATAAGAATACCTTAATTATAAACATTGTATCACCCATATTCAAATAGATATTTAAGGAAATGTGGGTATTGGGGTCGCATTTCTTGAGCTTAGAACCGGAAAAGTTAATCTTCACTTTAGTGAGATTATTATAATTGGACTTATAGAATATACGTAATCCCTGAAAATTAAAAATCGAGAATGTATACAACTTTACGAGAAAACTAACAATTACTTACTACGACAAATTGACGACATCGAAAGTCAACACGTTCGTGTGAAATTGAGATTTCTATTTGCAATTTCCGCTCACTTCGTGTGTATTTTCTTGGATTCCATTGTAAGAGGACTTCTCCTTAAGTATTTAGATCTCTCTTGAGTTACAGGACCGTATTTTGCATGCATACGTGACCACAAAACGTAGCGTACGCGTTCGCAGAATATTCTACGCTTCATATACAATGGAGGGTTACTTTTAGAGATCATATTTAGCCACCAGTATCTTTTCACAAGCACCACATCACTTTCATATTGGAGAGTTCTCCAGAAATACTAACTTTAACACATTTAATTTAAATTTGTTCCCATTAAATAAATTAAATTATAGCAACGCTATGTACAATACATGATAGTTAGAATGATGTTTAAAACACAACAGTTTTACAACTTGGTTGGCATGGTATGTCTGTAATGTTTTGTACTTGCTTTCAACCAATCTTATCCTAAAAACAGGGCCATTATCGAATCAGTTAATAATTCTCAACATGAGCTAAACCGGTTTTAATCATATAAAATAAAAGTAGAATAAGTACAAATGAGTATTTTATTTTAATGCCTTTCCACTTAGTATTGACAGTGAACATATTTAAAGTAATAAGCTTACCATTGGTCCTGTTTTCCTTTGCCATTTTAATCGTGGTCCGAAAAATTTACCACTAGCAATTTACTGTCAGTAATTAATCGCTAGTAGTTTACCACCGCATCGATTGATCGCATAAACAATACACAGCTCACAAATGATTGCTAGTATATTGTATCATCAATTGAAATAAAACTAACAACTCTGTATCATTATATCGTTTTTCGAGTCTTTACTTTTCCATTTTACAACAAGGTGTCATCTCGAAATGATATTTTACTTAATAACACCAGCGAAAGACAGAAAGCCTTTATAACTAAGCCCTTACTTTCTCAAATCAGGCATGTTTTTTATTCTTCTAATAGAGCTTGTGAGTTTTCAAAAGTCAGTTTTTTAGATAATTGTTTGTCATTCAAAATCCGGTTTTTTTCAACTTGGTAAACCCGGTTTTAATTTCAAGATTGATTCTGTGATTTTATTAAAATTTTATAAAAACATTAATATTATTACTTGAACCACCATAGTAATAACTAACACGAGATGAAATGTGATTTAGTAATCAGTATACATCAATGAATACGTGAAAGATTTTATATTAATGTTTATTTGAAAATATTGCTGTGCATTTTGTTGTGTGTAAAAAATTAGAGTAAAAATTGAAGTAGTTTTAGCAACAGTGTTTATGTATACTAAATATACGAAATCATTTTTTGAAAACGAATTATCCTGTTTTGTTAAGCTTTAAAAGCCGTTTTATTTTAAAAATCGGTTGTTGTATCTATATATTAATAGCCGATAAGGTCTGTCTGTAAGGACGTCCGCAGTAAGGTACAGACCAATGATTTCGATTTATTCTGAACAGCACATTTTTGAAATGTTGTTCTATCCAATGGGAGCGGCTTATTTTAAACCGGGCGTGAATGTTCTGATATCGCCACGTTTGAAAATTTGATATTTCTTGGTGTAGAGCTAAAGTATTGTATCACCATACATCATAATATTCGAATAATCAAAGACTTTAATTCGACTATTGCAAACTATGATTATAGGGCTATCGAAATGAATCGTCTGATCGTGTGAGTCGATGTGAGACTAATATTTTTTGGAGCGGATTTGATCAATTGAATCATAATGATGAATCTTTTCACGTCTGACCTTGAAAATCTGTTAGAATTCTTTAATCTATATATTAATAGCCGATAAAATAAGTTTTCACTTTTCACTTTTTACTTTTTACTTTTTACTTTTTACTTTTTACTTTTCACAAATGTGTGCGTACTGATGTCCTCGAGCGTATTTGAAAATTAGTTTGATAAAATATATATACTACAAAAAATGGTTGTTAGCAAAGTTGAACATTATTCCAAATATTAAATAATTTACGAAATTTCTGCTCCTACGAAAAATGGTTGTTAGCAAATTTGAACATTATTCCAAAAATTCAATAATTTACGAAATTTCTGCTACTACGAAAAATGGTTGTTAGCAAACTTAAACATTTCAATTATTCTAAAAAATACATTATTTACAATTAAATAGTGCAGGGGTGTCGATATATGTCCCGTGATCTATTTCTTCTTCTACGAAATATATTTGTTTGCCAACTTAAATATTTCAATTATTCTAAAAAATATATTATTTCCAATTAAATAGTGCAGGGGTGTTGATATATGTCCCGAGATCTATTTCTTCTTCTACGAAATATGTTTGTTAGCAAATTTAAACATTTCAATTATTCTAAAAATCACATTATTTACAATTAAAATACTGCAGGGGTGTCGATATTTGTCCCGTGATCTATTTCTTCTTCTACGAAATATATTTGTTAGCCAACTTAAATATTTCAATTATTCTAAAAAATATATTATTTCCAATTAAATACTGCAGGGGTGTTGATATATGTCCCGAAATCTATTTCTTCTTCTACGAAATATGTTTGTTAGCAAATTTAAACATTTCAATTAGTCTAAAAATAACATTATTTACAATTAAAATACTACAGGGGTGTCGATATATGTCCCGTAATCTATTTCTTCTTCTACGAAATATGTTTGTTAGCAAACTTAAACATTTCGATTATTATAAAAATTATATTATTTCCAATTAAATAGTGCAGGGGTGTTGATTTATGTCCCGAAATCTATTTCTTCTTCTACGAAATATGTTTGTTAGCAAACTTAAACATTTCAATTATTCTAAAAATTATATTATTTCCAATTAAATAGTGCAGGGGTGTTGATATATGTCCCGAGATCTATTTCTTCTTCTACGAAATATATTTGTTAGCAAACTTAAACATTTTAATTATTCTAAAAATTATATTATTTCCAATTAAATACTGCAGGGGTGTTGATATATGTCCCGAAATCTATTTCTTCTTCTACGAAATATGTTTGTTAGCAAATTTAAACATTTCAATTAGTCTAAAAATAACATTATTTACAATTAAAATACTACAGGGGTGTCGATATATGTCCCGAAATCTATTTCTTCTTCTACGAAATATGTTTGTTAGCAAACTTAAACATTTCGATTATTATAAAAATTATATTATTTCCAATTAAATAGTGCAGGGGTGTTGATTTATGTCCCGAAATCTATTTCTTCTTCTACGAAATATGTTTGTTAGCAAACTTAAACATTTCAATTATTCTAAAAATTATATTATTTCCAATTAAATAGTGCAGGGCTGTTGATATATGTCCCGAAATCTATTTCTTCTTCTACGAAATATGTTTGTTAGAAAATTTAACATTTCAATTATTCTAAAAATTACATTATTTACAATTAAAATACTACAGGGGTGTCGATATATGTCCCGTAATCTATTTCTTCTTCTACGAAATGTGTTTGTTAGCAAACTTAAACATTTCGATTATTATAAAAATTATATTATTTCCAATTAAATAGTGCAGGGGTGTTGATATATGTCCCGTAATCTATTTCTTCTTCTACGAAATATGTTTGTTAGCAAACTTAAACATTTCAATTATTCTAAAAATTATATTATTTCCAATTAAATAGTGCAGGGGTGTTGATATATGTTCCGTGATCTATTTCTTCTTCTACGAAATATATTTGTTAGCCAACTTAAATATTTCAATTATTCTAAAAATTATATTATTTCCAATTAAATAATGCAGGGGTGTTGATATATGTCCCGAAATCTATTTCTTCTTCTACGAAATATGTTTGTTAGAAAATTTAACATTTCAATTATTCTAAAAATTATATTATTTACAATTAAAATACTACAGGGGTGTCGATATATGTCCCGTAATCTATTTCTTCTTCTACGAAATATGTTTGTTAGCAAACTTAAACATTTCGATTATTATAAAAATTATATTATTTCCAATTAAATAGTGCAGGGGTGTTGATATATGTCCCGAGATCTATTTCTTTTTCTACGAAATATGTTTGTTAGCAAACTTAAACATTTCGATTATTATAAAAATTATATTATTTCCAATTAAATAGTGCAGGGGTGTTGATTTATGTCCCGAAATCTATTTCTTCTTCTACGAAATATGTTTGTTAGCAAACTTAAACATTTCAATTATTCTAAAAATTATATTATTTCCAATTAAATAGTGCAGGGGTGTTGATATATGTCCCGAGATCTATTTCTTCTTCTACGAAATATATTTGTTAGCAAACTTAAATATTTCAATTATTCTAAAAATTATATTATTTCCAATTAAATACTGCAGGGGTGTTGATATATGTCCCGAAATCTATTTCTTCTTCTACGAAATATGTTTGTTAGAAAATTTAACATTTCAATTATTCTAAAAATTACATTATTTACAATTAAAATACTACAGGGGTGTCGATATATGTCCCGTAATCTATTTCTTCTTCTACGAAATATGTTTGTTAGCAAACTTAAACATTTCGATTATTATAAAAATTATATTATTTCCAATTAAATAGTGCAGGGGTGTTGATATATGTCCCGAGATCTATTTCTTTTTCTACGAAATATGTTTGTTAGCAAACTTAAACATTTCGATTATTATAAAAATTATATTATTTCCAATTAAATAGTGCAGGGGTGTTGATTTATGTCCCGAAATCTATTTCTTCTTCTACGAAATATGTTTGTTAGCAAACTTAAACATTTCAATTATTCTAAAAATTATATTATTTCCAATTAAATAGTGCAGGGGTGTTGATATATGTCCCGAGATCTATTTCTTCTTCTACGAAATATATTTGTTAGCAAACTTAAACATTTTAATTATTCTAAAAATTATATTATTTCCAATTAAATACTGCAGGGGTGTTGATATATGTCCCGAAATCTATTTCTTCTTCTAAAAATAAATAAAATAAAATAAAATAAAATTAAATAAAATTAAATTAAATTAAATAATATAAAATTAAATTAAATTAAATAAAATTAAATTAAATTAAATTAAATTAAACACAATGCAACAAAAATCTCACGTTGCTGGGCAACGGGCTTACAGCTAGTAATACCTAATTGCTACGACATGGTCTGGATAAAAAGAACACTTCCATTGATATGAATATTTTAACAGTACAAATAAAATGCTATTATCTTCAATAATGATCTCAAATAACTAGGTTAAGTTGCTAATAAATTAAACCATATTTCACTTAACGATTCTCAAAAGCAACGCTATAAAACGCAGTTTCTCAACATATATGGGGCAATATTCAAAACGTGATTTATTTCCTTTCGCAGTGTGCATTGTGTTAACACATATATGATTTTCTCAGCCAAATATGAATCTGTTTTATTCTATGTCAACCCCATCGTGACGAAATTATTTGGAGAGACTCCAAAATAAATAAGCAAGTGCGCCGCGTAATACTGGTGCGAATATTATCTGTAAGACAAATAAAATACTATGTTGAAATATAGTGTGTTCCAGAAGAATCAATTGACACAAAATCAGACAAATAAAATAAAATCAAAATTAAAATTCAATCTGTCTTAAATTGTGATCTTTTTTTCGATCGATTTATCGCTTTCTGAAGGCATGGGTGTTTGTGATGTCTAAAAATTCCCTCCCACCCTTCCGATCTTTTGATTGCTGGACGTAGCGAAAGTGATTAGTTCACCACTAGTCCTGTCTTACCCTTATCTTTCTATCCCTACTACTCTCAATGAAAAAAAAAGATGTTGAGCGACTGAGTAGCAAACAGTCCTCGAATCTAAATCTGTTAAGATACCTCTATAAGGAGGCCGTATGCTCCACATTGGGAGTGGACATGGATAAAAAAATGATCAAAAAGCAGAATATATTGATAACTTTTTTTTATGTAAAAATATATAATTTTTTGTATTAATTCCACTTTTTTAAAAATCAAAATCAAGATTAATTTTTTTCATCACGAAAATTATCATCAGTTGATAATGATCGTGACAACTGAAAACAATCCTGATAATTATTATAACTTTGGAATAGGTTCATCAAAAGTGTTGACTTCGTTAACAAAACTGATGAAATTGATTTAATCGGTGTAGATTAGTGTCTCTTTCATCTTTTGCGAGGACCTGGGGATAACTTCTTACCCTTGCAATCTTGCTGAATATTAATGTTTGTTTGTTGGTAATTAGTCTGAAGAGTTAAGTGATATGCTAATGATGAGAGTGTAAGTCTTGATAGTGGGGGGCATTGATGGTTGAGACAAAAACCTTAAGTTTCTGAAACACCCCGTATCTGTGCAAATGCCAAGAACGCATGGTTTGAGAAGGTTTCGAGGACGAATTTTATGCTTGTGTTCACCCGCTACAGTTATTTCTCGTGGTTTTCGGATAACATTTAATTGTTCCTTCAAATAATGATAACAGTAAACAAAGAATTAATTGCGGGTTGTTTCAAATACGCTAAATTCATAACACTCATTGCTGTGTCACTTTACAAGAATATTTTATAACAAGAAAAACAATTGAAAACTTTTACTTTAGTTGTTTTATTATAATGCTTAATAATTGTGAAAATTACAGTTAGAAATTAATTAACTTACCGGTATATGTTACAATGTTTGGCGAGGACATGTGCTGCGATTCGCAACCGTCTCAGATTGGCCGGGATTGTCCCGGAATTGGAATCGCTATCCCGTATGCCAGATGATGATGATGTTCAGTTTTGTGCTATTTGTAGGGATTGTCCCGGAATTGCAATCGCTGAACCGTATCCGGATATATGATGATGTTCAGTTTTGTGTTATTTGTCCCGGAATCGTAACAGAAAAAGTTGGCAACTGTAGCTACGAATGCTGAAGTCTGAACGCTGCCTGTTTCTTCTATCTTTCGAATGGACGACGTTTTGGAAAATATGCATATTATAACAATGACAGTGTTGCTAAGATTGATATACAGCAATAGTCCGAAGCACTTAAAAATAGTACCAGCAGTCTTATATTATCATTAATTAATACTAACCATTGGCTTGAAATTCATAGTTAAAAACGGGCAATTTTCGGTTTGTGGCTTAGTTGTCCTAAAAGTTCGAAATGTGCGTATGAAAAATATTTGTTCATACCCGCTCAGATAATTTGATATTGTTTTTAATTGGTTTGCTTATCAAGCAATGTTATATACTGATGTGATGTTATATACGTGAAAGATAGTATGATATTTCAACACGACAATAAAGAAGACCGATACCATTTACTTTATAAACCATTGACTCAAATCGTAATTAACTCTTCATTTTATCTGTGTGTCTGTCACATTCATTGCGA
This sequence comes from Himalopsyche tibetana, assembly GCA_030503985.1. Lineage (NCBI taxonomy): Eukaryota > Metazoa > Arthropoda > Insecta > Trichoptera > Rhyacophilidae > Himalopsyche > Himalopsyche tibetana. The sequence continues at coordinate 6,326,974 of JAPJYX010000015.1, forward strand.
GAAACATCGACGGGGGCAGAATTGCGGGGCTGGTTCTGGGAACTGTGTGCCATCAAGGAGAATCGTTTCAACCCCCGCACTGGGAATTCCGAGAAGAAAGAAATAAATTATTGAGCATGACCGTTTGGGCAGCTAAACGCTTAAAGAGTGGGCGGGAAAAGCGATAAGATTGTAAATTCTACGGCTAGACGCAAACTAGAATTTATTAAAATTAGCTTTTTTTTAATTCGTTGAAGTTATGAACCCAAGTTTTAAAAAAATGAGTAAATATTATATATGAATGAGCACTTGAGAAATGAAAATTTAAAAAAAAATCTTCGGAAGAAACTACTATTGCAGTGAGAATTTATTAAGGTCACTTCACTTTTACGATACTTTAAGTAATGTAGCATTAATACTTCGTTATAAAATCTTCTTCTTGAATTAATAATCAGCGCAAAGTCAATGTATCATCAAATACTACTTGGCTCACTTCACTTCTCAGAGACTCATATATTGAGAGTAAATACTATCCTTAGTTCTCTTTTTTGAAATTCTTGCAAATTAAAATTCATATAAATAACTTAAGCACGACATTGTGGTTGAGAACACACGTTTTTGACCAATTTCACATTATTTATTTAATTAAGATCAGGACCGGCTTTGCTCACCAAGAACATTATCGACAGATGGTTAAATTATTCGATACGGAGTTATTTATACAAAATAAAGTAAGACTATTAACAAGTCTGACAATGTACTGAAAATATTAAAGGTTTCAGATATAATAACTGATATAGATATTTTGGAACAAACATTTATAGTTTGAATCAGAAACCTTTTAATATTTTACAAACCAATTGTTTTTTCACACCTTATCTGATACATTCTTACCTTATCTTGTCATGCCTTATTGTGTGTGAAACATCCTGTATTAATTAGTATTTTCAATAGTTAATAATGCTCGTGATAACTAAGACCTTCTTGAATTTTGAATTCTGAAATTTGAACAAAAAAGTGTTTTGCTTTTTTTTAATTAATGTAAAATTCATTACATTTTTATACCAAGTTCTACAAATACATGTCAATCTTATCAAAAGAATATTTTTAAATAGAGTTAAACAATAAATGATAATAATTGTATTTAAATATTTAACTAAATTATCATCGTTACATAAAAATGACAATTGCGGTGGTGGATATTACTTGTAATGGGCGTTGCTTCAAATTAACGTTATTTTGAACTGAAAACATTTCAACAATCAATGTAGGTTATAGTAGCTATGCAATCAATTGAACCTTTTTGAATTATCATCCCCAAAAAAACTATCCCGCTGTACGCGTAGATGTCATGTTTAATGTTTGGAGAACACGCCTTACAGAAATGTAAAGGTTAAACTTCCCGTTGTTCTCTATTTCTAATTGAGTAATAAAACAGAATTATCAGGGCTCATTATTCATTTCATTGTCTCGTCACTTAGCACTTTGAATCCAAAACAACATCCACCGAAAATACTGACGCCCGATTTTGCATAAATCTTTTGTCGCTTGAAAGGTTTGTTCTGAGAATCTTCTTACTTTAATGAACGTCGAGCGTGCAAATCAAAAGTTCTAAAGATGAAGGTCGGAATTCATTGTAACAATGGTTCACCTTAAGTGCAAGGCTGAAAGAAAATAAATTTTAATTTTCTGAAAAGTCTTGCTAAAAATTACGAGAAGTTATTTGTTGTAGAACACATTTTTCCCCTTTCAAATGTGATTAATTCTTGGTGGAAATGCATTGTAGTAAAAAATAAAATAATTGTTACACTGATTACAAAACTACTATTCTTTGTAAGCATCAACTGACGAAATCGTTATGGATAATTATTACTAAAACTCTTTTAACTGTTTGTTCAATTTTTATTCCATATTCATAATTATTTTACACTTTAATATAAATCGTTTATCTTATAATCGAATAATACAACGTGAGTTTCAAGGCGTCTTTACTGGATCGATGACCGGTCAATTTGAACTCTTGAATTTAACTGACTGGGAGGAGAGTAGGATATTGGTTTTGGGCGTTGAAAAGTTATTGTTACAATTATAGTATGGCATAGAGTATTCACATTGTACTCTATGACAAGATGTCGAGTATACATAACACCTCCCCCCTAAAAAAAATAAACTTATTGGTAAAATAGATGAGTTTATACAATAGATATATGATTATAAGAAACATTGAGATGATGTACATAAGGTACTGTTGATTGCAATGGAGGAGATGGGTTTTATTTATTTATTTGTCACTTAAAATAATCATCAGTTAAGATGTTTACATCTGGGATAAATATATAATAATATATAAAGTTTTTACATTTTCAGTTATCATAATTACATTGTAGAGTAACCTTTAAATTCAGGTTTTACAAATAAAATCTTGGTTACATAGTTGATAACAATTTTCTAGAGTTTGTAAGAGTGTATATTGTGTTTTTAAGGTTGAATAAAGATGATATTTTTGAGATAGTGTTATGATTGTCGTAATCTGCTTTAAATTAAATGTACTTACTGTAAGGGATCTAAAATAGCAAGTTTCACTCTGTTAGTGTGAACTTTAGTTAATTTGTTTTTTACTTTAATAGTAATATTAAGAGGACTGTTGACTTTTATTATTTCGTACGGACCTTGGAAGTTAGGAGATAATTTTTTAGATTTATTTAGTTTAGTAGCATTATTTGTTAAATATATTTTATCACCGATTTTAAATTTGCGTAAGGTTTTATTTTTGTTATGCCTTAATTGTGTGTCTTCTTTTCTTTCAACTAGATTCTTTCTAGCTATTTCGTGTGATTTAGTTAATTTAAGCTTAAGATTGTCTAAAAACGAGTCATATGTATATTTAAATTCGGGTATTATTATAGCTGTTGGTAATTTTGGTGAATTTCCGTAAACTAATTCAAAGGGTGTAAATTTTGTAGCAGTGTGTGGAGTAGTGTTATAGCTAAACATAGCAAAAGGTAACCATTCGTCCCAATCGGTTCGACTAGGAGATATATAATGTTTTAGATAGTCAGCTAGAGTAGCATGGCTACGCTCTAGCGCACCATTGGTTGTAGGAGAATACGCACTTGTTTGGATTTGTTCGATTTTAAAAAGTTTGGCTAATTCTTTAAGTATGTTTGAAGTAAAATCTTTTCCTTGATCGGTAAGAATTTTTTCAGGAATGCCAAATTGACAAATGAAATTTTTAGTTAATTGAGCTGCAATTGTCATTGCTTCATGATTAGGAATAGGGTAACATTGAGAATATTTTGTAAGATCGTCTTGAAGAGTTAAAATATATTTATTTCCATTTTCGGTTAAAGGTAATGGACCTACTATATCTAAAGCTATACGTTCAAATGGTTTTCGACTTGTCGTGGTTATTTCTATGGGTTGTTTTAAATTTTGACGATATATTTTGTTTTTCTGGCAAGATTCACATTGTCTGATATATGTTTTAACGTCTTTTTGCATATTGGTCCATTTATATTTGAATCGTAAACGATTTAAAGTTCTGTGATAGCCAGAGTGTCCGCTTATAGGAGAGTCATGATATTCTTTAAGTATTTGTGGTATTTCGTCGTGATGAGGATTAATTATTTTGTTATGACAGATCGTTATATTTATATTTGAATTGTGAAAAACATATTGGATAATTTTCTTTATCTTTTCCCAATTTAAGTTGTCTAAACCACTACCAAGGCGTGGAAAAGAGATATTTGTTTCCTTATCGCTAATTAGAATATTTTTTAAGTTACATAATGCTTGAAAGATAGAAAAGTAATTTGGTTTTTCCCAAAAGTTTTGTTTCGTTATTAAATGGTAAACATTATTTTTATTTTCTGTTGATTTTAATACTTCTCCTACTTTAGAGTGTGTATTTACTAATTCGTCATAATTAGAGATTATTGAACTTATTTCTAAAGCTATTCCTTTAGACATCGATTTGTCGTTAGAAATACAATGTGCTATAGATTGCTTTTGATTAAGAAGAGATTCATCTATTTCGTTTAAGTTAACATTAAAAGTTTCATTTTGTTTTTCTAAGAAGTTATCATAAGATAAAGATTGAGAGGTTGTTATATTCAAGACTTGGTTTTTTATTCGTGACAATGCATCAGCATTAGTATTAAAGTAAGATAATCGCAATTCATTTTGCAATCGTTGTTGAGATTGATCGATATTTGTTGAATTTAAATATTCTACCTGAATGGTTTGCACGTTCCGGGAATGAGCAAGATTCCGGGAGTGCAGGAAATTTAAATGACCTTGAGAGTTTTGCGCTATGTGATGATTTTCTGAATTTTGAGGAGGTTGAAAGCTTTGTGAATTACGAGGAGTTTGGTATGTTTGGAATTTGTCATTTGAAGAATTTTGTTGATATTGCTTTTTTACATTATTATTAAATTGTCTCTTCCGACATTCTTCTAATATATGTCCTGATTTTTTACAGTATCTACAAAATTTTGAATTGTTTTGAGATTGATAATTTCCTATAAATTGATTGTGTTCTGAATTGAATGAGTTTGGCTTGGATTGTTTAATGAAATGTTGTTGGTTGTTCTTATTTGTTTTAGAGTTCATTTCATTAAGCGCATTATTAAACTTTTCTTCCTCAATGGCGATATTCGTTGCCTCTATGAGGTTTTTTGGTTTTGATAGCCTGACTATTGTTGAAAGTTGACTGTTCATTCCTAAAATTAATATATTTAGAGAGCTGTCTTCGATTTGTTTGATTCTCCCTACCAGTTCCTTGTCATCTTTGTTCGAGAAGCGAACAGCTCCGATTAGATTATTGGTGATATTTTCTACTCTCTGTATGAATTTGATTACTGGTTCATTAACGTTCTGTTTGCAGTTTCTTAATTCCAGTTCTAGCTGAGATGTATGTTTGTTTTCGCCGTATGTATTTATTAGGAAAGATTTGAATTCAGCATAGTTTTTTAAATCATAATTTGCAATTGTATATTTAGCATTTCCAACGACGCAATGAATCATATATTTTACGAGTATCTTTTTTTGTTGTTCTGAGCATAGCTCGTATGCAGCGTCGCAATCTTTAATGAAAGGGTACAGATTTTTCCTTTCCCCGTCAAATGTTGAGATGAATTTTATTAACGTATCAATTGTGAGAGCAGGCATTTTGAAGTGAAGGTGTATAGACTGATTAAGAAAAATTGTTATAAATGTACTTACAGGATTAGATGAATATTTATTACATAATGATTAAACAAACGTAGACTTGAAGATGAAGCTTGACTTGGAGATTCCTTTTTGGTTCTTCGTGTGAATATTATGTAGTAAGAGTCAGCAATATGTAGTTGGAGTCAGCAAAGAAGATGTAGTTGGAGTCAGCAAGGAAGATGTAGTTGGATTCAGTGAAGATTCTATTGTAGATCTTGTAGATTTTATTGTCACCATGTATATAGGTATGTTTATCGGATGTAGATGAATCAACGTAGATTTAGTTAATTTTCGATGATAGATTTCGTTGACGTTATTGTCACCAGAGTTTGAAGATTTATGTTTGATTTATGTAGATTTAGAGTTTGAAGATTTATGTAGATTAGAGTATGAAGATTCGATGGTGGATTTTCTGGATGTTGTCACCATTTAGTTTTGTAGAGTTAGAGTTAGAAGATTTTGTAGATTTAGAAGTTGAAGACTTAGTCTTAATTTTAATTGTGTCGTATTATTGATTAATTGATTTATTATAATTTCCATTCGATTACTATCGATGTACTATTATTTAATTTGATTTATTGTGTACGTTATTTGGTTTGCACTGTTGTTTAAGAATTTTTAATTCACCGTTAATAAAAATATTGTTACAATATATTATTTTACGTTACTTTAGCACAATCCGGACGAGCCCCCAGTTTTATGTTATGGATAATTATTACTAAAACTCTTTTAACTGTTTGTTCAATTTTTATTCCATATTCATAATTATTTTACACTTTAATATAAATCGTTTATCTTATAATCGAATAATACAACGTGAGTTTCAAGGCGTCTTTACTGGATCGATGACCGGTCAATTTGAACTCTTGAATTTAACTGACTGGGAGGAGAGTAGGATATTGGTTTTGGGCGTTGAAAAGTTATTGTTACAATTATAGTATGGCATAGAGTATTCACATTGTACTCTATGACAAGATGTCGAGTATACATAACATCGTCACCGTACTGGCAAAACTTCGTAAGTAACAAACCGATAGTTCTAAGTAAACAGAAAATGAAATATTGAATGGCCTACGATAATGTTTCTAAAGAATTGAAAGTTTTTAGATTCTAATTCGAAAACAGTTTGCAAACCGTCAGAAGTACGCAGAAAAACAGAGCTATGGACAATTATAATTTCAAAATATAGATGTATGTATGTATATCTGACACAAATAATCTAAGAAACTAATATGCAGTGAAATTTAGTATTTAAATAGTTTAATGGTCAGTATTTTAAGAAGCGAATAGTCAGTATGAATCTTATATTTGGTCAGTAAAAACATTAAAAGATCAGTATTTTTTTAAATTTTGTTGATACCTGTGATACTAAGTATGTGGTTAGGTTAGGTTTGATAAAGTTTATTAGTCAACATCATACTGATTTTGTGGTTAAAAATCTGATCATTTAATTTAATTACTGAATATCTATTTTCAAATACTGTCCAAATGTTGACTACAAAACTGACCATTTAATGTAAATACTTGATTTTTCATGAAGAATTCACAGTTACAGCTCCAGCTCTAGGTCCGCTTTACAGTCGATAAGAGCATCGCTTATCGGTATAATAAAAATTATATATACGTAAATATCAAAAAGTAAAAAAAATATTTTTAAAATATGGTTTATGATTCATTATTGGTTCTTATAGAAAAACTGACATTAAATCGTCGTCCATTATCTGCGTCTCCTTTCATAAATTAAATTAATTTTAGTGCTGAAAATAACCTCTCGACACTCGCTTGGGTAGTGTGCAAACTAAGTGTGACTCAACTCCCTATAGAGCCAAAAAAGTGAAGTTATGTATCCCTCGGTAGTGTTATTATCTCATTTTAAACAATTCTACTGGTTCAAAATGTCAAATATAATATTTTCATTGGATTTGAGTAGGAAAATTGAGTAGAAAAAGAAAATATAATAGTAAAGCACTACAAATTTTAAATTCTCCGACCTTACTTCTCCACTGTTCCTTGCTCCAGCTCCAAACTCCAATACAACACTCTGCATTTTGTGACCATAAACCATTTTTTAACAAGCTCATTTAGTTTTCGAATGAAGAGTTCAGCTTAATCATCGTCAATCGGGTCCTATGATGCAGCGGTGTGCGTTATGTATGTGTTCGAGTCCCTGTACGAACAGCATTTTTTTCGATCAGTTTATCGATTACTGTTCGAAAGCATGAATTTGTGTGGTGTTCAAAAATTAACTCCCACCCTCCCGATCCTCCAATGCGATTAGTTAACCACTAGTCTTGTTCTAACCTTATTCTTATATCCCTAGTTGAGTACTGAGTAACAAACAGTTTTCATATAAAAATTCTGTTGAGATACCTCCATTGCGAGCGGACATGGATTTAAAAAAGCAAAATTCAGTAATAAATTATTCAATATTTTCTAAAAGTTATGCTTAGAAAAATCGAAATAAAACCAAAATCCTTTAATATTAAACTCTCTGTCGTCTCGCTTAATGGTTACGTCTTAACCATTTAACAACTTTTGAAATATTCTAAGTGATTAAATTGGCATTTTTCAGTGTAAAATGTAAACAAAAAGCAAACCTTTTGCATTCTTTTATTTCCCAAGTCTCCTTAGGTGTTGTATTATTCATAATTACTTTCGTAGATGTTTTTTCTCGTTCTCTTGAATTTTCCGCCGTCTACTATGCGTTAGTATTCTTTAGAATATCTAGTATACTTATCATATAACATGGAAAAGGTATTAAGTGATTACTTGCACACGCTCGCAAAAGAATACGAAGTTTTAAGTATTTCGCAGTTTGTATTCGTATGTCATTAATATTTTTAGAATTCACCAGTAATGATTTAAAATCATCGACTATGCTTAGCTACTGAATCTATTTATCTTAAATATCCTCAGTAATAACTTATTGAAGTAAATACAATCATTATTTAGTACAAGGTATTTCAATTTCGTTACTGAAAAACCATCCCTTAATTTGATTTTTTATTGTGACACTATATACAAAGATTTCTTTAAATTGGGAAATTCATATAAATTTTAGGGTGTTCACTTTCGATAACTACTTGGTGGAAAAGTATTATATTTAAAAAATAAGTTTTTGTTTTTTGATTCTTCACGGTGAGTATTCTCGATTGTTTTTCTCGGAAAAAATTTCAACTGAGCATTTAAATTCTAAGGTTAGACAGCATATCACGAAACAACATGTACTCAAGAGATAAAACGATTTTTCTGCACATGTTATTTATAAAACAGAAAACCAAAACCCTATTTTTTAAAATTAGTAGACATGGTTTAAGCTAAAAAGTGAAACTAGATTAAAATCATTAAATATTAAAGCATCCATTTCAAATATAAATATATTGATTTAAAGAGATTTTAGATGACGGTTTCAATAAACGTTATGTGTTACTACAGGTATAGTTTAACTAAGCAATCCACTTCATTGTAAAACAGTAGTAGGTATGAACAATTTTGTGTTATATAATATGATAAATAGAAAGAGAAGTTTTAAAACAATGTGAAAGTTTGATATTTCAAAGAAACTTAAAGTTGCTTTAATCCTAAAAATAACGAATTCAATTTTAATAATATATTTGTAAAAGAATTTGACTATTTGATTTTAAAACATATGAAAACCGTTAAAATATTATTTTAGTAAATTATTGATAAACTTTTTATGCCGACGCCAGATCGTGGAATCAACGACGCTTTCAATCGAGAGTCGGAACGTGAACATGAGATGCGTTGAACCAATCAGTTTGAACGAATGTACCACTGTTGAACCCTCAACAGAAGGAAATGTACGATACATTAATGAAGGCAATTAATGATGGAAATGGTGGCTTATTTTTCTTTGATGCGCCCGGTAGAGCTGGGAAGACATTCCTCATGTCATTGATAATAATGATGGTAGTTTCATCGGCAGCGGTCGATCTTGGAATGACTGGTAGAGTTTGGCGGAAATCGCCAGATAGTAGAATCATTGCGCCTTCAAAAGATCTCGAGTCCATTGCACAGATCTTTCATAGTTCGATTGAGTGCTTCCAATGCGCATTTGTACGCCATTGTCCATTCATCCGAGGTGATGATTGTATTTGCTACCAAAAATTTGGCCAGAACTGTGGAACAATTACAAGAATTACATGTCCGAATACATTTTGATGCTTAATGTACCTTTGTTATATATTTGTGTTTTATTATTTATCATATTATACGATAACATAAACATGTTTATTATTACTATATAATACGAGATTATATCATATTAAATTATATATTTATTTTTCTGTAATAATTGGCGTTATATATATATATATATATATGAGAAAATCTCAATCCCGGGATTCAAAATAAATCAATCCCGAAATCCCGGGATTGGAAAAAGGTTTCGGGATTGGATACCCTAGTTGGCTTCGGCTACAGAGGGCCCGGGTTCAAATCCCGGTACGGACAGTTTTATAAATTGATTTTTCAATCGATTTATGAATTTCTGTTCAAAGGCATGGATGTATGTAATGTCTTGAATTTCCCCCTTTCGCCCATCCTATCTTATGAATGGGGCGTATTGAGAGCGATTAGCTTACCACTAATCCTTTCCTAGCCCTGTCCTTCTATCCCTACCTTGCTCAACCTCTCTTTTTCCAAAGAGAGGTTGAGCAACTGAGTAACAAGCAGTTCTCGTAGAAACACTTCTGTTGAGATAAACTCCATTAGGAGTCCATATGCTCCACATTGGGAGCGGACATGCTTTTTTTTTTCTTCTATTATAATTTTATGTATAATATAATTATATAATATATATATATATATTGTATAATTATATAATTATTTATATATAATACATATATTATTATTCGATATATAATTATATATAATATAATATATATATATAATATATTCAAATAAATTATTAATAAAAGTATAGATAATTAATATCAATTATCTAATTGTTATATGTAATAATATATATTACTATATTATAATTATTATATATCGTTAATCATAATTTATATGGAATAACAGAGCATGGTACGAATTCCCCATGGGGAAAGTATTTACGTTGAACGGTAAAATTTCATATTGAATTGAATGTTATAATATAACAATATTACTATGATAATATCCATATTATAATTTATATATATATATATATATCCTATTATTTTATAATATTCTTATACATATTATTAAAGTTTATTATAATTATATTAAAGATAATATAATTATAATATTTTATTTTTATTATACTAATATATTAATTTATTATATATAATTACATATATTATCTTATATAATATAATTATATATAATATATAAAATTCATATTATTTATTTTTAATATAAAATATAAATAAAATTATATATAAATATGAATATTTATTATATATATATATGTAACTATAAATATTATATATATATATATATATATAATATTTATAGATATTATATATATATATATATATATATAGATATATATTATATATAATATAATAATAATATAAAATTTATAATTTTAATATATAATATAATAATTTATAATAAATATTAAATACTTATATTATAGATATAATATAAATAAATTACTATAATAATAATATATATATAATATTAAATAACAATATAACATAATATATTGTTATTTAAGTGAAAGGATAATGAACGATATCATGGAAGCTAAAATTTTTTAATGACAAATTTAAAAGGGGACGATGTACTGTTTCCAAGCATCTGAATGATTCCAACAGATATGCCATTCGAATTTAAATTTTTGCAGTTTACTTTGCGACTCGCATTTGCAATGGCTATCCACAAAGCAAAGGGACAATCGCAACAAGTGTGTGGATCAAATGTTGAAAATCCATGCGTTTCACATGGACAGCTGTATGTGGCCTGCTGGCGCGTTGGAAAACCTTGAAGCACTCCAATAAACAGAATTAAAACACAAACACTTTCGTTCTTTGAGTGGCATTGCAACGTTTGCCGAGAACCGGCTAGTCGAACATAAAAAAATACCCTAACCTTATTTCAAAAATAAATGAGTAATGAATAAGTAATATAATCCGTTGTAATTTTAAATTGTTTTTATATTGGTATGGCGGTATTTAATAAAAATATAATACTGTTATTACAACCAAATACAATCAAGCGTATAAACACTTAACGAATCACATGAGCGGATCACGGGATACAATGATCGCCACGTAATAAAAATCCGCAAAATATTTTCCCAGAAACCTCTCTGCCAAATCAAAAATATTACTGCAGAGGAGGCCCGTTATAAATTGCGGTAACTTTTTCTGAGAATTCGTCTCTCTGAGAATTTTGGGTTAGCATAAATCTATCTGACAAAAACACAGCGCTCCTCTCTATCGCCCAGTTGACGCCCACTGACTGAGAGTGCTGGGGGTGGCTCTGCTCAACGCAGGGGGCAGCTATTTGTATGACACACCGAAATTATTCTTGTATATTATTATATTAACCCTTTTACTACCCGGCCAAAAAACGTGGACAACACTATTACGCCCAAGAAGGAGCGAATAAGTAATGCTGGTGTAAAAGCATATTATTTTTTTTCAGATTTACATATATTCAATCTATTCGTATGAAAACGAAAGTGTACGGAATAATCTTTCTTTTTCTTTGGCGGAAGTAAAAAAATGGATTGAATTGAAAAATACAAGTAGTTTTTAAGTCTGAAGACGAATGTTCAATGTCGTTACCTTTGGTGGTGTTCACGGGCTCGAATCTTGGTATGGAAAGTTGTGTGAATTAATTTATGTATTTTTATTTATAACGCCTAAAATATAATGTTTAAGTACCGTCACAAATACACGCGATTGACACGCGATTGACATGCAAATGTTCGTTATTCGTGTATTCAAAACCAGTATCTTTTTTGGCTATAATGCTGACGACTTACTGTAATGTTTTTTTTATTGAAAATATTAACTAATCGAACATGTCTGGATGTCTAAATACTATTTGCAATACGTTTTACGTGTACTAATTCAATAAACTACTCTACTGAGCATAAAATTAATTCAACAAAGACAAAAGTAACAATCAACGCATTTAAAAAATGTATTAAAAACATATTTGCCAATTTGTTGCCAAAAAAAAAACCAGCAGCCAACAGTCGAGCACTCTTAAAATAAAATCCCATTAGGTACAGTACATAGTCAATTAGGACAGCGCGTAATAAATCTCCCTGCGATGGCACTATTGGAACTCCGCCTATAAATTTGGCCACCCATGGCCTTGCCACACTTACCAAGCAGGAGGTGGCAACCCTGCTGTGCAAAACAACAAAACTTCTGAGAGTGTCGATGCGTGGCTCCAACTAATTTCGATATCATTTTATTTTACTCGTGTAAAATTGTTTTTGTTACAAACTTAATAATAGTCTTTAAGCCACTGTTGTGGTGAACGTCGATGGCTTATGTGACGGATCTCACGAGATCGAGTCCCAATAAGAATATCATTTTTTCAATCGATTTATCCACGTTTCTTCAAAGGCATGAGTATTTGTAAAATCAGAAAATTATTAAATTATTTTTATACAGTTTCATAATGACAAATAAGAGTACGTAATATTTTATTTTAATATTTGTATTTTTTCGTTGTAGACAAATATGTATCGTATTCTATATGATTCGAAAAAGAGAGATTGAGCGATTTAGTAATAAACAGTTCACGTAGAAAAACTTCTGTTGAGATACCTCCATTAGGAGGCTATATGCTCTACATGGGAAGCGGACATAGATGTAAATATATTTTTTTATTATGATCCCGAATTGTTTTTTGTGTCACTATTTCGAAAAAAATAAGACGATTTGTTAAAAAGTGGGGGCTACAAAAAACTCGCGCCGGCCTTGCACAAAAATATACTTCATGTGGACGGAAGTTAATGTATGTTTGACCAACGTTTTGACGACGGCGTAAAGCCGAAATAGCCATAAACATTTTTTTGTTTAAATAAAAAATTTAATATTATAATACTTTGCTGTTTTTGATCATATACATTAAATTTTTTTAAAACTAATTACACAATTTTATTTAATGAAAATTTAACAATATCGCAGTGGGTTAAGCTGGCCCCGATCGTTAAATAAAATTGTGGAATTAGTACAAAAACATATTTGTGAATAAAGTATGTATTATTTTTAACTCATTTATCGGCTTAATCTGTTAAATAAATGATAGAATTTATATAAAGCTATTCTTGTTTTGAATTACATTTCAAATGTTTGTCATTTCGTATTTTAATGATTTAATATTCCTACCTCGGTAAATTTAATATATATTTTGGATACATTACGCGTTTTGATTATCTTTTACAGAACAGAACGTTATTTTCTATTCTAATTTAAATTTTGATGCCAGAAACATGTGAGTGGATATAATACACAAGGGCCGTAACGTATTTTCCACATAACTTGATGCTAAGGGATGACAAAGGTAAACGATCCTTGAAAAACAAAGAGCTTACTTGCGTAAGGATATTTTTTGAAACAGGATGATTTAAATACAGATACCTGGTAACACCAACACAATGTGCCATTGTTATACAATTTTAACTGGTTATTGTACATATTTTTAATGTATTTTTACGTTGCAAAACATATAAATATCTTACCAGAGAGGGAGAGAGAATTTTTGTAAGATAATTTGTTGTTATTCAATCGCACCGACATTTTTTGTGGGAATAACTGAGACAACAAAAATTAATCTTTGTGCACTTCTAGTGTGGGGCATACGGACTCCTAATTTAAGCAAATATTTAAAGTAAAATCTTATTTAAAATGAAAAATTTAAGCATCAAATTTTATATCTCGTCCGATGGCAAATTTGCAAACTAGCTTGTCCGTACAGGAAGTAATTTTATGACCGACATACAAACAAAATAGTGCATTTTTATGAATCAGCTTATTTAAAATAACGAAAAATTGGCGTGCACATATTCCAAGTGAGTTGGATTTTTTTTAAATTCATGTCCGCTTTCAAGATGGAGCATATGACCTCTTAAGGGTAAAATCTCACCAAAAATCTCAAAAAAAAAAAAATTTTCTTCAAAATAAAATATAGCATGCTGTAGATAGAGAAGTATCCTTAAAAATCCTTTATAATATATACTAGCTTGGCGCAAACCTTTTTGAGAATAAAAGGGATTTTTATTTGAACGGCGGTATATATCCCTGGGTACCTGTGTGTCGTTATTATAAGCTAGAAATCATTAAATTTAATGTTTCATTATTCAACAAATAGTGCTATGATAACTTTTAATGCTAAATAATGTATGGTCCTTCGAGATGCTGCTATGATACAGTTTACTTTTACACAGATATAGTATGCGACAATGTGAGGTATGTTTTATTAATGTTATCAAAGTATGGAAATTATTAAAAGAAAAATAATCAGCCCCCTTGATGTTTTAAGGAATCGACCACTCAGCTATTGAGGGGAAATACATGCAACGTAGTATATAATAATATTGTTAAAACCAGCAGTATTTTCAGTTTTCCTAAAAAAAAATATCATTCACCAAGCTGCTTTTACCCTTTCACAGCTATTCAGTCTCACTGTGATTTTATTATTTGATGTTTACAGTATCATATTTAGGAATAATATTAACTAAACATTTTTCACTTTAGGGTTGTTTAGTGGGAAAGAATTATATTAAGAAAAAACACAATATTCTTTTGTATTTAATTTCCACTTTATTTATCTATATTAGGACCGGAAATGTACAATGATACAAAGACAAATTTATATGAAAAGCGATTGACATTGAAAATAATTTACAAATTACAGTAGAAATTATCAATAAGTGACTCAATTACACAAATTAAAATGCTTAACATCTCTAACGTGTAATTATTTTTGTATCGTTGTCAATTGATAATCATTTGATAATGCTCGCCATGTAGCGGAACCGGTCCTGATCTTGACAAATAAAGTGAAAAATTATGTACAAAGGAGTATTGTGTTTTTTATTAATATACATTTTTCCTTAATGTATTTGTCTGTATAATATATTCGTATGTAACGCTTTTAACACACAACATGCGCAAAGTGTGGGTGCGTGTGAAAAAAAGCATACGTTTTGAGTGGACGTCGACAGGTAACAGGGTATAATATTAAAAGTTTATAAATATCTTTATGTAGTCGCATTTAATGTGGCGCACAATGATAGGAAAAAAAGCCAGTAGAAGTTTTTATTCGATTAAGCAGTCTTGTTTCTTGGAGAGTGTAAATACAGAAGGTTGAATATCTACGAAACGTTTGAGGATAAAATCATTAGTTAGTTATAAAATTATCCGTTTAACCTGGCTATTGTTATTGTATAAGAAAACAATTTGTAAAATGTTAATAAATAAATTCATTTTGTTTCTTTGTTGATATAAAACTCAATATAATTAGGAAACCATTAGTATCACAATGTCTAATTTAAAATAATAACAAAGGGCTGAAATTCATTTATTTTATTCGCAAGCTGCCTCCGATCACAATTCGAAATGATGTTAAACTTCTCAAATCAAAATTTGGAAATTTTCGAGCCTTGTTTGAGCCGCTTTCCTGGCAAACAAAAGACGCTCGCTTTTCCGCCATTGTTGAAAAACTAAGAGAGCCTCTCCTCGCTTTCCCTCTCACCGCGATTCGGAATCTCCTTTGATGTCATTTTCCTTTTTCCAAACAACACAAAAGGATGTTTGAGTATGTCCGCCCGATATGAAGTTTATGGAAACTTTGAGTCGTCTAAAATTTGAACGAGACTTTTTTAAATATCAATTGGACACTGCTGGAGGACTTTATTGATAAAATCGAGACTGTATGGGATATTTATTTTGTACACCATAGTATTTTGTGAATATTGACGACATAGTGACAGATGGCGTTAAATTAAAAAGAGTTTTGTTTAAAGATAGTCAACATTTTAGACAATAAAACTCAAACATTGTTTTAATTATGTTCGCTCCTAATGTAGGTCTCATCTCAACAGGTGTTTTTTTACGATAAACTTTGTTAAAACAGTGCCAGTTTCTTTTTTAACACTCAAGACCCCGGCCCCGCACTAACGCGGAAATGGTCGTTATCCGTTAAACCCCGGCCCCGCGCTGGCGCGGGTTTATACACGTGAGCGTGTAATCGGTATCCGTTAAGGCAAAACTTATTTATTTCGGGTTTTTGTTTTTTTATGCTACTCAAGAAGGCTTGCTGCGTATGTTTTTTTTGTGTCGATTTATCTTATTATTTATGGGTGAAAATCACTTTAAAATAACATAAAAAAAAGTACATATAATACGTCAACGCAAACAAATATTACACAGTTTGAGATTTTCTGGGTGCCGCTGAAATCAAACAATTAGGAGTCATAATTTATTACTTCACATGTTTATGGGCATTTACTTA
This sequence comes from Himalopsyche tibetana, assembly GCA_030503985.1. Lineage (NCBI taxonomy): Eukaryota > Metazoa > Arthropoda > Insecta > Trichoptera > Rhyacophilidae > Himalopsyche > Himalopsyche tibetana. Next base: position 6,343,594 of record JAPJYX010000015.1, read on the forward strand.
AATTACGCGTGTCAAATTTTTATTATTTTCGGTTCTTTTCAATGATGTCAACATCAGTGAAATTATGCATTTTTATCGCGTCACATACTCGTTCACAAGACCATTCATTGTTTTTTTTCATAGGTACGGCTCTTTGCTTCCGAGCCTTTTTTGTTTTAAAGAAATGTGTCGATTAAATAAAAATGTTGATTGATTTTTTAGCAGCACGAAACATAGATTTGAACTTCTCGATGTTCGCACATATCGAGGTGCCGACATTTATAGCGACCACGAACTACTTGTCGGCAAAATCCGCCTGAAACTAAGTCGCATAGCTCAAAATCCAGCGCGGAAAAAGATCGACATCGAGAAGCTAGAAAACGTAAATACTAGACTAAAATTCGAGATTGCTGTAAGGAAGGAAATAGATCGTGTCTCCGTGCGACCTATATCCGGGTCCGATCGCATTGACGCGGACTGGTGCTGTATCAAACGTGCTATTGCATCATCGGCCGAAGATGTTCTCGGATTCCGGAGGGAGGGGCAACCAAAATGGATGTCCGAAAATACGTGGAGGAGAATTGAAGAGCGGGCCAGGCTAAAAGCACTGAAGGACAGTGAAGCTGACCCTGAAAAATTTGAAGAACGTCGCGCTGATTATCGTAATCAGGACAAAGTTGTCAAGAAGTCTGCGCGACTTGACAAGCGCCGATTCTTGGATCGGCAAATTGAGACAGCTGAGGTGGCGGCCCGCAGAAATGATACCAAGAAATTATTTAAAATCACGCGCGAGGTCTGCGGAAAGCGACCACCGACTCCCGGGCCAATTCGCGGCCCTGATGGAGCAATAGAGTCAAACGCAGAAAGCGTTAAAAAGATTTGGAAGGATAATTTCTGCGAGGTGCTGAACCGACCGCCCCCCCAGGACCCTTTTGACGTAACCGAAGAGGCTACATCTATGGACCTCCCCCGAGTGTCCGGTATCTCAGACCGTACGCCCACACATGCCGAAATCATCTTGGCAGTGAAGAGGCTTAAAAACGGCAAAGCACCGGGTGGAGACGGAATACATTCGGAATTTCTGAAATGTGGTCTTAACGCCGTCCTACATCCTCTCTATCACCTGATGGCCAGGGTGTGGGACGGTGAGCGTTGTCCTAGGGACTGGGTGGACGGTGAGGTGTTAGCACTCCACAAAAAAAGGTGATCCCCTCAGCTGTAACAATTACCGAGGCATAACTCTTCTCAGTATTCCTGGGAAGGTAATGGCACACATTCTCTTGGCGAGAATAAGAGGTCCCATTATGAAAATACTTAGGAAAAATCAAGCGGGCTTCCTCCCTGGAAGGTCGTGTGCGGACCAAATACACAATCTTCGATGTCTCCTCCAGCAGAGCAATGAATTTAACAGTGCTCTTGCTTGTTGTTTCGTCGACTATGAGAAGGCATTTGATAGTCCGCACAGACCCTCTTTGTGGAGGATACTGGATGCCTACGGGATTCCGCCAAAGATTGTGGCCATTATCAAATCCTTACATGAGAATAGTGCATGTTGTGTGAGAATCGGTGACTCAAATACCGAATGGTTCGGGGTCACTACCGGAGTGAGACAGGGGTGCGTTCTTGCACCGTTCCTGTTTATTATTATCCTTGACTTCATACTTCGCAGGTCAATTCCGCCTGATCGAGGTGTAGCTGTTGGTCCCGGTCTGAAGCTGTGTGACCTTGAATATGCCGATGATGCTGCCATATTCGATAAATCCATTGAGGGCATCCAGGAGACTATTGATGGGTTAGGAACTAACTCAGGTCGCATTGGTCTAAAAATTAATACTAGTAAGACCAATGTGATGTGTAACCAAACCTGTCATGACTCTGATAGGACCCTTACCAGCGCGGGACAGATCATCGAGAGGGTTGACAGCTTCAGATACCTCGGCGTACATATCCCCGAAGACGGTAGTACAAAAAACGAGCTCGCCATTCGTTTAGGAATGGCTGGAGCCACATTCAACTCAATGCGGACTGTCTGGGACACACAGCTGTACTCGATTAAAACCAAATGCCACTTGTTCAACGCTTGCATTCTGCCGGTAATGCTTTACGGTTGCGAATCATGGCACCTGACGAAGACTCAGAAAAACCGTATACTGAGCTTCGAGAACAGATGCTTGCGTCGGATAATGGGGGTGAGGTGGTTTGATTTTGTGAGGAATTCAGAGATAAGGGAGCGTACAAGACAGCGTCCCGTCACGTCAGTGGTTACGGAGAGACGTTGGAACTGGCTGGGTCACGTGCTGCGGATGCCTCCGGAAAGCCTCAATCCTGCCTGCCTCTTCTTTCGACCGGTGGGATTCCGGCGTCCTGGACGTCCGTCGGGTACTATCCATAGGATGTACTCGGCGGAACTGAGGGATGCTGGCATGTCATGGGAGGAAGCAAAGCTATTGGCGGGAGACAGGGAAACATGGAGGTGCCGCGTGGCGGCCATATGCTCCACATAGGGAGCGAACATGGCCAAAGAAGAAGAAGAAGAGATTTTTTAAAGAAAAAACGCGTGAATGCGGCTGCGTGTGCGAAATGTGCGGGTTTAAGCGTAACTTTGTCGCGAAACTGCCGGTTGCTTGAGTGTTAAGTATAGTTTGGACTAAAAGATAGGTCTATAACAGGACTAGTGGTTAGCTGATCTTTGTAGCTTAATCCTCCCCCTTAATCCCTAGCGTCAATATTAAATTCGGGTTGTTTATGCTGTATTTTTTAGGTTCAAGGTTAACCCCCAGAGACGAGAGCTTTTTTCGACAAAAAAAATATTTTTTAAGCCATATTAAAGTCACAGATAACTTTTATTCTTAACAAAATTATAAAAAAAACGCGTTGTATAAAAACCCCGCATGACTATATGGCCATGCTCATCCTTTTATTACCGTATAATATTGTGTACGGACAGTAGTAAGGTCGAAATATATATAAACGTGTTTTATAAAATTTGAAAATTTTTTAAAAATATTTACAATTTGACCTCTTTAGATCAACATTATTTCAATACAAATATATTATCAAAAGAACTGTAAATAATTTGATGTTTTGATAAAAAAAACAACTAACAGTTTTAAAAAGTCCATTAAAAAAACGGAAATTCAAAAAACCGCATGTGCTTTTGGTGGCCGTTTCTGTCCCCGTGGCTGATGACTAACTGAAGCCTGTACCCTTAACCAAATATGAGTGAAAGCAACGATATTCAAGTAGAAAAAGAATGAATAGTGCGATCAATAGACAACGGTGCTTACTGTGACCATATGGTCACGCTCGTCCTTGTAGGGTTAAGTTGTGGATGTGTGATGTAAATTATATTTAAGTTGATGTTGAAGAGCTTAAAAAAAACTGCGCATCGGTATAAATTGTAAAATTATTTAACTTAATTTAAATTAATATATAATATACTTTCTATGAGTCTGTTGACTACTCAGCAACAGAACCTGCAAACAAAACTAGACGATGATGAAATTTCGTATCATTGATTCAGATGATAAAATAGTATTTGTCTAATAAATCTCTATGAATCTTGTGAAATAAACGTTTGACTGATATTATTATAGCAGAGTTTTCTCCCTCAAAAGATTGCCATTTTTCATTTTTTTTATGGACGTAATCTTTGCGTGAAAAATGACCAAAGTCCACAAATTCAACATCCACTGAAGCGTCTGATTGTACACAACGTTTTATTAGGTGTGAAATTATTTTCAGAAATGGTGCAATATTTTCTAACCATACATGTGTGTTCAAGTAAAAAAAATATTCTTAAATAAATATTTTATTTATTATTTTACAATGTTAAGATTAAATAGATTTACGCAAACAAGGCATAAAAATCTAAATAACGTATTGTAAAAACGTTTTTTTTACGTTTATGATTTTGGTTTGTTTCTGTGAAGTGCTCAATTCAAAACTCATCTTATTTTCATTGATAATTTCATTACGAAAATACATTATAATACTTATTACGAGAGCCTAAAAAACAAAAGTGGCAGTTTTCATAATAAAAAAATATTGTATTTTTTTGTTTCACATAGATAAAACGTCTGAAAACAGTTATGTAAAATATTACTATTTGTATTATCTTGGTATTTTTACATAATTTACATTGTTTTGTGAAATACGTTGAATAACTGCCGCTTTTGTTACAAACACAATTTTAATTAATCAAAAATTTACATGTTTTTAAACATATTTATTATTTAATCTGACGTACTGGTGTATGCTGAATGGCCAGCTCTACACGATGACAGACCTAACTCATTTTCGACAAAACATGGAGACTATCGTATTTGATTCTTACCTCGTATTTCCTTACTTATTTATTTTAAGCGGTCAAAAAATAATTAACATGTGATTGTGTTGAGCGGTTTTAAGAATAGCAAGAATAGCACCTTAGAGTCCTCATATTTATACTATCTGTTTTGTAGTCAAATGAAAAAATCCCTTAAGCGGTCATATTATTCAGACTCAATGTGTACAGATTCAATTCTCATATGGATATATTTAATAAATTGATTATGGTTGTTTATTTAATGACATGAATGTCTGTGTTGTTTAAATAACTGTAAGAGCATCAAATCATCTAAACAAGATGTCGTAAGTTACTTATCATTTTTCAATTCCATTCTTTTTTCCTTATCCTCGCCTATTTTATTTTTTTTACTACTGGACGAAGTGAAGGATTAATTGCGGTCAATCTCAATGGGTTATTTCATTTCTATAAATGAATTTATTAATTTTCAAAAACAACAACCTATACAGCCTTAACTCTTTATGATTAACTGGATGGAGTTTTTGAATATTTTTAAGTTTATTAAAGAGTTTTTCGTGTGTTTATATATTGACTTGAGAATAAGAATCAATTGTTATTTAATTTTTCAAATTTACGAAATCCTATCTGATGAAGATTTTTAAGTAAGCGGGACACGTGTATTTATCACAAAATGTCTGATAACAAAGTTTTTAAATTTTATTTTATTAAAAAAAATACTTTCGCAATGTTACTACCGCTGAATCTATCGAAAATTACAAATATCATGTTAAGGTGCTATACAAAGACTCAAAATGTTTTTCAATATTAGGGGATATAGTTGAAATATATTTATCTGCTTTAATGATCCATTAATTTGTAAAACTAAAACAGTAATTGTTCAATAGCTGTGTGTGAAGTCGGCTTAACTCATCAATTGACGTTTATTTCTTACGATAGTATCGATTCTAATCACCAAACATTCTGGAAGCTTCAGGTTAACCGTTCTACAAACATAGTTCAAAGTAATTTGATAGTCTACTTCCGAGATGATATGACGTAAAGTTGGACGCGGCATCGAGAGGGTGCCGATCCGACAATGTTTGTTGTCAAAAGTGATGGAAACAATCGCTCCCGGCTATAAATCAACAATCCGACTCGTCGGTGTGTCAACATTGACATGAACAAAGGATTGCCAGTTTAATTTGACGCACAATCATCGTTGTCGTTTCAATATTGTGCTGTTTTGACAGTAAATTAAAGATGAGTTACTATTAAATCAGCAATGTGCATTTTTTTAAACCCACCCGTATCAAAAATATAAACGTTGAGCAGCACTCTCAATATGGAAGTTCGTATCATTTTAACGAATCTTTCATAAGTTTGATTTCAAAAAACGAGTTGTAATTGAGAACTCTCGTTTCGTTTTTTTTCAAAAAATTTTTACCCAAAAACAAAAATCTATTTGTTTTATATCAATAGAAAATAAATCCTTGACTAAAAATTTCGTTTGATTTTTCAGCTATAAAAGTAAAATTCCTGAATTATCTAGGAATCTTCAAAAGTCAAAAAATCTTAAACTCTACATAATATTAACTGTAGAAAGGCAAAAGGACGTAACACAAAGTTTTATAACCAGCCTTTTACGATAGTTACAATGTATAAAACTCAATAGACGATATATCAAAAGGATGTGAGCTGCAAATGCTGAATTAGTACCAAAATATAGCTATTAAGTTTGCATAAAAAGGACTGTAAAAATCTTGCCCAGAAAAAGGTTTATAAAAAATAATATTAAATTATTTCAACAATATATCTTTGTGAATTTTGAGGTTGTCAAATTACGCAATATATTGCGTAATTTGACTTTGCCCCAAAATCATCAAAAAAAATTTTTGTGCCTCCTGTAAAAAAAATGAGTGGGTCACGTCCTTTTGATTTTCCAAATTCAATACTTACATAAAATTTACAGCAATGACTAAGCAGTTTTTAATGACACAGTCAAAATAAGCTGTCAAAAGATTGGTTTTGTGTTGCTTAAATTGTGTTTAATTTTAAATAAAATATTGATAAGAAATACATTAACAACCGATCCTTGATAAATCGTACTACACATCCGGTCGAAAAAACGGGATTTCGTTTGTGTTTTTTATTTTATATAAAATGTTTGTTAATTGATAATATATATATACTATTTATATAAGAAAACTATTCTATGAATTAAAGTTTTCATATATATTACATACATTGTTTAAAATCAAAATTATATGCTCAATCCATTTATGGGAAATTCATTGGTCTTGTATTGATCCGTTAATCTTTTATCAATAAAAATAATCATTTGAAAAACTTTGTTTATACAAGAAGTTACGGACTTTCGGCTTTAACAGATACCCTTTTACCCACTTATGTTCGTTATATTGACGATGTACAGTACTAAGAGGAAATAGTTTTGTCATGCGTGAAACGGCTAAGAAGATAATGCCAAATGATTTATAAAGCACGGTAATATAGGGTTTTCGGTTTTGGTTGCTTAAACGTTTGTTCACTTATAGATTGAAAGAAGACGTGTATTGTGAAACAAGGAAGTTTTAAGAGCAATAAACCTCTCCAATTGATTCGTTAGTCTTTAAATAAAATAATTATTTTTATTTAAAATATTGTTGAAATTCAGTTATTTCTTCAACTCACCAGAAACTTTGTAACCTAGTGACGATACATTTCACATTTCAGTAAAATCACTCAATTTATACATATTATTTGAGCTTAGTTTTGATTTACGCTTCTGTTTTTGTATTTACACAGTTTTTAAATAAATTAAAAACGTAAAATCGATGCATTATTATCTCACTTACTGTTGAATTATTATTTTTACTGAATCGATGGCAGATTATGTTATACAATTCTTCTTTTTAAGTGTATCGATTTGGAAAGAAATAAAAAATGTGTCATTATATTGTAAAGTGGCATTCAAATCACACTTTAGATTTTAGGAGAGCTACGGGATTTTTACAAGGCTACTCTAGGCAAGCGATATTTTCCTACTTAAAAATGTTTCGAAATAAATCTTGTAGCATTTTTCCGCACAGTAAGTGCTCGACGAAATTATTTCACTCAATACTTCCGACACTTGATCAATTTTTCATAGAGTTTAACCGGTATATGTAACCTCTGCGATAGAAATCGTGAAAAATCCATCACTCGCTTTTAGCGTGGATGACGTATCGACTCCCCTGTAGAATTGCAAAGCAGACTGAGAAAAGAGGGGAACGCATGGGGAAAGGTTTACGTTAGATTGTCTACGTGTAACGTCTTAAGCGGCCCTTTTCCAGGATTTATTTATCCTGGTGGCTTTTTATCACTCGGCTTTCAGGACGTGACGTGTGTTTAAGAAAACGTTAGTTAATAATTAATTAAGGATAATCTGATTGTCCAGACGAGCGTAAGCACAATTTAATAATCATATAAGAAATTTAATACAAGCTTCATCGTTACAAATCAATTGGTAATATATCAAATTTCGAATGTAGTATAAACTCATTGACTAAGATCACTGAATACTTACGATAGATTTATTTTGAAAAAAAAACAATGTTAATAATAAAGCTTTGAATAAGTACGATAAGAATTAAATCTGAGCCACTTGATTGATAAGTATTTTTCTTAAAGCAATTTAGTAAATTAATATCTTTTAGTAAAATTCTCTCAAAAAATAAGTTTAATTACTGAAATCAAAGAAATTTATTAAAACACGTCTTTATTGAAAACATCTTTTAGGATTTGTTATGCTTAACAATGGCGACAAACGTGATTAAAAAATATCAACATTTGAAAAATATATTCACTAAATAGCTTCACTTGAAATAAAGTAGTATTAAATAATATATTTGTATGAATAGTTTAATATACAAACGATGGCTGTTGAAACATTATAATATTTAGTTGGCCTTATTCTAAGAAAAGAAAACTATTGACTTATTACCATTATTTTCATCAACGCTAAATAAAGGAGTAAATTAAAAAGAGATTAGTGATAGAATGAGGACGTATACAGTAACACGAGAACTGCTATCGTATTTAGTTTGTTATCTAAAGTTGGAGCACTGCCAAATGTGGCGCTAATATCTGCTCTATATTTGAAAGCTTTTTTGTTCTATATCAAACAACGTTCAATACAAAACAAAAGCTATTTAGTTTGACAGTTGTTTTTTTATCAACTGCGTCAATTATTTAAATTAATCAGTGTTATTTATATTTCTCCGTTTAATATTATTGTGATAAACGTGACAAAAAATCATTACTACAGTATTTGAAAAGAAACATTTGCTAATCATTCAAGTATAAGTATTTCTTCTTTGGAACTTGTTCCTAGCTTATTGAACGTCATTAAAATAACTCCATGTTGAAATCAATATCTTTTAACTTAGTGATTATTAGGTTTCATATACGGTTTACGCCACGTGCGCTCTGTTGAATACTGATAACCAAGCCACCTATAATTATATTTTAACAAAATTATGATAACACACTTTAAAACAGAGCATCATAATTATCATTATGTTTAATTAGTAAGAAGATTCTATTGATCATTTTATGACTCTAATGTTGTCGATCAAAATACTTTTTCAACAGCATTCTTATAATTTAAGTTTTCGACTGAAGGTGGTGGAATTTCTTCAGCTTATTGAGCATTATTGAGTTAACTCTCGCGGCTCGGACACTAGAAAAATACTTCTCTGCCGATGGGTGTCGTTTAGGGACCCCAGTGGTTTCCTCATTATTGGCCTTATTCTTATTAATTTCAAAAAAAATATATAGTCTAAGGGCTTTAAAATATCTCTCTGCATCATTCCTCATACGTTTTTTTTTATGAAAATCCGTGGTTTTTAATAAATAATCATATTTTAAGTTGCGCGTAAAAAAGACGTCATCCCAGCACACATATGAAATTGCAACTGACAAGCTTAACCCAGCTATCTTACGAACGATCGCTTATCGCGTTATTGCGTATTTATATAAACTACAAAAGGTCCAAAAAACTATGATATAAGAAAACCTTAATTATAAACATATATATTAAAATAAATATTTAAGAAAATGTGGGTATTGGGGTCGCATTTCTCGAGCTTAGAACCGGAAAAATTAAAATCAAATTTTAAGTTACGTTAATCCATTTCGCCATCAATAGATAGCTTTTAACTTAGCGATACATTTATTTATTATATACACACGATACACTTATTTACTAAGCGTCAGTTCGTTCATCCGTACACTTGAACGTCTGAAGATACCAACAGGCAAAACTTGAGTCGTTAGTGACAAAACTTGTGCGAATGTACAAAATCTGAACGATTCAAATGTAAAAGAAGTGTCAAAATATCTAATTATTATATGTTTAGAAATGTTTTTTAGTGTTGGCAAGCTGTGTATGAATAACATGTTCGTTCTACAGAGTTTTTACCTTTTTTTCGGCTGTATTACGTAATTGGAAAAACCATAAATTTGTAACGACCTGAGAGTTTTCTTTTTTAAATTTTCAGCATAAGACGACTCCAACAGAAAACCAAGTCGAAATTCCAATGTTACAAAATACCAACTTAGCAAAATCCAACAAAAACAAAATCTTCGCTAAAACTGGCATGTAGTAGGGCTAAGTATTATAAATCAACCGCACTTGTAATTTTGGTCAAATGGGATACGTGAGTTTATTTTTGTTTTCAATTTTTTTAACAATGCATCACTTTCCAGGCCTGCTGGTGAAAGTCCAACGACTCAGAGTTCACTGGTTCGATTCCCATAAAATATTTTTTACTGATTATTTATGTATCTGTGTTCGAGAGCACGATATCCAAACCCAATCATAAAAACATGGCGTGGAGACAGCGATTAGTTAACCACTACAGTTTGAGCGACTGAGTACCATTCCGTTTTCATAATACAAATAAGCTTAATTTTGAGTCCACGTGCTGAACATTGGGTGTTAACATGACTATAGCCTCAATGTTTTATTTTCACTCTTTTGAAGAAAAAAAAAGAAGTGACTTAATAACAGGCAGTTCTCATAGAAAAAAATCTGTTGAGATAAGCTCAATTAAAAATTAATTCGTTAAAAAATGTAAGCGAACACAACTATCAAAAAACATGACAATTATAATATGTATTTGTCTGTACATTTTCAGAAAGCAACTGTTTTGAAGCCTGTGGAAACAAGCGCTGCAGCTGGGAAGAGGTGATGTAAAGTAACACCTGAAGAGTTTCTTCATATAGTGACACGAGAATCGGCGTGAAAGACTGGAGAGGATAGAAGAATACTTTATTCTACGGAGACAACGTTATTGCAATGCGTATTAACTGAGGTTACTTCACTTTTGCATGTTTAAGACGTGTAGAATATTACAACGCATCTAACATATTTTTGTCTAAAATACCACTTAGCTCACTTCATTTTTAATGGGCCCATATGTACTACATCTTTGTGATTCTTATTTTCAGGATTTTGCACATTGTTCATTAGAAGTAGCCAGGTAACTACTCACTTTATACTTTGAATTAAATTACTAATTAATTTTAATTACTTTAATATGAGTGCAGTCTTGATATCATCAGATGTTTTTAGTTTATTTTTCTGGCCGGACTTTAGCTCTTCAATCCCCAAGTCGGGTAAAAAAGGTTGAACGGGAGTCCGAGAAGGGAGCGTTGCTAAAACCATGCCATGAATTTAAATATATGTGTTGACTTGAATAAATCAACATACGTTATGGGATTTCGTTTGGCCGAACCGGGATTTAGACTAGGGATCTTTCGAAAGCCGGTCCAGCTCGCTAGCTGCACAGGATTATTGCTTACTTATATATGTGGGCTAACATGAAGCCTATACTATTTCGATACTGAAAGAAAAATGTTTCAATCAAGAAGGGAAAAAATATGTTCGTAACAATTCTTTCTACTCCTATTTGTAGTTTTCGAATTCACATTTTGAGTAGATCAGTTTGCTTTCTTTTTCGCAAGATTTTTTTACGAACTATTTGCTGTGTTCACACAACGTAGTTTTGAATGCTTCTATTTTTTTTCTTTTATTGTACGGAAATCGATTTTGATCAACAGATTTTGATGAAATTGCAAAAAAAAAACGGGTTCACATCAGATCACAATTTTGGTAACAGATAACTAAGATTCGAATTCTATAAAATAAGTAAATAATGCATTCGATAATGTTGTATCTTTGATTGAGATTATCAAACGTATCCGTTCAACGTAATGAAAAACAATAACACTCAAATGGCTTATAAATAATACAGTGATATAAATATTTCAATATTCATATTAACGACTTTTATTTTAAAATTTATATATCAATGCATTGCTTTTTTGAAAAAATAAAATGGCGGAACTCACTCATTGTCAAGCTTTGTACGAAAAAAAATTTTAATCAATTCAATGTGGAGCATATGGCTTCCTAATTGAGGTATTTCAATAAAAAAAAATATGTGATATGCTCGTTATCTGGTTGCTCAATCTCTCTTTTTCGAAGAGAGTACGAATAAAAGGAAATGGTTAGGACAAGACTAGTGGTTAACCAATTGTTCTAGCTTTGCTGTGCTAGTTTTATGATTAGAAGGGTGAAAGTCCTTCAAATATTCAAGTCAATATTTTTGGTCAAGTACGTAAGTACAAACTCCACATATCTGCTAACATTCAATTAACTCTTTTTACGTGAAAAAACATAATATCTTTATAGTTACAAGAACATTCATTGAAATTATTTGTAAAGTGTAACTCCAAGGAAACGCAGACCGCCCACAGCAACTGTAGCACATTTGTAAAACAATCGAAAATAATATTTCATTTCCTCAAAAACTTTAACTAGTTTTTTTTTTTGTTTTAAATATGAAGATTAAAGGTTCAATGAAAGATCCAATGGAAAGGCAATGGATCAGTATTTACCAATGTGAGACAAACAGTCAATAGCTTCTTTTAAGAAATCATTTTTTTAAAGGAAAATATATTTTTTTCGAATATTGATTTGATACATTGAAAATGCTGAGAAAAAGGTACCGAAACGCCGTTCCACCGCGTTACATGGTAAAAGAAGCACTGCTATAATGACTATAATATGTTATTAGTTTGAATAACTGTCGTGTACTCATTGCACATATTCCAATACGTTTTATTTTTGTCAGCAAAATGGATGTTGTTTAAAATTGACGTTTACCTATTTCAAAAATGAACTATTTGGGGAATGAATATGCTGTGAATAAATTGGCTTTGATGTTTCAGTTTTGTGATATTGGATATTCGAATTTGTTTTGTGGCATAATGCTATTTGTTCTCTATATTGTTTTTAAAATATCATTTCTTTGGTACAAAAGAAATTCAAACGAACAATAATTATGCAACTAAATGAATGATACTATAAATGTCACGTGCGAGTCTTTTTTTGAAATTGGAATATGGAATATATATAAAATAAACAATAATTGTATTAAAAACAAATGAACACCTATTATTAGATTTAAATTATGTTTGATTTTATCGATGCATCTTTATTTTACGAGTATTATACATATTTGAGGTTTTCGAATGTATGACGAATTTGACAGTTTAGTGAAATTATTTTTTTGTTTATAAACAGAGCTCAATAAAAAGTAATATTCTACTATTGATAACGAAGCGAGACCATGCTACTTGTATAATAATTAAAAGGTTTTTTTAAGCCGAACATTTTACAACGAACAAAGAAATAAATTCTACAATATTCATTTAAAAGATGAAAAAATAAAGTTGCAAAACTTTAATTTCGTATGTGCAAAAAGTTTGAATGGGGAAATAGGAAACGAAAAAAGTTCTTTCGTGCATTTCATGTAATTTAATTCCGTAAAGATTAAAATATAAATTCATTCAAAATGTCATTATGTGATGTCATCCGTTCTTAAAGCCACGTTCAATCCTATTGTTAAAGCATGTAAACTATAAACGGAGTGTTTTAAAAGATCCTTCTTCACAATAACTGGCTTCGAAGAAGAATCAAGTTAATAAAGAACAAAACGTATTTGTCAAAATTTTCACTAATGATGGGCTACGAGAACTTGTTGTTAGTCAGTCGCCTAATCTCACTTTTTATTTAAATAGAGATACAATTGAGAAGGACGTGTGGTTGTCTTATTTCTGTCGTTATACCGCTCTTGAGGATCGGGTGGATGGAAAATAGTTACATAGTAATAATTCTTCTAAACATATAATCTTACGTCAATAACAATACCATTTTTTGAAAGTCTCCGTTCTGGAATTAAAAATCATGGACACTGCAATCAAAGAGAAGTATGTTAACCATTTGGCTACACGTTCATAATAGTTATCACAAACAAATCGGTTGGATGTTACCCTGTTCGCTGTTTATCTCATATATATATATATACAAGATTACCAGTTCAACCCCACAAACCCACTCCGTATATATGTATGATTGATTTTCAACACATAATAGTGCATTCTCTTTTCATATTATCACTGTAAAATTCAGTTTTAATTTATCACTATTCACTACCCAACAAACTAACAAAAATTTGGCGTTAGAGAATAAATCACCGTTGGCAGCTGGGTAGGGTAACACGGAAAACTAACGTATGATTTTTGACAATTCAGGTAACAAGCAACCGGGTAAAGCGAAAGACTACCAACTTCGATCGTTTGGTTAATAGTCCTTCGATGGCGCTGGTTTCCTTCCTTAACGTTTTTATCGACATCTTGTTAGTTGATGTAAAAATATTTAAAGGATTAAATTTGAACCATTCAAATTATGTACATTCACACAAATAGTTTGAACGATTCAAATTTAATATTGAATATCCACCAAGCATCTTCAGTCGAAATCTTAAATTATGTTAAGGATTGTTTAAATCTAAAACGGAAACATTGATATGAGAAAGCAATGTTTGTTACGATGTCGTGCCTTGCAAAGCTGTGACCCATTTCAATGCAACAATTACTCTGCAGCGAATGCTCCACATAAGGAGTCATACAGTGAAAATGACGCGATCTCGAATAACCAATAACACCGTGTTATTTGGTTTTATACACCTGCCGGTGTTGACTCCGTGCCCATAAAAACGTATCGAAACTGCTCAAATCGTATTATCGCAAAGTCTCTTTCATTCGTGATTTCTACGCGACTTCAAATCCATACCATCACCCAGCCCCTCGCAGTGGCGCCTTGTATTGCTTGCTATACAAAATAAACTATTTAAGAAAATCTATCAGTGCAACGTTCGGTTTCGTCCGAAATAAAATCGCATATTTTCTTTTTCTTATAAATGAATACACAGTTCAGATTGGGGGTAGGCAAAATAGCATTTTTTCGTTGACTCGTACAATTATAATTCCAATATGTAAACATGATAACAATAAATTGTTCATTTGATCACAAGTGATTTAGAGGCGTTGCGCTCATGTCGTCAAGACGTTTTTGTCTCCTTTATTATCGCATACCGTCGTCTGGGAACTGTTATGGGACATCTAAATAAAAGGGTGCTTTTGTTTTTGCTACGACGACTAATTTTCCTTAATAAATGTTAGTTCTGTGGTAGGATATTTGTCTTAAAGAGAAACATCTCTCTTTCTTTAAGATAAGTCACTTTATTACATCTTAAAATAGAGTACAACATCGAATAGCATTTCAATAATATTCTTGAGATGTCCCCCCAGTACAGCTCTCAGGTAACGATATGTTGATAAAGCCATGTCTTTTTGTATCTCTCTCTACCCTTATATTATTATAATTGAAGAGGAAACATTCAAAAAGTGATTTGTCACAAACTTTGAAAAATGGCGTTTAATATCAGTTCTGATAGTCAATAATAAAATGTATGAATAGAAATCACAATTAGTGTTTTAAAAAAGTTTTTCCTACAACAAAATTAAATCATAAAGTTGATACATTCAAGCAACCCGTGATTTCTACAGCACTCGAATCATCATTTTCCAAGCTCTGTATTTGTCTGGCAAATCACTTTTTGAAAGTTTGCTCCTCAAATAGGTTACAATTTAAATAAATTCATTGAATTTAATACCAAAAAACTATATTAAAAACAGTTTAGGAATTTAGTTATTAATTGGGAAACATTGAGTAATTTTATAGGTTTAAAAAGGGCGATGGCTAAAGTTGGGAAATACTGATCTAAGACGTCATTGCAGACAAACGTCTTTTTTATTGTGTAAAAATCAATATTTATCGATGCGTTGCCCACTTTCGGTCTTATTTAATACAACATTGTTAGTTGTAAAAAAACCCTTCATCAGAGTCTAATTAGAAACTACACGTTAAAGAGTGAGCTAAAATCTATTATTCACTCTTCACCACAGCACTGACCTCCGTCATTACGTCTCTCCACTCTTCTTGTGCATTTTCTCATTTCATTTCGAAGTAGAGAGTAAATGACTTGATGTGTTTTCTTGTATTACGAACATAACGACTCTAGTCTGAATATTTGCTACCAAAATACTTACTTTGCCCAACTAAAAACAAACTATTCAAATGTTAAGAAATTGATTTACTTCAATAACATAAAGCGTTGTTTTAAATTTTCTTTATCTGCCGTCTAATATAAAAGATAAGCAACAAAATTTCATTCCGTCTCTCGTTGGATTGCATGTTGCATTTTTTAGCCGTCATATGCCGATGTTTTTTGTCATCGACATCGATGATTTTAGAAATTTTACTTTTACTAAGAATACAGAGATCTTGCTATAAACCGACTATTCACGATTCAATCGCGTGAAACTATTTTGTCGCCCGCCTGGAAATTTTTATTTTAAGTTTAAACTTATTTTCGGCTTTAAATTACAACTTTTCCTATGATCACTTAACACATACGATGTTCGTAGACCGCAGCCTATATATTTTTTTTTAAAGTCAATCGTAGTGAAGATTGGCTACCTCTGCTATAAACCAATCAATAAATGCATGTGTTTACAATGTTTTTTTATTAACAACCATTTTTAACTAATGATTCATTATTTTATTACTGTAATTCACACTTATTGCTTAAAATTACTTTGTATATATAATTTATTTTATTATATTTTTGACGCGAATCCCTCTCACTGAACGATAAAGATTCAGATCAAACAAAAAAATATATTATAAGTAAAATAAATTGCGCTTCGTTTTATAAATATATTTCTATACACCAGAAATTGACAGTTAACATCGTTTAACAAAAAAAAGCTTACGCTATTATATCGAGAGTCGTCGCAAATTATGGTATCGGAAAGCTTCTTGTGTGTTTTCCGTTAGATAAAGTTTTGTCTAAATTTATAGTTCGCCCTAACGGCGAGGTTGGGTACTAACGCCAAAGATAAATACTAAAGTTATTTCCTTCATTCAGCAATTATTATTATTTAGGTTTCTCAGTAGTCTTAGTACAAAGAACTTTCTTCTAGAAAACTTAATAGTAATTAATCTTTCGAAAGTTTTTTTTAATAAAATATTTATCGTTGGCATGAAAATTAAGCATCGAAATCAGTTATATAGAAGCATCTTGCTTTCATAGTGAAAATGTGCGAAGTACGCTAATGACGTTTTCGCGTAAGTTTTTTAAATTTAAAATACCTAGCATTGCTTTGAACAAAGAAGCTTTTCTTTTTATAGGTTGTATGGATTTCTTCTCACATATATAACCGAGTATCGAATATTTAATTTAATGTAATCTTATAAACATTTTGCAGGGTATTCCATAATATTAAATATAACAATAATAAATTATTGTATAATCAATAATAAAATTCAACTAACGTGGCCGATTTATAACCATGTATAGTTTTCGCCACAGTATTGTAAAGCAATCTCGGATTTGAACCTATGTATGGTCACTTCCAGTACCATGCATTGATTTTTAAATTGAGTTATATTTTTTTTTTTAAAACACACAGAGGTCAGTGATATTTCCATTTTTTTTCATCCCTTTTTGGCCAATCTAGACAACGTAGTCTAAAGAGTATCATAAGCTTGCCAATGGCCCTTTCCTAATTTTATCCTTTTATCTATCCCTTCACTGAAAAAAAGAGTGACCAAATTAAAACCAACCCTGCTTAAGCAATTTCGACTTGAATGTTTATATAAAAATAAACATTACATACATATGGTTGAAATGATTTAACATTATACTTATAATATATCTGTCGCCTGCTGTGACCCAGTTGGTTAAAGCTTGCTCTACTGAGCACGCAGGTCTGAGTTAGATTTCCGGTAAGATCACAGTGAATTTGAGATCCTTCCGATCCTTTAATAACTGGGTGTATCAATAGCTAGTATTAGTTAGCCACTAGTCCTGTTCTAGCATTTTCCTTCATTCCCTACTACTCTCTTTGAAAAAGAGAGGTTGAACGGCTGAGTAACAAACAGTTCTCGCAGAAAAAACTTCTGTTGAGATACCTCCATTAGGAGGCAATATACTCCGCATTGAGAGCGGACATGGATAACATATATATCAAAAAGTATTAAAAACTATAAAAGTGATTAATTAGGGTTTTTTTTTTTTTAAATGTAATGGGAAAATAAATCGATTGGTAGAAGTGACTTAAATGCCGATAGCCGAAAAATTTCATTTTCACAAATTTTTATCATCATCGTAGTTCTAATAATAACTAGTATTTAAAAAGTTGTTAGACCACGGGTTTTCTCATATTTTAACTGGATCGATGACACGAAGAAGTTCGCGCGGAAAAACGTGACGACGCAAAGCACGCGATTGAATATATCGGAGAGAAACTAAGAAGGTCTTCGTTAATCACTCAATTTATTGACAGAATTTGCTGGTGATAATATGTTTAGTAAAATTATTAAAAAATTTGCAACTTTAATCAATTTGACTAAACTCAAAATTATCACGGCACAAAGGCAGAAATGGTATCGCATTTACGTTATTGAATTTAAATACTTACATACTAGATCAAACCAGTGAAATTATCAATAAAACAGAGAGATTAACAGGAGTCAAACAAGATTTGTCACCCTTATTCATTTAAAATGTATAGTTGTTGATAACTCCACCACCACTCGTTATATGTATGCAGTCGCAATTTACAATGTATATTACAGGTCAGTGCTGGCAAACCTATGGCCCGCGGGTCAGACACCGACCCACAAAAACTTTCACTCATCCCACTTTCCAAGTGACGCTATTGACTTAGTGACCCACGGGCTGGTATTTTTAAAAAATGAGTGAATGTGACCTAGTTCTATAAAAGGTTCGCCATCACAGTGTAGGTTTTGGGATCCCGATAAAACACTTAAACAAAAGTTGCATTTATGAAAAGTGGTTGTTTTTCTACAGTATTTTTGTAGTCGTTACGGATAGAAGGGTGTAACTAGAAACGATATTATAGTGACGTAATAACTCGTGTTTTGTTCCGTTTTTAAGATCGGATAAATATAAGAATAAATTTTTGTTGTAGACATCAGTGTTTTTTAATAAAAGTGCAAAAATCGATGCAATTTTACGTTAGGATAATAGAACCGGTGGCCGCCACAAATAAATGCATATAACGGACGCTCAATGACATTGGCCACTCGGTTATACATACATGTGTTCGGCAAAAAGCATTGAAAAAATCCGTTTTTATGGGTAACGAGAAATCGAATTTCGAAAATTCAGAAAGGAACTAGCATTGCGCAACCGCGTGCCCTTGGTGTTGCCATGTCGCGTGAATTTGGATACGATAGCATTTTTCGCATTCGACCATACCGTTCGTACTGTCAAATAGTGAAAAACGGAAGCCGAGACCGATCGATAAATCCTACGCCTGCCTTACCGACCCACATAACCCCTTCCATCCCGCCAGACGTGTATGAAACATGATACGAATGTATGTATCTTCGTGTATACAGTACACCTACATAAGTTCGTCGCGGAGAAACGGGACAGCAAACTACAGGGTGTTAAATCGGATCGATTTTCTTCCCACGTTTATTACTCATCCACTATTGAAAATTAGGAATAAAACATATTCAGAAAGATAAGATTACACTTACTGATATGGCGTGGCTGTTGAAGATTTTTATACTGGTATTTCCAAAAACAGGATCCCGGTTTTCCGACTTTTTTTTTTCAAAATCAAAATGCTAGTGTTAAAAATTTATTATGTTTAATTCAAGTATCGGAATCAATTTATTCGTCCTGTATAACAATCATTTCTAGCTTGATAACAGATTAATTTTTTTTTTATTTTACAATTTTTAGCAGAGCTGTGGAGTCGGGTAAAAAAATACGACTCCAGTCTTAAATTAAACCCCAACTCCAAATTGTTATTTTCAATCATTTCCGTTTAACTTCGTTCTAATCAGTGGAAAATTCCTAGTTCATTTCACCAATCAATATTTTGAATAGACTTATAATGTTTCAATACTTTAAAATTGTTTTTATTCGATTTTTCCGACTCCGCCTCCAGAAAATACACCCTACTCTACGACTTCTCAACTCCAACTCCACAGCCCTGGCTTCTGGTAGGATTACAAATATCGGTAAAAACTAAACCAATGCGTTCCACGAGAACCGCGGTACTTTATACAACCAATTCAAAGAAGTTTACGGCGAATTGAGAATATAAAATAAAAATTGATCACTTTTCTATTCCACTGAATGTACATAATTACTCTCTGAGAAGTATGACTAATGCTTAGGTTAATTCAGTATTCGAATCAATTTGATTGTCATTTTCTATGTTCAAATATTATTTTTGAACAATGTCTGTTTCCAATATTGAGCTTATTATGAACACCTCCAGGAGCTATTCGCAACAGATTTTGTTATTTGCAAAATGATTGTTCTTCAGTAGTTCAACCACTTGTCTTTTAATAGAATAGGGATAGAAGAATAGCGTTCAGACAAGGCTAGTAGTTAGATAGTCGCTCTCGCGTCGTTTCATATTTATGACCAGATGTTTGGAAGGGAATCATTGATATCACAGTCATCAATGCCTTCATTAAATTGAACCAAAACCAACGACTTCGACCACTCACGGCACTCTACGAAGTCAGATTTATTTAATTGTTAATAAATAATTATTAACAAATCAATTTTCAGTAACCCTGTGAAATTTAACATCCATTCACGTACCATTCGGCAAATAAGTGTGGCGAATGAGAAGCGATAAAAACGTGAGCCGAGCCAATAGAATCGTCATTTCATTTCACGCGGGAGTCGGCACTCTGATTTGAACATTTCAACGTTATCGTGGTTCCAAATTCAAATGCATTTATGAATTTAACGTTATGTGAAATCGACATGATATTTTGATTTTTTTTATTTACCGAATTTCCATTCAATTGAATTGCAAAATGTCTCATTTCCCCGTACAGATAAAACTGACAGCATCCATTTCTTTTATTATGGGCATTGAATATTTTATTCATATTCATTTTTTACCATTTATCGAGCACTTATAAAGTCAACGAAAATTCATCATAGACGATGTATCAAAAAAAAAAGACAAAAATATTTTTTCAATTCGAATTCAGCTTGATAGTCAAATATTTTTTTTAAATTTATGTGCCATTGAATTTGTAAAATTTGAAATAAAATATTGTTTATATTGTTTTTGTTGATATATCAAAATGAGCTATGCCAATACGTCATATATTTTTCATCAAAAAATCATTCGAGATAAAATGAATGAGATTTTTTATAAATAGAGGTCAACTTGCGGCGGAGAAGCACCACAATTACCCAATGTTTAAGATCCCGAGATCTAAGAGATTAAATAGAATATATGCATTGACCTTACTGGAAATTGAAAGCAGACGGCTTGATCGCTAGAGCAAAGCTCTTACTAACTACACCATTGCTTCCCAAACTTTTTCACGCAAAAGCCCCCTTAATATGAGAAAAATAATCCGCTTCCCTCCAGAACAAAAAACGTGTTCTGCGGCGGCACCCAGTTTGGGAAGCACTGAACTAGACCACACAAGGTGATTTTATTTTTAATATAACATCCTTTTAAGGCGGAGCAGATTTATGTATAATGTGACGGCGGATTCTCAGTATGCAATGCTAAGACATTCACAATACTTACCTAAGTGTCCTTTTTTTCTTTCTTGATATATTTTCGTTGGCTTCGGTTATGGAGCTCACAGGCTATGATGCCAGTGTTTTTCATGTATTGATTCTTTAATTGGCATGGATTTATGTTTGAAGCTAACCATTAGTCTTGCCTTAGCACTATTCTTATATCTCTCTTCTATTCGAAAAATAAAAATTGAGCAACTGAGTAACAAACCGTTTTTGCAAAAACACTTATGTTGAAATAAACTGCATTAGAAGTCAATATGCCATGGTAAAAAATACTTTTTACTTAATAGTAGTTGACCGTGAAATCGGCGGCTGAATAAAGCATCGTATTCACTAGGACACTAATAGAGCAACATGACGCTCAACATTTATGTCAATAGTCGCGCACTATTTGGCACGCAGCGTCGGGTGATAGTGCGCAGCTTTGTAGCGTTACGTTGACTCTACGATGCGCGTCACGTTGCGGGACAGTTTGTCTTCTAGTGAATAACTGGTGGCAATTAAGCAACTCAAACAGGCAAATTGCAATATTGTTCTGCAATACATTTTTACAGTCATTTGAACTGTTTTCGATTGGGGAGTGTTTTGTCACTTATTATACTTTTATCTTTCAACTCTACTTCAGGATTTTTAGCACCACCTTTAGCATAATATTTTTTGTATTAGCTGTGCAATATTTTCAATCTGATTGCACGGTCGCACGTCAATGGACGTTTTTTCGACCACACGCAGAATAAAAATTAAAACATGAGCGCCTGATAAAATGAGAGAAATTCAATAAAAATAAAAATTGTTATTGAATGTTCAAAATTTGCGTGGCGTTATCTCTTCCGTGGGTGTTGCCTGAAAATATTCAACACGTTATAAATGCTGTAAAAGAGAAAATAAAATAAATATCTAACGAAATTGTCTCGTGGAAAAATTGCAAATTGATTGCTTTGTTTTTGAGTTTCCATGTTGAACCGCGACCAAAATTTGATAAACTTTGGGACTTATAATACACTTTGGGCGGTAGAGTGTGGGTAGCTCGGATTTGCTACATCTTAAAATCTTATGAATAATATAGTTAAATGTATTATGTTCTTTCGTGTTTAATCGTCTATCGATGTATACACTTGTAAGCTATGTTGCCATCATTCTTAGAAGTCTTCAACCGTTACCTACAATGTTTGCAGGCTTACCATCTTAAATTCATATTCATATCAATATTTTCAGCATATTTTGAAAGATCTTACAGCTCGCTTTGTTGCAGTTGTGTGTTCTCGAGAGCCTTAAGAGAGTAAAGAAGGAGTTTAATATATGTCAGTAATCACACTGAAAAAAATAAATGCCTAAAAAAAATCACAAACCATCCAACTATAAATATTACTTTCTTGTATTTAATATCATTAACCTAATATTATAAATGATATTTTATTTACCGAAACGAACCAAGAACATACTTATTAATTTCAATTGTAAAAAATACAGTCATAATAACGTTTTCATGAATAAACAGGTGGTTTCTACGAGTATATTCTACTTTTCCTGTATTGAAATAGATTTTTTACGCATTGTTAGTTTATTGTTCTTTTGATTAACTGAGGCGTCTAGTATCAAATCACGTTTACGCTGATATGCATTTGTTTTATTTATTCCGGTAGGGAATTTCAATAGCTACAATCAAATAAATGTATCAATTTCAAAATCTTACTACAAGTGTATGAAAATTAACTTTAAATAATGATTTTATCATAAAAATAATAAAAGATTTTTATTATAATGCCTTTCCACCAAGTATTAACAGTAAACACCTTAAAAGTGATCAATGATTTTATCGTTAAAATCATCTTGTTATCATACAGAATAAGTCATTGAGAGCCAATCACATCGCAGGATATGAATCAGCTGTTTGAATTTCTTTCAGTATTTTGTAGGGAATGTAAACGCTTAATGTGTTGTAAGTTAATCTTTAATGTCTGTGTTTTTCGTAGTTATTAAAGTTAATTCATTATCAGATCGTCTGAGAATGCCTCTAAAAGAGGCGGAAAACGTGTCACAGTTTGTAGCACAATACGTGAAATAATCTAAGTTATTTTATATTAAAATTAACTTCCTCAAAGTTACCGCCGAATCCATCGGAAATATAAAGTTAATTCAGATTCAAATTTTATTAAAGTAGTTTTGTAATAAATTTTTGGCTCTCCTGAAAAATGAAGTGAAACTTACTTAACCGTCTTTGATATTGAACGCCTCATTACTTATTACACATAATAAGTATTCTTAAAATTCGATTAATGGTCATAAACTAATTTTTAGGTTTCTTGTTTATTTATTTGGCATATAAATCAAATGAACCATAAAGTCACGGTGATAGCAAAACTCGAAATTATTAGTTAGTACAAAGTAAATAGATATTATTTTTACTACGATCAGTGTCTGCATGCTCAGACGCTCGGCACTGTACGTCGGAGGAGGCGCGACCTGTCGTATTTTCAGTGAGGCATTTAGGGCTCCGGGTTGTACCCTTATTTGCCAAATTGGCTGGAAAAAACTACGCTCCTGATTTATTCGCATGGGGAGGGCTACCGTATGAGGCCGCTGTCACTCTGTCAGTGGTTGCCATCTTTTATTTATGCCCCGCACGACAATGTCTGGGACACGCTCGCTTGCATGGCCCCACAATAACAACAGAGCGCTCTCGTTGTAGTCACGGTTTATTCTGATGGTCCCAGGAACCGAAGCATTTCTCTAAATAACAGATCGTACTTTTTTTTACACTAACGTATTACAACGCTAGAAATAATTTGATTGACATCATATACAGGTAAAACAAACAATAATACGAGCCATCTAGAGGTGAAGTGATAATTAATAAAATGGAAAAAAAAATCTTGGACTATTAAGTACAATCACATCTTTACTTGGTG
Organism: Himalopsyche tibetana; assembly: GCA_030503985.1. Classification (NCBI taxonomy): domain Eukaryota; kingdom Metazoa; phylum Arthropoda; class Insecta; order Trichoptera; family Rhyacophilidae; genus Himalopsyche; species Himalopsyche tibetana. Next base: position 6,367,830 of record JAPJYX010000015.1, read on the forward strand.
TTTTGGTAGATTTCATATTTTTTGTTTACGGAGATAACACTATGGCAATGTGTATTAACTGATGTTACTTCACGTTTACGATACTTAAATTAGTTTAGAATATTATAATGCATCTAACTTATTTTTTTCTAAAATACCACTTGATATATTATAATGATATTCATAAAATATTATTTTAAGATCTTTTGTAGGACGAAAAAATTATAAACTATGTGTCAAAAAGCGTTTATTCATTGGCATTTTATAAAAATATTTTGTGTTTACACACATATTCTGGAATAGTGCATATTTCATTATTGTTTACATAATATATTAAATCAACATACTACTTTTTCAGCTTAACGATTAAGTTCTTTGTATTTTTTGATTTTTCGTTTTTTTAATACATTTTTCTTATATATTAACTTGAAAATAAATTATTGTATTTCAGTGTAAATAACTTAAATCACGCTTTGCCTAACTGGAACCACATGGAGGATATTTGTCTGTGTTCAATGATATCGGTTTGATAATCAACATATACCACATGCACGTAAGTGAGCTAAGACAGATACGATTTTATAAATTCAGGTTTAATTCCATTGCTTTATTTTATATGACTTTGATAAAAGTATAATTTTAAAAATCAAATCTGTGGCTTGAGTACAGTTTGGTCAATTTTTAACACTTAACACTTTTGGTGTATTTTTTAGAACTGATATAGCTTTATAGCATTTTTTACTGACAATATATGACCCATTTGAATCAAGGGGTATCACGAGACTTATTAATTCTAGAGATCAGAGAAGAAAAGAAGGAAGGCGGAGGTTCATGAAGGTTCACTTTAGAACAGAAAAAGGTTCTTAAATCAGCAAACACGTTTGTTTATTAAGCTTGTAAGACATGTAACTGGTAGCGTGTGTTCCAACGTAACGTTTTCGGCAGACCAGCGATGATATTTATTGTATTGGATACAAAACATCTTAAAATTTCTAATGAATGTATGTCAGACTTTTGTATATCAAAGGTTTATTTTCAATAACACATATATATATATTATAAATTGGAAAACGTGGTTAACAACAGAGCCAAATGTTCAGAAACCCTGCGCTTTTACGGTAGGAAAACTGTTCCGACCTCTTATAAAAACATAATTCTGTTTTTCGATTCACTGGTCGCGAGATCGTTTTTTATTTATCGAAAATATGAACGGCACTTTGGGGAATATTTTCAGGAAAATTCTATTCGATTTTCCGCGAGAGCTGCATTACTTTGTAAGTGGTTGATATTATACATATAAATGAACACGCCACGCCTGAGCTAGCTTTTAATGTATCAAAAATCTATCGCATTGAAATTTTGTTAATTTTTTCAACAACATATTCATTTCAACGATGTGGATAGAATAGTTATTTCTAAGTCGATTAAATTATTATGCTATCACTGAAGAAATATGTGGTAACGTAAGTCATACCACCAAATGTGTTTGAACGAGAGTGGGGTAGGCAGATTAAATTTCAGCGATGAAGAAGTTGAAGTTAAATATAACCTTCTGCCTTTCTTTGACCATATTCATTCCATATGTGGAGCATATCGACGCCACGCGGCATCTCAATGTTTTATTATCTCCCGCCAATTACTTTGCTTTCTCTCGTTACATGCCAGTATTCCTCGCCGAGTACATCCCATTGATAGTACTCGACGGTCGTCCAGGACACCAGAATCTCTCCTGGTCAAAAAATAGGCAAGCAGAATTAAGACTCCGTGTCCAACGTGTCTTCTTGACCACTAACGTTTACTTTGCGTTCCCGTATCTCTGCATTCATCAAGAAATCAAATAACTCTACCCATTATCAGACGCAAGTAGGGCATCCAATCCCGATCAATTTTCTGATCCCGAAATTCCGGGATTGATACGGCTGCGATTCCGGGATTTCGGGATTGAGAAATTTTGAGCAAATCCCGAAAATTTACACGAAATTGACAAATCGAGAATTTCATATTCCTCGGTGAGCTTAAAAAAAACGAGGTTTGGAGATAATCCGGGGATAAAGTATAGCGAATTGAGGATTTAAAATTCCTCGGTGAAAAAATCCCGGAATCCCGGGATTGAAAAAAGGCTTCGGGAATGGATACCCTAGCCGCAAGCATCGATTCTTGCAAGATTATTTGTTAGATGCCACGATTTGCTTTCATATAGCAGCACTGGTAGAATTCAAACGTCGAACAAATGGCATTTGGTTTTAATCGTGTAAAGCTGCGTGTCCCAGACTCGCATTAAGTATTATGTGGCTCCAGTGATTCTACCACGCCATAATATGTAGTTTACCATAAACATTTTTTCTCCTTTAAATTGCATAATATGATTATTTTTTATTGCTAAGTTATAAAACAGCTTTCTTCATATTTCTCTGAATATCAATAACATTTACCCTAATTTTGGTATATACATACATAAATGTCCTCTTTTGCTAAACGAGGATGTGTAATTAAAGACAATAGCTTGGTTTTATCTCCACCTAACACTCGTTGTGCTAAAAATGAATTCCCTATTTTATGATTCTTACGAAAGTATTTTAAACAGTAATTAGAGAACTTTTTTATTACTGATAACTAAGTAAACATCATTTTTGTAGACTGTAAAAATCGTTGTTCAAGCAAGGAGCTTAATTTAAAATATTTAAGCTTTAATGTGCTTAAATTCTTTTTTTTTGTTATTCGTCTTCTAGCGCTACAGCTTGTGGCGTTTTTAAAAAGGGAATAGAAAAATGTTTCAACCAGTGATGTCTTTTTAATTAATGATACGGTATACAGATGTAAGTGTAAATATTATAGAAAAAAATACATACGTCCGGTGTTATTAAATACAAGAATAATTTTAAATGTTGGTAATGACAGTACCACAAAACTATGTTGTAAAATAAACAGTTATCGTTGAGTAATGAATGAGAATTTAGGTACAAACGAATTATAAATATAACTTTGATTTGCTAGTTTTACGTTGCCTATCGGTCAATATTTTTTTAGTATAAATTCATTCATTTATTGAATTAGTATTCGCTAGACAAACAATATTTCCATAATAAAAAAATAAAAAAAACACATCTTTTTGTACTAAATCAAACATTTTAAATAAATATCAAAACCGGCTTAGCCGTTAACCGTCTATCAGGATTGATGATTTTATATAATTTTTTATTGTATTCCTTGTACGATTTTTTTAATATAAATTTTCATTAATGAAATTTAAATGTATATACATAGTTCTACTTGGGATGTATCTTCCAACGGTTGATAATCCTCGCTACGAGAGAAACCAGTCGCGGCCTTAATTGAAAAATGTGGAATTAGTAAAAAAAAAAGCGTGTTATATATGTATGTATACGTTTTTATTGAACACCTTTTTGACAAGAATCGATCATTGTGATAAGGGTAGAATTTTAAAAAACGTACAGTCCTACCGATAGTTCAAAGCTGAAATACTAAACTATATCTTGCTACAATTATTCTTGTATAACTAACAATAATTTGCTATGCTTACGTTATTATACTTATTTATACCTAAAATAATACAGCATACTAATGTCTAATCTAAGTTTATGTATCTGTGGCTATCAGGGATATCATAATTTACTAAGATATTTTTCCTAAAGATTCTCAGGTCATATCACCTCTGCCTATTGAAACTGAAAAAATGATTTATTTTGGTGTAGTGTCTTTTGTTTGCGTTCATTTAAATATAACATAGTTTTTTTTTTATTTCGTTACTCAAACATATTTATCACTTGTTCTATAGTTTACAATGCTAACTGAAAAGTACTTTTTTAGGAAAGCGTTGAAATTTTTCGTCGTTCCTTGATTTATTTACGAGCCAGACACTGTTTTTTGTCCGATTTTCCCAAAATAATTCATTATTTAAATCGGCTTACTTTAAGAAATGGTAAAGTAGCACCGAAAATCGGCAAAGTTCGTTACTTTTAAAATATTTCAAAATTGGCTACTTTTTACCGTCGGTTTCTGTAATTTTTACCACTTTAACGCAATTTTTAAAAAAGAAGTGGCTGTAAGCCTGGAGATTTTTCAACGCTCTTTTACTCTATATCGTTTTATCACATACCGTTTTGTCCGTATCATTTACACTAATTTAACTATTAAATTTTCATTAATTATACTAGCACAATAATTTCACGGGCTCGAATCCGAGTACAAACAGCATTTTTTTAATCGATTTCTATTCGTAGGCATGCATGATTGTGATACCTAAAAAATTCCTTCCACCTTTCCAATACTAAAAAGAGGGATGTTGCGAGAACGACTAGCTAACCACTAGTCTTTAGCACTATCCTTTCTATACCTACTCTTTTTCAAATCGACAGTGGACAACGATTTAAAAAAATATTCTTTACTAAATTTATATATGTAGTTTGCGTTGTTACGTCAACACTCATCTGTCTTGTATCATTTTTCCCATACCGTATTATACCATATTTTTTCCACACAGTTTGGTCAACAACATGGAATATAATAATAGATTTATAGGACTAATAGTTTGATAGTTGCTACTTTTAGAACACGTGAACTTTTTCTGTGCTGGTAAGGGGTGAAATGCGGTTAAAAATCTATCATTTACCTTCAATTTCTTAATGCAATTACAATCGGATCTTTTATATCGGATAGTGAAAATTTATTTCTATTCTTTTCTAATTACCATATCTAATTTTTTAAAAAAAGTTTAAAGAACGATTTATTGGCATCGTCTGACTTTAACCCTTTTTTATAATTACTTTATCATAAAAGGATTAAAACCTTTATTTTTTAATGATGATGACAACGAATTTTACCTCTAAAAATGTCAATGGGCCTCGCGGAACACATCTTGGAGAACGCTGATCTTATCAAGACTGCTGTCAACCCCCGGGTGTACATTATTGACTCTCTTTACAAACACGGCGATGATTATAATTGGCCAATTGAAAACAAATTATTCAGCAAACAAGAGGCTCGTGCGGAATATGAACATCAAAGCGGGAGATAGGGCTATATTAATGGACAGGTTTTAACATCGATTGTTTGCTTTGCTGCGCCCGAAATAGATCGTAATAAATTGGAAAATCAGACCATTAACTCATCTAGCCACAGCGTCCATCAGCTGTATCGTTATTAAAAAAATATTTGCTGTAGTATTAAAATATGACGTGCTGAATGTACTAGTTTTAAATTGTGCTGTGTTCCCTTTGATTACCAAGCAGTGGCCGCAACCTCCCAAAAGCCTGCTGTGGTTCCCCAAAACGGATATTTCCCTTGTGTCTCCCTTGAAACATGCTGCGGCTACCATCGTAGACCAATACCCTGGTTGAGAAACGCTTGCGTAGATTATTGAGGTTAACTGTCAAACTCCCTAAGCTCAAATCTTGTTCGTTAAATTTTACTACCGCTAGTCTGCACTGAATTTCTACACTCATTAGTAAATTCGTAAATTCTTCAACTAAAGCGGCTATGGTTTGTGATGATGTGAAATCCCAATCTTATTTTTTGTTATCCATGTTCGCTCCCAATGTGGAGCATATGGTCTCCTAATGTTAAGTCTTCTAAGTTTATTTTTCTACGAGAACTGTTTGTTACTCAGTCACTCAACCCTTTTTTCCAAAGAGAGTAGTAGGGATAGAATTCCAAGGCTAAGACAAAACTAGTGCTTAACTAATCGCCCTCGCTACACACAGTTATTGATGGATCAGAAGAGCGGGAGGGAATACTTAGACATCACAAACACATCGAAAAATGCTGTTGAACCCGTGAGGTCCGGCACGTAAACCAAGAACACTAACCGCTTCACCATAAGACCCGACAATCAATCGTATATGAATGTTTATACTAACAAGTTTTTGTTAAAATTAGCCAAATTAATCACTGTGAATGCAACATATATAAAAAATTGGGTATCTACAATATGACAACGATTAAAATAGTTCATGTTAAGACAGAATTACAGATATCACATTCAGTTCCTTTAGTGTATGTGCATTGAAATACAACAATAGGTAATATAAATTAACATTGATCATCGAAGAGTTTTTTGAATTAATCAACATAATCCAGTTATTTGACGGTTAACTCCAAGTTCAGTTCATAAGTCTTTCGCAGTTTCCAATCTGACTGTGATAAGCAATAACGTCTCAACATATGTATCCAATGTTCCCTATAAATATAAAACACTATGATAAGTAAAATTAAATAAAACGTTCTTGTGGCGTCAAGGGTTAACCAAACCGATGCTCAATTATAAGGATGTATAATGGTGACGATTGCTCCGCACGACGTTGACGCCGGGCGTGACGTCACTTTCGGCGTCCAACCCTTTTGTCACAATTCAAGTACGTACTATACTTCCAAACCGGAAATTCCCCTTGTACACTCATATTAGATAAACGTATACCGACACATTTTGTGACACTTTGTTACGCTTTTTCGGGCACCACTTGGGTGGCCGGATAAATTTTATCGGCGAAGTGGTAGAAGACAGAATGGTATGAACCAAAAAGTACAAATAAGTGATATTGACGAAATTCAGTGGTGAATATAAATTTTATGTATAATTTTTTTGATTCAATTTCAAATTAAATTTTATTATGTAAATGAACTACCGCAAAATTACCACCGAATACATCGAAAACATTTGTGCTGTAAAAATGATACGAACAAAATAGTATGAAATTTGAATCGTTCAAACTATGTACATTCTCACAGATTTTGTCACCAACGACCCGGGTTTCGCCTTTCGGCATCTTCAGGCATTCAAGTGCACGGATGAACTTGAACTGACGCTTAGCAAATGAAAGTTTCGTGTTTATATAAGATATAAATGCGTCACTGAGTCCAAAGCCATTGCTGGCGAAAAGGATGAGCCCATGGGAATGCCAACAGATTTGAGTAGTGAGCAGTTTCAAGAATTATATAATTTGTTTGTCGGCAAAGGTTTTATGATTTTATGATTATATAGGGTATAGAAGTGGAGATGTGGGAAAGTTTGATATTTCATTTAAAATCGGAAGACTTTGCAGCTGTGCTTTGTTGATTTCTAAAATTTCTTGGAAAAAGAGCTTATGACTGTCCGTATTTGGGTGTAACATTTTTATCCCTTGTTCCTGATTGAACACGTGTCCTTCCGAAATTAAGTGATTAGCAAAAGCTTTTTTGCCTCTTCTGTCAAATTTACACAAAATCAAGATAAGTGTTCTTGCAGTATTTGCGAAAATTTATATGTAGATTTCTTAAAAGAAATACGTTACATTTAAAAAATCTTTTTATAAGTAAATGTATCAAAATGGATGATAAATATATGATATCTTTTTATCACTCGGCAATATTTTGGCAAACAGTATTCACAACAATCACATCACAATATAATACGTTTGCTCTATGGCTAAACAGATGACAACGTTTCTAACAATGTAGCAGATGTATAGGACACTCCTAGAGCTTTATTAGATTTCAAATAAGGTTTACGCCACGTGCTCTCTGCTGAATACTGATGTTATACTGATAACCAAACCATTTATAATTAAATTTTAGAAACTATAATACACTTCAAAATAGAAAATCACAACTATCATTATGTATAATTAGTTAGAAGATTCTATTGATCACTTTACGAGTCTACTGTTGCCAATCAAAATAAATTTGATTTCCAATTAGACAATATGTATTTTTTTTTTTTTTTTTTTACATTCCCTAGGGTACTCAACGTTGTACCCACCACCACCCGCTACGGCTTCACACTCTTTTTATAGGATGTATTCCGTAGCGTAACAACGTTAGTCGTGTTCAAAATTTTGCCAGAAATGTCCCGAGAAGAAATTCTTCAAGACTTGGTTGCATGCACTACAGTGTGCAGAAATTAAAAGTTAATTAATAATTAAGTGCAGTTGAAAACATGAGATTTTATCTATTTAACTCAACTTTTTTTCCAAATGACGCGGAGAATTCTTTAAATGCCCTATAATTTGCCTTCGATGCAACCAAGTCGGCATGACCGACGGGGCCGACAGATCCGACAGATAGTCGTATCGTCTTGAGCAATTTTTCCCGTTCGTTATTCTCGTTAAAATGTAACAAAGCTCCGGGTCCGGACTGTATCGATAATACTCTCGTCAGACGATCCTGGTTTCTTGCCGCTCCAGAAATAACAAATATATTATGTCAATGCTTCACTAGCGGCATATTTCCCGATTGTTGGAAAACAGGGACACTTATAGTCATTCCAAAATCTGGTAGCCGGTCTCCATCAGACCCTAAAGCTTATCGGCCACTTACGCTTCTGCCGGCTCTTGGGAAAGTGTTGGAACGGCTCATGTGCTCTAGAATTGAAGCTCATCTGGCTGAAATAGCACCACTATCTAATAACCAATTTGGTTTCAGACCAGGCAAGAGTACCGAAGATGCAATTTCCACAGTACTTGCCACTTCGAAATCCTCCCCTAATAAATATGTTTTGGGAATATTTTTGGATATTGCCGGAGCATTCGACAATGCTTCTTGGCCACTTATACTGCACAAACTCAGACTGAGAAAAATACCTGGAAATGTCTATGCCTTGGTCCAAAGCTACTTCAATGACAGATCTGTTCTATATGAAAATGGGCAACAGATTGTAAAACGAAACACCACAATGGGCTGTCCACAGGGTTCCGTTCTTGGCCCCTTGCTGTGGAACATTTTATTTGATGATATTCTGTCCATCTCTCTTCCACCTGACTGCAGTATTTTTGCCTACGCAGACGATGCTCTACTTTTAGTAAGTGCAAATAGTCGCACGGGTATAGAAACAACAGCAAAAGAGGCGCTTTCATCAATCCTAGCTTGGGGCGACGCCAACAAACTGTCTTTCGCTCCCAAAAAAACTGAAGCTATTTTTCTCAAGGGTGGTGTCAGTCTAAGCAGACAAAGACCTCCCACTATACGCATGGGATCTACGACGGTTAAAGTTTCCGAAAAGGTCACTTACCTTGGTATTATTCTAGACGACAGACTTTCTTTTTCATACCATGCCAAGACATCAGTGAGCAAGGCTACTTCTGCCTTCTACTCAATCTCACGCCTAGCAGGTAGAAATTGGGGCTTAAGATCTAGTGCCCTTAAAATCGCTTACGATGCCATATACATGGGGATTGCTGGCTACGCCGCTAGCACATGGTACAAAAGATGCACCGTTCAATCGATACAGAAAATCCTTCTAAGTGGACAACGCAGTACGATGATAGCCCTAACCAAAGCATACAGATCCTCGTCTACGGATGCATTGCCGGTCTTGGCTGGTATACTTCCGTTGGACCTGCACATTCAAGTTAGAGGCGCAACAGTTATGCTGTACAAAGGTGTTGAGTCCCAGGTGGGAGAAATTCAGTTACTGCCTCCTCATCGACCAGACCCTTACAATTCTAAGGCTCATAGAATAGCAGCGCGCAGTGTGGCGATAGAAGCTGCAATGAAAGTTTGGCAGGCTCGATGGGAGAAATCTTCTAAGGGGAGGCAAACTTTTAAATTCTTTCCGAACGTCAAATGGCGAATGGAGATAACCAAAGTCCTGACTCCTAATTTCTGGACCAGCCAATTCATAACTGGCCACGGTTACTTCGCTGCCAAGCTCTTCCAGCTTGGCCGGTTAGTAAATAGCCCTGAATGTAAATGCGGATATATGATTCAGGATGCTGATCACATCCTTTGGGAATGTCCAGACAATATGTATTGTAATAATTTATAATTTCGACCGAAGGTGCCTGGTGGTATTTCCCAAGCTTATTGAAAATCATTAGTAAAATTAATTCATGTCGCCATTAACTGCTTTTAACTTAGCGATACGTTTATTTCTTATATTATATGATATACTTATTTACTAAACGTCAGTTCAAGTCCATCCGTGCACTTGAACGCTTGAAGATGTTGAAAGGCGATGCCCGGGTCGTAAGTGACAAAACTTGTGAGAATTTACATACATTTAATATGTATTGTATTCGACAACAATATTGCATCTTCAATTGCATATAGTCATACTTGAATAAAGTTAATCTATGTAATACATATTATACTGTAGTAATATTCCTTTTTTTCCGTTTTTTTGCCGAGAAAAATACTGTTACATTATCTATACAGTAGAGTAACCAAAACATGTCATTTTGGTGTGAATTTAAAAAATGTATCATTTTATTGGTAACTTAATTACAAATTTTAATAATCTGTCACTTTTCTTTAGCTCGGTAAATTTCCAAGTACAGTGACGGCTTTGAAAGTGTTTCGACATTCATAAGGTATATAAATTCAAAATTCTCAAGCAATCAAAGTAATTGGGTAGACAGAGTCATAATCAAGTTTAGATAACTTACATTCTCTCATGATGATGTCCCGATGACGATAATCTCCTATGAAGGCAACGCAGCGACATGGCGTACCCCTAGCAGCCCCCAGCGCCCCTTCTGCTGACGGCGCGCCTTAATGTGCGCCCCCCGAAAAACGCCCCCTCCTCGTTGCAGCTCTGACTTCTCTGCGGCCCCAGCATGGCTTTGGCTAGCTCAGACATTTCGCTTCGAAAGTAACCAAAATATTTCCAATCTCGAAAAAAGCGTTTACTTCGTTCAATATACTTGACACGCCGGTTGAGTGTTTTTTGTTTCTGTTTTTGCTAAGCCAAGTGTTTAATTGTGTCGGCAGTTTGAAGTATAACACTTAATAGAATTTATAACAATCTAATATATTTTTTTAATTATCACAAAAAATTTTATAGTGCAATAAGCTAGTATAACTATTTAGTAAATAGAATTGACAGTAATTTACGTTGCTAGAAAATATTTGAACAGTTGAACTCACTATTGGTGTATTGTTAGAAAATTTGAAATCTATTTAGGACTATGTTATTGCCTAGTTTAATTCATAATTTTTTATGGCTTTTCCTCTAACGAAGTGTAGGGCACTGTTGTTTTATTAATTTATTAGTTTAGTAAGGTGTCTAATCGGAAGTCTCCACACGTTTCTGAAATGAAAAAAACAAATAATTATGAAACATTGAATAGAATCGACATTCACTACAACGTTGGGTTAGACGTAATTAACTGATTTATGATGCAAAATACAACATCATGCTCGGTACGTTTTTAATATGTTTTAAATATAATCAGGGTTTGTTAGAGGTGCTGCATTCTTTATACATCTTTTCAGCAGGATTCTTTATTGTATTATTGTTGTTTCAACACAGAAATAAATTATTTACAATTTTCATTAATAAAATGCTCTGTTAAATTACGTCAAAGCGATGTCTTCCTTCTTTTGTTCTCGTCATATTTTCTATTTCAGGATATTCTTCAACAGCGTTGGTAGCCGACAACAAGACTGACTGAATAGTCGATCAATCAATACGATTTTTATTTATTTTGCATCAAGATAAACCTTTAGAAACCGCTCAATCACGTATGCAGTCTACACAATGCGTTTCAAATTCATATCCAAGTCAAGGACTGGGCCAATCTTAAAACCGATGCACTTTCCAAGTTTGCTGCATCAATACGACAAATTTTATATGAGAATTTGACAATAGTTTATTGATTTATATATAATAAATAACTAATTGCTGCTTCCTTTATTGGTTTTATGGTAAATTTAGTTTGTATTTACCTTTATTTCTAAAGTAACCAGACTCTTACATTGTGGGCTCCGCTCTTGTTTCAAAAGGGTACTAGAATTAGAAATAAAAATCGGTTTGCGTCAACCGAAAATTTTCCCTGATTTGACTGAGAAAAACGTTAACTATAATTATTAGTTGAAAAAAGTAAAATACGTGGTGTCATTGATGCAAACGTCATAATATTATTTCAATTCAACTTAAATTTCAGCTTAAGGTGTTCCACAGTCAATTATTGGTGTAAAGGCAATTTATAAAAAAATGAACACTTTTTCATACATACTAATTGCGTATAATTTAATAAAGATCAAGCCTGGAAACGTTCATCATGAGCATTATCAACCTTTTATAATACAATACTCTAAATCAGTCATACTCAACCTGCGGGCCGCATGCGGCCCAGTAAGCTCTTATGTGCGGCCCAAAATAATTATAGTCACCAAATATTTTACATGCAAAAACCGCAGTACTGGCGTGCCAGCTCGACTAGTGATTGTATGTTACGTCAAATCAGTCGCTAGTCGCGACGCCATTGTACATCATACATACATACATATGTATGCAGTATAGTATTTGCTATATTTACAGTTTACTTTAAATATGTTGCGGCCCACCGCTCACTTAAAAATCGGAATGCGGCCCGGAGGAAAATAAGGTTGAGTATGGCTGCTCTAAATGGTCGAATCCAGTACTAATCCTTATAAATAATGTAGAATTAGTACAAAAAAAATTAGTCATTCGGATAAAAAATCTCTTTGTATCAGAATCATTTTGACTTTCAAATATTTAAAAAAAAAAGTTTTTTTAGCCTCCTATATAATCTGTTATATCCTTTTACATTTCACACGAACAAATCACAACATTACCAATATATAATATGTTATAACGAAAGCATGCGTTATATCTTTCGACGAAAAATTTACATCAATGGAGTCATTTCTTTGACTTATCTTTTTAAAAAAATGGGAGCATTATTGAACTTATGAAACCAATGCGATAGTGACAATGTCAAATGGATTATATTTATTATATTGTTTGCAAATAAATATGTATCGTTAATTTATTGCAACAAGTGACAGTTCAATTAATAATTGACTAATTATAAGATAGAAGATATCGAATTCTCTTCAGAAATTCAAGATGCTGTGTTTGGAAGAACCGCACATATGTTTCTGAATCTAAGTAAACTTTCCACTGACAGTTGAAGCTATATGGGAGGAGGGTTTCTGATAAATTTGTATGTTTTTCGGGAAACTCAGACATATATAATATATCTCAAGGCAGCGGCAGTTCACATTACGTTTCATATTCAAGGAAACTCGGCGGCGGAAATGCGATATAGATAAATCTTTGATTGGCGGAGGGCAGGTATGGGGAAACTTCGAAACTTAAGACAGTTAATATTCGGGGCATTAATTAATTTCACTGCCAATTAGAACGAGACACATAATCCAGGGCGGGCCGCCTATTCCCCGCCCGATCGAATTTCATCGCAAAATGGAGAAAATAAACTTCTGCTGTTAGAATTAGATTTCCGAGAAACCGCTGTATTTTTACTGATCGCTTTCTATCTCAAAAAGCGTACTTAGCTTCAATTAGAAAGCTATAAAAGAATGTGGTGAAACTTTATAAGATAATATATTATAAAGATATTTTTTGAATCTACACTTTTTTTAATAAATAATTAGGGACAATTTTCAACTGATATTATATAATATTTATTTTTTAAAAGCCAGCACAAGTTATTTTATTTTTTTTTACGTTATAATTAATAACACAATAATGGCATAATATTTTTTTTAAATGCTGTAAACTTTTGGTATATTTTTTTTTGTATTCAACATTCAAATTTGTATATTTTAAATGCTCCAAGTTCTTTAAAATATATTATGTTTCAAGCATGATGATTTTTAATCTTTTTAACCTTATTACTTTAACTATGTTTGTATATTATTTTATCATTATAAGTTATTTGACATATATGTTGAGCACTTATTGTTTATTTATGATAATAAAAAAAACATTAAAAGTATTTGTTTATTGCTTTTTTAACGAGAAAAAAATAATTTTACGTTTACACATAAAAAATAACACCCGTTTAAGCTCATTCACGTCCATGATAAATTTGTCGAAATCCAAAGCAATATATTAAAAAAATTCAATCTCCCCCAATGTAAAGCTGGTTTTAACCTTGATAGAACAAACAATTCTTGTCTACAATTCTTCAACAAGTGATCAGGAACATTTAGTTAAACAAACATAGTGTAAACGTATGCTCTTGAGTACACGGATGAAAACACAGATAGAAAAAAGATTTCAATGTAACATATGTTATACATTATATTATACATAGCGATCTTTTTGTATTTCTCTTGACATAATATATGGTCAGACCCTGTTTTATTACTGAACATGGCTCGCATATCAGGGGTACTGTACCTCGAAACAAACCTACGCTCAGCTCAATACGTAGGTATCCATTATAATGTGAGCTAACGTTTAGTACACAAATATGCGTGAGTTTTCTGTGTATTTCACCCCTGCGAACAACCTGCTCGCGGAAAGGTAAATTTCCTCTACGAAATTCTGTTTTGTGAAAAGAACTACGCTCTGCCTCTAAGGGAGTTATGTTAAACCTGAGACACCCCTTCGAAGAACCTCGGGTTAGTTGAATATACATTATTTTATAGGAAATATGATATTTATATTATTGAAAGCTTTCATTTGGTTTATTTTTAAGTATATATTGAAACACTTTTTAAGAGATTGTATAATATTATAGAGACTATATTGAGGTATATCAAAACAAATGCAGCAAACGACAATGCAGATGTTCTATATATGAATCGAATTATTTGGCATTTAAAACTGCCTTTAACGCTAGAATACACATATTTTCATATTACTAACATATTATGCAGTAGATCTTACAGTAGTAAAACTTTGTTTATATCGTTTGTAATCCAAAAGTTGTTATTAAAAATTACTATAGACTTCGTACGGTCAAAAAGTGAACAGTTTGAATTAGAAAATGTAAAATTCAGCAAAAATGTTAAACTTAAATGTTCTTTAAATTTTCGAACGATTTATAAATTTTTCTACATTCGTTTATGTTTTGACCACCTGTCCGGTCATTAAACAAAGTGTACGGATAATAACTAGATTACTAATCATCTTTTTTTAACCACATTCTTCTCCTTTTATTATGCTCGAAGAGAGACGTTGAGCGACTGACTAGCTCTAATAAAAGAAAAATCTATTAAGATTCGATATCATGTAGAGAAAGATCATTATTGAAATGGCTATTTTTTATTAATTGTATTGTATGTCAAATGAAAAGCTTAACAATACAATTATTTTATAATATTTATGAAAGATATCAGTTTTAAGTTGTTAAATATGCACTGCAGACACGAAATATTGCCACCTACAGCCAGGTAACTCAGATTTGAGCATGTGAAATTCCGTTCTGTTGTTATAGGTTGTGAGTTGAGTTTTATAAAAAAAACTCAGGTAATATAATAAAGATATATTTCTTGATTCATCTAACTTTCTATTTGAAACGCACAGCACAACACTACGCTTGAACAGATAGATAGTGCGTCATTGTAGACATTCAAACAATATAAAGATATCTTTATTATTACGTATATACTTTGACTTAAAAGTATATCTTAAGGTTAAAACTAAATTCCATTTCTTTAACGCTTGCATTCTACCAGTGTTGCTTCACGGTAGTGAATCTTCCAAAGACTCACTACCGTAAAAACCGTACGCTGAGCTTCAAGAATAGATGCTTGAGACGTATAATGGGGTAAAGTGGGTTGATTTTGTGAGAAATTCAGAGATTAGGAAACGTACAAGGCAGCACCCCGTCACGTCAGTGATTATGGAGAGACGTTGGACTGGCTTGGTCTAGTACTGTGGAAAGCCTTAGTCAGCCTGCCTCTTCCTCCGACTGGTTGGTTTCTAGCGTTCAAGACGAACATATGCTTAAGATGTACTCGGCGGAACTGAGAGGTGCTGATATATCGTGAGAGGAAACAAAGAAATTGGTGGGAGACAGAGAAACTTTGCGTTACGGCCATATGCTTGACATAGAGAGCGAATACAGTCAAAAAAGGGAAGAAAATAATACAATTGTTCTATTAGAAACAATATTTTTCAAGTTTTATTGATTATATTAAAGTAAAATTACTGCATGCATATTTATCGCAGAGATTTACAAAAGCTTCGAAGAAAAATCTATCCAAAATGAGTTTTCGCACATACATAAAAAGATCTTTTCCTTCACAGCTTTACGTCATCACAGCCCAAGTCTCGTGAAAAAAAGCCCAAAGGACTTATTGTGCGTTACCCAACAAGAAAATAGAGGCGTCCTCGTCACAGGCTTTTTTGCCTTAGGGGCTCAGAGGTAATGTATATATTTTTGATGTTTGAATCTACAGGAAAATGCAATGTCGATTCGGTAAACAATTTATTCGGGCTCATTTTGGGTGTCGAATACTGAATAAATTTTTGTTATCATATTGCTTTACAAACATCAATATATCGTACTTTTCTAATGACGATAAACGGTTTAGGATATACTGCTGCAAGTAGAATAGTATAATTATGTAAACATAAGTTTTTTCTTTCGAGTTCAATAAAAGTAAAGTTGGAAAAAAATCTTTTAACCAGGATAGCTTGTAATTTAAAAAAATTCTTATTTAAGAAAAGTAAGAATAGAATCGGTTGACTAATTTTAAGAGCATCTTAGGCCGTGCTTTTTTTAAAAATATTAACATTTTATAATTTAGAATTTCGACTGAATGTGCCTGATAAATTTTGTCGATAACGACCCGGTTTTCGCCTTTCGGCATCTTCTGGTTTGTGCACTGGATAAAACCATAAGATGCCGAAAGGAGAAACCCGTACTGATATTGAATGTGAAATTCCGAAAAACTGACATAGAAATATCCGCCCGATGTTGCAATGCCTAGATTCGATTAGTCTTAAATCTGCATTTTTAATATTTTCGTTTTCCAATATTCTCATTTATCAAAACAATGTAATTTACTGCGCGATCACGTGGTTTTTTGTTTTGAAAACGTAGCGGCGTCAAAATCGTCCCAAGCACTTAACCGTCATAGGGTTGAAATTACAGCCCCGTCGGTGGGTCGTAGCGCACACGCGGCACAGTCCCGCACCAAGCCCACCCTCACGATGAGCGGTTATTGTATTAATTCCACCACAGCCTTAGACGCGGCACATTAAGGCTGTTTTCGACACTCTAATCGTTACGACTACAACGCTGGGAAGCAAGTGACTCGCTAATCGATTCGCACTTGTACTTCGAAATAAATCCCCGCATCCTTTTCCGAGATTTCTATTTCTTCATAGTGGGTAACGGATCTTTTTTATTGGCTAATAAAAAAATGCAATATTTGTTCTATAATTGTGCTTCTTCTAGGCTTGTAGTTGACTTTTCAACGTACGTTCACTTGAGTAAGTGATTAGACGTTGAAAGTCCTGAACGGTTGAAACATAATTGAAAAATCGTTGTAGATTTTTATTCAATCACTGAATTTTCAGTTTAATTTCTTTTTCTATGGCCATTTTTGCTCGTGCTGTCAATCATATGGT
Source organism: Himalopsyche tibetana (assembly GCA_030503985.1). Classification (NCBI taxonomy): domain Eukaryota; kingdom Metazoa; phylum Arthropoda; class Insecta; order Trichoptera; family Rhyacophilidae; genus Himalopsyche; species Himalopsyche tibetana. The sequence goes on from JAPJYX010000015.1 coordinate 6,385,099, forward strand.
TCTCTGCTTCTCACTAATTGTTTTACTTCCTTCAATGACGTGCTAACATCCTTAAATTCCATCGAGTGCATCAGATGGAAAGTAATCGATGCTGGTCCAGAACGTCGGAATCCCACCATGCACTTACATCTTTTCATCTAAGTGCATAGATATTTGTAATTTTTTTATATATTTTTTATCACTGTATTATATGATTCTCAAATACAAGGCATCTAGAGAACAATTACGTAATTACTAACCTCTTCCATCCTTAAGACTAATTCCTCACACTAACCGAAGAGAAAAGTTAAACATCTTACTTACAGTGATCATTAATAACCCTTTAATAATTCTTCATTCGAAGACATTATGATCTGCAGTGATATCGGAAAAGATTTCAAAAAGTATTTATATGAAGATGTGTCAGAGAGTCGCAAATTTGTTGGATTTTTAATGGTCGCGACTCTACGCAAAATATTGAAAACTCGTTGGCTATAACAATACAATCTAGCCAAGGCAATTCTCAGACATATTTTACATAATTTCATAGAAACTGTAGGTAACATTTTTGTAAATTTTGAAAAAATTGTATACGCATTTGTAAATAAAGCTTAAAAAAATCTCGTTTTTCAGTTGAATTATCATTCAAAATTATTCATTTCTTCCGTTAATTTGAGCAATAACAATTTAAAAGCACGGTTAACGCTTATTGTTTTTAATTCAAGTTAGAACATAAAATTGTTTTACGACTTCATTTATTATTAAGGGCATATAAAACTCAAACGCCTGTTTACATTTAGCGTTTTTAAAATGCAACAAAATAGGAAAGCTTTTCCTAACGAGTAATAATTATTACTTCCATGAAAGCTTTCAGTACAATCTCAATTCACAAGACTGAAAATATTATATTTTTCATTTTCCAACGGGTTGTTAATGTTCGATTATTTATCGAGAACATTACTATCTTAATTATCAATTATACAAGCTGATGCAACAATAAGTATCATATTAAAATTGATTATTTGAGTTATTAAAAATTGAATAACTTCTATCAATTAAACGTAGAAATAATATTTAAAATGTTTGACAAGATAGACGTGCTTTTTATTAAAACTAATTTAAATTTGAAACTACGAAAACTTTAAATTTGGTTTGGAGGGAATTGAAATACTCATTGAAAAAAAAATTGTAAAAAAGTTGAGTTTTGCCAAATTAGAAAAACATTTACATAATGGTTTCATCGAAGTAAAGTGCAGGATATAATTTAAAGATGTTTTTCAAAATTAAAATAAACGATTTTTTTAATATTATATCTGATTATGCTTCTTAAGCAGGCTAAGCACGTGTCACAATTTGTACCACAGCAAGTGGAGTATCAAAGATATCAAATTTACAAAAAATAAACGGGTTGGAAAATGTTTTATTTCAATTAACTAAAAATTTGATTTTATTAATTGCCTAACATGTTAAAACAAAGATTTTTTCTAATAAATAGATGAAGTATCATTAAAACATGTTTGTATCCTTTATGAAAAAAACAATTATTTTTTAGATTGATTCTATTTTCATTGTTTCGTAAAACAATTTCAACGTAAAAATTTCGAATTGATAACGTGCTTTGTAAATATCACTTTTTGTAATATTGTGAGTGACGGGCGTCACTAACAGCAACAAAAAAGTACAATTTGAAAAGTAATATATGTTTAGTTTTAAATTGAAAATACATAAGCATATTACATTTTTAAATTGTATTTTATAAACACAGGTTGGTAAATTCAGATAGTATCTTACACGTTATATTTTTTTCCAGTGTTTTCCAGTTTTCGTCTCAAATGTGAAGCATGTGGCTGCCTCATGAAGGAGTATTAACGGAAGCTTTTTTACGAGAACTGCTTGTTACTCAGTTCTCAACCTCTCTTTTTTTCGAATAGAGTAAGGATACATGGATAGGGTTGAGACATTACTATTAGTTGACTAATCGCTCTCGCTTTGCTTAAAACTGTGATTCAAAGCTGTAAAATCGGTCACTAAATTTAGCCGACGACTTTTACTGCTGCGATATGGACCCAATTGATGCGGGGAAAAATGCAAAATAATATATGAAGCATTAGACCTCTGGTCCTGGCCACAGAGTAAGTCTATGAACCTGGTATTGTTTTGAACATTACATTCAAAAGTGAAAGGCATATTATTATATTAAAACGCTTATTAATATAATAACCATTTGCACACATTGCGAGCAGCACTGTTTACTGGTGAAAAAAAAATATGAATGCAGGGATAAACAAATAACCCTGAATCAATGTGTAAGATATGTTTTGAAAAATAACTGTGCTTATAAAAAAAATTACCATGTCCGCACCCAATGTGTAGCATATGGAGTCTTAATGGAGTTTATCTCAACATAAATGTTTCTACGAGAACTGCTTGTTACTCAGTTTCTAAACTTCTCTTTTTCCAAAGAGAGTAAGAATAGAAGGAAAGGGCTAAGACAGGGTTAGCTAATCGCTCTCGATACGCTCCGTTCATATAATAGGATCAGTGGGAGGGGGGAATTCAAGACAGCACATACATCTATGCCTTTGAACATAAATTCATAAATCGATTGAAAGATCAATTTATAAAACTGCCCGTACTGGGATTCGAATCCGTGACCTCCGTAGCGGTAGCCAATAACGTTGACTACTCGACCACCCAGGTGGCTTATAAAATACAATTAAAAAATAAAGTACCTTAATTTTTAACTAAAAATGCCCGTGCAGTGTATAATAGAATATTTTACCAATTGAAAAATCTAAGAATTTTGGTCAATTAAACGTAGAAAGAATATAAAAAATGTGTGACAAGATAAACGTGTTTTTCATTTAAACCTTTAAATTAGGCTATAAGAAATGGAATATTTAATATATTTATAAAAATATAGTTAAAAGGAGTATAATCAATTAAGAATTCAGGCACAAAATTAAAAAGTTTGCGATCGCCGCGTCTTCCAGCAGGCAATTTAAATCATTCTACACATCGCTTTCTCTCCTGCGGCCAATTTGTTTTCCTGCATTTCTCCCTTTTCATTCTGACATTAGAAAAATGTGTTAACGTCACATAAATAAAACATCACAACCCTCAAAAGGAATGAGACGCATTCAGGGTTATGTATGTAAAACTTCGCTCACGTGAGTATCCTAACAGACATTTTGTGAATCTTGTTGACATTTTATATCAACGTAAGATAAAGTTACGTATTTTCTTCAGCCAAAAAAATTCTCCTAACGTAAAGCACGTTGTCAGTTGTTTTTGTTCAAAGTTGTCGCTGCGGTTAGCATTGTGGGTTTTTCGTGCTGAATGTCACGAGTTCGAGACTCAGTACGAACAGCATTTTTTCGATCGATTTGTCGACTTCTTTTAGAAAGCACGGGTATTTATGATGTTTAAAAAAATTTGGGCGTAGCGAAAGCGATTAGCTAACCGCTAGTCCTGTCCTAGCCTTATCCTTCCACCCCTACGACTCTTTTTGAAAAAGAAAGGTTGAGCAACTGAGTTGACTGACAAACAGTTCTCGTAAAATAACTTCTGTTGAGATACCTTCATTAGTAGGCCATATGCTCAACATTGGGATCGGACATGGATAAAAAAACATAATCAACAAATCGAAAACGAACATAATTTTAGAAATACTCTATCGAGTAAATAAAAAAAACTTAAAAATGAATAGTTTAGAATTTTCAGAAATGAATAAAAGTATTAACAATAAAGAAATATTATTAAATAATATCTTTAATAAAACAGGTGGCTCGTCACTGTTAAATATATTTTCTAACGGTTTAACCCGTCCTAATTGATGCAACTCATTAGTTAATCATTTCTTAATGTAAATGTCATTTGTATTACCATTATCGTTTGTTTGTTTTTCTATCATCTCCTCCTTGCCTCCCATTTTTATTTTATTTTCATTATAATATATCAAAATAGTAAAATTAAAATCATTTGTACTAAAGCAAGCATTTGTGAAAGTAGTTGTCTGAGGATGCCTCTGAAAGATGCGAAACACGTGTCACAATATGTAGCACAATACGTGGAATAATCTAAGTTATTTTAATTTATATTAAAATGAACTTCCACAAAATTACCGCCGAATCCATCGAAAGTATTAACATATAAACTGTTTAATCTGCAAGCTGGCTAACTTCTCATTGGAAACGTATCAAGCAATAGAAAAAAACTTAATTATATACCAATTAAGAAGATTCAAGCAATTTGTAGTAAAGCGGTTTGTAGCTTTTAAGTTTGAAAAAAATAAGAGCCTGCAAAGATTGCGATCATGAAAAAAGACTTTAAAAAGGGTTTTTTTAAATATCAAACTAATATTATATAAAGTCAATTACCAATAAACCAGTTTACCAGTCTCCGTGCATTTCAAGGTTTTGTACATTTCATAATTTGTCTTTGGCCCCAAATCATCAAAAAACATTGTTTGTGTCTCCTGTAAGATTTGAGTGAAAGTGTGGGTTACGTCCTTATTTCATTTCCACAGTCGATATAGTATCTTTATTTATTTACTTTATTTGTTACTGAAATAAAACTAAAATGCAACACGCCTCATATTAGTGTTTTCAATTACGAGTAGCTATGTCAAAAATTTCCCGTGCATAAAAATCATTTGACATAATAACATTTCGTGACAACATCACGTGTCAGCCAGAATGGCAGGCTTTGTTTGATAAAAATATACAAATAAAATTTCATTTTACACAATGTCATGGTTTGCATTCATTAATTATTATTTGCGCGTAAACTTGAAAGTGACACGATTTATAAACGTCATAAACATAGTGACCTAGCATCTAAAATACAATCAGGTAAAATAAACAATGTATATATTTTAAGAATATAATAGAGTTGTCAAAACAGGTGAGACAAACAATTGTTTATCCTTAAAACAATGAAATCAACATCTTAATTCTTTATATATTATACAATATCATCATGTTACAGTTACTCGAGAAAGCAAATACACACTTTAAATGTGCTTTCAATTCCCTGTACATCTGTGTCTCACAGACATTTTTTGTAGCGTATGGCGTTCAGTTATGTGTGACGATTGTTTCGGGAGCAATTCGCCAAGACTTGGCGGCTTGTACTTTAGTGTGACTCGAGTGTATATCGGCGTTCAGTTATTTTTTACGGTTGTTTCGAGAGCAATTGGTCAAGACTTAGCGGCTTGTACTTTAGTGTGTCTCGATATTTTCTTTGTATGACGCCGCAAATTTAGTAAAAGCTAAGAAGATTGCTCTGATAGCTAAGCAAGTTGGCGTTGTCTCCAAGTCTGTTGGTAATAACCATATTCTCGTTCATTATTCATGATATGACAATCTTACAGAATGTGATCAGCGTCCTGCATCATGCCACATATGCATTTGGCCTGTCTATCCGACCGAAAATAAATTGAAACACTTGTTATATTACTGGTACTGACCTGTTATTTATTTTTTACTTTATGTGTTCTTTGTCTCACAAGTCTTTGGCTGAATTCCTCTTGTACTTTAGGTGTATGCGCATGTGTGTGTTCATGCATGGATATGATATGCGGGGAGGTATAATATATATAATGTGATTTACAAATGAGCAAATGGTGTCCCCGTGAAATGGGTTCACTAAGGATTTCTCACCACTGTACTGATCACGCCTGTCCGTTGGCAACGATGGTAAGAGGAAACAAAATATCAAAACATTAGCGATAAAGGAGACTAGAGGAACTTTGACGCTAACGCGCCCTAGTACTTAAGGCTTCATAAAATTGCTATAAAAAAATACAAAAAAAACTCGTAGATATACAACCGAAAATGGTTATCAACATTCATGATTTTATACTAAATAATATAAAAATACGTAACATTTAGATAAAGAAGACAAAAGTTTATTTTTGTTTTTATCACTATAACTTACTTGTCAAACATATTAAAAAATCAAGTGTTACTAAACGTATCCAGTATTAATATTCAAAGTGCCACGTAAGACTTAATAAAATAAGATAGGTGCTGGTTTGTTGGCATGTATTTTAAATGGCACCTTTACTTTATTATTTTTTTATTAAATTAAAAGTGCTACGTCACCACTACGTAGCCTTTTCATATGTTTCTTATACTAAAAATAATAATACGAAACAGGTTGCGTGTGCATTTTATATTTTATTAGGATACAAGCATTTATGGTAAGGGTTGGGCCATATTCTCTTCACAGCTACAGGGAGGTCGAGCGATAAATTTCCGTTCACCATTGCAAATAAATTTTATTCAAGCATCAGGTATATTAAAATATATGATTTTTATTAATTTGAATATTTCCCGGATATCCCGGACCATTTTTGTGATCTTGGGATATCGGGATTGACATTTTTTCAATCCCAGGATTGAACTATCAACATAAAATCGTGTATAAATTGAGATTCGTAATTGAGAAGAAAAATTGTCAGCGATTTTAATCTAAGTACAATCACGTCTTTACTTGGTGTTTTGGTGGATTGCATATTAATAGGGTAAAAATATCAATTTATTTTAGTTCTACACTATAGTTCTGTCGATGGCGAAAGCCGAAATAGCTATCAACGCATACAAATTATTAAAAACTGTAGAACTAAAACACGTTGATATTTTTACCTTATTATAATGGAGTTCTATCAAGTAAATGCCAAATCAATAAATGGATTGCATTTGTTTTATTTTACGGAGATAACACTATTGCAATGTGTATTAACTGAGGTTACTTCACTTTTGCAAGCTTAAGACGTGTAGAATATCACAACGCATCTAACTTATTTTTTTCTAAAATAACACTAATATCGACTCAATTCACCTCTAATGGGCCCATATTGCTTTTATAATAAAGTACATTTGTTTACGGTGAACGATGCAGTTTTAAATATTTAAAAAATATGAGCGATTTTCTATTTAGCAACCATTTTATTACGACGCACGTATTGATTTACGCATACAATGTTTTTTTTTATTATATTCGTAAACATCGTTCAATTTAATATAATCTTTTCAAACGGTGTTTTCTTGTTGCCGTGCATAAAGATATCACCCTGTACATGGATTTGATTCACGTAGATCTTTTTAGACTTTTCCATAAATCTACATCCGAAACGGACTTGCCTACATGATATTTTTTGGGTCAATCGTCTCAGTTACATTATTTTGTAATGCTTTAAGGAACTGTTAAGGCGAATTTATTCCATGCGCAAACAGAAAATCGATCGGGAAAATTACGTAAAGAGTCTGGAACATATTTATTGAATATTTTCATTTTGAAATCAAATTTTGCACACTTACATAAGTTTTATTATTTGCAACGCGGGTGTCGCCTTTTGGCATCTTCTTGCATTCAATTGAAGGAATGAACTCGAACTGACAGTTAGTAGATAGACAGTTACAAAACAAACGTATTCTTCAATATTAGAAAACAGGTATGTGAGCCTCGGAAAAAATATCACACCTGTTGAGAAACTATGCACTACGCCATCCATTAATGTCGTAATTGTACTCAAGTCTAAAATGAAAGTTTTAGCATTTTACTATTAGACTCATTTCACGTCTTGAGGGCTTATAACGCAATACACACACGCCATCTATCAGCGCATCGTGCACAAGTGTAGTGTTTAGCTGTACGTTACAGGTGGAATAGTAAGAATACAGTATAATATAATAAACACGTTTTTAGATTTTGAGATGAACTTTTAAATTGATTTAGATTTAAATTTAACTTACATAAATTAATTGAAGTGTTTTCTTAACGAAATTCGACTAACGACCTATATAACAGATCAATTTTGAATCAAGTTTAAATATTTTTTATTTCAAGTTACGTTTTTACGGATGAGTATGCTCAATTTCTCTTTTTCGAACAGAGTAATGGTGTAATAATTTAATATCAAATTTAATAATCTGCCGCCTGTGTGGTCGAGTTGTCAACGTCGTTGGCTACCGCTACAAAAGGTCACGGGTTTGAATTCCGGTACGGGCAGTTTTATAAATTGATTTTTCAATCGATTTATGAATTTATGTTCGAAGGCATGGATGTATGTGATGCCTTGAAATTCCTCCCTTCCAACCATCCCATTCTATGAACGGGGCGTATCGAGAGCGATTAGCTAACCACTATTCCTGTCCTAGCCCTTTCCTTCTATTCCTAATCTCTTTGGAAAAAGAGAGGTTGAGCAACTGAGTAACAAGCAGTTCTCGTGGAAACACTTATGTTGAGATAAACTCCATTAGAAGTCCATAAGCTCCACATTGGGAGCGGACATGGTAAAAAAAACTAGGAAAAGGCTTGTGGTTAACGAGCCCTTTTTTTACTGATCGAAAGAGAGGGGTAGAATTTTTAACATCACAGACATTCATACCTTTGGAAATAAATCCATGAAAAGATTTTAAAATGACTTATGAATCTGTTCGTACTGGAATTCGAACCCATAAGTATCATGATCGAAGCATGCAACGGCAATGTCTCAAAAATTTTTAAGTAAAAAGTCGTACGTACATAATTGAAAAATTGTATTTTTTAGTTCTTTAAGGTACTCAAAGTTATACCAAACACCACCGGCTACGCTTTGGCACGCTTCTTGCAGGATGTATTTCGCAGCGCAACGACGTTATTCGTGTTACAGTTTTTGCCAGGGATGACTCAAGGAGAAAATCATCCAACCTTGAAATCATGCACACTTGATAGTGTGTGGAATGTCATATATAAATTAAATAATATTGTGAAGAATAATTATTATAAAAACAATATGAAAATAGCCAATACACTTTAAGAACGTACTCAAAAAGTATATTGCTCTGAAATTATTCCCAGCCGAGAAAAAACCAATGTTTATGGATAAAATTAAAATGTGAAAAAAATGGCTTGTCACGATGCACGACGTAATAGCCGGTTAGCTAATAACCGAAAGCCTATTTCGAATTTTCCGCTGAGATGAATAAAGCCATCAAAATTACAATCTAACGCATTAATCTGATTTGAATATCATTAAGCAAATATGGACAGGCAAAAACAAATTTATACCGCCATATATTTATAACATAAATTAACTTTTTACATCGCCCTCATAATGTGATGTTTTATAATGTAAGGATATTTTTTCTTACGATAAAAGTTTTAAATCTTTTTAAATGTGTCGTTACTTTAAATATATCGCCTCTTACTGGTGTGTCATTAAGATTTAATCATTCTAAAAAAATCAGTTTTTATAGATCGTTAATCGAATTTTATAAAAAAATATGTGACTAAACAAATAAAATTGTCTTGATTTATGGATATATCTAATTGAAACGCACAGCACAACACTACCCTTGCACAGGTAGATAATATGTGTGTGTGTTGCGTTAAGTGCATGCAGATACGATAAAGGCATTGATATAATAACGTACAACCCTTTCATTCATAAGTATATTTTTTATTTTTCCTATTAATAATATACACCAGGTGGCATTTCTTTAAGAAATTAACTTTCAACTGACAAGAACCTTTTAGAACAAGAAGAGTTTGTATTTTTTATGCAATTATTTAATTAATTGTATTTTTTTTAAATGTTTAAAAGCTAATAAAAATGAATCAAATATTTTTTTAAATTGAAATATCAATAAAATATTTTTTAATTGAAATGTATAGATGTAAATGCGAAGCTTTATTTATTTTAATAGCTATCATATTGCAATTAATAATACTGACTTTTAATACTTTTACTTATTTAATATTTGTTTTAGATTGAGGTTGGCTACTTTACCATGAACATCTTGCAGATGATCGTTGCTAGAATTGACCGTAACCGATACTGATAATTTGAAAAAATGACACAAATACCCATATCTTCTGACTAAAATCGATGAATCTGATTAAAAAGAATACTGTTCGTACTGGGATCAGTCGCGGAAGCCAAAAAACGTTGACCAATGTACCATGGACTGACAATTTGTTTCGTAACCATCATTGTCAGTTCTAAAGTGTTATTGTTTATCATCGTTTTCGTTTTTATAACCAGGGCTGTGGGGTCGGGTAAAAAAACTACCCCGACTATGAATTCTTTTCTTTTGACTTATATATACATTTATGAATACCATCAAATCATCTTTAGTTAGCCTTACATACAGTGGCAACACTATGAACTCTTGTGGTTTGAATACACATAATTAAATAAAATGCGTCCGAGTCGAAAGATTTTTATGACTGCGACAGTTTATAATAGCATGCATATAAAAGAACTCTTTTCGTGTAATGTCTTATGGCATCTTTTAAGTAGTAAAATTCTTGCCAAATTTTCTATTTCTTACAATTTTTCTACGACGTTCGCTGGGAAAAATACATAAATTTAACCATATCATGTTGGTACCACTTGCAGTTACACGGTCAAAAATAGGAAACTGTAATATTGTAAGTTATCTCTTACAAAAAAAAATCTGTTTAGTAAATATATATTTAATTTATATTTTATATTTGCAGACTATGTAATGGAAAATATTTAAATTAAATAAATGAATTAAGAACAATTTGTGTCGGGAAGTTTAGAGAAGCATCAATTTAATTTAATAATGAGCCTCTGAAAGGTTAGGTGAGCCAGGTGGTATTTTAGTAATACGTAGTTGAATACGTTATAATATTCTACAAGTCTTAAAGAATGATAAAAGTCAAACAAACTTTGAAAATACATTCTGCAAAAGTGTTTAAGTAAGTAAAAAAGGGTTCATATATTCCATGACATACACATAATTATCATGAATCATTTTGATGTGTGCAATGACAATGCTTAGTAGAAAGTTATTATATAAAAAAATTGGGCGTTATCAACAGATGGAAATATAGCTTGAAACAGTGTTAAATAATTATACATAGTAAAGTAAGAATACAATCAATAGATTCAACAATATTTGCGTTGTGTTTTTTTTTAATTAAAATATGGTGTAAAAATACTTTTGAAAAAAGCGATACACCTGACACATTTTTTCACAAATAATTGAATGACAAAATTTTAATATTAAATAAATTAATTCAATTTTTTTGAAAATATAGATGACGCTTATTGTTTATACTATGTATTTTTTTTAAGTACATAATGTTTTGACCTTAAATTCCTTTCTTTTTTTTTTGTTATCAAATTTATGGAGCTTTAAGTACCAGGACGCGCTAGCTTCACGGTTCTTCTAGTCTCCTTCAACGATAAAGTTTTTGAAAAAAATTAAATTATACCCCTTTACCATCGTTTTCAGACGGAAGGGCGTGATCCCTACAGAGATAAGAAGTTCACGGAAAATCCATATGCATTATTTTGCAAATCACATTCTATATGCTTCCCCTATACTATATCCGTACATGTACACACCCATGCGCATACATACATACACACATACAGTATTTTTCAGTAGAGTCATTTTCGTGATGCTAAGTTCGTTCTTAAATTGTTAATTTTAGACGACATAAGATCTATGGAGGGTCGTCAAGCAGAACTGCTCTCGGTCTAAGCGATTCTCAGGCAGTGTCTTGTCATAGTTGTGGAGATTAGAAATCGTTGGGTCAAAATGTTTTCCTACCTCGCTGTGACACTTTTGAGATATTTCACGAACAAACTCGCGGATGGTGGGTATTTTCAAGTCTCTGTGAAGCAGCGAGTTACGCACGTACCACGGGGCGTTACATATCTGTCTCAGTGATTTATTTTGGACAATCTGGAGAGTCTTCATATGTTTGCGGTGAGCATACGTCCATATTGGAGCAGCTTACATAATGATTGGTAGTGTTTAGAGCCAGTGTATATGATTTGAAAAGCTAAAAACTTATTCATGACATTGGCACAGCTTTGTTAATGAATTAAATTATATTTATTTTGTACGCATTGCAAATGATATATGTAAACTGGTTTTAGTATCAATTTAATTAGTTTGTTCAATTTACTGTTGGGGCAAAATGTATTTACTTTGAATATAATTCCATATTTACCTTGCTATAAAATGTTACACACCGGACGTGAAAGAGTGTTTCATTTGAATTGTTTGATCAATTTTGGTGGCACATTTTACGTAATATTGGTAAAGAAAAATCATTTGATCATAATACAACGTGTTACAAATAATTCTACTAAAAAATGTTCTTCAATAATTTATTGAATTCATGGATCCTAAAAAATATCCCTTATTTTGAGCCAGGGTTGTTAAAGGGTTAAACAAATATTTCTTTATGCTTTTGGTAGGAAATAACACAGCTAATTTATAATAAAAATATTTTTTTTTTTTATTATTATAATGCCTTTCCACCAAGTATTGACAGTAAACACCTTAAAAGTGAACAGCTAATTAAGTTCATTTAGAGTAGAAAATATAAACTTAATCTAATATTCAATTAAAACATCAAAGTTCTTTACTTTGTATATTAATACATATTTTTGATACATGTTGTGAGTTAGATGACCTCTTTTAGTGCGTGTTTTAGCGAGACCTCAGGTGTAAGGCTTGCAATACCTATATTACCATAACCCGGTACTTTTTTCTTTATACCAGTTTTTTAAAATGCAAAAAACCGGTATTTTGGTATTGAATATATAACAAACCAAATAAACATATCAATTGTAAATGTAATGAATCTACCACATACTTGAAAGTACCATGTGGTGGCCATATGTTCCGACTAGGGAGCGGATATGGAAAAAAAATATGTTAGTATTAAGAAAGCATTTAAACATTTTTGAACAACTTTTTTCAATGTGATTTATTTAATTTCAAAGTAACAATTAATAATTTAATCTATTTATGAAAATGCATTTTTTATTTTTATGACACCTATACAGTTTTTTTTATTGTAAAACAATATTTTTTTCTCTTGTCGTGTCTCTGAATTCAGGTAGAGATTTATAGTTGAAAAAAATTTTTTTTTTTTTACGTACGTTTTTTTATTATAAAACCGGTATCAATAGATTTGATAAATTTTGCGATATCAACATTCCGGTATTATTTTTTTAATTTTTCATATATTTTATTAATAAATACCGGTATTGATATATTCGTCCAGAATTACAATCCCTATTCCAATGTAATATCAAACGGTTGCCTGTTTTTAATGAGGATTTATTTTAATCCACCTAGAGATATGCTAATCCATTTGGATTAAAGTAAATGTAATTATTATCAATTAATCTTGGAAGCAATTTAGAATTTATTCATAGTCCGAAAATAAAAGTAAAACACGTTTAATTTAAATACATTTTAGGCAGGAATTCACTGGATTACGTGGCGAAATTCTAAAATACCCTTTTTTAATTATTTTAGCATAAATTAGAACTAAGTTATATCAACCGCAGTAACATTACTAGTGAGTCATTAACAAAAGGAACAAACTAAAAAAATCAAACAGTCACTTAAAATTGACAAATAATGATTCACAGAAATTTTATAAAGCATCTGTCATTTAAATTTGATCATATGTTTGATACTTATTTGAGCCCGTAAGAAATTAAGTGACCCAAGTAGTTAAATGGTTAAACTTTTCTATTGGAAATTAAAATACTCTCGTCTGTACTTAGTATTTTTGTTGATTTATTATTTTTATTTAAGGGGCAAAACAGGTACAGTTCAATTTCCAGTATCGACAGTTTTTTTTACCGATTTGCCGATTGCTGTTTGAAGCTACAGGTGTTTGTGATGTCTGAAATTTCTCACTTACTATTTCGGTTTTCTAAAAACAGTGAAGTAGCAATAGCGATTAGCAAACCTATAATTCTGTCTTAGCCCAATCCTTCTATCTGTACTCTTTTCGAAAGAAGAGAGGTCATGCAACTGAGTACCAAGCAATTCTCGTAGAAAAACATATGTAAAATACCAAATTTATATATCATGGTAAGTATTGGAAGCCCCCTTGATAAGTTACTTGGTCTTAATAAATTCAAGAATAGCTCTGCAAATAATTATCATTATAATATGAGATCTTGAGAAGTGGAGTGAGTCAAGTATCAAAATGATTAATTTTTTCAATCGGACCTAAAAACAATCACGTATTTCCTTAGTGTTTGTGTAAATTATATATTTTTATTTTAATAAGAAAACACAATTGCATTTTTTATTGAGAACACTTCACTTTTACGACACTTTCAGACATGCAGAATATTATAACGCATCTAACTATTTTTTCCTAAAATACCACTAGGCTCACTTCACTTCTCAATGGCTCATATAAACACTTTACAGTTGTAACATCTTTTTGTAACCATGCACGGCTTAAAATTTATCCAAAAAATTTGTAAAAACCAAAATAATTGTGTAATTTTAATACTGTGATTAATAATAAGCCGTCACTTTATTGAATAAGTTAAAAATACAAACTTCTTTTAAATAACGGTGACATTTTTTGTGTTTATGTGTTAACATGTACATCTTTGTAGCGTCTACCCAAAGTTAATTTTGAAAGTTGGTTACATATCGATTTTCGTCAAAGAGGTGATTCAAACTTTTCATGAATTCTATAAATAATTCACAGTGGCGTGCATCTAGGTAATTTGTATCGAGCCTTGATACGAAATCTTTATTTCACGTCTATTTCGGACTTCTGACATCATATTTTATCATCGTAGTCATCACGAACCGTCCTCAATCACTTACTAAATCCACAAATATAACTTACATAAAAAAGGATCAATGAAGAAACGTCAATCATTTGTTTTATATTTCAAATTTATATAATTTTTCTATGCCAATAATAAAAAACAGTCATAATTTTATGTTTTCTTACAAACAATCATGCTGTAATATTTTTCAATTTAGAATAAATGGCATATTCTTTTTAAAAAATATCTAAAACCGAGTCACAATTTAATGAAATTTTAACGGAATATATTTTGTTGTGTTATTTGAAATTACAACAATGTTTATAATACTTTTTGTATTATGATGATCTGAAACGGTTTTGTTTAGCGGCATTTAGATGCACAATATTTAACTATTAAATTTGAATCGTTCAAATTATGTACATTCTGGCAAAATTTGTCACTTAGGGTTTCACCTTTCGGCATCTTCAGTGTGAATGTACATAATTTAAACAATTCAAATTTAATATTGAATTTCAACCAATCACCTTTAAGCGAAATCTTAAATATTTCACTAGAAGTATTTTAATCACATTCCTCAACTTTTATGCATTAAAAAAAATGTATGTGTTTATAAATATGTCATTCTTTAAATATTAAGAGTGAAAAAATGGTTTTCGTTAAGTAAAACTAGTTATGATTACCAATTCAAATTGTGAATTAATTACTATAGATTGATATAATTTAAGATTTCGACTGAAGGTGCTTGGTGGAATTTCAATATTAAATTTGAATCGTTCAAACTATGTACATTCTCACAAATTTTGTCACTAACGACCCGGGTTTCGCCTTTCGGCATCTTCAGGCATTCAAGTGCACGGATGAACTTGAACTGACGCTTAGCAAATAAAAGTTTCGTGCTTATATAAGATACAAATGCATCACCGAGTCCAAAGCCATTGCTGGCGAAAAGGATGAGCTCATGGGAATTCCAACAGATTTGTGTAGTGAGCAGTTTCAAGAATTATATAATCTGTTTGTCGGCAAAGGTTTTATGATTATATGATTTTATGGTTATATAGGGTATAGAAGAGGAGATGTGGGAAAATTTTTTATTTCGTTTAAAATCGGAAGACTTTGCAACTGTGCTTTATTGATTTCTAAAATTTCTTGGAAAAAGAGCTTATGACTGTCCGTATTTGGGTGTAACATTTTTATTGAGTTGAATATTTATAAATATGTCTTTCCACCAATATAATTTTGATTCAGTCATACATAAATTAAATAAACTTGTATTTGCGATTGATTATTCATTTGAAAAACATTAAAATGTGTATTGTATATTTGTCATTATTTTTATACATTGTTTGTTATTAAAGGCATCGAGTTTAAAACATATGCATATAATGTGCAACTATGTGTGTCAGTTTTCATATAATCCCAGTTGGCATGCAGATATTTCTAGCATTACTAGGGTGCAAAAAACAAGACTGAAAACGTTGCCAGTTTTGAAAAGCGGGGAGTAGAACGCGTTCCATATTCAAATCATTGATTGTTGGCCATATTTACATAATGGCCCAATCACATGACACAAAAAATCTATTTGACATATCATTGAGGTTCTATCAATAACGCTTTATTTTTAATACTCTTTTATAGCGATTTTGGATTCATTGAAAATCGTTTTAATTTGCATAGCCATTTGAATATCAAATGGTGATAAAAATATTACGTTTTTTCACGCTTCAAAAACGTTTTTTTTAACTAACCTAATGACGTTTTTGTCGGCTCCGTCACACAGCGGTCAACGTTGTTGTCTTCCGTAGCCAATCTCACGGAATCGAGTCCTAGTAAGAACAGCATTATTTTAATCAGTTTATCGATATTTGTTTGTGATGACTAAAAATTCCCTCAAAATATTTCAATCCTAAATCCCTAACCGGGCGTACCGAGAGCAATTAATTAAACACTAGTCGTGTCCTAGTTCTACTTTATTCAAAAAGGTTTAGTAACTGTGTAATAATAAAAAAATATTGAAAAAAACACTTTTGTTGGAATACCTCCATTAGGAGGATTATGATCCACATTTGGAGAGGACATGTATTTTTTTCAATTTTTTACAATATACATGAGTGTTAAACTTTTTAAATATCGATACGCAAGTACAAAATCTGAAATGATTTTATTAAGGTGCAATCAAAGCCATAATTTATTAATATAATTAACTCTTGCGGCTCGGAGACTAGAAAAATACTTGTCAGCCGATGGGGGTCTTTTTTGACCCCAGTGGTTTCCTCATTATTGGCCTTATTCTTATGAATTTCAAAAAAAAAATAGTCCAAGGGCTTAAAAATATCTTTCTGCATCATTCCTCATACATTTTTTTTATATAAAAATCCGAGGTTTTTTAATAAATAATCATATTTTAAGTTGCGCGTAAAAAACATATGAAATTGCAACTGACGAGCTTAGTCCAGCTATCTTACGAACGATCGCTTATCGCGGGCGCTTGTCGCCTTATCGCGTATTTATATAAACTACAAAAGGTCCAAAAAACTATGATATAAGAATACCTTAATTATAAACATTGTATCACCCATATTCAAATAGATATTTAAGGAAATGGGGGTATTGGGGTCGCATTTCTTGAGCTTAGAACCGGAAAAGTTAATCTTCACTTTAGTGAGATTATTCTAATTGGACTTATAGAATATACTTAATTCCTGAAAATTAAAAATCGAGAATGTATACAACTTTACGAGAAAACTAACAATTACTTACTACGACAAATTGTCGACATCGAAAGTCAACACGTTCGTGTGAAATTGAAATTTCTATTTGCAATTTCCGCTCACTTCGTGTGTATTTTCTTGGACTAGAAAAATACTTGTCAGCCGATGGGGTTCTTTTTTGACCCCAGTGGTTTCCTCATTATTGGCCTTATTCTTATGAATTTCAAAAAAAAAATAGTCCAAGGGCTTAAAAATATCTCTTTGCATCATTCCTCATACATTTTTTTATAAAAATCTGTGTTTTTTTAATAAATAATCATATTTTAAGCTGCGCGTAAAAAAGACGTCATTCCAGCTCACATATGAATTGACTACTGACGAGTGTTCTCAGCGTTCTAAGTTATCTTACGAACAATCGTTATCGCGGGCGCTAATCACCTGATAAGCGATATCGAGTATTTATATAAACTACAAAAGGTCCAAAAAACTATGATATAAGAATACCTTAATTATAAACATTTCATCACCCATATTAAAATAGATATTTAAGAAAATGTTGGTATTGGGGTCGCATTTCTTGAGCTTAGAAACGGAAAAGTTAAAATTGATGTTTCTTTTTGAGGATCATATTTTTCTATGGTTCAATACCAATCACATGTACTTTGTCGTTAGGGAAGGTAGAAAAATTAAAAATAAAATTGTATTTTTTATACAAATAGATATCGAATTATACATTATACTACAGAAAAACCACGTGCATATATTTTTAAGAAAAAAAATATTTTAAATAAACATTTTTGTAATTTTAAGAAAAATAAGCAAAGTGTTATGGGGTCATAACATGGGGGTATATATATAAGGTCATTTTTTTATGACATGATTGTTTAAATAAATAACCAAACTAAGCAAAAAATTTAAAGGCGCGTGGCCCCTTAAGTGCTTGTTCTATAGTAGCTGATTTAATGCTGATCCTGGTAAAAAAAAATGCTTAATGATAAGAGTATAATAATTGGCATTTCTCGAAACAGATTTCGTTGATTCCAATAATAATCGTATTAAACAATAAAAAATGTAGGAAGACTTTTCAATCTTCAACGTTTCCAAATGTGTATAAAAATGCGAAACTATTAAAATTAGGTTGTATTAGCAACTATTTGAGGGTTAATTTGGAAATTAATATTTAACTAAAAAAAGCATTACCAAACATTCTTGTACGATTCTTGTTGGAAGACAATCGCCATGAAACATTAATTAAATTAAACGTAGCTCTCAATCTTAAAAAGTTTGGCTTTCCTTACTCTAAGGCTCAAGGTCAGGCGTGCACAACCCGCGTCCTTTTTGATTTTTTTGACGGACCCAAAAGTTTTTTCATACAATATTATATATTATTTTTTTTAGTGAAAAAATGCATTTAATAACCGTTAACAATTTTTAACGAATTCTATGAAAATAACTTTCAATTTATAAAGAAAAATATTACATTAAATTCTTTTTACCATGTCCGCTCCCAGTATAGAGCATATGGACTCCTAATGGAGTTTCTCTCAACAGAAGTGTTTCTACGAGAACTGCTTGTTACTCAGTTGTTCAACTTCTCTTTTTCCAAAGAGAGTAGAAATAGAAGGAAAGGGCTAAGACAGGACTAGTGGTTAGCTAATCGCTCTCGATACGCCCCGTTCATAGGTAAGGATGAATGGTAGGGGGTAATTCAAGACAGCACATACATCCACGCCTTTGAACAGAAATTCATAAATCGATTGAAAAATCAATTTATAAAACTGCCCGTACTGGGATTCGAGCCCGCACCCACCGTAGCGATAGCCAACGACGCTGACCACTCGACCACACAGGTGGCTAACTTTTGCATTATATTATAAATACAAAATTTATAATCATATTTTTTTATGCGGCCCGCTACAGGAGATAGGTTGTGAATGCCCGCTCTAGGCCGACGTTATATATAATTATATTATTTAGAATAAAGTAAATGATTCATGGAGATCATTATTAATACTAGTATCTTGTGGTTTTTACATCATAAAAAATAACTTTCTGATAATTCCATTTTCATGAACATTAACGACGTATAAAACTTTTATTTCGGCGCTAAACTTTCCGCTTTCAAGTAGTGTTGAACCACGCCGTCGGACAGATTAAAATCTCCCGTAAATATTTATTCACCTTCGGTCAAACCCAATTATAACTTTCTTCGTATGCCGTCCAACATCAACAGAAATCGTGTACAACAGAACTGAGTAGTGAGCTGTGTAAGCAATGTTTGCGGCGTAGAACTCGAGGACACTTTACGCCCAATTTTGCTCGAGTGTCGTAAAATCCGCCATGATAGACGCCGAACATTTTGTATTACGTATTTGTATTTATTATCTATATTAAACTTCCAAATGGCAAAACACATTTCGTGATAATGCCTCAGTTTTTAATATATCTGTTATGTATACAAAACATCTACTTCTGTGCTATATTAATTCTCTGTGACATACTTGTAACAATAAACCTTTCAACGGACTAAACCAAAATCCAATTCCTTCTCCCCTGTTTAAATTGAGAGTTCAAATCTAAAGGTCTAACAGCTTAGTAGAAACTCCTCAATACTCACATCGATATTATTTTGATTTAATAAGAGTTAAGTGATTTATTATAAAGTGTATAAATTATTATTATGGAATAAAGTTGAAACAACATTTAAATAATAATAAAGTCACTTTTAAGGTGTTCACTGTCAATACTTGGTGGAATGGCATTATAATAAAAATAATAAAACATTTTTAGTACTTTTTCCACATAAAATTTATTAGATCAGGACCGGTTTCGCTCATCGCGAGCATTATCAACTGATAAGAAAAATACATAAACAGTGATATTTATACAAATTTAAATTGAAATAAAAAGGTGTAAGCAACTATTAACAATTTAAAGGATTAACAAATTACATTATAATTACACAAGATTAAAATGCTTAACACCCATAATTTTTTAATTGTTATGGGTGTTAAGCATTTTAATCTTGTGTAATTATAATGTAATTTGTTAATCCTTTAAATTGTTAATAGTTGCTTACACCTTTTTATTTCAATTTAAATTTGTATAAATATCACTGTTTATGTATTTTTCTTATCAGTTGATAATGCTCGCGATGAGCGAAACCGGTCCTGATCTAATAAATTTTATGTGGAAAAAGTACTAAAAATGTTTTATTATTTTTATTATAATAATAAAGTGTTTATGTAATAATAATACATAACATATCGACCCGTAATAGGCACAAAATCGTATCCGACAATTTATAACTTTAACAGGTTTTTTTTTAAATTTAGTTCGAAAAATAGAATTTCTTCAGTGACGTTAAGTACGTAGTAATTATATGGTCGATGCCTATCCTGATATTAAAATGAAATTGACTAAATACTTTCAGTTTTCTAGATCAGCGCTTCTCAACCGGGCATCACGTGGAACAAACGATAACAACTATAACGATATGTACACACACCAACTACTTGGAAGTGGGGAAAAACAGGAAACTATCATTAAGCCTATTCACTTTATTAATGTAGCATTTTATCACTTTGTCAAAAAAAAAACCCCAAATTTTAATTATGTTTGTAATTACTTTCGGTCACCACTCTAAATTTATTAATCTTGGGTGAATTTTTAATTTTGTGTTAGATGTGTTAAACATTTTAATTTTGTGTTATTTTAGAATCACTTATAATGTAATTGGTAATTTCTTTTCAATGCCAATTGTTGTTTACAACTTTTCATTTTTGTATAAATAGCATTGTCAAATTATATTTCTTATCAGTTGACAATGCTCGCAATGAGCAAAACCGGTCCTGACCTATTAAATAAAGTACAAAGGAATATTGTGTTTTTATTAAAACGATCACAAGTCAAAACACTAAAATGCACAGATCCTGAAAATGATAACGCTCTAAAATTGTTGTCACTAAAGCCCTAGGGCCCAGGGTTTCCCAAACTTTTTCTACAGTGAAACACTTTGGATATCTGAAATTTTAACGGACCACGTGAATTATTTTTTAGGCCGGGTAATTCATAATAGTATAAACGTAAAAAAATAAACTTTAATAAATTATTTTAAAATGGTGTGGCGTCGAGTAACATCATAAAAAGGAAGTCCTGCTTCTCATAAATTGGCTGTATAAAACGGAAGTAAAACAATCATAACTTGTTTTGACACAATGGGGGATTCTCCTGACAAAGTCGCCAAGAAATAATTTAACGACATTCACATTAGAATCTCAGAAGTCAGATTTGTATAATCATTTATGCTGAATTAAACATGCTGGTTTTGCGGTTATCATAGATGGATTCCGAGGCAAGAGATCATAATTGCTAGTTTTAGGGAAATATTGAAAAATAATTGTTTTCAAGTTATATGGGTGTTCACGGAACACTAATTCAGGTTATGATGAACACCAGTTTTCCGCGGAACATAGTTTGGGAAACCGTGTTAGGCAATATTGAACAATTATTCGTTTAAAACGCAATTTACTAAATTGTGTCGCTTAAGTTATATTACCGATTATGGGTCGATATATCACGAGTTGTTTCACTAATCGTGAGCATTATCAAGATATGAAATATAAAAAGATTATTTTGAATCCTTGTCACCAATGTGGACCATTTGGCCTCCTAATAAGGTATCTCAAGAGAAGTGTTTCAACGAGAACTGTTTAAAATCAAAAGCATTATTGACCAGTTCAAAATTAAATCTGCAATAAAAAAAAATTGTTTGTAATATTTCAAAAGTTAAAAAATATGTTTTTTTACGTCAATTGAAAAAAAATATTTTGGAATAATTTATTGGAGAAAATTCTTCTTGCTGTGTTACACAATATTTTAGACTTACACAATTCAGCATTCTTTTTGTAAGTAATTCTCCAATACTGTAACCGAGTTGTAAACGCCTCCCCGCTTTAATCCTAATCGGTTATGCAAGTTTGAAAGTTAAGAATTAAAAAGTAATAACATCGATGTCACTGAAATTAATGAAAATTTAAAAAGATATCCATAACTGATAAATTGTATTTCCTTTTACTATCTATCACAATTGGCAAGCTAGTTAATGCTTTGTTCGTTGGGGGCATTGAAACATATAAATACATAGAGGCTTGCGAGCACCGGTTCGTTGACCGCTAATATAGATTAAATATATTTATATTAATCAATGTTAACAGTCAACATGGAATCTTAGGAAATATCAGTGTCTTCGGTCACCTAAGCATTGTTGCGGAATCTAATAAGATATTTATAATATTGAAATTCCCTGTAGACATACCAAAATTGAAACACTCCAAATATCAAGAGAAGGGTTTCCAGATGACTACTGTCTGTTTCCGGCTTATTTTTTGACATATTTTGTCGTCACTAATAATTTGTCATAGCTTAATTATTTGTTATAAATTATACAATAATTGAGATAAATACTCAAGAAAATATTTTAATTAAATTTAAAGTATTAATATAAAACAGAAAACCTCTAAGAGAGGAGCAGTTTTTAAACATATTTTGGTTGATATATTTTGTTGTTTGAAACTTGCTAAAAAACATCCTCTACTTAAGGTCTCTATCGGTGTAAAAATGGAGTTGTGATATTATAGATTTTGGAAAAATAATACAAAGTCATTCAGAAACTGTTTAACTAGGCCCATTATGTTCGGTATATTAAGAAATAGTGAGCACATGCTGTTTTAATAAACATTATCACAAACACTTTCTTATACATAAGTTTTTAATAATTGTATGATTTATTTAAACATTTTTTGATTTTTTTAAATCTTTCCCCATTTGTTATTTTTTATAAAAGTATTATATTTGTCGAAAAATGCTACTTTACAATGCTACTTTATAGAGAAAACTTTTTCACATAACTGTGATATATCTTTTGTATCTTAGTCACTTCTCTAATAACGAAAATATATATATATATATATTATTCGTTTCAAATGTGAAATATTTGGATTCATAATGCATCGTGTTAACAAAAATCGTATAAAGAGAACTAGTTCAACCATTCAATCCTTTTTTTTTATTTACAATACTATGTTTTTAGGTCTAGCAAAAAAAATGTATAAAGAGCCTTGTATCGATTTATATTTGTATCAATTGATAATTCTCAAGATAAAAGAAAACGATCGTGATCTTTGATAAAAAAAAATGTGAAATCAGAAACAAAAAGTGTTAAACTAATGCTTTTCTACGAAATAATAATTGACAGCGAAAATATTAAAAGCTATTTTCCACGTATTCAAACCATATTATTTTAATGTCAAAAATGGAAACAGAATATCGATGTAATGCTTTTTCGTGAATAAAATATTGTATAACATTTTTTTCTAGGTAACCAACAAATTCGTATGGTTTTTTTGGTCATCCAGTATTTATTACCACAGATTACACGCACATAAATTGTTCATATTGCACCAATCGATGCAACCGCGTTTTCGGCAACACAGTAGAACTTATTTTAAAATTGAAGTATTTTTGTAATAAATAAATTCTCCAACACATACTTAAAAAAAATTGACTGCAAGATTTTGAATTCGTTTATATTGTATTTGAAATATTTATGAATTATTGAATCGTTCATTTATTGTTTAGGATAGAGTTTTAATAATATATAATTGAAAATATTAGCAAAACTGTTGTCTAAGTCCAAGAAAAAAGTTTTAGCATTTTACTAGTTGGCTCACTTTACCTCTCGAAGGGCCATTTTATTACTTTCACTCTGTTACTATATTTAATGTAAAATCAATCACACCACTTACAATATAAATCAGTATATATTTTGAATTTATACGAAATATTATCTTGAATTTTTTTCGAGCTTTTTTCTACTGTGTCCGTTGGGGGTGCCGATATAAAAACGATTTTTTTTAATTAATCACACTGGAAATCTTTCACAGAACAGTGGCTAGGAAATATTTTTTAATTTTAATTGCTTACCAACGTTACTAACTGGCAATTTTAGAGGAAAGAAACAAATGCTATACCTATTACACAATTTCTTTAATAATATCAGGACCCATTACGATCAAAGAGTAAGTATTCAATCGAAAATGGTTCCTCGTTAAAATATTTACGCGAGACAGATTTTGATTTTATTTTAAGAAAATAGGGAATAAAAGATATTGAATTCGTTTTTATTTTTATGAGAATTTCACTTATTTTTCATATTGAAGTATTATTGTACAAAATCAATTCATTCTTCAAGCAGAATTGAAAAAATATCAAACGGCCGTAAATCAATGATTTAAGAACAATAAGTAATTTTTAATTCTGTACGTCCTGGCTTGCGTTATTTTTTAGATTCTGATCTAAAATAGCAGTTGAAATCTTTCAAACCTCTGTCATATAATAAATTGATTGAATTATAGCGGAGAAAAATGCTACGAACTAAAAAAGGGAATATTGATTATGGCTTATGTGATTAAAATATGCTATTTTTTTATTGTGCACTCATCACTTTGACTTTATTTTAAACGCATGACAAATAAGTTATTTTTTAATTATTTAATATTATCTAAATTAAGTTCATATTTAGGTTTACATGTTCAATCAAGTACACCACTTAACTCTTATGTATTTCAATTTTTTAAAACTCTTATTGGTTTTCTATAAAACTGAATAAAATAACGTCGATTTCATCTTCTTAATGAATATATACTTCCGTTGTTTTAAATTTGTTTATGGAAACTCAGTCGACGTTAAAAAAATAATTTTATTTTTTAATCTAGGCATATTGTATTGAATAATACGCTTGTACAAGCAACGTGTGTATGTTAATATAAAATATAGGCTTTACGTTTTAATACACGCGTATGTATATTATTTATTACGAGCGCTCGGAAAAACATCTCGTTAACGCTTCATTAATTTTGATAAAAGAAAAATTATCCAACTCGCTGGGTAAAAAAATATTTTTTCATTTGGTTATTCGTATATTCGTTTGTAATAAATAATTTTGCTGGTCGGATCCCTTGAAAGTATGTGGTATGTATTTTTTCAGTTTAATTGGAAGATAGACAAAATATTATTTTACTAACAAACACACACGAAATCTTCAAAAATATTCACAATATATGTTTTGTAATATACTTGCAGTATACTCAAAAGGAATAAATTGTACTTTATTTATAATCTGAACGACATTTAACTAGTGAATTGAACAGGCATTTGAACTCATGTGACCGATTATTTTAACGAAACATTCAATATATTACGTAAAAAAACTGAGTTGATTCCTCCCAACTTTCTCCCTTTTCTTGAAAAGATACTTTTACAAAAATTGCTCTGAGTTATTTATTTCTTAATTTTATTGCTTCAAAAAAAGTTGTGATAACCATTTATTTGTGGATTAAAAATCTGTACGGAGACACTGTTATTAAAAAAAAGGAAATACGTTTTTGTTTAAACATATGGTTTTTTTTAAATGAAAGTTGATAGCTTATTAAATAACATACATATGTATATGAATAATAAGAACAGTAAAATTGATACTTCTACTGCGATTTTTTAAAAATATATTTCGTTTTTATCTATTTTTTCCACTTCATCGTGGAAAACCGATTACTTAATACATAACATGTTAAAAAATAAATAGCAAGACAGTATTTTTTTAATGACAATTTTTATGCTGTAATTTAAATCCCATAAAAGTGTGTTCGTAAAATTGCCACAGTTATGCAACGCAAAATGTTTCCATTGAAAACCCGCCGTGTTCTTGTAACCGACGATTTTGTCTACTCACATTCCAAGAATCGGATTTCTTACGTCACATTTTTTGGCGAACAAAGGACCTGAAATAGAATAGAAAAATTTGGGCATTCCTGTCTATTGTATAATATAACACGTTTTATTTATTAGTCACGGGCTACGAAATATAAAAACATTATACGGGGAAAAGTCAAAGATTAGCTTAGGTTAGTAGGAAAAAAACGAAGTCGGCAGAAAGCAATCAATTTAAGTAAAGGCGACTCCTTGTCTCTGTGTGTTTCGGCTTTTTTATTATTATTAATGAAGCTACGTACTAAACAAAATGGTTTCATGACTCTCTCGTTTACTGTTATTTTTCATTTTTTATTAAAAAGAGCTGTCAGAAAATTATTGCTTCAGTCATATAACACGTCATTTTTGGTTAGACGTCTTTATTATTACAGACTAAATCATTTTTTGTTGAACTCGGGTAAATAATTTTTAAAAAGTTGTTAAAATTTATTGTACTAAAATAATAAAATTGATAATTTTTTTTAAAAATATTTGTACGCTTAAAACTATTTAAAGTAAATAATAAATCTTTCATTTTATGATTATAATGTCTTAAAATTAAATTAAAACTAAATATATTTTTAGTTAAAACGATAAAATACATCAAAATCGAATGATTTTCATGAAATTAGAAAATATATTTAAACTTTTACTTTTATAAATTATAAAAAGTTGAAATATTTTTATAGTGCTTTATGTATTACTTTGGATTGTTACAAGAATATTTAACCTTTTTTTGTATTAAAATTTACATGAATAGATTTTGTCACTTAAAGTTTTCATTTTAACCAAAACTGATTTTTTATTATATTATATAATGTGAAATATTTTATTTTGACTTGCAAGTAATTTTAATACTAGAAGATTTAATTTTCTAACTTTTAAAAATAAAAATAAAATTAGAATAACATATTTGGGTGGGTTTTTCACATTGTTTCATAACTTTAAATGTGTTAAATAAGTAGATGTCTTTTTGTATGTTTTACCTAAACAATTGATAAGTAAAAACTCGTCAGAAATAAACTTTTACAAATTATTTGATTTACCTGTCACACTAAGGTCGGATTCGAACAACGCGCGGGCCTCGTTTCGAAAAAAGAATAACAACTTTACGAATAGAATTTAGAACACAACTTTACTGACAACACAACGAAATGGCGCGAACACAGCAAAAGAATACTTTATTTAAATGAATAACGAACATACAACGAACGAACTGCCAAAAAGTGCGCGCCGCGTGTTGCTACGTGGACTGTAGCGACCCCTACGGGGGTAGACAGATTACTGGCTCCGCTATACGGCACTGGCGCCGCGGACAGCGCCTGTCGGTCGAACATTTAACTAAAAATATCACGAGACCAACATTGCCTCCGCGTGGAAAATGACTGGATTGAATAGTTAGATTTTCCACCGCTAGTTGTACATAAATGAATATTTATTTTATTTATAAATGTTGGCTTTAATTATAATATTATTAAGCCATTTATAAAAAGTGACGTTATTTTATATGCTCCAAATTTCACAATATACGAATACTTAAATGACATTCAGCTAATAATTTACTTCTATGATTATTTCGATCCAAGAATCAAACCCAATTCCACAATATTTTCGAAATAAGTCATTTGAACAATAAAACAAGAAAAAGGCGTATTTTTACTATACATTTTAATTGCGTTTAAGGAAGAATAAACAAAAAAATATGGAATAATATAACGGTCCCCTTTTTAAATAATATTAATAAAACTTGTAAGCAGGAGGGTCTGTAAAAAATTGATACCTCAACTCCGGCATGTAAAAATAATCTAACTCTAACTCTGCCTTAAGATGCCAACTTGTATGTTATTTACATAAAAGTATTATCTACTAAATAAATATTTTAAAAATTAGTCGGAGTCGCCCTATTTTTAATGACTCTGACTCCACTACTGCTCTTTTTATTTGTACCAGCTGGTTCCCGGCAAGCGTTGCAATGCCACTCAAAGAAAGAAACTGGTTTGTGTTTTAATTGTATTTATTTAAGTGCGTGTTTTCTTTTTCTGCCTGTTTGACGTTTGCTGCCGATTGTCTATGGTACGATACACGCGCCACCTAATGTAAGTTAATTGTACTGTTACCTTCACGCAAGTTCAAGCATACCTTGTCAAAATGAGAACTGTATGGCAGACATACAAACATGTTTTTTTTATATATATATGACCTACTGTAAGTTAATTTTACTATGCCTAAAACCTTCCCGGAAGTGCAAGAAAAAAGTTTGTCAAAGTTTTATTGCAACCGGATGAGCGGTGTGGCCACACATAAAGTACGGACAAACAAACATTCATTTTTACGTTTAATATAAATTATCTTGTTTGTAAAATATATCGTTATGTATATATAATATTTCAAAATTGATCGGTCTACATGAAATAAAATTACTTAACATATTTGGCTTGTTGGTGTCAAATAATCGAAAAATTTATAATGATGTAAAATAGCAAAGAATATTTCTTGGAATTTAAAAATAAATAATCATGAAAATGGAAATATTACTATTACGATAGTTTTATATACGGGGATTAAGGCATCCAATCCCAGACTTTTTTTGTTACTGGGATCCCGGGATTGATCAGTGGGAAAAAAGCCAGAAATTGAGAGATTCCAAAATAGTTTTCAATCCAAACATCTTTATTAGCTTGATGATTTGATAAATTGGGAATTGACTATTCTATAATTATTTAAAAAATTGAGAGCTTTCTGTTTCCTCCAAAAAAGGAGCTAGTTACAAGGCTTCGGCTATTTTAGGCAAATCGGTAAATTCCTGGTTTTTTGGATTCGAGCTAAACCGAAAACCGAAAAAATCGTTATTTTTGCCGGAACGAAAACCGGAACCGAACCAATATATATTTTTTTACTTGAACCGGAACTAAAACCGGAACAAAAAAAATAGCGGTTCGAAGCCCTGGCTGGTTCACGGTTTCCACGGACTTTCAAAAATAGTATTAAGACAGTCCCGGGATTGGAGGCACTAGTGTTGACGTCGCCGAGACCTTAACCTGAGCGCATCTGTTCGCTAGACATCTTAACATTAGGTGACAAATGTAATTATTGTAAAGCAGTGATTCCTCAACTGATTATGCTCCGTGCAAAAACTTGACCGTGGACCCCCGAGTGAAATAAAAAAGTTATTAACTTGAATGGTATTTTTATTATGCCTGCTTCCAATGTGGAGCAAATGGCCTCCTAATGGAGGTATCTTAACAGATGTTTTTCTGCGAGAACTGTTTGTCAATCAGTCGCTAAAACCCTCTTTTCCAAGTATAGGATAGGGATAGGATAGGTATTGAGACAATTTTTGTCTATAAAATATATTTTGTAACTTGAAAAAAAAATTGAAGAGAAATTTGATCGCATCCAAAATTGGAATATTGATCGCGTCACAAATATTTGTCGCGAAAAATCGGATGGCTATAGAAAAAATATTGCATTCTAAGTTTGTGTCGTAAAAAATATTTTGTCACTTGAAAAACAATTCCGTGAAAATTGATCGCATCTCAAATTGGAATATTGATCGCATTCCGAATATTTGTCGCGAAAAATCTAATCGCTGTCGAAAAAAATATTGCATTCCAAGTATGTGTCGCAAAAAATATTTTGTCACTTGAAAAAAATCCGGTAAAAATTGATCGCATCTCAAATTGGAAAATTGATCGTTAAAAAATATTTGTCGTAAAAAATCTAATCGCTGTCGAAAAAAATATTGCAGTCCAAGTTGTGTTGCAAAGAATATTTTGCTACTTGAAAAAAAAATTGAAGAGAAATTTGATTGCATCCAAAATTGGAATATTGATCGCATCCCAAATATTTGTCGCGAAAAATCTAATCGCTGTCGAAAAAAATATCGCATTCCAAGTTTGTGTCGCAAAAAATATTTTGTTACTTGAAAAGAAAATTGAAGAGAAAACTGATCGCATCCTTTATTGGAAAATTGATCGCATCACAAAAAATATTTTTTCACTAGAAAAAAAATTGAAGAGAAAATTGATCGCATTCCAAATAGGAATATTGATCGCGTCCCAAATATTTGTCACGAAAAATCTAATCGCTGTCGAAAAAAATATCGCATTCCAAGTTTGTGTCGCAAAAAATATTTTCACTTGAAAAAAAATCCGGTGAAAATTGATCGCATCTCAAATTGGAATATTGATCGCATCCCGAATATTTGTCACAAAAAATCTAATCGCTGTCGAAAAAAATATTGCATCCATATTTGTGTCGCAAAAAATATTTTTTTACTTGAAAAGAAAATTGAAGAGAAAATTGATCGCATTCTTAATTGGAAAATTGATAGCATCCCAAATTAGTGTCTGAAAAAATCAAACGGCGGTGGAAAAAATATTGCATTCTAAGTTTGTCACAAAAAATATTTTTTCACTAGAAAAAAAATTGAAGAGAAAATTGATCGCATTCCAAATAGGAAAATTGATCACGTCCCAAATATTTGTCACGAAAAATCTAATCGCTGTCGAAAAAAATATCGCATTCCAAGTTTGTGTCGCAAAAAATATTTTCACTTGAAAAAAAATCCGGTGAAAATTGATCGCATCTCAAATTGGAATATTGATCGCATCCCGAATATTTGTCACGAAAAATCTAATCGCTGTCGAAAAAAATATTGCATCCATATTTGTGTCGCAAAAAATATTTTTTTACTTGAAAAGAAAATTGAAGAGAAAATTGATCGCATTCTTTATTGGAAAATTGATCGCATCCCAAATAAGTGTCTGAAAAAATCAAACAGCGGTGGAAAAAATATTGCATTCTAAGTTTGTCACAAAAAATATTTTTTCACTAGAAAAAAAATTGAAGAGAAAATTGATCGCATTCCAAATAGGAATATTGATCGCGTCCCAAATATTTGTCGCGAAAAATCTAATCGCTGTCGAAAAAAATATTGCATTCAAATTTGTGTCGCAAAAAATATTTTGTTACTTGAAAAGAAAATTAAAGAGAAAATTGATCGCATCTTTTATTGGAAAATTGATCGCATCCCAAATATTTGTCGCGAAAAATCTAATCGCTGTCGAAAAAAATATCGCATTCCATATTTGTGTCGCAAAAAATATTTTTTTACTTGAAAAGAAAATTGAAGAGAAAATTGATCGCATTCTCTATTGGAAAATTGATCGCATCCCAAATTAGTGTCTGAAAAAATCAAACGGCGGTGGAAAAAATATTGCATTCTAAGTTTGTCACAAAAAATATTTTTTCACTAGAAAAAAAATTGAAGAGAAAATTGATCGCATTCCAAATAGGAATATTGATCGCGTCCCAAATATTTGTCGCGAAAAATCTAATCGCTGTCGAAAAAAATATCGCATTCCAAGTTTGTGTCGCAAAAAATATTTTCACTTGAAAAAAAATCCGGTGAAAATTGATCGCATCTCAAATTGGAATATTGATCGCATCCCGAATATTTGTAACGAAAAATCTAATCGCTGTCGAAAAAAATATTGCATCCATATTTGTGTCGCAAAAAATATTTTGTTACTTGAAAAGAAAATTAAAGAGAAAATTGATCGCATCTTTTATTGGAAAATTGATCGCATCCCAAATATTTGTCGCGAAAAATCTAATCGCTGTCGAAAAAAATATTGCATTCCATATTTGTGTCGCAAAAAATATTTTTTTACTTGAAAAGAAAATTGAAGAGAAAATTGATCGCATTCTTTATTGGAAAATTGATCGCATCCCAAATTGATGTCTGAAAAAATCAAACGGCGGTGGAAAAAATATTGCATTCTAAGTTTGTCACAAAAAATATTTTTTCACTAGAAAAAAAATTGAAGAGAAAATTGATCGCATTCAAAATAGGAATATTGATCGCGTCCCAAATATTTGTCACGAAAAATCTAATCGCTGTCGAAAAAAATATTGCATTCAAATTTGTGTCGCAAAAAATATTTTGTTACTTGAAAAGAAAATTAAAGAGAAAATTGATCGCATCTTTTATTGGAAAATTGATCGCATCCCAAATATTTGTCGCGAAAAATCTAATCGCTGTCGAAAAAAATATCGCATTCCATATTTGTGTCGCAAAAAATATTTTTTTACTTGAAAAGAAAATTGAAGAGAAAATTGATCGCATTCTTTATTGGAAAATTGATCGCATCCCAAATTAGTGTCTGAAAAAATTAAACGGCGGTGGAAAAAATATTGCATTCTAAGTTTGTCACAAAAAATATTTTTTCACTAGAAAAAAAATTGAAGAGAAAATTGATCGCATTCCAAATAGGAATATTGATCGCGTCCCAAATATTTGTCGCGAAAAATCTAATCGCTGTCGAAAAAATATCGCATTCCAAGTTTGTGTCGCAAAAAATATTTTAACTTGAAAAAAAATCCGGTGAAAATTGATCGCATCTCAAATTGGAATATTGATCGCATCCCGAATATTTGTTACGAAAAATCTAATCGCTGTCGAAAAAAATATTGCATCCATATTTGTGTCGCAAAAAATATTTTGTTACTTGAAAAGAAAATTAAAGAGAAAATTGATCGCATCCTTTATTGGAAAATTGATCGCATCCCAAATATTTGTCGCGAAAAATCTAATCGCTGTCGAAAAAAATATTGCATCCATATTTGTGTCGCAAAAAATATTTTGTTACTTGAAAAGAAAATTAAAGAGAAAATTGATCGCATCCTTTATTGGAAAATTGATCGCATCCCAAATATTTGTCGCGAAAAATCTAATCGCTGTCGAAAAAAATATTGCATTCCATATTTGTGTCGCAAAAAATATTTTTTTACTTGAAAAGAAAATTGAAGAGAAAATTGATCGCATTCTTTATTGGAAAATTGATCGCATCCCAAATAAGTGTCTGAAAAAATCAAACGGCGGTGGAAAAAATATTGCATTCTAAGTTTGTCACAAAAAATATTTTTTCACTAGAAAAAAAATTGAAGAGAAAATTGATCGCATTCCAAATAGGAATATTGATCGCGTCCCAAATATTTGTCACGAAAAATCTAATCGCTGTCGAAAAAAATATCGCATTCCAAGTTTGTGTCGCAAAAAATATTTTCACTTGAAAAAAAATCCGGTGAAAATTGATCGCATCTCAAATTGGAATATTGATCGCATCCCCAATATTTGTCACGAAAAATCTAATCGCTGTCGAAGAAAATATTGCATCCATATTTGTGTCGCAAAAAATATTTTGTTACTTGAAAAGAAAATTAAAGAGAAAATTGATCGCATCCTTTATTGGAAAATTGATCGCATCCCAAATATTTGTCGCGAAAAATCTAATCGCTGTCGAAAAAAATATTGCATTCCAAGTATGTGTCGCAAAAAATA
Organism: Himalopsyche tibetana; assembly: GCA_030503985.1. Taxonomy (NCBI): domain Eukaryota; kingdom Metazoa; phylum Arthropoda; class Insecta; order Trichoptera; family Rhyacophilidae; genus Himalopsyche; species Himalopsyche tibetana. The sequence goes on from JAPJYX010000015.1 coordinate 6,418,514, forward strand.
TTTTGTTACTTGAAAAAAATCCGGTAAAAATTGATCGCATCTCAAATTGGAAAATTGATCGTTAAAAAATATTTGTCGTAAAAAATCTAATCGCTGTCGAAAAAAATATTGCAGTCCAAGTTGTGTTGCAAAGAATATTTTGCTACTTGAAAAAAAAATTGAAGACAAATTTGATCGCATCCAAAATTGGAATATTGATCGCGTCCCAAACATTATTTGTCGCAAAAAATCGGATGGCTGTCGAAAAAATACTGCGTTTTAGGTTTGTGTCGCAAAACATATTTTCACTTGAAAAAAAATCCGGTGAAAATTGATCGCATCTCAAATCGGAATATTGATCGCATCCCGAAGATTTGTCGCGAAAAATCTAATCGCTGTCGAAAAAAATATTGCATTCAAGTTTGTGTTGCAAAGAATATTTTGCCACTTAAAAAAAAAAAAAAAAAGAGAAAATTGATCGCATCTTAAATTTGAATATTGATCGCATCCCGAATATTTGTCTCGAAAAATCTAAACGCTGTCGAAAAAAATATTGCATTCCAAGTTTGTGTCGCAAAAAATATTTTGTTACTTGAAAAGAAAATTGAAGAGAAAACTGATCGCATCCTTTATTGGAAAATTGATCGCATCCCAAATAAGTGTCTGAAAAAATCAAACAGCGGTGGAAAAAATATTGCATTCTAAGTTTGTCACAAAAAATATTTTTTCATTAGAAAAAAAATTGAAGAGAAAATTGATCGCATTCCAAATAGGAATATTGATCGCGTCCCAAATATTTGTCGCGAAAAATCTAATCGCTGTCGAAAAAAATATTGCATTCAAATTTGTGTCGCAAAAAATATTTTGTTACTTGAAAAGAAAATTAAAGAGAAAATTGATCGCATCTTTTATTGGAAAATTGATCGCATCCCAAATATTTGTCGCGAAAAATCTAATCGCTGTCGAAAAAAATATCGCATTCCATATTTGTGTCGCAAAAAATATTTTTTTACTTGAAAAGAAAATTGAAGAGAAAATTGATCGCATTCTCTATTGGAAAATTGATCGCATCCCAAATTAGTGTCTGAAAAAATCAAACGGCGGTGGAAAAAATATTGCATTCTAAGTTTGTCACAAAAAATATTTTTTCACTAGAAAAAAAATTGAAGAGAAAATTGATCGCATTCCAAATAGGAATATTGATCGCGTCCCAAATATTTGTCGCGAAAAATCTAATCGCTGTCGAAAAAAATATCGCATTCCAAGTTTGTGTCGCAAAAAATATTTTCACTTGAAAAAAAATCCGGTGAAAATTGATCGCATCTCAAATTGGAATATTGATCGCATCCCGAATATTTGTTACGAAAAATCTAATCGCTGTCGAAAAAAATATTGCATCCATATTTGTGTCGCAAAAAATATTTTGTTACTTGAAAAGAAAATTAAAGAGAAAATTGATCGCATCTTTTATTGGAAAATTGATCGCATCCCAAATATTTGTCGCGAAAAATCTAATCGCTGTCGAAAAAAATATCGCATTCCATATGTGTGTCGCAAAAAATATTTTTTTACTTGAAAAGAAAATTGAAGAGAAAATTGATCGCATTCTTTATTGGAAAATTGATCGCATCCCAAATTAGTGTCTGAAAAAATCAAACGGCGGTGGAAAAAATATTGCATTCTAAGTTTGTCACAAAAAATATTTTTTCACTAGAAAAAAAATTGAAGAGAAAATTGATCGCATTCCAAATAGGAATATTGATCGCGTCCCAAATATTTGTCGCGAAAAATCTAATCGCTGTCGAAAAAAATATCGCATTCCAAGTTTGTGTCGCAAAAAATATTTTAACTTGAAAAAAAATCCGGTGAAAATTGATCGCATCTCAAATTGGAATATTGATCGCATCCTGAATATTTGTTACGAAAAATCTAATCGCTGTCGAAAAAAATATTGCATCCATATTTGTGTCGCAAAAAATATTTTGTTACTTGAAAAGAAAATTAAAGAGAAAATTGATCGCATCTTTTATTGGAAAATTGATCGCATCCCAAATATTTGTCGCGAAAAATCTAATCGCTGTCGAAAAAAATATTGCATCCATATTTGTGTCGCAAAAAATATTTTGTTACTTGAAAAGAAAATTAAAGAGAAAATTGATCGCATCCTTTATTGGAAAATTGATCGCATCCCAAATATTTGTCGCGAAAAATCTAATCGCTGTCGAAAAAAATATTGCATTCCATATTTGTGTCGCAAAAAATATTTTTTTACTTGAAAAGAAAATTGAAGAGAAAATTGATCGCATTCTTTATTGGAAAATTGATCGCATCCCAAATAAGTGTCTGAAAAAATCAAACGGCGGTGGAAAAAATATTGCATTCTAAGTTTGTCACAAAAAATATTTTTTCACTAGAAAAAAAATTGAAGAGAAAATTGATCGCATTCCAAATAGGAATATTGATCGCGTCCCAAATATTTGTCACGAAAAATCTAATCGCTGTCGAAAAAAATATCGCATTCCAAGTTTGTGTCGCAAAAAATATTTTCACTTGAAAAAAAATCCGGTGAAAATTGATCGCATCTCAAATTGGAATATTGATCGCATCCCCAATATTTGTCACGAAAAATCTAATCGCTGTCGAAGAAAATATTGCATCCATATTTGTGTCGCAAAAAATATTTTGTTACTTGAAAAGAAAATTAAAGAGAAAATTGATCGCATCCTTTATTGGAAAATTGATCGCATCCCAAATATTTGTCGCGAAAAATCTAATCGCTGTCGAAAAAAATATTGCATTCCAAGTATGTGTCGCAAAAAATATTTTGTTACTTGAAAAAAATCCGGTAAAAATTGATCGCATCTCAAATTGGAAAATTGATCGTTAAAAAATATTTGTCGTAAAAAATCTAATCGCTGTCGAAAAAAATATTGCAGTCCAAGTTGTGTTGCAAAGAATATTTTGCTACTTGAAAAAAAAATTGAAGACAAATTTGATCGCATCCAAAATTGGAATATTGATCGCGTCCCAAACATTATTTGTCGCAAAAAATCGGATGGCTGTCGAAAAAATACTGCGTTTTAGGTTTGTGTCGCAAAACATATTTTCACTTGAAAAAAAATCCGGTGAAAATTGATCGCATCTCAAATCGGAATATTGATCGCATCCCGAAGATTTGTCGCGAAAAATCTAATCGCTGTCGAAAAAAATATTGCATTCAAGTTTGTGTTGCAAAGAATATTTTGCCACTTAAAAAAAAAAAAAAAAAGAGAAAATTGATCGCATCTTAAATTTGAATATTGATCGCATCCCGAATATTTGTCTCGAAAAATCTAAACGCTGTCGAAAAAAATATTGCATTCCAAGTTTGTGTCGCAAAAAATATTTTGTTACTTGAAAAGAAAATTGAAGAGAAAACTGATCGAATCCTTTATTGGAAAATTGATCGCATCCCAAATAAGTGTCTGAAAAAATCAAACAGCGGTCGAAAAAAATATCGCATTCCATATTTGTGTCGCAAAAAATATTTTGTTACTTGAAAAGAAAATTGAAGAGAAAACTGATCGCATCCTTTATTGGAAAATTGATCGCATCCCAAATTAGTGTCTGAAAAAATCAAACGGCGGTGGAAAAAATATTGCATTCTAAGTTTGTCACAAAAAATATTTTTTTACTAGAAAAAAAATTGAAGAGAAAATTGATCGCATTCCAAATAGGAATATTGATCGCGTCCCAAATATTTGTCACGAAAAATCTAATCGTTGTCGAAAAAAATATCGCATTCCAAGTTTGTGTCGCAAAAAATATTTTCACTTGAAAAAAAATCCGGTGAAAATTGATCGCATCTCAAATTGGAATATTGATCGCATCCCGAATATTTGTCACGAAAAATCTAATCGCTGTCGAAGAAAATATTGCATCCATATTTGTGTCGCAAAAAATATTTTGTTACTTGAAAAGAAAATTAAAGAGAAAATTGATCGCATTCTTTATTGGAAAATTGATCGCATCCCAAATATTTGTCGCGAAAAATTTAATCGCTGTCGAAAAAAATATTGCATTCCAAGTATGTGTCGCAAAAAATATTTTGTTACTTGAAAAAAATCCGGTAAAAATTGATCGCATCTCAAATTGGAAAATTGATCGTTAAAAAATATTTGTCGTAAAAAATCTAATCGCTGTCGAAAAAAATATTGCAGTCCAAGTTGTGTTGCAAAGAATATTTTGCCACTTAAAAAAAAAAAAAAAAAAGAGAAAATTGATCGCATCTTAAATTTGAATATTGATCGCATCCCGAATATTTGTCTCGAAGAATCTAAACGCTGTCGAAAAAAATATTGCATTCCAAGTTTGTGTCGCAAAAAATATTTTGTTACTTGAAAAGAAAATTGAAGAGAAAACTGATCGCATCCTTTATTGGAAAATTGATCGCATCCCAAATTAGTGTCTGAAAAAATCAAACGGCGGTGGAAAAAATATTGCATTCTAAGTTTGTCACAAAAAATATTTTTTCACTAGAAAAAAAATTGAAGAGAAAATTGATCGCATTCCAAATAGGAATATTGATCGCATCCCGAATATTTGTCACGAAAAATCTAATCGCTGTCGAAGAAAATATTGCATCCATATTTGTGTCGCAAAAAATATTTTGTTACTTGAAAAGAAAATTAAAGAGAAAATTGATCGCATCCTTTATTGGAAAATTGATCGCATCCCTAATATTTGTCGCGAAAAATCTAATCGCTGTCGAAAAAAATATTGCATTCCAAGTATGTGTCGCAAAAAATATTTTGTTACTTGAAAAAAATCCGGTAAAAATTGATCGCATCTCAAATTGGAAAATTGATCGTTAAAAAATATTTGTCGTAAAAAATCTAATCGCTGTCGAAAAAAATATTGCAGTCCAAGTTGTGTTGCAAAGAATATTTTGCTACTTGAAAAAAAAATTGAAGACAAATTTGATCGCATCCAAAATTGGAATATTGATCGCGTCCCAAACATTATTTGTCGCAAAAAATCGGATGGCTGTCGAAAAAATACTGCGTTTTAGGTTTGTGTCGCAAAACATATTTTCACTTGAAAAAAAATCCGGTGAACATTGATCGCATCTCAAATCGGAAAATTGATCGCATCCCGAAGATTTGTCGCGAAAAATCTAATCGCTGTCGAAAAAAATATTGCATTCAAGTTTGTGTTGCAAAGAATATTTTGCCACTTAAAAAAAAAAAAAAAAAAAGAGAAAATTGATCGCATATTAAATTTGAATATTGATCGCATCCCGAATATTTGTCTCGAAAAATCTAAACGCTGTCGAAAAAAATATTGCATTCCAAGTTTGTGTCGCAAAAAATATTTTGTTACTTGAAAAGAAAATTGAAGAGAAAACTGATCGCATCCTTTATTGGAAAATTGATCGCATCCCAAATTAGTGTCTGAAAAAATCAAACGGCGGTGGAAAAAATATTGCATTCTAAGTTTGTCACAAAAAATATTTTTTCACTAGAAAAAAAATTGGAGAGAAAATTGATCGCATTCCAAATAGGAATATTGATCGCGTCCCAAATATTTGTCACGAAAAATCTAATCGCTGTCGAAAAAAATATCGCATTCCAAGTTTGTGTCGCAAAAAATATTTTCACTTGAAAAAAAATCCGGTGAAAATTGATCGCATCTCAAATTGGAATATTGATCGCATCCCGAATATTTGTTACGAAAAATCTAATCGCTGTCGAAAAAAATATTGCATCCATATTTGTGTCGCAAAAAATATTTTGTTACTTGAAAAGAAAATTAAAGAGAAAATTGATCGCATCCTTTATTGGAAAATTGATCGCATCCCAAATATTTGTCGCGAAAAATCTAATCGCTGTCGAAAAAAATATTGCATTCCATATTTGTGTCGCAAAAAATATTTTTTTACTTGAAAAGAAAATTGAAGAGAAAATTGATCGCATTCTTTATTGGAAAATTGATCGCATCCCAAATTAGTGTCTGAAAAAATCAAACGGCGGTGGAAAAAATATTGCATTCTAAGTTTGTCACAAAAAATATTTTTTCACTAGAAAAAAAATTGAAGAGAAAATTGATCGCATTCCAAATAGGAATATTGATCGCGTCCCAAATATTTGTCGCGAAAAATCTAATCGCTGTCGAAAAAAATATTGCATTCCAAGTATGTGTCGCAAAAAATATTTTGTTACTTGAAAAAAATCCGGTAAAAATTGATCGCATCTCAAATTGGAAAATTGATCGTTAAAAAATATTTGTCGTAAAAAATCTAATCGCTGTCGAAAAAAATATTGCAGTCCAAGTTGTGTTGCAAAGAATATTTTGCTACTTGAAAAAAAAATTGAAGACAAATTTGATCGCATCCAAAATTGGAATATTGATCGCGTCCCAAACATTATTTGTCGCAAAAAATCGGATGGCTGTCGAAAAAATACTGCGTTTTAGGTTTGTGTCGCAAAACATATTTTCACTTGAAAAAAAATCCGGTGAAAATTGATCGCATCTCAAATCGGAATATTGATCGCATCCCGAAGATTTGTCGCGAAAAATCTAATCGCTGTCGAAAAAAATATTGCATTCAAGTTTGTGTTGCAAAGAATATTTTGCCACTTAAAAAAAAAAAAAAAAAGAGAAAATTGATCGCATCTTAAATTTGAATATTGATCGCATCCCGAATATTTGTCTCGAAAAATCTAAACGCTGTCGAAAAAAATATTGCATTCCAAGTTTGTGTCGCAAAAAATATTTTGTTACTTGAAAAGAAAATTGAAGAGAAAACTGATCGCATCCTTTATTGGAAAATTGATCGCATCCCAAATTAGTGTCTGAAAAAATCAAACGGCGGTGGAAAAAATATTGCATTCTAAGTTTGTCACAAAAAATATTTTTTCACTAGAAAAAAATTGAAGAGAAAATTGATCGCATTCCAAATAGGAATATTGATCGCGTCCCAAATATTTGTCACGAAAAATCTAATCGCTGTCGAAAAAAATATCGCATTCCAAGTTTGTGTCGCAAAAAATATTTTCACTTGAAAAAAAATCCGGTGAAAATTGATCGCATCTCAAATTGGAATATTGATCGCATCCCGAATATTTGTCACGAAAAATCTAATCGCTGTCGAAAAAAATATTGCATCCATATTTGTGTCGCAAAAAATATTTTTTTACTTGAAAAGAAAATTGAAGAGAAAATTGATCGCATTCTTTATTGGAAAATTGATCGCATCCCAAATTAGTGTCTGAAAAAATCAAACAGCGGTGGAAAAAATATTGCATTCTAAGTTTGTCACAAAAAATATTTTTTCACTAGAAAAAAAATTGAAGAGAAAATTGATCGCATTCCAAATAGGAATATTGATCGCGTCCCAAATATTTGTCGCGAAAAATCTAATCGCTGTCGAAAAAAATATTGCATTCAAATTTGTGTCGCAAAAAATATATTGTTACTTGAAAAGAAAATTAAAGAGAAAATTGATCGCATCTTTTATTGGAAAATTGATCGCATCCCAAATATTTGTCGCGAAAAATCTAATCGCTGTCGAAAAAAATATCGCATTCCATATTTGTGTCGCAAAAAATATTTTTTTACTTGAAAAGAAAATTGAAGAGAAAATTGATCGCATTCTTTATTGGAAAATTGATCGCATCCCAAATTAGTGTCTGAAAAAATCAAACGGCGGTGGAAAAAATATTGCATTCTAAGTTTGTCACAAAAAATATTTTTTCACTAGAAAAAAAATTGAAGAGAAAATTGATCGCATTCCAAATAGGAATATTGATCGCGTCCCAAATATTTGTCGCGAAAAATCTAATCGTTGTCGAAAAAAATATCGCATTCCAAGTTTGTGTCGCAAAAAATATTTTCACTTGAAAAAAAATCCGGTGAAAATTGATCGCATCTCAAATTGGAATATTGATCGCATCCCGAATATTTGTTACGAAAAATCTAATCGCTGTCGAAAAAAATATTGCATCTATATTTGTGTCGCAAAAAATATTTTGTTACTTGAAAAGAAAATTAAAGAGAAAATTGATCGCATCCTTTATTGGAAAATTGATCGCATCCCGAAGATTTGTCGCGAAAAATCTAATCGCTGTCGAAAAAAATATTGCATTCAAGTTTGTGTTGCAAAGAATATTTTGCCACTTAAAAAAAAAAAAAAAAAAAGAGAAAATTGATCGCATCCTTTATTGGAAAATTGATCGCATCCCTAATATTTGTCTCGAAAAATCTAAACGCTGTCGAAAAAAATATTGCATTCCAAGTTTGTGTCGCAAAAAATATTTTGTTACTTGAAAAGAAAATTGAAGAGAAAACTGATCGCATCCTTTATTGGAAAATTGATCGCATCCCAAATTAGTGTCTGAAAAAATCAAACGGCGGTGGAAAAAATATTGCATTCTAAGTTTGTCACAAAAAATATTTTTTCACTAGAAAAAAAATTGGAGAGAAAATTGATCGCATTCCAAATAGGAATATTGATCGCGTCCCAAATATTTGTCACGAAAAATCTAATCGCTGTCGAAAAAAATATCGCATTCCAAGTTTGTGTCGCAAAAAATATTTTCACTTGAAAAAAAATCCGGTGAAAATTGATCGCATCTCAAATTGGAATATTGATCGCATCCCGAATATTTGTTACGAAAAATCTAATCGCTGTCGAAAAAAATATTGCATCCATATTTGTGTCGCAAAAAATATTTTGTTACTTGAAAAGAAAATTAAAGAGAAAATTGATCGCATCCTTTATTGGAAAATTGATCGCATCCCAAATATTTGTCGCGAAAAATCTAATCGCTGTCGAAAAAAATATTGCATTCCATATTTGTGTCGCAAAAAATATTTTTTTACTTGAAAAGAAAATTGAAGAGAAAATTGATCGCATTCTTTATTGGAAAATTGATCGCATCCCAAATTAGTGTCTGAAAAAATCAAACGGCGGTGGAAAAAATATTGCATTCTAAGTTTGTCACAAAAAATATTTTTTCACTAGAAAAAAAATTGAAGAGAAAATTGATCGCATTCCAAATAGGAATATTGATCGCGTCCCAAATATTTGTCGCGAAAAATCTAATCGCTGTCGAAAAAAATATTGCATTCCAAGTATGTGTCGCAAAAAATATTTTGTTACTTGAAAAAAATCCGGTAAAAATTGATCGCATCTCAAATTGGAAAATTGATCGTTAAAAAATATTTGTCGTAAAAAATCTAATCGCTGTCGAAAAAAATATTGCAGTCCAAGTTGTGTTGCAAAGAATATTTTGCTACTTGAAAAAAAAATTGAAGACAAATTTGATCGCATCCAAAATTGGAATATTGATCGCGTCCCAAACATTATTTGTCGCAAAAAATCGGATGGCTGTCGAAAAAATACTGCGTTTTAGGTTTGTGTCGCAAAACATATTTTCACTTGAAAAAAAATCCGGTGAAAATTGATCGCATCTCAAATCGGAATATTGATCGCATCCCGAAGATTTGTCGCGAAAAATCTAATCGCTGTCGAAAAAAATATTGCATTCAAGTTTGTGTTGCAAAGAATATTTTGCCACTTAAAAAAAAAAAAAAAAAAGAGAAAATTGATCGCATCTTAAATTTGAATATTGATCGCATCCCGAATATTTGTCTCGAAAAATCTAAACGCTGTCGAAAAAAATATTGCATTCCAAGTTTGTGTCGCAAAAAATATTTTGTTACTTGAAAAGAAAATTGAAGAGAAAACTGATCGCATCCTTTATTGGAAAATTGATCGCATCCCAAATTAGTGTCTGAAAAAATCAAACGGCGGTGGAAAAAATATTGCATTCTAAGTTTGTCACAAAAAATATTTTTTCACTAGAAAAAAATTGAAGAGAAAATTGATCGCATTCCAAATAGGAATATTGATCGCGTCCCAAATATTTGTCACGAAAAATCTAATCGCTGTCGAAAAAAATATCGCATTCCAAGTTTGTGTCGCAAAAAATATTTTCACTTGAAAAAAAATCCGGTGAAAATTGATCGCATCTCAAATTGGAATATTGATCGCATCCCGAATATTTGTCACGAAAAATCTAATCGCTGTCGAAAAAAATATTGCATCCATATTTGTGTCGCAAAAAATATTTTTTTACTTGAAAAGAAAATTGAAGAGAAAATTGATCGCATTCTTTATTGGAAAATTGATCGCATCCCAAATTAGTGTCTGAAAAAATCAAACAGCGGTGGAAAAAATATTGCATTCTAAGTTTGTCACAAAAAATATTTTTTCACTAGAAAAAAAATTGAAGAGAAAATTGATCGCATTCCAAATAGGAATATTGATCGCGTCCCAAATATTTGTCGCGAAAAATCTAATCGCTGTCGAAAAAAATATTGCATTCAAATTTGTGTCGCAAAAAATATATTGTTACTTGAAAAGAAAATTAAAGAGAAAATTGATCGCATCTTTTTTTGGAAAATTGATCGCATCCCAAATATTTGTCGCGAAAAATCTAATCGCTGTCGAAAAAAATATCGCATTCCATATTTGTGTCGCAAAAAATATTTTTTTACTTGAAAAGAAAATTGAAGAGAAAATTGATCGCATTCTTTATTGGAAAATTGATCGCATCCCAAATTAGTGTCTGAAAAAATCAAACGGCGGTGGAAAAAATATTGCATTCTAAGTTTGTCACAAAAAATATTTTTTCACTAGAAAAAAAATTGAAGAGAAAATTGATCGCATTCCAAATAGGAATATTGATCGCGTCCCAAATATTTGTCGCGAAAAATCTAATCGTTGTCGAAAAAAATATCGCATTCCAAGTTTGTGTCGCAAAAAATATTTTCACTTGAAAAAAAATCCGGTGAAAATTGATCGCATCTCAAATTGGAATATTGATCGCATCCCGAATATTTGTTACGAAAAATCTAATCGCTGTCGAAAAAAATATTGCATCTATATTTGTGTCGCAAAAAATATTTTGTTACATGAAAAGAAAATTAAAGAGAAAATTGATCGCATCCTTTATTGGAAAATTGATCGCATCCCGAAGATTTGTCGCGAAAAATCTAATCGCTGTCGAAAAAAATATTGCATTCAAGTTTGTGTTGCAAAGAATATTTTGCCACTTAAAAAAAAAAAAAAAAAAAGAGAAAATTGATCGCATCCTTTATTGGAAAATTGATCGCATCCCTAATATTTGTCTCGAAAAATCTAAACGCTGTCGAAAAAAATATTGCATTCCAAGTTTGTGTCGCAAAAAATATTTTGTTACTTGAAAAGAAAATTGAAGAGAAAACTGATCGCATCCTTTATTGGAAAATTGATCGCATCCCAAATTAGTGTCTGAAAAAATCAAACGGCGGTGGAAAAAATATTGCATTCTAAGTTTGTCACAAAAAATATTTTTTCACTAGAAAAAAAATTGGAGAGAAAATTGATCGCATTCCAAATAGGAATATTGATCGCGTCCCAAATATTTGTCACGAAAAATCTAATCGCTGTCGAAAAAAATATCGCATTCCAAGTTTGTGTCGCAAAAAATATTTTCACTTGAAAAAAAATCCGGTGAAAATTGATCGCATCTCAAATTGGAATATTGATCGCATCCCGAATATTTGTTACGAAAAATCTAATCGCTGTCGAAAAAAATATTGCATCCATATTTGTGTCGCAAAAAATATTTTGTTACTTGAAAAGAAAATTAAAGAGAAAATTGATCGCATCCTTTATTGGAAAATTGATCGCATCCCAAATATTTGTCGCGAAAAATCTAATCGCTGTCGAAAAAAATATTGCATTCCATATTTGTGTCGCAAAAAATATTTTTTTACTTGAAAAGAAAATTGAAGAGAAAATTGATCGCATTCTTTATTGGAAAATTGATCGCATCCCAAATTAGTGTCTGAAAAAATCAAACGGCGGTGGAAAAAATATTGCATTCTAAGTTTGTCACAAAAAATATTTTTTCACTAGAAAAAAAATTGAAGAGAAAATTGATCGCATTCCAAATAGGAATATTGATCGCGTCCCAAATATTTGTCGCGAAAAATCTAATCGCTGTCGAAAAAAATATTGCATTCCAAGTATGTGTCGCAAAAAATATTTTGTTACTTGAAAAAAATCCGGTAAAAATTGATCGCATCTCAAATTGGAAAATTGATCGTTAAAAAATATTTGTCGTAAAAAATCTAATCGCTGTCGAAAAAAATATTGCAGTCCAAGTTGTGTTGCAAAGAATATTTTGCTACTTGAAAAAAAAATTGAAGACAAATTTGATCGCATCCAAAATTGGAATATTGATCGCGTCCCAAACATTATTTGTCGCAAAAAATCGGATGGCTGTCGAAAAAATACTGCGTTTTAGGTTTGTGTCGCAAAACATATTTTCACTTGAAAAAAAATCCGGTGAAAATTGATCGCATCTCAAATCGGAATATTGATCGCATCCCGAAGATTTGTCGCGAAAAATCTAATCGCTGTCGAAAAAAATATTGCATTCAAGTTTGTGTTGCAAAGAATATTTTGCCACTTAAAAAAAAAAAAAAAAAAGAGAAAATTGATCGCATCTTAAATTTGAATATTGATCGCATCCCGAATATTTGTCTCGAAAAATCTAAACGCTGTCGAAAAAAATATTGCATTCCAAGTTTGTGTCGCAAAAAATATTTTGTTACTTGAAAAGAAAATTGAAGAGAAAACTGATCGCATCCTTTATTGGAAAATTGATCGCATCCCAAATTAGTGTCTGAAAAAATCAAACGGCGGTGGAAAAAATATTGCATTCTAAGTTTGTCACAAAAAATATTTTTTCACTAGAAAAAAATTGAAGAGAAAATTGATCGCATTCCAAATAGGAATATTGATCGCGTCCCAAATATTTGTCACGAAAAATCTAATCGCTGTCGAAAAAAATATTGCATTCCAAGTTTGTGTCGCAAAAAATATTTTCACTTGAAAAAAAATCCGGTGAAAATTGATCGCATCTCAAATTGGAATATTGATCGCATCCCGAATATTTGTCACGAAAAATCTAATCGCTGTCGAAAAAAATATTGCATCCATATTTGTGTCGCAAAAAATATTTTTTTACTTGAAAAGAAAATTGAAGAGAAAATTGATCGCATTCTTTATTGGAAAATTGATCGCATCCCAAATTAGTGTCTGAAAAAATCAAACAGCGGTGGAAAAAATATTGCATTCTAAGTTTGTCACAAAAAATATTTTTTCACTAGAAAAAAAATTGAAGAGAAAATTGATCGCATTCCAAATAGGAATATTGATCGCGTCCCAAATATTTGTCGCGAAAAATCTAATCGCTGTCGAAAAAAATATTGCATTCAAATTTGTGTCGCAAAAAATATATTGTTACTTGAAAAGAAAATTAAAGAGAAAATTGATCGCATCTTTTATTGGAAAATTGATCGCATCCCAAATATTTGTCGCGAAAAATCTAATCGCTGTCGAAAAAAATATCGCATTCCATATTTGTGTCGCAAAAAATATTTTTTTACTTGAAAAGAAAATTGAAGAGAAAATTGATCGCATTCTTTATTGGAAAATTGATCGCATCCCAAATTAGTGTCTGAAAAAATCAAACGGCGGTGGAAAAAATATTGCATTCTAAGTTTGTCACAAAAAATATTTTTTCACTAGAAAAAAAATTGAAGAGAAAATTGATCGCATTCCAAATAGGAATATTGATCGCGTCCCAAATATTTGTCGCGAAAAATCTAATCGTTGTCGAAAAAAATATCGCATTCCAAGTTTGTGTCGCAAAAAATATTTTCACTTGAAAAAAAATCCGGTGAAAATTGATCGCATCTCAAATTGGAATATTGATCGCATCCCGAATATTTGTTACGAAAAATCTAATCGCTGTCGAAAAAAATATTGCATCTATATTTGTGTCGCAAAAAATATTTTGTTACTTGAAAAGAAAATTAAAGAGAAAATTGATCGCATCCTTTATTGGAAAATTGATCGCATCCCAAATATTTGTCGCGAAAAATCTAATCGCTGTCGAAAAAAATATTGCATTCCATATTTGTGTCGCAAAAAATATTTTTTTACTTGAAAAGAAAATTGAAGAGAAAATTGATCGCATTCTTTATTGGAAAATTGATCGCATCCCAAATTAGTGTCTGAAAAAATCAAACGGCGGTGGAAAAAATATTGCATTCTAAGTTTGTCACAAAAAATATTTTTTCACTAGAAAAAAAATTGAAGAGAAAATTGATCGCATTCCAAATAGGAATATTGATCGCGTCCCAAATATTTGTCACGAAAAATCTAATCGCTGTCGAAAAAAATATCGCATTCCAAGTTTGTGTCGCAAAAAATATTTTCACTTGAAAAAAAATCTGGTGAAAATTGATCGCATCTCAAATTGGAATATTGATCGCATCCCGAATATTTGTTAAGAAAAATCTAATCGCTGTCGAAAAAAATATTGCATCCATATTTGTGTCGCAAAAAATATTTTGTTACTTGAAAAGAAAATTAAAGAGAAAATTGATCGCATCTTTTATTGGAAAATTGATCGCATCCCAAATATTTGTCGCGAAAAATCTAATCGCTGTCGAAAAAAATATCGCATTCCATATTTGTGTCGCAAAAAATATTTTTTTACTTGAAAAGAAAATTGAAGAGAAAATTGATCGCATCCTTTATTGGAAAATTGATCGCATCCCAAATATTTGTCGCGAAAAATCTAATCGCTGTCGAAAAAAATATTGCATTCCATATTTGTGTCGCAAAAAATATTTTTTTACTTGAAAAGAAAATTGAAGAGAAAATTGATCGCATTCTTCATTGGAAAATTGATCGCATCCCAAATTAGTGTCTGAAAAAATCAAACGGCGGTGGAAAAAATATTGCATTCTAAGTTTGTCACAAAAAATATTTTTTCACTAGAAAAAAAATTGAAGAGAAAATTGATCGCATTCCAAATAGGAATATTGATCGCGTCCCAAATATTTGTCACGAAAAATCTAATCGCTGTCGAAAAAAATATCGCATTCCAAGTTTGTGTCGCAAAAAATATTTTCACTTGAAAAAAAATCCGGTGAAAATTGATCGCATCTCAAATCGGAATATTGATCGCATCCCGAAGATTTGTCGCGAAAAATCTAATCGCTGTCGAAAAAAATATTGCATTCTAGTTTGTGTTGCAAAGAATATTTTGCCACTTAAAAAAAAAAAAAAAAAAAGAGAAAATTGATCGCATATTAAATTTGAATATTGATCGCATCCCGAATATTTGTCTCGAAAAATCTAAACGCTGTCGAAAAAAATATTGCATTCCAAGTTTTTGTCGCAAAAAATATTTTGTTACTTGAAAAGAAAATTGAAGAGAAAACTGATCGCATCCTTTATTGGAAAATTGATCGCATCCCAAATTAGTGTCTGAAAAAATCAAACGGCGGTGGAAAAAATATTGCATTCTAAGTTTGTCACAAAAAATATTTTTTTACTAGAAAAAAAATTGAAGAGAAAATTGATCGCATTCCAAATAGGAATATTGATCGCGTCCCAAATATTTGTCACGAAAAATCTAATCGTCGAAAAAAATATCGCATTCCAAGTTTGTGTCGCAAAAAATATTTTCACTTGAAAAAAAATCCGGTGAAAATTGATCGCATCTCAAATTGGAATATTGATCGCATCCCGAATATTTGTCACGAAAAATCTAATCGCTGTCGAAGAAAATATTGCATCCATATTTGTGTCGCAAAAAATATTTTGTTACTTGAAAAGAAAATTAAAGAGAAAATTGATCGCATTCTTTATTGGAAAATTGATCGCATCCCAAATATTTGTCGCGAAAAATCTAATCGCTGTCGAAAAAAATATTGCATTCCAAGTATGTGTCGCAAAAAATATTTTGTTACTTGAAAAAAATCCGGTAAAAATTGATCGCATCTCAAATTGGAAAATTGATCGTTAAAAAATATTTGTCGTAAAAAATCTAATCGCTGTCGAAAAAAATATTGCAGTCCAAGTTGTGTTGCAAAGAATATTTTGCCACTTAAAAAAAAAAAAAAAAAAAGAGAAAATTGATCGCATCTTAAATTTGAATATTGATCGCATCCCGAATATTTGTCTCGAAAAATCTAAACGCTGTCGAAAAAAATATTGCATTCCAAGTTTGTGTCGCAAAAAATATTTTGTTACTTGAAAAGAAAATTGAAGAGAAAACTGATCGCATCCTTTATTGGAAAATTGATCGCATCCCAAATTAGTGTCTGAAAAAATCAAACGGCGGTGGAAAAAATATTGCATTCTAAGTTTGTCACAAAAAATATTTTTTCACTAGAAAAAAATTGAAGA
The DNA here is from genome assembly GCA_030503985.1 of Himalopsyche tibetana. Classification (NCBI taxonomy): domain Eukaryota; kingdom Metazoa; phylum Arthropoda; class Insecta; order Trichoptera; family Rhyacophilidae; genus Himalopsyche; species Himalopsyche tibetana. Next base: position 6,434,796 of record JAPJYX010000015.1, read on the forward strand.
GAAAATTGATCGCATTCCAAATAGGAATATTGATCGCGTCCCAAATATTTGTCACGAAAAATCTAATCGCTGTCGAAAAAAATATCGCATTCCAAGTTTTTGTCGCAAAAAATATTTTCACTTGAAAAAAAATCCGGTGAAAATTGATCGCATCTCAAATTGGAATATTGATCGCATCCCGAATATTTGTCACGAAAAATCTAATCGCTGTCGAAAAAAATATTGTATCCATATTTGTGTCGCAAAAAATATTTTTTTACTTGAAAAGAAAATTGAAGAGAAAATTGATCGCATTCTTTATTGGAAAATTGATCGCATCCCAAATTAGTGTCTGAAAAAATCAAACAGCGGTGGAAAAAATATTGCATTCTAAGTTTGTCACAAAAAATATTTTTTCACTAGAAAAAAAATTGAAGAGAAAATTGATCGCATTCCAAATAGGAATATTGATCGCGTCCCAAATATTTGTCGCGAAAAATCTAATCGCTGTCGAAAAAAATATTGCATTCAAATTTGTGTCGCAAAAAATATATTGTTACTTGAAAAGAAAATTAAAGAGAAAATTGATCGCATCTTTTATTGGAAAATTGATCGCATCCCAAATATTTGTCGCGAAAAATCTAATCGCTGTCGAAAAAAATATCGCATTCCATATTTGTGTCGCAAAAAATATTTTTTTACTTGAAAAGAAAATTGAAGAGAAAATTGATCGCATTCTTTATTGGAAAATTGATCGCATCCCAAATTAGTGTCTGAAAAAATCAAACGGCGGTGGAAAAAATATTGCATTCTAAGTTTGTCACAAAAAATATTTTTTCACTAGAAAAAAAATTGAAGAGAAAATTGATCGCATTCCAAATAGGAATATTGATCGCGTCCCAAATATTTGTCGCGAAAAATCTAATCGCTGTCGAAAAAAATATTGCATTCAAATTTGTGTCGCAAAAAAATATTTTCACTTGAAAAAAAATCCGGTGAAAATTGATCGCATCTCAAATTGGAATATTGATCGCATCCCGAATATTTGTCACGAAAAATCTAATCGCTGTCGAAAAAAATATTGCATCCATATTTGTGTCGCAAAAAATATTTTGTTACTTGAAAAGAAAATTATAGAGAAAATTGATCGCATCCTTTATTGGAAAATTGATCGCATCCCAAATATTTGTCGCGAAAAATCTAATCGCTGTCGAAAAAAATATCGCATTCCATATTTGTGTCGCAAAAATTATTTTTTTACTAGAAAAGAAAATTGAAGAGAAAATTGATCGCATTCTTTATTGGAAAATTGATCGCATCCCAAATTAGTGTCTGAAAAAATCAAACGGCGGTGGAAAAAATATTGCATTCTAAGTTTGTCACAAAAAATATTTTTTCACTAGAAAAAAAATTGAAGAGAAAATTGATCGCATTCCAAATAGGAATATTGATCGCGTCCCAAATATTTGTCGCGAAAAATCTAATCGCTGTCGAAAAAAATATTGCATTCAAATTTGTGTCGCAAAAAAATATTTTCACTTGCAAAAAAATCCGGTGAAAATTGATCGCATCCCGAATATTTGCCGTGAAAAATCTAATCGCTGTCGAAAAAAATATTGCATTCAAATTTGTGTCACAAAAAATGTTTTGCAACTTGGAAAAAAAATTTAACAGAAAATTGATCGCATTTCTAATTGGAAAATTGATCGCGCCTTAAATAAGTGTCTGGAAAAAATATCGCATTTCAAGTTTGTGTCGCAAAAAATATTTTTTCACTTGAAAAAAAACCCGGTGTAAATTGATCGCATCTCAAATTGGAATATCGATCGCATCCCAAATATTTGTCACGAAAAATCTAATCGCATTCCAAGTTTGTGTCGCAAAAAATATTTTTTCACTTTAAAAAAAATCCGGTGTAAATTGATCGAATCTCAAATTGAAATATTGATCCCATCCCAAATATTTGTCGCGAAAAATCTGATGGCTTTCGAAAAAAAGTATTGCTTTCCAAGTTTGTATCGCTAAAACTTATCTCAAATTATACACCATTTCATGTTGAGTGCCCAATCCCAGGATTCTAGGACTATAAGTCAAAAATAAATTGTTCGGACGTTGGAAGACGTTCCTGTAAACCTGATTTAAGACAACTGCAATCAGCTTGATTTCGCGGGGGATGATTGTCATTACTTATTTTCTTATGTACTGTAATTATATTTTGCAAAGGAAGTACAAATTGTTATCATTTTATTTATTTTAAATTTTATAGTAATAAAAAAGCTGTCAGGATTTTTAAAAATATTTATTCTTTCGCGGACCCCCTGACGTTATCCACGCACCCCCAAATGATTTGTAATTTGTCGCGGACCCCCTCAATGGTCTTACAAACCCCTGGGAGTCCACAGAAATCACTTTGGAAACCACTGTTGTAAAGTGTATTGGCATCTACATATTTTAAATTATGTAAACCATAATCAATTTCTCCCAATACAAAATATCTTACACTCTCGTATCAATTCGAAAAAAAACTTTCAAACGAAGAAAAACCTTAGCTCAATAGTTAGTAGACAACAAAGCCGGCGCCATTTTTTATATATAATATATACATCTACACATTTTTCCATATAATGGCTTTGTATTGGATTTTCAGATATTATCTGTTAAACTAATTATAAGTTAGACTTACCACTCACTTTGAAGCACTCTGTAACTTTCTTTTTTCAATTTGAAACTTTGATTAGCTACGGCCCCTCGGTTGATCGAACCACCTTATAACACAAACAAACTCAGAAAGAATGGAGAATGCTATCATGAAGCTTATTATATTTATAAATAATTCGCGCCCTCAGTAAAATACAGCCGTAAGTTTGTCTTTTTATAAAAAAGTAATTTTAAGTATTCAAAATTTGTCGAAATTTACAAAGTATATTAGGGTTAATACTTTCGATGGTTTCGGCGGTAACTTTGTGGAAGTTCATTTTAATAGAAAATTTAAATTAACTTTGATTATTCCACGTATTGTGTAACTAACTGTGACACGTGTTTCGCCTCTTTCAGAGGCATCTTCAGACTTACTATCGCAAAGTTTGCTTAAGTAATGAAGCAAGATTGATTCTAACATTTTAAAATTATAAAATTACAAAATGGATTGGGTTTTTTTCCTTTTAAGAGGAGCAAGGAGGGGGGTGTAGAATCGAAATAAAGCAAACAGATAATGATACTAATTTTACTAATGAGTTGTAAACAATCAGAATGGGATTTTTCCTTTTTAATGGAAGCAAAGAGGGGATTATAAAATGCAAACAAATTTAATCATACTACTAATGACGTTAAACATTACAAACTATTAAAACTAATGAGCTACAATCAATCATCTAGGTTTGTGATTACTCTATTAAGTGGAAACAATTTGAGTAACGGGGAACCGCCTGTGCTATTAAGAATATTATTTAATAATATTTCTTTTTTGTTAAGAGTTTTATTAATTTCTAAAAATTCTAAGCTATTCATCTTTAAACCCTTTTTATTTACTCGGTGGAGTATTTCTAAATTACAAATCTGATTAAAATTATGATTATTTTCTATTAAATGATTGGCAAACTCAGAAAAATTGTTACTTTTTAGACATCTTATATGTTCTTTAATTCTAATATTAAAGTTTCTACCTGTCTGTCCAACATAAGACGCTTGACAGTCTCCACAAGAGATTCTGATTGTTTACAACTCATTAGTAAAATTAGTATCATTATCTGTTTGCTTTATTTCGATTCTACACCCCCCTCCTTGCTCCTCTTAAAAGGAAAAAAACCCAATCCATTTTGTAATTTTATAATTTTAAAATGTTAGAATCAATCTTGCTTCATTACTTAAGCAAACTTTGCGATAGTAAGTCTGAAGATGCCTCTGAAAGAGGCGAAACACGTGTCACAGTTAGTTACACAATACGTGGAATAATCAAAGTTAATTTAAATTTTCTATTATATTAGGGTTGAATGATATGAAGATTACTCGGGAGATTTAGAAAAAAAATGTCATTTTTCTAGAATATTTTTAAATATTTTCTTTTAGAGAATTCTAACGTATAACACATTTAATATATTTACTAATATATTTTATCCAAACCCACATCATTGTTTTAGAGCAGGGTTTCATCAAACGTTTTCTGCAGTGGAACACTTAGCTTATCATTTAGATTTGGTAATTCATGTTTTAAAAATATTCATCATTTAAAAAAATTTTTTGGTTGTTAATTCAAAAAAACATTGCATACAAGTATGGGTAAATAAAAGTTATTTACAGCTACAATATTGGTGAGTTTAATTCATATATTTGGTATGAGATGTCGAGACTACCCTAAATTTTAATTTTGTTGTGTCATCATAACAAAATCTTGCTTTTGCATAAATGGGGTGTATAAAATGGAAGAATATGTCGAGCTATCACAACCATTGTCTGGCTACATGTTCACTATTTTTTAAACTTTATACAGTTTTGTCACAATAAAACGAGTTTCACCTCTCAGCAACATCAGAAAATTTAAAAGCACAAAAGAAAGTATATCTTATTCATAGATTATCTTGTGTTTTAAAAAAAAAACAATTAACAATTTGTTTTTGACCCTATTACAGTTCAAAATAGTAATAAAATTGTATAGAAGTAGTGCACAACTTAAACAAAATGTGCAATATTCATAACTCAAAAATGACGATCTCACACTTATGACAGTTTTTAACCAGGGGTGCGCCAAAGACGTTGATTTAACGATATCTGTTTTGTCACGGAAAATTTTTCATATTTACAATTAGTTTGAACCAAGTTGCTGTACCGTGTTTTCAAGAAAACCCGATTATTTAGTAAAGTTCAAAGCGGCCCGAATTACTCGTTCAAATATATCGATCATCCGAAGCAAGGCAACCGCATCTTCATTTTTAAAGTTTGGAGAAAATCACGTTTTAAGTTTCAAAGTTTTTTGAAATATGAATTGCAATAATTTAATTCCGTATTTTTGATGTGGTCGGCATTGTAGTACTAAAATAATGTGACTTAGTATCTCATTGAAAATATGTAAAATCGACCAAATTATATTATCTACAGATGTTTTCAAAGTAAAATTATATATAATTTTAACGTTATTATGATTAAAATTTAAAATTAGCACTTTTTTGGATATATTATGTCACAATAATTTAACAAAGTAAATAATTTAAGAACGTTCCCATATCGTTAATAAATAAAACTGTCACAAAAATATAATTAATTGATGCCATAATATATAACACTACATGAATGTCTCATGAATCAACAAAGAATTGATCAGCTGTTTGCTTATTCTGTGTATTGTTCCACGTGTACCCCGGTTAAGAAACGCTGATCTAGAGAACTGAAAGTAGTCACTATAATATCAGGATAGGCCAATGCCTAATACTATATTTTACTATTTCCTAACCGCATTTAAGGAATTCTTTTACCGATCTTAGTACGAGAGTAATTTAAGAAAAAACTTCTCCTGTAAAATGTGTAAATATACAGCTACGATTTCTTCCCTATTATGGGTCAATATGTTGAAGTTAAGTTCTGCCTTAGTAATTTTTTAACCTAACCATTCAATTTAAACAATGTCAATTTTAACCAGTTTCAATATACACGAGTGAAAAAATGAACATCTTAACTTGTCAATGTGTACATTAACTAAACAGGCTATTTGAACTGTGAACGAACTTGAAAACAATCACACGTGCACTGATAGTGTTGCCAACTACTCTCAACCAACGTTCCCTCTAAGCTGCGCGCGTGCGCGGCCGCGCACCAGTTGGAAAGCCCCCGCGCACTCATTTCAGGTTGGCGCGCACTACAAGACAGTTTTCTCAATCTATATTTTATCACTCAATTAATATTTTATCGGCCAGCGCAGCCTCCACGCAGCCTCCGCGCAGCCTCCGCGCAGACTTTGAAATTTCCGCGCAGCTAACCCTTCGGCTTAGAGGGAACGTTGCTCTCAACTGATTTTTGCGCGCAATCACACAGTTGTGTTTTACTGTTATCACAAACTCGAAAATTTCAACGCCTTTTTGTCATTCTTGCGTTAATTATATTCAACATTTTTTACCTAACCTCACCTAAGTCGTTATTTCAATTTTATAATGTTAATCGCTTCTCATTGAGTTTATACACTAATTAGATAATTTAAATATCGAGTATTTAAAGGGAATGTGATTTTTTTTATCTAACTGTCAATAAAATTGCTTGATAATGTACTTAAACTATAAATATATACTGAGATACGAGTTCGTTAACACCATATCCGAAAAGGACCCTACTGGCCACTCAGCTGTATTCTATTCGATAATAAATACCTTGTGTTAAAATATAAATAAGACAAACTGCACTTAAGATGTTTTTAAGAATAATGCCAAAACAGCAATATTTTGCCACGAGATAATTTTTCTTCCTGTAACTAACATCCCTTAATATCGCTTCAATGTCGCATGCCTTAAATACAACCCACACGCCTCTCCAAAAATCTCTCTTCCTTTTATTAAAAACTGGATTGATTCAAGCACGCAACTTTTTCCTACAGTCTAATACACTCTTGATAAACACATCAAATACTGCTTACAAATAGTGTAAACTCAATGTTTTATTTTTAAGTCGTTTTATAAAAAATACATTATCTGTATCAAATTACAAATTCAATTAATATTACATTAAAACTTTATGTTTTTTCATTTCACTTTCTTTTTCCAACCAAAAAGATATCAACAAGTAAAATGGCGTCTACACATAAATTTCCGTTGTTGTATAAACTCATTTATGTTACCAATAAGCTTATTCTTTTAGGGGAGAGTTGTTATGTATACACAACATTTTAGCATAGAGTGCGTTGTTAAATTCTTTATGACATACTTGTAACAATAAACCTTTCAACGGACTAAACCGATATCCAATTCCTTCTCTCCAAATCTCTGTCAGTTACAATAGAGAGTTCAAATCGAAACGTCTTACTGCTTAGTAGAAACTTCTCAATACTCACATCGATATTATTTTGATTAAATAAGATTAAGTGATTTAATATAAAGTGTGTAAACTATTATGGAATAAAGTTGAAACAACATTTAAATAATAAAAGTGTTTTGGTAATAATAATCCATAACAGAGCATACACCTTTTTTGTGTGTAGAATAAAACAGAAAATGTTTATTTTAATAATATGGGTTCATTAGAGGTGAATTGAGTAACGTGATATTTTAGAAAAAAATATGTTAGACGTGTTGTAATATTCTAAAAGTCTTAAAGTATCATAAAAGTGAAGTAAACTTTTTTTCGGATTGACGTTTCGCGCACAATATTTATAAGAGTTTATTGATTTTTTTGTGAAAAAATTAATAAAAATGCAATTCTATCATTTGCATGTGAACGTTTTGTATAAGCTATTGAAAGCTGTTTGAATACTTCAAAATTCAAAATTTCGAGTTGTAACGTTTTCCACTTAATCATCTCGTACAAAAATATATTTCTGTAAGATCGAAACTGATTCGGAATCTTTATAACAATAATTTAGTCCCGGTGTTGCATACGTATTTATTTATTCAAAAGCTTAAAAAACCCCGGCTCTTGCGGGTTAAATCTGTTTACCGCGTTTTTCCGAATCTCAGCGCGCGCCATTGTGGCAGCAACGTGTACGATGACCCTTGTGTTTGAGCGAAAATCCCCTTCAGAAAAACGCGCGCGTTTCTTCAGTGGCTTATTTCTGAAACACTCGCCTCAAAACCGTCGCAGTGTTTCGATACTATCGATTCGTTTTATATTAAAGGTACGACGGGCACTCGATCAACCGTGCCCATTCATTCAGTACATTATACGCTGAAATCAGCCATTGTATACTTTTTCGTAGCAATGTATTTTTTGGTTACTTCCGTTTATTTTTAGCACAGTTCAGCATTGAATCTGTTGCCTTTTCAATGAATTCAATAAATTGTTAGGTGTAATAGGACATCTATAACTTTATAAGTCTTTCGTCCGTTATCAAAATTTTTCTTTTTTCATGTATTGAATATACATTGCAAAACAATTTACGAGATTGTTTTTTTTTAATGTAAGTAAATTTTATTTCGCATCGTAACTTTGAATATAGAAGATTAACCGGAAGCTTCTTCTATTTGAAGCTGGTATTACTATTTTGTATTGCTGGGAGTTGCAGCATTGGTAGTATTGAAACCGAGATCTCGGTGCTTTGATTTTTTTTCACTACCTAGATAACTAGAGTTTAATAAAGTGTAATTTAGCGGTATTTGGAAATTGAACGTTTTTAAAGTTGATTTTGATATTGCATAGAAATTTTTTATTTATTCTTTTTAGTTATGCGCTGAAATTTATAAAAGTTGCTCAAATTGCCATTTTATCAAATACGCGACAACAGTTATAATTTTATTGTTCAAATAGTTTCCTAACTTTAAAATTTCGATTTACAATGCTCATCTTGAATTCAACCGGAATTAAATCCATTTTTATAACACTAGTATTGAAACTTAAAAAATCATAGTGTAGATATATGTGTATAATATTTAAATTCCTAAGCTTACCCACACATTGTATTCAAATTAAAACACAGTAAATTCTTGAAACCATCTTTTTATTTTCAACATACAGACACTTCTAATTTTATCTTTTAACTGTTTTTTTTTAATGAAAATATAACTATTCACAAATTCACACAGGTACAATGACTGACAATACGAAGACTTCAAAAATTTTATCACCCTCTCAGTTTGTTAATAAAGTTACATATATTATATTTTTACTGATTTTCTTCTAAAAAGTATTTCCATTCTTATTCAAACATTATAAACATATAAAAACTTCTACCATTTTATTTGTAAACGCAATTAATTGTCACAAGTTTATTCTTTTTAATAAATTTTATAATTTAATACAAGTGATATTTATATATGAAGCGTATATGCAAATGTTTTAATTAAAGAAACATTCTTTGATAATACAATATAAATAGTATTAAACATAGTTTCGTTGATATTATTTTAATATTATGTGTCAATCTTTTTTTGATATTATTAGAATAATTGATAAATTTAAAAATCCATCATTTTTGGCACCAATTAAATGAAATTTTTTTATATTAAAAAGTTTATCATCTATTCTCGCCATATTTATACTTTTTTATTATTTCGGAAGATTTTTAAACATAATTCCACTGTGTATATATAATATAATAACGATCATTAAAATATGGTATTCTCGTGATTCAATATATCGTCACCTCTATGTACTACAACTAGATAACTAAATTTGAATATCGATTTACCTACTAGAAATCAATTGAACGTTATTTAAAGCCCTCCAGAGACGAGAGCTTTTTTCCGATAAAAAAAATATTTTCTAAGCCATATTGAAGTCACGGATAACTTTTATTCCTATCCAAAATTTAAAAAAAAAGCATAGTCGTTGTATAGAAACCCCGCATGACTATATGGTCATGCTCATTCTTTTATTACCGTGTAATATTGAGTACGGACAGTAGTAATGACAAAAGTAACCGTATGGGCTCGCAAACATTCGGGGTTGAAATATAGCTAAACGTGATTTGTTTTAAATATTTACAATGAGACCTCTTTTTTTTTTTTTTTTAACCATTTCCGCTTCCAATGTGGAGCATATGGACTCCTAATGGAGTTTATCTCAACAGAAGTGTTTCTACGAGAACTGCTTGTTACTCAGTTGCTCAACCTCTCTTTTTCCAAAAAGAGTAGGGATAGAAGGATAGGGCTAGGACAGGATTAGCGGTAAGCTAATCGCTCTCAATACGCCCCGTTCATAGGATAGGGTGGGTGAGAGGGGGGAATTCAAGACATCACATACATCCATGCCTTTGAAGGAAGTTCAAAAAATCACATGTGCTTTTGGAGGCCGTTCCTGTCCCCACGGCTGATGACTAACTATAATCTGTAGTGTCTGTACCCTACTTAACCAAATAGGAGCAAAAGCAACGGTATTCAGGTAGAAAAAGGATGAATAGTGTGATCAATAGACAACGGTGTTTACTGTGACCATATGGTGACGCTCGTCCTTGGAGGGTTAATGGTTTCCAGTTATACAGAACACCATTTTTCACAATGATTATAGATTATATTTATGTTTATCAAATTGTATTTGAAAATCATTTTCTCAGCAATGATAAAATCAAAGCTTCTTAGTTGTAGATGCAATTAAGGTGACGATATGATTTTACACATAACGCTAAACAATAATCAATGTCACAGCGGAGTAAAAAAGCTAAATAGCTTTAGCGATATTTGGTTTTAAATTATTTTCAAACCGTAAGATTATTAAGAATTTTATCTGTACATCAGCAAACGGTCCTTTAACAACGAATGATTTTTCTTCGCCATTGTGGACTTATATTTTTCATTTGATATGGTTGACGAGATCGTGGTCGTTATTCAACATCCAGACCAAAATTTATTATGAAATTAAAAAAAGAATCGTAAGCAGCAATTAAAATTACCTCGCTTATCAATAAACAAACAAAACCCTCAAAAAACAGATACCAAAGGCTTTGAGCTCAGCTGCAAAAATCGTCAGAAGATGTGTGTGCTTGAAATTAATATTTTACTAAAGACTTTTAATTTTGTATACTTAGCTAATGCCATCATTTGGCTGCAAAGACACAGTCGAGGAAAAAAGACATCACGAATACTCATTCCCAAGTTCTCAAATATTGGATTTAAATAGTTGTACATTGATTTTTAACTTTCAGGGAATTGAGCGCATCCATAACTGATTGGTAAGGGTACGAATGTAAGCACTTAACCACAGTGGGCAACATCATCTATGGTTTAGATGAAATCTTAGCAACGTCTAAAATTTGTAACGTGGCGAAATTCAGGTGAGCCTGTATCTCACCCCATATTCCTTCAACAAATTGCTTATATTCTTGAGAAGCAAGTTTTTTAATAAGCTCTTGATAAATAAGTTAAGCCTATTAGACCAACGTTGCGATAAAGCAACCACCGTAAAGAGAATTGATATAATTCAACGATATTTTAAAACGAATTTACTTTTGAATACATGGCTCGATTTCAAAATAAATCATAAATATTATTTCACAAATAACAAAATAAGAATACAGTATAATACATTTTGTAAATTTAAATTGTATCATAGAACACCAATCCTTTCACTGCAATAGTCATGTCAACATCGTGGAGTGAAATAGTCAATGAAACATTTTTTTATTAAAATAAGTACAAAAACGGTTTGGCACACTGAACATCATTATATGAAATTCAAAATAAAAATATATCGATGAAAAAATATTTTTTTTTAATGTTACGTGAAACAAAAATCGATGCAATATAATACTATTCATAGGTCCTTCAAATATGCAATTTTATAATTTGACATCGTTGCAAAAGTATTAACCAGTAGTCGGCAAGAATTTATCGCTAGTGGGCAGATCGTAAAAAAATAAGCTCGACGGGCCAGCAAGCAATTCTGACCGATAATAAACACCGGACATTCTACTTGTGTAGACAAAAACAGCTTTTACTTTCTTATCCGTTATGATTATATATATATACCAAACCAAACTGGGTTTTTAAGTGCTTCTTATCTTCGCAGTGATTTGAGATTTGAAGGACATCGAGCTAGATTTGGCCGTAGTTTGCCGACCTCTGATATAGACAAAAAAATATTTGATTAGTAGCTTAAATCATAAACGGTCACTTACTATTTTGAAAAAGCTGTCAGTAAAAAATGCATTAATGAATTTATTTGTGTTCAAAGATTTGTTACTGCGATTACTCTATCTGTCTGATCAAAATAACAAAGTATTCCAAAAGCTTTTAGCTAATTAATAACCATGCCCTCTTTCTATTTTATATAAATAGAGATTAAGCGAGATAAATACAAGTTCTCATCAATCAACTTCTGTGATTAAGTGCATAATAATGACTACATTTACTCCATATTGGAACAGACCATCGTTGAAAAAAGAATTATTTGAGTTAAAATTATTGACAGCTAATGTGTGCTCATTTTGGTTTGCTATTTTAACATGAACAGGCTTAAGCAACGCTTGCGAATTGTGCAAATTTATTTTGAAAATCGTGGTTCAGTTCGCAAAAATTACTTTTTAATTCACAACAAAAAATTAGCAAAATTTTAGCGATGTGGCTCATTTTCGGTTGAATCGTTACATCAATAAGCAAAACTGTCGCATTTGGAGTGAAGAAAACCTAAAAGCCGTTAAAATCACAAACAAATACTATTCGGTGTGCTTTATGGGCTGGTGGAATAATTGGTCCATATTTCATCAAAAAAGATGCCGACCACGACGTTACAGTCAATGGAGACTGCTAAAAATCAATGATTACTGACATATTCGTTCCGCAATTAAATGTTAATAATGTGAAAGAAATGTGGTCGCAACATGCCACAATCAATTTATTTATGAGTGCATAATATCGCGTAATGGGCTTGTAAATTGGTCTACATGATCGTGTAATTCAACACTTTTGGATTATTTTCTGTTAGGATATATAAAGTCGCTAGTCCACGCCGATAAAACAAAGACAATAGACTGCTTGGAAGCCAACGATTTTTGTGTTTTATATATTTTCACATTTATATCACAAAAAAACAACCTTTAATTATTGATCGTTGAGTTTAGCTACTGATCATATAAATAATGAACCAAAAAATTTACATACTGAACATTTTTATAGAAACTTACAGCATTTATACTGACCAACCGATTCAATTAGAAACTGACCAAACACGTACAGATAGTTAGAAATTATTTCAAAGCAAACAACACATGGCTTCCAGCTGTTTCGGGCAGCAGGGTATTATCGGGGTAGGTTGTCCAGAAATGACGACTAATTCGAGGTCGTCTCCATCGTCTTCGTCCTCATCGGTCGGAGACAACTCTTCGACTGAGAAACCATCAGCCAGAGCATCCTGTGTCAGCTCTTTCTGGGTAACCGTAGCAGGTCCTTGTTGACGGGCCGGGAAAAAACTGACGACTTCCTCTTCACTATGAGTCAATAGTTTTTAAAATTAGACATATGAATTCAGTAACCTTATATTCTGTATTATCACTCTATTTTAAGTACAGCCTTTTTAATATGAATTAAAATTGACTGTTTTTTTAACTTAATTTGACTCATGTTTCGTTTCTTTAAGAAGCTTCTTTGAGCAAATTCTATCGGAACTATACATAAGTTTTCTGTCCTATTTTTTTTGCTTATATGATAAATTTCTAACATAAACCACGAAAGCTCAAATTTTTATCGTCATATTTAATGATTATTGTTTAATCAAAGTTTGTCAACCAAATGTTAAATACGAAAATGCTTTCTCTGCACCTGGACTGCTTACACAAAGATTCGATAAAGATTGAAAAATTCCAGCATAAATTAACTTGTGTTTAAAGATAACATTTTATTTTTAAATTAAAGTATTAATTATTCAGATGAAAGTCATTTTTGTGTGCTTGTAATTTCTCTACCGGTGTTAATTTAACCAGCCGGTTTGAAATATTACATATTGATACATCTTTATTTATAAAGTCAGTCGGTTTTGCAATCGTTATTTTCATATTTATTTTTAAAAATATATAAAAAAATACTTTTAATTTATTTTTTTAAAAAAAGGACTAACGGAGCCAAGCTATCTAGAAAGTATGTTTTTTAAAAAATTGAGTTGTGAAATACTTTATTCATATTGACAGCTATTTTTTCATTAAAAAAGCACGCAAAAGTGATAAAATACTTTTTTTTATTAAGTATACTTCTGTTTGGCGACCCAAAAATATAAATGTTTTAATAATAACTTGATCTTACATTAAAACATAAACTAAATGATTACTTTAAAATAAATTCATATCAATATATATATATTTTCTATATTAATTAGCCACTTTCTGTTCAAATTTAAGCAAATACTTTGTTTATCATATACCTCTCGTCTGTGTCCCAAGCTACCAAAGCCTGACTCTCTCTCGTTCCAGGAATTGGTAATCTTTGAAGAGGGAGAAGGGAACCTGACGATTTCTTGTATTCCTGAAAAATATATCATCGCGTTCTAAAAATAGTTATATTTTAAACGTGTACATTTAATAGCACGATTTATATTTTTGTTTTAAACAACAAAAAAGGAAAATTCAAAGCATTGCATCTGAAATGTATGTGCCGAGCATTTGACGGCTATTATATTAACACTGCATGACACGAAAACCAATCTAATGGAATTAAAAACCAGAACAGAAAAAAAAATGAAATTAACATTCAAACATAATCGACTGGAGAAAAGAAAAATAATTTAAGACCACAAGGAGACAATAAAACGCCATCTCATGATGTTGGGCCAAAGTAAAAAAAATAAGCAGACAACCATGAAATTCACAAAGCTAATAAACTGTTGTTTTATTTACTCAATTTGCTATATTTATTGAGCTTAAATTGAAATTTTCTCGACTGAAATTTTCTCATGGCCTTTTTTCAAATCTTAAAGTTAAATTGAGATACTATTTCAGTTAAACTTGCATCCTTCTGATAAAACTTGTACTAAGTAGTATACATTGTAATTATCGAATAAAAGCTATTTTGAAAAAAACTGAGGGTTACCTTTTGTTACTGACAATATTTTTGTTAATACACAAATCTCATCGCTGAATAAATGGAGCCCATTTATCAATAGACAAATCAGCAGAACAGCCCTTATTAATTGTGTATCATTAGACTGACACAAAAACAAGTTTCGTGAAAAAAAATATGGCTACGATTTTGGTCACTCATGAACTTCAGGATTATAAATTCAGCCCCGTATGAGAAGATTTTTATTACGTATAATGAAAAACTACCTGATTTCTATTTCTGGGTCCAAGTCTTCTTTGGAGTAATCTTGATGAAGTCATTCCACCGCTGATTTTGGTTGGAGTCAGCTGAAAATAAGACGAGAAAATGACAGCTTAATCGCTCTCTTTCTCCGTAGGGTATACATAAAATATTTTACTAATAATCGTTTGTATTCATTATTTATGGTAAATTATACACATCAAAGAAGGAATACAATATTTCTTTCAAACACCAAAATAACTTTAAGTAAAAATGTCGTGTGTTTCTGATATACATATTCAGCTTCACAATAAAAAAAAAACCACACGATTTAGCAAAAACTCGCATCACAAACATTATTTTATCCACTTAGTTTCCAACATGAAATCATACGATAAATTGTCTTTATTGTTACTTTTATAGATTTACTATATATTTTTTTTCCACATAAACAAAACAAATGTGATTATTGTGTTAAAATTATCTTTGATTGATATTAGACAATTTTTTTAATGATGAAATACTATAAAATACGAAATTAATGCAATCGTGAGCGTTACGTAAATTTTTCTTGCTTTATCTTTCTGGTTGTAACAAGATTAAAAATATTTAAAATACAAACTCAAGAAATATTAAATTCTTTCAATAAAATAATTTCTAAGTATATTTTTAACTGTTTTACATTTATATGTGGAAAATTTTGAGTTAATTTAACACGTATTAGAAACTATTAAATACGATAATTTTATTTTTATTTCTGTATAAATCGGATATACTTGAAGTTTTTTTTATTGAAATATTGTCATAATTTTTAGTCCGCTTACTCAAACTGTTTAGTATTTCTATGTTTAAAATTGTTAGCCAATCAAAAAACTAGCAGATGATTTTAATTAATTTATTTTCCAGAAGTAAGTCGCACTAGAGTAACTTAACAGGTGGCACTGTTAACTCGTAATTTCTAATCAATTGTTAGTTATATTTCATTAGAATAAAGTTTTGCATATTTTTGTACTAATATTGTTCTTACCGGTAGCGATATATCTCTAATTGGTTTTGCATCTCCACTATCAATTCCGCTATCTTCCATAGCGTTGGATACTAATTATATTGTATATTTTTTCCCAAATTTCCACGTCAATCCGTTTCATGTAGACATTCTGAAAAGTATAATATCAAACGACTTTGTAAACGATTTCTTAAAATGAATAACTTTAAGACTATTGATATTGAACTTGTTATTGTTTAAAAAAACAGGTCGATTTTCTTTCATAATTATTTATTATAAACTCTTACCATCTATGGATCAAAAACAGTTTGTTATGTTTTATACTTTGTTATTTATAGAGTAAATCTATTCAAATTTTAAAACCGATTGATTCATCAAATCACATTAAATATTTAAAACAAATAAACAGTGTGAATATTATCTGAACAAAATTGACATTTTTATTCAATTTGTAATAATTGAAATGCATAATTTACCACCAATTTATTATAATAATTATGTTTATAGTAACATGGCCGATTTTGTTTCATAAGTGAATAATATTATACAATTATATAAAAATAGCGAAAAGGAACCTTTTAAAATGTTTTATTCGATTTTCTTTCTATTTTATAACATTTTTTGAAACTTAGAAATGAAGTATGATTCATAAATTAAATTTGTACGTTGTATGGTTGAAATGGTTTGTGGAAAACATATAAATAATTGTACGAGTCATTTGACAAGACCATAACCATTCAACAAAAATATTATCATTTCTTTACTCTTGATGTTTTGTTGTTGAAATAATTTTCATTAAATATGGTAATATATTTGAATTAATGAGCACAACAACTTCAATTTTATTTATGGCAGTTGTTAGATGAAACTAAATAGACGATGAAGTATTCATTTTAATCATTGATTTTATGAAAGGTCAATAAGAATCTGTATCTTATATTAATGCGCGTAAAGCTCAATTATTAAATAAAATATACTTACATTTATTGAAACATATAGAATGGTTTGAGATTATACTTAAATTTCTTTGTTTTTTTTTTACAAAAACAGCTGTTTATTTTATAAAACTGACGTCTACGACAGTAGTAACCGCACAAAAATTCTGACGTCTACTAAATGGGCTTTCCGTCAGCTTACAGCGCCTCTATTGATATTTTCTCAAAGCTCCTGAATACGCAGGGAAGAACTTTAATATCAAAGAGATTGTATAATTTATCGTTATGGCTTACAGAAATTTAGTTTCTTTCAAATTATAATATTACACAACTATTCCATGTCCGTTCTCTAACGCTCTCATCTGTAACTGAGTTTATTATGAATCGTAGTCCGGCCATTTTGTTAGAACCTTGCGGCGTTTTTGCGGACTAATCCCTTAGCAACGGATATCTGAATATCAATAATCGCGCAAGCGTATTTAAAACGTTCCAACTTTCTGTTATTTTATTTTTTTTTAACTGAAAAGAGTTTTTTTCTAATATTTTGTACAAATAAGCGATAAGAAAATGGCAAAACCTCTGAAAAGCAATAAAGTTAGTATGTACCTCAATAACTTAAAATAATTATTAAATGATTTTTTAGAAATCACCTTTTTGTTAGAGTCGTTTCTTGATATCTCAGCAAGAAATCAAAGCTATTTTGCATGTTGAATTTTTGAACATATATAAAGTTATCACGTTTTGTTTAAGTAGTTCTACTACAAAACATATACTATAAAACTATAAACTATAAAATATCATATATTTACATATAATCTCTTCTCTTTCTTTTAAATAAGTAATCATTACGTACTCGACGTTTCTCAATAAAAAAATAGTTTATTTTTGTATTCATATTTAAAATATAATATTAAATTACGTTTCCATTTCATCGATCCCTTAACCGACATTTTTTATTATACTGTCTTTTTTACGTTGCATATATGTAATATATTGTTTCATAATGATAAAACAATCTCTTATTTATACTGGGTTTTATTGTTTGGTCGATAACCATTCCTCTGATATGTTTACATATCTACGCCGCACAGCGTTAATAAGAAATACGATATATTCACGTCATTCAAAATATTTAAATCTTTATTCATGCTTAAAATATATATTAATATTTATTCATGAAACAGACGATCATTTACGATAAAAAAAATACGTATTTTATTTACGATTTTCAATTGTATAATATATATTAACTTGATATATATTTTATAAAGGAAGGTAAACTACAATATCTTCGGTTTGATGTAAGAAGTCATTAAGTGACAAAATGTTGTATCGAGATAATTTTCTTTTATTTTTTAACTAAATATAATCAGTTATATCCAAACTTAAATGATAGCATAGTCTTGTGCTATCTGAAAGTTTCCAAAAAGCCTTATAAATTCTCTAGATTGCAAAGATATTTTTAATAGTAAATAGGTCATCTAATTCCGGACCTTTTTTGTGGTCCCGGGATTTAAGGTTTGACAATTTGACAATTTTTCCAAAGTGTATAAATTCGGGATTCCCGATTGAGAAATTTTTGTTCGGCGAATTTTAAGAAAAATAGTCGGTTTCAAAATCCCAGGAATTTAAGGAATTCCCAAAATGAAAAGATGCGAGACCTTTTAACTACATATTGAAAAACTTAACAATTAAATGGACTCATTAGAGGAGAAGTGAGCCAACTAGCAAAATGGTAAAACCTTTACATTACTTTTAAGTACTATCACGTATTTACTTGGTACTTTGGTGGATTGCATATTTTATTTTACGGAGTAATTGTAATGTGTTTCAACTGAGGTTACTTCACTTTTACGATACTTTAAGACGTGTAGAATGTTACAACACATCTAACATATTTTTTTTCTAAAATACCACTCGGCTCACTTCACCTCTAATACGCCCAAATATAAATCGTTTTTAAACATTCAGTTATTAGTCAGCTAGCGGTGGCGCCGTTCCCTATGTGTATTGTAATGTTACGAATATTAACTTAACAAACAGACTATACAAACATGTCTACATATAATTAATATATTTTTATATACATATTTATCGTTTATAATTGAAACTGTATACCCCATTGTTTTCAACCTTGCAAAGCTTACCCATTACTTGTCAAATAAATGACAGTTAAATTTGTATAACAACAGACACGCGATTTTAAGCCATGGTCGTTTCTACTAAGTACTAGTAAACCGTTCCTACCTAATACTGAAGTTTAGTACATACTTAGAATAAATCTGTTTTATGGCATTTTACTATAAATTAAGGGTGAGTGCAATGGCTTCCAGTGACACCTATAATTAGGACTTATTAATAAGTGACTTATTTACAAACATTCGTGTAATTGATAAAATCTTGATAGTATTTTCAAAACATCCCAGTTGAGTTAAGCATTCCTTATTATTATATTCCAATAACATTCATCTGTACAAAAGTATCATAGAGCAAAGAAGTGTACTTAAGCAGAGACCGCATTCAATACAAAATTGCATCTCGACAAAATCACACTATTTATGTTTCGAAAATTTCTTACATGTTATCAAAATCAAATACATTAACACTTTTAAAAAGAGGCTTTTATTAGACATTCGAGTCTAATTAAATCTTCTTAAAATAGTAATGGAGAATTGTTTAAAAAATTACAAGTTAATGTTAATGTAATACATATCGACTGTGGAAAGGAAAAAGGACGTAACCCTCAATTTTTTAAAACAGCTTTTTTCGATAATCACAATGTATACAACTTGATACACATTCTATCAAAAGGATGGAAGCTGAAAATGCCGAATAAGTATCTAAATTTAGCTTTTAAGTTTGAAAAAGATGACCTTGTAAAAAAATAAAACCAAGAAAAAACAATGAAATAAAGGTTTTTCCGAGACAACTTCTTTAATTAATATTAGGTTATGTCAATTTAACACCAGCTTAGAAGTATCCGTGCACTTCAAGGTTGTGTATAATTCATAATTTGCATTTGTCACAAAATCATCAAAACACGTTTTTAGCGCCTCCTGTAAAATTTGATATGTGTGGGTTACGTCCTTTTTCCTTTCCACAGTCGATATATTTTGTTAGCGTTTAATGATATATTCGAAAATAATTAGTGCGCTTTTGTTGAGATACATTTTTTTCTGAAAAAAAAACAAATATCACGCCACTGACTCCTTGTTCATTTTTTACAGATAAATTGTATTGGAATATAATAATAACGATTGCCTTACTCAACTGGGATGATTGAAAATACTATAAAGCTAGATTTTATCATTTACACAAATGTTTTTAAATAACAGATTAAAAATATCAAAGTATTTTAGTTCTACAGTTTTTAATAATTTGTATGCGTTGATAGCTATTTCGGCTTTCGCCATCGTCAGAACTATGTTTAAACTTATATTTTGCTCAGCTATATACATATACTGGCTCCGAAGAGACACACAATGCATCAACGTATTCACTCTAACATCCTAATCATAATTACAATATTACACTTATTAAATGTGATTCTAGTGTTTCAAAGAACGATTAACAATCTGGGTTTATTTCTTAAAACATTAATTAGGATAAAATTAAACTGATATTCATTATTAATTACATTACATAAAATTTATTAACTATGGCTTTATTGTTTCGAACAACAATAAGCAATATGGGATTTTTCAAAGTAAAT
The DNA here is from genome assembly GCA_030503985.1 of Himalopsyche tibetana. Taxonomy (NCBI): domain Eukaryota; kingdom Metazoa; phylum Arthropoda; class Insecta; order Trichoptera; family Rhyacophilidae; genus Himalopsyche; species Himalopsyche tibetana. The sequence goes on from JAPJYX010000015.1 coordinate 6,455,277, forward strand.
TAGGATAAATTATACTAATATTTATTATTAATTACATTAGGGGTTTTAACAACGGTGATGGATTAATAATCGTTTTTTTCATTTAAGATGTTTTGTTTATGCCTATTAATTTCAAGTTGTTCTAATAAATTTAATTGTTGACCCTTATGACAAAGATGCAAAACGGTTGGCTCTAAACTTAAACTCATGTCATGAGACTCGGTCAAAAAATAGTTTGCAAATTGTGAGTCTAATTTTGTATTGTTAAAAGATCTTATGTGCTCTTTAGCACTCACATAATTTAAATGATTTTAATTATTCATATGTAGGTGTCACTGTAGACCATTGCACTCGCCCTTAATATAACATACACGCAAAAGAGTTGTTTTTTTTTATATAAATATACAAGTATAACATGCGACATCACATTCTTACAGTATTTATATAAATTGTATGTTATGTCGTTCATCTGATATATAATAAAATATAAGCGTATGAAAATAATTTAAATACGATTGTTCCATCTTTTTTGATCGTAGATCATACTTTAATAACACAGGAAAACATTTGTTATGCTAATCGAATAAATCGTTCGTCAATTATTATAACAGTAAGGGTTAGCAACATAAGAGCAAAATAATTTATTGCAAATTCGAAAGCATGATTTTTTACGTTTTTTTATATAATCACAACTAATGATACTTTCACATGCGACGAATCAAAGACAATGAATATATTCTTGGAAATATTTTAATATATCAAGTATTATAAATGCATTATTGTATTGTTTCACAAAAATTTACATATCGCACTACTAGAATAACGCTGTGATATCACAAATGCTGTGTTATTTGTGAATGCCAAATCAATTGACTAGTAGGTATGCATCGTGAGACTGCCACATCTTTAACTAGTACGATTTGTAAGCTATACAAATCATTGCTGCATTGTAATCTTAAATATTTTCAAAATATCTGGAATAACACTAACATTTGGGATTGTGGGGGTGTTGTTTTAGAAGTGCGGTAAAATATTTGAATTACAAAAGCTTGATAACACAGCATAACGTATAGTAATTCGGTGCATTTTTCACAATGAAAACAGCGCTGTACATTGTCAGAAAATATTGGATAAAAATATATGTTTTGTAAACTGACAATTTTTTTAATAACACATAAACATCGATTTATTCACAACACAAATAAATATTAACGTAATTGTTTATCAAACATAATATACGATGATAGATTCTTATTTTCGTGGTGTAGAATAAATTATTTGTCCGGGGGTTAACATTCAAATCTAATTTAGATAATAATTTGGTATTTACAGCTTTCATTATTTCATGAACATAAAGTGAGTTTATTTGTAGCTGTAGTTGGGAAAAAAAACTATATTTAATACTGACGGCTTTTGCCTTTTGACCTATCTAGATTAAATTATCTTTTCCACATTCCGGATTTTTTTTCTTCCGATAGTTAATATAAATACCGAGTAGTTAATACGAAAAAGCTTCTCTAAAATTAGCATTTGATCCAGATAAAAACATATTTATTAATGGGAACATCTGCATTGTATTACTGTCTAACGGTGGATCTATAATTGAGTTCGGCAAAGATTTGTCTTTAGTTGCAAAATTCAGTTTTGGTTGGCGTATTCTGAAATTGCTAACCGAGATTATTGTTGCGTGTAGCAGTAAGTTGGCAGAGGCCATGTCAAATCAGATCCATTAGCATACTAAACCAATTAAACTCACAACCAATTTACAAATATAACCAAACATGGATGACAGGGGCTCATAATTTACTTCATCAAAAAAGCAGAACAGGTTTTCCGGTAATTTTAATGGTTAAACACTCCGATGGTTTGTACCTAAATTACTCAACTTTAAACGCCGATAAAAATCAGATTATCGGTAATAACATAAATTTGTTAACATTATTTATATTTCAATAGTTATTTTCTCAAATATTTGCACCGGACAAAAAAAATGCATTCTAACAAACACTTTTGTATTCATTTTACATGACTTCCGTGTTCGTGGTGTAGAGGTCAACGTCGTTGGCTTCCATGAAGTATCTCGCAGGTTCAACTCCCGGTACGAGCAGCATATTTTTTTGATCGATTTACTAATTTTCGTTCAAAGAAAAAGGTGTTTGTGATGTCTAAAAATTCACTCCCATCATTCTAATTTTAAAATCACAGGGCCTAGCTAGAGTGATTAGTAAACCACTAGTCCTGCCCCAGCTCTATTTTTTATCCGTATTACTGTATTCCTTACCCCAGAGAGGTTGAACAACTAAAACTAACTCATAGTAAAAAAAAAACAGTTCACATAAAAAGAGCTTATGTCGAGATACCTCCACTAGGTCACCATATACTTTACATTAGTAGCGAACGTGGATTAAAAATTATATATTAGATCAAAACAGATTTCGCTCATGTTAATCATTATCAACTGATGATTATAACAAAAAGTTATTTTTTTTTAAATTTCTCTGAAAGCTTTTAATTTCTTAAAAGCTTATCCAATGATTCACCAAATTTTGATGCTTTTTTGTGATTTTACAAAGCTTTTAGATCACAAAAAGTACATTGCGCCAAAAGCTCTATAAAGTCTTTGAGATTCAAAAAGCTTTTCCAAAGCTTTTATTAATTATTCGCTGGGAAACTGGTCATGTTCTAAAAAATAATGTAGAATAAGTACAAAATTATTTATATTACATATATTGCCTTTTCATTGGAACTAACAAAGAATATCTTAAAAGTAATGTAAATACTATGTTGAAAATTGTACACTGAACTGTACAAACAGTCAATTCTTAGAGGAGGAACATTATATTGATAAATCGAGAGAAATGAGGTATATTTTTACTGCAGACATAATGAGAAAATCCTAAAATAACCAAATTAAGATTCAAATACCACGGTATTGAAAAATATGTATATTTTTATACCTCCTGACATTTGAAAAACTGCAAATGATAATATTGTATCATCGCACATTTTTCTCAAATTTAAAGACGTACTTAACATAAAGAAGTAGTCAATTTCAAAAATACCGAATGCTTTATTTAGTTTATGATATTACGAGCCTCATTACGCTGTAGAAGTATAATTTTATCATTTAAAATTTATATTTACCTTATTTAATTAAATGAAAATTTGCATCCTGGGGGATCTCCAAACTAGAGCAAAAAAAATATGTTGATTTATTATTGTGTTTATCCATGTCCGCTCCCAATGTGGAGCATATGGTCTCCTAATGGAGGTATCTCAACAGAAGTTTTTGTACGAGAACTGTTTGTTACTCAGTCGCTCAATCTCACTTTTTTCAAAGTGAGTAGTAGGGAAAGAAGGATAAGGCTAGAACAGGACTATTGGTTGGCTAATCGCTATTGTTACACCCAGTTATTAAAGGATCAGAAGGATAGGAGGAGGAGAGAAAATGATGTGAATTGACATCACAGACACCCAGTCTTTGATCACGACGTTGAATTGAATAATTCTCAAATTTACTGTGATCTTACCGGGAATCGAACACAGACCTGCGTGATCGGTAGAGCAAGCTCTATCCAACTGGGCCACAACAGGCGACAATTACAAAAATTAATTTACATATATTGATTATAATTTTTACATAATTATTATACTTATTTAAGAAAGACTTTATTCACAGTTTGATATCAACCCCTGTGATAAGAATTAACCACCACGTCATTACGCCGAGACAGTTATCATTTTTATAATCACTTAAGCTATAAATCAAAACTTCTTCCCCAACAAAAAATATCAAATTACAACATAAAGTTTACGAACATGTTTTTGATCAATTTATCTGAAATATTTTTTCGAATATTGGAAATTTTCCAAGGTGAAGCTTAAATTATTTTTCTATATGATTTTTATTTAGGATTAAGTCTCTTTTTAGGTATTCGCTTAACTACTTGGTGAAAAGGCATTATACTGAAAAATAATTACAGACTTTATTGTACTATTTTACTTATTTCATTATTAGTTTATTAGGATCAGGGTGGATTTCGCGCATTACGAGCATTTTTAACTAATACAGGGCTATTTATATTTCTTCTGTGACTCAAATCTAAGAACTAACATAACAACTTAGAGTCGTTATACTTAGAACAAAGACGTGAGCCTATGGCTATAAAAATAATAACATCTAAAATATTATAGATGTTTATTTCAAACGCCAAATGAATCAATTTTCTTTCGATGTCATTTTGACACGAAGTGATTTTGTAAATTTATATTTTTTTTCATAACCAAAAACCTGATTTTTATTGCTAGAATAACCCAAATTTCAAAGGTAGATATTTTCTACCGCCATGTATTTTTATGACACATGGTTAACTACACGCAACTGCGAAATTTTCGTCGTAGAAATTATATCTTTCAGACTGATAACATATAACACTATATCTGTGAGGTTCGTCATTATCACACCAAATTAGTAACTTTTTTTATTAGTTTTTTCGTGTTATTTTACTTTATTACTCTGTTTATTAACAATTTAGTTATATCCTATTGATCGTAAAATTTCATAACAATCACGATTCATGGGGGCTTCGCTTAATGTTTAACATGCACAAAAAAATCCACTGCATTGCATTCCGTGCAAATTTAATGAAATAATAAATGCCCGAAACTTTGAAAAGTTTTTGTATGAACTTATACATATTGTGTTATTCTAGTTTTATAATGTAATATTATTTAGTATTAGCTCATTTTTACTATTATCCCAAGATATATGAATTAAAATTACATTTTATTTAATCACTACCAAATATATTTGGCTGTTTTTTCTATAAGTCATGTCCTTGGCACAATGCTCAACGTCAATGGCTTCAGTGACAGATCTCACGGCTTCAAGTCCCAGTACGAACTGCTTTTTTACAATAGATTTCTGTTCGAAGACATGGGTGTTTGTGATGTCTAAAAATGCTTTCCCATCTAACGGGGCGTAGTGAGTAAGTGAGAGCGAGGCCACATGCTGTACATTCAAAACGGACACGGATTAAATATATATACAACTAGACAAAAAAATAGATTTTCTTTAATTGGATATTTTTTGCATAAGTGAATTAAATCATTTTTGTTTTTTGTTTACCTGCTGTTATACTTTCTTTTTTTGTGTGTATTTAATTTTTTTTTATCATAAATTAATTTCTTTTTCAGGTTTTTTCAATACGTTCCGTGAGCTCAACAATAGCTGCAAATCTTCGAAACTTTGTAAGTCAAGTAAATAATGTTTGACGGTTATACATTAATATTAAATTTTACAGTTACAGTATGCACGTAGTCAGTGTTGATAATGTTTTAGCCAGTTACAGTATTTACTAAAGAACAAATGTACACTTTTACTAGTTAATCGCTTTGCACGCAGTTGTTTTAACTTGTGTTTGAGTGTAAGTAACTTCACAGACTTAACAACGCTGTTCACAAACTTAAAAATAATCTCGCAAATCGCACTCACTACTGCTGTGCTCGCGTAATCATGTAGTTGAGTTTTTATTGTCATGTGACACGTTACATAACCTCAAAAATGTCAACGTCTTGTTGCCATTTAACATTATTATCACATGTGAAATAGGTGTTTTTTTTTTTGCTTTTCTATCAATAATATTAATGCTGTGTTGGAATATCTTGTAACAGAGAAAAATCTCTTTTATTTTAGGTAAACCACCTTAAAATATTTTAAAATATAGCACAACATTAGACTGCATCTCAATGATAGATTTTTGAGATGTCCCAGTACAGCTCTCTGGCGATGATTTTCAACATATTATATCTCACCTAAGTTAACCTAAGCCGTAATGTCATTCATAATTTATCTAACGCTCGTCAGTAAAATCAATTAATACTTTGGCTAGACAATGTGAATATGAACAGTAATGTCGTAGAGCTTTAACCAAAACTTCTAGTTAACGTATTATAACGTAAAGTATTGCCGAGAATTCACTCTTTAACTATAACATATAAAATAAATAGATGTCACCAACACAGAATCCTCTTACACTCCTCAATAACTTTGAAATAATATCGTCAAGCACATTATTTACATTTTATTATAAATGTTTGAAATGTTACATTTTTATTTTGCTATACCAGTTTTCATGTGGCTATATCTAGATCGTATTTATTTTCATAAATAATTCGCCTGGCGTCAAAATTCAAAAAGCAATTCATTAGAGTAAACATTTCAAATCTCATTTAACTTTTGTCGCATGTCTAACCCTCATATCATCAATATTGTCGAGGACTTAAAAAATATCTGCACAGTTTAATCACTTTTTGTAATGCTTACACGTGTTCGAACTTCAGCACCACGTGTGATAATAACTTTAACGTAGGGTAACTTTAAGCAAAAACTACGTATCCTTATCAAGGGGAAATTCTTTCGAAGTCGTGATACTGATCAGCTTGGGTCAAAGAGAATACAGTATATTACCTTTCAATATAAACCAGGGCTGTGGAGTCGGTTGTTTTTCCGGATGATTACAATTTTTTCAATAATAATACAAGATCTTTTTTATTGTTAGAACAGTGAACACAAAAAGAGATAAGACAGCTTTACAGTTGTCTTTTTTTCCATTACTCTTAAGTTCTATATTCACTATGGGATCAAATGTACTCAAAATGATGCGCAACATAAAGTCTACTTAATGATGCAACGCTGCGCAATGTTCATTAATGTTGCACGCAACGTAATGCAGCGTTAACGTGTCGCTTAACATGGCAGCAGGTGGAAAACGGCATCGTTCTTTGATCGAAAATATTTTTAAAAGAAAAATCTGGATTCACATTAATTTTATCGATTGTCTTTCTTTCTTTAATGTTGTGCATATATTATATATAGTTCAATCATTACTTTGATACACTTCAAGTGTGCTTAAATAATATGTATTTATATTATATGTTAATACTGAGCATATTTTTATTTTAAAAAGTAAAAAAATACGTTCACATATAATGTAATCGATTTAAAATCTTCCTTTTAACATTTAACACATTTTTCAATGGCTTTTGCTTCTTTCATCTTTCAAATTTCTTCTTTTTTGTTATGCGTTATGTAGGAAAATATTGTGATTGTTTAAATAAGTGTATTGTTTTATTGTAGGGACCGTATAAACATTAAATTTAACTATAATATTACTTGCATTGTTTGGGTCTAATAAAATCAAATAACGTTCGTTTGTAAGCACATATGTAAATCATTAATACGTACATAATCTCAATGGTTGAAATTTTTGCGTCAACTAATGTTCTGGTGTGTACAAGTAAATCGTTCGCTACATTGTTCCCGAAACATCAACGTAAATGTTGAGCGTCACGCCTTGCGACATGTTGCTTCATATTTCCTTAGTGAAATAATAACTTTATTCAGAACATACGACGATTATAACCTCCAAAATCATTTATAACCGTCTTTTTACACCTTCCCAAGTGATACTATTGTCATCTACCGAGGATGTCGTTTGGGTTGGTATCAATCGCAAAATAAGGTAACATATCTAATTGAAATAAGATAATATGTTTAAAATTCAGGTGTGTGGTTTTTCTAATTACCATGTTTTTTTATTATAACAATTTCATTGTTTCATATTTTCAAATGTTTGACAAAATTAAGGTAAAATCTAACAGCACTATTATTATTTTAATTATAAATTCGTTATGCAACATTGATTGAAAATGTACCTGCAATATGCATTTATTACCACAAACTTTCATGTTCTCGCGTTTCCAAGTTGAAAATAATTGCAACGCGACATATGTGCAATCGTGTTTGTTTGCGCGGAAAGTGCATTGTTAAGAATTTCTCAGCCTGAGCTTTGAAATAGTTTTTAGAATAGTTTGTGTAAATCTGAAGCGAGCTCTCACGGATCTGCACGGCTCACGAAAGTTCGGGCAGAAATATTAGAATACGGAGTCGTATTTTGCAGTGCCATTAGATTGTGTCTACACGACCCAGATTGGCGAAAAGTTTGGTGATCCTGTTTATGTGTGGTCATACAAATTAATGGCGGTTTTGTTTAATATATGATGGCAATACTATTTTAAACATGGAATAATTTAATGATGAAGATGCTTGAATTGTAGAGAACAATTGAGGATCTTGGGATCAAAAAATCCCAAATACAGTTTCGAGAAAAAGTTGAGCGCTAATTCTAAAGAACATAATTTTCTCGTAGCAATGTAGCGTGTGCAACAAAGGATTAACATTTAACCTTTTAATCAAAATGTGTATAATGCTTTACAACATGCTACTCTTTATCTCCTTGAAAATTTGAAAATTCCACAAAATAACATTGCAATTCCTTTAAAGCTTAATTGTGTATACGAAAACATTAATATATTCAGCATTAGAATCAAGGAAACCGATAATTTATGCATTTTTTTTACAAATATGTGTCGACTATGTTTCAAATTTGCTCCATTTGATATGTTTAAAAACATTTGATATGTTACGTTGACTTTTTCATACTGGTATTTAGTTCGTATTTTGCGTAAATTATCATTTTCTTGTATGTATGACAATTTGGCATTTCCCTTTTTAAATTAAATTTCCTACATAGCTAAATTATAATTAGTGGCATTTCGAAAAGATTAGCATGTTGTGAAACATATTTACCAAAAACTGTATTTAAAAGTATAGTGTGTTTTTCTTTGTTCGGGAAAAAGTTAACCTGGTAATTTTTGATTTCAAGCTCTTTAATTGTCTTTCACAATTATAAAATCAACTTAAAAACAAATGCTTTCTACTATTTCGTGTCGCTGATTTATACTAACTGAAGTTTTGTAGCATATGACAAATTGCAAAACATTAGTCAGTTAGTCGCATTACCTAATTTAGTGACCGATAGTTCGTTCTTATTATTAAGATATTTTTTTAATACTTCATTTACAACATTAATAAAAATATTCACAATTTTTTTCTGCTTAAAATATTTTATATACAAAAGATATATTTACAGGGGACCTTTCTGTATTATTTTTTTTGAAAAGGGAGTAATGATTCAATAAATATGGAAACCTATGATATAGTTGATAGCCATTTCGGCTTGAATCCCTTGTTAGAATAAATATACCATAAACTGTAAATAGTTCGTAGAGCAACATTTTCAAATACGGTTAAAACCCTTGCTTTTTGTTGCATTAAACTCTTCTTCAGGTTTATAGAATATTTAAATTATTAATATAATAGTTAAACAAAACTCAAATAAAATGAATTATTCATTTTTGTTGACGTTTTGTTTGTATATCTCCATCTTTTATAATTCAAGAGTCAGTCGTATTTAACCACGCAAATAAATTTATACACGAATAGTTTTGAATAAGTAGTAGGTATATGTTTGCGCCAAGCGAAAGAAAAACTGATTTTACGCTATGTTAACATGATTTCATTGTCCAGGAACTGAAAACTTTACTACCATGTAGTCACTAATCAAACGCCATTCCGATCGGACGCATTGAAAATATGCTCATTGATTAAAAAAATAAAATTATATTACCCTGTTCAATTTAATTTCTTACCAAGCCAACAATATTTTAATACGAAAACATCAAAGAGTTGTATCGTGTTTTAAATTGTTAATTTTTTATTAGGCATTAATTTTAAAATAATGTTTACATATATATTTGAATAGTGTTTAAACAGTTATGTCAGTGACAACATCAGTTGGTGAATTGGAACATGTGATTATAAATATATTATATGGCTATATTTTCAATAATTATCTTAGTTATTCCTCCTATAAAACAATACCTCGCATTCTAAAACTTTGGTTAGAATGATTTTTTGAATCTTCAGCTTCACAAGTACGATCAAGCAAAATTTCTCATCACAAAAATAAATATGACCACTGGTTTTCCAACATCAATTAATACAATTTCTTTATTTTATTGTGTCTTTTATAGATGCATATCTCTTACTCGAGTAGATAGTATGTGATTATTGTATTAAAATGATGTTTGGTTGATGATGGACAGTTGTTTTAATGATTAAGTACGAAAAAATAATTAATTTATGCAGTCATTGTTATTAAAGAGTTGTTTCGTCTACTATAAAATGTGTGGTGTATAAAACTGAGATTCTTTAATGTGTATTTATATATTAAAATTCTAATCTTATGTAAAACGTGTTGTGGTTTCGTTAAATAAACCATTTTCTTAATTTACACTCAAATTTAAAAATATATATATAAGGGTGAGTGTCGGTCTACAGCGACACCTACAAATAAGACAAATTATTAAGTGACGTATTCTTTATTATTATAACTCAATAAAATAAATATTTAAAAAATAGCAGGGAGCCAGTGCTATGCTAAAGAAGTGACCACGTAGTTTTTTGAAAAAAAATCCATCCGATCAAAAACGGACTTTTTTTATTTTTTTAAACGTTAACAAAATCAAAAATTAAGAGATTTTTTTTCTGCTTTTATTGGACATTCATAGATAAAAAAAATGTTGAAATGGTAACTGTCAAATAAAGAATTGCTTTATAAATATGTTCATACAAATGTATTTTATTTTTTCAACTTTTAATAAAATTTTAAAAGAATATTAGTGCGTTTTGGTTGATACGATTTTTTATTGAAAAAAATAGGTCACTTTTAGGGTGTTCACTGTCAATACTTGGTGGAAAGGCATTATTTTAATAAAAACACAATAATCCTTTGTACTTCATTCCACTTTATTTAATATGTCAGGACCGGTTTCGCTCACTGCGAGCATTGTCAGACCATATTAAATAAAGTGGAATGAAGTACAAAGGATTATTGTGTTTTTATTAAAAAAATAGGTCATTACTTGAATGTTCATTTTTTACAGATAAACTGTGTTGAAACATAATAATAAGGAACGCTTAACTCAACTGGGATGTTTTGGAAATCCTATTAAGCTAGATTCTATCAATTACACGATTTTTTTTGTAAATAATTGACTTAATAATTTGTCTCAACTACAGGTGTTGCTGTAGACCACTACACTAAACCTTAAATACGTTTGATACATTGTTTTTTTCATTAAATCTTAATTAATTTAACATTTAAATAACTGTTAGAAAAAAATGAAATCTCTACGCTATTCATTTGCAGTATTTTCCATTAAAATTCGGCAAACCTTTAAAACAGTTTTTTATTTATGATACATTCAACTTTAGAATAGAATAATTTGTAAAGAATGGCTGTGAATGGAAATCAATATAATGAATGTTCTGAACAATAATTAATCACATTTAATCTAAATTATGAAAGTCATGATGAAGTATACAATTATTTTACGCATTGAATAATAAACGTTATTTTACGTTTATTGGATGTATCCTGCAGTAAATCATTCTGATAACATTTTTAATATAATTAGAGAGCTGCAGTTGTAATTACTCCCATTTATATTTCATCAATTTATATTTTTATCATATCATGTAGAAATTAACCTTTTCCATTTTATTATCAACCATGATTTCAAGTACACACACGCGTTATTAAAAGAGATCCACGTCAACTGCAAAACAATAAATAATATTGATTACAAAATTTCAATACCACTGTAAAGGATTGATTTGTGTTATTCGACATCATCACGAAAGCTCAATCACAAATTATTCCAAATCAAAAGCTTTATATAATCAATTTCAATAGGCTCGCCAATAAGCTCAGCGGCATAATATTTTTAATTTATTTATAGATCGAGGAGCGTAAGTTTCAGACTAAGTATTTTTAATTTCACATTAAAATTATTTAGTAACAATTATTTTAATTTTAGATTAATTATTTGCAATTACTTCTTAACTACATTTTAAATAGTATTTTGATGAAGAAAATACCGCAAATTTTACTTTACTATTTTTATGAGATACTGTTTCGTGCAAATGATTTACAAATCCACGCTGTCGAGTATTCAATGTAGATTGTCCAATTTAGCATTTGAGATATATATTACTTATAATAATATAAAAAAGACTATAGATATACTTAAAATAAATATATATATATATCAATGAAAAATATGTGTTCCTTTCTTTTCGAGTGTACCCAGTGCCGGCGCGAGGTTATTTGGCACCCTAGGCATCAATTATTGGCGTTCCCCATTTTTAACGAATCGTCCTATTTTTTTCGAAATAATGAAAAAAATATCTCGGGATCACAGATTTCTTTTTATATACCCATGTCCGCTCGCAATGTGAAGCATATGGCCTCTTAATGGAGGTATCTAAACATACTTTTTCTCATACTCAGCCGCTCAGCCTCTCTTTTTCGAATTATATAGAATATGATACATAATAACAAAGAACAAATACAAACTTCAAAATAAAATTAGCTTTATTATTAGATTACATAAAAAATAATTTAATTCTCCATTTATGCTCCCCCTTACGGCTTGCGCCTTAGGCGGTTGCCTATTTCGCCTGCATGGTGGCGCCGGCCCTGAGTGTACCTTGAACGATTCTATAGGAATATGGCGTATTTGCAATTTGATGTTTTTTTGGAATGCAGTTATATTTATTCATTGCATTTATTCTCTCAAAGCCAGAAACCAATCAAGAATTTTTTTAAAGAAAATGTTTTACGATGTGCTTTTAAAAACAATCTATCTGTATATCCAATTACTATGTCAAGTTAGCTGTATTATCTAAATATAATCCAAGACCGTTTTTCTCATGAATATAATGATCAATTTTATGGTAAATAGTTAAAACAATTCGACATTGTGCGGCGACCGTGGTATAATATGTATAATGATTGTTTTGTTTGTAATTATCAAGGATAACAAATTTAAGAAGACAGCTAGCAAAGCTGGTGGACTTGGAGAAATCGATGAAGTACCAGATGCTTTGAAGGTTAAGCCACTGTTGAAACCGCCAGATCAAGAAGTCCTCACTGAGTCGGTAAGTCAAATAGCTTGAGAAGAAATACAGTGCTAAGTAACTACTTTGTTTAATTATGTCGCTTTTAACGCATCCAATATTTTATAGGAGTTGAAGGAAGAAATATGTCGCGTTTTGACTACCATCGACCCAATGAATATGGCTGACGAAGTGATTTATAGTTTTTTCTGTGGAGAATTCGTACCAAAGCCTGCGGATTCGTCTGGAAGAAGTTACGTCCTGTATAGCCTTCCTGGCACTGCGATCAGAAAAGATTCTGAAGAAGCGAGGGCGCAAATTGCTGCGGGATACGGTACAGAAAAAAAACGATTTCTATTAATTGTATTATTGCCGTTCTGAAAAAAATCAGAGACAAAAGAGGAGAATTGTTGAATTACAAATTATCACTGATATAATAAGTGTATTCATGTTTCATACAGGCTGTGTGAATCTGGACGAGTCAGGACCAAAAAAGACTAAAGCTAAGAAAAGTTCCGAAGAAGAGGAGGAAGAGGAAGAAGAAGAAGGAGCCGGTGATGAGGAACAGGCCGCTGAAGGTCATAAACAATTTTAATTGAACTTTACATTTTGTATTTCTTTCTTCCTTGCCAAGTATAAAAGCTAACAATGAATGGTAATTCTTTCCAGAAGAAGCCGATGACGAAGACGATCAAGACGACAAAGAGGCTTCGGGAGAAGAAGTGAATGTAGGAGGCGGATCTAGTGAAGAAACGGAGGACATAGGGGGTGGCCACGAAGCGGAAGATCCGGTTATCATTATGCCAAAAGAACGAAAATTGGCTAACCAGTTTAATTTTTGCGAGAGAGCTGCTTTAACAGCAAGTTTTACAAGTCGAGTGAGTATGATATTTGATTACTGCTTTATATTATATGTAATACACCTGTCCCCTCTATAGCCTGATTTTTCGAGCGAACCCGTGCTATAAGAAACTCTATACATGATTTAAATTCGGTCTTTTTTTGTGGACATTGTGAACTGCATTGAATTGTTTTTCGTACATAATTTCAAATATTTCTTAGCCACGATTTTGACAAAAAGTTATTCAATTATTAAAAATTATACCAACATTATTTTATCCACATCTTTCATTTTTAAATTGTCCGATCACATTTTAAAAATATATAGTATAATGTGGATATTGAAAAAATGGAAGTGTGTTATACGACGAACCGTACAGTGAGATACCGTGCTGTTTGAAACTGCTTTATAGGGGTTGTGTGCTTTATGGGAACTGTACTTATTGGTGATTTTCAATTACCTGTAAGAAATTTAATAGCATCATCACGAATTTTCGTTTCATTTTGCTTGCAGATCGGGCGTGAAGGGTACCACTTTTTAATATTTTAGACCATTTTCTGTTTTATTTTAAAATACCTAGAGCTTAATCATTTTGAATATTTAGTCACTACATACTCAGTTATCTATTTATAACTAAGGTACTTTAGTTACAAAAATAATATCATATATTCTCAACCTCGATTTACATTTTATTCGGCGAAATTTACAACCAAACATTTTGTAACGTCAAGTAAATATTTATTTTGTTTACTTTAGAAATGATTGATTTGCGCTAATAAAATTAGCTACGCTCCTAAAAACCGATAAAAATGAGGGTTTTATAAACTGCGTTTTTTCATTTTTTCATCATTTTGCCATTAAAATATTTTTTTCGTGCCTGCTATTCAATATTATAAAATACCAGTGACAGATCGCGTGAGTCTCGGATTTTTTTATGCATAATAAAATTTATTTGATTGTTTCAATCTCCGTAGACAATATAGTTTCCAGTCTATTTTGGAATTAATTGCTATTTTACTGTTTATATAAATATACGTTTTGATGGTTTTATTTTATTATGGATATAAAAAATTCAAACTGATTTCATATTAGTTTGTAAGAATTTATTATTGGACCGCACCCGTTCTTAATGATAAACATGTGGACATTGCGTCTTCCATCAAGGGTTCCACAGCAGCGAATAATTGCATTGCTTTTTCCCAATTCATGTCAGGATCCTTAAGTCATATATAACACAGTTCCGAGCTTATCATCACCTCGATGGTCTTCATAATACGCTAGAACTTCACCAATCGGAAGAAAAGACATTAAATGTTTTCTGAGAACTGGTGTATTCCCTAGTTTCCGAATTCCTCCCAAAATCAATATCAAACAGAGTAGCTTGTTTACACACCAATGTTTTTTACCATTTAGCGCGGTGGAACGGCGTTCAGGCACCTTTTTTCTCGGCATTTTAAATGTTTCAAATCAATATTCACAAAATTTTATATTTATTTTGGCTTAAAAACTTTTGATTTTTTTATGTCACTTTTACTAACACGAAAGGAAATATTTTTTCTCATGAACGCGTACATTTCACAAAACAGTTTCTGTTCGCGGTCTGTGACGCATTTTAAATTAAAAATTCAATTAGCTATGAATTTCTAACAAAAGCAGAAAAAAATAATGTTAATATCAATGTATTTTACTTTGTTAAATTTTAATAAAAAGAGTGCGTTTCGGTTGAGATGCGATTTTTTATTTTAAAAAAATGGTCACTGCTTAAGCTCGGCACTGGCTCCGTGTTCATTTTTTACAGATAAATTTTATTAGAATATAATAATAATGAAAGCTTAACTCAACTGGGATGTTTTAAAAATCTTTTTAAGATAGATTTCATCAATTACAATATGTTTGTAAACAAGCCATTAAATATTTTTTCTTAATTATAGATGTCGCTGTAGACCGCTATACTCACCCTTAATATGTCATCTTTTTCAGTCTGTTGAAACCCAAACTGTGCCTCCACCAAGAGCAACATTCTCTGCGACTGCTCTTCAGTCAATTATTTATGATTATTATATTGAAGACAACGAACAGCGCGAAAGAGAGAAGGAAGGTGATAAAAAAAGGGTTTGTGCATTATTATCATCTTTAAAAATAAAAAGTTTCTTACCTTTTAAATATAAAATTAAAATCGATAACTTAGCTATTCCAATGATTGTGTTACAAACTGTGACAAAGTGTTTTGTGTATTTGAGATGCATCTACAGCATAGGTTCCCAACCTTTTTCGGGTGACGACCCCTTTTTATAAAAGTCATGTGACTAGGCGACTCCCCCCCCCCCCCCCCGCCGAGGAATTTGAAATCCTCGATTTGCTAAAAAAATCTCACCAAATTGTCTCCAAAACTTCTTTTGTTGTTCAAATCCAAAATCGAAAAAAGTTGGCGACCCCCAGGTTGGGAACCTGTGATCTACAGACTAAGTTATTAAATTCAATTGAACATAGAAATATCAATTTTCAAATACAAACTCCATTTTGCTGCGATTAAAAATTTAAATATGTTTTTCAAAATTTAAATACATTTGAATATTGAAAAATTTTATTCGGTACTTAATTGAAATTCAAATTTCCTTTGCGTTAATTAAGAATATTTAAAAAACGTCTATTGTTGGACAGTTGAATTAAAAATATTTATAAACTTACCTTACGAAATAATAATATATCACTAAATTTATTTTACGAATCCTTTGGCTAAGAAAATAACATTGTGAAAAAATTATTTTCAATCCTGAATTATTAAAATTTCTTTGAAATAATAAATTAACAGTTGAAGAAGCAAATTCCCCAGCTGAAAGAAAAAACAGACAAAGAATTACACGAGGAGAAAGTCCAGAATAGATGTCGAGAAGGGTGGAATATTTTAGAACGGCTGGTCAACCAAAACATTTATGATGATATCGGTAAGCAACTTTATGTGCTGTATGAAAAGGTTCAGATTTCTTGGCGGTGACATCTATAATAAAAATCATTAAATGATTGTTGATAAACATTAATATCTTATTTAATAGTTAAAATTATAGCAATGATTTAAAAATCGTCTTATACTATTATTTGAACCGTTTATTCTATAGATTGGATACGGCACCAATGACTTTCTTATAGAGGACATCTCGATAAATTATCATATTTGATATCACCGTCTCAAATCTGAACTATTCCACACACCCTTATAAAAACTTTGATTTTTTTTACATATAATAGAACTTTTTATTTATATCTATAGTAAATGTTACAGTATTTACCGGATGTGTGGTTGAGTTACAACCTCGTTGGCTTAGAACATGGAGGTCACGGGTTCGAATCCCAGTATGGGCAGTTTTTATATATTGACTTATAGATTTCTGTTTGAAGACACGAATGTCTTAAATTTCCCCTCCCACACATCCTATGCTAAAAATGGGACATAGCGAG
The DNA here is from genome assembly GCA_030503985.1 of Himalopsyche tibetana. Classification (NCBI taxonomy): domain Eukaryota; kingdom Metazoa; phylum Arthropoda; class Insecta; order Trichoptera; family Rhyacophilidae; genus Himalopsyche; species Himalopsyche tibetana. The sequence continues at coordinate 6,472,418 of JAPJYX010000015.1, forward strand.
AGCGGTTGGTTAGCTAGCCACTAGTCATGTCCTAGACTTATTGTTGTATTACTTCTTTTTTTGAAAAAAAGGGAGTTTGAGCAAATGAGTATCAAGCAGTTCTCGTAAAAACTCCATTAGCTATCTATATACTCCACATTGGGAGCAGACATGTCAAAATAATTGTACACGTAAAAAAGACTCTGTTAATTTAAATTTGAATTGAATATCATTATTAAAATAGTGTTATGTGAAGAGTCTTAATTAATTCATTATAAAAAAAATATAATATTGTGTGAAATATCATAAATAGTATTTTAGATTGGTGACTGTTGCTATCTATATGAAATATCTTTCGTCTTGATTCAACACTATGAAAAATAATCTGAGCATTTATTCTATATTCATCTAAAGACTAAATATTGGCACTTCAAGTTATGAGTCTAAGTTAATGTCTCGTTAACGCTATCTACGAAATACTTTCTTTTAGCCCAAGACTACCGATACTGGGAAGACCCATCTGATGAGTTTCGTGAAGGTGACGGATCCCTTCTCCCTCTGTGGAAATTTTCCTATGAAAAGATGCGAACAAGCGCTGTGACGTCAGTCATGTGGAATCCACACTATTATGACTTATTTGCGGTCGCTTACGGATCATGTAAGTGGATTAACCATATTGTTCACACATTTTCAGCTTTTTGTAACTATGCTTGCTTGCATATTATGTACTCTGAATGAAGCATTCAACAGAATATGTTTAATATAATATTGCTAAATTGATAAATTTATCGCGTTAATATTAGGTACTTCAATTACCATGTTGGATGAAAAGTGCCATAAGATACATTTGTTTTTGCAACCCGCTAAAAACAAAATATTATACAAAATAATGCTATAAAATGAAAATAGACCATGCTCTAGAGCAGGGTTTCCCAAACTATGTTCCGCAACTTAACACTGGTGTTCCACGGAACCTGAATTGGTGTTCCGCAAACATCCACATAGCTTAAAAACCAGTATTTTCAATATTTTCCAAAAACCAGCAATTATGAATCCTTTGTTCGGAATCCATTTTCGGTGACAATAAATCCAGCATGCTTAATTTAGTGCAAGTTATTATGAAAATCTGATTGATTTTATCAGTGATTCTAATATGAATGTCATTAAATTATTTCTTGGCGAGTTGGCCAGGAGAATCCCTCAATGTGTCAAAATAAGTAATTATTGTCTTGCTTCCGTTTTATACAACCTATTTAGGTGAAGCAGAATTTCTTTTTTAATGTTACAACAAAGTCAAAGTGCAGGAACAGACTCGAAGCCACACCATTTCAAAATAATAGCTGTTTTATTGTCATTTTTGTATTTATACTATAATAAACAACCCAAGTGTTCCGTTAAAAATTTTGGATTTGCGAAGTGTTCCATTGCAGAAAAAGTTTAGGAAGCACTGCTCTAGAGGTGTTAAAAAGCATCATCATAGGTGAGTTAATTCATAAGCACAATTTTAAATACAATCTAATCGTTTTGTAAATAAATTTTTAAAACTTAGGTAAGATTATTATCTGTTTCTAGTGGATTTTATGAGTAACCAGAAAGAAGGATGTCTTTGCTTATTTACATCGAAGAATCCATCCTATCCTGAATATGCAGTGATGACCAGCTCACCTGTCATTACTCTGGACATACATAAGAAATATCCCTATCTTGTTGTCGTTGGTAAGTATATATCTACCATTATAACTTGGCCAACAGCAGATGTCGGAACTAAAATACTCAATCAAGGGCATGTAGTTGTCAAACGTAATCTCACGAGTCAGTGTCATGAAAGTTGTTTTTATTGGTAATATAAAATGTGGTTTGGGTAATTTTAAAAGTCTGACAGTTCTGTAAAGACAGTAAGATTCAAAAAAGAATTGCTAGTTCCACTCAATAACGTTGCAAATCATAACAATAAATTACTTGAACAACATTACTCCTGTGATGCCAGCACCATCTCTAAGCAGACAATCTGACTTTTCATTACAGTAATTTGATCAACTTAGTAATAATTTATTAGCTCATTGAAAATAATAACATAAATCTACATAATTATCCGTCAATTTGCAATGTTCTTGATTTGCAAGGTATCAGTTTGACACAGTTAATAATTGTGGTCAAGTTTGGGTTTACACAGTGTCTGCACAGTTTAGATAAATGTTTTATAAATTTATCAATAATTACGCCGCTAGCACACAGACGGGGAAACGGAACAAAAGCGAACCGTACTATTATACGGTTGTGTGTCGCACCGGTCCGCTTCCGTCCCGCTTTCGCACCAGTGCGCTAACGGCTTTTGACTGTAATGAAAATTTGGCACTTTACTTACAGGTCTTTATGATGGAAACGTTTGTGTTTACAACACACAGCTTGTCTTGGAGAAAAGTTATCAATACAAAAGTGATTCAGTTGCATCGAAACATAGTACTTTGGTTTGGGAGGTATAGTTCAACGAGGGGCGTGGTTGAAAACCTGGATAACTCACCACATGTGATATTTTGAGATATCCACTTTATCGACCAAAGATTATCTTGAACCATATTAAGTACACCATTTGAGTAAATACATGTACCCTTGTGTGGCATTAAAACATAAAAATAAATACCAAATTTATCACTTGACTGTTGAGCATTGTAAAGATTCAATCAATATTGAAGAAATTCAGTGAATTTTAGCGAAAAAAAAAGAGATTCAATTTCAAAACACAAGCTTTTAAAAAAATTTCTGCCCTAGATGAAAACATTGTCCTATTGGAAAATTGCTCTAATTAAGTAAGAAGTGCCTAACTTAGTTTTCGTGTTAATGTACAGTTTGACATTATTTTGGAAATAATGATGATTATTTCCAAAATACATTTTTGTGGTTTATCCAGTTTTTCTATCACACCCCTCAATTCTGGTGTATATGTATTTTTAGCTACAAATAAAGTGTTTATAATAATTACTCAACTGATTGATTACTAATTGACACTTAACTAGCCCACCTATCCAATTCTAAAAATCGGGCGTAGGGAGAGCGACTAGTTGACCATTAGTTCTGTCCTAGCCCTTTTTTGATCCATTCACTTTACAAAAAAGAGATAATGAGCAATTCTCATAGGAAATTTTCCATTCACATAAACTCCATTAAGAGTCGGTATGACATACTCGGTTTATATAGAGCCGCCTGTGTGGTCGAGTGGTCAACGATGTTGGCTTCGGTTACGGAGGTCACAAGCTCGAATCCCAGTACGGACAGTTTTATAAATTTATTTTTCAATTGATTTATGGACTTCTGTCTTGAACTCCCACCACCCCTTCCCCCATCCTATGAACAGGGCGCATCGAAAGCGATTAGCTAACCACTAGTCCTGTCCTAGTCATATCCTTCTATCCCTACTCTCTTTGGAAAAAGAGAGGTTGAGCAACTGAGTAACAAGCAGTTCTCATAGAAACATCCCTGCTAAGATAAACTGCATTAGGAGTCCATATACTCCACATGTCAAATAATAAATACTTCAAATAAAAGAATGAAGATATTTAACCTATATATATATATATATATATATATATATGTACATTATGAACTTTTCTGTGTTGGGATTACCCTATTTAATCTTAGATTAGTAATTATGATAAGTCTTTTTTGAAATTTCCTTATAAAACAATCTTTTGATGTAGGTTCGCTGGGGTCCAGATCTTGCTGATGGAGAGTGCAGCTTTTGCTCTGTATCTGGAGACGGAAGAGTGACGATGTGGGCTGTTCTCCCAAGTGAACTTTTAGCTGCTCCTGCAATCACACTTGAGTTGCCTCGTCCTCCATGCCCAGGTCCTACCGGAACCCTTATTCCGATCAAAGGTGATGATTTTTTTACGGAAGAATTGGTATAGAAACTTGAGCAAAAAGCATATAATCCAAGATTATTTTTTCAACCATGTTTGCTTTTTAATTGTCAAGTATCTCCAAGAAATTTTTTCGTTAAAAACTGGTCGTTGTTTCATTGTTACTCTTTTTTTGACAAGAGTAAGGATAGATGAATGGACTAAGATAAGACAAGTAGTTAGAAAATTGTTCTCACTACACACTGTTCTTAGAATTGGATGGGTGGGAGGGATCTTTAGGCATGCCTATCGAATACAAATCCATGTTGCTTAAAGGCTGCAAATCTATTTTAAGTACACCTCTATTGTATCTTTTCAATTTAAGTTTAAGTACCTTCACTTTTCCTAAATGCTGGAGCTTGACTCGCATAAGACCAGTCCACAAAAAAGGCTCTCTCTCTGAAATCACAAATTTTCGTCCAGTAGCAATTTTATCAGCACCGGCTAAACTTTTTGAATCTATTATACATAGGTATATTTATATGCATGTTGATTGTCAATTAACTGATTCTCAACATGGTTTTAGATCAGCACGTTCAACTACAACCAATCTAATTGTGTATACTGATTATATTTCGCAATCTTTGGATTCTAACTGTCAGGTTGATGCTATTTATACGGATATTTCTAAAGCATTTGACCGTGTTGACCATGATATTCTCTTGGATAAATTGAGTGCTGTAGGATGCTCAAACAGGATGATTAGTTTTTTTGTTTCCTATTTGTCAGATCGACGCCAATATGTTGATTACGCTGGGTGCATATCAAACGTCTTTCCAACATATTCCGGGGTTCCTCAAGGATCTAATCTTGGCCCAATTTTATTTCTTATTTTTATTAACGATATTATAGAATGTATACGTGGAATAAAGTATCTGCTCTTTGCTGATGATTTAAAACTGTTTTTACGTATCAGTAATGAGTCTGACTGTACTATTCTGCAACAAAATATGAATAATATTTTAAATTGGTCTATAAAAAACAAACTCGACTTCAACATTTCAAAATGTTTTTGTATTTCCTTCTCTCGCTCAAGATTACCCATCACATATAACTATGTGATATCTAATGATGCTTTAAAGCGTTTGTCTGAAGTTGTTGATCTTGGTATAAGATTTGACTCCTCTTTCACCTTTCATTCACATATAACTTCTATTGCACTGCGTGCAAGCAAACTTCTTGGGTTTATTGTTAGACAAAGCAAACCATTTGAAAACCCAACTGTGTTTCGGACGCTTTATGTTTCTTTGGTCTTAAGTAAGCTTGAATATGGATCCATCATTTGGAGCCCATATGAAAGTTCATACAAGCTGAAATTGGAGAGAATCCATAAGAAATTTCTAAGATATTATTATTTCAAAAAATTTAAATTCTTCCCCTTTGATAATTCCTTAAAGGAATACTACCCCACCAAATTTCTTTTAGGAATGTTATCATTTCACTCACTTGAAGCTCGAAGATCGTTTTCAAGCTTAAAGCATTTTTCTCTTCTTCTTCGGGGCCGAGTTAATAATCCTGAAATTCTCATGACTATTAATTTACATGCTCCCAATTTATTCTTACGTGGGCGAAACAATGAGCAAAAACTTTTATTTCTAAAAACTTATACCTCGCTTAGGAGGTATGAGTCACCAGTTCCAAGGGCCGTTCGACTAATCAACGCATTGCCTAGAGAAGTGGACATTTTTGGTGATGGTATTTGTGAACTGTTTGATAAATTTTTCTTTTGTATTTCTTGATTTTTTATGTTGAATTTGATGTACTGTGTATTTTTATTTTATATTTTGTCTTATTACATTTTTCAAGTGCATGGCGAATTGGCGTCAGCTGTTATGTCATGTACTGTAATTTTGATTTTTAACAATAAATAAAATAAATAAATGTTGATTGTAAAATCAATTTATGAAATTGTCTGTACTTGGATTCAAATCTGTGAATACTTAAACCGAAGACAACAATATTGACCACTTAGTTGGAGGTGTAGCACTCCATTAACAGCATAAGCCTTCCGCTATATTAATATATGTTTTACTTTGTCTTAAGCTGTCATCCTTTTTATCTTGTTTGGCATTTTAGGTTGTGGTACATGCATCACCTTCCATCCTGATAAGGAGGAGGTGTATCTGGTTGGGACGGAAGAAGGCTTAATTCATAAATGCAGCAAGGCTTACTCAAGAAATTACCTTAATACTATAAAGGCCCATCACATGCCAGTATACCGAATAGACTATAACAAATATGATAGTAATGTATTTGCATCTTGTGGCGGGGATTGGAGAGTCATCATTTGGGAAGATGGCAGAAGGTATTTCACATAGGTTTAAATTTACCTTTCACCAAACAGACAGATGATATGCAGTTATACTTCACCTAATGCCCAAATTATACAAAGAGAAAGTCCCAAACTTTTTACAAATTTGTTAATCATGCTTTTTTTTATAATCCGGAAAAGGGTTTTTAATTGTGAACATGTTTACCAGTAACATAGCTAAAATTACATTAAAACATACTTGCAGCAATCACTTGATTGGAATTAGGGTATTACAAACAGTTTGCTAGAATTTTAATAACATCTCAAAAAATATTTCTTTAAGAGCTGTTAAATAGTTGAATAGTTATAACTTATTGTACAGTGTACTTGATGGGCTGTAGATGTCGAAAATGTACAAAGTTTAACAATTGAAATATGATATTGAAATTCTATCAAGAGAAGTTGGTAAAATTTATGAAACAAATTTATAATTTTTAGTGAGCCCCTTTTCATGTTTGACCTTGGATCAAGCGTTGGAGATGTAAAATGGGCTCCATATTCCAGTACAGTATTTGCAGCCGCAACTTCTGATGGAAAGGTAAATTTCTAACTATTACATCTTATACAGCTTCAACGAAATTACATAGACACTATTATACATGGAGGAATTGATCAGTAATTATTTTCTCATTTAATTGTATCACCATTGGGTCCATGACATTCATTTAATTGTGACATTTCCATGCCTGACCTCAGACGCTCGAAACCCAGTACGAGCAGAATTTTTTCAATCGATTTATCAATTTCTGTTTGAAGGCATGGATGGTTGTGATGTGTAAAAATTCCCCCCTACCTTTCCAATCCTAAAATAGTAAAATTTGTAAATTGTATTAAGCTAAAACTATTCATGTTTTCGCGTTTCATACATTTTCTTCTGAAATTGGAATATTTCTCATGTTTTTATATCTTAATAATTATTATCAAATACACTTCTAACTTAATGTTCTAATATTTAGCTTTATTGATAAACTCTGTATATATGTAAAAGCTGTATATATGAAGGGTCCAGGAAGAAACTAAGATCCTTATAATTGTGATAATGTGTAAATCAGAAGACGTAATTTAAGATTGCAACACTTACATTCACCTTTTTACATCATATTATCATACTATTCTATATGCCAATTATGAGAATTATTTTATAAATAAAAATATTTATTACATGTTTTCAGTTTTGGTAACTTATTTGTGTTTTTAGGTGTTTGTTTTCGATTTGAATGTGAATAAATACAAACCTATCTGCATACAAAACGTGGTTTCAAAGAAAAACAAAAAACTTACAAGAATAGACTTCAACTACAAATTGCCCATCATCATCTGCGGAGATTCAAAGTAATTAAAAGTCTTATTATAATTAGTGATTCTTATACATTATATAACAGCTGCATGCATAGTTTCATCAACAATAGATAATATTATGGAAAACGGTTTATTCAAACAAGAAAACTCCGCAAAAAATTATTCCTGTTCATATTTAACATATTCATGTGTGCTACAGAATCAGCAAACCATAACATACATGTACTAAGCATGTATTGTAAATATTTACCTTTATCGTTTTATCACGAAATGTTAAGAAAAAGGCGTGTGTAATATGTGAGGACATGTTTATGTTTGCTCTTTACTTGCTCGTACACAAGTGAAGCGGGATAGAGATATAGAAACATCCAACGCACGCCAGCCTGATTTACGCATAGTTTCTGTGCACTCTTTTAATCCAACGAACTTTACATTTAAAGTTCTTTTGATTATGTGCGAACTTCTGCAAGTGCAGTGCCGATATCTGTTTTCCTTTTTAGGGGCACAGTACATCTGCTAAAGCTTTCCCCGAATCTTCGTGTAATGTGCAAGCCTCCAAAAAAGCAGCAAGGAATAGACCAACGAACCTTGCAGGAGATGAAGCTTGCGAAACTACTAAGTCTTGTGAGAGATCCGCCAACTGCGCCTGAGGTTATCGATGAAAAAGTTGAGGAGGACTAATTATTATTGACATATTATTACTGTTTTGTAAGACTACAATATACAAGCAATAAAATAAGTTTGCCAACTTGTCTATTACTTTGAGATTAATTTACTCCAGTCCCCAGTCTGCAGTCTCCATAAAAATACTCCAGTCCTCTGAGCCGTAGCTAAGGGCTGGTGGAAAGAGTGACCACCCTGGGCGCCGAGGCGCTGGAGTAGCATTGGGGGTACCGAACTTATGCCAGGATTTTTAAAAAAAATACTAAATAAAAATGTTACGCAAAATCTAGTTCTTGCCCTAGGCACCAAAGGTCCTCACTATATCAGTCACAGTAAAATATTATGTAATTTCATACAATATTTCATAATAATTAAAAAACAACCTTTTGATTACACTTCAAGATTTCTCATTTCAGAACATAAAAATTAACCATATGCGATTATGTCACCAAATTATTTTATATCTATTGCATTATTTATTTTTAAATTTATAGCCCGTAGCCGAATGGTCAACATAGTGTTCACGGATTGCAGTACACACGGGCTTGAATTCCTGTACAAAATTATCATAAATTAATGTGTCCAACAGATTTATAGATTTGCTTTCAAAACGTAGCTATACTTTACCTTACATTTTAACAAGGGTTGCACGACCCCTTGTAGCCTGTTTATTTTGAGGTCCTCGAATGTTTCATATTAAAATTAAAGTATTGCACATATTTTTTAGTAATCAAGTAAATTTTTGAATTTGATAAATGTAAGCAAGCGCATTCATTGATAAAACAGAATAAATGCTTCATGGATTTTTTTTAAATTCATGTTTGTTTCCAGTTTGGAGTATATGACCTCCTAACTGAAGTATTTCAACAGAAGTATTTTTTTACATGGTCTGCATGTTACTCAGTTGCTCAACCTCTTTTTTTATAAAAGTACCTATCTTTCATTAATTCACTTTTTTACAAGGCTCTTTTACGTGGAATGTATCCCCCTGTGTAAAAATAGGATTGAGTGTACATTAAATTTGATTTTTTTTTGTGGCTCAAAACCATCATAATTTGTTGTTATGGGGAGTAAAAAGCTAAAAGAAAAAAGATGTGCATGCCTGCTTTAAGCAGACTTCAATGCTGCCTTCTAGAAAATATATATACAGTGGAACCTCTCATAACGAGTTTAAATCTGTCCAGAATCTTACTCATTATGTGAAACACTCGTTAAACGAAACAATTTTTCCTATATAAAACAATGTAAAATAAAATAATGCGTTCCATGCCGGAAAAAAATCAATTTTTATATTTTTAACTTGTATTAACGTAAAATTACATACTTACAAATTGTTAAGGAGCGTAACAACCTGGAATGCGATTTCGATTTGCAAAAACCGATAAAAGCTCATCAATATTGTTGTTATCCACCTCCAGTCCCATGGTATTAGCCAAAGATGCAATCTCGTTGACTGTAGACTTCACAGGTAATGTTTCAAGCCCCTCAATATCACATTCGACAACGCTCCTTGGCATAAATTCTTCCAAGTTGAAGTGAGGGTTCTCTTGGTAACCACTTCCCACGCCTTGTCAATCATCTTGAGTCAAGCAACGATGTGAAAGTGATCTTTTCAAAACTCTGCGTCACGCGCTATGCTAAAAGTCGCTCGATAAGGGAGCATTTTTTTCACAATCTGTTTTGCTCGTTATGCGAATTACTCGTTCCACTGTATATGTAATATAAAAATTTACATGCATATCAGTTTGCTTATTAGCAAGATTATTTCTACAGGTATCAAAGATAATAGAAGGGAATGATCAAAGACATTATAATTTTATTTTTAATATTGATCATCAATGTACATAACTACAATTATAGGTTGGCACTACGTACATTAAACTTGAATACTATATTCTTCATTTCAACACAGCATAAATACATCCAATAGACTTCTTTAGAATAGACAAATTTTACATTGTCTCATTTGAAATATATCACAATAATTTATATACAGTGGAACCCCGATTTACCGATTTTAAGTTTCCCTCAGAAAAGCGATGAATAAGAGATTATTTAACAGTTTTTATTTTCCAGGGTTATAAAAAAAAATGAATGCGAGAACGATACATCAGGGTTCTACTGTATTGAGTAATAAATATAACGTTTTCAGGATATCTAACAGTATGCAAAACCTTACATTAGATAATTAACAAAAACATCATTAAAAACGACAAATAGAGGTTACACCCCCATACAGAGATGTGGACAGAAGGGGCAGCTGTCATGGGCTTCACGAGCTTTTATTATCTCAATTGGTGCTGAAATTTCTAATACTAAAAATATCTTTTCTATTTACTTTTATTTTGAAAAAATTTGCATGCCACAGGATTCACGTTTTCTCATAGGCCCTGGCTGTTAACAGCTTAACGACCGTGGACGCGTATTTGAGTCTTTGAAAAACAAAGGTTGCTGGCCGGCGGACACATATATGCGTATAGGCGAAGTATATGGAAGCTAAGAAAATTGAATTTTGTAAAGATATCTCAATTTGCTTACAAATTATATTGAATTTAGTAAAATTATGTTTGCGAATTTTTCGCAAAATTTTATTTCGCCAGGTGAAATTTTATAAAAAAACGTGCGGTCGTTAAGCTGTTAATATAATTATATAAAACACTCGTATTTTTTTTATATTGGGATTTGTATAATGGACTGTATTTACAAGATACTTTAGATATTATTCAATAGATTACCAAATAAAACTAAAACAAAACCATACAACCACATTATGTAAAAAAAACGTCATTGTTGCGCTTTTAAAAACCCCTTTTCTGTAATCTCAAAATATGTTAAAATACAGTACAGATTACAATGTCTGTCTTCGACAAAAATCGACATACTTGTAAAGCAATTTAGAAAACCTAATATCAAAATCGTTTTTTTTTCTTTGCGTGTGCTATGAATTATTTTTAATTTTTAATGCAAAAATTCAATTTCGTGAAAATATGCACAGCGGTTTTTGAAAGCGCAAAAACGAAATCATGGTTTAGGCTTGATTTATTTGAGATTGCAAATTTAAATTATTCCAAAAAAGTAAAGTTAAATTGAAATACAGTAAGCCCCCCTACAGTACTCTACTCTATAGAACAATAGCATTTTTGAGGCTTTATTTTATTAATTATGTAGAACGTTTATTTTGCTAATAATATCTAAATTGCATGTGCATTGTAAGAATATTTGTCAGTAGCTGTAAGACCCTTGATTTTAATCGGCGCGGTGTCGTGTGAAGGTGAATCATCACAAAAACAAAACTTCAAAGAAATACATTCACAATCAATGCACGACACGAGGTTAGGTTAGGTTCACTAAGACACGAGGTTAGGTTAGCTGAGGTTAGGTTAGGTTAGCTGCGCAGAAATTTCAAAGGCTGCGCGGGCCAATCAAATATTGATGGATTAGTTGTCTTGGAGTGCACGCCAAACCAGAAGTGCTTGGGGGCTTTCAAACTGCAGCTTAGAGGGAACGTTGATCACAATAAGTAAGAAAATATTTTTTTTCTTTTGCATGTATTTTTAGAATCTTGCATGGGTTGCTAATCTCTTAGAGTACGGTCCCTATTTTGGTATTATAGGGGGTTCAACTGTGCAGAAAAAATAGAAAGTTGCGCAAAACTTGGAAAGCAAATTCACATGGCTAAATTTACAGTGATTCATAGCCGAATTGGGGATTGTATCAATTTCTTAAAAAAATATCTACCATTAAAACTACAGCCAACATATAGCGTAAAGATTGGGACTACGCTATAGGAATGCTAAGTAGGACAGTATAGGGGACTACGCATCCAAACAAAATTTGAGGTTAGGTTAGGTTCATTTAATTGTATTTTGTAAATTGAATGAAATCAAACATTTTTTCCTGTCATATTTACTTTTTGTTCACAGAATATGTCTAGCGAAGTCAAGGGACAAAAAGCTACAGGCAAATATTTTTTCCATCCACGTATATAAAATATATGTTTATAATATATTTATGAAAATTTTACCTTAAAAAATTATGTTTTGTAAAAAACTACGCTATAGGAGGGATCGTTGTAGGGGGGATGTCCACATTTGCTATAGGAAACTTATCTATAAGGGGGAACACTGTATTTACTATATATTGAATCATCAAGATAGGGCCACAACTGCAAAAATACTTTTCTAGAAGAGTATCACTGTCAATCAACATTATTTTAATAAACGCTACATTACAAGGATATAAAAGCATCTGTTTAAGAACTCTAACATTAATTAACTAGCACATCTATTATCAAAAAAAAACTGCCTTCTTTTGAAAACAAATGTTCTATTAAATTAATACAGTACGTAGTGCATGAAGTATTCAACTAGTCCACCGACATTTCAAGACCTGGATAATATTTCAAGAAAAGGAATATGTTCTTGAAACCTCAATTCACATATTTTCAAAACATGGATGAATTTCTTTTTTTTTAACAATAAAATTAGGCCCAATCGATACACAAAACAGGCCCTCATTTTTCATACTCACGATTAATGTACAATAAATATTTTTGTAAACTTTTGTGCCATATTTTAAGAAAAACAATTGATAATCGATCGAGGACACACACACACTAGGTAGAAACACCTGCATATCTCAGTTTTTTTTTTGCGGGTGTTGCAAAGCAAGCCTGTTTATAGATTGTTTAACTACTTCCCGCCAAGTTCAGTGGCTGTGTGTGTGCAGCCTCTAGGCCTTTCCCGAAATCAATTTATAAGCCGGTAAACAATACTTTGATATATAAATCAGACGCAAGTTTCAGCAAATAGTGGCACATCACAAATAAAAGGCAAATTGCTAAATGAGTAAATAGCGAATCTCGAAGAGAGTTGTGTATGCTATAAAATGGAGAAATCATATTAAGAAAATATTAATAAAAATCCCTGTCCAAATACAGAGCCGAAAAAGAAAACATTGAAAGGTTATTGCCACTCACATTCAACAAAAACAAAATGCAGCTGGCAGTAGCAGCTCAAGTATTTTAGTAAAAACGTTACATCAATGTTATGTAAAAAAAGTTTGATTTTAAGCTAAGTAAATAATATAACCATGGAGTTATAAAGTAAAAATGGTTATGGTGTCTAAGATTTTTTGGATAATTTTTGGATTGTAATAACCAAAAGATATCTAATAAGAGACTTTTATTTACTCGTACTATCAATAATTTTTTAGAAGAATACATTCTGCAAACTTAGAACACCAATCGACGAGCTAGTGAAATCATAAAATATAAGAAGTTTTCATTCATTATTGGAGGATTTAGGTCACTAAGCTGCCGGTCTACAACAATTATCGTAGGTAAAGTACAGTGTGCAACGAATGCTAACTAAGAAAATTAACTATTGTGGTCTCGTTATCACGCCTGACACAAGAATGCTGCGTGTAACGTCTAAATACTAAACGTCGCGTTTCTAGTTATTTTTGTGCATTGCAGTGTCCAAACATCATGACGTTTTGCCGAAAATGGACAAATTGACAAAGAAAAAGGATGAGTTGATTACTCTAATACTTTAAACTTCATATTACAACCATATATTTTTTTTTTACTTATTCAATAAAACAATCAATCCATCTAGTCACAAGTACTGACGCATAACATCTAAGAATGACCATAAAAACTACGCCACCTGCATAGTGATGGCAGCTGCACCTAGCGTCAGGTAATGCTGTAAGCGAATGACGGCGTTAATTGTAGACCAAGGGACTGACTGAAAACACAAGGTTTTACTGATTTTTTCTGGACCTGAGGATGAAAATAAAACAAGCCACACTAACTAGTTAACAGAAAAATATAAATTACCATGTTAAGTTATTATTCTACAAGGAAGCAAGCAGTCAGTTTTATAGGTAAGGGAAAAAATTCAAATTCGTGATAACTGAGAGATTAATTAACACTACGGCAATAAAATTAGAAGGGTACTCATCTATTACAACGTTGACTTAATATTAAATATATTTACAAATAAGAAAATCATAAATTAACTCTCATTAATAAATAAATAATTATTTCTCTAACTTACACATGTAAGAAGGCTTATAACAGGAGCTTAACGAGTATAAATTAAGAGATCATGTAATAAATAATTAAACATTAAAATAATCCTTTCCCTGCCCATCCAGTGTATGTATATATTATATTAATTTTGGAAACTATGACTTCAACGCTGACACTACTTTTTTATATTGTGTGCGACAGTGTAGTTCACGGTTTTTTGATAAGGCAGCGAAAGGGTTAAAATTGAAAAATATCACATTAATAATTATTATCATGCTAACAACATACAGCCTAGGCTCGAAATGGAAAATTTTGGAAAAAATCGAAGGAAACATTTACTTTTTTATGACACGGTTGGTTCTCTACTCGAAATTATCCGATTCGAGCCAAGCATTCAGTGTGTAAAATTTCATTCCAAACAAATAACATCATCTGTCAAGTCCTTTAAAACAGATGTGCAAAATAAAATCGATAGTGTTAAGGCAAAACGAATTTACGCTCAATGCAAAAACAAAAGTGGAACAAAAAAACGTAGTTTGATAAATTAAAAAAAAAACTATACCCCAACTTGACCAATAAATTGACATTTTATTTTCCTGCTTTGCAATATTAATAGAAAAAAGAAATCATTGAAATCAAAAATTAACAAAAGGCCATCACTGTTTTTTCTGAGTTTTGATAATAGTTCAGCGTTTGCTGCTTAATTACTTTTGATCAAACATGTAATGAGTTATTTTTTAAAAATTGAAAGTTATTCTCTTCTGCCTAAGCACATTCGATTTGTGAATAAAATGACTATTCTATGTATAGCACAAATTTAGTAACAAATATCATTACCACAAACAGGTACTACGTATATATAATATAGAACTCCATATTAACAGGTATAAGCTGTCAAAAAAAAATAAGACAGTTTTCTAGATGAGACTAAATCTAAAAAAGAGACAACATGATCTCGCAAATAGTAATGTACAAGCAAATAGTGGAGACAAAAAAGAGCAGACAACAATATTCTTTTGTAATCTTGATGTGTTGTTTCTCAATAATACAACTCGGTAGATGGAGAAATTACTATAGAGGTAACGGAACCGTCTCTCGCAAGCCGTTGGTGGCTCTTCAATAACGTTGAACAATGAAAATATATCTAGCACATTTTTGGTATAATATAAACATATCGCCACCTCAATACTAAAAACTGTAACTCATTTGATCATTGTTGGAAAATTGAAATTCAACCATTACTAAAACCGTCGAGCATGTATGCCGGAAATATGTTTTGAATATCAGCTCGTTCATAGCCAATAGCAGAA
The DNA here is from genome assembly GCA_030503985.1 of Himalopsyche tibetana. Lineage (NCBI taxonomy): Eukaryota > Metazoa > Arthropoda > Insecta > Trichoptera > Rhyacophilidae > Himalopsyche > Himalopsyche tibetana. The sequence continues at coordinate 6,487,913 of JAPJYX010000015.1, forward strand.
TGATTCACGGATGAATAAATAAATGAAAATAAAAGTTGATTTTTGTTTTAAAAAATATTTCTGATGACATTCTTGGCAAATAATTTTGAAAAAATCGGTTGTCAAATTTTTTATTTATTACTCACAGACTGGCACTTTATCTGTGCTATATTTTATTCCTCCAACCATGGTATCGAATGCATTTTTTTCTTCAATGTTTTAAATATCACTTGATAAAGATAATTCCTAATGTGTTAAGAATGTCATATTTGCAAATTCTACTATCTTTTCAAGCTGCATATAAAATAAAATAATTAAAAAATATATCTTGTTTCAACATTTGAAACATTAAACAGCAAAAAAAGGATAAAAAATATTTATAACTAAGACTTTAATCAAGTCTTTATAAGAAATCAAGTTATTCGAATGAAATCGATGAACTTTTAAAAGAACATCAAAACAGAACATTTTTTTGACGTGCTGTTAATTAATAAGCTATAATCATTTTTTAAAATAAAAAAGAAAAAATATGTTTTTTATAATTGAGAACAATTACATAATGTTCAATTGACTTTTGTAGAAATAACTATCTCAAAAACGTTGAAAATAAAGAAATCTATCTGCAGTAATATAGAGGTGGCGATATGTAACTGGAGAATAATTGTAGAGTTGTAAACAGTTTTTAGGAACATTTGTGCATATTGTGTAATATATTTTATGGAAGATTGAATACATTTACAATGTGAAATAACACTTTTTTTATATACACTTTAGTTTAATTCTAGGAAACATCCAATTTATAACTTCATATATGTAATATTAACCCAATAAGCCTTTTTGACTTATATTTTGCTTTCCCATTCATAAACATTACGTTTCCTTGTACAGCAACCTTTTTAGGGATATTTCAGTGTATATTTTTTAAAGGAATGCATCCATCGGAGTTGGAAATGTTTACCATAATTTCCTTTCGCAACAAGACAAGAATATGTTTGCATTTTAAAAACTAGCAGTCAATCATAACAATTAAAAATTCTTGTTATGCAATTAGATTTAACAGAAATCATAAAATATATATCTTTTTGCTTGTGCAACTATTTCAAATGAATTTTATGTAAGAGAAAAAAAATATATTGTATTGAGATCTTTGATAAAGTTTAAAAAATCAGTCTTTGTTCGATTATACAGAATGTGCCTATTCAGTAATAATAAACCTAAAACAACATAATCACAATTTATTATATATTGCAATTGTAAACAAATTTAAAAGTAAAGATTGTAACATTTAATAAATCATAGGAAAATGCCTGATTAATAAATTAATAGAGCAAAAAAAAATTGTTCGTAAAAGCGTTAACATGTCTACTCTTAATGTAGAGCATAAAAAAATTCAATAGATTGGGTTTAACAAGGTATCTAATTTATCTAATCGCTGTATCTTTCTGCCATTTTCAGGATTAGACACAAAAGGTAAAATGGAATGAAAATATCACAGAAACTCATACCTTTAGAGTCTAGATGAAAATCCATAAATCAATTGAAAAATGAATGTACAAGTATTAATTTAATCTTGCTACAATTTATCAAATAACTTCATCGTCTTATTTGCGAGCTTACTAATGTATTGAAGTTGAATTCTCGAGTTATTGACGAAAAGTTAAATGCAGAAAAATATGAATCAAAAATTAAAAAATTGATAACTTAGTTATTCCACAGGTTGTTTAACAAATTTTCACTTGTGTTTCGCTTCTTTAAGAAGCATCTACAAGCTATCGTAAATGACCTTACGAATAAACTAAGACTTGAATTTTATAGATTAACATAAAGCTTTAGTATTAAATTATTTTTTATCAAGAAATTCATTTATTAGTTTTTGTTTAAATAAGCTAGCTGTTCTTTTTGAAGCTGCCAAATCGCGAATACTTTTAAGACATATATGTTATCCTGAGATACACTCTTCTTGGCTCTCAAACCACTTCATGGCGACATCTAAGCACTGAAAATCCTTAGAATGAGCAGGACCAATATCTCTTTCTTTGCATATCTCTTCTCTGTCTTCTTGATCTTGCTGAGACAAATATTTCCTTAATTATTTTCACATCATTCAAAATTTGAAATCCAAGATCGTTCGCATAAAAATTTAACCACTTGGCAACATAGTCTTCGAAATTAGTGCTATTGCTTCTATAATGTCTCTTATAACAATTTCTAGTGTATTACTTTCTAATAGTCTTTTCAAGAATTTGTTCCATGATTTTTTCACTGTTGACAAGTCTAAGAAATTCCAACTCTCACAAATTTGAACGTAAACATTTCATCTATCTGGTTAAGACATTCTATTGATAGGCGAGATGATGTATTATCTAGTAATAATAATGTTTTTCCTCTTATCTATGCAGTTTTGATATTTTTTACTTTTGGAATGATCTGTTTTTCATAACATCAATTAAAAATTTCACCATTCATCCTGGTTTTTTTCTGATGGTAACATTCAACCGGAAGATTTCTTTGATTTCAAACAACGAACAAAATGGTATGCACTCCATCATATATGTAAGCAACGGTGGAATCAATTCGCCACGAGAAAATTAGCAAATTCGTAAAAAAATTGTTGCGGAAAACAATCCGGATAATCGAAAATCCGGATAATCGAGGTCCGGATAATCGAGGTTCTACTATACAAAATGTTTCATTTGACAGCAGTAAAGTTGACATAAATATTATGTATTATGTTTGATAATAAAATTGCATTCGATTAATACTTTGAGAGCTACTGGAATTTCGTTTTTACGGTACCACTGATCAACATAATGCGCTCAGTTTGAACACATTAATTAAAAGTTAAATGGCTTGTTTTGTTTTGAAAAACCTCTTTGGTGACATTCGGTCCAATCATTGTATGACACCAGTGGCTATCAAGTATTTTTCCATTTAAGAATATCCCTCAGACTCATAGGCTTTAAAAAGAAACATTCAATTTATCAGTTAATAACTTTTTTGAATCAAATCAAATACGATACAAAATAATCACAACTCAAATTTGAATATATTTTTTGTAATAATCAAGTTATTTAAATGAAAAAAAACTATTGCTCTTAGAAATTGAAGATTAAGCATGGAATTGTTTTTGCGTGCAGGACAGGGGTCCATCCCTAGGAGTGGGTTTTAATCCGTGTGATCAGCACGTTGACCGAGCTTGAACGGTTAACAAGAAACTACATTTTTGCTATCAAGTCAAGGTAAATCCAAATATACAAAGAACTTTTACATCTTTTAATTTAAGATTTCGACTGAAGGTGCTTGGTGGAATTTCAATATTAAATTTGAATCGTTCAAACTATGTACATTCTCACAAATTTTGTCACTAACGACCCGGGTTCAAGTTCAGTTCGGTCCGGGTTCAAGTTCAGTTCAGTCCGGGGTCAGTTCAAGTTCATCCGTGCACTTGAATGCCTGAAGATGCCGAAAGGCGAAACCCGGGTCGTTAGTGACAAAATTTGTGAGAATGTACATAGTTTGAACGATTCAAATTTACTTTTACATCTTGTTACAGAATCTGTTTTTCAGAAGCCCCTTACAAAAAAAAATACATTCATTTTGGAATAACATTATATTACAATATATTATATTTGTCTTCTACCAGATCAATCGTAACTTTGTTATACTCTGATCGAAAAAATGAAAAATCGCAGTATAATTTGACTAGAAAAATTAACATCATAACAAAGGTTAAGTCTATGGATGAGGAATATTTGTACCTGGACGAACCGTTTGTTCTACAATGCCTTTACCAAATTTCAGTTCCAAAAAATCTCTTACATTATTAGGACAAGGCAATTGCTTCCCAGCAAACTCGATACTGGACATGGGGTGCAGAAAATGATCGGGAAAATCAGACTGATATTCAACGAACCACGTCTCTTTTGTCATAGTACCATTTTTTTGTCGGAATGGAAGAACATTGATGTGCAATCTGTTTCGTTTGCTGAAGAGAACTCGGTAATATTCTCCCTGCGTGGCTTTCTCCCAGAGGAAACCTTGCGGATCCTGTGCTCCTCCGCGATTCGATGCTCTCACCAGCCATTGGACTCGAGGAATGTCTGCCTCGTGAATGCCGATCTCTAAGTTTGCAGCCCACGGCAATACATCGCTCCTGCAAAATTGAAAAAAATATCAGAACCGAGAGAAAAATCACACAGAAAATAGTTGAGTGGTCGGCGTAATCCTCTTCAGTCGTGGTGTATAAGGCTACGAATCCATACATATATCCCATTCATAAATTGATTTTCAATGTAGTTTGTTAACCTTTACATGGCCGTGCACCACGAACATTAGATGTCGCTCACTGCCCGAGCATTTTTCCAAGATTTTATTTGCGCAGCATTGATCTCAAATATCTCTAAAACTAGTGAACTTATTTAGATAAAATAAAAAAGTCATACATATTCTAAATTTACAACACATTAAGATTTTTTTTACAAATAAAAAATACGCATATCCGATTTCATGATGGTTTTTAATATGTATAAACTCAACTAAGTGAACCGTGACCACTGGTCTCATACTAGACCCCTGAGCACTAAACGACGCAAATCCACAGTTTCGTACAAAGCCGCCTGGCGAGTAAAGGTTAAAGGCAAGGATGTATGCGATGACTTGATTCCCTCCTACCAAATTAACCCTAAAAACGAGGCATAGCAAGCTATTAGCTAACTTCTAGTCTTGTCTTAGTCCCATTTTTCTACCTTTACTCTCATAAAAAGTATTACTATCATGGTTTTCCCAACATCATCCTACACAATACCATCCTCACAGAGAGCTAAAAAAACTTTTGCAGGTTCTTACACTTGCAGGTTCTGAGAGTTCCCGAAATTAAGCATTCAGGTCGCTTAACCACATGTTAGATTGTCCACATTGTTGAGTGTAAAAAGATATTTATATTTTGAAGCAAAATCAACAAATACCCAGCTGTGATGTATAAAATAACGTTACCTTCGAACTGCACCCAATAGAGTAGCACCCTCAAGCCAACACCTTGCACCGGATTGCTGAAGAACAGTCAGAGTGTGTCGTAATGTTCGCCGCATGTGAGCCAAGCAACAAGGAGGAGTCCAGCGACCGATTGTTAAAAAGGATGGTTTACCAACGACAGGAGGAAAGCAGCGCTGTTAAATTATAAATAATCATCATATAATATATTAAAATCATAATAATCATTTGTTTACATTTAGTTTTGAAGTCAATACCAGATTTTGAATCAGTAATCCTGATGCACAGTTGCTAGTTTGACTTTGATAAGCAGTTACTTCACTGCTGAAAATGCGCAGATTCATGTTTATCCATTATATATCCACTTTATAAACTATTGGAGTAAAATGAAGAGTAAACGATATTTTTTGATGAACTTATATGATATATTCCAATCTGAGATTGTGAGCCAACCTGTAGCCGAAGAAAAAACAATAAAGGAAGCACTTGAGCTGGCCACGCTACCGTTCTGTTTGCCGACGGTAATGACAAAAACATTTTGATAAACAATGAAACCGTGCCAGGTGCGTTTTCAGTAGTGAAAATGTTAAGAAGGCACTAAAATAGACTAAAACGTTACTAAAAGCACGTGCTTAAGAGCTGCTGTGTTAAGGAAAAAGCAGTTGTAAGTAGTCATGTCTCACGATTCCATCCGGAGCACTACTAAGCAACTAGTATTAATATTCGAAAAACTTACTTCAGAATCTCTTGTGCACCCATGCCATTCTATGCTGCCACTCTCTCTGGTCACTTTTTTAATTCCTACTGCTTGATACATAGACATTCGCCTGTTACCCTCCAGCATTCTTACGTGTTGCTTATATTGTTGAGAACGAAATAATGCTCTTCCATCGGAGAAAGATGTATCAGGTATTACTGAAACCTATAATTTTAATATGAAGAATTGATACCTCTTATATTTTGTTGATTTTTTTATCAAGATTTTAACTACATTTATTATGGTAAAACACAATTAAAGTGATTTTACAACAGACAATGCAGCAGAATGTATTAGAATTCCAATTCAATTCAATTTCTTGTATTAAAAATAAATTTCAACAAAGTTACCGCTAATTGCATCAAAAGATTGGCACAAAAATAATTAATATTCATTTGTGGGATAATGAACTATTATCAAAAAATTTAAAAAATCGATTTTTTTTATCAGAGGTGTGTTCAAAGACAAGGATGTCTGCATTTTTTGTATTCTTTCCTACCAATTTCCTATTCGATCTTCGAATCAATGTGTTTAGAAAGCGATCAAAAAACTACTGTTCCTTTCCTAGATTCCATCTTTCAAAATTCTCTATCCCCAAAAAGGAGTGATTGAGCAAGTTTGTTTATGAATTGAAATGACATTCAATATTATTAATGATCATAAATATTTCCTAAAAGATGATAAGTTTAATTCAACATTTTCTATGCCTACAATATCACGATTAAAATTAAGCCTTACACACACCTTTATTTTTCTTGGAAGCATCTGAAGATAAAGTGCATCGGGAAAGGGCAACATAAATGGTCGCGGAAGCAATCTTAATATATCGGTCGGTAACAACAGAGCATGCTTTCCAGATATGCCATCACAACCGGAATCAATTTTTATTTGTTCGTATTTCAAGGACCACTCACGTAGATTCAAATCTATCTTTTGGCAACTGAGGAATTTTGTACTCGAAAATGGAACTGCAACATTTGTTTTTGTCTTCTTTGATATCAACGTCAGCATCTGCTGAATGTTTTGGCGGGAAGATATTCGCATTGAATCAGGAATGAATAAGACATACTTCGTCTTGATATACGTCAGTGGATCCAATTCTTTCGAATTTGCTAAGAGATTAACCTCCAAATTAACTGTTTTTACATTTTTCAGAGTCGTATTTGGAACTGTGAATTCAAACGTGGGATATGGTGGATTCTCCGATATAATGACAATTTGTATATTAGGTATTAGCGACAATATAGACTGCAATGTTAAGGCAACGTCGTTTTCGAAACTTTCAAACTGCCTCAAGACGATTGTTATCATTTTAGTTATGTGCCTATTTGGAACTTTGGATGGTGGAGCCGCCGGCATCACCGTTATTGGTGTGATCGGTTTCTCTTGCCATGGATAGTACAGCCTCCACAGAATACATATTATTGTGATATTTAAAATACCAAATATCAAAGCATAGCGACGACGACATTTTGATACTCGAAGTCGCATTGTTAAAATTAGCCGGTAAAGATATCATTTGAAGTAAATTAACTCAGTGTTTCTTTGATGTAAATATACAAAGTTACACATTAAGTTTACTAGCCGTAGTTCTTCATGAATGATTGTATTCGTTTTGGCATAATTTTGACAGCTGATATTGCTATACCATAGACATTACAATAATACATAATATACTGTATACAGAATACACTATGTAAACAATTGTCATTAAAATTTTATAATTTTATACTGCACATCAACATAAAAAGCACATACGTAGGTATTATACTAAATTTACAATCAAACTCGTGTTTGAAGATTTTTTTATAATAAAATGACCTGTAAAAAATCATTGTTTGTCAATAATTTTACAAAGGTTGTACAATTTTGTAACCAATTTATATTATTTATTATCTTTTGACAAGGTCTATAATTTATAAGCACTTACATTTCGCATTCGTATTGCGACACAACTAATTTCTTCCACAAAATAATATAAAGTGCACACAATTTTTAGTTTTGCAAGTGAAAACTAAAAATAATTTACTATTGTTTTTTTTTAATTTAAGATTTCGACTGAAGGTGCTTGGTGGAAGTCAGTTCAAGTTCATCCGTGCACTTGAATGCCTGAAGATGCCGAAAGGCGAAACCCGGGTCGTTAGTGACAAAATTTGTGAGAATGTACATAGTTTGAACGATTCAAATTTACTATTGTTTTTACTGGAATATTTAGTAAAAAAATTGGGCTACCTGCAGTGGTGTGCTGCTAAAATTTTATTAACCAACTCGCACCTTGGTCGCAGCGTGACTCGTTATTTTTAGCTCTTCCGCGAATTTACAAATTCAAAATCCCAAGTATTGACCTATTTGCTTTAATTATCAGCGTGACTCGTTTTTTTTTAACTCTTCCGCGAATTTTCGGATCCAAAATCACAGATATTTACGGTTATCTAATAACCTTGACGGGCTTAGGAACCAGCTCTACGAACCGAGACTATTTTAGGAACCGGCTTGGAAAACCAGTGCGAACACATAGCAGCATACTACTGTTTACCTGTTACAAAGTTAAATAAAGCTTTTCTAAAAAATATAAGAAGCAATGATTGATGATTGTTATTATCATTTTATTTCATTTTTTCTTTGACCTTATTTGCTCCTTATGTGGAACATGTAGCTTTCATGCGGCACTTCCACTATTTCTATTCTTCTGTCAATTTCATTGCTCCTTCCATGACATACCAACATCCTTTAATTCCGCTGAATATCTCCTACTATGGATAGTACCCAACGGTCATCAAGAACACTGGAATCCTACAGGTTTCTGAAAGCGTCCACAACACGTTGTCTGGCCAGTTTTAATTTCTCCATGACCACTGACGTGACAGGGCACTGCTTTGTACGTCCCCTAATTTCCGAATCTATTGAGTAGTTGAGTCACCGATTTTACTTAGGGTACACCATTCTTGTGCAAGAATTTGATAATGGCCGCGTCTGTATGTGTGTCTGAAAATTCACTTCCACTCTTCAAATCCTAAAATAACAGGCGTAGTCAGAGCGATTTACTTACCATGAGTCTGGTCCTACCCCTTTCTTTTTTGTCCTTACTTTCTTTGAAATTTTCATCGGGAAGTACTATTTATTTTTCATTCAACACATTTTTACATTTAATTATTTTCATACTTACTTATCTGATATTCTGATGATCAGATTTAATACTTACTGTGATAACGTTGTATGATGATGTTGTGATTTAATACTTACTGATAGTAAAATTGTTCAAGTCAAATATAATATGCACTGTATGCTTATGATTATAAAATAGTTCTTAATTTTTGAATACTACGCATAAAAACATATCGACCTATAGTCGGCAAAAAACCTTAAGCACACTTGGTAAATTGAGTTTTAAGCCAATAATTGTTCAAAATCGCCAAAGGCGTCGTCAGTGACAAAAATTTTAGAGACATGTCATTTGCCTGATTTTTTTAAGGCCTGTGCATTTTAGTGTTTTGAAATGTTATCGTTTGTTTCACGTGTACCCCAGTTTAAAAATGCTGATCTAGATAATTGAAAGTAGTCAGACAATTTTATTATCAGGATAATAAAACAGGCATCGAACATATATTGGTATTTACTAACAAGATTTAACGAATGCCCTTTTCAAACTAATTCGTAAAATTTGTAAATTGTCAGTTATGATTTTCTGCCTACTATGGTGCGATATATTGTCAATAAACAGCACTTTGATATGTTTGTACCTTCTTTGGTAGTATCCTTATCAGAGTCTGAAACTTGCAGACATTCAGTATCTAATTTTTCTGAATCACATTTCATTATTGTCCCATAAAATATGACCGAAATGTAAATTTGCTTTGGTTGGTGGTTGTTAAATCAATCATTTGGTGTTCGTACTGAGACTCGAATCCGTGAGATCTGGCACGAAAGCCCACAACGCGAACCGTTGCGCCATAGGACCTGGCACTTCTTTTCGAAGGCATGGGTATTTGTGATGTCTAAAAATCCTAACATCCTTTTCAATCCTTAAGTAACTAGTCGTAGGGAGAGCGATTAGTTAACCACTAGTCCTGTCCTGGCCTTATCCTTCTTTCCCTACTAGTCTCTTTCAAAACGAGAGGTTAAGCGACTGAGTAACAAACAGTCCTCGTAAACAAGCTTCTGTTGAGATACCTCCATAAGAGGCCATATGTTCCACATTGGAAGCGGACTGAGCACAAATTAGCTGTCAAATTGGCTGTCACTGGAAAAAGTGTTACTCATTCAAAAAAAACACCCATTATAATAAAAATGTCTCATTTGTAAATTTTATTCTTTATTGCATATTTTAGAGTATTTTCGTACATTTTTTATACTTAACTATGTTTTGAGTAATCAGTGTTTACATATTGATATATAACAACTAACTATACGACATAGGAAATACTCAACATTATAATTTATAGCTCAAATTAATTCCCTAAGCATATCTCTAAAACCTTTCATCAATAAGGTTTACATCATTTTGGATTAATAATAAATTGTCATTTACAATTTCTTATTTATAAGATCACCAATTTATATCTTAAATTCATTTACTTTATCACTGTTTATTAATTTCAAAAAACTTTTATATAGGACCATGAATTCATAAAAATGAAGAAAAGTGTAAAAAATTTCATATTTAAGAAGGAAGTTGGTAAACTTTTTATAAATATAAAAATAATATCATTGGAAAATTGAATATAATAAAGGTGCTCACTCGCAAAAATTTTAATATTCAACATAATTTTATGGTTTAAATTATTAATATCATGTTCATTCATCCGTAATGATTTTTTTTAACATTTATTCTTAGGATACAAAAAAACCTTAAACTTACTTATACTGTTGGCTTGACTCACATTACTTTTCTACGTTTGAGAAGAATGTTGATAAAAGAAAATAAAATCAATGTAAAATGTATTTCATTAAATTTTACACAATGAATGATTAAATATTACTAATGAAAATTTAAAAATAAATTCCATTAGATGTATTAGGTTAGATCAATCACATAGGTTTTAACTCTTCTCAAACATGGATCAAAGTTAAGCCAATGATATTATTATGTTCATCGTTCATCAAAATAGTATGTTCAATAAAAAAGTATGAGTGAAACGGTCTACAGTGACATCTATTAATAAGAAAAATTTATTGTGACTTATTTGCGAACATATGTGTAACTGATAAAATCTGATCTTCCTAATTGATAAAGGCATTCCTTATTATACTATTTCACTAATAGATTATTTTATTAAACAGAGACCTATAATTTATTATCTTTCAATAAATGATAAATCTAAAAATAAAACAACTTATTTAATTTTGAAAAATTTATAAAAAGTTAACATAATGAAAAGTATTAATATTATCATTAGCTTTTTATTTATTTGTCTGCTTTTTTTGGTCATTGTCAGACAATAAAACGTTGAAATAGTAACTGTCAAATAGAGAATAACTATCAAATGTCAAAAAAATAGTGAGAATATTAATATTTTGCTTATCGTTATTGCTGACAATTTTTAAAAAAGGAAGCTTTGCTTTTTGGTTGATATAAATTTATTTATTGAAAAAAAATAAGAGGAAACTGCTTAAGCACGCCATTGACTCCCTGTTCATTTTTTACAGATAATTGCTAGTGGAATAGAATAATAAGAAATATGTTACTCGACTGGGATGTTTTTAAAATCCTATTATGCTGGATTTTATCAATTACTCCGATATTTGTAAATAAGTTAGATGTCGCTGTAGACCGTTGCACTCGTCATTAAATTTTAGTTTCTATAGGAGGATCTGCTATAACAAAAGTATTTACAAGAATATCAACTGCTACAATTACAACGTTGACAGCAAGGCATATATTATTTAGTAGTTCAGCTTTTTTGTGGTCTTCGGGCTTATTTAAATCAAAAAATGATCCCAGAACAATGAACAGTGCACCAACAGAAACCTTAAATGAAAAAATAAAATAAAATAAAACATAAAATAATAAAAAATAAAACAACTTCGTTGATTTAAATGAACAAAAAAACATGACAATGATATAATTGGCAGGAAAATAGTTGTATGATATTTCATTAAATTCCTTTTTTGGTATCACATTTCCAAAGTATCCTCTCTCTGAGGATGCTTCAATATATAGTATACAGTGGAACCCCGATCTACCGTTCTCGCATTGTTCGTTTTCCCGCATTAATCGTTTATTTTTCATAGTCCCGGCCAAACACCCATAAGAACAATGTTAAATAATCCCGCATTAACCGTTCCCCGATTTACCGTTTTCCTCGATCTATCGTTTAAATACTTTGGTCCCGTCACAAATATTATCCCGATTGACCGTTTTCGTTAAATATTTCTCATACATAGTCTTGCCTCGTATTTAGTTTTGCTTTTTTTCAGTGGAACCCCGATCTTTCGTTCTCGCTATCTTCGTTTTATTGCATGGATCGTTTATTTTTTACTCGACTAAGACTTCGTAATAACAATGTTTAATAATTCCACGTTAATCATTCCTTTTTATTTACCGATTTCCTCGATCTATCATCTAAATATTATCATCCTGTCCTAATTACGATCCCGATTGACCATTTTTGTAGATAATTTCTTTTTTTACTCATAAATAGTCTTACATCGCATCTGGTTGCGAGAATTTTTTAACTCAAAAGTCAAAACTAAAATACCTACATAAAGAAAACTAGAACTCTAGCTGAGAAACTGAAAACAATTCAGGGCGTTGAAAAAAAACATATAGCAAAAAAAAGTTAACTTAGAAAAGTACGCGTGTTTAAAGGGTGGGTGTCTGTTAAAATGTAAGTACCCAACTACGAATAGGCAACTTAGTATTTATTAATTAAGCAATTAAAGAATAAATTTATATATGCTTTCATTAAAAAAGTCAAATAAATATATGAGTTGGTTGAAAATTAAACATTTTTTGGTATTATTTGAAGATTTCCCGCTTTATCGGTTTCCCGCATTATTCGTTGTTTTTTTCCGGTCCCTTGGAAAACGTAGAATCGGGGTTTCACTGTATATAAGTAAAGTTGATGATCATTTATGAATACTAAGATTGGAAAGATGATGCCAATGTTTGAATTATTTAAAATATCTATTTTCGTGTCTATGGATATTATCAAATGATGAGTATTATAGAAATGAAGAAAAAAATGGAAAACAATAGTGAGGAATACAATATTGTTAACATATTTATAATCTTGGTTTTATAATTTGATGTGATACAACCAATGGTATAACCAAGTTATCAATTTCAATCCATTGTAATAATAAATTGAGCCACAAAATCTTTCAAAAACTTTTGATAATTATTATTATCACAAATTAAAGCATAAATGGTTTGCCTCAATACACAAACAAATTATATTCAGTGGCTATACAATATTACTATCACTACAAGCTTACTTCAAGTTTCACCGTCTGGCAAAATAATCTAATTCATTAAATCAAAATTTATTTTACAAATAACTATTGAGATTATACACGAGATGTATACATACTGGATTGATTGGAATCTATTGCTTTAGATCAGTGTTTCTTAACCATATTGAAAGAATCGCCCCCTTTACCACAGTAAAATTATCCAGCGCCCCCCCTCCCCACAAAAAAAAATACACTCTTTTTTATGTATTTCATGCAATGATTTTCTTTACAAATAAAAAATTATAAGAAAAACAAATAAAAAACATGATTATTTTTATAAAAATTATGTATTTATTGCCATTTATGTCATATTAACATTACATACAAAATTATATTATTATTTTAACTAAAAAGTAAATAATTCAATGGAAATGAGAATTTTTATTAAAAAAAATAATGAGATCCTTGAGCCTCATGTGATTGGGCTATTTTCGTAATATTAGGTTCAAGTTTAGTTAAATATAGTCTTAAATCTCCTCTTTGGCTTATCTGTAATCGATTTCGGGATTTTTTTAATATATGCGTTACTGCGCTAAAACCCTTTTCCACTAAATATGATGAAGGAAATGCTACGATGGGACACAACGCCCACTTCAACTGCCGCAGCGCCCCATAAATGCTAAAAATTTAAAAACGCCCCGCCAGACCTTTAAAACGCCCACAAGGGGGCGCTGGCGCCCCGGTTAAGAACCACTGCTTTAGATTGTATTATTAATATTCATATTAATGCAATAATAAAATAATGGGTTTTTTAGTAGTAGATGATGGACACAAATATTTAACATTGACTTAGTTAATATATTTCAAAAATAATGTTGTTTTTCTAAAACAACAAACCCTTTATCTTATCTTAATGAAATAGTTTATATTTCTTTGTATTCGATTAATTAGGCACAGAAACATCTATGTGGTTTATAATGTTTGATTAATTAAAATATACGACTTATATATTTCATAAAACGTTTTCTAAACATTATTATTTTATTAGATTAGAAATTGGAGTTTTTTTTTATCCCAGACCTATGGAAATAAAAAGTTTTTAGTAACTTTGTTTTTGGAATTTTTATCTCATTTACATGTATTTAATATGATGGAGAGTTATGTTTAAAGTAGAAATCTTATGATAAATGAATAATTTCTGCTTCGAAAATTAGAATATCGATTCGGAAAGATTTGAATGTTTATATGAAATTTCTCATATACCTAATACATAACATATTCCCATTTCCCAAAGACAGAACCAATGTATAACATAAAAATATGTGAATTTTATTTTTAACAAACAATAATAATTATCCTTTTTTTTAATTTTTAAAAATGTGCTAGTGACATCTATTATATAGATTATAAAACTGTAAGGAACATGATTTTGTTGTAATACATATTTTGTTGTCAAATTACCTAGTTTATTAGAGGTATTCAGTACCTTTATAAATAAAAAATAGTGTTCTATCCACCCTTTACGATGGACTATTGGAAATATTGTTACTTTAATTAAATGATATGTTATCGATATTCAATATGTATTTGCGCGAGCGTATATTTGTGTGAACTTCAGTTGTAATTGTTTCTCATCTATATATGTCACTTATACGGAAAGTAAAAAAAGAAAAGCGTGCATATTATGATAAAATAGGTTTTTCAATTTGTTATGTTATGTTAAAAATAATTCAAATATTAATTCGTTGAGAGAGGAGATATATTATGTCTTGGTGGAGTTTGTTAGGGCAATAGCAGGATCTAAGCCAAAACTCAGTTTAATGACATCAGAGAAAAGTGCACCAGTAACAAAGCCTAGAGAGACATGATTTAAAATGGCTGCCATGTTTCTTTCTTTTTCACCCTTGTGAATGTTCAACACGGACAAAATGACTGATAAAATGGCCGCAGTCACCTGTTGTTTCGAAAAACATGATAATTAATGAACACTTGAATGGGATAGATATTGTAATGTAAATTCAAAAAATATCATTATTGCGAAACTTGGTTTATGTGCTTCAAATAAATTATGAAATAATATTTATAGACAAGTATGAGGAAAATCAATGACTGAAGAAACATAGTTTTTATTAATCAATTTGATTATTATAATGGTGATTTTTCCATGATATCTCTTTTTAAAGTAAGAGGGTGGTTGGAATATTCAATCCCAAAGCCAGATATAATGATGTTAACCAAAGAAATCACAAAAACAAAGATAAGAATAATATCATTTAGTATAATGGCTGCAGTTAGGTCACGATATTTATTGATGTTCATTCCACCAATAACAATGAACAAAACTCCGACGATCATCTGTAGAAACAAAAATCAAATGAGAAGTGAACCATTGACTTTTTAAGTTCATTAAAGTATCTTGCATTAATAAAATCTTCTTCTTCTGTTGAGTTTTGCTTAGTTTGAATTTATTATAATAAATATCAATCACAATAAATTCAATTCGATGGTACATATCAATGGTATTGTTCCATAGAACGATAAGTAAAAAAATGTTTTGAGTTATATTCGAATATCTCTTTTACATAGCTTAACAAAAGTACAACTAGAAAAAATACTAGTTTTCACTCGATAGGCAGATGTTTGCATACGGAAATAGATACGTTCTAAATCGTTTAATGGTTCTGTAAACGGTGTAATAATTTTTAATTGAAATGAGGTAAATGACTAAATGATTCACTAAAAAGATGAGGAAAATAAGAAGTATCATGTTTTTACATTTCAGTTTAAATGCGTCAAAGCTTTATTCAACCATTTTCTCAACATATCCAATTTCTAGTTGTAGCATTATGGAACAAAACCATCGATATGTGCACTATATGTTGCCTAGAAGCTAAGAGCTTTGTTATGCAATCAGAATAAAAATATCTAGCCCACTGATATTCATCTGCAATGTCAAATATTCGTTAAATACTGAAAAAATGCTCAAAGCTTTTTTCAAGTTGGTAGGGCAGCTTTTTGTGATTTCACACCAGGTTTCTTGCGGAGACTGGCTAACTTATTGGCTTATGTGTACGCTGTTTTAAAAATAAATTACAAACAAACTTTATCATTCATGGTTTCTTTTTTATACAAAGCTTTTAATGCGAATGATTAAAGTCAGCCCCGCTTAGCATGGCTGATTACAAAATAATTATTGATATCGTGATTAAAATCAATAACGGCCAATAATAAATAATGACCATTTTGCGTCTCGATGACTATCTCATACGCCGGTGTTATAATTTATTTACTCTTGAAACAAAGTTTGAAACAGGTTAATTAATTGCGTATACACTAATTATTTACTAACAACAATGGTTTTAAAACAATATTATTCAATGTTGAAGCTTGCATATTTAGCAATCGTGGGATCGAAAGCGGATATTAATAAATTCAACGTAGTTATAACAAACGCACATCCTGTGCTAAAATGATTGATTATGTGTGCAGAGAAATGGTAAGCTGGAAGATGTAAACGGCAGTCACGCATAAGGTTCAGCGATAGACAAATAAAACCCAACGCTACCTACGCAATAAAAGAAAAAATAGCTTTAGTATTTTTTAAAGTATTCGTAACTAGAGTATATTATTTATCAAAACTTATTTTAACATTTTGTCAGCAGTATCTGTCACTTCTGAATATGTAGTCATGTAAACAACAATAATTAATGCCGCAACACGACGTCCACGAAAGTAAATTTGTGATCTTACGCCTCGTTAATTTCTAAAATAACTTTTAATTTACATCTTAATGTTTTGATTTAATGCTATTGACATGCTATTTAATGCTATAACATCCACAATGGAGTTTCAGATTGTATTGACTCAAAATCAAACTCAATCTGTCATATTTTTGAATTTTTCTGTACTGGATAAACTAATTATGAAAGGAACAGTCTTATTTTTAAAACTTTTCTGGCTTAAAACGAAAATAAGAAGCAAACAATCAATGTTAAATTTCATTCTGATGTGAAACATTAATCGTTTAATAAAATTACTTTGAATCAAGTGATGATGACCTACACTTATTCTTAATAGTCATATCTGTCTCCTTGGATTAACGAATAATTGAATTTGATCACAATAAAGCGCAAAACACTATTTTTTTTTTTTTTAATGAAAGTGTTTATATTATGTAAACAGTACCGACACGTACGCGACCATTCGTAATTTTTACAAGCACTTTTTAAAAATCCATTAATAATTTTACAAAAAGAATTCCTTAAATGCGGAAAGTAATATTTGGTCGATTGTAACTATTTTTTGCAAACTTATCACGAAAGAAATATAAAAAAACTTTCTCCTGTAACATTTATGAATTGTCTCCTACGGGTTTCTGCCAATTACGCATCGATATGCTGGGATGACAATGAGTTCGATAAATAAGTGTCATCCCTTTTTTGAAAAGGTTTTTTTTTTTATCTACATAGCATGTTAGAATAAAAATTGATTCTTAAAAACAGTGGGTACAATACTTTTTAAAATTTTGAATTCATTTACGGTTTTTACATTTTGAAAGCTATGTTATATACACGGACGAACCTTACAGGCTAAACATATTTGCTTGTAGTAGCATGTCAAATATTAATTCAATGGCATCGATTTGAATGTACAATATTAAAATAGTATTGATGTTATAAATACTAGTACTAGCTTCATTATTTACCGTATGGTGTTTCACACGGCATGTCAAGGTCGTTGTATCGATTATTTTTTATTGATGACAGAGTATCGCCAAACTACCTTTAAATATCCAAAGAAATAATAAATCAGCATTGACCTTACCTGTAACACTATTGAAACCGTAATCAATGTTAGTAACAGGGTGTAGAACTCATGTTTTTCCCCCACTTGCAATATGTATTTCAATTGAGAGGCATTAGCAGTCAATAAAGCGATATCTAACATTCCTTGGGCTATCGTCTTTTTGGTGGCATATCTATTTGCGTCCAGGCCTTTTATCTGAAATAAAGAGTAAAGATTTATAAAAAATACATTCACAACATACATACGTTGGAAAATAAAACAACAATGGAGTTTCCAGTGGCGGATTATCCTATAGGCAAATGCGGCACGCACTTGGGGCCTACGAATTTTAGGAGCCTTAAAAATAGCTTATATAATAATAAAAAAAACACACAGTTTTTATTCAGGCTTTTTTCGATTATTACGGTTTTACTTGAAATTTTCTGACGTTATCCGTAAAACAGGGTCTCCAAATTTTATTGCGCTTAGGGCCTCCCATGTGCTTAATCCGTTACTGGGAGTTCCTGCAGTCGTTCAACACATATCGTATAAGCGATATTATAGAATATAATTAATATCACAATGCTGGCGGAAAATGATTTGTGATAGTGTCGATGACTTATAACCTATCTTTATCAATTTACTACTGAAATTGGCATAAAAATTAGCAATCTTAGTCTAAATATTTTTTTAAGTTGTCAGTATGTTTCACCATCAATTTAGAAAATTAAATCTTGGAAGAAGTCACCTCTTCGACTGCGCTCACCCATTTTCATCGATAACTTTGATGTTAACTTTACGAAATTAGCGGGTCTTAAATTTCTACAACAGGGAAATCCTTCCTCGGACCAGTTGCAGATTGCAACAATAGGAGAAGACGGTAGACTTCTGAGCGTTGTCTATTGAAATTGTAAGTATGCGTTGGTTAGATCACATAAATTGTACATATGAACGACAGTACAATAGTTTGCTGGCTAGATGAAGCTGTGAATGATCAGCATTTGCTTGGAGAGCCAAGCTGGAGAACGACCACTTTGGACGAAAAGAGTTGTTGGATGCAGCCAAAACCAACCATGATTATTCGCGCGTCTGATAATGATGAGAATTAATGAGAATAAGGTGTGTTATATAAATTATTGTGATTTGTCTGAAGATAATTTTATAAAAACAAAATGAAATCACAGTATGATAGGGATATAAATGGGCTCGGAGGGGTAATTAGAAATACAGGGAATTTCTTGACGTGGATAGGTTTTATTATAAGGAAATTCGTTAATAAACAGTAATGGAGAGAACGAGTAAAAAAACGCAATGTAAATAGAGATTAATTCTACCGTCACTAATTTCTGCACCAAAAATCGGACAAGGTTAAAAAACGGTACTTAAAAAGATATTTTTAGATACACAATGACGGAAAATTATAATGATTGACGAAGCATGGCTCATCTTAGTTTTAAGAAGGTGAAACTTAATTATTATTAGAAAAGAGATCAAAATAAATGCATCGTTCGTCAACTATATTTATTAGACGGATCGAGTGCAAAGAGTACTTCAAATATATCAAAACGTTATTTTAAGCTATTGCCGACTAGTTTTCAATTTGCCATTTATCCAACGTTCCGGTATAAAACACTTCGCCACATATTTTTGTATTAATGTTTCTTTATAATCATAAATTGAATAGGTACAATAAAGTGTATATTAATGCTAAATGAATAAAGGGCTTCGCGTCTTTTGGCCTTATGTTCTAGCGACGTGGCCAGCGCTGTAGCGTAGCTAGAAATTTGGGGGCCTCATGCAAACATTACGCAAAGACCACCACACGATTTGTTAGATTGAGTATGTGGAAATTTGAGCACTCATGTACCATGCATTGCTATGAGGTGACTTCGCCGCTGGACCATAGGTGTAACGTGTAAACGCCCCTAATATATGGAACACGAAGGCCAGATAGGCATCCAAAAGAAACAGCTTAACGTTGTCAATGATACATATCAATTTTCTAGTGATGCTATATGTATGTATATATGTGTATTGCAACGTACCAACGTACCAATGTTTAACATTGAAATTTCTGGTTTCCGTTTCCGACAAAAATATTTGTTTGCTTAGATATCATATATTACCAGTGGCGTAATACTCCATAATCCCATAAGGTGCTCGCTTGCTGCCTACAAATCTTACGGGTCTCAAAAAACTAATGTTATATTTTAAATTCAGTTATGAAACATATATTTTAATTTTACTATTCATGGAATTCTGTTTTACCTGCACTTGCACCATTTTATTGCACCTGGAGCCTCCGAATTGATTAATCCGCCACTGTCTACCAATTCAGTGTACAGAAAGTTATAAAGGTTGTGCAACAAATAGTAAACTAACATTTTTGGTAGAATATAAAATTGTGCTACTCAAAAAATGGTGCTTTAAAAGACAGACAAGACAGAGGATTTCAAACAAAACAACAATAGTCATTACAATAAAATTGGGCAAGTGAATTTAAACCATTTACAGCTATTAACGCGCATCAACCGCTTTGTCGTTACTATATGGTATACTGTTTAGTAAAAATGTACACACATTTCGTTTACAAATCTGAAGAGTTTACATCATTTTTATCATCTTTGTTATAGCAATACATACTATATTTTTTAGAGATTTATGTAGTTTACAACACAGTTAGACATTATCAACAGTCAACAAGATGGCATATAAAATTTCTGAGTGAAATACGATTAAGTATAAAAATATTACATTCTAACAAGCTTTGCTACAAACATTAATGCGAACTTTTCAAATTGTTGCTACACTAGTTCGCCGAGCTCTTTTGTGTAACCGGAGTCATGTAAACACGTATTAAAAAAAGGATTTTGATGTTTAACAAATCTCATTACTATTTTGCTGTTTATCTCCAATCACAATAATTACACTATAAATAAACAAAAATAATATTTCAAATACCAGAGAACTTTTTTAATCTGTATTATTTTCTATAATTCTGAGAAAATCTGTTGAAAACAATCAATGCTTGCGTACGTATGAATTCAGATAAAATATTTGTGAAATATTACGGCGGAAAAAAAATATTCTACAGTTATTTTATCAATTTTCTTAATTCTCTTTTTTTATGTTATTTGAGGAAAAAATCTTTTTTTTCAGAGACATAATTTCCTCATTCCCTCGCAAATAATGATTGCTTTTAACATTGACAAAAATATTTTTTGCGAAATTGAATGTTTTTTCATGAAAATGTACAAATATCAAAAACTTATAACTTTAAAAATTTGGAATGCGAGAAAATGTTTTATCATGACCGACCACTTTGTAAAATAAATCATAACACGACCCAAAAGTCTACGTCGTAGACCATCTACGCCGCCATGTAATTCAAGTTGATTTCGTTATTTCGTAACACAATTAAGCCCCTCAAAGGTAAAGTGAGCCAAGTGGTATTTTAGGAAAAAAATATATCACATGCGTTTTACTATTCTACACTTAAATCAGTTAATTAATAAATTAATGTTATCAACCTAAAATAAAAATATGCAATCCACCAAAACGCAAGTTAAAATTTGATTGTACTTAAAAGTTTTACCATTTTACTACTTAAGTCATTTCACTTCTTGATGGTTCAATTGCTGGACCAAAACGCTGTTTATGGTTAGCAAAATTACAATAACGGATTAATTGATTGTAAATTTGTTATGTGCTGATTTCATTATTTTGCTGCAATTGTTTGTTTTCATTTCAGTCTTGAATCATGATTGATAAAAAATCACTACACGGATGCAAGATTTTCAGCTAAGGTAATGAACTTTAATTACTTTTCCTATTGTTTCCAAGGCAACGACCGCCATTCTGCTCACGTTCGCGCCGTCCGTTTGAGATTCCTCTCGATCTAAACCTCTTTCGACACTTGCACTCATTTTGATGTTTATTTATGTTTTGTGAAATATTATGCTTTTAATAAAGAAACAACCGACAATAAACAGCTATGCACTAGCACTTCAAGTATAGACTGGCAAAAGTTTTACTATTCTAATATGCCGGCGACTGAATAATCATATCAGACGATTCACAAATATTAAGTGTGTTATCGCACAAAAGATATCTTAATATGCTGTCGTAGAATAATGATTACAAATCAACGCAACCTTATCTTAAATTATTGTGAAATTGATATCTGTGACAATGAAAACAAAGCATTTAGATGATATAAATAAAATATGGCCTCAAATAATCAGCTGTTGTGCCTGAGGTCGACAGATCATCTACCGGTAGCTCACAAAAGGGTGAGTCACGGATTCGCTTATTTGGCGGAAACAAAATTTTCATGTGTGGATACCATTTAATATAATACTATTGCGTGATCAACGTTGTTCTTCGTATATTCTTTTTCAACATCGATCGTTCTAAAATTGTTGGCAAGCCAGTAATCCAAGAATCCAATTTTTCAGTTTTCATTTAATTTCATCTTACACGCTTGCCGATCCGAGATTAAATTTTTCATATTCATATTTTATCCCAAAGAATGTTGAAAGAATGAAAATTTTCTCGGACCCCTCGTGAAAAACCTGCGAACTCCAGGTTGGGAAGCATTGCACTAGACCACAAAAGTCGATAAAGCAATGTATACTTCAAATTCAATGTTTGTCTATTATTGGCTGCAACTGGATATATCTTATTGGGCATTGAAATGTATTCCTTTATTTATTAAGAATCAGACAACCATTTAAAAAAGAAGAAAAAAATATTATTTTATGTATCACAATCAGAGGAGGTTTAAAATATATGGAAGCATTTTATTTTATATGGCATTTTCATTTTATTTATTTATTGTTATGTCTAATATATATAATCCCGAGATCGGTATTAGAGTATCGCCAAATTGATTGGAGTCCCGGAATCGGAAGCCCTATTCTCATATGTTGTAAAAAAAAAAAGGTAAATGATTGCGTATTTAGTCGACAATGAACTTTATTTAAGGGTAAGAATAAAAACCCAAAAGTTGTTCTCAAATAACAATAAAAGAAGTATTTATCTTAAAGCAGTTAGAAATATATATATTTAGGTAAATTATAAACTTCACTGTAGAGAGCAAAGAAAAAAATCTTATTAGAGAAGTATAAGAGAATTTATCGCTGGTTTTTTATGACCAGTTTTTGGATTGGAAAACATTTACCTTTCTTACAACGGAGCTCAATTGTTTGGTTTTCTACATTACTAGTACTTGTCGTGATTGAAAAAAACTGTCTATTTGAAAATTATTTCGATGGATTAGTTTTAAATGTATTGACACGGTTGTACTTTATTTACAGTGTGTCAATCAATGACCTAAATACGCAAAAGATATAATATGACGTTAGATGTATAATCTGTAATGCGTAAAACATATAAGATAAATTTATTATTATGAGTCTCATCCAAATATTTTCGATAGAAAATTATTCTTATTTAATTAGTCATATTTTAGCAATAATAAAATAAGTTCGTTGTACAACTGATGTGATTTAAGAGTAAAAACTGTTTGTCACATTGTCTGCAATGCAGTCATTTTTCGGAATAATTTTTACGTCCATTTGAAAGTTAGTTATTCACAAGAAGTATAATATATGAAAAAACTAAGCTTTGTGCAAGCTTATTTTCAAGAAATAACATTATATTTGTTGACACATTAAAAGCACGCAATTTAGAGTAAATTAGGACTAGAGTATTTGTAATCCAACCAACGATTCCTTGGCCACGCAGCAGTGTGAAAGTCCCCGCGCACGCCAGTACAAGTATTAAAATAATAAATTTTAGAATTGAAAAATCCCTAATAAACCAAAATAAATGAATATTTAGATAAAATAATTCGAAATAAATCTGAACTGTTATCAGAACAAGAAATAGATTTAGATGAAGTTATGGACTAGTTATAAGTAACGACATGAAAAACTATAAATTTATAAAACACGTTAATAGCCTTTTTAGCGACTGATTGTTTGATATTAATTCTACAAGTAAATCAAATATGACATTGATTTTTACAAAAAGATTTAATTATGCTGCGGAGCTTGCCTGTTGTCTTAGAGTAGTGGTGCTCAACCTTTTTGAAAGAAATATAATTCTTAATATTGCCCACCATTCAAATCTGTAGTCATTCCCATAGGTTAATCCTTTTCGCCATCAATGGCTTTAAGCTTAGTGATACATTTATTTCTTATATAAACGCGATACATTCATTTACTAAGCGTCAGTTCAAGTTCATCCGTGCACTTGAACGCCTGAAGATGCCGAAAGGCGAAATCCGGGTCGTTAGTGACAAAACTTGTGTGAATGTACATAATTTAAACGATTCAAAATTAGAATTAGTAATTTAAGATTTCGACTGAAGGTGCTTGGTGGAATTTCAATATTAAATTTGAATTGTTCAAATTATGTACATTCACACAGATTTTGTCACTAACGACCCGAGTTCAGTTCGATGTCAGTTCAAGTTCATCCGTGCGCTTGAACGCCTGAAGATGCCGAATGGCGAAATCCGGGTCGCTAGTGACAAAATCTGTGTGAATGTACATAAGTTTAACGATTCAAAATTAAAATTTAGTGAATTTAACTTGGGGAATGAAAATGTAGTGGATAACTAATTCGTAACTTTTGAACATCGATACAGAATTATTGGCCAGTTCTTTTCACACAAGCAATTGGTTGTGAGATTGTGGGGGTAAGCGTCGGCATTTTCTCAAATGGGCGGCCGACTCTTTTCAGGGTGGGCCTGACTTTTCACACGCAAAGATAATACAATATCGCTATATTTCGTCACTTTTTCAGCTGTTAAAATTGCACCTATCGAATCTAAATTAGCAATTAGTGTTTGTTTTGGCAAATATAGTTTACTGTTTTATCAGCTTAATGCTGCCAACAAACAAAGCATGAGCAAGTAAAAGACAATCATTATTCTTCCGTGGTAGTTTTCGTGAATTTTCCCACAAGTATTTACGTGTAATGTAATAAATGTTATCGAATTTATTGAGGAACAATGCATTTCATTAGCTTTATTTATCGAACAATGCATACTATAACGATTTTGACTACAAAAGATGAACAACGAACTATCATTTTGGAATGCATTTATCTACTTTATACTAGGCAATTTATCAATTATTAGGTATTATAAATTTTTGATAAGTTTCGGTGCTACTTTGAGATAATTTATTTACAGTAGTTTTGTAAAACGTCATGTATCGTTTATTCATGCCAAATGAAAATGCGGAAAAACGATGAATGTGAGATAAGGGAAAATATTGTGAGTTCCTAATAATTTTTAAATTGATAATGCACACTATTTCCTCCCATTTCTGTAACGAGATTCTTCAAAAAAATAAAGGACTAATACAAAAAAAATCGAAATATATTTTTCGACTTAACGCGCTGTATCTGATGTGTGGCCAATTGACATGGAGCTTCTTAGGAGTTGGCCGACTTGGAGCTTCCTAAGAGATAACATATAACATATCACTCTCAGTTTTTCCAAAACAGCTTATTTTCAATAATCACAATGTATACAGCTTGAAACACGTTTTTTCAAAAGAATGGAAGCTGAAAATGCTGAATTAGTATCTAAATTTAGCGTTTAAGTTTGAAAATGACCTTGTAAAAAATTAAAACCAAGAAAAAAGACTGAAATAAAAGTTTTTCCTAGACATTTTTAAAATTAATATTAGATTATGTCAATTAATTAAACACTAGTTAAGAAGTCTCAAAGGCTTGTCAAAATTGCAACCAAGAAAAAGGACCTAAAAAAAGGTTTTTATTGAACAATTATTTAAATCAGGCTTAGTCAATAAAAACCCAGTTTATCAGTTACCGTGCACTTCATGGTTGTGTATATTTCATAATTTGCTTTAAGCCTAAAATCATCAAAATACAAATCAAAATTTGATATGTGTGGGTTACGTCCTTTTTCCTTTCCACAGTCGATATATTTTATTTTTTTGTCCATATCCGCTCCCTAGTCGGAGCATATGACCACCACATGATTCCTCCGAGATTCTCTGTCCCCCGCCAGTCGTCTTGCTTCCTCCCATATTATGACATATATCCCGATATATTTTATAAACCCATATAATATTTTAAATTCAGCTAAGGTAATTCGAAAAACAGGGCCTCTAAATTTGGTTGCGCCTGGGGTCTCACACGTACTTAATCCGTCACTGGTGATTATAAATAAATATTATATATATATACTATGTACCACATTTAATGATCATAAATCTGACAACCAATTTTGTCAACATTCAGTATAATACTACAAATTGTTTGTTTTTATCGTAAATACTACCAGAACGTCATCCGTATAAATTCAATTATTTTCGACATTATTGGTTAATTTAATTTAAAGATTGACAGTTCTTAGATATAAAAAATTTACGTACTACTTTATTTTCAGACATTATTTGAATTTTTGATTTCCAATCAAACACAAAGGTAATCAAAAGTATTTTTTAAGCAGGTTGAAAACAAAGACTTTTTTCAAAAGTTTTGTAAAATTTGAGTGAACTTATAAGAAATGTGTGATCGACACAGGATGACAACTGTTCTTATGACATATTTTAAAAGTTAATGTTGTGATATATATTTTGATATGACTTGACTGAGACACGAAAAAAATAACCAAAGCAGCTTTAATTGTGTGCGTACTAAGCACTCATTATAAATAAAAAAAATACAGGCTTATAGCAATATAAATAAGTAGATAGCAATTATAAAGCAGGTGCTATCATAAATACAAATTGCGAAATAATGTTTCTTTTTTTAGACAATAATAACAATATCACAGATTCGTACGCTTGTCGATACATAATATTATAGCATAACAACATTTTAGTTTAATTGGGATATAATTCATAAGTATAATGATTACTTACCCCATCTTGGACCATCATTCCATTGTTATCGGGTGCTATTGCGGCCATCATTTTGTCTTTTCAGAATAAAAAGTTAACACTTATTCAAAATATAGTTGATTTCAAAGCTATCACAAGTTATTTTCTCGTGCTGGGCTTCTAATAGGAAAACTCTTAGTCATGCTGCGTTGCACAACGCTATGACCATAACAATAAAACGAATTATTATTTATTACAAATATTTAGTGATATCAAATTAAAAACAAACTACAAGACATTGACTCACATCAGATATATAAATTGTTTGATGCTTAACTCAGATAAGGTTCTTTGTAGCTTCACTTTCTATTTAGTACTGGAATCTGGAATTACCAAGCGTTCACCGTTAAACAACAATTAAAAAATATATTATTGTGTAGTGTACTCCCACTTTTTTTTAAATTGGTTTCATTGTTGATTTTCGAACGGATATTTAGTCTATTGTGCTCAGTACTTTGTATAGTTAAAATGGCTGTATTTCACGGTTCAATTTTATGGCAACCTGCTCTATCGTATGCGAACGAGCAGTATAAAGTTCCTGGCGAAATAATCGATAATTTTATTGGTGTTTGCAGCATAGCGCCTTTTTTGTAAGACTGTGGTGTCCTCGGAAGTTAGTTTTCTAGGTATGTCATTTTGTATTTCGAATCGATATCATATCAGCCAATGAGAAAAGCGAATTTTCCTCTTTGACAGAAAGGGTAGCCATTACTAATTTGAAATGTATGCGATACAATACAATATCAATTTATGTCTTCGTCGCTGTGTCTAGTTATTTAAATTATATTTCACATGCAAAGTTTTTGCTATATAATTACATATTCTGAAGAAAACGATCAATCCAGAAAAACTCGACAAACTATTGTAGGTTAAATTTTTAATGATTATTTCGAGAACGATCGATGCAATAATAACTGTACGATGAAAAAACAAAACGTGAAGAATAAGATTCATAATTTTTGAAAGTTTCATGTTGTTTATTATATAGACCCCGCGCTTTGGTTACGCTGCTGTCTTTTTAAGCATCTGAATCATGTAGATTATAAAAAAATCTGTTTTGTATTTTCTATATTATAATTTGGGAGTTTATAGTTTATGCTGCTTTTTAATCATGATTATGGAGTTGTCAATAAATAAGACGGTTACGACTCCAACCATAGCTTAAAACACAACACAAATTATTTTTGATTGTTTGGTATTTTAGCATGCAGTGACGCCACTTTTGACTCTAGCAATTTGAATACAATTTTTTTTTAATGACTCGAAGTAATTAGATTTTTCGAGCTCGACTCCAGTTAAAACTATCCAACTCGACGACTCCAATTCCGACTTTGACTCTACAGCACTGTTTTTAATACACGCGCTAGATAATTGTCTTTTGATATAGCCAGCTTGTCTTTTGCTCCCAACCAACGGCGGATTACCCTAATAAGCGAAAGAAACGTAGGCTTTGTAATATTATATTGTATAACTCTACTACAATTATAAAATAGCTTATATTGTATAACTCTTATACTTTTAGTTCAGATTTTAATATATTTTTATTATTTTACAAGCAATTTTCCGAAAAGCGGGGCCTCTGCATTTTTATTGCGCCTAGGGACTCCCATGTACTTAATCCGCCACTTCTCTTAACTCATGTAAATAAATATACATGAACTATTTTAATTGATGTATTAATTGCTTTCCATTAGAACCATCAACATGTTAAACTGTAAGAATAAAGTTACTAAACGTTTTAATTCGATATACGTGACGTCTATAGTTGAACGCATCTACAAGGTGAATTTAAAGGTGACGATCAAACCGATAATAGTATTATAGAGATAAGAGAATATTCACCACTTCAGTGATGCACTTTCCTATATATTATAATTTGTCAAAGTATGTATTTATTTCACTAGGTAATCGGTTATAAAAAGAACGTCATAACTTCAGATAATATGTTATCAGTATACATCGTAGGTGATAAAAATGAAAAACAGTTATCTTCTTGCGCAGCGGTCAGCATTGTGATGGTCCGCAACAGAATTTCGGTGATCCGCAGAGAAATGTGGATTTTTTTACATTCTCTACTTCACAGCAAACTACCAAAAATATGAGTGACTTACACGAATAAACGATGCAAGATGCATGAAATTATCGTTAGACGTGTTTAATACAAAATATATTAGTTAGGTTATTAATGAGATTTTTGTGTATTTTCTTATATTATATATTGGTGCTTGATTTAAGTCAGGTATGTTCTTAAATCTAACCATTTTTCACCATCACGTTTCTCGCGCCTCCTGTAAAATTTGATATATGTGGGTTACGTCCTTTTTCCTTTCCACAGTCCATATATTAATCAAGTATTGCTTATTAAAATCTATGGTTGCCAATACTACCAAGAGCAGAATCAAAGAAAAAACCAAAAATATTGAAAACCAAATAATAAAAAAGGTAAAAAAATCATAATTTTATTTATTATTTATTAATGAATCTAATGATATTACGAAAAGGCACTCTCTCTTTCTTTTAAAAGGGGTTAAGTGTGATACAGAGTTACACAGAAAACTAGTTTTTGCTTAATTTTTCGGGTGTAAAAACCATCTCTGATAATAGTCCAAAACTGGAACACGAAATCTAATGGTAAAATAAAAAAGTATGTGCACAGATGGTGACGTAAATATGACTGGACATACTTTCGATGGTTTCGGCGGTAACTTTGTGGAAGTTCATTTTAATAGAAAATTTAAATTAACTTTGATTATTCCACGTATTGTGTTACTAACTGTGACACGTGTTTCGCCTCTTTCAGAGGCATCTTCAGACTTACTATCGCAAAGTTTGCTTAAGTAATTACTTAAGCAAACTTTGCGATAGTAAGTCTGAAGATGCCTCTGAAAGAGGTGAAACATGTATCACAGTTAGTAACACAATACGTGGAATAATCAAAGTTAATTTAAATTTTCTATGACTGGACATATTTGAGGAATTGTTGTAACCATGAAGAATGTTGATCATGTCGATATTTTATTTGTAAACAAAAGGTTTTTTAATTATTATGTGTTATTTCGCTGGTGAGAACAATACATCGAAGTTTATTGAGATGAAGATGTCGAAATTCAATAACATGAATATGCTTGTCAGAAATATTATATAAATTAAAGTGGGCTTGTGAAGTCATGTTCATTGTTTACCATTCAAATTGTAA
This sequence comes from Himalopsyche tibetana, assembly GCA_030503985.1. Classification (NCBI taxonomy): domain Eukaryota; kingdom Metazoa; phylum Arthropoda; class Insecta; order Trichoptera; family Rhyacophilidae; genus Himalopsyche; species Himalopsyche tibetana. The sequence continues at coordinate 6,517,941 of JAPJYX010000015.1, forward strand.
TTTTTGTGGTTTATTGCCGTCATTGTAATGTAATTATAATGCAATAATTAATTTTAATGTATGCCTACTTTCAATTTATATTACATGATGTTGCATTTACAACAAGCGCCACCAACCGTCGTATACTGAGCCACTTATTGTGGATCGCGGTTATATTTCAAATTCTAATTCTAAGCGAATAATTTTCTTAATATTTTCGATGAAAGCTACGTTGGAAACGTTGTGGAAATTTATATATAAATTTAAAAAAGAAGAAAATTCTTTATAGTAAATAACTTATAGATGTTCCTCAAAGAGACGAAGCACGTTTCAAATTTTGTAAATTAAATAGTGGAATTAAAAAGTTATCAAATTCCAAAATTGCTGAGATTTTATGTAAAAAGAAATGGTTCTTTTAGTGTGGCGTAATATTATAAGCATATAATATCTAATTAGTGTTATATTTGTGTAACCCTACCCTAATATTTGAGCCCTCTTGAGGTCAACTGATGCAATTAGTAAATTGGTAAGACTTTTAAGTACAATCACGTGTTTTAGTGGATTGCATATTTTTATTTTATGGAGATAACAATTGTGTGTTCTTTGTATATGTATTATGACTGCTTTGCAGTAGATAAAACATCACCTGCCATTTATTTTGAAATAAATAAAAGCACAACCACCATCTTTTTATTCAATTTATAAAAATCTTTTATTTTTTGTATTATTTTAAAAAATACATTCTTATTTCAAAACAAGTAGCGCACCATCCCTGCACACCATTGTAGCATAACGAGTATATACATATTTATATATTTTTATAAATGAAAGTAAATGTAAATTTATTAATAATTGGAAGTAAGTTCTATTAAAATAGCTACTGTTGCTTGATTCGTGACAATTTATTGTAGGTTCGTTTTTTAATATTGAATAATATATATTCCTTTAAAATAATTTATACCGTATTTCCTCTATTATCCGACGCTTGCTTTTTTCCTTTTTTGGTGTCTGTGAATTCGCGAATCGTTAGCGTCATCGTCAATGAAATACGGTAATTGTCGGGAACCTATTACATATTGTTCCATCAATAATTATTATTGGTTTTAACAAACTGTAATTACTGTAAAACTATAAATTACGTGTAACTTAGGACTGAAATAAAAACAAATTATCTAATAAAGAAATGAATCAAATAATAATATGTAGGTGTGCAAACCCTATTTTAATTTCGTATTTGACCAATGAGATTCTCATATAATATGGTAGATGTCGGTATAAGTTGAAATAAAAATCAATACCATGAACAATCAACAGGTGCCGGCAAATCAAAAGCGACCTGTCCAATGACAGTTGCGCGGTAGAGTTGTTTTTTAATATTGAATTCCGGTTAAATCGAAAGTTTCTTAGAACGTACAAACACAATTAAACCAGCATTGAAAAGCGAAAGTAACGTGTGTAGAGCAAGGCCGCAGTTTCGTTGAACCTTCAGTTGGTGAAAACGTCACATTCATTCAGTTATTAGTGATTTGGTGACTAGCTCGGTCGTATTTTCCCCAATAAAATAAAATGTCTGTCGGTCGCGTTCTGGTTTACGGAGGAAGAGGTGCCCTAGGAGCCGCGTGTGTATCTCATTTTAAAGCAAACAATTGGTGGGTCGCCAGCGTCGATTTGAATGCCAATGATGCCGCAGACTCCAACATCACTGTCAGCCAAGACGCTACATGGGTTCAACAAGAAGCTCAAGTATTGGAACAAGTTGCCGGAGCATTAGGAGGTGAGAAGCTGAATGCTGTCATTTGCGTAGCCGGTGGATGGGCTGGCGGTAATGCTGAAAAAGAACTCGGCAAAGCTGCAGATTTGATGTGGCGTCAGTCCGTATGGAGCTCTGCCATATCTGCATCAGTCGCTGCCCAACATCTCGCACCGGGAGGTTTCATCGCGTTGACCGGTGCTAAAGCAGCACTCGAAGGAACTCCTTCAATGATCGGTTACGGAATGGCTAAAGCTGCCGTACATCAACTCACAAGGTCCCTCGGATCAGAAGGATCAGGGCTACCCGCCGGTTCGATGGCTGTCGCTATCATGCCCATTACCCTTGATACTCCAATGAACAGGAAATGGATGCCCAAAGCCGATTTTGGATCCTGGACTCCGCTGACCTACCTTGCCGAGTTATTCATCAAGTGGAGTAATGGTGAGCAGCGCCCGAAAAGTGGTAGCTTAGTTGCTCTTGTTACCAAGGAAAATGTCACCGAGCTTGTTATTGAGTAAATACAACAGGTTTTAAATGGGTTTTATGCATAGATGTCTAGACAATAACAAATTCTTATATCGCGACAGAACCAATTTATTTTTAAGTACTTACAATAAATTCATTGTAATTGATTCTAAATGGCTGAAATGAATCTCTTACGATGTTAACTATGTATGTTATATTGTAATATGTGTCTAAATTATTATTTTTGATGAATAAATAAATTATAATACAATGTTATACCAATTCATGCCTTTTTTATTTTAAAATTGTTATTCATAATTCTCTAAATAACCTTTTGATCTCATTCTCATTGATACGAATATCAGCTAATGATAGTCAATTGAGAGAAATAAAATATTCATGTCTCTTTTTTGTTCTGATAAATCATTTAACTTGTTATTGAAACAACAACAAAAATGTGTTTCTAGCGTCTTTTTGTTACAACATTTCCAGTTTATAATTGATTTTATTTATTTGATTTCTTTTTTGTTTTAATAGTTTTACACATCAATCTATTCATTTATTGCTGTCAAGTGATATGTTTTAAAACAACTTTTAATAGTTTTCACATTGACACAGTAATAAAAAATCTCCAAATAACAACCATGCATTACGAGGGTCCTGTATGGTAAATATGTTTGCAAAATCCATAATAAATTTCAATAAAAGGTTAATAACCGTGTAACTTGTTGGCGGTTAGCAACAATTCTTTACCTGGAGAATAGTAATTCTAGTTGGGTCGATCAGATATTTGATGTTTGGCAAATATGTTACTTATTCTAAAAGCATAAGTTCCATGAATTAAATTTCATGATTCATTATAACAGGAAAATTATTTATAAAAAATAAAATTCCGAATGGTTGGAAATTTTGTGGCTTTGATTATCTGTTATTAATGTTAGAATTCTTAATAGTTGATAATAAATTAAGTATACTGCTCAAAATTACAATTTTAAGAAATTTTACTAATTTAGTCAATAATAATTAAATTATGCGGTAATTGGTTCTAAGTGTGTTTTTCTTAAAAAAATACTGACTATATAAATAATCCATTAACTTAATGATGCCCATTAAACTATCCAAATACTTGGAAATTTTGTCCAAATAATATCACTGACTCATTTTTTGATTGAAGTGCCAATTAAAAATCATCACTGCTCATGATCTACTGATATTTACTTATTTGATATCATTGCATATAATTTTTTTGCCAAGACAACCAATTCATTATTAGTCTACTTATTTCTGTATACATTCCGGCGACCCTTTTCTCTCGTCCATAATATATATTTTGAACAATATGAAATGCTCAACACAATAATGGTTTGAGTATACAGACTGCTCCAAATATAGTCTCAAGATTCTTCCTTCATATTACAGACTCGCCTTGAAGTTACCGCACTGTTCATCTGAAATTACATGATGAATTAATAGGGGAATATAAAAGCAAAAACAATATTTTGGGCACAGGTTTTTTTTTGATTATTAAAATACTTTTTTAAAACTTGTGCTCTCGAGCTAAAAAAATTTGTGATGTAAGATTACTATCGTCATGTTGGATTCTTAACCAAAAAGATTTTTTAGGAATTGGAAAAGTTTGCTTGTATTTCTAGAAGGCAATTCGAGTGTACGCAGTTACTAATTACGCTCCTGGGTTTACCAGTAACATCATCTATCGAAAGTAGGTACAAAAAAAATGGCCCATGAGGGGATCGAACCCGCGACCTTCGCGTTATTAGCACGACGCTCTAACCAACTGAGCTAATGGGCCGGCGGAGAGCTTGACAATTTTATAAAACTTAGGGTAAATACTTTTATATATCACTTAGTATCTATGTATGTAGAAGTGGAAAATCGTGGAAGGAAGTCATAAAACACTAAACTTGTAAGTGTGTTGTATGTACCATCTAATGTTGGTAATGAACGAAACTGTTCTTGATCTTTAATAAAAACGGAGAATTGATACAAAAAAATGATTATTCTTTTAATTTATCTGAACTTCATGAAAAAGTATTAAGTAATACTTTACCTCTTTTTGTGGTGCCTCGTTTTATCGAGTTTCACATTTCTACTTGAGCTCGCAATCTACTGTTCTTTATTTATGCTACATAAACTTGTCTAACCTACTGAAAATGAGAGCTTATCTAATTATTATAAAATTTAATTCGTAACGGCAGTATTTTTTTCAAACTATAATATACAAGTCTGTTAAATGATTAAAACAAATGAATCAATATATCGACTGTGGAAAGGAAAAAGGACGTAACCCTCAGTTTTTCTAAAACAACTTTTTTTCGATACTCACAATTTGTACAACTTGACACACGTTCTATATAAAGGATGGATGCTGAAAATGCCGAATAAGTATCTAAATTTAGCTTTTAAGTTTGAAAAAGATGACCTTGTAAAAAGTTAAAACCAAGAAAAAAGGCTGAAATAAGGGTTTAAACTAGACAGTTTCTTAATTTAATATTAGGTTATGTCAATTAAACACCAGTTTAGAAGTCTCCGTGCACTTGAAGGTTGTTTTTAATTCATAATTTGCACATGGCCCAAAGTCATCAAAACACGTTTTTTGCGCCTCATGTAAAATTTGATATGTGTGGGTTACGTCCTTTTTCCTTTCCACGGTCGATATGTATGTACCTAGTAGAGGTCTGCACGGACGGGCCCGCGAGCCGGGCCGGGTAAGATGTATGTAGAAAAAAACCATTTGTTTTATGCTATTATAAAAAAATATATTTTGCGAGTTTTATTCGCTTAGTGCCATCTATTAAATAATAAATAAGTTACACACAATACATTATAATAATCGTTATCAATAAATAAAATAGATGTCAGAAATCAGGAAACTATAAAGCCCTAATTTAAATATGTATGTATCTATATAAAAAAATATGCTACATATTAAATTATTTTGGTTTGTAGAGTAATTAGCTCTAGGAATTAACTATTATATTATTTCTATCATTTTCATTTGAAATACATTACGTGAAATTTTCTTTTTTTACATTGATTACTTTTATTTACCCCATTCTTCCCATCCCGGTCAATCGGGATGCTATTTGTGATGGGAAATAAATCTTTTCAAACGGTGGCGGAATAAGCACATGGGAGGCCTCAGGCGCAATAAAATTTGGAAGCCCTGTTTCATGGTTAACATAAAAACGTTAGAAAATTCCAACTAAAATAGAAAAAATATATACAAATCTGAACCAAACGCATACGGGTTATATTATATAAGCTATTTTTGAGGCCCCTTAAATTCGGAGGCCTCTAACGCGCGCCTTATTTGCTTATAGGATAATCTGCCACTGTTTTCAAAATATAATGTATGTTTTTGCATAAATAATAATTATGCTCTTAGTGAGTGTAGGTGCATGTTGCATTTCTTTTGTCGCTTAAAGGTAAGTGTCACGGTCTACAAAGACACCTATATTAAGACAAATTATTAATATGATTTATGATTTCGACTGAAGGTGCTTGGTGGAATTTCAATATTAAAATTGAATCGTTCAAATTATGTACATTCACACAAGTTTTGTCACTAACTGCTATAGATTAAACTTGTGTGAATGTACATAAATTGAACGATTCAAATTTAACAAAATATTAAATTGCTAACGTTAGGTATTTTTTTCAAAAATAAATATTGCGTTTTGGTTGAGATGCGATTTTTGATTGAAAAAAATAGGAGGTCCCTGCTAGGGCATCCATTCCCGGGATTGAGATGGCCGCGATCGGATTTCGGGATTGAGAAATTTGGAGGAAATTTCGAAAATTTACACGAAATTGGCAATTCAAGATTTCAATTTCCTCGGCGAGCTAAAAAACAAAACGAGTTTCTGTGAGATTCCGGGAAAAAGTATACCAAATCGGAGATTTCAAATTCCTCGGTGAGCTAAAAAAAAAAACGAGGTTCTGTGAGAATCCAAGGAAAAAGTATAGCGAATTGAGGATTTCAAATTCCTCGGTGAGAAAATCTCAATCCCGGGATCCCGGGATTCAAAATTAATCAATCCCGAAATCCCGGGATCGGAATAAGGCTCCGGGATTGGATACCCTAGTCCCTGCTTTAGCACGCCACTGGCTCCTTGTTCATTTTTTACAAATATTTTTTTAAAATTACAATATGATAGATAATAAGGAATGCTTAACTCAACTGGGATGATTTGTAATTTTTTTCTATATAAACAATTTTTTTATTTCGCAATTTAATAAATGTGTACACGTACACAATTATTCCAGGGTCTGGATTCTGAATCCCGGGATTGATGATTTGAAAACAGTGTAGTAGGAAAGGGTTCTGCCGCCTCGGGCTATCCTTGAATTTGAAGCCCCCAATATGTCGTCTTTTTTAAAAAATCATTTCAACCATTTATAAACCATGACTGAAGTTTTTACCACAGGTGGCTTAAGTTTTTTTATGTATAAATATAATTTCTCGCAAAATATTTTATTTATTTTTGCAAACGGCGCCCCCAAAAATGTGTCGCCCGGGGCGGTCCGCCCCTACCGCACCCTCCTTGCTACGCTACTGTTTGAAAATGTAGGAAATTAGTTCTTGAAAAATGTGAAAGCTTTTGTTTAGCTCGCTCGTTCAAAAAAGTTGCAAATTCACGGTTTCCACAATCATACAAAAATGTGAAACCCTTTTTTAAAGCTCATTTACATACGTTTTTGTGCATTCAATGGCTTGTTCAAATAAACATAATACAAAATGCGCAATTTGTCCTTTAAACTGTGCTGTGGTTCTCCTTAAATTATATATTTTTTCTGGGCCCCTTAGAACATACTGAGTACCCGGGTTGAGAAACACTAATATATGTGGAGCTATAATGCAAGACGTACTATTTCCAAAAACCAAACTTTTCAGTAGAGTCAAAAAACTATAACCAATAACACAAACAAAATAACATTTGCATAAAAATACGATATCAAAGTGAAAAACGACAGTGTTTTAGACATTAAATCTTAAGTCCAGTCGATTCCTAAAGATTGAATTACCTTATTTCAGTGTTGTAGCAAGGGCGATGAGTCAGGGGCGGATTTTCGGGGGCGGCATTTTCAAAAATAAATACAATATCTTTCGAAAAGTTTTATTTATACATAAATAAAATCAAGCCACCTGTAGTAAAAACTCCTAGTTCATAGATAAAAAATAGAATGATTAAAAAACAAAATTAGAAGAAATTTTGGGGGTGGCTAATTCAAGGAACGCCCCAGGTGGCAGGACCCATTCCTACACCACTGCGCTATCTGCATACTAGGGCATCCAATCCCGGGATCCCGTTCAATTTTCTGATCCCGAAATTCCGGGATTGATACGGCTGCGAACCCGGAATTTCGGGATTGAGAAATTTTGAGCAAATCCCGGTAATTGACACGAAATTGGCAAATCGAGAATATCATATTCCTCGGTGAGCTAAAAAAAAACCAAGTTCTGTGACAATCGGGTAAAAGTATATCAAATCGAGGTTTTCAAATTCCTCGGTGAGCTAAAAAAAAATGAAACGAAGTTCTGTGACAATCGGGAAAAAAGTATACCAAATCGAGGCTCTCAAATTCCTCGGTGAGAAAATCCCAATCCCGGGATTGGAAAAAGGCTTCGGGATTGGATACCTTACTGCTTTCCTTCATTGAGACGCGACATCAATAGTATCATGAGTCGAAGAGTTTTGAACGAATGTAAAAGTGGTACAGTTCATTGATCTCGATCCTCCTCACCATGTCATCATTTATCAGTCCGTGTATCTTTCAGTTGTTCCTTCTCTTAGAGGTGTCAGTCGATTCATAGTTAGAGGTCACAACTCGATTTTTACGAATTATTAAATTAAGTATGTAGACGAACGAGCTCACGTTAAATTTATTTAATGAGGTATGAATTTATGAATAATAATAGTTATTTAAAAATATGTGGAAAATACGTTTATTTGTGAAGATATTTAAATTTGTTACAAAATATAATTATAAATGTTAAGACAGTCTGGAGTTTTTTTTCTGATATCACTTAACGTGTTGTATTCGATGTGTTTTGCTTATATAATAAATAGATTAATACATTTAAGATGACCGAAATACTACTAGCTAGTCTTCTAAAGATTTTCTTCATTGGGTTCCATACATAGCTTCGTACTTCCTCTTGTAGTTTCCTTGAGGATCAAACTTCTTGGCGAGTCTTTCCCAGTCTCTTGGTCGCTTGGTGGTGAGATGTCTGTACACTTTTTCGGTGGTGGACCTTTGCTTCTCTGTGCACTTATCGCACGCCGTGTTCAGTGCGTCAGGCAAGCTCTCTGAAAAAAAGTAAAATTTTAGTTATCATCAGGAAATATCACAGGCGCTACATTCTCGTCTTGACTGGACTATTAACATGAATTTAAAATTGTTACTTAAAATACTCCATGTGACAGCGCCACCTGTTCATATTAACAATGCTGAAACACAGAACTATGTTGTGTTATTTGTCACCGACCGACAAATAAATCAAAAAAATATATATATATATATATACATTGACATTAGTAGTACAACCTGTCAACATTAGCTCAATATAAAAACCTACACTGCTTATATGCCAGTGGTGTAGTGGGGCCAGGTCGGACTAGGTTGGTGACCTGGCACCTGAAAATGAGCCAGGGCGCCGACCTGCTACCTCTTTGACTTGTTACTTAATTTTCAGATATATACATATATTAAAATATAATACATATTTTTTTATTGATTTAATTGTGAAAACTTGTGTTTTTTATAACTTCGGACGGATACTATAAAAAATAAATAGGGAAGAAATCAATGACAGACCTGGTACCTATTTATTTACCACTACATCACTGTTATATGCAGTCATAGAGAGGGAGTGCTTGTTGCGTTATAAACAAACGGAGACAATTCTAAATCAAGACAAATATTTTCTATATATAACTAAAATAAAATTACCAATGTGCCGTATATTATAAATTGAGATGATTTTAATGGGAGTTAAACAAAATCATCATAGGTTAGGGGTGACCTGAAGGGGGATCGAAGAGGCTCGACAAAACCCCTTGTTAAATTTTACTTGGGCGGGTGATTCACTTGTTAAATTAAGAGAAACAATGTTCTCAGGTCTATGCGTTGTATAATAAAAAATATAAATTAAATTTAGGAACGCAGTAAAAAGAATATAACATTTTTCTGTATCACTTTTGCAATCTTTTTTCAGATACTAATATGGCGTATGTGCGTGGCATATTGCTAAATAATATATATTTATATTATAAATTCGATAGCTTTAGTAATTATCGCGTATATTTGTATAAGAGTGGTGGGAAAATCCACCCCTTTCCCGGAACACCGCGAATAGCTTTGAGATTAATCGAGTCACTTGTTAGTTTATTGGCAGCCTACCGCTGCCTTGGATCAAAACACAAAAACATGACAAATACTTACGCGTGTGCATATCAAGCATCAGGTATCTCAAATAAAATCTTTACCACAGATTGATAGAAGAAAGATTTCAGATTTAGTGTGACACATGTCCACTAATTTCGTAGAACAGATACGATTAGATTTGAAATTTACACTTTGGATTGGTACAGCAATATCTGCATTGTTTATGCAGTCGATATTACAATAACATTTACTATAATGCTTCGCTACATAGATAAAACGAGCTCTAAGTATGGTATAAAACACGACAAATCTGTCTTGCAATAACGACTTGCATAATAAAATGTCGCGCGTCTGGCAGTTACAATGAGGTCAACTGAATTATGTATTCCATGCACAGCCGTTTTCAAAGGACTCTATTTTTTTCGCACACGTTAGTAATGAAGTGTATAATAGATATCAATAAAATCGACGCGTGAGTATATTGGTTATGCTTTGTTCTAAGAATTTTGAATAATATTGAATGATATATTTGATTTTATTTGATATATCCAACGATAATAGGAAATCGTACAATTATAGAACGACAACACATTCGATATTTAAATAGCTGTCAGTTTTATTTGGTATGATCTAACGATTAATCAGTAATTGCACAATACAAACGCAATCGTGGTAACTATGGTAATGTTATCCAGGTGAAAAAACGACAGGTTGTTTATGTCTAAAAATTAAAATATTAATAGTTTCCTCGGGTAAACCCTATCATACAAATTGTTCACTAAACGTATGATAAACAGATAGATAATTATACCAAATATCATGAGTATTTGAGGATCACAAAGTATACCTCGGAGACCAATAAATTCGCCGACTTTCTTGGTTTGTCTTTTTAGATTGTGATAGCTTTGAATAATAAACATTTGTATATGCAGGTACTGTGATATTATTTGTGATAATTCAGAGCTCCAAAATATTTCATAAATGGTCCAACCCGATACGTTATTGAAAAACAATCCGAGGATAATTTAAGTCGCTAGCGAATCCAATAAAACAAAGGCATACTAATTACAAAATACGTTTATTCGTCATGGACAATACGATATAAATATATTATTCCAATTAAACTGTTTGAATTTTCGATTATTTGGTCTTTACTTTCATGACAAATGTTGAGTATCTTTGCGAATTGCATCGTTGTTAGGGTTTATCTTAATGTTTTCACAAGAAAAACAAGTATGGTGGTCTTAAAAAAGTTTAAAAGTTTGCAGTGCCCAAGGCTTGAATCCGTGTACAGACAATTCATATATTGATTTATAGATTTCCTTTCCAATGCATGAATGTATATTATAATGTTTAAAATTCTCTCACACCCATCCGATTCTAAAATTAGGGAGTAGCAAGAGTCATAAGCTTACCAGAAGCTTATATCCCTACTCTGTTAAAAAAAAGTTAAGCGACTTAAAAACGAGGAGCAAGGTTAACTCCATAAATAATCCATATGTTTCACATCGGTTACAGACTTAGTTGAAAAAATTACATGATTTATTATCCAAAATCTCTGCTTATTAATGGCACTGATATGCGGAATATAAGATGGCACCGATCTATGAAAAAATGCGTGGCAAATTACAAAGCCATCCAAATCGATCATACTGGCTACGTTATAATTATATATTTTCGTCCATCGTTACCCTGTAATTATTGTCTGCCATTGGTTATAATAAATATGTTTATCGAACCAGTTATTATCTTTGTTGTATTATATTTTGTTTTGTTAATTGTTATGTTATTATAATTTCATGCATATCTAAGCGTAACGAATCAAATTGAAACGATATTCTGTTTATAATACCTATTGAACATTATTGGATAATACTTTGAAATCATTATAGTTTTATTAATTAACATCGGTATTATTATCACATTTACAGTTTTTGGGTGAACATAACATCTCAGGATAACGTAAATACGTAATTAATAATATTGGAATTTCTTCAGAACTTATTCGTTCAACTTCGTATCCCAAAACAATATATATTTCGTGCATAATTTAACCTAATACAAAAACCTTGAAATATAAAAAAAAATGATCATGTGCTATGCTCATGGAGGAGATGGTGGCATGGATGGAAACGTCTTTGCTTCTTTCCTTATCAACTCGAAGATATTGAGGACAAAACTATTCCAGTGGTGTTATATAGCGATAGAAAGTAACAAAGATAGCGATAGAATAAAATATATGTAGGTATGTGTCTCCTGGAAATTTATCGACGAGATAGCTGTTTTTCGAGCAATATTTAATATTCAATACTTCCTTTATATTATTGTTTCTTAAATTTTATTTCGCTAATTAATTATGTAAATAAGTGAAAATTTAATATAAAACTCGTCAAAATTTATTTCTCTGCAACAAACCGAACAATGCGTACAATTTTTTTAATCGACGATATTTCAATAAGATTCTTACGGAGCTAACCCATTTTGTAGTAAAGAGACATTGCTTGGTAATAAATGCTAATGTTTGTAATGTATTCTAGATTCATTGATTACCATTATAAATAAAACAAAGTATTCGAATTCAATTTCAGCACAAGGGTTTCTCCTTAAAAAACTAGTTTAATAATCCATGACCTACATGGACATATTTATTTCAATTTGTTTACAAGCAAAGTGTGGACCATAAAAAATGTAAACAATAATTATTTTGTTCGATGAAACCGACGGCTATTTTATGGAAATTTAAGCATTCGTTTTTTGCAATTCGAACAAAAAATAATCATTCTATTTTTAATTAAAATAATTTAAGCAATTTTATAAAAATAGTTTTCATCTTGATAATTGCAGTATTTGCGCCTTTATTTTTTTTAATTCCAAATAACTTTATAATAATTTGATTTAAAAAAGGTAATTTTATTATCTTTGGTAAAAAGAATAATTCGTATATTCATCCGCCATAAATTTCGAATTCGAATTTTGAAAGACGTTCAATATATTGATTTCCTTCAATCTTTCCATTGAATGTTCCTAAATATTTGGTAGGTCAATAGCCGTGAAGATCAAAAGACATTGTTCATTCTTTTCACGTTTGTTTGAATTGTTTGCAGGTAGGTCAATGGTATACAAATTTTGGTTTGGTGGGAACTGTGCTTCAGTGTTTCGGGATAACGGATCAAGTGGTTAACTGATCGAATCTTCGATTTTCTACAATGAAACAAACTTGAAATAAGAGCATTAAAAATCATGATGTCAAGAATGATAATGTTAAGACTTGGAAATATTAAATGTACAGCAATGCAATAACAATTAGTTAGTTGAGAGTGCACCATTAATTTTTATATAATTGACGTAAACTGTGTATCGAAATACAAAATAATCAACGCATATATGCATAGTAAAGAAGAATTTTTTTTGATAATTGCTTTTTCGTTTTGGCTATCGTATGCACAGTGTTTGTAAAAGACTAATGCTGTTTCATAATGAAAACATCGATTGTACGTGGCGAATCAAAATTAATACCGAAAAGAGCGCGGCAGTAATGTTTTCCAAGGGTTTTATCAGAAAACCTAATTTTGCTTGCATACGCATGCACAACGCAGAGATCAAGTGGTCTAATTCGGTTAAGTATCTTGGACTCACACTAGATAATCGACTTAAATTTAATGAACACGCCGCGATTAAAAAACGTCAAGCTAACGCTACAAAGGCAAGGTTGTATTTTATGCTTAACGCGAGGAGCAAACTTACTCTCAAAAGCAAGCTGCTCCTCTACACAGCAATCACTCGACCAATCATGATGTACGCTGCTCCAATATGGACGTATGCTCACCGTAAACATATGAAGACTCTCCAGATTGTCCAAAATAAATCACTGAGACAGATATGTAACGCCCCGTGGTACGTGCGTAACACGCTGCTTCACAGAGACTTGAAAATACCTACCATCCGCGAGTTCGTTCGTGAGATATCTCAAAGGTTTCACAGCGAAGTAGGGAAACATTTTAACCCAACGATATCTAATCTCCACAATTATGACGAGACACTGCCTGAGAATCGTTTTAGACCGAGAGCAATTCTGCTCGACGACCCTCCATAGATCTTATGTCGTCTAAAATTGGCACTTTTAGAACGAAATTAGCATCTCGAAAATGACTCTCTTTGTTTGACTTTCCTTGTGCACTGTATGTGTGTATGTATGTATGCGTATGTGTGTGTACATGTACGGATGCAGTGTGGGGAAGCATATAGAATGTGACTTGCAAAATAGTGCATATGGAGTTCCCGTGAACTTCTTATCTCTGTAGCGATCGCGCCCTTCTGTCTGCAAACGATGGTAAGGGGATGCAATTTACAATTCTTCAAACACTTTATCGATGAAGGAGACTAGAAGAACCTTGACGTTAGCGCGTCCTGGTACTTGAAGCTCCATAAATTTGATATCCAAAAAAAAAAAAAAATTCCGTAGCAGAAATTTAACACACCTTCGTGCTCACGAACTTCCAACCACTTGAAAATAGCGAGAAATATGAAAATGTTCGTCATATATAATATGTGTACTCAACTCTTTTTTATTCGGTAGATACGTTCCACAAAAAACAGAGTAAAAGGAGTGATTGAATATAAAAAACCGTATTATTTTAAAAAACAAACAACAACAAAAAAGGTAATATTGAACACCCAATAAGAAAATTGCATAAAATAATGTTCATAAGATGTATTTTAATTAGGAAAAACATAGTACCCAGTGGTAGATTACCCTATAAGCCAACGAGGCGCGCGCTTGGGGTCTCTGAATCTTAGGGCACTCAACAATGGTTTATATTATATAACCAATATACTTTTTGTTCAGATTTTTAATAGTTTTCATGGAATTTTTCCACATTATTAGTTTATCCGAAAAACAGGGCCTCCTAAATTAATTGAGCCTGGGGCCTCCCATGTGCTTAATCCGCCACTGATAGTACTCATCGCTACTTGATTATATAGGGTGAGTTTTATGAGGGACGAGACATAAATCGCTTTTATCGCTAGAAATATCTGACACGTCTAATGTGTCAGGATCCAATCAAGCCTTTTGTTAATTATTACAGTCTTGTTTTGTAGAATTTCTTGTTATTAACCCTTCCCTTACTATGCAAAAAAAAAGCACAAGCTCATGAGCTGTGTATCTGTTACATACCAGGCAAGCGGGAGTGATTCATGGCAATTATATGTAGTACTGCTGTAGTCTGAGAAACGTGTAAAACAACTAATTCGTGTAAAAAAGTATTTGTTCTTTTTGGTGGACCGTGCAATTTTCAAATCGTTTCAAAAGAAAAGTTGAGTGAATGTCATTGCAATACTTTCAAATTGGTATGCATGTACAAGTGAGATTTGTAGTCTATGTTATATTATATAGTAACGAATAATCGTGTAACATAAAGTTTCCGACTTCCGCAGCTTATTTTTTCACAGTTACTAAATTATTTTTTGTTTTATTAATTATTTTTCAATAAAGCGATTGCTATAAGTGTGCCAATAGTTATTAAGATGTTTTTTTAAATCTAGTTTACCGTATGGCACACTTATGCTGAGTTAGCATACAACTACACACTGCTAATAGGAAATGAAAATACTTTTGACCAAGTTGACAAAATCCGTCGTAAAAAAGAAATCGACTGCTAAATAGCAATATTTATAAACAGTCAATACAGAAAACGGAAAATTGAGCGCGTATGAACATTGCGGCATTTCCAAAAACCTATGTACGTACATATATTCTACAAGAGGAATCATTTTGTAGACGGAATCTCATTAATATTCTAGAAATCAAGGTTGGCAATTGTTGGAATTATAATAATGCAATATATACCAATATACTACGTTCCAACTTTTTAATAAAACAGTTGTATAGCTTCTATAAGATTTACTTTGTTTTAACTGACTTTTTTCCTTTGATAAGTGTAGTATAAATTGTACTGAAATATCGCCGGCTTGTTCATATTTAGAAAAAAAGCTTTTTGGTTAACATACTTTTTTAGAGGGTGTATACATACGCTATAAACCACCACCATTATTCTAATAAGTGAAGTGAAACAACTGAAAAGTCACTAAGTATGTTGGAAGAACGCAAAATACTCCCAGCAAATAATTGATAGAAATACCAACTATATTAGCCGGTAACATCTGTATCTCAAGAAGACATAGCTTCCACAAATAATGTTAAACCATAATTTATATGGCAACTTCAGTAAAATAGTTTCATAAGCCTGAATTGTCATTAATTTTAAGTTTTTTTTAAAATATGTTCACTCCTTGAACTCAAATGGTGTCAAATAGCACTTGAATCAATCGTTCACATTAAAAACGGTGTAATCATTGATATAAGATCTCCGTTTTTATTTATTTAATAAAAAAACTAAGCACAAAGCAGCTTATGTTTTCTTCACAAAAAATATACATCTTACTGCATAACGGTGTATTATTTTGGACATTTCAAATGGCTTTCCTGCAACATGACAGTTCAGATTATACTAATCTACTACTAATCTGAAAACATATTCTAATATTATATATATTTAACACCTCAGTCTACCTACAACCTCAATGTTTACTTTACGTATAAATAACAAAACGATAGTAAGTCCGAAGATGCTTCTACAATTATTTGAAACACAATCAGTGGGCTCTAATAAATTTTCCGTCTTCAATTTTATATTAAAAATGAATTTCCACAAAGTTACCGCTGAATTCATTGAAAAAAATACTTGATAGGTACTTACTCTTCAGTTCCCTTCCTTCTGCTGTACATGGTCCTTCCTCCAACATACATTTGATGTAATTGTTGAGGATTCTGTCGTTGGAAAGGATTCTGTCAACGTCAATGTTGTCATATTTGTTGGTATATTGTTGGGCTTCTGTTGCCGCCACCACGATGGCTACCATCAAGAAGATCAGATGAAGACGCATCTTCAATATTCTGTGAAAATAAGACATTATTGATAAAATTTCTGTTAATAAACTTTTAATTAACTAATTAATTTATAACTTTTAACTGCCATTCAGCCTTAAACGTCGATATTATTATACTCTGTTAATGAGGCAGATTATAATTTATGTGAGTTAAAGTCCATATAGATGATCTACATTTGCTTTGAAGGTCGTTTTGTTTGTAAAGTATGATTATTTATTCGCAAAAAATCGTAATAAAGATCATGAACTAATTTTTCACATAATATATATATCTACTTCATAGCTTAATAAATTGAGTTTTTTTCCAAACGTATTTCGTTTTGGATACTCAAGTGCAACTAAGACCATTAGGAAATCTAGTAACGTAAAACAGGTGTCTTAAAATGGGTAAGCCAGAGTTTATTATCACGCGTTCCAGTTTACTAATTTTTCCATTTCGTGCCCTACAATAAACGTTGTTGCGATTTCAAAATCGTATTATTCCGTAAAAACTTGATTTCCAAGGTAACCCGCCTGCAATTAATATAAATGAAGATGTATAAACCTTATAATGAAATCGGTATCATATTCATCAAGGTTGTCATTACAGATATAATTAACATTTTTGTATCGAATGTTAATTATTATAGAATAGTATAGTATGTAGATATAAAGTCCTAGTATGAGTTTAACAATTTATATGGGAAAACGTTTGATCAATAAATGATGGATTAGCTGTACAACAGGTAAAAAATAATACGCACATTTTACGGCTTTTTCGGGAAAAGTAACAATTAAGTTTTGTTAGAATGAAATATATCGATGACAATACAATATATTAAAAAAAACTATATTAGTAGGGTTATTTAAAATAAAACCAGCTCCCGGGAATGTTGAAGAAGATGTCAGTTGATTTGAGTATTACTTATAATTAATTATATTTTTCTAATCGCCATTTTTATATGGATATATGGATGCAGACTGCGTCTGGGAGTTTGGCTGCCCGCATGCAAACTAGCTGCACCCTCCGACTGATAAGTATAAAAATCAAAAGTATACCCATCATTCTATTTTAAGGGTAAGTATGATATGTCAGATCACCACGAAACTCCAGCCCGTGTGAAACGAGGTAAAAAAATACATCATAAAACGGAAATAAAAAATTCAATTCAATGAATCCAATCAATTTTTAGATAATTATGAACTCAGCTGTCTAATCGGGGCATGCGGAAGGTAACAGACCAAATGGAAGACGGAATGAGTATAAAACTAGTCAATGAGCCCTCAATAATCTGGAACATCCTTCCTTCAACTACTAATGTATCCGCCATTTTAAAAAAAATAGCTGTACCTAGAATACTGAAATCGTTGCAATGTATTTTGCACATCGTTCAATTTATGTCCGACTCTTTTTCGTGATAAAAATTAGTTGGTTTGAAAAGAAAACTTTTCTCCTCGGCTTTGGCTGCCCGCGTGCGCTTTGGCGCGGGCCGGATGCATGTGGCTCAAAACGTTTGCGATTCCCAGCAATTGAGTTCACATTTCTTCAATTAAACAAAAAACGAGATAATCTATTCAGAATAATCACAACATAAAGAAAAAAGTGCAATAAAATTTAAATTATGCTCTGTAAGGTTGTCGTAATATTGGAATATTTCATTCGATGTGAGCCATGGCTCGAAACCAACTGCAGCGCACGAGGGGAGGGTGGCCTTGTGCTCCGGGCTGTGTAAAATGCGGAAAGCAGCGAACAATCAAAATTTCTGTTCCGGCTTGTTATTTATCAAAAAATACTTAC
The DNA here is from genome assembly GCA_030503985.1 of Himalopsyche tibetana. Lineage (NCBI taxonomy): Eukaryota > Metazoa > Arthropoda > Insecta > Trichoptera > Rhyacophilidae > Himalopsyche > Himalopsyche tibetana. The sequence continues at coordinate 6,536,273 of JAPJYX010000015.1, forward strand.
AGTATTAAAAATACGGCATTAAAAAATAATATTAAGCGTTGATTAGAACTATTTACATTTAGAGCACTATTAAAACTATATTTTATATTTAATCGGATTTTTAATTAACAAACTCGTGTATCATAATATAAACTTTAACATAAATTTTACGATAACATAAATTTATGGTTTTATATGAAAAATACATTCTTTAGTTGTCTAAAGAAAATTAAGCGTGCAGGCTTAACGATGAACCAAATAAACATTTTTACACAAAAGACATAACCGAATAAGTTAACTTTTAAAAAAATGATATGCTTAATTATAATCAATTTATATCGTTATTTATTATAAGTAAAACTGGTTTAATATCGTAAATTAGTTTATTTTGAAATCATTCCATGACGTCCGACTGAAATAAAAAAAAAAACTAGTTTTATAAGCGAAAACGTATTCAATAATATATCAAAACGATTTATAAAAAAGCCCAATAGTAGTTGCCATGGCCTCGGTAGAATAATTTATTATTTTTCAGAATATTATACGTTCCTGTATGATAAAGAAGTTTTTTCACGTCTGGTTTTATCATTTTTAATGGTTTCTTATTTATCCATTTCATAAAAACTGCGTATTTTACGATACATTGCAATAAAGATGTATGACCTTTCTATAATAATACGTACCAACGTACATATGTTTACGAGATGAAGTTTTTTTGTTTTGCTTACTTGAGCCACATTACTTTGGCAAAAAAAGAAAACATAATTTTTCAAGACCACATTATTTTGGAATTTTCCTAAATTGACTGGTTAATGAAACGGATACAGTGCTGTGAAAATTATACGGAATATTTATGATTGTTATGTAGTAAAATAATTTTAGAAATATATTTTGCGCTTGGCTATAAATGGCTTCAATAATGTACATACGATCGAGTGAAAAAATAACGTTGTAACATAAAAGCAGATATTATTATACATTTAAGATGAAATTATTTATGTGTCTATTGTACAAAAATTAAAATAGCTTTTGAAATTGACATTGGTATAGATTTTAAAAATGTCAACACAATAAGTGTAACTTGGCGAATATTCTTGGATCGAATGGAATCAATTACTATTTTATGGCAGACTTTGGTTCAAAATCCTTAATTGATATTATGCATACTCGAATTTCATGGACGCGTTCCATAATACAATAATTTTATTATTCAATGACAAATGACATTGAAAACCAAAACAAGCATTGCCTGGTAGGTATACCAGTGCATAAACTGACATTCAAGATTTAAGCTGTCAAAATTTAACAGCATTTTACTATTAAGAAAAAATAAAATTTCAAATAGAGAACAAAACAAAACAAATCTGTTTTAACATTCTTCTTTCAGCACAAGATCACTTATCAATCTAATTCATATAACATAGGAATTTGATATATATATTTCACTGTAAATATTATAATACATCAGCTTCATTTTAAATATACTCGAATTTCCGCGTATTACAATGTAAATTGTGTGTTTCTTTGGTGAAAAATTGAATAAGGATATTGAATTAATTAAGAAAACTGTTGACGTAATTATTAGGACAATAAATTGAATCTAGGACTTGTAAAATAACAGTCAACGTCAAATGATATTTAACCGCAACAAAGCTTTATAACATTAAACCTAGGTCACTGGTAGCTGTAATTAAATAAGGACGAAATTAACAATTGTATACAGCTAAAGCTTTTTGGCATAACAAAATAGAACAATTAAGGAAAGATTATTCACATTCAAGGAAGGCTTATTGAAAAAAAATAACGAGTTTTTCGTTTCACCGTCCAATTTTTATTGAACAACTATTTATTCAAACAACGTGATTTAAACATGTATTTGATTATATTAAAACCTATATAAAAAAAACCTGTATTTTGCAATTTTTCGTCAAATAATTTTACAAAACATATTTAATTATAAACTTATTTTATATATTCCGTGCTGTATGTATGTACATACTGTTATGTTATAATATATGTGAGCTAAATTCATATTTAACTTGCGTGCTGGATGAATGAATAAATAAAAAAAATACACTTTTGCAGCAATGCAGAATTTGAGGAAGACAACAAAACGTTTTTATAAGGTCCTATCAAAAGATATAATTCAATTTACATAATTGTATTTTGACATCCTCCTGGCAACAAAATAAAATCGGTAAACCGTTAATATCAGTTTAGAGTAAATTTGTTTTCAATATTTGTGTATCAACCATATTATACAGTGAAACAATGTGTTCTTCAGTTATCGTTAAATAATAACTGTTGAGCTGTTAAGAGTTATAATGTTGTGATTCTAGTTATAACATTTGTAGATACCAATGTGAAATTTTTTGACTATGAATATGTTACGCAAATCATTTGTTTCTATTTCAACTCACTCACCGTTACTCATCAATTTGTTTAAAAATAAGTGTTCAAATTTTATTTTAATTTCCTTAAAATAGTACTTTTTTGACTACTTGTGTTTTTGACAGCACGTCGGCATGTGATTTTAATTTAATGTGTCACTCTTTTTGGTTGTTTTCTTATTATGATTTCTGTATCATGATTTCTTCGTAAGATTTTTTCAACAATTTTCATTTGTTTTTTCACGCTACCTGCCATAATAAATAAAAGGAAATCAAATGATTCGAACAGTTCCACGTTTAGTTTGTGTCAACTAATATTTCCATACTAGTTGACACAATTTATTAGATATTTTTTTTTACTTTATAGTAATTCAATAAAATAAAAACATATTTATTAACTTTCAATTTTTTAAACAAAATTTAAGATATTTTAAGAACTTGAGCTTATGGAATAACATAAACAAGTATTTTAGACTTTAGTTTTATGTGTACATTTAATATTTTTAGCAACGATTAAATACACCATAACTCAGTTTCAGATATTTACCATCATACTAAAACGTATAAATGGAATATCTAGTTTGAAAAATACATTATTTATGATTTTTCTTATTTTCAAGATGATTTGAGGTACATTTTTCTTCTCCTTTAACTACTTAATTATTTATTTATTTATTGTTGAGTATACATTTATACATTATTTTTAGCATACATAATGACTTTTAATGTGTTTATTGTCAATACTTGGTAAAAACACTATTTTGAATTTGAACATTTTCAACTGATAATAATTAACATTTATACCTGTACTATATATACTACACCAAATAAAACTTAAAAGGGTGTAACAAACAATTGGTAATATAAATATTAAAGAAATGTATAGATCTGAATAAGTGACACTATGTTGAGTTGACCAATACTAGAATATTTGAAAACCTCTTGATACTTATTTGCAATCGCACCGAAAAGCAATTAAGTCGCAAACAATAATTAAATGTATTTATTTAGTGGTATTCCTAAAAGTTCCAGTTTTAGATATACTTTCGAAATTATTGTTAGTGGCCTCGCTGATTTAATTATTACGGCATTATTAATTTTACTTTCATAATTATAAATTATGTATCAATTTATATTCATATCAGTTGAAAATTTTCATGATAAACGAAACCGGCCCTGATCATATGTAGTGAGTACAGAGCTGCGTTTTATTTTTTGGATACAAATAATGAATTACAAGTTTACCTAAAATTATCCAAAACACATCGGAGTAATATTAATTTTGATCTCCAAATCGATTTTTTTATATTCACATTTAAATTTATTTTCCGTATTTTATCAGATTTCTAGAGTACAAGTAACAGTTGAACGTTGGTTGTCTAAAGTGAATATATTATACTTGCTCACTTCGGAAAAATCTCAATTATTTATATATTAAGTTGTGGGTTATTTTGAGCACTTTTTACCCGTTTATTATAGTCAAAAATGTTGAATTATAACGCATACTTGTGATACTGAATAACGTAATAGGATTTTTTGTTATGAATAAGATAATAGCTTTTTAACGGAAATTGTGTAAAATAAAATTACTGATGTCGTTGAATTTATAACAAAAGGAACTTTCGTTTTCACTTACGTTACGGGCTGTTGACTTGAATTACGTACCACAGAAAGGTAGCGTGCTGTACGTTGTTTGTCCACACACTGTCGATTCAAATGATAGACTGCCAAAGGTACCCTAGTGTCGCAATACTTATAAAAAGAGAAACCAAGAGCGGAACTGGTCGACAGATAAGTACTGAGACCAAGCAACTACCGCGACAGGTTATATACGAGTCGGTCACCGAGCAAATACAATTCAACGTGAGTATTTTGATAGTCTTTGAATCTTAGCACCTTCGGCACCGGCTATGGTTAACCAAGGTAAATACAAACATAAACATCCAATTAATTATTTACAAGAAATCAAAAAAATACAGCAACGGAGAAGTTTTCTTAGAATTCATTTTAAATTTTAGCCTTGTATTTAGTATGAAATATATAATATTATAAACTGAAAAAAAAAATTAATTTTAAAACTCAATGACAGGTTGTATTGAATAATAGAGAGTGCTCAATTGCTCGAGTTTTAAAAATGAGAGAAAAATCGTCGTTTCGAAAATCAGTTTTGGTTGGGTAAGTCGAAACAATTCTACTAGGTTGAAATCTCATAACGAATAATTGGGCCCTCTAGAGGTGAAGTGTGCCAACTAGTAAAATGGTAAATCTTTTTTCTTGGGCTTTTAAGTACAACCACGTCTCTATTCGGTGTTTTGGTGGGTTGCATATTTTTATTTTACAGAGATAACACTCTTGCAATGTGTTTTAAGTTTCAACTGAGGTTGCTTAATTTTTACGATATTTTAAGATGTGTGGAATATGACAACGCATATAACTTATTTTTTTCTCAAATACGACTTGGCTCACTTCACCTCTAATGGGTCCATTATTCGTTATGAGATTTCATCAACAGTTATTGAACAGTTGTGTTAATTAAACTCACATAATCAATATTCGTTACCAGTCCCGGCGTATGGGTCAGAGACCTGGACGCTCACCTCCGTCAGAAGCTACAAGTGTTAAAGCGAAAGATTTTAGATGCTGTCTGCAAAGGATGGCACCTGGTGACGTTGGCACAACCATTAGCTTAATTAACTCTACGGTGTGTCAGACATTCTCAGATTTGTCAAAACTGAAGGCATATGTTGAGCCGGACATACGTATATCACGCAGGGGTGAAATTAAGCCGACAAAATATCTCCCATTTGCAACCCCTAAGGGAAGAACATTGGAATACCGCGACTTCACTGTATAGATGGGGTGTTACAGGACACGCGATTAATGGGGGTCAGCAACTGGCGTAAAAGGGTGGAGGATCAAGTAGAATGGAGGAGATTGAAGTTATATCTATTTGTTTGTTACTCAACCTCTCTTTTTCGGAGACAATATGGATATAAGGATAGGACTATGACGGACAAGTGGGCTAACTAATAACTCTCGCTTATCCCGATTATCATAGGATAAAGAAGCGAGCTTTTAAGCCATCACAAACAACCAAACGCATGCCTTCGAACAAATTGAACGTGCATCAGTGGCGGTTCCTGACCTGAAATCTTGGGTGGGCTAGAGAAAAGCATAGCATTGTATACTATTTACGAAATTTTGCATGCTTCCACTTCATCTTATACATTAATCTACAAGCAAATTAACAAATACTACGACACTAGTGCAAAGCATAAATTACTATATAATACAATCAATGCTAATGTAAGTAAGAAATAATAATACGTGACTTTAAATTTGTCTCTTTCAAAGTAAAATAACAAGTAAAAAAAGCAATACAGAACTGTCACTGAGATTCGATACCTGTCACTTTCATAAAATACAAAGATATTGGTATGCTTCTATGGGCCATGGACTAAATCGAGTTTAGCCCCCGATGAATGACAGAAGCCAATAAATTTGAAATACAGTCCTGTGTGTTTGATGACGTTTCCGTACATACAAATACAAACAAAATCGAATCGTGCTAGATTGCGTTCCAGTGTAAAGAAATATTGTCTATGGTTACGGGCTGGAAGCCGTTAGCCCCTGACCAATAGCATGTACATAGGTGTTGCCAGACTGACGTCACGTTGAATGTTCTCTATGAATTATTTATAGGGTTATTGTTTTTTTTATGCCGGCTCAGCTTAAAATTGTAATAAAAAACAATCGAGAATATTATTGTAGGTAGAAATGCCATTGTCTTATATTGATAGAGGAAAATTTAAACAAAGATATTATATTCATTTAGGGAAGGTTAGTTACGCTTATAAATGTATTTATTTTGTTCAGCGGCCGAATTGCTGTTCATTTTTATTCAGCCATCTAAAGTTTTGGGTGAAAAATGCAGGTCGGGCTTAGCCCACCTAGCCCAGTACCTAGAACCGCCACTGACGTGCATCAATGAACAGTGTGGACTCATCACGGATGAGAAAATATTGTATGTCCATCTAGCTAGCAGCTTACATGCAATGCGCTTCTTAAATTCTTAACAAATAAAATAAAAACCAATTGCACTATTTTTTTTTTGATTTTGTTTATAGAATATTGGGATCTAAAAAAATATTAAGAATATGAGCTCTTATAATATAACCAAACAGCTCAAACAAAAAAACGCAATAACGTTTCAAAACATATACCTATAAATGTTTTTTTTATTAGAATACATACTTTTTTTACTTAAAGCGAGGAAAAACATTAGCAATTTCTTTTATTTAAGGAAAATTTTTGATATTGTTCTTTGTTTTTTTTTTAAATAATATGGTATGATTCAGTTAAATTTTACTAAAAATAATTTCAGACCATGGTCAGGCCAATCAATAGTGTAATTACAAAGTAGATATCCAAATATAACATTATCCCCATGTAACGCGGTGGAACGGCGTTCCGGCACCTTTTTTCGCAGAGAAATATTTTTATTCTGCTTTAAAAACTGTATTGATGTGTTACGCTTTTGGAGAACTTTCAAAACTAAGTTTAGATTTACATGATCTGAACTGTGTTGTCAATGTAAATATGTACACATATACAAATTTAAAAAAATGCACTTGATCAAGTTTTGAAGAGAGGAATTTGCTGCAGCTGGTGTAGGCGATCGGCGTTTTCGTGGAGTTACACTTTTGGAGACAAAAAGAAAGTTTGATTGACTGAGTAACGGTTCTCGTAAAAAAACCACTGTCAAAATACCTTAATTAGAAAACTATATGTTCTACATAAGGATCGGACATGGATTATAAAAAATCTAGACAAGAAGTAATTTCCGGCACCTTTTTAAAAAAAAAATCTATATATTTTTTACGCAATAAAAAAATATAATCTATTCATTCCATTTAATTAAATTATTACTAGTTTTATAAATAGTATAAAAAATAATAGAACGTTGATATTAATACAATATATAGCATTGCTATATTTCCTCTTTTTATACCAATATGAAAACTCACTAATTTTAAAGGAAAATCTCTAGGACAAAAAGGAAAATTTCTAGGACAGCGACATCAAACCTATAAAATGTGTATTTAAAATGTTTAAATTTTTATTTATATTATCACATAATTATTTGAATTAAAATGTATTTGATATAAGTAAATCTTCGCATAGCATATAATAAAAACGATAAAATTTAGACGACTGTTTGATAACAGAACAGTAAGCTTTCAAATATAATACATTTGAAAACCCATGTAGACTGTTTTTAATCTATCTATAATAATAGAGTTCGGCTAAGTAAGTCGAACTCATCAAATAACAAGCTAATCTTTTTGTGTCTAACTAAATACTATGTCGGCCACATACGTTAAAGTGGTTTCGGTTTATTTTAATATTAATTTAATCGGTCTCGAAGCTACTCAGAAAAATAAACACTGAAGAAATATGTTGTTGAAAAAATAAACGATTTGAAAGTAGAGACCAACCGTTTTATGTTTCCTACTAAAAAAGCTTCTTTAACTCATAACAATGCTTAACGAGAGACACTTATTGGAAACGTAGGTACACAAAAAGTAAAATTAACGAAAAAAAGCGAGAGATCAGCGAGTGAAAGCTAGCGATGTTTCGGCGAAAATCTCTTTATTTATTTTTATATCTTTTAAGCACGTCCGTTCTCAGTGCAAAGAATATAGACGCATAGTGAAGATTACATACACAGAAGTTGCAAGAAAATATTTTTGTCCATGTAGGTTCACTCCCTATTTATGTACATACAATATACCTCTTATCAACATTCAAGTAGGGTTGTTTGTTTAGTCACTCGTACAACCTTTCACGTCGTTGAACAGGTGCCCACTCCGGCCAGATGAAGCGTTATTCGAGTCCTCAATTATTTTAATACTGGGAAGTACAAACTCCAAAACTAACTTGAAGAAATTTTATTCTTAAAAGAGCAATTATTTTCATAAGAGGACTCTTGCCGTAGTGCTATATTTATTATTCAAAATACAATTTCTATTATTTTCATTAGTTGAATTACTTGTATGTATAAACTTAGTTGAGTTTGCTTCCTATCTCTTGAATCGTGTTATGTATTTTATTAATTGTGATGCTTACGTAGACTAGACGTGTGTGACTTCTTACAAGTGCATATAGGCCTTTCGGGGGTCATTGTCACTAAAATGCAGTTATAGATTTTAGTGCAATACCTCTATGCATATATATGGTCTTAATATAATACAATAATGAGTACAAAATTTGACCACCCAAAATTTTAGGTCACGAACTGCCACTACTTCAACAGCATAGGACGATAGTAACAAACAGAATTCTTCATTAGATTCTAACACAGACGTGTCAGATATTTCTAGCGATAAAAGCTATTTACGTCCAGTCCCTCATAAGTGTGCACGTTTTTATCAAGGAGTGATGAAACATATTATTTTTTTCCTTAAATAAAATATATATCTAATAATATTTTTAAGATTTTTTTGGTTGGGTTTTCACTGTTACCTTTTTACATGATTTTCTATAGTTCATCTTGTTATATTTTCAAATAATACGATGTTTTAAATTTAGAAAACCAATCGTCAATTTTTCAACGTAATCAATGATTTTTTATACGCGGTGCTTAGTGGAGCGTATCTAATGTGTAAAAAAAGAGTTGAGTGTATTATTTTCTAATTCATTTGTTGCAAAGTTCAATGTGCTAATTGTCCAATGGACAACGATACTAACGAAGTATTCAACCCCCTCCCAGTTTGTCACTTTTCATGACAATTTTTTTATACTACAGTTCATAACGCATTTATCTTTTTAAAAATATGTACCGCATCTTGATTCTAGTTTTAATTATACACGATTTACAGTTAGTTACAAAGAAACGAAAATAAAATGACGCAGAAAAAATTTAATTAATCTGGCTATTAATCAAATTAAGCTCATTTTAATGTGAGTTCGCAGATTTTGTTCTGTTCGAAGAAAAGAAATTTTATTTTGTCAACCCAATCCCAAAAATTTACATAAGATATATATGTACATATATATATATATATATATACACATACTAATTATATGTATACACATACCGAGAAGTTCGAATCCAAAATCCAAGGAGTTTACAGATTTTTCAAAATGAACAGCGTGAGATAGAGATTTCGGGATAACAGAATTGGACGGGATCCCGGGATTGGAGACCCTAGTCCTAATGTAAACGTCGACTGTATTATGAATTTTCATAAAAAAATACGGTATTTCATTGGAATGTATTGTTTACTGCGCGCGCACACCCACGCCTTTATCTACTAGCCTAGATTCTTCCGCCAGGATTTTGATTTTGCGTGCTTTTTTATTGTCACTGTGAGTTTTACTTTTTTAGAAAAAACAGGATAAATAGGCGTCCCGAAGCTCTGTTCGGGGACACGCCGCCTGAAAACGGGACGTCTGGTCACGGTACCCATTTCTCATTAGGATGTACACTGATCTAACATTTAACACGTCCGTGTACGTAAGTCTATTCAAAAAAAAATAAGCGAAGTAACAAAATCAATATCATACGTTATTTTTAAATTACATATTCACATTTGTGTATGTATTTTTAAGTATACTAGTGCTGAGATATTAAATAACCTTTGCTTAGATTAGATGCATGTAATATGTAAATTTTCTTTTAAGATGTCCACTATCAATTTTTTGGTGGAAAGGTTCTAATTTCAGATCAGGGCTAGTTTCACCTATAGCAAGTAACTGAGCTGATTATTTCATATTTTTCTGCCTCCTTTCGATGGAATTTAATTTAGAATTTTGGTACATGTAATTATTATAAATTAATTGTTATATTGCTTCATTTGATACACTGTTTATATGTGTAAGTTGTCCGTTTTAATATGATAGCTATTATATTTCTAGCATGCAAAGGGACTTTGCCAAGGTTACAATCGATCACATTAGAAATTTAATATTTCAAACGATGGTACTTGGTGGAATTTCAATATCAATATACTTGTATGAATGTAAATAATTTGAACATTAGAAATTGTCTTGATAAATATTGAATACTTTTGTTCTTATTAAATCAGTATCCAGTATCAATATCACTTTACACAAAGTCTTCAGAGTACTTATTCAATATATAAATACTATATAGGAAACTAAGAGCTTGCAACCGTAGAAAAAGAAAGGTCCATCGATAAACGTGTAAATGGGTATGCCATTTTTCAGAGTACCTAATGCAAAATTAGCACATCGTTTTTGTACTGAGAGATTCAGGTGAATCAGTACATTAAATTGTTTTTCTAAGCAAATATTCTGCAAGCAGCAAAATGAGCAAGAATCTATGAATAAGAAGAGCCAAGATTCATTTTAATGTTTATGTTTTCAAAAATCCTTTTGTGAATTCTGGGATTTGAACCAGGATACCAACGTTGTCAATCTTGAGTATTGGTTGATTGAAATGGCATTAATTGTTCTGTGACTCGTAATACAATATTACAAGTGTTATATATAATTGCACTAAAAAATTGAAAGGAGGCACGAACATAAACTTTAATACGTCACACTAAAAATTGGGACTATGCCCTTTGTACAAAACAAAATAAATTTTGATTATTCACACTAAAATTTCGATGGTATGGACTTTATACACACAAACTTAAATTGAATATTTTTCACTTTGAAACAGGTCATTTTGACATAGGTAGTATCTGCAAAACCTGGAAATTAATAAAGTCATTAATAGTAATGAAGCATTAGTAAATAACATTTTGAATAAGATATGTGACTCATCATTGTTGAATTTATTAACATTGGGACATACAATTACATAATTTTATTTGTAATATCATTATAAATTATTCTACAATAAAAATAAGTAAATAAGATTACGAATGAGTTATTTTTTCATCGAGATGTGTTTTATCGATTATCTGTTTGAATTTTTGTAGTTTTATTTTCATTAATATATGACACTTTTATAGACTTTGAAATTCACCTTACTGTTGAAAATATTTCGATAATCAAATATGCAATTCTCATTAAATAAACGAATGTCTTCAAAGTTAAATTTTATGACAGGGAAATCCCAAATATCGTTTAGTTGCAAGTACTTTATTTAACCTTAATCAACTACAATGATTTGTTCATAATTTGTGTCCACAAATATACGTAATATAATTATGTACATTTTCATAATTTACGTCACCGACGTATGTAAGCCAGAAGACTTGCAGTAGTTATCAAACGGTATCGAGACAACTTTCATAATAAATATTGTAGGTGTAATGTATCAATACTTTTTCCTCGGTATCCGCGTATTACTTGAGACAAAGAATACTTCTCCTCATTTTGAATAACCAATGTACAACTCAAAATCACAGGGCAAGATGTAGAGATTATAATTGTAAATAAATATACTAAATTATCCTTTCCCAATTACATATATAGTCCGTATGGTATTATTGCTATTTGTTATATCATACTCAAGTTACCCACAATCCTACAAAACTATCCTGGGAAGTTGATAAATATTCACAGAGGCGGATTAAGCACATGAGAGGCCTCGGGTGCAAAAAAATAGGAGGCATTATTTATGAATCACGTAAAAAATTCTGAAAATTTCTGAAAAAAATTATGTGGTTTATATATTATTATAAGCTATTTTTGATGCCCATAAGATTTTGTAGACCCAAACGGGTCCCTCTTGACCCCTAAATAGCTCATATATTTTAAATACAGTTTTATATGTTAATTTTTGCTTTACACTTTTGAGTTGCCCGAAAAACAGGGCCTCCCAAGGTCTTAATCCGCCACCGATTGGCTCACATTGCCGCATGTCTTTCTTTGGCCGCAAATTAGAAAAGTGTGACAGATTAATTTTATTTTGACATATGTTTATTTGGCGATCATAATAAAATATATCGTAAATAAAAATACATTATTCTCACACTCGCCTCATTGTTTGGGAATTAAGAAGTCGGATGTAATAATATTATTACGCAACGCTTTCACTTCAATAAATTTGTAAATACTCGCCAATTCATATTACAATTTTGCGGATGGAGTTATATGAGGGCTTCCTCTTATTTCAGCAGCGCAATGGCTGACCCCTCTTACAAAAAAAAACTTTTTCTTTTGTTCTAACAATAACTTAATAAGCTTAATAAGCTCTTGCATGTATTCTATATTATGTAATCGAAAACGGGATAAAATCTTTGGCAAGCTTGCTTTGTAATAAGTTGTCGGTCTGTTTGCCCACTGCAGGGTGATTCCGGCGAATTTGATTATATTTTATCAATGCATGAGATAGTATAGGAACCTTAAAGTCATTTAGTATTTCTCTCAGTGGCGGATTGAGTACATGAGAGACCACGAGTGCAATAAAACTTAAAGGCCCTGTTTTTTTGGTAACATAATATCGTCAGAAAATTACATGTAACATAATTTAAAAAATTAAAACCTGAACAAAAACTATATGAGTTGTATTATAATATAAGCTGTTTTTGAGAGCCATAAGATTTGAAGCCCCAAGCGTGAGCTTTATTCGATTATAGGGTAATCCGGCACTGATTTCTCTGGTACGTGAGTACTTTTAATCAATTTTCTTCCTCGGTAAAATTTCAATGTCCCAGTGAATTCCAATTATGATATTTTGACGTAATTTAGTTTACAAAAAGCGTCACACAATTTTGCAACTGTATTGTCTCATTTTGTCACACGCTGTCTAAATTACGTCACGATACTCAACATCCAAATGATGTAGCAACCGCCTTATCTTCCATAAAATACTTAATTCTCGTAACGAGTATATTATTTTTAAAGGTAAAAAAAGGTATGTTCATAAATACTATTATTTAATTCGACAAGAGTTATAATTGAGAGCTATTCTGGTTTTAATTTAATTATAAGGCTAGCGTTGGTGATGGTGTGACGTCGAAAAGTTACCGGCGTTATTTTATTTCTTACATAGAAGATGAAGTTTTGTAACTTTTTTATAACTGTGTCAAGCTTTCTCATGGTGGACAAGAAACGTGAAAACTACACCCTATCCTTTTTTTACGCGATACATTGGTTCCAGGAACTGGGGCGAATAATAAGACCTTACTTGTATACAATGTTCCCTCTAATTTTCGGAAGGTTATGTGCGCAAAAATTATTGGCTATGCAACTTTGACAAAAATAAAAAGATTTGTGCGCCACATAACGGTATTTAGACCTACTAAACGAAAAGGTTGATTTTGAATAATGATAATAATTAACAACACTATTTAATGTCAATTAATTTATTCTGGTGATGATATAGCTGATGTAATTTTTGTGCGCACAGCTTATAGGGAACACTGCTTGTATATAATTTGCTAAATTTGTTCCGAAAATCAAAATATCGCATGAAAAAGTAACGAAAATGTAAGAAAAACAAAAATTTTCTCTTCAAATCCGCGCAAAAAAAGTTTTTTTTCATGTTGTCCATTCATTTCTTTATTTAATATAAAAAAATCAACGAGGAACAGATACATCGCCAAATTATATTTATTTTTTAATATGTGTACATAGGAATTGTTCGCTGCTGTCACTGTTGGTTGCGAAATATAATCACTTTTTGACTTTTTATTGTCAATATTTGGAAAGGCATTACATTAAAAAAAATGCTCATTTGTACTAATGTCACTTTTATTTCATATGATCAGAACCGGTTTCGCTCGTGACGATCATTATCAGCTGGTAAGAGAATACAATATTATACAAAACAAATTACATCCGAATAATTTTATTTTGTTAATTTCAAAGTTCTTTTATTCATTTGGTTATTTTATTTATTTTTCGAAGAAAAAAGTCGCGTGACAATGAGTAAGTCGCATAAATAAAACGAAGGTGCCGACGAAACGATGCATCTTATTGCCCATTTATTTCAAATCCGCATATTAGTGCTTCGAAGTTATAAATATAAATTCGCTCTCATTTCATGATAAGCAATAAATATGTTTTAATTATTCTGATTTTATTATTATCAGCTTCAGAATCACTGCTTTAAAACAAGTTTCTTGCAATATTGGTATATAAAAATAAAAGTCGATTTTAATGTGTAATAAATTTCGGAAATACAAAATGAAGCCAACGGTATTATACGTCTAGTGACGTATATTGATAAAAAATATTGAAGATTCTAGGAATATATCAAAAAAAAAAAAAAAGTTTTCCTCCTTATATTAGTGACTATAAATGTTATCGGCCATATCCAAAAAGCTTTAAAAAAATATATAGTCATAGTGTCTGAGGCAGTGGCGTAGCAAGAGGGGTGCGGCAAGGGCAAACTTTTTCAAAAATAAGTACAATATTTTTCGAGATTTTATATTTATGCACAAAAAAAGCCACGCCACCTGTAGTAAAAACTCCCAGTTCATAGATAAAAAATAGAAGAAGTGATTTAAAAACAAAATTAGTGGAAATATTAGGGGTGGTAAATTCAAGAACCGCCCCGGGCGGCAGGACCTCTTCCTACACCACTGGTCTGAGGTACTTTGGTTAAGAAGAGTAGATGGTTTCCGAAAGTATACGCTTGAATTATTTTCATCGTTGCTAAATGCACCAACTTTTATTTGGTATTAATTTGGTTTGCATAAACTTAATGAAAATTAATTTTCAAAACATTCCAGTTGAGTTGAGCGTTATTTATTATTCCATTCCAATAAAATTCATCTGCAAAAAAATAACAGGGAGGCAGTGGAGTGTTTAAGCAGCGATCTCCTATGTTTTTAAATAAAAAATCGTATCTCAACCAAAACGCACATTTTTTTTAGCAAAATCAAATTATTAAAATGAATATTATCTCCCATAACCAAAACATAAATTGCACTTGTATATATTTTCACAGGAAAAGCTTGAGCAGTTTATTAATGCTTAGAATAAAATGAACTTTCGGTTAAATCATTTTCACTTATAGTGTAGCTCCCCATAGAACTCTGTTTAGCTACAATATTTTAATTTTTGAATTAAAATAAAATATTATATGCATGGATGCTTGTGATCAGGGCATCCAATCCCGGGATCCCGTTCAATTTTCTGATCCCAAAATTCCGGGATTGAGATGGCCGCGATCCCGGGATTTCGGGATTGAGAAATTTTGAGCAAATCCCGAAAATTTACACGAAATTGGCAAATTCAAGATTTCAAATATCTCGGTGAGCTAAAAAAAAAAAAACGAGTTTCTGTGAGATTCTGGGAAAAAGTATACCAAATCGGAGATTTCAAATTCCTCGGTGAGCTAAAAAAAAAAACGAGGTTCTGTGAGAATCCAAGGAAAAAATAATTGAGGATTTCAAATTCCTCGGTGAGAAAATCTCAATCCCGGGATCCCGGTATTCATAAAAATTAATCAATCCCGAAATCCCGGGATTGGAAAAAGGCTCCGGGATTGGATACCCTGCTTGTGATAACAAATTTAAAAAATAAAAAATATATGTACATTAAATTTCTATTTTATTATATTTTCAACAAAATTATTAGTAGCGCAATTATTATTTACCCGTTCATTAATCAATAAATGCAAATTAAAAATTTCAGGAATACTGTACATACATCGTACTACCTAGTTTATAATGTAAAATTTAATCATCAATTATTTTAAAAATATAGGTAGGTATAATGAATAACTATCAAAAAAGCCTTAGCTTTAGCTAGGACATTATTTATTTCAGCTGTGTATACAAATTGTATAATACAATATTCAAGTTACCTTCAATTTCGATTACATTAGTTAAATATTTTTAACGTGCATCTTCTTATAGATTGAATACGAAAGTAAATAATCAATTTTGACACAAATAAAATTGTTTTTACAGCGAAACAATTTATTAAATCAAGCAAAAGTTTCTCATCTGTTTTGACAGATGTCACCATACTATCCGTTAGGATAGTGTTATAACTTCATGCACATTTTAAATCTATTACAATACTTTCATTATAATTTTTAATCATTTTTTTATTATTTCTAACGTCATTTAAAAACTTAAATTTGATTATAAAGAAATCTTCATGCAAATTTTAGGTTATTGTGATATAATTAATTAAAAAAAAAAACTATTCTATTGAGTCGCACTTTTAACTTTGGCACTTGAATTAAAAATGGTGCCTACCACTGATATACCCAATTCATGAAGGATGTCTAAATTTTAATAAAAAAACCAGTTTCAAGACAGTAGTCAATGATGAAGATATATACATATTTATAAGATGTTTTTTTTGCAATTTCTTTTTGTTTATATTGCAGAATAAAAATGATGGGAATATGTACATGCAATTACCCACCACCTAATACTACCAGTTGTTTCCAGTGGTATAACAACTTTAAATAGACCCATAATGGGCAAAAGAACTTATGCAGCACAATTCGATAAATTGCTTTTTAGGCCAATAATTGTTCAATATCACCTGAGGCGTCAGTGACAAAAAAATTTGAGTGTTACCTCATTTGCCTGATCTTTTTTAAAGCCTGTGAAATTTAGTGTTTTGATTTGTTATAGTTCGTTCCATGTGGACCCCGGTTGGGAAAAGTCAATCTAGAGCATAGTTTCTCAACCTTTTTAACCCCGTGGCCCCCCTATCCATAGTAATAAAATTCTCGGGGCTCGTGAAAAATGAAAAAATGTACATTTATTTTTTAAAAAAACCCAATAAAATTTTGTTTACAAATTATTTGTCAAAAAATAAATTATGTATAATTTAAGATTTCGACTGAAGTTGCTAGGTGGAATTTCAATAAATTTGAATCGTTCAAATTATGAACATTCACACAGATTTTGTCACTAACGACCCGGGTTCCGCCTTTCGGCATCTTCATGCGTTCAAGTGCACGGATGATTTTGAACTGACGCTTAGTAAATGAATGTTTCGTTTTTATATAAGAAATGCCTAGATACTATATGTCCTATTTTCTTTGCTGTCGAAGCTTTTTAAATTTTTCAAATGGTTTTTCTGCCATTCCCATGAGTTTTGTATAAAATGGATATTATAGCATTAGTGAAGCAAAACATATTAAGCACATGAGTTTCATATTATCACGGGGTGGTGAAAAAAATCCGTGGACAAGATAGTCGATACAATATTTTCGACATTTACTTTTAGATGCAGTTATTATGGTATCCCTTAATATCATTGGAAAATAATAGAAAAAGTATGTTTAATACATACATTATTTCTGCTGCAGTGTATAATTGTCCTACTGTATTCTATTTGATTTTAATATAAATTTTAGTTCATTATATTTTGGGTGGCCGTGGCCCCCCTAAAGTCTGCTGTGGCTCCCCAAAACTGAAATTTTCTTCTGTGGCCCCCTTGGGACATGCTGTGGCCCCCCAGGGGGCCACATGGCTCCCGGTTGAGAAACGCTGATCTAGAGAACTGAAAATAGTCATTAACCATATATTACTATTTACTAACTGCACTTAAGGAATTCCTTTTTCGAACTTAATTTTCAAAAAACCTTCTTCTCTAAACTTTATTAATTGTCAGTTAAAATTTTTGGTCTATTACAGGTCGATACGTTTGTTAATTTTTTGTGCTGAAATTGTCTCAGAAGTAGTTCATTAATACTCGTGGGCATTTATTTTAGTGTGCTGAAAGTCACTAGCTTAAGAAATGAGAGAGCATCTATCTTTAAAAATTTGTTTTGCTGCTGTATGACCTGCAGATTTACAAAATGTTACATAGTTTGCCTCGTTGTCTACCAAGTCAGCGTGACCCATGGGTCCGACAGTTGATTGTACGGACATGAGTCTTTATGTCTGGTGCTCACTCAGCGATGCAACCCACCGTCTCTGCCAGACGTGAAGTGCTGTATCCATCGCTCATCCATGCTATAAGGAATATATGGGCAACCACCGGCCTGCGAGCTATTTTGTCTGGCCCTGATTCATCTTGGCGAAGTATAAGAGAAAGAAATGAATAGTTCCAGGGAGGGATTAAATAATGGAGATGACACGGCCGCTTGCAGTGGCTCCACTCTACTAGTTCATGATCACCACCATATAAGAAATAGCAACGAGTTTTATTAAATTTAATATTACTTTATTATGTTTAATAATTTGGTCCGGCCCTTGACTTGGAGACAGAATGATAATTTGGCCCCAGACCTAGGAACGGTTCCCCATGCCTGCTATAAGACAACAGTGCTGGGTCACGGAGACCATTACCAGTGTGCATCAGTATTGGAAGTTCCACAAGCCTCTGTTATGACAATCAGCACTGATCGCTGTCCGCTTAGAAAATATTTTCCTGATCTAATAGAGCTCACATCTGTCGAACCACACACAGGTGGCGTAGCCTGCGAAGTCCATAAAAATGGCGTTGAGAGTAAAATAGAACCTCGATATAAAAGACTATTGCGAGTGAGGGGGTGTCCGTTACTGCCCAAATCTTCTTGGGATTAATATCCGCATCTTCTTCACATGTTTTTTTAACAGATTGCTTTCTTATTAATATTATATTATAACGATAGAGGAGGAACGGACACCTCAAATTCATCTTTTATATCCAATTGAGTTTTTGATTTAACATTAATTTAATTTATTTTTGCGTATCCATATTTTAAGGATAAGCTAACAACAATATGCTGGATTGTAATTTACAATTTAAACTTATTGAATGGAGTAATAAAGGCATCCATTCACTTTGTAAATAAGTTAAGCCGCTATGCAAATGTGTGAATCAGCTGACAGCGTTGCAAATATCAGTGCTATGTTTAGTCTATGAGCAAGGCGGTATAACTATTCAAGACCTTATGCAAGAGGTATGAGGTATGATGAATGTCTTCTCTAGGCTGTGCAGCAGTTTGAAAACTCCCGCATAACTTATTCCAGGTTGCCGTGCGCGCACTCTAATACAACTATTTACATCATTTTTTTTATATTGGAATAACCGTAATAAATAAGAAACTAAATAAATGAGTATTTTGATAATGTAACAAGAATTAAATTCTTATTTATTATCAAACCAAGAAATTAATCTAGACGGAGTATATAATATAAGGATTAGTTGTAAAGAATGACATGAAAAACTAGAAAATTTTAAATGAACTTATAAAATATGTATGTTAACACTTCTTAGGCGGGCCACGACCAAAGTCGTTTTTAGCTGATTGTACGTAGAATGCGGATCACGGCAAAAGTCGTTTTTAGCGTATTGTCGGTAGAATGCGGATCACGGCATAATATGTTTTTTTTATATCGTCGCTTGTTTGCGGGACACATAATATCACGGGTTTGTTTGTCGGCGTTAAATAAAATGCCGCAACTAATTAACATTAGTCCTAATTCTTTGCTAGATTATAAGGGTGTAATTACGCTGTAATTTTTACGGCATTAGATTTTACACTTCCAGTGGTAGTCAAGTTGTAGGAATGGCGATTATATATTATAATTATTCATATAATTATAAAATATTGATAAATATGCTATTTTGTTATATATAATGTTTTGAATATTTAATATTTATAACATGCGGAGTGCTATCTACTAAATTGATAACAGGTTTTATATTCAGCTTTGAAACATAGTGAAATTATGATGATATCGAAATGTTCTAATTTTATTTTTAATGATTAGATGTCACGTATGATTTGTTTTTAAATTTCAATCGAAAATATCGTTTGGTTTAGAAGTTGTGTTGATTTTAAGAATGTAATATATTTGTGCGCTAATCACTAAAAAACGCCCGCTACAGGCTTGAGTCTATTTTTTGAAGCGCCCGACTAAGAAGTGTTAATAGCTTTATTAGCAACTGGTTATTTGCTTCATTCTGCTTATTTTCGTAATTTGTGCTTGATTTCATTTTATATAAAAAAAATAGAGTGAGTTATTTTATGTATAATGTTTTATGTAATACACTTATTATTAAAAACTTTATCAATTATCAAATGATAATATTTTTGATTATGCAAATCAAAACAAAAAAAAAACACTATTTTTATA
Organism: Himalopsyche tibetana; assembly: GCA_030503985.1. Classification (NCBI taxonomy): domain Eukaryota; kingdom Metazoa; phylum Arthropoda; class Insecta; order Trichoptera; family Rhyacophilidae; genus Himalopsyche; species Himalopsyche tibetana. The sequence goes on from JAPJYX010000015.1 coordinate 6,556,611, forward strand.
TCAATTGACAAACTATGCCGAGAATTTGTTAGATTGGTCCACGCAGCTAACTACTCGCCTTAGAGTGGGTATGACTGGTGTTATTATAATGGGCAGAAAATTGTTAACAAGACACTTGTATTTAAATAGGTACAGCATTAATAGGAACTTTTTAACAGTTTTCATATTTGGCGAGATATTTTGTCTGTTATATCTGAATTTTATTCTATCAAAGTTCTATGCCGCTATAAATTTGAAATATTAACAAAACAAAACTCCTTTTGTATTCATTCCACATTATTTATTATAGATCAGTACCGGTTTGGCTTATGTGATTTAATATTATATAATGCCTTTCCACCAAGAATTACATTTGAAATGATTCAAATATGGTACCGTATATACACATTTCAAGAACATTTTTAATTAAAGAGTAATTGGATGGTCACTAAGAGATTGCTCCAAGCGCCTGCTGTGAATTTTTCTCTATCTCAATATCCACACATCTTAAGTGAAGGGCTTAAGCGAGATATAGGAGCATGCAGACGTCTGCTCTTTTATTTTAGTTACCCATATGCAAGTGAAGCTGTGTGATAGAGATTGAGACATCCATTGCATGCCAATGAATTTCACTTACAATGTGCATACATAATCAACACATTTTTGTTTATTATTGGTTGTCAAGACAAGTGTAATCTCCAGCGCTAGTGTTATTATTATCGTATTTTATTGAAGTTTGATTGTTTGTATTACTAAATGAAGTACTACCTATGCCGCTATAAATTTGTAGTCACCACTTTGCACTTTGACTTCCAGGGGAGCTACAGGAGCTATGAACAAACAAACCATAATTATTTCGATCAAATGAAAAGATAGTTGATTGCTAAAATTGAGACACGATTTTTTGTGTTAAGCATTTTTTACACAGCATCCTTGTTTATATATGGTACACAACAGATTCTTACCCATCAGGAATCTACGGATTTAAATGGTGGGTAATTTCATGAATTATACATATTTATTTTGATCGCTGGAAATATTATAATTATTTTGTGAATTTAATTATATTTATTTTAATATAAGATACAAATGTGGGGAATTTTGGCAGATTCATCTGCTCATTTAAAATTAGCAAATTACTTAACTGCTTAAACCCACCACATTTCAATCCGTAGATTCCCATTTTATAGCATTTTAACGATAATCGCATTTAATTTCAAAGACCTACAAAAACTATTTGCTAAGTGAATATTTTCCTGCTAATTGAACGTCATTAAAATAAAATCATTAGTACATTTAATTCATGTCGTCATCGATGGCTTTTAACCTCTTCCCGGTCACGCCCGAGTATACTCGGGTATTGAAAGTCGTCAAAATGTACACCACAAGAAAACTCGGACAAATTCCACAAAAAAAAACAATGAATTCTTTCACTAAATATGCATGTTTTATAAATATAACACATGTGTTTGGTGTTAAGCATAATAAGAAATATGTGATCTTTTTAGAACATCTGCTTAAATCAATTGGACCGGCAAGTGATTAACTTAGTGATGTATTTATTTCTTATATAAATACAATACACATATTTACTAAGAGTCAGTAGAAGTCCATCCGTGTACTTAAACGCCTGAAGTTACCGAAAGGCGAAATCCGGAATTTATGAAATTAACATTGCTCGCATATGGTTGGCTTAGTCAGATGACTATAAATTATTCCCGTCAAGGCCGCCCCAATATAACAATGTCCAAAGTACTTTGCAACGATTTAGGTCTTCTTTACCTAGAACTATCATTACAGACTATGTACTGTTTTTTTAAAACGACAAATATTTGAAACAACAACATAAAATAATTAATATCAATAGCCGAAAAATGTACTTACCTACCTCAGATTGCAAGGATGAAAAGATCCAAGATTGATGCAAAAATAGGTACTTTTCTTTACGCTTTAATTCCATGATTTAAACGCATATCGTCATAGATAATATATATCCCACCGAGCCACTTAAAGCCCACCCTGCCATCTTGAAAATGAGAATGAGATACATAAACTCTCATTTGTTTAAAATCCTTTAGAAAACTTATACCCATGATCTAGTTTATGATTTTCTATTATGATCAAACATTCACTTTACTACTAAATTTAAATTATTTACCATTCTCTCAAGCAATTTGGAAATGTATTTACTAAAAAAAGTAACAATCACATCTTATAATCTCATTTCTTTCCGTCCTACATTATATTCCCTTGAAAACATTCATAATTCACTTTCTCGTCTGCGATCCCATAAAAACAACATAAAAATGACCCATTTCCACAATATTCTTCACGCAACTATTGCATAATGGCCAAAAGCATTAAAAATATAAATTTTTCCGAAACTATATTTTAATTATTCTTATATTGATAACGTCAAGAAACTTACCAAAATCTCTTAACCTTACTCTTATAGTTCAAATAAAATCAATTGATTGAATTCATGTTAGGTTTATGACATATGTATATGAATGGCAAATATATCTTTGTAATAATTGTATACAAACACTATTATTAAAAACAAATTTGCTCTTTGCACTTGTATCTTGCATTGTTCACTTCTGGGGACCTTTACTCTTTTAAATAAATTACAAGTATCACAAGCTCCAACAATCTTAACTGCAATGGTGACTCACAGTTCACACAAAGAGCTGATAAATAAATATAGTATTCTTTATTGAAAATATGTGAGCATGAATTAAATAAAATATCTTTGAACCTTCCTTCAGACTCAAATGTTTCTTTTGTTGAGTGCCTTTTGACATATTGAATAATTTGTTCTCTCAGGTCTACAAGTGGTAAATCACTTATTTAAGAAAGATCAAGATAACTATATTTATAAATATCTGAGTTACAGATGTTGTTAAAAATTAACATATCTTTTATGTTGTATAGAAATTTTGATTAGTAAAGTATGTAATTCAGGAGCTATCAGTTGTGAAGTTGCCTAAGAGAGAACGATATACATATAGTCGAACACCAATTTTATATGGATGATTTTCATGGCTTACTTACCCCACTACTTTTGGCAAATCTGTAATCGCGTTTTGTTTTAGTAATTTCATAACTAAATATCATAATTTAAATCTAAAATAACGACAGAACGGAGCATAATGCCGTTGATGGCTGATATTGTCATGGTCCCGGGCAGTGCTCACAAATTCGAACTCCCGAACGGACAACTTCATGAACTGATTTCTTTCAGTTTATGAAGTTGTCCGTTCAGTCTCTGTGGAAAGCACGGATGTCTAAAATTCTTTCCCATCGATCCGATGCTAAAAACGGAGTGTAGTAAGAAAAATCAGCTAACGATTCCTGTTCTAGCCCTATCCTTCTATCCTTATTCTCTTCAAAAAAGAAAGGTTGAGCAATTGAGTAACAAGCAGTTCAAGTAGAAAAATTTCTGTTGAGATCAACTCCATTAGAAATCCATGGAAATTTATGACATGGTGGACAGTCATATCTAAACAGGTGTTGATGACAAGAACAAAGCCATCAAATCAATTGATAATTTTTGATAATAAATAATCTTACATTTTCACTAATAATTTAATATTTTTTTTCAGTCAATCTCTTCAAAAATGTTTTTTACTCATAATTATTTCAATTGACATCAGCTTGAAATGAGACCTCGTTAAATTTGTTCTTGAAAAAATTTCAAGAATATTTTTTAAGTGCCTTGCTCTATTTAAGTGTAAAGTACAATTCATCATTTTTAATTATTTATTTTGACTGCGAATTCTGTAGCCTTAAGGAAGATAGACAGGAGGTACTTAAAATATATTAATATGAACTGGTTTTGTCGTCCTACTTCTTTTATAAATAAATTATTAGTGTACGGGCAGTCCTCAAATTATGACATTTCGTCTTACGGCAATTTACATTTACATGTTTTTTTTATGAGGAAATATTTACTACTAGCTTGGTTAGCAAATTATAAAAAACAGGTGAATTACCGAAATGTGAAAATAAGTGGAGAGGCAACTATCGATTACAAATCTTCTAAATATTTTATTGAAACATTTGTCACATTAATAAGGAACGAAAAATAAATCAAGGAACAAATTTTAGATATTGACAAAACTATTTAAATTTTTAACTAGTTAAATTTCCATTAAACTATCCTTATCAATTGTCGATTACTATTAACACCAAGGAAAATTTTAAAAACATTATTAAATACCTGTTTTTAAATTAATCCCCCCCTTTGGCACACCGCAGTTATTCAATACCTAAGCATATTTTTTTATATTGAATAACAATTTTTATTTATTTCATAATGTCAAATATTTTCAAATATAGTTTTTTATAGTCCAATTCAGTCGTTTTTGCTTGATCCATTTGTACAGTAGTGATTTTTTGCAGGATGTATTGGCCAATTTATTCACCAAATATTTCACATTTTCTATCCTATTCTTATCTATAAACTCCCTTTTAACTCAGAGCTGAAAAAAAATACTACTGACACTTTTTTACCCAATGGAAACACAAGGGACAATATCTTTTAAAACACAATATTTTTTATTGAAATGTCTCACTGTGGATTTATTTTGGTTTCCAAAAACGTTTACCCATTAAAAAAAGATTTAAATTCATAAAAATATTGATTTTTGCTCTTTCCACTATAGGTGAGATGCCTTATTTTTCAACTATTTTGAAACAATGCAAAACAAACTCAAGAATCCTTTACTTTTCGAGCACTGTGGGCCAGTCAGAAATTCAAGCTGTGTTTCAATAAATTTCAAGTAGATATTTTAAAAAAAAACCGTAAATTCTTATTGGACTGGTAAACATTCTTGCATGGACTGTACATACTTGTTTAAATACATATTTTATATCAAATTTGACTTACGACCTATTTATTTTGCTATTATTTGACTGGAACAATAATGATGCTTCTATTAGTGAAAAATAAGAACCATTGAATGGAAAACCATATTTTATCTATCTGAATGCCCAAGGATAACATAATGATTGCCTTGTCTGCAATGTTCCCTCTAATTTTCCGAAGGTTATGTGCGCAAAATATATTAGCTGTGCAAGTTTGAAAGGAAATTAAAAAAATTGTGTGCCACATAACAGTATTTAGACCTACTTAACGAAATGGTTAATTTTTTATAATACCAATTATTAACAACACTATATAATGACAATTAATTTATTCTGGTGGTGGTATAGCTGGTGTAACTTTTGTGCGCTCTGTTTTTATGCATGTGCGCACGCTTGGTGAGTTGTGTGCCCACACGCGCACAGCTTAGAGGAAACACTGCTTGTGTGTATGACGTGTGAAAGAAAACTCGGACTGCATGTAGGTAAATGTTTCAAAAAATATAACACTATGAAAATATAAAAATAAGTTTTTATTGGATGATTTTAGATGAAATTAATCACTTTTTAAAGAACAGTGTTAATTTATTGAGGACCTGGTAGAATAAAAAAGTATATAATTTTGGACCTCAAAGGGTTTAAAAAAAATGATGTTTCAATGCAAAATTTACTATTTCAGCAGCGTTGATTCGACTTGTGCCTTTTGTCTTTACGCACACTGATATAGACTGATTATTATTTTTCTAACATATATTTTTTAAATCGTTTATTGACAGGATTCCCGATTCAAACTCAGATTTTATCTTTTGCTCTAATTTTACATTCAAAGTTAAAAATACAGATGGCCCCGTAGAGGCTAGATGCATGTTTACATATTGTGTATCCAAATCTGTAACTAATACCAGGAAACAATAATAGCATCAGTGGTTGACTTTTACATTTATGAAACATATTTTTTCTATGCTCTTTCACTGACTCTGCCCAAAATGCTAAAAATTTGAGACTATGGTATATAATGCATCTGTCTGTTAGGGGTTCAAGAATTTTTAATTCTTTTGACAGTCATGAAGTCACTATAACAATTGTGTAATAAATTTGTATCAGTCAATGTGGCATTGGATCAATGCACCCGTTGTATACGCAGGGGCTGTTATATTTCATGAAATAATTTTCAAACATAACATTTAGACCATTCACTCATTTTAAATTCTTCATGTATTTATTGTCTATAATAAATATTTTAAAAAAATATATTTTAGACAATAAAAAAATGAAGAATTTAAAATGAGTGAATGGTATAAATGTTATTTTTGAATATTATTCCATGAAATATAACCGCCCCTGCATATAAAAGGGGTGCATTGATCCAATGCCACATTGACCGGCCACCACTGCTTAGAACACGGAGGTCACGGGTTCGAATCCCAGAACAGACAGTATCTAGATTAATTTTTCAATCGATTTATGGATTTCTGTTCGAAGGCATGGATGAATGTGATGCCCTGAATTCCCCCCTCCTAGCTTAGCTAACCACTTGTCCTGTCCAAGCCCTATCCTTCTATCACCACTCTCTTTCAGAGATTGAGCAACTGAGTAATAAAGCAGTTCTCGCAGAAACTCTTCTGTTGAGATAAGCTCCATTAGTTCATATTGATACATAATAGGCAAAAAATCGTAACCGACAATTTATAAATTTTACAGGATGTTTTTTTTTTAAATAACTCTCGTACTAAGTTCAATAAAGGAATTCCTTAAATGCGGTTAGTAAATAGTCATATATGGTCAATGCCTCCTAACCTGATATTATACTGACTACTTTCAGTTCTCTAGATCAGTGTTTCTCAAACAGAGTCCACGTGGAACGAATGATAAGATGTCAAAACACTAACATGCACAGGCCCTAGAAAGATCAGGAGAATGGGATGTTTTGAAATTATTGTCACTAACGCCCCAGGTGATATTGAACAATTATTGGCTTAAAACGCAATTTACCTAATTGTGTCGCTTAAGATCTTTCGCCGATTATGGGTCGATATGCTCTACATTGGGAGCGGACATGGTTAAAAAAAAACATGATACAATGTTTTTTATCCCTGAGTCTGTCTATGTTTTCAGTCTCGCAAATTTATATTTTTTGTTGATAAAATATCCCAGAGAAAATATCAAGACATTATGGAACATCTAGAAGTTTAGCTTATATAAATAAACATGTATTTTTACAAGTTAACAATGAAATGTCGGTCAGTGAATCTTCAAGACCATCTGAAACAATGTTAGTATTTAGAAAAGGATGTTATTACAAGGAACAGTAAGAAAACATACTTACACACTTACAATATTTACACAATATTATTTCTATGGCAGAGTAAAAAATGTGTTTTAATTTCTCTACTATATGGTCATGCTCATCCTTATAGGCAACGTGTAATATTGTGTAAGGACATCAGTAAAGATGAGCGTGACCGTATGGTGACACAAACATTCGGGGTTGAAATATAGCTTAACGTAAAATTTTAAAAAATATTTACAGTTTGACCTTTTTAGATCAACATATTTTCAATCCAAATATATTAGTAAAAGAAGTGCAAAGAAATTGTGTGAAGGCAATAATATTCAAGTAGAAAGAGGATGAATAGTGGGATCAATAGACAACCGTGTTTACTGTTACCATGTGGTCATGCTCGTCTTTGGAGTGTTAAGATTTCTTCAATTAAATATTTGGCATGAATTTTTGTGATCTCTTTTCAATTAGTGATATAAAAATAAAAAATGTCTACTGCCTTGGCAATCATTAACTGTAATGCGACAAACTTTTGTTTTTTATTCTATATCTTTTATAGAATAAAAAACCAACCAAAAATTTACCAACACAAGTGATGTTGCAAAGGCACAAAAGCATCAATTTTTTTACAAACCACTCTTTAACTCGTCTGGTTTTGGGTACGGCAATATGATGTTGACAGAAGATTAGCTAATTATCTGAATTGGTCGTATCACGAATAGGAATGGAGAAACAAACATAAGGAAATAGTATTTTTTGAATAAGAAACAAGTTTATTGATCAAGATATAAATATTCACTTTCATAAAAAAGAAAACAGGCTTAGCAGCGCATATGATGTTGAATTAACACTCTTTGAATATTAATTCACTACAGGTGAGTTTGGGTTCATGGAAATATTGATTTACAAATAAATTTTATTTGTATATTAATTGTTGTACAACTATATACTTTGTATATTTTTTCACCGTTTTTGGAACATAAGGACTCGTGACCTGACAAGAACTATCTGTAATTAGTCGATCACCCTCTCACTTTTTAGAATTAAATCAAAGTAGGTGGCGAGGGATCGAAACATCATCAACACCCATACTTTTAGATAATCATCATTTAACACGTCAATTTTTTAATGTGTTTATAAACGGAGTAGTACGACAGTTCAATTGCATTTACCTATTGGACCAGTTTTCCTGACTTTACCCAACATCACTTATATGGTATTAACTGTAAAATTTCAATGGGATTCATTATATTTATAAAATATAAGACATTTTTTTTGTACTAATCCCACAATTTGATCAAATTTTATTAAAATCATTTGTGTTCAAGTGTTTTATTTTATAAATACTCAAGCACGTCAAAAAATTAAAGAGATTCTAAATGAAAAATTGTACGTGTATTTCTTTCTTTCAATAAGAATATTCTTAAAAACTGTTTGTTAGTAGCATTATCAGCTTGCTTTTCAAGTCTGTTGTTGTGATCTAAAAAAACATTTCTACAATATTTTGACAAGGTATGACTAAACAAGTCTTCTTTTATGTGAACCGAATAAATCTCAGATAATTCAGTTTTAATGAAAAAATCCTATGAGCGGTTTCCGTGTGTGGTTACGATAGATTGGTATGTTATCTTTTCCCATTGGAAGAATTATTTAATTATCATTATTTGTTTCTGATGAACAATAAAATATTTAGAAAAAAACTCCATAGCCATTTCATATTGAGCATTTGCATTTTATCACTGATAATTGATAACTCTTCGAAAATCAATATATGTAGAATAACACGCCCACAGATAGACTTAATAAAGATCTAGGCGCAACTCGCAATAAATTTTGGATACGTACATAATAATAAAATGAAATATAATGAAGTACTTAATTTAGATTGTCAACTGAGTACAGTAGAACCCCCTATAATGACACCCCGTACTATTTTTGAGACACTTTTTCTTACAGTGACATTATCCCCTATAATGACATTGGTTTTGAAGGACGTATGTGACGTGTCATCCAGGAATTCATAGACGGTGATTCATCGACGAGGGGTATTCAAACTATAAAGTAAGATAATATTTTTTCTACTTTCATATCTAGGAAACGTATTATGATCAAGTAAATCTACGCATATGTTTTTTTCATTAAAACTATGTACGTATGTACAATAATTCACAATTATTTTAAAATTTCATAATTATCAAATTTCACAATGATAGATCCTGTTGGCATCGATTTTTCATTTATTTTTTCTTCGTGATATTTAATCCTATTTCTATTTAAAAATCTGTTTGTTTTTTGGTTTTTTAAGCCATGTCGACTATTAAACCCAAAGATAAACAGAAGAGGAAACAGTTCTCATTGGATACAAAAGGCCAAATTCTGGATCGATTAAAACTGGGTGAAAAAATATACAAAATTGCTGATGAATTCAATGTTAAGCACTCTACAATCATTGAAATTCAAAATAATGAAAAATATAATAAAAAATTTTAAAGAAATTGAGCGACCGATAAAACGATCTCGATGGAACATAATATTTGATGATGATACGGATAGTGATTAAATTATATTTAATTATATATTATTTTTTCATATTATTATATATCTATGTATCTTTTTAACAAATAAAATATGTTCCTGAAATAAGTTTTCATTATATTTATTCATTATATGCTAAAGCATTTTATAAAAAAGCTGTTGTGTTGAACTTCCCTATTGCACGTTGCGGAACGATGACTCATTCAAAATACGAATGCCCGTCGCTCTCGCTGCGTTCAAGTATTTAACGCTGGATATCTTAAAAAAATCGTCGAAAAAAATCCAAAAAAAAGAGAACGTTTAATCTACTGATTTCCTTCAAATTGAAAAAATACAATTGAAAATCCTAACCCCCTATAATGACCCCCCTTTCTCGTCACAGTAGGGGGTTCTACTGTATTTTGAAATTTCAACATTTGAAACATTATTGAACACTACTTAAAATGATCAGTGCTATTCTTCTCAGATAACAAAAGAAAGTCTTTACCGTCACTGACGGGACCAAAAATTGTCCCACCTTACTAATATAAGTATTGAGGAACTAAATGGTTTGATATTTTTACCATATTAAAATGAAGATATGCAAGTACTCTATAAACATTTTAGTGCTATACATATATATCAAATGTAGGCAAATGATAAAATAAAACAGGTGTTACAAAAAAATTTAGTTTAATTTTTATAAAAAAACAAAACAATTACATTTAAAATGTGTTATGAATAACAATGAACCTTTCAAACAACACATCAACTCACACAGAAATATTCATTGACTGAAATATAACCATTGACGGTGAATTATTATATTACAATGTCAATAAATGTCATGATTTATTATATTTAAATATCCTCATTTGATACTAGACTGCGAAGCTTGCTCCATTGCATATGATTTTAATCACAGTCATGACTCAATATATATTTTATTAACAACATAAAAATCTATAAATGCAAATCATTTACAATAATACTAATAACGGAAAAGTTTGAATATTTTACAAGAAACAAGAAATTTCTTAACCTTTTGACCGCGGCTCGGATCCAGATCGGTTCAGATTGGGCTGCTAAAGCAGTCAACCGCGGTCTAAGGGTTAATCAATGAGATTTTGAATACTTCCATAAATCAATTTGTTATATAATCATATATTTTATCCTACACCTGAAAAAAGAATTTAGCAATCACCCTGTTCATTATTTTGTAACATTTGTTACGAGAATATTCTAATCTTTTCTTATATACGTTCGCCGGTGAACTTCATCAATGTTTTGTAAATAATAAGTTCCCGGGAAAAGATTCTCAACGGAGCCAACCGGCTGGTATGGAGCCGCGTGACAATTCTTTTCTCGCGTTTCCATTATCTCATTAAACTTCTCGGGAGCCATCTTTTCTCGTTTTTCTAAGTAAGGGACGATGTCTTTCAAATTGTCGATTAATTTGTCTAACTGCGATCCTTTTTTGGCATTTTTGGTAACTGTGATAGAAAACATGGAAGAAGCGAGACCAGACCCATACGAAAAGAACCCAATCTTTTTTCCAGCCAATTCTGAAGCACTTTTGCTATTCAACAATGACACAAATCCACTGTACACAGACGATGTGTACATATTTCCTACTTGATTGGCCAATAAAAGCGAAGGTTTAGTTTTTTGATCGAAGGCTTCTTGGCTCAATGTCATAAACGCTTTCTCTACGTCTCGGTCGGTATAACTGTCTTCCAATTTTACATCTTTGAATTTGTCTAATCCTGGATACTTTGTAGCTTGAACACCCGGAGGACTCAGTAGAAAGTCATTCAGGACCAATCTGGCCAGAGATTTTTGTACAAGTTTACAGTAAGGCGAATGGAACAACATGGCGTCCAAACTCTCCAAGCCTTCATTGCTGGGGTCTACTTTTTTAGCTTTCTGCCTGTAAAGCTTATAACATTGATCTAGCGCTCCCAGATAACATTGGATAGAAAGCTTTCCATCCACAATTGGATACTCTGATGATAAATCAGGTTTATAGAAGTCATATGCGTGCCGCATGAATGTCGATCGCACACCTCTGTCAAAAGCCAGAGGTGCATTTGCTCCTATTAGCATAGCGACTGCTCCCGCTCCACCGGTCGGTCGAGCGGATCCTTTAGCGTACACAGCTATATCACCTGCGATCACGACGGCATACCTTCCATCCCAAGCTGATGATTCAACCCAAGATATGGCATTGAACAGAGCTGCAGTTCCACCATAGCAGGCATTTGTTGTATCGATTCCTTCGATATCGGTAACTCCCGAAGGCTCAAACAACTGCATCAATACAGTCTTGACGCTCTTACTCTTATCGATAATTGTTTCGGTTCCCACTTGAAGATGACCTATTTCCTCGAGCTTAATATTATTCTTCTCAATGAGCTTCTGGAGAACCGTCAGACAGAGAGAATTGATATCTTCTCTGTCGGAGCAGAATCCCATTTTTCCTTGCCCTAACCCAATTGTGTATTTTCCTGGGGAAACCCCATCGTACACTTCTAATTCGGTCTGATCGACGTATTGGGATGGGAATATCATCTCTATTCCCAGGACGCCGACATTCTCAGGCCACTGACCCATCTTCGGAATGAGATTCTCGACGAGCCGAGTGGAAAAATCGGATTCGTTTCAAAGGTCAACGCCCTAATAATACACGTTGACTGAAATTTTCAATATCAAGGCTAATGGAAATTCCTACCGGCAACGCTCAATTTGAAAAGTACTCCGCGCGACGCGAGACCGACGACAACTGACTGTTGCGATAGTAGGTGACCCACTGACGGACGGCGAGTAATTCAATTTGTGTTCTCTCTGCGCCACTCTGCGCTAGAAGAATTCTTACCTACTTAATGATGTACATGTAGGTCATCTCGCGAGACATGTGCTCGTTCGCGGAGGGGGGCCGGTTCGAAAATAAACGATACGGATTTCGCAGGTCGGTCGAAGTTTTCAATCATAGTAGAACCCACCGTAGACCACCGCTAATGTTATGTGAAGAGTTGCGGCATAAGTAAAGATAACTTTCACCGTTGTGCAATACGCTCAACTAGTATTGTCTGCGCTCAACGCCGCTTCCCGGTAAACAGGTTTTGGAGAATACCAACATATTTAAGATGACTCAATCTAAGTGAAATCTTACAAGGCGTGTTTTAGAAGTAGCAATTTAAAAGATTTCTTCAAAGACTTGCGAGAACTGGTAGAGCATTTTTCTAATTTAACAAACGAACTATCCAACATTTGACATTTCGCTAGAGTTATGGACAGAGACAATGTTACGGGTTAAAGGGAAGAAAAATAGGATTGTTCTTTTGCGTACTTCTGACGGTTTGCTGACTACTTTCTAGCTATTCTGCTGCTTTCTGATATGTCCAGAGACAATATAATATGTCTCACTTCACGTTGCTTGGATCGAGCTTAGTTGCGTTTCTTTGACGACAAATTGGCGTTGGACAGTTTGGAATCTATCAGAATCGGTTCATGCCCTAAAATACCTGACTACTCGGTAAACGCTCTAAGCCGAAAATCGTGCCATCTCCAGAATGGCTAAATTTTTATTTGAATACAATAAACCAATTAACCGTCCAACAACAATCATGCCTATAGTCGTCATTTATATAATATAATATAAAAGTAAACAAATATATACCAAGATTTTTTTTTAAATTAGCTTAAAAATATTTTTTTACTTTGACATGAAAAGTATGGTGCATTTCAAAACGAAGTTTTGGGAAAAATTCAAAAATTGTATCTGAAATCTTACAAAACTGATATATGTACATACATACATGTTTTACATATTTACCTAACTGTAGACATTTTCTTATCACAATAAAAAGATAATTTTAAACCATAGTACACCTAATATGAAGAATTGGAAAATTCTGTGTAATCTTACAAAATATTATTTTAAATTATGGCATTGTTTTTAGCTTACGTTGTTAAGTATTTCGCCGAAAAAATCTGTGGCACGCTATAAGACAATTTTAACATTTTTTAAGGGGTCTCTAATATTTTTTTAAGCTTACTTATATGCACTGACGCCACTTTTTGCTAGCAAATTTCATACGCAAAAACTTGAAAAGGAGTCGTAGTTGTCAGTTTTTTTTCGATTCTGACTCCAGTAAAAAAATTTGACTTCACTGCTCTGTTAATGGTTAAGAAGTTTCATTTGTCATATTAAGACTTTTTCATACTGATATTAGGTCAATATTTTGATCAGATTTTTTTATTCCTACGTATGATAATTTAGCAGTTTCCTATTCGCTATAAAATTTCCCATAGAGCTGGATTGTTATAAACGTCATTTTGTTCAGGGTTTCTGAGAAAAATGAGAAACCTTCTGAGGTAAATGAGAAAAAAAAAGTATTTTGATTTACATAAGCAAAAAAAAAATGTCGTCACTCTTCATTGAACACACATTTAAATTCGGTTTTGGTAATTCGAAAAACAGAGCCTACAAAATTTGATTATGTTTGGGGTCTCAGAAGTGCTTAATCCGTCAGTGTACAAGTCGAAACAAGGGCAGTGAATCCCTTGAACATTCACTCGATATACACATGATGTGCTAATATCACATTGGTACGATTTCGTTCACGCATAAATTCAAATTATTTCTTAGTTTGAAGAAAACCAGAAATCAAAGAGCAATTTACAAATCCTTAAATTTATTCTATTATTTTAAAGACGTTAGCAAACAAAAAAAGGATCTTTTTCAGAAATTTGATTACATATAGATAAAAACCGCTATCGAGCCACGGTTTTCCCGCCCCTGATTTAAGTAAACAGAAAATAATATGTCTATCTGGTGGATTAGGATATATTTTTTTATCGATTATATGATGATGAAATAAAGCACATATGAAATGGAATCTATTTTTTTATGAATCAAAATATTAATAGATATAAACAAGATACAAACAAGATATAAACAAGATACATAAAAAAAGAGAAAAATGGATGAAAAGAAACAAAACAGGATTTAAAAAAACTCGATTTATTATATTATTATACTATTTACAAGAACTTTAAACCAATACAAAAAAACAATAATATATTAATTATACTATGAGAAGTGGTTTCTCTTATCCATGCAATAGTAGGCTTATTATAATACCTTAAATTAATAAACCTACAAATAACATTGTTGCTAGAAAAACCAGGGTAGAAACTAGAAAAGTTTATAATGAAATCTTTACAGACTAGATAAAATACTATATAAAAATGAAGACAAAAATTTAGACATGATACTTAATCAAAAGGTAAAAGACTTTGTACTAATCTCACTATATTTTGAAAAGTTTTTACATCATGAACATTATCAACTGATTTTTCTCAACATTTCATATATCTTGTAAAATTGTTTGCGACACCTTGTTATTAGTCTTAACATTTCGTATAAATAACCTTGTATTCGTTTTATATTTCATCGATTGATAATGGTCATGATGAGCAAAACCTGTCCTGATCAGTGACAGATTACCCATGAATGTACTTGGGGTTTCCGAATCTTAGGAGCCTCAGGAATAAATTATAAAACTTATATATTTTTATTCAGTATTTATTATTGACTTTTGTTGACCGTAAATTAATGATCAATGCAATGTTATTCAATTTATGCTTTCGACATTTTATATAATAATAAGATATCTATGATTACAAAAGATTGCAAATATGAAAATCTCTATTAAAATAAACACTTTTGCTATCCAAAAACAGGGCCTCCAAATTATATTGCACCTAGAGCCACCCAAGTGTTTAATCTGCCACTGGTTGATCTACATATAATAAACAATGTGTAATTGGTATAAAAAGTATTTTATTTTTTAACACGGTGATCGTATGTTTGATGTAAAATGAATGTTTGTTTTTCAGTATTAATTATTTGATAAAAATATATTAATTATTTTGATGCATTTTTACGAGATTATTATTATTTTTCCGGACACCTCATATAAAAAAATCACAGTACACGTGGCCGCTTGCACTGTACAACAAATAACAACTCGAAGCTAGATCTTCCTCGCAGGTCACCCGTAACCATCATGATGATCAAACAGTCAATATAATGCCTTTCTCCTATGAACCACAGTGAATACCTTAAAAGTGATGATTGTAAATATGACTTAAGATATATAAAAGATTTAACAATCGTTTAAGTTAAAAAAGAAGACACGTAAACATTACAAAAATCTCCCTAGATTTGGATGGTAAGAAAAAATCAAAATTAATCAAGTTTCAAGATAATGCAAACATAAACAATTTACTAAAATATATTAAACCCACTGGAAAAATTTCAAATAAATATGATGTAATATTCTTTAAAACCTATTTTTAAATGAAGACAACAATGATTCTGTTATAATCAACAATTATAACAAATAAAACCTATACTAAACATGAAAAATAGTTTGTAGGTGTACATTTTTCTTTATTTTCAGTTTTTGTTTTGGTAACCCATACTTAATCAATCTTTAATCTCAAAGTAATAATATTTTTAATTAGCATAACATGCATTATTGATTGGCACTATATTATACTATATAGGATAAATTAGGATACATTTTGCTTATATCTTTAAAAAATATTCTGAATTAAAGTTATTGGTTCGTGTCGAAGCAAAGTTGATATGGAAATGTTAGTATAATTTTTGAAAAACGTTAAGATGGTATAGCACCTATTTTTTATTATTGATATAATTTTGATTGTTTAAGCAACACTAGTGAATAGAGGAAGAACACGGGGTAAATTTAACGATTAAT
Source organism: Himalopsyche tibetana (assembly GCA_030503985.1). Taxonomy (NCBI): domain Eukaryota; kingdom Metazoa; phylum Arthropoda; class Insecta; order Trichoptera; family Rhyacophilidae; genus Himalopsyche; species Himalopsyche tibetana. The sequence goes on from JAPJYX010000015.1 coordinate 6,573,042, forward strand.
GCTTAGACAAAAATTTTCACATTTTAAATTTGCTGTTACAATAAATATACAATCTATTTCTATTATAGTTAGATTTATAAATTTACAGTAATTCTACGTCAAAGAGATTGAGTCATCTAAGGAAAATTTCTGCACTACATTGTGCATCAAGGGTCTCCAAATTACGACCAGCAGGCCAACACTGGCTCGCGAGAACCACCAATCGGAAATGCCAAGTATTTAAAATTACAGTATGTTGGTGTAAGTATTAGTCTTAGTGGAGGACTCAATGAGGCCTTTAGGCTAAATATTTTAGAGACCCCTGAAGTATATGATATCATTCAGACATTTGAATTTGTTTTTACTATCCTGTAAAATGTTGCAACATGTTATATATTTCAATAGTTTTTTTTTCCAATGGAAATGGATTTTAACTTATCTAAATATATATTTTCAATATAAAATTGATAACTATGTTATTTCACTTGTCGTACATGAAGTAACGTAAGTTGAGTAACGACGGGTCCATAGCGCAGTAGTCAACGTCATTGTATTCCGTGACAGATCTTACGAGTTCGAATCCCAGTACGAACAAAATTTTTTCAATTGATTTATATTCTAAGGCATGGATGTTTGCGATGTCTAGAAATTCCTTCTCACCCTTCCAAACATAACGGGGCATAGCGACAGTGATTAACTAACCACTAGTCCTGTTCTAATCCTATCCTTTTTATCCCTACTCGCTTTGAAAAAAGAGGGGTTGAGCAATGGAGTAACAAGCAGTTTTTGTAGAAACACTTCTGTTGAGATAAACTCCATTAGGAGTCCATGTGCTTTGCATTGGGAGCGGACATGGAAAGAAAAAAAAAGATAAAAAGAAAATGTATGAAATTTAATAATGTTAGAAAATTTCACAGAGCTGTCAATTTTATTCTGTGAGTGCCAACCAGTTTCAAATTACAGTAAAACCTTGATATTACTGATATAACAATAACCACCATGCACAAGCATAAATGTGTTTGTTTAGTTTGTTTACTTGCATAGAAACACAGTCGTTAGGACAACTGAAAATAGTTAGTTTAACATTAACTTCATACAAAAGTTGGAATAGGCTATGTCTGTAAGCATTCGACAAGTTGAATGCATCTGTCCCCAATATCTATAGCTTTCAAACTATACGAATTTTCTTTTTGGTATTTGATGTAAACAATTGGTAGTTTGACAAAATTTGGTACATTGAAGGATTTAGTAGTAAAGTAACAATTATTTTTGGTATATTTTAATGACACCGACATAAGAAAAATATTTGTTGACAGCGGTGAATTGTTCCAGATAGTTCTTTAATGAAATTGTGATATTGCGGAAAACTGTAAAATTCTTACCATGTTGAAAATGATTGTTCATCTGTCAAATCTACATCACTATAATATTACAGTATCATGATATAACATAAGTTGTATATATTTAAGGTATTTCATCTCGTAACACTTAAATTGGGCTTATAGGTGATGGTCATACAATATTACGATAGGGAGATTCAAGTTGGTATTGCTGTAATTGCTTTTTTATACATGGTCGCGAGAGACCGAGCAGCAAGCAGGATCATATCTTTTCTCGTAACCCCTGTCGCCGCTTCATGCCAATTGGAATGGTGAGTCTAGAAAAAAGTAGATTACAGCTTATATTGAATGACTATAAGGAGAGTATTAAACTCCCACTCCCTATCTCACCTGCCTGGTTGACGACGTCAAACCACAGACAGATAAAAAGGACACTGGCCACAACTAATAATAAGAATCAAACAGGCACCGAACAAGGGAAAGGAGAGGGATAAAGAAAAAAAAAACGATCAAAATACAAGAGAAGAAAGAGAAATAGAGGAAGTGCTCTTCTGTCTGTAAAAGATGAAAGACACCAGTCAGAGTATTAAAACAAAACATACTGTTCTTGCTGAAGTTGCCATTATGCGACCATATAAAAATTGTAAATAAATTTTCATGTTTCATATCAACCGTGGAAAGGAAAAAGAAAGTAACCTACATACAGAAAATTTTACAGGAGACAAAAAAAATGTTTTTTAATAATTTTGGGCCAACGGCAAATTATGAAATATACACAAACTTGAAGTGCACGGAGACTGATATACTGACCAGTTTATCAAATATTAATTTAATAAATTGTTTAAAAAAAGTTTTTTCTTTCCTGGTTGCAATTTTCAAAGACCCTCCTTTTTTCAAACTTGAAAGCTAAATTTAGATACTAATTCGGCAGCTTAAATCCTTATGATCAAACGTGCATCGAGTTGTATACATTGTGATTATCAAAAAATAGCTGTTGCCTTTTCACAGTCGATATGTATTGTACGTATAAGCCCAGTAGCGTTAACTATTTGTTTACAGGAAAAGCCAAATATTAAAAATGTTATAATTCAACAGGAAAATTTCTTATTTCTCCTTAAAAATTGTAGCCATCATAAGTTATTTTGTGATAAGTAGCGTTGCAGAGAGAAAGCAAATATACCTGTAAATTTGCAGCCATGTATGATCCGATCGTTGTACTAAATCCAGTCTCTTTGTGCTCATACTCTACGGGAGTGTCTCCTCGAGCTGCGGCAATAATGGTCATGGGGATTGGAGTCATTTGAGTATATGTCTCAAGGGTAACCCCCGTGATTGGATCTGTTAGCACTAAAACTCCCAAATCAAACCACCTAAAATAAAAGAAAATGAGCTTGAATTTAGTAATGTTTCCGAATCGCTCGCCGACGTGTCGCACACTTATTGACTACACGCCAGCGACAATATAAACTAATGTCATTTAATAATGAACCCAATAATGCAAAATATTTAAAATTATCTTAGTTTATCCATATTGTTTTTAAATAAATTCAACAGATGTCGCAAGGGCATACGCGAATAGTATATGGAGGTATTTTTCACAATGCAAAGAGAAATGATTTACCATCGAACCAACAAAACAAATCTTGTGTAATAATGAGAAATGCATAGGTTTTTTTATACATGTCAATTTCTGGAGCCAATGTGTAGCAAAAAATAGGATTGGGTGTATATTATTGTCTAAAGAAGCAGCTCTCAGAAAGTGTTAGACCGGCTTTCTATTGCAAGAACTCTTTAGGTAAATTATTGATAAATAATAAAGATGTTATAGATTATAAAAACAAATCTGGGATTTATAGATTGCAGTGTAGTGATTGTCCCAAATTTTATATTGGTAAAACTGCTAGAACCTTAAATATAAGAGTGGCTGAGCATTTAGCCGCTTTTCGCTTAAAAAAAAGATACTTCCTCCTTTGCCAATCATTTAATTCTTGAAAACCATACGTTTAATTTTGACTCAGGTATTGATTTGTTACATACTAACAGGGGCGAGTTTAAATTATTTTACCAAGAAATCTTAGAGATTAATCGAGCTCAGCTCAACAGTTTGCCAATTTTAAACGAGCAATATTATCTACCAAATGCTCCATTGTTGTACCCCTTTTAAATAATTGTCATTTTATTAATAATTCAAGCACTTGCTATCATTAAATATTAATTCAAAGGCTTAAAAACAAATCAACTCATTAATAATAGGTCGGATAAAACCCTAGATTTATTTTAAACATTCCTATGCTATTATCTGGTCATTAATATTTTCAAAAAATCCCCATAATTATAACAAACCCACTTAATCCATTGAAAATTGTATACATTCAATTTTCGCTAATTTACATTTTAATAGCCTTTAACTTAGTGATCTACTTATATTTTTGTTTATAAACGATACAAACTGTTTACTACGCGTCAGTTCAAGTACATCCGTGAACTTGGAATGCCTAAAGATGCTGAAAGGCGAAACTCGGGTCGTTAGCGACAAAACTCATGGAAAAGTACAAAATTCAAACAATTCAAATTTGATATATATTATTGATTTAAGATGCAAAACATTTAAAATAACCCTCACCTATCACTCGTGATTTCAACGATAAAATTTTCTATGCCAACAATTGGAACGTTGTTTCCAATTTTAGGATTGGTGGCACGGAGGTTACTTATTCTTTCTTTGGCTGCCGTCAGAGCGGAAGCGAAGCCAACCGGTTGAGCGGCAACATTGGTAGCTTGGGAGGCGAATCCTCTGAAAATAATGTGCATCGAAAATATTATCAAATTTAGACCTGTGATCTAATCCCTGCATTACGACGACCCAGCGTAAATGTCGCTTAATTTTGTCACATATTTTAACATTGATTTGTTTCAGGTCATATAAATGTCCCAAGAAAGAGACGTATTAAGCAGTGTAACACAGAATGAGAGATATTGAGTTGAAACCATATTTTATGATATTACTCAGATGAGCTGTCCTTTTTCTTCCGACAGTAATAGTTTGAGCAAATAATGACACAGAAAAAAACACAGTATCAGAGAAACAGAATGATTCCAAAATTGTTGGAAAAAAAGAATAAAATACTATTCAAAAAATATAACACTCTTTTGTAATAATTCCACATTTATTAAAAATGATTTGGACCGCTTTCGCCCATGATGAGCATTTTCAAATGATGAATTAAATCAGTTTAAATTACTCGTAATGAGCGAAACGGGCCCTGATCATATTAAATAAATGTGGAATTAACAGATTAAAATAATGGAGTTCTACCAAGTAAATGCCAAATCAATTAATAAATGTGGAATTAGTACAAGTGTTTCATTATTTGAATATAATGCCATTCCACCAATTATTGACAGTGAACACAACAATTTGACAGTAATAAAATAATAGTTTTCATAGGGTAATTCTTGTGGTAAACACAGGTTAGATTTTTATTTTGTTTTTGATTGTAAGTAATGTTGAATTTTTTTTTAACTTCGGAATCAATATAGAGATGTCATTATGACAAATTGTAAAGAGGGTTTCGGTATTTTTTTGAAACATGTTACTTTTTAAAAAACAATGTAGATAAACAACACATGTGAAAGTAAAGGGTAATCAATAAAGAAGTTTTAACTTTCTTACAGGACAGTCGCTTTCCCAAAAACAGTTTGAAATGCTTCACGTATCGGACCTATCTTGTCCTCTTTGTCGGTGGCTACTAATATTTCAGTATCACCTCCAGAATCTGAAAATGTCAATTAGAATGTTTCGATTACCAAATATTGCCATTGCCATTTGTATTTGGATATGATAATCAACATTATGAAATTTATATCCACTCACAAATATATTCTTTCATCTGTGGATCCAACGTAGTTATCATAGAGTCCACGGAGCTCTTAGCTTTTTCTGCGACTCGATGCAGCAATCCCCCTGTAGACATTGCTCCCTTGACCCAAGTGAAGATCCCACTTCCGGGCATGGGATCTCCCAGATATTCTTCAGCTTCATGCGCTGACTGCAGAGAGGGGTGAGCACTGTCTATGGAGCTCGGCGTGGTTAAATCTGAAGAGGTATCTCCACTGCCAGGAAGTCTGGTGGCTTCAGTCGGAGCGCCTTTGATGGCAGGTATTGCTGGACTATAAAAGTAGAAACCGTTTCAAACTATATCAGGAAAGTTTTTCTCAGCAAGTGAGAAATTTTAGCTGATCTTAATCATATTATTAAATGTGGAATAAACACTATAGATTTTGTTTTAATATCTACCAAGATGTGACATTTCCGCACCATTCAAGTGATTATAAATAGCAATAGATCAATGAAAATTCACAAAAATAAAAAATTATAATATATTTTACAGTCAAAATAATCATTGCAAGCTATCAAAGTATGTCACTACTAAAAACTGTATGATTATACTAGAGCAGTGGGGGGGGGGCAAAATTTTTGAATGAAGTGCCACATTCAGGAATCGAAAATAAATGGCAGACAAAATAATAAATTATTTATGGATAATATACAGGTAGTCTTCAACTTACGACAGTTTGACTAACGAAGATTCGCACTTACAATGGAAAAAATATATTTGTCTTTTAACCCTTTGAGGATTGAGTTAACTTTGACAAAATTAAAATTAACTTTGACAATCTTCTGGAGTTGAATTAGCAAGATAATATCCGAGAGGAGATGGAAAATGAGACAAATGGTATTTTTATTTTTTTAAACCATGTCCGCTCCCAATGTGGAGCATATGGACTCCTAATGGAGTTTATCTCAACAGAAGTGTTTCTACGAGAACTGCTTGTTACTCAGTTGCTCAACCTCTCTTTTTTCAAAGAGAGTAGGGATAGAAGAATAGGGCTAGGACAGGATTAGTGGTAAGCTAATCGCTCTCGGTATGCCCTGTTCATAGGATAGGATGGGTGAAAGGGGGGAATTCAAGACATCACATACATCCATGCCTTTGAACAGAAATTCATAAATCGATTGAAAAATCAATTTATAAAAACTGTCCGTACCGGGATTTGAACCCATGCCCTCTGTAGCCGAAGCCAACAACGTTAACCACTCGACCACACAGGGGACGTAACCAAACAGAAATACGCTTATAGTTTGCGCGAAATAGAAAATACTAGCAGTTACGGATTAAGCACTTGGTAGGCCCTATTTTTCAAATTACTTAATCTGAGTTTGGAATATTATATGGGATTTATAGCTCCAGGGTCCAGACATGGACTACTAAGGGGGGCACGAATAATTTACAATATTTTTTAACCTTTTAAAACATGTCTTTATTATTATATGATATAAAGGATGGGGAGGTGCCGAGGTAATTTTTTTTCAAAGGGAGGCGTAATAACAAAGTTTGGAAATCACTGTACTAGAGGATATATTTTACAACAATAGGGCACATTACATTGGGATTTCGGCGTGGACGCCAAAAGAACGTGGTAAATACTGTCGAATAAACCGTTCGGGCTATCCGGCATCCAAAAGTGTTGTCACTAAAAGACGCAAAATGGTTGGCGTCCACGAAAATAGAAAGGACAAATGGAGCGCGGGCAGAAATGTCAGTGTAATGTCTAATCGTGTGGGAAACGCGGCGTGTTGGCCTGTTGCTTGGAGCGCTTGCGAGTAGCGGACTTTTATCGAGAGGATCGAGAGTTTTCGTTCTGTCTATGCTCTGACTTTAAATGTCAAACGTCAAACGTCAAAACTCTAACGTAAAAATGGATAACCGATTGAATAATTTTAAATTGGCGGTATCTTGCGTTGGCCTCAGCTTACTCTGTGAAGAAAGAAAAAGAATATCTTCAGTTCCTCGCCCACTACGTTGGCTATCACTTTGTCTTTTTAATTCTTTCCTATATGATTCTCGAAGGCTTTGTATCTTTTTTGCCACAAAATCCCTATTGGCATCACTGATCCCTTTTGCTTTGCAAAACTGTATCATTTGAATATAGGCCTGAACGAAGATTTCGATTCCTGTAATCTAAGCTTTTAATCTTCCATAAGCATGGATGCGATCTATATACACTGCAATGAAATCTGCCGTGAAATTTTTCGACCACGTGCGGACATCCATGTTTACTAATTGTAAATAACAGATTTGAATTGTTTGAATTTTGTACTTTTCCATGAGTTTTGTCACTAACGACCCGGGTTTCGCCTTTCGGCATTCAAACAATTTAAATTTGATATTGAAATTTCATCAAGCACCCTCAGTCGAAATACTTAATTATGTAAATGACAGGCAAATAATTCGGTTATATGAAAACAAACCGTCTTTTTGCGTAAGCATGGGAAATAAAAATGCACAATCTGAAAAACATACGAATTTTATAGGACATTAAAGTTCTATCTGAATGTATATTTAAAAAATATTAGAAACGGTTTATTCTTTCATTCGCGCCTATAGATGCATAAGTATGTTTCATACGGGTATTCCAGGTGCATGGAACGAATGTAGCATACCTAAGAGAAATTATATTTTTGAGTATTAATGCACCAAGGTTAGACCTGCAGATTTCATTCAGACATTTAAGAACATTTGAAAGCGTCGAACTGCAGTTTCGTCTATTCTAAATATGCTAATAGAACAACGAAATTTAAATAAAATTAATATGTTAGGTAAACATCTAATTCTGATTATATGCATGCTTTTAAATAATTTACTTTTAATCTAAACTATCGATTCTACAAAAAGTTACATCGTCTGAAATTGCTTCTCCTGCAGTTTTATTATTCATGTGGAACCTTGTATACCCAAGGCGACGAAATAGAGCATAGATTGAGAGGCGATATCTATGGCTCACCTGCACGACAGAGCGGCAGTTTCAGGCAGTGTACAGACCCTTATCGGCGTGTACACGACGGCGTGCCATTTTGGCGTGCAGTACTTACTGGACGCCGACCTCTCAATTTTGATATCAATTTACATGACACGATATCCGGCACACTCTGACATACGTCATCGTATCCTGGACGCCGGCATCCCAGTGTGCGGGCCCCTAATGGCTAAGAAGGTCAAACTTAAAGTGATAACATTTTAATTGGCATTTAGAGTAGAAAGTTGTCACATTGATAAAACAAGCCAAATACTGTTATCTATTGATGAAATAGAATTTGATAAGCAGTAACAATAGTAACTTTTATCCTTTGTGTTTTTATAACTTTCAGCTACAGCAACCATCAATACTTATTTTACTATTTGTTCTCTTTCAACTTACCTGAATGTTGTAGGTAAGAAATCACTTGATTCACTTGAAGGAAACATTTGAGGCGCCGGCTGAATACTGGCTCCATCTGATGATGATTCTCTCTACATTATCAAGAAACAAACATTTTTTTACAAATTAATTCACAAAGAAATATAATACCTTAAATTACACAAGGGGCCCATTTTAAATCTAACACCAGGTTATAGGGTACGCAAGAGTCCTAATGTTTATTATACAGATTGAACATATTGTCTCCTGAGAACTGTACTGGGACATGGTTTATTTTTATTGTTTTCTAGCTATGTTTTCTCCAGTAATGTTAGTACTGTGATGGAAAAATCTCTTTTTATTTTGGATAAAACATTATAACATCTCAATACTAGATTTTTGAAATGTCCCAATACAGCTCTCAGGCGACAAAATGTAGGCCAATTTTCTTCAACATTTTATAGTATTAGTTAGAATAATAGTATTTAATTTTTTTAATGCACACTTAATCCTCTTCTTATGCAATAGATGTGCTCTACATGATATTGCATACAGAGACTTGATTTACATAGAAAAAGAATTGCAAAAAACAGTTGATAAAAAATTATGAAATTTTGCAGCTTAAATACTACTTAACGTTTTTAATCAAAATTATCACTGCTGTATGACAGTACTCAAAATGATTAAGTATTAAGCTCAAAATCATTTCAATACTAGAAAAGTTACTATGCACTTAAACTCATGTGGAAAATGTTTCTTCGTTATGAGAATTGATGTCAACTTCACCATCGCCTAGTGTTATTTTTTATTAACAATGTCATAAGAGATCAGAAAAACAAGTCTCGAGATCATGTTGCAATTTGACGGCTCGTTTAGAATGTATTATTAAGAACACAGTGGTTTATTAATTTACTACAGATTTGTGAGATCTATTCGAATTATCTTGCAGTTTTTTTTTTGAAAATTTCTATTAAATAAAGACCGCATAACTTCGAAATCGCATTAAAAAGGTCACATAAAAATACTTCGGAGTATATTGAAATGTGACGTGTCTGTAAAAATCCTGAGTCTCAATCTAGGAAGCCGATAGGATTTGTACAAAATAAGTCAAGCTGTGTTTATAAATGTACCTATATGGTCAACCATAATACATGATTTGTCTTTGTTTTCATCGGAAATTAAGAACTGTTTAATAGAAATTTAATTAATAAATACTATGCACACAAAAATACATTATATATAGTTATACAGTGACAACTAATAATTGAATCAACCTTAATGAGGCTTTCAGAAGCTTGCTGTGGAGCCGGAGTTGTGATAAAGTTCGGAAGAGCCGACGGAGGGGCAACGCTCGAAAGTAAATTTACATTATTAGATGCAGCTGGAAGCTTTGGTCTGGGTATGTTGGGATTCATCCTGACTTTTATTAATACCAGAGCTTTGTTTATAATTGTTGTCAATGAACAATACAAAAGGAATCATAGGTTTACTGTTTGTTGATTGTATTTTATTTATTTTCGGACAACACGTATACAGTCTGACAGTACATTACTATTGCCATTCTAATGACGATTGCCATAATCAAAATCTAAACGAAAATTTCAAAAGAAATTAGTTTTTGCTCGCAATTCGTTGAATAAATAAATTAAGTTATGATATTTTCTATGCCAAACCAGCATTATACTGATTGGCCTCAATCTTGAAATTATTTCAAGATTTGTACAACTGCCTAATATTGAGTAATTTTATATCATCGTAGAGTATTCATTGTATCTTATGATTTATATGGATAACAATTGACTTGTCTATTCAATTTTGTTTTCTCAAAATACACCATTCAAGTCAGTTTATTATTATTTTTTTAATACTTTGCAACAAACTGAATACAAATTTTCACTCATCGACTAATGTCTACCATAAATACTTAGTTTTACTAATTCATATTACAGTGAAACCCCGATCTACCGTTCTCGCATTCTTCGTTTTTCCGCATGGCTTGTTTAGTTTTTATAGTCTCAGCCAAACACCCATAAAAATAATGTTAAATAATCCCGCACTAATTGTTTCTCGATACACCAATTTCCTCAATCTACATATTATCTTTTACATATCGACTGTGGAAAGGAAAAAGGACTTAACCCTCAATTTTCCAAAACAGCTTTTTTTCGATAATCACAATGTATACAACTTGACACACATTCTATCAAAAGGATGGAAGCTGAAAATGCCGAATAAGTATCTAAATTTGGCCTTTAAGTTTGAAAAAGATGACCTTGTACAAAATTAAAACCAAGAAAAAACACTGAAATAAAGGTTTTTCCGAGAAAATTTCTTTAATTAATATTAGGTTATGTCAATTAAACACCAGTTTAGAAGTATCCGTGCACTTCAAGGTTGTGTATAATTCATAATTTGCATATGTCACAAAATCATCAAAACACGTTTTTAGCGTCTCCTGTAAAATTTGATATGTGTGGGTTACGTCCTTTTTCCTTTCCACAGTCGATATTATGAGTCCGTTACAAATATTATTATTTGTGGAATATTCTTGGAAAAAGTCATGCCTCGCATTTCGTTTTGCGTTTTTGTCTAACTCACAACTAAAATGTTTTTCATAAGAAAACTGAAACTTTAGCTGAAAAAAAATAAATAAATCAAGACGTTTAAAAATCAAAAAGGAAGATCAGTAGATTAACACAAAAAATTACGCTTACAGTAGAAAAGTATACTTAATTGAAGGGTCTTAGTAAAAATTGAAGTGCCAAACTGCAAATAGGCAACAAAGTGCGTATTAAGCAACTTTTATAAAAAAGTGACATATAAAGTAAGTTATTTAAAAAATGATCATTTTTATGATTTTATGTATTGAGGGGCTTCCCGCATTATTCGTTTTATTATTACGGTAGAAGGCTATAACTTGTCTGTTGAAAAACGTAGAATAGGGGCATCACTTTATAATATGCAATAGCACCGAAGTAAGTCGTTTCGTCGGTAAAATAAAATGAATACAATTTTGAAGTAAACAGTTATTATAGAGATTTTAAAAAATATTTGATATGATTATACATATTTCGTGAATTTTTTTTTTGCATACATTACTTGTAAATAAATTTTGATGTATACCTATGTTCATAGCATAGTGAACCGACTAAACGCTAAATCAGTGTTACCGGTATCTGTGGTTGTCATATCTGTTTGATTAGTAGAAAATCAAATTGGACAATAATGGCTGAAGATAATATGGAAACTCCCCCTTTGTTCGAGACTGTTAATATTAAAAGAGACGAAGATGATGACGACGGTCTATTTGAGTCCGCTATCCAGGTAATTCAACGATCGATAAATTGTCATTAACCGCTCAAATTGGACTTTTGACAGTTGCTTCAAATTGTAGTCTGCATACGTCAATGCATTCTTATCACTGACTCCGCTTAATTTTGAAGTATATTTAATCGCACAAGACTTACTATTTCGTTTGTGTACCAAATACGCGCCACGCGAAATGTTTTCTCTTTGTTCTTATTTTCTGGAATGTTTTCGATCGATTCTGTTTACATTCTTTGTATTAAAATAACTTCTCATTTTTATCCATCGCATAATTGAAATTTGCATTAATTACAGTCGTTACCGACCCCAATTAATTTTAATTATTCACTTTTACCTTGCACTACATGATATTATTAACCATCAACATTTTATTAAACAAGTATAATCTCTAAAATATTTTTATTTTTGTAAAAAGTCCATTTTCACTCACATGAAAAATTGTTACTAAGTCGTGTTATCTCTGTGAGTAAACTTATTTCAGTTTTTGCTATCTTTTGAATGAATTTCTATACAATCATGTTTAAAAGTCTTTGGTGATGACATGCTGAATTTGTGATGTTTGTATCAACTCTTAGCCCATGAGATTTGGAACATGGAAAATATTTATATATGACTGTATGCTGTGGTCAAGTCAACAATAAATATTATCCAATTTAAAGTTAATGAATGTATTTGTTGGATTTGTGACATTTTCTTTCTATTTTGAAAAAAAAATATCTTGAACCCAAATAGTGTCTGAGAAAAAGCGCTTTATTCATTTGTTCCAATTAAAAAAAAAAAAAAATGGATCGACTGTAAACACATTCCTTTTTTTATAAAAAAAGGAAAAAAAATCATGTTTTATCACTAAAAAACACTAGTTTATGCAGACTTCTTTTTTTATTTACTGCAAATTTTTGAAAACTTTAAATGGCTCACATGCAATGTTCCCGCCAAAGTGTGCGCGCGCACACCTCCCAAAATGTGCCCGCACACATTTTTCCATCCCCGCACAAGGCTGCACATAGAAATATTCTAAGAATAAGTTTGTTTCACCAAATTTTTACATTTGTGCACATTTTTTATTTTACCAAAATATACTACTCACAGAAGTTGATGGTCCGCACACACAATAGAAAAATTAGAGGGAACGTTGCTCACATGCAAAATGTCAGATACAAACATACAACTCTATTTTATTGAAGTGCGATGTATAACATAGATTATTAAAATTGTCTCTCACTTCTTCAAATGTAATTTTTATGGACACATTCAAATCCCTTTTCACCATGGAACAGCATGATAATGATATAATCTCTTATAAACAGGTCTGGGTTATGTTTATAGCAAAGTTCATCCAAATATTCAGCAATAAATCAATTAAACATATTTTTTGTTTCACTATCTTAGTTATCTGCTATCCTAGTTAAATGTGTATTTAATACTGTATTTGATAATTAGATTGGTACCATTATAGATACAACACAGTGTAATGAAATATAAAATGGCTCATTCAACTCCAAATGAGTGTTTATTTAATTAAATATTTAATTAAGTCAGTTCAAGTACATCCGTGCACTTGGAATGCCTGAAGATGCCGAAAGGCGGAACCCGGGTCGTTAGCGACAAAACTCATGGAAAAGTACAAAATTCAAACAATTCAAATTTGAGTATTTATTTTTTTTTTTTAAATTTTACTTCATTACAATATTACAGGATCAATGACATTTATTTGTGGAAAAGTTTTTGTTCTGCTTGTATCACATATGCATACTTTTAATTGCAGGACTTACCTTCTTCAAAAGAAGAGACTAACGGATATGACAACATTGAAGAATTTCCCAGTTTAAAAATATCAAGTGACATTATTAGCGAAGAATTGGAAAATGTCCCTATAAGTAATCAGAATTCAATTCACAGTCCGATAATGGAAGAGGTAATAAAATGATTTATAGTTTTGTTTCAGTTAGATTTCTATGGTAAGTGTCTGAAAACAGTCGTATTAGATAACCGACGTTCTGGACTTGCATATACTAAATTGCTATGAAAGAACTTAGTTCAATATCTGACATCGTCTCCATTATAGATTTAATTGACCAAAAAAATATGTTTTTTTTTTATCATGTACCATTTTCACAGGGGTTCCCAACCGGTGGGAAATTACTCTCTGGGAGGAATCGTTCAATTGCTAAATTCTTGTTCTTTCGTAAACTTCTTTAAAATTATTATTTAAATACAACATGATATGTTCATCAATTATTTTTTATTACTTTATGCACGACATTTTTGAATACCCTGTAATTTTACTCAAGTTATTGTTCATTGAAATATGCTCCAGTAATTTTAGTAATTAGTAATCTCAATAAATTTTTAAATTATATTATAATGTACCTTCATTTTTAAAAATGAGTTTCAACACTACGTATGTATATATTATTTCAAATATACCTTTGGAGTTTGACTGTCTTGGGTAGGGAAGGAATTATATTCTGAAAATTGACGAAAGCCCTCTTTGGAATGGAGTGAAAAAGCTTCGTATTACAATTACATATAGGTTTTGAAATAAAAAAAATCTATTTCAGGTCACAACCGAGCGAGGCAACAATATAATCATAACTGTAACGGAGCCACAGAAAGTAGGAGAAGGCATGAGTTCCTTTGTGGCATACCGTGTTATAACAAAAACAAACATGCCTATATTTTCAAAGCAAAACTTCGGAGTATCACGACGGTTCAGCGACTTTTTGGGCTTACACGACAAGTTGACAGAGAAGTATCTGAGAACTGGAAGAATTATTCCACCTGCTCCTGAAAAAAGTGTTATTGGTAAGGATTTGTGTATTAATTTTCCTCTGACTAACGTTTCATTGAATGGCTACAAATACTGTGCTGAATTCAATGACTACGATATAAATAAATTTGATTATGTCAAATCTACCCTTGAGTATATGATGCCATACTTATTTATTAAGGAAATTGTTTTCGCATAACAAGAGAACTTAGGTCTGTCATTCAACGTTTGAAAAGAATAAATATTGTTATTTTTGATGGATGTTAATTTTTAATATAAATTGGAATTTGATAACTTTGTTGCTCCACTAGTACACAAATTGTAGCACATGTTTCGCTTCTTTAAGAAACAGCGTCAGACAGAACATCGCACTCTGTATTGTGTTCATAAGATTTTTTGTTTGATTTATACATAATTTGTTTGGTGGTATACATAATAGTGCATATACCATTGATTTTGGTAATATTCACACTCTATTTCAATATGATATTTAGGAATGACGAAAATAAAGATGTCAAACCAGTCGTCAGACAATTCTTCAGGAGTGACTCCGGGTGGTTCTGGAAGTTCAGAGTTTGTCGAGCGCCGCCGTGCGTCACTAGAAAGATATCTC
Source organism: Himalopsyche tibetana (assembly GCA_030503985.1). Classification (NCBI taxonomy): domain Eukaryota; kingdom Metazoa; phylum Arthropoda; class Insecta; order Trichoptera; family Rhyacophilidae; genus Himalopsyche; species Himalopsyche tibetana. The sequence goes on from JAPJYX010000015.1 coordinate 6,588,310, forward strand.
AATCGCACGGCCCAACATCCCGTTCTCTGCATCGATCCAGACTTCAGGCAGTTCCTGGAAGCAGGTTCGATAATAATATTGTAATTTATAATTTTAAACTCGGCTACAATATATAAAAAAAACAAATTTAGTAATATAAACATTACACATTTAAAGGTCCGCTAGGATATTTACAAAAAATACTTTTTGGACTCGATTGTGTTTTTTATTAATCAATGCTTTGTAATAGTCTGTCACAAACATAAACTGAGTTTAATTGGGGTCTGGTAGTTTGATTTCGTGGTCAACTCGGAGATCAGGGGATGTGCAAGACAGCGCTCTGTGATCATAGAGAGATGTTGGAAATGGCTGAGTCACTTAGCCTTAATCCTGCCTAGTTCTTCCGACCGGTTGGGCGTCCAAGTTCCTGTACGACCGTCGGGTACTATCGTAACATGTACTTGGCGGAACTGAAGGATGCTGGCATGTCATGGGGGGAAGCAAAGTAATTTGCGGAAGACAGAGAAACATAGAAGTACCGCATAGCGGAGAAATGCTCCACATAGGAAGGGGATATGATCAAAGAATAAGAGGAAGAATGGTCCCATGTAAAAATGCATGCGCATCCCTTGGTTCTTTCTTGGAACTACAGCTACTGCTGTTATGGACTGTTAAGAAGTAAAACTACTGACAGTTTACCGGCAATCATGGGTATGGTGGTGGATGCTCCTGATTCTGTTTTTTAAATTTCCCGAATGGAATAGTGTATTGATTTTGTTTGCGATACATGCACAATATAATTATCTTAATTTTACAGAAATTGATCTCCCTAAAGCGACCAGCACGTCGGCTTTAAGTGGTGCCGGAGTCCTCAGGCTGTTCAATAAGGTTGGCGAGACTGTAAACAAAATCACATACAAAATGGATGAGACTGATTCTGTAAGTGAAATAATTTTTATGACACTTCCCTTATAATGGTATTATTCTAATTTTTGTGATGTTTTTCACTTGTGTTGATATATTCAATACCTTCAAACACCGTGGTTTGTTTTGCTAAAATCTTTGCTAATGGCTTAGTTGCTGTATTGTTTCGAAAAATGTGATGATAATTAATTAATAGTTATGTAAAACAATAAGCGCTCGCTAGACTTTTCATGTATTAAAATCAGATATCGATTTTTTCTGTTCGGTATCTCATGCATTGCATTTAGTGAACAACTAGTGCTTTAGCCTGAGCAATTTATTATGAAACGTGTCATCGATATCGTTGATTGTGTTTTTAGATATAATTTAACTGCTTTTAACAGTATTATGCTGGACTCGAAAGCATACTGAACACAATGACAAAGAATCACGTGTACATAATACAGCAATTGTCTTTCCAACATAGTTCGCTATTGTATACTGTTATTTAAAGAAAAGTCACACAGTTTTGAGGTATGTTCATCCTTTACCAGCTCTGTCATATCACTATGCTGTCAGTCTCAGTAATATCTATGTACACTTGCTTCTGATAACTCGCAAGGTATTCCCCTCTGTCTAAACTTCTATCACTCATTATCGTTTTATACAAATTAACAAACACAGCTATTTAAACTTGTTTTGAATTCATTGGCACATGTTTTGACAATCTTATGAATGTTTTTTGTGTTGTTTATTTGATTTACAACTCGCCACGAGAGCAGAAGGATGGCAAGGTAAGAGTTACCGTGCCAAGCTTGTAAGAAGTGATGTAGAATTTGTGATTTGATCGGCTTTGTAGAGTTGTATATGCGATAGGGCTTGTCGGTTTTCGAAAATCAGGTTTTAAAAACTGGTTTTTTAGCAAAATTTCAGACATTCGAAAGCCGATTTCTAATATTAGACTATATATAAATATATTTATTAATAATCACTTACATTTATTAAAAAATGTTAATATTTAGTTAATATTTAGTACAGTTCACGAGCAAATCAAACTCAAAAACACTGAAGGTTGAACAAAACAAAAGAATGAAAGAACAAATTATGATTTTCTATTAGATGCCTTAAAAACTTTACGACTTTGCTTCATTACCCTGCAAGGAATGTAAAAAAGAATTGTTAACTTATAGATCAGAGGGATGATTTGTGTATTCACCGAATAAAATTTTAATGTTTATTTGTCGGTGTTTATATAATATAATAATAAATAAACAGTTAAAAGTTTTTTTTAAATTATCCATTTTTTCGCTATTTTTACTGAATTAACCTTTTGTTAAACATTTAAAACTGGGTTAAATCCGGCTTCGAGAAATATTGGACTTCGAAAACAGTTTTTGTATAAGCCCGAATGTGTGCTGACATCTCCTCTGATGTCATAAATGAAATGACATAACAAATTTTCAGCATAGTAAAAAAATTATTGCATTTTCAATATTGACCAATAATGATTGATTGTTTCGATTGATTGTGAAATTGTGAACTAAATTAATCATTAAAATTTGTAAAATATTATTCTTTAAGCTAAAATCACAGATTATAATCACTGCTCAGAATATGCAATTTCTGTTAACCATCTTTTACTTATAACACCGTTATTGAATATGAAAATTTGATAGCTCAATTTAATTTGGAAGCACATTGCATTTTTATGGATAAGAAGACAGTGCTCATTTCAGTTATATTTCTCTACGAGTGAAAAAAATATTTACAGAATCAGAGTTCAGAGATGATTATCATTGAGGATTTAGCGCACTGCGCTCTATTGTTAGCCACATTAGTAACGCTACTTTTATTTTGATTGTAGTATTCAGTGGCAGCGCTATTATTAATGATAGATATTATTAGAGTAAAACTATAGTTAGTACATTTAGCGCAAAGTTTTTAATTACATTTGGGAAGACAGTTTCAAAGTTAGCATATGAGTATTTGTAAGAGTTTTTTCAAGCCGTTTTCAGTCTCTCACCTTTCTTTTAAAGATACATTGGAAATGCGCTCTCTTAAAGGCTTATAGTGGAAAATGAAAACAACAAAAGGGAAGCGCGTTAATTATGACCGTGCAAGTTTAAATATAATATCTCCTTTGTAATAAGATATTAATTTTTTAGACTATTTTAACGGAAATTTCTTATCTTGATATGTTACGACATTTATAGGCTTGTGCTAATTTCATCAGAAAATAAAAATAATAATTTATCAGTTGATTATTCTGTATTCAAAGTATCTTTATTATTTATGAAGTAAATTGTGTTTAATGTGAAGGAAATTATTTTTTAATCACCGGAGTAGGAGTAATTAATTACTGTGAATATGATTATTCCTAGTCGCAATATTCTTTTCTAGTAATATTTCATGTTTTAACAACTCACCCTAGTTAGTTTGTACAAGTAGCTATCAATTAAAAATGGTATTGGCACACTAGTAGAATGTATGATATAATTATTAATTGTGTTTTTTTTAAGAAACATGAATATATGAATATTTTTAGTTGAAATCATATCAAATTAATGATTAATTATTGAGACTCATGCGAGTTTCATGGTTGTGTATTTCTGATATGGATCTGTGTGCATAAATTTTATGATCGTAACATTATTTACCACTTACCTTGTCTTTATTGTAGAAGGCTTTTTTTAAATATATCAATAAACTCTATTTAAGAGAAGTTTTTGTAGAAATTAACACATATACATGTATTTTTATTATGCACTATCTTATACATAGAATATATTGTGAAATCAGTGAACCAATATTGGAAAAATGAACATTTAAACTATTTATATTGACTGCGCCGTAAACTAGATATCGTCGGTATACTACCAGAAAAATGTTAGTCTTTTGAAATAAACAACTTTTTCGAATATCATGAAACGAACTGTCAAATGTAGCGTGGCCGTAGACAATAAGACAAATGAATAAACAAAAATTAACCAAAATGTTTACAGCTCAAAAACGTTAAGTCTTCCCATTGTCCTTGAGTAGCTGTAGAAAGAAATCTGTGCAGCTAAAAAGTGTTGAGTTGTATTAAAGTTTCTGCCAGTAATAACTGCCAACGAAATTGAGTTACTTCTTTAAGTATCGAAAAAAATAAATGTAACATGCGTGATCTTGTTTTTTTAGACGATAGAGCGTGTTTAAATCTATCGACCTGCATTCATAACTCAAAACACCCAAGTTTAGACTGAACGTTTTCTAGCAGTACACCGGCGATATATTATTTCACTTATTTATGCATTTTAACTCTTAGAAGTCCTATGTCGAGCTGGACTCGACATTACAGATTTGGCAATGTTTTTTTATTTACTGATTTTTTTAATAATATAAGTTTTTTTTTCATCCAAATATTACCAATACGCATTGTGCGCAAGATAAATTTTGCTATACTGAAACATTCAAAATGTTTTTTATTATAATTATATGATAATAAATTAATTAAAGACGAATTAATGTGAAAACATATTTCAATTAAAGACTGCAAAGAGTTAAATATAAAATTGGACATTACTTTAACTGGATGACTGTCACAGACGAGATATCTCATCAAATTTGTCGTGCTCAACACGCCAGAGACGAATTACCTCGTCAATAATTAATTAAATTAATAATTGCAAATCATAGCCGGCGTGCTAGGTACAAACATACTTTTTTTCTACGGCAGCCAAAAGGTTAATGCAACATGACCAATCCGATAATTAAAACAATTTGACCCGAACTTTAAATTTATAATTTATATTTTTTTTATATCAATCATATTATTCAGTTTTTGCGCTAATCGTTGTAGCGTGTTCGATTCTTCGCATGTAACATACAGACATAATAGCGTATTTTAAAAGAAGTTACTTTCAATGAATACTATTGTATGAGGTTAAGGATTAAGTTTTTGATTAAAATATAAAACACCGTTTTCTGTATTTATTCCACATTTTTAAATTAAGATCACCATCAGTTGATAGTGCTTTCGATGAGCGAAATCAGTCCAATCCTTTACTAAAAAATGTGAAATTAGTATGAAAAAGTGTTTTATTTTTTAATATAATGTCTTTCTACCAAGAGTTGACGGTGGACACCTTAAAAGTTATTAAGTTTATGATGCTTTAAACAAAATAGTTTTTTAATGTAACTTACGAAAAAGTGAATGAATACAATCGTAAAATAAACCACCAAAATGCTCCAATAGAAATCATCGATTTTCAAACGATTTCTTCGAAATAAATTATTATTGCTGCGATCTGTAGTCGCTCATGGTATCTCATTTATTATTTCAGTGGTTTGAAGAGCGATGTGGAATGGTGGAAGCTTTAGATGCCGCTTTACGTCGTTTGCATGCCGCCGCAGAGGCTTTAGCTGGAGGCAGAAGAGAACTGGCACTGTTAGCAGGAGGGGCAGCACGGTCTGCTGCAGCTCTCTCCGGAGCTGAGGAACACGCCGCACTCGCCAGGGCACTCTCTCAATTAGCTGATGTACAAGAAAAGGTAATTTTTTAAAATTATTACGCTATTGTTAATCTTTAGAGGAGTGAATAGATTTATACAGACCTTACTTTAATTTACTGCCCTTTCTTAAAATGACAATTGTGTGACTTTTTCCCAATGAATATATGTAATTCATACTTAGAGCATATATATGCTTACAGACACACTCCTGTGTTGACTTTAAAGTACTCCCATACTCATTTACAGAAAAATGGCGCTAACGTACATGCACGTCCAGGTTAAATGTAAATGTAAAGATTAAATGATTTTGTTTGTTTTTTAGTTAGGAATATACAACGCATTTGTGAACTATTATTGGACAAATTTGTCAAATTTCATATTGAATTTCCACCCAGCACCTTTAGTCGATATCTTAAATTATGGTCGTTTTCTGGCAGTATAGTGATGATATACAGAGTAGGGTTGCTTGATGATTTATTATTTCAATTTCAGGTGGAGAATCTTCATAATGAACAATCGAACACGGACTTTTATATTTTGTGTGAGCTTCTTAAAGACTACATCGGCTTATTAGGTGCCATCAAAGAAGTTTTCCATGAGCGTGTCAAGGTAATGCTTATCAAAGTTGTTTATAATCATGGTTAACGAAAATGTGATTTAACCACAAGATTGTTGAAAACAGTGAAAGTTTTGAAATGCTGATATTTTTAGCATTGCTGTGTGCTGCTGATGCCTTAGCACTCTGAACTAGGGCATCCAATCCCGAACCCCCATTGTGATTCCGGGATTTTGAGATTCACAATTTTTCCAATCCCTGGAATTAAACATTCACCATAAAATCGTGGAGAATTTCAAAAATTTTTGCTTGCCGATTTTGATATCCTAGAAATTTACAGATTATGTCTTTCACCATCTTTATAAAATATTGATTATATATTAACGCTTCTGATTCTCACGTCAAAGCTTTACTGACCGCAAATGTTAGTATTATCGCTGACTATAATGAAGGTACAGTAAAACCCCCATTTACACTAAAGCCGGGACAGTGTAATTGGGGAAGTGAATCTAATACAAAATTAGCGATTTGGTTTTTTCCGCAAAAAAATGCAAAACTAAGATTTCCAACAAGTTTTACAACAAAAACAAAAAAAGGACGAAATATTTAGTTACTAAGTGATAAAATGCAAAGCGCATAGACAGTCCCCCGGCTATACGTGTATAGCTTGACACGTGTTGAATACACAGACGCTAGCCAACATTTGAATGTATGCGCCGTACAGACGATCGTCTCGTAGCAATGACAATGGAATGCGACAGTGCAATTGGGGGATTTGCGGCGAATAATTCAAGCCAGCGCGTAATTCGGGGTAGTTTTATTGGGGGTTCCACTGTACATGTAATGTATGTTTTAGGTATTCCAAAACTGGCAGCATGCCCAGATGCAATTGAATCGTAGAAGAGAAAACAAAGCCAAAGCTGAACTAGCAGGACGTAATGATCGAATGGAACAAGCTGCCGCCGAAATTATTGAGGTATTTAACAAGAACAGTATTTGCAGATATTTATTTTGTGACACACTCTTTGGGAAGTAAAAATGGCTATTGTCAGATGCGGACGGATGCTGTCATTGACTATCACATTTCTTAACCCTTCCCTTACCGTGCTAAAAAATCCCTTCGCAGACCATGCAGTAACGCTCTGTGACCGTCTAGAATTTGTCATATAAACGCATTTCTAAAGCAACATGACATTTTCAAAAAACGCCATATGATTTTACATAGTGTATAGTACTTATTTTGTGTCATAACTTGTGGCTAAAACCTGAAAAACTTATACAAATCATGCATAATTGTCGAAAGGAGCAAGAATCAAAATTCTACGCAACAGCTAGTAGACAGGACGTGTCTCGATCACGTTTGAAACGATACAGTCATGCACAAAGCGTCACGCAACTAATAATCGTTGTCGGGCGGTGAGCGGTTAGTGGAAGGGATAAGGAAATAATCAATCACACGCGTAAATACGTTATCTAAGTAAAACAATGTTTTATATAAAAAAATATAATGAACATTTTTGATACATTATATGTATTTGGAAACATGCATAGAAAATAAAACTTTTTGACAAACATATTTATAATTATTACAAAAAAACTAAAATTATACGTAAATTAATTTACGTAACGAAATGTATGACACCGATTGAAAAAAGAAAAAAATATATATTGGTACTATTAGTGAGTTTGTACACAACAAACACGGTCACATAATATTGAGTGAAAAAATCGTTCAAAATATGTATATGTTTCGAAACACTAACGCCATAGTTAATAAATTTAATGTGATGTAATTAATAATAAATACCAGTTAAATTTATCCTAATTAACGTTTAAAAACCCCAGATTGCTTATCGCTCTTCGAAACACTAGAGTCATATTTAATAAGTGTATGTAATATTATAATTGTAATTTGAATTAGAATATTATTTTTTTTAAAACCATATCCGCTCCCAATGTGGAGCATATGGACTCCTAATGGAGTTTATCTCATCTGAAGTGTTTCTACGAGATCTGCTTGTTACTCAGTTGCTCAACCTCTCTTTTTCCAAAGAGAGTAGGGATAGAAGTATAGGGCTAAGACAGAATTAGTGGTAAGCTAATCGCTCTCGATACGCCCCGTTCATAGGATACGATGGGTGAGAGGGGGGAATTCAAGACATCACATACATCCATGCCTTTGAGCAGAAAGTCATAAATCGATTTAAAAAAATCAATTTATAAAACTCGAGATTGCTTATCGCTCTTCGAAACACTAGAGTCATATTTAATAAGTGTAATATTATAATTGTAATTTGAATTAGAATATATAGCTGAGAAAAAAATAAGTTTAACCAGAGTTCTGACGATGGCGAAAGCCAAAATAACTATCAACTCATAAATATAAAAAAAAAACTGTAGAACTAAAAACGTTGCTGTTTTTACCATATTATAATGGAGTTCTACCAAGTAAATTCCAAGTCAATAAATGAATATAACAGAGTAATTATCGCGAAGTTAGCAACGGGATATAAGTATTGGAATGTGGTTACGGCAACACTATTGTCTGGAATATGATCGCGCGTCTGAGCTGATAAGCGTCAAGCGTTAAGATTGTTCAAACACAATCGCATATTGTTTTTTTTGCGTTCTCTGTCTTACTCGTGGAATTCATATGATTGTTTCGCACGGCAAAACTTAAAGTGCTTGTTACTCTTACATATTGATATTTATATATGTCTATCTCATGCTCGATAATTCAATATTTTTCGATGATTAAATCGACGAGACTTTTAAATTATGTATAACTATACAAAGAAGACGTTGAAAGTATAGTTTTTAAAATTTATATTCATATGTAAAACTATTTTATTGACAAATAGAAAAAAAACCATATTTTTTTGAGACCTATAACACAGGTATTTTAAAGGTTTAAAAGCCGAGGTCCGCTGCTGTTGCTGCAAGGGTACGGAAGAGTTAATTATTGAAATATATTTGTGGATAATTTTTAGTTGCTTCTCCAAAGCGTCTTTGCTGAACATGTTTGTGCTAGAGCAAGCGTGGGTAACCTGCGGCCTTTTGGCTACTCTGGTACGGCCTTCTGGCCAATTGTCTAATTTTGTAAATTTTTGTAATTTCGTAAATTCTTGGGATTTTCGATGTCGAAATCCTTAAAGGCCCAAAAAAAAGGTCCCATGCTCGCAATGTTCCCTCTAATTTTTAGAAGGTTATGTGCGCAAAAGTTATGGGCTGTGCAAATTTGACAAGAAATAAAAAGATTTGTACGCCACATAACGGTATTTAGACCTACTAAACGAAAAGGTTGATTTTTAATAATGATAATAATTAACAACACTATTTAATGTCAATTAATTTATTCTGGTGATGATATAGCTGATGTAATTTTTGTGCTCTCTGTTGTAATGCATGTGCGCACACTTGACGAGCTGTGTGCGCGCTCACACGCGCATAGCTTAGAGGAAACACTGCATGCTGGTAATTTTGGAAAATCCGCAAATTTCTGAGGTTTAAAAATTAGCATGAAATTGTTTCCGGCCAAAGATTACCTAGTCAATGTTTACTGCGGCCTTCATGTCGAATCATAAAAATGAACGCGGCCTTTAGAGAAGAAAAGGTTTCCCACCCCTGTGCTAGTGAACGGGCGGAGTAGGTTGAGGGGGATGTAATTTCTAAAAGGCTTACAAAATTGGAGTGGAATATGAATTGAAATATTCATTCAAAATACATTTTATCCATGTTGGAGTGCAGTGTCACATGTACAATAGTTTATTGAAAAGCAAGACTTTAATGCAGTATGGGCCTAGTAGCGACATTAGAAGCAGACATCGTATATGTATAGTAAAAGGGAGCCAATCAATTATTCACTAGTATTTTTTTTTTTTTTTTTTTAACCATGCCCGCTCCCAATGTGTAGCATATGGACTCCTAATGGAGTTTATCTCAACAGAAGTGTTTCTACGAGAACTGCTTGTTACTCAGTTGCTCAACCTCTCTTTTTCCAAAGAGAGTAGGGATAGAAGGACAGGGCTAGGACAGGATTAGTAGTAAGCTAATCGCTCTCGATACGCCCCGTTCAAAGGATAGGATCGTGTGTGGTCGAGTGGTTAACGTCTTTGGCTACCGTTACGAAAGTCACGGGTTCAAATCACGGTACGAGCAGTTTTATTAATTGATTTTTCAATCGATTTATGATTTCTGTTCAAAGGCATGGATGTATGTGATGCCTTGAATTCCCCCCTCTCACCCATCCTATTCACTAGTCAACAGTTTAACCTGAATTGACCGGCTGCTTTTTGATTTTCATTTGTCAATTAGTTTGAACAATGGACCTTTTTGAGAAATTAAAAAAGCATCCAGATAAAATGTTTTTTATTTATATGTGCAATTAAAAAAAATAATTGTGTGTCTTTTCAGTGGGAGGCGAAGGTAGAGAGAGGACAGCAGGAGTTCAACAATATTTCAAGCATGATTAAGAAAGAGATGGAGCTCTTCGAAGTCGCTCGTGTAAGAGAATTCAGAGCCACCATTATTCGATATCTGGAAGATCACATGGCTCACCAGGCACAGGTAACGTGTTCTTTGTTATTTTTTTTAGATTCATATCTTTCTGAATAAGTGAATGTTTTCCAAAATTTTCATTTGAATTCTTAGAATCATATGAGTGTAGGAGTCTTCTAGTTCTGCTGACTTTTATTGAATATTTGTGATCATATCTCAGTATGACATGTTATTTCACTTAAGTTGTATCATATCATCAACTTATTCAACAGTTATTCTACTATAGTAGCTGTGGGATTGTGGTAAATCGCCTTATACAGCTTTTCATATGTTATTGTTAATCACAGTCAAATCAGGAACTGTTACCTTTGGAACTGGACTTGGAGATGACTGTCAGATGACTGAGAGTGAACTCATAAAATAACCACGAAAAGCATAGTTTGTATAGCCGTAGTTTAGAGCACATGACCTAAATTTCTTGATGTGACATAACATCGCAAATTATTTCAGTCTCATCTTTGTTGTCTTTTTGTCAAACCAGAATATAATATTTTTTTTTATCACGTCTGCCCCCGACAGAAAGTATATTGGAGCTTCCTGAAAGAGCTCATTTCAACAGAATTTTCTGTATATTCTGTGAATTTTCTGTTTTCCATGCCTTTAAACTGAATCCCGTGTGTACCGGGATCCGAACCTGTATTAGGCGGAAACACGGGCTCGTAAAAATATAATATAATTCTTGCAAATAATATATACCATAAAATCATCAATTTAGAAATATTTTTTGCATAAAGCAACGAGTTCTCGACTCGAAAGATGTGAGTAGAAAATTTGATTTAGAGAAAAACTGGAAATAAGAAATGGTCATGACCACAAAGAGATACCATTGAAATACTTATTTAATATTTGTGATATTTATTTCCAGCTCATCAAATACTGGGAGGCGTTCGTACCCGAAGCTAAAGCGATCGCCTGAGGTTCAAACAAATTGTCATCATACAACTTACCCAACGGCAAATGGTGATGATGATCAATGGTTCGAATCCAAATAAAAAAAGAACAATGCGTTATTTCGTTTGCTACAGCAGTAATGCAATCGAAAGTTTTTGTTGTTGTGTACAATTATTCCTCGCTTTTCAATTGTACACATTATTCAATTCCAATATTCTTTATCGTAGCAATTAAGGTAACCTAAAGTAAAGTCATAATTTGATTTATGACTCGTCATAAAACGATTTCGCTATCTGGTGTTTTATAATAAATGTGTATATTTAAGGATGACTTGCTACTGATATGTTCAATCTCTTGATATTTTTGTATTTCATGCATACAGTGGATATTGTGCACTTTGAAACCTAGGAGATGCAAATATTTGACCTGTTCAGATAGAAAAACATTACATCTACAATTTATTGCAAAGTCGTACAATAATAAAAAACGAGGAATTTGGTGATGAAGTCGCATCTTGAATATATTTTTTAATATGATAAAACTAGTTGCATTCGTAGCTATTTTGTAAGCACTTGAATATTTTTTAATGTTACATGGTTTCTTATGTACATAGTATTATTAATTTACTCGGTCTTGGTATACCCAACGTGGTATTTGGTGGTACAAGATTTTTGTTTTTTTTTTATTTATGAAATGTACCTAATAATAAGGTTCAAAGCTAACATTTTGTTTAAATAAATCTCCTACATATTGTCGATATACTACCAGAAAACGTAAGTCAAAAAGCCTAGTTTTGAGATAATTGACTTTTTCGAATATCATGAAGCGAACTTAAATGTACCATGGCCGTAAACAATAATACAAATCAATAAACAACGATTGACCAAAATGTAGCTGTAGAATTAAGATATCTGTACAGCTATAAATCGTTAAGTTATTTAGAGGTTTCTGGCAGTAATAACTCCCAATGAAATTTACTCAGTTCGTATTACTTCTTTAAGTATCGAAATAAATAAATTTTATATAAGTTAGCCTGTGCTAAAACACTCAATTTTCGACTTTTTCTGGCAGTATACTGACAATATGTTTATCAATATGCATGCATTTGATAGGTTGGGTAGTAGTATAAGTGAAACAGTCTGCGTGAATGCAAAAAAATCTTTTATGGACAGCCATGTTGACTACATGCCTATTGCTGATGATATGGAAGCTGATATAAATTTTAAATCTTTTTAAACATGATTTTTAGAAATTAAAACTTTTTTTTCAAGCATTTTAAAATGTTCATAAATTATTTCTTATACACAATTTTGCTTTACAAGATTTAATTTCATCTTCAAATTCGAGACAATTATAATCCACTATCGTAAATTATATAATATCTCTTGTTTAAAAATATCTATTATTTGATGATATATTTGGATAATTATTCATTTGGTCCCTATTCTGGAAATCAGACATTGATATTGCGTTTCAGAATTTGTTTTTATTTCAGTGTTTTAAAAAAAAACAATTTTTAGCTGATACATTTCTCAACTGTTAACAGTTTTTATGGTACGAATTTGACTTAAAGCTGCGGTTTGGGAAAAATTACGCCTTAAGCTAGTTTATCAAAATTTTTATTTGCAACTTTAATGTTCTATTAACAAACTTGAACTCCCCAATAATTCAAAAGAAAAAAGTAATCTAAAGGTTGCTTTTCTACTTATCGGAAAGTTGTTTAGGTGCATTCATTTGCAATATATTTAATTTGAAATAGTCTAAATATCTAGTGAAATCATATTGAATGAAAAGCGCTTAGTTATATTTGTCTTTTATATAAAAAAAATGCTATTGATTTATTCAAGAATTCATTTTTCAGTTTCTTAGATATACCATTGTTCATAAAACACCAATAATTTTCATAGGGCATATGAAGGTTAAGATATAATATAAAGTAAAGTTAAAATCATGAATCATTTACTAAGACTAGAATCCCAAATTAATCGTCCAAATTTTTATGAATTCGATTGTAATATATATTTAAGAAAGAATATAATATAAACTGATGAAAATTCATATAACAGATTTAAGAGGACTCCCTACCTTTCACACTTATTTTGGTGATTGAAAGTTAGGGAAATATTATAACTCGTTAAATATTCCAAAGAATAAATACCACACTATATTATATCATGGATAAAGAATGTATTATTCCTTCTGATATAATTATAAAAAAATAAATCCGGGATATGAATGCAACTTTATTACAGAGTTCAAGTCGCTCTATATGTATATAATAGTGTTTTTCAAAATGTATAAACAAACATAGATAAAAATTATATGTAGTGTAAATTTTTAATCGTTATCATTCTCCAGAATGTGAATGCAATTTTTACATATGTAGAATGCGAGTTTTATGTATTTAATGGTATTTCTCAAAATTTATAGACATAGAAAAAAAAAAATCCTATTCATATTGATATTTTATAAAGTGTATCGTTAGAATTAACCTTAATGAAATTGTCATGTAAAAAAACACATTTATTATTGTTTTTCTGATTACATACTTTTTGTTGCAATTTTGCTGAAAAGCGATATGCGTATCTACACATTGTTGTAATACAGGAAAAGATAAAGTGACCAAGTGTAAAATAGAGAACCGTGAGAATATTTATTCAACAATATAAAAGCCCATCTCATTCCATTCAGTTGTCTAATTAATGTTTTTTGACATTGTGGGTTAAAGAATTTGTGATAGACATTTTATTTTCAGAAGTCTATTGATTTTATGTGACATTGAATAATAGTTCTTTGGTTCATTGAACTCTCTTACACGGTCTGAACGTATGAGAAATACTTGTCAACAGAACATTTGATAAGATGATGGGAATTATCTCTGGTATTACACAGTTAAATTTTTTTTGCATTTTTTGTAAATAAAATTCTCTTCATCAAAAATGAATGGTTGATTTTTCTTATAAATTTTACGGTTATGTTTGTTTTATGTCTACTGTTTTTTTGCAATGCCATCATACCATCTTTTTTCAATTGAAACACAAACTGTTAGATACTTTTATAAAATATTTAATTTCTTACGCACTATTGGTTTTCATTTTATGCTATTAATACTTTGTTAAACACTACTTTCATTACATTTAAAATTCTGTAAATTTTTAGTTTTGTTTTTTTTCTTTCGATTTTAAAAACAGTTTATAATTACATTATTCCACGATTTAAATGAAATTACATTTTGCCAACATAATTTGCCATGCTCTATTTAATGACGAATCATTTATATTTTTTCAAGTCATAACTTGTCAAAACTTTAAACTTTCGTGAACGCACTATTTCTTAACACATTTTTACGAACTTCTAAAAATTATTACACAGATTTTCCTAAAGCAAGAAATAAATTCTACAGAAATCGAATTCACTATATCTTTAAATATGGAAATTTGTCAGATACCTTAATTATTTTTAACAGGACAGTATTGGATAAGACTGATAACATAATCAAACAATACGAGTTTGTGATAAACTGTACAATTTTTGACTAATATCAACATATTAAATATTGCTTTATACAAAGTTATTAACACCAGAAGCAGAAATTTTTCGTTTATTATTTTCTAGTATAATACAATATATACGTTTTCCAAAATGCTTTGATTAAACTGATTTGAAAGCTTTTTTGAAAGAATGTATTTACTCATTTGGCTTAATGATAACATTTCATTTTCACACGATGAATAAAACTATTGTATAAAAAATATTTCTAGTGATAAAAATGTTATTCATAGTTTATATTTTTCGATATATTAAAAATATGCATACTTACATATAAATATATATATTATAAATATAAGATATTTATAGGTCACGCTCATGAAAATATATTTAATTATGACAAAATATATTTAGTAAGGTCTCAAGTCAAACGATTAGTGTGTTTATTATTGCTTCCAGTAATTTAGTACTGTAATGTATAAAATAATATGTACGTACTAAGATTACATTATAAATTAATCTTTAAAACTATCTTATTGTATCTTTATTAAATTTGTACTCAAATTCTATAGTAAGGATCTATTTAAAACTGATCAAAATTTGCTACTCGCATATATTTTCTTTAATTATTTTATTTTTGTCAACCAAAGTTATTTTGATTTTTTTCTTGTTGTTTCCGATATGAATGATTAAATGAAAGTAAATATTAAAAACTATTTGAGGCTGTTATTTACAAACCCCGCCCCAAGAATCATGAATGTAATTTAGTAAATAAAAATATATGTATTGTAAAAGTATGTGTAGAAATCAGTCTCAAATCTGGTCTGATAATATACAAAATATGTTAAAGTAATGAAAAACTAAAAATACTTTTAAAATTTATTTTTTTATACAAAATTAAATTAAAGATTCATTTTAGCCACTTTGGAACGGGCTTTGAAAATAATAGCCTCACGCATCAGTTGTTAAGAAATAAAAACATCTGTTCTAACGTAGATATTTACTTCTGAATTGATTTGGAAACAATATTTTCAGACTGCTTTGTCAAAATAAAAATGTTTATTTGCATATTATTTAATGAGCAACCGTAAAAATGAAAATAATAGGTACAGACAAACTCTGTCTATAGTCAAATGGAGTTTTCTTGGCAACCAAGTAACTGTTTCATTCACAGATGAGTCGTACATTCATTTAATTAACGGCCAACATTATTGCAACACTATTTTAGCCAATGTATGTTGCATTTTATTAATAAATTACAACATTCGTAATTATCAATTCATACCTTCCCCATCTCGATAGAATCATGATTATTATATCAATAATTTTCATAGAGAATCTGGACAGGTTCTTTTGAAAATACATCATCAACTTCTTTGACATATTTATGGCATCCAGTGATTTACCATCTTTTCAGAAACGTGTCCTTTATAAATACTAATTTGTTAATAGTACTATATAATTTTTTTAAAAAAATCATAAAATTTAAGCTGAAAGCTTAAGATTACGTCCTCTCAGATTTCAATAGTCACGATCATTTATAATCATTTCCAACTTTTAATACTCTTGATTTTTCATTTAAGTAATCTTGAAACAATGTATTTTTTTTTGTTTTCTGTACTAACCTACAGTAGAATCGGTTTATAACGACTTCACCTACAACGGCCGACCGTTTTTAGTGACGTAGATGTTAAACCTCATGTTTAGTTTCCGTATAAATTATTATGAAAGTTTATCTGTTTTGTGCGACGTCTGGTTAGTACGGCTTAATGTCGCCGGTCCTTTGACCGTTGTTCTATCCGGATTCTACTTTGTTAACAATTCATTCATATCATAGATTTTGGTAGCTTATTATACATGTGAATGTAAAAAAAACAATCAAACTAATACCCAGTGTATATAGTGTTAATCTAAATTCAGGTGTAAATATAGTGTTATATATACTAATAATGTTTGAAGTAAGGTGTTCTATTTATAATTAGAATTATAAATATCTTCGATGGATTCGGCTGTTACTTTGTGGAAGTTCATTTTTAATACAAAATTAGATTTGATAATTTTTTTATTCCACTTGTGCTCTTCAGATCCAACATCGCAAGGTTTAGGAATAAACTAAAAATTTATTCTAATTCTTAACTTATAAATTACAAAATAAAAGTTGTGGTTTGTCGGTGTTATTTGAAGTAGAAAGGTAGAAACTTCAATATAAGAATTAAAGAATATGTAAGGTGTCTAAAAATCAATAATTTGTTAGTTTGCGTATCATTTGATAGAAAATAATCACAATTTTGATGAAAAATAAAATTCTTGAAATTCTCCATAAAGAGTTAAGAATGGAAAGAAATTAATGAATTCATTGATACAAAGGAAACGTTGCTAAATAATATTTAAAATTTCGAATTTATTTCCATTGAGATATTCCGTATCTAATGTCAATGATTGTATTTTATCCCTTCCTTGCGTTCAGTAAAAAAGGACAAACTCTGACTTTTATTTTGTAATTTATAACTTTAGAATTAGGAATTTGTGTCACATTTTGTAACATAAGTGGAACAACAGTTATTAAATTAATTTTTATATTAAAATTATAAAGTTAACGATACTATTGATTATCTGGGAATTAAATATTGTACTGAGCTTTGACCAGTGCTATTGATTCATTAAAAAACTTATCGAGACGCACTGATTTCAACAATTTAAAATACCTGCGGTTTTTTTTTTCGTATTTGAAATCCTATTAGCCAGCCACATAATATAGTAATTTCACCAACCACTGATGGATAGGCACATGTTTATTGACTCATTACTGACAGGCTTATGGCATGAGAAGATGTAAATTAAAAAGTGTACAAATTCATACCCACAAAATAATTTACAACTCCGACTACAACTCTGGCTTTTAAACTTTTTTTCACTGTAATGACAGTATATATATACATATATTTATGAAATGATTACCTACTTAATCATTTACACAGAAGACACCTTCAGTATCTTCAAATTTTTAAGACTAATAGTTTTTGCTTGAACGCTTAAAAACAGTTTTCTTCTTTACAGCACTAACAATATGCAGTGATAAAAGCAATGCTAAGGAAGTATTTGTCACATCTGAAATTATCATGCCAGTACAAATTTTGAAAAATGAGAATATTCATCCATTAACACAATATTTTTTTTCGATCATACCTTAAAAAATATTGAAAATATTCATATCATGTGACAGTAACAACATTGAATTCATATAATATGTCACTGTGTATCATTTCACTCAACCCTTAAAGTTGATATTTGACAGAAAAATCTTTCATTATCTTAATTCAAATTTTAATATATACAGTTATAAAGATTTGAATGTAAGTTCAAAACACTGAACATACAACCTTTTGACAATAAATGTTTGATGATTTATTTAACCATAGAATATTTATAATTAGAAAGAATTTTGCTTGGTTAATTGTTTTTTTTTGTTGCTATTACATTTAGTATTATGGTGCCAAAAAGGTGCCGTACCCTATAATTTTAATAGTATTATTATATTGTACTATTAATATTATGTATTTTTTTCTTTTCCCATATTATACTTAATATCTGTAAGTTATTAATGATAAGTTTGCATCAGTTAAAAGTGGAATAAAATCAGTTTGAACAAAACACTTTTTGCGGAAGGATATGTTTTGATCCCATACAATCACCCAATCTCAGAACTTTTGTAAACTCAGTTTATTTATGCAGAAAGTAGATAAGGTATTGTGTACTATGTAAAATATATTGAATGGTTACTTTCTGTATATACACTATGCTCATTTTGTTATGTTGGCAGTTGTATTTAAATCTATGATCTGATAAAAAATTGTCTATGAATCGCTTTATGAATCTTAATGTCTATGATATAGATTTTGTATAAAATTTTTACCTACAATTTTATGGAATTTATACACGGCTTAAAAATGAGTATATTTTTGATTCTATCGTATCGCAATGCTGTTTCTCTCTGCTACATGTTATATATAATAAATAGAAAGCGACAGTGTGTGAATTTTGTTGAATCAAAAATGGTTATTTGCAAAGCTCAACACAACTTAAATACCGACCTTGACAGATATTTTATAATCATATTGTCGAACAACCACATATATCAAACTTGAACTAATAAACAAAACAAAAGTTATTCCCATTATTGTATACACAAAGTTATATTTGATTAACTTTTCGTTTCTTGCTTAAAAATTTTGCATACTTGGTGACTTTGATTTCTGTTCATCGATATAAAATATATTAAATGTACAGCAAGGTTTTGTTTTATTTTGTTAAATTTTTCAAATATATTTTTTCCTGTTTGTAAACTCCTACAACATATAATAAATACATATACAACATATTAAATTAGATGTTTTTTTCAAATTGTAAGAGAAATATTAGTGGTTCTGCTTTGATATTTTATGCAATGTCCCCTCCCAATGTAGAGCATATAGCCTTCTAATGGAGGTATCTTAATGGTAAGTTTTTATACGAACACTGTTTGTTACTCAGTTTGCTCAATCACTTTTTTTCTAGGTCAGAACTTGTGGTTAGTTAATCACTCTCGCTATGTCCGGTTTTAGGAGAGGATGGGTGGGAGGGAATTTAAGATATCATATATATCCGTGCCTTTAGACAGTCAAGTCAATTAATAAAAACTGTCCTTACTGGGATTTGAACCAGTGACCTCCATAACTGAAGCCAATAATGTTGACCACACAGGCAGTAAAAACGGCACCTATCACTGTACCTATCATTATTTACAGGTATATTGCAATGGAATTACTAAAGTTCTGTAATTGAAGAAAAAAACTAGAATTGCAATTCCAAAGTATGTGTTATTTGAAAAGGATTACAGGTGAAGGTTACGATAAAACACATTAATTTTATTTTATATTATTTACTTGCCATAGATAGAATAATAATAAAATATTGTAAGACCATTTACACGAATGAATACAATTTTTTTTTAATTACTTAGTGCTTGCGAATGAGGCTGGTGGCTGGCCTGATGGAAAATGTTGGTTCCTGTACAGAAGGCCTCAATAAGTGGCTTGCATCTTGAATAGTTGGCCTCAGAAGACTTCCATTATCAATGATGGTCGGTCTGAGCAAGTGGCTGTTGTCTTCAATGGTTGGTCTCAAAAGGCTCTCAGTATCAATGACGGTTGGTCTGAGGAAGTCTCCAGTCTCAACGAAGATGGGTCTGGTCATATCTTCAATTGGAACGAGGGGAAGATGTGCAGGTCCAGATGGAGTTTCAATGGGCATGATCGGGAAAGTTCCAAAATTTGGAGTCTCAATAGGCATGATTGGGAATGTTCCTACTCCGGGAGTTTCAATGGGCATAATTGGGAAAGTTCCAATTTCAGGGGTCTCAATTGGCATGATTGGGAATGTTCCGATCTCGGGAGTTTCAATAGGCATGATTGGGAAAGTTCCAAAATTTGGAGTTTCAATAGGCATAATTGGGAAAGTTCCAATTTCAGGGGTCTCGATTGGCATGATTGGGAATGTTCCTACTCCGGGAGTTTCAATGGGCATAATTGGGAAAGTTCCAATTTCAGGGGTCTCAATTGGCATGATTGGGAATGTTCCGATCTCGGGAGTTTCAATAGGCATGATTGGGAAAGTTCCAAAATTTGGAGTCTCAATAGGCATAATTGGGAAAGTTCCAATTTCAGGGGTCTCAATTGGCATGATTGGGAATGTTCCGAATTCGGGTGTCTCAATTGGCATGATTGGGAAAGTTCCAACTCCGGGAGTTTCAATGGGCATAATTGGGAAATTTCCAAAGTCAGGGGTCTCGATTGGCATGATTGGGTAGGTTCCTACAGGAACTTGTTCAACTGGAGCGGCTGGCTTAGCACTGTTGACAATATTAACAATGATTTGAATCAATGGGGAACCGTTGCTCTGTTGAGGAACATTGATAACTTGTGGTACGTCAACAGGGATCTGCATGATGCCGCTGGGTCCATCGATTTCAGCCGGGAGTGGCATGATACCAACGGGTTCTTCAATTGGGAAAGGGTAGAATCCAGGTCCATCAATTTGTGCAGGAGCAGAGACAATTCCTGACATAGGCTTCACATCGAAAGTCAACGCGTTTGGCCTGCAGGCAACGCTTGCGACCAGAGCGAACACCAGAAAGAGGAATTTCATTTTGAAAACTGAAAAAATGCACATTATATAAATTTAGTTACATACATACATACATAAGAAATCTATCAATTTTGATTGATACCTAATTTATTTTTATGTATTACAATTATTACAACGATAGTATTTTGATAAATTCTTAAGTCACTATTATAATTTCAAAGGTTTGTCTTTTCGATTTATTAAATACATATTTAAACGATTGGCAACTGAATATTTTTATTTTTACAAGAAACAAACTAGATAATTACTCGATTTTAATTGAATTCATAAATATCATCAATAATAATAATTGTCTCTACAAAATAGCCCAAACACATTCTGTATACAAAACACTAAACTGGTAATCAAAATAATATGCACTTTTTAATTTATTAAATAAATAGTTTTTGGCACACCTGTTATTTGCACTGGTACAAACAAAGCTGTTCATAATTATGAGTAAAATGCTTCACCTTATATACTATACCGATATCTTAAAATTGATAGGAATTTACAATCAGACAAAGGTTGATACCATAAAAAAGTGATCATCATTTGGTTGTCTGGAGCTGTAAATTGAAATAAGATAAGAGGTTAATAAAAAAATAGTTTTAAGTAATCTTACTATTATACCTATATAAATATCAAATATTGAATACATTATACTGTGTGCTTCACTCAATCAATCCATTACATAGGTATTTCGTGTTAAAATAAATTCATTACACTTATGATATTTTCTTTTGGATTAGAAGTCTAACTACGAAATGCTCTGTTAGGGTTCTGAAAGCTCCATATAAGTACTGTACATTGTTTACCCAAAAGTTATGCATTAGCTTGTTCATGTCACGGTGTTGTAAGTCACATTTTTGAAAAATTTGTTCAGAATTCATATGAGAATACACATGTCTAACTATTGAAAGTAAGTTGTGGGGCTATATGATTTTTATATTTGATTTAACTTAAATGGAATAATTGCAACTATGCTCACTGTGGTAATAAATAATCTGTTAAACGCCTATGGTTAACAGACTATTTTTTTTCTTTTCAGATTTTTATGTCTGATTAATTATTTCGAATTGCTTTACATATTGGAACATAGGCTCCCAACCTTTTTCGGGTGGCGACCAACGTTCCCTCTAAGCCGAAGGTTTAGCTGCGCGGAAAATTTAGCAGAAAATGAGATTTATTTTTTTCCATAATTAAAATTATTACCATTAAGTTTAATAGATACATTATTTGATATAATTTAAAAGATATAATACCATTTTTTAAAGTTATTGAATTTAAAATTATCTCCAGCATGTTTGCAACGATTCGAAAAAACTTTAAAAGTTGGATAGGAATTTCTATTTGGATAGAAATCGTTACTCAAATTTATTAGGAGATGGTTTTATAGATTAAAATAAGCAATAGTTTCGAGAAATAATTTGGAAAAAAATAAATAACTCAAGATTTGAAAAAATCTTAAATTCGAAAGCATGTAGTTCAAGCATATATTCATCAGGAATTTAAAAAAACCAGATTTATTTACTGCTAGAAATGAGAGCAAAGTAAATAGCTGGAAGATTGGATAATTTGAAAATAAAAATCGATTCCGATTTTAAATGAGCTATAAAAATTCAACAAGAGATAATAAAATATTTGTAATATATATAAAATATCAAACATCAGTTACAGATTTTCTAACATAGTAACTATAGAGCCAAGTCAGTCAGAGGTATTAAGAATAATAGCCAACGAACGTTTTTTTATATCACCAATATTGCTTAATCGTTTAATAGTCCAAAAAACAACAGCATAATACTTATTTTACAAAGGCACAAAGAAAGATATTTTGGAAAAAAAATACGATTTCTGTAATATATTATACATTAGGCCTAGTAAACTTCATTCATTGAAAAAAGTCATCTGGATTTTGTTTCGTTGTAAAGTAACAAGTTATAAGAATTTATCGGCGCATTCAAAGATGTATTAAATTTTTAGGATGGAAACACTTGTGTTGTTAAGCAATAAAGAAAGTTCGGTCAGCCATATTTACAACCCACGACACATGTTTTAACAGAACGAGAGAGAATCCTATTCATAAATGAGGGTTATTAAAAATTAAAAATTTCGTTTGTGTTTGGATAGTTGTATTTTAGTGCGCGCGGACCCGAGACGAGTGCGCGGGGGATTTCAAGCCTGTGCGCGTGCTAGTGGCGACCCCTTTTTATAAAAGCCATGTGACGCGCGACCCCGATGCAATTGAAAAAGGCATTTTTAATAAGGTGATTTTAGTTGACTGTATAAGTTGGCGACCCATAGGTTGAGAACTCGTGTATTAGAGTGATTATTATGAGACAAATATGCTTTATTAAATTCTACTTGACGAGCTTGCAATAATTTGGACAGCTTGTTTCCTAACTACCTTTTTTATTGATCAAATAAATCATAAAATATCTACTATAACAAAAGTGGACATAGCTGTAATTACTACATTTAAGTAATACCAAACGTAAAAATCATATTGAGAGTTAGAGCCCTCCCTTAATTAATTAGTATTAAATAAATAGTTCCTAATAAATTTGAAAATAGGCCCTAGTTGGAAATCATTTTAACATACCTAGTACTGTCAATAGAAATCAGCATAAGTTTGACAGACAATCGAAATGGCTGTTTTATCCAAGGCTGTGGAGTCGGAGTCGCGGAGTCGCGGTATTTCGGCCGGAGTCGGAGTCGTGAAAAATGAGCGGCTCGATTTTTTTTGAAAAATATATTTAATGATATGTATTTAAACAAAATATTCAAAAGTGTTAACGTTTCATGCTTGGCTGACTAACTCTCGCGGCTCGGAGACTAGAAAAATACTTGTCAGCCGATGGGGATCTTTTGTGACCCCAGTGGTTTCCTCATTATTGGCCTTATTCTTATGAATTTCAAAAAAAAAGTAGTGCAAGGGCTTTAAAATATCTCTCTGCATCATTCCTCATAGATTTTTTTTTATAAAATCCGTGTTTTTTTTAATAAATAATCATATTTTAAGTTAAAAAGACGTCAGACACATATGAATTTACAACTGACGAGTGTTCTCAGCGTTCTAAGTTATCTAACGAACAATCGTTATCGCGGGCGCTAATCACCTGATATTTATATAAACTACAAAAGGTCCAAAAAACTATGATATAAGAATACCTTAATTATAAACATTGTATCACCCATATTAAAATAGATATTTCAAAAAATGTTGGTATTGGGGTCGCATTTCTTGAGCTTAGAACCGGAAAAGCTAAAGATGATCTGTTGGTATACATATATACAAGTAAAAATGAAATTATTGAAAAAACTCGTCGGAGTCGGAGTCGTTAATTATTTTAAAGCTGTAGTCAGACTCGTCAATTATTTTAAAGCTGGAGTCGGAGTCGTCTTTTTTTCACGCGACTCCACAGCCCTGGTTTTATCGATAGAAAAAATATCTAAAGAAAGTAAGTTTTAGTAAGAATAACCTTATTCTCTCAATCTTTGAGCAGATAAATACTTTTATATATTCAAACCTGGCTTTCATGCTATTAAATTTATATCACCAATCACTATTACTAATAAAGTCACTCAATACTAGTAAAATATGACGTACACCATTGCACTATTGCTTTAACCGACTCACAGAAATTAAGACAACTAGTATTTCATTCTGAGCAATAGGTCTGTTATAATATAAGTATTGTGAAGATGAAAAAGTAGGTCATGTGTTGACATTTTTAACGACCCATCAAAACCATTCATTTTCATTATTCAGCTGGGCTCGATCGACTTTTTATTTCAATGAATTAAAAATGGTTCAGTTTATTTTCAAGTACTTACTACTACTAAGTATTGTGCACACAATGCATTTTTCATACTACAATATTGGACATAATTTTCGGTATTCAGGTAATTCTCGTTCATTGTGACCCAGGCGAGTGCAGATTCGTTGTGAAGCAATTGATTCAAATAGTTTTTTTTTCTCAATTTTTCAAATTGATGGTGATGTTATTGTTTTAACCGTTTCGAAATCAAATATAAAAAAGAAAACTGTTACGTATGATTCAATTATTTTTTTCACAAGGTACATAAAATAAGCGGGTTAAAAATATTTGCAATTTACAATGATAAAATGTTATCTAAGTGCTTAACAATATGTTTTTGTTACCTATCTTGATTTATCTGTCTGTCTGTAACACTGTACAATAGTGAGCTTGTGCTCTATACACTGTACAGATTAGTCAGAAGGAGAGAGAGATTGTGTCTGCTTGAACGAATGTTGATAGGTAACACTGCTACCGGGTGTATAATATTGCTGTTTTTAAATGTTAAGATTTGTATGGTACATCTAGATATTTTCGTTTCAAGTCTTTTCAACCTTCTATGCCAGGGTTTCCCAAACTTATTGTTCAATGGAATACTTCGCAAATCTAGAACACAGTTATCGGAACACAGCTTTTTTTTAGGTCGAGTAATTCATACTAGTAAAAATATTTGTTATTAAATCATTTATTATATTTTTAACATGTCACATAAAAATATGAGTAAATAAAGCTCTTAGTGATTTCAAAACTCCACTTGTACCTAGATATTTGACGTTTTAAACACCAAGGAAAATGTACCATTACTAGATTTATAATATGAAGTGGAAGATTCTTAAATGTTTTGCAGCGTATATTAAAATCCCAAATTTCCGCGGAACACCTATTTAGGTCCCACAGAACACCAGTGTTCCGCGGAACATAGTTTGGGAAACCCTGTTCTATGCATTTTAGTTATGGTAAATACTTAACTTTTAAGGCAAGCGATTTTGGTGAATTGATATATTATGATGTATACAAATGTTCTCCTTCTTGTGCAGTTCCAGTTTTATATTAGTAGTTTTAATTAAAGAGTGAGTAAAATAGCTCTAGCGTGTGCAACAGTGGCACCTCGTGAGCCGAGTAATACAAGGTTCTATGTGGACAGCTGCACCAAAAAAGATATGGGCATTTGAAATTCTGAATGCTTGTATTTTGAAAATTGTAAATGTTTCCAAGTTTCTTTTTGATTGTATATATCAATGATAGTATTGGCATGATATAACTATTAAAAAAATATTGTTAAAAATAGTCCTTCATAGTTAATTAGAAATACCTAACCTTAAAAACCATTACCTACTAAATTGATTTTAAATTAATCACTTTGATGTAAAAAAATATTTAGTTATTCAGAATAATCTTGGAGATCATATGAAGCCAGATTTAGGTTTGTTGAAGCTACTAGGAAGGGTTTCAATTCATTGGAAATATACAGTACTTAGTTGTTAAAATATCTTTTTTTGCTTAATACTATATACCTAATATACGCAAAAGTATGTCAGGGATTTTAAAATTATGTTCAAAAAGGTAAAGCTCTTGTAAAATAAAAACAAGTCAATGCTATTTAATATTATTTAATTGTCATAAAGTGTGGTTACAACTGTATGTTGATAGTCAAGTGTTTGAAATTTATTTCATCAAAATAAATTTAATGCTTGCGGATAAGGCTGGTGGCTGGTCTGACAGATAGTGTTGGTTGCTGTACAGAAGGCCTCAATAAGTGGCTTGCATCTTGAATAGTTGGCCTCAGAAGACTTCCATTATCAATGATGGTCGGTCTGAGCAAGTGGCTGTTGTCTTCAATGGTTGGTCTCAAAAGGCTTTCGGTATCGATGATGGTTGGCCTGAGGAAGTCTCCAGTCTCAACGAAGATGGGTCTTGTCATTTCTTCAATTGGAACGAGGGGAAGATGTGCAGGTCCAGATGGAGTTTCAATGGGCATGATCGGGAAAGTTCCAACGCCGGGAGTTTCAATTGGCATGATTGGGAAAGTTCCGACTCCGGGGGTTTCAATGGGCATGATTGGGAAAGTTCCAACTCCGGGGGTTTCAATGGGCATGATCGGGAAAGTTCCAACTCCGGGGGTTTCAATGGGCATGATTGGGAAAGTTCCAACTCCGGGGGTTTCAATGGGCATGATTGGGAAAGTTCCAACTCCGGGGGTTTCAATGGGCATGATTGGGAAGGTTCCAACTCCAGGGGTTTCAATGGGCATCACTGGGAAAGTTCCGAATTCAGGAGTTTCAATTGGCACGATTGGGAAGGTTCCAAATTCAGGAGTTTCAATAGGCATGATTGGGAAAGTTCCTACTGGAATTTGCTCGATCGGAGCGACGTGCTTTGGGCTGCTGACAACATTAACAATGATCTGAACCAATGGGGTACCACTGTTCTGTTGGGGAACATTGATAACATGTGGAACATCAACAGGGATCTGCATGATACCGCTGGGGCCATCAATTTCAGCTGGAATTGGCATGATACCGACTGGTTCTTCAATTGGAAGTGGGAAGAATCCGGGTTTTTCGATTTCAGCAGGAAGTGGCATGATACCGACTGGTTCTTCAATTGGAAGTGGGAAGAATCCGGGTTTTTCGATTTCAGCAGGAATAGGCATGATACCAATGGGTTCTTCGATTGGAAGTGGGAAGAATCCAGGTCCATCAATATAAGCAGGTGCAGAGACGATTCCAGAGGTTGGCTTCACATCGAAATTTAAGGCATTTGGCCTGCAAGCAACGCTTGCAACCAGAACGGAAATCAGGAACAAGAATTTCATTTTGCAAACTGAAAAAAGACAATTCATAATACAATAGTAATACCTAAAGAACACGATTACATTGAAAACAACAAAAAAGCATTACGTATAAAATGTATTGCATCTTCGCTGCAAATATTTTTTTTATTACAAATTCAAAATGTAATAATATATTGATGGCGACTGTGAAATGTAATGATTCAATTTCAGGGTATTAAAATCAACCATAAACTAACCCTGCAATTCATTTTAGAAACTGTGATAGTACGTAATCATGAAAAATGTGCTTATTTTATGTCTGTAAAATAAACTATAAGATACAATTCACCAGCTTCATCAAAAACTGTTTGGTTAGTTATGTAGAAGCTTAAATTAAAGATTTAAATTTTCAATATCTTTTGAAATGATGCTTGTATTTATATAGATAACTGATACCGATATTATGTTATAGTTCTTTAATTAAATCATTTATTTTCCCAATTTAGAAAAGACATAAAAAATCAATAAGAATTTATAAAATTATTGAAAAAAACGTATTCGACGTATTATTAAATACTACTTAAAGTAATGAAAAAAAATCCTTGTTATAATATTATCAATGGTTTCAAATAAATCGTTTCCTCCTTTGTAAATAATTATTTATGAAGAAATATGAGTTGTTATTGTTTTGGAAATTATAATAAATTACTGTCACCACATTTTGAAGAATAAAATACAATTAGATCACTTATTTTAGGCACTTCATAATTATAATAATTCAATGTATAATAAATATAGTATTCGTTACACACCTGTTATTTGAACTGGCACCAAAAAAACTCTTTATGTTGATGTATAAAATGTATCACCTTATATACTAAAATATTAGCTACTGGTATCTAAGAATGCATATATTTTTAATCAAACAAAGGTCGATGCAATAAAATATTTGACAGTATTATGTAATAAAATTGAAGGCTGATAAGAAAATTGATTCAATATAAAATAATTGTTCCATTAATAAGCAAGTTATTAAAATTTTCTTTTAGGCTTAGACGTAACGATATTAGGCATTTGAAATATTAAGTTGCACGGTGTGGGAGTGTGGAGACGCGAATGATTTTTCATTTGAGTTATGGATTCGTATTTAAAGTATCTCTTGTCAAAACGGAATGCATTGCAAGTTTTAAATGTATTTTTACTGTCTCTATAAAAAAAGATTGATGAACTGAGTAACAAACAGTTTCCTGTCAAATGATTTTCATTGAAAATACCCAATAGAAGCTTATTAAACAAATAAAAGAACAATAGAATTTGATAAAAACGTTTTTTGTGACGGTATTAAGCCGTTACCAAAAAACGCAGTATAAAATATGTATATTGTTCCATACTACGCAAAACTTTAACTATCAAAACAATATGAATTCAATTTAAAGTGGACAAAATTAATAACGCACTTTAAAGGTCAAAGAAAACCAGTGTTGTCAATTCTTGATGGAAAAGCTTTAAATTTATATATAAAAAAAAAATGTGATGGAAAGGAGTTTGAATTATTTTGTTTTGCAGTTATTATCCAAAACTGAAAATAACGAGACGATAAAAACCTCATTGCTGTCGGGTCCTATGGTGGAGCTTTTAGCGTTGTGGGCTTCCGTGCAGGATCTCACGGGTTCGAGTCCCAGTACGAACACCATTTTTACGATTGATTTATCGATTTCTGTTCGAAGTCATGAGTGTTTGTGATATCTAAAAATTTCCTCCCCCCTTTTCCGATCTTCTCATAACTGGGCGTAGTGAGAGCGATAAGTAAACTACTAGTCCTGTCCTGGTCTTATCCTTCTATCCCTACTACTCTTTTTAACAGAGATAGGTTGAGCGACTGAGTGACAAACAGTTCTCGTAGAAAAAATTATATTGAAATACCTTCATCAGGAGGCCATATTCTTCACATTGGAGGCGGACGTGGATATAAAAAAAAATGTTGTATTACTTTTTTTTAATTGTCTCTTAAAACGATATGCAATTTTGGATAACAATGATTTTTTTAATCAATCGAAAAATTGCAACACGTTTATACAAATAAGAATTAAATAATGTCATAGTCCAAACATTTCAACAAGGACAGTATCTCGTTTTGTCCTACCTTTCATTGTCCATATTCGTAACAATTGTACTAACTTGTAAACATTATTAAATATATAAATCTTTTTATACGTTACTTGCCATTGAATAATATAGTCCTATCTACATTATTTGTCGACTTTTTCACGTTCAGATTTACCTGGCGTAGCACGGTTGTCTACGCCGTAGCGCATAATGATACTTCTTTGATTTATCTGTGACATTAATTTGATGTGGTTTTAATGTTTCATAAGCATTTTTAAATATTTTTTTATCTATCTTAGTATCATTTTCGTAATTTGCGAATGAAATAAGCTGCTTTGAAGTTGAATATGCATAATGGATCAACATTATCTTCACTATCAATAAAACAAAGATAGTTTTATTATACTAAATATTTAATTATTGATATATTTAACAAAGACAATTATGAAATATGAAATTATTTATCATGTTTTTAGAGTCTTAACAATACCAATAAACTTTTAATAATGGAGATTATCAAAAAGAAAAGATAATCGCTGGAAAAAGTCACCATAAAGATTAGATACGAATAATTTTTAATTACTTTTTAAGTTTTTTGTGAACATGCTTGTCATTCCAAATAATGCCAATGAGCCAAATGCTTCAATATTGGAAAATCATACGGGATAAACTTGATCAGAAGACACATTACATCACACCCATGTCTAGGATCTCAAATATGAATTTAAAAAATAATAAAGTTGATAAAGACTTTACTCGAAGCCAGATTTGCCTGACCTAGGAAAAAAAGTGACAATTGAACTCTTAAAAGGTGAAGTGAGTCATGTAGAAAAATAGTAAAACATTTCTATTGGACTCTTAACTCGGTAAACACTATTTTTGTGAATTGCATATTTTTATAGTACGACAAAAAACACTATTGCAGTGAAAATACTAAGCTCACTTAAAATACTTTAAGTCATACAGATTGTAGAATATAACAGGGCTGTGGAGTCGGAGTCGTAAAAATCTTGCGACTCATTAAAAAAAGAAAATAATGATGATTTTTCAATCTATAATATTTCATAGTGTTGCCACTGCATGCTAGGCTGACTAAAGATGATCTGATGGTATACATACATATATAAGTTAAAATAAAATTATTGAAAAATTTCTTTGGAGTCGGAGTCGTAATCGTCTTTTTTTACCCGAAACAACAACCCTGGAATATTGAAACGCATATAACCATTGCTTTATAAAATACTATTTGACTCACTATTCAAAAAATAAATCACTCATTTATACTAGTGCCACTTTTATTTAATATGATCGGAACCGGTTTCGCTTACGAGAAGCATTAATGTTGAATATTTCATAAATTCATAAAACATTAGCTTTCCCGTATTTTATTTTCATAATCCAGAAATCCCGGGATTAGTACAGTCGCGATCTCGGGATTTCGGGATCACAAAATCGGACGGGATCCCGGGATTTGATACCCTTGTTACAATGTCTGTCTTCAAATAACAACTCATCAATTATCATATTACGATATTGATGCAGAAATCTTGAAGCAATCGGCAACTACGATTTTATTGTTTATAGGTAAAAAATAGCGAGATTAATACAATATAACAATAGATTTGTCTGAATTTTCCGGGAAAATATCACACATCTTTTCTAACACAAAAAGCCGTAATAAATTAAGGGAAATGGTGGTCAGCGGTTGACGTAGTAAGGAAGACACTAATTGAAGCAGTCAAGGTTCTCCTTAGATTTTAACATCAGAGAAGAAGAAGAAGAATAAAAAATAGCAATGTTTGCTAGATTAGATTGCTGGCTACGCCGTTAGCACATGGTACACAAGATGCACCGTTCAATCGATACAGAAAATCCTTCTAAGTGGACAACGCAGTGCGATGATAGCCCTAACCAAAGCATACAGATCCTCGTCTACGGATGCATTGCCGGTCTTGGCTGGTATACTTCCGTTGGACCTGCATATTCAAGTTAGAGGCGCAACAGTTATGCTGTACAAAGGTGTTGAGTCCCAGGTGGGAGAAAATCAGTTACTGCCTCTTCCTCGACCAGACCCTTACAATTATAAAGCTCATAGAATTGCAGCGCGCAGTGTGGCGATAGAAGCTGCAATGAATGTTTGGTAGGCTCGATGGGAGAAATCTTCTAAGGGGAGGCAAACTTTTAAATTCTTTCCGAATGTTAAATGGCGAATGGAGATAACCAAAGTCCTGACTCCTAATTTCTGGACCAGCCAATTCATAACTGGCCACGGTTACTTCGCTGCCAAGCTCTTCCAGCTTGGCCGGTTAGTAGCCCTGAATGTAAATGCGAATATATGATTCAGGATGCTGATCACATCCTTTGGGAATGTCCAGACTTAAATAACGAACGAGAAAAATTGCTCAAGAGGATACGACTATCTGTCAGATCTGTCGGCCCGTCGGTCATGTCAACTTGGTTGCATCGAAGGCAAATTATAGGGCATTTAAAGAATTCTCCGCGTCATTTGGAAAAAGAGTTGAGCTAAATAGATGAAATCTCATATTTTAAACTGCACTTAATTATTAATTAACTTTTAATTTCTGCACACTGTAGTGCATGCAACCAAGTCTTGAAGAATTTCTTCTCGGGACATTTCTGGAAAAATTTTGAACACGACTAACGTTGTTACGCTACGGAATACATCATATAAGAAGAGTGTGAAGCCGTAGCGGGTGGTGGTGGGTACAACGTTGGAGTACCCTAAGGAATTTCTAATAGAAATGTTATTTTTTGTTGGTATTTTTACATGAATGGCGTTTAGAATAGAGACGTGTAAAATGCTGATGCAATCGATTATTCAATTGTTTAATCTGATCTTAAATACAAAAATAACGTTTTTATAGAGGTATTAAGCTCTTAACTTTTAGTCCCAAGTCCAAACATCCTGTCAGTGAGATATCTATTTTGCCCTTTACATAATATGACCTTATAAAAACATCTGACATTAGTCTGGCGTAATTTAAACGCAATCAATAATTTATGGTCAATAATTCGTAGTAATATAAATTGATAATGACCCCTACGAAGAGTAAAGTGATAAAGTGAAACAATTATATATCTGACCTAGATAAGTCGATTACCGTGCAGATTATTTATAGAAATTGGTAGATACACTAAGAGATAAAATAATATATTAATAAAAAAAGGAATTAATATTTGATAGTCGGATGTTCCGATACAAGTATGTAATAAAGATATTTTTCCGCATTTAAGATTGTCAAATTGACAGATAAGAAAACAGAAAAACAAACAAACTATAAACTGCATTTTATATAAATACTAAATGCAATTATGAATTATTTATCAGTTGCTTTTTGGCCACAGGTAAAAAAACAACAATATATTTGTTATATATTTTAGCAAACTAGCTAAATTTTGAATAATTTAATAATATAACGAAACATTAAGACATATGTTTATTAAATTTATGAATGTTGATAAACCAATAATAGCTATGTAATCCAAACGGATAAAACAATTCTCCAAGGATTGACATTTAAATCTAACGGATTTTTCAAATGTTTAGAAATGGATTGTGATTTGTAATATCCCAAATAAGATTTTTTACTCTGACGTTTGTGGGGTGGCATAATGTGTATGTTTTCACTATCGCCGTATTGGAGTAACATTTTTGTTGTAATTCAATTTTTATTATGTTTTTGTTATACGCATGATTAAATGTGCATTTGTAATCTTTGAAAACTATAATATTATATAATGTTCCACCGTGGAAAAGTTTAACGAGCTCTTTGCTTCGTCGATGAGCGCATTCATTGTTTATGTATTTTTCATTGAAATAATTATTATAATCTTTTAAATTACAGGTAAATTGAGTATCAAATCTACCCACTTCAATTATGAAAGTATTCTTCGTCACCCTCGCCCTTGTGGCTGCCGTCTGCGGCATGCCAAACCAGATGTTGAGGCCAACATTCGACCACAGCGGACTCACACGTCCGACTCCTGACTTCTCTGCAAACATGCAAGACATCATCAGACCAGCTCCCCAAGGAGTCGCCAGCATCCCAGCCGATTCTCCGCTCGTACAGATCATTGTCAACGTTCAAAGCGACAAGACATCCAACAACGCTGTCGAGACAATCCATGTTCCAATCGGCACCTTCCCCCTTTCTCCAATTGAAATTCCAGAGCATATCCAGACTCTTCCAATCATGCCGATTGAGACTCCATCAGTAGGTACATTCCCAATGATTCCCGTCGAGGATTTGACCAGACCTATCTTCGTTGATACTGGAAGTCTTCTGAGACCAACCATTGAAAGCCCATCAGTTGGCACCTTCCCAATGACTCCTGTCGAAGATTTGACTAGACCAATCTTTATTGATACCGGAAGCCTTTTGAGACCAACCATGAATGGAGATGTTAGCAGCTTGTTGAGGCCTATTGTTCAACAGCCAATTGCCGTTTCTCCATGGCCTCTTCCCATGTCTGAGAGACCAGCCACCAGCCTGATCCGCAAGCACTAATTTATAAACTTTAACCGAGGGTCAATGACTAAATTTATCACTCTATAAAAATGACTATATTGTACGACAAATGATTGTTAGCGAAATAATATTCCGAAAAAGCTTTAAATAAATTATATTATTTGACAGAAACTTACTCTTTTTGTATCATAACATTTAAATTTGTGCATTATCGGTTCTTCCTATATTCTGTTATTGATTTTCTTAAATCTAAACAGGATTACCCCTATTTTCTCGTCACTCCTGGATTCTAATTCATCAATTCATAACTCTCCATAATAATGAAAAAAAATAAGATAAACATTTTCCCGCGTGCCATTAAAAGGTTCGGATACTTCAAAGAATAAAAGAGTATTGTCGTTGTATTGATTGAAATGCCATTCACTTGGTATAACTCCATTCATATAACCACACAAAAAGCAATGAATTTTGTCATATTATAAGCATATTGTTGATGATCACATTTGGTCAAACAGATATGTTTTAATCCTAGAATATTATCATGATCATTCAAAACAAAATATACAACGTCGAAAAGGGAATTGAAATGAAGGAATACGACAGCCCACAAGTTTTATGGCTTCATAAACAAAGTTGCTTGGATTCGATCGTTGGCAATCGGAAATCGTGTATTCAAAAAAATTCGGCCATTGTTTCCTAAGCCTATGAAAACACGAAAGTTGAATTTATCACAGATGTTTTTTTTTAATTTTTCAAAGTCACAGTTTAGAAAACATTAAATTTTATTAAAATACATAATTATTAATGACTTTGATGCCCAAAACTCTGTCTACTTCATTTGCATTGCGAAAACAGAGTCGTTGTCTAGCAATCTGTTCATTGAATATCATCTTTATAAAATGTTACAAGGATTAACACACATGAGTTCAACGAGAGCCACATTCTGAATATTCACATATATAAAGAAATTCTCACGTAGTATTTAATAAACAAATTCAGATTTCATTAGATTCCAACACAAATATTAATTGTTATATAAATTATAAGCAATATTTTTAATTGAAAGATATAAGGAGTCTCACTTAACCAAATAAAAAGCCAGATGTGGCTCTCGGAACAGAATTTACCCACGTCTGATATATAATATCTCTAAACAGCGAAAAATATTTTACTTGATTGAAGTTTCAGAAAAAAGGCATTGAAGCTTTATGTTTCTTTCTAGGTACTCAAAATAAAGATTTTTCTCAAAATGTGATACATATTGGGCCCTATTTATGATAGAATTACAAAATACTAATTTAAAATTTAACTTTGACACATAATTCGTCAAATCAAGCTAAAATAAATTTGTCTGCACTATAAATCCGTTAGAATTTAAATAACAAGCAGCGGAAAGTGAAAAGGTATCAATGTAGTAGAAAAACCATGTTTCTATTTGAGAGATTTTTGACTTTGAGTGTAAGGAGCAAACTGTTTAATTTCCTTGATCGTTATTAGTTATGGACGGCGGCCGTAAACCAGAGGCTGAATAAATATATATATAATAAAAACGTTACATAATTTATTAAAAGATAAAGTAAAATACACGGAAGTCAGTTGCAACATAATTTATTTTGATTTAGAAAAATAATTTTTACTACAGTGAGCTTTTATAAAATGCAGTATTTTTAAAACGGTATACAACTCAGGTCGTTCATTTTTTTTCGACTTAAGTTTATAGCTTAGTGATTGCGAATCAGGCTGGTGGCTGGTCTTTCAGACATGGGAAGAGGCCATGGAACGGCGATTGGCTGGTGAACAATGGGTCTCAACAAGCTGCTTGCATCTCCTTCGATGGTTGGTCTCAGAAGGCTTCCAGTTTCAACAAAGATCGGTCTAGTCAAATCTTCGACGGGAGTCATTGGGAATGTACCAACTGATGGGCTTTCAAT
This sequence comes from Himalopsyche tibetana, assembly GCA_030503985.1. Taxonomy (NCBI): domain Eukaryota; kingdom Metazoa; phylum Arthropoda; class Insecta; order Trichoptera; family Rhyacophilidae; genus Himalopsyche; species Himalopsyche tibetana. The sequence continues at coordinate 6,624,461 of JAPJYX010000015.1, forward strand.
GGTTGGCCTCAGAAGACTTCCAGTATCAACAAAGATGGGCCTAGTCAAATCTTCGATGGGAGTCATGGGGAAAGTTCCTACTGATGGGCTTTCGATAGTTGGCCTAAGAAGACTTCCAGTATCAACGAAGATAGGTCTGGTCAAATCCTCGACGGGAATCATTGGGAATGTGCCTACCGATGGAGTCTCGATTGGCATGATTGGAAGAGTCTGGATATACTCTGGAATATCAATTGGAGAAAGGGGGAAGGTGCCGACGGGAACATGGATTGTCTCGACAGCGTTGTTGGATGTCTTGTCGCTTTGAACGTTGATGATGATCTGTACGAGTGGAGAATCGGCTGGAATGCTGGCGACTCCTTGGGGAGCTGGTCTGATGATGTCTTGCATGTTTGCAGAGAAGTCAGGAGTCGGACGTGTGAGTCCGCTGTGGTCGAATGTTGGCCTCAACATCTGGTTTGGCATGCCGCAGACGGCAGCCACAAGGGCGAGGGTGACGAAGAATACTTTCATAATTGAAGTGGGTAGATTTGATTCTCAATATACCTGTAAAAAACTTTTAAGTAATTATTTGAATAACAAAATATATAAACAATGAATTCGCCCACCAACGAAGCAAAGTGCTCGTTTCACTTTGGGAAGCTATGATTTAAATGATCATATTTACAAGATTGAACAATAGTTTTTAAATATCAATTTAAATTGAACTATGTTTGTTTCAATAGCATTTAGTGATACAAATAATGTCTTCTTACCGTTTGCCAAAACGCACTCGTTAAAGGTTTGACGATGTTGTCAGTTTTTATAAGAAATGCAGTTCCGCTGATATTATCGATAACATTTTTTATCAATTATGTCAGGGCTGAAAAACAAGTTAATCGCGGCAACATTTGCATTCGATCGTGGATATATTCCTTATTCTAAAGACGTGCTAAATCATCAATCTGAAACCACACATATCTATGACGTATTATAAAAATGATATGTATAGCTAACGTGATCATTTATTTTTCCCCAAACCAAGACACATATAAAAATGGTACTTTCAAGCACCTCACACTAGAATAGAATTGTCTAGAGTTACTAGATAGTAACGTTTTTTTCATGACATATTAATTGACTTATTTTATTCTTCTCGCACTGTATGGTAAGCGCAAGAGCCTTCTGTTGCTATCTTTCAATTTTGGTAAATCCGTATTCATAAAGAAACCAGTCAAGAACTTGTTGCAGCAGCAACATCAAAATCATTATATTTTCTTTACTTTAAATGATGTTCAATATTGCTGGTACCTTTATGTGCTACGCTAAGTTCTATGCGACAATTTTCACAACTGACGGCTGATGAAGTACTTCTTCTTTGTTTATCAAAAAGTTTACGTGAAAACGTCAGCTATATTATAAATTTTCTCAAAATATTCAATATTTACATAAAAATGTATTATTTACTGTGTGCGCACACCCACACCTTTATCTTCTAGTCTAGATTATACCGCCTGGATTTTGATTCTGCGTGCTCTTTTTTTTAAAAAAATATTATTGCAAGTTTTTCTCTTTTCAAAAACGGGCCATATTGGCAACCCGAGGCTGTGTTCGGGAACACTGGGATACGCCGCCTGAAAACGGGACTATCCCAGTGAAAACGAGACTAGTATGTATGCATTTTGGGAATTCCCTAAATTACTGAGTAAGATTTTAAAATCTGCTAGCAAACAAAATGTTCAAAGAATTGAAAATTATTTTGGGATCTTTCAATTCCAGTGTCTGGAAAACTTATTTGTACGGGTATGGGGGCCACGGAAACATATGATACTCAAAAAAGGGCACGGATCCAAAAAGGTTGAGAAACTATGATTTAAGCTATCCGTATCGGGGATTCGACCCAGTAAGCACCACAAGTTAAGCCAACGTTGTTGAACACTTGGTTACAGGCCCGGAATTCAATAATTTATCCATCAGAAAATTTTAAAGATTCACTACTGTTTATTCCATTCAAAGAAAATATCACACTTTTCATTGGTATTAGTTTTTTTCAAATGAAATACTTACTTTATTGAAAAGTGTCACTATTAAAATTTTCGCCTTATATTCAATAAGTTTTCTTTTCAAAAATAATTTATTTTGTTAAAAGAGGGAAATTTCACTACATTTATTATAAAAATCCGATCACCAAAAATGTTGGCCTTCTCTTCATTATATTATTAACTACCGAAATTTCCGTACATTTTATCGATTATCTTTATTGTTATATCGCCTGATGCCAAGTAATAAATAGCTATTTTTAGTGGGATCAAAAAAATATTCGATTATTAAGTCATTCACTATATTATTACAATTTGAAGTTTGAACCTTCTTACACAAAATTTTGAAAAATGAAAAACGTGAAAACAAACTGTAAAACGTGTAAGGTCTTTAATTTCCAATGACTTAATCAAAGAACAATGAAGCGTTGAAGTTTTTTTCGTGTTTTATCGTTTTTCAGTATATATATGTCACAGTTAAATTGAAAAATCTCATCTATGTATACATGAACTAGTAGGCTTGATTGAAGCTTACATCATCAATATTAGCATTTACTATATCTAGAAAATGTATAAACGTATAGACTCATTGGTCCGCGCTAGGCAGAGTAAATAGCTTTGAAATGATAGTCAAAGTAGAAATGAATCAGTGACGTTCCTAGGCTTTGCGCCGCCCTAAGGCAGAGGTTAAAATAACGCCCTTACTATTTTTCGAAATAAACATATGAATCTTTTAACGCCATAAGAGTACAAGTGTATTTTTTTTTCATTATTTCTACTTTTTCTAAAAATACATATTCAAATATAGAAATTCGAATACTCTACTTATCTACGTACTCAAAAACATGTTTAAATTTTCTCCCTAAGATTTGCCACTCTTAGGCAACTGTCTACTCACCTATGCCCACGGAGCGTACCTGAATGACAATATGGTTTAGTTTAGGTTAGGTTAAATTATGCAGTATCAAAAGATGTCGAGAATGATTACAAGATATTAAAATTTTAGAGGTTATGTTAAATGTCAGATGACAATAAAACACAACAGCTGTTGATATTGCACTCGCAAAGCTGTGGAGAGTGGCTCGCAACACTATGAGTGCACACGTGATTATTTTTAAACGTGATTTTGTTTACTAAGTTTTTGTTGATAACGTACACACTGATTAGTTAAACTGTTTATTTTTTCTCTCGTGTATGCTGTATCTGGCTAAAATGGGTGAAGAATACATTTAGTAAGTGTGTACTGTAACATATACACATTTTTTTTATATTCCAGCTAAAATCCAGATAGATGAATAGAAATGAAATTTTAAATAACTCCTACATATTGATAACAGAAGATAAAATATTAAACCTAAAAATATATTTTTTTAAGTGATTTATTACTTAACGAAAGTTTCCCGATATAAAATAATAAAGATAGATGATTTATATATTATTAATATATCAGATAAGAAATACGACACACTAAATCCTTAGAACTGCATTTCATATAAATACGGAATGCATTTTTTAACAGTTATCAGTTGGTGTTTTGGAAAACGGTAAGATATTATATATAAGCAATATTTCATTACTCTATACTTTATCATGATTATTATATAAAGTGTTGGGTGGGTTGAACTTTGTAATTTTGTACATTAATTACACAAAATAAATCGCCTATTTTTTTCCTAATCGTTCTTAATCACATAATATAAAATACGCATTGGGGTCTTCCAATAAATATGTATTTTTTTGACATTTATTTTAACATACCATCCCTCTTTTCATCGTTATATTTTACCACCTGGCTTATCTAACTAACATTTTAACCTGCCTGATCTTCCGTGTTACTTAAATATAAATTTATTATTTTATAATATATGTCTTGCATTCTGTAATTGTATTTTTATCTCTGTGAACATTTTCAACTGATCTGTTTATCACATCTTGACCATTCTTATTTAAAAAAAACTTGTGAAAGTTATTACTTTGCTGTTTTTAAGCTTATGGTTATTCAATTATATCCAATATATATTTTAATGGCATGTGTTCAACCATAATTATTCCATACATGTGCCTATTATTACCGTTTGAAAGGAAGCTTGTACAAATTTACATATTTTTAAGCCGGAAAAATTGCTGTACGGTGCCACCATTTGGAATAATGTAAAAAATGTTACATTTTGTAATACTTATCACATACATTGTTTTTTTTTAGATTTTTCAAGTATCAAATACATCCACTTTAAACATGAAAGTATTCCTCGTCACCCTCGCCCTTGTGGCTGCCGTCTGCGGTATGCCAAATCAGATGTCGAGGCCAACATTCGACCACAGCGGGCTCATACGTCCAACCCCTGACTTCTCTGCAAACATGCATGACATCATCAGACCAGCTCCCCAAGAAGTCGCCAGCATTCCAGCCGATTCTCCACTCGTACAGATCATCATCAACGTTCAAAGCGACAAGACATCCAACAACGCTGTCGAGACAATCCATGTTCCCGTCGGAACCTTCCCACTTACTCCAATCGAAATTCCAGAGCATATTCAGACTCTTCCAATCATGCCCATCGAGACTCCATCAGTAGGTACATTCCCAATGATTCCCGTCGAGGATTTGACTAGACCCATCATTGTTGACACTGGAAGTCTTCTGAGGCCAACCATTGATAGCCCATCAGTTGGAACATTCCCCATGACTCCCATCGAAGATTTGACTAAACCAATCTTTGTTGATACCGGCAGCCTTTTGAGACCAACCATCAATGGAGATGTTAGCAGCTTGTTGAGACCCATTGTTCCCCAGCCAATTCCCGTTTCTCCATGGCCTCTTCCTATGTCTGAAAGACCAGCCACCAGCCTGATCCGCAAGCACTAATTTACTATTAAATTAACACCCACCTGCATACTCGACCAAAAGAATTTCATATTTTATTGAAATCACCATTATTATTACAATTATTGTTATCAAAATAAAAGTAAAAAATAAATAAAAGTTGATACTGAACTGAATATATCTTTATTTTTTCTTTATAATATTTTAACTGTCTAATGTGTATTCCTCCAAAAATTGGTTGCAAATCATTTTTTTAAATTTGATTTTGATCTTATTGGATTTTAACATTCTTCAAATCTAGATTGCTTAGTGGAATTTTACGAAAACTAACAAAGTTTTTAAAATATGTATTTTAAGTATTCCAAATCAACACGAAACGTTGTTATAATTTTACTTCAATTTTATTATTTGTAATACATTTTCAAACATATTTGATTTATGACCGTTAAAGAATTCTTCTTTTTTAACTAAACACGAATGGTTTTTCCTCATTTTTTTGTATTAAAATCTATTGAGTAGTAAAATAGTTAATGGCTTACATTGTAAAGTAAAGATAAAATTAGCAAAAATAGTTTGCTTATCTAAAAAAATAATCACCAAATTGTGGATAATAATAAAATAAAGTCACTATAAAAAGGACAATAAATTGACAAATATCATAGAAAAATTCGTATAAATAGGCGTAAGTTTTCACTAAACTACACTACTTCAGTTGATGTAATTCATATTTCATATTGTTCAAACAGGTAAGTTAAAAATAAAATAAGTAACTAAACTCTTTTTGACTGAATTGCCATTTACTTGATAAAATTTCATTCTGATAAAATGGCAATTAATCTAATTCAGTTAGAATTATATTTCGTTGAAATTTTACAGTATTGTACCTATAACAAGGATTCAACGCATAATAATATATAAACTGAATCCAAGAATTTGTTTTGTATACCAGTGATTTTTTTTAAATGAAGGTGCCGGAACTCACTTCTTGTCAAGCATTTTACTAAAGTTTTTCTTCTAATCCATGTCCGTTCCTAATGCGGAGAATATGGATTGCTAATGGAAGTATTTTAAAATAAGTTTTTTACGAGGACTGATTGATATTTAGTGTCGCAACCTCTCTTATTTCGAATTATTCAGGCAAGATGTGCCAATAATATACATATATTTTCTTTCAAACGCATTGAAATATTGATTTTGATTTGATAATTTATATGCAACGCTTATATGTTCAATCGTCTCTTTTTCGGCTTAAAAAAATCAAATTTTTTTAAAGCAAAATAATTTTTTCCAATATCGATCTGAAACATTACAAATGCTGATAAAAAACGTGCCAGAACGCCGTTCCACCGCGTTACATGGGGAAAAAAGGTAATATCCATTAGGTTGCCGCAAAAATTATCTCCTTTTTGTTGACAACGTGTAGAATCATCAAATTTATTGAAGAAATATCAGATCAATTTATTCTATATTGAAAATAATTATGGTTGAATAAAAATGTTGTGTTCACTAATAATACGAAATTAATATTAGATTTTTTTTCAGTAAACAAAGCACCATGAAGATTATTCTAGTAACGATGGCTTTAGTGGCAACTGCATGCGGACTGCCCAGCGGTTTTACGAGACCAACCAATATTCAGACTAATTTATTGAGACCAGCAGTTGGAGATAATGGAGATTTGATGAAACCAGCCGTCGATGTAACCAGCCAACTCCTGCGACCAACAGTCGAAGACAATAAAGTAGATTATAGCGCTGATATTAATGAAATTGTCAGACCAACAATCCTTACTGGATCAGCAAACATGCACGATATCATTAGGCCTGCACCACAAGACGTATCCGGCTCACAGACTTCCGAATTATATTCTTCGATTGACTCTTCCTTATTGCAGATTATTGTAAATTTTGATGGAGTTCAACAACTAAATTCAGCTGTTCAAGATATCCCTGCTATTGAAACTCCAGAAGTTGGAAATTTTCCAATTATTCCTACCGAAGAATTGACACGCCCTGTCGTTGAAGATACTTCACATTTATTGAAACCTACAGTAGTCGACAATAGCAATCTTCTTAGACCAAATATCATGGACAAAGTTGATCTTTTAAAACCTTCAATTATTGACAACGGCCATTTTCTTAGGCCTGCAATAATTGACAATACTGAACAGTTGAGGCAATGATTGATGACAATGTTTTCTTAAAACCAACAATTGTTGAAGATGGAATTTTATTGAAGCCGTTTATTTTTGAGTAGATTACAATGTTTAAAATACATAATTGTTAATAGACAAATTATACTGGCACTTTTACATAATATTCTATATAGATTAAAAGCAAATAGGTGTGATATTTTTTTCAAAAATCATATAATTATTGTAAAAGTTATGTGATTTAATAAAAAAATTGTTAAACTAAACTTATATTTAGTCTCATTTTATCAATATATATTTTTATGAAAGTATTAATATTTTTGTAATATATGTATAATAAAAAAGAAAGATTTTTTTAAAGTGTGCGTTTTGTGTTGTTTTCTATTTTTAATATACGTTTTTTTAAGAAAGAAGAAGTTAGTATTTTACTCATTTCGCGTGATCAATTAAGGTGAGAATAAAATATGGAATATAATCAAATGCATTAGGTAATTAATGCTTGCAAGTGCTATTTGACCAAGCAATCGACTTGGCCAAAAAGTTTTACATACTAATTACCTATACATACAGACAGATTTCATAACCAATTAAATTGTTCAAGATGAAATTGAATATATTAAATCGATTCTAAATATTTAAATGTAAACAAACGTCCGCCCTGTCGGAAGCTCTTTTTTAAAATGAATGTTTTATGACTCCTTTGTAGAGTATATACTAAAGTGTATCAGAAAAAGAAGCCTTTTTTGGAAAGCCCTTTGGTCCCATGTTGGGGTGTAGTACAAGGAATATTCAAGAAAGAGAAATTAATACTCACTACAATTAAATTGATGTTGGATTTTTTTGTGCTGAATCTCAAATCATTACAGAAAAAAATAACCGAATATCACCAAAATAATACATAGTTATCAATTTGTTAGCTTGAAGTTAAAGCGTAAAAGAAAATAAAACATTTGTAAAATAATTATCATCAAATATTAAATTTGAATCGTTCAAATTATGTACATTCTTACAGATTTTGTCACTAACGACCCGGGTTTTGCACGTTTTGAACGATTCAAATGTAATATTGAAATTCCACCAAGCACCTTCAGTCGAAATCTTAAATTATCAAATATGTTTTAAATTATAGGTGACTTATAATTAAGGATTCAGAATCAATGCCATTATGACTTTCTTTATCTATAGAGTTTGTAACAAAATACTAATAAACTGTTTCAATAATATTACTAAACATACAACTATTCATTAGTCATATTCATTATATGTGTAGTTAATTTTACGTAATAATTAAATTACTAAATTTAAAAAAGAATCTATTAGTTTCAGTCTTTTTTCCACTTTCGTTGAATATAAACAATTATGTATTAAAAAATATTTTTATTTTTCTTGATCACAACCTAATCCGACTATTTTTTTCAAAACCTATCACAGTTAAATAAATAAAATGTTATTTTGTTGAAATTGCATAAAAATAAGTCAATGTTTCAACCTCAGAAACTTTCTAATTCTTAAAACTCTCTAACTTCGTGGAAGACATTTGTCCACTATGAGTTTACAAGTTTACGCTTTGAAAAATTCTTAATTATCAATTATTTGTATACTAAATAACGCCTTGTAGCCAAAGGTGTGCATTTCAGTAAAACTGTAATACCTCAACTACAAAAATCTAGATTCATCCGTATGGTATTAAGCATGCGAAATAAAAACTATTTAGCACTGTTTAATAATAAGTTGATTATATCGCGTAAAAGATTATTTTTTTTGTAATCAATAAATAACAACAATTGTGAGATTAAATAAAATGTTATCTGTAGACTTATTGCAGCAGTAAAATTAGAATAAAAAAAGATTATTCATTATTGCATTCATAAATAAATGCAATAAAAAGGTTAAATTTCATATATCAGCTGTTTAATATGTGTATTAAATATTTATTGTGACTAAATCATGATAGCAAAAAAATGTATATTTATCGCGTTTTTTTCATGAGAATGCGTGGCATATATAAGACCAAAATAGAGGTATTCATATTCAAAATAGAGGCATTAATATTTTTTTAAATTAATTTAATAAGCTTGTATTTCCACTGATTGTGTCCCATATATTGTGAGACTTACTTCGCCTCGATGATAAGATGATTCCCGAAGGGACGGAACACAAGTCACTATTTGTTTGACAACCAGTGGTATACTAAATGTTATTATATTAAATTTGATATATTTTTTTATACTTATAATATGATAGAGCAACGTTTCCCTAACTTTTTCCCGCGACCATTTTATTTTAATATTTGTCCTTCGTGACCCACAAAATTGGTTATGGCCTATACTACCAGCCTATAGGCAGTGCCGGCGCGAGGCTATTTGGCGCCCTAGGCAATGGTTATTGGTGCGCCCCCTTTTTAACAAATCGTCCCATTTTTTTCGAAATAATGAAAAAAAACCAATTCGAGATCATTAGAAATATTTATATAGATACATGTCCGCTCTCAATGTGTAGCATATGGTCTCCTAATTCAGGTATCTCAACAAAAGCTTTTCTACGTGAACTTTTTGTTACTCAGTTGTTCAACCTCTTTTTTCGAATCAACTAACAAATACAAACATCAAAATAAAATAAAATGTTTTATTCTTTATTATTATTATTAGAGTATATAAAAAATAATTGTAATACTCCATTTATGCGCCCCTTAATGTTTTGCGCCCTAGGCGGTTGCCTATTTGGCCTGTATGGTGGCGCCGGCCCTGCCTATAGGTAAAATAAAACAGTATATTTGTGTCCATATAGTCTTTATATGTTATAGTACAAAATAAATTACACTGATAAACCTATAAAGAAATCAAATGTACCAATAATTTATTAATGAAAAGTGTGCGACTATTTTTGACAAAAACACAGCGTTGCTTCATATTCGTTTATTACGAAATTATATAGTAAATATACAAATTTTAAGAAATTGGTGACCCGGCATTTTGCTTTCTGTGACCCGGTACCGAGTTGCGACCCATCATTTGGGACACGCTGGGATAGAGTGACTTTCTGCCATAACTTCACAATTAACGCATGAAAGGTGAATAATAATTTATTATAAGTAGAAGAAATCAATAAGTTTACTGTACAATAAATATTTAAAAAACCAAACTACAAATAAAGTCGTGAGGTTACGAGAGAAATTTAAACTTCAATCTTACATAAATAGTACATAAGTTTCAATAAATAATCATAAACTAAGGATAAAATACAGTAGTGACAAGGTTGTAAAGCATTTACGTTCACAATAATCTAAAATAAAGTTTTTCAATTTCGGTATGCGCCAAAGTTCGTTTTGACGATGTCGTGATAGTAAAATTGCTCACAGTTACAACTGTAAGTTATATTTTCTGTATAACTAAAAATATGATTACTTTTACTAAAAGTTTATAAATAGTTTTGACGGTAGTGAGAATTTTAAAACTTTCAAGGAACAAATACGTTTTTTTGGTTTTCCTTTATTATTTTAATAGAGTTTTACTAAATTAATTACTAAAAAATCAACACATTGTCGTATGAATTACTTCATGTCTACTAATTTAATCATTCGAAATAAAAATAATCTGCAATGGAAGAATTTTAACTATTTAGTCAACCAATATATTCAAGCTGACATAAAATTGCAAGTGGTCGTACAAATTATTTAAAACCCTCCATTTTCAAAAAAACTTATCTTAATTTTTGTATAAAAATAATCTTCTTTTAGACAAGATTATTGAAAATGTGACTTTTACCATAATAAAAAAACCAATTGTTATTTGACGATAACATTTTATCAGTTATTAGTCAAATAAAAAGCCTAATTTATTTTATCGTACGCTATAAAAGTTATACAATCCATAGAATTTAGTTCAAATTTTCTCTGATATATGAAGTTGTGCTCGTACTCGTAGTGCCAGCTGCTACACTCTTTCTAATTGAGTTTTCATTTTTTCTAATGGTTCATATTGTAGCTTCATTCATGCTATATAATCTAGCAACATCTATTACTCTTTCTCCGTTTTGTAAAAGATCCAATATTTTTATTTTTTTGCTAACGAAATAACTTTTCTTTATACTTTTTTCGACATAAGGCTAGAAATATTATTCAAGATATAAAACACGTAATTAAAAATTATGTACTCGTTGTATACTTACGAATATGAAGAATTAAAATTTTCAAGTTATCTTTGCTAAGCCGTGTAAAAGCGAAAACGTGTAAAAAAAGTACCGTGTAAATCGAGGGATAGGTGTATACTGATAACGACTTACAGTTTTATAATCACGAATCCGCAATGTCACAAGATACTAAATGCTTTTCTTATTAAAGGATTATCAACTACAGTAAAGAAGTGTTTATTGCATAATAAATATTAATAAGATATTATGGAAAGATTGTTCGAATAATACTAAAAAAAGCAACGAAAAATATTTCAATGGGCACCCTGCGGATTTTTCCGAAACCTTTTATTTGTCGAAGACGCAATCCTATTTGAATATGACAGATGACTATGTAAATGTTGCGGTTTGAAATTCATACCGCTTTGTTATAGTATTGATTGAATTATTTTACTTAAAAGGTGTTAAAAAACAAACGTTTTATTTTTTATACCCGTAAATACAAATACATACAAATAAAACGATATCAATTTCAAAATGAAAACAATTCCTAATTTATTTAAATTGATCCATATTAAAAAATTTGAATACGAATTTGAGTTAAGTGCTCAGTTACAATTATCGGTAATATTTAAAAATATTACTTACATAATTCACAGTTAGATTCCAAACCACTTTTCGAACAATAGCTTATTTTAAATGTTCACAGATGTCAGTGTCACTTAATCAAATCGTCCAATAAAAAACCTGCAATACTCCACGATTGCGTGTCGACACATTTTTACATGAACCAATTCCACATATTTAAATTATATTATTTGAATATAACCAACCACTCAAAGTATTGATTTAAGTGAGCAGGTCATTTAGAATACCCACGTTTTGTTCCCAAATAGATTGTTTGGCATATAAACAAAATATTTCAATGCGGAAGTATGTTTTTGTTTCATTAATAGTTATTATTTAGGTTTCGTAAAATACGGGGAAAATTAATAGTGCGGATATAAGCAAACTGGAATTTTAGATCAAATTTTGATTGGCTCGATAGCATTCTTTAAAATTTGCACGCTTCTATGACTATTGCCTTTTTGAGTCGAGTATAATATATTTGATATAACTTTCTCCTGCCTAAAACATATAACAATATTTAAAACCGGATCATTAATCAGAAAAAAGACTATTAGATAATTCAATTCTTTAACATTTTCACTCATAATAATGAAGTGGCGGCCATATGCTCCACATAGGGAGCGAACATGGCCAAAGAAGAAGAAGATAATGAAGTTGTTTTTACGAGAACTGGTCGTCACTCGAGTATCTTTTTTCGATTCGGGATTACAGTTTGGTAATCGGGGAAGCCCTGTTTTTAAAATCTAAAGATTGAAAGGTCATGCAAACATCTATGCTTTTGTTTACATACTCATTAGTCGATTTAAGAAATGTCTTTTTTGGAACTCAAACTCTTGGTTGTTGTGGTTTTAAGAATTAACTTTGACCCACATATTAATTAGTTAAATCGATACAAAAGTATGGTACTTTTTTAAGTTGAGCCTATTTTGGTTATATAATATGTTAATTAAAGCTAGACTGCTTCCTTTATGTTCTTATTCTATGACTAGATTGCTTTGTCGGCCGAAATGATAATTTCTTCGTTAGCCATGCAATTATTTAATTTCATTGTTATATTTTATAAAGCTTCACGAACACATGCGTCCCTATTGGTAGGAGTTAATGTAAAATTGAATTTATTTAAAACGCAAGCAATTTTCTACTTATTAAACTTACTTTGTTGTTTATGTTTTAAAATTGTCGTAACTAAAATATGGGGAAAAACAGCTGATAATCTATCATGCGTCAAATATTTTGAAATGCTCAACTCAGATGAGATAAAAGTGACGAACTTTATCAAAGTAGTTCGATATCAAGTAAAAATGAAAAAAAAACATATTTAATATTTTAATTTAAGATTTCAACTGAAGGTGCTTGGTGGAATTTCAATATTAAATTTGAATCGTTTAAATTATGTACATTCACACAGATTTTGACTCTAACGACCTGGGTTTCGCCTTTCATCATCTTCATGCGTTCAAGTGCACGGATGAACTTGAATTGACACTTAGTAAATGAATGTTTCGTGTTTATATAAGAAATAAATTTATCATTGAGTTTAAAACCATTGCTGGCAAAAAGATTAACCCATGAGAATGCCCACAGATTTGAATGGTGAGTAGTTTTAAGAATTATATTTATTTTTGTTTGTCGGAAAGGTTTTATGATTATATTTATATATGGTATAGAAGGAGCAAGCCCGGCATGTGCAGTTGATCGTTAAAGATCGGAAGACTGTTCAATTGTGCTCTGTTTATTTCTAAAATTTCCTGGAAAAAGAGTTTATGACGGTCCGTATTTGGGTGCATTTACTAAGCGTCAGTTCAAGTTCATCCGTGCACTTGAACGCATGAAGATGCCGAAAGGCGAATCCTGGGACGTTAGTGACAAAATCTGTGTGAATGTACATAATTTGAACGATTCAAATTGAATATTTAATATTAACCTATTTGGTCCATACTTTAGCAAATAATATCTTCGCGCCTCCCCGCCATTTATTTTGATAAAATAATATAGATTTGTTTTAATTTGTAAAAACAAATTTTCAAGCACAATTAATAGAACGATTGGTTTTTAAAAAATCAATTCAATGATAATATTGTAAGTTGAAATCGTGACTTCAAAATAAAAAGGATGACTTCGAGTTTTAAATAGCAGTTAATATTATTTGACAGGTGTAGGCGGAAAAGGCCCTTACCAATTACTTATTTTTACGTGAGACTTATTCATTTTGTAGTATTTTTTTTTATTGAAAATTAAAATATGAATATAATGAGTCCAAGAGCCCTTATAGGTTCCGTTGTATGATGTTTATAGAACTGATAAGAACGATATAAAAAAAGATACTTGTCATAAAAACTATTTAGTTTAGATTTCACGACGATTAAAATAGTACATAAAATTTGATATATTTATCGTAAATTGATTTCAACAAAGGCATTTACATTATCGGCAACGTACAAAATAAATTGTAACGTGTTGAAGGATTAGCTTTCTCGCAGCGCTCATCAATGAAACGTCAAAATAATTTATTGTAAATAGCCCGCAGTGCGTGACTGCTTTGCGACTCTAATAAAATAGTAGGTACGTTGAGTTCCATACAAATCATGATTTTAAAAAGATGAGCTATGCGACATTACGATTTTTCTTTTAAACATGTCACTACCGGAATATCGAAAATATTATATAAAGAATACAAACGGTAGTGAACTCGTTATTTATTATTGGTCGTAAGAGTAGCCAATGTACTGATTAATATAAATAGAAAAACTTTGATAATATTTTCCGCGGTGAAAATGACAAATTATTTCAATACATTATGTAGATGTATATGAAAAATTATGCAGCAAAGAAAAATGATTATCTTGACCACCCAATATCTATGGCATACAGAATCTAATACTGACCCAGAAGAGACGTACATAATACTGTCAGTTGGCCGAGAATCATCAACAAAATACAGCACCGAGAGATGAAGAATGAAACAGTTTAACCAACTAACTATCGTGCAATGCATTTTTATCAAAATATGTTGTGTGTTTCTACTGTCTGAATTAAAATTTGTTTGTGATACGTCGAATCCAACTAAAGAATTATAAATGCTGCCTAAAAAATCATTTTTTCAAAACTATAATTTACAACGCAAAATTATATATTCACTACTACCCGTTTCAACGGCACCCCGACATTATCACGCCGGGCATTAGCGCGCCGACGTTTGCGAGCAGACGTAAGCGCGTGGGACATTAACGCGCCGAGACTAGCGCGCAATATAAGATTATTCTGTTTTGTGAATTGCTCATTTAAAAAAACTTTTCTGGAATTTTCATATCTCTCATTTAAAATTAATTGATAGTTTTAAAAACATATTTAGAAAAATTTGAATCGTTTTTTATAGCACTTTTTTCGTGTATTTGTTCAAAGTTTTTAAAGTAAATGGTTTTTATTTTCTTTACTTTTTAAAATATTTAAAAAATATATATTAGTATTGCACGCTAATGTTCAGAGTGCCAGCATCAACGCATTTTTTCAGGATTATATTCTTTAAACGCTTTTATAATGAAGACTAGCTAACAGTGTCAATGTTCAATGCAATTTAAGCGAAAAATGCGCAGAAAATGGGGTGAGAATGTGTGTGTGTGATGTGAATTAAAATTGAACTTACGTGTAAAAATATTGAACATTTACGCTCATACATATACGTTCGTTATGTATTATGCGTTGTTTGGGAAAGTGTGTGTGTCTGCATTACAGACAGATACAACCAAAAAATATGCTTATTGTATTTAATATCTTGACGTAAATTGGGTTTGAAAGCTTGTTCGTCTCTCGCTAATTGCATTTTAAGAAATTCTCTATAATATTTTGAAATTTCGAGCGAGTACTATTTTAAGCCAATTGACATACAAAAGTATTTTTCCAGCGTGCTGCATTGAAACGAGTTGAAAAGAAAATACCAAATTTGTGTTAAGAAATAAAAACAACACGAGAGTTCTCATTTGACCCAGCGTTCGCTCGTTTCCAACCCTTATACATTTTCATTCTGCGTGTCTAATTCATGAGGTATTTGGAAATGACGTCACAGTCTGCATTACATTAACCCTCTAATGATGGGGTGAATTTAATCCTTTGATAGCTACGGCGAGTTGGGCTCACCCCGAAGAATGTCGGTTAAGCGATGCAATTTGAAGCGACCAATATTAAATTCATAACAGAAATCGTACACAACCATTAGTAGTCTTGATGCTAGCGCGTTTATGCGGATAAAATATTGTTGGTTTACAACTATGGGTCTATATTTCTGACTTAAATAAGTTTATTTATATTTAGTATGATTCAAGTTGTAGTAATAATAATCACAATATAATATATATGTGTGCTCCGATTGGCGAATATCGGTAGCAAATACAAATACCAGTATTATACCGGCCGAGTAAATTAAAATCGGTATAAAAAATTATGAACAATTTTTCCGAACACGAATTCTCCGAACACAGATTCCTCTGTATATAAAACCTTCCGGGCATAAATACTCAGTATATTTCAATATTTCAAATATAATAATCGTTGTTTTCTTATGATTTGTAATGTCTTATGTCAATTGTGCCGGATATTTTTCAGAATGAAAACAGTATAAGTTTAATTTATAATGTACTAGCGAGTACCCCGGCATTCCTTGCAATACCACACAAAGAAAGAAAGTGTTTGTGTTTTAATTCTGTTTATTAAAGTGCTTTAAGATAAACATATTCACATTTAACGTATTGGTAGCCCACCGCTGATTCATAAACCTTTGTGGGCTTCCGCACAACCAAAGTTTTATCGCAATCGGATGAACGGTATAGGAACGCATACGGGACAAACAAACATTCATCTTTATATATATTGATATGAACAGTTTGTCATTTAATACGAATTTTGGCGTATTAATTAAGAAAAATTTTGCCGATATTTTTGATTGGTATTTTTGAAACCAGTGCTTCAGTTTGGAAATACACCGGTTGCGGTAATACCGGTATTGTAATCCCTACTTGCAGTAAGGTGTTTGTTATCGTTAAAAAAAGGTTTGATTGTCTTTTCCTTACTTTGAAATTCTCACTTAAGCGTTTTTACTTAATATTATAATACAAAACATACTGTGGAATACAATTTGAATCTACATAAAACTGTACTGTAAAAGTACAGTTCATATTTTATAAATTGATTACACTTCACCAATTTTACCGCTGTTCTACTCATATATAACTATGTGAAGTGAAGTGAAGTGAAGTGAGTAAAGTGATATTTTATAAAAAAAAATATATAAGTTATAATATTAATTTTGAATTGTTCAAGCTTTGTACATTCTCACAGATTTTGTCACTAACGTCCCGGGTTTCGCCTTTCGGCATCTTCAGGCGTTGCGAGAATGTACATAGTTTGAACAATTTAAATTTAATATTGAAATTCCACCAAGCACCTTCAGTCGAAATCTTAAATTATATAATATTAATGTTAAAATATTTGGTATTACAGCCAATGAGAATGTGCCAAATATTTAAAAGTTGGATGATCATACGAGAAAAACTCGATGAGAATTTATTGTAAGTCGTCATAAAAATATCAACTCGAAGTAAATTGACATCAAAAACACCCACGTGCTAGGTACCTCAAATTTAAATTAGAAAATTTAAATTTCACAATAACCTTACCGGGAATCGAGCCCAGACTGAACTTTTGGAAGTGAAAAGTCGAATTAGTGATTAAAGTAATCATAAAAAAATACCTTATTATCAGTTAGCTTAATTTTTAAGTAATGTAATTTAATCATAATTAATAATTTATTCATATATCATAGAAAACAATTCACAAAAAATATGTTTTAAAGATTTATAATTAAAAAAAAATATATATAATACAAATCTGTTCTCCATTGGGAAATTAAAAACTTTTTTTATTAGTTAAAATATTGTGGTACAGATATAAATTAAATAAAAAATAATGTTACCTTGTTTGAGAAATTTGCTAGTAAATCTATGTATCTTAATGAAAAATAGATTAAAATAGAAATCTTAGAGTTAAATAACTTCATGTTGCTTAAAATTTGTTTCTGACTAAAAATATTGTTATCAATAAAAAATAAGAAAGTTTATAATTGAGATTTTATTCATTAAGAAATGAACCCACAGACGACACACCATTAAAAAAGAATTGTGAAATAAGTTTCCATTTTATAAATTTATTCGTGTTTATTTAATTGAATGCCTGAGAAAAATATTTGTAACCGCATACTAGCTGTCAACTTTCAATATTGGATTTGACATCTCTATTGAGTTGGAACTGCTGATAATTCGGTGTTCACAAATATAGATGGAACTACGAATTCCGTATTATTGAAAGTAAAAACGGGTACGATGAAGGTATTGATTGGATACAGAATACGCATAATTATGTAAATATAAAGCAGTAAGCGTTATTTAATTGGCTATTTGTACAAGAGAATCACCATAAAAATAAACCGTAGCCATAAAGAGATTTCTCATTGAATTGAGCATGACAAAAAACGTTTTTATACACGGGCATAAATTTTTTATTCATTATTATTACAATTTCCGCCCGCTTGTGAAAATTCAAATATCGAACGAACGAAAGAAAGCTTTGCCGCCTTTTCGCGCGGCGCTTTTCATGACGGCGACCGGCCGGCAAGCTCGAACCTAGTTTCAACACTCGCCGCCCGGTTTGCGTGGACCTACCGGAAATATAAAACCGTGCGGAAAATGCTGCTGACTTTTTGTTATATGCGGAAAGAATACTTTTTTATTCATGTCCGCTTCCATTGTGAAGCATATGGCCTCGTAATATAATAACAGGGATATATCAACGAGAGTTTTTCTAATTTGTTAATTAATTGAGATAAATTTAAACGAACTAATTACTTAAATATTAAAATCAAGTAAGTATGTTTTAGCGAATAAAAAAATCAGTACAATTTTCAATCAAGTTTCGGTTAAAAAAAACATGAATTTAGCAATCCAATGGTTCACCCCCTAGAACTCCAAAACTTCCTAGAGGTAAGCAAGCTCGGTATTTAAGGATTGAAATAGTGAAAGTGAATTTTTGGACGTCACAAACATCTATGCCTTTGAACAGTGGCGGCCGGTCAATGTGGCATTCGATCAATGGACCCCTTGTACATGCCAAAGCGGTTATATTTCATGAAATAATATTCAAACATAACATTTATAACATTCACTAAATATTTTAGAAAAAAATATTTTATTTTATTTAAAATGTTATTTTATTTTATTGAATTTAAAATGAAGGAATGGTATAAATGTTATCTTTGAAAATTATTTCATGAAATATAGCCGCCCATACATATACAAGGGGTGAATTGATTAAATGCCACATTGACCGCCCGCTACTGCCTTCGAACAAAATCGATAAATCGATTGAAAAAATGTTGGAAACCAACAATGTAGACCACTGCACTACGGACCCGACAGTATTTTCCTTATGTATACTAATAATTTTTAGCAACAACGCAATACCTTAATTGTTCTAACTAAAGCGTATATAAGCAGACCTTTGGTCGAGTAGTTAACGTCGTTGTCTTTAAATACGATACTCACTGGCTCGCATTTTTATACAGATGGTTTCACAAATTATTTTTAACCAATTTATGGATGTATGTGTGTTTGAAGAAATGAATGTTTGGAAAAAATGTCATTTTGGCCAATTTATTTTTACACTTTTTATTTCGATTTGTTTTGTATAAATAAAACTGTTGTTAATGTTCGCCATGAGCAAAACCGGTCCTGATATTAGTAAATAAAAGTGGAAATAGGTACAAAGGAATGTTGTATTTTTCATAATATAATGCTTTTTCACCAAGAGCAGTGAACACCTTAAAAGTTTTCAAAAATATATGGTGCGTTTTGGTGAGATGCAATTATTAATTGTAAAAAAAATGTGGGTCACTGATTGATCACGTCACTCGCTCCCTATTCATTTTTTACGTAAATATGATGGCTTTTTATTTTATTAATTACATGAATGTTTGCAAATAAGTCACTTTCAAATTTGTCTTAATTATAAGTGTTGCAATAACTTAGTATTAAAACATTGCACTCACCCCTCACTAGAATGTGAGAAGCAGGATTAATTATTATACAGTTGTACATTTCGGAACGTATCAAGCCGACGCGTGTGCACGTTGAGGAAAACTGGGCACCATCAATGCGGTGCGCGAAGCCTGCTATAATGGGTAGGGGTTGTTCGCTTTTGAAATGTTGCAGGGGGCGGCACGGAAGCGGGCGAGGAGAGAGGGGGGCCAGGCTTGCGGCCCCCGGCAGTCCGCAGCCAGCCGCGCCGCGAGCGGCCGCCTGCCGCAGCGCATGTTAACCCGATGACGCGCTGCGGATTTTTCCCGCCGAACGTAGGTCGCGTCGGTAAAACAGTCGCCGGCATCGATAATTTTCCTCACAGTTCGACCCGTGAAATTGTATTGTTCCGAATTCGAATTATGTGCGATCCTCATTTCTGTACGGTTATTATGACATTTAATTTTAATTCACTAACACATACGTCATATTGTATTAGCTATTAGAAAGTCTGATATGCTTAGTATATACCACGTTGTTAACGACGGAAAGAAGCTTGGAAAGATCTTAATCGTAATAAATTAAATGCTACTAAACAATCAATAACTAAATAAACAAAACAATTTATTCACAATTAAAGTTTTAAAAACATATTTCCAGTTAAAAACTCTTCATTAATAATAATTATGAAATAAAATGGAGTTTTAGATTTATTTATAGCATATTTATAACAAAAGCCGACCATTATTTACAAAATAGTATGTTTTAAATTAAATCGATCTAAAAACAGATGTCAGTTTATTAGTTATTTGTTTAAAAAAGTTTATATATTTATAGTTTCTTTAAATATTATTTTAAAGTTTATTCATATGATAAGTAAATAAAAAATATTTTAAAATAATCAACAAAAAATATTGTTAAAATATTACTAGGATTATTAAACAAATTTATTCACAACCGATTTGTTATATTAAAAAATACATGTTTATTTGAAGGTTATATGTAAAATTAGTATATAACTACAAAACAGTAGAAGATTTTAAAAAATAAGTATTCTTTTTTCACTAAATTGAATGAAAATAGCCGGAAAATGTAGCCGATATTTATATAATTGAAATTTACAAAAAAATGTGATATTTTAAAAAAGTTTGTTTGTACACCACAATGCGCAAGTCCAATAAAATAAATCGAAATATTTTTTTATGTTTTATTGTCTTTGGTTTACATTAAAAAAAATCATATTCCATTTAAAATATATATGAATAATTATACAAAATTTTAAATGCTGAAAATGTATTACAGTAAGCTCGTTCTGTATGAAACTATAACCGTATTTGATAATACAAAGTATATTTTAAAAGAGCGATCAAGGCTTCAGTACAAAAAATAATTGATTTAATTAAAAAAAAAAACAAAATTCAAACGTTAATTATAAATATTTATTTTATGTGTTAAAAATGTTATCTTTTTAGTTATTATTTCAAATTAAAATATCCCACAGATATACACTATAATATAATTCACTCATTAAACGAGCAACATTTAAAACCACTCAATAAATGAATAAATAATTATTTAAAGGTCAGTCAAAAATATATTAATCAATTTTAATAAAACGTATACTTTAAATTTATCTAATTTAATCCTTTTCAGTTGTAGAAAGCGGTTTTTCAAATTTAAATGCTGTGTTGAAAACAAATATAAAATATATTTTAAATTTTAAATTTAAAAATCCCCGTTCCGTATGTTTGAAAATGGAATTCTAATAAATCGAGTAACATACAGTAATAGCTGTCATTGAATTTTTCAAAATGTAACACATCAACAATGTAAATTTCGGCGCTTTTGCTTCTAAATAATTCTAGAAATTGGGCTCGACACAATAATGCCAAAGGTCAAGTGTTGAGTTGCGGTAATTTTCATATTTTTGGGCAAGGTTGCTGAAAAAAATGAAATATTGTACAATATAATTCACCGGAAAGATTTTTTTGATAAACCGTAACAAATGGAAACGTCTCTAGAAATCGTTTCGACAATGGTTAACGTTTTTTCAGAATTTATTACGCTACCGAATTGGTTTTGAATGTTCGAAAACACAATATAAAAAAAAATAACCAGCTGATATTAATACTTTTCAAAATCATTTATCAAACGTTTTGTTTTATTCATCTGAAAAAAATTCAATAGTATTTTTTTATACATCAAAGAAAACGACATTCATATACCGTAGAAAATTATGCTATTAGGAGTGAAAGTAATCGTTTTCATTTTTTTATTCCCTTTGGAGTGTGACGGAAAACAGGGTTTTATATAATTAAAATAGCATATCTATTACATTGATTTCCATCTAAAAAAATAAAATCACTAATTCTGTAAAAATTAAAAAAAATAATAATAGTTGGTACAGGGGTTATTTGAATGCAAAAAATAATTTATTTTTTGATAATTACTGTTATAATATGTAGTTTGTATATATTAAAACACAAAAAAAATAATATTTCAATGATTATTTAAATTCATGAAATCGTTTTTGAATAATAATAACGATGATGGCATAATAATGTTTGTAATTAAAAAATACAGCGGAGAATTAAAAATTTAAAACAAATTATATATTAATAGTTTCTTCATCATATCATATCTTTTAATAAAGGATTGACTGTTAAAAATATAACATTGAATTGTAGCATTAAAAATGTTGAGAATAAGACCAACATAGTTTTCAATAATATTAAATGTGAAGATATAATTTTACATCCACTTAAAAATTTGATTCATAAATATTTAAAAAACAATTAACAACTTTTATAATCACACGAAAAAAAATATAATTATTCCATCCATTGTATAAATAATTACGATTTTTTGTTGCTACATACGCTATTTGTTCCAGCAATTATCAATTTGATATAATCATTAGTAAAAGATTGACTATAAAACAAATATTCAAATCTAGTAAACACAACCAAATCCAAGATTAAAATCTGAAATAACTAAGGAGTTAGAATTACGGAAAATACTCGTTTACATTCAATTATTGGAGTTAGGTAAAAATAAATAAAACTGATATTTATAATTCCAGTGTTTTCAGTATATAAATAAGCCACAAATTAGTTGATATATTGCATAAATATTAATTTAAGTGGTTGTTGAAAATTAAATTAATTGTATATACAATGCCAAGTTGTTGAGTAATTAATAGTTGATAAAGATGGTTGCACATTAATTTACTGAGTTAATATTAATATACCACCGTCATGATTACAAATAAAAACGTAGTCTGGAAAATCAAATATAAATAAGTTAAAATTTTGTTAACAAAATTTATAGATTGCTAAAATTTGCGGTATACTCATTTTGTCTTTGAACATTAAAAAAGTGCTCTCAAACGGTGAAAAATTACCTCACTACTATCTTATAGTTATAAAAACTCTACAATATATGTTATTAAGTAGAATTTACATTTGAATAAGAAAAAAAATATGTAAGAAGGTGAAAATTATATTTTGACTAATAGAGATAGAAAGATTTGATCAAGGAGAAGAAGAAAACTGTTTTTTTTTGTCATCACGAAGTTTTTTGAGCAATAAGGTTCAACCTGAAACAACTCATTAGTTTGGAAGTTAATTATTTCAAAGTGCCATAAAAATCTAAATTGTATTTATGTCTTGTATATTTTCCAGGTTGAACTGATGCATTGTAAAAAGTAAATGTTTTTCTGACAAAACGATTTTTCCACATTGAATATTTATGGATTTACTAACAATTTAAAAGTTTTTTAAATACAGATAAAACCGAATTTTGAATGCGAATACAACCGCATTAAACAGTTATTTTATGAAAAAATAGCAGATCGAACCTTTAAGCGCAAGGCGACGATATGCTGTATTTTTATTTGTAGGGGCAGTATAGAAAATAAAGATTATTCAGCATTAGTTTCACACGTGTGAATTATTGCCAATTTGAGATTTATTCGACGGTTGTCGATACGAACGCAACAGATAGTTGGCAAAGGTTGAGGAAATTCTTTCTTGGCACAGCAAATGCGAAAAATAAAAAAACAAAAAACTACCGGCATACGGCTGGTGTCCGCGAAAGGTCAAAATGTTGCCCGCCGTGAAATGGCGGCCAATCGAAAATAGTTATTCACAAATCGCGCCAAAATTTTACGGATACTGTTATGATATTATAAAATAATAAAAAGGTCGTTAGCCACATTTTTCTTTTATGATTTAAGCTATTTGAGTATAAGGCATTTGGTATATGTTGTACGTTACAAAAATAATCTGAATTGTTGTATTTCCTAAATAATTATTATGTATTAAATTAGAATTTATACTTTAAACATGAAACTAACTTAAATAATCTCTATAAATGTAGCACAATCTTTTAATAATTGCTACACATAATATAAACGGGTTTTATAAAAATAAAAATACTTTGACGCATTAAGTATGATAAAATAAGCTTTTTAACGAGTAAATTGGTTGTATTTGTGTATACACTTAGTTCTTAATCTAAACTTTAGATTCTAAAGTGAAGGAATGGAAATCACATAACAGAATAAACGTCTTTCTGGTATTTATATCTAGTTTTTTAAGTATTGTTTCATTAGGGAATATTTTAAGCTCAGTTATACGTTTTATTTTTCCGCAATTAACGTAAATATGAATATGGAGGGTTAAAATAAATAAATTGATAGTTGTCATAAAGTCGCTTTAATACATTTGCGAACATTGATTTACATATTTAATAGGTTCATTTGTTGATGATGATTCTTTTTAAATATTTTTAACCAATACCTGCATTTCTAAGACATTTTGTATGAATTTAATTGCAAAATATTGCTACAAAACAACATTTTAAAATATGTATTTACTCCTCTCAAACGTTTTATTGAATTTAAAAAAAAATGTGAGTGTAAGTAAAGTACGGTCTACTGTAATATTTTCAAAATAAGCTAAAATTTATCCTGGTCGAAACCAAGCAATACACTTTTGTATAGTAAATAATTATATACGTATGAGCAAAAGCAAATGATGCTTCTTGCTTTAAAACTGATTTTATTTTAGTATATTTTGCATTAATTAATTAGTAAATCAGTCGCTTGTAAAAGCTCTTTTGGAATTTCACAGTGTTGTTTTTTTGTGATAAGTATGATGAAACAATATTTACATAAACGATTTTAATATTAATTAGACAGGTTAATTAATCACTTTGAGTATTTTTGTAGGTACCGTGGAACATCTTACCAATCATTTCTTCTTTGTAATGAAACCAATGAGTGTAGATCAAAAATGTTCTCGAAATAATCATAATTAACAACATAAGCAATATAAATACGAAATTGTTCCGTGACTTATATGTGAACACTTTTTGAAACTAATTCGTAATAATAGCTTCTGGAAGTGATGTAAATATATATTTTAAAAAAATATCCCGATAAATTAGTTAAGTTGTAGTGGAGTTTAGTTAGTTAATAATAATATTATGTAAAGTTTAATCGAGACAAGGATAAAACAAAAAGATAAATGATGACCGGTTGGTGTATAAATCGATATAAATGTGTAAAGAAAGTGTAAAAAATACAATTTTCATATGAAAAATATTACTTCAGTGTGTGAGATATATTGCTATGAATCATTTTCCGTCACGAAAAACAAAATGTAAAACGCGTGTACAGTGTAATAATAATAATATGTAGGAGTGTGTTTTAAACTATACCCTTCCTTTACCCTCAGTGTATCGCGGTCGAGTTTTCACATAAAAACCGCCCTAATATTAAATCAGTATAAAGAGATTTAGATTTCGGGTGTTCAGGAAAAGAGGTGAGAGGCGTCCCGGGCGAGGGGCGACACACAGCTCGTAATGTCAGAGTTCAATATAGCTAACCTGCCGTGCACATAACGCTAACCATAATCAAATCTTCTCCCGGAATAACAAACCGCCCGGATCTTCTCGACGTCATCGCGTTCTTATCTGGCTTGCACGATGCACGAAAGCGCTTTCGAAATCAAAGCGATGGCAAACGTTGATGAGATCCGGTTCCGAAGTCTAAGGAAACCGGCGGATGAGCGATCTGTCATTTATAAAGTGTTGTCGTAAGCAAACGTCTTTGATTCGTCATGCCGACCTCACCCGGACTACCACCGGGCGACATGTCGAGCCCGGAGATCGCCGAGGACGAGTCGGTCCGCGACGCGAGAGATGACGGGGAAGACCCGTCCTCGCTGCTGTTCGATGTCCGCCGAAACACCGAAAGCGACATACAAAGCCCCGAGAGCGTGGTTTCTCCGGCGAGCGAAGAGTCGTCGAGTCTCCTGGGGGAGATCGTCAAGACCTTGGAGAGAAATAACCCAGGCGCTTTGAGTCCCGCTCTGACAATGAGAAAATCCACGCCCAAACGCGCCGCTATGAAAATTCCTCTCGAAGGCGTGACTTTCGTCAATTTACCTAAAACTAGTGCGCAGACGCCAGGGAGTGACGGGAAAGCAAAGAGTCCGTTAGAAGACAAGGGCAAAGTCACCCCTGGTGCTAAGACTCCTCCGTCTATCGTCTCTGCCAAAACTCCGAGTGATGGCGCCAGAACACCGGGAAAGGCAACAGTCAAGCCATTCACCAGGGAGTCACTCGAAAGACTGGAGACAAAAACTGTGCAATTGGTCAAGGAGTATGGTTTCCAGCCAAGAAGAAAACTAAGTGTGGAAGACGGTGCTAGACTTCCATTCAAGTATGAACCTTTTCCGCCGAAGCTGTATGGGAGGCCATTGGAGGAGATTGACAACTTCATCTATGATGAGGTAAGTGTTTTTATCTCTTTTTTCGGGAAAATTTTCCCGCAATGACAAACGGTTGCTTTACATATTTATGATTGGTTATTTTATGTCGTTTGTTGAGATGCCGATGATTTCTTAAAGATTGAACCAACAGTTGAAACGTTATTGCCTGTTGAAAGCTAGCAATGAACTGGTGAGCCTAACGCATCGTTATACTAATACGTTAGAGGATCATTTTTGTCCATCGCAGCAAAAATATGAATACTATGTCGTAAATTTATATACATATTGAAACTTTTGTTATCTTAGTTAAAGTGTGTTTTTGAACTTTTAGCCCTTTCAAATGTCATTCTTGTAAATTAAATTGTACTCAAAAAGTTCTACATCGATGAATACATATTATATTTCATGATAAGTATGTTACACATCATATAGAAACTTTTTATTATTTTCCTCACGGCAATTTTGAAAATCAAGTGTACACTTTGCTTTATTTTGATGTGTTTACTTAAGGACTCGGTGATAGAACAATTTCATTTCAAATGAATCTATCATGAATTGAAGACGTAGTTCAATATTCTGCGTTTAGATTAGGTGTATTTAATGTGATATGACATATTTATAAACCATTTTTATTTGTGTGTGTGTATATTTTTTAATACGTTATGCTAAGAGTTCCTTTCGTTATTATTAAAATTACTAACCCAAATCAACTTGACATAATCTCAGTTTACTTAGGTGCTTTGAAAATAAACGTCATTCCGGCGAAGAAAAGGTTTTGCTCCACTTAACCCATTACAACTCTTTGAATACAATAGCTTTATCACTACATTAATAATTATTTCATTCAGCTCAAAACCATTGTTTGTGGGTATATTTTATAAATATAATTTTATATAAATTAAGGTGAATATAGTCAGAAAAATTAGAAATAATTTTGTAAGCTAAGTAAACGTTATCTACTAAATTATTTATGATAAGAATAATGGAACAAATCAGGAAAGAAAAAAATATTCTTACTATAGACTATTTTTAATATTCTTAAAAAGTGGTTTCCATATTCTCCCCAATAATGTTAGAAATCCATATTCTCTTCATTAAAAAGGTAAAGAAAAAAATACACAACACTTTTTTTAGCCATTCTCGGTGATAATAGAGTATTCCAACAAAATTTACGTTATATTCCGTCACTTATAGACACAGATATGATAAGGACGGATAGGTCTTAAAAAGGACTAGAAGTAATCTAATTAATTTTGCTACACCCCTTGAAAATGTGATAGAGAACGTACTTTCATATTTTTGAAACGTTGTTGGCTTCCGGAACGTATCTCACGGGTTCGAGTTTCAGTACGAATACCATTTATTCAATTTATCGACTTCTTTTCGAAGGCATAAGTTTTTGTGATGTCTAAAAATTTCCTTTCGCCAGTTAAATCTTCAAAATTACGAGACTTAGCGGTAGCGATTAGTACTATTGCTATCCTGTTTTATTTTTCTATCCCTACAACTCTCTTCGACAAAGAGAGGTTAAGTAACTGAGTAACAAATAGTCCTCGTAAAAAAGCTTCTGTTAAGAGAACTCCATTACGAAGCCATATGCTATACATTGGGAGCTGACGTGAGAGATGTTGGAAAAATAATATATTTATTTAATATATTGAAAATAAGACAGTAAAAAATATAATTGTGTTAGTGCTATGTATAAGAAAGCTAAATCTTGAATCTTACACTTTAAAAACAATGTTTTTCTCTCCATTAACCAATTGTTATCAACATATCCAAAACGAGAGAGCATCCCTTTTAGCACAGTAACAATGTTACATATAACACCATATCTGTGTTTTGTGCAACATTGGGTCTGTCGTAAAAAACAAAGTTCCCCTTAGGCACATCATTATCGTGTTTACTGTTTGTAATTTGAACGAAGGGTGGAATCATTTCCAGAACGTATGCTTTAACTCGATGAGAATGAGTAATATCGCATGTGCTTAATTTCGTGATAATTATGCTTACAAGTACTGTGGTAAAGTTGATTAATTATTTCCAAGATGAAATGATTTTTTTATTGATCCCAAAAAATATCACCGAAAAAAATGATTTAAATGTAGAATACGACTAGGGCATCCAATCCCGTTCATATTTCTGATCCCGAGATTGACACGGCCGTGATTCCGGGATTTTGGGATAGAGAAATTTTGAGCAAATCCCGAAAATTGACATAGCAAATCGGGGATTTCAAATTCCTCGGTGAGCTAAAAAAAAATAACGAGCTTCTGTGAGAATCGGGGAAAAAGTATACCAAATCAAGGATTTCAAATTCCTCGGTGAGAAAATGAATCAATCCTGAAATCCCGGGATTGGGAAATGGCTCCAGGATTGGATACCCTAAATACGACTGATTTTAAAAAAATACTGTTTTCGTGCATTTTATTTTTAAAACAAACTCCGTTCCGTCACAATTGAAATCGTTTCTATGCGTTGATGACAAGTTTGCCTGAATCCTTCCCTTAATTAACAAAAAAACATCTAGTGCACGGATAAACTTGAACTGACGCATGCTATCGCAAGTTTATTGTGATAATATAAGAAAAGTATTTATCACTTAGTTAAAAGCTATTGATGGCGACATTAATTTATTTTACTAATGATTTGATTTGAATGCCGTTAAATAGGCTGGGGTAATATTAGTATAGACAAATTATTAGTAAACAATAAAGAAAGAATACATTAAAAAAAATCTGGGAATTATTTAATCCAATCTAGTTGTTTTGAAAATTTATAAAACTTATGTACAAATGTACAAAATTTGAAAGATTCAAATTCAATAAATAATCCGATTTCCGCACACATTGGCACACAAATGATAACCACATAGATTCGTATTTTTCAAAATTACTTAAAATTAGAAATTACACAATAAGTTAGTATAAAGGAAATTATATTAGAAAAAGCACAAAGCTTTACTATTCGACACAAATGATTTAAGCGATTAAAATTTAATATTAAAATTACACCAAGCACCTTTAGACGAAATCTTAAATTAACTTTGTGTATTAATGTCCTCTACCGTAATTGATAAGATCGTACATATCGATAAAAACGTGACATGGCCGTGTTTTATGATGAGCAATCTATATACAGAAAAAAAATGTACAAACAGTATTGACGTACATAAAAACAACGTAAAGATAATTCATAAATTTGTACCATTAAACCGTATAACGTTATACAGTTTTCGTATAAAACTTTTGGTCCATTCATGTTGATTCACGCCACCAGATCTGATAAAAATGATTGATGAGTGTCAATTCTAGATGTAAAGATATTATATGGTTACTAACAAAACACAATATTTTGTATCCAGTTATAAATAACATCAGCTAGCCAAGTTTTGTTGAGAAAGCGAGCGTTTTAAACAGATATATTTGCAAAAGGGTATATGTGACAGAAAATTATTATCATACAACAAGCACAATTAAAATATCTGTACAAGACTTTAAAATAGAAGTAAGACAGTCTGTTGATTAGATGAATTTTTATGATGACTATTAAATTAGTCAATATAATTTCATTATAACAATTAAAGAAGTATCAGGAAAATAGTTAATGATTGTGTTTTTAAAATTGTAAAAAAAAACTGAATTAGTAACACATAGTATGTTGATAACGCTTGCCAGATTACTACGTGGTTTAGTTTATTATTAAAATGCCTTTTCACAAAAAATAAGCTAACACTAACTTAATCAAAAGTGACTCAAAGCAAACAAGCTTTCATCAATTGAAATGCTCAATTGTGACTGAAAACGATCTTGATTATTTTATAAATCTGTTACGTTAGTACGAAAAATTGTGTTAATTTTTGTATGCAGACCCATTCAGTTAATATGTAATTCTTGATTTCTGCATGAATAATCTAGAATGAATACAGCAAATTCCCAAATATACCTGTAATATAAATTATGTACATCCTCCATTGAGCTTTTGCATGTATGACACATTTTTTTTGAAAACATAAAGCAATTTTGATAAATTCTTTATTCAGTCGGAGCTCATTGAGCTAAAGCTTGGAAAGCTACTGTGCATAATTCGACCCGCGAGAAGTGAAAGATGGCGCCAAAAACTCAACGTTACCTTACCGAAATACAGAATAATAATTGTTCAATATAAGCGTTTTAAATGTATCGCTTTTTTAAGAACTGTTAAATAGTATTATATTAAATTTTTCAATGGTTGAACGTGTGATGATGTAATAATTTATCTATCAATCATAAAAATGACACAATTTTCCACTAGCAAACTAAATACTCACGATCAGTATTCGTTAAGATCTTTCATTTTTCAGAAAATTTTCTAGGTTGTTTTCTTCATTGAAAGCCTTCAACTGACTGAATGTTAAGTAAAACTGTACATAACTGTAAATTTCCTTTCAACAAATGTCGCGTGTTGTAAAAAAAAATAGTGTTGCAGATGCATTTCCTGGTAAAGAATTAATGCATTGTTTTACTTCAACTATTGACATCTTGCACATGATAAAAGGATTTTAAAAGACTTATTTAAAACTATCTCTGTATAATACAAATACGTAACAGACGCAATAAGGTTTTAAAAAAATATTATTTATCACTTTTTAACCTTGTGGTATTCCTTTTTCCTCTTTGGTTACTGCGGCTAAAGATTTGATACATATCTCCAAACGGACAATTTTATAAATTGTTTTATTGATCGATTGGTAAATTTGTACTTAAATGTATGTATAATAAAAATATATATTCTTTTTTACCCATCAGATATTTCTAACGATGTTAGAGATAAGTTAACCATACACTAGCGTAATTATCATAAATTTACCCTCTCTGAAAAAAATAGTAAGAAACAAATCATTGAAAGTTTTCTGGTTGAAATACTCTTTTTAATAATGTGATAAATTTGTTATTCCACTGATTGTGTTACGTATTTTTCCATGTTGAAAGACATCTTTAGATTTAAATATCATTAGAAGAATAAAAAAGTTATGAAATTTAATAAAGTATTAAAAATAAGTCTCTACAATGTTACTGCAAGATCCATTAAAATAGTTTATATGCACTCTAACAGAGTGGATAATATGGTTGAATAAAAAGCCTTACAAAGGCTTATTTACAAACTTACGGGAAGTATAGATCAATTCATGTCAAGCATATCATAAACCATCAAACATTTGCCTACGGCAGTTTGAGGATTAAATGTACACCGAAGCAAACAAAATGAATAAAATGATGATACGCTTATCTGAAATGGTTTCCGTTTACAGCGTACACTCGCGAAAAAAGCGATCGTTAAAAAAAACAAAATTACAGTTTTTAATCTCGCCCTTTTCATTTTTTCCCAAAATACGTTTCAGTATTGAATTATCTTTCCGTACATTTGCTAAATAATTCAAAAAGCAGATGTCGTTAACACATATTAAATGTTATGAATATTCTAAGCGTTAGCTCGACATTTAATTTATTCTCGCAGCGAAATAATTAATTTCAACAGTATAAGTGAGATAAATTAATCAGTTAGTTCATTTTACGTGAAAAAAACATTTTTAATTTTATTTTTAAAATATGACTATTATTGCATCTCATTTATAATATTTAAACCATATAATGCGTGAAAAATTCTTTTAATACTAATGAAAGCTTAACAGAAACGATGTAAATTAATGTTCAAAGCTTCATAATTTTAAATTAACTTTTAATGATTGTGAAGAGTAAATGTTATGAGCAGAATATATTATTTTTTCATCAATTTGTGACCCGAGGGATTTAGAAACAAAAAAAAACTATTTATTAAAAAATGAAAAGAATGATAAAACTGAAACCAGACATTTTAAAACTAAGCTTATTCCGACAGTGATTGAATTGAAGAAAACAAAACAGATTTAATAGTATTTATTAAAGTAAAAAATAAAATCTAAACTTATCTGTGAACACATGTACTCATTAAAAAAATTGATCAGCCGAACAATCCTTGAAATTAATGTCTCATAAACACTACAAAAATAAGTTTTACTATAATAATTTTTTATGGCGGTGTTTTTATTCAGAAAGATGTTGAGAATTTAAGCACACTAAGTTGAAAACAGTTTTCAAATTGAAAAATATATTCAGACGTTGAAATAAAAATATTACCATTTTTTTTTTAAAATAATTTATTTAATTTAAGTAATTACGCAACGAATAATGTCTGTCACGTAATTTAAGCTTATTTATGTGATATATATAAATATAAATTTAAAAGCTTTACGTTAATTGAGTTTAAAAATACAAAATTTCATTACAAAATATAAAGCAATATCTGGCCTAGATTAGCGATACAAATATAGCGGATTTAAAAGTATGTAATTGAAAAAAAAAATATGGCAAAAAAGCTCATGCGGGTTAATACATTTTTTCTCTCGATCCGGTAGAGTATTTTACGATACACAGTTGTGGGACAAATTATTTAATTTATCCTTGGAAACAGTCGATCATTTTTTATGTGAAGTGTATATTTACGGATGATTGGATTGATTTGTGTTCCACTTTGATTATCAGATTAGATTGTATTGAAATCACAACAAAAATGTGTTTTGTATTCTATTGCTTACTGCAACCTCTTGCGATATAGATTTTGGGTGTTATTAACCACTTGAATACCAAGCGGACACGGATGTCCAAGACACTTACAAAATCAAATACTTGGTATTCTAATAGAATATAAGCAATACTTTGATAAATATGTGGAGTGTTATCTATTTTTTTTACCATGTCCGCTCCCAATATGGAGCATATGGACTCCTTATGGAGTTTATCTCAACAGAAGTGTTTCTACGAAAACTGCTTGTTACTCAGTTGCTCAACCTCTCTTTTTTCAAAAAGAGTAGGAATAGAAGGAAATTGCTAGGAGAGAACTAGTCGTTAGCTAATCCCTATTGGTACGCCCCGTTCATAGGATAAGGTGGGTGGGAGGTTGGAATTCAAGACATCACATACATCCATGCCGTTGAACAGAAAATCATAAATCAATTTATTAAACTGCCCGTACTGGGATTCGAACCCGTGACTTCCGTAGCGGTAGCCAACGACGTTGACCACTCGACCACACTGGCTGCAATACTGAGTCAATACAGGTTTTTAAAATATCGAATTCGAGTGTATATAAGGCAAAATTATTTTTCTCAAAAACACGCAGTGTCTCTGGGACATATTAATGATTTATTTGCGCGGTATTCAAGCGGTTAATTAACAAAATATGTTGACACCAGCTTATAATAATACGGTAGTTTTCTGAAACGGATAAGAGCCGTAAAAAATAGACATACCACGACCCTTGAATTAATGTGTTAAATAAATAAATTATGTATATCAATCAACATCCAAGCAAAATATTACAATATTATATAATATTCTCTTGAAATAAAGGTCACATAGTAAAAAAATATTCTATACTGCAATGGCTACATTTAAAATAAAAAAAGCTCCAGCTAATAACGATTTTATTTGTAAAAAAATATGTCAAGTAAAGCAAAAAATATATAAATTAAATCATCTAATACGATTTGATAAAAAAAAATCGTTATGTTTTCCACTCCTAAATATATGGAGCGTATTGTATATTTGAACAGAATCTGTTCTCACTTTTAACCGTTTGAATACCACGCAAATAAATCATTAATATGTCCCAGAGATACTGTAGTGTTTTTAAGAAAAATACTTTGCCTAATATACACTCGAATTCGATATTTTAAATCCCTATATTGACTCAATATAGACAGCACTACACATATTTATCAAAATATTGCTTATATTCTATTAGAATACTAATTATTTGATTTTTTAAATGTCTTGGACATCCGTCTTCGCTTGCATATGTTTCGGACACCTGTGTCCGCTTGGTATTCAAGTGGTTAAGGTGTTAGCCATCAATTATTTGTGGAAATGCATCATATTAAATTAAATTATAATTATATATAAAAAGAGGATATTTATATAAAATTAAGTAAGACTAATAACAACCATTGGCACAATTGGCTTCCTTGACAGATCTCACGGGTTCGAATCCCAGTTTTGTACTGGGATGTATTTTAACAATCAATATTTTAAGTAATGTTCTATAATTCTCTCTTAACATTCCGATCCTAAAAAAAGAGGCGGAACGAGAGCGATAAGTAAACCAATAGTCATGTCATATATCTATCCTTCTGTCACTACTCTATGAAAAAAGACAAGTTGAGCAACTGAGAAATAGTTAAATTCAATAGATAAAAACTTTCTTTTCAACTGCACTAAATTATTTATTGTTTTACTTATCATTCTGCACACTGCAATGCATGCAACCAAACTTTGAGGCATTTCTTCTCGGGAAAACTTTGAATTGTTATGCTACAGAATATATCCTGTAAGAAGAGTGTGAAGCCGAAAGAGATGGTGATGGGTACAACGTTGAGTACCCTATAGAACTAAAAAAAACTAAGAAATAGTATTAGTTTCACGTGGTAAATTTTCTGTTGAGATATCTCCAACATAAACTTAATGGGAAAAAAGTTTATATGACCCCTAATGGTAAAGAATTTCAAAAAGACTGAAAATTAAAAAAGTTAAGCAAAGATGTCATGTATACAATCATGAATAGCAATATAAAGTTAAGAAAGGTTAAAGAATGTTATATATTTGAACAATTATTCAAATAATATATATATATGTATATAAATAAATCATTCATGTTAATTTTGCATACATTCAAATAAGAAGCACAAAATGATTTATGTGCATGCGTACAAAAATCTTTCAAAGATCCAGCTGTTGTGGCCACCCCGTAAAAGGTGCAGAATCAAGTATACATTGCGACCCAAAACCTCTAGACCCATTTCCCTCGAGACACGCGTGATTGTGTTGTTATTTTTTGGCGTATATTGTATCCCCGTAGAAACCGAAGATTGGACTGTGCGATGAAAGTTACTAGGGCAATTCCGTTTAATTAAATAAGTAAGCGACTTGTAAGCTATGTGAGCATCTATAAGTTAATACAATGTAATGGTGGCGTAATAAGTATTTTAGAAATCTTTATATTTACAAAAGTCTCAATTTAATGATTCTATTGATTATAGTCTGTTGAAAAAACAACTAAGGACCGTAGAAAATAAAATCGTACTTATAAAAAACGATTCAAATTTGATATATAAGTTAAATCAATCTTTAATAAAAAATAAAGTTTAATTGTAGAATTTATAATTTTTATTATAAACATATGTAAATCAATAGCCATATTGTGAGGAGCGCTGTTTGACATACTGCGCCGCGCCGTCTTGTTGAAACCACAGCTCTTCCACGATAATGATATTCAATAGAAATGCAAACATGACAATGATTATAGATTTATAGCGCTCTCTATTGACATTCTGAAACATTCTGGCCGGCATAATTTTTGATAAAATAAATTTGCACAGTTGTGTTATAGTTCTATTCATGGTGAAACTGTAAACCAAACTGAAACCACTTTATGGTACTCAATATTTTTTTTTGCAAACTAAGCGTCAAAATTAAGGTTTACGCCGTTTCGTTAAATTAAGTCAGGTTTTGAAATGTTGTTTTAGTCAATCTGAATAAATTATTATTATTAATAATCATTCAACGTTCATTTTTTTCAGAAAGTTTAGAAAGAACTAGTCGTCCCAATTTTTAGGTGTGGCGTGTTGCTTGTGTATTGAAACATCACACACATACGTGCCTTTGATCAAAAATTAATAAATAAATATTTTTTTTAAAATTGCCCGTATTAAATTATATTTGAACTTTTGAACAATGTTCGTGGAAGTACCTAAAGTGCGCTAATCATCGACTACAGAACAAACAAAAAAATCGTTAAAATTACCCTTTCGTGAGAATAGGCTGCTTGAAAGGTTCAAGAATTTTTGCAGGCCAACCAGTTGACTTACCGAATGTAAACAAGACTAAAATGAAACGGTGTGTGTTGCCTTATGCCACGCCATGTTACCAACCCGCGATACATTATTCAAAGCCCGAGAGGAATAATTTTGATATTTGCTCTTTGATCTTGGAGCTTCAGGTGAAATGCGTGTGCGGAAGCATTTTTCTCGCATATTTTCTATTTTATCTAGTGCACTTACCTAATGCCATACTGTACTTTAATAAATAATTTGAAAACTATGTAAATACTCTGGATTCTATCTTTACACGGTGTATACATTCCACGGAGCACCGCGTTAAAAAAATAGACTAGATTAAAATATAATGGTATGTCAATTTTTTTTGTATAAATATAAATTCAGAATATCAAAAAATAGAATTTATTATTGTTAATTATATATTAATTATATTTTAAAAACCGTAAGAAAGATTAAGAATTAAAATATAAAAAATATTTGACATTAAAGCTTTAAAAATCAAAGCGCATGATAAATATATATATTATAGTATTTCATGTGAACAAGATTAACTAGAAGAGAAAAAACAAATGCTCAAACTTTCAAACATTCAATTAAAAAAAAATAGTTTTGTTTTTCAATGTAAGGCCTCTTCACCATAAATTTAACGCATTGCCACATTAAAGAGTGTTCAGTATACTTACAATTAAATATCGCGATACTTTTATTTACATGATATTTTTAGTTCCATCAAACGCCAC
Source organism: Himalopsyche tibetana (assembly GCA_030503985.1). Taxonomy (NCBI): domain Eukaryota; kingdom Metazoa; phylum Arthropoda; class Insecta; order Trichoptera; family Rhyacophilidae; genus Himalopsyche; species Himalopsyche tibetana. Next base: position 6,661,702 of record JAPJYX010000015.1, read on the forward strand.
CTTTTTTCGAACTGTATTTATCTTTAATATAGCGTTAGAAAGATCAATTGCAAAAAAATACAATTATAATTGGTTTGACTTCATTTAGTATGTATGTATGATCAATATAATATAATATATTGTAATACATTCATATACGAAATAAAAAAATGTATTCAAGTCACTACTATTACATAATATTTTAGCTTGAAACGTTATAAAATATTATATTTTGAAAAATCGTTAGTTAAAATTATTTATAAAAATCAACCGTTTGTTATTATGTTTTCTTTTTTACTGGCTGTATTTTATCGGAGATATTTAAATACCCACATTGATTTACTGTTACTGATAGGTCATTTTTTACATTTTTTCTTTTTTTTAAATATGTATTGGTATTTGAAAAAAAAAATATCGATATTGCGATACCAAATGTTTCTTGAAAACAAACATAAAAGCATTAAAACAGTATATAACAATATTCTTATAACTTGGTGTGTGAATTTTATCACATACATTCATTTTGTTTTTATACTTCTGGTGAGGCGTATTGATTGTTAACACGTACCAGCTACCCTTACGTGTTTTAAATGAATAGGTATAATACGGTGATTAAATAATTTAAATAGATGCAACCTCATGTTAAATTATTTTTTTACCCTGGTAGTTTAATATACAAAAATACTTCATACGAATAAATTATTCAAATATTCGAAAATCCAAAAAAATCCTTGACTATTCGACTGGATCCGTAATTATTAAGCGCCAAGTGCATACCGCATACAAAATAGATGTAGGTTTATAAGGTTTTTTAAATTCTCCTATGAGTGGCCGAAGTACGAATTCAGTACATTTTTCTATATGTTTTATGTAACGTGTGAAATAGCCTTTTTGTCCATGGCCGCTGAGTTTGGCTCTCCTTCGTAAATAATTAAACGGGCAGCGTTTTAAACAAAGCTAGTAGGTACTCACGCTAGTTCAAGCATTCATTACCTGCTGCCTTGTCTATGGTTACAGCCTTTTGAGCTTTTTCAAATACATTCTTGATGTTGCTTATATGAGGTTTAAATTTGTTCTATTTTCAAAAAGAGTGGAATAAATTTCAAAAACTAATTTTGAAGCGTTCCAGCTTGAGATTTATAAATCTGCTACATGATTTAGATGACGTTTTCTTTTAACTTTTTAACCGATATTAATTTAAAAAACCCAAGATTTTTTTTCTTGATTGTCGATATTTTTTTTCGAAGATACTGTAAATGAGATTAAAAACCATTGTAATTTGAAAACAAAATGTCAAACATGAGATTTATTGCTATCTTTTGAAAAAATCGGCGTGCGATTTTTTATCACCGAATGTCACAAAAAAATGAATAAACAATAGATTTTACTTTTTTATCATAAGTAAAAATTCATTTGTATATCAAGTTGGGCTATTTTTAATGTTTTTATATTTTAATCGAAAGATACTATAATGATTGATTTAAAGAATATTTTTTAATTATTTTTGTATAGCATATCTGTAAAATCTTTTCGGCAGATCAATTAAAAAATGATAATAGTCATTGGAAAATTTGTATAAAATGTAGCCAAACGAGTCAGCTTGTAAACTACAAGAAGTCAAGTATTTATTTAATCAAAAAAAAAACAATAATGTAAATCGTTGCACAAAAAAGTTATTAAATATGAAACTGATTGAGTCGAAACATGTTTTTAAATTTTTAAGAAACATGTTATTTTATGCGTTATTAGACATTTTCGTTTAAAACGAAAGCTCGACAATTTGTTTTTAGTATCCCGGGTCCAGCTTTTCTATCAACACATATCATGGTTGTGCTGTTGTTTGTGCAGGAAAAATGTTGCTTCACTGCAATGTTTTTGCAACGTTGTGGTTTTTATTAATATTTTGCGATATTGCAACACTGCCATCTTGTTATTGTAATACACCATGGACAATGATAAATATAACACAATGCGAAAAGACAAATATGAGAATGCATGATTATTGTTTTAAAGTTCTATTACTCAAAAAGAAATATGTTTGCCATAGTTTCAAACTGCAAAACAATATTTAAGCGTACAAACAATAAGAATTTATATAAAATTAAATTTGATTATTTTGATATTCTACTAATCGAATTACAATGTGTAATACGTGTTTCGTCTCTTTGAATATGTGAGAATCTATATTAATAAAATAAAGAAAATTAGAGTGTTTACATTATTGATAAATAACCTGACAATAATTAGTTTGAAGATGTATTTCAAATACATAAAACACTTGTCACAATTTGTGAAACAACACAAACAATGACAAATTTATCAAATTTTATTTTATATGTACAAATGAATTTCAACAAAGTTACAACTGAATCCATCGAACACATTTATTTGAGTTCAAGGAAGTGTTTTTTTTAATCTTGTTTAAAATGCATCTTTAATTTTCGCCGATAAAATGTATTAATGAAATTTAAGATATATACTTGATGGAACTTTAATAAGAAGTTTTAAACGATTGAAATATAATAATGCGGCTTGTGAAGGCCTTGTTCTTCTGTATTGTTTTTTTAAGTAATGAAATAGTCTTCGATTCGTTAATTTATTAACTAATCTATTTCTACAATACTTTTAATTTGTGTTATTTTAGAGTCGTTTATTGATAATTTTAAAATTCTTTTCAATTTAAATTGTTTATTAAACTTTTTTATTTATTTTTTTGTATAAATAGCACTTTTAAATTGTATTTCTTATCAGTTGACAATGCTCGCCATGAGCGAAAGCGGTCCTGATCTTGATAAATAAAAGTGGAACTGAATTACAGAAGAATATTGTGTTTTTTTAATACAATGATTTTCCACCAAGTGTTGACAGTGAACACCCTAAAACTACAATACTTCGTTTGGTTGAGCCAGTGACTTTTTGATCTTTCTAAAAATTTTTTGCTTTTTAAGTTGCACTTTCTTAGTAACAAATATAGCAAAAAAATAATAGTTACCTTGAATTTATGTTTTGGGGTCTTCTGATACAGCTGCGTTGAGAGACTTCAAATGATTGCTGCAGTGTGTAAAAGCATTAATTATAACAATATGTATTAAAGTTTGCTTGAGAAAAAATGACTCCGCGTTATGAAAAGCTTTCATGGGATGTACTCGCTTTCCGCATTACGTCAATATTATTTCTTTACTGCAGGACAAAATCCATAGTGCGTACAATTTCGAAAGTAAAAATTTCGAACTGCCTTTTTTGCTATTTTGAGTGCGATGACTTTTTTAAATAATATAAAAGGTGCTAATAATATGTTTCAATTGAAATAAACAATACACTTTATTTTTAAGATATTAACGATTATACTTTTTTAATAATTAATTAATACAATTATTTGCCTTTATGAAATTAAAGTAAAAACATCTTTAAATAGACAAAAATAAAAGTAAATAAAAGGGAAATAAATCAAAGCGAATTTTTTTAGTCAATAAATTAAAAAAAATTGTGCGATGGCAATCTCAGCATGACTGTGAATGTAATGAAATGATAAAACAACTTTGTATTTCCAATAAAAAAAAATAAGTTGTCTATATGTACATAAATTTGATAATGAAAAGAAATAAACTATTGTATAAAAATCTCTTCGATTTTCTCAACAAGACTTTGTAGCGAAATCATAATTCAACAATAGAGAATATACGTATAATAATACAATCGAAGAAATAAATAAAATTCAATATCTTGTTCTTTATTTGTTATTCAGGAAAAAAGTAAAATATCTGATATCAACAGATGTGTAACGTTATATCTTGCCGCAAGAATTTTTACTGCGGTATTCCAAGATGTGGCTTAACCCCCCCAATGCGCCCAAGCCCCCTTACTTTTGAGTCAACTTCCCCCAGAGTTTTTATTTCACGCTCAGCGTTGCGGGTAAATAATAATATGGTGACGAAAAAGCGCGTTTGAGGTAACCGGGATAGATGGGAAACCGAAAATGATTATAAAGAGAGTAGCCCATTGTTATTCACGATACGAGCGGGCGTGAAGTTTAACAAATTGATTCGTTAAGTGCTAATTCCTTTGAATTTTAAATGCCAAGATTTCAAACGCGCTCGATATGCTAAGATCAACAAAATTAACGTGAAACTATTAATCATGCAGCCAGAAAAATAAATAAAACTAGTTCGTCTTGCTTTTGTTGTTCAAAGCATTTTTTAATTACAGAAATTTGTGATTTTACTAAAACCGATATTCCGATAAACTACATCGACCGTCTATTTTATTTTTAGAAAAGCTTCAAATCACTTGTTTTGAGATAACGGAAAAACAAATATTAAAATGGTGACCGAGATTTATAAATTTTACGAAGAAATGTTTAAATATCATGTTTTTAGGTTGGACTCAACATTAATAAGTATTTGGATATGGCAATGATCCAGAATATATAAACATTTTGTTTGATTCTCTAAAAGCGTGTTGTAATAAATATTTTGTTTATTATCTGATTGTTAAAATTAAAAAAATGATAAATTTTAAACTAAATTAGATTTTTAACTTATAAAAATATCTGGTATAAACTGTACAATCGATATTGCATAAAAGTTTTCCATCGTCACGCTGACTTTCAATGTCCATTGAAACACATGAATTTTTAATGGGTCATTAAAAGATATCGTACTGTAATAGTTTGCTTACTGCTGTATGTCAAACATTCATCCAGTCTTTTGTAAGAGGATAAGGTTTTAATAACACAATAAAAAAATACTTCGGGATAGTTGTTAGCTACTTTTCTCTCTACTACGCGTTTTTGAAATTGAACTTGGTGGGATATGTAAGAATGAAAATGTTGGCTATTCATAACATTATATAATCTATACATTTTCAAGAAAATTAGTGTCTGTTTGGAGCTTTTAAGTAAAGACTCCAATTACTCGACATCTCAACTACTCGAGTATCGAAAAGTATAATTTTAAAATACTCGAGAACTCGAGTATAGTCGAGTAGTTTCAGATGTACCAAAATATATGTTATTAATTCAAATTTGTGTATATAAATAGATGATAAATAAATAAGCTTGTTTAATTCCATTAGTACAATTATTTCAATTTATAAAACATGTATTTCAAAAATAATTAAAAATTAAACGTCTCAAATTTTAAATTGGTTCGAAGTTTTGTTTTTATAATTCTCGCAGTAGAAAAAGCTCTTCCTGTTGCTGTGAACATCAGTTTTATAGTTAGCAATGAATTAAATAGTGCATGTAGTTTTTTTTCCGCTGTTAAATGAAAAAATATTACCTGATAGTAAAATCCACGCGCAAGACTTAGTTCAACTCAACGATTAAACATTATAAATATATTTTTAGTAAATAAATTTTAGATATAAATTTTTATTTATTATTACTCGAGTATTTTCCAAAATACTTGAGTATCGATTACTTGAAAAATGGACGAGTATTCTCGAGTATCGAGTATTTGATACTCTACTTCTAAGTGAGTTTGTTATATTGAATGAATCCTCGATATAATTAGGAAATGCTGGCGAGAGGGTGTCTATAGCTGATATAATGATATAACTTCTGTAAATACAAATGACACTGTATAAGAAGTGAAATTTACAATACGGATTAAAACACGAATGACTTGGCGTAGCGTAAGAAATACAAATCATTTGCTAGTGTGCGTTAAATGCAGAGATTATTATTGTTATAACAAATACCACATCTGACGGTAAATATTTTAGATTAAATCCAATATATTGAAGTTTCACTGTACAAAGAGATATACTTAGAGTAGGGAAGAGAAAACTTTTTGAGTGAAGAGCCGCATTCTGGATTTCAAAATGAACAACGGGAAACGACCATTTAGAAAAATAAGCTTAGGTAATACATTCTCAAAAATCTAAATCAGAAAACGGTTTGTTGCTTTTAGTAATTGTTTGGGCAATGGCAGAGCTTACTTGTATAGAAACTTCTTCTTTTAATGTATGAACCCATTTTCTTGCCTAAATATTTTTTTATTCAATCTATAAGCTTTTTTGCTTCCAGATTGAATAAGCATTATATTAACGCCGAGGTGAAATATCTTATAATATTTTATTCTTTGAACACTGATATACTTTTCCAGAAAATGATACAAATAGCCGTTTGATTTAGAGATAATAAAGATATATTTAGATATAATATACTTACAATATTGAAATAATAGAGTTTGATTCAACAACAATATACACTTTTCGAATAAACAATTAATAGTCTAAAAAAGATTTCCACGCTAGTTCATAGAACACCATAAATATAGTAATCATTGCATAACAGAAGTTTAAATAGAAAACAACTTTAATGATTCAGCCAAACACATGTCATTCATTTAGACGAAAAAATATGTTAGCAATCATTTGTAGACTATAAATTGTTTACTGGATCAATTGGTGCGGCGGTAAACTGCAAGCGATTAATTGCTGGCGGTAAATCCATAGAGTTTAGAGAGCCATGTCACAACCTCCAACCAATCCAATTTTACTCTTGTTGTTACTTTGATGACACATTATTGTTTTGTTAATACATATCTTAATTCATGTATTTAATATTCCATCTATAGTATCACACCGGAAATTGTTCAAACAAAATTTTAATGTTATAATATTGTTTATTGAACTTTTGAAATGTGACCTTTTTCCGATGTTTTATTAAACCATATATTGAAAATTATATGCAAGTGCTATTCTGTGAATTTTTAATACGCATTCTTGGGAAGGATTGATTTTTATTCACTAAAAAACTTTTTCATCGTGAAAATATAGTATTATTTTAAATAAACATGCATGCTAACATATTTAAACACCCCCAACACAGAAAATATAAAATCATTATTTTTGTATTTATTTTTTTAAACTTATAAATTTAATCTCAGTGTGAATATTAGTGATGTAATCAGTTTTAAAAATCACTCATGTAAATTTAAGAAAATTCATGATTCAGATTTATTTTAACGTATTTCTATGATAATATCATTTTATGCCGATGATTGTTATGTTCTCTATAAAACTAGGGTTGCCAGCCATGTTTAATATTATATAATGTGGGAAACATTATAAGATCGTGTTTTGCGTCTAGAAAACTCATCATATATCGCCATTAATGTATTAGTAATGGCTAAAACAATGATATCTCACATAATATTTCACTTAAAAAGAAAAAAGTTTAAGTCTTTGGTCTATTGTCGAACATTTATTAACTAAATGAACAAAACTGGCTTTGATATTCGATTTTATATAGTGAAAACGATTTACATTACTGTATTCAAAATATTAATAAGTGACTCTAAAATAACACAAATAATTTTTTTTAACACCTCTAACATGTAATTAAAAAATCACTAAAGAGTAGTGACTAATGTCAATTACAAACATAATTATAATTTCGAACAGTGAATAAAAAAAAATATTTTATTACAATTAAAAACTTAATGATGATTTAACTTCTTCCGAGCAGTATGTATACTTTAAAAAATCGACAACTATAAGAATCTGAAAAAGAATTTTTAAAAACCATATCAATTCTAATAGACAAAAGAAATAAAGTTGAAAATATATATATAAGAATATTTAACAAAGGTTAATGCAATGGAAACATTAAAGGGGAACTTACAAAGATAATTTGTTCAATCAATAGATCTGAATCAGGCAAGAATTTATATAAAAACAAAAAAGACACTTTAATACTTTACGAGTAAATCAAAATCAGTATTAAGATATTTCATATAAAAAGTCATTAAATACATAATATAATCGTAAACGATCATCTTTCATAAACAACTAACGGTTTCTTAATATGATGATAGATAATTAAAAGGCTCGTTGATTCTATCACTTTTTACACGAGTTTTTATACATGGTTTTTTGTGGAACATATATATCGCAGAAAAATGATTTTATGCGTTCTAATCCCTGGCATATAAATGCTTAGCACTTGTATTCGTGAACATAAAATAGCGTGATTTGTTTTACGACCAAAATGATGCGAATTCCCCAGCGGTTCCAGTTCCGTTTGCGGAAAATCGATTTGTCAGGATATTAATAATATAAATAACAATCGTTTTATGACCTATATTAAACAATATACCATCCGTCACTGAAATATACCTCCAATGTTGTATATAACCAGAATATGTCACTGATAACCAGCTTAAACTACATTTCACCATACATAATATGCCTTGAATGATTTAATCTCCTAATAATTTGAATAAAATAATCATAACAAGGTGAAATTAAGCACTATTATTCCATAAACAATGTATCTGTTGAAAAAAGAAACAATTTTTTTTAAGTGCTACAACTAAATATTATGTGGTCTGTGTTGGAGATCGATTTGGCCGATCAGGTGGGTCTGGGCTTAACTCCCGGTAAAGTCAGTGTCATTTTTTTTCAATTTAAAAATTTGAGATCATAGACATGGGTTGGAAGTGGTGTCAATTCTCCTCAAACTGAAATAAAGTTTTTTTTTTTAAAAAGGTGCCGGAACTCGTTTCTTGTCAAGAATTTTACTAAAAGTGTTTTCCCAGTCCATTCCCATTCCCAATGTGAAGTATATGGTATCTGAAAGAACTTTTTTACGAGAACTGCTTGTTGGTCAAGTCATCAGTTGCTCAACTTTCATTTTTTAAGAGATTAAGGATAGGAAGATAAGGATAGGGACTAAAGAAAAGGCTATTTTTTCTTGACTTATTGTCAATTTTGGTGCTTTTTTAGATACAAATTTTATATGAAATGCACTCGATCGAGTTGTACAGTTCTCCTAAAAAACGGAGTCATAATATTTTCTTTTTAAAACTTTTTAGTGTAAACATGTTTACCAAATGCGACCAAGCTTTTTTTCAAATTCGTATGAGAGAAAAAAAAATTAAGGCGTGCATATCCATAGACGAGAGAAAAGTACGCTGCTAAAAAAAGATCCTTACTTTAACTAAAGCCACAAAGTCTTCCAAAATAAAAGCGATAACATAAATAAAAAACTTTGGTGAGTGAGTTTTTTGAATTTGTAAAACACGTCCGTTTGGCGGAAAAAACAAAATACTTAGGACTTCGCTTTTTAAAATGCGAAACAAGAAAACTTCCTATACGATTAATATATTTTTCAACAGAAAAAAAATGAATATTTTTTTTATTAATAATACTAAGTCATCCTGATTTTATATTGCTTATTGAAAAAGCGAGATTGAATTGAAATTCACTGATGGTTCGTATTCCCAATGTCAGTTAGACTCCAACGTATGGAAAGTCTAAATTTGTAAAAGAATTATTATTCAATAATCAGCATCAAAAACATAGTTAAAATTGATAATTATTTCATTTAAAAAACAGCGTGTTTGTGATTGTACATCGATTGAAAAATTGTGTTATTTGAATGTTATGTTTAAAGCAGTGCTTCTCAATCTTTTTCGTTCCACGACCCTCTAAATCTGAAAAAAATAATCCGCGGCCCTCCTCAATTGTCTTTGTAACTCGTTTTTTTAGCAAACCGACGAATTCGAAGTCCTTGATTTCAAAATCGATTATGAAAACAATAATCTACGGACCCCCAAATTTTTTTTCATGCTTTATCACGAAGAAAAATGAAAGAATGAACATTTTCGCGGACCCCCGTGAAAAATCTGTGGACCCCCAGGGGAAGTTGAGAAGCACTGGTTTAAAGGATAAAATAATACCAATAAATCAATTGATCTGATTGGTGTAATTTTTTTATTTGGGCACCTTTTTACATTCTTTATTAGGCCTAAAATGCTTCAAATATGAGTAATTTATTTTTATTTATGCCATGAAAAAAATGTTCTTAGTCCTACGTATTGTGAAGGACAATCTCCACACGTGTACATTTTACTAAAGCTTTTTAGTAGCTAACGTAACGATTTATGTCATGTAGAAATACAATTTTTGTTAATTCACAGTAAGCATTTAATTCATTTAACTATTGTGACGGATTTATTTTATTTTATATTGTATTACCCGAACGTTTTGATCAATATTAGCAAGCGATTAGTTTGCAGGTGTAAGTGATTTCTTGATTTTGCTTTTCCGTGACTAGAACATTTACCATAAAATAACATCACAATAAAGTTTATTGTGTTTATACAGCGGGGTAAAACCGAAGGTCTTTTTATAACCCATGCTAAAAGGCACTACCTTGTGATAATGTCGTTTCAATTATTCACCGTATCGATCATCCAAGTTGTATCGCACCGTATGATTATTTAGAATGAAAAATAAGTGATTTATACCAAATATATATTTATCCTGTAGTACTTATGTTTGATTGAAACGAAACATCGTAGTTACTATTTGTAGTATTTCAAAGCATACAAAACATCTTCTACGGATGCATTGGCGGTCCTGGCTGGTATACTTCCGTTAGATTTGTACATTCATGTTAGAGGTACAACAGTTATGCTGCATAAAGAGTAACAGGTTACAGGAATTCATTTCTTACCTTCTTGACTAGATCATTACATTCCTCATGCCCATAGAATTGTTACGTGTAGTATAACAATAGAAGCATGTAAATTTGGCAGAATCGATTAGTAATTTCTTCCAAAAGCAGGCACAAATATATATTATTTTTGAATGTAAATAAATTAATGTATATGAACAGTGTTTTGACTCTTAATTAGTAGACCAGCCAATTCATAGCCAACCATAGTCACTTTGTTGTCAAACTATTTCAGATTGGGCAGTTATTAGGCAGTTCAAAATATAAATTTGGCAATACGATTCAGGATGCTGATAAAATCTTTAGAAAAGTCCAAACATGAACAAAAAATAAAGAAAAATCGTTTTTGTCAGTGCCGTTGGTCATGCGGACTTAGTTGCATCTAAGGGAAATTATAAGGGATTCAAAGACACCATCGCGTCTTATGGAAAAATAATAGAAAACAATTTATAAAATCATTTTATTCTAACTTTATCAAATGTATCAATCTGCACACTGCACACGCAAACAAATCTTGAGAAATTTCTTATCAGGATTCCCGAAAAAAATTTGAGCATTGATAATATTGTTACGCTACTTAATACACCATGTAGAAAAAATTTGAAGCCGTAGATGGTGGTGGTGAATAACACGTTGAATACCCAAGAGGATCTAAAAAAATGGTTCTAGTATTTCATTTTTCTTTCTTTACAGCAAAATAACTTCTCAATTTAAAGGTTTTGGTCCATCGGAATTAGTTTTCATTTAGTGTCTTAACTTCTTGTAAAAGTAGGATAAAAATAGGGCTACTCAGAACAGAAAAGTTGATAGTTAGTTGAATAAAACTATATGTCACGTTTTCATGATCATGTATGAACGATAATAATTTATGCATTTCTTGATATGAAATTCGTAAATCGATTAATAAATCAAAAGTTCAATTTCTCCATTAAAAAAATCTTATCCTTGACCACACAACCAAGAAGAAAGAGGATTGAAATCGTCAATAACTAGGCATCCGAATTTTACGTTTCTTTTTATCGCCGATCATTACATTACTATGTGGTACTCCATAAAGATATGGAGTACCACATAGTAAAAGTAAAAAAAAAATGCTCACGAAGAAAAATTATTTCAATGTGAACTTTTACGTATTTAGAAATTGTAATACTTAAAAGCATTCCTTCGCGCGATGTTTTTGTTTATTGATCCACTGTCAACTGAATTTTATGTTCTCAAACTATGTACGTATGTCACATTAAAAACATTTCACATTTAATGGAATCAATAGCAACCAAAATAAGTTAAGATAGGATATAATTTTGTAATTTATCAAAAATATACATTTTGTTCGAAGGAAAACGTCAGGCCAAAATTTCAAAGCGTCTTATGTTTTAAGAATTATTTGAATACTTCTACCAGAGAATATAAAGCAGAATCGCATTAACAACTTAAAATTCTTTTGAAAATATATGTAGAATCTACCTACATATTTTAAAAACAATGAAAACATTACAAACATAAAAAACATTTTCTTATTTATCTATGTCCACTCCCAATGTGGAGCATATATTGAAAAAAAATGAAAAACGTTACAAACATAAAAATATTTTTATGTCATTTGGTGGGTAGTTTTTTCATCGTATAGATCCAGAATGTTCGCCAATTTGAAAATTTTGCTAATTGATGTAACCATTAAACCAAAAAATCACTGAACCAAATTTTGTGGCGAAAATAAATATTGAAAAAAAATGATCCACGATTTTAAAAATTAATTTGCCAAGTTTGCAAACGTTGTTCTAGTATAAGTTTATTCATGGTGAAACGGCAAACCAAAGTGAGCAAAAATCAGCTGTTAGGTGTCAAATTGACTGTCGCTAGAAAAAGTGTTTGACAAACAAACTTATAAAAAAACATTATTTAAACATATCTTTGATTATCTATATTTTTCCAGTTGCATTTGTAAATTTATTACGTTGTATACAAATTTATAATTGGTTGTAAACCAGTAAGAGGTTGCATTGATGAGTAAACCATAAGAGTTGCGCGTTTGAGACTATTGACTACCCAAATCGATGCAACGATGTAATAACTCAAAAATGCTTTGCCTCAACTCTCATTGTCTAACTGTGGACCAAAATATTACACAAGCATTGAAATACTGTGATAAGGTGAAAACATAACAAATTACTTTAGTTTATTTTATTCATAGTTAATAGCTGTTTCAGCTTATGCCTTCATCAGAACAATTCTTAAACTTACATTAACTTAAAAAGATACACAATATATCCTGTCACCCAAACTAACATTCTAATTTATATAAAAAACTAGAGCTAATAATAAATGATAATTAGTAAATATGTAAGTACACATACTGATATCGGAATGTTTATCTAGCAACTATGTTTTCGATAATAGTGATTCTAGTGTACTTAATAATTTGTTAAAGCTTCTCCAAATATTACCTCAAAATCTAAAAAAAACTGCTGTCAAAGAATTCTAATAAATCAAGACTATAATAACGTCAACAATCAATGAATTAATTTATCGTAACAAAAAAAGTGGACTAGTCACGGACTCTGTCGAGCTGTCAAATAAGCACCGATAATCAGTTTTTTTTATATTTATATAATTATTCGACAGCTTTGCTTTTTTTCTGTTGGCAGCCCTTGACAAAGTATTTTTTCAATATTTGTTAGATGGCTAAACTGTAAATACTTTCCTTACGGTTTCATAGTAGTGCTAAAAGGAAACCAGAAATAAAAGCTGGCGTAGTATTATTATTTTGTAGCAACTCCCATGCTACGGTAACTGTTTATTTATTGAAGAGAATCGATCGGTGTGTATGTGTGTATATGTATGCACGCTAGGACAGTGTGTAGAAGCGCTACGGCAGTCGTCAGTTGTGCTCTACGCCACGCTGCAGGGACCGTCAAACTGTATTGTGACGTCACATTAATAAAATAAACAAGAATTTTACATACTTAAGAAAAAATTCGGGTCCTATGGCGCAGCGGTTAGCGTTGTGGGCTTCCGTGCCAACATTTTATCGATTTCTATTCGAAAGCATGGGTCTAAAATTTCCCTCTCACCAATTCCGATCCTGGGTCTAGCGAGAGCGATTAGTTAACCACAAATCCTGTCCTAGCCTTATCCTTATCCTTCTATCCCTACTACTATATTTTAATAAGAGAAGATGTGCGACTGAGTAAAAAACATTTCTCGTAGAAAAACTTCTGTTGAGATACCTTCACTAGGAGACCATATGCTCCATATTGAGAGCGGAAATGGATTATAAAAAAAAGGTCCACACTAAAACTGCTCCTGATTATTACATGCTGAATATTTAATTACGTCTTGCTTATAATGCTTTTCCTGTAACTACATAACACTAACTAAATATCACATTAATTGCAACTAATGTTTATATAATTTATTTCTTCTAAGTAAGTGTACGCTAGGTCCATCATGCAGTGATTAATGTTCATTAATAAAAACAATAATCCTTTGTACTTCATTCCACTTTATTTAATATGTCAGGACCGGTTTCGCTCATTGCGAGCATTGTCAACTGACAGTTGTCACCAGTTGCCTTTCCACCAAGTATTGACAGTGAACACCCTAAAAGTGATTAATGTTCATGTTAATGACAGCAAATTAGTTTCTAATAATTGTGTGATCCTAAAATTTGTACCAATGACTTTTAAAACATATTGTTTTATTACTATTTAGTTCAATAAAACGTACATCAATAATTGAGTCACTCATATTATTAAACATATTTTAATGCTGCTTTTGATAATTCTTTTAATAAGCTTATTGTGATTTTTTAGAATTATTAGGTACAGCGGTCGGTAGCCCAAATAAATTTGCCACAAAACAAGTAATGGACACTCACCGTGCCACTGAAATAAAACCAGTAAATCTATTGTACAGTGAGACAATTTTATTTACCATAATAATACACACGCTTCATAAAAATGACCATATTTAAACCAAAGTGCCTCTATTGAGGTTAAACTTTAGAAGCTTACACCTAAATATTTGGTTCAAAATTTAAAGTTTTTATTTTTATGCACATTAACGAATTTTCTTCAATTAAACTACATCGATACGGATTTATACTATATTTTAAAATTTAAAACACCCACATAGTTGAAAAAATGATTGAAATACTAAATAGAATGAAAAATGTTTTTATTAGATTTTTTAAGCGCATCGAAAATTTTTATAAATCTTCATTTTCCAGGTGCTACCAAAAATATTATTAAGGTATAAAACCCATTTTAGAATAGTTGTAACGATGGCGTGATGTTGAAAAAGCTTTTAACAATATTATAATATAAATTATTTTGCTGTTTTTAAAAACTGTTACCATTTTTGTTACATGTATTACAACATATTACAAAAGAATGACAGTTTTGAGTCAGCGTGTACAAAATATGGTCGAATCAAGAATTAATCTGTAAACAATCTCGTGCCATGTTTTAAAGAATGTCGCTACAGCATACAACGCAACGTGCCACAGTGACCTTATTCCAACTGCTTGTGGATACAAAATGTGGGGTAGGCCTACACCCGGAACGTTTCCTTCCTGACCTGTTATGTACTACCCAGCTATTCTACTGCCCTGATACCCTGGTACGGAGATATGATATAAGGGGAGAAATTCACCTGTTGTGGCCGGGATGTACATATTATGACAATCGGTTTTGCTTTTTGTAAAATAAGACAATACACGATTCTTTAGCTGACCCCAATTCGTCGTGTATTGAAGATACTGTTATAAACTTTAGACACGATGGAGAGCATGTTATTGAAACAAACATATCAATCGTATAAAAACCTTTAACCTTTTCTGTGCGGCAGATATTTGACACAAATGTGCACGCCAGTCTCAAAAAAATGCATTTAATAATATATAAAACTGTACATATATTTAATTATCTAAAAATGTAATGATTTTATTTTTAAAAAGAGTTGGCAATTTGCTAAATATTTTAAAAAAAATGAGCTTACCTTTATCGATTCGAAAAGAATCATTTCTCACCACAAAAACATGT
This sequence comes from Himalopsyche tibetana, assembly GCA_030503985.1. Lineage (NCBI taxonomy): Eukaryota > Metazoa > Arthropoda > Insecta > Trichoptera > Rhyacophilidae > Himalopsyche > Himalopsyche tibetana. The sequence continues at coordinate 6,677,191 of JAPJYX010000015.1, forward strand.
CAGATTTTATAATTGAATTGAAAGAAAGTGGTAGTGGAATTTGATAAGTTGGAAATAATTAACCGCAGAGCCATTCGATTACTAATTTTAGCTTGAACCACTAGGCAACAGAAGTACAGTTTTATTACATAGACCTCTAAATAAATCATAATACCGTTTAATAAAAAGTTAAAAACAATGCTTTATTAAATTGTATTTATTTCAAGTGCTTAAGTAATCTTCGATGGTTTTTAAAAAAGAAAGGCTAGACCTATAAATCAATCGGGCCATTACTACACTAGCGTCAGCGCAAATGATCAAAACTCTGTTCTGTTGATATAAAACAGTTTGAATCAAAGCTAAAATACAGTTAAAAGAAGATCAACACATTTATGCGTATGTGCACTTCATGAAAAAATAAAACTAATCAACGCATCTGGGTGAAATATATGATTTTGAAGTCAGTACGGGATATATTGTTTTAGCTCTTAAGCAAGGACTAGCAGTACAAAATATCTACAGTCCGGCACCAAAAAGGTTAATACGTTGATTGAACGATTGTTGTATATTTTAATATATTATTTATTTGTTGTGTTCAACAAGCAAATATGTGAGTTGCGTTTTGCTCGTTGATTTAACTAAAACTCTGGTTAAAAAATGTTAAAACAAGTAATGTTATCTCCTTCCAAAATGAATAAACTTAAACCGTATAAGTTTCAAGGTTATTATGCTTTTGTTGTACAAAATAATATATTTTGGTTAGGAAAGTGAAGAAAAACGGCATTTAGGGCGCTAAAACTGCCATTAAAAGTTTTTCGAATGATGGCGCCCTCTTCGTGAAGTAAAGGCACAAAATATTATTTATGAGTTCATAAAATGGGAGCAGTTGCTTTATTTTTACGACTATTCCCCTGTAAAGTAATATTCTATTATAACGAAGACCTTTATAAATAGATTTCGGGAAGCGACATAATTATTTTTAATCGTATTCATTGTGCTTTCGTTTATGAAGAAACATACGTTTATTTAATAAAAAATTCAAATACCAGTAAATTTCAAACTTATTAATTCTGTTAAATGGATGGCTTTTAGGAGATGAAAACGTTATGCTTTCTCAAGCATGCGAGATTAGAGATTTAACACAAATTTAAGATTTTTTACAAACATTTCTATGACGGCCATTATTTTTTATTCTTAAAATGTTCACAATAGTGAATAACGAATACATGAAATAAATAAATATTTTATTGAATGCTTGTGGTAAATATTTTAGAAGGAACTTTAATTTTCCATGTAGGTCTATTGTTATTCTGAATCACCTAAATAATATTCGCTTTAAAATATTGGATTTTTATTAACTATCTACATAAGTTTGCCGCTCAAAGTGCGATCATGGTGTCCATGACTTCTTAGACACAATACTTTTTCTAATAAATGACTTTCTACGTCGGTAAAACCTAAAAATCACAAAGTATACAAAACAATACGTTGAAAAAATATCAAAGTATTTTGGTTTAACAAATATTATTTTCATGAATTCAAACCTATGAAATCCTTAATGACCAAAAAAAATGTCAATTTATCACAATAATAGGGTAAAAATAGCAACCTATTTAGTTCTACAGTTTTTAGAACTACGATAGTTCTGACGATGGCGAAAGTCGAAATAGCTATCAACTTATAAATATAAAAACTTTAGAACTAAATACGTTGCTATTTTTACCCTATTATAATGGAGTTCTACCAAGTAAATGCCAAGTCAGTTGCTAAGAAAGTTAAAAGATGTTAATGTAATTAATTTTAAATAATCACTTAAGTTTAAACTAATTTGCTTTGAATAAAACCATATTTGTTATCTTTTCGGGAAACACAAGTCAATTAAATAAATATAATACTACATTTTTCAATATAAATTAAGATATTATAATGGATGAGAGGTTCTATTGTACATATCTTTTAAACCAGTATATATGATTTATTAATAATCTCATTCTTATTATCGAATATTTATGATTTCATTTACCAACGCCAGGAAAAAAACCTTTCAGTCAAGTATTTGAATATATGACCAGCGTTCACTTAGTGTATTGTTTGAGTATATCGTATTTTATTTCAATCATTTATGTAGGATGAATGCTACTCTGTGACTGATTTGAGACTAAATTGTTCACCGACAAACACAATCCGGTGGTTTCCCATTATATGAATATAATTTTCATACAGGGTTAAACAAAGTCAACACAAACTCAATAATGAGAATAGATGTCACTATTATTGAATAAAAATGTTTCGACATTTAACTCTGTACTAATACACGAATGATAAAATATTCCACAGTAATAAAAAACTGATACTGATACAAGCGTACCAATTTATTTCTTAATAACTGACGCAAAGTAAAAATGTAATATTTTCCACATAGCATTACCACAAAGTGGAAAAACTGTTGCTAAAATTCCACAAAATATCGTGACCATTTCTGAATATCACGTCTGGCATGCAATCAACTTAAACGAGAGCCTTTTTTTTGGTTTTCTCCGCAAATTGAACGTTCAATACAAGACTCGTTGAGGCGGAAATGATCCCAGCTTTTAAAATGATGGATAAAGGATACGTTTAGTGGTTAGGCACAACGTAAGGCCTACACGTGGTCATTAGTAACATGTTAGAGATAACTTTAAGGGCTTTTTAAGGGTGCGGTAATATCGACTGAAAAAAAGAGGAAGAATTTCAGCCCCTCCACATGCTATTATTTCTTCAGGCGAGCATATAAAATAGCAGTAGAGGTAAAAATGTTTTATTTTCAAAATATAATGATGAACAATTTCAAAGAGTTTTAAATGATAATAGAAAGCAAAAGATACATTCAAATAAACGTATATTTTTAATGTAAATCTAGTGATAAAAATAATTGGTAATTAGATTTTCGTAAATAATTATAATATATAAGCCTTATTTGCAAAACATAGATATATGGTTGAATATTTTACTGTGGTTCTCTCTAGTAGCGTTATATGACAGTATTATTTTCTTTTCCAACAGATTGTTTTAGTTTGACAAAGTTTCGATATCTATGAAATTTGGAGAAATATATCAGAATAGTTTGTTAATTTACTACGGTACACACAGTTCTATTTTTTTTTACCTGTTTTAATCTTTTTTAGCTGAAATTTTGAGTAGATACTTCTGGCGTTGTGTATTTATACTAGTTTCCTTTTTACATATGGTTTGAAAATGGGTTGAAAATATTGTTGTGAAATGGTTCCATTAACTTTCGCATTCAAAAATATTTATATAATTTAAAATTTCGACAGAAAGTGCTAGTTGGACTTTCAATATTAAATTTAATTCGTTCAAAGTATGTTGATACATTCATACAAATTTTGTGACTAACGGCCCGGGATTCACTGTTTAACATATTAAGGCGTTCAAGTGCATGGATGGACTTGAACTAACGTTTAAAAAATACACAGAAGTACATATTGTGTTTATATAAGAAATATATATTTCATGTACTATTTGCTAAGTAAATATTTCCACAGTTAATAAAACGCCATTAAAATCAAAACATTAGTTAAAAGTTAATCCATGTCGCCATCAATAGCTTTTATCATAGAGATAAATTTATTTATTAAATAAACACGTAGATTTATTTTCTAAACGTCAGTTTAGGTTCACCCGTGCACTTGAAGTCTGAAGATGCCAAAAGGTGAAAGCCAGGTCGTTAGTAACAAAGCTTGTGTAAATGTAAATACTTTGAACGATACAAATTAAAAAATACTTAAGAGAAATATGATAAGAGAAATAATGAAAAATCCCTGGCGCGATATGATTTGTCTCGATTGAAAAGATTAGATATTTAAAAACTACGTGATTCATAAATATAACATAAATTGAGATTTTTTTTTTGTGTGTTATTCGGAAAGCAGAAGGGCAATGAAAAATAAGTAAACCGAATACTATCGATCTACAAATAACAATGCTATATGAGATTGTTTAACATTTGGTATTATTTATTTTGTCAAAAACCACTATAAAAAGTGCCATGGCAATAGAACGCTATAATGAGTTAATCAAAACCATTTCAGCTCAGCGGCAAGAAATTTATGATTTAAAAAAAAGACCTGCGACGCAGTGGTCGTCGTAGTTGGCTTCCGTAACGGACCTCATGGGTTCAAGTCGCAGAACAAACAGTATTTTTGTTCCATCATTTTATCGGTTTTTTTTGGACATGGATGTTTGAAAATACCCTCCCACCATTCCAATCATAGAAGCGACTAATTAACCACTAGTCCTGTCTTAGTCTTTATGCTTCTATACAAACTATCTTTGCAAAATAAAAGTTAAGCAACTGAGAAACGAACAGTTCTTGTAAAAAAACTCTGTCGACATAACTCCATAAGAAAGTCAATTGTTCCATATTGAGATCGGATATAGAAAAAATATCTTACCTCTCATTTTATTTATATTAAACATGTACAACAAGCGAATTAAGAAATATCATTAAAATTAGTAATTTAATCAGCAGAAATGTTTTATAACATTCTAGCAGTTTAAATTTATCAATAATGTAAGTTTTACTAACTAATACTTTTCGATAACAGATGTCACTGTCGCAAAACTTTACCACTAAAATTATAAGTTTTCTCTCTCGCGCCATCCGTGTTTAATTTAATTCAATGTATAATTTGTAATGTATTGAATTTCATCTTCAAATTTCAAGCACACAATGTGTGTATATTTGTCAAATCATTCCTGAAACATCTCTCTAAAAATAATGAAAGTTGAGTAGATTATGTAGGCACAGCTCTTTTCTTGGTATAAAACAAATGAAACTCGTTTTGAGAAAACGTACATCTGTAATGGCGGACTGCGAAATGTATTCATAACATCCTTTTATGATTTTTTTCTGAAAACCGTAAAACGAACCTTTCCCACGAAGATAAATGCTACTGTATTACATTTACTTTGATACCTCTGTCTGTCCCAGGAGCCACAACTCGAGTATTTTTTTTTTACCGGAGTGAGACAGTTTGTCACCAATTTCATGAATAATTCTCAAATAAAAACTTATCTTGTCCAATCTTCGTTTTCAGTTAGGATATTAGTTTGGATTAATTTTGCTATTGAGTTGATATATTTAACGTTTTATTTGAATTAGGAAAGTAATCTTATAAGCAATTAAAATCTATATAAAAAATACATGAGACCTCGAGAGGTGAAGTGACCCAACTCGTAAAAAAAATCTTTGACTCTTAAGTACAATCACGTCTTTATTTGGTGTTTCGGTAGACTGCAAATTTTTATTTTACGGAGATAACACTATTGAAATTTTTATTAACTGAGGTTACTCCACGTTTACGATACTTTAAGACGCTTAGAATATTACAACGCATTTAACACTTTTTTCTAAAATATCACTTGGCTCACTTTTCTTCTAATGTGCCCAATTATGTCATGTTATCATTAAGTTTGGACATCATTAAAAAGCATTTTGAAAGTTCATAGTGAAGAAATGCCTGCTGATTTTAAAAAGGTGAATATAATCAGAGTATTTTAAGAATTGGATTATTTGGAAAATTTATTATTATTTCCTGTATTTAGTAAGTGATATTCAGTTTTCTTTCTCAAACAAAATTGAACGTCATAAATTGTATCGAAAAGATGTAAGCTCCAAATGCCGAATGAGTATCACCTAAATTTAGCTTTTTACTGAATAGAGTTTCGACCAGGAAAGAGTACTAACCCAAAGGTTTTTATTTCAGAAATATATTAACTTACGTAAATAAAACTCTAGTTTATAAGGCTTTGTGCACTTCAAGGTTGTGTGTATTAAATATTTTGACTTTGGCTCAAAAAATGTTTGTTCTTTATGGGTAACATTCTTTTGCTTTTCTGCAGAAATTCTGAAGAAAAATAAATAATATTTATTGTATTGGAATTATTATTGATGAACAGTATTTACATAGCGTCATTTCAAGTTTATCTATAAACTTGAATACTTGAAGATACCAATAGGAAAAACCCAGGTCGTTAGTGAAAATCGTATGTAATGTAAATGTATTAAAAATATCTAAATTTGCGGAGTTGAATTGTTAAGGACACCAAAAAAACCTTAAGCTTAAGCATCATTCCCTTACCCGTGTTTTTCATAAACTTTATCGCGAAGGTTCCGCATTTTAAAATGTGACTTGTACACCCTAATAATATTATTGGGTTTCGTAAAATAGCAGCCAGATGGGAAAACACCAATGCGAATTTGTATTTTTCGACACTACGACAAATGAATATGGCCTTCTCTCGCTGCTTTCTATCTTCGATTGATTCACTAACTAAATTTTCGAGCAGGAAATAAATTTCAATCTTATAATGCATAGTTACATGAATTGGCACCAATTAAAATTTCTAACTTATGTTAGGAGTGGCCCTATTTTAAGTGAACATTAAGGAAAGCATTTTTGATTTCTACGAATAATTGTATCCTATTAAAATTGTGTAATATTGTAAGAATCATATGGTTGGATTTGTGGCGCAGTGGTCAATGTAGATGGTGATCGTGATGGTGGTAAATTCTAGTAAAAACAGCAAAAACATGCTCAAAGGCATGGATCCTTGTGATGTTAAAAACTTTAAAAATCAGTTTTGACACTGCTGTTTTTTTGAAAATTTGGTACCTTACACAGTATATTTTTTTGTTAGATTTACTATGCGTCTTAAATATTTATCTTGAAGAAGAAAAATTGTAAAATAATCGTAAAATGAGTGTTTGATTTAATATTTTTCAACCGACGGGTAATAACAGCTACTCAAATGATCGATAGATTTTTTAATTGAATAACAATAAAAGTACCCACTATCAAATTGAATAACAATATTAATTCAAAATTTACCGTAAATGTAACTAAGACTATCTATCGATGAAATCCTTAATAACTTACACGGTTCCCAACCTAATATATATCAACTTAACCCAAAGATCGGTGACTTTCAAACCATAATTTATAATCTTACTTTGAGGAAGCAATACGTCAGTTTAAATATGACGGCGTGTAATTACTTGGAACACTATTTTATACATAAATCAAACCCTGAAGAAACAATATATCCAATCGCTTATGACTATCACGGCAAAGTTTGTGTGTTTAAGTATTAATGACTTTCCCGATGGGATCACACTCGGGCTGGAGATTGGGCGCAAGACCCGCTTCGGGTAACTTCGGAAAACTTCGCACCGTGAAAATTTTCGACCGAGGGTTTCCCCGGGAGAGTCCTACTAGCGCCCACTTCTGACATTCAATATTCATATTTTTATTATTAAGAATATAGAGTTCTCGCCGCAGGTGAAAATACAAGCTCTTTTCTGCCAGAGACGGATCTTAAGGGCATATCGATGCTATTTACTCCGATCGATCACCATCACATTCAATGAATTTATTTGAAATATGCTCTTCTGTTTTTATTTTTATAAATATACATATATAAAACAACGTAGTATTCCAAAAGACTTAATTTATCTTATGACAAATTTTTGAATTGTATTTTTTTTTTAAAATAAGCTCTTTTTTTTACAATTTCTACATTTTACTCAAGTGGTTTTTCTCATCGTGAGCATTATCAACTGATGAAAGTATATTTCGATACGAGATGTGGAACATACGCCTCCTAATAGAGGTATCTAAACGGAAGTTTTTCTAAGAGGGCTGTTTTTTACTCGCTCATCCTCTCCTTTTAAAAGAGAGAAGTAGAGATAGAAAGATAATGCTAGGACAGGACTAAGAGTTAACTAATCGCTCTTGCTACGTTAAGTTATTGAAGGATCGAAAGAGTGAGAGAGAATTTTAAACGTCACAAACACCCACGTCTTCGAATAGAAATCGATAAATCGATCGAAAAATAATGTTCTTACTGGGATTCAATAAGTGTAACAAACAATTCTTAAAAGAAATATGAAAGGAATTCACATACAAATTATAAAAAAAATTTACTTAACTGTATACAATCAAAACATTTTGGAACGTTCAAAAAACAAATACTACAATTTTCTATCATTAATAAAACCAAATTAAAAATCAATTAAGTAAGAAAGATAACCTTAAAAGTAATTCTTAAAAAATCGTAATGAAAAATACTAAATAGGAATTATTAATAATATACCTATTTAGTATGTAGTTTGAAATGTCAGTCATAATAAAATTAGTTTAATATCAAAATAAATGATTCAAAACATTTCTTATATATATCTGAAATCGTTTAACGAAATTTCCATCAAACATAAATTTATGAAAAATTTTCGTCAGTTTTTTGTGGATTAGTCTCTATATTAAACTTTTAATAAAAATAGATAATTTGTGTATAATTTCACAGTCACTCACTACGAATATTTTCAACTTAAGCACAGCTTTATATTTTGTCATCGTATTGACAGATTGTTGGTAGGTAACAAATTGACAGTACTGAGTAAACAGCAAATGAAAAGTTTGAGTTTTTAATATAAAGCTTTTAATAATTATGTTATATGTTACATAGATAAATACAATATCAAAAAATAGATGGATTTATGTCGATCTAATACAAATAAAGTTTTACATTATTAGGAAGGAACAATTATTTGCCTGAAATCGACATTAATAATATATATTTATATATTAATCAATGTCTGCTCGTAATATGGAGCGTGTGGTCTAATAATGGAAATATCTCATCAGAACTTTTTCTACGAAAAATATTTGTTACTCAATCGCTCGACCTCTCTTTTCTGAAGAGATTAGTAGTGATAGAAAGATTAGGATGACATGATTATTGGTTAGCTAATCGCGCTCACTACGCCTGTTTATAGAAGGATCGGAAAGGTAAGAAGGAACTTAGATATCAAAAACACTCATGTCTTCGAAAAGGAATCGAAAAAATTCTGTTCGTACTCCTTTAAACTCGAGCCCGTAAGATCCGGCACGTAAGCCATCAACAATAACCGCTGCGCCATAGTACCCGACTATTACATATAATAATAATTATATATATGTTTTAAAAAATGCTGTTTTTTGCAAACTGGTAAAATAAATTCATTAACTGCTATCAAACTTTATGGTAACGATTTGTTAAATTAAGTCTTGATTGTCGCATAAGTCGCATAAGAGATATATAAGAGTATGTTTGTGGTACTACCATAAACTATACAGCGAGAATATTACATCCTAACGTCCCGATTTTTTTCGTAATAACGCCATTGTCTGCATGTCTCCATAAAATTTATAGTCTATGGCAGGGATGGGGAACCTTTTCTTATCTAAAGGCCGCATTCATTTCTCTGATTCGACACAAGGCCGCAGTAAACATTGACTAGGGAATCTTTGACCGGAAACAGAATATGTCAGGAATTTACGAATTTACATACATTTACAGAATTACATAATTAGTCAGAACGCCACACGAGAGTAGCCAAGAGGCCACAGGTTCCCCACGTCTGGTCTATGGTATTTTTTTTATCCGTATTAAGTAAATAGTTCCCTTTACTTTAAGGTTTAAATCTTTACAAACGATTATTTGAACGTTCAAAAATTATGATATATTGTATAAATGAATATTGAAAGTAAGCCCGACATTTTATATACTGAGAGGTTATTAACATTATACCGTACATAGATTATTGATCTTGTAAAAAAAATGTATTTTTATAAATGTTAAGTGGAGAAATTCAAAAACATCAATGTAAGAAAAACGAGTTTTAGTGAATATTTTGTTTTTTATCATGGTTGACTTTTCTTAAATAAATTTGACATATTGCTGAAAACAACGTATTTTTTAATATGAAGGTTTTTTCCCCCTCTGTTTATAACTTACTTTATAATTTATTAAATGCATATTTTCATCATTGAAAAAAATTAACGCATTTATATTTATATCTTATTTTCGATATTTCTTTCATTATCGCCTTTTAACTGAAACTATCTTCCGATTATGTTTAAGAGACTTTGCGTTTATATATTTATTACATCTACCACGCTCTTTTTGCGAAAACACAAAAACACGACGGCCCTTTTATCACCTCAATTCGACCCTCGTCTTGCCAATTGTCGCAGTGTAGTAAAAAAAAATGAGTATCCCGGATAGTATCATCTCTTGGCGTTAATAAATACTCTTTGCTAATAAAAGCGCCCGGTAATAACATATAAACTCTTCTTTTATGTTTTATTATAAAAGTAAACATGTGTTTTTTAATAAACAGTGAAAAACTCTTATTTACCTTTGTGATGTGCTCTATAAAAAAAAATCAAATAACTAAGCTTGGATATTCGAGAACAATATGAAAATTATTATATTACATAAAATTAAAATTAAACCTCAATTTTGTAGTGTTCTAAATGCCCTTTTTGGTATTTAACTACAAGGATGAATTTAAATTGTCGGTTTGTAAGCCATATGCTTAGTTTATAATTACAAAATAAAAGATAGAGAAAACTAAATTAGATTATGACAACCACAAAGCATTCGTAGTAAAAATATATAAAAAATATATTTAATCAATATTGACTTAATAATATAATCACACAAATAACTATGAAATTTGTGTGTTTATATTATATAACGAAGGCAACACTCGCCCAGGGCAATAGTGACAAAACACGAAACATTTAAGCAATATAAAAGAGTTTTGAAATTTACCATTCTCTTAATATTTTAAATAAAATAAAAATATTCATCTTTGACCGTATTCGTTCCCTATGAAGATCATACAGCATCTTCATGAGCACTTGTCTCCCACCAATCGATTTGATTTCACCCACGACATTCCATCATCCCTCAGTTCCGTCGAGTACGTCCTATGGATAGTATCTGACGATCGTTTTTGTTAGATGCCACGATTTGCTGTCGTAAAGCGCCACTGTTAGAATTCAAGCGTTGAACAAATAGATTTTTATTTTGATCGTGTAAAGTTGTGTGTCCTAGACAGTCCGAATTTAGTTGAATGTGGCTACTGCTATTCTTAAGCGAATAGCGAGCTCTTTTTCTTAAATAGAGATTATACGCCTGAAGCGACTTTACCGAAGATCTGCCAGGGTCCTAGTAATAAAGTAAAACAGAAAACGCATTGTATTTAATTCCACAAGGATTCTTTTTCAATATTTAATTGTAATAAATTACAACATACTATGTAAAAGTATCGGAGGGATAATTTTTTCAAACAATGATTAATTATTGTTCGATAGATTCACTGAAACAGCTAAAAATTACTAATGCGGCAAATATTTAAAAACGGTTTTAATCACACAAACACTCACACACTCAAAAAAGTCGATATTGTCCTTGCCAGGAATTAAACTCAGACTAATCTAATAGAAAGGGTAAATTTTTTGACAGTTAACCACAGAAGTTGAGTATTTTTTGGTTCTTACTTCGAATTTCATATTCGATTTGATGACGTGTTGCTTTTTGTTTATAGACACTTTAACATCATAAAATACATATTATATATGCTGTTGTTTATGCTCTGCATAGCCCGTTTGGATGTGGCAAAAAGGCCTCGAGGGCCTCATATTTAAGATGGCTGGCAAAGAGCAAAGGGTCAGGAGTCAGCTGCTCTTAACGGAAGAGCTGAGATAGCATCAGCTGGCGGCGTGCGCCTAGTGACGTCACGTCCATTTTGACGCCTTTTCTAATTACGACGGAATCACCATTAAGATTTTCCCGCCGAATTTACGACAGTTGTGGTTTGTTTCGCCTACACGAGAACGTTAATTTATTTAAAAAAATATATTTATAGTGCAAAGCTTATATTTCCATAAACTACAAATTTTCCTAAATTTAAACGACGCTTGATGAAAAACGTTTGATTACTTTCGTCTAGGCTTACAAAGTAACACATTATATTTTTATATATAATATTAACACCGTACTTCTTAATTATAAACAAGGAATACAAACACGCAAAAACGTACGACACATATATTTTTATATAGCGACACCCAGTGGAAACACGTCATAAGTGCAAATTCTCTTTTTTCGAGAGAATCATTTAAAGATTTTGAAATTGATAGAGCTGTATGGATTCATGATTTAAAATTTTTTATTTTAAGAATTACACTCGTGAAAATGACTTACTAGGCGGCCGAGACATATTAGGCATGTTTTGAGAATCTAATCTAATGACATTGTTGCACCGAGTGAGCGGTATGCTTTTATCATAATTTATGTGATAATCTGTGTTTATCCTACATAATAAATAAAATTGCATGATTTAGAATCAATTTTTTTTATAAAAATCAGTCGTAGATAAACTATGTATGTACTTGGTGGTTATGAGGAACCAATTACCATCTTAGCTTGACGAATGGCGCCAACTGTCAATCCTAGTGGTAAGCTAAGCTTACCATTATTTATTATCCGCGCATTAGTTCCATAAATAAGCCGCTGCTGAACGTTTAAATAATACGGAATTCAAGATAAGTTATTGAAAGAATGTCTGTTGATCAGGTGCTAAATTTTGACATTAACAACAAATTAATTGTATTGAAATTTAATATTTAAAATAGTATCAAACATAAAAAAAATATTTTTTTATTTTTATTTGACATTTATTTTAAAGGTTGTTTTTTAGGTTTAGTTATTAAATAAGAAACACTTTTTTTCAGCGACAGTAAATTTTGACAGGTCACAGCTGATTTTTTGCTCAGTTTGGTTTGCCATTTCACGATAAATAGACTTTTACTAGAACAACGCTTAAAAATTGTGCAAATTTATTTGTTCAAACGTGATGCCAGTACTGCCAATAAAGAGCGCTATAGATTTATGATTGCTTACATTTTCGCTTCCCAATTGAATGGCATTAATGTGACTGTGGTTTCAAAAAAACAGCGCAATATGCATTACCAATGCTGTCGCTAGAAAAAGTATTGATAATTCTAATAACAGACCTCTAAAAAACAACCTATATTAAATCTAATTTAAGATTTCAACTGAAGGTGCTTGGTGGAATTTCAATATTAAATTTGAATCGTTCAAACTATATACATTCTCACAGATTTTGTCACTAACAACCCGGGTTTCGCCTTTCGGCATCTTCAGGCGTTCAAGTACACGGATGAACTTGAACTGACGCTTAGTAAATGAATGTTTCGTGTTTATATAAGAAATAAATGTATCATTGAGCTTAAAGCCATTGCTGGCGAAAAGGATAAGCTAATGGGAATGCCCACAGATTTAAGTAGTGAGTAGTTTCAAGAATTATATTTATTTGTTTGTCGGCAAAGGTTTTATGATTATATTTATATAGGGTATAGAAGTGGAGATCCCGGTAGGTTTAATATTTCATTTAAAATCGGAAGAATACGCAATGGTCCTTTATTTATTTCCAAAGTTTCCTGGAAAAAGAGCTCATGACTGTCCGTATTTGGATGTAACAGTTCAGGTTCGTCCGTGCACTTGAACGCCTGAAGATGCCGAAAGACGAAACCCGGGTCGTTAGTGACAAAATCTGTGAGAATGTTCATAGTTTGAACGATTCAAATATATATTAAATCTATTATTTGAATGAAACCATCGTCAGTGTAGAATAAAAGTATAAGAAACTGGCTAAAAACTATTACTGAACTATCTTTAAAGATAGAATAAGAAAGAGTATTAACCATGACAGATATGGGCGCAGATACTACTTGAAAAGAGTAAACTATATATTCCAGTTATATGACATTCTCGTATAAATCATCTTGGGCCCAATAAAAAAGGTTTCATACTAATGTTTTTATGAGTGTATAAAAAAAGGTTTTAGCGTAACATATTTTTTGCCGCCTTAAAAAGTCTAAACTTTCGCCAAAGTAAGTAAAAGTTAGGGGAAATTTGTAACCTTAAATATAACCATAAGTAGCCATATAAGGTTTTCATCGTAATATATTGCAAGATCCAATATTCGATAAAGATAAGAAAAATTAGAAACCTCGCAGTCTCTTACTCTACGATGGATTTTTTTAAATGAATATACATTAAAAAGTAAAAAAAAACCCAATCCATCAATATGTATACATGATACAAATCGCTGCGAAAAGTTAACGAACTTTTCTCATTTACAGAAAACAGTATCGATTTCCGTAGACATACGCAATGTCAAAAATCAGTATTTACGTAATTAATAAATAGCCTTACTCATCTGAAGATATTTATCAAATATGTAAAACACATGTCACTATTAGTTGCACACTCTATAAAATAACAAACGTGTCAAATTTAATTTTATATACATAATAGAAGAAATAATCATGTCACAGTACTTTAAATCACGATTCTTCAACCATAGGCCAGGTGCCCCTCTTGGAAGCCTCAGCATGTTCCAAAAAAAGACGGACGAAAAACATTTTTAGGGGAGCCACAGAGCTCAGTTTGGGGGGCAATGGGAGAATCCATAAACTCCCAGGTTTTTATTGGGCAGCGACAAAATATGTTAATTATTTGAACTCCGCGAGACAGGTTTAAAAATGGTCCCGCATTTTTGGCAATTCCAGGTTTTTTTTAATGGAATTCCTGCAAGAGCAAAAAAATAATTTTTGGAATTGGCCAATATTTTGGATTTCCGAGTAGAGCTACAAAAATAAGGTCTCGCATATTCAATCCCGAAATAATTGTGTCTTTGAGTCTCGAAAAATGAGTATGCTTATAAAAATAAAAGGTATGGAGGCCGAGGAAAAATGTGAGACTCAAAAAAGACCACAGGCTCAAAAAAGGTTGTGAAACTTTAAATATTTATTTACTGGCAAAAAAGAATTATAGTAAATATACAAATTATTGAAGTTTTTTTGGTTTTCAATTAAAATATTCACGATATTATATCGATATATGTATTGGTTATCTTATTTTATTCTTTAAAAAAGTATAAGTTTTTGTAATGTTTATTTCTGAATGCTTCTCACGCCCAGTCAAAACTGTGTAATGAAGATGTATATGCCCATGCGGTGTGAAAATCGCTCGCCTGCCTAAATTGAGACGAAACGCAAAATGTGCGGGGGGAAAATCAATTTTGATGCATTGGTAGAGTACAGACTAATTCGATATAAATGTTATCCAATGAGTGAACGTAGCCGGTATACAGCGAGACATATAATTGAGATGAATTAATAAATGACCTTTATACAAACATTCTTGTAATTGACAAAATCTAGCGTTAAAAAAGTTTAAAACGTTCCACACGAGTTAACTCGATGGCTGACACAGACGAGATATCTCGTAAAAGTTTTCGTGCTCAACATGCCAGAGACGAGTTATCTCGTCAATAACTAATTTAATTAATAATTGCAAATTATAGCTGGCGTGCTAGGTAATTACTATTAATTATCTACGGGAGCTAAAAGGTTAAGCATTCTTTATATTATATTTCAATACAATTTATCTGTAAAAAGCTAGTGGCGTGGTTAAACAGTGGTTCCTATTTTTTTAAAAATGATTTAATGTTAAAAAAATCAATACTAACGTTAATTTTTTATTACAGACGTCGCTGTATACGGTTACACTTACCCTTAAGGTGAAAATAAATAAATTTTATTGGAATAAAAGAATTTGTATCATCAATGCAACGTGCTTTTTTTATGAGATGAGATTCTAACGTCCAATATGTCGATTATTATCCATAAGGTGGTCAGAATTGGATGATGTTGATATGTCATTGGAGAAAGGGTATCGCGTGGTGGCCACAGTGAAGATATGGTCCGAGAAAAAAAAGAATTTATTATCTACTATATGAGATAGGCTTTGAAATTATACGAGAAATAACACTTATTAAATTGTAAAAAGCTTTGCAAAAAAACAATATTTTTTTTTTAAATAAATTCATTCATAAATTGTTTTTTTTGATGAATTCATTTCATAAAGTTGTAGTTTTTCTCGATTATATATTGTATTAATACAATTTGCTGTTTGATAAAATAATTGAGCAAATTATTTAAGCCAACTATAATACATTTAAAATTGGGTTTTTATTTGAATAAAATTTTTAAGGATATACTGAATAATTTTAATACAAACATGATTAATATATACACTGCTTTATTTTTAATGATTTTTTTTTATTAAAATTGCGGATATTGGTAATGTTTATATTTCTGTGTTGTTCATATAAAGATTTAATAAATCTGTACGTGAAGGTTTAGTTGTGGAAATAGTAAAATAGCCAATCGAGGAACGAAGTAAATGCGGGTGTTAAATGTATATAAATGAAATGGCATTGTAGAATCATTAAAAAAAATAGTATTTTTATATGTATGTATGTACAACGTGTCTCTTTAGTATTGATATGTATACTATATAATATTGTAATGTATACTATATAATTTTATAAAGCTCAGTTTTATTTAACGGAAAAGTGTAATAGTGCACGATAAATAGAAATGGTGGTAGCTTTCGGCAACCAAAGTGGTTTTGGCTGTTTTTATTTGCGTCTTGTTGCCTATTTCGCGGATTGAAAATAACGTTGAGCACAAAGGTACCGATGAATCAAAACAAAATTGTTTGGAATTGAATCGGCGGAGGAAGTCCATATTTTAGATCACGATATGTCAAAAAACTATATGGCAATAAAGTATTAAGATATATTCGGTGAGTAATCATTTTAAGAACTTTATTTGGGATGGGTGGTCGAAAAGTAAACGTCGTTGGCTTCAGTCGAATGCTAGAAGGAATAGTTTCATCAATTGATTTCGGTTCGATGGTATGGGTGTCTGCGATGTTAAAATCAATCATCCTTTATGTAAAACGAAACGTATAAAAAGTGGTTAGGTTACTATTAGTACTGTCCTTCCTAGTTGTGTCTTAATATCTTTTCTTCTTTATAATCTATTCGTAAAAAAAGGTTGAGCTACATGTGTTTTTGTAGAAATATGTACACTAAATTAAAGGCTTGATTTTGGTAGTAGAAATTGTCAAAGAACATAAATAATATCACTTTTAAGGTGTTCACTGTCAATACTTGGTGGAATAGCATTATAATAAAAATAATAAAACATTTTTAGTACTTTTTCCGCATAAAATTTATTAGATCAGGACCGGTTTCGCTCATGATGAGCATTGTCAACTGATCAGTTGACAATGCTCATCATGAGCGAAACCGGTCCTGATCTAATAAATTTTATGTGGAAAAAGTACTAAATTTTTTTTATTATTTTTATTTTTTAACATAAATAATAGTTATAATAAAACTGAACTGGTTAAAAGTTGAAAATGTTCGCAACGAAAAAAACTACAATCAATCGTTGCATACAATAAACTGAGGAATCACTCTAAAAAATATATTTTTTATAAATTTTGTTCTTGTATAATACACTTTTTCATCGATTAACATGACACATGAAAAAAGAAAGGGTTAAAAAATATTTACGATTTAATTGATTAAGAATAGATTTCTTCTTAAGCCCCTGATTCATTTTTCAAATAAATAAAATGAAGCACATAAATTGTTTGAATACGATGATTAAAAAACAAATAATTTCTCAAGACGAACATTGACTATTTTGTAGACGCTTGAAGGTACATACAATTTTCAGTTACCCATTATCTTTGGCTTAATACAATTGATGCGCAGACTGAGAGAGAATGTTGGCGTGTGAGTGTGCTAAGCTACAGCTAATATTTAAATCTACGTTTTGACTGATAATACACGAAGCATGACCTATTTACAGCTGTAATAAATTTGATTTAAAATATTTAATGCATAAATGTATTATTTGTAAAACTTTATTGTGGTAGCTAAAGTGTTACATAATAATACAAAGCATTGCCATGTTCTCACACACAAAACAGCCTCGCCTTTGTGAATAGCGTAGCAGTGAAATTCACTAGGCCATTCTGCATATGGTTTTCCCTGAACAATCCGAAACAAACGCAAAAGAACAATGCCTGTGTAGAATATGCGGCGTAGGAGGAGAAGCACATGGCAGGCATGGGAATCTTCCCCATCGTCCCCCAAACGAGCTTTACTTTAACCATCGCTCAAGGATGGGGATGTGGCACTTGTGGAATGACGCTGGAAACGTTGATAGTATAAATCAGGGCTGCCACCGATACCGGATTTCCAAAATCACCCATCGGAAGTATTTGGAAAAAAAAATGACAAATGTAAATAACTACTGGCATCAATCTGTTTTTCACGAAACTGGTGTAAGCGCCTTGAAACACCTTAATTGATAAATAACGAGTTGGAAAAGTAAAGCAGATTCTAAAAAATAGTGTTAACATTCTTCCTCTGTTTGCGTAGCTTAACTTTTTGTAAATATAAAGTGTATTATTTTATAAACTTATTTTAAGCAAATTGACAATCTAATAAAAGTACATTGTTAAGCATTGAGTATTTATTTTGACCAATCTTAATTGATTGTATTTTTTATTTACCTTCTCTCATTCTTAAACACATAAAAATATCTAAACTAGTCAAAGACCATATATTTTTTTAAAATTCAGATATAAGTTGGCAATCGTTCATATCTATTAATTTCTGCCGGTTATATTGCTATGTTGTCAACTTAATTTAAAAAATATTATGAAACATACAATTGCGGGAATAATAACTCAACTATTTATATAGTGTTTATTCAAATCTATATACTTTTAACAACATATAACTGCTCAAATTGTAAAGAGTTTAGAACATAACTTGTTTTCACAATTTAGACGACGTTGAAAATCATAGTTTAAATCATACAGAATTATTTTCAGGATGTCTATACTCTATATGTACACATTTTTTTCTTTAATGTGAAGAACTCGAGGTTTGTCTATTAAACTCAAAGAGTCTTTCTGAAACCGGGACGAATGGCAACCATACTTTGGATACATCAGTAAGAGTGCCTTAGAGATACGGTGTATATTATTTAAATTCACAAAATAAACTTTTTTCTTAAAGAAGCGTACTGAATTACGTGTGCACGTCAGACGACTATTTTTGTATATGTGTATATCTTATTTAAGCTATACCCATCTATCTTAACTGCCTGGTCTTTATCCAAGTAGTCATCTTTGTTGGCTTAGGTTGCACGGCAGGGCTCAAACACCAGTACGGACAATTTAAATCAATTTATGAATTTAGTGTTCCAAGATATATACAAAATATGCCTGTGATGCTTAAAAATCATTCCTATCCATCCAATCCTAAAAAAAGGAGTAGTGAAGGCAGCAGTGAGCTACCAATATATTAACAATCTGGCTGCTTTAATCTCTTATAGAATCAGTTGTAATAGAACAATTCGCAATACTGCGTTAAATAATTACTAATATACCTAGCTGAAAAATGTACTCATTTACGTTAGATTGAAAAGTTCCAAAATTGTTGTAAAAATAAAAACTACGTTTAAAAAGGTATACTCAAACCATCGTAGATAAAATATGTGTCAGGAATTGAGTATCGATACAGATTAAAATGTGAGAATATTGTTTTTCTCTGATTTAAAAAGAGGTCCTCGCCGTCCTTCGTCAAATTTAACCAGTGGTTCGTGCGCCCCACCATGAATGAGAACGATTAGTTTATCAGTAACTAAAATCTGCTTCAGATCGTTTATATCAGGGGGGGGGGCTAAGTTTTCGGATGGAGGGCAAAATTCAGGAATTCAAAATGAGCGGCGGGCCGCAAGTAAAATACCATTTTTATATGTATACTATTTGTTATCATGAAAATAAAACAATCTAATGAGAGGAATGGAACTGTTTTACGTCTTTTAACATTTTTTTCAGGTGCTAATTTTGTAGTTAAGATTCTTAAAACTGCTTGTAAATGTTCATCGGTGATGTTTGGTCGTAAAGAGTTTTTATTGAAGTTCATGATTGAAAATGCTTGTTCATATATATATATATATATTGATCCAAAACGATTATTATATTTATTTTCAATTTTTTTTTAAAAATGAGTTAATGGCTAAAAACGTGAATCTTTTCCAAAAATATAATATTGCTCGCAGGCCGTGGTTTGCCCGTGCTTGGTTTATTTCACACACTTTTTTTTTTCTAAACCATGTCCGCTCCCAATGTGGATCATATGGACGCCTAATGGAGTTTATCTCAACAGAAGTGTTTCTACGAGAACTGCTTGTTACTCAGTTGCTCAACCTCTCTTTTGACAAAGAGAGTAGGGATTGAAGGATAGGGCTAGGACAGGATTAGTGGTAAGCTAATCACTCTCGATATGCCCCGTTCAAAGGATAGGATGGGTGAGAGGAGGAAATTCAAGACATCACATACATCCATGCCTTTGAACAGAAATTCATAAATCGATTGAAAAATCAATTTATAAAACTGTCCGTATCGGGATTTGAACCCGGGCCCTCTGTAGCCGAAACCAACAACGTTGACCAGTCGACCACACAGGTGGCTTTCATATACTTAGTAGATAAAAAATAATCAATTGAGAAGTTTTAAACATTTAGTTTGTTACCGATTTTTTGCGAAAAAATCTTTCAAGTACTTATTGTTCTTATTTATAATATTTAAATCACTTGTTCAGAATAATTTGATGATATTGAGATATTTTTTAATGTCTTGTAAAATAAAAAGATATATACATATAAACGTTATTTTCTCATCATTCTGTTATACGTTCTTATACAATTAATTAAACAAGTTCTGAAGCCATTATTTTCAATCTGCATCTGTTTTGCTTTGCGAAATATCTCTGAAAATTTTCAAATAATAAATGTACTAAAGATGTAAATGTTCGGCGGTCCACGAGCCTGCGGTATAAACCGTTTATTGGGTTCTCAACTTTATTTTTCCTTCCTTTTTAGCTCGTAAAGACAAAGCTAAAGCTGTTAATCAGAATGTGCTGTCATAAAATTTCACACTGATGAGCAACATCTTTTTATGTAAAATTTGAAAGCTCCATCGTAATTCTGAACATATTGAAATGTAGTCAATGAATTTTTTTACAGGTTGAGCCGGATGTATATTTGCTATAAAAGTTTTAATTGAGAACAAAATGGAGCGTAAATTCAACGTTGTATGATGTTTAATGGTATAAAAAGTATTGTATTTTTTTTATTCATGTCCGCTCTCAATGTGGAGCACATGGCCTCCTAATATAGGTATCTCAACAGAAGTTTTTCCTACGAGAATTGTTTGTTACTCAGTCGCTCAATCACCCTTTTTTTAAAAGTGAGTAGTAGTGATACAAAGTATAAGTCTAGAACAGGATAAGTGGTTGACTATTCGCTATTGTCACAACCAGTTTTAAATGATCGGAAGGACGGGAGGAGAGGAAATAATGTGAATTGACACCACAAACACCCAGTCTTCGAACACAACTTTGAATTTAATAATTCTCAAATTCACTGTGATATTACCGGGAATCGAACATATAGCTGCGTGATCGGTAGAGCAAGGTAAGTAATAATTTAAGATTTGTTTATAGTATTAATGATAGCGCATCAAATTCAATGTTTTCGAATACTTCAAATCTTTAGGGATAAATTGTTCAGAGAAATCCGGCAAAATGGGATTGCGCGTTTAAACAATCAACGCAAGAAAACATTGTATACAAAAAAAATATCAGCATTTGTTAGAATCTGTTTAATTAAATAATATGTGTGCAAGAAATTCTAAAAACGACCGAAAAATCGTGATTCTACTGTATTAAGTTTAATAGGATGATAGGACCATTGTCAAAGCTATATTTTTGCATAGTCCATATACGTGATTCCGTTGCAATGTTGTTCTTTGTAAAAACAATCACGTTCAAAAGTGAGGCTCCACTAGTAAAAGCTTCAGCGGAATAGCTTTGCAGTAATAAGAATGCGTAAGTCATGTGATAGAAGCGAGAGCTACTTTTCTCTTTGTTGGATATTTGCGCTCGTTTATATTGACTGCATATATGAAGTGAACGCAATCATTATAGATAATTCGCGAGCATACCAATCATTTCTAGTGCTTACATTACACATTTGGCTATATTTTTTTCATTGTTTTAGTATTTTTATTCTTGTTTAATTGAAAAATTATATATTTTTAAAAACGAAAACTATCTGCCGACAATAGTATTGAACTAGGACGATTGTTTTTTTTTTATCTGCGGGACAAATATTAACAACATTCATTATAAGTCTTAATAAAGAAATTAATTTCTTTTATGAGAGCATGTTTTCATTCCTAAAGAGTAAATTGCATATCCTAGCAGGTAACAGGTTCTTGTAGGAATATATTTGATGGCTTACTACATTGACAATTCTTGTGATCAAACAAATCTTCGTTTTTATTTATGCAACTAGTGATTAAAAAAAAACAGTATAATTGTTTTCTGGTGTATAATTAAGGTTAGGTCAGTTTTGTAGCGCAGTGGTAAACGTCGTTAGCTTCCGTGAAGGACATCGCATGTTTGAATTCCAGTGAGAAAAATATTTTTTTCAATCGATTTCCGTTCAAAGGCATGGATGTTTGTGATTTCTAACAATTGCCTCTCATCCTTCCAATTCAAAAATAACGGGGCGTAGCAGTAAAGTTAGCTAACCACTAGCCCTGTATTAAAATTTTTCTTTCATTTCCTCCTCTAATCTTTTAGAAAAAATAGTGGTTTAGCGACCGACTAAAAAGCAGTTCTTGTTGAAAAACCTCTGTTGAGATACCTCCATTAGAATGCCATATGCTCCACATTAAGGTAAGACATGTTTTTTTTTTGTCAAAAAAAGTAAAGTTAGAATGTATGTTATTTTAAATAGAAAGAGGATGAAATATTGAAATTTTCGAGGCTATGTAAAATTTCAGATGACACAAGAACTGCGTGATTGCGAACGTAAAGCAATTGAAAGTGTAGTTGGCATTACTATGAGTTATCTCATGATTAAGAAAACACACAATTTTACTTTGTAATTAATGATTATTTTTACTAAGTCTGATAGTTCTTTAAAACATTTATTAGTTTAAATGTTCATTTGCTCAATCGTTTATACTGTAACTGGCTAAAATCAGAAAGAAATGTTTGTTTTTCACGCGTTTGAAAATTTTACATACTTTTTGGTATGATTTTTGGTTTTGACTCCGCTCCTGTCAATTTCCCAATCTCAAAACACGCTTTCTGGTTGAATATATGTTTTAAATTGAAGCTGGGCTTGAAATTATGGTGATGTCACAGAACACAATTCGTCAAATTTGGTAATGCGCACAATGTTTGAACAATTTCAGAATAATTTCTGTTACAGCGATTTTGATTTGATGTTCGGAATTAATTTTAGAATTGAGTTTCTAAAAATTATAAAGTAAAGAAATGTTTTTTAAGCCTGACGACTGTGTGCTAAAAACTATTTGGAAACGAATCTTATATATCGATTAAAACGAAATATTGATCCAAATGTGATTTTTACTGTCAAATATCCATTATCGATTTACTCATAATGCTTATTTAAATTTTAAGGTTTTCACTGTTATTATTAATTGGTGGAAAAGCATGACACTCAAAAAATAAAATACACTTGTACTAACTTCACATTTATTTAATATGACCAGGATCATTTTCAACTCGTGATGTTCCTGAAAAAATGTGAAATGTATACAAGAGTAACTTTTTGTTGAATATTATTTTCAGATCCAAGATTTTTAGTTGATAATTTACTTTTTATATTTTTTTACCTATTTCACATATTTTTACTATCGCGAGGAGTTTTTACTGTCACAAGTATAATCAAATTATTGCAATTTACTATCTTATCCAATAAACCTTTTAATGGATATTTATAATTATTGAAATTGAAAACGAATTTAGTAAATGTATACTTTTTAAATTCTTGCCATATTGCTGTCATAATTTTTTTGTGTATATCTAATTATTTGTCTCATTAAAATCATTACAAAATGTGTAAAAATATTATTAATCATGATTAACAATGACGTAAACTATTTATATCAAAACAAATACATGATATTCTGTTTGAATATACATATTTACGATATAAACTTAAATTAAATCACGACAACTTGATATCCATTGTACAAAATTTCATAGATATGTAAAATAACATTTTGGTGAATTGTATACACTAGTGCTATACAATACATTTTCATTGTTAGCAAAATTTGGCATCAAATCAAATGATTTAATTGGCTAATATTCAAGGCGTAGAGTTTGCGTTTGCTTTGAGTTTTAGCGACTGCGAGCTTAAATTAAATAAGTATTTCATTTAATTTCTCTCCGAAAATAGGAATAATATTTTACGGTTAACATTATTTCAAATACGAATATTTTTATTATTTAATGCGATGTATATAACACAATGAAGCAATACAACTGGTCGTAAGGCAGTCATTCAACCTCATTTTAGAGGGTAATAATAGAAGGAATAACAGTAAGGTTATAGACTAGTTTATAATCAAATCAATGACTAGTTTATAATCAAATCATTTTTTTACGCTCGCGTGTTCAGAATTATATACAGCGGTATGGAATCCATGAATTTGACTTTTAATCGTTAATTGTATAAACATGTAATTCAATGATTTAAGCTTGCAATGCAGATCGGCAATGGTTTTGAAACTTAATTTGAATTGGAATGGATCAAATTAAATTACTTAAATTTATACAGAATACGTGCATTTTTAAGGTAAAAAAAATATTCCAACAAATTTATCTATTATATATTGATTAACTTAGTTTGCCTTCGTTTATCTTGGTTTCAAACGAATTGATACGTGTAAAGATCGGTTCATGCAGCATAATTCTGAAGTTCTACAAAATATTATAATTGCCATTAAAGTTACCGTCACGATAATGAAAACAAAACATACATTTTTAAAATATCGCTTTTCATTAATTTAGTATTCGAACATATTATATTCTTCACGCGTCAGATTTAATAGTAAAGATTTCCCATTTTATTATGCTTTTTAATTAAAACTAATACTTTATTTGCGGAGTTCAAATACGTCACTCGATGACACGTGGCCGTGGGTGATATGATGTCAACGATTTTTATTATAACCAGACCTGTGGTTCGGTTAAAAAAGACGACTCCGACTCCAAAGGAATTTTTTAATCATTTCAATTTAACCTATATATATATATATGTATACCATCAGATCATCTTTAGTCAGCCCAGTATGTAGTGGCAAGTTTTATTCCGACTCCGACTTCATAACTCTGATTATAATGCATGGATTTGGTGCAAAAACTCTTACAAAATTAACAGTTTTAGTATGTTATATACTACATGCAAAATCATAATGTGATTTCAACAGAGTTAATGTAGTAATAATGTAGTTGGAAGGTTATCATTACAGATTTCACATTAAGTTGATTTGGAGAGTGAGTATACAAAACAATACGACTTAATTGTAATTACAATTAATAAGGCCGTTCGTGGGTTTTCTTAAATGATTTTTTATACTTTGTTACTATTTTATTGCTTTTACTTTGTTGATAGTTATTTTACAATTTAGTATTTTTCAACTAAATCGCACGAATTACAAATCATTTTTAATCAATTATTAATTAATTAATGAATATATATTTAAGGCTTTGTATTATTGGGCAATTCCAATCGAGAGCTTTGCTATCGTTTGCTGCTGTTCAATAGTTGCGAATAAAGCTTTTCTAATACGACTACGTTGTGTTTATTTTATTGATTTGCTAGCAAACAAAGCTTTTGATCAATCAAACTTTCTTTAACAACTAACTGTGCAATGAATGTTGTCATGTTTTATTATAAGAGAATTATTATTGAAACAAATGGCGCACATACTGATTTTTTCAACTAGTTTTATGGACCATTACAATCTTTATTAAGAAATGTTAAAGAAAAAACTATTCTTCAAAAAAAGAAGTCTTATTGAATAACCGTACAATTTGTTTGATTTTGTTTTAATTGTTTATTAAAATATATAAGAAGTTTTTGATAAATTTTACGGTATCTTTTTGGAAGTTCATTATAAGTTATTAATTTTTGTGTTACAAAATGTGAACCGTGTTTTGCTTCTTTGAGAAGCATCATCAGACAGAACACCACACTTACGAATAAACTAAAAAATGATTCTAATTCTTAATTTATAAATTACAAAATAAATGACGGGGTTTTATCCTTACTACTAGACACAAAGAAGGGGTAATATACTGCTAATATGATGCTTCACAAAAATGCGAAACACGTTTTATATTTTGTAACACAACAAGTGGAATAACAAAGATATCAAACATAATTTTAAATATAAACGGTGTTTTTAATGTATCCACGGAAAAACACTTGATAAATTCACTGTGGCGTATACAGTTTTACAATTATTAGCATTATTTTCAATAAAACAATGCTTTATTACAGTTTTTGGTATTTTAAAATGTTTCTTTCATGTAAGAATACCTCAAAATCAGTCATTTCAATAATAATTTATTTATGAGACGGCAAATTCCGTTTCTAGGTTTTGGCGATAACGCGATTTCATTTCCAAATTGTGTAGGATTGGCATTCCGCTGACTCGGTTATTTACAATGCGCAGTGATTAAAAAAAGTGAGAATCCTTTATTGGATATTTATAAGTTATTACTTTTAAGAGTTTTTCTTATTACATTTTAAATTGTGTCATATCATTGACACGTAAATTATTTGACTTAATATACCCGTCGGAAGATCTGATGAATTTTAAGAAGCCTTCCATTAAAATACATAGTTGTTTGTATACGATTGCGAGATAAAACGGAACGGGAGCATTTCCAGCCTGTTGCCGTTTTGCCCAATTTGCATTTCTGCGATCCTAATGCAGGGGTCGAAAACTTGATATTCCCATATCATGCGTTTAGCATAAATACGGCCCAAGTCTTATTAATTATTGTACCCATGAAACTTATATACGCTTTCAAACTTGTTAATATAATTTTATAGGACCTTGTTGTTCCTTCGCCAAGGGTATATTTGTACTGCCAAATACAGGGATTTGACTTGGTAATCTAATATTTCTTGATATAAGTATACCCAAAGACTTTGTTTAAATTGTGAAAAATTGTTATAAAGCAGTGGATACCAATTAACTCGATTGGTTGAAAAGATAATATATTTTTTACTTAAAAGTATCTAAATTGTTTGAAAGAAATTGGAACAGGTATAAATACAATCTTCTGTTTAAAGCATACTTAATAAATTAATATTATGTGAGATAATGGCATTTTTATTTATTCACTACAAATAAATATACATATCATCATGTATTA
Source organism: Himalopsyche tibetana (assembly GCA_030503985.1). Taxonomy (NCBI): domain Eukaryota; kingdom Metazoa; phylum Arthropoda; class Insecta; order Trichoptera; family Rhyacophilidae; genus Himalopsyche; species Himalopsyche tibetana. The sequence goes on from JAPJYX010000015.1 coordinate 6,704,303, forward strand.
TACGTATATGTAAGTCAACTATTTGAATAATTTTCAATCAAGTTGAATCATTTTTGTCAAACACTTGTGTTACTCTTACTTCCTTTACTATTTGACCTCAAAGGTGAATCACTTTTAAGGTGTTTGTTCACTGTCAATACTTGGTGAAAAAGCATTATATTAAGAAAAACACAACATTCCTTTGTACTTATTTCCACTTTTATTTATCAAAATCACGACCGGTTTTGCTCATGGCGAGCGTTGTCAACTGACGAGAAATATAAATTAACAGTGCTATTTATCTGGACAATTTTATTTATCAATTTGTTTTTGTACAAATAGCACTTTGAAATTCTACTTCTATCAGTTGAAAATGCTTGCAATGAGAGAAAACGGAAAATAAATACAAGAAGAAGTCACTAGAAGTATTTTTAAATAAATCTGAAGTCGTTTTGAAAGCTTATGATAATGATAAGCTAAAATTTTTAAAGTCTTAGTAACAAAATTTACTAGTATATATTATAATTAAAGACTATTTTTGTATTCAATAACAAACCAAAGATTCACTTATAGTTAAATTGTTTAGTTCACTTCAACCACTTCGTTAACTGCGACGCTTTCACCCCTTCCACTATCAAAGTCGGACACTGAGAAAGTCTAATTTCACTCTTCTTTTCTCTTCTCTATTTGCAAAATGATTTGAAGCGACGCGACTGTCACGCAAATTCCAGTAAAATAATGTTTGTAAATCCGGTTTTGGCATGGTAAAAAAATCTTTTCGTAGATCCTCAAAGTTTCTCGAAACTTTATTAAAAAACAATGATACTGTTCACTCAATTCAAAAAACTCTCCAGCAGTATTTTCGCTCAAATAAATATTTTTTTGAAGCCTTTGTGACTTATATTCACCACACATTCCAATAAGGCTTGTGCCAAGAAATTTCAGGAAAAAATAGTCTTTTGAAACTTCTAATATCATTCATTGTCACTTTTCCTTTTCTGTTAATGTAGTTAGGAAAACAAGAAGGGAAATATCGTTTAGATAAGCAAATATGCTAAGTCACAAATGTTTCAAAAGGGATCAAGTATAATGAGAAAATGTAGAGTAATGGTTATTGTTGCGAGACTTAACAGTAATTTGGTTCTATTTCTAACACTATGTAGAGATTAGTTAAGCTTCTATAGTAATGATTTTGTCAGCAGTTTTCAACCTTTTGAAGATGGGAAACGTATATTTTGTTTATTAAGCTTGATCGTAGAGTTGTCTTGAATTTGCTCATTATGTCAGCGCTTGTGTGTTCATAAGTAATAGAGTGTTTCAACAGTAGATATCGTCACCATACTAGCAGAATTTGAAAAATATCAACTGAAAAGTTCTAAAAAAACAGCGAATGAAAAATATATGCTTGAATATATGCTATGCCTTTACTTCACTTAACATTTATTTTTTAGCTACTTAGATAATATTATATCAAAATATAGATGAATTTATGCTGATCTGACACAAGTTACAATTATTTTCTTGGAAATTTTCTTAATTATGACCAACTGAAAAACTGGTACAATAAATACGTCAACTGTGTTATTCCAGACAAATAATTGGTATCAAAGAATCACACTTTGTACTTACCTCATTATTGTGAACATTGTTTGCTTATAAATTTCTGCTAGTGCGGAAATATTATAGACAACTGCATTAAATATTGATTATTGTTCATAAGCGTCACGTCTCCATAATTATTATTAAATAAAGCGAAACACTGTTCTTACTTGAACACGGACCCATAAGATCCGTCACGAAAACCAGCGACATTGATCGCTGCGCCACGACCCGTAATTTTAATTCATATCATAATATTATATATCGACAAAAAAACGACTATGTAAAATGTACATGTAAGTTAATTAAACACTATTGAAATACTTTACGGTGAATCCGTTTAATTAACATCCTAGATATCAACTGAAATATAACTATATGTATCAGGCTTCTATAACTAACGAAGACGTGACAAATAATCAGATGAATAAATAAAATTCTATTTGTTTCGTAAAAAAATCTATAGAAAAAAATCTTTGTGAAATGTATCAGCTATATCAGGAGTTCAGAGCAAGAATAAGGTGGCAAAACAGGAGGTGAATTTACGATTATCGGGTCGCGATATTGAACCCACGTGTACTTTATTCCCGTCTATGGGAGTCGTGTTTATTTACCACTAGAGTTTTCTGATGAATAAATGAATGGCAAAAAGCATTTTTCACGAGTCTAGTTTTTTAAACACATGAGTTTCGATGTTGTTGAATATTTATCATCCCACGCCACAATGGATTCGAGATTAAAGGATAGTAAAAGGTGGCATTAAAGGGTGAAAGGAGATACACTATTGACTTTACTAAAATGAATGTTGGAAAATAATAATATATGTAACGATATTTGTACGTTAACTTCGCAAGATTAAAAAACACTTAAATATGTATTAAAAACTAATGGTAAACGAAAGGTAAATGCTTGGCATGATATAATGAATTCAAAAACTAATAAAATATTGATATTACAAATAGATTTTTGAAAACTGATTCGCGATATGTTTCTAATGTAAATTTAATCAGTATCATGCACAAATACTTTTGTAATCTGCAAATAAACTTCAACAAAGATAGATTAATAGATTGTTTTTCAATATATTTTTTGATGATTGATTAATAAAAAAGAAGCCGTCATTATTATTTGATATCACGTACTGCAAACGATGAGTGTTGGCTAATATAAATATATATTTTTGCTTATGACTTTTTTTGAAGTTTTTAACGTTTAAACATGTGAAATATATAAAATATTGAAATAAATATCCCAAGGCACGATTCCAAATTCTTCGGTTACGCAAGTCAATAGAATTCGATTTTTTGTATTATTTTTCCATTGGAATAACATTTGTTATTTTATCATATTTTTCAATTCAGCGAATATAAGTAATTTCAATCATTATGGCACAGAAAAAATGTGGTAGAAAATATTTATTCTAGCTGCATGTATGTTTACATTATTTAAACGTATCCACAAAAACTTTTTGAGGTTAGATTCAATCGATTGAAAACACGCTGAAAAAATAAAGCTGAACTTTAAACTACGTTTTACTAGGTGGAAATTATTTACAGACCTATTAAAATTTACGCACTCTACTAAAATGCTCTAGAAGTGTAGTTAAACCTTTTTTCATATTATTTCAACACGCAAATATAGTAAAAAAACTGTATTTTATACTTTGAAGTGACGTTTGGTTTGGCTTTAATCTAAAACCCAAGGCTATATTTTATTATAATTGAATAAAATAGTGGAAAATAGATTTCCGAATTGTATAACCGTATTATAGAGCAAATATACAAACCTTGTTTTTTAAATGTATGCCCCATACAATACCAAAACTAGATTAATATTGCAAAAATAATATTGAACTGATTTTAGAAGCAGATAAATACCAATTACTACAAATTTTCAATTGTGAAATTGGTAATAAGAGAATTTTTATCTTAATTAGGCGACATGCGTTTCTCCTCTTTTACAGACATCTTCAGACTAAATTATATTATCAGTTTACTTTTGTAAAATCTCAAAGCTATTTCATAGTTTTTAATATATCTTAATCAATAGTTACCTTATTATCGATGTTTGCTGTTGAAGCTCTGCTAGACCTCGCAATCAAGTTGGAAGATAAAATTTTTTTTTTTTTAACTAAGCGAATGAAAAACCTATTTTTTCGTACCTCATACTCAATTTTGATACAATATAGTGGTCGAGTGGTCAAGGTCGTTGGCTTCGATTACAAATGTCACAAAGGTTCTAATCTCAGTACGGAGTTTTAATAAATTGATTTTATGAATTTATGTTCAAAGACATGTATGTATGTGATGTCTTAATTCCCCCAACCTACCAATCTTATTCTTAAAACGAAGCGTAGCGATAATGATTACGTGACTACTAGTACTGTACTAGCTATGTCCTTCCCTTACTCTCTTTGAAAAAAGAATGTGGACAACTGAGTTACAAGGAGTTCTCGTAGAAACACCTCTGTTGAGATTAACCCCATTTGAAGTCCATATGCTCCACACTGAGGGCGAACACGGTAATGAAATAATTACTTATTTTATATCAAATTCTAAGAAATTGACAACCTCACATAGTTAATAAGATGAAGCACTGTCCCATTGCATACCACTCGGTTACGGTATCTAAAATTATCTGTTTTATACACATTTTTATCAAAAAAAATAGACAACAAAACATATGATGAAAGTATAACTCATGAATCATTTTTTTTTTATCAAGCTGGTGAGCGTTGGTTGTTAAAGTTATTTAGGGTTGTCACAGCTCCAACGGTTGCTGGTGGATGAATTTGACATGGCAAAGCATTCGACGTCATTGTGGTGTGCCACGCGGATTGCATGCGAGCCGTATTGATTTTAAAGAGCGCGGTCACAGAACTTATTCATCAGCCTCGCAAACGGCAGCATGCGCATGTAAAATGTATTCGACATTTCAGACCTACCTATTCCTGTTTCGACAACATAAATAATATGCCGAAATGTCAGCATACAAAACGAAAACATTCGATGGCATATTCGATTTTAGTTTTAGTTTGTATTTGCTTCAGAAATTAAATTCAGCATGTAGTTGATTGTCCAAGTTTTTTACTAACGAAGCATGCAATTTTTTTGATTGCACTAATAAAAAACAACAGAGCTCCAATTGTATATGATTGAAAAGTAAATCAGCCAAGATAAAAGACACTCTGCTGCTGGTGTCGTAGGTAGCTTGATATAAATAATCACTTTTAAGGTCAAAACGACAATTTTTTAGAGAAAAGCTGCTGTCAAATAACAAAACAAGCTCCATTTTTTAAATTGAAATAAATCGGCCAAGATATAATACTCACAAATGACCCTGCTAGATGCAGTACGTAGCTTGATAAAAGTATACACTTTTAAGGTATAAAATGTAAATTCATGAAGTTATATTTATACAAATAAAACATATTTTTTGAACTGCTTTCAATACTTTGCATAGTGAACAAGACCGGTTTGGCTCAACTAACAAATAGCATGTTTATAAAGGTTTGCTTATATTATAGTTACATTGATAATATTATAAGTGTAAAAATGTATTTTATTTTTATTGATATGAATTAAATAAAAAAAGGATTCATACGCACCAAGCCTAAGCAGTCAAAAAAAACATGAAGTATGATTTACAAATATCGATTCAGAATAACATGCTTGGAATAAATAATAATTTTTGTTTAGCTGTTGGTTTTTACTGGGTGAAAATTGTGTTCGGTGTCATTGTTACATTCGTGTGTAACACAAAAAGAACGTTGCATTAAAAACCAATTATTAGTGTAAATCGCAAAAAAATCTACTATTTTTCATCGCCAAAATAATAATATAAATTAAAATGGTCGCTGCAGCCAACTATGTTATATTTTTTTATTATTACGGGTCGTTCAGGAGTGACTTTTTTTGTCAGACAATTATTCCTTTTTTATTCTCTCATGGTATTGTGTTATATATATATATATTCAGCTATAATTCTATAACAGCTATAACAGCTGGCAAACGATAAGCTTTTATACAACACCATTTTTTGATCTGAAATAAAAAAACAAGTATTTATTATACGCAAAAAAGCTATGATAAAAATTGATATCATTCATCGTGGAGTCCATTTTTTAAGCCTTTGCCTTAAGCTTATACATTAATTGTTTGGATACAACCAAAAGAATCGTAGAAAATTATCAATGAATATTGACAAAAAAGTAATCTAGAGTATATATAGTTATGTATTATATATGAATCTACATATGAACAAGTATTAAAATAAGGAATTAAACCTTAATTTATTTTTTTATTTCTTCCAATACTATCGACTTTTTCAACGACACATCCTCAATAAAATCGTCTTTGTCTCTTATCAGTGGAAGGCCATGCATCCTTCTTTTGGTCTTTATTATCTATCAATTTGTACTTGTCAAAATATCCAAAACTTTTCTTCTTCAACCGAAAATCTTCTTGAGCCTCTTGATACTCTTGTATTGCCTGATTTGTGTACCTCAACTGTCTCAAAAGTTAATTTTATTTTGATTTAAAGCAATCAAGACGTTGTGGTAGTATATTTATAATCAATTTCCAAGCCACAGATATTAATAAACACAGCGCATTCCGGCATGAATTGAAAATACGATTTATGAGAATACTATTCGACATTGAGTCTAAATAAAAACAAACTATTTTAAGATTGTTTTTTAAAATCAATACAATGGATTGTTAACCTTTAAAAAATATTATTATTATGTTGCATATTTTTTTGATAGCTTAGAAAGGTTGTAACAAGATTAATTGTTGATCAATCGACACCACATTGATATTTTAAATGATTTTGAATATTTTTTTACGAAAAGTTTATAAAATAAAAATAAAATACATTCATCATTCAGATGTACAAAGAGGAATTATTATATGACATATTTAAAAACTTTATTGTTATTATAAGTTACCGTATGTCATTCAGCGTTCATTCTAAGTCAACTAAACGAGGACTAGTAATTCAATCGTGCAATATCCTTTTTCAGAAAAGCAAACAATAGGTAGTGTTAGACCATTTGAATTGACCGTTCTCGTGGTCAACAATTTATGATTCACTGCAGAGTATGCAGAGCATTGCCATCTGAAAATATAAGAATGTGAATTTGTAGATGCCTTAGGTAAATAAAGTACTTTGAATAAACATGAATTTATCAAATGTGATAAAATCAATTTTGACCATTGTAAAATCTGGTCCTACAACTATAAATAATCAAAGCTCTCATGAAAACATTCTATTCAGTCGTGATGTTCATGGATTTGTTTCCTCGTTCGAATACCTTCGATAGCCAATTTTTAAATCAATCAGTGAAAGGGATAAGCTAAGTTATAGTTTCTTTCTTAGCTCCAACCTCCTATCGTTGTGCTCTTCGAATATGGGAGGTTGTGTGACTGAATGGCAAAATATAGTAAAACATATTACGAAATCATAATATAAATCCGCCACATTAAGAGAAACATGGTAATAAGTAGAACTTTAAAATATCAATCGTTTGGAAATTACGCTTTTCCCTCGTAACGCTACAAATCAAAACGTTATTAATCTTAGTAAAAAATCGCAAACAGTTCAGGCATTAATGCATTTGTTATTTTAACATCGTTTTTAAGAACGTATCAATGAAAAATTATTTTTAAAAACCATCTCAAATCAACGTTGATTGACAAGTTGGATTGAAAAGCATAACTATAATAACTGGATGATATAGCTGAACATGGCTCTACGAATGTTAGGCACATTACGCCACTTGATTTGCTCAACGCTACGGATATAAATTTAAATTTTCTAGGAAACAGACCTGTAAATCAAATATGCTCGTAAGTCACGGAGAAAATTGCACCATGCCATAAAAATGGGAACACTCTTTGTTGGTTTTTTCAATTAAAGCAGGAGTTACAGTTGGAGTGTTTTCATCGCCAAAACATTATTATGCAGGTGAAATTAAAGGAAAATCTATTTTAATTTAGAATAATTTTCATTTTGTACACTACCCGAGTTTCGCCTCTCGGCATCTTCCAGTACTACTCAGTGCGCAAATGCACTCAATTTTTGTGGAAGTGTACAAAATGAAAATAATTATAAATTAACGTTAAATTTCCATCAAGCACCTTCAGTCGATATTTTAAATTATAAAAACTATTTTATTTATCAATTTAAAAGAGTAGGTAATATTTATTTAATTATTCAGATGCAAAAATTGGCTGGCTAATTGTTAAGGCAAACAAATGATGCCATAGAAATTGAATACATCTACATCATATTATGTTAACCGTCTAGGAAACACTAACAATATTAAAAAAAATTGTCATTCAATCACTCTTTCCATAAAATGTGAGAATGGACGAATTGTTTTCAAAAACACTTAAAGTTTGCTTTGCACGTTTTCCGAGTCAAATAGGCCAGGTGGAAAAGGATGAAAAACACCACAGAAATTAATGCCTTTTAAGTCTATCGATGTAAATCCATAAATTTGTTTAAAAAAAACATTTAAAAGCTTTTTAAAAGAAATTTGGCTACAATGTATAACAAATGTATCAAATCATATTATGTTGTATATTTATTTAGTACATGCAGCAAACGTTTTTTTCAAATCCACATAAGCACAGATCAAAATATTTTTTATGTATGATATAATAAAGAATTATAGATCACATCTAATGCAAGAAAACACATTTTTTAATGTTAAGAAATAAATCATTAAAATAACAAACAAAACTGCATTTAATCTAAGACAAGCCGAATTTTTGTGTTTTAATTTTTTTAATCCTACCTTACTATAACTGATTTTTTTTCAACATAACAGTTAGTTTTCTCGAGCCTATACGACATGCAATTGCCAATAATATTGCCATTCTGGTCTCACTACTGGGCACGTGGATACAAAAATCAAAATAATACACAAAGTTATTCCATTATGTGGTAAACTTAACACACAACGTATATAGTTGTCACGTAAATGTAATACGAAATAACATAATGTGCACGTTGTCGGTGCCAATATATTTTGTCACAATGCTTAAATTCGTAATAGTTTATATTAATGTATAAAACAGTTCGTACTCTTGTATCGCAGCACATAAAAATCTCGACTTTGATGACTAAAAATGGGAAAAAAAACATGCAAGATAATAGTATCAGCATTAGGGATTGTTGGTTTTGAAAACCCGGACTTTCAGTTAAATTTGGTTACTTTGTTTCAATTATTTTTGTGTTATTATATTTATTTAAAAAACATTATATTTAAGCTTGAAGCCGCCATATTTACAAATAAATGAAAATTATACATTATGCAATTTGATATTAAGTATACATCAATTGAAAACGTAAAATTTTAGTTTTATTTGAACATATTTTTACTGTGCATTTTGTTTTTAAAATCATAATTTATGACGAAGAATGACGAATAAAACAGTAAACTAAGTATTTTTTTGTAATGCTAAAAAACAATAAATCTTCTTATTGCTATTATATTTGAACTATCCTTTAATTTTTTTAATTCGAAAACAGAGTTTTTAAGTATCGGTTTTCGTCCAAATTAGTGTGGATTAAAATAGAGTTTATTTTGTAATCCACGATGAGCCACATTGGAGAAATTGTATAAAATGATTAAATAAAAATAAATGCAATGGTATAAATAATATTTAATGTTTTATATTACCAATTTGAATGAATTATAATATTTATCTTCAAAATTAGGCTGTTACCCTGTCATGGTAGAATGTAGTTATTCGCTTGATCAATACGTACACAAAATGTATTTCTTGTCATACTAATTATTTATTGCAAAGGGCTTTTTTTACCAATCAAGGCTTGGCAGGGACGTCTAACCTTATCTCGTGTCACTTGTCACATGTATCTACAATTCTCCTAAATTCTCTAAATTTTATACCTCTATTTTCGATCGCGTTTGAAGACTCCTGACACATGCTGTTTGTATCATATTACAACGTAGATTTACCGTTACAAATTACTTTATTCCGCCTGTGTGGTCGAGTGGTCAACGTTGTTGGCTTCAGCTACGGAGGGCCTGGGTTCAAATCCCGGTACGGACAGTTTTATAAATTGATTTTTCAATCGATTTATGAATTTCTGTTCAAAGGCATGGATGTATGTGATGTCTCGAATTCCCCCCTCTCACCCATCCTATTCTATGAACGGGGCGTATCGAGAGCGATTAGCTTACCACTAATCCTGTCCTAGCCCCATCCTTCTATCCCTACTCTCTTTGCAAAAAGAGAGGTTGAGCAACTGAGTAACAAGCAGTTCTCGTAGAAACACTTCTGTTGAGATAATCTCCATTAGGAGTCCATATGCTCCACATTGGGAGCGGACATGGTTTAAAAAAAATACTTTACATAAAATATGCTTTGCAATTCTATGATATTTTTACTATTTTAGTTCTTTATGCAAACCATATTCAGATGATTCATCCACCCATGCTCGCTTGGCTGTTTTGAGTTTTTATATTGAATCAATCCCTGTGTCGTCACAGTTCGGAAAAATTGATTTGAAGACCCTTGTCTTTGTAGAATGCCGATATTGCGCTGAATAAGTTGTCAAAAAATATCAAAAAAAGGTTCGTGTCATTATGTTGATAAAATGGAAGTAATTTTTATCAAGGGCTTGTGGGTTGACGCTGTAAAAAGGTTCAGCTGGGTAAGTTTATACAGAGAAAGAACAATTTATTACAATATATTATGTCATTTGAAGAATTTTCGATGTTATAACCATTAGAGTTACATTTTAATGCTAAATCATGTCGTGTTTTTTTTTAGTTTGAATATTTGTCGGGTAATCATCGTTGGCTTCTGTCACGGTGCTCGCGGGCCCGAATTACGGAATCAAAAAATAGATTTCTGCTCCAAGGCATGGATGCCTGTGATGTTTGAAACTATCTCTCACCCATCCGATCTTTACATAGTGAGGCTTAGCGATTTGTTATCCACTAGTCATAATATTTCTACTACTCTTTTAAGAAAAAAGGCGGTATGCTCTTCATTACTAGCAAACATGATTATAAAAAAACACTTTAACGGTGCTCACTGTCAGTCTTAACATTGCTTGATCGGTGAAGAGTTCTACGACGGTTCTTATTATAAATGAAAGGTATTTTTCTGAAAAAAATAATTAAAAAAAACAATTATATTCATAGATATTTAAACATAGCGTAGGTATTTTTTTAATTTCATAACTTTCACAAAGACTTATTTTTTCAATTAACAATAAAAAAATTGCACGAAAACCATTATTATCTTGCACAAAATAACTGTTCCATTCTATATAAAATTTTAAGCCACTTTTAAGGTACTTTTAGGAAGGCACAATATTGAAAAATTCTACTTATTCCGCAATTTTCAACTGATACAATGCGTATGTTTGTACCAGTTTAAAATGCTCATAATGAGCGAAACCGGTCCCGATCACAATAAATTAATTGTGAAATACGCAAAAAAGATTGTTGTATTATTAAATAGTATTATGAGATTAAAAATAATTTATTAACAATTCTGTTATTATGACAGATAAAAAAGCAAAAAACTATGTAATCAATTTTAAAACTATGTTTTATAGCACGTCATCGTTAAAACTATAAAGACGCAAAGCTGATATGGTTAACGATGTTTGTAAATCGTTATATATAAAGCATTGTATAATATATGCATGGTTTATCTCAGTTTTCTGTATTCTAGATGAACTAGTTGAACTACTCTAATGAATGGCATTGGTCACGGTATTTGCTATTTGGGCAAAAAAAAATATTCTCTAGTAGAAGTAAGATTTTAATTTCAAATAAAAAAACTTGAAGCCACTACTTAATTGTATTTAAGTTTTGAATGCTATAGGAACATGCGAATATCATATTATGATATCATGACAGTATGCATTTTTATAAAAAATGTAGGTGCAGAAAAAAGCCCTACGAATATCGTATGTTATACGAATTGCAATTGAGTCCACAATGTATGTGGCAGATTGTACAGGGTGACCCTAAAAGAAGCTTCATGTCACTGCAGTAGAGGCCAAATGGCGTAGGTGAAAAGCTTTCCGAGGGGGTTGAAGTATGGGACATGCATACATGCACGCGTATTTTAGCACGCGACCGTAAAGCACAGTATAAAAATAACGAGTATAATAAGTAAAGCAAGAATGTAAAACTATTTTCATCATTCATAATAATCAACATGGAGTCAACGTTTATGCTGATAATAAAAATGCTTTAAAGCAATTTTTTTTTTAAATAAATAAGCACCTGATATTCCATTTTGTTTTTTTAATCCGCGTAGATGGGTGGTTTTATAATTAAAGTAAACGAAACAATATTTATTTTTTTTGAATGCGTTTTCAAATTGTTTACCATTAGATAATTGTTTTTTCACTTTTTTCGTAAAGTAGAGTTTGAGTGGCTGTTGAAATAGATATTTCACAAACGAATAATTATGTATTATTATTAATAATTTCAGTACTTAAATTTAAATGATGTTATATGGAAACATCATTTAAATTATATTCAAAAACTAACCTAACTTAACCATAATTAACATATAATATATGAAAAACTAGTAAATTTTGATTGCGTTCAAAACTGACTTAAGTATGTTGTTATGTTAAGTTAGGTTGGGTTATAACAATGATATATGAAAAGTATACTAATTTTGGTCCCAATAAAAAAAAATAATCTCCGAAAGCCAGATTATAATTGTTTATGCGTGTGTGTGTGTCTCATTTATAAAACAATAATAAAAAATATATTTTATATAATTTAAATGATGTGTCCATATAAAAAAAAAGTATCACAATATCAATGAATAAAAATTTCTATCATTAAGTATTTGATTATAATTTGAATCGATGCATGAATTGAAAATAAAAATCATACGATAAAGTTAAACCTGAAGGTGTTTCTCAATGAAGCAAAACGCGTATCACAACTTTACTAGTAAAACAAAATATGGCTAAACAATATTATTAGTTTTAATTTTATGTTAACATATTCCTCGAAAAGCCCAATTTGTATCAAGTATAGGATACTTTACAGATATCAATATAATATTACTCATAGTTATCATTTATCACATCAATTTTGTTACTGATGGTTGGAAACATTATCTAGAATCTAGAATAATATGTCACGATTGAATATTATTTGCCCTGAATTTCTATTTATAAAGAAAACTTTTCCATTAGAGGCGCACAAATCATTACCATACCTTCTCATGTGTCTGTAATAAAATGTTTTCCTATATTTCAACATTAGGTTGGCACTTTCTGCAGATAAGAATGTTTTGCGGGAACAAACTACACCTTACTATAGTTCGATCGAGAGCAGAAGATGCAATTAATAAATAACATTTTATTATTGTAAATAATTTCATTCCCAATGTGATTATCGTGAATTTGGTCACAACATATCAAGAAATAGCAGGGATAGATAGATAACTCAAATAGACAACAGATCCTACTTCGACCGTCTTAAGGATCGGATGGAAAAAAAGGAATAAATGTATGTCTTCAAACACCAATCGAGCTTTATGACAGATTTAAACTGGTGAACAACAAAACAACAGGTGAGTAAAATCGGCCATGTGAGTTTTTTTTAAATAAAGAAATTTGAACCTTGCGCTGTTCATTAAACACATGTTTTCTCTCAATTTAAGTTATATGGATTTCTTATGTAGTTTATTCTAACAAAAGTTTTCTATGATAAATGATTGTTATTCAGTTGCTCAACCTTTCCCTTTCAAGGATTATTACAATTAATAAGATATAAACATACTCTTATTTTTGTAATGATGATTGTTAATAAATTAAACTGTAGGAAAGTATTTGAGCAAAGAAGAAGTTATTTAGGTGACAATTATTAAAATCAAGTAATTGCCTGACCAAAGGATGTTTTTTTAATTCGGGTTGAAACGTAGGCGGCCATTTTATGCCATTGGTATGTATGACGAATGTTTGAAAATATAATGTTTTTATTTTGAACAATCAACAGGGGTTTTTTTATGGTATAAGTATCACTTTCCCCGCATGATCTGCTCTTAATACCAATACAATGGATTCATCAATAATGGTTTGTGTTTGTAAGACAAACAAATTGTTTTTTCTCAAATAACGTATAGTCAAAAAAACTAGGAAAACAAGATTTTTATCAATTGCAGACGCAAAATAACGTATTTTTTTTTATAAAAATATCCGCTTTGTTATTCAATTAAGAATTTTAATAAAAAATAATTTGATGATAACTGATTACATTTTTATTTATGAGATAAATAAAATACCATGCTTGTTTGCTTACCATCCTGTAACTCCCGTTTTCAAGATTGTAAATAAGTAACTATTCATTTGACTACAGGCTTAGCCAAAAAGAAATACGAAGTGACATTCTTTCATTTTAACTTGACCTATGTTGCACCTCATTTTAAAATAAGTTATCAACGCTCAGCTTGCGCGTGCAAAACTACATCGGGGCATATTTCCACCTCAATTGCTGAAAGTTAGAAGTTCGACAGGCGCTTCGTAAATTTCGGTTTACGCTCGGGTGTTTCCGTTTTAGCTTCATAACCACATGTGTTATGTGATATTGCGGAGATAAGTAACGAAACACTCATCATTTTCTATTTGCTTTTAGTCCTTTTGAATATTTTAACATATTAGTTTCTATTTACAATATATTAACTAGCAGAAATGTCACTGTCGGAGTTTTCCGAATACAGGTGTATTTGTTTTACTTCTAACTTACGTAGAACTTGTCAACGGTATTTTGTATCCATTCTTTGTTTATGATGGTCGGTTAAAAAACATCTAGAAAAACACGTACATTTATTTGAGTAAAAAATAATACACAAATTCAACAGAAAACTTTATTTAACTGAAATTTTAAAAAAGATACTTACATTGCAAATGAATTCAATTACTATATTAGTATGCAATTATTTTTCAAGAGTTTCGTTAAACGAAATATATAATTTACCTTATAAAATTATCTGGATGTACTGTTTTTACAACATATATTGGCTAAGAATTATACTTATGTCTTTGTACGTATTCTAACTAAAGATTCTTAATGGATAAACCAACAAGTTTGAAATAATGAAAACTAAAAATATTCAATATATTGTATAAAACTTTTTGTATTTAGAGAAATTGTGATGTTTGATTGGAGTTTGTAAAACACGCTTACCTAAAAAATGAATTTACTCTGCTTTTAGGATAAGGTTGTTCGTCTTTTGAGCCCCTCAAATATGTAATGAAACGTCAGTTGATCAGGTTGACCAATACAACGCCAAGAAACGTAGAGATACATATTTAACGACTTATTTTTTATTTTTTTTTGTCATTTTAAACTCTTCTTATTGTAAACAGTTTTACCGTTTATAATCAGAGACATATTTTTTTTTGTTTCTACTAAATTCTTTTTGATTGACTTTTTGTTTTATTAGGTCAAATGTTTGGCACATCAGTGTCAGCTAAAATGCCATTTGTTGACTTTTGTTTTATAATAAATACATTGACAATACATTATAAGATATAGTAAATAAATACAATGATTTACTTAAATTATACGATAGAGGAATTTCACCAATACATAAATGTCTTTTTTCATCGTACATATATCCTATGACAAGTACAAAATCTATATATAAAAATGAATGTTTGTTTGTTCGTACTCAAGAGCTCCCAAACTGCTGATTCGATTGCAATAAAACTTTGACAAACTTTTGCTTACACTTCCGGAAAGGTTATAGGCATATTAAAATTAACTCTCAGTAGGTATTATATATAAAAATCAATTTTTGTGTCTATAAATATGTCTGCCATACAGTTCATTTTGACAACGTATGCTTGCACTTGCGCGAAGGTTATAGTACAATTAACTTACAGTAGGCAACACGTGTGGTTTACTATAGACAATCAGCAGCAAACGTCAAACGTCAAACAGACAGAAAAAAAACATGGTCTTCAATAAACACAATTAAAACACAAACACTTTATTTCTTTGTGTGGTATTACAACGCTTGCCGGGGACCGGCTAGTAATTCATATAAGAATATATTTGTAGTTTATCTATACTGTCATACAGAAGATGTTTACTGCAACGGTTTAAATTTCTGGTCTTTTGATTATCTAACTAAAGCACAATGGCTTTACGATGCCTGTATCGCGAAGTTGGAACGAATAGAATAACGTTAAATAGTTGTCGTAAAGTACGTACTACGTGACTGTGTTACTGTCACGTTATTTAGTATCTCAATATTGAGAGCAATCTGACGGAAGGCGTAAAGTAGAGCGCGATTTACTTTATCGAGCGAAATAATGTCTCATGTAGACTATTTGAATGAATATTTGAAATACTGCTTAGGATTTCTATTAATAATTTTGACGACACTATTATGATATTAAAGCCATTTGAAATCTTTATGTCTTAAATTTTGTCACTATCGCTTTTCCAATGATTCATGGCTCGTCTGTACATTCCGAAAACTAAAATCAAACATAAATAATATATGTAATTGAGCATACGGACTCTTAAATCTTTGATTAGTATCACAGTACTTGTACGTCAAAGTATCATGTCATCTATTATCTATAGCCATCTGATTTTTTGTTATTTCTTCAGAAATGGATACTGGAAATATTCATAAATGATTTTAGGCCGCCAAATTATTTTTATTATGTGTTGCAAATCAATAAAAGATTTTTTTAAAAAGGTTAATATTTGCTAACAAATCGGTATTCATATAATATTTAGCAAAGGATTATATCTGGGATTGATGTCTTCCTAGAATGGACGCCTGTAGAGCGTTTCATTTATACATGTGAGAGAAAAACAAGATCTACGATGCAAAATCGATGTAGAGCTTCTATAAAAATATTAAAAAAATAAATGATAGGGCCAATAAAGAGCTAAGGGTTAGCTAATCACTCTTAATACGCCCCGTTATGTTAGAATTGGAAGGGTCTCAGGATTTTTTTTGATATCACAAACAACCGTGCCTTTGAACAGAAATCGATTGATAAAATCTGTTTGTACTGGAAATCGAAACCGCGATATACTTCATGGAAGTCATCGTCGTATACCACTGTACCACGGACCCAAAAAAAGACAAGAATATGCCAAAAAGTGTGTTTTCTTTAAGAAAACCTCAAACTCTTAAATATAATATTATAAAATGTATACACTCCTAATAAAATAGTATTGTGTGTCTGAGTGATTGCGATGGTTGGATTCATGAAAAATCATAAAATTGTACAATTCTTAGTTAGTTGCTTCAAGCCCACATGACATAAAAAATATCTGTACGCACTTTGGAAAAATAGTAGAATTATTGAGTTTGACAAATAATTATCCTTAACGCAATTATTTGTATGATATTATGTATTCAATTGTTATTTAAAATTCTGAAAAAAATATATTTGAGACTATTATCGGAGCATTTTAGCGTTTCCATACAGGGCCGATAAAGCAACGATCTGTAAGTATATAACTTGAAATAATAATAAAAAAAACAAGACAAACTGGCGTAAATTATTTTGCCCAAAATAATACCAGAAATATTTTTCAAAACTAAAATCAATTTTTTGTTTAAGTAATTTGTTTATGTGCGGCTCATTCTGCTATAACATTGTATTATAATGAGCCGTTATTTAAAAAATATTTCATAAACGTGCAGTACCGAGTTAAAAACAGCAAGTCTTGTTTAATTTTCATCACAAAAAAATACAAACCTAAAAAGCTTTATTTCGTTACATAACTATTTCGTACAATTGTGTTTTAAATTGTTGTATTTATATCCATACTGTTTGTTATATTCAATAAAATATTATCGCAGGGTTTGCGCATTTAAAATGCACTTATAAAGTAGAATAATTAGACAGATATTGTGTCGTATATATGAGGAGCAAACATTCAAAAAGTGTTTTGTCACAAATTTTGAAAAATGGCGTTTTATACCAATTCTGATAGCCCATAATAAAACCTATGAATGGAAATCAAAATTAGTGTTCAAAAAGGTTTTTTTTCATATTAAAATGAAATCATAAAGTTGACACATTCATACAAATCGTCACTTTTGCAACACTTAAATCATCATTTTCCAAGCTTTGTATTTGTGTGACAAAACACTTTTTGAA
Organism: Himalopsyche tibetana; assembly: GCA_030503985.1. NCBI lineage: Eukaryota > Metazoa > Arthropoda > Insecta > Trichoptera > Rhyacophilidae > Himalopsyche > Himalopsyche tibetana. The sequence continues at coordinate 6,722,042 of JAPJYX010000015.1, forward strand.
TGTTTGCTCCTCATATATTCCAGAGAACATTTTATTGGTCTGCGTGGTATTCCATGGAATCCAGATTACACACTCAACAGCACATCTCAAAAGCATGACATCATTTGTGGTTTGCTGCCCTTATCTATATACCATCAGCTTTTTGTAAATTATAAACCAATGGATAAAATTAGGTGCTGAGATATTAATTTAATCTAGTTTTTAAAAAAGATATTGCTTATTCATTCGATTTTATTATATATTGTACTGCAATAAGTAAAAAAAAAACGGCTAACGACAAAGACAAAAATATTGACACTTGACAAAGCCGCATTAAATCAACAATAATAAGGTGATATTAAGTAAAAAATAAATTTCACAAAGAATTAAAATGAAGCAAGTTTGTCATAAAATATATAACTTTAATTATACAGAATCAATTGGAAATATTTTTAGTTTTAAAACCAATAATATGATGAAATAAATGAAAATTCGGATGGAAAGAATATATACCATAGTCTGGTTAAGGAAGAAATAACACATTAACTGTAGTTTATATTTTAATTACATTTCTTACATATGCTGCTTTGTAACCAATCTCTATTTTTTTCTTACGTTTTTTTGCGCAGTCCTATCTGAGAAGAAAAACGGTTTGCTTTACGTAAAGATTTATTTGTTTGGGATAATTAGTATCACATATTTATGAAGAACATTAGTGTTGTTGAATTGGTCGATTTGCAATGCAAACGTTTATTTTATGATTCTCCCCCATAACTATTAACGAAAACAAATGAATTCGGTAATTTTACCCTTCATTATAAGGGTTGAATTAATTGTCAAGGGGTTGACCGGTTAAAAATTAAAATCAGCATCTTTATAAAATGTGGGCTAGATTTTCTTAGTAATTAAAATGTTTTGGTAAAAACTTTTCCAATATATATTTATTTCTACAATACTAAAAAAAAAAACATTAAAGAACATTAGTTTATAAATTAGTTAGACTTTTTAAATAATATCTTTATTTCAAGCAGTTTAAGATATTATATTTGATCCAAAATGTTCTATTAAGTAAAAAAATAATTTATATTCAATTGGATTTTTAAAACAATGCAAAAAATCTTTACCTTTGATCATTATTACATAAGCAAAAAACAATGTCTTTGCAAGTAACTCGAAATTATTTGATTGCTAAGCAAAAACATTACAGCTGAGTGAAATCTGAATATAAAAGGCGAAATCATTTTATCACTAGACTAAGTTTAGATTAAGACCTTACGAAATTGTATGTGTAACACTATAGATCAACGCGTTTGCCAAACTATTTGTCGTGCGTCCGTACGAAAACACTAAAATATTTGTCAAACACGAACATCAGCTGTACTCTCTTGCATTTGGGAATATTTTATGGCTTGTTATGACACGGAATAACCTCTATTACCAAATAATTGATATCCAAAATACGTCCTGGAATCTCGTTATAGCTTTGCTACGACGCTTTGTCATTATTTCCTGTTGATTTTACGGTCACCGCTACGCCAGCCAGGGGTTTACGGTTCCAACAAGTGGCACAGCACTAAATTATTTGATGCTAGATCGATCCAGTAACTAGGGATATAATTACTCATTAGTGATGGTTATTCGAGTACTTAATAACCGTACAATGTATGTTTGTGTACTTAATGTTTTATATCATAGGCTGTTAACCTATTGGATCACTTAACTTACAATTTTAAGTCCCGCGGAACGCTAAAGTGGTTCAAGCATATCAAAAAAAGATTGTAGACGAAACGTTTTTTTATTGTGAAATGAGATATTTAAACTAGTTAAATAATAATTTGAATAAGTGAGATATCATCGTAGTGTGCTAGAATAAAACAATAGCTAGATGAGTTAATAGGTTCTTGGCTTGAATGACATTATTGCACAATTCCATTTAAGGAATATTGGCGACCACTGATTTAAAGCGCTTTTTAACCATGTCTTCAAGAGTAAAAGTAAACTTAATCGTCATTCAACGTTAATGTTATTTGATAAATATAATATTTTTTACTGTCAGATAAAAGCACATTGCTATATGTGCAAATTTATTCTCAGTCACGAGTCTATGAACTTTCGAACATACGTCTCTTAGAGAAGAGGTTCAAAACATACGGAAAAGGATGAAAAGCTCTTAAGCCGAATAGGTTTTTTAAAAAAAAAATTGTTTATAAAGTAATTTAAATAAATTTTGAAAGGTTTATAATTGTGCATGTTTAAGTTTATGGAATAATACCGTATGAGTATTTTTTTAGTATTAACAACATACTTACTAAACGCTTACTAAAATGAACAATATATGCTAATTTTTACTAAAATCGTAAAATATGAAAATAAAAAAATATTTTAAAATTACTTTACATAAATAAATAAACATAGATTTTGTATAAAGTTATTTTCTAAATCACTATGAATACTAATTATAAAACATAATAGTACAAAATTTATATCAACCATTTGGTTATTAATTAATATATTTAAATACTGATGAAGTCTTATAAAATGTAACGTAAGCGAAAATCAACGTCAGATTTACTGCTTTTAATAAATTCTCGTATGGCTGCCGATAACCCATTATCGAACGTCAATTTTCCGTGTGGGTAACACCGACTCTCGATAGCCATGTACAAACATAACATATTTGTATGTGGACTTGTAAGTCGGTCAGCAGCACAGAAATTAACACGCGATTTTCAAATACCGCCCTGTCATGGAGTTAAAATTATCAGAGTTTTTTTCTATTCCAAAAAAAATGAATCAGAGCTTATTTATACATTCATGATAAAATATTATATTATATCAATAAACTTATGTTACGGTTATGTTATATTGAAAATGACGAAACCTTTTTGTTTCTCACATTTAAATGAGTCTAAGAAGTTATTGGATTAGAAAAAAATTACAAAATTTCATTGAAAAGAATGTTTAAGCAGTTATGTTTAACCTAAACGTTGCATAAAATAAACACAATATTTTTACTATATTTTGTGAAACACACACAAAATAATAAGTTATCTCATTTCAAACCTTTTTAATAAATGCGTAATATACACTCTTTTTCAAAACTATAAGCAGTCATATCTTTAGTAATATTTCTAAATTGACTACTTGAATACCAAGCGGAAACCGGTGTCCGGAACATATGCAAGCAAACACGGATGTCCAAGACATTTAAAAAAAATCAAATTATTGGTATTCTAATAAAATATAAGCAACATTTTGATGAATATGTGTATTGCTATCTATACTGAGTCAATAAAAGTTTTTAAAATATCGAATTCGAGAGTATATTAGGCAAAATTAATGTTCTCAAAAACACGCAGTATCTCTGGGACATATTGATTATTTATTTGCGCGTTATTCAAGCGGTTAAATAACGACATTTGTTTTGGTTTAGTATTCAGTAAAAAAATAATCAATGTTTTAGTAGTTGAAAGAAATCCAATAACTGTAAATTATGTTGCATTATGTCTATTTAAGGCATATTTCAGCAATTCTGTTTCTCAAAAAATTCTAGAAATTTTAATGTTAAGGATTTTCTTAAGAGTGGTATACCTCATATGAAAAGTGAGGATATTAGTGCTATTAACAAAACAGATCCAAGTTTAAAGGTGAAAAAGGTTGTAAGTGAAAAGACTAGATATGCATCCAACAAATTTAAGAACATGGGAAAACTAATAATCGATTTTTTCCCTTTACAAGTTATGAGTAAAATACGCAAAAACATACGGACAACCTAAGTAAAAAAAACAAATGCGACTTCATGAATGCACAATGCACTTCGCGAAAAGGTTCATGAATGCACAATTTTTAATTTTGAATACATTCATTTTGTGATTTGGACACTTTAACCCTTTCCTTATATTTATTCTAGTACTATGTATATCGAAACACTCTTCGTGTGGTGAAAATAAAAAATGAACATTTAATACGCAAAAGCGATCAATAAATATTTTATTGTTGATTTCTTTGGTAAAATTCAATATACTACGTAATATCAAAGTATTAAATTCTGCAAGCATTTTTTGAATTGGTTGATGTAAATACACATTCGAGGAGCAAACATTCAAAAAGTGTTTTGTCACACAAATACAAAGCTTGGAAAATGATGATTTAAGTGTTGCAAAAGTGACGGTTCGTTTGAATGTGTCAACTTTATGATTTAATTTTAATATTTAAAAAAAACCTTTTTAAACACTAATTTTGATTTCCATTCATAGGTTTTATTATGGGCTATCAGAATTGATATAAAACGCCATTTTTCAAAATTTGTGACAAATCACTTTTTGAATGTTTGCTCCTCATTTTGGCTTTGTGCCTTTGGTGTGAAACCAACAAACATGTTATTATTGTAGAGCATCTATATACCTAAATATTTTGACCTTATACAATTGTATTGTGATTTAAATCATAGTCACAAAATCTTTCACCGTGTAAGCAACTGTCCATTATATGTTAAAAGCATTGTATTTATACAAAATAAACACTTTGTTGGACTACTAATTTAACAATTTTCAACAAAATATAAAGACCAAAAAAGTTTTTTTTATCGCGAAAATTTTAAAATGAAACTACGACTTTCAGAAATATTAATTAATTAAATAAATTTTCATAAATAGACTAAGGAAACATGTTTTCATTTCTAAAATTTATTTAAGTGTATTACTTCGTATAAGAAAATTATTGTTTTAAAAAAATACTAATGTGCCGGTTCCATCGCCGAGTTTACTATGCTTTTAGAAGTTCGTTATTTCCGGTCGCAATGTTCTTGAGTTCGAATTCCCAGAGAGACTCTTTTGTGAGTTGGTTTAAGTATTTGTCTAAAAATAAATTAATATTCATATGTGACTTTCACGTTCCTTTTTTCACCTATTTTGTTAACCGAAAACGGGGTGGCGTATGCAGAGGAATTAGTTAACTAACTACTCGTTATTTTCTAGTACTATCAATAAATACTCACTCTCTCTTAAAATAGATGCTTAGTAATTTAGTCACCTCCAGTTTTTATTATAACACTTTGTATGTACTAGATAAGGAGTGAGCATGATCAAAAAATGCATTTACTAATGATACTGTATTCTTTGTTTTCAGGTAAGAACATCTCTACACATTTACTTCTTTGGCAACAAAACTAAATTTATTTTTCCAGATAAGACGACATCAAAGAAAAACGTACGTAATACTTACTTTTTATACAGATAGACTCTTAGATTGGAATATAAGCCGTAAGATAAATCAAAAGACCTTTTTCTACCGTAGCAGATATTTAGAAGGTGTATTTTCCTCAGATCTGCTCCTCGCGCTGAATTATGTTTGCTTCTCCTATTAAGCCCAATCATCGACCCGACTGACTTCTGCATGTGCTGTCCCCATTGTGTTTTCATGTTTGTATATAGCGTCAAGTGAGTCTTATCAAAGTAAATTTAGGGTTACTTTGAATAAACTAAAACTTTAAAGTTATCAAATCGAGTTGTTTTACAACCTGTTTTACAATGCCAAAAATATTTATTAATTGCATTAGCATTAACATGTAGAACAATGCATTGCTGTTTTTTTATTTATACTAACGATATTTTTATCACAACGAATAAATGATTCCAAGTGAATTAATTATGAAATAACAACATAAAAAACTATGCATACCACGTAATTGTTTTCTGAGTTTTATTGCAAATAAACTAGATTTAATCTCAAAGGCTGAAGAAAATAAGTAATGTTTTTTTTAGTTAAATGATATGAATAAGTGTAATAAAAAGCAGTGCTTTCAATTTTGTCTGACGATGTTATTAAAAATACTAAAATTCTTTCTAATGGTTACAAAATGTTATTTAAATGTATTTTTTTATTCCAAATAGCTTATCTGCTTTGCTATTTTAATACAATCATAGATATCTTTTTCGGTAACATGGAAAATCCATTTTCCCTCTCTATCAAAAACTTCATGATAAAAAATTGTGTATTATTTTAAGTTGTTTTTGTGTGTCCATGAAGTGGCGATAAGAGAAAATTTAATCAAAAATGAAAGTGTTAAAGAGCACTACCTTCCAATTGCTTTGGACAAAAATTAAAAAACTTTTCATTATTCGCCTTTGAGTAGAAATGAAAATTTAATCGAAACCAATCTGCTGGAATTATCCATCTCGTTTTGAGAAGATTGGAGAGTAACAAATTTGATGCTGTCTGTAATCATTATTTTGATTGATATTTAATTGTACATATACAACTTTCAAAACAATAATAAAGCAAACCATTAGAAAAATAATTCTACCACTAAAGCAATTTAAATCCTCGGAGAAAAAAGGCGACAGTTTTCATAATTCTTAAATCTTGGTAAAACAATCATTAGGTTTTTTCCTTTAAAGATAAGACGTCTGAAAAAAGCTGTGTTTAATATTTTAAAAGGATTTATTGTTTTGTTTTTTATTAAAATTTACATTGTTTTTTTGAAATTCGTTTAATAACGATTTTGGCCTAGTAGAGCCTTATTAAAAAAAACTTACTGCTATAAGTAAAATTGCCAACTCTACACGACACGATGACATGTCCAACTCATTATTGACAAAATGTGAACACTGCCGTGTTTGTTTTCAGAGTAATCAATTGAATTATTTAAATAATACTCGAAATAACTGTAAATTTACTTTGATAAAGACTGACAAATGAAAAAACTGTTCTTCAATTAGAAAAAAAAAGTATGAAATAAGTGTTGTTTCAATAATAAATATATTTTTATTCTAGTTTCCTACGGAATAATATAAACGTTCGCCGACAAATTAAAACATTGGAATTTTTGTGTAATTAAATAGAAATAATGTTACTTTTGTAAACAACAAATAAAATATCTATAGATGCTTCAAGGGTACGCATTTTAATTAATTTTAAGCAACTGTTTAATGTATGCATGACTGCCCAACTTTTTTACTTTCATAGACCACATATTTTTAATATATAATAATAAGAAAGCAAGATATTAAATGGGTATTTGAGTAAACTTACGTGATAATCAAAACGTGGTTGTTTGCTTCCATGAAGGTGGTTGTAATTATTTTCATCTTATTTTGATTTTTTAATTCGATAAAATAACCCACTACATGAGTGTTAAAAATATTACTGTAAGTAAATATATTGTTAGGTGAATCCCTAAGGTCAATAAACTCGTTTTTACAAAAAACATATAATTTAACAGTTATAATTATAATCAGTGCTTTTTTTTCATGTAACGTGATGGAACGGCGTTCCGGCACCTTTTTTCTTTGAATTTTTAATGTTCAGATCAAAAGTCGTAAATTTTATTTTTAATTTGCTTCGAAAACTTTTGAAATTAGAGCGATTAGTTAATGACTTGTCCTATTCTAGTCCTATCTTTGTATCCTTACTCTTTAAAAAAAGATAGGTTAATTAACTGAGTAACAGTTTTCATAAAAAAAACTTCTGTTAAAATAACTTGACAAGAAGCGAGTTCTGGCACTTTTTTTTTTAAAAAAAACACTGCTTATAATTACATAAATATGTAGATACTGATATACTGAGTGATAAATAATCAGTCAAATGTACTTCTCTTAAAATGTCTGCTACAAAATTGTCATAAGATAGTTTTCAATTTATTTTATAACGATTTGCTTAGTTTTGCTGTGGGTTATTGAAACGAGATGACGATCCCGTCACGTTACGAAATATTCCTGAGTTTTGTGTACATACATCAAAGGGGAATCACTCGGGATTTTCATCCGTTAGATAAAATTGACGCTCTAGGAGAGAAGGAACCTCAATCTGCAGCGGAAACCCGGCGACGAATCCCAACGGGGTTCCATATTGATCGTAAACAATAACGGAAAATAAAATACAAATCTATGATATTTGAAGTTGAATGTTTGTATATACTTTTATGGATAGCAAAAATTGTAATAAATCAATTCAAACCTTTTTAACGATAACCTACGATATAAAATTAAATTAAAAACTTATATTTTATTTTAATGGCTGTATTACTTTTAATCTGGTTTTGTTCATGGCGAGAATTTTAAAACGAACTTGTCAATTATTATTGCTCGCTATGAGAAAATTCTGTAATGACCTAAAACAAATAATGTGAAATTAGTGCAAAAGTGTTAAAGTGAGACAAAAATTTATTCATTATTTGATGTTTTACATGCCTCTGCGGCATGTAAAACATCAAATAATGAATAAATTTTGTCAACAAAACAAAAGCTTTGTCGATTCTGATATAATCTCTCACGAGAAATTTCATACCAGATACTCTAGTACTGATCTAGTCTCATTACTGACTTATAAAATAAATGAAGAAAATACATTTGATTTCTTTCAATATAACTTTCACAAAGCGCTGCTTTCTGAAATTAACACTAAATTGAATGTTATAAAAAAAATATCTAAAAGTTGACTACAGACAATCTGATTTTTCACTCTTAAAAGAATTATCTGCGGATTTATTCGAAAATTTATTAAGACATGCACTAATTAAGGGGACGGGACGTCTCTAATTTAAATCTAAATAAATAATAAAACAGATTAATAAACAATTGGTATTGATAATAATTTACAAATAAAAGTACAAAGTAGACTTAGTCTACATTAGGGCTTGCAATTCACCGTCAATTTGCAATTACCGGTATACGGTAATAAAAATATCCTATTATCGGATTACCGGTTATTTATCGGTAAATAGAAAAAATAGACGTATGTAGATTAGATGATTAAAGTATAACTGTATGTCGCTATCTTTACTAAAAGCGGTATCCTAAATTGAAACATAAAAAATTTAAAATACGTTTCAGGTGAATAATGTCATATAAATCCTTTCATATATTTTACATGATGTCCTTTTTGTTTTTGCTAAAATTTGGTAATGGGAGATCAGATAATAACTTATGTATATGCCACATTGAGCTTGGTTAATTTGAATTACGACTGTATAGTATTTGGTATATTTGTCTGTGAGGAATAAATATTACTTACTTATTAGTTTATCCATTAACTTATTGATGTCTTTACTTTGTATACACCTAACATAATATCATAATTAATAATTAAATAAAATAGTAATACAATTGAATGTTTTTATTAAGTTTATGAAAAAAGTGTTATAAAATCAATATTTACAATTTCAATAAACGTAAAAATATAGGATATGTACCAAAACACGTATATTTTTAAAATATACTTCGATCTTAGTCCTAAAACAAGTATGCAGTTCAAGGGATCACTCCAATGGTGATGATAGTTGACACCAGTATGACCAGTAGCAATCTGTGTTTTAATGTTGCCAGAGACGAAAAAACGAAACTCCTACTTTTGCAAGGATATCTGCAATCAAATGTTGTTATAATATGCCTTTATTTCACCTTAATTCGCGTTAAAATAATTTCCGGTAATTACCGGTAATATTTCCAATTTACCGGTAATTAACGATGGTACGTTTTAGACGATTTACCGGTAACCCGATAAACCGGTAAACTGGTAATGCAAGCCCTAGTCTAAATACTTAAATGAAATACCTGGAAGCAGTTCAATGTTCATTTAGTTATTAATTTTGTTAATGAATCATTATAGAATACTTTGCAAAACATTTCGAGATTATAATTGTGTTTTAATTTACCATTAGTCTCCACTTTAGCTTAATTATTCTTTGACGACTTTTATAGTTACATTTTAGAGGCATTAAAAAATTTAATTTTAGCAAATTCAGTGTCGCTTATTCATATTTTATTTGTAAAATCTTTTTAATACCAATTGTTTATTAGAAAGTTTTTTTTATTTTATTTTGATTTGTACAAAAAACACTGTGACATTGCATTTTTTTATCAGTGAACACCCTAAAAGTGATGTTTTTTTATGTCTGACTAATCATGTCCATTTGTTGCACATGCTCCCCAACACAATTTTTGATGAGTTTGCGTTTTTTCGAAAGTTCGTTACAAAATTACCTCTTTTTAACGCACTACGATCGTTTGAATAAATCACTTAAAAGATAAATCGCAATTATAAGTTATAACACCAGTAAAATCCAAATAAAAAAATCATATTTAGTATGAGAATTCCTCTTAACATTTCGTAGATCTTATAAATTTGAACATAGGTAGTTCTGCTGTAGTAAGTATTTAAATAAATAATAATAAAATTAGTTTTAGGTATCTTTGTATTAAGTCTGTGGGCCGCAGTAAATGTATTTTTTGAGCTACGAGTTGTGAATTATAAACACATACTAGCCTTTGCAAAACTTTATAATTATCTCAGGAGTACATAACTCACGAATTTTCTTTAATTTAATTTTTTGATTGACTATTCGTATTGAAATTATTGAAAGCAATTGTATAATTTTCATTTCATACATCAACAAAATCGAAGATATAAAATGGACTAAAAGCTTTAATGGAAACCGTTTGTACTTTCCCAAGATCAATAGCTGCTATCTATTATTAGATAGGATAATGAATGCAGCAATAAAAAACGAATGATTGAGGTATACTTTTTAGTACAAGGCCGAGAAAGAAATTTAATCGAATGCGATTACCATAATCGATTAAATATTCGTCGGACATTTCCATAAATTTTACCTAAGTAAATAATGTCTCTTGTGGAATGAAATAGTTTAAAATTTGAGGGCTTCAATAATTTTTCATAATATTTTAGCGTAGAAAAATGGACTATTTTTAATAAATTAAAATATGGCCATCATCAGTTGGGAATGGGTAATATACGTTTTTTAGGAACACATTTTCTATGACTTCAATTTAATATGACTTAAATTTAGAGTAGATTTCAATTTTCAATAAAATTAAATTTTGAAAATGAAACCAGTGGCGGCACGTCCATACGCATTGCGGAACTGTAGCAACCCAGGCAAATTGAAAAAAATGTAATGTTATGTAAATATGTACATAAATTGACATCTTACACCGCGGTTATAATATCAGAAAATGATGCACGTATATTTTGAGCAGTTTTGGATAATAAAATACAATTTAAATGATTTTATTTTAATCTACCGCAGCACCCCCAGATATTTGATCTACGAGCCGTACCTGAATGAAATAAAAAAAAATATAGAAAATTAGTTGTATTTCTTTTTTTTTATCCATTTTCCTCTCAATGTGAAGCATATTGCCTCCTGATGGAGGTATCTCAATATAAGTTTTTCTACGAGAACTTTTTTGTGTTGTAAAGCTACGACAAGACTAGTGATAAACTTATCGCTTTTGCCAGTTATTGAAAGATAAGAATAGTGGGAGGGAAATTAAGACATCACAAACACATGCCTTTGAACAGAGATTGAACAAAAATCTGTTCGTACTGAGACTTGAGCCCATCAGATCCAGTACGGAAGCCAACAACCCTAACCACTGCGTTTTAGGATCAGACAAAATTTATTGTATTTATACATAATTTTAATGTTCACTTATATAGGAGGAATAAACTGTTGAAAGAAGTTTGATGTTAAAGATCTTATTCCTATTCCCGCAATAAAACAATCACAATGAAAAAATAACAGAAATTAATCTGTTTATTGAATAAATTTAATTAAATAGAAAATAAAAAATAAAAAACCTATTACAACTTACTAATACATAAGACGACAGATTTATTTAATATTAGTAGGTAAAAATTTTAATTCTATATTGACCCTGCAAACTTATTTCAAAACCATTTGAAGCTTTTGTTATTAGACAACAAAGGCACGAAAAGCTCGATAAATAAGCATGATTATTAACCTATGATAAATCTAAGTATTCATTTTTGGGCTTCTTAAAACTTGTTTAAAAATCTATGAAACGTGGAAATGCTTCATAATTTGTTTATTATATTATTAAAAATGTTCACAAAAACCAGCCCTTCACTACATTGACATAATGCGGAATAAAGAATCAAAGAAAAAGCATTTTTTTCCTATTCAAACAACGTGATGTGACAAAGAGGTGTTGAATATTAATAAAAAGCGTAATAATTTCTGGTAAAGTCCGAATGCAAAAAAATATGCACGTACATAAATATTTTCATGGCGTTACGCTATCTTGCAATTTTATTTTTTTTTATAGTTTAAATGTCAAGTTTTGTAACAACAAAAAAAGTGAATTTCTTAAATAATTTTTTCAACCAATTTTAAATCTAAATGTGGTATTTCAATAAAATTAATTTAACAATGACTGCCGTATTATATTTTGGCAAGAAAAAAGCCAAAGTTTCTTTAAAAAGAACATTTATTTAAGAGAAATATCTTTAAAAAAAACATTTTTGTAAGCTATAAAAATCTAATTTATTAACATGGTCGAATTAATCAGTGTTCTTTTCTCCTCCATTGACAGAAATCGCGAATCTCGCGGTTTCTCATTTATTCAGAAAATTTGCAGATTCCTAACGCTTTTCTTTTTGTCCCAGGAGTACAGAATATTCTGGATCAATAATGAATACCTGATATTTTTAAGTTCAGCCTAAGCGTAAGCTTTGCATTTTGATAAGTCTAATTTATGGTATTGGGTAAAAAATTACTGCGACGGTGTCTTATATAATCCTTGCAAAAAGGCCATAAATTAATACCTTATTTTTAAATATATAAATTAATCACAATTGTGCGACAATTATTAAATTTAGTTGTATCTGATTCATCAAATATGGTATTAAGTTCATGATGACGCTGTCTGATGCAATCCATGCGAAAAGGTCAGAAAATAACATGTGATTTTTAAATTTATTAATAACTATGAAAATTCAATTCAGTTAAACCTGTTTCACTATATTGGGTATTAAATGTATGTTAAAGCAAATATGCCTGATGTTATCATTGCAAAATGGCTACCAAATAACAATTCATTGTTTAGTTTATGAATTTTGGCGTTTTGTCTATGTTAAATTTGTATATTCGTTTAAAATGAAAATGCTAACAAGGTGACACTGCACATCTTTAGATAACTGCATAAAACGGCAAATTCACGGTCTCTTCATGCTTTTTTTTCACCTCCTGTAATTTAAAGTAATCGATTATTAAAGTATACATATTAATAATTCACTGTGATCAAAGATAAAACTGAATAAAGTATGCATTATTTCTAGTGAGCTGCGGGCTTTATAGTTGGCAGCATTCTTTACCGTTCGCTTAAAATTCAATTTGCAAAATCATCTGTTAATTCTGACGAGTAAATTTTATACGCAAGCGATTAATTAAAACGTAAATTTTAGCAAAATGCGCCAAATTAAACGTCAACGTTGCCATTTTGTCATAACAAAAAAACTCTTGATCGTTATAACAGCTGCCGTGTTTTTTTTAATCAAACGTAACGTGGTCTACCGCAAAGTGATTAAAACGAAATTACTTGATCACTTGTTCAATTCATAAATTTTTGTGTAGTCAATTATTATTGTCGGCGACAATAGCAATCAATGATGAATGCATTTCAATAAACAAAAGCTGTAGTTCCATCACAGTTTGTTGATTTATCGTCAGTCAAAAGTGTAAATTTCGTATCCATAACAGACCAAATAGGGATTCAATTACTTGTATTTAAAACAAACCAATTCCAGTGGTGATTTATAGTGATATGAAGCGATAGTGGTAGAATCAAATTCATTTATATGTCTCCCAAAAACTTGTTCTTTTTGTTTTGCGAGTTTGCAGACAATACATTACTGACGATATGATATTAAACCGAAAAGTAAACCCTGCATTACGAAGCGCCATTAAAAATATTTATTCCAACGAAGTCATTCACTCATGTTAAAGCTAGGAAATTAAATTCTCGATGTCTTTTACGTTTTCGTTTTTCTTTAAATTCGTGTTCGCAAGGCGAGTGGGTATGTGCTAGCGTGAAAAAGAGTATATCATTTTTTGCTTTTAAGAGAATTCACCCTCGAACACATTCTACATTTAACACGTGGTAACGATAAAACGTGACTGTCTTGGGGGGTGAGACATACGCACCCTGTATCAACGAGTTTAATTCCATTTTCATGGATATATGAGTGTGACTTCGCTCGGAATCTAGGCCTGCGCGCTTCTTATGTGTGAGGAAATAAAGTACTTAAAACGGCTTCGGAAAATACGTTGGTATTTTTGATATTTTGAGTTAAAACTGTAAAAGTATAAAAATCATAATTTTCATTGAAAGTCCGTGATAGAATTCAAATAATAATTGTCAGATTTTATATATGCTATTAATTAGTTAGAACTTATTACCAAGGTCGATAAAAATATATGTCTTATAAATTTGGATGCAAGAAATATTATTCCATCAATATAATCTATGGCGTAGCGGTTAGCGTTGTGGGCTTCCGTGTCAGATTTCACGGGTTCGAGTCTCAGTACGAACAGCACTTTTTCGATCAATTTATCGATTTCTGTTCGAAGGTATGGGTGTTTGTGATGTCTAAAAATACCCTCCCACCCTATCCGATCCTTCAATAACTAGGTGTAGCGAGAGCGATTAGTTAACCACTTGTCGTGTTCTAGCCTTATTCTTCTATTCCTACTACTCTCTTTGAATAAGAGAAATTGAGTGACTGAGTAACATGCAGTTCTCGTAGAAAAACTTTTGTTGAGATAACTTCATTAGGAAGCCATTTTCTCCACATTGGGAGCGGACATGGATAAACAAAACAATAACTTAAAATTTCGACAGGAGGTGCTTGTTTGAATTTTAATATTAAATTTGATTCGTTAAAATTTTCTACATTCAAACAAGTTTTGACACCAATGACCCAGGTTTCACTTATCGGCATCTTCAGGTGCCCAAACGCACGGATAAACTTAAACTAATTGTCTTTAAAATAAGTGTATTGTCTATACATATACCTATAAGAAATGAATTAATAACGTAGTTAAAAGCTACTTATGTTATTCCTGGATTGATTTTACTAGTGATTTGATTGTATTTATGATTTCATTTCAATTCATGTCACCATTTAAAGCTTCTAAATATTTATTTTTATTTATACACGATACACTTATTTACCAAGCTTCAGTTCAAGTTCATCCGTCTTTAAAATGCCAAAAGGTGAAACCCGGGCCGTAGTAATAAAACATGGATGGATGTTAGGGTTGCCAGACTTCTTGCAAGTCAAACCGGGACATTTGTCCGGTTTTCCGAATCTGTCTGAGACGTTCGAATCCAAAACCCAGGAATTTACCGATTTGCCCAGCGTGACTCGTTTTTTAGCTCTTCCAAGACTTTCGATTACCAATTTCCCCAAGTTATCAGCGTGAGTCGTAAACCAGGACATTTGGGCGTCCCGAGAAGTTTTTTCGGGACACCGGGACGGGACACGAAACTCAAAACAGGTAACAGTCCCGGTTAATCGGGACGCCTGGCAACCCTAATGGATGTGCAAAACTTCAACGATTCGAATTTAATATTTCATCGATTTTTATTTAAAATTGATTATTTTTGAGTTGTTTAATTGTCAAAAAACTGTCAATATGCACGGTTTTTTTTAATCAAACGGAAGCAATGAATTATTACGTCGAATTAAAGAATAAGTTTCAAATATGTACTTAAAAAAATTGAGTTCATAAAAAGAGTTTTGTATTCGTGGTTGGCGATTGTATAGTACATTTAAAGCATCGTTACCAAAAAGGCAGCATATAACGAAAGAAAACAGCAAAAACCATATCTCATCACGCTAGGTAGATAGCTTTAATACACCAGTTCACATGAAAAAAGTAACAAGTTGCGTATGTCAAAGGAATGTTTTACCCGCGGTTTTCATACAAAGATGACGTCCGGGCGGGCTGCGCGCGCACACCCTAACGCTACCATGACGTCATCAGCGTTGACACCATACCCGGGGAAAAGCTATAAGGCAGAGCGAGACAAAAAACAGCCAAAGAGCGAAACGTATAACTCTTTACTGTTTATGTTTGCCCGATACTTACATATCGATATAATTTTCATTGTACTACATTTTTTCCTATTTATATTTTTTTCTCAGATTGTTTGTTCAACAAAATATTCTGAAATTTGTATGGTAGATTTTAAAAAAATCCGATTGTTTCATAGTATTTTTTCTCAAAATATAAAGATCAACTTATTGAACGACAGCGGTGAAAATCTTATGAAAAAATCATATTAATTTCTATTGTCACGATTTTTCTTTTATTTTTTTATTTATAAAAATCATGTTAAATGGCTGACAATTCAGTCACTCGTTACAATCAAAAAGAACATATTTGAATCACATTGATATTCATTTGTTTAAAATATTTGAAACGTTTTTAAATGTCTTTCATTAATCTTCTATTTAAACAGGTTTATACAACGAAATTTTATTCTGTCTGTAGCTCAAAAGAAAAACACGAATATTTTATATAATTTGGAATTTTACTCAGCAGAAAAAAAGTTTGACATCGCTGAGAAAACTCATATTTTTATATATGGATACAATTTTATGTTTATTGTATTAGCATTTACTCATATGTTACTTAAATGAAATTCTGTTTGAGAGTTATTTTCAAAGTTTTCCATTTTTATCAATTGAATTTTTATTCAATCGGTTAAACTACAATGCAAAAAAGGTATAATAAATAAAGATATATTTTCAATCAATGGTTAATCACGTTGAAACTAAATATGTACTTTGTAGGTTATTTTATTACATGATAACTAGTATATATTATAATAAACATGCGCTTTGTACGCACGATGTTCAGATATAGATTATAGAGTGCGAGAGCGTGTGTGTGTGTGTGTGTGCTGTAAATATCTCTGTAGTAGACAAATATGCCGCTGTTATACAAAGAAAGCGATAATCAAGTAAAAGACGACAATTTTATAATGCATCTTTAACGTCCAACTTATAACCACAAATATAAAAAATAATAAAAATATTGAACAAGTAACAGCTTTTAGCTACGTTATATTTTTACTAACAATATTGACTTTGTAGTTGACTCAGTACTCTGAAAAGTGAACTAAGCAATGTAGCAAAATGTTAAAACTTTTCTATTGCACACATTTTTACCCTGTGTTCTGTGGATTGTATATTTTTAATTTAGTGACAAAACACTTTTGTAGTGTGAATATACTAACCACACTTCACTTTTACGATAATTCAAGGCGTGTAAAATATAACCGTCACCTGCTGTGACCCAGTTGGTTAAAGCTTGCTCTACCGATCACGCAGGTCTGGATTCGATTCCCAGTCAGATCACAGTGAATTTGATAATTATTCAATTCAAAGCTGTGATCGAAGACTGGGTGTTTGTGATGTCAATTCAGACCATTTCCTTTCCTCCCATCCTTCTGATCTTTTAATAACTGGGTGTAGCAATAGCGATTAGCCAACCACTAGTCCTGTTCTAGCCTTATCCTTCTTTCCCTACTACTCACTTTAAAAAAAGTGAGGTTGAGCAACTGAGTAACAAGCAGTTCTCATAGAAAAAAATTCTGTTGAGATACCTCTATTAGGAAGCCATTTGCTCCATATTGGGAGCGGACATGGATTAAAAAAAATACATAATTACACATCTAACAAATGGTTTTTTCAATTCCACTTGACTCTTTCCACTTTTGATAGTACATGTGATCAATTGTACTGTCAAAACAAGCTATGATTTTAATTCTGTCAAATATTCTCAACTTTTAAAATACTCCCTAATTTCGACAAAAAATCGCATTCATTTTCGTAATCTTGATAGCAGTGTACGCATAATCTTACATCGTACATATACCTGTGTATTCTTAGTACAATATCCGATTAGTTAAAAGTATATGGGAAAACCTTTAGTAAGACTGCCTTAAGTTTTTGAAAATGAGGGCGTTCGCTGGCATGCGATACAGTCATAAGTCAAATTCAGACTGGGGAATAATATATTAACCGCGAGAGCTCTGCACCTAATAATAGTACGTGTGAAACAACGACTGCCGATCAATGTTCGGTTATGTATTAAGTAAATATGTTACCTTGTTTTTACTCAACGTTTCATTACTAATACAATATCAATTCGTTTGTTAAAAGCCAAATAATTGCTTGACTATAAATAGTTTTTCGAAGGAACACAATGACTATCGGACTGTCAGTCAGATTCGTTGGTTATGTTTACGGAGCGTACATGTTCAAACCTCAGTACGGATAGATTTTTAAATTTGTATTCGAAGGTATAAACATATATGCTGTCTAAAACTTCTTCCCGATCTTACAAATAAAGCACATCAAAGTATTGTCCTAATCTAGAACTTCAGTCTCTACTGCATTGGTTTCCAACCTATATAATACTGCGCCTCCTTTTGAACGAAAACATATCTTTGCGCCTCCCCATCCTTTATTTCATGTAGTAATAAAGACATGTTTTAAAGAGTGAATAAATATTTTTGACTGTTCGCATCTACCTTTGCAATAGCCCACGCCTCCTCTGGGAAGCGCGCCTCCTAGGTTGGAAATCGCTGCTCTACTCTATTCGAAAGGAGATATTGAGAATCAGAGTAAATACCACCTCTGTTAAGATTATCTTCATTAGAAGATCATGTAATTCTCACTGAGAGAAGGAATTGTTAAAAATTAATCCCATCACTATTAGAATAGTCCGATTTAAAAATAGTTCTAGGGATAAAACAGCCCTTGAAGCAATGAATCAAAAATTTTAAACGAACTCATTTCATGCTGCCATATCCAAAATTGAAAACAAAACGTAGAGAGAACGATCAAATAACAATTATACCAACCTTATCTTAATTATCCTTGTATTCTTAATCTGTCTCAAAACAAAACATGAGTGACGTTTCAACATAAAATCTCAACAAAGATATGTTAATACCTTGATGAATTTGCGGGGTTTATGGGTAATCAAAGCGTTTGTTCTGTTTTATTGCAGTGCCCATGGACTTGAAACCCAATACGTCAAGTTTCAAGTATTTTTCAATTGAATTGTATAAATTACATAAAATGTATTTAAAGCTATATCCACTTATAATATAGAACTGATGATTTATTGTTTTAGCGTCTCAACATAAATTGTTTTACGAGAATTGTAAGTATAAATTAGTTATTCGCCTTCTTTCGGGAAAAGTAAGTACACATATTTGAAATGTGGTTGGAAAGTACGAGAAAAAGTAACGCACGTGCTGCTCCACGTTTACAGGATTTTATAGGTAGAAGGTAATGTTAACATCACAGATTGAAAAATCATTTTAAGAGAATTCTCGCATGTGAATTCAAGCCAGTGGAGACTGCAAGAGAATAGAACGAACGTTCAAGTGCGTTTATTACTTTGTTACAAGACGGGTCATGAGCTTGGGACTGATTTTTAATAATATTATATTATTCAATGTTGTTTTTATTTATCGTACGTTTTGGAAGATAAATTTACATTGATACAAATAAAATAAAACAAATATACTTACTTAAAAACGAATGAACAACAGTGAGAAGATTTTTATTGCATTTTAAAAAACACCCTCGTCTCGTGACAAATCGCAAAATGCCTAACTGATTAAAAAAGGTCCTCTAGGCCAATTCGTTGATGGAGAGCGGTTATTTATTTCATTGGGAGAGCATTTACTTATAATAAAACTTTTCAGCGTAACAATATAGCGAGAAATTGTCACTAAAAACACTTAACATATTAAATAAATACTTAATAAAATTAAAATATTAAAATTTATACGTTTTTTTATCGTGCAGTTCATTGAAGACCAGTTATATTTCATTGGACCCACCAAACGATATTATCTGGACATCACCGATTGCGTTAATTCACTCCAAACAATATGGTAATGAATATTCAAGCTGGGCTGCTAAAATATGCCTGCAGCGTGAGTTATTTGTGGTGAAGTAATGAAGATACAAATAATTACTCATAGTCCATTAAATAGTCCGCTTAAATCATGCCATTCAACCAACAAATCGAAAATTGTTTAATATTGTTATTGATTGTATATTGAGTAAAATTATACTTACTAAAACTATATATATCACAATATTTAAACAAGAAAATTAATCTGCATATATTTGTACTATTTGACAGATTTCAACAAATGCTTTATTTGTCTACAATATTCCAAAATGTATTCAATGACAATTTTAGTTGCGAAACCTGCATCAGATTGAAAGCTCAAAAGATATCGACGCTTGTTTTATATGAAAAAACGTTTAGAAGAATCTAAATTGTAAGCATTTCTCAATAAATTTGATTTTATATGGTTATTACGAAAAAAATATTAAAAATATCATTTGGTACGTTGAGTATTCGTTCACTTAATAAACACAGTATCCAAAATAGTATTTATAAGTAAGCAAAATATTACATATGTATTATTTTATTTAACTACAATTTTGAGATATTTTCATCAAATAACTATGTTCTCTAGCTCAAGCGACGGCAAAGATCACTTTATATACAGTAAACCTCCGATTAAAACGGTATATAGGTTACGTGCAAATCGAAAACGTGTAAATTGAAGTTCAGTACTCTTACAAAAATAGGAGGAACTTTTCTGTATGAGTGTTATGCAAAACGTGTGTTTAAAATGATAACCTAAGAAATTATAACATATTTTATACAGATATATAACATATTATGTACTAATGTAAATAAAAAAAAATCTAATAATTGTATTCTTTCACTAATTTGATACGTCTAAAGAGATTTTTTTATGGATTTACCAAAAAAATATATTAACTGTATTTTTTATCAGTAACATAATCATCCACTGCATATAAAAAGTATTAAACCTATTTTTTTTATGTTGAAGTAAGCCTATGTATATTTAAAATTATGGAGATGAGCCTCATGAGAGTTTTTGATAGCAACATGATTATATGCTACATCAAGGAGCGGACAAAGTAAACAATATACATACTAAGCAGTACTTGTCTGTAAAATAAAAACGAAAATTCAGACAATGTGTACATAGCTCTACAGTGTAAATATGAGTCTTTTAGATCCAAAACTCTCTATATAATTCTAAGTTTTGAGAAAATCATTATTTAATGTGCTCTCTTTTTATTTTTGAAATACAATATCGCGAAGGAAAATAAGACAATAATTCATTTGGTGATTTGAAAAATTAATGTACACATTAAAGTTAACATTCGGTGACTGTAACCCTAGCACGTACAATTGCGAGGATGGTTCAGTCTTGATTACTTGGTTACCGAACCGTCGATATTGCTATGCCAACAAATATATTAATTTTTGTATTCTGAATATTCGGAGTCAGTACAAGGACATCCAATCCCGGGATCCGGGATACAGTAATCTCGGGATTTCGTCCAATTCTCTGATCCCGAAATCTCGGGACTGACATGGTAGCGATCCTGGGATTTCGGGATTGAGAAATCTTGAGCAAACCCCGAAAATTGATAGGATTTTGGAAAAAATCGGCATTCGGAAATAAGTTTTGGAAAAAGCATAGCAAACTAATGATTTCGAATTCCTCGGTGAGCTAATCCCAACCCAAATCCCGGGATGGGGAAAAGGCTCCGGAATTGGATACCCTAGTCAGTACGACAAGCTTGATTATATTTAAATATAATGCTTTTTAGTAAAAACTGACAATAACATTACAAGAAATACATGGAATAAATGATTGAAATAAATGGAGAAATACATGGAGTAACGAGTGGTAGTGAGTAAAATGTCGAGTACTGTTCATAGCAAAGAAAAACATCCATTTTCTTTTATCACGGTTCCTTCAAAAGGTGCAAAATAAATTATAGTTGTTTTTACAAATGAGCGCCTCGTGTGATAGAGCCAGTGAGTGATACCTCTAAGAAGGTAGTAAAGGTCAAGAGGATGACCTAAAGCTCGCAGTGGGGTTGTTTGTGTATGTGAAAGTGTCGAGAAAGCTTTTTCTGGGATTTCTAGAGTATATTTTATCTCGCCGCTAGCAGTATGTTTGCGCAGCTGGATTTGGCTTTAAAATTAACTTAAATGTTTATTTAAAAGCTAAAATAGTTGTGATCTGATTATTCGTCTCCTTATCAAAAAGGTATGTGTTGTTGAGAACTTTTGTTTTGTTTTATATTTTAAGTAACAAGCCATCGTCGCCAAACAAAGTAAGTTAATGGTATCTAATAGCAACGTTCATTTTATTCTGCACAGTTGTTTTGCGATCGTGAGTTCAAATCCTAAAAGTTTATTTTAACTGGTATAAAAACACATAACCGTCTGTTATGTTTTTCTGCATTATTTTAATCCAGAAAACGGAGTGATTTTCTACCGTAATTTTTTTCTTTCAGAATATGTTTTTTGTGATAGAGCAACTTAGTTGCAATTGTTCAACGTGCGTTGTTGAACGGTCTGAAGCTTAAAGTTTACTTCTCAGAAGATTGTAATAACATTGTGAGCTTAGAAAAGGTAGTAAGTAGGTAATCGATCTCATTTTCCTAAATTTTCGGTATTTGGTAAAATATCATAGAAATCCATCTATTAACAAGTTGGCTGTTGATTGTCCCATCACCACCCATTATTTGTATGTAGCCACTGTTTACAACCGCATTCCATAACGAAATAACGGTCATGAAGAGAAAAAAATTTACTACTGATATTCTCGGCTCAATACAGAGCTGTACGGGACTTGCACTTTTACGCTTAAATGAGCCATTTCGTATCTTTATATACTGAGAATACGTATTTACGGTTTGTATGGTTTAATCAACTTCGCGTTGAATTTAAAGAAGAATAAACGATATATCTTTGCTCGTATGATTTCGTAAATTAAATTTTTCATTTTACAAATGCCAGATACTGAGCCAGTATGCAGTCGGACCGTTGCTAACAGCTCTGCTCGTTCATTATTCATCTCAAGACAGTCTCACAGTGCGTGATTGGCGCCCTGATTAATCCATCTATTTACATAAAAATCATCATATTCAATTAAAAAGTTAAGAATGCGATTTTGATTGAAAACCTTTACTGCACAACAGAGTAGAACGGCTGTAAGGATTTAAATGGAGTTATGGTTGGTTTTCTTTATTATCTATGAACAACGTTTTATGAATCTTATTAACAAGTTTGGTTGAATAGTTTAATATGAACATTCCCAACAAAATCTCATTTAACGAGGATTAATACAAAACCTCTAAGTGATAACACCAAACGTAATCTGATATTTTAAAGACTTATTATTCTACAATTATCGATTTTCAATTTGTTCTATATTCACAAATCCCACGACTCCGAAACACTGTTACAATGTACGTCCATAGAGGTATGGTTCATATAACGTTTCACTTCTCTGTGGTAATAATTCCACAATTGACTGGTCGTAAAAAAATCTCACTAGCTTTACTCCCAGACACGTTTTTGTTATGCAAAAATATTCATGAAAATTTACAAAGAAGTGATTTTTTTTGTCGGTTTTGTCGCTCAATGTAACGAGCGACATTTTTGAGAGGATTTCTTGTCGAAATAAACTGTTTTATAAAAATTGTGACCGTTATACAAATCGGTCTGCCCAAACACCTGAAATTTATCATTTCAATTATTTATTGTACGAAATTAAATGAATACCTATAAAGTCGATACGATTCAGAAATAATAAAAATAGTTATTGAGATATCAAATGTATTTTAACACTTTATGGAACATGGAAATGTCTACCGATTTAAATGATGGTTGGAAATAAATAACCTCAAATAAAGTATTTATTAGTTAGTTTTTCAGTCGATTTGTTTTAAATGATATGTCTGCGATGTGTGCTTTAAGTCACGAGCACCTGTTTTTAAAAACTGGAATCACAGCGTGAGCGTTTAGCTAAATATTTTTCGCGTGCAGGCTTATCTTTCTATTCATTCTGTTTTGAAAAGAAATATGTTGATAAGACAAAAACAATCAACTTTTGAAGATAAACAACATTTAAGAGGCTTCACTCCGAATGTATTCGCTTAAAATTAGAAGCAAAAAATTTCAAGTAATGAATAAAAATAAATACTTTCGATGGTTTCGGCGGTAAATTTGTGGAAGTTCATTTTAATAGAAAATTTAAATTAACTTTATTATTATTACACGTATTGTGTTACTAACTGTGACACGTGTTTCGCCTCTTTCAGAGGCATCTTCAGACTTACTATCGCAAAGTTTGCTTAAGTAATGAAGCAAGATTGATTCTAACATTTTAAAATTATGAAATTACAAAATGGAATTTTTGGGTTTTTTTCCTTTTAAGAGGAACAAGGAGGGGGGTGTAGAATCGAATCACCAACCTAACTGATTGATTGCAGCGCATTAGTTTAATAGTTTGCAATGTTTAACGTCATTAGTAGTATGATTAAATTTGTTTGCTCTGTTTCGATTTTATAATCCCCTCTTTGCTTCCCTTAAAAAGGAAAAATCCCAATCTGATTGATTGCAACTCATTAGTATCATTATTTGTTTGCTTTATTTGTCTGTATAAAAATGAAAATATATGCAGTTACTATTTAAGACCCGAGTACCGAACATATTATACTATTATTATAGTATATATAATTTTAAAAATAGTTTTCTAACACCCAAGTTAAATTTGGGTTATCTTTATTCAATTTTAACTTCTTACTTTACGAGTTTCGAATGAAATACTTACGAAGGGTTTGTTGATAGTTTTATCGTGTGACAGATTTATGCTTTTTGAACGCATATACGTTTTCGTTTAACATCATGTAAAAGCTTTCGCGGAAGCTGACTCAAACAATTATTTTAATAATTAAGAATCTGAGTACGATACGATATATTAAGAATTTATAACTTAAATTTAAGATTACACTTTCATAAAATGTAACAGTTACAAGTTACCGCATATGAGAAAGCTATTTTTGTTGTTATTGTGCATCTCAATCAAGTTTTTCTGTTCATATAGTAACGGTTACAAATCTTAAAATTGGATATTGTGAGAAACAGACGAAAAAGACACGAGGACACAATTATAAGTAATTTACTGTCATTTTTGGTTGTGGCATTCAATTATTTTCTAGAAAATAATTTTTTATTACTAAAAAATATGTAGTAATCAGTAAAATAAATTATACTTTATTAATATCAAGGGTGGGAGAGGGGAATTCAAGTTATCCTATCCTATGAACAGGGCGTATCGAGAGCGATTAGCTAACCACTAGTCCTTTCCTAGCCCTTTTCTTATATTCCCTACTCTCTTTGGAAAAAGAGAGGTTGAGCAGCTGAGTAACAAGCAGTTTTCGTAGAAACACTTGTGTTGCGGTAAACTCCATTAGGAGTCCATGTGATCCACATTGGGAGCGGACATGGTAAAAAATAAATAAATCAAGGTGAAATACTCATTTACGGACAAACAACCTAACTTAAATACATATATTTTAAACGATAGTGATAAAATAAGAAATGTGGATTCTCTTTAGCGGCCGCACTTAATTTGTTACTTGATATAATAAAACAACGATAAATTACAAAAGGAACAAACATGTTTAAAATTATTTGCTGTAGCTTAAATTAACACATAAAATATGCAAACATACGATCTCTTGAAATTTTAAACGACACAACAGAACGTGAATGTTAAGTCTTTGAAAATTAACGACTTTTATTAAAATTAGTAACTCTGCTTAAAATAACATAATTAAAACGTGGATTTATCAAAAAATACTTAAAGAGTTTTTGTCACGTCGCTTTAGTAACATAATTGGTTTCATTTTGACGAGCAAACATTGTCAAATTGTGTTTTTGTTTTCTATTGTTGTAAAAATGTATGAATAAATTTAGTAAAAATTGAACTGGTCATTGTAACAAATCAGATCAATTTAATACAGGGGTGGGCTCGCGCGAGCCCCTTGTTAAATTTCAGCACGGCCAGCGAGTCCCTTGTTAAGATACGAAAATCATTCGTCTTAGATAAAATCAGCACCTAACTGCAATTTCTGATGAGATGGTTAAATTTTATTATGAAACAAGACTTAGTAGCCCCTTCCTTTTCATTCAGCGTTGTGGGCTTCCGTGCCGGACATCATGGGTTCGAGTAAATCACTAGTCCTGCCTTAGCCTTATCATTCTATTCCTACTACTCTCTTTGAAGAGAGAGGTTGAGCGACTAAGTAACAAACAGTTCTCGTAGAAAAAAACTTTTGTTGAGATACCTTCATTAGGAAGCCATATGCTCCACATTGGGAGCAAAAATGGATACAAATAAATGGATAATATTTACCGAGCCCCTTGTTAAGATATTGGCAGCCCGCCGCTGATTTTATATGAGTATAGTTTGATATTACTTATAACAAAAAAATAAACCCTACTCAATGACGTGTGTACTACGCGAATAATTATTATTACTTATTGGAAACATATCAAAACGTTGCATTTCATACAGAAAAAAAATATTCGTCAATATTCATTAATTATACAAAATAACAGTTAAAAATAAGTTAAAACCGAAAAATGATTTCATAATTTGTCTAGTACAAACTAAATGAAAAACGGTCGTTAAAAATACTTGAGCCATTAGCCGCACAAATAAAAATATAATCCGAGTAAAAAAATATATATTTAAGTGATATTATTATTAAACACAGTGTATAATGAAGGTATTATATATACATCGTGGATTACTGAATATATTACATGGCTCTGCATGAAATTATCATAAGTAAATTCCTTTTGGCTGTCGTGATAATATAATTTATAACAGTTAATCCAATCCTCTTGACACCACACATATTGAAGGAGTTTTCCGCATAAATTACTTGTGAGATTCAGCGACGAGCATGCTCCAGCAGCACCAAAAAACCCGTTACAAAAAAGCAACTCTGGCAGACTCCGCGCGGAATAAAGAAGCTACAAATTTCATTCCGAGCTGCCTACTGAGATTGATAGACGACTGCAGAGTAATGGCACATAATAATATTCTATACAAAAACATCATTATGCATACATTCTCTTGATATAAAGTGTACTATATCCTTTGTTGTTTTTTAGAATACTCAAATCACACGGGAGTAAACGTTTGGAACGTAAACACACTGAATACAAAACATCGGTTGGCAGATTTCACAAAAAAGAATCTTCTAATACATACGCAAGCAAAAACAATTTGTAGCCATGCATCAAAACAACATCTTAGCAACCAATTTTAATATTTGCTAAAGTACAGTTAATACGAGTAACTTTGTCCGTTGGTCTAACATTAGCCCATTGCAAGAAAAAATGAGACTATTGATGGGTGAGGATATAACTCAGGTCACATTGGTCTAAAAATTAATACTAGAGAGACCAATGTGATGTGTAACCAAATTTGTCATGACTCTGATAGGACCCTCTCCAGCGCGGGACAGATCATCGAGAGGGTTGACAGCTTCAGATACCTCGGCGTACATATCCCCGAAGACGGTAGTACAAAAAACGAGCTCGCCATTCGCTTAGGAATGGCTGGAGCCACATTCAACTCAATGCGGACTATCTGGGACACACAGCTGTACTCGATTAAAACCAAATGCCACTTGTTCAACGCTTGCATTCTGCCGGTAATGCTTTACGGTTGCGAATCATGGTACATGACGAAGACTCAGAAAAACCGTATACTAAGCTTCGAGAACAGATGCTTGCGTCGGATAATGGGGGTGAGGTGGTTTGATTTTGTGAGGAATTCAGAGATAAGGGAGCGTACAAGACAGCGTCCCGTCACGTCAGTGGTTATGGAGAGACGTTGGAACTGGCTGAGTCACATGCCTGCGGAAAGCCTCAATCCTGCTTGCCTCTTCTTTCGACCAGTGGGATATCGGCGTCCCGTACGTCCGTCAGGTACTATCCATAGGATGTACTCGGCGGAACTGAGAGAGATGTCATGGGAGGAAGCAAAGCTATTGGCGGGAGAAAGGGAAACATGGAGGTGCCGCTAAAAAGAAAAAGGTTTTAAATTATGCCGTTATAATGTTATTGTCATACTATTGCCACTTGTATATTTCTTAGAAAAGCAATTGTATTTTTTAGCCATTTGGAGGTAACAATATGAATTATATTGAACCATATTTGCTATATTGTGAAATTTGGCAGTTCTCAGTTGGTTATTAAAAGTTCTCAGTTGGTTATTGAAGTTTTTTAAAAAACTTCGATGGGAAATATTTTAAATTTGTAATCTTCTCTAAGAGTAAAAAATATATTTGTCCTGAAAATGTATGCGAATGTTGAGTGTTCGAAAGTAGAGGGATGTAAAAAAAACACCAAAAATTTTCATTTATCTTACTTATTTATTTGATAAAAATATTTTTTTTTATAAACTTAGTGCTTTTATGGTTCGCCTTGCGCACTTGAGATCTGCGTTCTCCATTGGGATCAAATTCTTCCATAATATTCAAAAATGTATCGAGGTGAATAAAAGCTTCGTTCATATTTTTTATTGTTAAGATCTTGATGATTTTTTCTGGTTCTTTTTCCTCACTTTCATTTGTGCGAAATAGCGAATTGTGCGAAAGTAGAATGTGTGAAAGTAAAGGTCCACCTGTAATACAAAATAATTGTAAAAAATTCTCACGTTAGCTTAATTAATATAAGAACATTATAAATATAATTTTCATTACGATTAATAAATTATGAAATGAATATAAGAAATACTCAACGCTTACAGTGGCCGTGGCTTTAAGATAAAAAAAGAAAAACGCCATTTCCAATAAAAATTATAGCCCTCTGTTTAAATGGTGTACTACTGGCAGTAATTTTTTTTTATTTTGAAACGTGAAAATTCTTTTAATTTTTTTACAACAGATGAGTGAAGGAAATTGAACCTTATTCAAACTTTATTTTTTTATAGTAATTCGCACAAGGGTAACCTCAGCGTAGTTAGATTATCAGGAATGGAAAGCGTTTATAATAATTACAATAATAAATTATCACGCGAGGATTTTCAGTCGGCCTAAAAGGGTCTGTTACAATTAGGGACAATTAAAGGATATTCCCGTTTTTAAGCCAGACATTATTATTTTACTAATATCTATATTCCTTTTTCCACTTTGGAATAAATTCGTACCATAATTACGAGGATTTTCGTTACAAGC
The DNA here is from genome assembly GCA_030503985.1 of Himalopsyche tibetana. Classification (NCBI taxonomy): domain Eukaryota; kingdom Metazoa; phylum Arthropoda; class Insecta; order Trichoptera; family Rhyacophilidae; genus Himalopsyche; species Himalopsyche tibetana. Next base: position 6,750,989 of record JAPJYX010000015.1, read on the forward strand.
TTCGTAGAAGAGGGATCATGGAAATCTAATTCGGTAATGATATATTTGCTTTCATAATTTAAAAAAGGGTTAAAACGAAAAATAATTTTGTAACTGGGTAAATATTGAAAACATAGTCATTAATAGGATTTGTTAACACAATTATAATATTGTAATTAAATTTAAGTACAACTTTTACAAATATATCTTAATTAATGATGAACTATTATTATTACTGTCGTATCTATTCAGGATTCATTTAAAAAGTTTATTTGTATCAAGCGAATCATTAAAACATAGACGAAAAAAAACTTTCACTAATAGATTTCTCTTGATATAAAGAAAAAATGTTAATGTACACATTTTTTTTTATGTCTAGGGTAGAAATTAACACAGTGAATATATGTGAACTATATGATTTTATCATCTTCTATAAAAATAAATACATAATAATGTTTTTTACAACACGCGTTTATCAAGCAGATCCTTATATCAAAGTTAAGTAACAAAATAACAGTACATGTCTCGTTTGTACTACATATTTGTGGGTGTTTTTTTAGAGATATAGAACATAACAATAAAATATAACACAGAATTTTTTGCACTGGTCGTGATATTGGCTTTAATAGAAAGATAATTTGATGACATTTGTACTCTCTTGCGCAATATTGTCGTCATATAAGATATAAGTGTTATAAGTGCATTATTGATGTTCCTAATAACTATTTGACGCTGTAAAAACGTTTTATCCCCCATTTGAAAAGGAACAAACTGTTTCAGAACATGTGCTGGAACACCAAATATACGTGTTTACGTCTTATCGTGAAACATTTCACGTGACCCGAGATAGATTCTCATGATCACGGTCTGGTAGCGAGCGCAGACGGAACATGCCATGCGCGCGCGCAACCGTAGATGAAATGTAAAACTCATATTTTATTATGACATGTCCTTGTATATATTGCGAGAATGTATACTTAGGCAGCACTGATCAACGTTAACTCACCAGGTGTCATTTTAGAGATTGATTTTCCACTTTAAAATGTCTCCATATGTTGACAACCGTCAAAATAAACGTCTTTACATAAAATTTGAATCGTTCAAACTATAAACATTCTCACAGATTTTGTCACTAACGACCCACTTCTATATCCTATATATCCTATAAAATCATAAAATCATATAATCATAAAACCTTTGCCGAAAAACAAATAAATATAATTCTTAAAACTACTTACCACTCAAATCTGTTGGCATTCCCATAAGCTTATCCTTTTTGCCAGCAATGGCTTTGGACTCAGTGATGCATTTATTTCTTATATAAACACGAAACTTTCATTTACGAAGCGTCAGTTCAAGTTTATCCGTGCACTTGAACGCTTGGAGATGCCGAAAGGCGAAACCCGGGTCGTTAGTGACAAAATCTGTGAGAATGTACATAGTTTGAACGATTCAAATTTAATATTGAAATTCCACCAAGCACCTTCAGTCGAAATCTTAAATTAAAAAAGTCTTTACATAAGTTATATTACTCTATGTCTTATATTATATTATCTATGGTGTATAAGCTGTCATCGTAAATAATTAAATAATTGATTTATCATTGTAGTAAGCTTAAAAACAAAAGTAAATAACTTTACTGTCACTGTTATTATCCAATCAAATCAAATAACGTTCGTTCGGACGCACCATTGAAAAACATAACCCCAACGAGTGGCGTTTCTGTGACCCCTCGCGTGTTCAAAAAAAAATTCTGGGACATTGTTCCCGAGGCATAACGTAGATGTTCAATGTAATTTCCCGGAAAATTTGTTCCTAGGTGAATGGATTGCTTAAAAATTATCTGTAAAAATGCAAAGCATAACAAAGCAATACCAACGGATGTCGAAAAAATTATTTCGAAACTGTTAATGCAATATATGGGTGTTTTGTTGTGAAAATGATTATTCATTTGGTTGTCATCAATGTTTAACTATTTGCACTTCCAGCCAATTTAGGCTGTATGAAGACGATGTAACATATCTATATTTTTAGCATTTTTGTAATATTCATGCTGTCAGGTATATACTTGATACATGTATATAATAATACAATATACACAGCAAATATAAACGTATGCAAACTCTGTAATAAAGATACACAAAAGTCTTGATGGTCTGTAATCACTCAGAATGAAAACTTTTCTCATTTGCTAAAAGAATTCCATTTTCTTTATTTTTACGGCCACTGAAATTTAGGTCGGTTGATGTTCTCATATTTAAGAAAAGTAAATCGACGTTGAATATTTAAATTAAATTTAATGATCACAGATACTGCCTTTATATTTGTTTCAAACGTAAGTTAAGAGCTTGAATTTAATGATTCTTTTTTGTAGAGTTTACATTAAATGGAGACTTATTTATTTAACTCGATTTTTTTAGAGCTTTTGGTGATGATCATGCATTTGAAAAAATAAATTGAAATTTAGATGAAAATACTTCCCTAAACTAATTTTAGAATTTTTGTTTTACATTAAAAAGAAATAGTAATTAAAAAAAGCCGATATGAAAATTGATTGAATTGAAATTAAATTGGTTGAGTTTCATAACTATTAGGTCAAAATATCGAAAAATTCGTTTTACAAGAATATTAAGATATTATCAATATATTCGGTACCACATTATCGTTGACGTTATTAACAAATGTTTCCGTTTGATGATTCAAATCTTTTAATTACACGACATTTTTATAAAGAGATTTTTAATTTTACCAAAACTGAAATCTTAAATAGAATAAACAAATAAGAGCCAAATTATATAAGACGAAAAAATTCTGTGTGCCTGGTCTAATATTGAAAACATAGCATTATTTATTAAAGACATTCCAAAAGAACTGTAATAAGCATGAAAATACATACTTGATATAATCTAATAAAACATTTATAATTGTTTTTAAGACTGTATTACTTACTGAGAGCGAAATGACAGTCTTTAAAAATATTTACCAAGTCTTCACTTCAGAGGTTCTAAGATTATATAAAGTTTCAATTCAAAGTAGTTTTGTTGACTGCATAATTATGGTTTTTATAAAATCAACGTATCAAATATATTATATGATTAAATATTTTTTTAGTTGATAAAATATGTGAATATTTTTGACGAAAATACGGTTTATCAGACGACTGTTTTAAACATACCATAATAATGATTCGTTTTTTTTTTTACTATGACTGCCGTGATTGGTTCTAATTAGATTTGCTTTATAGTTCAATTATTTGAAAAGCTGAATTATATAATGAAGACACGTTTCATCGTGACTTAATTAACGTATAGTAAGATTCGAGGGAAAAAAACATTGTATCCTTTTTTACTATTTTTTGAGGATATTGTTAACAAATTAATTCTCATCACGACAAACATGTTTGAATTAAATATAGGTGTGCAGCTTACAAGCTAAACAATTATTGAAGCATAATGAAAGTAACAGAGTTTTGAAACGGTGAAAAGCTTGTAATTATGAAGCTTTCTATTATGGATATCTGTACCTAAAGTTTTCGTCAAAAGTGTCAAAGAGATTGGTAAACCAGGATTAAAGTGTTGTTTTAATGACGTAGAAAAACTCGCTGAAATAATTGTGTTGACAGTCGGAGGGTTTTGGTACGCAGGTATAACTGTAATTATTATTATTATTATTATGCTATCCGCCCTTTGTCATGCTCGATAGCTTATTTTTAATATAATCCTTTTATTGCGTAGCATAAAGAAGAAAAACAATGAAAAGCACTGCTAATCTCAAGGCTTAAGAAAAAGGATCTGGCCTTTATTCACCGAAGACAAAAATAATGACGAAAAAAAGATTTGAGCAATTTTGAGTAATTATCCCGCACATTTTTTCTGTGTTTTTTATGAAAAAATAAATTAACCCCACCGCTGTTTTTAGCAAGTAGCGAACGTTACTCGTGATAGAAGGTTATATTAAATCACACTAGTAAAACTGATTATTTTGTATATAAGGCGGTAAAAGTATAACACGATAAGGTGCTGGTTTCGTAGTTCATTGGTTAATGCTCTTGAGCCACTTGACTGTTAAGTTAAGTTAAGGGCTAAGGCTTAAAATCAACGTAAAACAGCATTTATTCATTGGTTGTTATGCCATTATAGGTTTTTTTGTTATTAAAGCAACGTGGTCTGTGATGTTTTTAATTTCTCCTTACTTACACTATTTCCCTTCATAAAAACAATGTGTTGATAAAATCGATAGCTTACTATACATTTTTATCTTTCTCGTCTTTAATTTATTTTCTTCTCAAAAAAGTAAGTTGAACAACTAACTTACAAGCTCACAACAAGGCTTTTTTTTTATGTCTTCTCTCAATTTGGAGCATATAGACTTTTTGAAATCTGATTTTGGTACTTTTTTGTTATCCGAAAGCATTTCAATAATATTTTAAAAAATATTCATTCATTTGTTTTTTATTTGAAATTTGAACTGACAGTGAATAGTAATCTCTTCTTTTAAAAAAAAAAAAAAAAGTTTGAGCAACTGAGTAACAAACAGTTTTGATAGAAAAAATCTGTTGAAATATCTCTGTTAGGAAGCCATATGCTCCACATTGAGAGCGGGCACGGATAAAAGATATGAATCTCTTTACACCCTTTTATTTAATTTCTTACCAGGTAGGAAGACAGCAGGTGTCCACGCAACGTCAAAATTGTGGTGAAGATGACGATTTTGACGTATTTGGGGCACTATTGGTCGCAATGAAAATTTTTTGGCCACCGAAAACACCTACTAGTATTAAAAATACCTAACCTAACAAATAAATTTTCCAACTAAAAACTTTAATTTTACGACCTCTTAAATCTTATTTTGCCTTTGAATTCACAGATAAAAAAAATGCCTCCGGATAAAAGAAAAACCCTGATTTTTAATAAATTTTTAAACCTCTCTTTAAAAAAAAAATTATGGGATGACAGACAAAACTAAGACAGACCTAGTGATACACTAATAGCTCTCGATATGACTTGTGTTTAGGGATAATTGAAAGGAAAATTCAGACATCAGAGACATCCATGGGCCTTTCAAAGAAATCCCCAAATCGATTGAAAAATCAATTTACAAAAGTTGTCCATACTGGTATCTGAGCCCATGAGCATCGTTACTATATCCAACGACGTTGAAACCTCGACAAATACTTATATAAGCTATGGAGATTTTTTTATTATTAGACAGTAGCTTATTAAAATTCCACCTAGTACCTTCAGTCGAAATTTTAAATTATTAAAAAAATTAACTGAAGCTTTACAATCACTTCAAATCGAGTATACTTATTACGTTCGCTTCCGCAAATATCGTTTATTTTTTATTCGGCCAAGTGGCTGGCATTTTTGTGTAGTTTGCTGTCGCTCACAGGCAAGGAAAATTGGTTGCGTGATGAGTAAAATAATTATATTCGAAGCCTGAAAATATTTACTAACACAAATTACGTCGATAAAAAGTGAGCGCGGCCGCGTCACGGCTAGGGATGTTAAATGACCCCGCTTTTTAAATAACTGGTTGCTCAATTTTATTTTACGGAAAAAGTAGAGTGTCAGCATACTTAAGGGTTGATGTAAGTATGATATTACAAGCCTAGCGATAAAATTTCCACCTATGATAGCAGGAGTTCGCAATATTAATTTTCAAGGCAACTGTGCCATATTATATGCTCTTTATGTCGATTATAAATTATATTTTGATATTATGAGTCCTCTGTAAACAAAGAAGGGAGACTTAATGCTTTCTAGAAAATTAGTTGAATATCGTCGTTAATTTTCTACAAGCAAGTATCTCAACTTTGGTCTGCCTTGAGTTTTTTGAAGTAATGAATTCACAAGTACAATACGCATATATTCCTTTTTTCTAGTATTTTAAACTAGTATTTCAAAAAGAATAAAATATTTCTTGTTTTATTTAACCTATTACAAAAATTGTTAGCAAAATCATATTTTGGGAAATAATATGGCACGAAGGAAAATATAGCACGGAAGGAAAAATCTTACTTTACTAACGACGACATAAATACTTTTGTACGAGATTTGTTTTATTCAAAAAACAAGAATATAATAATATTACAAGCTCAGTACAAATAAAAAAATATCATTTAATAATAGTATACTTACGTACATCTTCAAATTGTCCAATCAAATACATTGCTCAGATAACCAGAAATTTTAAAACATCTCATTTTATAGATATACCTTATACTTAATTGCGTAAATAATACATAAATACACCAGAATTCTTGCAAGCAAATTAAATAAATCAATGACAATAGCAGTGACCTAGATTTTATTTTTTAAATAATTGCATATTTGTAATAAATGGTTGAATGAATGTCATGTAAAAATTTGCATTGCATTAAACTACGAATAATGCTAGTAATTTAAGCATCAAACACAAAATGTCGTTTACCACTAATATTGAAACGTAGATATATCAGTTTATACGCGCCTCATATATTCGTATATGGAAATTTAATTTGTGTTTAGCAGTAATTGAATTAGACTTAATTGACCACGGCTTTAGATTAGGAATGCTTAGTATTAACCATTCATTATTAATTTCTACTATGATTTACAATATGCGGCTTATTTCATGGTGAATTATAACTGAGAAGTTATTAAACAATTTTGAAACATATCGATTTAATTACATATTTTTGGTATATTTTGATGACCTCTGCAAAAAGGTGGTTTCTAAATTTTGTTGAGAAAACTTACAAACTTAATGGTGTCAGTATTTAAGTATTAAAGTTAAGCTATTAAAAAAAAACTGTCCAAGGGTCAAGGTGCACCTCTTCCAAGAAAGGTTGTGACTGCTTATATGTACTCCTATATTTCAGGATATTTGCTCCAAGTATGTGCAGCTGTCGACCTTCTCGACGATCTAACTTTCTCTTGTCGAAAAATCATAAAACAAATTTAATATTACGACGATCACAAAAGCTTGGTAATAAAATTAAGTTAGCTGAATTGTCACATTTAGTGAATAATGTGTCTTTATGTGAATAAATAAATGAATAAACATTAATATGGTTCTGACAAGAGTCGGATAAAACAAGTGTTGTTTTATGACTTATTAAATATTATATGATGTGTATTGACGATTTTTAATACTTACTTAACTGCAGACAGACAAGATTTTATAAATTTAATTATGTTTTGTCTTCATATAAGTAGATTTGGTTAGTGTCTAATAATGGTGACTTGAATAATTTGTATTTTTTTCTCTTTTTTTTTTTCACTTACAGTTTATCAATCCGTAGACCCCACGCCGCACATTAGACCAAAATTCTATAAAACTTGACCAAATTATTTCTTTACAGGCGAGGAGATCCCACCCACGCCCACCTTTTGGACCATTCCATGATGTGGTCAGTAATTCATTTCTTTTGTTGCATGTAGGAATGGTTGCATCCAGGTATATGAAGAAATTACAAAAACAACCTACTAACAAAATATATGAAAATGAAAATCCCTGCATTGGCTTACGAAAAACAAATCTACACCCATGCCTTGATTTACACATGCCTTAATGTGCACTTCCAATTGACACGGCTCATTTTTTGACTAGCACGATAATGTTTTGAATCAACCCGGGTTTTTGAAAACACATTATTTTTTTCAGAATTAAAAGTAAAATATTTGAAAATGGGATATTATAAAAAATCTTAAAAACTTTTGAGATGATTAAATTATTGAATAATATATTTATTAATAATATAAAGTGTTTATTTGTAGATATTGTTTCTATTAACACATTGATTTTCAATTTTTTAAATGTAAATTGGTTCCAAAATGATTATTTGACAAAATTTTATAAAGATGCAGTAGTACAGTATTACGCGATAACTATTTTGATGTTTTTTTCTTACTTGCTGGTCTATTTTTAGTGACTTTAAAAAATATTTCTCTGACCAAGATGCAGCAATATTCAAAGAGGATGTGGTGGTCTTTCCGTATACAAAAATCGTAGTAATACTTGCTGGCGCTCTAAAACGAAAACAATTTAAAAGTACCCCTTCCTTGCCGGTCACCAGTGACCCCCACGGCGCATTTAAAGCAACCCGGTGACTCCCATGGAAGTTTATAAAAATATTTTTTAAGCAAAATAAAGGCACTTAAATTTAAGGGTGAGTGTAGACGCTTAAAGCGACACTTATAGTTACGACAAATTATTAAGTGACTTATTTATAAACATTTGCATAATTGATACAATCTAGATTAGTAGGATTTTAAAAACATCCCAGTTTACTTAAAAAATCTTTATTATTCTATTCCAATAACATGTATCCACAAAATAATTAACAGGAAGCCAGTGGCGTCCGTAAGGAGAAACCTCATTTTTTTTCAATACGTAGTCAAATCTGAACCAAAAACCATTTATTTTTGAAAATTTTACTAACAAAATCAAATACTTTTTTTAAACAGTATTTTTTCAATAATTCTCTGTTTGAAAGTATTTAATTTGATATGAATGTCCAATAAAAGCTAAAAATAAGTACAAAGCTTAAGTATTAAAGTATTTGATTTTGTCAATAAAAAAAGGAAATATAAATAGTGCATTTTGGTTAAGATGCGATTATTTATTTAAAGAAAATAGGAGATCTCTGCATAAATGCGTCAATCGCTCCCTGTTAATTTGTTACAGATAAATATTACTAGAATATAATAAAAAGTAACGCATAACTTAACTGGAATATTAAAAGAATTCTATCTAGCTAGATTTTATCAATTACACGAATGATTGTAAGTAAGTCACTTAATAATTTGTTTTAATTGTAAGTGTCGCTGTAGACCACTACACTCGCCCTTTAAACACAATTACTAATTTTTTATACACGATTTTAATCTTCACAATATTTTTTCATAAATAATATACCGTGTAAATCAAGGCGTGTGTGTATATTTATGACGAGCGACTTTGATTAAGGGATCACTTCATTTTTACCTTGTATAATTTGCAACCTATCTACCTACCTAACCAACTTACTAATACTAAAAACATTTTTCCACAGCACGGTATCTCAAAGTAGAGTACGAATACATTGAACCATTAGGCCTGTTTAGATTTTTATTTGTAATAAACGCAAACTTAATAGCGAAACAGGCACGTTTTGTTTTCTTTTTATTCACATCTTCAATACTTTTTATGAACAGAACTGACCGTAGATGGACAGCATTATGTGACAATCAACTCAACCTATTTAGAATAAGACTTATTTTAGTAAAAATATTTTTAATATATTATAATTAAAATGCTTATTTTCAGTACCTATTATTCAATAGTTTCCTCTCTCTACTAAAATACTTTTAAGCCTTTATATAAAATTTAGATATGCTATTTTAATTTAGGCCTAGATATCAATACAATTTATCTAGTATTTTAAAGTTTAATTACAAATAAATTGACATTTTTTAAGCATTATATAGCATAAAAAAACTCTAACACAAAAATGTGCATGATAGATAATTTTCATTATGCACTGTACATAAATAGTGTGGTTTTGAAAATTTTACTACAGCAACAAAAATGCAATTATTTTTCATTGTAGGTTCTGCCGATTAGCTTATAAATTTTAATATTTTTTTCAACATTTCGATTAGTTTTAATTATTTTTTTTACTAATTTGGCACGGTAATTTATTTTCATTTTTAAAATTTCAGCATTTTTCATATATGAATAAACCAGTGTAAAAAAAATCGGCAAAAAATACACAAACTAATATACATTTTTTTGTAAAAAAATCACAAATAAATTACCTTTTATATAGTGTTTTTCCACCTAGCAAAATTGAAGATGCTCTGTTTAAGTATGCCAATAATCTGCACTGCAGTACTGACTTCAATCTTCGAAAGCAGTTCACCACTCATGTCTTCTAGATCTCAAGATAAGGTAACCTTATAAAATGTGTTAACATTATATTAAAAAATATGATTGTATTTAAAATATCTTATAAATTATTTACTAAGGATAAAAAAGTGTTGCACAGATAAGTGCAATCTGCCACAATACGATATCACTTATAAAAAAACTTATTCTGTGCACCGTTTGCTGGTATTTAAATTTAGACAAAGTGTCAAAAAACGATACTGCATGTTGAAGATGATATTTTCCAACTCAACTCTGAATATCTAGAATCTTGAAAAAATTCATTGCTATTTTTGATGGATTTAGTGGTAATTTTATGGAAGTTTAACTTGAATCGTTCAAATAATTTACATTTACACAAGTTTTGTCACTAACAATCTAGGTTTCGTCTTTCGGCACCTTCAGGCGTTCTAGTGCACGGATGAACTTGAACTGTCAGTTCCCAACCGTCGGGAAATTTCAGAGTTTCGTTTTTCGCAGAGGTTTGTTTTTGAACTGAAATTTTTGTTCATTGAAATATAATTCAGTTAATTAAGTGTGTTAGTAATAAGTTAGTCAAAAAACATCTGAAAAAAATACCAATAATTTGCACATACAAAAGTAGAAGTAGAGGGAAATTGTAAAGTGAAAAAAAAATAATGAAGGGAATGGAGAAAATAAGGTTGAGATTAGGGTATCCAATCCTGGGATCCCGGGATTGGGGTTGTTAGCTCACCGAGGAATTTGAAATCTTCAATTCGCTATACTTTTCTCCTAGATTGTCTCAGAAACTCGTTTTTTTTTTTAGCTCACCGAAGAATTTAAAATCCTGAATTCGCTTTACTATTCCACCAGATTATTTTAAGCTCTTGCAATTCCAAAATCGTATCTATTTTCAGGATTTGCTAAAAATTTCTCAATCCCGAAATCCCAGGATCGCGACCATGTCAATCCCGGGAATTCGGGATCAGAAAATTGAACGGGATCCCGGGATTAGATGCCCTAGTTGAGATCCCATAGTATAGAGCAGTGGTTCTCATGTGCGGCCACCAGAGGATTTTGCTGCGGCCACCGACAGTTTCATACTAAATCAAATAAAAAATGTATTTTTACAAATTCATTTGTAAAATTATTGTTTTTTAAAATTGATTGAATGCACCTGACTTATGGGGATTGTCACAATCTTGACTCCTCTCTAGAGTCATTAAGCTCGTCTACATCGACGAGCTCTCAGTATACGGACTATACACAAGATACTTAATATCAACTTGATTTAAGTGGCTGAGCTAGTCACACTTTTATTATTATTAGTATTATTATTATTTTAAGCACATTAGTGCATGGTTCAAAATCAGTCCCGTGCAGTTCTGCTCGGGCCATGAATGTGAGGGGTAGACTCCTTTTTTTCTGTCGATAGCGTTGTGGAAGGCGGCCATTAAACGTTGGCTGCATATACACAACGGGTGGTGGTGGGAAACCAACTTGCACCTGACTTATCTAGCATTTAGTCGAGTTATTTACTCCAAATGACTCACAGAGGTATCATATTCATGTATATTCTGTGAAAGATCAGTGTAATGTATATCGATATGTATAAAAAATAAATATCGAAACCAGCTGACAGATGCAAACTTAGAAGCGGCGATGCGGCTTGCATTGGAAGAGAGAACTGTTGAACAATTTCCATTCGAATTGCTTTTAAATAAATAAATAAGTACCAATATCTTTAAATAATGTATTTTATTGAATATAAATTAATCCTTTTTTTAAAGTAAATGGAACCGCTATTGTTATCACATTTGGTGCGGCCACGAGACATTTCCATGGGACCGCCGATGCTTATAATGCAGCCACAATAAAATCTAACGTGAGAACCACTGGTATAGAGTACGCTCAGATTTATAAAGAGCTATATGTATAAAAGGAATGAAGATTTCTTATTCTATCAAAAATTAGACTACAAATACATAAAAAGTTTTCTAAAGCAAAAAAAAAAATACGAGTCTTAATTTGTGCGTATGTTTTATTGTATAAGAATTGTAGTAGTAAGTAAAAAATATTCATTTTATAACTCCGGGCAATATATTTTTCAACTTTCTGCTAGATTGCTTCTACCACTGTGCCGCGAAGCGATTGAAAGTTGTCGTAACAGAACAATTGAATTATTGTGGAATTCGCAGGGCCGAGTAATTTATTAACAGATATTGATTTTGCGCCCAACCAAAATAGGCCTTGCTGGTTTTATAGGAGAACAAACTTTCTGCGTTCAATGAAAAACGATAGTTACACAAACATGATTTGTTTATTCTGGTTTTATGGATTAAAAGTTTACAATACTGGTTGGATTTTCGGTTTGTTTGTTGATTCAATGAATTAATCACTTAACAGTTAAACATTTATTTTCTTCCAATATTGTCTTATCTTTAAAGTAAAGTAAAATTACTTGTAGAGCGCACATAACACAATATTTTTTGTGGTCAATTGAAAGTGATTTTAATGATGAACTTTTGACGATAAGTTAATACTTGGCAATTTTAGAATTAGAATGCTTAAATTTTCCAAATATAAGCAAACTACTGTATTACAATTAGTAAAGTCGAATGTTTTGGATTATTGAAAATGTTATGATCTAATAATCAAAATAAATTTTATAATATTCATTGGTACCACATCGAAGTATGGACAATGTGACCATCTTGAGTCAATAAGTATAACTTGTTATATAATCTTACTTACCTACTGTACATATATCTTTTTACAGCTTTTGCAACACTAAAATCAGGTATTTTTTTATAATACTTTTCCAAGTTCTAGCATCAAAAATATATACTTTTAGTTGTTTGATTCATTGAAAGTTTAATTGATTTAAAATTGTCATACTGTATTTTAAATCGATGCTTATATGAAATTTGAAAGTCAACGTCATTTATAGTCATGTTACTTTTTTCAATTTATTTTGGTGAATCAAAACTGAGCCTGGATCAATTGCTTTTAAAACACTCTTAAAAATGATATAAAAGCTCTTTATACTGCGAGTAAACGCAGATAAATTGGACGTAAGTCTATAACAAGTAGTGGTGGATTTTAAACTTGGGAAGATAGAGATCCGGTGTTTGTGTCTGCAATATTTTTTGTAGGAAGATGCATTTTTTGTTTCAATTGAAATTACGGCAATACGATTCAAGGTGTTGGTCCATTAATTTTATGTAAGGATATAACATGAGTGAATTAGGGAGATAAATTTGTTTTTGATAAGGAGATAAAAAATGAAGAGTCAAATTTGATATTAAAAGTCCCGTAGTCGAATTAATAAATGATAAATAATAAGTTTATGAATTTTAACCGTGTTTGATAAGCAAGTTTAAAAAAGTAAATCAATGTATTGAAGTCAATACACGCATAAAAATGCACACAGATAAAGTTTCATTCTTGACAATGTTAAAATGCACGAAAAAAGTCTTCAAAGTGCCCACTGCCCGCATTATAATAGATATACACGAAATTGACTACCGTAAGCGAGTTATGAGCGCCTGATACTCTTCAATAGCCAATGACAAATGGAAAGCGAACGCGTGTAAAGTGGCAACTGGTTTGAAATCCATTCACGCCAGGATGATGTATGAGGGCTGAGTTAACAGGCTCATTTATCAAATCGATCTTCTGACAGCTTGTTACTTTCATAGCTATATTACCAGGGCATGCAATACATTAAATAATAAACATGTTTTTTTTTATTAATATCAAGGTTTTTCAATAAATAATTGTTTACTATTTATTGTTGGTTTTCTATTTTGGCATCGTAATATCATTTGAAATATGATTTTATGGACCTTTGTTTGCTAATATATAGCTACTAACATGATATATCATATATGTAAGCATGTTCGCTTCTAATTTCTACGAAATTTTCTTTGAAGATGAGCATTTTCTTCTAAAATATGCTTTTCTTCATTTTTTAGAAAAGGTGCTATATGGATATGGGTAAGCACATGACAAATGGCAAGCAAATCGCTTTCGCCATGGCATATTCTTAAGGTAAGGTAAAGAGATGGAAGGAATTTTGGACACAAGGTACAAAAAAAATCTCGTTCCGTGGTCGAATGGTTATCGTCGTTGGCTTTAGTTATGGAGCTCGCGGAGTTGAGATTCATTACAGACATAGACGCAATTCTTTCATTTATGTTATAATAAACGTAAAAAAAACGTAAAATACCCACTTAAAAAGTTTTTATATCCTAATATTATCAAGAATTGTGCTGGAGATATACTGATGCTTACTAGGGATCATAATTTAACGAGTATACCAAAAACACAAACTGTTAATTTGACAAAAAAGTATGTCACTTAAATAAATAATAAAATACGTGTTATCCGTGAATTTTGATTTCAGTAAAATGCAATAAAGATGACCTAAATAAAGAATCAGTGTTTAATATTGATAATTTTATGCTCAAATATCTTTAGAGAACATTTCAGTAAAACTATCTAATATAACTTTATAGCGATCATCTTATTTTGGGTCAAAGCTGATAAATCCATCAAGGGTTTTTTGTCAGCCATTTCGGCCAACCCTATCGTTTCAATTTTGTCACTCCATCATTGTTACGATCCTCGGTCACTGCTGAGCGCCCGTTACCTTGTTGTGGCGCTTTTCTCGTGAAACGCATTCCAGTTCCGACTGAAAGGTCCTTTGTGAAATTCCTGACCGGTAAAGTTCTGGGCGCATAGCTGCCGCTAGTCCACACGGTGTTTTACATCACGTCGGGCTTAAAAATTCTGTCAGCAATGCAAAAAAATAAAACTGAAGCTATTGCTGGAATTTTAATTGTTTTATTAAGGGAATACCTGCAGAGCAATTTTCTTTTAACAACGAATTTAAGTTAATATTTGTACAGTTGTTTACACAAAAATGAGTTCTTTATTTACTCAAACCGTGAAGCTGGTAAAAAAATATGCATAAATTGATGTTTTTATTTTTTGTTTCAATAGCAGGCTGTTTATGCAGGTCTACATATGATTAAGTTACTTAAAACTTAATGAGTAAATATTAATAAAACAGCTTTCTCATTTTATATTACAAAACACTATCCAGTGTGTCTTAAATCAAGAAAATAACACACTTAACACCTTTCGCTTGCACTCATTTTTCTTTGTCTTAAAGCATTTTTTTTAACTCGAACGCAAGTAAACTCATCTTTATGCATGTTAAATATTATTATTCAATATTACAAAGCCTGTAAAAGTGACAATATTTTATTGTTTAACTCTTCCAAGGAAATTTTAGTTCACAATCAAAAGTTTTTACTCTCAAATGAATGTTATTAATTAAGATTTGTAAAATTGATTATTTTTTTATTAATCAAAAGGTTTGAAAATGTAATCAATCAATATTTAAACCATAGTCGAAAAGTAACACTTTTAGACGGTGATACGCAACTGGTACTTACTTGTGACGCTCAGAGAATTTATAGGTGCCAATCTGAGTTTTTCGAGGTTTTTTTTTATTTATTTATTTTTACTCTTGTGGACAGAAATAAAAATATTCCCTTTGGTACGTTTAGATACTATACTATTAACATCGTTATTGTTATAAGACGAGCCGCTTTAAATTTAGTCTGAGGTACGAGTTCGCTGCGACAGGTCATCCACATACAAAAAAACCTAACTGTTCATAATTTAATATGTTCTGAGTAAAATTTATTTTTATTTTATATTTATTGGTATTTAATTTCACTAAAAGTGCTGAATTTGTTTATAAAATATGGTGAGCAATTAATTATAAAAAAATTAGTAAATTGACTCTTCTATTGAGTGGCACTTTACAAATTTATTATTGGAAAAGTATCTATTGGCTTAAAATTGGTGCGTATCACTGCTTTAAGACTTCCACCTCAATTCTCTCGTGCTTAAGAGTTTTTTCTAATAATTCGTATTTTAAATATTCAATTTAAATATAGGAGTATATGTAACTGTAATATTTTTAAAACATACTAATATCACGTACGAGCGGCCACAGTTTCTGACTACAATTGTAATGCCGATTCGCATTCATGGGTTACAAGCCTCGAATTTAAATTTTTTTAAACTAATTATTCGTTTGTTTTGTGTGTATGTAAATATAGTACAGTCTGAGCTGTTTTCATTTGTTATTTTCCAGTCCGATCTTCTAATATTGGACTTGTGTACAGTTTTTTAAAACATTATTATCATTTCCACAATGAAAAAGACGACTAGACAGTGAAATATTAATTTACCATAGTCGCAATGATCGCTTTCCCACATTTATTTTTATCTTTTTACAGTCCTGACAAATAAGAACAGCGTCATATAATTTTAAAATATATTAGATAGTATTTCATTATGTATATTTATTTATATATTAGATTTTTTCCAATGAGCTGTTTTATTTACTTTTCATACCAAAGATAAAATTTCCTCAATGATACTCTTGAGTTACAGTAACATTTGATTAATAACATGAAATAAAATACAATTTTAATAATTCATAATTAATAAAGTCATCCAAAGAAAGTAATTAATTAACGGCGGTAATAAAACTACTTTCAATAAAAAAATATCAATGGTTAAGGAAAGTCAAGATAAAAAAATTCTTTATAAGTAGTAAATTTTGAATTCAATGACATTTTCTGGATTATTTCTACATATTACAAACAAAATATCCTTTTAAATGGACATAATTAGACAATCCCAGAGAATATGTTTTGAATCATGATTCCTGTAACCACACGGGAAGTTTGAGTCTGGTTATTATATTATTTTCTGAAAATTACATTTCTATACAAATTTTCGCGTATCCTAGTTAAGAAATCGATGTTTTAAAAGTAAAGTTTGTCAAACACTAGTACTATTGATAAACGAAATGGTTGTCCATCCAAGCGCATTTTGAATTAAAAGAGTCAATTGAAAAAATGCAAAAATATTTTATATATTTTTTTCTTCCTATTGCAAAAGCATCTGTTTAAGTAAAGCATTCCCCTTTTTACGGAAATGCTCGATTTGCAATTTTACTGAGAGCATTTGCATAATTTAACAACGTCATTAGAATGTACAAAAGGTTTTGTTGTATGCATGAGTTATGTAAAATGCTCACAAAACTTGAGTTCTATTTTACTTCAGATTAAGAAGTCACTTTTCTCTTTTATGTTGTAGAAGGTATTTTTATTTTTCCCTTGAGAAAAATGTCACAAAGTAAGAAAAAACATTAAAATTTACATTATCCAAAGGGAAATATTAATAATGTTAAGATAACCAATGTTTACTATAAAATTTGGACACATTAATTGAAACAATTTAACCGAAATGCTATATTCGGAGTAGAAAATATTATCAAAAGTCAAAAGAAAGAAATTGGTTCAGACTCTTCTGAACGTATATATATAACGTTATAGTTCTGAACGAAACTATGATTTAATACTATGACTTTGGTTTGTGTTTTGCTTCTCTGACAAGTATCGTTAGACATTAGTAAATATTGAATTTACCTTTTTTTTTTATCTTAGCAATACATTTCCACATATTTATCGCAAAAAATATCCGCATTTAAATCATATGCTATGAATATACATATATATATAATATAAATATATGAGAATGGCGATAAATAATAGATAACAAGATACTTGACGTACAGGTATGGCGATACTCATCAAAGGAGTAATAAATAACAAACTGTTCTCGTAGAAAATCGTCCAAATTACGAGCGAACATGGATTTAAAAAAAAACATTTACCGATAAAAAAATATTTTTCGTTTAACACATATTAAAAGAATGGCAAGTTAATAGAAAAAAAAACTCTTTTCACGCCAACTATTCAATTACTAAAAAAAAACACTAAGATGATTTTTTTAATAATTTCTGTAGATATCACGTGAATGCAAAGTAGCACTAAAAATAAATTCTTTCATCAAGATGGCGATTAGCCTAATTCACATTCCATGTGAAACAAAAACGGGCCAAAACAAAAGTGTTTCAATCTTAAGCGACTGAAGGCGGTGATGTATTTTTACATTATTAGTGAAAGAAAAACCTCAGAAAGCTATTTTTCATCGCCCGCTCGACGCACAGAGCTTTCGGGAAAAAGTTTTAGCGCATAATTTATAAGGGGCGCGGATTGATATAAAATAACCTAGCAAGAGTTGTTAAGTTCGCAAAAGTAATAGTAAAGAATACCTTTCATTTAAGCCGGGCTAGCGTCTTTCCTCACCTTGTCATGTCATTTTTCAAACAGTCCTAAATATTGAAAGTAATTAGATTCACTCGCATTCTTTTACACTCGTTTAGCGATCAAAAGATTTCGAGTTGCAAGTTTAAGCAATACGAATATGTATTTTTAAAACTATCTCAAATTTTCTGCTTTATATTTTTATTCAATGAAATATTTCAAATACAATCAAACAATACACATAATGAGCATGATTTTAAGCGTTTGATTTGATCTTGATACACTTTTCTAAAATTTTCGTTTTAATTTTATCAAAAATTATCTATTGCATTTGCAGTACATTGGCCATCGAAATTTAGATTTCTTTTCTGAAATATTTTTTAAAATCCATGTCCGCTCCTAATGTGGAGCATATGCCCTCCTAATGGAGATATCTTAAAAGAAGTTTTTTGGTTTTTTTTTATGAGAACTGTTTTTTACTCAGTCGCTCTTCAAAGTGAGTAGTAGAGAAAGAAGGATCAGGATAGAACAGGATTAGTGGTTGGCTAATCGCTATTGCTACAGCCAGTTATTAAAGGATCAGAAGGATGGGAGGAGAGGGAAATGATGTGAATTGACATCACAGACACCCAGTCTTCGATCACAACTTTGAATTGAATAATTCTCAAATTCACTGTGATCTGACCGGGAATCGAACCCAGACCTGTGTGATCGGTAGAGCAAGCTCTAACCAACTGGGCCACAGCAGGCGACAAATAAAATAACTAAGCAAAAATGACTAGCCAAAGATTAGCGGTGAAACTTTAATTAATATATACCGCGATCATTCAAATGTGCGTTTCTAACAACTATTAAAAAAATACATTCAATTCATTTTTTTTTTTTTAAATTTTAATTTTTAATTTAATTTAACTTTAAATACTGAGCTATATTTTATATCTTCTCTAAAGTTTCTGTCCGCGGAAAACTTTGTATCTTCAATACATTTCCTCTAATACACTTAGTTCTGTCATACGTGAAAATCTTTAAGCCCTCGATACTCGCAGGTCTTCCGACATTTCAAATAATTAACAAATTTGAAATCTTTCAATACTTTTTTTTCCTTCAGGAGTAGAAATCTGAGGCACTTTGAAGCATTTAATTTATCCACGTATTTGGCTCATCGAAGCGGTTGAGTTTTGATAGATCTGATAATGCATAGTTTACCATAGAGAGCAAAAACCAAACGGCTGTGCCGACGCCGCCAAATACCGTATTTCATAAAAGGACATATTTTTTGAGAAGATCTTACGTTCAGAATAGAGACTCCGATTCGAGTATCGAGAATAATCGTCCATTTTTCAAGTACTCTATACTCGAGTATTTTTTGAAAAATAGTCGAGTAATTCTCGTAATTTATAAATGAAGATTTATTTCCAAATTTTATTTACATATTAAAATATATATATAACCGTTAGGTTTAACTAAGGCTTGCGCGTGGATTTTACTATCAAGTAATATATATATTTATATTTTAAATGGATTCGCCCAGTTTTGCCGTTGTCGTGCAAATTAATTACGTCAAGTCAAGATGCTATTCAACAAAGGTTGAAAAATCCCATTTCATCGATAAGTCATAAGCTAAAAACTAAATTCCTTAAAAAATATTGTAGCTAAAATTTAAAAGAAGATTTTGAAAAGTTGGAATCATTTTTTGGAACAGCAAACAGAAAAACTAGATGCACACAGAGAATTTTAAAACAGAGTTTTTCTACTGCGGGAATTATAAAAATAAAAATTCGAACCAATTTAAAATTTGAGACTCTTAATTCTTTATTATTTTTGAAATGTACGTTTTATAAATTGAAATAAATGTATAAATGAAATTAAATAATCTTATTTATTTATTTACCATCTATTTATATACACAAATTTGAATAAATAATATATATTTTGGTACATTTAAAACTGCTCGAGTATACTCGAGTATTTAAAATTTATACTACTCGATACTTGAGTAGTTGAGATGTCAAGTAATTGGAGTCACTAGTTCAGACATGTGCAGTTTTCAGGACACATTGAATGTTGAAGTCAACGGAACTAGTCTTATGACAGTTTTTTTTTTAAATACAAAAATTCATATTTTGAAACAAACAAGAATATTTGAATAGTCTTTGCGACCCACAGAAAGATCTTTTGCTACTTAGAAGTTTTCTTTTGATTTCTAAATTTATATCTTTCTCAACGTTGACTATCGACCAAATACACACGAACTCTACCATTCTAATGTAGCTTTTGGTTAACATTTTTTCGGTATTATTTTTTTACCTATTGTCTCAAAATTATTAATGTTAACTGCATTACCCTCACAATATATTACTTTTTTTGTAAATTTTTGACATATTTATCTGTAAACTTAAGCACGGAAAAGAAAACAAAGTTACATCCAGATCGTCATTCATGTTTTTTTCAATGAATAAAATAAAGATTGTTTGGTCGTTTAGCGCCTCGTTTGGGTGAATACAGTATGAGCGCTTAGCACAAAATATTGATGTTTTTTTAAACAATGCAGCTCCGTTTTGCTAATGATTAAAACACCACACTGGATCGTGGGGTCGAAAAAAGTAATTAATTACTTTGGAAAAAACTTTCACATCATAATGAATTGTTTATTATTTTACAAAGCCAATTAGCGAGCGTATTATTATATTTTTTCATAATTAAGCCCCGCAAGTCATTTAACAGATTTTTTCGTTTTTTTTAATTGCGTTATGTAAAATTACCACTTCGAATATTTGTTACTTTTGGTAAAAAAAAATATTGAAAATCATAGTTTTCAAAAATAGTCGCTCTGACGTTTTTAACCGGCTATTTGAATACAAAAAATATAATGTGTGCACTTTAAGGGTATTCCCTGTCAATTGTTGATGGAAAGTCATTACATTAAAAAACATTTTTTTTTTACAAATTCCACATTATTCATTAAGATCAATACCAGATTCGCGTATTGCAAGCATTATCAACTGATAGATTGCAGTGCAGCAGTTGACAATGCTTGCAATGAATTGAATCGGACCTTATCTTAATAAATAATGTGGAATAAAAAATGGTTTATTTTAAAATATATTCTCTTGAACTTAATAAAAGTAAGGTTTGTTATGTTTCTTTAAAAAACTATTTGTTAAATAACCATGTTCGCTCATAATGGAAACCATATGAACTTCTAATGTGTTTGTACGAGAACTATTTATTTGATCATTTGATCAACTTTTGTTAAAAAAAATATTGATTTCTCATATGCTTTAAGTCAACATGTACTCATTAAGTTTAAAATCACACCCTTGATAATGCTTGATAATATTTTTAAATCATCATTAAAAGCTTACTCACGACAAATATTTGCAAATATAAACATAGTTCATACATTTATCACTAAGCCTAATAAATAAACAAAAGTTAATTATTCATATCCATTTATAAACACATCGATTTCTTATGGGGATTGGTCTTTTTATACTGAAATCTCACTGTTGGTTTTTGTTAAGATTTTTCATATATAATTTTCCACAATCAAAGATTAAATGCGGAAGAATCTTTGTCAAGACTTAAAAACATATCGTTAACGTACTGGAAAAAGTTATTAAGTAACAAAATTGACAACAATTACATGATTGACACAAAAAGATTTTTTGATTTATATTATTTGTATTGTGCATTTTGCTGTAGTAACTTGGCATTAACAACGGGATTGGCGGAAATCATTAATAATGAAGATTTAAGCCTAAGTAATTGTCCCTCCATTTTGGTTTCTAAGTTTATTTGCGTCATTCATGCGTCTAAATTTCGATACCATAATTATTTATGCAACATAAAATATCGATGCTAAAAGGTTCATCCTAAAGCCTTAAACTTTCATTCGCTGCTTACTCAAAATTATCAATTGTTCACTAACCAACTTTTACTAGTACTCACCTTAAACGCGTATTTTCTCTGCCCCCAATGCCTGAAATGCGTAATATTATGGTCAGGCAAATGATTATCCATTTTTCAGACTCCACCTAGTTTCACTTGGTAAAAATAGGCGAGAAAAAAACGCAATATCACGGCAAAATTATTTGTTTTCATTAAAAAGAAAAAATCTATTTGCCTATTTAAAAAATAATTTTAATAGTGTACACACTAAAGTCTGCATCAACAAAATGCGAGTGAGCTTTTTCGCACTTATACGCTGTAAAGTAAAAGCTGAGACCCACTTTGAGAATTCCGTTTCAGTCAGTCGTCAACACTCTCCAGCGGGGTGTTCTCCCTCTGTTGGATACATTTTTTAATTACGGCTGCGGGACATGTTCTATGAAGGAGCGTCGCATTATTCTCAGCCCTCTTCAGAAAAAACCCCCTCTAAAACTTTCAACTGAAAGCTTTCAGAGTTTCTCAACAATGTTAAAGAAACTTCGTGTCAACTACAATAATTGATTGTTTGCTTGAATCGGCAAATTGTTTCGCCTTATCGTGAATGACGATGGCTACGCGTTGTTAAATCTAGTTTTTATTTTGGGACTAAGTATTGATATATTCTATTCAGTGGCGGTTCTACGTACTGGGCTAGGTAGGCATAGCCCGACCTGCATTTTTCACCCAAAATGTGTAGAAAAAAAACTTAAGATGGCTTAATCAATAATATAATAATAATGAACAAATAAATACATTTCTAAACGTAACTAAACTTTCCCAAATTTATACAATATATTTGTTTTAATTTTCCTCTGTCAATACAACACAATGCTATGTCTACCTACAATAATACTCTCGATTGTGTTTTGTATTACAATTTTAAGCCGAGTTGGCATAAAAAAAGCAATAACTATTATAGGGATACATACTTGATACAGAACAGGCAACGTGACGCAAGTCTGGCGATACCTACGTTTTGATAATAATAATAAAGCCTCGCTCTAGGCTTGAGCTACTTTGAAATTAGTCCAATCTAAGACACAAACCTTTTTGCAACACTCTGTTTACACTGGGGCGCAATCAAGCACGATTAGAAAACTTATGTATTTTATAACCATTGGCCATACGGAAACGTCATCTAATCGTACACGATTGCGCCTCGGTATACAGTCTGCAGTCATTACGTCACAGGGGCTAATTCAATCTAGCCCAAACATACAAAATAACTCTACCAACCTCTGTTCGTTAAAAAATAAACGTCAGAGCTCGTTGTATTCAGATACAAGTTGTATTGTATGAAACAAAACACGGTAGTTCACTTTGAAGGAGACGAATTTGTGATGCTGTTTTTACTTTTCTATTATTTCATACTTACATTAGCTTTGATTTTATTATACAATAATTTATGCTTTACAGCAGTGTTGAAGTATTTGTAAATTTGCTTGTAAATTAATTTATAATGTGATGTGGAAACATGCACAATTTCGTAAATAGTATACAATGCTAAACTTTTCTCTAGCCCACCCAAGATTTTAGGTCACGAACCGCCACTGATTATATTACTTACATACAAACATAAATACTTTTTAATGTTGTTAAGATGAAAAAAACAATGAATGATTCCACAGACGACACAAATGCGTCATGCAAATGACGAACACCGTGTTATGTAAATACGATTTAACATAAGTTCCATTTAAAAGACAATATAACAGAATAAAGAAATATTTTTTAGTGAGTAAAAATGTTTTTTTTTATTTAGGCCGTGGTAAAGATGATGGCAAAGTTGTCCGTTTGAATAAAAAATACTGGAATACAAGAACTATAATTCAATCGAATATTACAATCTACATATTTTTATATATATTTTTTATTCATGTCCAATCTCAATGTGGAACATATGACCTTCTAACGGAGGTATTTCAACGGAAGTTTTTTTTTTCTACGAGAACTGACTGTTACCCATTTAGTTTTCAAAAATCCTCAAAATAGTGATAGATTTGATATTAATCGTGTAGAATAAAACAATTCCAATAGAGTAAGACCAATTTATTCTTAAGGAAAATTCAGATATTTTATTTATTTGGGAAACGTATGTTAAAAGCGACATATAAATATGGCTAAAAAGACGCGGAGGAAACCGGCTGTCGCAAAAACGTCGCCGAAGGGCATTCTGCAACTTGTGATGTGATGTAGAGAAACGACACACTAAAAATGACATCACTCTCCATAGTGTTACATAACATATACACACGTATAACAACTAAGCAGAGACTATATTGTAGTGTATAGAAATTTTGATTTGTATACGAGATGAGTTTTGAGGACTGTTTTTGAAGGAAGTACTCGCATGTACTCAATTTTACGTATGATACATGATTGTATAATATTTTCTCATTTTAATTTAAAAGCGTAAAGCACAAGTTTATCTAATAAGCAAGTTCAAATTTATTGCAACTTTCATGTAAAATGTCTGTAAATAATCGCAATTTCAAAATTTAAAATTATAACTGCATTTTTTTGTTTGTGTTTTTTAATCATATCTTTATTAAAATATTCGGTACTTCCGTGTTTGATGCCAGGCAACGAAATGCGCAACGGTCGTCGATGTACCCCTGCATCCATAGAGGGCGTGATTTGTACGATTTTAAAATACGACATCCAAACGGAGGCGTTACTTGACCGATTCCAAAATATTAAAATAACAGTAAAATATTCCCTGTTCTCGGACATTCGGGCTCGGAGTTCGAGCTATCAATCCTCCACACGAATTCATATAAATATGATTGTAAGATATTTATGTCAGTTTCCCCCTGCTCTTCATATTGCGCCACTTGGCTAATCGCTCTACTTTTTTAGTGTTAGCAGGTGTTTCAATAAAGTTATATCAATAGTTCCCTTCATAATGTTCGAAATGTACACTGATCTCCGAATAAGCATTCCAGAAATCGCTAGAATGATTGCACCTTGTCTTATCTTTCACCTTGTGATGGGAATAAGTGTGGCTGCAGATCGATCTGAAACTATTGCCACAAACCATTATGTTGTCTCTCTACAATCTACTTATACCTCCGAAAACCCACTGTTGTGGTAATACATACCTCCCGGTATTACGGGGGACCGATGGCTCGAACTCTATATCCGAGAGCAAGGTACGTTTTAGTGTTATTTTAATATTTTGAAATCGGTCAAGTAACGCCCCAAAACGATGTCGTATTTTAAACTCGATCGAATCACGCTCGACCGTTGTGCATTTTACTATTTCCCATTTCACATGTACCAAATATTCTAATAAAATGTATGCTATCGAGTATTTACATTTGCTTGTAATAATTACATTAAAACAATAATAACGATGCGGTGAATAGCTTTAAATCAATACCGAAAAATCTAGGAGAAAATTTTATAAAAAAATAACAATGCGTTGCCAAGGGCGACCACCATAAATAATAATGTATTTCTTTTTAGCTGTTCACTGTCAATACTTGGTAGAAAAACATTATATTAAAAAAGAAAACGAATACTTATAAAATGATACATATAAAAAAAGTGTGGTTTATTTTGTGAAATATGTATTTCTTGGAGCAGCAATTCTTAGAGCTAGAGTTTTCAGAGGAATCTGGGCATACGTTTAACTTTTGCGTAGTGACATAATCTTAAATTTTTTACATTATAATCTTGCATGTTAGAGTTTATTTTACACATTAATACTAGGTAAGTTATAACAATTTTCCTACAGCATGATACTGAAGTTTATTGGTACCACTGTTTCCGTACATTTTCATTTCAGCTGACTCCAAGCATTATGTTATATTTCATTTAACCAAACTAAACCATCGACACCCTCACCTTTAACCATAGCAACTACGTGGTCTTTCATTTTTTTTTATTATAAGCTTATAATGTTGCATATCTCGACAGAAAATACTTTCCGTTATGTTGTCCCTTAATGTTTTTTGCGGAGAGAGAACGGATATAAAAATATCGGTGGGATAAAACTAGTGGCATGCTTATAATTGTCGCTACTCCTGGTTTTTAGGATCGGATTGGTAGGAGGAAATGTAGACATAACAGAAATCTACTCGAGGTGATGAAATTGATCGTATTGTGATTCGAACTCTTGAAGTTCGCAGACAAAGCCAAAAACGCTAATCACTTGGCTACAGTCCCGGAAAACTTACTCTGACATATTTTACTCTCAGTCATTTTCAGTCAGTTGATGTAGTCGTTGACGCAGCGGCGTCATGCCCAGCAAAAAAGGGGCACACACTCAACTGTTTTTTGCACGGTTTTAAAATAGCACGGCCCACCAAAAATAACTAATAGCATATTTTTTAAGAAATTATTTGCTCTAACACGATTCCCAGAATTGAAAAACACAAAAGCAGATAACAAATTAACTAATTTTAAAAATTCAACAACGACAATAAAACTCCTGATTTTGTCGCCCGCTGTGGTCTAGTTAGTAAAAGCTTGCTCTACCGATCAGGAGGGTCTGGGTTCAATTCCCGGTAAGGTCAATGTCAAATTGGATTTCTTTCAATTTTAATTTGAGATCTAAGACATTTGTGTTCGTGTAGTCAATTGTCCTCGAGTTAATCTCATGTGACTTTAAAAAATTCTCATCAAGTATATCTCCTGTGATCTTTCAACTTCAAAATATTTGACGCATTAGCGTAAGCTGTAATGTCAATTTTTTTTTATTAAAAATATATACTTATATATATAAAAAAAACAAATAAAAGGCTTTATTAAATCGTATCATTAGACGTGTTAAAAAAAATCTTCCAATGAAAACGGTTTACGTCCAGTTCCTCATAAAAGTCCACATATGTAATTAAGTAGCGGTTATTTTTCTTAAGTCTTAAATTATTTTATAAATTCAATCCATTTTTTACGGTTTTTTTTGTAACGTACTTAATGTGTAAAAAAAGAGTTTAGTGTACTCAATACAACAAATTGCGGGGAGGGGGGGCTTTCGTGACGGATTAAAAGGCCGGATTACATTTGAGGGTGCAACTAACATGAAGTTAATCACATACTGTGGATTAGCTGTAGTAGATGCCAATAAGTGTTTATTAAAACACATATTCACAATAGGTGTCAGAAATATCTGTAAGGTATTTATTACATTAGAATGAATAAAAAAATGATTTATTTTTATGATTTTGTAATGAAATTATAAATATCAAACTGAAGGGTTGAAAGCCATTTAGCTTAAACTGTCTATTCACACAGTTAAGGGCGTCTTAAAACAAAGATATATGACCCTCAGTAATCTAAACACCCGTTTAACCTAGCGAACAAACTTCCTTCCCCTTATTCTTTTTTATTATTTTTAATTACATTCCAACTGAAAAAGCCTTTTCTTTTTGAATTTCTTTTAATGAACATCGCGTAATTAAAGTAAATAAAAAAAATGTGGACTATATTTCTTAGGTTTGCGAATGTATTTTGAGAATTTTCCCTTGAGAATTTTTTCCCGTAATATTAAAAACAAAAAAATTAACGCCCGATTACATTACGATTTGTTCTTTTTGTTTCAGCAGAGTATAATAATATTTTATTTTTATTTTTTTTAACAAGTGAAGAAATATGTTTCTAAGGTTTCTTGAATCAAAGTTGTTTCGGGTGTTATATAAATTTAATTTTCTAAGAATAGGAAGCAATACAATTTTAATTGTATTGTTTTCCATTCTCAATGATTATTGATATTTTTATGAAAAAAAACATTCAATTTGTATACATTTTTTACGATGAAAAAGTGGTAGTGAGTAGTGATATTCAGGTCCGTGGCGTAGCAGTCAACGTCGTTGGCTTTCGCAAAGGATTTCACGAGTTCGAGTCTCAGAACAAACATTTTTTTTTCAATTTCAATTTGTCGATTTCTGTTCGAAGGCTGTTTGTGATTTCTAAAAATTCCCTACCATCCTTCCAATCCTCAAATCACGGAGTAAGAGAAATCAGCTAGTCACTAGTCCTGTTCTAGTCCTATCCTTTCTATCTTTACTCTCTGACAAAAAAGTGGAAGCTTTGCCATTATTAAGTAACAAGTATTTTTCGTGTGAAAACAGTTTTGTTGAGGCCATATGCTTCACATTGGAATCGAACATGGTTACAAAAGAATACGATAAAATTAATTAATTACTCTTTACTGCGCACGTCTGTGATGACTTCACCACTTTCTACTCTTCCCTATTACATCCTAAAAATATGTTCTTTTTACCATAGAAATACTCAATTATAAGTCCATATTAACCGAATTGGAAACTTTTTTTTATAAAAGCAAAATTTCTCCAAATCATAAGTGAAAAATAAAAATGGTTCCGCTAGAAATATTTTATTTTACCTTTGGAAGAGCACAAACAATAGTACCGCAGTGGCAACACATTTTTCTGTAATAAAAAAAAACGTCGGCAGTTTCAAAATCCCGCAGCAGGTATTCCTTACTCCATACAATAATACGATATGTGCTATGGAAAAAGCTCCGTAAGTTGGACTTCCTATTTTTATTTATCGCAAACTTACCTCTCACGATTCTTTTGAGTTTGACATGTTGTTTTTCTGCGAACTCTCCGATGCGATTAGCGAGTTTCTTCATATTTGTTCAGAAAGTTTAGTTGATAAGATTTACAGATAAAAAGAAAGCATTTATTATTTATAACCTTCAGTGACCTATCCTAGCAAATTGGAGGCCACCCTTAAATCAACTACGTAATCGAAGTATTCATTTTTAATGAAGGACAAAGGTGTTTGTGATCTTGTCAACAATTCTTTCTGAAAACACGTTTTTTTTGTTAAACTAACTAAGACACTGAAATCTCATTTAATATCTATTATACCCGGCTACGAAGCAGAGCGGTTAACGCAGTTGCCTTGGATACAGTGCTTACCGGTTTTAATCTCAGCTCGCTATTGTGTTTTGTTTTAATCAAAAATTTTGACCTGACAAATTTTCATAACTCAATTGTCAAATTTTAGAATAGGCCTTTAAAGGAGTATGGACGTACATGTACGTCGGCATCATTTTTATGTAAATGAGTACGGACGTACTTTTAACTCAACACAGTAGCGTCTTAAAAAAACACCAAATTACTCTCGTACTCTTGTAGCTTGATAAAAAAATCCTTAAATGCGGTTAGTAAATACATATTAAAACGATAACAAATCAAAACGCTAAGATGAACAGGCCCTTAAAAAATATCAGTCAAATTAGATAACGATCTAAAAAAAATTGTTACTGAATCCCTAGGCAATATTGAGCAACTATTGGCTTAACACACAATTTACCTAACATAAAAGTTTTTTACTATGTATGCAAAGTTTTTATCAAAAAACTATACGAATAAAGATAAAACATTGTGAGAATGCTGCAATTTTTTTTGAATGTATACAAACTGCATTTTGCATTGGATTTTTTAAAATTACAAAAATATATATATTTGACATAACAGCTTACGCCAATGCGTCAAATATTTTGAAGTTGAAAGATCACACGAGATATACTAGATGAGAATTTTTGAAAGTCACATGAGATTAACTCAAGGAGAATTGACTTCACAAACACCCATGTTTTAGATCTCAAATTAAAATTGAAAACAATTGAATTTGCCATTGACCTTACCGGGAAACCACGTAATCGGTAGAGCAAGCTCTAACCAACTAGACCACAGCGGACGATCATATAATTCACCATCTAAATTTTTGTGATATATATGACGCAAATAGAGGTTTAACATTTTTTTTTAAATTAAGTTTGGTTGCTTGTTTATTCTACTTAAAGTTAATTTTGTTTAAGAATTAAACACAATTACTTAAATGTATTTATCATTTATTCTAATAAAAGATTCAGCTATCTTTGGATATATTTAAATACTCTTTAGTAATCGTATACTCATTTTAAAGTTTTTTTTTTAATTTAACTGTTTTTTTTTTGATTAGTAAAAAAGATCAAATGACAGTCACAAGGTTTCAATGTTAAAACGACAATACGTTCTACAGCAGGATTAAACATGAAAAGAATAGTATATTGTTTTGAAGTGTTTTGTTTTTTAATAGAATCGTCAAGTCAGTTTTAGTAAGCACATATTTGAAAAAGAGAAATTTTGGGTTAATCTATTACCTCATCGTACTCACAGTGAATGAATGCGATCAATAGAAAAATACATACGTAGCGGATTGTTTACGCTCATGAGACATTAATTTCTGCGTCAGATGGATTTCGTCACGCAACCCGACGCCAGCACAAATATAAAACCGTTATATTGCCCGTAATGACATTTTAAAATAAAACTGTGCCATTTGTGTTATACAGTTGAATATTTATGATCTGAATTTAAAAAAAATGTATGGGTACTTTTAATCGTCCGCAGAATAAAATACAGAGTGTCAAGGCGTGGCAGTGTGAATAACTGTAGCGTAAATCAGGAACGGTTGACATATTACCATAAAAAAGAGTTTTGATATAATTCTGCCTAATTCAGAAGTATTTTTACATGATCAAGCAGATGGAAATATAACTGTTTAATAAGGCGAAGTGATAAAGCATTCGTCCTAATGGAACTCTACTAACAAAAGCTTAAACCAGGGATGGGGAACCTTTTCTTCTCTAAAGGTTGCATATTTTTTTCTGATTCGACATAAGGCCGCAGTAAAAATTGACTAGGGAAACTTTGGCAGGAATTCACGAATTTACTTCTCAGGTTCTCAGGAATTTACGAATTTACAAAAAAAATACAGAATTACAGAATTGGCCTGAAGGCCGCACTATGGTGGCCAAAAGGCTGCAGGTTCCACACGCCTGGCTTAATCTTTAGACGAAGTGTTATCAAATTAAACAATCTGCAGGCGTGGTTAATTTTTAAACTCTTTTCACCCCACAATTTTGAAGAAAGAAGTTCAGCATAATTAGTTGTTATTTTATTTATCTTTCATTCCTTTTTGATAAACGTCATTCAATTTAATTCCGTTAACAAATGAACTTGATTTTTTTTTCTCACTAAAAACATTTTTTACACTTGAATTCGTTATTTTTCAAACTTAGCAAACGACAGATAAAAATGAATTAGTAAATATTTGTGTGTACTAAAAAAACAACAGTGTTTAAATGAAAAATTGTGAGTTTAATTGACTAAGTAACAAACGAATAAAAGCAGTTCGATAAAATGTTTATACAACGTAGATACAATAAATAATTGATTAATTATGAAAAATAAATCTGTATACAACTTTTTTTTTATGTATTTCAACCAATTAATAAAAAAAATATTATTTCTTTTCTCTTAAATACCGCCAATTAATTAGTTGTAATATGGGTAGTATTTTTTGGAAATCAGAAATTGAAAGTAATCTTTTTTAACTGTTATATTCTAAGAACAGTAATCTTGTTTTTAAAAGGTTTCTCTGGATATATTTAATAAGCGACATATCAATCAATTCTGTCTTTTCCAGTTTTCTCAAGCGCAAAATCGAAAATTACGACTCAATTTCCTCTACAACTCGGCAATATTTACCCACTTCATTATTAATAAACAAGCCATTAAAAATACATTTATTAAATGAAATTGCTAATCCCGTTTTACAACGCTGTATTCTACTAAAATTAAAGCTTTATTAATGTAAATAATATTGATCTTGTCTAAATCTTGAATAAATGGTGTTCTGAAAATATTTAGTACAAAAGGTTTGATACTGAACTACCAATATTAAAAATATTGTTTGATTTTAAATGGTCGCCTTTTTTAATTTGAAAATATTTAATCAAAAATCTTTCAGATGCAGTTCTCAAAAATTATCAAATATAAGTTCTAAGTAATTATTAATTTTAGCAACTTCTGTCAAAAGATACTTATCAGAGAGGTGAAACTAAAACTGTAACTTGTTAAAAATCAGTAAAATAACAAAGTTAAATAGTAATTAAAAAATATTTTTCCACAGAGCCACTGACCAGCAGCTAACTAAAATTTACACTTTTTTTTCATTCCAATCAATAGACGCATGCAAAGGTTTTTAGTTTTTTTTGTCGTAAGCAATTCGTAAAAAAATTAATAACGTCAAAAGAGTTAAATATAAAACATTATCGAACTCTAAAAAAGTTTTTCAAAAACTAATTCTTTGGTAATAATAAGTCAAATTATTTGTAAATAATTAAAAGTTCCGACTCTCCGATTCTAAAAATAGGATCGCAGTGAGAGCGATTAGCTCACAACTATTCCTGTCTAAGCATCATCCTTCTAGCTTTATTTTCATCGAAAAAAGAAACAGAAAAACTTATATTAATGTAAACTCCATTCAGAGTCTATACGTTTAACAATCAGAGTGAACATGGTACAGAAAACGTTGCTGATTATAATAATATCGTAATTAATTAAATTAAGGATATACTACAATCAAAAGGATTTATAAAAACATAACGATCGATACATCGTTTTTTGACCTCACGAGCTTTGAACTTCTTATACGATACAAGAAAATATCGGTTCGAATTCCAAACGAATTCAAATAGCACATGCCCATAAAGCTTTCTGTTAAAACTGTATACCAGTCTTCGACTCATTCCGCTATCGACGCCATAACTCATTCTGCCATCGAAATCAAGCCAAGTCTACCAGGGTGAGTTTATGTACCCCTTACACATTTTATTTATCACATGTCTTATTCACGATTGCCGTAAATCAACAGGCCCATGTTATTTGAGTCGTAGATATAATCAAGTGATTTTTTTCTCGAGCGAAACTATTACTACGTATGGCCTACTAAGGTTTATTTATGCGCGGCGTACTGAATGTCGTTATTAATTCATGCTATAAATCAGTATTCGAGTTTATAATGCGTCATTTTATGGGATAGTTGCTAAACGAAATAACGTAGATCGTTAAGTATGTGCAACTTTTTTGGTAACGCCCAGGGTAAATTATTTGTCATATTTTATATTTCGTGGCACACCTCTACAAGCTTATAAAAATGATGAGAGCTTAAAGCTTAATTGTAAGATACTTCCTTTTTCAAATAACCTTTCCCCCGTTGGCAGTTTATAGCAAGACAAACTAAATGATAGAATACGGCCCAAATCTAAAAAACAACAAAAGATTCAACTTTTTGGCTGCTGTAGAAAAAAATACGTTTGTACCTTGCACGCCGGCTAAAATTTGCAATGATTAATTTAATTGGTTATTGACGAGATAATTCGTCTCTGGTGTGTTGAGCACACAAACATTAATGAGATATCTCGCCTGTGGCAGCCACCCAGTAAAACTTGACAATCAACTATTATAGTAATGGATTTGTTGCGAACATTGCCAAAATTCAGAAGTTAAATATTTACATTCAAAGTTGTTGAGAAAACCACCATGATTTGAATGTTTTATACTATAGTGAATATTATTAAATTATTCGCCATCATTTTAATTGTAATATATTGGGGACATTTATAAAAACTGAAGTATACTTACTGCAGTTAAGTAATACATAAATATCATTAAAATGGTTTCTTTACATAAAAATTCTAAAAGTACTGTCAATTTGGACAAACGTTTTTATAAATTTAAATATATACATTTATATGATACTGTCCAAAACGTTGCATGCATAAAATGTTTTGCTGTCCTCTAAAATACATATCGTTTTGTATTGTCCAATACAAACAACTTTCTCTCTTATGATCACATTATTCCATAACAGTTGAGAAACGGTTGAGATTAAGGAATTTTTCATTCATAATTTTGACTATTAAAGTCTTGACAAACTTCTAATCCTTCATAATATATAACTTCATTTACATTTGTTTAACTTTTTTATCACATTATATTGTTTTCGAATCGTGAATACATCCGTGCTGAAATCCGAAGCCGTGTACACTGCAGCTTTAAACCTCAACCTTTAGTACTGTTTTTTTGTAAATAAAATTCGATGACTGCTGTGGTGTTTTTAACAAAAAAAAATATGAGATATTTTTCACGCAGTTCTACCATACTCTACTGTCAAAAACTCTCAACAGTGTGACAGTTCATCGATCATTATAATCAATTAGGAGAAGTTTATGTGAGGCTGTGGGTAATACGTTAATCAGTTGTTTACTGAACGTAAAACTTTGTTCGAGTAGTTTCCAAATAATAACGATCGATGTCTGTATAAACTAGAATTAGTTTAATATGCTCGTTATCATTATCACTAAATAATATTAAGTCATCACTTAAAATAGAGAAGAGGAATACTTAAATGCCAGTTGCTTAAGCCCTCATCCACTTTTTAGATTAGTTAATGGTTCAAGCATTAATTTAACTAGTTATAAACGAACTGCTTTCTAACGAGTGATGCAATATAAATGATACATTTGATTCTCTATTTACACGAGATACGTGTTCTTGTAGCTACCGTGTAATACAAATTCGCTGTGAAGAGATACAGTAAATGTATGTAAATGTGAGAAAGGTTCCATTACAGATCACAATTTACAAAATATTTATCATAATGAAATACGAAGTTTTATAAAATCAAGCATTTTTTTTACATTAAAATGAAGGTTTTTAAGTTATAAATAAATTGAATATTGTATTCTTAAATGAGAAAAATAATATCACTTTAAAAGAATTGCTTGATAATGATTTTGATGAGAGAATGCAATCTTTATTTTTTCAATATTTGCTAGATTTAGTTTAAAATGTCTTTGATTTTTTAATGTTAAAAATTTAGAAAAGAAAATTATAAAATATTATCAGTTACTTTCTTATGTCGTGTTATTTTGAAACAATTTGAGACTCCGTGTTTTAATATAATAAAATAGAAGTATATATAGAATATAATTCAGTCCAGTCTCGTAATAACAAATATGGCTGCTTACTAAATTGAAATCTATAAATTACTGTCCTGTTTAAGTCAACTAGGGTCCCATAAATAGTAAAAGGTGGAATGTATTCATATCTATTAACAAATATAAGGCTCATCTGAATAATGTATTGTTGCGAAATGAAAATGGAATGGAACTAGCAAAACCCTACCCGCTTAACGTTATGGCATCCTGTGAGCTGTTATTCGAAGCTCCAACCCAACTTAAATTTACCAATTCTCTTCGCGTATTTATCCGGCATGCTCTCCTGGTATAACTTTTCGCAGGTTGATTTTCCGATTAGTATGGCAAACGCTGACTTGTAACAATCGTCTAGCTTCCTTTATGTTTTACCATTGCAATCTTCCCGCCACTTCTGCTACCCTGATACTTTGCCAAGCGCATTCTATTAAATTTCAAGAAACCATTGCTATTTGTGGTTGTAATGAACTCTATGTTCACCTGAATCAGTAACAACTGAAAAAATAAGCACTTCTAAAGTAATTAAAGTACTGACATTCAAAGTTTGCATCTTAATAATATAAAATACACAATATGGTTTTCAGAAACAATTCCAATTCACAAAATAAACGTACATAACTTACTATATGTGTGCACTAATTCCATTGGATAACCTAAAACTAATTTCCATTGAGCTGAATTTGAGCTGATGGTTAGCAAGAGATGTCTGGGAAGTTAGCTTAGGGTAGACAATCTATTATAGAGTTGCATATCAAAATAGCGGTCTATTATAAGCCAAGAGTTAAACGTACAACATTATTTACCGGTGAAAATGTCTGTTTGCCTAATACTGTTTACCTCAAAATACAACGAAATGATTGTTTTGTAAAATATTTTAAAGACCCTATCGAACCATATTACCTACTTTGAATGTAATAATTTTCAAATTATTTTAAATAAATGTTCATTAGAAAAAAAAGTAGTTGATTTCACATTAATGATAACATTATCATTTAAAAACTACTTTACAAGCTTAATTAATATGTTTCTTTTACAGTACTGACAGATGTCGATAATTAAAAAAGTTCACGATCAGATTCTTGATTGTCAATTTTCGACTAAATATTTTTTTATCAGTATCAGTGTTGGGTCCTATGGCGCAGTGGTTACGTTGTTGCTTCCGTTTCGGACCTTATGAGTTCGAGTCCTAGTACGAACAGCAGGTTTTGCGATCGATTCATCAATATCTGTTTGAAGAATGGGTGTTTGTGATGTCTAAAAATAGTTTTCCAACGGAATGAGAAGATTTTTTTTATAGAAATAACGTGTATGGTGTTGCATACAAACTTTTCAATCTTGCTCGACAGTGCAGTCATAAAACGTGTTTTTGACCTCTGTACGCTAGAAACTATTTTAGATCTTCGATTGTATTACACTACAATGTTTTCGAAAAAACTAAAACAGGTAAAATATATTATAGGATGAATGATCTGAAAAGACCTTCAGTAGTGGTTGGTTACTTTGCAGACAGAAAATATTGATATGACGATGTATTTATTACCATTCCAATTTTTTTTCATTGACATTACTTTTTTCGTAATAAAGATATAAATGTAGCCATATTTTTTATATCTTTACTCTCTTCGAAAAAAAGAAAGGTCGAGAAACTGAGAACAACCAACCATCTTTTGTAGAAAAAATCTGTCAAAATATTTCCATTAAGATGCTACATATACCATATGCTCCACATAACATATAACATATGCTGCACACATATGGGAGCAGATATGAATTTAAATGTATGTATATGAGCCTATAATAGCAACTGAGAATTCAACGCCGTACTTTTGGGGGTGGAGGGGGAGTCTAAGAGTTAAAATTTTATTGAAAAATCTTTTAATAATTGTTTTTTGTATGTGTGATGTTTACATTTCTTCTAGCACTCCCTGTCCTGAAAACGGAGCATAGAAAGACTGTTGAGTTTACTACAAGTTTTGTACTAGTTCCATTTTGTATATTTAATCTATTTTCATTTACTGTATCTTCGAAAAAAAACTATAAGCGATTGAATAACAGATGTCAATGTTTTCTTGAAATTTCCGATGCTGAGTATGGTGTCAATATGGACATATTATGAAATCAGGATATGGAAAGAAAAGTATATCATAGATATTTAATAAAATTATAAATTAGGGAATAACTTGTTTTTCATTTGAAGTTCAGATCAAAATTTAAAACTTGTTTTGGAGAGAATGTTTTTAAAGAATTTCGATTACTGAAAAACTTGCAATTACAAATGATTATGCTTAGCCTTTACCTTTCACAAACGTGATAGTAAAAATATGTCATATTGCATTTTTGTAATACAAAAAAAGTATTATGTTTTTGTTAAATACTTTTTTTCTGTTTTTACGTCGATCTATTTGGAGTTATATAAAAATAAAAGTTAACGGCGCTTAACGTTTTGCCAGAGACTCGCTGTAAAGCGACGTCAACTTCTTTTTTAAAAGTCAAGTCTATTGTCATTTACAAAACGACTTTCTTAAACATAAAAAGCTTAATTGTTTGACAAAGTTTTTCATTGTGAAAACAAATGGTCAAAGTTCAAGATTCAACTGTTACTTCACAAGTTGAAAATTTTCTGCCCATAATTACTATAAGATATTTAAAGCGGTTAGAAAACAGTCTTAAAATAAAAAAAAACTGTAAGTACTCTTTTCCGAAAGATTGTTGTACTCAAAATATTAAATTTGATGTATTGATGTAAAAAAAATGTTTGTATACCTTTATGTATAACTCAAACAAGGTAAGAATATTTTCATAGTTCTTTTTATTCCAATTTAAAGTTTAAGACTGACGATAAAAGAATTTCATACACAATTAGTCTTATGAGTTACACAAACGTACTTGAACTGTCAGTTCAGATGCCGGAAGGTGAAACCCGGGTCGTTAGCGACAAGATTAATGGAAGAGTACAGCATTCAGAAAACTCAAATTTAATAATATTCAATGATGAAAAAAAAAAGCATTCTATGACAACCTTTATAAAGTACGCAATATTGTATACAAAAATTGTCTAAGTTAAATAATACTCCACCGCTTAAAATTATAACTCATTCTTCTATATAACACTGCTGTACATTGGTTCTATTACGAAAGCTTTTAAAAAATGTATGACAAACGATCAAAATACATGTAGGAAAAAATACGTATACAAGAATCGATAAAACCATAATGATGTTATATACGGACAAGGACATTAACGCTCCAATGCAATATAAACATAGAGTGTTTAAGAACACTATGCATAAAAAAATATTTGCTGCTGCAAACATTTGCGATAAACTTCGTGAAAAAACCGTCACAAAAAAACGTGATAAAATTTATTTTATTTGATACCGACGGACTTTGCCAGTTATAAAAATCGAAAGATGCTGATCGTTTAGAAGTGTGCAAAATCGAAATTGGGCGGCTAGAAAATTAAAATACGTTAATATTTGCATTTTAAAAATATGTAATGATATCAGTTAGAGAAAAATTGGAAGCCATTTTCCGTTTTTTTTAAACACATTTTAAATTTTCTTATTTGTTTATGAATTACGACTTTTTTACGATTTTGTAATTTATATCATATCTACACAAAAAACAGCTGTGGATTTGAAACGAAATCTTATCATTTTTTACAAGTATTAGAAAAATAGAAATTTGCATTATTAATTCTACCTATGTAGGTGGACTTTCAAAAGTACGATTTTTAAAATTTTGTGTGTTTTTTATCATTTTTCGCAATAATTGCTTCAAATGTTAATTTCGTACCCATATGAAGGAACAAGATAAATTAAATATCCACGTTTGATTAGAACCGACAAAAATTTAAAAAAAAACAGGTACTAATGTTGGCTCATTGATATCTGAAGCAATATCAATTACAAATACTATATTAAATTGTATTGTAAATTGAAATAAATAAACATCATTAAAAGTTAAAAATGCACTATGCGGCCTACTAGAAAAAATATGTTGTACCCGTTATAAGATGACCGCATTTCCCATCTACTAAAAGATTGCGTGCGCATTGTATTATTCTTTATTGTTTTTTCAAATTTTTGACAAATTCTCTTTAAAAAAATAATACTTTGTGGAACATTGTGTATATACGGTATTCTAGCAAACACAAAACTAGATCAGAGGACCATCGTGGCATTTTTATTGTCAATAGGCACGCCATTCTTGTGTTGAGCTTGACGAATCGCTCGCTTCTGTATTATAGTGTCTATTTCATCGGTTTTCAACCGATTTCGTTCAATACAGCTCATCCCAGAAAACAATAAATTTTCCATTTAGTTTTCCATCACTCTTTATGTACCCATAATCGATGCAAGATTTTTTTACTACAATATCATTTATGTATTTATTTTTGAATATCAGTTTTTTAGTTTTACATTTTTTTTTAAATTCATTTCCACTTCCATTATGGAGCAAGTGGCTTCATAATTGGGGTAATTTAACCGATTATTTCTACGATAACTGCTTGTGATTTACTTGCTAAGCCTCCCTTTGTTTTATAAGAGAGTAGGGATAAAGAGGGTAAGGCTGGGGTGGGACTAGAAGTTATCTAATTGCTAGATATACTAGAATAAACCAGATTTGAAATATTAAAATTCAAGAATATATCGCTAATTAAGTTTTGATTTTTTTTTCGTAAGCTAATATTAAGTTTTCGTGCATACATATTTTATCACTAATTGTAAAATTGCGCGTAAAATACGCTCATATTTTTTCGCAGTTTTGATCTTGACAGTTTTAAAATATTAATTTATGATACTCATTATACGTGCAAAAAATAGCACGTTTATAACAATTTGATTGATAACACAATTGAAACACCAGCAAAGCAAAAAATAAAATAAATATATCAGATCAAATCATTTGATACGACACATACCCACACAATATCTAGGTGAGCTTGAAAAGCAACGTTTTTGTCGATCATTATTTCAGCTCTCAAAATCCATGTGTTTAAAAGCTTCTGTGATAATGTTCCATTCAAAGCTGCCATGATTTATCAAGCAGATTGATTTTGTTTTATATTTATTTTCTCTTGATAAAGCTCTGTATACCGAGTGATTGATAAGGCCCTGCCGTGACGCAATAATGCCATTAAAGCTATTTTAAAAATGAAGGGTTGAAAATAAAGCAAAAGCAATATGATTTAGCGAGCTGCTGTATTTGATATGAAACCATTCCGGTTGAAAAGAGCAGTGCCTGAAACTTGACAATTTATTAGACGAAATTACAACATTAAAAACTGCTAACTTATTAAGTACGAACATTTATTACGTTATTTATCTGATTTTTTGTGAAAGTTTAAAAATAAGCCAATAAATTATATCTCATAAAATAATTCATTATTTTATTTCAGTGATTTGACTAAGTAAGCTTTCAATCACAGGAATAATTCCCAATCATTCTTACCCTTTTGAAAAGACTTATTCTTTCAATTTCGCAACCATGGTGTAAGAACACTTACTTAATAATTATTTAAAACATTTTGAACTTTAATTCACGCCTTGTAAATCTTTAATTTTACAACTTTCCAATGTGACTTTAATTATTTATAAAGAATATTGGAAAATAAAAAAACAAACAAGTCGATAATATACTCTGACTTGACTTATAAAGACAGCACATAACCTACGACTAAAAGTTAATTTCATAGGAACGGTATTGACAAGTAACAAGTAAAAAATATTTAATTGAAGTGGCATTAAGAAATAAAATGTGGCGAATTTTTTTTCGAACTCTTTATCTTGTGAAATAAATCAATTCATTATTTTTATCCTAAGGTGACTGGACAAAAAACTTCTAATAGATTTTGATACAATTTCTACAAATACTAAACAAAACTGAAAGAAACTGCTTTTTGTGTTGTTGTATCACACCTTACTACAAAAAAATGCTTTTTTATTTTTTTTCCATTCAACTATTAAGATTTAAAGACTTTAGTTATTAACTTTTTTGTGTGAAAAGGTTACTTGAACGTTTTTATTGTATAAAAGCGATATGAATCGTTATTATTAGTTTAGTTTCTATTGATTGTAAAATAAAGTGTATCGTTGTTTTGAGTCTACGCCACTAGCACGTAATTCAATTTACAAAAGATATGTTCTACTTCTTCATAAATATCATACACATTCAGCGTATTCTGTCAAAGTTTTCAAAAACAAGAATAACGTATTGCTTAATATCGTTAGAAATTCATTAAATTATTTTCACTTGAACGAGATGTCGATTAAATTGAGCCAGCGATAAAGGTGTCACAAACAGGCAGTGAGTGAAAACAACAATCATATTTTCTTCGGCGAACAATGTTTTACTTTCAGCTCATTTCCACTCCATAATGTATAGCAATTTTGTTCGAACAAATCTCACAAATTATAAACACGCCAAACAAATAATTGACTACAGGATGCTTCTAAAACTTTTTATTTTTTTTAAAAGTAATTATGTTAACTGTGTGTCGTAAAATTTTATATAAATTTGAGCGCTTATCTAGAAACAACTATTTTTTAATAACGTATGTATTTCTTTTATTTGTAAACTTCTTAGTATATATGTAGGGTAAAAAAAGATTCTTAAGCTATATTAAACACATATATGCAATATTTCAAATGTTACTAAGGAATATTTATTGTATGATTTTTTTTCCGTTTCCATTGATTAAAAAAAATTGATAATCATTTTTATGGTGCTAAATTTAAATGTCAATTCTTAGTAGAAAGTAGTCATTAGTATTTTTATGTATTCATATCAAAATATTATCAAAATATCAGTTCCGGAATTAGCGAAACATTATAAAAAACGAAACAATCTTATCTGAAACGATGTAATTAATCTTCACAATATGACATCGAAGGTTCCATTTTTAATTATCTAATATTGTTATCTGCATAGTAACATACGTCGATTATCATCGATTAAATATTTTTATAAGTGCTTATTATTGCTTTGCGGATTATAAATAAATATTTGATTTTAAGAATCACGTGTATTAAGAAACTTATGTTTTTTATCAATCTTAAAAAGAGCACTTTTCTATTTGACAAGAATTAATATAGTCATTTAATTACTAGTTCAAATATATTTTAAGTCAGTATTACAGTCTTTTTGAAAAACGACTTCATTTGTTTGAAAAAAGATATCCACATAAAGACGTTTTTATATTACGTATTGTGAAATTTATTAGTTAATGTAGCTTGTATTGAGAAAGATAGAATTTAGTTATTTAGTCATTTTGCGTTATAATGATTAATAAACGATCAACGAAAGTTCGCAATATGTACACACGTCTGCAAAAATCATGTATTTTATTTCCACCGGGAATATTATGTGTTAAAGGTCGTTTTCTCATATTGAAAGCGGTTTGATTGATTCTTGAAAGTAAATATATTATGTAGTAAACCTAAAATGACAAGCTTGCCAAATAGTTTAGAATACGTTAGTTACGCTAATACTTTCAAATAAACAGAATTTTCTATGAAATATATTTATATAAAGAAAAACCAATTACTTTAATTAAAATGCCGTAGCATCCTGTATTAATAAAATTGCTTTTGTGCTAGCACAGCCCGGGGCGCAGAACATATATGAAGTGAAAGGATAGGAAGGGGAGCCAGAGCAAAAACTCTGAACTTTAGCGAAAGCCCTGCAAAAAGCTAAACCAATTTGTCGCGAGCTTGTTACGAGGCGTTCAGAACTACGAGGAGATGGA
Source organism: Himalopsyche tibetana (assembly GCA_030503985.1). Lineage (NCBI taxonomy): Eukaryota > Metazoa > Arthropoda > Insecta > Trichoptera > Rhyacophilidae > Himalopsyche > Himalopsyche tibetana. Next base: position 6,793,506 of record JAPJYX010000015.1, read on the forward strand.
GAAATAACAAAGCGAACTCAACTGAACGTCTTGAAAAGCAGAATGACGTTTGAGCTTAGCTCAATTTGTTGCTGCAACCCTGGATGCTTTACTCAGATAACTGAAAACTTGTTAAGTGTGAATAAAAGTAGTTAACGAATCTAAGGTAAGCTACATTCATTTAAAGATAGAAACAAGCTTAAGCCATTTTAAAAGTTATCAACCAAATAAATGTATTAAAAAACCAGTTGGCACCATGTTGATTATTTTATATAAAAACTAAAACTTATTCGGGCTAATTATTTTCATATCTATTATTTACATATTTATTTACTGAAGTTGTCTTTTTGTTTCCTTTGTATGAAATTTTTTAGGTGGAAATATCAAGTAAAATTTTCCATTGAATGTATGAACAGTGAAACCACCAATTACACCACCCCGAATTACGCGCTGGCTTGAAATATTCGCCGCAAATCCCCCAATTGCACAGTCGCATTCCATTGTCGTTACTAAGAGACGGTCGTCTGTGCCGCGCATACAGTCAAACGTTGGCTAGCGTCTGTGTATTCAACACGTGCCAGGCTATACACGCATAGGTGGGCGTCTGTCTGTGTGTGGGATATTTACTACTACAAAAACTAAATATTTCTTTCATATTTTTTTTTGCAAAATAAGAGAAATCTTAATTTTGCGTTTTCCGCGGATAAAAACCAAATCCCTAATTTTGTATGAGATTCACACCCCCAATTATACGGTCCCGACTATAGTGTAAATGGGGGTTTTACTGTATATGGTCATCACAAGAGATATATTATTGATTTTGCAGTGTCAGTTTTGTATCATTTCAAAAACGATTTCATAATTTATGTGCATAAAAAAATGCACACATGACAATATCACAAAAGACATTCGCGAAGCGATAAATATGCACATATGAATCCAAATATCAACATTATATCATGCAATAAACCACAGATGTTATAAGCCTATTTTGTTAAATCTTTATTTATAAACGTAATTTAGTGTGTTTTGTCTGTATATCAGATATATAAAACAAAATACTTTTTTGAATAACCTATTCAAAAAAAAAACACGTGAAATCTTTAAAAAAAGCACTAGAAACTTGAAATTGAAGGTTCCTGCAGTACTTTTCGGTTGCTGTATTTCATTTTCACTGTTTAAGTACAAATAAGAATTTATTGGTAAAAAAATTGTACTATGAGAATATTGTAGTATGAATTTTTAGCGTATTTTACTATTTTTTTTACATTAACTGTGCATACGATGATATAAGTAAGAACGAATTGTTTAAAAAAAATATTCTCATTGCAGAATGAGCTATCGTTTCTTATAACCGCTAAAATATAGCGTCACGCAAGAGGAATATTTTCCTTCACATAATTATTTACTTATTCACGGAACGAATATTAATTTTCACTCAATTGTTTCCTCGAATTTGTAATTAATTAATTGTAGAAATTCATGAGATACCATTTACATTCCTTGAGCGACTTCCCAATTACTGAACATGCCGATATAAGTTTATCATTTAATGAATTGTATACGAAGAATTCATAAGAGGCAGAAATAAATATTACAAGTGATTCTCCAAAGAATCCTAAATCAAATGAAAAGCAATGTGCAAACAAGTATATACCTTTATTAAGAATCAGCAGCACAATATTTATCTTCTATGATATTAACCCTTCAACGTTTCTGTTTCTGTTGTTCAGAGTCGGTCAGTGCGGGTGGCAAAGCTAAGCCCTGCACAGAAGCTAAGGCACCATTTTCGATGATATTTTTTTATTGTATTCTCTTATTCAAAAAATAAAGTTTACTTCTTTATAATATCGACTATGGAAAGGAAAGAGGACGTAACCTTCACATATCAAATTTTACAGAAGGCGCTAAAAACGTGTTTTGAGGATTTTGTGACATATGCAAATTATGAATTATACACAACCTTGAAGTGCACGGAGACTTCTAAAATGGTGTTTAATTGAAATATTCTAATATTAATCAAAGATATTATCTAGGAAAAACTTTTATTTCAGTCTTTTTTCTTGGTTTCAATTTTCACAAGCTCATCTTTTTTCAAACTTAAAAGGTAAATTTAGATAATAATTCGGCATTTGCAGCTTAAATCCTTTTGATAGAACGTGTATCAAGTTTGAAACACTGTGATTATCGAAAAAAACCTGTTTTGAAAAAACTGTGGGTTGCGTCCTTTTTCCTTTGCACAGTCGATATAAATATGAATTAATGCAGTCAAAGTGAGCACTTTTATAAAAGCACCAAAAAATAAATTTATGTAAAATGTGCCTTGGTAGGTAGTTCGAACTTTTCACATTCAATTGCCGGACTCAGTATTGTAATACATACGGAAAAAACATATAAATTGATTCAAGGAATTATTTAGAAAACAATGAAGAAAAGGGAAAGAGATATAGTGTCAGTGATAGTGAGATAAAATATACATAATTAATTGATTTGGCATTTACTTGGTAGAAATCCATTATAACAGATTTCAAATATCAAAGTATTTTAGTTCTACAGTTTTTAATAATTTATGCGTTGATAGCTATTTCGGCTTGCGCCATCGTCAGTACTATCTAGTTCTGACGATGGCGCAAGCCGAAATAGCTATCAACGCCTAAATTATTAAAAACTGTAGAATTAAAATACTTTGATATTTTAAATCTGTTAAAATATATAAATTTGTAATATATTTTTTTAATCGATGTCCGCTCTTAGTGCTGAGCATATGACAATTCACTAAGCTTCTATCTAATCCTCTTATTCTACAAAAACTGCGTGTTATTAAGTTACTCAACCTCTCTTTTTTTTTAAAGAGTTGAGATAGAAAGATAGGGCTAGGATAGAACTACTACTGGTTAGCTTATTGCTCTCGCCACGAGCCGTTATTTTAGATTTGTGAGGGTAAGAAGAAAGAATTTTAATTCACTTTGAAAACGAAAGGTTAAGTGACTGCATAGCAAACAGTTCTCGTAGAGAACTTTTCTTGAGATACCTCCATTAGGAAGCTATGTGCTCCATATTGGGAGTGAACATAGATTTAAAAAATAAATATTTATTCTGAAACTAAATAAAACTACTTTGATTGAAAGATCATTAACTCATAACGGCATATTGTTTTATTATAGTATTGTTTTTATCGTTACATATCAACTGATATAAAACAAAAACACTAGCATATTCATATTCTAAGCAGTGTCCTATAGTTATTTTAAAACAATCATTATAATATTAAAAAAACAAAAAATACCAACATAGTGATCGATTTACATTTCCCCACTTTAATTAACACGAATTGCTTTATAGTTTTAATTTCTATTACGCTGTAAAATAGAATAAGTAATATTTCATTCTGTTAAGTGGCCTTAAACGTCCTGATAATGGGATAACGGATAAAGGTTCATGCTAATGACCAATGCGGGTTCTTATTTATTGTAACTATCTTGATTATCAGGCCTGTTTTCGTGCTTGGATGCATCAACCAACAGAGCGTTATGTTTCAATATCGGGTCTAGTTTACGATAAGGTTTGATGTATCTATTATTCGTTATCATCATTACCTTCTGTAGTACACCTGGCAAAGGATACATAATACAAAGGGTTATAGAGATAAATATACTTGCAATTATTTTGTACATGAAATGCGTATACTAAAAATATTATATTGTTAAGATAACATATTTTGAATTTCAATTATGTGTCTTACAAATATGTACAAAATGTTTCTTTTTTAATTAATGAAAGAAACACTGAAATCATTGATAATATATAATATTTCATTTAAACAGTAATTACTAATTATTCAATAACTAATGCAGTGTCTGCCAAACTGTGTGTCGCAAGAAGTTTCAGGGCGTGCCGTGAAGGAAGAATTCTCAAAACTGTTTATTTTAAATAATGCCTACTTAATTTAGAATTATTTTCATTGTGTACACTTCCATAAATTTCTTGGTCAAACACGACCCGGGCTTCACCTCTCGGCATCTTTCGGTACTACTCATGTCGTGGTCGTGTTCGACCAAGAAATTTATGGAAGTGTACATAGTGAAAATAATTCTAAATTAACGTTGAATTCCCATCAAGCACCTTCAGTCTAATTTTTTTTAAAAAATGCCTACTTATTTCAATTGCCTTCAATTTTTAATACATCGAATAAGTATTTGTCACGTCTGTAATAAGTGTTCGATGTAACTTTCCTTACTGTGCTCATGGAAATAATAAAAAAACGACAGCGGTTACACATAGTAGGTGAAGAATAATAGCCTGTTTGTTTATCTTATTCAAAGACGCGTTTTGACAGACATCTTTCTAAACATCAGTTGCATCCTTCTTTCTTATAAAATTATTATCATCTGCGTACAAACATACATATATGTTCATGAAATATTTAAAAAAATGATTATTTCCTTCACTCATATTAATAAAGTGTATTTCCATTATAATGCATTTTTATTTGGTGTGCAGTGGAACAAATGACATTTACCAGTTTGCTGTGAAGCGAAAAGTTTGGATTGCAATGGACGTGTTTTATTTATATCTGGTCAATGTTTTAATGTGGAATAAATAAAGTAATAAGATTTTTTAATAACAAGATTTTCCCATGCCTAGTTAAAATATATACTTTTTTCTATCTGCCTTGATTTATTCATCAATCATCAGATGATAAAAAAGGCTTGGGTTAAATAAATATCAATCAAATTGATTAACTTTTTATAGTCGAAGTTTATTCGTGTGAATTTAATGAAATGAATTCAATTGTATCAATTTAGTAAGCCTTCAGTTTGCTCTTTAGCATTTTTGCCTAAAACGTATTTTGCCAGCTAAGTGCAAAATATTCCATGAAATGATAACAAAAAAAAATATTTTTATTGACCAATTGTGACAAAAAACATTTCAGAATGTTGAAAAAATCAGTAATATAAAGTAAGCCTTGTAAGCTCACCTAAATTTTTGGAACCTTTCAAAGCAGTAAAAAGCTTTTGAATGAGAATAAAAAAGCAATTTATCTTTCAGAATGTGATATTTTACGCAACCTTTCTTGTGTAATTCAATTATTTCAATTAATATTGAACAGTGTGGCCAAAAGCTGACGTCCTACCGGGGCTAAGTTGGCAAGGCGTAAAGATAGGATCGCATCCGCTTCATTGAAAACAGCCTGCGAAAGTGATCAATCTTTTTAAACATTTATGTCTAGCCTAATAAAATTAAACTTAAGGAGCTTTTTCTTCTAAATGACGATTCAAGGATTAAGGTTTATTTTGACTTACTGTGCATTGTCAATTTAGCAATACATACATGTTTTTTTTTATTTTCCACTAATTTTTTTCTTTTTTATTATAATTTAGAAAAAAACAGTTTTCATATATCTGCTTATCGGAAATTTCTGAGGTTGATAATTTTCAAAAATATAAATTGATATACTATACTAACATGTATCGGTAAAATTTTAGTGACATCATATTGGCATTACCAAGTTTTTTAAAATAAAGAACTGCTAAACTTCTATCGGAGCATTTAACTACGTCTTTAAATATACCTGAATATAAGATGGTAAATGTCTCACCGTTTGGGAAGGGCAAAGAAAGAATGACAAAAATATGAAAATATCAGCAGTTAGATAATACAATGAAAAAAACATTATTTTTTAGGTTAAAAATCTAAAATGATATCATCTTATAAAAGTTTCTATTGCAAAAATATGTAAAACGAATGTTTAGAATTGACCTTATAATTATGGCAAAGGAAACTTTTTCAAGATAAAATACCACATTTAAAGTACTAAATATAACTGAGACGTGCTTTGATTCTTGAGAACCATTTTAAGACAAAAATTATTATTGTCAATAGAATATATGAATTGTCCACAGAAGCATTGAGAAAAGCATAGAAATAAATTATTACATGAATATATTTTTCACAGTGTTTTGAAGAAAAGAAAATATGGTATGAAATATGATAAGATAAAAAAGTAAAATGATTGTATTTTAGTATATCTCAAATTGTACTTTCATGTAGAATCAATCAATTGAAAGGTAATTAACGTAGAGGCGTAGAGCAATCAATCCCAAGTAATCGTCAGCTCGCGCCGTAGACGCAATCCTAGCATGGGGCCTTAACCCCGCGCGACCCTATCTGACAACACCCAATGCCATTAATGAATGGATCGCCTTTAAGCAATCGACAACGCCTTTGTCTCACAACTATCTTCAGATCGATTGTTTTGGGGATGTTTGCTTTGTCATTTGATTTGCGACGCTAAAATGGCTACTTTTTTTTTATAAGCTACCCAGACGGATAAAATTTAAAACAAAGCGACGAGGCAAACATTGAAAACATTTTTTTACTAGCGTATTATGAAAATACACGAAAAATTTATTGAAAAGTTATGACACTGAATTTTAAAAAAATGTTTTTCATTGAAACAATGTCATAAGAAAACGCACATATTTTTCGCTATAAAGTAATTTCATGCTTCTTACCGTAATAAGTTGAGTTTCATTAACTTTTGTCTTATAGACTATTATTAAATTATCATTTCTCAACTATATTTTTATTATTAGACTGGCAATCAAGATTAAGTCATATACTCATTTAAGATACACCTTAAATTTTAATCGATGATACCAAGCTTGTAACACCTATCCTATTTCTGTTTACAGATAATGTTTTATCGTATATTTACAACATTCAACTAATGAAACATTAGTTCAACGACGTAATAATCAATAGAACTTTTTAATAATAAAACACAGTAAAATAATACAGGTCGCAAATAATAAAATACCTAATATATTGTAACAAAACGCTTTTAATTATCAAACGCTAGATCGTGGGCATGAGTTATAAGTCATAACATCTTTATAAGCTTGTAATAAATTTAACTTATAGCTTCAATACATTTATTTCAAGGCTGTGGAGCTGTGAAAAAAACTGACACATTCGTTTCGACTCCAATTCCACCAAAACACTTTGACATAAAGTGTTACCATTACCATTACCATGTTGTATTTTAAAGTTATTAAAAAAATGAGACGAAGTCGTCCAGTTTTTTATGACTCTGAATACATCCAGAGCACCACGGGTCTACGACTTCTACTTTGACTATACAGTTCTGATTTATTAACTAATGCACTCCATACCAGTAATTCTGTATAAAAAGTTACATAATATATAAAGTTTTGTCTATTGTTCGGAAAAATTAAAAAAAATAACACTATTGTAAAGTATTCCAGAGTTTTTTTAAATAGAACTTTATTTCTAAGAAAAATCTGAAATAATGAATACAATTTTTGGATAAGTATAATGAATCTCATAAAATGCAATAATAATTTCTCTAAATGAATGATACAAGTACGAATGATATTTTTTATGCAAACGATTCAAATAAATCTTCGGCCAAATTAAGCTCTAAATCAACCTTGAGTCTTTCCAACAAACCGATTTAACTTAGAAACTCCCACGCAATAGTAAAGCTCGAGTATGCGTTACCTTTTCGGGAAGCATCACGGGTGAGTGTCCTTCATTATGCAGAGCTTTGAAAGCTCAGGTCGGTAAGTTAGAGGCTCGCGCGACTCTGCGGCCATTTCCGGTGGCCGGAAGTCCGCAGGGGAAGCCGTGGAGGGCCGGTATATCCGGTCCAAATACAAATGTTGTACTGCGTCGACTGGGCAGTGCATACCGGTATAGATTCGTTGATAGCGCAGAGCGTCTAGATCTACGCACCGGTGATTTTGATTTGATAAGCGTCTATCCGATTGTATATCGTTGTTTTGTTGTTGAGTTGTGTTAATAAACATGTCTTTTAGTCGTTCTTTTATTATAAAACAGTCGTGCTTATCAATGTGTTCTTAATTCATCAACAATTATCATTCAATCTTACAAATTTACGAATGTACTGCTATTTAAAATATATATTATCCGTGGCCCTGCAGCCAAGTGCTTAAGGCTGTTGGACTTTTATTGTACGTTTTTGTTGGATCACTGAATGTGAAAATGGATGCTTTTATATATTTTATACCGTATAAAACTATTGTTAAACCTAAAGCAGTTGTGTATTGCGTGGACACTAAAGAGAAAAAATAAAAAGCCAAACGTCTTGTCTTAATCTAATCATTATATCCTCACTCTTTCCAGAAATAGGAGATATACCAAATCGAGAGTAACAATCACTTTTTACTAAACAACTATTGTAAAGACGCTCCGTTTGAAGTATATGTGATCCAAGATGAGAAAAGATATGGTTTTAAAATAAATTAAAAGGAATAAATATGTAAAGAACTAAATATACGGTTGTCTAATGGACAATGTCCATGTAGGTATCTCCCAATCGTGACGCTATCTCACAACGCTAGGGTATGTAAACTTTCACTTATCATCTTTAACGCAAATTAAAAAAGATAATCTTCTCAAAAATCTACCATAAAAATGCCTAAATAGTTGTACTCGAATGCGATTGTACTTGATATATAAAAGAACAGAATAATTTGTACATATAAAAAGTGTTTTTATTATTTAATTCAACGTATGTTAAATTTTGTGTTACCGTTTGAAAATTTAAGCACTCTTTTCAAAAATTATTTTTAAAGCAATATCTGTATTGATAACAACAGATTTACATCTCAGCCATTGATTGGTATGAAACAGTTAGCGAAATACATTGTATTCAAATGTGGTTTTCGTTATCATACAGCCTGGTACAGTTGGTATACCTGTCCTAGCCAAACGCTCATTTGCAATCAGTGTGCGGTCTGTACAATGCGGATGATGTTCACCAAAGCGATGCAGATACCTGCCACCTCTCTCGCCTACGCCTGCCAAATACAACAAGAACCGCTAAAACATTCGCGAGAAAGCCAAATTTACTGTCATAACACAATACTTAACTTATTTCTCAAAGAAACATTTTTTTAATATACGTAAAACAACTTTGTAAATAATTCTCAGTTTTAAATAATGTAACGAACTACTCACTAGGACATCCAGTCCCGGAGACTTTTTGTGATCCCAGGGTTGAATATTCACCATAAAATCGTATATAAATTCGAGATTTCCTGGGGTTTTTAGTTCTCGCAGACTTTTCAAAAAAAAAAATGTCGATTTTAAGAACCCAGGAATTTTCCGAATTCTCAAAATAAAACGACGCGGGACCTTTATTTTTTTTTGTTCTGCCAAAATTTCCAATTTTAAAAAACAAAGAATTTGCGGAATCAACAAAATAAAAAAATGGATTTTTTAGCTCTAGCGCAACTTTCTTACATTTACTCAATCCAGAAATCCCGGGATTAGTACCACGACAAACCCAAGATTTCGGGATAAAAAAATTGAACTGTGTATGGATGGTGTTTCAAAGTGTCGAAATAGGCTATTTTTTATTTTAATATAAGCTTGTCACCGGTTTTACTTATCGCAAGCTTTTTTATACTAAAAATAAAATCACACTACTAGAATATTGTAAAATAAAGTGAAAATGATTGCGTGATAGTCAATTTTGTGATCCTGAAATCCCGGAATTAGTAATATCATACTATAATAAAACTGACAGTATTTCAACACCACACAATTTTTCACGCAATGACACTTTGTCATATTTAAAACTATTGAATTTATATATTTGCATTAACTCACAATATCATATTATTTTTTCCAATAAAAGCTGTCATAAAATAATCACGAACACATTATACAACAAATTGTATTATGTTCAAACGTATTGCTTCCTCAAAATTATGAAAAAAAAAAAAATATGGTTCTGTTTCCAATTTTCCAGAGTTTATTTTTATGATGCTTTATTTAATTGCAGTGTTTTGAAAGTATGGAAAAATTTCAAGCGTAGCAGAAATATACTAAAATGTTTTCGGTACAAAAGCTAGCGTCAGGGTTCTCAGTATTTATGTATTTGGAAAATATGTTCTTTGCTCTAGAGATTTTACAGCTTTAATTCAGGGGGCAAAATTTTATCCATGGCGTTATTGTGTTCCTAAACTGTACGAATAATTGAATTTGAAGATATTATCTGTAGATATAGAACAGCTGAACGAGTTATGAGTAGAATATAAAATGTAGTTCTAGGTCAAAGTCATTTAGGGATATAAATTTTAATACACCTATGATATTTTGTCAGGTCTGTGGTTGAGTGGTCAACGTTGCTGGCTTCAGTTGGGTTACTTTTGGGCTCGAGCTATAATAAAAACATTGCCATGAATTGTTTTTTTTGTTCGATGGCATGTATTTCTGTAACTGTATTTAACCCTTAAATACATAATGTATTGCGAAAAGTAAAAACTATTGTTTATTTAAAAAAAAACTAAAGTCGATTTGTAGAGAGATTTTTATACCCAGTGGTAAAATAAAAAATATTTTTCCAATTTTTTAAATACATTTTGTGGTGGTAAGAGTCTGATGGTTCTAATCTGCAATCAAAAGAAGACAGTAGTAGTTTTTGAAAATCTTGATTTTTGGCAATATTTAAATTCACTTTTTTATGTTAAAATAATCTATTTTTGCTAACAATTCGTGATGAGCGAAACCATTTCTGATCTTTCGTAAAAAAATGTTGAATCAATAATGAAAAATGATTTTTTTTAAAGATGAGTCGTATTATAAAATAATAAGCTTATTTGAATAAAGCTAAAACAGATCTTTCACACAGGGCTTAAAATCTTTTGAAATGTATTTTATATAATAATCACTCAAGTTATATTATACAAAATACATTTTAAAATACATACTAAAAATCAAACGTAGATAGAAGTTGTTAGAGGTAGTATGACTAGCAAATAAACTGGAAATACCGCAATTTTTAAAATCAAATTCGGTTAAGTCTGCAGTAGGTAAGCGTAAACGTACATCTACTGCTAGCTGCTAAGCGGTCGTAGATTCGTCGTAGCGTTGGCGTAGCACCGAGTACTGGCTCCAATTATTCTCCACTGTGCGACCAAATCTAATTTGTGGAACTCTTCGAAGCGTCTCGTTAAAAAGCTTTTTCGGTGTTTTATTTTGCCAATTTCGCAAGCGTAGACAAGTATATTAAGCTTTAGGGGATTTATGCGATACTTTGAATTACATATATTAAACAAACTACAGATATCAAAAGTAAACAAAAACACCTGATGTTTATTTTAAAGTATGTAGACGTAATACAACCAAAAGTTTTTTTGAATATTCAATTACAGTTTCAATGAATAAATTTAACTGTATTAATGCGGCTTAAGTTTATTCTGGAATATTATTTTATAACACGCGCTGCTTATTGATTGGTGTCACAAGTCACGTCAATGTTATCTGTTCGCAGCACGCTGTTATTATCATCCGTTATATCAACTTGAAAGAATAAAATTAAATTGTGTTAAGTGTATTATTTTTATGATCACAATTATAAAGTGTTTTTGAAATTATATTATTTTAAACCTTCTCATCCTTATCCATCATTAAAGTATGGACGAAATCATTTTTTTAACATTTAAATCACCAAGGTTGCATGAGTGACGGAAAGACATATTTTTATAAATAAATAAAAACGGAAGAAATAAACGACGACAATAACCTAGAAAGTATTAAAAATGCTGTTGTTATAGAATATTAGATATTGTCTACACGGTTGACTATTTTTGGTAAAATGTTTTAGATATATTATAAGATATTTAAGCTGACATAAATATGGAAGGCATTAAATCGAATTGATATACAGTGGAACCTCAATTCCACGTTTTTCAAGGGACCGCAATAAATGAACCATTAATGCGGGAAACCGATAAAGCGGGAAATCTTCAAATAATATCAAAAAATGTTTATTATTCAAAAAAACTTATTTTTTTATGTAACTAAATGCGATGTAAAACTATTTGAGCGAAAAAAAGAATATTCTACAAAAACGGTCAATCGGGATAATAATTGGGACGGGACGATAATATTTAGATGATAGATCGAGGAAATCAGTAAATCGGGGAATGATAAACGTCAAATTATTAAATATTGTTATGACGGGGTCTTGGTCGAGTAAAAAATAAACGATCCAAGCAAAAAATCGAAGATAGCGAGAACGATAGATCGGGGTTCCACTGAAAAAAAAGCGAAAGGCAAAACTATTAATAAAAAAAATATTCAACGAAAACGGTCAATCGGGATAATATTCGTGACGGTACCAAAATATTTAAACGATAGATCGAGGAAAACGGTAAATCGGGGAACGATTAATGCGGGATTCTTTTACATTGTTCTTATGGGTATAGCCGGGACTATGAAAAATAAATGACCCATGCGGGAAAACGAACAATGCGAGTACGGTAGATCGGGGTTCCACTGTATTTTTTAAATGTGTGATCAATGCTTGCAAAGAAATAAACCACTGAGAGTGTTTTTGAGAGATCAAAAATAAATAGTTAAAGCTAAGACAGGAAATTATGCTAGCCAATCCCTCATAGTTGTAAACGAAAAAGAAATTTAGACGTCATAAACATCCATGCTTTCCAACAGAAATTCATAGAGATTGAAAAATAAATTTATTCAAATGTCTGTACTGACAATTTGTTGATACTGCGACTAGGGTATTCAATCCCGGTGCCTTTTTCCAATCCCGGGATACATCCATGCCTTTGAACAAAAATTCATAAATCGATTGAAAAATCAATTTATAAAACTGCCCGTACTGGGATTCGAACCCGTGACCTCCGTAGCGGTAGCCAATGACGTTGACCACTCGATCACACAGGCGGCAGTTTTATTTGTTTTAGTTAATGTTGTATAAATAATCTTGCAGTGGCTAATATTTTTATTAGCTTGAAATGCTTTCGATAAGAAAAGCCGCTTCTGATTTATATTGAATACCAAAAAACGTTTATTTTTTAATCTAATGCCTTTCCACTAAGAATTTACTGGGAACACATTAAGTGATCATGATAAATATAAAATTGATCCCTATACCTCATTTCCATACAAAAATAATCAAGAGGGTGGTTTACCTATAATTGGATAATATAACAAATTCCTGTGTTTATCATTGGATTGCGGAGACTCATGTCATAATCATGTCTCAATAATCTGTGAATTACGCTTGAAGGCTGAGAGCAAACCCATCAAACCAATTAGTTAGAGCATCGACCTCATTTGGTCAAGCAAATTTGTAATTTGTGGGCAAGTGACCAGATTTTATTATGACAAAGAAATTTTTGAATTAGCAACCAATTTTTTGTTGATCACGTATACAAATATCAATATTATGTATAATATTTAAAATAAAATAATCAAAAAAGTCTAGTATCAGTCTTCTTTTCAAATTTTTTTTTATGAATTTTATTTATAATTAATAAATCGCAAATAAAACTTTCTTTTTTTTACTAATTTCCTCAAGAATAAAATGCATATAATGGATGTTATAATGTTAAAAATATTAAAACAAAAAAACATCGTCGTACTGGCCATGGTATTGGCTTTATTGGAATGATAAGTTCATGCCATAGTGCTCAAATATGATTTCAGGTACATGGGCGCCACGGCAGCTCGAAGAAAGCCAAACTTCGAAGACCAATTTTCGAGCAATTTTTATAGCACTTTTAGGGTGTTTATCAGTTGACAATGCTCGCAATGAGCGAAACCGGTCCTGACATATTAAATAAAGTGGAATGAAGTACAAAAGATTATTGTTTTTATTAATTCTTATAGCAGTTGGAGCAATAACGTTTTCTAGATTAAGATGTCTAAACAAAAAATTAAAATACTTATTGCAGTAATTACAATTTTATGAACAAACCACATACAAATGATGCAAAATTTTGGAGTTTAGCAAATTCACTTTTATTTTTTTGAAAATATGTACTCAAGCTTTTATTTCAAATACGAAACATTTTAAATTTAAGTACTGATCGGGGTAACTGATTCACGTTTAAGTAACTGCTTGAGAACAAGACATTCAGATTACGTGCCTGATTATGACAAATTAGCCAATGATCTGCAATGCCAAATACCACATTAATAATTTTAAAGACGTAAATATACTCTTAATTAGGTTATATGAATTATTATGAAACATTGTAAAAAATCATCATTTTTTGTTCTCTAATTGTGTTTATAAATTACACACAGAAATAAAATTTAAATATATTTTTTAAATAATTAAATCCATTTAAATTTACTCTATGCCCACACACTAATCTATATAAATTAAGATATAGTGTCTTTGGTTACAAACAAGTCATTTTGAATGCCCGTCTGGTTATAAGCCTACCCATATCTTTTGAAGAGTATTGACCGAACAAACCCGGATGACGTAAACAACACGCGAAAAAAATGCTATATTTCGATGTCTATTTATAAAAACAAAAGTTTAAAAATTTCATTAGAATAATGCAACTTTTTTACAAAAAGTAGATTAAGTTTTATTTATTTATATCGTACTTTTATCGTACTTTTTAAATAAGAAGTTTAGAAAGATAGTCGACTTTTCGAATTTGACGCATTAACATAAGGAGATATTTTCATACAGCTATAAATCCAAATGATATTTAAAATGATGAAAAAATAAATATTCGATGATATCAAATAACACTGATAAAACCAGGGCTGTGGAGTTGGAGTCGTGAAAAATAAGAGGCTCGATTTTTTTCAAAAAATATATTTAATGATGTGTATTTAAACAAAATAGTCAAAAGTGTTAACATTTAATGTTTGGCTGACTAAAGTTGATCTGATGGTATACATATATATATAAGTTAAAATTAAATTATTGAAAAATTTCCTCGGAGTCCTTAATTATTATAAAGCTGGAGTCGGATTCGAAGTCGTCTTTTTTTCACGCGACTCCACAGCCCTAGATAAAAACTGCTCTGTGAGCAATAATAACGTTAATTTAAAAAAATAAAACCAATAACCTTGAACTCTTTGCCCAGAATGTCATCAGATTTTTTTTTCAAAAAGGAAGAATCACTTTTTAAATCTATTTTCGTGTTCATCTGCGACTCATTTTTTTTTTAAATTAGTACCAACATGAAATATTATTATTATTGTTAATATTAAACTGTATTTTCAACTTTCCCTATCGTTTGATCGAATCAATGACAGTCGAAAATATATTTGTTATTTTAATAACAAAAATCCTCCTCTTTGATTGATATCCTTTCTAATTGATTTGAAACCCTATCCTTAATCGGCAATTATATACAACAGGCTTCAATACTCCACGAACAAACTTTTGGTTCAATGTGTAACCAAAACCCTTCAAAGGTTTCCCTCGGGAATTGTTTCGTAGCAAAACGTCTCTCTGACGGAGCAGGTAGGCTAATTTAACGATCCAATTCAACAGTTTTGATATCAGATATTGCTACATCACTGGATTTGCGTTTGCCAACAGTGAGGAAATTCCGCATTTTTAGGCCGACGGGGAAAAGTTTACCTGTTTCCATGGACTCGTTATTTCATCCGTTAACCAAATTTGCTAGTAATTCGAAAATCTCAAAGGAGTTGTGATTTTGAAATAAGCATTTTAAGCATTGTTTTTCATTGCCACACAAACGCTATGAAGTCAAAGAACTCGTCGTTTTCTTAATTTTTTATACTGTATAAATAAATTAAAGTAAGCCTTGCAAAATAAAAAAAAAATCAAATCTAGTCCTACATAAACTATATGATATATGTGATATATATTATGGCATCGCACATCAAAACTATTAGTAGAGATTAATACTTTGCTAATATAAAATTTAATTTGATAATGAAAATGAACATCCACAAAATTACCGCTGAATCTATAAAAAATAAACACTTTTCTATTTAAAAATTATTATAATGAAACGCTACCAAGGTAATCTCAATAAAATGATTTAGTGTTAAATTGTTTTTTTATTCAAAGTGTAAATAATGGCTTATTAAAGAAATGACACTTGTTTACAAAATAAAAATAAAATTTTCTGCAAACAAATTTTTAAAGTATAACGTGTGTTTATATTGTAGTAATTCAAGATATCTAAAGATAAGTTTTTTTGAAAAATAAAATTCTATTTATACAGTTTTAATGTGTATTATTATCAATTGAAAATGCTCATCATCAGAGAAACCGGTCTTAATCATATAGAATAAATGATACTAGTAAAAAATAGTATGTTATCAAATATAATGCATTTCCACTAAGTATAAACCGAGTACTCTAAAAGTAAGTTTTATCAATTTGCATGAGTGATATTTTTCTTTTTACTCTCTTTGAAATACTAGGATTAGAAACATCACAACAATTCTTAGTTATATGAATGTTTTAATATTAATCCAGTGAGTATAAGTATAGACAATAAATAAAGTGAATTGATCCAAATTGTTAATATAATTCTTCAGTTAACATCAATTGTGTTATTATTTTTTGCAGGTAAGAAACAGAACAACACACATTTTGAACAATCATCCTTTCAATTTCTACCAAATCGATGGATAACGTAAGTAGATAATTAATTCTCACGCTAAATACAACACGTCTTAAAGCTCTTTCAAGAAAAATGGAAAAATCTCATTTGCTTGGAACATTGTAAAAAAAGCGACCGACGCATACTTTTTGAATGAAACTGTAAACTCTTCGCTTAAGGTATGAGAAAACTTTATCCAGAGTGCGGCGTTTCTCTTTTCGCTTATCGTACCTTAAACACATATGTGCCTGTACGTTATGTACAACCTGTATTGCGCGAGACCCTATGTCAGTGGTAAAAAAGTTTTTAATTAAATATCAATCCTATTATTTAATCTTGTTTTATCACTGTTAGTTTTGAAAACAAATATGTTACAAAATACGCAGAAACTGCCAACAAACAACAATCGAAATTTTGTGAAAGGTGACATCGAGATTCATTGTGGGTTCAAAAAGTCTTTTTGAAAAAAAAGTAGTTAACTATCAGTTAAAAGCATGAAATAAATAAATGCAGGTTGTCTAAAAAATATTAAAGTAACCTAAAAACTGATTGTTAAATTTAAAAAGATTTTTTTTACCCTTCATATTGAATCCATTATTGAACAAAGAAAATCTTTACTTTTTTTATAAGCTTTTTCTTAACTTGCTCTGTTAGTCGCCAAGGCGTGACCCTGCTGTCGGGATTATTGAAATGTCAAAATTTAACGCAAACGTCAGTAGTTTTGAAATGATCTCACGCCTTTACGAAAGCATTAATCGGTCTCAATAAAATATTATAGCGCTATATTTCT
The DNA here is from genome assembly GCA_030503985.1 of Himalopsyche tibetana. Taxonomy (NCBI): domain Eukaryota; kingdom Metazoa; phylum Arthropoda; class Insecta; order Trichoptera; family Rhyacophilidae; genus Himalopsyche; species Himalopsyche tibetana. The sequence continues at coordinate 6,810,690 of JAPJYX010000015.1, forward strand.
ATTATAAGATTATGCTTTAAAATGATAAAGTGTTATGAAATATAAGTGCAGGATATCGAATCTTTAACTGTCGATTGAACATCAAAAATTCGGTTGCATGTGTCGATAAAACAGTTATCTGTTTTGCCAATGGAACATTACAAAATTCAAAAAATTCTTATCACTGAAATAGTTTGACCGAATTTTAGACGAGGGCAAATTCGACTTTAGGATAAACGGTATACATGTAATATCGATGCAGATTGGTAAGTATATTATTTAAGAACCGAAACCAATAATGAAAAACTGTTTAGTTTTTTTTCATCGATGAGATTTCCATGGTTGGTTCCTCACGAAATGCTGTGCATAATCGACTCTCGATTAAGACAATTGAAGAACAGCGAGGAATTTTTTGGTGGTATCAACATATTACTATTTGGCGATTAAATGCAATTACCACCGGTACGGGGTAATCAAGTATTCCAGCAAACAGATAGATTAGTGTCTGCAATTCATATATGGTGGAAACTCACGTTAGCTGAATGAACGAAAAACATGAGACAACAAAGTTTCACCATCTTTGCTAACCACCATTTTTAAACCAGTGATGCACAAAATGCGGCTCGCGGGCCGCATGCGGCCCTTTTTAATTTAATGGAGAAGAATACGTTGGTTCATAAAAACAGGCTTACTGTTGAAAATTTGGATTTGACTGTGCTGCTTAATACTACAAATATTATGTCAAATAAAAAATATTTAAAAATGAACAAAGACCAAGATCGCATTATCCTTTGAATTACATATAAATGAAACATAAACATTTCACAATGAAACGATTTTTAATAAGCAAATACTCAATTCTTTTTTGCATGGTTTATTTTCTACTGTAAATAAGATGCAGGACAGTAGAGTTGATCATGCGATTGTATATATAAAATTAAAACTTTTTGTTGTTAGTCAAGCCTGTGTCGCCTTCAGAAGTCACTCGTCGGATTGCGAATCATAAGTTTAGATTGTACTAAATTAAGTGAAAAGCACCGCGTAAAGCCGATGTTCTTGCCAAAATTAATAGATTTCGTAATTTTCAGTTAAATAATAATAAAGAATATGTAACATTAAGTAATACTATACTATACATCCACTCATGAATTAGCAAAAATCTCAGACGCAGAGCTTTATGCGACCGTTCCGAGCCCTAAGTAAAAATTCAAATTGGAACGTCAGGGGACTTTTAAATCCTACAATGAATTCATTTTAAAAATATATTTGAATATAATATTAATTGTATATTGATATGAATTGAGCATGATATTTACAAATGCAACGACTAAAAAGCATAAAATAAATTATAATAAAAATATTTTTAAAAATAAGCGTTTATTTAAGTGTACTAAAAAGATAAAAATAATTTCGATATCTATTTCCTCAAAATTATTCCCTCGTCTGAGCAACATCCTGACCACATGACACTCTTCAGCACAGTAAGTCGGATCGTTGACTCTCCAGGGAATTGGGAAACAAACCATCTCTCACATTCTACTATCGCTAGTAGTCGACGGTAGATTAGAGTTATTAATTTCGGAATAATTGTCTCATGTGACTAAAAGTAAAAGCGCGCGGCGAAAATATTTATTTATATTGTAACTTACTTAAACTTACTGTAACGTACTTAAACAAGCTTTGTGAAAGTAATATTGTCTGAGAATGCCCCTGAAAGAGGCGCAACACGTGTCACAGTTTGTAGCACAATACGTGGAGTTATTTTAAATTTTATATTGTAAATTAGGTTTAAGATATATATTTTCGCCTGGTTTAAATTTATATGATATTATATTGTACAATAAGTTTTAGAAACACATTTTCGCCCGGATTCAACTTATTGGGTATTATATTGTACACTAAGTATGAGACAAGTTTTTTTGCCCACCTTAAATTTATTTGACTGTACAATTTTCAAATATGTGCGGAATTTTTTTTCAAAAATATAATACACTACGGGTTTTAACAAACAAATTAAATTTGTATAATTTCATATTCCTCCACATATTTAAAGTATCTTTAAATATATCCTTAATACACAACACAAAAAACCAACACTTTCATCAATAATATGTAAGTGGACAGATGATTTTCGTGGTGAAAACATCGCTATTTTAAATAATTAAAATTATTTTTTTTCTACTTTTTAATATAATTATGTTTACAATTTTATTTATTTTTGCGAGATGTTACTCTTATGTATATGTCACAAATAAATTACTACCTAAATATTTCCGCAGATTCTGTAGTTTCCATTAACTTTTCTTTACTATTGTGAACCACGATTGAATTTTATTGTGATTTAGTAGGGACTTAAACTTGTTAACAACATTTATTAATATTTTGATTTATATTATTGGATTTACAATTGGATATACAAATCATGATACCCTATTCAAGGCAGACCTTTATCTAGTTTGGTGAGGTAAGCAGGTATGAATTTACAAACACAGTGGTGTAGGTCAAATAGGTAAGCATATAACTAAATATTTACATACATTTAATAAAATATTTACATCGACAAACTGAAAGAACTGATAATGCACGGGATGAGAAAAGACGGTTCTCATCTTTTTTGAAAAAATATGGAATATGCACGAAAAGTGTTTTAGTTTTAATATATTATATTAAATAGGAAAAAATGACAATGCAACTAGTTTTTCTAAAATTGATCTATCGTATTAAAAATATTGACTATGATATTTTTTTATCATTAAAACAAGTGAAAGGTGGATTATATATCGAATAACCAATTCTATCATTATGTTAAGTTAAATTTAAATTGTACTTACTAACTAACTAATATTCCTCTTGGATAATTCTAGTTATATAAGTATTAAGAGTATCTTCAAACAAGGTATACATATAATATAACGTCTAATAATAAGGTGTAATTAAGTGAACTATCATAATAATGTGAAAAGAGGTGTTATATAAATATTTATATATTTGTTAACTAAGATACGTCTGCAAAAATATGTATTCAATACTAGCTATTAGAATCCATTGGTGTATTAATGCACATGGACAATCTGATGTTTTTTTTAAAATTTGAAGTCAGGTTTTTTAAAATAAAGTCAATGAATATGATCTCGAAGTTGTAATCTAGAAAAAATAGTATTTAGTCTATGTTTATCGTTAATATTTGGGTACCAAAAATTCTATAAATGCTACTTCTGCAAAGTTTATCATTTTTATCAATAACTTGGTTAATTTTAGCCGATTCCTTGAATCACGTCACAAATTATGGTTTGGCATAATAATATTTAAGCAAACGTCATTTTTAATGATGTTCAATTCAGTACTAACAAAAGCACCAGAACTTTTAGAACCGTCGACTACGACACTGCTTATAGACCAAATTGAATATGATTGCTTGAAAAGACCCTCCAAGGTGGCTTATTTCAGAGCTTGTTTCAAACGCGTAAAGGCCAACTTTTGTCCTGTTATTCATTGTAATTGGAGCAGGTTTGGACACATGGGGTATACAAATACCAGTAGAAGAGCTTCTCAGATACGCACGAAGAAAATTTGATAATTTAATTTTAAATGCAATTTTGGTTATAAACTTAATAGTTTATAAGCAAAATTGCATTTAAAATTAAGACGAGATGTTAGCCATACATCGACTGTTATCCATTTTTATATACCAGCTTGAGACAAACAATTGATTAAAGCAAGTGAAATAAGATCTTTGAAAATATCGCTTTTCCTTTTTTTTCATACATCTCGTTGCTTTTAATCGATGATGATATCGTATGCACTGAACACATTTCCAACCTCGCTAATTTTTTATAGTAGTGTTTAAAGTGAAGCGTAAGATAATATAACTGTCCGATTTAAAGCACGTTTAAAATTATATAAAAAAAAACTGAGAAAAAAATGACGAATGGGTAGATAATTCAGATTAGTGACTGGCCAACAACAAATAATACTTTTCACCATTCAAACGAATACAAAAAAGTAATTTTTAAATGTTTGTAACTGTAAATGAAGCACATTTATATATTTGTTTTATTAAAACACTATTATTTTACAGAATTGTAAATGAGTAGAATACCTAAACAAGAAGTGGGAATTTTACCAAAAATATTGCACAGATATTGTTGGATACATCAATTGCTTACTTACTTTGTCAAATTTGACTAAATGCTCTTAATACATAATAATTTTTATTGCAGTTTTACTAAAATTGGAGATTTAATGTCGCTATCATTTGTCAAGTCCTGCTATGAAAATGCTCCTGCGTCTGAAACCTTTTCCAGTGATTGCTTATATAATATTTAATCGCCAGTTTTAGATTAACACAAAACGACGGTTTGCATAAATCGATTTATTATCTATCGCTTAACAGCATTGCCAAGCCATGAACCTCAGCATATATAAATAATTATACAGATTCCAAGTTTATTATGTATTATCATAATAACATAATACTGTTTGCTAGAGCGATAAATAACTTAAACAAACACGTGACACGGTAAATTATGAAGGTCTCAACAATAAGACGAGAACTTTGGAGGATAGAGCTTAGTATACTATAAACATATTCGTAGAACTACTTATGAACCGTTATAAACACTGCCTGCAGCCGGCAGACGAACTTAAAGCTCTCGTGTGACTTACGACTACAAAAGCTTTAGAGGTCATTTATGATCATACTAGATAAAATAAAAAAAAACATATTAATGCGTTTTTACCTGTTCCTTCTTTATCAACATACCGACACTGTGTGGAGCCTGCGAAATGGGTTTTTAGTGTATTGGATATTTTGGATCTTGTATATTTATCTAGAGATGGTGAAATCTTCAAAATATCTTTAATTTGCAAGTTTCCTAGCTAAGCAGATCTCTACTAAATATTTTATTAATCTTAATTCCTTGAATGGGGTGTAATTTGTTAAATCTTTTTCAAATATATATTTTGCAATAGGCTCAACACATGCGTTCAATAGATTTTTATTTCTAATATGATTTGAGATTGGAAGGTATACTTTTTACTAATGCTTAAATGAAGTTTGAAAGTTATTTTTAAAGAAGCACTTTGACCTTAATTTTTTTAAAGGAAATGTTTAATCCTTTAAGCAATACATTTCTATCTAGAAGTTGTTCTGATTTATGCAGTCTTTGAATGACTTTTAAGTCAGTTTATATTTACGTGTATCTTAACAGAGGTTATCAATGTGAATTTTTTGAATCTATGCTCCTAATGTGAAGCATGCAGCTTCTTAATGTGAGTATCTCAAAAAAAAAAATCTGCAAAAAATAATTGTAATTCAGTTGCTAAGGCTTTCTTTTTTTTTAAATAGTAAACAACGAAAGGATAAGGTAAAGACAGTAATAGTGGTAAACTAATCGCTCTCACTACGCTTTGTTAGTGAAGGATTGGAAAGGTGAGAGAGAACTTTTAGATATCACAACAATTCATGCCTTTAAAAAGCAATCGATAAACCGGCTGAAATGGTACTATTTGCCTGGGGCTTGAGCACGGGAGATTCGCCACGGAAGCCAACTATGTTGACCAATAACCCAATTTTATTACAATGCAGTGAAAATACTAAATAACTGTAATACCCAGGAGCTAAGCAATAAAATAGCTTACATCCAAATCATTTTATTCTGTTAAATAACATTTTAGTCTTCCACGGAGAGAGTTCTTATGTCCACATAAGACAAAATGTAGCAGTGTATTAAATCAATTAATTTTGAGGTCAATAAATGTGACCGAAAAATCTTACCGTACGTCTTCTGCACATCCTACTACCAATAGTTAGAATTGAAAAGTTGCTATCGTGTCTAATGTATGTATCTTGAGTTAAGCGACTAGAGGTTACGGCCTCCAATCTCGGGATCGTCGAAGCACTAATTATACAAAATATAACTAAAAAAGGGTCTCACACTTCTGAATAATTTTACAGTCAGTAAATTCGCAACTTTTTTAGAGAATGAAGCTAAAAAAAGTAAAAAACTAACTAAACAGATATTAGCTTAGTTATTATAATCACTTTTAAATCACGCACGCATTTTGTGATAACGCATTTTAACTAAAGATAATTAAGCCATTCTTTCATAATTTGTATCATTATTTAATTATTTCTGAATCACTTTATATTTCACAAGTTTGATATCTTTGCGATGAGAGAGACCGATCTTAATCTATATTAAACAATGTGGAATTGGTATGTATTTTTTTATTTTATTTTATAATATATCATAATAGCAATGATTCTGATGACACAATTATAATAATTATAATAATGTATGTGTTGTCGTTCAAGTGGATTAAGAAAAAATAAATTCTCTTCTGAACGTTTTGCTGTATTGCTGACTATAATTTTCAAAATGAAGGTATAACCATTTCAATAAAATATTTTTTAAGATTTTTCATGGAAAATAACTATTACAAAATAATATGAGCAGATTTATTCTCTAAATATAAAAATATCAAGTAATACTCTCAATTTAGTTGGAAGGCACATATGTATGTATTGTATATTTTAAAAAATATCCACGTATACGCACACATCGAAGGCTTTAAATTTCTCGTTTATATAGTAGGGGATGACATGGGGTAGCGAAAAATAAAAATATGACTACCTAAATACAGAAAAGCGAAATTTCTAACACAATAAACGGGGTTCATTTGTCTTCATTAGTTGGGTATTACGCCGTATTGTTTATGGGCTTTTCAAGCAACAGGACATAGAGTTTAATAAATTTATCTGATATTATAATATTTCTGCTGAAACCTTTGGTTCTAAAAAACAGGAAATTTTTCGAAAGGCACTCTTTACAGCGTAATAAAATAATACGATTTGCTTTATATGTTATGTAAAATATTTAAAAAATTATATGTGCTGAAATTTATATGGGTTATTCGTGTTATATTATATTTACTTGTAACAGCCATGCATGTTTTTTTATGATATATTTTTAATGTTATGGCTATTGAATCATAATTTATTGAGGAATAATTTCCATGCGTTGCATTAATTAACGGGCACATTAATTTGATGTTAAAATGCTTATTAAATTCACGATTTTGGTATTATATTTAATTACGTGCACCATTTATACTATTTTTGAAGTTACTATGCACTTTTAACACAATTAGCATTACAATAAAAACATTTTAGATAGATTTAATTGGAAATTACTTAGTAAAACTGCATTGTAATATTTTGGTTCTACTTTTAAAAAAATATATGGTTGAAAGTTATTTCGGCTTATGCTCTCATCAAAACTATGCAATATATAAAAAAATGTTTGTAGATCTAAAGTACTATGATATTTTTTCACCTAATTACATTGGAGGTGTCACACAAAGTAACTTTAAAGTATCTGTAGTAGAACACAGCAACAAGATTATTCAAAACAATCGTTTGAAAGTGTTCTTTGTCCGATTTTAGTGGCGTCCGTTCCAATTTAGACAATCATAAGCGTAAACATATTTTCATATTATATTGAATGCGAGAGAAAAACTTTAAAAAGATCAGGCAATGCTAACTTGATGTTTTAATATAGTACATAACAATCACACCCTGGACCTAAGGCTCAAGTCTGTTTTTTGATAAAAAATAATGTAGAATTTTGAACTTACTAGAAATTAAATCATGACTGATCCAAAAAATCTTTATTTAATATTACATTTAATTTAAAAACAATAAGAATAATACTATTTTATAAATAACAGCTTGACAGTTATATATTGCCGATGCACCACTTTTTTGATTTTTTTAAATTATTAGATAAATATATGTCACTAAAGATTACATCGAGGAGAAAAGACGCATATTTTGTTTGATATTGACCATTAAGACTTGTACATTGTCAGATCACTTAAACAAAGCACTTAGCGCGAGATTAAACTAAAAAGTATTCATAAATATATCTGTGGAAACGGCTTGTTTCAGCTGATTTTGACTGTATATTATTTTCATTTTTTTACGTAAACAATAGTCTGGAATTGTATGTGGCTGTATTTTAATTATAAGTAATAATTACTCATAATATAAACTTGATATATTTTTTTCCCAAATATAAAATTTCATTCTGTGTATAAGTAAATTTCAATAAACTATATATATTTTTTCAATATAAGACGAAACCTTTTACTTACTTAGATTACTATATTAAAATATTCCATTAATTATAATAAAGTTATATAGAGATACGAAACAAGGAAAGCAATTTATTGTCATTTATAAGCTACGATTAATTTTCCGAGCCAACTCAAATATTAGGAAATATTAGTCCCAGAGTGCGGTGAGTAGACATGATAAGAGGATGAAACAATTATTAGGGATTACTATTATATTTAGCGTATACATCAATAATCTGTAGCGTATTATCTAAATGAAAAAGATTTTTCTAATCATAATATATACAGATATTTCATAACTAGAGTTAATATAATATATGGTGTAATTTATAAAATAACAAATCACCGTTTTACGTGATTATAAATACATTTGAAATATTAAAAAAAATATTTGAAATGTACTTTTTTAAAAAAAATCAATTATAATAAACAAAAATATTAACAAAGAAGTCATATAGTCGTTATTCGCAGGAATCACACAAAATTATATAGATAACATAAATATTATTTTAGTATAGGTATTTGTCGTTTTTATTTCTTCCCATCCACTTTGCATTCAATTCCTGACACGGGATTTAAAGAGAATCTTCTTTAACGAGCAGTAGTTTCTACTTTTGAAGGATATTGTCCTCCTGTAGATTTATTTAATATCACAATTTAAAAACATGATACTCCATTACTGTACCTTCAAATTTAAAAAAAAAACAGTCCAGTACCCTGATCCAGTGTCTTGGAGACAACCTGGGGATGAGGAACTGTTTTGCAAAATTCAATCACGTTGCGTTGAAAACCTAATGCTCAAATATCGGTTGCAGATATGGTAAAATACAATATATTTTCACGACACCAAAATAAATTAAGAATGTCTAGTTTCCTACCGGCAACCTCTAAGCTTCTCTTTGAATTTCTCCGCTCAATACGATTATTAATAGCTGTCGTCTCTGGCAACGCCTTGCCTGATGATTCAGTTGTTATTTTTTGATGATGTTATTAAATATGCTTTCTAGATTTTTCGACTTACGGTCCGAATTGTAGTTCTTCACTGCATCTTCTATATAAGCAAAATGTTATTATTGTTTTAATTTCATTAAAAAATACTCTTCATTTCAAGTTTTACTAATTCATTTTAATTGACGTCCATGTACCAATTGTAACGTGTATCGAAACTTCTAGAAAGAGTTTCTAGAAAATAATAACTACCAAATCACCAAGCAACGCGTTGCCAAAGGCGACAAACATAAATAATTGTGTATTTTTGGAAGAGCGATGTATCTTTAGATATTTTTAAAGGATATCTGATCATATGTATAATATTTGAGTATTAAAAAAATACAATGAGATGTATAATACTTAAATATTTTTTTCAAAGCAAAAAAACTTTCTATAATTGATTTGTATTCATTAAAAAGTAGATATCTTTCATCAAATAGAAGCAAATTGATAACACACATACCAAACTTTAAGTTTGACATATTAACATTTTTAAAGAATTTAAATTGCATCGGTTAAATTTGCATATTAAGACGATCCTTCGAGACAAAAAAATTAACAAACTGAACGAGACTCTCACAAGATAAATGATTTGTTAACAAAAGAAGAGATATATCTACTGCTTTCTTTGCCTTAGAAATATGTGCATAAATGAACCTTTATTGAATATTCTATTATCAATACTGAACAAGAGAACGTTTGGATGCCTGAAAATTGTATTTGTTTTTTTTTCTTCAATATCAGTTCCTTAGTCGGAGCATATGGCCACCACATGGTTCCTTCAAAATTATCTGTCCCTCGCCAGTCTTCTTGCTTCCTTCTATGTCATTCCAGTGTCCCGAAGGTCCACCGAGTACATTCTATAGGAGGTTATCAGTAACTTCCATCTGGTTGGTAGACAAGACAAGCAGAATTGAAGCTTTTTTGAAACATCCGCAGCGGTAGTTGTTAGCTATCTAATATTGTGATTCCAGCGTTTGATATTTGAAAATAGTGTCTTCTCAGCTCTAATATTATGTTTCAGCGTAATGTAAATAGGCCAAAATCGAATGGTAATTATAATCAAAAGTATTTATTCAAGTCAGACAAGTTAGATATATGTCAATGAAGAAAGGCAAGCCACAAAACTGAAACTTATAAAGAGATAACAGGAAGTCTTCAAAAGCAAGATTGACAAAAGATAATGACGATAAGACATTCAAATACTGTGAAACTTGAAGCGTACATTGGCTAAAACTATTAATAAGCTACGGATCACTACATCCGGTGCTGAAATATTTCAATACCTTTTTATTTGGTGGGGTAATAAATACTGTTAATTATTTGATAGTCTTCTACGACTTGGAAATAAAATTACTAGTATTTTCTAATATATTTCATAGTGAATATTAGTGCGCAAAAATCACAAAGAAAAAATATAATCAAAATACAAAAACAATCTGTTTGATTATCTTGTCTTTATTAACAATTTGACTGGTGGTATTACACCATATACTATTTATATATCAGTTTAAATTATAAAAAAAGCATTGTTCAATTTTTATACATTATTATTATCGAGACAATGAATGCATAACAATACTTTGATTCGCAACTTAGCTAACACAAAAAATGTAAACTTTCAACGGCTTACAAAAATCTACATAGTTATACTTAATTTAGTTTTATTATTATTTATTTTAGACTTAATAATCGCCGTGATTAAGAAAAACACATCGAGCACAAAAAACATTTAATATGCTTATTTTGTCAATGTCATAGCAAAAAATGGTGTGAAAGATCGATAGTTCTGAGTAAACAGCAAATGAAAAAAATCATTTTTTGAAGTTTAAGCTTCTAACATAGATATTTTATGCCAATTAAATAATTATATTATCAAAAAAGAGAAGCATTTATGCCTGTCTGACAAGAATAAAAGCTTAAAATTAATATACAGGGACACTTACCTGCCTTTAAACCAGCATTAACATTAATTAAAAATACACCAACAGATGCATTTTTTGCCAAACCAGTATAATCAATGCACTTACTAAGTTATTCCAGACAAAAATTAATATCAAAGAATCTCTCTGTAAACGTGACTCACTTTGTTACCTAACAAGTTCTACCAAAGCGGTGACAATTTATTATATTATGAAAATAGTCAAGCTGTTTTTCTGGTGTAAAAGGCAGTACAGTTATTGCATGATAGAAGATTAATACCACTACTGTATTACTCGATGGCTTAATTTTCCCAAATAAGAATGATTTACGTTAGTTATTTTTATTAAAAAACGAATGATACTTTTGTATTTTGAATGTACTGTTTCATTTGTTGTATTTGATTTTTTCCCACATACCACAAAAATAAAAATGAATTTGTTCTCAATATTGAATAAAGTTAAAATCTTACATTTAGTGAGCATAACTGATTGATTAACCTGCATAAAGCTCTTTTTTATTTCATGAAAGATTCAATATTATGCAATACATTTTTTATACGTCAGAGAGTTTGGTAGATAGCCTTCGAAGACTGCATTGTACATCGGATGCTAATATATTACCTAAAGATTTGCATATGAAAAGCGCTTCAGAAAGAAGATGTGAGTCAGCATTTTTGACAGTACAAAACATCGCACAAGCAACACAAAAAGGGGCAATATTATGTAAGGTCGATGCTAAAATATACACTTAAATGCACTACTTTTATAAAAATAAGTATGCAATATGTTTTGAAGACTTCAACAAGAATGAAAAATGTTGTTTTCAATATATTTTGGCCATCACTTTGAGTAGAATCTTTTTTGATCTAAGGATTATTTCTCCGCTGTCAATATAACGAGCTCACTTATCATACTTTCGATGGTTTCGGCGGTTCAAATCAAAGTTAATTTAAATTTTCTATTAGCTCACTTATCCTTTATTTTCCAATACATTCAGTAATAAACGTGTCTACGGGATTGAGTCACATTAAAGAAGATTTTCCAATCATTTTATGCACTCGTTCAACCCTACAAATAAGACAAAGCTGGGTGTACATGGTAAGACGAGTTAGAGGTTCCTAATCGCTGGAAAATTTCCTGACGGGAGAAAATATAAGAGTTCCAGCTGTCAGTCGTTGAATTGATACATTGTTGTTTTTTTTTGTAAACTTCTCTGAAAATATTATTTTTAATAGAACATGACACGTATACACGTCATTTCGGTGTTTTTAATTAACTTTTTGTCGCATTGAATAAATGTGATTATACTGATTCGTTAAAATATGTTTAAGTAATATGAGTCTGTACTGTATATCTGTAATAAAAAACTTTCATAAATAAGTATAATATATGCATACTATTTCGAGTAAACCTTTTGAATTTTAATATCTTGGTACGAGGAATTATATTCTGAACAATGATAAAAGGGGGAAATGCAGTGAATAAGATTGAGAGCTATCTTCTAGCCCTTCTTATCCCATCCAAGTGCATCTATCTATTCTGACTCGTTAAAAAAACGGAGATTAAGGGAATGAATATCACTTTTTCATAGAAAATCTTGTGTTGCAATAAAGACTCCTCCACAAAGAATCCATATGGTTCACATTTAAAGAAGATAATTAATATTTATTCTGATGACGATATTCACTGAACTAGTTTTAAAACGTCATTTCTACTTTTACTAGAGCTTCTTAGTATACTAACATAACCTAAGCTGTAACATCATTTATATTCTGTCAGCGCGCTTGTCAGTGAGTTTATACACTTACTAGCTAATTTACACATTGATAAGTCAAAGTGAATCGTAATAATTTAAGCTGATAGTTAATTTATATATTGCAGAGATTTCACATTTTAACTGTTACATACATAAGATAATCACACGATGCAAAATAATAAAAACAAAAATATATATCTGGAAACGTTATTTTTTATTTTAACATAATCTGAAATCAGACTGTCTCATTACTTAATGAGACAATCTGAATCTTTAGCTTTTTCGTTGAAGCAGTTTTTACGAGATTCTTTTGGCAAGTTGAAGAAGGGCATCATCAAAACTTTTATTCTTCTAAAACCTTTCTTTACCCTTCTTTATACATACCACCATTATTGTCAAATGATTTATTAATGGGAAAACTAATGTTAGAAGGTACTATTTAGAGCAGATTGTGGGCGAAAACTCTTCTGTTTATATTTCCAAGGTGATAAATCTAAATTGTCGTTGAAAAAACAAAGCAAAATTTATTGTCCGTTTCATTACAATAATTACAATGACCGCAAATAAAAACGTAACTACAATGTACACTATCGACCACATATAACGAAATAATATTTATTTTATTACTATTCAATAAAAAATAGTAACTCATGCCGCATTATGGAACATACTTTCTGAGAAAATTTTGAAGAAAACTGAAATTTCATCTGACTGAAAAATATACAATAGTTTGTCAAAAACTGGATGATTTATACATATAATTTGCTTTAATTTTTTTAAATGACAACACTTTTGTTTTATTAAAAAAGCAGTGTTGATTACTGCGCCATTTTTTATTTGTAATTTATGTGCTGACAAACTAGGTTATGTTTTGCATAACTCATTCTGTGTTTTATTATATACGCTTTAGGGTATTTGAACATTTCTTAAGTTATTTTTTTACATTTCTTAGGCCACATCATAAAAAATATGTATACAATTTATGGTTCACGAAAAACGTTTTTTTAAATAACAATATTTTCGGTTATTTCATTTAACTTTAAGTAGCTAATCGGTTACTTTGTACTTCAAAATTTAAACCATATTTCATAACTGACTATTTTCATAAATAATATATTAATACGTTGTAATCATAGAGGAAGAAACAAAGAGATTGTTTTGTTCTATTTTTACAGCAACACTTAAGCTTATCAGGTATATTTATGTTAAGTTTTTTTTGGAAAGTCGGGTCCTATGGCGCAGCGGTTAGCGTGCTGGGCTTCCGTGCCGGACTTCACGGGATCGAGTCCCAGTACGAACAGCATTTTTTCGATCGATTTATATTCGAAGGCATGGGTATTTTTGATGTATGAAAAATCTCTTCCAACCTTTTCGATCCTTTCCGATCAAAAAATCCGGTCATGGATAAAAAAAGTTTTTGTGCCATATAAAGCGTTCTTAACCTTTAGAGGAGTATGGACGTACATGTACGTAAGCGCCATTTTTCTGTAAACTAGTATAAAAGTAGTTTAAACTCAACACAGGAGTGTCTGTCTGTAAGCATATATATGGTTTATGTATGAATTACATATATTCATTGTGAAAAAGTCACAAAATTATCATGTTAAGAAAAGGCAGTAAATTAAAGTAATGTCTGTATAAATCTATTCACTCCTCTAAAGGTTAATATAGTAAAAATACATAAATAGTAACATTCGAATAATTTATTTAATAAGTAACTATATATGTCTGGTACGGTTCAAAACACTCGTAAATAATGGTTTCAAATGGAATGAAATGAGCTTTCTACTAACTACTATTGTCAGCTTCACTCGTAGAACCTTCTGCGAGATTAAACAGCATCTAATCAAAGCTAATATGTAACATAATCTAGTTTTCAAGGCTACGTTGGAGTTAAAGTGACTGTGTTGTTGATAACATATCGGGTTTACTTAATGGCAGGCGGTTAAGGAAAGTTTTCATTTACATTTTAATGCTAGAAATCCAGGACCGGCAAATCAGCTTTGTCAATATTTATTTATATTTATATATATATTTTTTCACCATGTCCCCTCCCAATATGGAGCATATGGACTTCTTATAGAGTTTATCTCAACAGAAGTGTTTCTACGAGAACTGCTTGTTAATCAGTTGCTTAACCTCTCTTTTTCCAAAGAGAGTAGGAATAGAAAGATAAAGCTTGGATAGAGCTAGTGGTTAGCTAATCGCTCTTGATACGCCCCATTCATAGGATAGGATGGGTGGGAGGGGGAATTCAAGACATCACATTCATCCATGCCTTCGAACAGAATTTTATAAATCGATTGAAAAATCAATTTATAAAACTGTCCGTACTAGGACTCGAACCCGTGACCTCCGTAGCCAAAGCCAACGACGCTGACCACTCGACCACACAGGCGGCATATTTATAATTGGGCTGTGGAATTTGAATGAAAAATGTATTCATATAAGCAATCTATCTTATTAATTTTTATGGTCCAGTTCTTCTAAACGCATTTTTATACTTAAATTAACCTAATTATTGCACATCGAAGAAGACCGAATTTAATTATATCGCAGATTATCTTGAAGAAGATGTATCTTATTAATTCAAAAAAAATGATTTTTTCCTACTATGCTAAAAATATATGTAATCACAGTAATTATGCGTGAATTAAAAATATTTGACTAGGTACTAATACAAAACTTAATATTATCTTAATCTTTATAGTAAAAAGAGAAAATATCATTTAATTTATAAATTTTCATTTGACACCTGTGAAATAAAAAAACAATACATAATAAGAAAACATCCTCATATTTTTAATACGCAGCAACTAAACCTCTAACGCAGTGGTTTCCAACCTTTATGTTACTGCGCCTCCCTTTGAAGAAAAAATATCTTCGCGCCTCCCTATCCTTTATTTCATACAGTTTTATAAATTGATTTTCCAATCGATTTATGAATTTCTGTTCAAAGGCATGGATGTATGTGATGTCTTGATTTCCCCCCTCTCACCCATCCTATCCTATGAACGGGGCGTACCGAGAGCGATTAGCTTACCACTAATCCTGTCCTAGCCCTATCCTTCTATCCCTACTCTCTTTGGAAAAAGAGAGGTTGAGCAACTGAGTAACAAGCAGTTCTCGTAGAAACACTTCTGTTGAGATATACTCCATTAGGAGTCCATATGCTCCACATTGGGAGCGGACATGGCTTAAAAAAATAAAAAAATAAAGAGAAGTTTTAAAGAATAAATAATTTGGACTGTGTGCGCCTCCCTAGTTGGAAATCGCTACTCTAACGTGTATTAATAATATAATATTATAAACAAATGTTAGCACTATTTTTCCATATTGAAAGTTGTTAATCATAAAAAATGATTATTGTAACGAAACATGGTGTTTTTTTGAAGTTGTGGCAGAGAATTTTTAAAATGAAACAAAATAAACATCAATCATGTGATTCAAATATTTTTGATTTGATCGATTTGACATTAATTATCGAATATGTTTTTAAATTACAGTTCTGATTTTTCCGTCATATCTGCTCTCAAAGAAAATGAAGCCAGGCAGCTAGTATATTTGTGAAATAGTTTTATACTTAATTTTATCCTTATTTTTAATCACAATACTTACATGGAGTAGGTTATATACCCCTTCGACTAAGCAATATATTCAAGACATAATGTTTAAATGTTTTCAACACTATTTTATGTTCTGTGTGGCAGACGTATTTATGCTAACTGTGGCACTAAGCTATCTGTGCTTGTAAAAAATAGGCCAAACCGAGCACAAATATAACTACGACATTTGCTTTACGCAAATGATTATTGCCGCTGTAATGATAATTATAGTGACAAAGAAGAAACAGAGCAATAGCTATTCAAAACTTTCTTTTGTATAATACTGCTGACTTGAACTGACGATATATTTGATGCAAATATAATATATTTAGTTTTTTTGACTGATGTAATCAGTCGTTTGTTTAATATTTTAATTTATATTTGTTTTAGTGTTATCTGGAGAAATTAATAAAAGCATTCTCACCTCACTTTATTTACATGAAGTCAGATTTATAAATTAGATTACGGAGGGCGGTAAATTTTAATTGCGTCCAAAACTGACTCAAATACGTTGTTAGGTTAGTTTAGGTTGAATAGCATACAAGTGTTATAGCGTTGTTATATTATATCTAAATACTATTTTTTCATTAACCAATAAAAAAAGACCCATGAATCGCGATAATATAAATGTACTGAGTATAAGAATTGAATAAAGCAGGGTCGAACACTTTTGATCGTTTGTACGTTGATTGATTGAAATCTGTTTTCTATGGTGAATTTTAGGACATCTTATATACTTTATTTAAACGAAATTCGAACAATTCTATTTTTTATACTAGTAATACTCCCGAAAACTTGTACACCCTGGAACAATACGTGCATCGTTCATAACACAAACTATAATTCCCGGCTTACATTTTTCATATTAAAAAAGTTGTATTTTTTCGCAGTATAATATGCTTTTCAAATACTTAATACCGATCGAAATTAGCGTATCCAATCCCGGGTTCAAGTGACCCCAAAATTTCGAATTGAGAAAAAGGAACATGGAAGAGCTCAAAATAAAAAAAAGGTGTCGCTCTGTTCATTTTGGAAAATCCGTAAATTCCTGGGAATTTTGATTAGAAAATTATGGAAAGAGATAAAAAGAAAAAAAGCTCTTGCTCTGGTAAATTGGGGAAATCCGATTTTTTTTTGGTTTTTGAAATCGAATTGAAATTTTGAAATTACATGAAAAATCCCAGGATTCAAAAATTGCCGACCAAAAATTTTCTCAATCCCGAATGCCAATCTATACACGATTTTATGTTGAATTGTCAATTCTAAGATCCCGGGATTGAAAATTGTCAATCCTAAGATCACAAAAAAGGTCTGGCATTGGATACCCTAATCACAATCTAAAACAATTATGGGGTCCAAAATTGATATCAAATTTTTATCAAGAAGTTATCTAGTTTTATAAAATTCTAAACTGTTTTAATAAAGTATCACACATCATCTGTTAACTATGTTATGGTAAAAATATTGTGGAAATTACAACTCTTTGTTATAAATTTTTCAGACATATTTTTGGCTATTTTTTTTTTAAATGGATGATTGCAAAAAAACAGTAGACTATTTTCGTGTATAAGAATCACTCCGTATTTGACAGCTTAAACTCAATTCAATTTCAAAAGCTTTGCTAAAAATACACCAGGGGTATACATTCTCACAATGGCATTATGCTAATAATAGTGGAATAATTTGTACGAACGAATATTCAAACCGCATTCATGCTTAGCATAATTTCAACGAAGAAATTTTGCCTCCATGTGAAATGCTTTTCCATTTACGTTAGCATTCTCTATTTACTCGTATTCATCGCGATGTTTACTTCTCATTCCTGAACCCATCTAGAGTTTAATCTACCATCTATCTATATTATCTTTGCTTGAATGTATGAAAACGTAATTATTTTTGATCTCTTAATAACATATTGTAAAGCAAAACCACTTTATAAAGAACAAAAATAAAAGGAAGACTACATTATTTGAGGGCATTACTTGCAAACACGGCTTATTCCAAAATAGTTAAAGATGAAACTTGAAATTCTTTTTGTAAAACAATGTACATTATAAAAGTATTTTTAGTCTAAAATTACTTTGGAATGATATTTTGGATGATGTCAAGCCATGTTTGAGACTGATTATTAAAAATACTTCTACTAAATTACATCCTTGGTTAAAGTTTCAATAACTTTAAAATGAGGCGGGTTTGCAAGTAACACCCTCATTAAAATGATATATTATTATATATCACAAAAAGTGTGTATATATAATATTATTAATGAAAAGTTTTAGTTAAAGCATACATCATTACAATTCACTTTGACTAGCCAATGCATGAATTAATTAGTAAGTGTATCAACTCTGACGAGCTCTTGATAAAATATTATTACCGTTAAGGTTATGTTGGTATACCGACAAACGTTAGTCAAAGGTGAAATGATATTCAAAAATTAAAATACGATTTGAAACTAATAACTTCTTTTATTTAATAACACCAGGACCGGTTTTTCTCATGACTAGCATTATCAACTGTCGCTCTTCATGAGCGAAAGTCGTCCTGATCTCATTAAATAAAAGCAAGAATTAGTAAAAATGAGTATTTAAGTTTTGAATACAATGCCTTTTAAATAATTATTGACAGTGAACTCACTTAAAGTAGAAATAGTTTTACAACTTATGTTAGATTTGGTTAGATATCGACTGTAAAAAGGCAAAAGGATTTTCAGTATATCTTTTTTCGATAATCACAATGTATGCAATTTTACACGCGATCTATAATATAAAAGAGATGTAAGCTTTCAAGTTTGAAAAAAAGAAGGGCCTGTGAAAATTACAACAGTAAAAAACAGGTCTCATAAAGACAACTTCTGTTAAGATGTTTTTGATGAATTCAGCAGTAACTTTAAAGCTTAAAATTAAAACTTATCACTTTATTACTCAACTTGCTGTAGTACGAATTGTCATTTGATGAAAATTGTAATACAGCAAGTGTGTTACAAATTGTCATTTGACACGATTTTAATACAAATAAACACATCGAAATAAATAATTCAGTAAAAAGTTAAAAAGGTCAAGAATGAAACAATTGAAAGAAAATGTTAGGAAATAACGTTTTCAATATGATAGGCGGATCAACATTGATTAAAATTTATTTCCATTGTGATTTACTGTACCTATTATATTTTAAAAAAAAATCACATCTGCTCTCAATGTGGAGCATATAGCTTCCTAATGGAGGTATTTCAACAAAAGAGAACGAGAACTATTTGTTACTCAGTCAATCTCCCCTTTTCAAAGAGGGAAGTAGGGATATAATGATACGGCCAGGAAAAAACTAGTGGTAAGTAATCGCTCTTGCTACGTCGAGTTATTAAAAGATCAGTAGAGTGGGAGGGAATTTTAGACTTTACAAACACCCATATCTTGGAACAAAAATCGATAAACCAATCGAAAAAACGCTGTTAGAACTGGGACTTGAACTCGTGAGATCCGTCACGGAAGTCTACAACGCTAACCGCTGTGCCATAGAACCAGGCATGTAAATATTAAGTATTTAATTAGTGATATCTGTGATGTTCCATAAGATAGTTTGTATGTTCCATATAAACGACAGATGTGGTTGAAAAAAAAGCTACTTACCTAATTTTACAATAAAATAATTAAAATATATTACACCCGCTTTCAAAAGCCTAATGTATTATCCAATACGTATATAAACAAGCATACACAGCGTCGAGCTAATCAGTCTTTGATTGATACATGCGGATTAATAGACATACAGCTCCCG
This sequence comes from Himalopsyche tibetana, assembly GCA_030503985.1. Lineage (NCBI taxonomy): Eukaryota > Metazoa > Arthropoda > Insecta > Trichoptera > Rhyacophilidae > Himalopsyche > Himalopsyche tibetana. The sequence continues at coordinate 6,830,855 of JAPJYX010000015.1, forward strand.
CGAAGCAAATAATTGATTCGTTTCGCCTTAGAGGCTTAGGAAGTAGGGCGGAACTGCGGTAGGCTCCTCTACGCCACCCACCTCTTTCTGAGAACAATGCATATGCAACAGGCTACAGTGGGGCGGGCAAGAAGTCGATTGTTCTTGAATGCCTCGGAAAGTGCCCCACAGTATGGATTGTGGATACAAAGTGGTTAGATAGTCGTTGTGATATGTTAGCTCAATAGAAGTGAATATTTGGGAATTTGGATGCAACAGGAAAAAAACAATATCAAATAATCTAAGCCGTTTAAATAACGACGACTTAACATCGAACGCTGTTGCCGAGTAGTTACGCGTGATACTTACATCCAATGGCTTAGAGCTCGTTAATCAGTGACATATTCTATCGTTTATTATTTTATTTTACAAGAAGTAATGAGAAAAATCAACAATATATAATTCTTTAGAAGACTCTTCAAATGATATTCCTTAGGAACCTTATAACATATAAATTTTATGTGTCTGTGGTATTTTTCAATAAGAAAAACGTGTAGTTGAAAGCTCTGGAAACAAAGACGGCAGTCTCCATGTTTTGTCAAAAATGGGTTGGATATTTTATCGTGTAGAGCTGGTAATTTCGCTTATTGTAGTAAGATATTTTTTATTGAAATAAGCTTTTTGCTTGTGCATATTTTTGAAGAATTTAAATTGAGTTTGTAACAAAGGTGGCAGTTTAAATAGCCCTGTATGGGAAACACTGCAGTAATTTAACGGATTTCACAAAACAATGTAAAATTTATTAAAATAGCAATACAATACTAACAATAATATTTGTTAATGTTTTTAAACGCTTTATCTATTTTCAAGAAATCAATTGATTTGTTAATATTTTAGGAATATGAAAAGTGCCATTTTATTATCCAAGTTCTCAATTGCTTAAATTAACCACGCAATAATTTTGAGAATGTCTTGATTTTTATTGTTACTAATGCTATTTATTTATTATAACGCTGTATTTTATTTTAAAACTCAAGTAACTACTTACAACTTACAACCAATTTGACCTTTGTGATCATTAAATGAATAACAAATTGAAAATGCTAGCTAGCTGAGCAAACCCATTTTATTCTTGAATGTTTTTTGCTGGAAAATATTTAAAATTATTTGTTTCTTTATATCTTATAACGAGAACCACATTGTTTCTTTTAAAACATCTTATATTTATTCGTAAAGCTAAGCTGTTAGTGGATTCAGCATATTACACAAAATGGCGGGCGTTTTACAATCTCACAAAGAGAGCGGGCATTCTTAACAGACACCCGGCCAGGCGCGGAACACCGACCAGGATCAACAAAGCACTTTGCGGCGATGGCAAATTAATTATTAAGCTACGTACGGGCTTTGGATAGAGCCTCCGCTTTGAGCTTTCGCGAAGGTGCCGGGAAATTCCGCATCGTGACTGAGGAAGTGTGCCAGGTTTCAGCGGCATCCGGCCCGCGGGCCACGGTGGAACCCCTCTATTAATCGCCTATCCTATTAGAATCGTATGTAATAAGTAAATTTGATATTTTTTACTGTCAGGCAATGGAAAAAGCAACGACAAAACATATTATAATAACACCATTTTTGATAAAATTAAATTGTATACACGACGGAACATACATTGAAAACTTCAATTTTTAAGTCCTATGGAGCGGTAGCGTTGAAGTTATTCGAGTCGCTAATGTTATCGGTTTTTTGCTTATTTTTTACAATGCTGCCGACTGAAGAATATTATTGCCAAAGAGGTGAGCAAACCACAGTGAAACCAGTTCATCTGGATACTATATGCATATTATATTTTATTTTATATACAGTTAAACAGTGAGATAAAATGAAAAAAGTAGAATTTAAGATAAGTATACTAATCTATTGCTGAAAGATTAACCCACATAATGAAACATTAAAATACTTCACATTTTAAAGAAAAGTCTTACTTTCCAATTTATCAATAATTGCCTCGATACTTCAAAACATCACTGAGATTAGTAAACTAACTATATAGAAATATTAAGTGATTTTTTTGACATATAACGCGCTGGAACGGCGTTCCTGCACTTTTACTCTCGGCATTTTAAATGTTTTAAATCAATATTCGCAAAAAAAAAAATGAAAACTTTTGATTTGATGTGTTGCGTTTTTCGAGAATTGTCAGAACTAATTTTACAAGAGTGAACCTTAAAAAATACAGTAGTTTAAGTTCATGAAGAGAAGAAACATATTTTGGACCCTTTTACAAATGTACTGCAGCTGCTGTAGGTGATCTGCGTTTTCGTGGAGTCACACTTCATGAGACACAAAGAGAGTTTGAGTAGCTGTGTAACAATCAGTTATCATAAAAAAATCTATGTTAAGATACTTTCACCAGGAAGCCAAATAGAAATCGGACATGAAGTAGAAAAAAAAATCTTAAAAAATGAGTTATGGCAATTTTTTTTTTCAAAAAAAAATCACTGCCAATAATGCTATGATGCCTATAAATGAAAAATGGCATAAGCCGCAAAAGAAGCTAAATAAAACCACAATTAACTATTATTTTAATAGATCTTGTGTTGTACTTTTACATAAAGATTAATTATCTCAAGACAAGTATTGTCGATTTATCTCACTGTTGCTTTAAGTAGCGACGTATAAATGCACATAAATTCATACATAAAATACAAAAAGAAAGAAGCTAAAGAGAGCCGTGTATGCAGTTATATCTGAAGTTTTACAACACGTTTCAAACGGTGTCACTAACCTTACGCTAACACGTAGAAAATAAGTAATCTAAAGAACCACGGTAATATTCGAAGAGACCTGCATTTATCATTACTGAGATATTAATTTATCAATACTCTGCTTTCATGCGGTTTTATATTACTGGTGCGACACAAAGATTGCAACAAACGGCGCAAGTTTTAATTTGTACTGCGGGAAATCTTCACATCCGCACCAAAATTTTAATTATGAAATATTTTGATTCTAGCAACATCCTTGGCAATTAAGCTCCCGTGAAGCTGTTGGCAGTTTCAAAAATACCATTTTAAAAGCGATATCAGACTCGAGTTTGCGTGTACGATATTGAAAGTTTGCATTGCTGTCTGCATTTTTGTTATTCGTGCCATTGCATAATTTAATCTCCAGGGATGCACCTGGCAACACTAACAGCATTCAGCAAATTTATGTTATTTTTAGTACTCATTCAAAAATATGAACTTTAATAATAAATATAAAATATCATTCTAAAATGGCTTAAATTTAAATTTAAATTTTACAACGTTCGGTTAAAGTACACTGTAAGCAACAACTAACTATACGGAAGAGTTCAAAAACTTAAAAACTTTTAGTAGTTTTTTTAAAAACCAATCCGAAAATCCATCATTGATATCGTGTCTGTGCGTTTTTTTAAACTTTACTGCAAAATTCATTTAAAACAAAATATTTATCAATAATGTCAATATTTATCAGTAATATTTTTTGACGGCGGTTAGCCTGTTAATTAATATCGCCGAAGTATTAAGTCGTCTATTATCTATTGCATACACAAAAATCCCTTTTTACACGATTTCGAAATAACACGGTGCAATAAAAAGAGAAAATAAATCGAACATTCATTTAACAATACGTAAAAGTAATTTAGAATTTACTATATCCCTCGCATGTTCCTACTACTCAGTACTATGCGCAGAGAAGTATGCTCACAGCGTAGAAAAGGCTCTTAAATTTCAGCGTGATTTCATCGCTTGCATGGCCCGTTACCAATACTCATACATGGAACTCACAAAAAAACAGTCACAGCGATCGATAATCGAATTTTTGTTTAAATCCAGAAAACCAGAAATTTTTTACAGAAATATTACACAGGCTTTGGATATCTCAAGTGATGAAAGCGATGTCGTACTAAATGTGCGTAAACGGGTTCGTCTATTGTGTCATAGTGATGGTGAATAATTTTTCTTACCTTTGATGTTTTTAAAGTATTTAAAAAAATATAAGATACAATAAACAACAATGAATTTGATTTTTTGATATCCTGAATTGATTTTAATACAAATAAACCAATCCACCATAAATTTATGATTGAGTATATTTTTGATATCCTGAATTGATTTTAATACAAATAAACCAATCCACCATAAATTTATAATTGAGTATATTTTTTATACACCTTTTTTACAACGTATTTACCGTGTAAATGACGTTCAAAAGTGGTTCAGTGTACTTTTATTATTTATTTAGATATGTATACAACGTAGTGATTTCTGGGAGTCGTATTATTTTTATTGATTGCTGTAAATAATGTAAATAAACAAAAGATTTCGTAGAACAGTTTATGTATGTAAAAGAATGGTAACTATATAATATTGAATGTAAAATTTCATTTGAGCTTGATCACCGTCCTGAAATCAACGCCGTTAGAGCACCATGTGCCTACAGACGAACCCAAAAAACGTCAAGGTCCTAATTAAATAGAAAATAATAGCTGGAAGAGAACTATTAAAAAGTTATAATGAATAAGTTTATTAGTTTATTAGAAAAAATTTTTTTTATAAAAAAATAGCTCACTATTTATTTATTTTATTTATTTATTTATTTAATTAATATTGTACAAGGTTGACAAATTATAAATTTAAAACTTAAAGTTTGACTGGAGGAGTTTGGACTGGCATGATTAATCCGTGTTAAGCTTGAATATTTATTAGGTAAATTTAACGCGAAGTCACATATTATTTTATAAGCACCAACGGTTGATATTTTACGTATGGTCATTTTTTCATTAATAAATAATTAATGTAGCTAAAAAATTATTCATCAGAAATGTAAAAAATGAAAGAAATCCTCTTATCACCCAAATCTCACAGTTCCCGGTATTGCCAGTATCAACCTTCTATCTTATATCTCCCCACTTGAATCAAGTATCCCCACTCTGCCGACACTTTAATTATTATTGCTCGGTAAATCCCCTTTTGCCGGCGTGACTCCAGCTCACCTTGTTTTGAGCTCTTTACTTTGTTGGCAAAATAATTATTACTGCTGTCATATTTTTTCCCCCCATCAAAAGAATAAGGCCTTTGAAATATTATTATCAGACGAAGGATTAAGAATTATTTTTTTTATTTAGGTCCAGTATTTTTTGTAATTATTCTTTGGAGAATCTCAACTACTTTCAAAACACAATTATACATAACTTCTTCGTTAGTATTATTTATCTACAATATTATGTTTTCTTGTAAGAGTATGTTCGTTTAACACCAAGGAAATTTCGCAAGTATACATTTTCTTGTTTTTTAAGACAATCAGAAATATTTTTACTAATTGCATAAATATCGTTATGTATTTTTTAAAAAATTCTATGGTTTTTAACGTTGTAGTAACCACCACCTAAAGCGGCTTCACACTTTTTACATGGTGTATTCTACAGCGGCACAACGTTACTCATATTTATTTTTTTACCAGGAATGTCCAGACAATTTTTTTAATGTCTTGGTTGCATGCTCTGCAGTCTACAGTCTACACACTGTTAAATAAAATAATAAAGTTTATATCGTTGTAAAAAGAAGTTTTTAAATATCAATAGAAACTTATTTCTCTTTTTAAGTTTCAGTGTTGAAAAACAATACTCGTTTATATTTTTTTTTCAAAAACATAAGAACATTTTAAAGAAGAAAATTTAAAAGTAGTACATTGAAAAAATCTAAATCATCTTAATAAATCCACATATTCATTATTCAATAATGTATATATTTTTTTAATTGTGTATTTTAAATTTTATTGGCTCGGTTAAAATAAGGTAAACAATCTAATTAAGTGACAAAAAATACGTCGAAATTTCTATCAACATTATGTTTTACCGTTATATTCAATTAAGCATCGTCGACTCAAATTCAACATCGATTCACTCAAAACCAGCATTTTTTTGCCAGATCGACGATGAAACATAAATTATTATTGTTTGGTTCAATATTGAATTTTTTATCTTCTCTTTCATCTTCGCAGTAAAAAACAGAACAGCGAGATATTTCAGAAATTTCTTGACATTATCCATTATCAATATTTTGTCGTCGCGTTTATCCTAAAGAAATTATTTCACGAAACGAGTACAAAAGAGAGAAGCGAAAGCAGTTGTTTTTGTATTTATTGCGTGATGTTTCAAATTCAGGGGCCATTCTGTTTGTGTCATACTTATCTTAACAATTATTTTTTTATCTTATTTGTTACGGAAGTTGTTTCTTTGTTAAACATAGCTAACCATTATTTTGTACATACTCCAATCTATTGTAGTTTCAACCCATTGCTGTACTTGAACAACTATTTTATTTTTTATCGCGTTAAAAAATAAATATAACGTATCGTCATGATGGTAATTTACAATTTGATAGTTTTGAGTGAACGGCAAATGATAGATTTTAGATTTATGAACAAAACTTCCTTCATCGATATTGTATGTTCCAAACACAAATACAACATAAAAAATAGATGGATTTTTACCAAATTGACATAAAGAAAATAATAAATTAATAGTCAGGAATAGTTGGTTGCCTTTTTTAAAATCACCATTAATAATAACAACCGCAAAAAGATCTTTTTTACAAACTAGTACAATAAATAATGCACTCACTAAATTATTTCAGACAAAGAATTGATTTTCAAGAATTTAATTGTGTATTTTTTTTCTCTTTCTCTAAGATTTCTTTTCATTTAATGATAAATAATTACTGGTTGATTATTTCCTCTCCTTACACGACTTTCTTATTATAAAAAAGTGCAATATGAAAATATAAACATCCACACCCATGCCGTTGAAAAATGGTTTATTAATCGATTTTCTAAACAATACACTTTGATCCTTTTGTTATGTGGTAGATGCGTAACATAAATTGTAAAAACCGCATAATTCTAAAGCCAAAATATTATCTGATTCGCATAAAAAAAGTTTATGAAAAATTGGTAGATAACAAAGCTTAAATTTTTTTATATTTGATATCTTAAAAAAACTTTAAATATAATTTTTCGTAAAAAAATTGTCGCTGTAAGACAATGCTCGGCACGATTTAGTATTTGGCTCAAAACCATTTCATTCCTAGAAGGAAAAGTTTGAGCATAATGTCTACATGTTAAGACAATGATTTTTTTACTATAAGAATTAGTGTCAGCTTACCCATCGCTCTGAATGATTTTTGTCTCTAACAATGTAATAAATGATCCAAGTTTTTGATGACTTTCGTTAAATTTATCTAGAAATACAATTCTTGTTCCAGGATAAATTTTGAAGGGTAGCTTAGAATAAATATTATAAACAATAAATAATTTATTTACTGAAACGTTGGAGACATTCTCGAATTATATATTCAGTATTTTTTTTTCAAAAATTTAGTAAAGATCAAATAAAAAAAAGTCCAGGTGTATACAAAAGTATTTGTTGTGAAAATGTGCAAGAAACTTAATCACTCGGCTACAATACCACCTACTGTATTATAAAAAATAAAAAATATACCTCGGTTAAAAATTATTATCGTCATTACTCATGAAACAATTTCGTTATTATGAGAAAAATTTCAAAAATTTATCGTTAAAAAAACTTGACATTTACCCGAGATTTCTATAAGCTTTCTTGTAAAAAATGAACATTAGTGAAACATATTTCATTTGAGAAAATATGAAATTCGTGGTTTTCTTAAAATTCCCTTTCGAATAGAACCGGCTGTTTTTTAAGTCTACCCTTCGCGCATATGACATCCGGACTTTTAAAATGTGACCTCATACACCCCATAACTCTTAAATATCTCGCGGTACATATATGGCAAAAAGAATTTTTATGGCCGTTCAATACATTTCTTATAAAAAAGAAATATTATTTTACATGTTGACTGACAGTTTTTTTTTACTACATTTACCGTCATACTGAGGCTGTGTGAGGTTTGCGAATCGGATTCCTAGTTTACTGACGCAAGTTCTTACTAGGTTAAGTAAAGACTAGCTCTTTATTGCCTTTTCCTGCATTATACTAGCTAATTAATGACTTTAAAAATGATTCTGCCAGCTGAAGACTTTTTGTAGAGAAAACAATTTTTAAAAAATCCCTTAAGAGTCTGATTTTATCCATAATTCAATCCGACAGAAATCCAATATTGTAAAGAAAAAATGATTAATTGCTATATGTTGAATATAAATAATATACATTGTATTAAAGAACACGTTTGATCAGAATTTTGAATCATGTTGCAGAAAACGAAATATTTTATTATATTAACTTGTTAGATCGTATAACCGAGTGGTTAATGTTCTTGGGTGATCGTAAAATTCGGTTGTAGTGGCAACGGACTCAAATCCTTGGAGCACTCTTAAAAATATTGATTTCTCGATTAATTTATAAATCTGTATTCAATAATATTGAGTTTTCTGATGTTTTAATTGTCTCCAACTTATCCGATCGTAAAAATTGAAGATTTGTGAGAGTTTTTAAGAAAGTGCATTGATGCAAAAAAATGATATTATTAAGCTTAATTGTTTTGCAGATACTTATGTAAAACAAATATCAGTTTTTAACTATTTTACTTGATGGCAAATCCACATTCTTTCACGATAATTGAAAAATGACCGCATGCAATATTAAATTTGATACTCTTTTTTAAAAAATAATTATTGAATAAGCATTATCTGTTCTTTAGGTTCGCAAATCGTTGAGTGACACTATACAATATGGCACCATCTCCGGCTTTAAGGACACACATTAACCAGACATTCGACACTGCCGTTTTTCCGCTCTGCTATGCGAAACGGAATAATTTAACCCGGGGCTTTACCGAAATCTTTATGGTGGAATTTGGCGGTTAATTTTTGACATAACTGTCACACGCCCAACGTTGAATGGCATGTTATCGGAGGCTTTGAATGTTCGGACGGTGCTTGGCGAACAAATAGCCTGATATTTCAGATTCCTTCTTAGAGAATGATAGATTCGTTTGATAGGAGGTGAAATATTTTGACAACTATAAGCTGAGTAAATTGCCAAGATAAATCACTAAGATTTTTCTACATATACTATTACTACCTTTGGAACGAAAGTAAAAAAGTTTCTTGGTAAACTTAAGAAATTTTGTGATATTGTAGTTGCCAAGTATTTCTTAATTTAAGTGACTATTTCAGCTTGATTTATGCTAGTCTGTGGTGAAAAAATGTGTTAAAAAATAAAACATCGTTTTACAGATTAGTATAATAGTTACATATTTGTTTATAGAGGTCCTTAAAAAATTAATTATAGGTATTCAGTGTCGTTTATTTATATATATAGTTTTTATGATTACTTTAAAATTCTTAGCGTAGTTCTTAATCAGTTTTATATCATTAAGTCAGTATCACTTGTTAATGATTATTTTATCAGTTCTTTGGCCAATTGGTAGTCGTTTTTGGATTTCTGTTTTACTCAGTAATGTGATCAAGAGTGCGAATCAAAAAAATATACACATTGTTCATTTGTATTCAAAACCATACTTGCTTTAATCCTATTCTTCTAACATAACTTCCTTTATTTTAACTACGGTTATGCGGCTGTCGAGAAGTTTGATAGAAAGTATTTATTTTACATATTGTGAATGGAAATTGTCTAAATATGATTATTTATAAATATACGGCATGCAAAATTTCTTAATGCGTAATAAAATGAATACAAAATATTAGATATTTACAAATAACAGCCCATTTTGAATTTGAAATATACAATATTTAAAACGAAAATATTCAGCTCCTTTCCTGCTTCTTTTGAAACTCTTGCTATTTCATATAAAAATTATGCGTTTCAACTTTGTGGGAATGAGAAATTTAATTATACAGTGTAAAGACTTAGCTAAAGTTCAAGTTAACTTTATTGTTCCCGCGATACTTAAATTCTAAACGTGACTTTGTCAAATCATACCCGAGTAAAGATTTGCAAAACAGAGAAACTCGTGTAAAAAGATTTCAGCAGGGGTGATTAAAAATTTAATTTAATTTATAGACTCGTGCATTTACGCTACAATCTTGCGGCGAATGTATTTTTTTAAAATCATTCTTTAAAAATAACGTTTTGAACTTTGAATGAAATATTTAATGACTTTCGGAATTGTAATAGCAGGGTGGAAGCCGGCAAGATTTTTTGAAGCTATGCCCTTTCCAAATATGTACCACGCGAACGTCAAATCGATTATTTTAGTTTTATTATATTTAAGAGAAAAAAATGTAGTTCACTCTTTTATTGTGTCTTTTAAGAAAATATAAAAAAAGTATATGAAAGGTAGTGAGCCAACCGCTTATTGTGCTATTATTTATTTTTGTGACTTATTTGATGAAACAACGAAAAAATCTGTTTTACCTTAAAATTTTGCATTTTAAAACAAAAAAGCTTGTGATGTTTTTGAAACTTCCCTCTTCTTTGCAATCTTGAAAACGAAACGTAGATTAACAATGATTAAATAAACATATAAATTATTCTCCATTTAATCCCATCCGTTTTTCATAACCATTTTTGAAGAGACAGAATAAACTACGCAAAACTATTTTCGGCACACAATTTGTTTATGCTGCTTTGTTAGGGTTGAATATGCACCTCATTTTTTAGCTACAGAAATATGATTCATTTTTAGATAATTTAAAATACCATTTCAATAAATTCAGCCATATAGTCGTTGAAATACGACATATTAACTTAAAAATGCTTATATTTAGGTTAAGTGCTATGATATTGATGTTTTAATTATTTTTCACCCTTTCATTCAGAAGTTGTAGCCTATGACATAATAGAGGTGCCTTAAGCCAATAATTTGTTACATCATGGCATACACATTACATCGGTCGTAAAGAGATCAAGGCTTCATGAACTTAATGTTCGAGTTTGATGTTTGATCTAAGGTAGATAACAAATTAGAATTCTAGTACTACTGGATATGGAATTCCGTTATTAATAGTGCTTTTTGAGTACCAAAGTATTGGTTTAAAATGTATTGAAAATTAAACAAAATCAAATTTTGATGTATAAAACACACATCACCCAAATCATCACACATTTTAATAAAAAATGTCGAGATAAATTGAGCCCTCGAGAGATGAAATGAGCTAAGTAGTAAAATGTTAAAACTTTTCCATTGAAGTTTTGATTACAGTCACGTCTTTATTTGGTGATTTAGTGGATTGATTTTTTTTATTTCAGGTAGATAAAACTATTGCAGTGTATATTTATTTGAGATCAATTCACTTTTATGATACTTTAAAATATGTAGAATATTGTAATTCATCCAACTATTTTTAACCTACAGTACCACTTGGCGTACTTCACCTCTCATGTGCTCAATTGAAATTTTGTAAATCTGCGACGAATTTGATCAATATTAACAGTTGGTGCAGCTTTCCAATGATGTATTATTATTTTATGTAACCGTAAGTCAATTTTGTAGGATCACCCGTTAATGATAAATTTGACAAAATGAATTACGGTATTTTATATAAAGTATTGTTATACCGATTTTGATTTTTTCACTTATATGCAATACTGGTATTTAATAAAAAAATACTGAAATACGTAGATGTATTGCTATGTGTTCACTGTTGTTGTTGTATGCCGTTAATGCTATAATTTATGCTATTTAATTATGGATTTTACTAAAAATATTGTATCGAATACTACCCAATTAGACAAATGAATCGCATATCAAAAGAAAAGTAATGATGTCATTTGTTAGAAAATAAACTTTTCACGCGACATAAAGAAATACTTAATTTATACCAGATACGCTAAATCCCAACAGCCGTCTGCAGTCTCTACAATGTCAATAAAATTAATCGAATTATTTCCTTTTTTATGTTTCTTTCTGAGCAATTTCACTTGATCATGAATAGATTCGAACAAAGACGATCGTAAAATTCGCGTCGTTATTTTCGCTATGAATAGATTTTCTTTGTCTCTCTTACGATCTTCGAAATTTCAAAATTCGATATATATGTATAACTTTCAAGTTATAAAGCCTCTATTTTCCATACGCCAAAACAACCAACGTTTTTTTTTCATAAGGTTACAAAAGATAACGAGTAATGAAAAAATATTCTTGCTGCTACAATTATATCTTTTATTTTTTTAATTTGTTAACTACGCGTGTGTCTGTAGAAGATTTTCGCAGTTTAAAATTGAAGTTAAATGTTACCTTCATTATCATTTAAAAAAATGGTGTAGCATTCTGTTTTTCCTAAAGGTATTTCACACCAAGGCTGAAAATAACCAAGGCGCAAATATTTATAAAAAAATAGACTTTTTAGTTAGACGAGAAAAGACATACACAGCAATGACTTGGTTCTGAAATGTTAGATAAATTTGATAATTACCTTTTTGGGACTTAAATCCAGACGCATGTGCTTACTAGGTAACAGCTCTTGGTGGACCACTTGATCACAAAGTTGAAATATTTGTTTATTCTCAACAAGTAAATATGATATAAAATAATGTACTACATACCAAATTGTAACCGTTGAGAATTATCACTGCAATGTTTATTAAACATCTTAATCGATTAAATTTATGTACAATACTAAGATTTCTTCCCAAAATAAGTATTAATACTATAGTAATAATATAAAACATAGAATACGCACAAAGTATTTAGTTTGTAATTTAATAAAAATAATAAAACATTTTTAGTACTTTTTCCACATAAAATTTATTAGATCAGGACCGGTTTCGCTCATGATGAGCATTGTCAACTGATAAGAAAAACAATAAAACAGTGATATTTATACAAAAGTTATACAAAAGTTGAAGCGGTCTTCAACTTTTTATTTATAGTTTATTTTCCTTGTATTTTACTTCAATTCTTTTGCTAGGTTGTAATACCAATTGTTTGTCATACCTTGTTTTTATCACTTAACTTTTGTATAAATATCACTGTTTTATTGTTTTTCTTATCAGTTGACAATGCTCATCATGAGCGAAACCGGTCCTGATCTAATAAATTTTATGTGGAAAAAGTACTAAAAATGTTTTATTATTTTTATTATAATGCCATTCCACCAAGTATTGACAGTGAACACCTTAAAAAAAATTGTAATTTAAAATACATTCTGCTAGTAATTCGACAATACGCGGGACATACGTATAATTTATTTAAATTAACTGATAGTTTTAGATAAATAGTAAATAGCTTGATAACACATAATATATCTTTTTAATTATGTGTATATTTCTATACATCTATGTTTGTTACTTCCGTACTATTTCTTCGTAGTTTGTAAAATTATAAGAATATACTAATATCCAATTATATATGGCGATTCTGAATATCAACTAGTATTTTTCATCATTAATGTATAATATTATCATTGAATCAATGTAACTGAGAATTTTATTTTGAATCTGGTAAAAGATTTTAGTGTTTATAATTACCAACTTAAAAAATTGTTTCAAATCATCCATCATTTCAACTCTTTGGATTATGAGAAGTATTTCTACCCCATGGGGCCGAGAGAGGGTCGGTCTACGAGAGCTCCGGTGAACCTCTTCCGACCTCCTACCTGCTTTTATCAACTGCCACCCTTTTCTCTGTGCAACTACCCACTTCTTTATGGAAACTTGAGCTTTGCAGTAGATCAGGGGTTTTTATCACAGCATAACACTTTATTTTAATAGATGATTTTTATTTTAATTCGTCTGAAGAAGTTTTCTTTTTATTGATAACGGAATCAGATTTTTATTCGCTAAACGAAAAAATGTAAATTGTCACTATCTTGAAGTCAGATAATCAACAATCTTATGCATTCATTTTACTAAAATGAAGTATAAAATTTGAAGTCCGAAATAGATAATTTCATAAATTAATAAATGGATTTATTGATTTCTGCCCATTTAACCTATCTTCTAACCCATCTACGTGAGATGTAGAAAGATTTAAAAAATACCTTACTGACCTTTTCTCAAGCATTATAGTTATATTTTTACTTTTGCGAACTGATTGACTTGATTGGAAAGAAAAAAAACTTTTTCTTAATAAAATCGTGGATAAGTTATTTTTCGTGTCTCATTTTTTAAACTGTATCTTCTACTAACTAGGCTTTCTTGTAATATATTTATTTATTCTTCTGGATCATTGCTTGAGTTATATCATGGTGTGAAGTTATGATTTAAGCAGAGAAAAAGAAATAATATTTGAACAAGTACAAAATATAGGCAATGAAAAAATGTTGCATCTTAAATAAAAAATCGTATAAATGGATATACATAACCAACACCAGCCATTGATGAATTATTAAACTACAAATATATTAGTTTGAATATTAAAATATCAAATCAATTTGTTTATTACAATGTAATTACATAAAATAGTTTTCACAATTCAATTCTGTTACAAAACAAAAAATTACCGTTCTATCTGTCGTATGCATACATTTAAATGCAGGGCTATCCAAATCAAATCATCAATTTATTGAATATTATTGTAATACTTCCGCGATTTAAAAACAAGGTTTAAGTTATATGCAAAAGTAAGTTAAAAGAATTCAACTGGTACGACGATGCTTGCCTTACGTGTACAGTGCGCTATATTTTATAATAGCGGCATTCATAGTTATCTTGTGTGGGTTTCCTGCGAGATGATACAGGAAAAGAAAAGATATTACGTCTACTCGTTTTCAACGTCTTTGCCGCAATTTACACATAAAAGATGAAAAATTGCATGAATTGTATATTGGTGCATAGGAAAATAAATCAATTTGCGTTATAAAAAAATTACGATGATTTCAATGCGAAAAATGATTTATAGGATGGGTTCAAGTAAGTTAAGAATAAACAATATTTTTGGATCAAATCGTCACCTTACAGCAATTTCTAACATAAACATAATGTTTTATTAACAAGGTATAAATATAACGTTTAAAACATGCAATTAAAACGATCAGTAGATCAATAGTAACTATTTCTGTATCAATTTTGAATTTTTACTCTTGAAATCTCAGATAAAAAAAATAGTTTTTCAGCAATTGATATAAATAATTTTACTGTATAAAGTAACCAATTGCCAACAACCAAGTCCAATTGCTTTAATAATTATTACTAAGAATTGTGTCAGTGATAAGAAAGTTTTTCATATTGGTAGCGGAAAAATGTATTTTCTGTAATTAACGTAATAAATCATTTTGAATTTTTATATAATAATACAACTTCAAACGAAGAGTGGCCATTCTCTTACTATAGTAACCTCTATGTTTTAGAATTCTTAAATAGTGCGTTGTTATCAATTCACAGTTTGTTTTAGTTCCATAAAATTATTTTCAAATACAATATTTTAGAAAATGTGTACTATCTTACATAATGAAACATATTATTATACTTTAGGGTGTTTTCTTGTACAAATAATAATTATGCCGACAATACTTGAAGCAACAAAAACAATCAGAATACTTGAGTGAGCTTCAAACTTAACGAGACGGGCTTTCAGGCTTCGCAGGCGTCGGGAAATATATTTCCGCCGGAAGTGAGACTGTTGCGCCGCGACGCCCGTAAGAGCACCGAGCCAGAACGACGTCCTGCGATTGCTGACATTTCGATAGACTAGGCGTTGTACTGTGTCTTTGGTACGTTTTTCCTATTGGTGAATTTGAGGTGTATTTTTTGCATCGAATGGTTGACTCATAAAGAAAATTAATGTTTTTCATTGCTATTATTAAAACGAAAAGTATTACGTTTCCAAATGGTTTGATAGCAACATTTCTCCGTCGAAGCTTCTGTCAATAAATGAACGATTGTTGTTATTGTAATAAAATTAAGACTCTCATTAAAAAAGCTTATATATATTGAATAAGCCTTCTTGATTCTTATACGGATATTTAATAAAACTGTAAGTCCTGAAATCTCGGGATCACAAAAAGGGTCCAGGATTGAATGTGCTACTTTGGACATATATTCCAGTAATAGACTATGATGAGTTAAAAATAAAATAAATAATACAAAATAGTTATGTCTCAGTTGAAAAAAATAAAGATATGAGGTACACTGTTAATTTACTACAAAACTTGCAGAATATTTAATATATTTCAATTAATTGTAAACACTTTCATTACATTTGAATCGTTCAAATTTTGTACACTTACACAGATTTTGTCACTAACGATCCGGGTTTCGCCTTACGGCATCTTCATGCGTTCAAGTGCACGGATGAACGGAAAACTGACGCTTAGTAAATGAATGTTTCGTGTGTATATAATAAATTAATGTATCACCAAGTTTAAAGCCATTACTGGCGAAAAGGATAAGCACATGGGAATGACCACAGTTTTGAGTAGTGAGTGGTTTTAAGAATTATATTTATTTGTTTGTCGGAAAAGGTTTTATGATTATATTTATATAGGGTATATGAGTGGAGGTCCCGGCATGTTGAGTACTTCATTTAAAATCGGAAGGCTGTTCAATTGTGCTCTGTTTATTTCCAAAATTTCATGGAAAAAGAGCTTATGAGCGTCCGTATTTGGGTGTAACATTTTTATTTCTTGTTCCTGATATTTGTATTTATGTATTTTTACATTTTAAAAACTAGTATTTCGGTATTTAAAAACTTTAAATTAACTTTTTAATTGGAACGTTTACATTTATTATATGTGCATGGTTGGTAAGTGTGTATCAATAAAAACATATTAATTCTCATTGATTTTTCTGAAATAGTGTTGCAATAACGTAGTTAATTGTATCTTTGTACATCCATAGCATTAAAAAATGATTACAAGTATATCCAACAGGTGTATCAAGTATCACCCTCTTGCAGAACGCTGAACTTTGTTGAATATTTTAACTTGTCAAGAAACTTTCTTAACTATTCGAAATTCAAGTGCTTTTATCAGATAAACTGAATCGAGCTTTACAAAGGTATTTTTAACAAAATCATCTTTATTCAACTTGAAAGCATATACAATACTTAATTCAACTAACATAAAGATTTTCTAGTAGAATTTTTCCTGGTTTATATTAATTGTTTTCTGTCAGTTACCTAGTAAATAATTAAGTGTATAATAATAATATCACTCAATATTGCTGTATAAAATTAAAATCGGTAATGTTAACAAAAAGCATATATTTTTCATAATAAATAAAATAAGGAACAGAGGATGGGACAAGTTACAAATTAGAAGTGCGCCAATCACCTTTTTGCACATATTTTTTACATTGGTGGAAAATAATCAAAAAAAAAAATTACATACACAAAACAGCTTAAAAATCAATATAAATAAATCGTTTCGATAATTCAATTCTTGGTGAATTGGTCGAAAACGTATTGTTCAAAGCAAATTTCTGTATAGGAAATTTGCTCGACGTACAAGTTTCTCGTAAAACCAATAACTTAATAAAAGTACAATACTTTAATAAAACAGTTTTTTCAGATGTTTGGATATCTAAGCGCCTCTTAGAAAAACATTTTTTGAAAATTTGATTGTCACGGTTCGAATAAATTTCTATTAGTGACCAAATTAGGCCGAATTTGAGATAAGAAGTAAACATATTATCTTTATTTAAAAAATAATCAATCTTCGTAGAATATCCTTAGCTATAATTTTTATCTGACGTTGATTGAATGATTCTTGGCAGATAAATGAGAGCTTTTACATAATTTATTATCTCTTATTTTCATGGACTGAAATATTTTTATTTCTAATAAGCAAGAATGTTTTTCAGTATACGAACTTTAAGTTGTATCTTATTTTATTGAATTACACAATATTTAACAGTGTTTTTTCCATGTTATCAAATAGCATTTTAAACTTATACAAAATGTTGTCTTTTATTTTACAATTTAATTTCCTTTTTTTCATCAAGAATTGTCGGCTAACATTTGTTAATTAATTTTCAAATTTTTGGCTCTGTATCTAAATGCATGGATGTTTGTGATGTTTTTATCCCACTCACTTTCTATCTGATCCTTGAAATGGATACGAAGAGAGTGTTTATCTAACTATAAGTTCTTTCATTATCCCATACGTTCACCGAAATAAAATTTAGTTTCTTATTTAAGTTATCTCGTACAGCAGTTGTCTTTCAAGGTGTTTCTAAATAAAAAAATATGCGATTTAAACTATATTAAAATTCTGCTTCAGAGTTAGGCGGTTTTCGAAATTTTTGGAACGCACTATTCGATGAATAAACAAACCTAAAATATGCGATTTTTTAATGTGATCTCTTATAAACGTATTTATATTAAATTTTGAATTTTTGTACTTTTCCATGAGTTTTGTCGCTAACGACCCGGGTTTCACCTTTCGGCATCTTCAGGCATTCCAAGTAAAAACAAATCAACTCATTAATAATAGGTCGGATAAAACCCTAGATTTATCTTAAACATTCCTATCTTATTAATAATCTGATCATTAATATTTTCAAAAAATCCCCATAATTGTAACAAACCTACTTAATTCATTGAACATTGTATACATTCAATTTTCGCTAATTTACATTTTAATAACCTTTTAACTTAGTGATCTACTTATATTTTTGTATATAAACGATACAAACTGTTTACTACGCGTCAGTTCAAGTACATCCGTGCACTTGGAATTCCTGAAGATGCCGAAAGGCGAAACCCGGGTCGTTAGCGACAAAACTCATGGAAAAGTACAAAATTCAAATTTGATATTGAAATTACATCAAGCACCTCAGTCGAAATTCTTAATTGTATTTATATTACATCACTCATATTGTTATAATGTCGTTCTACTAAAAGTTTAAAATGCGAATTGGTTTATTCCCCTCTGTCAGCGGCAGAGTAGTAAACTAGTAAATTAGTCATCATACATCGCATATTATTATCCATCTCAGTGTTTGAAATACATTGTGTAAAACTTCTACAACTCTGCGTAGAGTGTCACAGACAGAAATAATAATCAGGACGATAAAAACGCTTGACTCGAAGAAATCTTCTAGCGGGTTCAGTGACGCGAAGCTTGCTTTCATAAAAGTACGCAGTTGCCTTCGTGGTCTCCCAATCTGGGAAAACGTCTTACTTTCTAGAGTTAACATTTGTAGAGAGCTTAAGATGGGGTATCTATTGGGATTTGTAATACTGGAACTAAGTTTTTAAATGTTTCGTTAGTTTTTTCCAGTAAAAAGTTTGTGTTTAATAAAAGAAGTATATTTTACCATTTATAAGCTATCAATCTAACAGGTCAATTCCACGATAAATACCAAAAACTTATTTATTAAACATGACCCAGAAAATCTCAAACGTTGATTTTATTTCTAGTGTCATGAAATGCTTAGAATTTATTTGGCTTGTATGAAGATGGATATGACTTTGTCTTCTTTCTTATTTATGAGGTGGCTCATAATGTTTAATTTGTAAATCTTGATAGAAAACTAATTTTACATTTAACTGAGATTTAAAACTAAATAATTATGAAATTATTCTAAATAAAACCATAACATGTGCAACATGAAAAATTATCTGATGCTTTTTTGAATACAAATATTGTAAAAGCCAGATTTAAAACATATATTTTATTAAGCAGTCTGCTCTTAATGTGGAGAATTATGCCTTCCAATGAATGTATCTCAACAGAAGTTCTTCTACAAAAACTGCTTGTTACTATGTAGGATGGATAGAAAAGATAAGACTAATGGTTGGCTTATCACTCTCGTTATACCGCGTTATACGCATACTGATTGAAAAATATGCTTTTCGTAGTAGGACTCAAACCTGTGAGATCTTGCGTGGAAATCAACAACGTTGATTACTGTGCCATAGACCCGACAGCAGAGAACAGTGCTTGGAGTGATTTTTTTAAAAATTATAAGTGTTTATAATTCATTATTCAATAACGTGACCCTTACTTTTATTCGATTAGCAGTACGTTTCACATGCTTAAGTTTCCGTAATGAACACGTTTATTAACTGATGTACACGCCTACATCGAAATACTTGCTATAATAGACAACAAAAATGAAAAAAAAAAACTCAAAAATTGTCCATATTTAGACGAAATACAATCAAGTTTGTAAGAAAATGTTTCCGTTTATTTTAACCAACTGCAATATTAATGGTAACCCTGGAATGGAGAATTACTCGTATAAGACGTGTTCCGTTTGAAACAATAAAATGTTGATACTTTTGTCAGCCGCAACTCGTCGAGGTCCAGCGATAATAAGCCACGTAGCTTTGAAGCTTTAGTTAGACGAGAAAAAGTTTAAAACTGCTTTTCACAAAGTGTGGCGCATCAGCAGTACTAAAAAAGAATACGTTAATAAAACTCGCAGTGATCAACATTTGTTTTACATATATCAAAATAAAATATCATTTTCCTCTTTAATAATACGTAAATACAACTTTTAAATCTTTGAAACCATTATAATAAAATATAAATTCCCATAATGTTTGTAATAATATAATGCTCGCTGAACAGTCAATCTCATCGATTGAATGATTCAAATTTAATCAAACAAAGTGTAAGTTTTTAAGCACAACAAATTTATCATTATTATATTGTTATTGCGTTCTTACAGCTTCGATTATATTAAAATAAAACGATTAGTTTATATTAAGACCTAATGATAACTGAAATCGGCCAAATATTGACTATATCATATTCTAGCGTTGCTTCAAAAAACCATTACAAACATATATATTTAAATAGGAATCAATTTTTGTTGCTAGCCTGTATACTTTATAGGATATTTTTTTTACTAGTGCGACTTTTTTTTACGAAATTTCATTTTATATTCCCTGTTGACCAGATTGCAAGAAGTCTTTTATCTAGAGCCAGTCGTAATAGACCTCCAACGCTATGTATAAAACTTCTTTCAAATGTCGGTCTCTGACAGAATCTCTTTTTCACCTTTGCCTCTACCATTGCACTGCATTTTTTCTTGCAAACCTCTTACGGTTGACTTTTATGAGAAAATCTCTATTTCACTTACGCTTCTATTATTACCTTACGTTTTTATTGAAGTATGAGTTAAGGTTATTCTTATTTATGACTGTGGGAAATTTTGTCTATGTAGCTATTCAGATTTTCTGTGTTTGATGGCCGCTATTGGAACTCTTTTTTTGGATTGTTGTAAAACTATTATTATTAATATTACCCTGGCATGATTGACCCAGAAAATTTAGTCAGCTACATCTAAAAACACTACTTATATCCTGACTTCTAGCAACACTATATACTAGAACTTATTGGTTTACAAAAAACGGTGTTAAAACAAAAGTTGTGGCATTCAAAAGCCTTTTGTTTCTACTTTAGTTTCTGATTATTAAAATATTTTTTTATTTTAAACTTACGTAACAACGTTAATATTTTGGTGTGAAACTGCTAAATGAAATAAAAATAAAACGTGATGCGTTGAAAATGAATGCGTTGAAATAATTATATAATACTAAGGTTTGTTTTAAAATTATCTTTGTTGTGCATAATGAGTCGGATTAACTTCACGAGTACATACATCAAACTAGTAAAAAACCTCAAAGATAAGTATGAAAAAGATCTATTTGATGATGTAAAATAACAATTTTAATATACAATAAAAGAGTGTTTCCTATGTCAGAATATTGTGGTAACAAAACGACTTAACTAAGTAGTAAGTAAAAAGCTAAAAGGTAAATGTTAATATGTTAACCGTGATAGTATTGTGTATTTCAGACCGTTCGACAGAAGTGTCGAGATCTTTATGCACATGAAAATACCTCGCAATAAGTCTTTAAAAAAACATTTAAAATATTTGTATAACATCAATTATTATACATATAACTAGAAGAAAGTCTTTCAGTTTAGTGGAAGACATTATCATCTAAGTCGGGAAGATAGTTAAATAATATTTGTAATGCCAGACAGGTCTGCTTTGAAAGTTTTCATCTGTGATTGCTCGAAATGAATGCGTCACAAACTTTGCATGTTTCAGTTAGCGCTTATTCTCACTGTCTCTAATGAGAAGCTTGTTTCATCGTCGTAAAGTTTTTTGAAGTAATTATTATGGCGTCTGTAATAGTTCAAAATCTTGTTTATTTCATGTAGCAAAACTACGTTAATGAGATCTATTAATTAAGTAATAACATGTATACTATGGTTATTATGTTATAATTACATAAACGACAACCAAAACACATTTGTAATAAATTATCTACATATGTGGCAAGTGGTAATAGCTTCGCTGAGTTCTGATCGAAAGTCATAAGTTGTCATGTATTTATTTAACCTTACAAAATATATAATAATTGTATAAAAATATAGATTTACATTTTTTGAATACATTCCCGCTTCCAATGAAGTGAATATGAAGCCTTCTAATGAT
Source organism: Himalopsyche tibetana (assembly GCA_030503985.1). NCBI lineage: Eukaryota > Metazoa > Arthropoda > Insecta > Trichoptera > Rhyacophilidae > Himalopsyche > Himalopsyche tibetana. The sequence continues at coordinate 6,853,131 of JAPJYX010000015.1, forward strand.
AGCATTACAAACAGATGTTTGTTATGAGATGAGAAATGTTTGTTACTCAGTTTCTGAATATTTTTTTAGTAGAAATTTACAAGATATAGCTAAGACAGGAATAGTAGCTAGCGAATTGCTCTAGCAATGCCCCGTTATTTTAGAATTGAAAGATGAGAGGTAATTTTTATACATCACAGACATCGATGTCTTTGAACAGAAATCGATAAATGAATTGAAAAAAAAAAGTTATTTGTACTGGTATCTGAATCCGTGAAATCCCTCACAGAAACCGACGACGTTCACCACTGCGCTGCGGATCTGAAAATTTACATCTATTTTGACATCGATTGCATCTAACTTGCTTTAATTTCAATGTGTTTACTTTTATCTAACGCGGATAGTACGAAATCTACTAAATAATCAAAATGCTTTGACATAGTAAAATTAATATTATTTTATTTACCAATTTTTATGTTCATAATTTATTTAAGAACGGATATATTCGATGATTGAATTGGCATTTACTTGGTAGAACTTCATTGTAATATAGTAAAAATAGCAACGTATTTAGTTCTACAGTTTTTATGATATTAGTTAATAGGTATTGCGGCGTGCACTATCGTCAGAACTATGATATATATTCGTGCTGTTGTTACATTTTTGATCTAGAGTATTTTTTTGGAAAATTATTATTGATTATTTGAATTATTTTTTTCTATTATTGTATAACTAGTCGAGTTGTTTCGATGATGAATTAGAGAAATTCAATGTTCTCACTGTCAAAGAATCTGTTTCTAATGTCAGCTTTTCATAATATAAAGGCGGCCCTCGACTGCTGTACGTAACTATTTCCTGAAACGATGTACGAATTTCAAATGTGCGAAAACAGATAGGTAAGTGGAAACAGTGTCATTTCTTAAGCTAATGATTTTCAACACACTAAAGGGCAAGACGCTGAGTCTTGGGTAACTGATCCCAAAACAATCTCAGCATAAGTACTGAACAAACACATAACGTTGTCACGCAGCGGGAAACGACATCTAGTACTATATGTACGGCGTGTAATGGTAGGAAATTGCATTGTGAAATCTGTTTTCAAGCACAGTATACAGTTACCCTGTGCTTTTGTAAAGTGGCATGACTCACAACCGTAAAAAAGCACTGTAAGAATGCATTCTTTGAACAGGAGGCACTTGGTATTGACGGAGTACAACCGCGAGTCCCAGACTTTTCGTAGTAAATTGAAAGTTGCTCTAGCTATCTCCGATCGGATCGGATATAAAAATAAATCAAAATAAAAACAATGTATCAGATATGATGAATGTCTGTATTTTGGCATATTGACCCACACTTTTTTTACACTCTTTTACTTAAACCAATTATTTTCAAACTGTGCAGCGTTCTTATATAGTGCCTACTTTTTGGCAAATGGTACACTGTACGTTTGTACGGTGTTTTGAAATTGTCAAGCTATTTTTGGATCACAAGTACTTGAGATTACATCTCACGAAGTTGAACGAACATTAACGACGTGACCCGACTGGATTCATATTAAATTTCGGCACCGGCTACCAGGCGAGCATGATTAGTATGGAGGGTGCATGATTAAGCAATCTCACCCCGAATGATGAAAATCACGACTGCTACTTTGTCCATTATTCAGTTATTTCGACGCGTCGAATGTTTAACCGAGGGCGGTTTAATTATATTTTGCCCACAACGCAGAGCCGGATTAACGGATTACTCAAATTATTCATTTAAAAAATATTATCAAAGTTTGACGGGAGGACTCATGAAAATGTCGGGTCGGCGTGCGTGGATAAATATGTTTTTATATTATAAACAAATTTTGAATTCGTTTCAATAAACAAAAAGTTATCTCAGACCCTTTTACAAAATGGAAATCGTATATTTTTCATAATTTATTTGGGCAACAGTTGTCATTATTATTTTTGAAGAATTACTATCTTATATAATGTATGTACGCCTCTTGGTCAAAAACAGTCATTCTTTCAAAATGTTTTTTTTTTAAATTTTAAGTTGTAGTTATCATTTAAACCAGTCGTTTCCAAACTCAATAAGGATGTGAGCTACTTTTACAAATTTAAATTGTCTAGTGAGCTACCTATACATACCCCTTCTTTATAGTGTTATATCATCGGCCCTTATCGTACCATACTTAAAATTATTATATTACTTAAAATAAATTAGAACATCAGATTTTATAAAAAATGATAATTGAAAAATAATTTTGAGTAAAAATAAATATAAAAATAATTAGTGATAAGAATGGCACTCACGTTCCTCCACAACCTTTTCAATTCTCGGTGAGTACCTTGTCACTCCCATCCGAATGCAATTATCAAAATGTACATCTGTGAGTCTGTTTCTATATTTACTCTTAACCACATTCATAGTAGAAAACGTTGATTCACATAAGTAGGTAGAACAAAACTATGCTTTCAAACAAGCATTTTAGTACATTTTTATTTATTCTATAACGTGCTCTCAATAAATGAACAACATTGTCCAAAACTTTTATAGCTCAAAAAACATTTATTCGTCTTTGACTAGCTGTAGATAAGAAATGTTTACAGTTAAAAAGCGTTAAGTAATATATAGGCTTCTGCCAGTAATAACTGCTTACGAAATATACTTACTTCTTTAAATATCTAAATAAATAAATGTTATACAAGTAAGCTTGTTTTTTGAGACTATACAGAGTGTTTAAATCTATCGATCTGCATTCATAACTCAAAACACTCAATTTTTGACTAAACGTTTTCTGACAGTATGCCGACGATTTGTTCAACTGTTTTATTTGCATATATCAACATTAACAAACAGCAATCGTTAAATTGTACATGAATTGTAAATATATTTCGTTTAATAAACAAGCTGGGCACAATACGCCCAAAGTTAAAGTTATGTGGGTAATTATTTCTCCCTGATCCTTGTCTGTGTATACGCAGCTTTGTGGCGAACGAAAATTGTTATTTGAGATGAATTATCGTGTGGTATTTATTGGCTACACGCTCGCCTCTGTCAATTAATATGAAATACTCGTTATATTGATTGCTACATTATTTTATACTACCCTGATAACTTTTTTTGCCTTCTGTTGTGGTGGGATTCATTTATATGTTTATAGAAGTATTTTCTTAAAGTTCATTTAATTTTAAATATCCTAACAATTTTCCGTGTACCACTTCAAATTTATGATATCCTGATATATTTTCTATCAATTCAATAACTTTTTAAAGTAAAATTTTCAATTTAGATCATAAGTTTTCGTATTTAAAATTAATTTCAGCAATACAACCGCAATATAAATGCCCGGTTGGGAGAATACAAAATGTTTTGAAAATACTATTTTTAAATATTTAGTTTTTCGTCTGTGGTTAATTTTAAAACTCAGTCGCTCAACCTATCTTTTTTTAAAAATAGTAAAGCTAAGAATTAAATGAACTTTCAGTTAGATGATTTGCACTTATAGTGTAGCTCCCCATAGAACTCTGTCTGGCTACAATATTTTATTTTTGAATTAAATAAAATACTATATGCACGGATGGTTGTAATAACAAATTTAAAGTATAAAAAATATACATTAAATATGTATTTTGTTTATTTTCGAAAAAATCAAAAATCAAGTTTACTTGTAGCAGTGAAAACTATCCAATCCACAAGTGCAAATATTTTTAACCCAAAGGATAGAATTATAAGGCAATGATGGGACTAGTAGTTAAATAACCGTTCTTGCTACTCCTAGTTATCAAAGGATTGGAAAGGGTGGGAGGGAGTTTTAAACCATTACAAAAATCTTATAGAAAAACTTCTATAAGGAGGCCATATGCTACATATTAGGAGCAGGCATAGATAAAAAGAAAGTTTATTTTAGTAACAAAAGATTGAAATCTGAATCGCGGTTACAATATGAGATTTACAAATTATTTTGCAGCGTTGGTATACTTACTTAGCTGTAACAGGCGGCGGTTATGGACAAAAATTGCTGCAGATGCCTACAGATAACCTTAACTCTGCTTGCCTCTTTTTCAACTGTTGTGATTCTGATGTTCTGGATGACTGTCGAGTTATGCCCATATAATGCATTTGATGTAATTGACGGATGGTGGTTTATCATGGGAGTAAACAAAGCGATTAGCTGGCGAGAAAGAATCAGGGAAACGCCAAGTCATTGTTTGCATTGGACGTTGGTATGGTCCAAAAAGAAGGTCATTGTTGGCTTCTGTGGCGAATCTCACAGGTTCAAATCTCCGCATGAACAGTATTTTTCAGTCGATTTCAGCTCGTAAGCATGGGTGTTTGTCAATAACGAAAATTCTCTCCCACCCTTTTTATCCTGAAATAGCGATTAGTTTACCACTAATCCTGTCTTAATCATTTTCATATATCTATTTTCTCTGAATTAAAGAGATAGAAAAACTACCGAAATTTTAACATTAATTAATCAAAATTGGGGCATTTGTTTAACTAATTTCACTTTTTCGTCACTGATTAATTATAAATATCTACATACGTAATATGATACCGATGATAAAAACCAAGCCTTGGATTTAACTTAAGCTCCGTCTGAAAGGAATAATATTAGAGAGTTTCATTGCACGATGGGCTTAGGATATGAAATGAATTAGGGTAAGATATCAATATTTAAATATAAACAGGATAAGATATGAAATATCAACAGACATGTTGTATATATTTTATAATTATTTGTGAAAGCTCAAGTGAAATTAATTACGTACATTTTAAGTTATAAATTATTTATTTTTATAATAAATTGTTTATAACAGGCAGAAGCAGATCGTTTTAAAAAATCTTTTATGACATCTAACTATGTATAGAGAAGTAGAAAAGTAAAGCGGCGTCATTAAATGGATGCTACATTTTGAATAATACGAGCATGCCATCTGTCTAAATAGAATAAATGGTTCTCTACGTAATTATTTTTCATACAGAAACCGTTTTGTTCTCGATGCTCAGTTAAGACTCGGCGAAGTAAAATGAAAATCTTCAAGTACACTTTACTGCTCGCCTCAGAAAGGCTTTTAAAAAAGAATAATTAAAGATCTTCAGCCGTAAATACAGCCTGTAAGATGTGAAACGGGGAGAAGTCTACCTTCTTTCAATTTAAAAATAGCGAAAAAAACTATTCAATTCATCTCTTTAAGTGTTTTAAAATACGTTTTTAAGCTTCTCCAGTTTGGAGCTTAAATCAGTCGAATAGTTGTCAAATTAAAAAAAAACGAGCGAGAAGTTATAATTATATGTAACGAAAACAATTTTTGAATCACAGCTAGAAAAAAAATGTATGAATTGTATAAAGAATAATTAGATGAAAAAATATCAAAGCATCAGATTAGGGCATTAGTCGAAAAAACTATCGATTATATGTTTCAAATGATATTTGTAGACAATTAATTGTCTTATATTTCCACTTATATGGCAATTGTCTTAAATGTAAGTATGTCGCTTCCAATGGAGGGAGGTTATCTCAAAAGAAGAGTTTTAACGAGAACACCTTTTTATTATTTATCGGTAATTTATTTTATCGGATTTCATGAAATTCGGAGATAAAAGAGCATGCCACGTCACGTCAGTGGTTATGGAGAAACGCTGGAACTGGTTGGGTCACGTGGTGCGGATGCCTCCGAAAAGCCTCAATCCTGCCTTCCTCTTCTTTCGACCGGTGGGATTCCGGCGCCTCGGACGTCCGTCAGGTACTATCCATAGGATGTACTCGGCGGAGCTGAAGAATGCTGGCATGTCGTGGGAGGAAGCAAAGCAATTGGCGGGAGACAGGAAAACATGGAGGTGCTGCGTGGCAGCCATATGCTCTACATGGGGAGCGAACATAGCTAAAAAAGGAGAAGAATATCTTCATTCCTAAAATTGTTTTGTTATTTTATAAAATTTTCTAACAAATAAATCTTTTAGTAATGCAATCGATTGTGATTCAAAAAGATTTATTTTGTACCTTAGTAATAACTGGTTAACAAAAAAATCAATTAATCAGTTAACCTATTTTAGCAACCATTTATATGACTGAATTTTTTTTATCATAAGTGGTCAGTAAATTATATGAAAGAATTCACAAATAGACTCCCATCTGTGGTCACGTAATTCAAGCTCACTTTACACTTCGTATCTCGTAAATACTTTATTTTTTACGGCATAGCTTTAAAATCAATATTGAAATAGCTTATAACTACAATGCCTGTCATCTTTAATGCATACCTGCCTACACTGTGGGGGCCTTATCAGCTAGAAAGGGACAATATTTTTTCTTTTAAATACCCGCATATACTGCTAATACAAAGTCCGTCTCTGTTATGAACTACTCAAAATGTCTACCAGGTTTTTAATATGAAATATATTTAAATTTAAATCTTCATAGTTATTATAATAATGATATAAAATAAATTGAATCATATCATTTCACTAGGAAACAGCGATCAAAAAAATAATTTAAAACGACTTTTAGGGTGTCAAAAACAAGAAATTTGAATCATTGAAGGGATGTGAAAATTTCTCTTCAAAAAGGATTGGCTAAAACGTTTTTAAATTTTAAAGATATCAGTTAATATATTTTTATTAAAACATATATACATTACGTACCACTAAAACAAAATCGGAAACTTTTTACTTCTTCTTAAAATGTGTTAAATTATTATTTAAATTATGCTGGTTTTATCATAATATATATAAATGCTTTAGCTATTTTAGGCACTTAGAATAACGTAGACGCAAGAAATTCTTAAAAAATTACTCGTTAGTGGATTCAATATTTATTTAAAATTTAAATATTAAGTTATTTCTAAATTAACTTCCAATTTATTTAATACGTCAGACTCGAAACGTCAAAGTTACGTAGGTTATTATATATGATTTTAACTTTCATTTTTTTTACAGTAATTATTTTTGTAAAGTTTTTAAACAAAATCTTATAAGATACGGGGACTGTATAAAAATAAATCAGACGATTTCAAAGATGAAGATCGGAAATTGCGTTACTGTTCAGAAACAGGGTACACATATCCTTATGTTACTGTAATGTAACATTTTTTTATCAGTACAGCTTTAGAAGTTCTTTTTATGTGTACATGTATTTTTAAACTCAAGCTTTTTTATTTCAGCTATTATTTTCTTTCATTCTATTATATAATATAATTTATTTTCTTACAATGTGTTATATTGTTTTAAATTCTGATTTACACAGCTTAGAAATAAAAAGACTGATTATATTGAAAATTTAACTAAATAACACTTTTAAAAGAAATTTTCTTCTACAAACGTTTTATGGAAATTTTTCTATATTTCTACCACCGGATTTTCGTGTTTAATTTCTGTTTTCTGTAAGTAGTGGGTGCCAAACATTTTTAACACGCTCTTAAAACTAGTTCAACACAAATCTGAATTTAACTCGAACAGAAACAAATAGATCATTGCTATATTTTGTATCAGGTATTTTGTGTCAAGACAACCCGAGAATGAATTTCTGGGAAATCAACGATTTTTGCTAGTCTCAGTTTCCGGGACATTCGAATAAAACAATTCTAGACTTGAGACCTGTTTAATATTTAATTATAGTTGTATAAAGTAGATTTTATTCATTCAATATAAGTATATTTTGAGAATATTTACATTGAGAACCTTTGGATATTTCGAAAGGCAAATAAAAAGAAAAGAAACTTCCAAAATCTTCCATTTATTTGATAAAATATATTCATTGTATTTACATACATGTGGCAGATGCCAGTTATTAATTATTACCATAAAATTACTTACCCAATGCATTATTTTTTAAATGGAATGAATTCATCGATAAAATCAAACAATCCCTCGAATCGTAAGTAATCAATATAAATAAAAATATTTACAATTCAATTTTGGCATATTTTAAAATATTTAACGAGTTTTGATTTACTGACAGTGTTTAAGCTAAAAAATATTCGTTTGATTTATTTTTATAAACTTCTACTTTGTCTCGGGGCATTGAATGATTTTGGAATCCCTAGCTCCAATCCTAATATGTATAATCATAATCATAGACTAGTCCCCTTTTACTCCTTCGAGCATTGCCTTAATTGTTGTGTTGGTATGTATTTGTGCCTTTTTAACTGTTATTTCTAATTGCAGGGTTTCTGGGTACGGTCGCTTTTAGAACTGGACATTTTTAAAATACCATTTATGATGAGCGACCCTTAAAAAAGTATTTTATATATTCACATATTTATTAATTTGTCATCAAACGTTGTTTTTTTTTTATCAATGCGTGTTATTATATAGTTCTCTTATCAAATTATTCGAGCCTTAAGCCGGGCTTAACAAATGCGATTGGATAGCAACTTGTATTTTCTACCAATATGTATATGTCCTTAAAATCCATCAAACGGATAAAATTATGAGGAATTGAGAAAATCGGATCCCGTGATTGGAGACCCTAATACGTATTATTTTATTTAGACGTATTTAAATTTACCGTAATAAAGTTTTTAAAATGATACCAGTAGTATCGGAAAAAATAATCCAATATTATAATCCGACAAATGAATTTAATGATATTTTTTTAAAATAAAAATCCTACGACAGATTTCTCATAATACCGTTCACCTATAAATTTTCGTAGATAGATAATTGAACAGCAAAAATTCCCTCGTCTGGTAAATCGCTAAGAATTAAATCAGGTAAAAAAAAGGAGGCAGTCATTACTTGAATATATCTAAGTAATTCTAGGCGAAACTTTTACTTTACACGTTCTTCTGTTGCGCATTGTTTCTACAGCGGTGTTTTTTTTCCGGCGACGAGTGTCAGGCGTATTGATATTAATGGTGGCGCGGTAGATTTTTGTCACAGAAATAAATTGTGAGTATTTTCTGAAGAAGACAGTTTCCTATTATGTAACAAATAAAATACACAAATGATCCGTTGACTACTGAAACACCAATGAGACGTAAGAGTTTCGCAATCTGTTCGCATTAGTAGAATTACGTTGAGTTAAATTTATCACTAGTGTCCCAAAATGAATATACGTTTATTAAAAAAGATTTTACATGATTTTAATGGTTGAGTGTATTAACATACAGTTCATTTCAAATATCTTTAAAGTATAGGAAAAAATTATAACTTTAATGTACGTATTTTATATCGACTAAGGAAAGGCAAAATAACGTAACTCACAGTTTTTTCAAAACAGCTTTTTCGATAATCACAATGTATAGATAGTAACAAACCGAAACACAATCTATCAAAAGAATGTCGTCTAAAAATGTCAAATTATTATCTAAAGTCAGCTTTTTTTTATGTTTGAAAAATTGCTACCAGGAAAAGAGCTTTATATGGTTTTTCCTTTACAATTTGTTAAACTAACATAATATTAAGCCAGATAAATATCAGTTTATCAGTTAAGTGCACTTCAAGTTTGTGTACATTTCGTAATTTGCATTTGGCTCAAAATTAACAATAGGCGTTATTGTGTCTCCTGTAACGTTTTTTTTGTTGAGTGGGTTACATTCTTTTTCCTTTCCACAGTCGATATAAAAACCAAAAGCAAAAATGCCAAGTTCATTTTTTGTATAAAATTAACTATTAATGCCATCTTGTAGAGATCGTTTTTATATACTAACATAATAAGAATGTCATATTTTACCAAAAAAACATGTTCTTAGATAGAATAGTGAAGCGAAGATCATTTAGTAATCTAACCTAACCTTAAAAATACAGCACATTGAATGTTTTTCCTACAAGAAAAATGATTTTAACAAAAAAACAGTTCTTTTCAGACATAGGAAATATATTATAGTATGTTTAAGTGAATTTGTTATTGTATAATATAATGATATACGTAAATAATTTCGAATATTGTAGTAGAAGGTTAATTTTGACAATAATTCAAAGCTTGCAACTTTAAAAATAGATTTATTTAAAATTACACATTTGTGACAAAGAATGATATTTTCTTGAAGTCTTCGTATGATTTCAAACTAAAAACGTTTTTAGTAAAAACACGGTTCGAGACTCAAAGCAATGGAATAGTGAACATCCACAATCGTTTTGTTCAGTATTTGAGAACGTTCTCGAGCAATGAGTGCCTTTATGTCGTCGATGCTTTGAGAATTTCATCAGAATTAGACCATGTCACTTTGCTTCTTTGAGGTCTAGCGTCTTTGTGAGGTGTAGTAAGAGCTCTACCCTAATGAGTACAATGGTTTAAAGTTCAAATCTCGATAAGGTCAATAACATATATATATTTTGATATCTTTACAATTTGAGAGATTTTCTGTTTGTGATGTTTTTTCCCCAAAGTGGAATAAACAACAAGCTGGTTTTCCTGTTACCACTTGCTATATGCAGTGCAGCCGTTGTTTCACGGCTACTTTACATAACGCAATAATGTTTAGAAAAATAATCAAAGTTATTTCTCATGTTCTTCATCGTCGCTCGGTATTCACCTTTTTACTATGCATAATTGTGTTTAAAAAATAAATAAATAACGTAAAACTTGCTAAGCCGCTTAGTGTAAGTAATTTAAAGTATCTAAAGAGGAATCAAGAATTGTGATGTTGCCTTATGGCTACTCTGGTGCGGCCTTTTCACTTATGCCCATTTTTAAAAATTAAAAATATTAAGTTTTTTTAAAATTGCATTTTGACAATTTATCATTGTGAATTAAAAATATTTAGATTATAAAGGGGGGGGGGGGTCAACGTTTTCTTTACTGCGGCCTTATGTTAAATCGGATAAATAAATGTGTGGGATTTATAAATAAAAAAAGTTCCCCACCCCTAGTTTAGCTGATTTGGCCCGTATGAGAACGAACAGCAATAAAAAATCATTTTATAAAATAATTATAATTGAATAGTTCACACTTTTTTACAACACAAAGCGATAAGCGATAAGCGATTTTTAATTTTCTTTTTAAAATGTATTAAGCGATAAAACATTGTAGCTTTTTTTTAAAACATGCAAAAGCCTTTTTTTTTAAATAATTTCAATCAGTTGTTTTTTTTGATTGATACAACACCTTAGAACCCTTAACTCTTGAACTTGTGTTACTTTATGCAGTTAAAACTGTACGGAACGCCTATCCAATTCACATCCGGCCAAATAAAAAAAAACCTTCTTACAAAAAGGTATCACATAAAAACGCCGTTAGTTTATTCCGCTCCTCGGGGAGTCTCGCATGATGTTCAGCTCACGTGTGATTCGCTTTCCTGGGTTCCCCGATTTCATTTTGCAAAAGAGAAAACAAGATTATTATTACGGAGAAGCAAGCGTTTCAAATCTACCTTTTGCCCTACTGTTACCTGTAAACTGATTTGGAATTGAATTGTCTATCTGTACAAATAATATCGATATTCAATATGGCGTTTGTGCCACATTCAGTTTGTTTTTTCCGATATAAATTCTTGGTTATTTCAAGCGATCTTTGTGTAATATCAATGAAAGCTGCGTATAATAAAGGTTCGCTAACAGGATTCATTTATATTATATTATGCTCTTAAAACCATAAACATTAAAAACACGTATACAGTTTGCTTAAAGAATAAAAAACATTACCATGTTTTTTAAATAGAGTATCTAAACCAGACATGTTCAAACCTTAGTCCAAGGGCCACGGGTGGCCCTATTGAAGGTTTCGTGTGTTATTCTACGAGAAATGTTTCTACGAGAACTGTATTAAAAGTCGCTTAACTTTTTTTCATAAAGAGTAGATGGGATAGAAGGATATGGCTAGGACAAGACTACTGGTTAACTATTCACTCTAGCTACGTCCAGTTGTTAAAGGATCGGAATCGGTGGAAGGGAACATTAAGACATCACAAACACGCATGTCTTTGAACAGAAATCGACAGGAAAATTCTGTTCGTACTGGGAATCAAACCCGTGAGGTCTGGCACGGAATTCTACAACGCTAATCGCTGCGCCACAAGACCCGACAATTATATATTATCTTAAAACAATATTTTAAAAAGGTAAATGTGTTATATTTCCATAAAGTGAAAAAATTGTTAAAACGCATACATACCTACAAACCATTCCATTAACAGCCATCACCCTTAGTAAAAAATACGTCAAAACAAAAGGTCACCTCAGCGTTTTTATCATCAACGAACTGCTATCCGCGGGTAGTCATATTATCACTGTAATATGATATTGTACCGCAATGTAAATATATGTACATTGTATCAGATGTAATGAAAATAAATATTACTTATTGACAAGAAAAAAGGTTTAAATTTGTTTACCATATTCTGAAGTCAATGGAGTGTATTTTAACTAATGATGCAACTGATGTTTTTACACCCATTTTAGCCTAAATTAGTTTTGTGCAATTACCTTAACATATCGTTATCAGTAAGTTGACAATGTTTGTTAAGAGGAAAACATGTCCACATCTAAATACATGTTAAACTAGTTCAAAAAAGAGTTAATTTTTAATATAATGCCTTTCCACCAAGTATTAACGGTACAATTCTTAAATATTAATTGATTTAAAGATGTCATAAAATGCTTAAAATAAGACAGTAATTCAAGCTGTTTAAATACAACGAATATGTTAAAAAAATGGTTAGGGAAAGAGTAAAACATAACTACTCGTTTTCTTTATTAAATTTTAGTAAAATTTAAAATGAAAACATAAAAAAACTCACTATAAAAGTTTCCATATAGTAATAAGAGTTTTTTTTGCAATCACAATGAATTTATCTTAAATTGAGCATATAAAAATAAAATTATTACACTTCAGTATTTTAAAAAAATATACGAACAATGTAGATGCTTTATTCGGTGTACGGATCGAATGATTTGGCATTTAAAGCAGCCGTACACGTTAGATCATGTCAGTCACATATCGATTGAGAAAAAAAGACGAATTAACTCAAACTAAAAAAAAATACAAGAGGCACAAAAACGCTGTTTGATGATTTTGGGGAGAAAACAAGAAATAAACACAACCTTGAAGTGCACGAAGAATATTTTTTAATTAAAAAAATCTTTAAAAATAACCTTTCTTTAACTTTTTTTAGTGGTTGAAATTGTTACAGGCCCTTTATTTTTAAACTGGAAAACTAAATTTTAGGCATTTGCAGCTAACATTATTTTGATATAACGTATAGCAAGTCTTACACAATGTGATTATCGAAAAAAATACTTTTTTGAAAAAACTGTGAGTAACGTCTTTTTGCCTTTTTACATTCGATATGCAGACAAATCTACACTAGTTGAACTGCTTTTTGTGATTTATGAAAAACATGCGCTTTGATACTTAACAAAAAAATATCTCTATAAAGAAATTTATTTTCCCTTCCTTGAACTGACAATTTACATGTATTATTTTTTATAATGAAAAATAAATTGAAGTTAAAAAAAATCTGAGTATGTCTACCATGACCGCTTTTAACTTGAATTACGTAGAATATTTAGGAATAATTTAAACTATGTACATATAAAATAAGATAAGAAACGTATAGCCTTATCGTTGTCTTCGGGATCGAAATGGAAAATGAATGTAAATATCGCATTGATCGATTATATTATTACAATGCATATATATTTCAATAAATAATAGATCGATGAAATTCACCGATCTGAAAAAAATCTTAAATGTTAATATTCAAACATTAGACCAGCTGCTTATATTAAATATTATTTCATTCAACATTTAGAGTCTAAAATAATCAATAATAATTTTAATTCTGAATATCAATTCTACTTTTTCTATACAACAATATGGATGCTGAATTGGTCTGTAAATGATTGTATACAATATTAATCAAATTTAAATCCAAAAAAAAAATAGTTTATACACATGTTCCTAAAAAAAAGATAGTAAAATTGTTTGTGTTACTACTGGTTTCGCAATCACATGCATTATCATCTGACACTGATAATGCAGGCCTAATTTACTATATTGTTTCTACAAAAAATTAACAGTGGCATACGTGCTTGATAAATTTATTCCACATATATATAATGTGATTTTTTTAATGTATATTAACGTAAATTAACTCTTAGTGTGCTTGTAGCTTAAACAAACAAACCTTATTGCAGTGATCAAAACACAGGCAGCTTTTCATGGCTATCAAAAATGCCAGGTCCCTCGAACATTGAAACACAGGTGGCAGCTTATACGTCGGAGTTTTTTCACAACATTTGAGTGCCAGCAAAACAATTAAATAATTAAATAACATTGTACCATTAAAATCATTCTCACTGAAATTTAAGTTGAAATATTATTCTATAATATTTGAAAAATATTTTTACGGTTTATCAAGCGTAGATTTTGTATGGCAGAAATATTTGCGTTATTCACGCAGCACTCACTGTTTGATATTGCTCCATACCTGCCGCATTGGAATCGACCTTATGGCCTCAGTTAGTTTTCACCCCCTAAACCCCATCTCCAACCCTCTCCTTCTACTTTCTAAGCGCTTGTTTGTGGTCTATGAAAAGACATGCGGATATTTTGATATTTTATTCAATGAATCAAATAAATGTTTAGTATGTAAATAATTAAATTAAAATAATAAAATAAAATTTATTGCATATTAAATTTATTCGGGAAAATTTTGGTCATGGAAAGAAATAAATAAATTTTATATAACTAATCCTCTTCCTCTAGAAGAGTATGGATGTACATGTAAGTCGGCACAATTTTTCTGTAAAGGAGTACGGACGAACTTTTAACTGTTACTTTAACAGTAGTGTCCGTCTGTGATCATATATATGCTTCAAGAATGAAGTACATATATTCACCGAAAAAAAGTTACAAAAAAATTGTAATTGTCAAATTTCAAAAAAGTCAGTGATGTAAAGTAAGGTCAGTATAAATCTATTTACTCCTCAAAAGGGTAAGAAATTACTATAAGATTATTATTGTTCACTCTTATTTTAGGTAAGATTGATTTAACTGAACTAATCAATTGAAAAAATGCTCTTTTTATTGAGATTCAAATCCGTGACGTCCGGCATGGAATCCAACGACGTCAACCACTGTGCAATGGACTTTGCATATCCTTATAAAAATATATAGAATGTTATTTATTTAAAATTCACCCTATTAAACGGGCTAAAAATTAATGTCTTCGAATTTCCGCTTATTTTTTTGTTTTAAACAGTTGATAAATTACTTTTTGCTCGGAGACCAATCATCTTCTATTGAACAGGTAGACCAAAATTTCCGAGCAGCAAGTTTTGCCCGTCGCTCCAACTGTCTCGTGTACGCTAAACTGAAACCCCGTTGGCAATTTCGACAAAACACTTTGACAAGCGGGTTTAAATACCTGCCATTTTAAACCCTACTTTAAACATTGTCTCACATGAGCAACCGAGCTATATTTTCTCTCTTTATTTGACTAAATAGATTTTTAGTAAATAAATAATTAATAATAACTAAGATCCAGTGATTTTTAAAAAAAAAAAAAGGTGCTGGAACTCACTTCACTACCACTAAAGATTTTTTTCTAATCCATATCCGTTTCTTACGTGGATAATATGCTTTTATATGGATATATATCAATAGATGTTTACAAACACTGCTTGTTATTCAGTTTCTCAACCTATCTTCTTTTTAAAACAATAAATAAAGCATTAGACTCCTGGTTCTGGTCACGAAGTAAGTCTATGGTCCTGGTATTGCTTTATATTATAACATTAATTTATGTTAGGTACATTATAAGTGTTAGAGAACCTGATATATTACATCAAAAAAAATGAAAATAGAGACAAGCGGCCAAGGGTTTATTAAAAAAAGTTCGAATATTGATTTAAAACATTAAAAATCCCGAGAAAAGGTGCCGAAGCGCCGTTCTACTGCATCACATGGGAGAAAGTCCTGAAAGGTCTATTATTTACTCTTTTCATTATTAGTTGATAGGTACTGTTCTACGTTAAATAAACACTACATGTATTATAAAGTTTTTTGCTTAATCTTATTTACATCTAATTTAAGAATTCGACTGAAGGTGCTTGGTGAAATTTCAATATTAAATTTGAATCGTTCAAACTATGTACATTCCCACAGATTTTGTCACTAACGACCCGGGTTAGTTCAAGTTCATACGTGCACTTGAACGCCTGAAGATGCCGAAAGACGAAACCCGGGTCGTTAGTGACAAAATATGTGAGAATGTACATAGTTTGAACGATTCAAACTTATTTACATCGTTAGTCAACATTAAAAACAATTATTTTCTGGGTAAGTGCAGGTATAGTGCTAACAAATTAGTACATTTCGTTATTTTTAGAACACTAACATAGTAACAAGGTATTGTAGAAAAAAACTACCAAAGTTTCATAACAATTCTAATGATTTTAAAAATATTTTAAGCATCAAATAGGTCTACTAAATAAATACTAACTGACCCAATAAATATATTTATTCAACAATCGTGATTCATGATATGTGTGAATCATATGACTAAATTATTCCATGAAAATTATACGCCATACTTGTGGGTAATTACTTATTAGCAAGTCTCTTTTAAGAAATTATTTATTTAATAATTATAGTTTCAGATTCATTGAAATACTATATTTCGTATGTAAAGCTCAAAATAATACAGTATTCAAAACAGCTATTAAATAATACAAAAAATGCAAAACTAAAATAAATCGTTCTCCCGACTTTATTATAATGAAATTCTAGATGAAAATTCAAATTCAATCAAAAACTGGGATATTTGTATAAGTGTTAAATGTTTAATTATTAAAAAATAATTGAGCACTTTTTTGTATTTATTCTACAGCAGGACCGGTTTCACTAATCTCGAGCATTTTCAACTGATGAAAATCATTTAAAAATTGAATATCGAAAATCGTTGCCCTTTTGCCAAGTATTGAAGTTAACATTTTAAAATTCTATATATATTACTGATAACAGCTGAAATTAAAAGCAATACAAAAAATAGAAAAAGTCAGAATCTCGCTAAGCCGTATCGTTTTTTTTTTATAATTTGTCCATCAATTCAATTATTACAATGGTATTTTTTCGATAGTAATACTAAAAGAATGAAACCCACAGTAGATTCATTTGCATAAGTTTCATAATAAACGTACAATCAATGTAAAATAGAATAAGAAGGCAAAAATTTGATATCTAAAGTGACCATATTTGGTTTATCTAATCGTTTATTTGGGCACTATGTTTCCAAAGTCTACACTATAGTAAAAACTAGTGTGGCGGTATTGTTTTGTTTGTGATCTCCGAGTGTTAAAAATTGGATAAAAAATGTTTTGAACCTATATAATAATTCGTACAAGTCAATAATTTTATAAAACCATTGTAACGAATTTTATAAACAACTGTTATTTATTTATACGGATGACCTGGAAATAGGGTTGAAAATTCCTGCTATACCCATTCCTCACCGCACCAGTCAGTGTAAACACGGGCCAACCAGCTCGCGTCGGAGTGCTGACTCTTGTTTGCCGAAAACAAAAGCGCCTGAAAGTAGACAATATCAGTCGCGAATCTAGGCCTGGTAAATATTGTCGATATATAACCACTATAAATTGAATACTGATGAATAATTTACAAATACATTGAATGATGCTATACTAAATGATTGAAGTACAACAATCAATATCTAGTAATATTTCTATTGAAGCTTTTACAGTTAACTTAAAAAATATATTTGCTTAATGTGATTTTAAATGTGCGTTTGAAAATAAAATCATGTAATACTTTCCTACGCAATTTGATCTCAAAAGATTATTTTTCATTACATTTTCACCGTTTCAAAGTCAAAAAAACTTATTTATATATAATTATTAATGTATAAATAGTCAAGCTCAAATAATATCTAACAGCCATCTTAGAATTTTTTTTTGATTAACTGTTTAAGCACGTACAGCTTTGTTTGTAAAAAAAATCTAATCTTACCAAGCTCAAATTTATAAACATAAATTATTTCATCTTCAGCAATCAGATGTGTCAATCAGGTGGGCAATCAGTGATATCAAATTTGTTTGATGTTTGTTTGCCTCAAGTTGATCTTGAATGACATTCAAAAAATCATCAATATTGTGGTTTAAAAAGATGTAAACATCAGGTGCCTTATCTGAATTTGTTCATAACAATCAAAAATTGATTAACGTTTCGTCAATGACAAATTAATTTATATCAATTCCGAAATTATTTAATTAGAGTACGATCAGTTGTGTAGTACTAAAGAGTGTTTTGTTTTTAATACGATGCCAGTGAACGTGAGAGTAAATACATTAAAAATGAATACATAAAACAAATATTCTTATATTTTCCAATAAAATAGATTTATGATTACAAAACGCTGGTAGTAAATGAATAATTTCAGTACAATTTTGTATAACTAACTGCGGTTCTGTTAACATAGTAACTGAAATCCACACAAACTTTGCTGGAAACTCTGACCTTAGGATCTTACAGGTAACTCCAAAACAGTGTATATTATCAGAGCTTCTATACTTCATTTCAAATATATTATCGAACATCTGTAACACTTAATGTGATGAGAATCAAATACCTGATATTTTCAGCCACGTCTGCTCCCAATCCCAAGCATAGAAATAAACCATGTTGATAAGTAGTTGTTCTGTGTAAAAATTGTGCTATTTGATCACTTAAACCATTTTTAGAGTTAAAACAGAGCTATAAGACTATATAAGAATTATTTGTTGATTTTTTTTCCTGAGTATAACAGTTATCAACTAATAAATTTACTGAGATTTGAATCTACGGTCACATGCCGCTGATTTTTTTATTTTTTACATAAACATTGCAAAAGATTGACAAATTTTGAATTTAAACTTAAAACTGACAAGGAAGTCAACGAGTAAGCTCCGAAAAACTCTACTTTAATACATACAAAATAGCATAGCTAAAAATATGATAATTAATATCGTTTTTAAAACCCTAAATATTTTGAACAAACTGCCATTCTTATTACAAAACGTGTTCAAATGTGTAGTTTTATGCGATACAAATTATTTATTAAGGTTTATTTGAAAAATCGCTATTTTTTGTATATTTTGACTTTTTTGTAAAAATTATAAATCCGGATCAAACCAAGTTTCAGGAAATACTGTAATAATTCGAACACAAGTTTTATAAAAGTCAGTTTTTTTGTAGAAGCACCAATTGCAACAAAAACAGATAAGACTGAATGGTTTCTTGCACTTTGTTTTTTGTAAAGAAATTTTTCTGACATAGTATAAACCTTTTTCTTCATCTAGGTCACATATAAATTTAATTTATTACTACAGTGTACAAAAAAAAACATTATAATGAAAGATTGTGAATACTTCGCATATGTTTACGCTACAAATTCATGCGTTCAAAGTTACAATAAAACCCGCATAAAAATTATAAATTTTAAATAAAAATTTTATTGTACAAAACTTTGTTTATTCATAATATTAAAATGACCCCTTCAAACTAGGATTAACGAATTCTCATTGTTTACATGTTCACTTTTTTTTACTGTAACTGTTTTTTACTGTTTTCTGGGTAACGGGGAACCCCCGAACTTCGATCGCCTACAATATGTTATTTATACATTTCTGTATATGCATTTATTCATGTTATTTGATTGTTGTAGAAATGTTGAAACTCGAGATAAATCACAAACACCCATGTCTTAGGTCTCAAATTTAAATTGAAAAATCTATTTTTGACATTGACCGAGAATTGAACCCAGACCCATCTGTCCGGTAGGGCAAGCTCTAACCAACTAGACCACAGCGTGCTACGGATAAATTAATTTATAGACCGCATAATTTCAAAACCGCACTAAAAAAAAGCAAATTGTATAACTATTTTAGTATTATATTTAAAACTAGACAACATTTTTAAAATGTTATTGCATCGACTGATATAGAAGAAAACTATACGTCTTTTGGCCTCTATTTTGTGATTTATAGCAAGAACATAATCCATGAGTGTTTCGTGCTTTTTTACCATTTAGAAAAAATAAAACAACAATCCCTTGTGAATGTATAATGAGAATCAATCAATCATCGTATTTTAAAACTTTTGTATGCTGAACTAAGTAAATAAATAGCCGCTTAACGATGCCACGAACACACGCATTGCCGGTTTAAAAATTGATTATTTTTGACTGATACTCGTAAAATTAAACTATACGTTTTTATAGTAAATATATTTTTCTACGCCGGATGTTTTATCGAAGCCATTGAATTTCATTAAAATAATTTTTATGGTAGGGGAAATAAATTTTCTTAGAACTATCAAATAACGAATATAATAAACTAACGGAAGACGTACGGCAGTACCCGTCAACCTAATGTATAACCATTTTATTTGAGAATTGAGAATATATTTGTTTTTAATTTGGAATCAATGAAGTTTTATTGAAAAAATGTTAACATAGCTATAAGCGCTACATGTCAACCTTTACAGGATGCACATAATGCGCAGACAAATTATATATTTGTATGTGTGTTGTGCGTCACAAAGAGATATACAGATTAGTTAAGACAAATATACTAAGCTGTAAAATATGTGTTTGCTTTTTTCGTAATTTGTTATTATTCTTTAATCAAATACTTTTTAGTTTTTTAATACGTAGGTCTATCAAATAAATACATTCAAAATATGTGTATCTCATAAGATTTTTTTAAGGCAACGATGTGTAAATACGACGGTATTAATTTTAACAGAGCGCTTTACATTTTTACCTATTTAGAAGGTTTCATAAATAAGAACGTTATGGATTGTCAATGCTTTAAGCCGATTAATTAATTTATTTAAAAATACCCTTACAATATGAAAACAATTAATTATAAATCGAGATTTTTCAGTATTTAAACAAAATAATAATTAAAGCAAATCATCTTTCGATTACAAAATAATACACTATATATTAATTTATAAAATAAGTTTAATTAAATAATCAGAATAATTATAAATGATAACATAAACTATAGTATATATAGAGCCTGTCCTGATCTTGATAAATTAAAATGGAAATAAGTAAAAAGGAATATTGTGTTTTTCTTAACCATATTATTTACTGTAAAAAATATTTTCATGTTTTCTCTGTCTACCACGAACAGTTTGTATATTATATTCTATTAATTTGAAATTTCTTGTATAAAATATACTGTTCTTGTTACAAATTGGGTGCTATAATCAAATTTCATATAAACCAGAAAGTAAGGGCATTATAACTCATATAAACTCGGTACAATTCCTCTGTCAAAATGTTATTGTTGATGATAAATTTCTTCCTTAAATTATACCCTGACCTTGCGCAGGGAAACATGTTGAAAGCTGTTTATAATAGTTTAACTCCAACATTTATACAAACGGCGCGCTAAGAATTTTCTTCTACACTATATTCCGCCTTGTTATCCACAGATACTTTATGCTTGGCGATTATTTTCTGTTTATCTTCTCTTGGAAAAGTAATATTTAGATTTAAAACATTTATTTAGCAGCTTGTAAAATAAATCTTCTACAACTTATAGTGTATTTAAATATAAATTATAGCGATAATGGATTGCTTTTTACTAAAACTAGTATTTTTTAAAAAATATTATTAATATAAGACTGTTGAAATAATAGTGGATTATATATCGACTGTGGAAAGAAAAATAAAGTAACCCACACTTTTTCAATAATTACATTGTGTGCAACTTGATACACGTTCTATCAAATGGATGTTAGCTGGAAATGCCGAATAATTATCATAATTTGGCTTTTGGGTTTAAATAATAACACGGCCAATTCCGTTCGGAATCGCGACTCTGGGAACAAGGAACGAAATCGACACGTGTTCGATGGAGTTCGCAAAGCCACTCTATTGCACAATTACGCACGTGACAAATAAATACATTTAATACATAAATATACATACACAGATAGACAGACAGAGAGATACATAAACAAACAGAGATATTGAATGTTAAGAAGGGGTTTTATAAGGTCTAATACAGAACGTTTGACGTTTGTTTTATAACCTAACCTCGAAAAATATATCAATAAATAATACATACGGATAGTTACCCTCAATTATATTAATGCACTTTAAAAAGTATATAAGCACAATTTTTTCACTAGTAGGTAGTAAATAATATTAATCACTACGAATAGTAAATAATATTAATCAAAATATTTAATTTCAATCACTTCTGAAAAAGCGTGCCAACATGCGTGGCTAACTTCAACCTGTGAATTGTGTGTGACGGTGATGCGCGCGCATTTTAAAATTTCACTTCATCATTTTTGCATAACGCGCCTAAAGAAGTATAACGTCCTTTTTATTTCCACAGTCGATATGTAGGCTATGAAAACACAGACAGAAGCCTCAATGTTTTGTCGGAAATGATTTAAATATGCTATTGTGTACAGCTGGTAATTTCGCATTTAGTAGTAAATAATTAAAGAAATAACGCTATTATATGTACATTTTGTAAAATAACGAATTTCTGTAAAGCATACTCGGTAGTTAGTTGATTTCATAAAACAATGTTAAATATATTGAAACAGCAATAAAAACTTATGACCCATATTTACCATTTATTTTTTCACAGGTTTTTTTATTCATAAAACGTTTCAATTGATTTGCCAACATTTAAGGATTATAAAAACTACCGCCATTGTTTTCCAGTGCTTCATAATCTACTGATTAATTTTTAATGATTGAAAAACCAAACTAACAAATTCTACAACCGATATTGAGTATTTTAAATTGATACAGTATTGGTCAAACATCCTCACTAACTAAAAAAAATATCAATTATTTTTATCACAATTTTTTCATTTATTTCATATGAATGTAATTTAAGATTTCGACTGAAGGTGCTTAGTGGAATTTCAATATTAAATTTGAATCATTCAAATTATGTACATTCGCACAGATTTTGTCACTAACGACCCGGCTTTCGCCATTCGGCATCTTCAGGCGTTCAAGTGCACGGGTGAACTTGAACGCCTGAAGATGCCGAAAGGCGAAACCCGGGTCGTTGGTGACAAAATCTGTGTGAATGTACATAATTTGAACAATACAAATTTAATATCAATGTCTTCATTTATTTTATTTTATATGATTATAGTGACGGTTACAACTTTATTAATAATACGTAATTAATTTACAATAAAATTATAAATACTTGATATAAATTCTTAGTTACTTTGAAGATTATTTTTTAATTTCTTGATTGAAAAATATAATATAAAATAATATTTTTCGTTTATATTTCAAAAGTTCTTTCCATATCACCAACATCCGTTACGAATTTTTTAGCCCTAATGTAGTAAGTTAATTAAGTAAGTTAAGTTAAAGCCCTAATGTAGTACCATTACATACCTTTAATGCATTTCAATGTTTTCCGAGAATTCCTGAGGAAAAATTTTGTATACTTAATCACATGCAATGTATTTTTATTTTCGATTTGAGATATACTCAAGTCAAAACAACTACGCAAATTTTTAAATAATTTGTGTCAGTTGAGTTTTATCACCTATAAATCTCGTATCATAAAACAATGTGTGTTTATATTTTTTCCGTGCGCCTCTGACATGTATAATGTACATATTTATTTACTTGGAAAATTTGAGATAATGTAGGGCATTCTAAAGGTTTTCTTTGTTGGAGTTATAAGGGGAAAAGGTAGCTGAAAAAAAACCAAGGGAAATTTGTCGGCCGTATCATGCATGATTTGACGCGAAGATAACAAAAATGAACATTGCCTTTATAGTGGTATAAAAATACCAACAGTCGTTTACATTATTAAGAAGAGACATTTTCCTATAACAAAAGATTTCGATATGAGAGAAGGATTTCATATATTTAAAATCTTTTAGGAATCTTATAATAGGAAGCTTTGTATGTCTTTAATCATTGACTGTTTGGTATGATGTCTTATAATATACATATTTTCGTTTACTGTTTGTTTTGAATACATTTTTAGATTATATAGCACTATTTAGCATTTTTGATATTCTTTTCCGTCTTTTCCTTTTTGGGTCTATTTTTCTTTTTATTTTGTCTATTTAAATCCACAAACCACTGAATTAAAAAGACCGGACACGACAAATTAAAAAAATAAATTATAAACTAATACGAAATAACTTATTTTCAACCATTATCTATCAATTCTTTTTATACTTCTAGAATTGTGACACTCTTATTAGTGAAACTTGATTTTATCATGGTAAAAATTCCCGTTGTAGGCTATTCTATAACTAGTCCTGTCCTATTCTTATACTCCTATGCCTATTACTCTCTTTGAAAAAGAGAGGTTGAGCGACTGAGTAACCAACAGTTATAGTTAAAAAAGTTCTGTTGAGATACCTCCATTTAGCGGCCATATACTCCACATTGAGAGCAGACAACATGAATTTAAAAAAGCCTAAGCTAAACTTTTTAAAAATATAATA
Organism: Himalopsyche tibetana; assembly: GCA_030503985.1. Classification (NCBI taxonomy): domain Eukaryota; kingdom Metazoa; phylum Arthropoda; class Insecta; order Trichoptera; family Rhyacophilidae; genus Himalopsyche; species Himalopsyche tibetana. The sequence goes on from JAPJYX010000015.1 coordinate 6,877,513, forward strand.
TCGGATTTTGACTGAAGGTGCTCGGTGGAACTTCAATATTAAATTTGAATCGTTCAAATTATTTACATTCACACAAGTTTTATTACTAACGACCCGGGTTTCGCCTTTCAGCATCTTCAGAGTGCACTTGAACGCATGAAGATGCCAAAAGGCCAATACCCGGTCGTTAGTTACAAAACTTGTGAAATGTACAAATTTGAACGATTCAAATCTAAGCTTAACCGTTTAAATTAATAAAAACAGCGCAAAAGTTAGCTTTGCAGTTATCAAAGCTTTACTTGTGATGCTTTATTCGAAAAGTTTACTTAAAGGTGCAGACTATTTTTTCCAGATCTCTTTTTTATTGAATGAAGATATATAATAAATTAACGTCGAAAAAGGTACTTATTTTTATTATGTTAAAATCAAAACCGACTTAAACTGAAAGTATTTGAATTTCACTATTTGATTGTAATTAAAATGCTAATTATATTATTGTATAAATATTAAGCTAAGCTTTTAAGCATCAAACTAATAAGACTCGTCTTCAAGCCGACGGCTAAATTTTGCATAAATTTCGTCTTAACAGCATGCATTTTGAAACAAGTATTACTGCTACCACATCTTGTAAAGTTAACGTAAGGCCACCTTTGCCTCCAGGTCTTACAATAATTGATAGCGTACTATGCTATTCAAGCGACACAAAATATAAGCACCGTTCGCAACTATGTGAATTCACATCCATTCTTCGACAAAGATTACATCAAGTGAAACTACTAAACAAGCATTTGGTAGACTAAATAATATAGCAAAACTGCACTGTCAACCATGTATGGCGAAACATTTTTCTCAAACTAACAACAAAGTTCCATTTTATGTACAATATTGTAATGTAAAATAGCGTGTAGATTAACATTACGATATCCAAAATAAAGTATGAAGCATGTTGAATAGGTTGCTAGTTATACAACCACAGGGCACGCGGTCAAAGGGCTAAATATTTAAGTGCCAAAAATAGCTTCATGACTCCGAAAGTTAAACCTCTTTTATACGATGCGTTAAATATGTGCATGCATATACTTTAAAGCTTGATGTCTGTTTATAAAAACGCACTTTTTCCATTGAATTGTTTCTTTTAGAGACCGTAGTGCAGTGGTCAACCTCGATGGCTTCCGTGGTTGATTTCATGTTTTGATCTTCCTAGTACAAACAGTGTTTTTTCAATTGATTAATCAATTTCTTTAAGAAAATATTGGTGTTTGCTGTCTTAAATTTCCGTTAAATCCTTTCAATTAAAACAGCGAGGAATGCGAAAGTGATTAGCTTACCAATATTCCCGTAAACGCCCAATTCTTCTATCTCAAACCACTTCAAAAAAGAAAATTCCGGTTTCAATTATACCTATTTGTAATCGTAAATAGCAACAAACAGTTGGTACAAAATATACAATACAATTAATAAAGTGTGAAAACACACTTGTATTTTAAAACAATAACCTAGATTCTATCGTGGCCCACTTAAGGGTCCGTAAAGCTCGCCTCCTCTGCTGAAAACCACTGCTCCAACACATTCTCTCAGTATCATACTATATAGCTCGCTAAACGCCGTTTCGGAAATAAAAACAACCCAGGAAGCGAGATAAAGCGAAGCTCACGTCGATGTCACGTGTCGCGATGTTTTATTCGTGTTCATCAGAGGCAAGATAAGGCTTTTATGCGAGAGACATCAGCGTCCCGTTGGTGTTGCCTGGTGACCACAATCTAAGATCTAGTGACGAGCTTTTGTTATCATTGTTACGAATATGGACCTTTTGAAACTAAAAAAGGGTCATATCATATCAACTGACGTATTTAAAAAATATTTCAGCTCCAGGTTTTTACTTTACATATTTAGTAAAATGGTATTTTGATTACAAAAATCAAATATATTATTTATCGTCACATAGATTGAAATAAACATTCATGTCATTATCAGTTCGAAAATAATTAATGTCTACTTAAAGCTTCTCATGAAACTGAATTGACAACCTTTGTTTTGCTGTCTCAAAAATAACTGCTGTAGTTTACTTCATGACTACAAAACGATAAAAATGTAATACTTGTCGTTTATCTGTGACTGTCATCTAGGACTGAAGTAGAAAGCAGCACCTCGTGTCATAATCATTTGAAAATAGTATTATATTAACATGTATGTAATCAGATATATTATCATTGTTGAAAACTTTTTCAAGATAGATTCGGAGCTTTTATTTCAATTTTTCGTTTTAAAACAACTTAAGATTTAATAGAAGATAAAAAATAATGCCAGCTGCGTGGTTAAGTGTCAACGCCATTAACTTAGAACACATAGGCTACGGGTTCAAATCTTGGTACAGATAGTTTTTATAATCGATCTATAGATTTAAATCCGAAGGGATGGATGCATGGAGTGTCATGAATTCTCTCGTACTCATGCTATCCTAAAACGGCTATAGCGATAAAAATCAGATAACTAGAAGTTCTGTCCTAGTCCTATTCTTATATCCCTCCTCTTGATTAGATCTCTAAAAATATATGTTGAGCAACTAATCAACAAACAGTTCTCGTAAAAAAAATCTGTTGAAGTATTTCCACTAGAAAGCCGTACGCTCCATATTAGGAACGAACATGGTATAATATAGACATATATAATTAAGTATAAAAGTTGACGTAATTAGTAATCTAAATTCATTTTATTATTGATTTGATATTAATGATGTTCGACGTTAATTAAGAAACTAATCGCATAAGCAAAAAAAAATGTCTGTTGGTCTTTGAAATAACAAATGAGGTAGCCATATGCTCTTAATTGGGAGCGGACATTGATTTAAAAAAAGTAACAATTTTAAAGTAATAAAATAATATACATAAACCTTTATTTTCACATGAAAAGAATATCTAGACAAGTGATTAAAATGTTCAAAGCCAAGCTCGATTGATTTCATATAAACCAATTTATGTTTTGAGTACTTAGTTTTATTAATTTTATGAAAAGATCGGCTTTTTCAGGTAGGGATGGAACGGTTACGATACTAATATATTTTTAATGAATATATAAATACTCATAACTGTCGAATAATTCAATCACTTGTAGTTCAAATAATAGCAACGGAACACATTAAGCAATAGAATTTGTGTGAAACTGAATCATAATATTCAAAGTTAAATTTAACCATAGAGAATAATATGAATGAATGTTCTGAAATGAGTCGTCAGTTGCATCCATACCCAACCGCTAGGGGCGTTAAAGTGCCAACGCTCTCTGTAGTTTACAATGGGGGTGGATGCTTCCCCAAAGCGACACAAAGCTTAAAACTCGAACCAGTGATCAAAAACTTTGCAAAATGTTTTAATAATTTACCTTCCACTGTTTTAATTCTCATTTATTCGTTTTTATAAACATTTTTTTTCTTTTAAATGATTATATTCCTTTAGGCAATTTTTACTCTAAATTGGCTGGTTTGTGAAACCTTTACCCACATTTATTAAAATCATTTATATCCATGTCCGCTCCCAATGTAGAGCATATAGTCTCCTAATGGAGGTATGTCAACCGAAGCTTTTTGTGAGAACTCAAGATAACTGTTTTCTAATCGCTCAACCTCTCTTTTTTCAAAGAGAGTAGTAGGGATAGAAGGGTACAGCTAGGACAAGACTAGTGGTTAACTACGCTCTCGCTACGCCCAGTTATCAAAGTATCGGATAAGGTGAGAGGGAATTTTTAGACATCATTAACGCCCATGCCTTCGAAAAGAAATCGATAATCGATCGAAAAATGCTGCTCGAACTGGGACTCAAGCCCGTGAGATTCAGCACGGAAGCCCACACCGCTAACCGCTGCGTCGTAAGACCCAACAGTTATTTACAACTACTAAACTATTGCATGTGTTCATTATTCAACACAAATAGTATCTGGACGATTTTTAAGAAAATATATTTTAAATCAACAATTATCAGTATTTTCAATAAAAACTCGTTTATAAAAATATAAAACAATTAAGTTTCACGTCGCTGTTTAAAACGGCACATTTAAATTTAAACCTATCTACCATTGTTTCTACAACATATGAAGAGGATTTTTATTTAATTAAACATATAAAAGGGGACATTTTTAAGGTTGTTATATTAATTGGCAGCATTTAGCAGCTAATGCTTTTTTCATTGGCATGGTACAGCGAATAATTGGGTCAACTTTGATAAAACAGCAAGCTGCCACATTTATTAAAATAATTTAAAAGTTTAGCTTATAACATTTACAAAATATACTGAAGTTTGTTACTTTTCTTATTAACAATGTATGGCAGTAAAATCATCAAATATGTTATGCTTTTTTCCAAATTATTAATAACGTTTGTTCTTTCAAATACAAATATTAAAATGGTGAAAAACAAAATATTTTATTTTTTTATAACTTACATTTACTCAGATATATATACTGGTTAAAAAGAGATAAACAATATATTCTGTCGTCATCTACTCAATTATCTTAATTTATATTACAAATTATAGTATTATGTTTATTAAATTCACTTTAGTTTTTCTTAGAACGATAAAAATATGGGATTATTCAAAGTAAATTAGTTTAAAATAAAATTGATTATTTATATTAAGGGTTTTAATACCGGTGATTGATTAATATTTGTACAGTCATGACGAAGGCATACGCCGAAATAACTATCAACTATATCAAAAAATATATTTTAGAACAAAAATACTTTACTATTTCTTCACCGTATTACAATGGAACCAAGTAAATGTTTGTCCAATAAGTGCTGACATTATATTTCTTGCCATGTTGCCAATTGGTAAACTCTCTCGAGTGTTGGTCTTTTTTGGTTGTATTTTTAACGGTCTTGAATCCGTATACGTACATTTTCATAAATTGGTTGATACAATTTTGTCTATACACATTAACATATTGTATACATTAACGCTTACCCGCAAAACCCTTTGATCGAAGCTCAGTGTAAACGATCATCCCACTACAAGGCACGTCTTTGCTATTTATCTTTTTACTATCTTCAAAGAAAGGCGGTTAAACTTCTTAATAAAAGCAAGAATTAAATAAACCGCAACTGAAATGTCCCATAAGTGACACTATGACTAAACATGGTTGTTTTTCTCGCTAGAGATAGCAACAATCGCACACGCTCGCAAACGTTTTGCACGTCCTCTAACTAGCTTTAAAAATAAAATCATTCGTATGGTGTTGTAAAAATATACCAACATTAAATTTTTCACCAAAAGTCTTTATAATTTAAAAATATAAAAAAAAATATGTGTACTAATTTACCCTTTATCCGTGGTCTATTATCTTTATCGTTGGCTTTGATTGCGATACTTATATGGTCAAATCCGAGTACGGGCGGTTTCACAAGTTAATTTATTGATGTACGTGATATCTAAAATTCTTTTCCACACTTTAAAGTTTTGATCCTAAAATGGGCGTAGCGAGACCGATCAAATTGATGACTGCCACAAACGAGACATCTCGTAAAATTTTTCGTGCTCAACACGCCAGAGACGAGTTATCTCGTCAATAACTAATTAAATTGGTAGTAATTGTAGCCGGCGTGCTAGGAAATTACTATTAATTATCTACGGTAGCTAAAAGGCTAACCAACTACCAGTTCTCTCATACTTTTATCCTTTATATCAAATTAAAGCTGTTTTTTGTAGAAAAAAGGTTTCTATTGGGATAAACTTAATGAGAAATATAACACTGGGAGGTGAAATGGTTTGAAAATATCATTTTAACGTCGGTGTGTAAGGTGTAAATTTGAGTCGGCTTTGGTAAATGTTTAAGATTATACAGCCCTAAACGTAAGACAAGATTCTTCAAAGAGAACAACCAAAAGTTTTAAACTCTACGTCAGTGCGAGTTTTTGTTGCTGAATTTTGCAATTCTCTCACACAGTTTGGTAGCGATAAAGTTTACCTGCGCTCGTCCGCCTCTTCAATTCTGCTGATTTGCATTGTCAACATTCAAAGCAATAATGGAATTTGTGCAACTTAATTGGAAAACATTTGTGGAACTTGCTAATTCCACAAGCAAACAGTTTACTTGGCGCGCTGGAATTTTGTAGGCGAATAAATTTGGTACGTGCTAGAATTATAGTTTTCTATTTTCGACTCATTTGTATCTTTTGTTTGCAGATATTTTTAAAAACATTTTTATATGACTTAAACTAAAAGTGCTGTTAGAAAAATACGTATGCTTCTATTCCTTTGCAATTAAAACTTCTCTTTGTCATCAAAAGACTTTATGCCGACCTATATTGTATAGTTATTTTATTGACTAATATTTAAAATATGTGTGTCATTGATGAAAACTTCAATGTGGACCAAATTAACTTTTAAAAGAGTCTATTTCAACGGATGTTTTTCTGCGAGAACTGTTCGTTACTCAGTTGCTCAGCCGTTTTTCCCAAGATAAAAGGTCTAGCCGTTAGCTAATTTAATTACCAACGCACCATTTTTACAATCGGATAAATGATGAGAAAGAATTTGAGATATACATGCCTTTAAAAATAAAATAATATGGTAAAAATATCAAAGTATTTTAGTTCTACAGTTTTTAATATTATAGAACTATAGAACTATAGTTCTGACGATGGCGAAAGCCGAAATAGCTATCAACGCATAAAAAAATATTAAAAACTGTAAAACTAAAATACTTTGATATTTTTACCCTATTATAATGGAGTTCTACCAAGTAAATGCCAAATCAATTAAATAATTTAAAAATAAATTCATACGCAGTTATTAATACGTTTAAAGTTTTAAACTACATTTTACTAACGTAAAATTCAGTATAGATTTTAAATACTTGATCCTTAAAATTTATAAGGCTACGAATACGACATATTTAATGATGTTATTTCCTGCCACTATTGCTTCAAACGCTAAGAATATTTACAGCGAACGGATATTCAAAAAGTTTTACGCGCTCAAACCAAGAGCAAAGCTTTCGCTATTATTGAACTGTGAATATATAATTCCTTTTTAAACACCACACAAATATGAATAAAAGCTCAACAATGAATTAAGGCTCTACCTCCATTTCTGAAGACTGGTATTTGGCGAATTCTGTTTTATTTGAAAGGTCTTTGTTCGTTTGTGACAGTGTTTGTACACACCTTGACGCTGGTAATGTATTACGTGAAAATTCTTTCATTCAATCAAATAAATGAGCACAAATGGTGTTCGTAATTTATTCTGACGTGACGAGAAAAACGGAAGTCTACACAAATATTTACTACAAGTAATTTATTCACCTGTCATATTTTCTTGAGCATAATAATTCATTAACGAGTTTTTTGAATCGTCAAGATACATTATCGAAAACGTCTGTGATATTCAAATAATACAACAGTTAATTTATTCTTCAAAAAATATTTAAAAACATCACCACTGGTGTCGCTCATTATGAGCATTTTCAACTGACAAGAATATTAAAATAAACTCAATGTCCTTATTTTCACTTTTATTAATACTGTTAAGCATTTTAAATTGTGTTAGCTTAGAGTCACTTATTCATAATTTGTACTGTAATTTTTAAATTCTTCTAAATGTCAATTTTTTTTTACATTTTTTTTTCAATTTGTTTTGTATAAAATAACGCTGTTGAGCTATATTTCTAATCAGTTGATAATGCTCGCCATGAACTAATTCGGTTCTGATCTTGGTAGATAAAAGTGGAAATAAGTACAAAGGAATACTGTTCCCACCAAGTATCGACAGTGAACACCCTAAAAGACATAGATACAAAATATGAGATCTAATCGTATGCTAAATATATGTGAATCCATATTGTGTTATTTTATAATCATGGTTTTCTTTTACTTATCAGGTTCGAGCAATGTTTATTAATTAAAGTTTCTTGATAGACAAGAAACTTAAATGTTTATTCTGGAGGTAGACACGTTTCTAAATAAATTCAGTTGGACATGACCAGTTTTTATTAGTTCTGAAATATTTATATCTAGGTAAATAAAAAAACAAGGCTGTCCCAAAATATTTTTTTACGACATTTCCTTCATTGAATATCTTCGTACATTTTAAAATTAATACTTTATCAAATTTGAAGTGTCTGAATGCTGAACTCTTTCATTAATCTTGTCGCTAGCGACCCGGGTTTTGCCTTTCGGCATCTCCAGGCTTTTTGTACATTTGTGTACTTGAAATTCCATCAAGCACCTTCAGTAGAAATTTGAATTTAATACTTTGTGTTAAAAAATATATTTTTTTAATATTTTATTCACGATATAACGTGAATAAATTTATGTTACAGTATACGTAAAACATTAAGTCATTAAGTTATGTATTTCAAACAAGAGAATCATGTAAATAGTCGATGAATATGACTAGGTTTGATAAATAGAAAGATAACCATGTCAATATTATGATATAAAACAACATGAGTATTTGTTTTGTTAAGTCACATATATCTTTCAGATTTGCATACATTGTTTTCGTTGACATTTCAATCTCGTCTCAGGCATTGCCTATCGATACAATGTATAATAAATAATTATTATTGTATATATCATAGATTATTGTAGATTTATCTTAATTTATGAAAATACCTATCATGTACCATAAACAGCTCTTTCCACTATATCGAGCACTGTGTTTCCACCTAAGATTGACAGTCAAAAAAATATTATAAAAAAATCGAAAAGGGTTTTGAAATAATAATCATGTACTTTGTTATAAGGTAAAATTAATGGACTTTCGGGACAAAAATTAATTACTTTCAAAATTCAACGTAACGAAAAATTGATTAGCGTTGACGAGTGAACAACATTGCTTAGGGCTTTTTTTCAACACTGTTGTCGGCTAAATAATTATTTTTAAGACACAATGAACAAGGCTCGGGTTGAGCTTTTTTTGTTGTTTTTGTATTCAACCCTTCCCATCTACAGGTTTATTGTTACGTTATCAGTTATCATACACTCGACAGTGTTGAATGGCGTCAGCGGGTTTTCAGCCCCTCAGAAGTTAATTAATGTCAATGCTTCAGCGTTTTTTTTTTAAATGACAGTTTTATCTGAGAAAAATGAAAATCGGGTGATGTATGGAAATTGTAATAGGATAAGGAAATGTAATATATTTCTGACACAGGACGAGAGACAATAGTTAATTGAGAAAAAAACAGTTTTTCATAAATATTAAATTCTATTTTATTTTAAGTTCTATGAAGCAGTGTGATTGACTAATAAAGTCTTGAAATTATTTCCTAAATCAAGTAAATTCCTTTTTTGAAATAATGTTCTGTTTTAAATCCATTGCACTATAATGAAATAATAAATAAAACAATGTAGTTTTTTTAAAACACGTCCTCTCTCTACGTGAACATATGAACTTTTTATTGAGTTCATCTCAACAGAATTTTCCATACGAGAATTGTTTAGTATTCGGATACTCTTTCTCAGATGTATTATAAAAAACAGTAAAAATAAAAGGATACGGCCAAAACAAGACTGGTGGTAAGCAAATTGCTCTCACTACACCAATACTTAAAATATGAAAGTGGCAAGTAGCTTAAAACATCACATTCATTTATGAGTTTAAGCGGAAATCCATAAAACTTTTGACATATGAGATGATTTTGGGAATAGAACCCTTGAGCTACGTTGCCAAAGCCAACGACGTTGACAACTAGACCACAAATCTCAACAAACTTGGAATATCTTCTATTATATGTAGCGTTAAAATCAACGTCAAAATACATAAAATATGATAAACACAAAAGTATATTAATGAAATTAACATAAATTGTCAGGAATTCAGAATCAGAAGAACTATTTAGATTTGTATTGTTCTTGCAAAAGCGTAATGCCTTAATAGAAATAAATTACGTAACATAATATTTGTCTTTAAAAAAGTATTTGGAATTACAGCTAATGCCAATGCGGCAAATATTTTAAAGTTGAAAGATCATACGAGAAAAACTCGATGAGAATTTTTAGTATTGTAAGTCACTCGAGATAAACTAGAGGTAAATTGACATCACAGACACCCATGTTTTAGGCCAATTTTTGATTTAAATTTGACATTGACCTTACCGGAAATCGAGCCCAGAGCCACCTGATCGGTAGAGCAAGCTCAAACTAGGTAGACCACAGCGGTCGACTATAATAATTCTTGTGGAATTTGGTACATTTTTTTTTTACTTAACAATATAAGGTTGTCAATATTTTTTTAACTTATAATTAATTAAAACTGAACGCAGTAAAACTTTTTTTATATACATACATAAAGAAAGTATAATCTCATTTTAACAAAAGAAAATTTCAGGTTTATTTTAGTTACATAAAATACAAAATGAATTTTATATTAGAGAATGGCGTAAATGAAACAATTGTTACTTTGAAATTACTCTCCTATTCATTATAATAAAAAAATCTTTTTACAACCCTTTAATCCGTAAAGCTGGTTACTTTTTTATGTTAGAGCTTTAAATTACGTTAAGTTATAAAAAAACATAATGCGGTAACACCTCGAAAATTCCACAAGTTCTCTGCCCCTACTCCTTAGCACAACACTCTGGGGTGAAGTTAGGGTTTTTCTTCGTTGACCAACTTACCTTAACTATCCCTTTTATCCCAGTTTTGTCGTACCCTCCCCCGGGAGGTCACATGGGCGCAAATTCTTGAACTTATCTCTGCTTTGCTTCATTGGGCAAATTGTTATTTCGCACCAGTGCTGTATTTGTCTTTGATAAGATCATGCGACCTTTCGCAATACCGTTACATGATGAAATTATTTGTGTAAAGCATGGATAAACTTTTTGTAGTCCTACCATAAGTTTGATTATATAAGTGTTTATACTATTGTTTTAATAGTTGAATCTTTTTTCAAGTCCTGTGATTGAATACAAGATATCAACACTGTTGCCGTTCCATTTGTTTTTGATGTCTTAAGTGAAGATAAACTTTGTTCAATTAGTTTATTACTTTTGTTTGAAATCATAAATGTTTATGAATCCATTCCCTGCCGTCCACCCAACTCTTAAATTGAGGCGTTGAACGTGATTAGATAACTTTGTATCCATATTTTCGATGGATTTGGCGGTAACTTTCTAGGAGTTCATTTTTGATATAAAATTAATTTTGAGAAATTTATTAGTCCACTTGTGTGACATATTGTGATACGTGTTTAATAGCGTGTGACTTGTGTAAATCTTGCAATATTATATCCGAAGATGCTGCTTAAAGAGGAGAAGCACGAGTAAGATGTGTAATGAATAATTAAATATAAAGTCTTTTATAAATAAAAACTACTTTCCATGTATGCTATTTTAGTCTAACGTTCTACATATCAAAAGTTTTTACTTTAATGAAAGCATTTTTTAATACAGTTACATGAGACGTCAAAAAAATGCGCAGCCATTTTGAATGAACTGTCAAAAATCTTTATTGTGTAAGCTGTATACGATTTTATTTTTAGAACAAAATAAAAACTTTGTTGTTTTCGCCACATATGTGAGTCAAATTTACAAAGAACATGTATCACACAAACATGAACATGTAACATTCTGCTAAATAACATATAATATTATAGAATATGAAATATTTTATTACGCTAAGCAGATATTATGTTATATTACAGTGGGTGTCGGATGACATGTTTTCTGTGGCCTATACTAATACTGTGGAAAATTCACGTTCACTCAACACGTAAAAAAACAACTAAAATACAACGCGCACACATCCTCATGTACCAATACAAATGTTTATATTATCGTGTGTCCGTGTAGAACACACTGCTCATTCTTCAGCGTGAGGTCAAGGCTTTTAGGCCGTATCATTTGATGGCCAAAGCTATGCGGAAAGAAAAACATTATTTCCTTGGAAACTCATAAATAACTCTAGATGGATACTATGAAACTAAAAGTCTATCTCTTCAAAAAATAAAGCACCATTTTGTACTTATACTATATTTATTTATAACGACCAGGACCGGGTTTGTTCATCACGAGCATTATCAACTATTAGTGGTATCTACAATACAATCAATATATCAAATCAACTGATATTAATCGTAATACAAAGAGTGTTTTAATTTTTGGAAATAATGTCTTTCCTAAAGTATGCACAGAAAAACAAATTAAAAGTGATACAATTATTCATTTGGTTTAACTTTTGTAGTTAAGTAGAGAGAGACACTGTAAAATAATCATTAATATGTTGGTCTGTGCTACATTTTACTGATTAATTATTAGATTACTTTTAAGATGTTTCACTGTTAGTTCTTGATAGAAAAGCATTAAAATAGAAAAAAATAGCACAGTTTTATGCTAATTCAACATTTATTTATTAATTAACTAAGATTTTTTTTGTTGAAAATGCTCCTGATGAACGTACTCGGTCTTGGCCTTAAACGTGAAAATGAGTAAAAACTAGTGTTTTTTTTAAATTAAATTAATATTTAATTTACTTTTGTAACTTCAAAACCTTTTCTACTCCCGATGGACTCTTATAAGATTATTTCATCATAATCAGTTAAACGAGAACTGAATTTCAGTCGTTCGCTCAACTTTTTTTTATAGAGGGTAAGACAATGAAAATGGTATTATGACTGTCCGTGTCGATAATTAATCGATCACTAAAGATTTCCATTTTTCAGGGTAGAACCGAGAAGGAATCACAGACAAGTACTGCTTTGGACAAATTATATTGGCTTAATCAATATATGGAAGTTTCCATCCTGAAATTCTAACCATTGACAGGTCAATCGAATAGGGCAAAGTCCCAGAGTGATTGGAGGTTCCGGAACCAGCTGACAATTCGCACACCCGCAACTAAGCCGCCATTATATAAAAAACGCCAAACAGATAAAATTGAATTGCCTCTTAGATTTTTCACTATGTTTTCGTAATATTTTTAGACGTAAATTTTACAGTATAATTATGTGAAATATATGTAGTTATTCGTCATGTGGATAAACTGCCACAAATCAGTTGATATAGTGGTTGACGATCTAAAATTTCAACAACAAATGGCTCACTATCAAATCTATCGTAGTACTTAGCAATACAGATGAAACTAACTAAATATTTACTTTGGTTTATTTTGACCTAATTCTATTATTTATTTAAAAAACATGCATTAACCGTAGCTTGAATCAAGTTCTTTTTATTGAAATTTAAACTACGATAAGCATTGGCAGTATTTTTTTTTTATTACTTCCTTTTGATTTACTTTGACATATTCATGTAACAAGAATTTACTGGCATTGTAGTAAAGACGAGAATGTAGGAAAAAATACAGTGAAGTGTTTTTTGTTTTATTTTTTTTAACAAAAAGAAATTTTCTAACTTCATATACATTTTCAACTCCTTTTCACTCAATAAACGTCTCAAAAGCAACAGCAAAAAGTTTTTGTGAAAACAACCACGATTTTAGATTCTTGAAATCATCTAAGGACAGAAAATGGAAGCAAAAAATGTAAAAAGCATGATTTTACGCGTTCATATATTTTTTCTAACAGAAGTAGAGCCATTTTTGCCACTAGGTGGATACACCTTAAAGATTGTTTTTATATACAATATAATACGAGTAAAATTTACTTGATTTGAATGATGCTCCTCTAACTAAAGCCTCAATCTAATGAAGTGTTCTATTATTTTATAGTTCAAATTTTTAGCCTTTTAAATAGTACTTTAACGTCACATATTATCACTAGCTTTATTGTTTTTTTAATCCATGTCCGCTCCCAGTATGGAGCATATCATTATAAGTAGAAATTTTTACTTTTGAGATATAGCTGACCAAAGTTTGGACGCACTTAAACTGAGTTGTAAAAAAGAAATAATTATTGTTTGTCTTATCTTTTTAGTTCATCATTTATCTCATTCCAGTTCAAATTTCAACGTTGATAAAACCATATAGCGATATTTTAAGTTTAATTCATATGGAACTGAGATATTGTGATTTTTTAACAACTGCCAATTTAATACTTAACTTCATAAAAACTATTAAAATAGCCTTTAATCGTTCAATGGGTACATAATGATTAAAATTGGTTTAAAAAAAGATTCCATACAACTAAAACTATATATAAATAAGCTATGTAGTATATGCATATATTCTATTTAAACTTAGGTATATTTATTATCATTTACTTGCTTATATTCAACATAGAGTTTTGGTTTATGATTACAAATGGAGATTGAGTCATGCTTAAGGCTTATCAAATTGAATTTCTATTACGTCACAAGACTTGCATTCTAATTGAATTCAAATCTGGAAGCGTTCTGATTTAACAAGATTAAGTTTGGGAATTCAACATAGGAATATAGATTTAAAATATAAAAGATTTTAACCTTTCACGGTTTCTGTTCATAATATTACTATTTTAAAATAAAACATTATAAAAAATAATATAAACGATCGTTGTTATCAAATGTTATAAGCTTAAAATCTTTAAAAAAATAATTTAAGCAGACAGACGAAAAAGTAAAAAAAGTTGGCTACCCCCCAGGAAACCCTTGGCGACCCCCAGGTTGGGAACCCGTGATCTGCTCGTTTAATGGAAACAATTCTGACTTATTATCGTTGAATATATATTATTTATTTATATGGCACAGAAAAGTTTGTTTATTACAATTCGCTGGGTCCTAAATGAAGTTTTTAAACGTAACCGACAGTTGATATATATATTTTTTAAATATATAACGAAACAAATATCAGATGAGAGAGGCGAGTCTGTGAATACGAGGTACTACCAACTGAGCAATGTATGTTTTAAAAAGGGAAATACTTACATAGTTTTCGAAAATAAAATAACATAAATCATCATGATAAAATGTTATCAAAAAGCACAATTCGTGGACATAAGTCATTTAAAAACACTATAATTAACCATTCGAATTTAATTGCAAGACAAATTGCATTTAATTTTGTTGAATATTTTTACAATAAGATTTAGCAATACAAAGCTTACGGTTTTACGTAAAAATATATTAAAGTATAAACTTCAATATATTAAGACAACTCAAATAGCAGAGTTCCAAATTCTACAGTATCATTTAGTGTCCCGTCGGATTAACCTGGTCGCAATTCGCTTGAAGTTTGCTGAAAATACATCTACAGAAAGCATTATTCCTTCGCGCATGCAGTATTATTAAACGAAACTGCTAAACGAATGTAGCGAAGTAACGCGCCCCGTTAACGTTTCGAACGCGCCGTTATTGTCGCCGTTGGTCGTTATCGCGGCCGAGATTGCGACAGCTTAACACTTAGCGGCGTTAATGAGAAATGAATGCCGTGTGATAAGCGGTTTGAGAATCTGCAGTATTCGCCAATGAAGATAGCATCGGAGTTACCAATGGCTTTTTAAACCGGTGACGATTTGTTTTATGTCAACATTTGTGTCAGTTCTTAGTTGTAAATAATTAAACCATATCCGGTTTCTCTTCTAATAGTAGCAAGTATGACTTGGAAAAGTTTGGTTTTTATACACTGAAAAAACAATAAGCTTTCATTCAATCCGTCATTCATTGCTGTGTCTTAAATAAACTCAAAAATGATTGCGATATTTTTACAAAAATAAATTTGGACAAGTAGAAATTGTTATTTATTGTAAGATTGAACATAAACAAAATTAAATTTTTACACGATTTTGAAATAACACGCTCTATTAAAAGAAACAAATACTGTTTTTTTACACGAACCATTCGTTAGCTTTTAACGTGTTCACTGTAAAATTATATTGAAAAATAAAATACTTGTTTGTACTAACTGCGCCTTTATTTTAAATTATCATGACTGATTTCACTCATGACAAGTGTTATCAAATGAAAAGTGAATACAATATTACAGTGCTATTAATTATAAAAATAAAAACAATAAAATTATCAGGCTGAAACAAACCATTGGTAATGAAAGGAATTTTCAAATAATTATAAAAAATATTTATAAGTAGCACAAAATTAAAAACAATAGAAATGTTTACTACCTCTTAAAAAGAATTTAAAATATCATCAAAAAACAATCAAATAAAAGTGGCGATACTAACAATAATTTTGAATGTAATTATAATCTGGAATATTTAAAATAAATAACAAGATTACCAAGCACAAAAAGCACAGAAGCGGACAACGGACTTTTAATAAGATGTTTCTGAGACACTTATGTGTGTAGAAAAAGCACTAACGCTTGTTAATGACAACAAACTTTCGTATACAATCAAAATATTATAAAATAGTGGCGAGTGGTTGAAATACATTACCACATTAATGTTACAGACAATATTTGAGTCTGGAATATCTGTGTTTATTATATAATGTGCACTACGGCATAAAATAACACACTATTTTGGACATTAAAAAAAACTTCAACATAAACAAATTTACGTTACTGTGTGATATATATAAATGCGAAAATTTACCCGATAAAAACGCATGAAATTGACTAACAAAACATACTTTCGGCTTAAGCGAACACCCCATCAACATCATAAGCCCGTTATATCAAGTAACTACATTATCCACATTGGACCTAATACAAAAAAACTAAATCTCTTCAAAGAGAAACAGTTCTTTCATAAAATATAAATAGTCTTATGATGTTATTACCAAAATAGATTTAAAGGAAATGATTATATTTATCACCACATATCATCAAGTAATTTGTATTATAAAATCGATGAAGGGTGAAGGTACGTTAGCTGATTTTTCATTTCCAAACTGTAACTTTCCACCCTGATTACCACATCAAGAGCTATGGTATACGCCCTAACGTCAAATGGGTATAACGTACCCCTATAAAATGGTAAGTGTCAAAAACAGTTAACTATAGTTAATAATACGCAAAGCGTAAGAGCCAGCGTTTCTAAACATTAATATCATAGTCTTTATCAAGCAATTGAAACATTTTGCATGATATAAATAAATTCAAACGAATATTTTTATTTAAAGCTAGGTTTTATTATTTTAAGCGAGTGGTAAAAGCATTTACTTAAATCAGCTACGCTATCTAAAATTCACAAAATACAATTAATCACAGATTGTTGCCTGTTCTTTGATTCTTTGGTCTGTTATTCTTAACTGATTGAATTGATTTTCAGTTGACTTAGAAATATTTTTGAAATATTTATTGACTTTGGATAAAAAAACCGACTTACCTTTACTTTTATTTTAATTTTCCATTTATATATTTCAATCTGTAACACAATGCCTCCATTGATGTTTTATTTGCATAGATCAAATATTGAAATGTGTTTTATTGATCACTAGTATTTTTTTATATTGATCTTATTTTTTTTTCATATCCCCTCCCTAGTCGGATAACATGGCCACCATATGATTCCTCCAAAATTTTCTGTCCCCCACCAGTCTTCTTGCTACTATACATGTCGTTCCAGCGTCATGTACCTCCACCGAGTACATCCTATAGATGGTCATTAGTGGCCTTCCACGACGGCGGACTTCCATCCGGTTGTTAGAAGAAAAAAGCAGAATTCAGGCTTTCTCGAGGCATCCGCAGCACATGTCCAAGCCAGGTCCATCGTCGCTCTTTCACTTTGTACGTACTTAACGGCTGCTTAGTCCGTTTCCTTATCTCCGTGTTTCTGACAAAGTCAAACCACCGCACTCCCAGTATTCGGCGCAGGCATCTGTTTTCAAAGCACAGTATACGCGGTTACTCTGTCCTTTTGTAAGGTGCCATGACTCGCAACCGTAAAACAGCGCTGTCAAAATGCATGCGTTAAACAGGAGGCACTTGGTTATGACTAAGTACTGCCGCAAGTCCCAGACTTTCCGCAGTGAATTAAAAGTTGCTCCAGCTATCCCCAATCGGATTGCGAGCTCTCTACGCAGATCGCCATCTCCCGTTTCTCCTTTACATATCTACATTTACAAATGTATAAAATGTATTTTTAGTATTTTATCAAATCTCAAATATGAAAATGTTTCGTTGTAATTGTTAAATTATACAATCATCTGTCGATCCAGTTCAACTGAAGCAGAGATGAATTAAATTTCTTACCTAGTGCATTGGCGGTAAGAAATTTTAAGACCACATTTTTTTGTATTGTTTTCAGCCACATTTTATTTAACACAAAGTTTTGGCGGTTCTCGATTTTTTACCTCGGTTGCGTGACGTAGCAGATCAGAGCTTGTTGAATCAAAATGGCCTCGCCTCGCCCCATATAAAAATAAAGGTTTGCTATAAAGCACAAAACTTTTTGAAATCGATTCTTAATGATAATTTTGCAAATTTTCTCCCATGAAATTTGAAAAAGAATTCCTTTATAGTACCACTTATTTTCAATTTAATAGTATTATTTCGTTGTCTCAAAATATTTGACATTTCTTTTGTTACGTAAAAAATATTTGCTCAAGACATTAATTTTAAGTAAACACGTGTAACTCGATTCGAATCGTTTCTTTTTCTTGAAATATTATTTGATTTTTTTGTTTAATGATCCGGTTTTTATCGTTTTTGTTTTGTTTGTTGTACTATTTGTTTGTTTTGGAGTTATCACCTTAAATTCCCGTACATAAAAAGTAATTTAGCAGAGGAAAACCTTCTAGAAAAAATATTTTTCTCATTTTTTAGTCTTGCGTTGCAACGTGATATTAGTATGCTAGCAATATATTAATAATACCAAACCTTTGATATATTGCTGGGTGTGTAGCCAAATGATCTACGTCGTTTTCTTTTGTTGCGGTTTGAATCTTAGTAAGGACAATCTCATTCATTATACAATCGATTTAAATATTTAAATTTAGTAAATAGATGTAAAGGGTGCCAACCAATCCAAGCCGTAAAATTGGACTTGGCACTTACAAAAAGCTAATCATTAGTTCTGTAGTAATAGAATCCTTAGTTTTTTTACGAAAAAGCGAAGTTGAGTGACTAAATAAAAACAGTTTTCGTAGAACAACTCTTGCTGAAATAAGTTCCAATAAGATTTCTCATGATAATAATATTTTTTAATCTATCGGAACGGACTCCCACTGTGGAGCATATGTCCGTCTTATGGAGATATCTCAACATAGGTTTTTTTTACAAAAACTACTTGTTACTCAGTTGCTCAACATAACTTTTTTTGAAGAGAGTAGAGAAAAAAATAAGACTAGAATAGGACTAATGGTTTTGAGTCCGGAGATGAGTCCGTGGTGCAGTGGTCATAGACATTGGCTTCCGTGACGCATCTCAATAGTCCAAGTCCCAGTACGAACAGTTTCACCTTAAATCGATTTATTGATTTTTATTCAAAGGCAATTACTGTTTGTAATGTTTCTCAAATGCCCCTCCATCCATAACGAAAACGACTTACTAAACACTAATTCTTTTCTTAGCTTCATCCTTTCTGTTCCTACTCTCTTCGTAAAAAAAGAGATACAGCAACTGAGTAACATGCAGTTTTCGTAGGAACACATCTTTTGAGTTACCTCTATTATGAGGCCATACGCTCTACATTGGATCGGCCAAAAACGTATACTTACTTGTAAACTTTCTATTGAAACTTTAATAACTTTCACAGCTCTGAAGTCATTGGCTGTTTAAAATATTAATATATTTATTATGACTACTTTGATTTTGATTTTTTTTTTGTTTATTTCCTTATATCTACAAGATAATGAATTCAATACTCAAGGTTTGTTAATGTCTTACGTTAAATATCTCACATACTCAATTAAACAAAAAGTTGGGGTATACAAAGGTTATGAAATTATCATTGAATAATAATTGTATAGTACAGATGTTCAATTTTACACAGTAATTACACAATGTATTTGACCCAAATTTACTTTATCACAGTATTATTGTTATAGTTACAATGTCAAAACAAGCTCATTTCAGTAGAAATCCTTTCATTGTCATAATCCACGCAAATGTTGCATTAGATAGCAGCAATTTTTGCATGTCATAAACGTTAGGTTACAGAACCCCAGTCACGGCTTTCAACTCCCATATCCAACTCCAAAAAACCTATTTCGAGGGGTGAATAAAGTAATTATCGTTAGCCGGTAACGAACGGGTGGGTAGGTTGTTTATGATCCCTACTGAGAATTCTAAGCCTGTCAATAGTGGTGTCAAATCTCAGCCAAGAGCGATTTTCAGATCGATATGATTTGAATATTATTTATGTTTAAAAATTATACTTAGATACAAAACAATAAACAACAACGTAAAAGTTGTATTTTTATTTAATATAACTTAGAATTGAATAAAAAATAATTCTTATTGAACAATACAATCGCATATTTTGGTTGCAATATGACAGAATAACAGTGTTCAAAAATTTATATGTAGGTATTGAAAATAATATGTTCAGTAAAATTTATTATTAAAACTGCACTAATAACATGATTTTGGAATTGAATGTTAATATGTTTCAAATGGTTGAAATATCTGCACTTATTATTCAAAATATTCTACTAGAAAATAAGGTTTAAAACACTTTTAAAATACTGTTTTCTTAGAATAAATTTTTACGATGTGTTTATACACCGTGTTGGAACACACATTTTATTTAATTTAACACTCAAGACAGTAATTCACTTTAAGTATGACAAGAAAACAAAGCTAAATGCATTCTTAAAAGTCTTTACAATATTTTTATTGCTTTTCGCTATTATTCTTTCACCGCCGTTCTTCTATACAGAACCATCCACTCAGTTTTGTGACAAAGCACTTACAGTTTCAAGTCGTATTTTCGCTGAAGCAGGTATTTTTTGAACAGCGTAATTTGAAATTTCAATGCATAAGAATTGGAACAATTTTCAGATCTTTTTAATATTTAACCTAAAACAAAATTATAATTCAGATATTTTTCGAGTAAAATGCCTCATCTAAAATGTGTTGCTGCACTATATTAAAAATATTGCTAGTTACATTTTTTTTTTACAATTAAGTAAAAAAAATGATGCGATCTATTAGGTTTTTATAAAAACGTTTCATTTTACGAAAAGATTTTTGTTAAAGAACAAAAATTAAGCAGTGGATGTTTTAATGTTTAATCGGTCGATTATTTTTACTATTCGAATGATATAGAAAAACAAATCTTGAGTGGAATAAACAAAAATATATTAATTCAAATTTTACCAACACACCTAGTTGCACAGAAGTCACATTACAATGTTTTGAATTGTATTTGTCCATAAATCATCGTTTTATTTTAATTTAAAATAAATCGTCATTTTACAGGCGAAATAAATGATTTTTCTTCTACTTATTTTATGACTAACTACGAAAATTCTCAAAAAGATGTGGGTTAGCATTTTGAAGCTTCCGCTAAAAAACAATCAATATATTCAATTCAAAATTGCTTAATATATATTTTAACATATTTAAATGACCCCAAAAGACATTTTTTTACGCTATTTAAATTGATGTTTAAAATTTTGAAATATTATTTAAAGACTACGCGTGGATTATTTCGAACGAGAGCACCTTTATTATAAAGTATAATTAAATTCGAAATGGCGAGCAATTATTATCGTCCTAAAAATTTTACATCATTCATTCGCGAGAAGGGAAAGAAACGTATACTTAAGCCAAATCCGACTTATTCAAAAAAATGTTTAAGCTCAACAAATTTCCACGGCAAAGAAACGCTCGTTTTAATCTGACTTTATTATCTGAATTACACCCAAAATTATCAAAAGAAAAATGAAGAATGGAAGTCGCGTGTTTGTTATACGGCTGAAAGTTACTTAAGGCTGTCTGGTTTAAAGAAAGTCCTAAAGAAAAAACTAAATGTTTGAAGCTTTTGAAATACTTGTGCATATATTATATGCTTATTTATATAATATACACATATATAATTTCATTCAATAAACACAAATGATACATACTCATGTCTTATCAAATTATAATTACCACATTAAAGATATTTGTCTCAATTACTTTCCTTATTCAAAATATGTTTTTTAATTGTTTTAATTATTTTTATAGCATTTCTGTCATTCAGCAACTTTCACAAGAGGCGCAGAGTAACCAATATTATATTTTCATATTTTTTTACCTTGTTCGCATAACTTCGCTCATAAAACTGTTTAAAAATTTCACTTGGTTTTTTTTTTGTGTAAAGTAAATGGTTTTCAAAGACTGTCAATCAGTGAATACCGCAAATTCAAAAAAATGCGTTACAAATATATATATAAACCCAGTCGATTATCTTTATTTCTGGATTGCTGTGCTGTACAAAATATTATCGATATTTGAAATCGAACGTCTACTTATCTACTTATAGTTTCTAGTTTTATATGTTTAATAAATTTACGAAAAACTTTATTAGTTATTCATACACAGCACCCTGTCGTGAGACAGTGAAATTAAATTCAAACATTTTTAATGAACTCTGGATTGAAGCTATTTAATTGATTTAAGAAAACATATTTTTGTTGGTAGGAAAATTGGAAAACTGTTTAAAAGTAAACATTGTACAGTGACGTTTTAATGTGATGTTTAATATTCATATTAAACAAATGTTTTTGTCATATATCCTAAATTATAATTCATACTTTTTAGATATCTGTTTTTAGTTGATTTCATTTGTAATAGATAATTTGTTTCAATTTGTATCCACCAATTTTGTCTCTACTTTTGAGATTATGCTATATTTATTTTACTAAACACGTAAATAAGAATTTCGCGTATATTCCTTCAGTCATATTGCGGACAATAATGTTCATCTGAGATATTGTAATTCACACCCATAAATGAGCCAACATATATACACTGCTATATGTATATACAATAATATTTTTCATTATTTTATATATCTTTCAATAAACTATCTAAGATTTGAGTATAAATAAATTGGGTACTTCAGTTAAGCCTTCACATAGTCAAGTAAAATTTATCTGAAAAGATAAATTAAGTTACGTAAATAAATATCATAACTGGCTGCTCTTATCACGGGTGTTATTAACTGATCTTTATAAAAAATGGAACAAATATATTAAACCAGTTAATGTAAGTTTAAATAATGTTTACACAATAGTTCTGACGAGAGCTTAATCCAAAATAGCTATCAACTATCAAATTCACTAAAATACATTGATATTTCTTCACCTTTTTTACGAATGAAGTTTTTTCAAGTAAATGCTAATTCATTCAATAAAATTGTGACGTTAATCAGTGTTATGCTTAAATTATCTTAATCGTCTCTGAAAATAAAAGCGGCTTAAATGAAAAAAAATGTTATTTATATATACAACCTGATTTTAGTTTGAAAAATATAATGATCTGATTGCTTTTCTTTCCAGACTTTCTGCGTCGTCTCAAAGCGTTTCCGTAAGAACTACATCCACCGCTTCACGGCCACCAGCTCTTTCTTCTGGTGGTCACCCTGGTCTCCCGTGCGGAGAGCTTGCATCTATCTCTGCACTAATCAGATGTTCGACTACGTAGTCATGGCGACTATCCTGCTCAACTGTGTCTTTCTCGCCATGACTGAAACCATCGAAGAAGCAGAGTGAGTAATATTTTAATATTTCCTTCCATATCTTCGACATCTTAGACAAAACAGACCTTCACATAAGAGATATTGTTGAACAAATATTTTCTATGTGATGCATTTCTAAATGAAAATGTTGTACATAAAACTATTCACTGTGGCTGATTATCTTATGATAACACAACTGGAGCAATTTTGTCGCGCTCCGGCCGATGATTTGACGTAAGGCAAACTCATGTTTTATTTGTTCATTTAGGTAAGCATACCGTCGTAGTACTACTATTTGAATGTAGGTAGACTTGAAAGTTTGTTTTTAATATTATAATAAAAAATATATTTTTTAATTTGAATTGCACAAGATTGACAAAGTAATACATTGATTATAAATTAAAGTCTTTTACAATGAAGAAAAAAAAATATAATACAAATTAATAATAAAAGCAGTAAAAAAAATCGGCAAGGAAGTGAACTGAGTAAACTCCGACGAACTCTACTTTAATAACAGATTAAAATAACAAAGTATTTTAGCTCTACAGTTTTTAATAATTTTATTTGTTGATAGCTATTTCGGCTTGGAAGTGAACTGAGTAAACTCCGACGAACTCTACTTTAATAACAGATTAAAATAACAAAGTATTTTAGCTCTACAGTTTTTAATAATTTTATTTGTTGATAGCTATTTCTACTTTAATACATAACATATAGTATTCGACGGAACTCACCCACGTTCACGTAGAATATGTCAACATCCGAAGAAATATTGTTAAACACCGTTAAAGCTCTTTCCGGTGGCATCCACATTGGCAGACTGGTTATACACCTTGGGAGAACAAACAATTCATATCCAAGATTTCCATAAGGTAGCACATACGACTTCAAAGGCCACAGATTCCCTACTTCTGATATAAGATTTGAAGTAATACAATAAAAAAAAATCATGTTTACTAACGCAATGTATAGTTTTTTTTTGTTCTACTGACTTTTGCAATACTTATTTATGAACATGATTTTCTACCATAGTTAATATCTTGGCAAGTCATCCTAAAAAGCATTTGAATTAAAAGAAACGTCGTAGCAAGAGCGATTTGCTCACTGCTAGTCCTAGTTACTTTCTTCGAACAAAGATAAGTCGAACGACTGAGTAACAAGCAGCTCTCCACATTGGGAGCAAGTATTAACGAACATATATTTAAATAGATAATTTTAATAAAACGTAATTAAAACGCTTATTAAAAGTGCAATCTACAAAGATATTTGATGACAAAATTAAAATTTCTATTCAATCCCAAGACTTAAAACCTAATAAAGTTTTGTTTCCCGTATTATTTTCGAAAAAAATTATCTTGCAAAATGCTTGATTATTTTTTTACGAATGTGGAGAACTTTGCAAATAATATTTAAATTTTATTCAAAGATATTCCACTAAACAAACGCAGTGACAGAGATAAACTTGTCGTTTTTAGCGAAAGCAGTATAAAAATTCACGTAAAATAAATTAAAATTTAGCAGCAACCCTCCCGTGTAATCCATCGGGGTACTGTATCACAATTATGTACAGTAATAATCTCGCTTCCAGTATCCTTAAGTTAACTTAATAACATTTTGAGGAATTAACTTGTTCCGGCACGTTGGTTTTTATGATTAAAATTCGTACATCGTTAAGAAATGTACATATTAAAAATATCTCATTTTGGGTGCTAACGCTATAATGTATATTTTCACCCACACAGGCTGGTTCTGTTTTATCGTAAAACTTAACAAGCTTTTTTTCAATAATAATTTAGGTTATAAAATTCGTGTGCTTAGATTTGTTTTTTTCGAATGGCTGTGAATTATTTACAAACAGAACAAAATCGTCGAGAAACCAAATTTGTTTCAGCTATTTTTCAACCGCTATAATAACAATAAAAAATATTTTTTCTTTGTATATTATGCATTAAATATAATAATTCAGGAGTCTAGTATTTAAGAAAAACTCGGGTGCCAGTTTCGCTTCATAAAGGCTAACACAATTGACATTTTAAGATTTGTAGTTTATATTTCCATCTTCGTGTTACGGTATCATAATTTCATTTCAAAGAAATTGCACGCTTATTTTATTTGTATATTTTGTTGTCTGGAAATAAAAAAATCTATTTTTTTTCCTTTTCTCGCGTCATATACATTATTTTATTACTCGAACTAGATTTGCAGGCAAAATTATCTAGACGAAATGTTGGTTTAACAACATACTAAACGAAAAACGCTTTAAGAAAATGTACATATTAATACTTACCTAATTTATTTTGTAACTTCTTAATTTATCTAATTTAATCTTTAAAAATAAAGCACTGTACAAAAGAATCATGCGTGACATTTGTTATAGTGATATCAAACGGTTAAATATAGACGTTTATAACAACACTAAATTATCTTATATCAAGTTGATCAGTGCTTGATTTTCATCCCACTTATTATTAATTAAATGTGGTTTTTTCTGAACAGGATATACTTAAACTTGATTTTCACTTGAAATTTAAAAAAAATTGCCGTTGAACTTCTACACCATTAATATGTCTATAGTGAACCAGTTTTTTGTATTGAGATAATAAGTTATAGCATAGTGAAAAAGTGACCATCAATTATCTACAAAAAAATATTGTCAAATATAATGGTCGTACAAGCGATTATAGTTCAATCAAACAATAACGTAATGATCGATTTATATATTCTTCATTCAAAAAAGTAACGAAGTAGTAGTAATTGTTTAGTAAAATGGTAAACGTGCAATCCAAATTTTCGACCTTTGTTAACAATGGTGACTTTATTCTAAAATCATTAATCGTTAATGAACTAAAGAAAACAAAACAAGTTAAAATCAACTAAAAAGGTTTATGTAATCCACAGCTTATTTAAGTGATTTATTTTTAAATTATTAACCCAAAAACTCTCTTTTTAACTGAGAGTCGTTCTTAATTATTGCATCAGTGTAATATTATAAGTTCAACTATTTAAATTATATCTTTAGTTCTGAAATATTCTAAAAAGATCTTGCCTTACGTTGTATTAGCAATAATTAAATTAAAAAAACATTTTTGTTTCACTATGAAAAAAAACATTTTATTTCATTTAAACCAATTTTGAAAACGTATTTTTTTAAAGAACATTAATTATTTTATCTAATCGTTAATTTAATTTTCATTTACTTGCTAAAGTTTAGTAAAAATGTTGAAGGATAGTTGAATTATAATTGATTTAAACGTCACGTCATCGTCAGTATAGCTTTCTATAAATCATTTTTTTTAACGTTATCATACATTTATATTTTTTACTTCATTTGTATTACTTGTCAATTATGTACTCGCAATTCAAAAAATAAACGCTATGCATTTATTTTTTACTTTATCAATATATGTAACTGTTATTAGAGTAGATTTTTTTATTTTTCCTCTCCCAATTGCCGTTAAAATAATAAGTCAATTTTGAAATTGAAACAGTCCATTGCGAGAAAATAAATCTCTTTTAAATAAGCTTTTGTGTGTTTTATAGGCCATCAAATGCAATTGGTTTTTAAAACGTCCCTTTTGAAATGTAATTTTGTGGTAACCGTAGTGCCGCATGCCTTCAGTTATATTTATTGGGTCATTTTACAGTCTCACTTCAAAATTTATTATTTTACCGTAACTCTTTCATTTTATGGTATGTTTTTGTGGCAAATTATTTATTTATTGTTAAAAATTAAAATTACAGTACATGACATAACAGCTGACGCCAATTCGCCATGCACTTGAAAAATATAATAAGACAAAATATAAAATAAAAATACACAGTACATCAAATTCAACATAAAAAATCAAGAAATACAAAAGAAAAATTTATCAAACAGTTCACAAATACCATCACTAAAAATGTCCACTTCTCTAGGCAATGCGTTGATTAGTCGAACGGCCCTTGGAACTGGTAACTAATAAGCGAGGTATAAGTTTTTATAAATAAAAGTTTTTGCTCATTGTTTCGCCCACGTAAGAATAAATTGGGAGCATGTAAGTTAATAGTCATGAGAATTTCAGGATTATTAACTCAGCCCCGAAGAAGAAGAGAAAAATGCTTTAAGCTTGAAAACGATCTTCGAGCTTCAAGTGAGTGAAATGATAACATTCCCAAAAGAAATTTGGTGGGGTAGGATTCCTTTAAGGAATTATCAAAGGGGAAGAATTTAATTTTTTTGAAATAATAATATCTTAGAAATTTCTTATGGATTCTCTCCAATTTCAGCTTGTATGAACTTTCATATGGGCTCCAAATGATGGATCCATATTCAAGCTTACTTAAGACCAAAGAAACATAAAGCGTCCAAAACACAGTTGGGTTTTCAAATGGTTTGCTTTGTCTAACAATAAACCCAAGAAGTTTGCTTGCACGCAGTGCAATAGAAGTTATATGTGAATGAAATTTGAAAGAGGAGTCAAATCTTATACCAAGATCAACAACTTCAGACAAACGCTTTAAAGCATCATTAGATATCACATAGTTATATGTGATGGGTAATCTTGAGCGAGAGAAGGAAATACAAAAAGATTTTGAAATGTTGAAGTCGAGTTTGTTTTTTATAGACCAATTTAAAATATTATTCATATTTTGTTGCAGAATAGTATAGTCAGACTCATAACTGATACGTAAAAACAGTTTTAAATCATCAGCAAAGAGCAGATACTTTATTCCACGTATACATTCTACTATCGTTAAATTATGGAACTATAATAATAATTCTACCATACAATTTAAAATTCATTGACTTGGTGTGTAGTAGGGCATCCAACCCCGGGATTCCGCATGCCAAAATCCCGTCCAATTCTGTGATCCAAAATCCCGGGATTGCGGTCATATCAAAACGAAATACGGTTTTTTGGCAAATCGGTAAATTTTTGGGATTTTTGATTAAAAAAATATTGTAAGAGCTAAATGAAGGAAAGGCTTCTTATGAAAGTATATTAAAAGATTTTTTTCTACGAAAATTGTTTATTGCTCAGATGTTCAATTTTTATTTATTTTGAAAAGAGTAGGGATAGGAAGAAAAGGACTTGAATAAGACTTTTGGTTAATTGTTACCGACAACCCGTTATTTTAAATTGGAAGGGTGAGAGAGAATTTCTTCGAACGATATTCAATTAATCGATTTTAACCTTTTAGTACGTCTTTATCTAGCACACCGGCTATAATTTGCAATAATTAATTTAATTAGGTATTGACAGGTATCTTGTCTGTGGCAGCCATATAGTTAAAAAACAGCTGTTTGCACTAGAACTTGAACTTGGGAGATCCGTTACGGAACCCAACGACGTTAACCACTGCACAACAAATCGATAAACGCGACCGATAATTAGTGTTTTTTTCATCATTTCAGATCTTAATGAGGAGTATATCAACTGATAATAGAGCTTATCTCGACAATAAAACGATTAACGAACATGGTATTGATAAAAATATTTAAATTGGTATAAAAATAATGTATTTTGTTTTTATTTATATTATAATTTGTTTCCTATATAAAAAGTTGTTCCACAAAGAATTGTCATTTAACACGTAAAAAATGATCAAAACAAAATTCAAACACGAGAACTGCTTATTATTCAAATACGTAATTATAAAGTAATGTTAATGAAAAAAAAAGCAAATCGATCATGATACTAGTATTTATCAACATTGATTGTGAATAAGCATTTTAAATTGAAATGAACACCGCAAATATTCATCTGTTTGCGATAGCGTATTAAAAAATATTTTTTCCAGGTCATACTAAATAAAAACGTATGTTGAGTTTGACATGTTGTCAATTATTCCATTCAATTGATCCAAATGAACAAATTTGACAATTCACGCACACACATCGTTACCCACACCGCAGCACTATTTGTAAACACCTGAAAAAAGCTCGCAAACAAACTGTTGACAACGCAATAAGCTCGCGCGTTTCCGGCGTAATTGAAATAAACTGTTTTTTTCGTGCATTTTAATTTTGATTTGAATATAAAATTTTCGACAAAAAATATGAATATTTACATTCGTTATGGAGTCAGATTTTAATTGGACTACTTATGGGTAATTCTAGCTGTTAGTTTTTATGGCTTATTATTAGTTGTTTGACGTATCACAAACCAAAGGCACATTGTATTCATGTGAATTTCATTGAGTCATGCAACTAAGTGATCAATGTCCTTAATCGTGCGATTGTTCTATTGGGTTGTTTTGCCACTAAGGATTCTGAAGTCTCGGGGTTTTTAAAGTCCTGGAACTCGAGACTTTTATTTCTCTTTCAATAAAATTATAATTTTACTACAATTAAATATTTATATGTGTGTATGTATTTATGTATTACATACACTCGGCGTCTTATTATTTTTCTTATATAATGAATGTGTGCAATGCTTACGGTTAATTTTACTAAGAAGGGATAACAACGGTACATGTAATGAAAAAATATCAATGAAGCCGCCGTCAGGAGTAAATTTATGACCATAACTTCACAATACAGCTTTTAGACCTTTTTTGTCCTATTGAGACATTAGTACCTTTGTGAAATAGTGAAAAAACATTTATACGCATATTATAAATTACAATCACAATTCCTGGGACATTTTCCAAAAAAGTCCCGGGACTTAAGACAGCAAAAAACCCGGCAAGTCCCGGGACGTCTTGACACACAATTCCTAATGGTCACTTATCCCTCAACTTATCTTGAAATTATCAATGTATTTTAGCTTTAATTTTATTAATTTAAATAGTCAATATCTATTTTGAATTTATGTCCTCGCCAGAACTATGTTTAAACTGACATTAGCTTAAGTATATAAACTGGCTTAGAAGATTTTTTTTTATATACCATATGGACCCCTAATGGAGTTTATCTCAACAGAATTGTTTCTACAAGAACTGCTTGTTACTCAGTTGCTCAACCTCTCTTTTTAGAAAGAGAGTAGGCATAGAAGGATATGGCTAGGACAGGAATAGTGGTTAGCTAGTCGCTCTCCATACGCCCCGTTCATAGGAAAGGCTGGGAAGGGGCAATTAAAGACATCACACACATACATACATGCCTTCGAACAGAAATTCATAAATCGATTGAAAAATCGATTTATAAAACTGTCCGTACTGAGATTTGAACCCATGACCTCCCTAACCGAAGCCAACGACGTTGACCACTCGACCACACAGGCGGAAAAATATGCAATATATATTCTCACATATCCTAGATTATATTAAAAAATAAAGTATTATTAATAAAAAAAATAGTAATAAATTGTCTTCAGGTTTTTTCTCGGAACTTGAACAAAAACCTTTAAGAATTGCCATATAGTGCTAAAAACTGTGCTACGGTTGCTGGTACTTAAGGAGCTAAGTGAAAAACATGTTATTAAAAAATATGCGTCATGGATTTTTACCGTCCATCAAAGACGGGCAAGTGTTAAAACATGTTTTTTTACATGGTTCTTTAAGAGCCAACAACATATCGGTATTTGTATTTGTTAGCTTCGTAGTAGAAGTGTTATAGAAAGTTACTATGAATTTACATAAATTAGTTTAATTTAATTGAAAAAATATTTGCCGTAGATTTGAGCATATTGTTGCAGAAATAATGTTGAAAACGTTACCATAAGACATCATTGATCAACATCCTGTTATAATTATTATTTCATGAAATACTGTGAAACAAATCTGACACAGATTAATCTAAAAAAAATCTTTATATATTCATAGATTATCCAGAGCTATAAATCATTTAAGCCATGTCAACACCACAAGTAAATTTAAGCCAAAAAACTACGAAAATCCTCGGCCATTATCCTCAACATTCCCTAAACTACCTTTCTACTGATAGATAAATCAACCCGCGTATAATATCGAGAGGAAAAGGCCTTTTTGACCGCAAATTAATCTAGGCTTGATAACAATGGTTCAAAAATAATGCTAATAAAACGTTAGGTACGTATAATAGTTCGCCGAAAATTGAATATATTACGGTTCCCTTTATCTATATTATAATACTGCTTTTTTAATATATTTCAAACAATAAGCATCCCTTAAACGACAATAATGAATATTTTTTTCATGTGAGTGCTTGTTATTCTCTAAAAAACATCTTCGTTCACATTTTTTACGCTTTCTACCTCTGTTTAATTTATTTTTTGCATTAATCAATAATTGAATGCTTTAAACCAGGGTTTCTCAACCAGGTTCCACAGCATGTTTCAAAGAGAAAACAGCGGAAATACTATTTTAAAAGAGCCAAAGCACAGGTTTTTTCTTAAATATTACATTTGAAATTGCAGCTAATGCCAATACGCCAAATATTTAAAATTGAAATATCTTACGAAAAAAACTCTATTAGAATTTTTTTTATTGTAAGTTACCCATTTATTAGGTCTCAAATTTAAATATCTAAATTTGAGATTGACCTTACCAGGAATTGAACCTCAGTTCCTTGGTTAGTAAAGCAAGCTCTAAAAAAATAAATCATAGCGGAGGACAAAGTTTTGGAGGGCCACGGGGATCCTAAAAAAAAGAGCTAAAAGAAAAGGTACCACATTTTTTAACAATAGAAAATCCATAAATTCTCAGGTATTTGAAATCAACCAGCGACCAAAAATGTTTGAAATTGTAGTGAAAAATTATTCAAAACATTACATACATACGTGTTTTTGGACAGTCCATCCATAATTCAATTGGAAATCAAGTCATTAAAACTAACCGTACTGGGATTAGAAATTGTAACCTCCGAAACCTAGGCTAGCGACGTTGAATACACAATCACGCAGGTGCCACGAAATGATAATATTGGATCATCATTATTCTTACCAACTTAAAATCATCCATGCACTTGAATGCCGGATTGTTAAACCCGAGTTTTTTACTTAAAAACGCATGGAAATAAACACAGTTTGTACAATTCAAATTAGGTATTGAAATGAATCGTATTGCTTAATAAATATTTGTAAATTAGTTGTTTTCTTGAGACCGTTCTACTACCACCAAACTTACTAGTTCGTAAAAATAGTACCGGATACATTTTTATTGTGTATATTTTTGTATTTACCTTTGTTAAAAAGATCCTGAATAACAGAATACATAGCAAGTGGGAAACCAAGCAAGTAGCTAGAGAAGTGTACATTGATAATATTTTATTAAGTGAAGGGTTTACACAGATGTCAGTTACACAGATATACTATCTAAAAGGGCGTATGCAAAAAATACTTTATTATAATATTTTTTATGCCGGAAAAATTCATAGGAAATATGTGTTGTTGTAAAAAAACGTGCGCTAAAGGAATAAGTTTGTGTGATTTTGGTTTACTATATTTTTTATAATAAAAAACCCCTAACAATCAATATATGTTAGCCTTTTTAATACACATAAAAAAATGCCCTACCTTAAAGGAACAGTGGGACCAATCGAAAATACTGGCTTCAAGATAATTGAAGTTTAAGGTTTGCTTTGTAGTAATGAATTTCAGTTATTCTGTATTCAATGTCGATTTCAATGTTATCAGTTGGCTTAAATGACATTTGCAGTTTTTATGTTTCACTAAACCTGAATTATTTGAAAATATTTTTTTTTTTTTATCTCAACTTCAATATTGTTTTAGTTGACAATAATTAGGTATAATTGACTAAGTTTTACAGTTTTATTCACAAATATATTTTCTACTCATATTCCAATAAAATTAATTTAATCATTTATCAAAGTTTTTTTTACCGCTGTAAATTAATGAAATTATAATTCTTAAGAGATTCATTAGCATATTGTAGTTTCGTAGAGGCTCTACGCTACCGGCGTATATGCCACGCTTGAAAGCTCTCGCTAAGTTTGCGTGTGCTAATATTTGAGTAATAGCTTTTACCGCTAGCCTCCGATACCTAAACCGCCGTGTGATTTATCAAATTTAAATACCACCCTATGTGGGCAACTTTGAAACGATAGCTAAAGGCGCTGCCGGTTTCACCAAAACTTTTTATCGTATGTAAAAGTTCGCAATGTAATAACTATCAAATTAAATATATTAAAACACTCTCTTGTACTAATCTCATATGTATTAAATAGAATCAGGAATGGTTTCGTTTATCACGAGAATTTTCAGCCAAACTGGTTCTGATCCAACCAAATGAATGTGGAATAAGCACAAAATAATGTTTTTTCAAATATAATGCATTTCCACCAAGTACTGACAGTGAATACATTAAAAATGATTGAAATATCTGTACAATAAATTTCGATATGTTAACAGTGCTAAATTTCATGAAATATTTTTTATAACCATATTTTTAACCCCTAAAAAGCATTTTAATATTGATATAATATTTCTTAAATAACATATTAGGATTATCGTCGTATACACTTTCCATAACAATTTTCTATATGAAGCATACAGTCAGATCACGATGTGATTCCAGGATTCTTTTTAGCACGTCAATCGCGATGATTTTCAGTTTGACCGGAACATTTTATTGGCAATATCAGATGGTCGGTCACCCAGGATGCCGAAATTATACTGGTTGGAAAAAGGCAACCAGGCTTAACATTGTTAAATTTGATATCTTTTGGTCTTTTACTTGGACAACTTTACTCAAAGATCGACTTTTAATGCAAATAATAATTATAAGACACTTTAAGACTATTCGTAAATGGGTATAAATGTAGCACATTACGAACTGGCACGCATTTTTTATGCATATACGTTTACACGACAAGTTTTGTGTATTCGTCCACCTCACTGACTGAACATTTTCTTTGGGTATTCGCAAAGTAGCCTCATAAAGCAATCATGACGTTTTTTTTTATTATGCAGTAAAAGCTGCAAAGTTGTTACTTGTGCCTCTGCCAGAGCTTTTTGGTCTTTTTAACGACGTGTTTATCGCATGTCACCGCCCATAGAAAAAACTTTTTTCAAAAGATAGCTTTATTCAATTGGATTAATTATAAACATTCCTTCCCTGGTTACCAATATGAAAAAGTTGGCTATCGAATGTCTCAGTTGTATGACTTTGAAAAACGACAAGCAGTAGACCATTTACAAGGTGAAAAATTTACATTTATACTAAACATAATTTATTTGAAGAATTTTATTCCACAAACCATACGATTGCAGTTTTCATTGATGCCAACTAATTGCTATCACTGACTGAATGACAAGAATATATTTGTTACAGATAGAGCAGAGTGTTGTTTGATTAATTTATTTTTCGCATATATATATTTATTAGTTATAATATAATTTAAATCACTGAGCTTCAAAAAGTGAAAAGCATAAAAACACACACAGCTAAGGTTCAACTCTACGATCATATTGTATTTTGTATAAGTACCTGATTGGCCGATATCATTTTGAATATTTTTTGAAATTCATTCCTCTTCTTTCTTCTTCTTTGGCCATGTTCGCTCCCTATGTGGAGCATATGGCCGCCACGCGGCACCTCCATGTTTCCCTGTCTCCCGCCAATAGCTTTGCTTCCTCCCATGACATGCCAGCATCCCTCAGTTCCGCCGAGTACATCCTATGGATAGTACCCGACGGACGTCCAGGACGCCGGAATCCCACCGGTTGAAAGAAGAGGCAGGCAAGATTGAGGCTTTCCGGAGGCATCCGCAGCACGTGACTCAGCCAGTTCCAACGTCTCTCCATAACCACTGACGTGACGGGACGCTGTCTTGCACGCTCCCTTATCTCTGAATTCCTCACAAAATCAAACCACCTCACCCCCATTATCCGACGCAAGCATCTGTTCTCGAAGCTCAGTATACGGTTTTTCTGAGTCTTCGTCAGGTGCCATGATTCGCAACCGTAAAGCATTACCGGCAGAATGCAACCGTTGAACAAGTGGCATTTGGTTTTAATCGAGTACAGCTGTGTGTCCCAGACAGTCCGCATTGAGTTGAATGTGGCTCCAGCCATTCCTAATCAAATGGCGAGCTCGTTTTTTGTACTACCGTCTTCGGGGATATGTACGCCGAGGTATCTGAAGCTGTCAACCCTCTCGATGATCTGTCCCGCGCTGGTAAGGGTCCTATCAGAGTCATGACAGGTTTGGTTACACATCACATTGGTCTTACTAGTATTAATTTTTAGACCAATGCGACCTGAGTTAGTTCCTAACCCATAAATAGTCTCGTGGATGCCCTCAATGGATTTATCGAATATGACAGCATCATCGGCATATTCAAGGTCACACAGCTTCAGACCGGGACCAACAGCTACACCTCGATCAGGCGGAATTGACCTGCGAAGTATGAAGTCAAGGATAATAATAAACAGGAACGGTGCAAGAACGCACCCCTGTCTCACTCCGGTAGTGACCCCGAACCATTCGGTATTTGAGTCACCGATTCTCACACAACATGCACTATTCTCATGTAAGGATTTGATAATGGCCACAATCTTTGGCGGAATCCCGTAGGCATCCAGTATCCTCCACAAAGAGGGTCTGTGCGGACTATCAAATGCTTTCTCATAGTCGACGAAACAACAAGCAAGAGCACTGTTAAATTCATTGCTCTGCTGGAGGAGACATCGAAGATTGTGTATTTGGTCCGCACACGACCTTCCAGGGAGGAAGCCCGCTTGATTTTTCCTAAGTATTTTCATAATGGGACCTCTTATTCTCGCCAAGAGAATGTGTGCCATTACCTTCCCAGGAATACTGAGAAGAGTTATGCCTCGGTAATTGTTACAGCTGAGGGGATCACCTTTTTTGTGGAGTGCTAACACCTCACCGTCCACCCAGTCCCTAGGACAACGCTCACCGTCCCACACCCTGGCCATCAGGTGATAGAGAGGATGTAGGACGGCGTTAAGACCACATTTCAGAAATTCCGAATGTATTCCGTCTCCACCCGGTGCTTTGCCGTTTTTAAGCCTCTTCACTGCCAAGATGATTTCGGCATGTGTGGGCGTACGGTCTGAAATACCGGACACTCGGGGGAGGTCCATAGATGTAGCCTCTTCGGTTACGTCAAAAGGGTCCTGGGGGGGCGGTCGGTTCAGCACCTCGCAGAAATGATCCTTCCAAATCTTTTTAACGCTTTCTGCGTTTGACTCTATTGCTCCATCAGGGCCGCGAATTGGCCCGGGAGTCGGTGGTCGCTTTCCGCAGACCTCGCGCGTGATTTTAAATAACTTCTTGGTATCATTTCTGCGGGCCGCCACCTCAGCTGTCTCAATTTGCCGATCCAAGAATCGGCGCTTGTCAAGTCGCGCAGACTTCTTGACAACTTTGTCCTGATTACGATAATCAGCGCGACGTTCTTCAAATTTTTCAGGGTCAGCTTCACTGTCCTTCAGTGCTTTTAGCCTGGCCCGCTCTTCAATTCTCCTCCACGTATTTTCGGACATCCATTTTGGTTGCCCCTCCCTCCGGAATCCGAGAACATCTTCGGCCGATGATGCAATAGCACGTTTGATACAGCACCAGTCCGCCTCAATGCGATCGGACCCGGATATAGGTAATTCATTCCTCAGACGAAGTAATGTTTGTAAATGACCCAAATATTTTTTGATGAAAAACATATTTTTAAATACCCACTTCTATTTTTTATTACCAGATTTGAGTAAAAAACTTGATGATTTATATGAAAATATAATTTAAAAAAGAATTTAATTTTAAAAACCAGTATTCCAGTACCGTAAAAGCACTATGAATACCGTGACCACGCTTACGGTAATACGAGTATTGTATCCATAAGTCTTGACTTCTTATACTATAAAAATGTTTTTTTAGTAATTGCTTTAATGGTGTGAAAAAAAAGAACACATTTTTGATTAACACAACAGAGAAAGTTTTGCGATGGTTGAGAGCCCGCGAAAAACTAATGTCATGTTGATGACATATAGTAATAAACAAAATAAGTAATGGTTGTGGACGCCACATATTCAGTAGTTGCGTATTACGATATTTCACTTCCGTAATAACGGAGAAATTTCCAGAGCTCGCAATTAATTTGTTAGCAGCAGCTATAGTGAAGTGATTCTGGAACACCCGGTACACGTAATAGCCGCGTCAGCGTATACGTTACAATATGGCTGGACACCTTGTAGCTATTTAGTAATTTTATACCTCCTACTTATAGTTCAACTCTTTCAAAGCTCATTCGCATTTCTTTGTGTTTAAATTGTTAACAAACTTATTTATAACTAAGATAATAAAGGTGTTTGATACAAGCACACTTATAATATTAAAAACAAAATAAGTATAAAAATTAAATAACAAAAAAACACAAGAAAAACTTCCGTTTGAATAATTTGTAAATCTATAATACCTAATTGTTTTATTTATTATTTTGATTAAGCAATTCGGTATGTAAAAGATAAATTTTAAAGGCTACAAGGCAAATGATATAGAACCAGTACTATCATAGTTACTCAAATAAATGTACGCTTTTGTACAATATGAATGTATAAATTTTTTTAAAAAAATATTCTATATATTTTTTATATTTTAAAATATATAAAATTAATGAAAAAAGTAGTATATGTACTAAATTTCTATAGTGTTTTTTTCTAAAACTCTACTCTCACTGTTCTATCCGATATTTTCAAACAAAATTTTCTTTTATAGAGACGAAATAAAGTAACTATTCACGTATTTATTAAATTAATTACACAGTCCTCTACAATATGTATGTGGCTTAACAAAAATATTTTTTTATATTAGGAAAAAATAATAAAATTAATTTCCCTGTAGATCATGTTAATAAGATATCTTATTAAAATTTTAAAGATATGTAGCCACTTCGTCGCATTGCTTGAATAAGGTTCCATCTAAAAAAACTTAAACTGTGCAGGAGAAGCAATTTAAGATTTCAAAATTTGTAATTTTTGTAGAAAAGATTAAATGTAAATTATTTAGAAGTATACATATAATCAGAATTAAATGTATATCTTACATATTAATTTTATGTCAATGTCGTAATTATATAAGCATATTTAGAATAGATGAAACTGCAGATAGAACTTCGGTGCTCTAAAATGTTCTTAAATGGTTGAAAGAAATCTGAATGTAGAATCTTGGTGCACAAATCAGTGTTGGCGTCGATCATTTTTTAAATTTTATTCACAATCTGCATGAAGATATAAGTAACTCAATATTCAACAATAATTTGCCCTCTTCTCTTTTGCGTACGTTACGACATTCGTTTCATGCATCTGAGATACCCGTTGAAAACAGACTTATACATCTACGTACCCGAATAAAAGAGTAAACCATTTCTAAAACTGCGATTTTCTACACGATGATTTTTTAGAACTTTGGTACTTTATAAAAATTCATATGTTTTTTCTGATTGATCATTTTTATTTATTTAATATTGACGTATTTAATAATTTTTTTTAATGCAGATATAACCGTATTTTGAATGCGAAAAAAACTGCACTAAAAACTCATTTTGTTTAAAAAAATGCAGATGAAACTATGTTTACCTAAATAGACCGATTAACAATATGTAAAATTTGCTTGTGAAACCAATCAACACTATATACTGAATCTATTGGCCGTTTTTATGTTTTGTGAGAACGTAAGTCAATTTTGTTTTCATCTATCCATTGAAACTAATACACATTATTTCAAAAATCACTTACAATTTTATTCGACTAACGTGTTTGTTAACTAACCTTAAAACCTTTTTAAAAAAATAATCACGTAAGCTGATGAACTACTGCATGGACTGGATAAAAAATATATAATTATCTATTCTAGATTTGCAAATTTTAATATCGAACAAACATTCACTTCGACTTTTCGACTTTTCATTAAACTAAATCGACTTTTTTTTAATTAATGTAAAATATTTAAAAAGCGACGACGGGTTAACACCATATCAATTGATTTTTTTTTTATCACGGTAGAGGTATTTGAAAATTCCAATATTACCCCAATGGAGACAGATGAACATTTTAAATTTTCTCAAAAAGAATCTGGTATTTTTTTGCTTCGTTTGATATTTTTATGCGTATAAATTGCTCAAATGAAAAATCATTCAAGATAATTTTCATCTCTTACTGTGAAAAATATTTCCTTTGATATATTATTTTTGTGACCAATTTTGCAATGAAAAACATTCTTGTCAACCGAAAAATTATCAAAGCACAGCGTTGTTAAGCGATGAAAAATTTTAAGTATGATAAAAGTATGCTAAACGTTTAGTAATGTTCTGATAATTATTTAATTGTTTTAAATTAAGGCGAAAAACCATAAGCAAATTATCATAATTATTGATTGTATTTTGAATTCAATTATCAATGAATGATTTATATTATATATTTTCTTATCATGTAAAATCTTATTTACCTCCCTCTTACCTAAAAAAATATTTTTTTACTGAAAAATTAAATTCTTTATTCTTAAATTACACTTTCTACAACTCTTAATGCCAACATAGTTTTAACATATCCTTAGCTTTATCTTTCTATCCCTACTACTCTCTTTGAAAAAGAAAAGTTGAGCGGCTTAGTAACAAACAGTTCTCGTAGAAACACTTCTTTTGAGATACCTGTATTAGAAGACCATATGCAACACATTGAAAGCGGGCATAGATTTAAAAAAAACTACGCTATCGGGAGACCACTATACGAGGGACTGCCGCATACAGTATAGCAAACTTCTCTTTAGGGGAGAACGCTTAAAAGAGTTGAAAAAAAACTTGAAGAGTCAAGAGCTGAAATTATTAAAAAAACAGACATTTTGATCAAATGAATCAAGTTTTAACATAATTAATTGTTTTTCAAAGTTATTTAACTGTAAAAGTATTGAATGATTCAGAATGCTTCAGAATTGAATGTATTCAGAATGCATACAGTGTTAATAATTTAGCAAAGAAATAAAGTGCAGAGGGAATACCTCCTCGTAAATAAAACTTCATGTAAAGTAACAAACTGCAATAAATAGCCACCCTGCCGTCACTACCCTCAACCTTGTGTGTTTTTCAACCCAACTATATTTGTAAGCTTTTAAGTGGCAACTCAGAAACAATTGGCACTGCAGGTTTTCTAAAGCGACTACTGTTCCCAT
Source organism: Himalopsyche tibetana (assembly GCA_030503985.1). Lineage (NCBI taxonomy): Eukaryota > Metazoa > Arthropoda > Insecta > Trichoptera > Rhyacophilidae > Himalopsyche > Himalopsyche tibetana. The sequence continues at coordinate 6,917,967 of JAPJYX010000015.1, forward strand.
TTCTTTTTTGAAATCCGTTTATCCGCTTGAGTGTGCATATTTTCAATCAGATTTCTTCAAAGCATATTGGATTTCTCAACGATAATATTTTGTCGAGTATAATTTGCGAATAATTATGTTTCAAAATCAACAATAAAAACTAAATTACATTTTTATAATATGTATACTTAAATATTATACAGTTTGATGAGTAGAGCTTTGGGCTTCAAAATAATTTTATCATTTATTCTCGTTTTGAATCCTTCTTCTTAGGTATTTCAGAAATAGATATCTGTAATTTCGTTGATTACGATATCTTTTCAGAGATGAAGGTGACAATAAAAGTGATTTAATAATAATCTGGAACATAGTTTAGCATAGGTTAAGTATTTTTTACGTTTTGACACAAATTCAATCCTTTTATTCTTATTGCTTTATATTCCAAAATACGTTATACCTGATATAACAGATGCCCACAAAGTTTGTAGTTATTAACATAAATATATTTCTGATTAATAATCACTGACATACAATTCGGTATTTTAAATATATATAAATTCAAAGCAATGAGAAAATTCTCCATTCAAAGCAAATTAAACGAAATAGTATAATAAATAAATAAAATATGCAAAAAATTGTCCAGCTGTTGGTTCAAGTGTGTTTAAATATTGAAAGGTTGGATGATTATTAGTCTCAACAAATATTGTAGTTGTAAAAAACTGTCACGAATCAACCATATCGTCATTAATTTTCTACAAGCACGTATTTCAACTTTTCTCAGTTTTATGTTTTTAGTGTAATGAATGAAAAATTTATACTCCTATAACTCAAATTTCAAAAAAAAATATACTTCATGCTTCATTTAACCTAAAAAAAAAACTTTGGCAAAAAAATAAATTTTAAAATGATATGGCCATGTGCTATGTTTAGAATGAAGAAGAAGATTCCATTGATGGAAACGTCTTTGCTTCCTTCCTCATTGACTTGCTCAAAGAATTTCAGCGTTGTTTTATACCGATACTGAAAGAATAAAGTAATTTTTTGTATCTCCTAAAAACTTTTTGAGACACGAGATTGTTACAATTTACCGATGATATATAATGGAAATTTCACTTTGATAATGCAAAAAAAAGTTTCATTTCCCAACAATATAGTTTTTAGCAGTTTTTACTTCACTTTATCCTCAATACTAATATTATGAAGTAGTTATTTTCTTCGTTCAAATATCACACACAAATCAAAATATTTTTTTATATTCTTGTAACAACGAATGTTTGACAGCATTTTACAATAAATTTATTCAATATAAATTATTGTCTATGTTTGTTTTTTGAGTATTAGTAACCCAACCCAAGGTAATTCCAACTATCTTCTTCTTTTTAAAAACACCTGTGTGAAATAAATAAAAGACCGGTTAAATAAATCTCTACTGAAACTTTACTTACAGCAATCCGGACACTGAAATATCTACTCACATATGTCTGAATATACGAATATAAATAACAAGACTGCACTTTGAAAATGTGCTTCCCTATTCGCTGAGCTTCCATTTCGTTGCAAAAACGCCACCGGATATTGCGGAAGTTAGTAGTGTTAACAATTTAGCTCGGCAACTAAGTAAATTTACTTGTGTGATTATTAAACAGGCATTAGACTTCCTTTTGATAATGTTATAAAGTTGCAGAAAAGCTTTCCTTGCACGAATGCTTTCGTATGTTGCGACGATGCAGCACTTCACATTACTGTTAATTGCAATTCGGGCTTAGAAATTATTCCTTTTAAATATAATATTACACATCTTTGATTATACTAAGAGGATTGTATATTATATATCATATTTTAATTACCGTGTTTAATTATGTGGAGCTCTAATATAAAATATTTGTCAATTAATGTTTATCTGGTCAGTGGTCTAGTTCAAATCCCAGCACGAACAGTAATTGTTTCAATCAATTTCTGTTCGACGGCATTGGTGTTTGTGATGCTTAAAAAAATTCTCACACTCTTTTAATCCTTAAATAACAAGAGCGCAAGAGCAAGATCGACTTGTTAACCACTAGTCTCTGTCCTAGCTCATCCTTTTGTCATGACTCTCTTTGAAAAAGGGAAGTTGAGTAACAAAATAAAAAATAGTTTTCAAAGAAAAACTTATGCTAAGATACTTTCACTAAGAGATGCTTCACATTGAAAGGTTACATGGATCAAAAGAGAAAAAATCTTCTAAATTATTCTAATATATAATTTAATTTAAGCACTGAGCTTGATCAATATCTTTAACATATTTTGTAAGAAAGATTATAAAATATGTATATCAAAGAGAGTTATGGCTTCCTTTTCTTTATATGAATATCGTGATATTACACAATAAAGATTATATCATAACTACTTCAAAAGTAAAATATTTAATCCTTATATTTTGATGCCTATTCGCTTAAATTAAAAATATTCTCAGTAAAGCTGTGTTAAGTTACGTTAGTTTGTGTTGCCACTTATTTTAAAATAATTTATTATAAAAAAAAATATTTGTTACACGCAGAAAGTGTAAAAAAAATATGTAACAAAAATGTTGCGTTCATGTTATAGGTGTGATTTTTTAAAAATTGATTTTGTCATACAGTAAACGATATTATTTAGTTACTAAATTTTACAATTTGTCATTTCAAACGCTGGGAAGTGAGTAGGAAAAGATTCAGTAAACTAATTATTGATGCTCATAATTAATTATTTTAGAAAAAAATAACTATCGGCATTATAAAATAAAATTGGAACGTTTGATCACGAGATAAACTCGATGGCAAAAAATATAAGTCTCTAATCAATATCAAGATTTGTGACAAAAGACATCATAAAAAACCATATCTCAGATCTCAAATCTAGGTTTGTAAAAACACTGTTTTAAATTCACATTTATTTGATTTAATCAAGACCAATTTCGTTTATGACGAGCATTTTTAACTGATAAAAATATACATTCAAAAAAAGCTATTTATACTTAACCAAATAAAACTATTTAGGATGTAACAAAAGTTTGGCAATATGAATATGAATGAAGTTTGCAGATAAAAATACAAAGTATGAAAAAGTGAATTGGTAATATTTTTTTTTAAATGTCTTATAAATGAATGATACTAAAATCCAACCGCATCGAATGACAATTCAGTTAAAGTATTCACTAACTATTACAATCATATTAATAAAATTGATAGCAATAAATAGCAATTAAACTGCTTCCGGACAAAGTGGGCTTATTATAAACAGCCCTGTTTGAATGACTACTTTAGTAAGTTGAACTCTACTAGTTGAAAATTCTCGTGATGACGCGATACCGGTCCTAATCATATTGTATAAATGTAGAATTAATAAAAAACAGTGTTTAATGTTTTAAATATAATGTCTTTCCAACAAATATTGACTCAAAAATTTTAATTGACCGTAACGCGACTTAAACCTTAATCCTCATGATTGTTATGGCAAAGCTTTTACTAACTTTTAACTACGACTCCAGATGGCAACTTATAATGAGCTTTGTCTACCAAAGAAAATATAGCAAATACTGTAACCTAGGATAATAATATAGTTTGAATATTTTATAAAAAAAGCTTTACTTAGATACCTCGTTTAAAAAAACCATTAACAGTAAATTTTAATTAAAGAGGCGTAAGTAAGGAAGTAAAACGGAATATGCAACTGCTGAAAATAAAATCGGTACGAGAAAAATCATTTCTTCTTTTGTGAAGAGCAAAAAGCCGTGGGGAGTTCCCTGGCGTTGTTAAAACAAATGAAAACAATTCGTCGACGTGGCGTAATTATCCCTCTCTGGGTTCGTGACATTTTTTTTATGTATTTTATATGCTGTAACAGTATTCTGTTAAATTTTTTATCTAAGAAGTTGTATAGTATCAAAACTTATTATAATTTAGTGAATAATATTATTCTACAAAAAAAAATCTAATAAAATCTTTCGTTGACGATGTAGGTAATTGAGTATAATATTAAAATATTTCAAAAGAAATGATTTTTATGTACCAGTAAAAGGTAAGGAAGGTTACTGGGCTTACGGTCGAGTGGCAAAGTGGTAGAGGTCGTTAACTCACGGGTTTGATTACCAGTACAGACAGATTTTTCTATCGGTTGAAAAATTTCTAATTTAAGGCATGGATGATTTTTATTAATACCTTACACTATCATTTTAATCAGATTTAAAAATAGAGTGTAGCGAGAGTGATTAGATATCCACTTGTACTGTCTTTGCCTTATCCGTATATCATTACTCTTTTCGAAAAACTGACTCGTGAAAAGCTTTGTAGAAAAACACCCGTTGAGTTAAGCTTCATTCAAAGTTCATATGCTCTACACTGAGAGCGGACGTGGCTTTAAAAAAGGTAGGATAAAAGAATGGGGATATAAAAACACTCGCTACGTTCCGTTTTTGAAGTCGAGTGGGTAGGATAAGATATTTGAATGTCACAGACAAATTATATGCTTTTGAAAACAAATCGATTGAAAAATCAGTTTATGAAAGTACGCTTACTATGAGTCAAGCCTGTGGACATTTAATTAAAATTTCAGAAAAATAACAGCTGTACAGCTCACAGAAGAAATATTTTAGACAATAGTCTTCTTAACTCTCGCGGCTCGGAGACTAGAAAAATACTTCTCTGCCGATGGAGGTCGTTCAGGGAACCCAGTGGTTTCCTCATTATTGGCCTTATTCTTATGAATTTCAAAAAAAATAGTCTAAGGGCTTTAAAATATTTCTCTGCATCATTCTTCATACATTTTTTTATAAAAATCCGTATTTTTTTAACAAATAATCATATTTTAAGTTGCGCGTAAAAAAGACGTCATCCCAGCACACATATGAAATTGCAACTGATGAGTTTAGTCCAGCTATCTTACGAACAACCGCTTATCGCCTCATCGCGTTATTGCGTTATCGCGTATTTATATGAACTACAAAAGGTACAAAAAACTATGATATAAAAATACCTTAATTATAAACATTGTGTCACCCATATTAAAATAGATATTTAAGAATGTGTGGGTATTGTGGTTGCATTTCTTGAGCTTAGCACCGAAAAAGTTAACGAGATTGTATCCAAAATCAAAATATTTTTCGCGGCAAATATAGTTTAGGTTTAGAATGTGGAATCGGTATCTGAAAAAAATAACAAAAACAAATAAACTATAGAAAAACTGAATTCTTCAATTGTCCTTACAAGTCGGCAAGTTGTAGTTTACACAATTTTCAAAACAAAATGAGATTTTATTTAATTGTTTTAACCCTTCCCTTACTATTCAAAAAAGCACAAGCTCCTGAGCTGTGTATCCGTTACACATCAGGCAAACGGGAGTGAATCATGACAATTATATGTAGTACTGGTGTAGTAGTGTTATATAATTGTCATGATTCACTCCCGTTTGCCTAATGTGTAACGGATACACAGCTCAGGAGCTTGTACTTTTTTGCATAGTAAGGGAAGGGTTAAGATAAACAATTTATTATATTTATTATATATTTTTTAAGATAAAATGTCGTACAAAAAGGTCGCAATTTTTTTATATTTCTCTTCTTTAACGTTTAACCTTAATTCTGTATATTAAGATACATGTGATTTTGCATTAGATTAGCCTTAATCAGGCCTTAAGTCTTGTATCTCATTGTATTGCATTATGAGGTTTTGAAGTTAAAAACTACTTATCGGCAGACCAAAAAATGCGTTCCTAGAACAACATTCTATCTGCGACAACTTGTCGTTGAACATATAATTCTAGACCCTTGTTAGCGAAAGTTTTTCTCGTTTTTCCCAGCCACTATATCAGTCTTCCCACCTCCCAGTAGCGTTGTCTTAATTAAAAAAGAGCTCGAATAAATGCACACGACCGAGTGTGCGGTGCGCCACTGCCTTTCAAGTACAGTCAGAAATGAGACCAAAAGTTTCCGACGCAAAAAAAAAACACCGGACCATTTTCTTCCTGAAACAAAATATTCGGTGGTGAAACATGTAAGCCTTAACAAATAACCCAGTGAGACTTTAATTTATTTATTTAATCGTTATTTATATGAACTCGTCACACCATTAATTAACCTTTGTTATATGTAAATAATAAATATAAAGATTCTTATCCAAATATAAATACGCAATCAGGATATAAACGATTATTACATCGTTGATAAAATTAGTAAGTAACTCAATCAAAATTAGACATGTCGGGTCCTATGGAGCAGTGATTAACGTTGTGGGCTTCCGTGCTAGACCTCAATACGAACAGCATTTTTTTGGTCGATTTATCGATTTCTGTTAGAAAATTTCCAATCCTTTAACAACTAGTGGTAGCGAGAACGATTAGTTAACCACTATGCCTGTTCTAGCCTTATCCTTCTATCTCTACTACTCTCTTTTGAAAAGAGAGGTTGAGCGACTGAGTAAAAAGCAGTCCACGTAGAATAATTTTTGTTGAGATACTTACATTGGAGTTCATATGCTCCACATTAGGAGCGGACATGAATAATAATAAAAAACTCAATAAAATTTGCATCTCTTCAATTCACAAAAAATATACATGTATATTTACGTTTGATTTCCCAATCGTCTGGTTCTTAAAGAATCTAGAAAGTATTCCCTGAAATCATCGAAATAAAACTTGTTTGTATCTATTTTGTAGACTGGTCTTTTTAGTAGCAGTGAGTATTCTATACGTTATCATTAGCTTGAAATAAGGCCCTGGCATCGCATATAAAAATAAGACATTATTCTGCATCTGTTTTAGTACTACTGTTAAACTTTCGCACCAAATGCATGCATTACATAAACACAATGTTTAACTGTACACATTATGTTGAGAGAGTTAAAGTTTCAATGAATGCAGTAACTTTTAAATAATGCCTAGTTTTAACGATACAATACCAGAAAACTTTCTTATGTGTTAAATACATATTTTTTTTACGAATGACCTAGATTTTTTATTTATTCCATAATTTAAAGCAAGCGGTATTTTTTAAAGCGATCATTTTCTTTTCGGTTTACTACGTTTGCATATTATTATAATATATATTTTCAATCATTGATTAAAAGTTGTGACGAAAAATTATTTTATTGCGTTAAAAATAATAGACAATTTTATTGCTGTCTTTTTCTGTATTTCTTTTTCAATTTCATTTTGAAAACGACATATCTATGGCATCTGATTAAAATTGGAAAGCCTCTTTTGTTTTTACTAGTTTTTCTCTAACATCAATAAAGTTGAAGAGTACTTTTAACATGTGGACAAAATATTAATAAAGTTTTTTTCGAATATTAAATTAATGGAGCTTTCTCTGAGAGTCTTTTATCGCTAATGTTATTGGGTATTGAATTTATCTTGTAATTAAGAATGCAATTTTATGACAAAAAAGTTAAGCTTAAATATTTATTATTTAAAACTTTACGAAAATACTTTTTTTCATTACCATTTTATATCGAGAAAAAGTCACATCTGCTTATTTGCCCCATAAAGTGTTTCTAGCCTTCTATCACATTATTAATCATCTTTTTATTTCAACTTACGTTTATAATAATGACTCTCGTCTGACTTCTTTCCAATACGTTTTCGATTTCTGTCTTTCAGACATAAATTGGCTAAAAGAAATACTTGCCTACGCCTTAGAAATTGTAATAGTATATAATATATTATCGTTTTATAAAAAAAACTACATCAAGTTTCATATTTTTTAAATTTTTTATTATTAATGTATAATATATTATAATACAACATGACATGAAAAACATATTATCCATTTTATATGTTCTCGTAATAAGACCTAAGCAAGTTTGTATTTGACATCTATCGTTCGTGAACGAACGAATCTAAGCAATCTAAGCATTCCAGTAAAATTAAATCACTTGTTTGTATTTATTAAAAAAAGGTACTTGCTTTTCAAATTTTACATTTTTCTAGCAACAGCAGAGTAAGGAAACAAATAACTTGAAAATTCCGTTTAAAATTTAAGCTTTATATATTTTTTTTCATTAGATAGTGAAACAAACCCAATAAGCTTTGTTATTACTTATTGAAATATTTATATTTTTCGCAGCAAGAAACATTTATCTTAAGTGAGCAGCTGAACAAAAAATACAGTAACTGTTAATTGTTTAGTTAGTAAAAATATTTATTATTCAATCGCTTAAAATCTCTCTTTTAGACAGAGGATGGATAGAAAGATAGATGGAAAAATAGGACGAGAAATAAGCTAATCACTCTCACTATAGATAAACAGACGAATCAGATGAGTAAGAGAAAATTTAGATGTGGAAAGAAGAAGACAAAATAGTTTACGAATGTGTCTGTACTGGGACTCAAAACTGCAGCAGAAAAGGCTAATAATAACTATTTGGCTACCAATCTTAAATGTATTAAATTCACAAGCAATTCTTTATTTGTGAATATTAATGAGTGAAACTTAAGAAACTTTAATAAAATCGTGTAGGTAGTACAAAAAAGTGGATTCTATTTTTTTTTATTTTTTTATTAATAGTAGGATTACATTTTTGTACTTTTTTGAATCGTCGATTTTTTAAATGTTTTTTTTTGTTTCATCGATATCACTTGCATATTTAAGTGCACTTAAATGGGTGAATACACAAAAGGGTAAAACTCTGGTCGTTATTGAAAAACAAATGTAACCGTACAAAGTTTGAAAAATTAAAATTTAGTATTGAAATTCTGTCAAATGTTTTCATTTGCAACCTCAAACTAATAATCGTGTTTAGACAAAAAAGTACCATACCAAATTAATTCTAAGGCAAGTGGACATTTTTCATCTTACTATTTTATAATAATGTTTACATAAATTTTAAGAATTTAATCAATTGTAATATCGCCTGTGTGGTCGAGTGGTCAACGTTGTTTGCTTCGGCTACGGAGGGCCCGGGTTCAAATCCCAGTACGGACAGTTTTATAAATTGATTTTTCAATCGATTTATGAATTTCTGTTCAAAGGCATGGATGTATGTGATGTCTCGAATTCCCCCCTCTAACCCATCCTATCCTATGAACGGGGCGTATCGATAGCGATTAGCTTACCACTAATCCTGCCCTAGCCCTATCCTTCTATCCCTACTCTCTTTGCAAAAAGAAAGGTTGAGCAACTGAATAACAAGCAGTTCTCGTAGAAACACTTCTGTTGATATAAACTCAATTAGGAGTCCATATGCTCCACATTGGGAGCGGACATGGTTTAAAAAAAAATACTCGAAGGTGTATTTTTACAGCATAATTATCATAATTATGCATTTTCACGAATTCGACAGTAAAAAAATAGAAATGATTTGATTCAAACCTCTTAATTAAAAAGAAAACGTATTAATTAACTATTTTCTCATCATTCTTTCAGATTTGGATTTAACACTCTATCTCTACTTTCAATTTTAATTTCTATCAAAACTTTTAGAATCTAGCGCATTCAATTGCAAGAAAAACATAAAGAAAATGAAATTGGAAGAAAGTTCTGCGATTGCCTATTATTCATCCTACTCATCTCAGCTCGGCCGGTGAAGATTAAAACAAATTTACCATTCAGCACTTCTTGAATATTCATTTTCGCGATAAAGTTGAGAACGCCATATCTGGTAAACCAGAAATAATCCCAGAGATGCTTTAAAATAATTAATATTTATGTTTTAATTATTGCTGCTAATAACATTGTGATATCACTTATATTGTATAACCCATCAATTCATGATGGAAATCCACTGGAGTCTCTTTTAACGTGATGATCATGTTCCAAGAAATACAAAAAAAAAAATTAAGAGTAGGTAATATTTCTTACATAAAAATCAATTCATGGTATTTTATTAATGTTTATTGTATTTAGATTTTACAAACATATATATTCAATCAACATCAGACAGTAAACAAACCCGTTCACGCTCATTTAGTACGACATCGTTTTCCTTACTTGAGATATCCAGAGCCTCTGAAAAATTTAGGAATTTGCAAGAATAAACTTTTCTGCGCAAAAGATCTAGCACCGTGTTATCTTTAACAGCTTTAAAAAAGAGTTCATTGTAATTATAAATATTCACACATTTTTTAATTAAAGATAAAAGCGATGAGCCAAACTGGCGCTAATCTTTTAATACGATTATAGAATGTGCATATAAAATATTATTTTTCCATCTATTATCAACAATATGTATTTACCACATCGGCTCCCAGTGTAAAGCATATGATAATCTCGGCAGAAGTTGAGTACATGAACTGCATGTATTTCGGTTGCTTAAACTTTTTTTTTCGAAAATAGTGTGGGGTAGATGGATATGGCTATTGTAAGCTAGTATAATTAAATTGAATACGATCATTTTTCATTTGATTTTTAAATACAACATTTGTGCCTACCTAAAAAATTGACAATATTTTTTTTTTATAAATAAATACACGTAATTCTCGTTTTTCACGGTGTCGAAACAACACATTCAACATATATATTGGAACTTATCTTTCATTTATCTTTATTTACATATACGATATGCCCCCTACAAAATAAGGATTGCGCTTACTGTATATAAAATTTTCATCTGTAGCTATAAATTATCATAATTCGTTTTTATAACTATTGTAGAAGAAAAAGGTTGTGAATGCCCGGTATATTAAATATCAAATCACAATAACTGTATTTAATTAATTTGTTTATTCCCGACGGAAACTTTCTAGATAGTTTTTTTTTAATATTGTAAAGATAAATTCTAACTAATATTTTTGTTATTCAACTAAAAAATCAATAGAAGATGTATTGATTTAATGTAAAAGAATCATCATTTCTCGATACGCCATATTGTTTTATAAAATTAAACAATTATTTTTATTATCCAAATGAAAAAGACAGTACACTCTCCATGCACTTCACAAATATAATTTAAAAACAGTACACAGTACACATTAAAAGACAAACAAACTACTTTTGAAGATACAAAATAAAATAATATTGATTATAGCACGAAGTCTCGTTTATCAACTATATAACCAATTTGAAATGCTTGTTTTTTTTATCACATTTGCTTTACATTGAGCGAATCGTGCCCAAAAAATCAAACTGTAGGAAAAACAAAATAAAAGTTTGTTCATTGTTATAGGTAAAGAAACAACCTGACATTGATTTAGGTACAACAAACTCGGTCTAATATCGGTTAATCATTGGGTACATTTCTCATACCCATCGTTGAACTCAGACTGTCGAGACTTAGCAATTATTTTCAATTAAAAACAAAGAGATTACATTTAAATTCATGAGTTCCAACAGCATTTGCATATACTGTATTTTTTTACTTGCCATCTTTAGAATACTTATATGGAAATATTGCATTGGTTACACAACACTGTCGTAGATTAATTTCAGTAAATAAACTTGATTGTTGATGGTTTGATTTTGTGAGGAATTCAGAGATAAGGGAGCGTACAAGATAGCGCCCCGTCACGTCAGTGGTTATGAAGAGACGTTAGAACTGGCTGGGTCACGTGCTGCGGATGCCTCCGGAAAGCCATTGTCATTGGATTCGAGATTCAGTATGAATATATATTTTTTAATTAACCAATTTATCGATTTCTGTTCAAAGGCCTGATTGTTTTTTATGTCTAAAAAATCCCTTCCCACCATTACAATCCTTAAATTAACAAAGGGTAGCAAGAGCGGTTTGTTAATAACTAGTTCTTATATAGCATTATCTTTCTATCTTTACTCTCATTGTTAAAAAGAGGTTGAGGAACTTGAGAAACCTACAATTGGACATCAATTAAAAAAGTCAAATCCATTCATATATTTTTATTACAGTCTGTTTTAATTTATAATCGATCGATGGATTTCTGTTCACAGAAATGTATATATAGCAATGGATTAGTTCCATACTGCTACAACTAGAAATTGGTAATTTTGAGATATGACTGATCAAAGTTTAGATACATCTAAGCTGAGTAGTAGAAAAGTGGTAATTATTATTTATCCTATATTTTAAGTGAATCATTAAATAATCTATCTCAATTTAGTCAATATGTATTGGCACGAAAAAATTAGTAGGTTTTTCTAGTTGTTCTTTTGTGGAGAAGAAGAGAAGAGAGAGAAGAAAGGTATTCAAATATAATAGATAATATACATAACTCAAAACATCAAGTTTTTGACTAATCGTTTTATGAAACTAGGCCATCGATGTAAAAAAACGTCTGTTGGTAAAAAAAAAGTTAGAAGCAGATATGCTCCACGTATGGAGTGGATATCTAATCCAACCTTTCTATTATTAATCTCTCTGACTGTATGCAGCTGATCTCTTCAAAAGAGAAGTAGCGAGAACGATTTGTTAATCTTTATTCCTGTCCTTGTCCTATTTGTTTATCCGTATTGACTTTGATAAAACATGTTTGATTAAATATGTAACAAACAGTTTGCGTAAAGAAACCTATATTGAGATAAAATACATGAGCGATAAATATATAATTATAGCTAGCCGTTTAATATAATAGCTGCTCACATTCATAACACTTAGTGATGATGATGATAATAACTGACAAATTATTTACTTTACTGGCTGAGAAAATACAGGCCATTCAGTTTGTTGAATAATGGTGACTTTCAAAAATAAGTACTAGTCGTACGGTTGTAAGCTTTGAATGAATTCAGCCATCAAAAAACCTCCCCTGCCTGGAGGCTTCATTCACTCAGCTCAGTGAAATCCATTCGTATCTGGCATAGTGCCCGAGACATACATTTTTTTGTCATTTCCTGGCTCTCATTCGCAAGGTTTATGGGCAAGGATGACCTACAAATGGGACCGAGGGGTTATAACGACGCTCTTTTCCAAGACGCGCGGACGCTATCTACCCTTGGACGCCGACGCTAATGGCAGCGACGCCTGAAGTATTATGTTTGGGGTCAATGTTCGAGAATCGTGAAACAAGGATACTGGCAATTTGTGTGTATTTCATTTATAGGGAACCCATTTCCAACAGGATTGTCTTTTCACAATAGTAAACCGTAATTCTAGATTTACTATTTACTACACGAAAATTACTGCTTACGGCACGATGTCTTTTTGCTGTTAATGCCGTTCATATTGAACACAAAAAATATTTAAATAAAAAAGGTATTGCATATTCAATCGATTTAATTTTTTAAATTTACCAAAACATCGCAAGATATATAAGCAAAACTGTTAAGTCGTGAAAAAAATCGTGATTCCGACTCTGCCTTTGCCATAAATGGTCCGAAACCAAATAGTAGTTATTTCTTTCTTTTTAATACATAATAAAAACCATTTTTTTTTATTTACAGTAAAAAAAGACTCCGACTCCAATTCCATTTAAAACACCACAACTCCGACACCAACTTAACAGCCCTGTTTTTTGGTAAAATTTTATTTTAAAAGTACGAATATGTATGTCTAATGATTCCTCCCACGATTTCAATTCTAAAATAACGGGGTGTCACGGAAGCGATTAGCAAACCGCTTGTTGTGTCCTTGCTCTATAATTTATATCCGTATACTCTTTTAAAAAAAGCGAGGTTAAGCAATTAAGTAACACGCAGCTATTGTTGAAAAACTTCTGTTAAGATAACTCGATTGGTATCGTGATATGATTTTAAAGACTTTATAAAAATCAGTGCTATACATTTTGGTGTACTTTTATTTTTCAAAATATCAATAGTAAAGACTTAAATTGTATAATAATATATAATAAGCATGTTGATTTACACAATTTCAAACAATCAAGACCTCAATAATCGCTACGTTTGTTTGAAGTGTTTGTCTTTTATGACAATTCCACCCCGAGCTTGGCCAGAGTAATGTGGAATCAAGCAAATTTGTGGTTAGATAAAAGGAAATCCCTCTCCTTGAAATAGGATTTTATTTATCTTCGCTGAACATGACAGATTTCCGGGCACTTGCGGCGCATCGTATAGTATATCATTTTATCAAAGGATCAAGCAATAGTATTTTGCGTATTAGAATATATATATATTTTTATGAAATCCGTTTCTTATAAATACAACAAAGTATGCGATACAAATACCAGTGGAACAATTTCCATCATTATGATAGAGACACTAATTAAAGGTGTCTCTAATAATATACACGATTTTTATGTTTATATGTATTAGGGCTTATACAAAAACCGACTTTTGATAAAACCGGTTGCTTAATCCAATTTTCAAAGTTTTACAAAAAAAAAATGATAATTCAATTAAAATAGCGAGAAAAAGTTCAATTTTTTAATTTTGTTTATTTATATACATAATAATACACAACAAGAAATTATTTGGTGTTACTCTTCAGAAAATGTAATTTAAAAAAACTTTAATCCATCAAATGAAAGATCCAATTTTTTTGTATTTTTGTTTAAAGACTCGTTTATGGAAAATTCGGCACAATCGGTTACCAAGTTGAAAAACCGGTTTTCGAATGTCACAAATTTAGCAAAAAAACGATTTTTTAAAACCGACAAGCCCTTATATGTATAACTGAAATGTAATATTAATTGTGGCTATGTTAAAGTATATTTAAATAAACCTTTTTTAGATCATATTTACTTTCATAAAAATGATTTTTACGTATAACAAATATATCGCACAAAAAAAGTTAACTAACATAAAATAATAATAATATTAAACTGCACTTTCGATACCATATCAATAAGATAAATTAAATACACTAAGAAACAGACAAATCCCACTAAGTTTTTACTACTTCTAGCAACATTACATCGGTACTCGCCAATACGCCTGTGTCAGAGTACACTAAAGACTTGAATTCATCTACATAACCCATAGACTGATACAATTTATTTGTACACACCAAAATAAACTCTTTTATTTCTGTAAAAGTGTCGACGTCCAGAGTTTCATGTTAAGTTCATATGAATCAATATTGGTTATCGAAAAAACATTTCAAATATCTTTTGGTAGATGGAATGAATAAATCCTTTCTCTCCTATTAACTTAAATGCGGTTTAGGATCATAATTGGCTATTTTACTATTTTTTTTTAAATAAGCTACTGATAATATTTTTAAAATTTCTTATTTGTTAATTTTGTAAAGGACATCTGAATTTATTTGATGTAAATTACTTACCAAACTATTTTAATTTAACATTTATTTTTATGTCAAATTAGAAGTATTTATTTATAGGAAGTTCTTAAAATTTGAATACTGTAAAGGTTATGTTCAATTAAACAAATAAAGTATATTTATTTCAATGGTCATACAAAGAAAAAAGAAAGAGTAAAAGTACAAAACATCCAAATTAAGGATTGCTTGTACCAAGCTAAAACTATCTAAGCTATTCGAAATAATGTGTTATTATCAAGTAAATACTATCTTATGCAAAGTGCAATTATATTTTTAGAAATCGTTTCTCGCTAGGAAAGACAACGAAAAAATAATATACAAATGTACTGTATAACTATGTAGTACTGTTAATACAAATGAAACATTTTTTAGATATATTTTATTCATTCAAATGCTTAAAATTACTTCAAAAATATGTGTTTTATACTTTTATATACAATGTTAATCCACCAAGAATCGTAAAGTCAACATCTTAAATATGGTGTTTATAATATTCGTTTTTTTTTTTTAAATATACCATTGAAATATTTATTGAAATGTATTGTTTTAACTTCTTTATCGAGCGTCAGCAACATAAAAGGGGCGAATCATCTAAAGATTTTGAGAGATATCAATGATTGTCGGTTTTTAAAAATAAATTTAAAAAATCATCCATATCTATTGTTACGAAGTTTATTGCAATCAATTTTGATTAAGAGTCAATTAAAATTCGTTGGTTTACGTTTAATATTGCAATGTTGCTCACTGCTGAAGTTCTTATTTATAAAAATACTAAATTTATTTTCGATAGCGTTGTTTAATATGACGGTAAATTATCACGTTCCTTAACAAGGTGAGTGGTGGTGGAAATCCGCATTCACCACAGCACTTGATCTAATAAAGCAAAACAAAAATAAATTAATTTTAGTCTGCGTCCATTAAATAAATAAACAAAAATTTCTGAGACTTTTCCGTGTCCTGTGTTTTCCATTCTCTCTCTTCAATAATTTATCGAGAGTCGTAAAATGAACCGTGCGACAGTTCATTTTTAAGGCTTTCTGAGAGAAAATGGGATTTTTCGGAGATTATTTACAACCCAAGAAGAGGAAAGATGCTAAGTGTGAGAGACAAAAATTATGATTTCGTTAAAAATACATTGTTCATGAGATGGCCGAGTATTTTTGCGAACAATTCTTTTTGGGATTCCCCTCTCAATCAAAATACGCGCACTTAAGAAAATAAATATTTTCGGAAAGGTGAAGCAAACAAATATTTTTATTTTAATTAAATTTTAGAACTGCAAAAAGTAAACGAAGTTTATTGCATTCAAGTGTTTTTTTTTTATCTCAGAATCTTTTTTCTATCGACAAATACGTATTTCTTATTACTAAACGATTTTTTTAACATATCCGAGCTACGAATACAAATGAAGCATTTCAACTCTTAGTAGAAAATCTGAATAAAATCGGTTTTCACGACAACTGGCTGTACTTCGGACACAAATGGCCGTGTTTAAATGGTGTTCTTGTTCTGCTTTGTTTTTTTGATTGAACGAATTGCAGAAAAATTAATACACTACAGTCATCCAATCAAAAAATTATAAATTAATTCATAAAATCAATATCAACGAAATATGATACGATGGTGTGATAAAAAAGAATACGATGGTGTGAAGCCAAAATAGTTTTAAAAAGTGTTAATATGCTTGTTGAGCCAAATGTTTGTAATTTTAAAATTGAATTCAACCAATAAAGATTTTTTCTCTTTTAGTTGAGCTTAATTATCTTTAAATACTAACACGCCTTCCTCCACCAACCACTGCTAATATCGACCCGTAATAGGCATAAAATGGCACTTTCTTTGTGTATAAATAATCGCCGGTTTATAGTGCAGATTAAACTAAATATAAACCATTAAGATGCAAAGCTTTTACGCGTAAATTCTCCGTCCAAAATATCCATCAAGAGTCGCCGGAAGTGAGCCTTATTGTAAAGCCACGCCACTCTTTGACATGCTTCCGGTTTCCTTACGCCTCACATAACATTTTAAACCTTTTTACTAACCCTAGTGCGACTTCAGTTATGTCGGCCATCAAGGCGACCTTTCTCTACTACCCAAAACCCCACAAATTGAATTCGCTGCGGTAGAAAATCTTAATTTTACACCCCCAAAAGCATAGCGTTATGTTTTATGTGGAATAAAGTAAACACTTTATATCAAAGTCAAATGTTTTCTACAATACAATATAGGATAGCTGAGAATACAAGTAGATCGAGTACATTTTTGTTTAAAAATGCGTTAAAATTTCTAAGATATGCATATTAATTACCAATGATTATTTTAAAAATACTCTACTATCATATTATATACTAGGAAGAACAAAACATTTTAAATATTTATAAAGAACATATGTTGACAAGGCGCACTTTTTGACTTTTAGTTTACCTGTATTATGTTGAATCTTCTTCTTCTTCGAACATATACACTCCTTATTCGCGCTTATGTTAAATCAGGTATTGAAAATAATATAGGAAAACCTGGTTGTATTTTTAAATCTTGTGTACATTGATATTGTTTCATTTTAATACGGTATATATTAAAAACCTGCTATTGTATGACTTCTAGTGTTTGATTGAGAGATAAATGTGTCCATTCCCTTCGCGTACATAAATTAAACTGCTGTGCAGCTGTGTGAATCAGCGGCCAAGATTGCAAACGTCAGTGCAGACCAGGGCGCCGATGTGACTTTTATTCAAGCGCGAGATGAATTACGTGATTAACATGCGCAAACCAATGTTTACAAGCGGTGACACTCGAATTTAAACATTATATGGGCCCATTAGATATGAAGTGAGCCAAGTGGTATTTTAGAAAAATATTTTACACGTCTTAAAGTATCGTGAAAGTGAAGTAATCTCACTTAACAAGCATTGCAATAGTTATAGAAATAAAATAAAAAATTACAGTCCACCAAAACACTAAGTAAAGACGTTATTTTACTTAAAAGTCAAAGAAAAAAGTTTAAACAATTTACTAGTTGGCTTATTTCAACTATTGAGTGATCAATTTTTGATTTTGGCCAAACAAATCTGCTATATCAAAAGTTAGTTATATTAAGAGGTAAAATATTGATTACATTTAAATAAAGTTGTCTTAAAATACCCCATAAAACCTTAACTATTTTTTTATAACATGAGTGAATTATAAAATATTGATACAAAATTATTTAAAGTACATCATTTTTCTACGTGAACTATATTTTTTTAAGCTTCATTATCTTAGAAACTATTAAATATTTTATAAAACAAAATAACAGCTTCAGTAGTGTTTATATATTATTACACTTTGTGAATCTGAATCTTTAAAGATATAATTTTTCGTATAATTTATCTAGTTTTTATATTGTAGAATTATATTTTCCAAGTATTGAACAATGACACGTCTATTTAAAGAGTTTAATGGATTGAGCGGAAAGGGCGCCAAATACCAGTTACAGTTAAGGACCAATTTTTGAAAAGGACTTATAAAAGTTAAATTTATAAAAAAGGGATAGTAATTTAAATGTTGCTTCAAAAATAAAATATGCCAATGTACAAATTAGCTTTTTGACAGAAAGAAAATATGACTATGTTTATTAATATTACTGGTGCCTTATCCATTGTATACAATGGACATAAATCATTTGAGACGTTTAAAAAATTCTAGCTCAATGGATTTTATCAAATAAACGATTTAAAAAAAAAAACTTTCTCTCGACAGATGTCAATGCCACAGAAAATAAAACTCGCATGAGGCTTACACATACTCATAACATAATTGATAGTATTTACATTATTAATACGAAAGTATCTAAAATTACACCATCAAAAAACGTTCAAAAGTTATTTTACTATATTTTTATCCACGTGGAACATATGACCTCCAAACGGAGGTTTCTTCGCGGAAGTTTTTCTACGAGAACTGTCTGTTACTAAGTTGTTTTTTTATTTTATTTTATTTAACAGTGAATAATTTTGACAACTTATAAATTTAAGTCTTTTACAATGGAGAAAAAAACATAGTACAATTTAACATTAAAAACAGTAGAAAAAAAATGGCAAGATACTGAGTAAGCTCCGACAAACTCTACTTGAATTCATAAAAAATAGCATTCGTTGGAACTCACCCATGTCCACGTGGAATGAATATGTCGATATTCGTAGCAATATTGTTAAACCTCTTTTTATGGTATTAGGGATATAAGAATACGTTTATGACAGGTTCAGTGGTAGTCAATTAAAATTTTTAGGCATCTCGAAAACTCATTCCTTTGACCAGAAATTTAAATTTGAAAAATGCTGTTCGTACTGGAACTCGAACCCGTTTTTACGTTGATTGCTGCGCCGCGAGCCTAACTCAATTTTATTACAGTAGTGCGTATGTTTTATTGTTCTTTAGACGTGACGATAAAGCTGTCATCAAATAATATATTTGCGGGGAGTCTTTTCGTTTATGCAATCGTAATCCCGTTTATTTTCAAAAGATATTGTTGGGGTGCCCCATCCCAAAAAGGTTTATGGCATCTTTCCATCACATAGTTTGCAGTAAATCTCTTGACCGGGCAATTTTGTAGCGTATCTTGCCAGAGAAGAGTGTCAAATTAATCAGATTATGGTATTCCAACAATGCCGATGGCGGGTACTCGTTATATATTCTATAGACCTTCTCGTTTAGCCGCTTTATCTTCTTTCGGCAATTAAGCAATTGTTTATCGGTCGGAAAGAGTAAGTGTCAAAGATTTTAAACGAGTCTAAAATCGTCACTTCGACAAACAAAGGGTTACATAATTTGGTCATTTTGAAGCACAAAAAAAATACTCTTCGTTTAAGATCAAATCGAGGAGAAATGATATTAAAAACACCGATTTGATCAATACTATAGACGCTGACGATTAAATCTGTATTAAGATTGAAAAACGTAGCTATCCGCACTGAATCCTTACAATAAAACCTTCATCTATCTTTAATTAGACTAGGACATACACAAAGATTTATTTTATATTGTGATTACTTTGGGTTTAAAAATAAAATAAAGATTATTAAATTTAACATCTGATGCGAGATTTTTGGTATGAGTGTTTTCAATGCCATTTGTCATCGAGCATTTTTCTTTTGTGACTTAGTTTTGTTACATACATATAGATTAATTTTATATTGTGATTACTTTGTGCTTAAAAATAAAAGAAAGATTATTAAATTTAACATCTGATGCGAGATTTTGGGTATGAGTGCTTTCAATACCATTTGCCATCGAGCTTTTTTCTTTTGCAACTTAGTTTATTTTTTAATCATTTTAAATGTCTATACTTGGTAGAAAGATATTATATGGATATAATAAAACATTATTAAACAATAAATCATTTAACAGGAACGGTTTCGCTCATCACGAGCATTTTCAACCTATAAAAATGTAAATTCAATCAAGGCTATTTATACTAAGCCCGCTTTACCTGGAAGCAGTTTGATTATCGTTTATGTTATCAATTTTATTAATATTATAATATTATCAATGAAAATAAAAAAAATATGGACTTAGAAATACTATTGAATTTTTTTTAGCGGTCTATCTAACTTCATTGTTTTATGATGTGATTGCATATTACTATCATTTATTTGTACGAGGTTGTAAGTATTTTAATTATAGTCAATTTTGTGTTAGTTATTTATATTTGTTATAAATATGTAAAAATTCGTTTCATATTTCTATTGTCAAGTGTCTGTTAGCTTAGTTTAATATATTCCTATCAGTCAAAAACGCTCGCGATTAGTAAAATGTTTCTGTTGGCAAATATGCTTCTTTTGAAAGAATATTAGTTTATATTTTTTAATTAATTAAACAAAATATTAAGATATAGTTATCTTTGTAAAATTCTATTGATTTTTATACTCGTTAAAATAATAAAATTGATTGTCAGTTTATGAATACCTACAGAAGCAAACCAGCTTAGTGGCTATTATTCTACTTTCTGTTTTCACTTCACTTCAACAATATCTTATTTACCCGTTGAAAATGGGATAAATTTTGCCAGCCGACCTCACTAAGTGATCAAATTATTCACTCTCACTACACTTGTTGGGGCTTCAGCTTGTACAAATGATATCTCTCCATTATTTCTCCCGACCTTAACACCAAAATAAAAACTTATACTTCGTACACTTCGATGATAATATAAAAAGAAAATATTTTGAACAAATTTTCGCTCTCACTGTGCAACATATGGGCTCTTGATAAAGAATTTTGATTGATGTTTAACTGGTTATAAATTAATTTTTCAGCTGAATATTTTCAGAGAGATCAATGACAAACATACTTGGTTCTAACATTTCCACTCTAAATAATGAGTATAATATTCTTTTCATGGATTCCTAATCATCTTTTTGCAAACATAAGTTTTACAAAGAAAGCGCAATTTAGAAGTCCAATTTTTAACCACTGAGCAGTTGGGGCTGTATATCAGAAATAACGCAACAAATCTTGGTTTACAAGCAGTCTTTTGGCTTTGGTTTATCAGCGTGGACCAGCGACTTTACATACCATCACAGAAAATATTTCAAGGGTGTTAAATCACACGACCCTGAGTGCAAGTCACACATCGATCCATAAAACACACAAAACAGTAACTTTTTGTTGATATAACGGCGTATCAATCATGACTTGTGGATTTACTTCCCTCAATAAATGCACCAGTTTTACTTGTTGACGTAATCATTCAACCAAAAATAATCTTTATCTTTGAAACTTTGTGGTTTTTAAGCTATTTCACGATTTCGCGAAAACACGATTTTCGTTGCGTTGCGTCGTTCTGGCGTAAGTCATGGTAAAATGGCAAATCATACTGAGCACACAACAGCAGTCAGCTGTCAAATTGTATGTCGCTGGTACCTTTTGTACTGATACCACATTTTTTATTATACATCAGGACAATTTTCGCTCATGGCGAGCATTATAAGCTGGTAAAATAAGCAACGAAACAGTTTGATTAATAAAAAATCAAATTATACTAATATCAAGGTGTGACAAACAGGTCGTAATAAAATCGGTCCTCATATATAATAAATAATTTGGAATAAACAGAAAAGATGTTTTATTTTTTAAAATAATGGTTTTTCACAAAGAATTGACTGTAGGTACTCAGCGTTCTATTCAAGTAAGTGATTTAAGATTCAACTCTCTAATCATCCCACAAAAATTCTTTTTTTCGAATTCGCTTTCAAAACTCCAATCCTTTCGCAATTTTTGCTGCCTATTGGAGTACCTTCAGCGTAGACTTCAGTGAAAGGAAGTTTTCATTTCGGAAGCAACTTTCCAGCGTCAGAGCACTTTGGCTGTTGAAAACAGGTGCGTAGCGAGGCGTTTTATCGCCAACTTTCAGATCGATCTTTATAAACTACAAAGTGGGTGACATTATCATCATTATCCACCCTGCTTACTATGGTGCTATGGTATTAGCACATTTAAGCCGGTTCTATTTCTGTTGCCTTGATAACATAATCATGCTTAGCACTAAATGAAAATGGTGTATGAATTTTAAATTGATAAACTCAATATTTTTACGTCAATGGAACAGTAGGACAATCGACAAAAAACATGTTTCGAGCTATGAAATTCATTATAAAAATATAATTATGAATCAAATGCATTGATAAGATCCATTTAGCGATTTCAATGTAATACGAAAATGTCAATACCGGTGTTCCAAAATAGTTTTAATAAATCAACAACAAAAAAACTGACAATTTGGATTGCTGCTATATTG
Organism: Himalopsyche tibetana; assembly: GCA_030503985.1. Lineage (NCBI taxonomy): Eukaryota > Metazoa > Arthropoda > Insecta > Trichoptera > Rhyacophilidae > Himalopsyche > Himalopsyche tibetana. Next base: position 6,940,812 of record JAPJYX010000015.1, read on the forward strand.
GGCGAGTAAATTAGAATTAGTATGTATTTCATAGTACTGTAAAAAAATCACCTCAATAATAGCACATTTTGCAAAGTCTTGCCAATTCTAGAGCCTGTTAATACTGATACAGCTCTTAGCAGGTTTTAAATTTTCAATCTATCGCAAACAATTTTATTTAAATATGTGATGAAAAGAAACGGCGGTGGACCTGGCTTGGACACGTGTTGAAGATGCCTGAAGACAGCCTGAACCCTGCCTGTCTCTTCTTCCGGCCGGATGGATCCCGGCGTCGTGGAAGGCCACTGATGACTATCCACAGGATGTACTCGGCGGAGTTTCGGGACGCTGGGATGACCTGGGAGGAGGCGAGGAGACTGGCTGGAGATAGAGAATTGTGGAAGAGCTTCGTGGTGACCATATGTTCCGCATAGGGAGCGGATATGGATTGAGGAGAAGAAAAATGTGATTGTTTTTTGTCCAATAAAAATTCAATTTTGGTTTATTTTTAATACTAAAATACCGATTTTTTCTTTTTTAAAGTCTGTATTTCAGTATTGAAAAAACACTATAAATATAACAGTATTACTTAATTTTTTTTGACAAGGAAAGACATTCAAGTGATAACCAAATCGTCAGGTTTCAGTATGTGTCAAAAATGAGTAAAGTATGTGTAGAAAAAGATTCTTTAATATAAATTATTTGTCTGAAATAAATCAGTTAGTGCATTGATTATACCAGTTTACTTGACTGATGTCTTCTATCTTTTACAGAAAGAAGAGTTCTTACTCTATTTCTCTTTTTTTCACACATTTTGATGTCATTTTTCGATCGTTTTTTATCTTTATGTTAGTCAAGAAAAGCATTTATTTTTAAAGGGAGTTATTATAAACGTGTATTTAAAGGCATGCAATTGTTCCCGCTAGTTATTCAACTCTTATTTGTGTCATACTGGCATTTATCTATTTTTTGATATTAAAAATATCTATGCAACATGAAATATCGATGCTAGAATTTTGTTGTTTACTCAGAACTATCAACCTGTTACTTACACACTTTTGCCAGAACGGTGACGAAATGCTTTGTTAATTTTTACACGTTTGATATTTCAACGTAAAGAAAACAAAATACAAATCGTCGTTTTTCTTTTTATTGTAAATATGCTTAACGATTTTATGGATATTAACGTAATATATGTTTATGCCGATTGATAATGAAGAAAAACATTCAAATATTCCGTTTGAAACATACAATTAAAATAATTGTGATTGTCTGTCGTAAAAGTAAAATATTTAGTTTTTCAATGTCGGCAGTTAGAACAAATGTTTTTTTGATTGGTAAACAATTTTATACATTCTTGTTTTCATATTTACAAACTGATTGTTAAAGAATCGTCAAATGGTGGCGTTTGGATATAATAATTTTATATTGTATATTTTTGCAATCATGACAGTTGATTTTTTTTTTATGGTCAACATGGTTAAATATTTGAATAATAATGAATGTGAAGTTATTATTATCTATTATATATTCCAGTGGAAAATCTATTGTCGTAAGCATTTTAAATACAACACTGTTTGGTTCTGTAGATGTACGTATCCCATTCGTTGAAAAGTTTCCCGTCAAAATTTTCTTCAGTCAGCTGTGGTGAGTTCATTTTAAATAATGTCCGAAGTGTTTTCACGTCAGAAAAAGTTTTTTCTTCTCAACTTACTTCATGTTAAGAATAACTCATTCTGTTTTAGCCAAAGTTCTCATTATTCAATCTTTATAACATCCATTTTAACTATTTTCTTCCAATACTTCTTATTAATTATATTGAGACAAATCCATTCAAATTCATGTGTCCAACGGTCGCCTATTTCTTTATTTCAAAAGAAACTCATATTTGCTGACGTATCGGTTGAAAAAAGAACATTTTTTGAACACAACACTATTTGAATCATATGATAGATGCTCAATTGTTTAAAAGTTTTTTTCTGCTAATAATAGCATTAAATTTATATATTGTGCAAAAGATTACTACAACTATTTGCAAGTAGAATCTTGGAGCCTCTTAATACGTTATTAAACTTTAAACATTTTAATATTATCAGATTATGTCAATTAAGAAGTCATTTATAGTATTTTATCCGTATTTGGCAGTACATAATTGTCTCAAAAGTCATTTCCAATAATAAATTGCTTAAATCAACATAATTTTTATGGTAAAGAGTTCTCACTAAAAGCTCTAATTATATATTATTTCTCATTGCTTAGTAAAAACATTCCTATTAATACTATTGCAACTGTGTAAGTTTGTTACCATTATTTTTATTTTCTTACTATTACCAAATAAATTTGCTTTTAAGTATATAGATACAAATAAATTCAATATTTGACCCTTCCGAAAAATTCCGACCCTAAGCCCTTTGCCGTATTATAAAAAAACGTAATTTTAAAAAAGCCCTACACTGTAAATGAACTTAAAATTCTCCATTATTGAATTACCTTTACGAACATTGCTTCAATAAATAAACATGATTTTTTGAGGAAAATAGATTTCCCTAGTGGTGCACTATACATTGAGAAATTCTCTCTTGTAAACAGTAAATAATCGTTAGGTGGAATGATTTTCAATTTTCCCGACACATTAATTGATTTTCCCTGACAGTAAGACTTATAAAAAACAACGTCAATTCACCATTGACGTTAAATATTCAATAATAATAATATGTAATAAGAAAAAAAAAATTACAAAAAACACATTTTTAGTATTTCGACAAACAGGAATGGTTTTTATCCTAGTCATTTATTGTTTTCTGTTTGTGAAGTTTTCGATAAAAGTTGATCGAAATAAGTTTGAAATTATTTTTAACTATGATTTGTACAGTTTATTTGTTCCATTTTATATAGAAAAAATATGCTGAGAAAGCATTATAAGGAAAACCTTTATTTATGTAAGCTTTTTAAAACATTTTTTCTAGTTAATAGATGTGTCTGAATTTCCACTCACCCTTAAGTGAACTTTAATGATAATATAAAAATGTTTTTTTGACCATGAGACTACAATTGCGGAGCATATCTCTGCCCAAGATTTAAACTACTTATTCCACGTCAGAAAAATACATCATTATTCACAATTCTGAATGAATATATATGGCTATAGAAAGAGGTTTTAACGAAATAGGTAATTTTGTATTCCAATTACTTGAAAAAATGTGTTAAGAAAAAAGACGAATCTTTCAATCAAATTATTTCAGAATGCCATTTTTTACTGTGAGTACAATACGAACTCTTAATTGAAACTTATTTCAGCAGAATATTTTCTACGAAAAATGCTTGTTAGTCGCTTCATCAATCTTTTATTTTTCGAAGAATAGCGCTAAGGTAAAACAAGTGATTAGCTTATCACTCCCAACAGGCTCTGTTTTTATAATCGTATTGATAGGAGAAAATCTTAGACATGACAGAATAATATTTCTTTATACGAAAATGCAAAAATCGACTGGTACATCAATTTACAAAATTGTTCGCAATGAAATTTAAGCCCGTAAGCTTTGAGCTTAGACCAATTATGTTGACCGTTTACTCTGTTAAAAATAAAAATATCTACAAAAAAAACTCTATTTTTCAGTTTTTAAAACAAATTTAAATGTAAGAAACTTTATACAAATAATAAAAAACTCTCTAATGAAGTGCGTTCACTGCAAGTTGATAAAGTAACGTTGAAAAAAAGATTTATTCCCTTGCGAAAACATTTTATCTCACCACTCCGCGAAAAGTTATATTTCATTTCGTTGTCGTGAGGAATTTTCTTCTAATATTTGTTTCAACACTTTCCACCACAAATGATTTAGGCAGGTTTAACTTAATAAAACCAAAAGGTTAGTGTCAGATTTATTTTCTTTTAAAATTGTGAGAAAGGCTCTTGTTCTTTTAGATTAAGTATTTTTTGAAAGTTAAAGATCTTTACTTCATTACACAGTTAGGTTAATAATTCTTAATGTATAACATTAGAAATGTTTTTTTTTTGCTAACCTAGCACTATTGTAAATTTACATACTGAACATTTTTACAAATTAATTAAATTATCTACGACTTGTTGAATGTCTAATCATAATATAAATTGAGAAATCATTCGTAAAATTCTCATCGTAATGATTCTAAAATGCAGTGCATCTGAATATGGCACACAAGGAGTTATTGTGTTATCTAAATAATATAATATGTCATATATTATACAGATAAAATATGCATTTGGTTAATGAATGCATTTAAATTACAGTATATCAGTATATGTGACAGAAAAAATAAACATCTTTTATAATCTAAAGTACTTAATCACGCGTGTTGTTGAGATTTTACTCTTTAGTCGTGAAATATATTTATCTTAGTCTTAATTATATACTTTACAGGTAAGTAAATGTTCTATGAACTGACAAACATCAAAACAAAAAACCTCTCAAGTTTAAGTTTGCCATTGATTTTTCTTATGAGCTTAACGCAACTAATGCCTTTTTAACCAAATTAAGATACGAAGTGTTAATATTTAAACATAATACTAGCAACATGTGTTCTCTTATATTAAACAAAGTAATTAAAACTCTCTTAAATTATTTAATGAAAGTTATGTTTATTTTACTGTCTGATAACTTTTCAAACAAATTTTCGGAGCGTTTGTAAATTTCAAATAGTCCGTGCCACCGATGCATTCAATTTAAAAAAAAACAAGCTAAAAAGTAAAATATTTTCGTGTAAATTATGCACCGTCTTATTTTCCAAGAACGCTGCGTGTTAGGTCATGTGGTCGAATTAAATCAACAGCCTTACGGAGAGCGTGAGAGGTGGTGTTTTTCTTTTATTGGTGTGGACTCGGTAAATGGATTTTTTTCAAAATTCGCTGACGTCGAGCCACTGCTTTCACCCTAACTGTACGTGTTTTAGAAAAGGAACGCAGAACTATTGAAAACACAACGGGGAAGATTTATATATACAAAGCTTAATATCGAACACAATTTTAGGAAGTTATTTTGCTTATCTTAGTCTGCCTAAGTTAAATAGATCATAAAACACACATGTAGTTGGCCTAGAGTGCAATTCTTGCGATTTCAACCAAAACAAAGTACTATGTTTTATAAATATGTATTTAATTTCACTTTTTAAAAAGATAAGGATTATTATTTTATTTCTGTGTATTTCCACCAATAATTGATATGTAACACTAGAGTTTGTCGTTTTTCAGTAACCGAGTTTGAATCCCAGATTTGTTGGTAAATCTGTAATATTTGATAACCAGTTAGTCACCAACTTACTCATCCTGGTTCTAATATTTCTTTTATTTAGTCTTGACCGCCTTAGTTGCAATTTAAAAAAAGTAAGCATGAAGTTTATTAGTCAGTATACATCAATGAATACGTTGAAAATATTATATTTCTTTATGCTAGTTAGTTTTGAATTTTGGCTTGTATATAATGTAGTTATCCTTTTTGTGAAACCTTTTAGAAGGGATCTACAAGAATTAACATTTTTTTTTAAATATATTATAGCTCAATATTAGTTCTCCATATGAACCCTTTACAGAAATAAAGGGTGGGAGGGGGGAATTCAAGACATCACATACATCCATGCCTTTGAACAGAAATTCTTGATAAAATTCAATCAACAGAATCTCAAAATCGTTGTTTTTTTTTACCATGTCCGCTTCTAATGAGAAGCATATGGACTCCTGATGGAGTTTATCTCAACAGAAGTGTTTCTACGAGAACTGCTTGTTACTCAGTTGCAAAAACTCTCTTTTTTCAAAGAGAGTAAGAATAGCAGGAAAAGGCTAGGACAGGACAAGTGGTTAGCTAATTGCTCTCAATACGCCCCCGTTCATAGAATAAGTTGGGTGGAGGGGGGAATTCAAGACATCACATACATCCATGCCTTTGAACAGAAATTCATAAATCGACTGAAAAATCAATTTATAAAACTGCCCGTACTGGCATTCAAACCCGTGACCTCCGTAGCGGTAGCCAACGACGTTGACCACGCAGGCGGCTGAAAACGGTACAATTTTTTAATGTGTAATAAATTATAAGTCATGTAAAGGCAAACAAATAGATTGTGTCTAAGGTTGTGTTTCATTATAAAAAAATGAAAATGATTTTGTTTATCTGAGATTTGCCGCTTACGACATAATAAAACAAAACCTTAACGCGACGATAATGAAACACTGAAGACAAATTCACGCCAGACCTCAATCCATCACATCGAAACTAATGAATGGGACCTCCCACTGAGCCACTTGGAAAATCGTTTATTCAAACTCATCGGACTCGATGCATTTGGAGCGGCGTCAATAAATAATAGCTCCCTGTTCAGCGAATAACTGGAATATCCAACGCCTTTCATGACGATCGTATTGTCAGACAATGGGAAGGCATTCCATTAAATGCCAAAAACATGCTCTTACTCAATGAATATTGATTTCTTCGGAATGTTCTGTGATCGTGGTGCCACTACATTCTTAAAACGTTTTGAATTACCATATTGCATAAACGATTTGCAATTTCAATTATTATGAATATCAATAGATTCCTCAACGATGTACTAACGGAACAAATCATTGTACAATGGTTTATTTAGGCAATTGCTATTTATTGATTTAGAATTTTGTCGAAATATATTTCTGTTCGAAGGTTACTCATACATGTGTAAGCTTAAAAATTTCTACCACACTTGCAATTATTAAATAAGAAGCGTGGTAAAAACGATTAGCTGTGCGCCAGCCATGTCCTACCCCCTTCATTTATATACCTCTTTACTCTCTTCGAACAAAAAGTGAAGTTGACCAACTGAGTGAGCAGTTCTTGATGAAAAAAATTGGATTTCAAACTCGGAGCAAACATTGATAAAAGTATGGTAGAGTGAGATAGAAAAGAAAAAGTTTTAGCAAGAGAAGTGGTGAGCTAATTGCTCTCGCTAAACTTCATAAATTAAGAATGAAAAGAGAAGGAGAGAATTTCCTGACATTACTAACACCAATGAACCAAAATCAATAAATCGAAAAAATGGTGTTCGTACTGGCACTTGAACCCGTAAGATACACAAGCTTATAACTTTGTCCAGTGGGCCACCTATCCGACAACGCTTTAATCTAATTTTAATATCGTCACTATTCTGACATAAGTAACAGTAAATGGCAAACTTTTGGGATAAAATCTTTTAATATTAAAAATATTTTATGTTACTATCAAAAAATATATATAAATGCCAACCTGACAAATAGACAAGTACCTGTTTTTAAATCAGCATTAATAATAATTGCCTATAGTTAACCAACTGAGTTACAAAGAATTTATTTCAAAGAATCTCTTTGCATATTATACTTTACTTTTCTCAATTTTTTAAGTTATCAACATCTGTCAGAAAAGTGATAAAATGTACGTTTTCAAAAGCATCATTTAAATATAAATTAAATAACTTAATTTTTTACTTTTATTTACGGTAATATCAAATTAAATATAACACAAAATTCATCCAGAAATCATTTCAATATCAAATATTTTTTTACATCTAACTTCATTTCCAAACTTTCCATTCAAATATATTTAATATATCATTTGGTTTTTTGGTTATGAATTATTTATGAAGAATAATTTAAGAAGTTGAATTCTTATATTTTATCTGTCATATTCTGAAAAAATCTCGCAAAATCGTCCGATACTTAGAGCTATGCGCAGATTTACTAAGCTCGATAGGTTTTTTTGTATCTGGGAGGAATAATATTTTTAGAAAACTCGATTTCTCCTTGGATGCGATGCGACCCAATTTTCTGATATGGGGAATACCGACAGACAGAATAACGGTAAAATGAATTTTTCTCATCATGTTTTTAGGTATCGAGCAAATATTCGTGGATTTAAAAAAAAAACACACCACAACAAACATTCGATGATTCGCGTCTTAAGATATGTTTTCGCTATTTTTAAATGCATACAATATGTAGAAAAATAATATTAATCATCAGATTTTTTATTATATATTGAATGAAAATATTCGTGATGAGCGATGCCGGTCCTAATTATTTGTATAATGAGTCAATCAGTACGAAATCTGTGTTTTCCACTGTAATAAAAACAGAATTTTTTGGAGACTACAAATTTGATACAGTTAACAGTTTTACTTATTTGATTTTAGTTGTTATATAAACCAATACAATGATGTAACAGAGAAAATGAGCCTTGAAAATGACATCTTATTATTTTAATAAACCGTAAATCATCAATGAAAATCACACTTTATGGTTGTGATAATTTTTTTATTGGCAGTATTTAATATATTGCTTGTATATTTGGATTACTGGTATATATAAAATACAGCTATTGCTATATCAGACCGTTATTGTTAACCCTACTTAAATTAACAATCTTCGTACAAATCGATTGTGATGTAAACTGTAATTTTAGGTTTAATACTAGATTTGAATATAATACATATATTTAAATCTAATAATAATAATAAAACAATATTTTTCGATTTTTTGTTTTTTTGTTCTAGTATTAAAAATCGGGCTCTGATTTTAAGCACTTCAACTCACAGATAGGGTAAAAAAGAACGTTTGTAGCTAAGCAAAAAAGATTATAATAATAATGAGTATATATTTGTACATATTTCAATGGATTCAGTGGTAAACTTTGCATGAATTCGTTTTTAAAACAATATAAAAATTTAATAACTTCGATCGTGAAGATTTTTCTCAAAGAAGTTAAACTCGACTCACAATTTGCAACACAAATAGTGGAATAACAAATAAAAAATTAATTTTACATTTTTCAATACCGTTGTATCGGCTTTAAAACAGCGTATCTAGGTTTGCGAAAAATATGTAGCGAAAGATTGAAGTCGATCAAGTTAATGTTTACATATGTATCGTTTTGTTTAACTTAAAAACATTATGAATAACTTGAAGACATGGCATTCATTTTGTTCGGCAACGTTCTTCTGAGCTTAGAGAAACATATTCTTTCTTATTAATATCGAGCAAAGCCAACAATATTCATGTATTAAATCTCGGGTATTTGCATATAAAATGCTCGGTTACCGGAGCTTAAAAAAATCGAGCAATTCAGTAAAACGTAATTAGAATAACGTTCCAGATGATAGACAGAGAGTTATATTTTCTCTGATGATATAGTACACTACATTCTATTAGCTTAAGGTGAAGTACGGAACTCTGAAAGGTCGTTTATCACACTGCATTTGGGTCTTAGTATACAAACTATTTATCTTACAACTTGAATGAAATTTCGAAGTAGCAAAACTATTTAAGTATACTGCTTAACTCAAAATTCTACGAGGTAATCTATTCGCCTACGACAGTCGAGATTACCAGTCTTCACGTGTCCAGGCTAAGCTCATGCGGTCTTATGGAGGCGGTAAAATTAATGCTTCTGCAACCAAGATACTTTGTAAGGATTTAAAACATTTAAAATCGAAAAAAACACGAATTTCGCATATTTAAAAAATGCTCATATCTTCATACTATTTTAAAGAGGGCACCGTCAATTTTTGAAAGAAAAGCATTGTATATAATTGGGTCCATTAGAAGTGAATTGAGCCAAGTGGTATTTTAGAAAAAAAGTTAGTTGCGTTGTAGTATTCTACATGTCTTAAAGTATCGTAAAATATCCACCAAAACACCAAGTGAAGATGTGATAGTACATACATTTTACAAGTTGACTCACTTCACCTCTCATGGGCTCATATATATGTATATATATATATATATAGTTAAAAAGCTGATTTCACATTATTTATTAAGATCAGAACTGGTTCCGATTGAAAGTACTATTCCGATGAAAAGTATTATCAACCTATGAACACAAAAATGAAATAAAAAGAGTCACACAATTTATGAATAATAATACAATTTGTAAATAAGTGACACTAAATTGATTATAATTAATATGTTAACGACATCTTGTAAATTAATACTGCTCATTTTTAATCAAAAATAGTACCAGATTAAAAATAACTCAAAATAATGAGTTCAAAAGTAATTATTCAATAATCATTATTATTATTATCAATTGATTTTTTTTTACAATACTCTTCAACGGAATTTGTGTAAAAGCAAAATTAATGATTTTAAGTAGCTCTTAGGAAAAGTGGAAATGAAGATTTTCCCATTTCCTCGAAATCGAAAACCAATGTCAATTATTATCATTACTAAATATTTGTTAATAAATAAACATCAGCATAAAATGCAATCGCAATCGTATAAAACAAATATATGTGTTTTTTGGCAAACTAGTATATTGAATGCACCAACAGAGTAAATCCCAGAGAAGATACTAAAGAATGGTTGTGTATTTTAGAGTCATTTTTGTCAGTTTTCTTACTTATTAACTTCTTTCAGAATGGTATCCTAAAAAAATCAACTGAACATTTTCCATTACATGAGTCTTGTATAGTTTAAAATATGTACTTTTTTAATCAACACAAAAAAGAGATTCAATATTTTATATAACATTGAATTAATTTAAAACACGAGTTTAAAATTAAGCTACAAATAACGATAACTTATATAACTGGCTCCTTTACAGCTAAAGCGTTCCTCGAGCTTTTCGATCACGTTTTTCATATTTTCTTTTTGCTCTATCATTTTGTCTGGTTCACCTGCTCTAAGATTGAGCTATAAAATGCAACACCCTGATATAATATTTAAGGTTCATTTATAAGATCCGCAAATGGTGTTTGGTCTTATTAAAGAGATAAAAAAAAATTCTTCCAACTAAATTAAACATTCTGACAGCCGTCTTAATAAACTTTTAACATTTATGTAAAAATTGTGATTTGAAAAACAATAAAAAATAGTGTATTCAAGAAATCGATGCTACTCACAAACGCAAATTTAATATAAACATAATTATCGTAGATATTTTAATTGTTTCATTATTAGTAGTCATAATTTTTATGAGTGATATGCAACTTGGGAAAACTCTTTTTACCAGGTGTGTATAGAAAAAAATAGCAAACCATTTTTTTCCATAATTTGGTAGTGTCTCATATTCAAAGACTTTCAAAATGACGGATTTTTTAGAAATTTATGTATTTATAGTTGTTTTTTTATTAAACTATTATTCGGGTGGGGTCCTATGGCACAGCGATTAGCGTCGTTGGCTTCCGTGCCGGATCTCACGAGCTCGAGTCACAGTACGAACAGCATTTTTTAGATCGATTTATTAATTTCTGTTGGAAGGCATGGGTGTTTGTGATGTCTAAAATGTCCTCCCATCCTTCCGATCCATCAATAATTGGTTGTAACAAGTGCGATTAGTGAGCCACTAATTCTGTCTCAGCTTTTGCTTTCTATTCCTACTACACTCTTTGGAAAAAGAGAGGTTGAGCGACTGAGTAAAAACAGTTCTCGTAGAAAATTTTATGCTGAGATATCTCCATAGGAAGCCATATTTTTCTCATTGGGAACCGACATGGATTAAAAAAATGTATAGTTTCCTTCCATCGTCTCCTTTTTCTCTGTCAATGATAAACGTATTTTTTGCGTTTTTCTAAACACAAGTTTATTCGTTCAAATTATGCACATTCACACAAGTTTTGTCACTAACTTAGTGAGTAAACATTTATTTCAAATACACATTGGTTACGGATCACTCGTATACGAGTCTTTTCGCTGGTCTGACTGACGCATTAAAATATATTCATCCAATGCGACAAATGTTTAAGATTATCTACGGAGATGGCGTAACAAATGTTCGATGCATCATTTAAAAAATAAAATATTAAAATATATGCACAAATATTTTTTTTATTCGGTGATTTTGGCGATGAAAAATCAGCAGAAAGTTAAAACATATGTAACTTAAAAAATAGGCCACCAAAATAAAAGCAATTATAGGTTAAAAATAACTTTTATGTTTTATAATATTGTTTTGAAATAAAACAAACAAATGTATATTTGGCTCGTTATTTATTACGTTTTCGATGAAATATATAATTATATGTCAAATACCCGATTTTCTATATTAAAAAAATACAAAAGTTGAGTATCGCTAATAAAAGCAGGCTAAAATATATAAAGTATTATGCAACAAAGTGTTGCACAACTAGTGTTCAAATATTTTTTTAAAATGTCAAATAGTTTTAAAATTATACCTCTTTTTCAAAAGTACCTAATTTTTTGCAAAATTTCGCAAAAATGCCCCGATGCGAATGAGCTAACACGATACATTTATTTACTAAACGTCAGTTCAAGTTTACGCGTGCGCTTGATCGTCTGAGATGCCGATAGGAAAAACCCGGGACGTTAGTGACAAAACTTGTGTGAATGTACATAATTTGAGCGAATCAAATTTAATATTGAACAGGCACCTTCAGTCAAAATCTTAAATTATAAAACGAGTTTATTCATGGTTAGTGAAGATAGCGGCATTTGTTTATGCTAATTACGTTTTAAAATATAGATTAATATTTGGTTCCTTTATGAAGCTTCTGTAATTTCATCACTAGCAAATGATTATCTTCCTTGTTCTTTGAATGATCCCGCTTAACAAACGGGACACGTCCTCGCTTCGTACAAATGATGTGACGTCGAAAGGCGCACATTATAGAGTGTTCGCCCGTGTCCTAATAATTCTTGAGGCCGTCTTGTCTCGCGGTTGAGACCGGTACTATATTCGGGATAGTGTGAGAGATTGAGATGAATTTTTCATAGAGAGATTTTAGATTGCTTGAAAAATTCTACATTCGCACGATACATCTTGTCAACTGACACTTTGTTACTTCGCACAATCCATCGCATGACATTTTCAAAAAAATCTTTTTGTCATACACTTAGTCACATTGATTTACACAATATTTTTGTGAGCAATATTTCAATGTCAAGCATACAAATACCTAAAAAATCATTCTAGCAAAAAAATATGTATCGAGAATTGAATGGGAAGTCACTGAATTTCTCGTAAAAAGTCTTCTTGGCTTATCTTTATTATTTAATGAAAAAAAGTTAATTTGATAGACTTTTAATGTTTATTTTCCAATAATAACCGACATTCAACACTATTTAGATGTTTATTGTCGATTTTCAAACCTAATTTTAAAATGCACCGGTGCTGATAATAGATAAATAATGTGGAATTTGTGAAAAAAGTTTTTTTATTTTTTAGAGATAGAACCTAACATGTGGACTTTAACACATCACATATATATGTACATGCCTTCGAACAGAAATTAATAAATCTATTTATAAAACTGTTCAAACTGGTATTCTAACACATGACTTTCGTAATCGAAGTCACCAACGTTAACCACTCGACCTTGCAAGTGACTAAACGAGCTCATTTTATCGGATGAAAAAGTTTCATAGATAAATTTTCATAGATATTCTGTGTTGATATATTATTTAGTAAATTCAATTAATATAAAACAGGCGCTTTACTTTTATTCGTAAAGTATTATACCCGAAATTGAGAGGCAATATAATAATAAATTTATTGATACCGGTTTGTGATGAAATTTTCTATTAAGTTAAAGGATGTTTTTCAGAAAACAATATTGTTTTGCATACGCTTTCAAATTTATGCCCACCAGCAAGTGGAGTGTACATTATTAAATAATCGCTTGACTTCACCCAATGGTTTTAATATCGACTCGGTTAATCGCTTGGAATGATTTATACATAGTTAACACTTCACTTTATCGGTTTATATGATTGTGTGCTTTAATATTGTATATCGTCAGTATATAAATACATGTGAACTATGTACAAGATAATAAGTTTGAATGGCATATTATCATTTAAAGCTCGTTCTCTGTTCAAAATCATTTATGTTTATGGTGTCTTAAAATTACATACCACTCTTTCAATCATAATTATTTATTCCTGTTCAAGCCTTATCTTTTCTGTCTTTATTTTATTTGAGAAGAAGACAGGTTAAAAAACTGATTTGTGTTTTTGTAGAAAAACGTCTGTTAAGATTCCTTGATTATATACTTCATATTGGGAGAACACATAAAACTTGTTTTTTTTAATATTATACGCACAGTAACGTTGACACTTATTTCTTCCATTTTTAAAAATTCTGAAAAAGTAGAACTGTTGTCAAAAACATTTGAAGCCACAGCATGTTAATAGTTTTTCGATGTAATGGCAGAATATAATGAAATATGCCCTGAAAAATTGTGGAAGACATATCATTAGAAAACACAAATATTAAAGAAAAATGAAAATCAATTGGGTAACAAAAAACCGTAAACCTTTTTTCTGTAAAATCATTGTATATTAAAAATTGATTTACTTACGCAGCTTTAAAATAATTTTCACTTTTAATAATTTTTAACACGAATATTATAGCTTGATACATTAAAAAACACTTAATTAAAAATGGTTTGATTTTTTATTATTGAATTCCTTAAATTTTTATTTTTTCTTAATATCCACAAGAGAAAAAACTTTACGTCGTCAGAAATATATAAAAAAATATGTACCGAATGGAAGATATCCGCTTCTCTGAGTTTATTAAGTGACAACCCTATTCAGTTTTGTCCTTTGACCCTTTATGTAATATGACGTCCACAACCTTCGTATCTCTTCACACCCACTTGCTCCCATTCCGGTCCCCTGGAAATATTGTTTGCAGCAATTTACTAAACTAGCTTTATAACAAAGCGTAGAATTTTCTATATTGCAAAGATTTCTCGAGTGAAATCTGTTGCAATATTGCAAAAGGGAACAGAAAAGCGGAACAAATATTTGCGGTTTCAGATTTCTTATGAAATATGCCAGAGAAATGATGTAATTATTAATATGAAATAACAAAAAGTTCTATTAATACTATATAATTCAATGTAGGTACATATCATAAGTCTGAGCTGTTAAAAAAGTTGTTTGAGATATGTGTTTCGCATATCGTGGTTTATTTAAAATAGAATATATCATAATTATAAACGGGTGACTTTCATAGATACCTAACTGAAAGTTTATATAAATAATAATACATTATTGAAAGGTTTGTTAATTCAGGAATCTCTTAATATCGGTAAAACTCTTTGCAGAATTGAAATATTCACAATTTATCGCGAATAATTTTACTAAAATATGTGATGTTTTCTATACATTCACACCACATATCATAAAATAATAATAACACTAACAAAAGATTTGATATTATGTAAATAAACATACAAGTTTTAAGATGCTAACTTTTATGCAAGCTAATTTGTTTCATGCCTAAAATACGATGTGTTTTGTTCGTTTATATCAGAAATTTCGCTTTACGGCCTTCAAGAACATAATATTTCATGAAAGTGAAGTTATAATATTCACTCAAATATGTAAAACGTGTGATACGTTAATACTTTTACAGCTTTCTCTATTTGCGTACACATTGTAATTCTTCATACACTCGGTTCTGACAAATCATGGCGGAAATTCAACAAATTTCTTCCAAAAATTGGCAACAGTAATTTCACACCTGGAGCGGAGTTACCGTCAAACAATGTTATTAAGGAGACGTCGCTCAAAATCTTTGCGTAATTTATACAGGTGGCTCTTTAGTATTGCGAAATTTTCGCAAATTGATTTAGGGGAATTTTTCCGGCAGACTTTTTGTTCAATTGACGATTGTCGTTATTTACAGGTTTCATTAAAAGCGGGTAGCTTAGGACCAAAGCGCAGACGGTACCTTAAAATAGAACCTATTATGATTCCCGAAAAGTACAACCTTTAGTTATATTGTAGCTTTATTTCATATATTGGCGTTGAAAGAGTGTCGATGGAGTGGACGAACACAAGATTTATTGTTTTTACATCGTAATCTTAAATAAATACGACGCCGACTGATAAAACTTTAACTCCTTGATTAGTTTCGCCGTACCGGTACGACGAAGTATTTTATCGTCTATTATATATTGCCGTTCTCAAATATTTTATAGAATTATTATTATTTCTTAAGATACGGATACTACGCAAATTTATCAGTACTGCTTGGCAGTTACATCATTTTTTATTATTTATTGCAAATGAGCAAAAGAGTTTTCTAAAAAGGTGAATATTGGTCGATAAATCGGTAGCCGTATAATATTTAGCTTAAAATTTTATTTCAGTTTGACGGCTTACCACATGAAAGAAAATAGATATTGGCACGAATGGGAAGAAATAGCTACTTCATATATAATTCAAAATTAATAATGAGTTCGTTAATTTACAATTCTAACTATGCATTTTAAAATTCTTATCAAATAATTATTAATATTCTTTTCGATAGATGGACCAGATATTTTTGTGCATAGCTATAGTAGATTAATAATATATGGCATACAAAATATTTTTTACTACACTAATAACTGTATGAAATATATATTCTGTGATTTTTGTTCTTCCAATATGGAGCATATGGAATCTTAATGGAGTTTATCTCAACAGAACTGTTTCAACCAGAACTTTCTGTTACTCAGTTGCTTAACTTATCTTGTTTCTAAAAATAATAAGATTAAAAGTATAATAATAAAAATAATAAAAGATTTTTAGTACTTTTTCCACATAAAATTTATTAGATCAGGACCGGTTTCACTCATGCTCGCGATGAGCGAAACCGGTTCTGATCTAATAAATTTTATGTGGAAAAAGTACTAAAAATCTTTTATTATTTTTATTATAATGCCTTTCCACCAAGTATTGACAGTAAACACCTTAAAAGTGATAAAAGTATAAGGTTGAGACTAGTGGTTAACTAATTGCTTTTACAACGCCCCGTTTTAGGATAGGACGGGTGAGAGGGGGGAATTCAAAACATCACACACGTTCATGCATTTGAACAGAAATTTATAAATGGATTGAAAAATATTTTTTTATATGTTCTGTGCTGGGATTCGAACCCTTGACCTCTGTAGCTGAAAGTAACGACATTGAAAACTAGACTACGTAAGAAGCTTAAAAAATATATAATATTTAAACAGCAAAACTTTTTACTGGTTAATTTTTATGATATATATATCACTTTTTTTATCAACTTCGCTGACAATTAAGCAAATAAAATAAATTGAATATAAATGATATTGATAGTCATATGCATCAGGCACGCAGGCACGCAGGCATGCATTTCAAACAACAATCGTTTCATTCAATCACCTCTTGTGACGTAAGTTTTTATTATGGAGTCATATCTTAGCTCTTCCGATTTCCTGCAAATGAGAAAACCCGTGCGCCGTCTTGACGACAATTGAGGCTCAAAAAGTGAAGCGGGTGGGTAGCACCAGGAGAGGGATGAAAGGTAAATCCCCGGGTGACGAGAACAAAGGATACCCGGATCGCAGGACGGGTAGGAGGTATAAGACAAGAGCCCTCCGCTCAGACTGTAGAACGATCCCATGAGGGAATGAACGCCCGACTGGCAAGTCTTCTGGCAAAGTTTGATACGCCACAGTAAGACGCAGGTACGTAGGCATTGCTTGAGTGATACCCGGCGCTGCGATGACGGGCGAGTCGGTGGGACTTAGAAGATTAATCTTCTTGAGAATTCTGCGCTCCTATTCAAAGTTTCTTAATAGTCTTTATACAGGACGATGTTATTTCAATAAAGTTTGGTGTTTTTGGTAAAATTCCAATGCCCTTTCAAAGAAAAAAAAATTCAATCTTCACTCAAGTTTACTGACATAAATCAGTGTAATAAAAATAACAAAAAATGTCACATCATAACAGAACATTTCAAAAAAATTCTGTGCTATTCAGTTATTTTTACTCAAAAGTTAGGAAAATAAAAATAAAACACTTGCTAAAATTTACTGTAGACTTTTTTAATTAGATAGCTACTCAAATGGTCACTATAAAATAATTATTATTCACCTGTGTTCGAGATTCATTCATTTTATCAAGAGGTGTTTACATATAAACATTTATTACGGGTTCAGTAGAGACATTGAAATATATTCTTAAATAACCAAATAATATAGGTATTTAAATTTTACCGGTATAAGCTTTTTTTAAATATTTATCTGATTATTACAACTTACATGATGACACGAAACTGAGCCGAAATTTATCACATAACTGCATTTAACTCCAATTTGTCTAACTAATTGAACAGAAAAACATTTTTTATTCAAATAGAAATATTTGCTCATTTTTTCTGTCCAGTGAGGATTGGCAAAAACCAATGTAGTTAAAAATATATTAAAAAATGACAGCAAATGAACTGGAAAATCGATGTTGTACTTTATTTTGTATGAGAAATGAGAAAATATGTTAAACGATAGTGAATAAAACTGTGATACAAACTATCGTGAGATAAAAATAAATGTTTAAATGAGGCTATTATTAATTGCAAGCCCAGCTTGTTCCAACACGGTTAAAAATGAATCTTGGATTTCATTTGGTAAACAAATATATATTTTAAGGGATTTTTAGTTTTAGATTACTTTGTAATGACATTTTGTATGTTATCAAGCCTATCTAAAAATACTTAAAACATGTATTTTCATTTATTAAATAACATTCGTGGTTCATTTTTCACCAATTTCGGAACGAGCCGTGTTTGCAAATATTATTAAATTATAACCTTAAATATTAGTCGATTGACTAAATCTGCAACATAGCCATTGTAATATACTATTATTTTCAATCATAAATCACAACCAAATTTCGCTTTTGTTATCATTAAGATAATTAATGACAAATGAAATAATTAAATTTTACTGTTTTATGTGAGACATAATTTCACAAAATAAAAATATTTTGCATTTTTCATTCGTATTGCTTACCACCGTCATTGTAGTTTTTTATTTTAATTTTTCCGACGCCTTGCCTGCATCAATCAATCAATTCATACCTTTTGAACAATTAAGTTTATTTTTGACACACACCGCATAGTTTTCTGCCGCAACTTTCGCAAATAAGAAAATTCTTTCAAGCTACGCCTGAGACGTGATATCATACAAAAATTCGCATGAGCCAAAATACATTTCTGCCGCAGGATAAAAAAAAAAGTTTCTTTGGGGAGCAAGTGAAGTGGAAAGTCAAATAAAAAAGAATTTAACCCGGGGCCTGCGGATAAACTAAATAGGGGAGTGTAAGCTACGTGTAAGTGGATTTGGCCGCGACATGTATTAACCTAATACCCCAGCGTCTGTTTGCGAGCCTGGTTGTAGTCATCTGTCAGCGGGTGAGGTATTGCCTTGCCGTGCGCGTCCTTCCGTGTTCACAGACAGAATGAAAGAGGAAATAATATAAAGCACGTTGCAGGTAAAGAGAGTTTGTCCGATTTCGTGTTCTGGTCTCTTGTTACCGCAGAGATTTTTTGCTGTGCAATATTAGGGTGCTTTGTGGAAATTTTATTTCCCGGACGTGTCACTCGTTCATGCTTTACATTTACACTATGGATAGCCAACATTTTGACACTCTTAGGCCACATTGATTGTGTTGTAATTAATTACTTTATGTCACACATTAAATATTTATTAAATACAGAGTTTTGTAGGTTTCCATGCATTTTTTTTTATAAAACTAAGAGGAGTACGCAAAATAAATTGGATGGCTGCTTCTTTTTTAAAAAAATAATGTTAATGTTTCTGATAAGCAATCTTGGTTGGTGAATAGTTGTTGGAAATATATGTCTTACAAAGTATATTTAATGTCCGATTGAAAAAATCATTTAAGCAAAATATGATGTAACACATTAATAAATAGTTCTTCAGTAAACAGAAAATTGAGCTTACATGATAAACCCTCTGGGCTTGATATTTTAAATTACATAAATAATTATAATATAAAAATATTATTGCATTTAAACCAATCTAGCACACAGAAAGGTAGAAATTATTTACTTGAAATAAGTTCACTAATAATATTTACCAATACAAGAGCTGTTTTGCCAAACTGGTATAGTAAATTTACCAAATGAATTATTTAAAATAATGGATATCCAAAATTATCATTGTATACCTTATCTTTGTTTATATTGTTACTTACTTAATTTTTCCAGTG
Source organism: Himalopsyche tibetana (assembly GCA_030503985.1). NCBI lineage: Eukaryota > Metazoa > Arthropoda > Insecta > Trichoptera > Rhyacophilidae > Himalopsyche > Himalopsyche tibetana. The sequence continues at coordinate 6,960,757 of JAPJYX010000015.1, forward strand.
TGATGATACATTGGTACATGAAATTTGTACATTTTAAGTTAACGTAGTTCTACGGACAGAAATGTCTAAAATATAAAAAACTATTGTTGAGCATTCAGGCCAAATTTATTTCTGATCTAGACACTCCTTGTCAACACGAAATTTAAAGCTTAATAGTAAGTGAAACCAACTAAAATAACACAAAGCTAATTGTTATAATACAAAAGACTTCTACATTGAATTTGAACGTAATGTAAACTAACTACTGGTTGTATAATTTGGTATGACACGTGATTTTGTTATTTAAGAAGATCTTTCATAGATGTTAAAAACGCGGCATAGAGAGAGCGATTGGCTAACCACTAGTTATGTAGAATAAATGATATATTCTTAGTTTTTTTATCACTTTCAATGAGTTTATTGTCAATTCTATAAAATAAGCCTCAAAATATTCACCATCTAACTATTGGGTCGGCGCTTTAAAACAAATCGTGTTTCTGCTAACTGTTTTGCATTCGGTAAAATAATACTGTTACTCATTATAGTATAATTGTGAGGCTATACATAAAAAATATGTCCAATAAAAGCGCAGATAGCAACTTTTTATATTTTACGAAATGCTCAAATTTTCAACAAACTTATTACAATGCATGTTGTAAAAACTAACAATATCTAATTGTAGGCTTTCGTGTCTCCAAAACAAAAATTATGTTTCACGATTTTTGTAAGTTTATTATTTTATCACACCCGCATTGTTAAATGATCCATAAAACTAGTAAAATGAGTTTTAGAGTCCAAACGTTGAAAAACTGAATGTCTGTTTTGTATGACTGCGTGAATTGACCCAAAATGTCGTTTATTTGAATGCCATTATAAAAAAGATACTTTTAATTGGTCACTGCTAATTGTAAATGTAAACAACTTGCACTTGCCATTAAAATATTATACATATATCAATGTCAAATATATACATTTTTCTTTGTTCAAATATGAATTATATTATAGGATGTTTAGTTTATTTGGATTTTACTTACATACACTTCACAATACATTTGCACTCTTTTGACAAATTAACAGTTCTTAGTCATCAAAAAGACGTCGATAAAAAGTAGCAACGTGCATTAAATACCAGAAAATTATTATAAAGTTTATATTGTAAATGACACAATCCTTCATTACAAATTTGGTTCTGTATTTAAACTCCTTAGTAACTTTGCTGCTGTTAACTACTTTACAAAAGTGGTGGAAAGCTCATGTAAGTTTCCTTATTACAGCTTTAAAGTTTCTCACAACATAAAAATCTATTTTTTCAGAACGACCACATCGCAGTTTGATCCTATAATGACGTTTTTTTACAATTAGAGCCTAAATTATAAATAATCATAATAATTATTTTATACTCTTTTTGAGAAAAAAAATATTTTCCCTTGTTATTAATATTGCACCACGGCTACCTATGTCAAAGAATTTTATTTTTTCTTAATACTAGAAAAATAATTTAAAAAATCATGATATGTGTACACTTATCATATGTTATGAGATATAACAAAAATATTATTTATCGTACACAAATAAACATGAAAAAACTGCATATATGTCACTTAGCTAGTATTTTAAATTTATCATTCAAACTTAATTTCAAAGAAAAAATGTTTTTAAGCAAGAACTGATTTTCAAGTATATTGATATTTTGAAAACATTTAGTAGCAGTTTTTAACGAAATCAGGAATTTTTGGTAAAAAATAGATGCCAACTATTGTAGATTTATGTCTTATTCTTTGCGGTAAAGTTAACGTTTTCGGTGACATATAATACTTGTTATCAAATTTAACTTCAAGACGTAATGAAAAAATATTAAATAAAATTAAAAATATTTATTACACATTTTTTCTAAGCAAATAATTATTTCCGCTTTTTATATCATTCCATCAAATAATATTTAAAAGTATTTTAATTCTCAAGATAATTTATAGGTTTGATAGTGTTAGAAAAAATATATCTTTTTTTCAAATAAACGAAATTCCTTACAACCTGATGGTTAAACCAATAATACGCTAATATATCTCTCTTATTGATACAACCACTCAAATATTGAACAATACAGATTTCAAAAAAGCTCTCTTACACATCTGACAAAGAGGAGCTTTCTCAGATCCTTTTGAAGAGCTGAACACATTCTTCCTTTAAATCCAGACGAAGAACATTCACGATGGCCCATCAATATTTCGAGGGTGTACTAAGTCACAACAGGTGTATGAAAATCTTCTATGAGAGACTTCTAAGTACTTGCTGATATTGTGCACATCGAGTGTGTAGAATAAATTTTACTCTTTATGATTTTCATTGTTGGATTTTTGTTATATTTCGAAATCTTTAGAAAAATATTCTATCAATATAAACACATCATTGAATTAAATTGTATGTTGCGGTGATTTAAGCTCAGTAAGTGCAGATCTTAGAAAGTCTTGTACGTCAAATAATGACAAGCAATGACTTTTGTATTAATTTAATTACGTTATTCTACATCAGTTCATGTCAAAAACATATCACAACTGTTTGCAACCAAGCCCTGGAACAACGCAAATCAGACTTTTTAAATTAGCAATTATGAGTTTAAACGAATAATTGTTCATCAACAAAATAATAAATAACACTTTAATAATATTATTGTTTCACGTACAGTAATTAGTTAAATCTTGCTTTTTTCAGTTTTGGTAAGGTAAAAGAAGTATAAAATTTCATTTGATATTTTTTTTCTCCACTTGTATCAAACGTTGTTAGATTTAATTTTCTATTAAATAAAACTTTTACAAAGTTACCAACGATTTTTTTTTTAAATAAATAAGTATAACGACTGAAGTGTCGATATGTAAAAAAAATGAAGAATTTACTTTAAATTATATACAATTTATCATGATATTCTTTGTTTTATTTAAATCAAACAATGATTCAGACTGAGTTTTCCGTATCTTTACCAATCGGAAGTACTGAAAATTTCCTATAGCAGAAAAAATAGTAAATCGATCAATACAATATAAACCATAACATGAAAAGCCCCAGAGAAAAAACATCGTGTTTTCTTTATTGAAATATATGCCTACTAAATATAAATTTAGTGATAAAACCATTTCAAATGATAGCTAACTATTCAGTAGGTCGATTTAAAAGTTTTCTTTTAGCGAAAGAAAACTTTTTTTTGTTCATTTTCTTATGACTCTTATGAATATTACATACATCAGTTGCATCAATTTTTCTGAATGAGTAAAATTCTTCTAAAACTGATGGTACTGTTTTCCAATTGGTTTCTTTCCATTCAAATAATTTCGTAATGATCTTAACAAATAATGAGTCAGAAGGAACAAGGTAAAGTTAATTCGTTGAGTGCCTAATAAAATTATAATTTAATCCATTTTATTAGTGTTGGGGTCAACATTGCCATGTGTAGCCATGAATTGTCACTGAAAATTAATGAAGAATCCAGATGGTGTACCGTGAAACTATTCCACATCATGGTGATTTGGTAGACTCCAATCTTCAACACGATTTCCTTATTGTTTTGACAAGGATCAGTGCCAGTAAAAGACTTAAGATTTTCATCATTCTACTTCAAATGTGGCACGGTTCGTGGTTTATTAATCAATATAAAATCCTTTATCAGAATTTTGCTTAGCATCTCTGTACTAGTGTTACTTTGGTGTCATCTTCTACGCACAGAAGAAAAAAGTTAGCATTTTAGAATAGCATCACAACTTGTGCATCGACTAATATGTTATATAAATAAATATATTACTGTGCTTATGATTTTCAAAGCATTGCTTGCCTACTGGCACCGACATGAGAGTTTCTTTGGCAAGTGATAACTGGTTTCTTTTATTGCTTTTTTCGCTATGTGAGTGGCAAAATATTGCTCTGGTTTATGACGAAAATATTTACGACGCCATAAACTCACTTGATGAAATGGGAAACCAGTTACCCTTACAACTTGGTGACAACCTTGTAAACATGTGAATAATTTATATAGACATGTACAACCATAAAACTACCATTTAAAAATATTTTTAATTAAAATTTATATATGTCACAGTTAAAGAGTAAAACTCGTCAATGTATACATTAAATAGCAGATTTAGTTGAAGCTGACATTGTTAAAATTAACATTCGCTTTGACTTATCAATGTATGTTTTAGCTAGTAACTCTATAAATTCACTCAGTGGTGCTGAAAAAAGTAAAAATGGCATTACAGTTAACGTGCATAACGTGAGGCACACGTAATGTGTAGTTAAGTAGAAAGAGAGCGACAGTGACAACGTTTAAATGTTTGAGGTTATGTAAAATGTCATGTGATTGCGCGAGCAAAGCAGTTTTTAAATTGTGAATAATTTAACGACTTCTGTGTAGTTAACGCACACGTTGATTATTTTTTCACTTTTATTATGTTATTTTTAATTTTGAAATTTCGGAATCAATATTGAAAGGATAACAGAGTCGCTAAATCCGGGATCGGAAACTTTTATGAAAACATTTGTACTACATTTGATCATTTGAACACAAACCAAAATCTTGAATAACTCTAACATTCCCGGTTAAGCAATGGATAAGTGTATTTTAAATATGCTTACCATTTGTGTTAACGTATATTATATTGTTAAAATCTATCATTTAAAAAAAAAAAGAATCCAATTTTCAATTCGTTACTTACTGCTAGAAAACGAGAGTATATCACTCAAAATAAACTGTAGCTAGCCAACGCAGAATAGATCATAAAGCTTTTTTTATTTCAAATAAATTTTATATCCAGTTTTATATATTATCAGCGTTTTAACGTATCATATTTTTACTATACTAGTACGTCAATATAACTCACGTAACCTTGTGGGAAATAATATACCTGGTACTATCGAAGATATACATAACTAATGCATACGAAAGAGCTTTCTGACACCTGCTTCTAGACCATTTCTCTACCATATGCTAAAGATATCTATAATATATATCAAGTTTAATATATTTGTTCGGAGAAGTGTAAAAAATTTCTACCGAAAAATATGAATAGGAAAGATACGTCTATGTATACAATACAAACTTCTTTGGCAGCGATCAATATACATGTACGGAAATTCATTTCTTTTTACAATATCCTCTTGCAATGTGGAGTATATACATACATTTAAAATAGATTTATCTTAAAAAAAGTTGTTATAAAATACAAAAACTGTTTTTAAATTACTTACTCACTCAGCTCAATTAAAAAAAAGATAATAATGAAATTTTCCACAAACATTCCTCATCAATTTACTATACATCAATAAACATATTTTACTATACATCAATAAACTATAATTTATAAGAGAGAACGGTATATTGAATTTGATTTATCTTTTAACAATTGCCTGTGCTTTAATATTGCAGATACTTTGTATTATTCCCACCGAAAACATTAAAATAATTTAATAAAAAAGTAATGAGGCAGCAGTTAACTGTTTTGGAATAATATTGAAGAAATCACGTTGCCCAAAACTGCTAAATAATTATTTTAAGCTTGCAAATACGGAATTAAAATAAGTTTTTCAATCATAATAACGATACATTTCGAAATTGTGGCTTGTAAATAAATGCCTGCCAAATCGTGAAAATCACGAAATATTTTATTGAAATCTAAACATCACGAAAACTATGTTATCGATTTTCTTAACCTCTCCAATACACCCATTAAGAAACCATGTTCGACGCGCACAAAAATGAGCAAAGTAAAAATGTTGAAACTGCCAGAAACCAGAACGGGTGATGTAATTTTTCCGATACGAAATGAAATATCAAATAATTCTTACGTATCACGAAAAAATCAAATAATTCTTACGTATCACGAAAAGTATTGAATCGCGCCGCTAATGCTTTTTTCTGGTACATTGTTGTAAAGCGGAATGCCCCCTGTGTTGAGGCGGAATTCAGTGGCGTTTTTTAATAAACAACATTGTGACAAAAACATCGATAGCTGGTTCACCAACTAATTTTTTTACTTAAGTATTGTATCGTTTCTTCCAAAGCTGAGCAAAACAATATAGTTTCGATTTTTTTTCAAATCTTAATACTGATTTCATTTCAAAGACAAACAATCAACTGTGTTACGCATAAAAAGGTCTTTGACATCACTTTTTCTAGTAGAAATTAAATCGTGTCAAGAAGTTGTGTCTGTAATGCAGGGGTTATCAACTCCGTGTCCGCCAATTAATTTGGGCAAATCGCTAAATTCTTAGGATTTTGGAATTCAAAATTCTTGGAAGAGCTAAATAAAAACGAGCCACGCTAATAATTTGGGCAAATCGGTAAATATAAATAACCTTTATAGAATATAACTTAGAATATTTAAGAATGCGCTCTAGGGTCCAAAATGGTTGGTATCTCTTGCTGTAATGGATTGTATCATGTATTTTTTTGCAATGTTATAAAAATTATTAGTCTCAAAACAAAACGTATTTTGTTGAAACCTAAAGAGAAATATTTCATTTTGGCAGTCAAAATATTACGCAGAAACGAAAATTCACTGAACCGAAATCAGAAAAAATCTTGATATTTTACGTTTAACTTCACTTTCGATTCCTATCTTTTTGCGTTGACTTTTTTTTTGCATACATTCATCAATCTTCAGATTCTATAGAACAACGCCTGGTGGTATCAAACGATTGTCTTCAAGTTCAAGTTAACATATTCTTTAGTTTTAAAGTGGTACTGTCAATACAAACTGACAATAAAAATGTGGTGGAAAATAAAAACACATAAAACACTTTTTTACTAATTTTACGTTTATTCATTAGGATTAGAAGTATTCCTCGTCCAAAGAATTTTCAACTGGTAAAGATATTTACTAAACATGTTTATTCATATAAAGCGAAATTAATCTAACAACGGTGTAACAAACAATTGGTAATTTAAATATGAAAATAATTTATAAATAATAAGCGTAATCAGCTCTCATTTGAATAAAAAAATATGTGCTTAGAAGATAAGAGTGTTTTTTTTTTTGTTGATATATTATGTTTTGTTGCTGACTGCTTAAATAATGATCACTGTGACACAACCTGATGAATTTTCTTCTCGGATGACTTTGTTAAAATTTACATTGACTTAATAAACAATATCTGACTCGCTTATAATAACTACACTAGAATTTTTTCAGCCTATTAATAATATAAGGTTATAGGACAAAACAACTGTTGTTTATTATTCTCAGATATAATTACCGTTTTTATTAATATTTTATTACAATAGAATCTGCATATTTTTCCTAAACTCTGCTTCTTTTTTGATTATTTGGACTGTAAACGTTTGGATCTTACTTATACTGTTGTATTCATTGATAAGCATTTAGCTTCATCACATTATGATAAGGCTAAAAGTTTAAATAACTTGTGTAAGGCAATTAATAGTTATTTAGTTATCAGCGCTTCGCCAAAAACTGATTTAAAGATAAATATACACTTACTCTAGACTTTGTATTTTTTTCATCAGATCTTTTTTAAATACAGGAATACATTAAATGAAAGCTATAAATCTTGTTAAAGATACCATTGATCCCCGGGATATTGATGTAACGATTGTGACTCAACGTTGTCCCAGGTGTTTGTCAAATAAAAAAGGAATAAACCAAACGACTACTTATTGTTTTTTAACCAAAACCTCGCAACTTAATCGTTTTCAGACAACTATAAATTTATTTCCAATGCTAAAAAAAGTTAATCTGTTATGATTTTCCCATTAGGATATTTTATGGCAGACGCCAATGCGTGGTGGCCTAACGATCTGGTTGTAATTAAACAGGCCCTGATGTAGGTCGTTCACTTCGATACAACCAAATCGCTTTTATTGAATTCAAAAACAGCTGCCCAGCTTTTCAATCTATTTTTGTAAAAATGACAGGCAAAATTGCTGTGGATAGCATTAGCCCCAGTGCGTAGGAATAAAATAATATTTAATGACAAAACGTTGCGTATGGGGCATGAAAAATTCAATACCTACACGATAATTGAAAATAAAGTAATATTAACTCTCCCTCGCGAGACATCAAAATAATTACATTATTTCCAATACCATCTTTTTTAGCCATTAAAACATTCAAATATTCCGTTCACTCGCGTATGAAAGTAAACGTAAATTACCCAAATAAATCGATTCCCAGCCATATAAAGTCAGCCACATACGGTATAAAACCATAATCCGTTATAATTACTAAGTTTGAATGTTACGTTATTCTTTCTAATATTTTCAAATAAATTTCATTTACAATGAGTATTTTTTATATTAAGGTAACAAACTATCAACGTATTTAGTTATAAGATGAGGTTAAAGCTATTACGGCGTAAGCTATCGTCAGAACTATGGTTAAACTTCATTATCAGTGTCTTTTCATTTTTAAATGGGGAACTGTGGAGCCTAGCTCCAATCTCCCTTTCATCTTTGGTTTTCTGTGGACCCAGTTTTTTTATTCTATTTATTTTTTTAGAATTGTTTTGTTTTGGGTTTATCTAAACTTGCAAATACTCAGCTATATATAGTGCATTGAAGAGGTACACAATACATATTCTTATTCGCTCTAACATCCTTATTTATATTAAAAATATTAAATTTATTAAACATGAGTTTAGTGTTTTTAAGAATGAAAACAAGTATGGAGTTATTTGAGGTAAATTAGTTTGAATTAAACTGTTATTTATTATTAGTTACAATAGGGGTTTTAGTAACGGTGATGAACTGATGATTGTTTGTTTATTTAAGATGTCGTTGGCTTGATTATGACTATTAATTTCAACTTACTCAAGTGCATTAACTTCAGGCCTTTGTCAGTGGTGGATAAAAGCACTTTGGAGGCCCTATTTTTCGAATAACATCAAAGTGTTGCAAAACTCTTCGTAGAATAATAATAAAAATTGAAAACTGATATTAAAATATAAAGGTTTATATAATTGATGCTATTTTTGAGGCCCCTAAAATTTGGAGGCCCTAAGCGCGCGTCTTTTGCACTTATGGAGTAGTCCGCCACTGGCCTTTATTGCATAAATGTTAACAGATTGACGTTGAATTCAAATTTATGTCATGAGTATTTTTTTACATCTATGTCCGCTCTCGATGTGTGACATGCCTTCAAATGTCAACCTAAATTATTCTACGAGAACTGCTCGTTATTCAGTTGCTCAACCTCTCTTGTTTGCAAAGAGTGTAGTGATAGAAAAGATAAGGTTATTACAGAGCTAGTGGTTAGTTAATTGCTCTTTCTACACCCTCTTATTAAAAATTGAAAGGGCGGGAGGGAAATTGCAATCACTATTCAGAAGCAACGTTAATTTAATTCGCAATGTTCACTTACGTGTTTGCATGTCGGCATTATTGACTCAATTCATCCCTAAGTAATTGACACCAGCAACGAGTCATTTACACGCTCCCCATTTCGTTAGCATCAACGAGAGCATTAACACACATCTCCTATACAAAGCTCCGTGCTCAGATTAATAAACCAAGGTTGAAAACAGATATTTTTTACGTTAATTTTGCATAAAAGTTATTGTTTTTCTCTGGCCAATATTTTAGCTGTCAATAATGATGTAAAATTTACTGATTAAAGCTAAATAATTTAATTGAATGGGCTTACAATGCCTAAATTTTTATGACAGTGAAATCTATGTGTGAGAAAAAATAAAAACAAACATGGCAGTCGCGCAAAAAAGTTTTAAACTATCTTCGTTGCATACAAAAAATTCTTAAGGGAAAAGGCAATGTGGAATTTTTTTGACAGAAACATCATTGAATAACGATAAAGATTCGACGATGAAAATTTGACACAATATTAAAAAATATATGTTTACACGCAACAATTAAAATATGCATCTATTTAATGTAAAAACTAACTAGTCAATTAATTAATCGTTCATTTAAGCCATTATAAGTATACAGGAAAGAACAAATGAATGTATAAAATTAGTCAATGTGTTTATTAACTACACAGGTTTGTTTTATTGTTCACAAAATTTAAGCACAATACTTGAGCAAACAGGCAGTTATTGAAGAGTGTCATTTGAATAATTGCATAAAATCAAAAAATGTGAACGTTTTGCTGTCGTTTTCGCCCTTTTTCTATAAACTTACCTAAGCTGTAATGTTATTTCTACTTCGCCTTGTCATTGTACTAAAGTTGCATCAACCGTAGTGTCATTTATAGTCAGTAAGTGTATATACTAATTAGTTATTTCGTACGTTGACTTAAAATCAAATTATATGTGTGATGTAATGATGATAAAATTGCTAGTTAAATGTATAAACCGATGAGATTTCACGCTTTAACTGTGATATATATAAATATTTATATTTTTGGTATAACGTATTGCATGTAATACAAGTTATACCGCAACAAAAATATCAAATAAAAAAATACGGTCAAAACGAAAATTGATTTACATATTGCCATGTAAAGCGACCTTTACTCATATTTCTTTCATGTGAAGTAATATAAATCTTTTTTGTTTTGAGCTTTGACTCGCTTTTTGAAAAGGTGTTGTTTGTGTGAATTGTAATGGTGTGATGTTGTGGCATTTTGAATGATTTAGTGGCTGAAACACGTGGCAGCTTTTATTTTTGCAGACTGCTTTTTTGTTGGGCTTTTTGACATTAAAAAGTCACCCTTATAAACATTTTTACAGTTTATGAAATTTATTAATGTGACAAGGTTCGCGAAATATTGAATTACGAGAATCGTGGGCCGTTTTTTAAATATTTTACTTCGTAGTGAACATTTGGTTGACATTTATTTTCGGTATATCATAGTTGACATTATGAGTTGTAATATAATGTACAATATTGACATAAAAGCGAATTCGATGCCTAGTTTCTGTTTAAAAAAGACACATTTAAATCACTCAATTGATTTTCATTTGTCTTTAATATGTGAGTGTTTTTTTAACAATGTTTTTCCATAATTTTTCAAGGCGTGTTTTGGGCAGAATTTTTCCCCACAATTAAATTGATGTAGTTAAAAATAAAGCATTTATTTTGCGATCACTAACCAAAACAGCAATTTTCAAAAAGTTTATTTTTATTAATTTAATAATTTTGGAATGATTCTACTATATTACTGTCATAAATTTTACAATGAATTATACTTAGTCGGTTGAAAACTAAGAAATTCTTATTTCCGTATAGAAAGTGTTAGTGTCTACTAGTTGTGTTTTAGCGACTGGAATGAAGGAATTTATTTATCAGTACTCGTTAAAACATTTTTCATTGAGATATTGCATTCAAATTTTGTATGCTTAAAAATTGGGAGTTGAAATAGTTAAAAAAATATGGCGAACTCCGTAAATGATGATTTATAAGTCTTAATATATCCGGAGACAGTAACAAATTAATCACTCTGCAAAATATTCGTCTTTCACGCTATAAAACTTTAATCGTTAAAAACGTAACGTGATTTAAGATTATACATTGTTATACTCAAGTCGTAGCGCTTATCGCCGCGCTACGCAACTAATATTGTGGTCGAATTGCCTACTACGTCGTAGACGCTGCGAGCTTTCGTAGCCTTATATTTTTAGACATAACAGTGTGTGTTTATGAAAAAGTATAGTTCAATAACTACATTCAAATTAGTTTTTAATAACTTACAAACCACATTTCGTATTCACTTTTAATGTGTATAGAAAGATTTAGATCATTTTGGTTTTGTGACATATTTGACTGGCAAATAATACATTTTAAAGAACTTTTGTTTTTTTATCACGAGAAATTATGAAAAAATATCTCGGTTTTTCATTTATTTTTAAAAGCTGATTAAGATATATTTGATACATTCGGCGGTAACTTTGTGAAAGTTCAATTTTAATAAAGAATAAATTTGTTATTCCACTTCTTATTTTACAAATTGCAGCACGTGTTTTGCCTCTTTAAGAAGCTATAAATTTCAAAATAAAAGCCGGTAGAAACTTTGATAGTACTAATTATAAACCAGTCTGATTACTAGTAAACTTATCTTAGAATATGTTATAAGTTTATTATTATATTATATAAGAATAACTAGACAAAAAATAAATGTTTTTTTTTGTATATGGTTAAAAGTTTTACAAATAAAAACTGAGGATAGAAAGCTATAACAGGACTTTTGGTATACGTATCGCTTTATCGAAGACGTCCATGCATTAGAATAATAATCCACAAATCGATAAAAAATATATTAAACTAGGATTTAAGCCAGTGAGTACCGAAACCAAAGCCGACGATGTTGACCGCTTAAATATACTATTTTGTTTATTTACTAAGAAAAACCGATAAAATTATCGAAATAAAAATGTATATTTGTCTTGTATATATAATGTTTTTTCTTATATTATAGTGTTTGACTGTAGATATATCAACGATAAGAAAAGCCGAATAATAAGAGTATCATCAATTTCAAAAAAAAAATTACACTTAAATAAAACAAAAACTTGACATTAAAACCAAATGTTAACTGATGTGTTAATGATATATTACAAGAAATTCTATCGTGGATCATATTGAATTTTTCCGTTAAAGTTTTCTGTTTATTGTATTAATAAAATAAGGTATTCAGTTGTTATATGAATATAAAAAATATAGACTTTATTTTATGACAAGCAAAAAGGACGATAACAATGAATGATATACGCAATGTATTTTTTATGATCCCTTTTTCGATATATTGAAATTTATAACACATAAAATGGAGAATATTGTTATTTTTATACAGTAAAATACTTACTTGTCTTGCTACATTCGCCTATTTTTAATGAAGGTTATGTTTTATCGATACCGTATTGTTATGTTTATATAAAATAATAGTAATAATATTTCTTCTGTTAGCCTTTTCTTCAACATCATCTTTTATAACGGTAGTGTATCTTTAGATATATTATTTCAATGTTTATGTCCAATTTCTCTTAAAATTTTGCCACTGAGAGAGTGTATTTACCCCTTTTCGTCATTTACATAAAAAAATATGGGCTTCTAATGGAACGTCTTAATAAAAAGTATTTTATAAAACATGCTGTATTGTCTCTCGTCAGAAAAAGGTAAATACAGCAGGATTTTTTATAAATGTTAATAAGCTCTGCCATTATCAATGCCATTTTCAATACCTATATGTTTCATCACACACGCCTTTAAGTTTAATTTATATGTTGAAAAAGTATCAAAGTTTTTTAGTTACAGACAGTGGTGTAGTGGGGCCAGGTCGGCGACTTGGCACCTGAAACTGAGTCAGGGCGCCGCCCTGCCACCTTTTTGACTTGTAACTTAATTTTCAAGTACATGCATGTTTTCAAAATACTGTTCATTACATTTAAAAGCATTATATCAAAATTGATCTGCCCGATGGATTTCACAAAAATAATATATATATATATACACGTATGTGAAGAAATTAATTAATTAATTTAATTGCGTTAATTGAAAGTTTTTTATTGATTTAATTGTTAAAACTTGTGGTATTTTTACTTCGGACGGATATAAAAAAAACAACAACAAAAAATCATTGACCGACCTGGTACCTCTTTATTTACCTCTACGCCACTGGTTACAGATATTACTGTATGTATAGTTTATAACTATTTTGGATTAGGCCCTCATCAAAACTACGAAAACTAAGATAGTTTTGATGGCTCGTGAAAAGAAATCGTATCGAGATTTTTCTTTAGAATACCATATGCTCCATATTAAACGCAGATATGAACTCCCAACATAGAGACTACTCCATATTTTTCATATTATTTTATAATTGTATTTTTATTGTCAACAGATTCGTGTTCCTTGCCATCTATACAGCTGAGATGATTATCAAATCAATAGCAAAAGGCTTTATACTAAACAAATACACCTACCTTCGGAACCCTTGGAATTGGCTGGATTTTGTTGTCATCACGTCAGGCTATGCGACCATAGGCATGGAGATGGGAAACCTTGCTGGTTTGAGAACCTTCAGGGTTTTGAGGGCGCTTAAAACTGTCTCCATTATGCCAGGTAATTTAAAATCTTTTTTTAAAACTATTTCGTGTAATGCTTTATCACATAAAGAAATTCTATGTAATAGTTACTCGTTGATTCAAAGTTGTACTTGAATGCAACTATTTCATTTGGAAATGTTCATTTTTCAACAAAATACGACAGAATAGTCGACATCGTTCATCGCTGTTTACGGAAAACCTTGCTTATTATGATTAAATTAATCGTTTCAGATCCCCTATACCGGTCTGGAAAACAATTTTCTCTGATTTAAGTCCCAGGAAATCTATCGCAGTTGAAATTAAATAAATACTCATTTTCTCTGAAAGGAAATTCCTTGCTCCTAGTGGCATCGTTTTCAACTTTATGATTTATTTGTTTTCCTTCTTTAGACTTACGTTCTTAAAGTTGAATGGTTGTCATTCATTTCCTTCCCTGCATAGAGGTAGACTCTATGTGTGAAAGACTTAAAGAAAGAAAATAAAAGATTGAGTAAATCCACTCTTTTAATACTGTGATGGATATTTTCTCTCTCTTCTTTGATTAATTTTAAAGAGTCGGTTATACAGTATAACACACTATTTTGAACATTTAATGTTTTTAAAAATTTGATTTCATTTGAAAAAACTTGTATAATTGACAAAATGAAGATTAAGATTAAATTTTCCAAAAATATTTAAAAGAAGAATGAGGATTTAATGTGTTTGCCTTGCTTGGTGAAATATCAAAATACTTTGTGCGATAAGATATATGTTATATGTATAAATAAATTGTTATTTTACTATAATAAAGTTTACAGGAAGCACAAAACAGTTTTTTGATGATTTTAGGCCAAAAAAATGTTAAATATACACATCTTTCAAGTGCACATAATTGATTGGTGCTTATTTTACTGAGTATAATATTAATTTAATTAGTTGGTTAGGATAAACCTTTGTATACGTCCTTTTTTCTGGTAGCAATTTTTATATGCCCTTCTTTTTTCAAACTTAAAAGCTAAATTTAGATACTTATCAGCATTTTCAGCTATAATTCTTTTCATCAAGCGTGTATAATGTGATTATGGAATATATTCTATTAAGATTTTTTTTCTTTTCTGCAGTTGACATGTTACTATAAAAGATTAATTTGCCTGAAAGAAATTGAGTTTGAGGTTTAAATTTGTTTGCTTGCACTGGGAAAAGTATCAAGGTGCCGTGCCATCTGTAATTTTATATTAGTAAATTTTTGTTTTACTCAAGATCATTGATCATAAGTCAGGCTTTTTAGATTAAAAAGAATGACAAAATTGACAAAAAAAAATTGAGAATTAATTGTGTTTTCTTGCAATCGTCTAAATATAAGGATGTGTTAGACAGTGTTATATTAAAAGACAAGTCGTTGTGTAATTAATTATAAAATATCAAACGACTCTTACCTAGAAACATTATAAAGAACTAAGTATGCATTATTTATTTTCAATTCTATTTGAATTCCAGTAAAAATTATAACATTATGTACATTTTTGTTTTTCTTAAAAAGGGTTATATATAAAAGCTTTATACTTACAAAAAACATAATAATAATTATAGCCTGCGTTTCTGGCGCTGCAAATACTATCCAATCCTTTGGAACGTAGAAGAAAAATTAACATATATACTTGTTTTACTCATAGCTTTTTAATTTCTTTTTAAATTGATCTTTCGTATAAAAAAATCTTAGTCAACTTAAATCAAAAAACATTGTTCGTAAAAAGTAAAATGTTTAATAAATAAAACATAAGTAAATATAGACAAATTTTTCCCCGTGGATATCGGTAAAACTTTAATAAACGGTACAATTTATTAACAAGACCTTTTCTGTCATTAATACTTTTCAATTAAGTTGTATTATACCGCAAACGAAACGATTTACAAGAGAGGCCATAAGCTGGATTTTTAGGATGCCGCTTTGGCTTACGTATAACGAAACGTATACTAATAAATTGAAACGAAAGATTTCTGTGAAAGCAATCGTTCCACAAAACAGTCGTATAAAACCCAATAAAATTACTTTTTCTTTATAAACTTTAACAAGACAAAACTTGCGTATCGACGTCATTGCAGAAATGACTAAACTTTTATATGGTTATAAACAGAAATTTAATTATTTTTTAACAATTTTATTGTGTGTTAAAAAAAATCCAGGATACCGTCCAATTTTGTGATTCTGAAATCCTGAAATTGTGATAGTACTAATCCGACTTACTACTTCGTAATTCGGGATGGAGAAAATTAGAGAAAAATATTTTGAAAAATATAACGATTTAAAAATCACCTAGCAAAAATTTCTTAATCCCGAATCTATACACGATTATATGTTGTGAGTTTGATCCCGGTCTTCCGGGATACCAGGATCACAAAAAGTGTCCGGGATTGGAGGCCCTTCTTGCAACCAAACTGACAGCGTACACACTAAAAAATATATTTTTTGTATAATTTTTACATCCAATGTGGAAGCCTTAAGGATTCTTAAGGAATATATCTATAAAAATTGTGTAGCGATAACCGGTAATTTTTTAAAGTGCCTCAATATAGTATCTCAATACCTCAATAACATCCACATGCTCCATTTTGAGTAGATATGAGTGGATAAACGATTTTTTGATTTGGTATTTATTTTATATAATAGTGTGATGCAGTAAAAAAAACCACTTACTTTGTCTCCACCCAATATGGAGTATACAAACTAGTAACAAAGTATTTCAGTAATTTTATTTTTGAAACGGATTAGTTGTGACTCACTTAATTAATTATTTTTAGTTATTTAAATTAAAATATCATATAAGTACTCTTTGTAAGTCTGTCGCTTCATGATACGTTTTATTATATAAATATTGTTTTATGGTTGACTGAAAATAGTACATGATTGTCAGTTTATAGATTGACAATCGGGAATCATCTAAATAATCATTAAATGTATACACTATTTAACAATTATTCGATTCATGTACCGCAGAAGAAATAATATCGACGGTGATATTGACAAACCTACCGATCATAATGTGATAATATTTAATTTATTCATAAAATAAAGTAATCATAAAGTTTTTTTTGTAAAAACAGTGCAAAAAACTATTACACGTTCATTGGATTACGCACCACTGTCGTAGAAAATATCCCTCATAAGATTTCAATTCCTGAAAACGTCTTTTTTTCTTTTCTCATTCTCGACATTCCTCATAAACTCTCAATTGTGGAAGTCGTGAAACAAAGAAAAGCTTTTCTTGAGCTCGTGTTATTCTAGAAAAAAAAATGCTCTCTCAAACAGCATTGGATAAAATTTTCGATAAAGTTGAACAATTTTAAGATATTGACTGCTCTAAAAATACTTTTACACAAAGTTATGGAAAGATTGAAGAAAAAAAATACATCTACAAAATCAATATTTATAATAATGCTTAACTATTAACTCCAAGCAATATGTTATTATACACACACTAAATAAAACTTTTAGTTGTGCACTCAACGCAATCATAATTTAAATAAATATTTGCAATCTTTTAATTTAACTTTGATTTATCAGTAACCCACATAAAAATAGAAATAGCATTTCTGAATTGACTTTGCTATTATTGCAATGCAATCTCACATACAAGTAAAAATAAAAGTTTTCTATGTTGGTATATTAATCCCAATCCAAAAATATTCTTTCCATCATGAAATAGAAATATTAAACGTTTTGATTCACTCACTAGCTTAAAATATAATTTAGTTTTCTATTTCCATTAATCTGTCCGAAAAAAAAATAGTTTGGTTTCATCGTTTTCTCTAGAGATGGATAAACAAATTGGGCTCATTTATGGATTATTATTGTACGGATGTCTCTTACAAACAAACATAAATATAAGGGATACATTTCATCTCAGAATAATAAAATGTATTGCTTTTTGTGAAGGCTTTGTATTTAAGGAATCACAAAGTTACTTAACTCTTTCGTAGGAGATTTATTAGTAGTGAAACAAATGTAATCTAAAATGAATATGGTCGGATATTTTTGAATATAAATACATTTTTTTTTACACTTAAAGTTTTTTGGTAGAAACTATTTTTTATCTTCAATAGTATATAAACATATCGACTGTGGAAAGGAAAAAGGACGTAACCAACACATAAAAAATTTTAGAGGAGGCACAAAAAACATGTTTTGATGATTTTGGGCCATATGCAAATTATGAAATATACACAACCTTCAATTGCACGGACACTTCTAAACTGGTGTTTAATCTAATATTGATTAAAGAAATTGTCTAGGAATAACCTTTTTTAAGTCTTTTTTCTTGATTTCAATTTTCAGAAGCTCATCTTTTTTCAAATTTAAAAGCTAAATTTAGATACAAATTCGGCATTTGAAGCTTACATCCTTTTGAAAGAACGTGTATGAAGTTTCATATATTGTGATTATTGAAAATAGCTGTTTTGAAGAAACTGTGGGTAACGTCCTTTTTGCTTTCCGGATTCGATATGTATTCTTATTTGAGATTTTATTCGAGAAAGTTTGACACTTCTTTTAACTATTTTACAAACGTTTATTTTTTTTAATATCTAATGATTAATATAATATAATGTACAATTAAATGAATAAAGTTATGTTTTTTCTATTGTTCAATATTAATTTTAGAGAGCGTTGTATGTATGAAACTAATTTATTTCGATTGGTAAGATTCTGAAACATTTAATGGTCGTTTAAACAAAGTTGATCAAGTACATTACAATTAATTATTATTATATATGATGTTTTACTAATTTTGTAGATTTTTATGTTGAGTGTAATAAATATGTTGTTAAACATTCTTTTTTGATTCAGCTTCAACGAAAGAAAAAAAAATGAATTTCATAAATTATTTTATTCTCAACACAAATTCATTTTAAATATAAAAAAAAGTTTTTGAATTTGTTTTCCATTGGTTTTGCTAATACTAGATGTGACACGTGTTTCTGAGATGTAAAGATGCTTCTCAAAAAGATAAAATATCTATTTGTAATACAAAGTTGTCATTTATAATTTTATGCTTAGGTTCGTTAATTAATATAATACTATTAAATTAAATCTTTTTTGGACTAGTACGGATAGATAACAATAATTCATTTAAGCATAGTTTTGATATGGCGTGACGGTATAACATTCCTTTTAACACGCGGGCGTATCCAGATTTTGGCAGTTGTAAGAAATTGCAGTTTTACTGAAATGTGCAACTTTGGGGAAAAGGATTGTTGAAAATATAGTGAAAATGTGCAAAAATTTTACTTTATTTTCAACAATCATTATACCTAAATATTTAAATTTCAGTAAAACTGCGATATTGTTAAAGGCTTCAGTGACAAAAACCGATTTACTAACCGCGGCCAAGGAATTCATTTTCCGACTTAATTAACAAAAAAAACCTCTTGTACAATTTATATGTTATCAAGCATGCGATATGAACTAGGTAATAAATGTGTATCGCTTATTATTCTCGTCTTAGTGTTGCGAGCTTATTCTGCTTAATAATTAACATATAATTAATTAATACACGTGTGTTTGGTCAACTGAAGTGAAATTGTGTATACTTGTGTGTAACAGTCGGTAGTAAAATGCAAGAGGATAATGAAATTAATTTAACAGCCAGCCCTCATGCTGAAGGCATTACGATAGCTACAATTTAATATAACGCTCAGTAGCCAGCCTTCCGCTCTCACAAAACGCTATAAGATTTTTGTACAACAACAGGAAATGTTACTTCCATACATAAAATCTAGTCTTTACGTTTCATACGTAGTTAAGATACAATATACATTATATAGCCCGTTTTTGTACATTTACGTTGGGGTTATATTAACACAAACTCTTTCGACAGAATGTTAAACGTTTCCGAACATAAGTTCTTCTAGATATTTTTTATTTAAACACCTCCATTAAAAGTCCGTATACTTTATGCGCCATATTTTTTTTCTGTTGAGTGAATATTCTCTCTCAATAAACAAAATCAGAATTATCTTAAGAGATCAAATGATATTTTTTTTGTGTTAACATTATGTGTAGATATCCCTTTTCAAAGAATTAATTTCCATCCAAGAATGGCAAAAGTAAGACAGCCGGTGCTGATTCATTTACTCTTCGAGGGAATCTTTTGCCCCTTTTGGTTCGAATGTTAAAGCCGAAGTAATTGTGTCAAACGAAATCACTTTTTGTCGCCTAATGGACACTTTGGCGTTAACAGATGGTTCAATTACTCACAGCACTGCTCTTTCAATCTATTATTAAGTATCTTCTCTCAGTGAATAAAAAATATGCATTTGTTAGTAATATATTTCCTAAATGTGCGCAGCGTTCTGCTTTGATTATTTTATAAACAAAAATTAAATATTTTTTTTTACAGTACACATTTTTTATGATAAAAATCGACACTTAAAAATACTTAAAAATCTACAAATACAGCTCTACATCTAGCGACAGAATTCTAAAGCAATAAGTTGAAAAAATATGAGCTCCATAAATGGCTTAAAGTATTTATTTTGGTAACATTAAATCATACATAATATATTAATACATACATATATTTCTAATTGTTCGATAGCAAATCTTCTCTTTAACAAAGTTGAAATCTTAAAAATGTGGTCATAGAGCTAAAGAAAAAACCTACAAGCAAAATATATCGATATGTGCTTGTATAAATAGTAACTTTCCTTCAAGAAATTAGCTTATTTTGAATTAATATCTGATTTTAGCATATATTTTCATATTTAACGTTTTGGCTAAAAATAGCATGTTGCTAGATCTCTACTTACTATATTAAATAAATAAGTAAAAATGTCACTTTTAAGGTGATCACTGTCAAAGTGATCACTCGGTGGAAAGGCACCATATTAAAAAAAAAATCTTTTATACGAATTCTACATGTATTTAATATGATTAGGACCTTTAGTTCATGCCAAGTATTTTCAACTGATAATAATACACATTGATACAGTTATATAACTATTAATAGTTCAATAAAAAAAACACTGTATAAATGTGTATCATGAGCGAAAACGGTCCTGATATTTAATAAATGTGGAATTAGTAGAAGAGTGTTTTATTGTTTAATAATATAATGCCTTTCCAAGTATTGACAGTAAACACTTTGAAAAAGTATTTATTGACTTGGCATTTACTTGGTAGAACTCAATTATAATATGGTAAACATAGCAGCATATTTAGTTCTACAGTTTTTATATTTAATAGTTGATAACTATTTTGGCTTTCGCTATCGTCAGATCTACCAGAACTACTAGTTCTGACGATGGTGAAAGCCGAAATAGCTATCAACTAATAAATATAAAAACTGTAAAACTAAAAACATTGCTATGTTTACCCTATTACTTTAAAAAGGAATTTTAATGCCCTTGATAAACGTTTTAGTTTTTAATTTAAAAGATGCCGAAAACCTTTCACTGTCTTTATAATATCATATAAATCCATCGTGTCATTTATTCACTCAAAAAAAAATATGCATCAGGAAATTTCACTTTACTTTGTCTATTATTATATTATACATCAACAGTTTTCTGTGTTCAATTTTCTTCACTGACCTTTACTTTTCTATTTCACTCTACGAATACACTCATGCAAAAAGACTATTACTGTAAACATCACTCCAAGTGGAATTATCTTTATAGCAACCACCGTGACTGGCAAAAGTAGCGATACAGAAATAAAAGCGCACAATAAATCAAATCTTCATGCCATTGTGCAACACTTAAACGGATATAAGTTGTATCGGGAGCACAGATAGATAAACTCTATTCAGCATCCAAGACACATTAGGCTTTCACGCTCGGATCCCTTTGAGTGGTTCTCAAAAGTAAACGGCTATAACAAAGCGCTTATGTCTGACCTACTGTTATCCTCCTTAGATAACATGCTCCCCTGATAACTTATTCTTTGAACGTTTTACATGACTACGTTTTTGAATGCGATTTTTCTTCCCGTGTATTTTTTTTTGTGCTTCATGAAAGGCTGAGTTGGAACTGATTGATGCTGTGTTTTGTCACGTTTTAAGTAATACGAGGAAATATGAACTGTGAAAACAAAAATATTTCTTCTCCGTCGGTCGTGTATGCTCCTTATTCCACAGATAAACCCAACAGTGTATGATTCTGGATATGTCACTTTTAAGATGTACACTGTCTATCATTGGTGCGAAAACGTAATATCACAAAGCAAAAAACTCTTTTGTAGATACTAATGCCACATTTACTGTGATTAGAACCGGTTTCGCTCATCACGAGAATTTCCAAATGATCGGACTTCATTTAAGATTTCGACTAAATGTGCTTGATAGAGTTTCAATATTTAAATAGAAACGTTAAAATTTTGTACATTTCCATAAGTTTTTTCACTGACAACCAGGGTTTTATATTTTGGCATCTTCAGGTACTACGGGTAAACTTAAACTGACAGCTCTTAGCTCAGTTCAAGAATGCTAAAGTAGATATTTGATTTGCTGTATTCCAATAAGTAACAAACGTTAGCAAAAATTAAATGAAATTATATTAATCCTGTATAAATATTTTTAAATGTATAGAAAGTGTGTTCCGATGTATTTTTTATTGAATATAATATAATTTTGTCATGAAATATGTTTGCAGCTGTGTTTATCAGCAGTTTTGCAAATTTGGCAAGCGTCGCTAATAAACTCAATCAGGTAAGTTTTTTACTTTGTCATCAATCTTTGCAAAATCGTTTAAACAGATTAGAAAAATAAATAAAAATTTCAATCGGCTCGTTGGTCTAGGGGTATGATTCTCGCTTTGGGTGCGAGAGGTCCCGGGTTCAAATCCCGGACGAGCCCACTATTTTTATGAATCACTTTGCATTTATTGTTGCCGTTACGATGTGTCGACGAATAATTGATATTTTTTTTAGAAAATATACTTTAGAAATATTCTTTTTTTTCTGCAAAATAAACAACAGGTTTTTAAATTTATTTAGTAAAAATAACGTTTGTATATGAATTTTTCTTACGATACATACTACTTAGTAAAACAAACGATCGATTTGTAATGAATGTTTAACGATTCGTTTCGCTAAATGTGATGTGGAGAAACTGATAAGCTTATTGATCGTTTCAGAAAAGAGACGATTAGCAACTGATTAACAAATAGTTTTCCCTTAAAAACCCCAAATGAGTTATTTTTTTTACATTAGTAACTTAAATTGTATACACCTAGTGAACTTTAACACTTAAAAAAACAATTTCGGTGAATGTAAAGCATGTGGACTCATATTGAAACTTATCTTAACTTTTTAGCTGCCGTAGGAAAAAAATACGTAATTACCTAGCACGCCGGCTATAATTTTCAATTAATAATTTAATTAGTTATTGACGACTTAACTCGTAACTGGTGTGTTCAGCACGAAAAATCTTACGAGATATCTCGTCTGTGGCAGCCATAGATTTAACATTATTTTTCTACAAAATAGCATGTTACAAAGATTTTAAACTTTATTTTTAAAGAGTTTACTGATATAAAGATATGGCGAGGATTAAGCTAGAGGTTAGCTAATAGCTTCCACCCATTCTATTATGAATTGTGAATGAAGAGAAATTAATACATCACACATGAATTGTCATCACACATCCACATAAAATCAAAGTATAATATCAAACAGTTTGTACTGGCTAATTACGTTGTTCAATCGACCGCAGACCATGCTAAAAGTTGCTATGCATTATAATTATCTCTTAAACTGCGATTTTATTGATTATTAATGAAACGTATTTTTATCATTAATTATAGTAAAGCTATATTAAAACTCTTTTAATCAAATTTTGCTTTTTTTAATACAAGTCGTGTTATAAAACACTACTTATGCCAAGAATACTTTACTAAAAAGCTGATATTATGTTATTAACTTTGTTCTCGTATACAACCTTGTGGTTTATAAACGCCTACAATGTTGCTTTTGAAATTTCCAATTTCCCCTAAGTGTCTCAATTTAACGAAAAATGTATCCATTTTCTTACACGTTTTATGTTAAGGTAGACGTTAAAAGCTAACATGGAAATATCAACATTATTAGATGTGCAAAATCAAAAAATGCAAAACCCGCCAAGATGGTTTAATCAGTTTAATAATAGTATATTTTAAACAATATACAAATAATTGTCAATATTCATCACACATAATTTATAAAAGAGAGAAAAAAAAATTAACAGCCAAAAATAAACTCGCCAAACGGATTTTTGTTAACTTCTCAAGATGTGTTTTCTCATTATAGTTTGGTTGTTAATAAATCAACTCTAACTACAATCGATCTGACGCAATAAAACGAGTTAAAATAGTTTTGAGTGAGCCAAGTTGGGTTTTTATAATAATGTAAAATTTTCATCGATTTTCCGGCTGTTTTCGTATATCCATATAATATAATAACAACCCGAGCCACGCGCAACTTTGGCTCAACTCACAAATTTTTCCACTCGAATTCAAATTTTGAAAGTTAACCGGCCGAGTTAGGCCAGTCAAATATTGACATTGTTTCGTTTAGATGCAAAGAATAAACAGATGAAGAAAGAACTTTTCGACGAGAAGAAGAGGAAAACACTTTGCGAAGTCATCCAAGCCAAACGCTGTAAAACAATCTCAACTTTGTTCTAACACCCTTGTTTGCGCTTTGGGGTGTGTTTGCGTATCCATTTTAAGCGAGTTATTACACTGAAATATACAATGCAGATAGCAATCGCTGTACCGTAGAATTGTTTTTGTTTTGCTATTTATACAATAAACTATAATTAATTTCACATTAATTTACTAAATTCCGACATTTAATAGGTATATTACAATCTGCGGGTTATCGCTCTATCGAGAGACCAATCTAAATTAATGAGTGTGTGGTTTAAAATTATACAAATAAAATAGGCGCAAATTTCCATGGACCACCGCACAAGAAACTCGTGTATACAATAGTGCAATAAAATGAAAAATTCATGACTTCTAACGGTAATCTAATTTCAGATACATGTAAATAACTTTCACTTTCTGGTGGTACTAACGAACAATTTATTACTTAAATAATTTACCTGTTATGTTAGATCGAGTTACGTCAAAACTTTTTTAAATTACATTCAAATATACAGTACATTTAACGAATAATGAAAAAATGATTGCTGTACTATACATATTCCAGATTTTTTGTTAACATTTCACGAACTTTGACTGATAATCTAACAATAAACTTATTCATCAAATACGTATAATGATAATCTAATCTAACCAATGCCATGGTGTAGCGGTCTGTATCGTTGGCTTTTGTGACAGATCGAGTCCCAGTACGAATATTATTATTTTTAATCGAAGCGATTTCTGTGTGAAGTCATGGGTAAAAAAAATCACTTACCCTTCTTTTCCTTAAATAGCGGGGCGTGGTGAATACATTGAGTTAAGTACTTGTTCTGTCCTGCCCTATCTATCAATCCGTATTCTACTTTCTTCGTAAAAGAGTGGTTGAGCAACTAAGTAACGAACAGTTCTTTTAAAAAACTTATGTTGAGATACCTCTACTAGTTGGCCATATACTCATATACCCATATACATTATGAATGAGCATGTATTATATATTTTTGGCTTAATTTCACTGAATGATATGTAAAAAAAATATTTTTAATGTTATTTTACACATTGTCTTCGAATACATCTTTTCTATAGCTTCACAAAATTACAACTAGAATAAATTGCTAGTTTTCTATTGACAGGTAAACGTTGGCATATAGAAGAAGTAAAGAAATATAAAAACATCTAAAACTATCGCCTTCTAATGTCGTCAACGTCGCAGTGAATTTTAATTTAATTAATTCAATTGACTAAATGATAAACTAAAAATAATTCACTTTCCCTATCACTTTTTTACAACTCAGCTTAGAAGTGTCAACATTTTGGACAGCCATATCTCAAACTAACAATTTCTAGCTCTCGCACTATTGAATTAAGCCATCGATATATAAAAACAGCACGATTTTAAAGCAAGAGCTATTTTTTAAACGATTAGACGTCTAAGGTTTTAAATCCTCAAAAACTTATAACCATTAACATTTCAATCAATGTATGCGCATACCAGTCAAAACCATGAGTGATTTTTTCATTCCATAATCCCATTTTCTTTTCAGGTCCTGTATAAAGATAGTAGAGGAAGAAATAAACTTACTATTTGCCCTTTTCCAACTGTATATTTCAATTCTTATCTTATCTCAAGAAGGTTGAGAGACTAACGTACATCCGGTTTAAGTAAACCAATTTCTGTGCAGATGTTTAATGTGTTTCACTTTAAGTGCGAGTTAAACTTTGTGTTTGTTTATTTTCCAAACACGTACGCGTTAAATAAATATTACACAATTAACAAGTAAATTCAAAACAAATCCTGTCGGACACTTTTGTACATTAATCATTTATAATCTCCGAAATAAATTATCTCACGCGGAACAGTTTGTGATCGGCCATGTGTGCAAATCAAGTAATCGCTGGGAATTATAAATACGCATAGTTTAGTTGAATTGAGTGGCATGTTAAATCATCGTTATTTTATACGATCATTTGATCAGCGGTTTTCTAAATATTCGTTTTAACGGATCGACATTTTTTAAATATTTATATATGAATATCTAGCACAGAAACTTTTCTATCTTAAGAGCCAAATTATCATTTTGTTTTCAAGGCAAGGGCTGGACCAAATTATTAAATAATTTAAATGAATATAAAATTTAAGTAAAAAAAGGTGTAATAAAAATTGTCTTTGAAAATAATTTGCAAATAAAAGTATAAAATAAGTGACTATAAATTGACTAAAATTTAAATGTGTAATACCTCTTAAATGTAATAGAGCCTTAAGTCATAGAGCTAAAAAAAGGTCATAAAGTTGAGAATAATTCTGGAATCTGTTAATTTTACACTTTTTCGGGATCCCGAGATCAAAAAAAGGATGCGGGGAATTTCACCATTAAGTTAAAGTTGTTATCTTATCTGTATTTTTTCGTAAACCAATAATTTACAGCTTTTAATAAATACCGACATATTTCAAGACCCCTAACATCGTTATCAAATTCCATATTCAAGGATTACAAGTTATCTGGTTAGCTCTCGTAGAAGAAATTTATTTGCTTTAATTTTATAAATTAATATTGAAGCACTTTTATTTTTTTAATTTAAAAAGAAATACCACATGCTAATAACGTTGGGGATTAAACGTTATGCGGTTAAAATTACTGGCACGTGTGTCCCAGGGAGTTTTTTAGTGAATGGTTTTTCTTTATGAATATTAAAAACGTCAGAACATGATACATTTACATAATCTCATATTAAATACACTGGCAGGATAGCTTGACCGTTTCAGGCTCTGGTCACTCTTTTTGAAATCCAGCAATAAACCATTTTATTTTCAAATGATTCGACGATAACTTTGTGGAAGTTTTTAATATTAAATTCAACTTTTTATTACACTGTCAGTGTTACTTCGTGCGACGTGTGTATCTTACACTATTTTTCACCCAATAAATGAAAAAAATACTTCTTTATATTTTATTCAAGAGAAAAGAAATAGAATAAATTTCTACGTTTCAAAATAAAAATCTTACGATAGAGTTAGTCTGAAAAGATAAAATACGTGGCATACTAAGTAACACGGTCAGTGGAATAATATAGTTATAAATTTGATTTTGCTTCTACCTATTTTTACCACGCTTAACAATGACATAAAATATATTTAATCAGGGCTTCGAGCCGGAACAGAACCAAAAACAAAAAACCGTTAAAACCGTTGTTTTTGCCGGAACGGAACCGACAAAAAATATCGGTTTTTTTTCGGTTCACGATAGTATTTTGGGCAAATCGGTAAATTACTGGGCTTTTGAATTCGAGCTGAACCAAAAACAGAAAACCGTTAAAAACCGTTGTTTTTGCCGGAACGAAAACCGGAACGAAAAAAATAGCGGTTTGAAGCTGTTTAATATCATCATTGTACTGGAAAATGTTTTTGAGTAAAAGATTGATAGTTCTAAGTAAACAGTATTTTTTTGTTTGCTCTGTTCTTATAAAGATTATAATGGTAGACAAGATATCTATTAAAATATGTTAAGATCATGTATATATTTTCCACTGGGTATAAGAATTGAAGGTTTAATCGATTTCTGTTTTGCGAAAAAGCCGAAACAAAAGTTTGTATTTTTCGTATTCATCTATACATTTAAGGGTTAAATAATTTCTCATTCAAAACAATTTGTCATTGGCGTAAAATATTTTTATTGACTTGAGTAATTTATTTTACCAATAACTTCATCACTTAAATTTTACCAAACGTATTTTGACACAAACTTATTGAAAGTCTGTCTGTTAATCATTCTTGTCACAGGAAGTAAAGATAATATATTGAATATTAAATGATTTTACTATTTGTTAGTTTAAAGCACCACGACTTGTTATGACTGAGTAGGATAGGACAGCCATATACAAAACATTTGATCAATATAAGAAACATAATTTATATATAACGCACACTATTATATCAATTAAATATTTAACAAAAATATGCTTATTCAGAAATAAACGGATCTATGAAAGTTTCGGTCGTATAATTATAACAATATATGTGTTTATTTTTATACATATAATATCTTTCCATCAAAAAACATACAGCTAAACTCTTTGATTTCATGAAACCAATTAAAATCGATTCTTACTAATGGTCAGTGAAAGTATACTTTTTTGAAGCAGTAATGCATTACATTATTCACTTTTTATCGATGTTTTAATTGATAAAATTTGCATTCAAGAAATAAGTAAAACTTTACGATACTACAAAACAAAAAAAAATGATCAAAAGAAAATGTTAAATATAAAAAAAAACATGCAATTATCCACAAATGATGAAATTCAGTTAAAAGTTCTTAAATTTATTTAATTTAGTTAGTATAGTTAATATTGCTGTGCGTCTAAATACTTTGACTACAGTACAATAATTTGATGTCAAGTAAATGCTAATATTAAAAATAACACACACACTGTTACCATTTTAACATTCGTCCAAGAACATTAAAACAAAGACACTAAACTAAATGTTTATAACAAACGGCTGTAATTTAATAATGTTAGTGCATGTTTATAATATTCAAACTCAGTATCCGCAGTGTCTACGAAGTGTGTAGCAAAGTGTCGCCGCTACATATATAGTGATAATTTGTAACGAGAGGCCTCTACGCCAGTATTAGGAGTGTGGTTTGGCGGTCGTGGAAATATAGTCGCGGTCACTGTTGCGACGTGGAGCTTCGGTTGCCAAAGTTTCGTCATTTATGCTGCGATCCTGTCACGTTAGCTTCTAGTCAGCTTCCATGCCGAGAACAGATATGGTCAATGTGTTTCTCAAAATCATATTAATAAAATTCATAGAAATTTGGTTACTACTACAGTATTAATTCGACAAAACAAATATAACGAACAAAATATCTGAAGACGCGTTGAAAATTTTTTTACGGGCTTAGATTTTTTAAAACTTGATACCTACATACAGAAAAATAAATTCTTTATTTTTTTATACATATTTGAATAAAAGTTTTCATACTGACCGCATCATTGTCAAAAAAATACATAATATTTTGAATCCATTTATGTAAAATGCATTAAATAAAAAAACGCATTCGAATAACGGATTTTTGGCGTTAACAGACACCTCCATACCTGCATTAGTTCTTTCTGTCGTGGTTCTAATGCAGGGGTGGGGAACCTTTTCTTTTCTAAAGGCCGCATTCATTTGTCTTATTCGACATAAGGCCGCAGTAAAAATTGACTACAGAATCTTTTTCCGGAAACAGGAATTTACGGTCAGAATATGTCAGGAATTTACAAATTTATATCAATTTTCAGAATTACAGAATTGGCCAGAAGGCCGCACCAGAGTAGCTAAAAGGCCACAGATTCCCCACGCCTGTTCTAATGTATTGCCATGATCTAATATACGTATTTTAAATTAAATTTACTAACTATTTTTTCCTGATCACTTATTCTTTATGACATTATTTATATCCAGTTTGTCTTGATAAAATAAACAGCGTTTTGTAAAAGAGAACTAATTTTCCATCATTCGATAATATAAGTAATGAAGTAAGAAAGCATTCCCACTCATCATATTATAAATCCCAAAATAACACTTTTATTTGATAATACTTTTTAAAAAAACACAATGCAATTATAGGCTTACACTTTGCCGTCTAACTTTTTAAAGTTTCATTGATGCTAGCTTATTATCAAAACACTTACTCAAAATCGATACACTCGTATCATATCGTCTCTTAGCGGTTACCGGGATGTTGTTATTTTCGTACATTCAATTAATTTATATGACAATAGGATATAGTAAGGTTATAAAGTACGCATGACGATGAAAAGACGCGGTGAAAAGAGGCACTAATACCATATTTCAAAGAGTGAGTAATGTTGGGTGAAGCAGTCAGTATAACCTTCAGGATACATGACGCAGCATAAATCTCATTTCTGTATCCTGGTTAGTGGTGCGGTGTCGCGATACACATAGCGTACCTTAATAATACCTATTTGATACCGATTTAAGAGGAACGATACTTGGAAGTAACTATTATTATTTAAAAACATTGAAAAAGTGAGTTTAAAATACAAATAAATCGATAAGCATCACATTTTCTTACAGTATCTTATATAGAGTTAGTAGTCTTATAAAATGTTAAAACTTTTGTATAAACGGATTTAATTTTGTAAACACCGTCACCGAACAGGATAGACGACTGCTCGTATACGAGATAGCATTATCAGTCAAAGCAAAAGCTCACGGATTAATTGTGATTTAGATAAAATGTAGAAAATAGTTGTTAATATGATTTGATGCCAAAGAAAAAACTGTTATTTTATTATACATATCTAACTGTTACTTACGAAATGGAAGAAAGAAATAGTTTCAAACGACGTATCAAAAGTCGTGGTATTCTGTAGAAAAAAAATGCCAATGATGATATGAAAGGAATCGCTAGTACTGTATTATACATATCATAATATTACACAAAAATTTGTATGCCATACACTTTTACTGATTTATAGTGTCTTTGTAAAATAACGAGATTTGTTCTTATAAATACAGCGTGAAATAGATCGCTTCTTTTGACTATTCACTAGGTGATTTTGCATTACCTAATATGGTAACTTTACTTAATTTAATTCGCCATTATATTCATAATTTCTAAATTGTCAACCAGCAACATTTCAAGAGGATGTGATTCTGAATATATTTTTATATTTATTTACGTGGGAGGTAAACTATACTTTGTCAATGTTGGCCATATTGAGATATTGACACAGTTTAGGATAACTCGCGACGCTTTTTTCAGAAGTATTGTAGAAAAACACCTGAGGTTTATTGTTCAACTAATATTCTACAATACAAAAAGTAGAAAAAACTAGTGATTTTTCAACTCAAACATCATGAAGAAGTAATTGCACAGCTATAGTAAAACAATATTGCTGTTGACAAAGTGTAGTTTACCTCCCATCTAGTTTTAGCTTGTCAAACTGTTTGAGGACTATACTCAAATTTAAATTGACAGATGTTCAAATGAGTTTTATATACGGTCAAGATTAAAGTATTGATATAAGATATCAGAATATAGAGCCCATCTCTAGTCTTGGCATAATGCTGCAAAGCCGCTATGCGTAAACACGTTTTTTTGTATCGCTTGACATAAATGCCAATTTGGATATACCCAGTGATTTAGTCGAGTGCCTAAATAGATTTATGGCTAAATATATGATACATTCGACATCTCTGAAGCAGTTTTCGGCTCCCGTCGTGTTATAGGAAAAAAGATATTATTTATAGTGACTTAGATCCAGGCAAAAAAATATACGTACAACATAAACTCTATTATGATAATATTTTCTTTTTAATTAACAAACAAATACGTTGATTAAAATTTAAAAATACATTTATTTATTTGCTTTTTCAAGAAGTTTACTACTACAAGGTTATGTTGATTGTATAATTCATAGGTTTCCAACCTTTTTCGTGTGGCGACCCCTTTTTATAAAAACCGTGTGACTAGCGACCCCCCCCCCAGGAATTTGAAAACCTCGATTTGGTATACTTTTTCCCAGGATTGTCTCTGAAACTCCTTTTTTTTAGCTCACCGAAGAATTTGAAATCCTCGATTTGCTATATTGTTGAAATCTAAAAAAAATGGCGACCCCCCAGGAAACCGTTGGCGACCCCCAGGTGTGGAACCTGTGGTATAATTGTAAAAAAAATAAGTTTTAGAACTCGAAAACTAAGAATTTTTTTAAATTTTTGACTGTTGAATTTTTAAATATTTGGTTGACTATTTGAAAAGTATTCATCGATTGTAATAATACATTTATAAAATGGTAAATTTAAAGAAATATGAATTATTTTTTGCATGATCTTTTCTCGTATTTTAAAATCGTTTGCTTAGTAAATATTTGACTTTTTTATACCACAACTTTTTTAGTTGTATTAATGTAAACTATCGGTGTACTGTTCGCTTACCCATCCGTGGATTAAGAAGGGATGGTTCACCCCGGATGCTAAATCACAGGCCGGGTATCTTCAAAGACCCCGATAATCATACATTTACTTGCGTTAAGTATAAACAAAATATATGAATGCGTAGACAATATATTTTCTTAAACTACATAAAATATTCTCCCATTATTTAGTATTATTAGTATTTTTAATGCGTTATTTAAAAAAAAACTCTTACAATTACCATTTTTCGTAAGCAATTGTTTCCCTTACGTTAAGACCTTTTTGTGTAAAGTTAAAACGAGAGCAAATGCTATAAATTAGATTTTCTTTTTCAAGTATTTTTAATTTTTACAATTTAATTATAAGTGTGCAATTTGCTACATGATTTATATGGAACACTCATTTTGACTTAATACTATGAAATTTATTCGTTTATTTGACAATTCTAATAAAAACGCATATTGAAATAATTAAGAAAATTTAATATTTTTTCTCTGTAATTCGGAAAATGAAAAGTGACCAAATTATATATTAGATTTTTATGCAAATAAAGTTTTACATTGTTAACAATAGTGTTTTTTGCACGCCTGTATAATACGACAAATTCGAAGAATTGTCTTATTTGAATACGCAAAGGTTGAAATAAAACACGCAATAAAATTCTTAAGTGTAATTCAAAAAATAAAATACTTATTTATACTAATTCCACTTTAATGTAATAAGATCAGGATCGGTTTTTCTCTTGACGAGCGTTATCAACTGATTAATATTATTAAATGAAAGTGTAATTAGTACAAATGAGTATTTTTTTAATATAATGCCTTTCCACCAAGTATTGACAGTGAACAATGTGAAAGTGTTTATGATGAAAACTGAACGCTCTGAACACCATTGAAAGTTGAACAGATTCTGAATTTCGTTGTGTTTTTCCCATTGTTAATGATATCACAATGCCACTTTGTGTACCGATAGAGAATGTAAAAAAGAGGTGGGACTTTTTTATGAACGACTAATTGATAAAAGTATTGAAGGCGATCGACTGACATCGCTTGTGGTTATATCATGAAAGAACAATAATATACCACTTTATAGCTCGGCAATCGACGCACTTTTAATCTCTGCTATAAAACAACACTTCGCAATAAATATTTTGCAGAAAAAATCAAAGAAAACCACTTTTTGCATTACAGAGGCTATGTGCCAACCAACATTAAGGTTTATTTTTTAATCCATATCAGCTCTCAATTTAAGAACTTTGTGTTAGTCAGTTTGCTTTACTTTTTGTTATAATATAGTAGGGATAGAAAGGATAGAGTTAGACAGAACTAGTGGCTAGTTAACCGCTCTCGCTTTGCTTTGTGATTTAACATTTAGCTGAGTATGGACGTACATCTACGCTGACACCATTTTTCTTTAAAGGAGTATGGACGTACTTTAAACTCAACACAGGACTGTCTGTCTATGAGCAAATATATGATTTAAGTATGAATTACATGTATTCATTGGAAAAAAAGCACACAATTTTCATGTTAAGAAACGCCTGAAAAGTAAAGTAAGGTCAGTATATATATATTCACTCCTCTAAAGGTTGAGAATTGGAAAGGTAGATCGGAATTTTAAGACATCTCAAACAGAAATCGATTTTTCGATTCAAATTATTTTTGCTTGTACTGCGATTCGACCTCGTGAAGTACGTCCCGGAAGCAAACTACGTTGACCATTGTACTTGAAACCCCACGTTGACATAACATATCATTTAAGAATTCTAAAAAACAAATAAAGCAATTGATTGAAATTCAACATGATAATTGACAAAGAGACGTTGTATTAGTAAATTGTGCTTCCCTGTCGTTCAAGAAGCACTCTTAAGTATACAACTTGCCAGGGCAAAGTGAAGACTGATTGATGGTTGATTTGTCAGCAGATGTTATGCGAGACGGTATTACGTAATACAATGTTCAATATCACAAAGGTTTGGCAACTCCGAACATTCAGAGAGATATAATACAATATTCAAAGTGACACTGTTACACGTAATATATACTCCGCCATGAGGGAGTTTACGTTTTGATAGACCTAAAGCAACCAGCAGGCGCTGTATTGTGAATAATGAACCGCATATTTGTATAAATCTAATTAAGATTGTAATCCACATGCAACAAACCTAATTAAGCTGCTTTAAATAAAGTTACTAAGCTATTTTTTCAAGTTTTACAATGCTTTTAGTACTAATCGTAAAAGCTCTAATGCAATAGTTTTTTTTCCATCGATTTATGGATTTTTCTTCGAGTGCATAGTTGTATTATGATGATTACATTATGGATCCTGGTAACAGATGTTATAAATAAAAAAAATCAGCTTATATTTAAATGTTTAAATAGTAAGTTTTAAGCTTAGGGTGCGTTAAATTCTTAAAGTCTCCTTCATCGTTAATGTTTTGGTCATTTTCATTTCTTTACCACCGTTGTCAACGGAAAGGCGTGATCGCTACAGAGGTGTGCAGTCTTCAGTGAGGCCAGTTCATGGGGACACCATATGCATTCATAACGATATAGCTGCAGTTTCTTTGAAAATGCTAATTTCTGCAGTCTGAAAAGGCTAATTTCGATTCTTAAAATATGACACTTTTGATGTGTCCACTATCAATACATGGTAAAAAAGCATTATTTTCAAAAAAATAGAGCACTCTTTTGTACTTATTCATCATTTATTTGATATTATCAGGACCAGTTTTAATCATGACGAGCACATTCAACTGATAATAATACACATTTATACGGTACTATTTATAATGAAATAAGTACAATTGGTATATATGGAAATATGGAGGAGATTTACAGATAAAAATACAAAATATGAATCAGTGACACTAAGCTGACGATAATTGAAATACTTAATACTCTTAAAAATAGATGATACTAATCATAATAAAATATGTAATAATTTGTACAAATAATTACCTATTTTTTCAATAATTTGGATAATATAGAAGTTCAGTTTGGTGTCTCTCACCGTTAAGTCTTAAAAATCAGTTCTCAAATATGATTTACGATTCTAATTCTTTGTATGAGACAGCATTTCATACAAAACAAGTAATCTTTCTAGCATATGTCTACAAAAAATAGAGGGAATATTGTTTTTAAATCTATATTTTAGAAAACAGAGTTCGTGGTTATGGTGTTTACTAACATTTCAAGAATTAATAATTCACTAGTATAATTTAATCCAGTTTTTGTGTTACAAAGCTATGAAGAGAAAGTCAATTCTTCTTGTAATAGTTTTCCTTTCAGTCGTGTAATTAAATTCACCTCCTCAAGTCGCTACTCCCTTTAGATATGAAACCTTCAATAATATGCTAACGAGATATCTGGAAATTGAATAGGCTCTTACACGTAATAATAATCACGATCAAAGTTTCGTATACAATAACACACCAAAATCTAGTGGGCTGTAAATCATGGGCTGTATCACAAAAGCGATATAAAGCTTGATTTCGTTATAATAAAACAATTATTGAATTTACAGTTCAACGGATGAGTGAGTGAATATAATACAGTTTTATTTTAAATTATAATATTTTAAAAGAATTACCTCTTTATTGACCAGAGATACTAAATATGAACAATATTTAAATAAAACATTGTGATATTATAGAGTAGGCAAATCAATATACAATTTCGTTATTTTGCAAAGTAATATAATATCCGATTGAGCATATCCCTGAAGTTGGCTTGACGCCAAAATATCTATCGGCAATATTTTTCAATCGTTTTAGAACTATAAAATACATAACCATTTTTCACGCTATTATAATATAACTTGAAATCAGTACCATGTGGTAGTGTCACCTGTCAACATACATTCAATATGATCGATGCTCACTATGAGCAGACAGAGAGCGAGTGTGTGTACTGAGCGTTCTTATCTGTAAAAATTCTTTCGAAATTAACGTTCTTACTAAACAATCTCCCTGTCATATTGCCAAACAAACGTTTTAGTAATCTGAAAACCAATTATGAACACCACATCTACTGGTGACTGCTACAACTAATGAATTGAATATGATAAAACGGTGTGTTTTTTGACAATGCAAGTTTTTTCAAAAGAAGCACAAATTTATAGCTGCGTTTGTTTTGCGTTTACTGTATTATTGATAATTATTATACAAACATAACGATCGATGTCAAGAAATTTAGATAGGAGAAAAATCAGACATCCTATTACCGCTTGCTTGTTCAAAAGAGTAGCCATTCTGGATACAGATAAACGATGATAATATTGTTGAAAGAAGTAAAGGTTTACTTGACATGGTCGCGCTTCTTCCGTGTGTGCAATGCATTCCATGGGTACGGCTGGTCAAACTAAGAAATTTACTGTCGTTAATAGAAAGCACGTTCATACGTTTATTTTTTTAATATATTTTTTTAGTTTTCTAATATTGAACGCTGCTGTAAAATTGTAAATCCTTTGCAATTTGTTGCCACCCTACGTCGACATATTAATTTACAACCGCAATAAATAGCTCGTATCGAAGTAAAAAAATACCCGTAATAAATTGTGTTTTAACGAGCGTTGTGATACACTAAATCTTTCACCTCAGCGTATGAAAAATTGTGGGAAAACATCAGCTTGTCATTATATAGTAATAGTTTACTTTGTTAATTCTTAGAAAACAGTTTTTACAAAATTTATTATTACGAAAAAAAAATATGTAGTTAATGAAAAATCAGTTTAGCAATGTCACCGTTTTGTCATAAATTAATTAGCTAGTCTTTTGACGAATTTATTGAACCAGTTTGACAATAAGACCAATTTATTTTATCACTAATTATTAATAATTCATATTTGAAGACCGACAGCAAATTATCATCGTCTATCAATTCCTTAATTTATTTGTATGAAATAGAAGTTAATCCATCTCTATTTGTAAATAATTATCTTTATAACATCAAATATTGAGGCTGTAGGCTTTATTATAAGTCCTCAAATTTTTCGCTTCTTTTTTTTCAGAATTATCAGTTTATTACTTATCAACTTCTGCCAGTGTGGTGACGATATATAAAATATACAATAATGTTTTTGGACGTTTATTGTCATGTAAAATGAATTTTATGATTGTTATAGAAATTCTCTGACCTTTGAAATGTAGTGTCGACTTTTGGACGCGTTCGTTATGTAAATAAAACATAGTTGCGTAAAAGTTTTGTATTCAATATTAAAATATTAACTTATTTTAGATAAACTCTTCTATAATATGATACATCGTCAAGAAAAATATGAATTACGCATATTGTATCGAGTATTCTCTATATGTAATATGTTAAAAATCCTGGTGGTGGAAATTGAAATCCAGCATTTGTAAGTAAAAAAAATACTTACCAAAAACTTAATTACACTCATTGAGTATAGTTTTCTTCGCATCGTTGTCGGAGCTACATATGTTGTATGATAATTCAAAAATAACCGATGATTTTGAAAAATAAACTGTTACCGTTGTCACAAATTAACCAGAGTAACATCATTGGCTGTATGCTCTAAATATCAACAACCCAACGCAGAATTATAATAATGAAATTCTTTAAGTACAATCTACCGCAATGCAAGATGCTACCCTACTAAAACCCCAAGTCTGAAATTTTACGGTTTATTTTTAGAAAAAAATCTTTGGGGGATGCATTCTATGAAGGCTGTGTAAGGTATCGTTGTAGGCATATCCCCCGCAAGGATCTCGTCACAAAAGCCATTTGTTTGCTACCTCGGAGACCACTTGAGATTTTTTTCCTTCATTAGGTACTACTCTCCGCGTACTGTCCATTGTTCTGTAAATTCGGGAGATATCATTTTTGTGCTGTTTTTTCTCCATTCTCTCTCTTATCGCTTGAAAGCTTTCTTGTGGCATTCACTCTTCAAATTTTTCAAATAATATTACTTTATTGAATTCTACTTGAATACATTTATGAAAGTTGTTTTAAATAAAATACACATTTTCGCTATTTTACACATTTTTTGATCAACTCAAAACATTTCAACTACGAATGTCATCCGGAATTCAAATCTGCTGCAAGGTATTTGCGTTACGGGGATCATTGAATAAATACATTTATAAATCAGTAGTTTTTAACATTTCATACTGAGAATTTTTAGTATGAACACGAAAGACTTATCAATACTTACACACGCCTTATATACTATAAAGAAAAAGATTTATTATATTAGGTAAAGCGAAAATTAATCGCAGTGATTTTAGTGCGCGTTTTGAAACCAGTTTGCGCTTAGTTCCCATTGGGTAAGTACATCAAGATTTGTACTATTTTAATGTTCATTTTATCTTATCATTATTTCAATTCTAAACTTCAAGTCCCAAATCATCTAGATCCCTTTTTAATTCATAGGAGCCTGAATTTTACAAAAGAGGCATTAAAAAGTTGCCTAAATTGTGGAGAGGCATTGTAAATAATGAGGAAAATTATTTAAATAAAAAAAAAATGTGTAATTTTTTTGTAAATAATTCTTTTCATTGTACTAAAAACATTGCGATTACTTTTCGCTTTACCAATATATTTTTTTTTTGATTTTTAAATATGATAAACTAGTAAACTACAACTACGAATGTCATCCGGAATTCAAATCTGCTGCAAGGTATTTGCGTTACGGGGATCATTGAATAAATACATTTATAAATCAGTAGTTTTTAACATTTCATACTGAGAATTTTTAGTATGAACACGAAAGACTTATCAATACTTACACACGCCTTATATACTATAAAGAAAAAGATTTATTATATTAGGTAAAGCGTAAAGTAATCGCAGTGATTTTAGTGCGCGTTTTGAAACCAGTTTGCGCTTAGTTCCCATTGGGTAAGTACATCAAGATTTGTACTATTTTAATGTTCATTTTATCCAGTTTTGGTTTAAAAATTTTATTTTTTATTTTTATCCATAGAAAAATGTTACGGCCGGAGATCGAAGAGATGCAGTTACGGCGTGTGTTATTGTTTTTGTTTGACAAGGGGTTGAAAGTCGAGGAAGCATTTGCTAAGCCTATGGAGATATTTTAAAGATTTGTAAGTGTCGGTTGTGGCTTAAAAAGTTGGTGGCAAAAATGGTGACATAAATTTAGCAAATAGTCCAAAATCGGGAAAATCGCAAAAATCGATGACGAAGTGCTGAAATCATTAGTGGAATCCGATCCTCGTAAAATAATCAAAGAATTATCTCAAGACATTGGCTGTTTTGGTCAAGTGTAAAAAATCATTTAAAACTGTTGGGAAAAAAACATAGACGAGGATTTTGGTTGCCGCATGATCTATCGCAATCGGCCTGGATCAGCGAGTGATTCTTTGTTTTTCTTTGCTTAGCAGGTGTGAAATCGATCCATTTCTAAGAAGAATAGTTATTGGAGATGAGAGATGGATTATTTATAACTTTCTTAATGATAAAAAAACAATGGCTATCTCTATGGGAAGCACCCGTTTCAACCTCTCGACCAGGAATGACATTTAAAAAAAATATTTTGCGTGGGATATTTCAGGGATGATTTATTATGAATTACTAAAACCTGGCAAAAAAATCACATCGGAGGTTTATTGTTCACAATTGGACAGATTTAAGGTAGAATTAATAAAAAAAAAACGGTCAATGTTAGTGAATAATCAACGGCGAATGTCACAACACGATAACGCGAAACCGCACGCAGCAAAAATCACCCAAGAAAAATTCAAGAGCTCAACCTAGAACTGCTGCCTCATCCACCTTACTATCCTGATATTGCTTCATCGTATTATCATTTATTTCGAAATATGGAACATTCGCTTCGAAACAAAATTTCAATTCTAAACTCCAAGTCCCAAATCATCTAGATCCCTTTTTAATTCATAGGAGCCTGAATTTTACAAAAGAGGCATTAAAAAGTTGCCTAAATTGTGGAGAGGCATTGTAAATAATGAGGAAAATTATTTAAATAAAAAAAAAATGTGTAATTTTTTTGTAAATAATTCTTTTCATTGTACTAAAAACATTGCGATTACTTTTCGCTTTACCAATATATTTTTTTTTTGATTTTTAAATATGATAAACTAGTAAACTTGACATTTAAATTTTTCCGGTTCTAAGCTCAAGAAATGCGACCCCAATACCCACATTTTCTTAAATATCTATTTTAATATGGGTGACACAATGTTTATAATTAAGGTATTCTTATATCATAGCTCTTTGGACCTATTGTAGTTTATATAAATACGCGATAACGCGATGAGGCGATAAGCGATCGTTCGTAAGATAGCTGGGCTAAACTCGTCAGTTGCAATTTCATATGTGTGCTGGGATGACGTCTTTTCTACGCGCAACTTAAAATATGATTATTTATTAAAAAGCCACGGATTTTTATAAAAAAAATTGTATGAGGAATGATGCAGAGAGATATTTTAAAGCCCTTAGACTATATTTTTTTTGACATTCATAATAATAAGGCCGATAATGAGGAAGCCACTGGGGTCCCTGAACGACCCCCATCGGCAGAGAAGTATTTTTCTAGTCTCCGAGCCGCGATAGTTAAATGAGATATAAATATGAGTAATATGCATTCATATTCACTTTGACGTATTTTGACTTAGCAAGTCAAAATAAATACTTAACAGAATCAATTAAAATTAATTTTCTTCGTTTGGTAATTTGTTTCGGTAATCCTTCTGTAAATAAAAAAAATATCATATTTTTGTTCTACGTTCTCATAATAAGACTAGTTGTTGATAAATAAAATAATTATAAGATAACAGTCATCTAATAAATGGTAAAACTCATCATCATCAAAGTCTTATTCTATGGATTATATTTAAGAAAAAGAAAAGAACATTATTTATTTCATTCTCATCTAGCGTCCTACTGAAACGAGAGGAAAGTCCAAATGGTGGGCTCTTGTTTACTGGCGTATTCTTTTTTCAGATGAGGTTTGTCGTACTTATCTGTTTTATTTACTAAGGCGAGACCCTCTAAAGACTCTTCAACGAGATCTACTCCCTTAGGCACTGGTTTCCACTCTGTTTAAGATTTTTTCACATTGCAGTGGCTTAGTACATGAAAAAAATAATAGCTTCTTTATAAATTGCTAGCACACTTGATATTTAAAAAACCACGCGAAAGATTAAAAATTCAACTAGAAAGAACAAGTTTTAAAAAAAATCAATGTAACATATACATTGTTCAATAGTTTGCAGTATAAGGAACTGTCGAAAAGTCCTGGAAAAGAAGCCGAGTTTACGAACCCGTCAATATTTTGAAAATTTTCATGAATTGCATTGACTTCAAAATTTCCATAAAGAGATTCTAGCAAAGCATCCTTCTTCGTTGTCGGCTTACTATATTGCCGTCAGCATAATGCAAACAATTTATCAACGTTGCGTATTTCGATTCGGAGTTCGTGCTGCCGCGAGGTGAAAGTGTGTGAATTTGATGATTTCACAACTCTTTGCAATATTATTCCGATTGAATGCAAAAATTCTAACGTTTCACACAGTCGGCTCGTTGGTCTAGGGGTATGATTCTCGCTTTGGGTGCGAGAGGTCCCGGGTTCAAATCCCGGACGAGCCCATTTTTTATTTTACATAAATTAAATTTAATATAAAAAATATGTATACAAATCATGAACCTCGATTTTATCTTGGTCAGTTGAAAATATTTTTTTGAGAATTTTACACAAAACTTTTATATGCATGTTCATATTTAACAATCATCATATCAAATAATCA
This sequence comes from Himalopsyche tibetana, assembly GCA_030503985.1. Classification (NCBI taxonomy): domain Eukaryota; kingdom Metazoa; phylum Arthropoda; class Insecta; order Trichoptera; family Rhyacophilidae; genus Himalopsyche; species Himalopsyche tibetana. The sequence goes on from JAPJYX010000015.1 coordinate 7,003,002, forward strand.
ATTAAAGATAATTATTACGCGCAATGATAATCGGACGACTTTATCTTTATTGTGTTACAGATATGACGATTTTCTTTTTTAGGACATTATAGCTAAATTCTAACTCATTGAAAAATATCTGAATTAAAAACATTAGCAAATGACAACTACCCTGTCATGAAAAAAACAGTGCATTCACTCTCACTATAGTTAATAGTTTTCTACGTATCAATCAATATGTTAATCTACATCATCTCTCAAGATTTTACATCACGCATAAATCGCTATTGTGTCCACGCCATTATGTTCAATCGATTAGATCCTCGCCCCATTAGGTACATCCTTACCATACCATATTACCTACCATTGAATTAAGATTTTCATTTCCTTGTTTTCAGACCTGAAAACTATCACCAGCCCGCTGCCCTTTTTATTTTACTATCCGTTCAGTTTTGTTCTGGCACTGTGGCATCAGACTAATATTTTCATTTCTTTATTCGCAGGCCTGAAAACGATCATCAACGCGCTCCTCCACTCCTTCAAGCAACTCGCGGAAGTAATGACGCTTACCATCTTCTGCCTTATGGTTTTCGCCCTGTTTGCTTTGCAAGTCTACATGGGTGAACTGCGAAACAAGTGCGTTATTAACATATCTTTCGAAAACGAGACCGCTCCCAATATCACGCATCGAATCTGGAAAGAGTAAGTTTTTGTAATATATATAAAATTTAATTTATGTTTTAAATACGCAAAAAAAACACGAAAGGTAGAAATTTAAATACAGCGTAAAAAAAAAATCTATGACTCGATATAAAATATAGATAGTTTTACACTTAAAAGAGAAACTTACAAAAATAAAAAAGAGGGAAACAAACGCAACAAAAAAATACACATTCGTGTAACAGATATTACAATACTGTGAATCTTTAAGATATTCCACAAATGTTCACTTGGGGAATAATGTATTAATATGTATATGGTAAGTCATCTCAACTAAAACGTTATTATTGTTTTAAAAACTGTATTAGTACAGAAGAAACAGCTTAAAACCACTATCATTTTTTTCTCTAAAATTTAACAACTTACATGATTTAATATGTAAGTATCTTCACTATCTCCAGTAATACTATCTGATAAAGTCTGGTCTTTAAATGTTTATTGTGTAAAACAAACAATCAATTTAATTAAATCATCGCCTATCGTCTATTTTTTTATAAATAAAGATAATACATAAAAAAATACAATTGTTTACATTCGTACGGTTAGTTTTTAACTTTCGGCAAAGTAGGAAATAAGACTGAGTTCTATGGGATGTCTGATATCTGCTTTTAAATCAAAAAGATAAAAAAAAACAATATAATATATTATATAGAAAAAGCTTTTTAGATAAATCTTCAGTTATTCCAATATGAATACATTAATTTAATTACAAAATATTACAAGCATCATTTTTCGTCAATATTTTTACTGAATTAGCCGAAACAAATATTTCGGACGTTAAATACATTGTTAACCTTTACCGAGCGTTCAAATATTCCGGCCAATGATATCCCCCTCTCATTATTGCACTCGGCTGGCCAAATTGCCTTTTAATGACATGAAAATGCATTTTGGCCAAACATCAGCTGCGCGTGATCAAGTATTTATGCATTTGCACAGCTCTAAATTGATGCAATCAGACTCGCTGGGAATTCTAAATAATTTTACCTTGGGTGTTTGTTTCTCATTTTAGCAATAAATAATGTTCAATGTTGTGTAGTATAAACACTGTGAATTCGTATTGCGAAATAGATTTTCAGCGAATAACTTGTCCTCAATACACACATCAATAAATGAGTAGCGCAAAAACGGATCTACAAATAATTAATTTTATATTTAATTAGGTGTGCAGCATTATTCATTTTTTTAGATTCTATCCATTACAAAATGACTTATTTCCTCAAGAACTGTGTGTAACTCTTGAACATTGTTTACAGTTTCAATGTAAAAAATAGAAACACACAATCGCATATGCGTAAAAGATATAATTATAAAGTTCTCTTCTAGTATTTCACAAGTCTTATTAATCTCGACAACAAATTAAACATTTTTTTAGTGTTTCTTCTTATGGAGGCACCATTACAACACACCACATTGGATTTCCATTGATATGCAATTATTTACCAAAATAATTTATCTCACAAGATCTTATTTTAGCAAGAGTTCACTCTCGTGGCATCGTAATTTGCTCTGTCAAAAATTTTCCACAATTTCAATTGTTTTGTGTTTGTTTTTTTCTGACTGTCTAATCTTTTAAAATTAATAGCGATACTTGATCACCAATAAATAATATTCGTTCATAATTTCTTATTAACGAATGCAGCTCCTCAGCTTTTTCGAAGAAGTTTTTCCACCTCCTCTTTTAATGCGGAGGTTGTACCAACCAATCAGTCAAGAATCTTTTTTAATAGTTCACACCTCTCAATGGATCTAATACCGTTAAGTCTGCTATATAGATTTTTTAAAATCTATATATGTCTGATTAGAATGTGCAGCATATGGATTTCTGAAGGTGTCTTAACAGATTATTTTATACGAGAACTGCTTGTTCATTCAGTTTCTCAACCGGTTTTTTTTCGAAGAAAATAGAGATAAAAAGATATTTTTAACGTTATTTTTTTAGGGTTTGAAAGTGTGGAAGGAACTTTAACATTACAAACATCTATTCACACTGTTCTGATTTACATGAAATAATAAACTTTCTACGAGAAAATGTTGTCAATCTGAGAGATTTTTTGATTAAACTTAAATCCGGCCAAACTGCACGCGCGCGAGGCCGCGCAGCAATTTGAAACCTCCCACGCACTCGTTCCTTGTTGGCACTTACTCCAATACAACTATTCAAAAAAAATATTTGTTTAATTAGAATAACCCTAATTGACCGAAATTAATTATTATTATTAATTATTAGAAATTGATCTAAATATATTATATAATATATTATAAAAAATACAATCAGTTCTGTTATTTCTTATCTCTTACACTTATTAGTAAAAACTTATTAATAAATTGTCAAATGTTTATATTTTGAATATAAAAATCAAAACAAAAAAACACTATTTTTTTATCAAATAAAACAAATTATGCCGCGTATTTGTTGTACGCACAGCCTCTAAATTTTTCGCGCAGCTAACCTGTCGTCTTAGACGTCTCAGAGGGTTCATTGGTCTGGCGTATATAATATAATACTTCAATTTATCTTTGCAATCATAAGCCGTGTATTGTGATAATGATTTCAGATGAGTGAAAGTTTCTATAAGCGCACTTATGTATCTAACAAAGACATATAATAGTTGATAGCTATTTCGGCTTTCGCCATCGTCAGAACTATGGCGTCAGAACAGATGGTGAAAGCCGAAATATCTATCAACGCATAAAAATTATTAAAAACTGTAGAACTAAAATACTTTGATATTTTTAGTCTGTTATAATGGAGTTCTACCAAGTAAATGCCAAATCAATAAATAAGACATATAATCATCTGAACCATTTAAAAAATTTAGTCATCTTCACAACAAATAATGGTGACAATTTTTTTATACTAGGAACAAATACTTTTTTGTATTTTCAAGAAAATGCCACCAAGAATACAATACCCTGTGAAAGTTTTTTCCCATTATTACTCGAATGCAGGTTTTATTGCAAGTTTTCCCATTTACAGTCTACCTGGATGGCTTTGTCGCTTCGTCCGGTTGGCTTCCTATTACAAAGTTACGTCATTACTGAGATAAAAATAAGCTTTTTTAGCTTTTGAAATACAGCTAGGCAACGCAAACATTTTTTCAGGCGGCTGGCTTTCAATCAGCTTTGTTTTCTTGGTGCATTAATAGTTTTATTGAAAACACACGATAATATCTGTTTAAAGCTTAGTATATTTCTCACCGTTTCCGTTTTTCATTAACAAATATCTTGATATCTCAACAGTTTTTAAGCATTTTAAATATGTCGGTTCATTAAAACATATATTTTCAGTTGACGACACATATCGTACTTCACTTCAAGTGTGGCACCAGATAACTAGGTTCAATACATATTGACTCATAATCAACAAAATAGCTTAAGCGACACAACTCGGTACATTTTGAGTTATGTTAATAAATGTTCAATATTACCTATTGCGTCAATGACAAATTTTTTAGTGCGTTATCTCATTAGCCTGATCTTTTTTAGGGCCAATTTTAGTGTTTTGACTTGTTATCGTTGAACTCCGGTTGAGAAACGCTGATCTAGAGAACTGAAAGTAGTCGAACAACTTTGTTATAATATCAGAATATGCATTGATTATATATTACTATTTGCTAACCGCACTTAAGGATTTTTTTTATCGAACTCAATTTAAAAGAAACCTGTTAAATTTGTAAATTGTCATATACGATTTTCTGCCTATTACAGTGTTCTCTAATGCGCTACAAAAACACAATGAATTACGTCAGATGCTATTTGCCTCCCTACAATCGAATGTGTAGCTTTTTTTAAAGATAAAAATTTCAGTTTAAGTATTACGTCAAGGTTGTTTTCAAATTTTGTAACTTAAAAAAAAAAAAAATTATAAGTTAACATTTAAATTAAATCAATATTTTACTAGGGTCTTGTACAATTATGTAAAATAAGTGTTTTTAGTGAAACAGCGAGAAGAACAAGTTGCGCAAGAAAATAACAAAAAATCTACTCGAAAAGTAATTTAAGTTTGTCTTTAGACGCTCCATTGCCTGAATAGATTTTTTTTCTTCTTAGGTGCATGTTGTGCAAGTCAGAAAATAGTCTAGATAAAAGAATCTGAATATTATTGAAGTCATCCTTTCTCAGTATTTTTCAACCACGACACAAATGAAATTTGAAAACCACAACGTTGAAGAACATAAAGTGTCAAGTGCTTATGTTTTTAAAAAGGCTTAATAAAATCGAAGTATATTCATCAAATATCTATTGAATAACTAATTAGGGTGAAAGACATCTAAGAAAGTACTTTTCTGAAACATACCATAACTACAAAAATATAAGCATCTAAGTAACGCTAAATGTATGTAGGAGCTTCAAGAAAATTAAGGTACAAATTATAGGTTTCTTAATTTTAAATTAAGGTTTTCTTAGATATTCGTATTTGACTGAAAAAGATGGAGGAGTTATGGTATGCTTAAGAAAAATACTTCTTTAAAACCTAGTTCTATAGCATTCACCCTAGTATTTGGACTACTATTAACAAATACTGTCTAATTACTATGAAATACCAAAATCTGTCGTAGTAATTAGACATTTTTATTGTTTAGGTATTTTTTCTGCTACTGTTAAAACATTAATTTATATTGGCAGATTGTAGTTTTGCACGATAAAATTTCATCCCGAAATTTACAAAACATGTATAAAAAAAATGCCAATAAAATTTTACTGCTCCTTAACGGTTCTTCTAAGCAAACACGCTTTTTCGTTATTTTTATTTGACATTGCAAACAATGTAATTTTTTCATTTTTTTCACTGAGTAGTAAAAAAATAAAACTGCAGTCATTTAGAAATACAAACACTTAATATATTTTTGACCTTCACACCAACAAGAATGTTATGCAACTCTTATATTTGATGTTTAAAGTTGAAGTGTCCAATAACTGTAGCTGTCCAGCTTACTATAGCAATCGCCATACATAGGTAATCTATTACAAATGGTACGTTACCTATTTTGAAAAATAAAAGTTATAACACTTTTAGCAGCATATTTTTATTTATAGATAAACGATGTTTTTATTTTTAGAAAACTATGACTTTAAAATGGAATAATCATCGTATAAGCTGTTCACAGAGTATTGCCAGTGAACACCTTAAAAGTGTATAGATTTAGAGTGTTGTAAGTTTCCTGGGTAGAAGGGAGGCGTCTGAGTTACCTTTTTTTTTCTTCAATGGCCGTCGATATTTTAAGATTGTAGCTTCCTCGTGTTGTTTGTGGGTTACGCCAATGTTCTGGACTTTATTCGAGTTGAGTGAATTAGTCGAGAGCAATATACAGTTCACGGTTATCTTGGATTTTATTGTACGATGTCTTCAGTTTGTATGCGTTGTGTTGTTTGCTTATTCAACATATTAATTGAATTTGTGATTTCTTCTTAATAAGTAAAACATGTAATAATTTATATTTCTTTTATTATAAATCGATCTGCAAATCTTAAAACGAAGCGTTGGACGGTGAATGGAGTTTTTTTATTTATACAATTTTATCCGGTCATCATCAAACACCTTTTACTAAGTAAGTATTTCCTCACTCGGATGTTTCAATATATTTATTATTTATTTATTTGCACTTTATTTCGTGGTATAACTAAAGCCATCTTACCAGCGGAAGCCAAATATAATAGAATGGAACATTTCAAGTACATATACCGGTCGAAAGAATTCTACACGTAACATAAAACTTAAAAACAATCCTCGACGAATTCCCACTTTTTATTTACGCAATAAATAACTGCTAACTTTTTGGAAGATAAAATTTAAACGCCATTCATCGCGCGAGTGCGCAATCCTTAATGGAAACAAACAAGACGAACGGCCCGACGCGCTCCAAACAATGCACTTTGCACCGCAACGGAGTACCTATAAAGTAAATTTTTCCCTCCATAAATCCCCAGAAACGAGACATCTGGCGTTGCAACCCAGTTCTAGTGGCAGAATAAAAAAAGCTTCTATTTAAACTTTTTCAGCCGGCCATCTAGTGGGGATTTATTTAATCACTAACTTTGCATACTCTTTGTGACAGAAAGTTCCCAGTTTTAAGCTAGATTAATAGTTAGTAAATATATATAAAAAGGCTTAATTGGTATTCAAAGCGTTATTTGAGTAAAATAAATTATCTCTTGAGAGCTGATTAACTGATTAGCTTTGTTAATCAGCGTCTAGCATTTTCATCGCTATAATATCTTCACTTTGCAATCGAAAAGCACTTAAGTCTGTCTGATGAGTAGGATAATAATTTATCAGTCAACTCTCTATCATATCTCAAAACATTCTAAGTCTCACATTAACTACTCTCTGTGTTTCGTTTTGTCTATTGTTTAGTAAAGCTGAAGACTATACAGAAGCAAGCACCCTTCAAAAGTTTGTTTTCAAACATCACAGACATCTATCTACTCCATCAAATGGTATTTTCTTTTTTAGTCGACAAATTCGGAGAGAAAAGTTGTCATTTTCATTTGATGTTTATTTATTGTTTTCTCGAGATTTTTGTGACAGGAAACACGAGAGCGTACCATATATTTCTTTTTTTAAATGTTCTTGAAGAGTTGTTGAGAGAATGACTTATTTTCAAGATTCAGCATGTGACGTAGCAGTTGCAGTTCAGTGTTTACGGTTTCGAGCAAGTAAAACGTCAACAAACGGTGTCATTTCACTTTTTTTTTAAAAATTTATTACATATTCAAATTCCTATTTCCGTCACTGTTACTTCAGCAAAAAAATACTCTTCTTTTAAATTACGGATCAAACAGTGAGAAATTTCACGCCTTTACCTTTTACAGTTGAAATTAATTGAGTTAACACTGCAGTAGTAAAGATTTTAGATTTTAGCAACTTACAAAACGCTCTTCGGTTCTCATTAAAACAACTTAAAAGTTAAAATGCGATAATAACAATTACATTCCTTGATGTAAAACGTTAATCTAAAGTTACAGGTCCATTACTTTAAAGTTCAAGGTGATACATCAAGCCAACACTTGGCAAAATGTTTCGCTTATGATTCTTAATTAAAACCGTGTTTATGTTATGAATTAACTTGATGAACGGCCATTCTCTGGAATGATTCATTAAAACTGTGTTTAATAAAGCCGGATGCCATACATCATTTTCCTAACGTGCGGATGATATAACGCGTACATCGCCACATGATTATGAACATTCAAATCTACTAACTATGGAGTTAGAGTATTTTTTTTTGTGATTAGGGACGTTAACCGAATTTTAATATTAAATTTTAATCGTTCGAACTTTATACATTTTTTCAGTAACTAACCGGGTTACACCTTTCGGCATCTTCATGCATTCAGGAGCATATCGACCCATAATCGGCAAATGAACTTAGGAGAACAATTTCAGTATATTGCGTTTTAAGCCAGTTCAATATCACCTAAGGCGTCGGTGACAAAGATTTTAGAACGTTATCTCATTCGCCTGATATTTTTTAGGGCCTGTGCATTTTAGCGTTTTGGTTTGTTATCATTTGTTCTACGTGAACCCCGGTTGAGAGACGCTGATCTAGAGAACTGAAAGTGGTCATACATTTCTTTTTATAATATCAGGATAGGCATTGGCCATATATTACTCTTAACTAACCGCACTGAAGAATTTCCTTATTTCGAACTTAGTACGAGAGTAATTTTAAAATAACTTGAGTACGTAAAATTTATACATTTTCGGTAACGATTTTCTGCTTGTATCAAACTCTGTTCAATATATTTGTGTGAATGTGAACACGACATGAATAATATCGCAATTAAAGTTACTGAAACCTCTTTTCTTCAGTGAGAAGAAGACTAGAAGGATATTGTTTGAAAAGGACCAGTTGTAAGCTAGTGCAAAATATCGGTACTTCAGTATAAGAAAATAAATTACAGTAATGTTTTTCTACTGTTTGTAATATGAATGTGACTCTGAAAGGATTTTCTTAGGGAGTTACTTGCAAAAGTAAAACCAGCCCTATACAGACATATTTATTTACAAATTCAAAAATTCATATGAAATATCGAAATACCGGTTATGCCATAATGACCATCATGGTAGTCGTCCCGGTTTTATTATTAGCAATAAAGATAATATTTAATATGATACCCAGGCATTTACACTTTTGTACAGTATTGCATTGTCGCCTGCCGTGGCTCAGTTGGTTCTAGCTTGCTCTACCGATCACGCAGGTCTAGGCTCGATTCCCGGTCAGATCACCGTGAATTTGAGAATTATTCAATTGGGATCGAAGACTGGGTGTTTGTGATGTCAATTCACATCATTTCCTCTCCCCCCATCCTTCTGATCCTTTAATAACTGGGTGTAGCAACAGCGATTAGCCAACCACATAGCCTTATCTTTCTGTCCCTACTACTCACTTTGAAAAAAGTGAGGTTGAGGGACTGAGTAACAAACAGTTCTCGTAGAAAAACTTCTGTTGAGAAACCTCCATTGGGAGGCTATATGATCCACATTGAGATCAGAGATCCGACATGGATTAAAAAAAATGCATTCGTTCGTTATAATGTATTTACTTCAAGTAAATTCCGATTTAATCAACAAACATACTTTGTTTTTCTCTAGATGGATAAGTGACGAAAACAACTGGATGTACAACATGGGAGGCGATCCCGTAATCTGCGGCAACCTGACCGGCGCTCGACACTGTCCCGTCAACTACACCTGCCTGTGCATCGGTCCTAATCCTAACCACGGCTACACTAACTTCGACAACTTCCTTTGGTCCATGTTGACCACCTTCCAGCTCATCACCTTGGACTATTGGGAAAACGTCTACAATATGGTAAGGATCGTAATTTAATAAAACTCTTTAAGTCATAACAAATTAAAAATATCAAAGTATTTGAATTCTACAGTTTTTAATAATTGTATGCGTTGATAGCTATTTCGGCTTTCGCCATCGTCAGAACTATGTTTAAACTTAAATTTTGCTCAGCTTTATATACTGGCTCTGAAGAGATACACAATGCATCAAGTTATTCACTCTAACATCTTAATTGTAATTACAATATTACACTTATCAAATGTGATTCTAGTTTTTCAAAGAACGATTAACAATCTGGGTTTATTTCTTAAAACATAATTAGGATAAAATTGAACTGATATTTATTATTAATATCATTACATTGATATTAAACCATTTTTTGACCGAGTCTCAAGGGCCGATGATAAATAAAACTATGTATAGGTAGCTCACCGGACAATTTCAATTTCTGAAAGTAACTCACATCCTTATTGAGTTTGGAGACCACTGGTGTAAAGTATAGACTCCCTTTGGATTTTCTTAACAGAAATTTTATTTTATCATGAGAATTTGCTGTTACTTAGTTCTTCTTTTTTTGAGGAGAGTGCGTTTTATATTGTTCACGTTTGGTGAGCACTGCCAATATCCAAGTGTAAAACTCATTATATTATACGTATATGAAACTATTGTGCGATTATTTCTTTACGCCAGAGTATCTAGTTTTTCTGCAATAAAACCGATACATTTTTGTTTTTACTTTAAGTAGAAGCGCAATGGCGTCTTAAGGAGTTGGGAGACCTCAGGCTGAATATTATTTTAAGGCCTTGTTTCGGATAACAATAAAGGGTCGCAAAGTCTATTCGATACTTTCTAATCTGAAATCTCTTTTCATTGAAGATATCATACTATTACCTAAAATCTCGAAAGCATTCTAACGAAAGCGTAAATTGGTCAGTTTATTTATTCAACAAAAACAGTTTTTACAAAAATACCAAATAAAATAAAAGTAAATATTGACAACTTGAAACAAATAAGTTTTTCTTGAGGCCCCTAAGATTCAGAGGCCCCAAAGGCGCGCGCCTCTTGCGCTTATAGGGTAATCCGTCACTGGGAAGAGGGTGTTAATTAATATCTCGCGTTAAATGTGTCAATGGGATCAATGAGTCTAAGAAACATTAATTTATATTTTAGCGATATTCGAAAAGATTGCCAGTAAACAAACGCACAATATTCAACATCAATTTATTTAAAACAAATATTTTGACATGGGTTGTCTAAGCCGAAACGACGAAATAATATGTTAAATTAAAATGTAATCTAGAACACGCGTAATATATTAACACATGTCAAAACTCTTTTGTTACAACTACATACTACCTTTATGAGCATCGATTGAACGCTATCGTAAATTTTACAGCCCAAGCGTTGGACACCGATACTTCCTGAAAACATTATAAATAACAATTTTGGCGTAAATTCTTAGGACACAAATAAATCGATTATTTTTTTTCATATTTTTATTTTGCTTCAGTGTATAAAAAAGTCATACAACGTATGTTTTTTCATTGAATATACAATGCGCGAGGTCGTTATTCAAGATTCTAATGGCGTAAGAAGGGAAAGCAATTTCCGTTGGTATCAATTTCACAAGGAAATTTCCGTTTGTTATGTGTTACGTACATTTGTAAACAGAAACGCTTGCAGGACTCGCCAATGTATGAAACTATGAATAAATTTGGAAATTTGGTTCCAATGAAATTTAAATATACTTTTTTTAAATCATTCAAGACTTTTTATAGAGCACATCTCAACAAACCTCTTTTGCGAATAGTGCGAGTAAAGAAAAGTAAGTATAGGTTTAAGATAGGAGTTGGCGGATCATATTTGTAACGCTCTGTGGTGATCAAAATGGTGGAAAGTAATTGCAGAAATCACAGATATTCATGCGTTCAAACAAAAATTTATGTCGATTGAAAAATCGATTTATGAAAACTATCCGTTCTGGGATTTGAGCACCTCAGCACCGTAATCGGTGCCAACGACGTTGACCACTCAACCAACGATCAGAACGAAAGTGTTCTTGATTAATTTGGCGGTCAATTTTTATTTAATGATTGTGTTACAAATTGTGAAATAACAAAGCTGTCGTTTGTATTTTTATATTGCTAAGTACTTGAATCGACTATTACTCACAGCGATTCGTTTCCCCTGATTAACAAGCTATTTATTTAAACAAAAAAAAATGAAAACCCCTGTTTCGTTTTGAATATGCAAAAGTAAACCCAGAATTTGACCCAAATTCCCCTAATTTAAATCACGGCCACACATAATAATATAGCGTTTGCACAAAAAGACTTGTTTCTTTTATTTTTACCCAGTCATAAAAATACGTAGGTATGCTTAAATACGGAAGTATAATATAATACAAAGTAATAAATCTACATAAGATAATCAATGGAACCAAACGCCAGTCAAAGAGAACATAAAATCAATCCTGGAAAAAACATAAGCTTCGTGTCAGAATATTGCAACCCGCAAAAACATTTTTCATCACGAATGGGTGTAAGAAACTTTGTATCTATACCGTAACGGTAATAATATCAATTCCGAATAAAAAAAAATGAATATTAGGTTTGTCAAACCTTATGTCTACAAATTTAAAATAATATTCGATCAATTGCCAAAATCGTATGGGGAAATGAGGTATCTTTGATTTCGCCTTTGGATTCAACCCAGGGCTGTGGAGTCACAGTTGGAGTCAGGGATCGTGGAGTAAGGTGTTTGTTTCGACGTCAAAGTCGGAAAATTCTTATGACTCCGACCAATTTTTAAAATTATTAAAAAAAACATATGTCTTATTGATTGGTAAAATGATGATTATGTAATAGTCTAGCAAGCAGAATGACCTGACAATATACACATATAATTTAAGCTGAGCGAAAATTATTAAAATTAATTAATTAATCGGAGACTTTTTAACTCGACTCCACACTCTTTGGTTAAACTCTCCATGCACGGTAAATTTGGTATATGGATGCAGAAGATAGGATTTTTTATTTTTTTAAGCGGATTTGTAGGATTCAGATACAAAATAATGTAGTAGTGTGATGCTGTCAATTTTAGTTCTTACGTTGACTAATCACCATTGCTCTACGATCATATAATTTTTGTACCAAACAGTGGGCGGAAATGGTTTATAAACAAACTATTAATTGTAGTAATATTTTAAGTCATTAAAAGGAAAATTGTGACACAATTGTTCCAAATTTATTATATCACTGGAGTTTTCAATTGATGCTTCTGGTGACTGAAACCGGTCCTGATCGTAATTAATTATTTTGGGAATAAGTACAACACCGTGTTTTTAATTAAGCGCCTTTTCACCAAGTGTTGACAGTTAACACTTAAAAAAATAGCCATAGTGGTGGTTCTTATGAAACCAAATTATTACTCGCCGGTACAACATACTGACTGTCTTAACAAGACAACAAAAAAAGTAATGATAATTCGTTGGGTAAAATTTTCCATAGCCTGACTGATACACATCTGAGAGGTTTTTAAGATTTTTTAGTAAAATTTAATAACATTTTCAAATGCAAATTTGTACCGCCCTTGTCTCTAAGATAATACGGTTCTTTTTTCAAAGGGCACACAATTTCTTCTCCCGGAATAAAACTAATCAACGAATATTATGATAAAAAGTTTAAGGTACCCTCATACCGCAAGTTTATCTTAAGTCTAAAAAAACATTGTGAGGTTTTTAGAATTTTCTCTAAATTAAAATAATGTTGCAGATGAGGAGAGCGCTATCTTACCATATTGTTATGACATCTTATATCCATAAATATCCTAAGCAATTTAAACACACAGAAATTTATTAAATATTTTTTTTGTTTCATAAATATGAACAAAAAGGGTATATAATGACGCTGATGTGCTATAAATCGACTGTGGAAAGGAAAAAGCACGTAACCCTCAATTTTCCAAAACAGCTTTTTTCGATAATCACAATGTATACAACTTGACACACATTCTAACAAAAGGATGGAAGCTGAAAATGCCGAATAAGTTTCTAAATTTAGCTTTTAAGTTTGAAAAAGATGACCTTGTAAAAAATTAAAACCAAAAAAAACACTGAAATAAAGGTTTTTCCGAGACAATTTCTTTAATAAATATTAGGTTATGTCAATTAAACACCAGTTTAGAAGTATCCGTGCACTTCAAGGTTATGTATAATTCATAATTTGCATATGTCACAAAATCATCAAAACACGTTTTTAGCGCCTCCTGTAAAATTTGTGAGTTACGTCCTTTTTCCTTTCCAGAGTCGATATATTATACAACTTTTATACATCATGAAGGTAGAATATGAACAAAAAACAATTTATTTAAATTTCAATAACAGTGCAGAGATTATAGTAATAACATTTAAATTCAAGGATGAAAAAACAAAAAAAAAAAAAAACTATTATTAAATACGGTTCCGGGTAAATTGCCCGAATGGAAATTGCTCGAATAACAAGATAATCAATTTGTTTCCGTTTGTTCTGTCTTAGCCCTAGTCTTCTATGCTTTCTGGAAATATATAGAAACATTTTGGGAAGCTAATTAATAAGCAGTTCTCGTAGAGGCACTTCTGTTGAGATAAACTCCATTAAAAGATCACATGTTCCGCATTTGGAGCGAACACGGTTAAAATAAATACTTACGAAAATTATTTTTCACTCTCTAAACAAGTGTTGCACAAGATAAAAATGAAATTCGTAGAAAAAGTCGTGAAAAATCGTTTAAATAACCAAGCAATTTGAATAATTTGTAATTCGAGCAATTTACCGGCTCCCATTAAATACATCTACCTCTCTAGGCAATGCAAACACTTCTTGTAGCTGGTGTCTCATAAAAACAAGTAGTTAGGAAAAGTAATTAACTTATGATATTCTTTTATTACGTTTAAGTTAAAAAGCTGTTTTACCAAATATTCTATTAACTTGAAAGATGAAATAGCTCCTACGTTGTATTTCACTTCGACACTTCCGGAGTAGAAGCAACTTGTGGACACAAAGTAGTGGCTTCAATCAGCAGGCAGCTAATTGGAAATTCCTCAGCTGCTAGGGTATCCGGAATCTTACTGCGTACGAGTCAATCTTTGTTAGAGGTATACTGCTTACGTTGAGGGCATTTCCTTACAAAATGGTTGCCGTGGTATCGCCAGAAGTCCAGCTGGTTATAGTTGGGGCGGTTGACGCGACATCTTCCCACTGTAGGGCGGATGACGTGCGGGCGTCCATTCCAGTGCTGAAAAGTCGTGAAAAAAGTCTCGACTACGAATCCGATAACGTTTTGAATATAAATTTAACTGAAAGTTCTGCTTTATTTATAAATTTATCAAATTAATAATCTGCCGTAATTCTCAGAAAAATGATATAACGTATTTCCTCGATTATTAAACACATGCTTGTTTTTCTATTTTGGTGTCTCTGAATTCAAGGTGTGTCTTATAATCGAGAAAGGCAGTAATTTAAACTTACTTATTTCATACTCAATAAAACGTTATTATTAATAAATTAGTTTTAATTCCGTACCAAAATGAATTTCACTGCCGTCATATTTACAGTTTATTATTCTCATACACTGTCCAATAAACGAATTCTAAAGACGGGATTTTCCCATTTTAGAGATGAACATTACAATATTTAAAATTGGTGTTCTCTCTTAGAAGTCGACCAGTGACATTCGTTAGTCAAAGATGTCACCCACGTGTAAAAAGTCGATCGAGAAAAGTGGTTTGATATTTAATGCGTGGATCGTTTTGATGGCTATTCAAAGGATCGATTGAATTATTAATTTACTTACTACTCATATCAAAAGCATGATTTTGGTTAATTTGAAACAATTATACCCTTAATCATTAAAACCATTTTCACAGCTATTTTATTTAGAAATTGACGCAATCTGTTATATATTGTTTTACTCTTTACTTACATGTTTAAGATTGTCTTACAAAGAGCATTTAATAAAAAAATTAAAAACTAGTCCCCATTATTAATCAACTGCCAAACCTCAATACTTAATTTTAAATTCAAGCTATTAAATAATATGATCTCATAATTCTTTTTACAAAATTCAACTAAGCATAGTTTTATTCAGGGCTGCGGCTCGATTTTTTTTTGAAAAATATTTTTTATATATGTGTATATAAACAAAATAGTCAAAAGTGTTAACATTTCATGCTTGGCTGACTAAAGATGATCTGATGATATACATATATAAATATTATTTTAAAGCTGGAGTCGGAGTCGTCTTTTTTTCACGTGACTCTACAGCCCTGGTTTTGTTGTCCACAGTTATGTATATATACAAAACAATTTTTTTTAATACTTTCGATGGTTTCGGCGGTAACTTTGTGGAAGTTCATTTTGATAGAAAATTTAAATTAACTTTGATTATTCCACGTATTGTGTTACTAAGATGCCTCTGAAAGAGGCGAAACACGTGTCACAGCTAGTAACACAATACGTGGAATAATCAAAGTTAATTTAAATTTTCTATTACAATTTTTTTTGATTATAATTAATGACTTTATTTTAGATGTTTGTTAATATAATAAAGATTTAATTATATTTACTCAACAGTGGTCAAATTATAGTTATCCGTAGAAAACAGGTAAAAAAAATACAGGAACATTCGAGAATTTTCCGACTCAATTTTGATTCAATTTAAATATCTTTATTTTTTATAACTGCTGGCAGTTCACGTTATTTATAGTTCTAGGATTAAACACAGGAAAATTAAACATTTTCAATATGAAAAAAAATACTGGGCTCGTCCGGGAATTGAACCCGGGACCTCTCGCACCCGAAGCGAGAATCATACCCCTAGACCAACGAGCCGATTGTCTCTAGTGAAAAATATTGCAAATAATCATCACATATTTCTCCTTGCATAGCAATAATTCGTTTTTATTATAAACATGAGAATTAATTTTAATAAAATATGTATTTTGGTGTTTTCTTAGGCTACAGCTACAAATAATATACATACTATTTTTTTTCTTTTGTGCGAAGCGAAGGATTTAAGTATCTAAAGAAAAACGGATTTTGAATAGATTAATTTTTCATATAGGGCGATTGTTCCAGTAATCAGTCAGTTAAGGGAAGGATGTTTTTTCGAAAGATATGTATATTGAATTAATGAATATATGTTTTTTCCATTGGTATTTTATAAAACAGGTACCAAATAATGTAATCAAGTGAAAATAAAAACAGATAATATCGTTCCACTCATAAAAAAGGAAAACTTTTCCAGAAAATGGCAAAAAATTCAGTACTCAGCCACCAACAATCAGTAGTTAGCATAATGAATTACTTAGTATTCGGCATCAGCTGAAATATTGCAAACATATTATTATTTGCGTTTCTAACGTAGAACTAACCTTCCAATGGTGATGCCTTAAATAGCTTTCAAATTACCTGCCCATATGACTACACAAATTTGAACATAATATATTATATACCTACAACTTTAATGTGAACGATTCAGAGATTGTACTAGATCGGAACTCATTTTATTATCTATGACTTATATTTCAACAAGAAGTTATTGAAGGATATTTGTTTAATAAGTCAAACTAGCATTCTAATACAGAGAAAGAAAGAGTTTGATTGTGATTGAGCGATCGTAGACAAGTAACGATGACATCTGATATTTAATATTACTAGTGAATACAACTATAATTTATCAACGCACGATAAAACTTTACATTGCAACAAACTCTAAAACATTCAAATATAAGAAGTGTCATAATTTCTTACTTATATTCGCCAACACTCAGTTTACCAAATACTATTTATAATTTAATAAAACCACAAATCTTTCGGTAAAATATTTCTCTACGGAGAAAGGTTTTCGAGTATAAAATTGCAAAAATCAAACATTTAAATATCGCATAAAAGCTTCCCAACAAAAGATTATCCATACTATATAAAATCAAAATTTATCTCTTTTTATTTCTTTTTCCTGTTCGTGGGAATATTTTATTATGAAAAAAAAATATGTCCTTATAGCCAGCGGCAGCCCCGTTTTATTTGTAGGCTCAAAGTAGTCGTTGTCAACGGTTTATTTATTTCTAAAAAGTATTATTTGTAAGAATATATAAATCACCGAAAGTAAGGATGGAATGTTGTTGAATATTATGAGCTTAAAAGATAAAAATGTGCGGCTAGTAAAATAGTTTTACAGCATGTATGTTGACGGTCGTATGTCATAATTCGTACCATAATGCTAAGCATAAGAGAATGAAGTATTAGGAAAATAAGGTGTTAAAATGTTGCAATGCCTATTCAATACAAATATGCACGTGCATGATTTCAAACTAGGTTTTAATTCTTAACTTTAAGACAGAGATCTGTCTTTACCTAATTACATATGTATGTATTTCCTTTTCCTTTTCAATAAGAGAAGAGTCAAAGCTAGTTGTAAGCCAAAACAACTTTTGCTAAGATACTCCGCATTAAAAGCATGGTATTAAAAAAAGCTACTTGAATAATCGAAGTGATTTCAAAGGTTTTCAATAACTTTCCCTGAAAGGTTTTCTTTTTAAAAAACCAATATCTTTGGATTCAGTCTCATTCGGTGTACATAAATTGGCCGGCAGCACCTGAAAAAGGGGTGCTTGGCTGCCTACATCTTACATCCCCTTTTTGTCCGACTCTTTTATACGGAAAAAAATGTTTTTCTTGTTCCACGAAGTATAAAAGCAAGCTGGGTGTATGCGCCAGCGAGCCTCATTCACGCACTTACTTCTCGATTGCTTGTTTTTTTTACACAAAATTTTATGGAGTGTTTTTCTGCTGGCAAAATGATTTTTTTTTTGGTTTTTTGGGATTTTTCTAACGACGCTGGATGTGATTGATGAGTAAATTTTGGTCGACTGATTTTATAATAAAAAATAATTAATCCATATGATTTATCACAAATATTAAAAACAATTAGCAAACATACATTTAATGAATTAAAGCTATTTTCGATTGCATCGTTCGTGGGTTGATTTTTTTAAATAACATTTATTTGAAATAAGTATCTTAATATGAAAATGGTTTTATTATATTTTTGATTAGTTACAGTTGTTTAATTATTACTTGCTGTTTTCATTTCTAGATAATAAACTTTAAAATAGAAGAGAATTGATTCCTCATGGATCATTTCAACATGACAATGAGTGGTTATATTCATGGCTCTGGAGTCGTGTAAAAAAAATACTCCGACATAAAAATAAGAACTGACTCCAAGTCCGTATTGATTTGTTCGGTAATTTCTGTTAAATTTACATATCATATGTATATAATCAGATCATCTGTAGTCAGCTTAGTATACAGTGGCAAAACTATGGACTCTTGTGGTTTGAATACACTTTAGTAAATAGTTTTTCAAAAATGATTTTTCCGACTCCGGAAAAAACACCCTACTCCACAGCCTTGGTTAGATAAATCGCTTCATAATCTATCAAAAAATGTTCATTTTGGAAATTCAATCCTTCACCAAGCATTCGAATAAAATAAACGTTTCCTACTCGATATGAAAAAAACATTTGTATCCTTATTAATTGGCTTAAAAAATAAGGTACATCAAATTTATTTGAGAATTACGTAGAATCGAAAACATACTTGTAAAATGTATGTCAGTAAATTGATTACTGTGTTTTTTAGTTTGATTTTGATCAACTCGCATATTAATAAAAATCATGAATCCGTTACTTCAATTGCGGCAAATGTTATATGTCCGTTTGATAGATTTCAGCAGCTATAAAATACAAGTGTGTTTTCGTTAAAAACAGTAATTTTGTTTCACGCACATGTCGCAACAATATTAAATTTTGCCTGCTTCAGCGAGCACAAAAATCTAGACAGCCTTCGCGAATGTAATCGACTCGAAATTTCTTTTTATTTTCATTTCTTTAATGGCAGCGAAGACGATGCCGTAACTTTAAATGTTCCCATTGTAAACGATTGAAGACATTTAGGATTCCTCATCGGATACCATTACATTGTGAAGTATAATATCTTTCCACGAAAGATTAGCTGTACAAAATATTAAATTGAATATAAAGTTTATTATTTGTCATAATCATGTAGGCCATAGCAATACTATCATAAACGGTTTATATACGGGCGCAGAATGATTATTTGTACTTCTATGATATATATCTATGAGTATAATCCATATTTGATAATTATTGACCTGCTAAGTGATTACTGATTAGCATAACAGTAAATAGGTTTAACCCGTGAGATCCGGCACAGAAGCCCACAACGTTAACTGCTGCGCCATAGGACACGTCGAATTTTTTTTCAACCTTTCCGATCCTTCGATAACTAAACAAAGCGAGATCGATTAATTAAATACTAGTCCTGCCCTAGTCTTATCTTTCTATCCTAGTACTCTTTTTGAAAATTGCAATACATACCTAATATTATTTTATTCCTTATTTATAAACAGTTAATAATATTTGTCAACTTATCAATTTATTTGGCGATTGCTTAGAAACATATCCGATTAAAAAAAGAATTTGGGCATCAGAAGCACATAAACTAAAGAGGGAAAAAAGCATATGTTTTTATTCTTTTTCA
This sequence comes from Himalopsyche tibetana, assembly GCA_030503985.1. Taxonomy (NCBI): domain Eukaryota; kingdom Metazoa; phylum Arthropoda; class Insecta; order Trichoptera; family Rhyacophilidae; genus Himalopsyche; species Himalopsyche tibetana. The sequence goes on from JAPJYX010000015.1 coordinate 7,023,106, forward strand.
AGATTTTAACATTCGAGTCGTCTTGAAAGAATGTTTGTTACTATTAAACCATTTTGAACCTGTCACATTATTTTTTTCCACGCCGGAACGTAGGGGGTAGCCATAACCACCCCCACGACGAATAGTTTAATGTTTTTTTTTACATTATTGAAAGTTGATTTTTATTAAAATCTATCTATCTTTCAATTCCAATGTTTTTTAATGAAGTAATTATCATTCATATTGAAAAATTAGGCTCATACAGCTAAAACAAAGTATTCACCCACTTTTTAGATAATTGGCTCTTTTACGACATGACGAGGTGGTTAGCAATTGATTTTTGAATTGAATTTCATGACTTTGTTATACCTTTTTGACTGTTTATGTAGCCAATTATAAAGCAACGAAGGAAGTTCGCCCGTTTCTTTGAATGTTAGAATTGGAGAATAGTCTTTTCAAATGTCGGTTTTTTTATGAAAAATTGAAATAAAATTATAAAGAGGGTAATGTCGCCGGAACGGCCCATACATCGGTGATAGAATCAGGGAACATTTGAGTTATGTTAAATGAGACGGTGGAAGAATTGCAAAATAAGAGGATAGAAGAATGTTTCAGCATTTATCGATAACAATTTGCTCTTTTATTACTATTGTATAAATCAGTGTTTCTCAAACTGAAATCCGTAAAAATTTCCAGTCAATTTGCTTGTAACAAACAGAATTGAATGAAAGACGTATTTAAGAATTTTGAATAAGGCGACAGCAAGAATATCAGTCTACTGCAAAAAACCCTAGTAACACTTATTCCTATTGCGACTAGATATAGACTGTGGAAAGGAAAAAGTACGTAACCCACACATATCAAATTTTACAGGGGGAGCAAAAAACGTGTTTTGATGATTTTGGGCCATATGCAAATTATGAAATATTCACAACCTTGAAGTGCACGGAGACATCTAACCCGGTGTTTAATTGACATCATCTTAAATTTATTAAATAAATTGTCTAGGAAAAACCTTTATTTCAGTATTTTTTCAGTCTTGGTTTTAGTTTTTTACAAGGTCATATTTTTCAAACTTAAAAGTTAAATTTAGATACTTATTTGGCATTTGCAGCTTGCATCCTTTTGATAGAACGTGTATTAAGTTGGATACATTGTGATTATCGAAAAAAATCTGTTTTGAAAAAAACTGTGCGTTACGTCCTTTTTCCTTTCCACAGTCGATATCTATATATGTAAAACAGTATTTTCGTCATTATTTTTACTAAAAAATAAGTAAAGGTTATTTCAACATGGTCATTGGAAGATTCCTTGCGAGTAAGCATTTCTGACATTGAAAAAGATACCGATTTGTTTTGTAAAGACATGCTAACGCACAAATCTCGTTAAATTGTCATGTCAACTTTATATTATAAATGTGTTAAACTTGTTTGTTAGTAAGTTTCTATTTATTGGAATAAAATATAAACACGTGCATACAATTGTAATAATTAACGCCAAATTAAGATTTTGACAAACAGTTTCTTTTTCGGGTTTTCCGTGAATATTTTTCCACATTTAGGGGCCCGTGACATGAAAAAGATGAGGAAGCACTGGTAAAAATAAATATACGATCAATCAACTCTAAGATTTTCACTGTCTCTTGTTCGAAAGGCATTTATATTGTGTTATGTTCTTTGATTAAAGAGGGGTGATCGGGTTTTCTACATAATTTCGGTGAAAATTGCTTTAAATTAAAAAATAAATCAAACCATTAACTCTATTTTAATATATTATTTCATATTTTTTTCTGATTTCAGGTGTTGTCATCTTGCGGTCCAATGAGCGTGTCGTTCTTCACGGTTGTGGTATTTTTTGGGTCATTTTATCTCATCAACCTGATGCTTGCCGTAGTGGCCCTCAGCTATGAAGAGGAGTCGCAAATTACGCAAGAGGTGAGGAATTAAACTTGACCTTATTCTTTAAAACTACCGTAATACTTTTCGTAGTCTGGCTTCGATCAGTCTGGTTTCTCCATATGTTTGTTTTTCTTTAGAATACAAAATTAAAGCAAGCAGGATTAAAGCTTTCCGGAGGCCATCTCGAGATGACCACTGGCGTCGTGTACGTTCCCTCATCCCAGAGTTTTACATGAAATCAAACTACCTCACCCCCACTTTCCTATGCAGGCACCCTCACTATTCTTGAAGCTCAGTATACCTGAGTCTTCGTCAGGTGCCATGATTTTTTTGTGTCATTGAATCATTACTAATAAATCAATAATTGATTAAATTACATATTTTCTATATTATTCATTCCTGAGTAGTTCTGTTCGATGACTCTTCATATATTTATTTTTTCTTTTATAAATAAATATAAATGATAAACACAACCCTTAAAATCATGAAAATGACTCTTCAGTATGCGCATGTATATGAATGGGTATAGTATATGGAGAGGTATATATAATATAATTTGCATATACATACATATGTAAAGAGACTCTGACGATGCTCACGTGCTACAAAACTTGAAGCACCATTTGTTTGAAATCAAAAAGAAAAAAGCGTTTTACAAACAGTAATCTGAACTATGTGATTTATTAGGAAATGTAGTCGGTATAACTTGATATACCGTATTGCCTCGATTATAAGGTATAATATTTATTATTGTTTTATTATTTGAATGTCTGAATTTGGGTTGCGTCTTACAATCGCTTTCAAAAAGCAGCAGAGGTGGCTTAAAATATGAGAAAATTTTACGTCGTTTTAACAACTGTTTCTAAATATACTGATATTTCAATAACGACAATTGCATAATTATTTTTACGCGTCATAATGAAAAAAATCGCCGAGCAAAATTTTATGACGAGTCGTGATATTCAGCAATATAAATTTATTTAAATAATAAATATGTAATATTATTCACAATCGGCTCGTTGGTCTAGGGGTATGATTCTCGCTTTGGGTGCGAGAGGTCCCGGGTTCAAATCCCGGACGAGCCCATTATTTTTATACAACTTTTTAGGTTATAAAAATTTCACTAAAATAGTTTTCTATTAAATTATACTATCATTTTTGAAGTTATACAATGAATTATAGTAATTATGTATGCCAAATTTATTTTTTTCCTCAATTGTTTTCTAAATTTTATTTTAATTCAATGTTGAAAATTTCAATAACTTTTAACACTTCTTGCTATACCTTCTCATTTAAAAACTAAATGTAAAGCTGAATATTGAAATTCCACCAAGCACCTTCAGTCAAAATCTTAAATTATAAATGTAAAGCAATTTCTAAATAGACTTGAGCTTTGTTTCTCTATTCACTTGGAAAAAAGAACTTAGTGACTAACAAGTACTCGTGAATGTATTTATATGTTTGTTGTTTTTAACAGGTAAAAAAAATATCGATCGTTTCCACAGACGAGTGATAAACTCTTTGGATTGTTTATACACAGGGGGCTTGAACCTTTAAATAAACAATTTCATATTCGCAATGGCAAGAAATTTTCCTCCTAAAAAATCCTGTAAACTGTGCGTAAAAAGAACGATTAGCTTACTACTAATCTTTTTTTAGCTCCATTTTTGTAAGATTTTACCTGAACCGTCTGATGGTATCCAGTTCTAATGATCCAAAATTGGAGTTTAAATATAACGTCAGTAACTTTACCATTGTTTGTTATGTTCCATTTTGGTCAAAAGCCAACTTTACATCCGTCCTCCATGAGTGTGTCGAGCTCTCTCTCTTAGATCCTTATAACATAGCTCCTATGAATTCCCTTCGTGTTGTCCGCCCGTCTTATACGGGGGTAACCCAGGGGTCGAGTACCTACTGGAGTTTTGTACCACTATAGATTATTATCTTGCTCTCCCTTTAATATTGTTTGAAAATATTTCGACTCGTGGTTTTTGTAAACTTTTGTAGGAGAGAAAAAAGGACCTGAACGAGCACCGCGACGATTCCATGTTCAGCTTCGATCCTGCGAACATAAACGTGAAGATCCTTGCCAAGAACCAGCAGAAGAGGATCGACGCGCGCAAAGGGGTTCTTCTTGCATCTTACACACGGAAAAAAACGCGGCGGAGAAAACGGGGAAGGAGCAACGCTCAGGCTGGAGTTAACGGGACGTCGGAAACTCCAGTCAATGGACAACATTCACCAACGAACGGATCGCCACCAGCGAAGACTCGGTGAGCAAAAACAATATTATTTATAACGAGTTGATCATTCACTACAGCGTCAAAATCACGCTTAAATAGAACAATAATCAAAGCACCGCGTTAAACATTTGATGGATGTATTCTCAGATGCTTTAATAGTAATTAAACGATGAGAAAATCAAAGCTTTCATTTCCTATCAATGATTCATAAGAACTTTTGAGACGGGAAATAACCTGCAAGAGTTTCAAAACATCGCACAATTACCACCGATCGATCATAACACGGTGTGTTGCAAAAATAAATCTTTGATGGAGTATCTAGTAGTGCGCACTGGGTACAATGAGAAATATATTTTTTAATAATAGGAAATATTTCACAATTAAATGAAAGCCTAGACAATCATGGTGGCTATACACCTAGGAACAAATGATCCTGAACATCTACGTGATAGTCTCGGGAACAATGTGCCAGAACATGTTCTTAAACACGCGAGGGGTCACAGAAATGTCATCCGTTGAGGTTATGTTAGTCAGTGTTGCGTTCGAACGAACGCTTTTTTAAATTTCATTAGATGCAAACAATGCGAATAAAGCTAAATTACTAATGTTTATAATTTATAAGCTTCCTACAGTGAAAATACAATTATTTAATCATCTACGATTACAGCTTATAAGCATAAATAATCTACTGTAAGTATAAAGTAATATAACATATGCAAAGCCGTTTACTTTGACAGCTGTCCCCATAATGAGACATTTAAATGTCGAAAATAAATCTCTAAAATGACACGCGATGTGTTAACGATGATCAGTGCTGTCTACGTATATATTCTCGCAATATATATTTATGAAGTATTAATCATAATAATGAAATAGAATAATATGACTTTGACAGTTTGTCTACAGCTGCGCGAACATCGTGTTCCGTATGCACTCTCTCTCAGACTATAAACATGGGAACCTATCTCGGGTCACGTGAAATTTTCCACGATTTGACGTGAGCACGTAAATTGTGTGTTCCATGACATGTTCTGGAACAATTTGTTCCTAAGTGAATGGCGGCTTTAAAGCATTGTAGGTAGTTTGATTTTTTTAAATGTGAGCTAAATCAAAGTAATAATTTTGTAAATTACAATCAAAATTGAACTAAGTGCCGAAATATTTAGGAAATGTTACAGAGACAGCAATGCATATGGCATTAAATAAAAATTAAGACTCAATAATTTATCATTAATAATTTTAAAAATTGAGAACAAAAATTTAACTACACGCAAATCTTTCACATGTTTACCATTGTGTACCATTATTGTACCACTAATAGGAAACTTTGACATTTTCAGGTCGGTGACTCCAAGCCCTAGTCCTTCACCTCGCCACAGCAGTTGTTCCCCTCACGGAAGAACAGCACCTCCTCCAATAGCTCCAAGAACACTTCAACTTCAACAAGGGAAACTTCATCCAGGAAATGCATTAGGTAATGAATTGTTTTCTTGTACATTGCAACACCGGTATTAACAAAACCGGAATCCTGGTATCTCACCTGTTTCTTAACTTTTTAGTTGCCGTAGATAATTAATAGTAATTACCTAGCACGCCGGCTATAATTTGCAACTATAAATTTAATTAGTTATTGACGAGATAACTCGTCTTTGGCCTGTTGAGCAGGGAAAAAATTACGAGATATCTCATCTGTGGCAGCGATCGAGTTAAGTACCATCTTACTGGTATTTTCATACATAAGCAAGATTAAAATATAAGTTTTAATTGAGTATGAAAATTTTATAAGCTATCAGAAGACTATGCCTTGTTCTAGGCGTTCTTTCTCGATACGATTTGTTATTTCTTTAAAGGCAAGCAAATTGACGTACAAGTCATTTTTGTTTTTATGGTTTGATTTCAATCACGCATTGGCATTTGTAAAAGTTAAACCTTTTATCAAATCCGTGATCAGAAATGTAATTCTTTTGTCAAAAAGTATCATTATTATTTAATTTAGTTTTGATCTTAAATGCAAGAATTTTTTTTTTTTACTAATTTTTATTTGTATTGCATCGCCTACCAGTATTGAATATAAAATACTGTGATACTTGACATTTTTGTCCGGCATTTCAATCTCTGGTCTTTTTACCTTGCCAAATCATGCCAACAACTTCCTATATTATGTTATAAAGATGAAGCCGTCGAGGGTTTTACCTAATTGCGATATGTCATACTTAGTGCCTCCATACCGGGGTCAGCTCGGTGCGGGAAGTCGCCAAGCCAGTGGATCCGATAACAACCGCGAGTCCTCGCTGGACGATTCCGGAGTGGTGGACGACCACGAGGAACCTGACCAGCAGCTCGAGGACCTCGCGCAGCAAGCCCACAGCCTTGTGCAGGTAACATGAATATATTCAATATACTGAAAAATAAAATATCAAATAATTCAATTTTTAAAGTAGTGTTGCCACACCAAGGTAATTCTATAAAATTTCTTTTAATCCATGTCCACTCATAATATAAAGCGTATGAACTACTTTTAAATCTATGTCCGCTTCCAATTTGGAGCATATGGCTTCCTAATGGAAGTATCTCAACATAAGTTTTTTTTTTCTACGAGAACTGTTTGTTACTCAGTCGCCTGAACTACTAATGGAGTCTATCTCAACAGAAGTATTTTCACGAAAACTGCTTGTTACACAGTTGCTCAACCTCTCTTTTTTCAAAGAAAGTAGGGATAGAACGATAGAGCAAGGATAAGACTAGTGATTAGATAATCGCTCTCGCTTCACCCGTTTTTTGGATATGATGGGTGGAAGATCCATGCCTTCGAACAGAAATTCATAAATTGATTGAAAATCAATTTATAGAAACTGTCCGTACTGGGATACGAACCCGCGACCTCCGCAGCCGAAGCCAACGTCTTTGACCATTCGACCACATATTCGGCTAGTTGGCTATTTATTTTTCTAAATAGGAAAGTGTCTCATACTATCTGCTATTATCTGATTTGTTTTTTTTTAATGGTCAATAAATAATGAAAAATACCGATTTTCTTGATTTGTCTGTTTTTGTTAGTGGGACCGTGTCCTTTGGGTTAGCAGGAATAATAAATAAAAAAATATATCAAACTTAAGAAAGTTTAAGTTGTTTTCTATTATTTACAAATAACTGTCAAAGATAGTTTAATTTTCATGGTATTATCTGCATCAGATAATATTACCAATTTTATTCAATTATATTGAAAACCATTCATTACAAAAATAAAGTGACCACAATTACTATTAAATACTATTTTTCCTTATATACCTAAATAATCGTCCCCCTAAAATGTCTACTCAGGAATCCCGCGATTTAACGGAAATTCTGTGCAATAATAAACATTTAGATACCTAGTTTATGATACGAAATTTTCAAATTATGTTTCGCTGCACTTCCCCGCAGTGCAATTTTAGTAGCAAAGCAACAGATTGTTCAATATTGTTCACCGTAATACGGCTACGTCGCCCCCGGCTATCAACAACTAGGTATTGGTTGGGAATTTTGCCATAAATCTTACCAAAGTTTACGATTTCCGAATAGTTCAGTTGTAAAAGCGTGCGGCAGGTGGTGTACTTGAAAATTCCGAACACACCACTTGTTTTTCACTTACCGATTTTCCAATACGGTCTTCTTTAATAGCTTCGATGGAATTTGCATTTAATGTCTTAATATATTAGTTAGCATAAGTTATTTTTAATTACCATAATGGGCAGAAGCTATTACATTTCTTCTTCTGCTATGTCCACTACCTTTGTGGAGTGTTAAGCCACTCAAACATTTTCTGTACACATCAATTTTTTTGCTTCCTCCAAAACTTACTCAACGTATAATAGTTACCCGAGTACATCCTATTGATAGTCATCAGTGACCTTCCAAGGTGATGAAAATTTTCCGGTTAAAATATTTATTTTAGTCATATAAACTGCTAGATTGTAAGGGATACGTCCAAACTATTACTTTGTTATATTCGTACTATTATTCATTATGGAAGAAAATCGAACCAATATTTTTTTGGTATGATTCTACATATGCATCATTCTAAAAATATTGTTATTGTATATTTTAACATTAGTTAGAAATAGGTATGTCACGTAAATTATTAAAAATAAGAGAACTGACCAGGAATCGCCCAGTTATCTTAGCAATCATGAAGAGACGTTAGAACTTATATGGACTCATACTGCAGATACTTCAGAAAAGCCTTAATCCTCCCTGCTCCATCTTCTCAGCAGTGGAATTACAGCGTCCCTAATTTATTTTTTAGTGGGTGATAGGGCATCTGGGAGATACTACATGCAGACCATTTGCTCTTTGTAGGTAACCAATATGATCAAAAAAAATAACAAAGTTCTTAAAATCCATCGAGATGAAATCGTGAAGCAAAAATTCATGCTCAAAATCTCAAATGTTATTTTGAAAAACTCTAAATTTGATATTGACATCTAATTGCTAGGGTGCAGCTCCATTATACCACTCAGGCTTACTTATTCACTGTTCATATAACATTATAATCATATTTTAATATGCAGTTGCAGCGTGCCGAGGCGACCCCCGTCACGGTTGCGCTATCACCTCGTTCTGTTCGCGTAATCAAATGCAATGGTGTACCCCAACCTCAGACCAGGCGAGTCCGACATGCCCACTCCACCTACACCCTGCATCCTGACTACCTCTCGCAGATCGTCGTTCTTGGTGAGTCCAACATCATAAACACATACCAAATTCGGTTGACGAGACCTAATCAATACTAACTAAAATTCTTCTACGTATTCATAACTATTATTTAACCCCGCACAGGAATTTTTGCTATTTTTTCTATTACCATATGTATCGTTTTTAAAACCTACAAGCGTAAATACTTTCACAACACACTTATTTCTAATTACACTTTTCATATAACATAGTTCTATTATATATACCTATGATAGATTAATTTCTAAAAGAAAAAGTGTCCAATCTTTCTAAAATTACCAAGCCTCCAAATAAAACACAGCTAAAAACATTTAATATGCAATATACGCATTTGATTGGACTGTCGAAACATAAACTGAAAATCAAAACAAAGGGTCATAATTTAGCAACATTTTGTTTTTCGAAAACAGAATAAATAAATTCAAATATTCATAGTTCAGAACAATAAGGATACATGAACAAATTTTCATAATATTTTGTAGGAAATTGACTTTTGAATTCATGCAATACAAATTATGGCTACAAATACAAAAAGCGCACCAGATTAATTATAACAGCCAATTTTAATATGCTTATCAGCGATGCATCAAGCAATTGGGACGCCAAATCAAATTTTGGCGACCCTGTTTATCAAATAATTAAAATTGAATTAACAAATATTATATGGATTTATAGAATGTAATAACCTTTTTTTGAGATAATCGACTTTTTCAAATATCATGAAGCGATTTTTAATCGTTAAAATTATGTACATTCACACAAGTTTGGCACTAACGAACCGGGTTTCGACTTTCAGCATCTTCGGGCGTTCAAGTGCACGGATGAACTTGAACTGAGAATCGTGAAGCGAACTGAAATGTAGCGAGGCGGTAGACAATATGACAAATAAGTAACAAACAACTAAGCAAATTTTTTCCAGTCTAATCGTCTTTGAGTAGCTGTAGAAATAAGAAATCTGTACAGCTGAAAACCGTTAAGTTATATGGTATACATAAGTTTCTGCCAGTAATAGCAATACGAAATATACTTCTTTAAATATTGAAACAAGTAAATATAATATGAGTCAACTTGTAAAACTTGCTGAAATCTGAAGATCTGGATTCATAACTCAAAACACCCAATTTTTGGCTTAACATTTTCTCGTAGTATATTGCTGATATGTTACTTTGAAGCTTCTAAGATTGGAGTCCCTAAGTGCGTATCTTGTGCGTTATGGTATAATATGCCACTAATGGTGATTAATACAAAAACACTATGTTAGCCGTGGCTTGAATTGGGAAAATAATTAGTATTCATCATTCCCAGCACCATTAGCCTTTTACTAAACCCATGTACAGAAACAACAACCCCGAATCTGGGGGTTAGTTAATATAAAGTATTTCTTCCTTTCTGTAAGTTACGAAAACAATGAGTATTAAATTAACTCAATAGTTAGTATTGAATTAACTTAATAGCTATTTCAATACAGATTATTTTAAAACCCTTTAATTCGGTCTTAGTAATAAAACAATCTGAATTATAGTTTGTCTATATTCTGTAAAAATAAAACTGCTCAGAGAAAATGTAGAGTTTATAAGCTTTCAACCACAGCCATCTTGAAAATAGAATTTTGAGTACTTGCTCTTGGTTTTTATTAAGTAAGGTCATAAGTATTGTAATGTAAATAAATTTAAAGAAGGCAAAATTAAACTTAAATAATACCCTATGACATAGTTATTGATAGTTTCCAAATTCTTTTACATTATAAATATAATGTACAGATAGATTCTTGAAATTTCAACACAAGTACTGTTTATTAAAAACGTCAACATTGATGCTGAGTTTCATGTATATTTTCCAACTTTTTTACATTAATATACGCTGATACATATGTATGAACGCATCTGAAATGTAGTAGTACTGACCTCATAGGATGTGCTAGTGTTGTTTTGTCAATTTCAAACGGTGCTGCATCTATTTTCTTAGAATTTAACATTTAAAAAATAAGGAGCATTATGGTTGAAGAATATTTTTATTTCCACTTTTGCGGACACTTTTTCTTCCGATGACACTTGAATATAATACCAAAAGCATGTTTTCCAATCACAATAATTAGGAACACACGTTCAATGTACACTAACACTCTATATTGCTTGACACACAAAAGCACTTATATAAGACACAACCCCTGACACAAACTATTCTATCATTGCACCAATTTCACACTGTCTATAATACATTCAATCAGTTTTTGTATTATTGATTACCAATTGTTTGTTCCAGCGCTAATCACTTTAACATGTGAATATACAGATTTTACTAGAATATATTATTCTCTTTGGAAAGCTACTAAACTTATATCATTATGGGTGTATTTCAGAACTCTTGACATTCATCTGGAATTTTCTGTAGTTCTCCTGCACAGAAAAGTTACTTAGAGTATGAGTATTATGAATAAGGAGTCGTACTTAATTAATTCAAAAGTTGTTTTCATAAAACACTTGTTATGAATTCAGAATGTGCTGAACTGTTTGCTTGGTTTATCCTCACACAGACTCAAAAGGCCACACTTGCGTGATTGCAAACACGGCTTACTTGTTGGTGTTAATTTTTTGATTACATTTAAAGCAATCTCCTAACTAAAGTCATTGATTTTTATATGACGAAAAACTGTTTTGACTGTAATATACAAAGCATACATAATAAGCATACTAAAAATCGTGGTTTTGAACATTTCAAAGTACCTTGTTATCTATTAACTGTTTTTTTAAAATTATATAGAGATCAGTTCTGTGCAAATTACTTTGGGACAAGAACATCAATAGTAGACTCATGAGTTCTATTTTCAACATAATTTGATCCAACAACTCTGTGGATGGCAGCTTCACTTGGCTGTGTCTCTCAAGAAATAAACACAGTATTTTTTATTCACTAAAACAAAGCCAATAAAAAAGTTTCAAAAATGTGTCAACATCATAGATACATATAGGCATTCAATGTTAGCAATTCGACGAAGGGTGACAAATAAAAAATTAGGGCCTTCAACAGATAAGTTTAAAAATTAAAAACCCTCATTTTATTACAATTGTCATAATTACCACCACAGTGGTGGCATCACCATAGCTTATCATATCTTTACTGAGATAAAGCCTAATACAACACCATTACAACAAAGGTTCAAATTCAACCATGGCATTAAAAAAAATAATCAAGTCACTACTTACAAAATAAACAAACTTAATTCAAACCAATCTAGGTATACATATAATTCTTGACAAATTGTAAGTGCAAGGTTCTTGAAAAATCATTATTATACACAAATTGTATTTTGTCCACAATTATTTTTAAATCAAAATTGATAACCTTTTTATTCTATTAGTTGAGTTACAACTAGCAATATAGCCAGTGGAATAACAATGTTATCACTTTTTATTGATGTATAAAAAAATATTTGTACTGCTGTATCCAGCGAAAATCCAACAACTAACTCTTTCAATGGTTTTACCACAGCTAACAATATAGTTTATTGAAAACAATATAATTTTAATGAAGATTTCATGTTTCTGAATATTTTTAGTGTTTTAGAAACTAATTACAATATATTTATATGAATGTGACACAAATTATTGCATACGCCATTTACGTCTCGCCCGTTTCTTTATATTTAATTATTATTTCATTTAGCAAGATACTATAATACAGTAGTCGTATCTATCAGACTCTTGAATATATTAGCCTTTTTTTATAATATATATATATTTGGTTTTCTTATAATTTATTTTTTTGTCTGACAACTTCTCTCTTCTGTGAGCCTGCTTCAGCTTTGCATCGAAACTGTTTTCAAGTTGACACTTTTGCTCATTTAGATATAAACTATTGAATATAATGAATATATTCAAGAATACATCGTATCTTGTAATATTTGAATGAAATCATGATATTTGCAACTACTCATGACCTATCTAAATTATCACAAAGTCATCTCAATGATTTTACTCTGATTTTGTTTTATTACTAATTTTGCTTTTCAGGAAACCTTATTATGGGTACACGGTTGTTCGGTAACGAACTTTCAATGAATTTTTGTTATATAAATATGTTTAAGTCTTTTAACATTATGATTAAAATAATTATACTAAGAAGGCCAGTGAGTCTATAAAGTGTTACAAAGTGATTGTGAGAGATCTGCAAACTATTCAACTGTCAATTGAATACGTCAATTGGTTTATAAGAAAGGTAATCAAATAGAGATGTCATTGACTGCTTTTGTGCCACACTTTTTGTAGTATTGCTAGAGAGATTCTATTGAGAAGTAGAAATAATGATAAAAACTGTGTAACCATGCGTAAATCTTGCAAAAAGTACAAATATTTCCAAGCTTGTCGTATTGGGCATGGGTCGTTCGTAGGGCGTAAATAGTCTGTACAAATCTTCACACAGTGATGTGCATTATCTAATTTGTAAAAGAAATCCAATAGACACATCAGAGGAAATTATTACAACTAAATTAAATGATTAATAAAATTATTAATTAGGCAATTTCGATGGTTCTTAAATACATTAAACATTATATCGAACATTTCATTAAATATACGTCAAACAATTTATAGATTCTCATGCATTTTTTAAGCAAATCCAAGAATGAAATTCATTTTTATAATGATAATATTGTGGCACTTTCAACTTTGACATAAAATATTATAAAACAATTTAAATTAAATGTTTATTTCGTCAGCACAACTCGCTCAATAATATTATAATGTAACTTTTGTGAAAATCTTTAAGAAATGAAGTGAAGTTGAGTGTGATTCCTCTAATCAATGTATGTCATTGAATTTTCAGCATTATATTGTAAATATTAAACAAATTCATAATTCGGTCAAATAAAATAGGTTGAGGGCAATTCTATTTGCTTTTATTTTCTTCCAAAACATTCTTCTCAGACATTACATGTTTCTTATTGCTTTGATGGACTAAGAAATTAGTATATTTTAAACTGTATGTTGATATAATCAATGAATTCTATACATAAAAATATGAACTGTTTTTTATTGTTCATAAAAAATACGTGTGAATATTTAATACTCTGCTAAATATTTTGAAAATAATTACATTCCCAAATATACATATTATCTTCACATAAAAAATAGCGATAACTTCAAACTCGCTGAATATTTTCGCCTAGCTTCATCTTTCATACCGCTTTTAACAAATCAATTCTGTACTTACCAACATACTGACTTCACTATGATTTCCAGTTGACAAAAAGAGAGAGCTATATGCTTTATCTTGAAAAAAAGAGACTAAATATAAAAACAAAATTAATCTACCGCAAATTAATCAACAGTTTGTTTATATGCTTGTATTATTTAAGATAAACACGAAACTATGATATTTATACTACACTGTGTGCATCTAATTACAGTGAATTAATATATTATTTTTCAAAAAAATTACTTGTACCTATTCAGCAAATGTGCTAAAATAAAATGATGTTTTCATTGGGCTCAAAAAATTGGCAGAGCCGCTTCTTTTTCTCGTCAAAATATATCACTACAACATGTGTGTGTTGATTATTCTAATAAAAGTATAACGTTGATCTTCTTGCAGTATTTTTTAAAATCTAAATTATACTAAAATAGCGTCATTTAAAGTAAATTCTAAAGTTATTCATCTAGAATACTGACAAAAAAAAATATTCTTGACTTCATTAATTTAGTGTCTAGATTATTAGATGTCAAACTGTTTATATGCGAGTTGCCGGTAGTTCATATGAAAAATTAATAAAAACACATACTTCTTTATATTTACGTATGCAGTATTAAAATAAAAATGTTTTCAAAACTAGCTTTAAGTCTGAATTACGATATTTAATCGTATAACATATATAGCATATATCAAGATAGATAGATGCTTTATTTTTACTAGGGGGTGTATGAAATCAAGATAACTTTTCATATTACCTAGTATACCATCTACATTTAGTATACATCATATTATCTAGTACCACAACAACATTCTTTTGAACATTTGATGTTTATTTTGGTACAAAAATAATCAGAGCCAATAAACTCAACTTACAATTTTAAATAAGACATTAAGAACAACATACTACCTAGCACACCTTCACCGTTGTGTAAAACGGTGTTGCCACGCTTCAGCTTGAGCGCATATTTGCACATTTCCTTTCCAAAAGAGTGAAAAATGATTATCAGGCGCGGACTGGCCTTACCAGCGAGCAGACTTGCCCCCGGACCAAACCCCGCTGCCAGTGGCCGACATACTAAGTACTAAGAGGAGAATAGCACTGGCGCCCGCCAAGGACGATATGCTATTATCTTACTTCACAGGTAAGTCATCACAAAAATCGAGACGAAGTTCTCTTCGGTGTGTAACTATTTACCTACTGACTGATTTGAAACGTTCCTTATTTAAGTCGATCAGATTCATGCCGGTTCACAGAATAAAGTTACATTTAACTGAATAACTGCTTATGATATTCTAGTCTTAAATAAGACCTTGTACTTATTATTCTTGAGATCTCATCTGTTCATTGAGATAAACATGGGCATTTCTTATGCCTAAATTGAAATAAAAAGTCACAAAATTTAAAAGGGATAAATCTCATCTAGACTATTTTTCAAAAAGCTTGATTTTGATCGACTCATTCGCTAGGGTGACCATATTATAATCATAAAATTAAAAAATAATGTCAGCATTTTTATTAAATGATGATTTATCTCATTATTTCAACATATATTTTTTTTTATTTACCAATATATTGGGATATTTTTATTATCAAGAGAAAGAGCAATGTTGGACCTTAGTCAATAACGAGATCTATAAAAAAGAAATTGGTAAATAATTCAGATCAACCCAAATTATTTGATTATAATTCTATATATCAAATTCTGAGGCTGGTGGAGCGGAGCTCCAATTCCCTTTCATCTGGTGTATTAAGATGGTGTCTTTTTTTTGCGTAGCGTCCTGGATTTATAATTGTAAATGAATAAATAATAAATAACTCCATTTACACTGTGACATTTTTATAAGCAGAAATCATTATGTCACCGCAAGTGCCAGTGACTACACACAAGACAAGACAAGACAGCTTAAAAATTCTAATCACCTCGACTCCATCAATTGTTTTTGTTAGACTAAAATCACATTGGTGTAAATTTCAATTATTATGTTTTCTCATCAATAGGTGTCACTAGTCTCAATACTTCTCTTGTCTTCTCATCTTCGCTCTACTTTTAAATAAACAGAAAATTCCATAGTTAATGTATTAAAGCAGTATTTCTGTCAGTAAAAGTATTCTACTAAGTGATTCCATATGATACAATTCCAGTTTTATTTTTTAATATTTATAATCAATGCCCCTGTCTCAACTGAGAGGTTGGAATTGTAATCATTGAAGGCACATTTATGATTACAAAAGAATTATTTGATATATATGGTCACCTTAGCATATTTAAAATCCTTAAGTTTGATTTCCATAAAAACCCTGAAATATTATGAAAATCCTTTCAACTGTTGCATTGCTTTCCGCTTGATTGTTGCATGATCTTCATGTTAATCTATCTCACTAGCATTTGATATTATATCTTAATCATTATTGTAGATTTTATTATCACTGTGCTTAGTAAATATTTGGCCTGCTTACTATTGTATTTCTCAGCATCTGCCTCCATTATACTTCCAACTAATTCCTGATTAATCTTGTGAAACATTTTGAAGTAATTTTAATATTTTATATTCTACTGAGACTTACTTTTGGCTTTTATATGTATCTTAAATTTATTTGAGACAATATATTTTCTGATTTAGAACATAAATATACCTATTATAGTCAGTGTCTATATTCAGAATGATAGTCGAGACTGTTTATTAAATACCGTTTGAGGTTTGTAGTATTTTAATAACACACATTATATTTGTTGGGATAAAGGGTGTCAGAAGAATATGTTGAATGTTTTATGACCTACCATTTCAACTGCCTAACTTTTTGTGAAGTCTTTCCTGACGAAGAATTGACAATTTAATAGCAAGATGGGAAGATTTTACTTTAAATAGTACAGTAAAACCCCCATTTACACTAAAGTCGGGACCATGTAATTTGAGTATTGTAATTAGGGGAGTGAATCTCATACAAATTTAGGGATTTTGTTTTTTCTGTCAGTTTCTGACAGTCACCCAGCTATGCGTGTATAGCCTGGCACGTGTTGAATACACAGACGCTAGCCAACTTCGACTGTATGCACCGCACAGACGACCGTCTCGTAGCAAAGACAATGGAATGCGACCGTTCAATTGGGGGATTTGCGGCGAATATTTCAAGCCAGCACGTAATTCGTAGTGGTGTAATTGGGGGTTCCACTGTTTTGGCAAATATTTCTTGACTCAAACAAAAATTGTCATTTTTAAAAGGACAATACCCTGCATGTGTGCAGTTCATCCACCATAGGACATTTGGGACAAGCCATGATAGAGAGAATCGTCCATCTTTCACACCAAGTTAGACGGAGTGTGCCATTGCAAAGATTCTCATTGATAAATCACTTGCTAATTTTTCACAATATTAGCAATATAAAATATAATCATTATCACAATTCGTTTCGGATCTGCACATGATTGAAACATTGACAAAATAATGTCCAATCTCAATTTAACTGAAGATCAGACATAAGATACTTTGGGCCTCAAAAATCTGGTTAAATTCATGGTGGAAAGGTGTAATAATTAGGACTGATTTTGCATATCATGACCAAAAAACAGAGTAATACTTTAATTCATTGTGTTTATATTTGAGACTTTATCTTTATGATAGTAGGGAATTTATGTTGATTGCAGACAAAATAGATTTCCTAAAACTATACCATAAAAAAATCAATTCAGCAACTTCTTTTGAAAAATCAATTCTGAAAATACTACAAAACTAGTATTTCTTACATTATGTTCTTTCAATAGAAGTTCAAGTTAAAATTTTCTCAAAAGTTAATCTTTATTTTGACATGACGGTTAAACAAGACTTAGTTGAAATATAATTCTTATTTCTTATTGCTTTATACATATATGACACTTTTTATCTTGTCCACAAAGCTGAATATATGATATTCATTGTTTTATATCAACTAACCACTATACATAAAATCCATAGCAGATTCACCCGTTTTTCTATTATAAATTTGAGTGTTTGATGGTGCTATTTTAATAATTGGTTTAAGTATTTTCTTAATCACATATGTATAAAATAACAGCAGACTACTTTTTTAATTTGGTTATTATTATAATAGAAATTAGGTTTTCTTCTTAATAAATTTTGATCGGGAGCAAACTAGTTTTGCCAAATATGAACAGAAAAGTAGGTATAATTAAATATTATTTCATATATATTAAATCCTTATATTCCTTGGTTTATTTTTCAGCCATAGCCGAGTTTAAAGATTAATTGTGGTGTTTAGAAATATTTTGTGCTTTTTTCTGTCAGGCTAAAGGTGGTACGGTACGCATACCGATTCATACATATATTATAAATAAAACCTTACCCTTTTACTATAGAGAAGAATTAGTCAACCCCCAGTCAAATGAAGAAATCAGGGAAATCGTTGTTGTGTTATGGGATACACTTGGGACAATCAACAGTCAGATAATAATATGTACAATACTGACTACCCTGGGAAGATTAAAAATCAGTCGATGACACTTTACTTATTACATTTCTCTGATTGGTATGACATATCTTTTCAAACTACTCAATCAACATTTAATACATTTAAAGTCTTAAGATTGTGAAATTTTGGGGTCAAGACTGTCACAATACAGACTCAACCTTTTTTGTTTGTTGATTCTATAATAATTATGACATATACTTACTCAATTGCTAGAATTTAATATCAAAGAAAAATATTGCTTAATTACATGGTTTCAATTATTCATCAACAAGAAATGTATTTATGAATGAATTTATGTAAATAAGAACTCAAAATCAAAAGGGCTGCCACTTTCAAACTACCAGTATTCCATCCATTTCATTTTACCATTTTCATCACTAATTCAGAATTTGAATGACACACAAAATCAACTAATATAAGAGCTAAGTCTAATTGAATTAAAAGGGAATATAAAAAAGTTTTTCGATACATATGGCTGTATAAGCAATAGTGTCATTGTGAATCTATTGAATAACAAAAGTGCCACTTTCTGAAATATAATATTAAAAATAATCAAAAAGTGCATAAAGTGCAAAATAAATATTGAAAAGCCAATGTGTTGTAGTCTAAAATTTAATCTCCATCACTTTTCCACTTCGTATTCTTTAAAAAAAATAATTAGTCATCATTCCGTATGCGTACAATCCGCCTATTATTTCATTTACAAAAAAGCACTCAAAATATTTTTTATAAATTGGTTGTTTTAACGATGTGTGTTACTTTTCTTTGTGTTGTGATAAATGTTGGATTTATAAGAAATGTTATGTTGTGTTTAATTAATGTCAGTTGCTCAATGTAATCATTATTAAATATATTACAAATCATTTAAAACTGAAAGGAAACCTACAAACCAAAAGTGTTAACTTTGAGTAAAGTTTGTATGTATGCATCTGGATATTAGAAACTATTTTCTCATATTATAAATCATACAACTATGCAACTATCTATGCTTTGATAAGTATTGTATTAATATGTATTAATCCAGATGCATCAAAATAGAAAATGTTTGTTCAATGAAAACCGTTAAATGGCAAATGTAGCACTTTCAAGTTTAAAATGATGTATTATTATCTACTCACATATGTACTGTTGTCCTATATTTAATAACATTTTCAGATATTTAACATCATTAAATACTTCTTAGTAATGACAAGTACCTAATACTATAAACAAACAGCCGTTATAGTTTTGCAGTACTTCTTTTTCAGGATATTATAATTCAATAATATACACCCACTTGTTTGCCAATACAATAATTTGCAAAGAAGAATAAATCTTCATGGACACATTGTTCAAGTTTCTATTCTACAAGATTTTTTGATAGTGGCAGATATGGGTTGCCAGGTGTTTCGGTGTTCCGGGATTGCCCCGGATTCCGTTCTTACCCTTGCATCCCAAAGGGACTTGTCAGGACAGCCAAATGCACTTTTTGTATTACTATTAATTTCTTTTTCCTGCAAAAAAATATCAAATGCAGTGGCTTAGATGGTACAGAAGATATAATTTAATTTTACCTGACCTGGTCATGTCTTTAATAAATCTCACAAACATATGGCAGACAAACATGTCAATGTAGATATAACATTAAAAATTACCGAATATTGTGACATATGATGTTACTTATATTAAATTACATTGTGTTTTGTAGACAGTGTTAAAATAGCTTTATATTTTCATGACAATCACTGTAGATTTTCTATCAAGAGTGAGGTTGATTTAAGATCTTTCTATTATAACATCACCAGAAAAATATACCTGTTAAACATATTACAATCTTGGTACAGTCACTCATCAATTAATAATGTTAAGTGTTTTCTATTTTAATTGATTAGCTGACTAATATAGCTGTTTTCATAATGGTGCGGTGGATTCTGAATTTAAAGGCTTTTAAAGGATTATTTAAATTATATGATAAATACAGAAATAATATGAAGCCTAAATGATACAGAGGTCAAACTTGTATTCTATGATAATATCATAAATGTCAATTAAATACATTCCTGAAATAAGTAGGATAGACAGAAATGGCTCCCAAATTATTATTGTAGTTGGATAAACACAGATATTTTGAAAACCCCAGATCTTAGAAAAAAATAATTCATTATATAATGCTCATTGATGCCTTATTTTGCAAAATAAATATCTTTATTTGGCAGAATTTTATATTAAATTACCAATTAAACTACTTTAACGCATCAAAATTTTTCTTCTTCAATATTGGCTGTGGTCCAGAAATCTTTTGAAAGTGTAAACATATTTTATTCATTCTTTTGTAAATTTGATTTCCATAACTTCAACATTTTAATGAAAGCTTTTACGTTGTCTTTTTAAACAAGTAGGTGCATTTGTGATCCCTGCGTTGATTTATATTTTAAGCCACTCAATTTTCCTTAATATTCTACCACTAGGTCGTTTTGTGCATTTCCGATACAAAATTTTTTTTTTAAAGCACCATTTTTAAATCTTCCGCTCCAGATATTTTTTTTAATAGGAATTAAAAGTAAAGTACATATATATATAAAAATTCAAGAAAAATAAAAATACACATTCATACACTGAATTGTAACCGTAGGTTACGATATAAAGTTTTATTTATATGAAGAAATTATGTTATAAAAAATATGTTTTTATTAAAAAGTTTTGGCGCCTCTCCTGGCGGTACTCCGCGCCTCCCAGGTTGGAAACCACTGCCCTAAGGCTTAAGCTCCTTGCCATTAATAAAGAAACATAATTAACACAGAACCATGGAATTGTTTCAACATTCAACTTAAGAGTTTTCAAATACATTTGACATAATTGAGATCATACACAACTACTTTTATTATGATCGCAATTTGCGTGCCTTCTTGGCATAAAATCTAATGGAAGCTTAAAAACAGTAGAAATCTTTAATTATTGAGGAATTTTTGCATTATATATAATATGATTTGAGACTCATGGTTACTTCATAGTTTCCATTAAAACACAAAAATCACTATGAGCTAGTTTAGAAAATGTTTTATTATATCAATCAAAAAAAAATCCTTAACGTGTAGTGGCAAAATTTTCAATCAAAAGTCAATCATTTTTAGGGGAGCAAATATTTATTCAGGTTACAATATTCATTCCCCTCTGCTGTAATGTGCATATAGCATTTTTGTAATATTCTAATGATATAAATTGTTAAATTTATAGATGACCTTCCAGACAGGAACTGCGATAAGTGTATATCTTGCTGCATCGATTACGAGGGATGGTTGCAGTTTCAGAATTGCCTTTACAAAATAGTGAAGGACCCTCTGTTTGAACTGTTTATTACAATGTGTATTGTTCTCAACACATTGTTTCTGGCGTTGGAACATCACGGTATGAGTGAGAATATACGTCAAGCTCTAGATATAGGCAACAAAGTAAGTGAAACAGCTTTAGAATATTTAGTTATGCAGGTAAACACAATCAATATTGTATTCAACAGCCACATAAAAGATTTCCTTTTGTTCACAAGCATATGTATTGTTTTTTTAAGCTTGTTTTACTTCTACTGTGTTGGCTTAAGCGATCAATCTATTTTTAATATATCTCATTTTCTTTCAGGTCTTCACATCCATCTTCACACTCGAGTGCTTCCTTAAGGTCTTAGCACTAAGCAAAGACTTCTTCGCGTGTGGATGGAACATCTTTGATCTAATCATAGTGTCAGCTAGTTTGCTAGATCTCATATTTGAACTCGTTGATGGATTATCTGTCTTACGAGGCCTTAGATTGGTTAGTATAAACATAATATAAGATTTACAACAAAATTTTACGCACACTTGATTTATTATTATTTTTTATTAACATGAATGAACAGTAGTATTGCAAACGTCGTAGAACCTCGCGACAAATAATATAGTTTAAAATAGTAAGCGTTTATTCTGCTCCCACACATACAGGATATTAATATTATTATACAATAAGTTATCTAATGAATATGGTCCAGATCCTGAGACCCTCAGGCCGGGCTTGAGAGATATCAACACAGGTCACCGAGCCTTTCTAACTGTACTGCAGATGGGCTCCATCTGGACCGGAAGATCGCTTAAAAGACGCCACAGCTTTCATTTGGCAGACTCTTTTTTACTTCTGTAGAGATGATAGACAATAAGTAAAGAAGTTGATAGTCCTCGTTTGCAGATTTCATAGTTGGAGACATAAAGATTATATTTTAGTTAAGGCTGCAGCAGCAAGTAAAGTTAGTTATTTGTCAGTTGCTGTATTAGTACTGCTGTCAGTGGTTGCAGTATTAGTGGCTGGAATGAGAAGTAAATATTGACAGCGAGATGATGTAGTTGCTTTGTAAATTGTTGTATTCTACTCGCGTTAGGATAAACTGTCACTTATCTACATTTTGCTAATTGTATTGGCTTTTGGGTGTATATTTTTGCCGGAAAAAAAGAGCACATGTGACTACAAATAAAACTACAGTTATATTAGTAATTTGATATTTTTAAACATTGATCCTATTGTGCAGATCGTATACAAAAATCTTCAACATTGTTTTATTCAAAACTAGGTTTTTCAATTTAACATTTTTCGCCAAAATAATGACTATGTTGACCCATAATCGGTAAAAGAACTTAAGCGACTCAATTTGGTAAATTACGTTTTAAGCCAATAATTGTGCAATATCGCCTAAGGCGTCAGTGAGAAAATTTTTAGAGCGTTATTTCATTCGCCTGATCTTTTTTAGAGCCTGTGCATTTTCGTGCTTTGACTTGTTATCATTTGTTCCACGTGTACCTCGATTTAGAAACGCTGATCTACAGAACTGAAAGTACTCGGACAATTTTATTATAATATCAGGATAAGTAACAAAAAATATTCTCGTGTAAAATTTATAAATGGTCAGTTACGATTTTCTGCCTACTACGGGTTGATATACAGAATTATATTTGCTGGATTTATTCATTTATTTTTTGCTAACTAATGTATATTAACATGAAATCTTTTTCCGTTTCAGTTAAGAGTGTTAAAGTTAGCCCAGTCGTGGACGACAATGAAAGTCCTCTTGAGTATAATCATCTCGACAATCGGTGCATTAGGTAACCTCACGTTCGTGTTAGTTATTGTAATTTATATATTTGCTGTGATCGGCATGCAGCTCTTCTCCAAAGATTACACTCCAGACAAATTCGATCCAGATCCTGTGCCAAGGTATAAATTCAACACTATTTATTTTATAATCCAAAAGAGTAGACCGAGTGCATTTCCCACTAGCATTTATTGAAAAACTTTCTGACGTCTAGGGAACATAATAAAATCTCGAAAATAATCCAACATAACATACCTATAACCTCAAATGTAAACAAACTTAATCAGAAGTGTGAATGCAATATGGAGATTTTTAGACTGGTAACAAATGTTTAAACAGTTCTTTAGGACATTTTGTCATTTTACATTTGGTTAAAGATAATGAGAACAAAATGATCTTCGGTCTATGATGG
This sequence comes from Himalopsyche tibetana, assembly GCA_030503985.1. Taxonomy (NCBI): domain Eukaryota; kingdom Metazoa; phylum Arthropoda; class Insecta; order Trichoptera; family Rhyacophilidae; genus Himalopsyche; species Himalopsyche tibetana. Next base: position 7,047,093 of record JAPJYX010000015.1, read on the forward strand.
TTTTGTTCACAAACTCTTTTAAGATTGCATACATTCTCTTTTATTTTTATTTCCTGAGATGAACAATGTAGCGAAAGAATAACTAAAGCCAGTTCTACTATTGCTCGAAAAAATCAATAATTCTGATTTGATGGCTTCAAGACTACTGCTTTTAATGATCTCACAGCATACAAAAAGAAAATAGGTTTCAAATGATGTTATCGCAAATCAGCGAATGTACTTTTTGGCTGATTGGATTTGAGTTTCAAGAATTATATAATTTGTTTTACTGCTGACTACTCAAATCTGTTGGCATTCCCATGGGCTCATCCTTTTCGCCAGCAATGGCTTTGGACTCAGTGATGCATTTATATCTTATATAAACACGAAACTTTCATTTGCTAAGTGTCAGTTCAAGTTCATCCGTGCACTTGAATGCCTGAAGATGCCGAAAGGCGAAACCCGGGTCGTTAGTGACAAAATCTGTGAGAATGTACATAGTTTGAACGATTCAAATTTAATATTGAAATTCCACCAAGCACCTTCAGTCGAAATCTTAAATTAATTGTTTTATGTCAAGATGGAACTTCAATGATTTCTTCCATTCGTTCATGATGATATTTCGGATACTGTGCGGCGAGTGGATTGAGCCGCTGTGGGACTGCATGAGGGCGGAGGAGGTGGCTGGACCGGAAACATGTTTTTTCATTTTCTTACCGGCACTGGTGATGGGAAACTTCATGGTCCTTAATCTTTTCCTTGCCTTGTTGCTCAACAGCTTTAACAGTGAAGAACTTAAAAATAGAAAAGAGGTATGTACATCTCTTCTCCGCTTTCACTAATAGACAGTTACTTTATATATTATTATTTGTTACACAGACATGACATATTAAATAATCATATCGTAAGTCATTTCTATGATCGATATAATTTTAAATCTAATTTACTATTCTATCTGTTATGAGCTCTACTTCTGATCAAACCAGATATTTCGTAGCTCTCTTTGTTTCCATGTCCACTCCCAGTGATGTGGAGCATTTGAGCTCTTGACAGAGTCTATCTAAACAGAAGTTATTCTATGAGAACTGCTTGTTACTGTGTCACTGTGAGAGAGTAAGGATAGAATGATGGGTCTAGGACAGCATTAGTTGCTTGTTGCTAGGACTTACCACTCTCGCTGCACCTTGCCTTTAGCGTCAGATGAATTGGAGGGAATTTAGACTTATGAAGCTGTCCGTACTGGGATTCAGATCTGTGAACACGGCAATCAACTTCAAAGGTTCAAAACTAGGCTACAGGTCTGGCAGTTTTTTATAACAAAATAACAATGACACTGATCCCAAATAAGCTTAAATTTCATATCATCAAGCAACTGCCACTTTTTGTTATTATATTTAAAAACTGAGTAATGAATCATACATAAAAAACATAAATAATTAAAATAAAACAAATTATTAACCTCTTCCCGGTCACGCCCAGATATACTCGGGCATTGAATGTCGTCAAAACGGACACATGATATAACTCGGGAAAATTCCATTTAAAAAAAGAATGAATTCTTTCACTAAATATGAATGTTTAATAAATATAACACTTGTGTTTGATATTCGAGCATAATAAAAAATATGTGATCCTTTTTGGAACATTTGTATAAATCAATTGGACCGGTAAGTGGTTAAACAAATTTTCCTCGTTTCTGAGTGAAACTTATATTCTTATTTCTTTACTAAACATACTTTTTTATTTGATTTGTGTGATTTTTTGAATATTAAACTTTAATCTTTTTATGTTTCGTTTACATGTCACTTCTCTTATAAAAATCTAATAAAAAAATACTTTTTTATACATAAATACAAAACAGCATATCTTATTTATAAATTTATATTACAAATTAGATTTAAACAATAATATTCTACCTTATCTGATTGTTAGGATTAAAATTATTATTTACTGATGTATGCCATTTTCGGAAAATCTAACATTTTTATATGGTCATTTTTAAATCACCGACATTCACAAACATTAGCCAATAGCATTATCCAACAAATACTATAATGTTAAATCAATTAAAAAAATCCCAATGAATCTGTCTCTAGACATATTTGGCATTATTTCAAAATTTTGTGGAAGTGAATTCCAATATGTTAGGCGTGTTTTTACATCTTCATTTTTATCGTAGCAAATCCTGATCGGAAAATCACGTGCTATGGTAAGCAAATACTGTAAGTCGCACCAGTTCATTTGTCATATGAACTATATCATCGATAAAATAAAGCACCCAAAATTATTTTAGGAAGCAAGTGGCACATAATGCTACAAATTAGAACGCCAAGTATCAAATATCAATTTTGACAACTGTCAACCAACCATCTTTGAATACATGATCTTTAATACCTTTATGAATGACTGCTTTAAAACATATAATAGTCACCAATCCATGAGCCATCTTTTTCTCTTACCAAGATCTGTACATACCACATTATAAATTAATGTAAAAACATTGCTTGATATGGATTGATTTAAAACTTCACCTTTTAAAATAATAATGCACAATCATGTATGACTTTTAATTCTTTATTTTATAATTAGATGAAAATACTGACCATTGAATCGTTTATAAACAATAATACATAAATATAGTCTTCCACACGTTGCCCAAATACTAACATTTTGACCGTCGTGCAATGTTAAGAATAACATTATTAGTAAACAAATTTCACTGAAGCCTCGATATGAAGAGAGTCTTACTAGAAATGGAAATTAAGATTTGGTTTTAATGCACTTAACCAGCTATCAATAAGAATTCAAAATTGTAAATCAGCAACTATTCTGTTATTCATTTTTCCTTCATATAAAAAGAAACCATCACTATTATCCAAATAACCCCTAAAGATATCCATTGGAAAACTAGATACCTAATATTTGCATTATATTTATTTTACCATAACCATCGATTATTCCACAAAATATGATAAATCTCCACCAATTTTTCACCAAATTTTTTAAACTAACACAGCTTAAAAAAATATTAATTCAATCTCAAATTGCACATATTGTCTTGAAATTTAAGCTAAGCCACTCAACATTTAATCGGAATGAATTATACATTGTACGAACGTACTAAAATAAAAATGCCGCACTTACACATACGTTATATTACAACACACATGTAGGTATCATATTATTATTATATCGTAGAATTGGTACGTAATTTTGGAGATCTGCTTTTTAAATATTCGCATTTATAAGGTAGAATTCCAATACAACTTGGGGGCTTTTACAAGTAGAAGAATGTATTTTCTTAAATGACAGTTTCGATTTCTATGCAAAAAATCTTTTTTTTTAGATTCAGCAGTAAGGTAATTACGAGATATTAGTAACATTTAGTATAATTTATAGATTCTGCTCTCATTCTAGTTGTAATTGACTCCATTGTTTGCTCTCTGATAGTCTTGGGTCAAAAAATGGATGAACTGTACGTTATAGTGCTAATAACTGCCCGAATTAAAGCGATTGAACAGAATGATTTTCGCTGAAAAACTTAATTTTCATCGTTATCTATAAAAACTGAAGATAATCTTTTCAGTATTATAATTTCACACTAGAAAGATTCGTAGCTGCTTCTGGATACAATAGCTAGATTGGATTTGTTAGTGTTCTTCTGGACCTAATTTAAAACATTCATGTATAAGAATTATGCAATAAAAATAAATTTACTGATGTTACTTTGATTTTAATGTCATGTAAACATAGTGAGGCAAGGTCCGTATCTTGTACAGCGATGTACCTCTGTAGTCTAAAAACTTACTGGACAATCCCTGGAGGTGCAGTGTATACTACCTGACACTATGCATACATGCCATAATTATCGCAGATAGCTCATCATTCAAAATGAAAAATTGTGAATACTTTCTCATGCTTAGATTAATTTTCATCACTATAAAATGGGCTGTCTTTTTTTATTTATTAGAACAGTTAGTTCTATGAATTTTACCCCTTTGAATCTGAATTGTTAATGAATTATTTTGGCAGTCTGCCTTGGCTTAGTAAAAATCATTTTCGTATAAAATATTTATAATATTTAACAATGTAAAACTGACAGGTTTGTGAAATGCTGTATTTCTTTTTAAGTCAACTATTTGCTTTGGCTCTGTACTGAAATCTCAAAAAAAGTATATGCGTATTTTTGACTAGATATCTCGTCTGTGGCAGCCAACCAGTATGATTTTTACTTTCTGAACTGAAAATTAGTACATTTTTATGTCGGGTTATAAGTAAAGTTAAATAGTTTTTGCCACAGAATGCAGCATCTGGCATACCCTTCAATTTGAGTCAGTTAGCTAGGCTGAGTGCGATTTTTTGAATAATTTTCAAATTGTTAATAAAAATATGATGGTTATTTCAGGACATCGGAGAGGACTCAAAATTAGCGCGAAGTTTCGAAAGGATCCGATCGATCATGCGAAAGAAAAGAATAGCTTTTTCGAAACCGAGCCGTGAGCAGAAAACCACCAAGCTGGAACAGATAGTCAACGAAGTAATTATACAAAAGAGGTACAAGCCGGAAAAAAGATTTTCAGCGATCAGTGAGCAGAGGTATTCTGGTTCAATACAAGAGACCATTATAGGATTTCCTCACGATAACATATACAATCATAGCTATCAAGAAGCACTGAATAGGTATTATATTAATACGAAGTACTGGTATTAATATTATTTTGCTGATGACCACTCGCATGGATTTCCAATAATTAAACCTCTAATACTTGACAAACATGATCATACTATTCTTCTTCTTCTTTTATAGACTCCGCCTGCTGCAGGCCTTCCTCTTCCAGTTTGCTCCCTTCGGAGACAATTGCGTCTATAATATGCTATTATTTGTGGCTTTTACGACAAATTATTACAGTTCAAAGACTTGGTTGCTATGTCAAAATATGAGTTAGCATGTTAATTGCCTTATATTTGAAATATAAATTGCTATTTTGCTGATCAAATAGTATATCTGTAAAATTTCACAGTTTTTTTTCTTTGTGATGTCAATTTATTATGTCTGTAAATGCTTTGCGTTTTTATTTTTCTGTGTTTCGCCTTCCAATTTGAAACTATATAATTATATTAAAAAGACTGTCAAAAAAAAAACAAATCAATTCATTTTTCTATGTATTATAATAAAACATACAAGTGAAATTAAAAACGTTCAAGTGAAACACAGTCGCCTGGAGTCGCATGGAATCCATAAAGCATCATCAGTAAAAGCTTCGAAACTATTGATACAGCTAGTATGGCAATATTGATATAAATCTTGCATGGATGGATCATCAAATAAACAATTTTTTCTTCAATTCTTCGACAGTTATTATGTCTCTAAAAACATTAAATATTCTATTTAAAAAAAAGTAATATACACAAACACTTACTGCTTTTGAATATTTTGATAATAAATTTGGAATATAATTATTGTAACACACGGATTTTAAAAAAATATTGTTTTATGATATTTGTTCAAACTTAAGCACCTAAATGTCTTCACGAACATCACATCTAGGATTATTACACACACCTTTCAACTATTTTAAGCCTAAATTTACCTTATTTCTATTCTAATTAATATTCTTCTTTATCTTGCATTATAGTTTCCTGTTTGTAAACTGAAAGCTTGAATATAAATTTTTTGGCCCATCTTGCTCAATGATTTCAATCTAAAGACAGTATTTAAAGTTTTAAAATACATTTTTAGATAAGTCAATGTTTTTGTAGAACATTTGATATTAAAATAAACATGTTTATGTAACTCACATTTTACTGTAAATATTGTAGATTCATCATTCTCATGTAAATATGCAACCAATTGGATTAGTGAAATTGAAGATTTGGCATTCAATTTACTAACAAATCGCAAGAAATCAAACTTGATCGAGTCTCTTTGACATTTATAATTTGGATCAATAGATTGAATAAAATATTTCAAGCTTTCAGAATAGAAAAAACCCTAAAAGTAGCAAAGAAGTCTATAAACAATTCTTTATTATTAATTGATATTGAATACTATCGACCATGTAAGTAGACCCTCTACTCATTTTAGACGGGGGATACATTGAATTCAAAACAGCCCTTAAAAAAAAAGAAGTGTACATATTTGAAAAAAAAGGAAAGTTACATTGGATTTTGCAGTTTTGAAACAGTTCTAAAAGAGGTTTTGGGGTCCTTATTTTGGTCATAAAGGATTTGCAAGTCGAATTTTGGACTGCAAAATTTCACCAAATTATAATAAGAAAAGATTTTTAACTATTGCACCATTTGGCATCTTAAATTTTAGATATGAGTGCCATCTAGTGGCTATAGAATTACAAATAATAGATCTCTAAATTGTAGAATTTCAGTATTTTTCTAATGTAAACGATCATATTTAAAACGGTGATCTCTTGTATAGGCCTGTGTCGGGATCAGACTTTTGCTATCCAACAAGTGGACTGTTCCACACTGGAGCGTACAATCACGGAAGCCAGGAAACATTGAAGGATGTCAAAGAAATCGGAGGGGAATGCAAAAGATACTCCACGACAATCAGAGAGGATTCAAAGGAAGCCTTAGACGTGCTAGAATCTCCGGAAAAGGAAAAACCGGAAATAGTAAATAAGCACCTTCTTCAAATGCAATATTCATCGGGCTTAGGTACTCAGCTGAAGGATAGTAAAGGTAAATAATATTATGAACATTAATCAGTGGCGTTGCTAAAAATTTGAGGCCCTCATTTTTGCTGGATCTTCATGCACTGCATGACTCTTCTATGAGGTGGCTACGCAGTTGTACACAAGCCCCACACGCAATTTGTTTTATTGAGTATGTAGAGATTTAGGCCCCCCTTTTTACTGGGCTCTTGTGCATTGCATGACTCTGTTGTGAGATGGCTACGCCACTGATATTTGTTGTAAATAAGTTTCACTAGATTTCTATAAAATAACCTTAATTCCCAGATGTGAATTCGGGAATGTGAATACCACTGATTTACAAAAAGCATATATATGTCTCAATTATCAAGTGAATAATAGGTAACTGTACTAGTTATGTTTTACATCTCTTAAAAATTTGAAGGACCCTGACTCAGTTTCTCTTTGATGTTTACTTTCTTCAAACTGAATTAACCCTCCAAGGACAAGCATGACCATGTGGTCACAGTAAACACTGTTGTATATTAATCCTTCTATTCATCCCTTTTCTACCTGAATATCGTTGCTTTCACTCAATTTTGGCTAAAAAGGATACAGACTTATGCTAGTCATCAGCTGCGGGGACGGAAAAAACTACCAAAAGCATATGTGATTTTTTGTTTATTTTGAATGGACTTTTTGTGTTAGTTACTATTGTATCAAAAATTTAAATAATGTTATATTATGTTGATCTAAAGAGGTTAAATTGTAAATATTTTAAAACAATCTCGTTTAGCTATATTTCTACTCTGGATGTTTGTGTGACTATACAGTCACGCTCGTCCTTACTACTGTCCTTTCAATATATTACACAGTAATATAAGGATGAGCATAACCATATAGTCACGCGGGGTTTGACAACTTTGCGTTTATTTATTTTTTTGTAGCTAGAAATAAAAGTTATCTGTGACTTCAATATGGCTTAAATTGAAAAAAAAAAACTCCCGTCTGGTCTAATCAAGATAACGGATCGATAGCTAAAACTTTAACAAAATGAGGGATACATTTATTAATTTTTTATATCATAAACTATATTACCACATTAGTTTCTATTGTATCATAATTGTTTTTTTAGACGAAACAGCAACGGAAAGCATTGAAATGGCAGTATTAGAGAAAGGATCTTCCAAGGACACCGAAACTGAAGAATGTCCGATACCTCTGCTTAGCGAACTAGAAGAAGTCATTTCTCCCGAAAAGCCAAAGATGATGAAGCGAATGAAAGATGCCATCAGCGTCGTCATGGAAGAGTCCACCAAGGAAAACAGTGGCAAAAGACCGTGGCACGCGCTCGTTTCTTATGTTGATGAATTAACAGTGGGTGGCAGGCGTAATTCAAAAGGACAATTTATAGATAGGTTTCCAAAGTTTCCTGGTTTCGCGCGGAATTTAACGGCCAAAATGCCTCAAGATTGTTTTCCTCAACATTGTTATCAAAAGTAAGTATTTCATCACTATAAAAACAATAATTAATATCTTTGAGCTGAATTATGTCAACGTTGAATCGCATATTTCAAATACTCTTTCAATCGAATAAGAAATAACTTTGTTGTTATCATATTTCTTCGACACAACAGGTAGAAAAACAAAGTTATCAATATTTGGTCTTATTAACTATTTAAACTTACATCGATTACATTGCAATAATTACCTATATGAAATGAGTTTGAAGCTGTGGTTTATGTTTATCTTATTGACGCGAAACACTTCACAACCCTACATGATATTGATTGTACCTTCTTTACTTTCCAGATGCCCTTGTTGGGATGCACTCATTAAAACGTCACTCGGTCAGAAATGGACTAACACTCGAACAGTTGTCTTACAATATGTGGATACACCAGCCTTTGAATGGTTCATCTTAGTCCTTATATTCGCTTCCAGTATCACACTTTGCTTTGAAGACATCCATTTGGAGAGTAACAAACCGCTTAAACGAATTCTCTACTGGACCAATTTGGGGTTTTGTTTAATATTCACCATCGAGATGTTTTTGAAATGGATAGCTCTCGGTTTCACGAGATATTTCAGTAGCTTTTGGACTATTTTGGATTTTATTATTGTATTTGTAAGTACATATTATATGAAGAGATTGGGATCAAAAATGACCAGATCTACCTTTTCCCGAACAGAGAAAACACACTTTTTATACTATAAGGTCATATTTTGACCCTAAATTGCATGGAAACTATGAGGTTTTTAGCAACGTTAAAATTTAAACTCTGTTCTTTGTAATTAGTAATCCAATATTTCTCAAAATTGGATTCGGGCGTGTTTAATCACAAGCTCTTTTAATCATAATTCTTGACAGAAACCATTGTGTTTTATTGTCATTGTGAACAAGTTGGAATATTATGCTATAAATAAATACTTATATGACAATATTGCAGTCTTTGTACTTCACCGAGGGCTGTAATGTTTAGTCATAAATATTAGTTTTTAGTTAATAAATATTGATTATTTGTGTATCAACTACATAATGCCCGTCAAAGTACATTCAAATAGATATTTTTCATAACACACCCATCTGGCAAAATAAAAATGTTATGCCTTTGGTCATAAGCAAGCCATTTTAAGTGCCCAACTAGTGAAAAAATAACAACCTCTAGTTTGAACAGTGTAGTATTATTAATTAGTGCGTGTGATATATTTCAAATTTTAAAAATAAAGTCATAAATTTGAGTAATAATAAAGTTATATGAAAGTGAAACTTCAATTTCTTTTTTAGGTATCAGTTTTTAGTTTATTAATTGAAGAAAATGAAAACTTGAAAGTTCTGCGATCATTAAGAACACTTCGAGCTCTAAGGCCACTGAGAGCGATTTCTCGATGGCAAGGAATGAGAATTGTTGTGAACGCTTTAATGTATGCCATACCCAGTATCTTCAACGTACTCCTCGTGTGCCTGGTCTTTTGGTTAATATTCTCCATTATGGGGGTTCAATTCTTCGGAGGAAAATTCTTCAAATGTCTTGACGAGGACGGGGAACTGTTGCCGATTACGGTGAGCAATGAATTTGAATTTCTCCATAAGCAATAAAAAGCATTGAACTTATTAGATTTATTATGAAAGAAATACAATATTTTATTCAGTAATTACTTGGTATAAGGACTAAGAATAAAAATTCTAGAATTTTTATGTTAATTTAATTGAATTTGTATCTAATTAATTTCACAGCTGGTGAATGATAAGTGGGAATGCATATATCGCAATTTTTCCTGGGTCAACTCGAAGATATCATTCGATCATGTCGGTATAGCATATCTGGCCCTGTTTCAAGTGGCCACCTTTGAAGGTTGGATGGAAGTTATGGCCGATGCTGTAGATGCACGAGGGGTTGATCTGCAGCCGCAGAGAGAAGCCAACCTTTACGCCTACATTTATTTTGTTATTTTTATAGTATGCGGATCATTCTTTACTTTGAATCTGTTCATTGGAGTTATCATAGACAACTTTAATATGCTTAAGAAAAGGGTAAGATTCGTTTATGATTAATTAAACATAGTTGTAAATGCATCCGTATTCAAAATATTAAAAAGATTATTCATTTAATATCAAGATAACATAATGAGGTCTGACATAGCAGTCTTAAGTTCCTAGCAGTGTTGTAGAAAAAACAGCAAAAAAGACCGGGCCGTTGAATCCCAGCCTCTCCTAACAAATTGTATGGCGGTTATACGTAGATAAACTCTAAATTCCAATTTATGACCTTACTTTTCGTTGAATATAACATGTATGTTTGAAAGATTTCTTGTATGGATATTCTGTGATTCTTTGGTGTTATTAATTTACAATTTACGATACATTGGAAGGGTCATATATGCAAATTAAGTAATGATTGTAAGAAATATAGCGAATGGCAAGAAATGCGATGTGTGGTAAAACAAATAAAATTTAATTTCCCACTATTAAATATCACAGTTATATAAAGCATTAGTTATAAATTACATAAAACAACAGTAACAAGCGGAATTCATATTATATTATATACGATTTTGGCGTCTATTATGATATTATGAAATAAATGCTGTGTCTTATCATATAATAATGGCATTATACCAAGTAAATGATGATTTAATCAATAATAATATTTTAAATATAATGAAGTGAAATGAAGTGAAATGTGCTACCATAGTTTGACTTACTGATTTTTGATTACTGATTTTTGACATGAGAAATCCTATGGAAAGATTGAGTAACGAACCAGTGTGCACAAATAAATTTTGAGATTAATTATTAATTGATTAAAATCCCAATAATGACGTTGATTTTTTTAATGAACTATCCAACCTCATTCTGTATTGAAATATTGTAAAAAAAATAATTTTAATAAAATGATTTGCCTTCTTTGTTTGCTTTTGTTCTCCGAGATTTTTATTTAAAAACCTTAGAAAATGTGATTTTTTCTTATTTTGAAAAAGATATAATTGAAAAGATATATAATTACAATATAAATATGTATTTCCTATAATATAACCGAAACAAATGGTTTCATAATGATGTGATATTACTTTGAACATTATGAATCCGGACCACTCATCTGAAAAAAGTACCTGTTTTCAACTCCATAGCATGGCTTTCACTATAGGGGGCTTTGGGTCTGATCAAATGATTTTTATTCGATGCAAGTTTTGCAATCAAAAGTGTTCATCAAAACTTATCAAAATCACACAGATTGGCTCAAATTATTCATGTGTTAAATAATAAGTGGTAACATTGTTATTTCATTTGTTTTTTGTGGAAATACCGATCGGTGATTATTCTGTACTCAAATTCTCCACACCGATTATCGCTATTTATATTCAACATCTTCCATTATGTTTTTTTATTTCAGTAGAGCCAATTCCAACATAAATCAATGATACAATTGTTGTTATGTTTCAGTATGAAGGGGGCGTATTAGAAATGTTCTTGACGGAGAGTCAAAAGCATTATTACACAGCAATGAAAAAGCTGGGTCGAAAAAAGCCCCAGAAGGTAATAAAGAGGCCTATAAATCAATTCCTCGCCATGTTTTACGACCTGTCTAACTCTCGCCGCTTCGAGATTGCCATCTTTGTCTTGATTTTCTTGAACATGCTCACAATGGGAATTGAGCACTACGACCAACCGCATGCAATATTTTTTATACTGGAAGTCAGCAATGCTTTTTTTACTACAGTTTTCGGATTGGGTGAGCAAGATATTTTAATATACATAATTTTAATGTTAAGCATCAATTCTCAATAAATAATATTTATAAATAAATCAACTCGAAGACCGCTCTCTCACCAGATTTATCTCATACAAACTATTGACAAGTTTATGTTTATGACATAAAATATTACCTTTAAGTTGTATTAGACCATAATAAACCTTTTAAAAATGATAGAACAGTGTTTAAGGTTGCTGCTGACACCCTACACAATGTATATGTAAGATGGTTAATAGAATGGTAACCGAATTAGTGCATCCGATGCCAGACTACATACTAGGCATGATCATTGCGTGAAACGCTGACAACATTATTCTAGTCAGATCCCTTAACAGGAACAGAGCCACCGTGCTTGTCCAAAAAGTCCGAAAATCGACACCTGGTGATCCAACTGGCGTATCAAATTACACCTAGAAAAAAAAAACGCGACAATAATCTTTGGACGCAGATCAATTCGACACGCTGATAACATCAATCGCATCCGGATGCAGAGCACTAACATCCAGTGCACCACCTCGGTCAAATCTCTTGAACTCACATTTGACCAGTGATTAAACTTTAGCGGACACATAGCTGCTAAAAAACTCCAGGCGCCGTATATCATGGGTAGATTATATCAGATGATAGGCCGTAGGTTTCAATTTGCCGTAAAAGCAAATTACTGCTTTTTTTTAAATCCATGTCCGCTCCCAATGTGGAGCATATGGCCTCCTAATGGAGGTGTCTCTACAGAGGTTTTTTTTTTCTACGAGAACTGTTTGTTACTCAGTCGCTCAACCTCACTTTTTTTTTCAAAGTGAGTAGTAGGGAAAGAAGGATACGGCTAGAACAGGACTAGTGGTTGACTAATCGCCATCACTACACCCAGTTATTAAAGGATCAGAAGGAGGATGAGAGGAAATGATGTGAATTGACTTCACAAGCACCCAGTCTTCGATCACAACTTTAAATTGAAAAGTTCTCAAATTCACTGACCAGGAATCGAACTCAGACGTGCATGATCGGTAGAGCAAGCTCTAACCAACTGGGCCGCAGCAGACGACATTACTTTACTACTTTACACTGCGTTAACCAGACCGATCATGACTTACGCAGGCACTGAAAAAAAAAAAAGAAAACAATCAAAATACATGAGAGGAAAGAGAAAAAGAACAAGAGCTTTTATTTCTGTAAAAGATGAAAGACACCAGTCAGTCAGTCACCAGCCAGTAGTGACGTAGTGGATGGTATAAGAGAGTACACAACCAGGTCCGGCTCACAGTATTTGCAAATTGTGGGGCGCACATAGGGGAACATGTGCCGCGCTAAGATTTTAGTAGTATCCACTCATTTAGTTCTAGTTAGTAACAGGAATATGGTATAATGTATACCAATATAAGAATGAGTAAAAAGTGATAAGATGAGTATACACTGTTTACGGAAAACATTATTGATTAACTTGAAATAATATATAAAGAGTGCGTAATGAATTCTTACAAATCAGATTCTGTGCACAAAACTCTAAAAGGAATATCTCAAAATAAAAAAAAATATTATAATTAGAATTACCACATCGTCAGTGGCGACAGGTGTAAACAATAATGCATGTTTAAGGAAGAGTGGCGTATAGAGATGCTTAAAGGTTGCCAGAATATGGTATACAATGCATAAAGACTTTTATAGCCAACTGAATATCATGAACTCCAGTAAAATAAATTGATGATTTTTGTCACTGTTAAATGAACTTCTGCATATCTCTTACCCTAAAGTTATTTCAACAAATACTAAAGGAATAAGTTGATAAAAATTAACACTATGTTTATTTATACATTTTTTAGAGGCCATTGTAAAAATGATTGGGCTGCGATATCATTACTTCACTGTCCCTTGGAACATGTTTGATTTTCTTCTGGTCCTAGCAAGTATTCTGGGAATATTAATGGAAGACATTATGATTGATCTTCCGGTGTCTCCGACACTTCTACGTGTCGTCAGAGTATTTAGGATAGGAAGAATTCTCAGATTGATAAAGGTAATTATAATCGTTACAAAAAATTGAACAAAGTCAATTTCTGAGATAGAAAGAACATGTGGCTCATTAGCCTTCGCAAACAAACCCTTTCGGTTATTCATAAAAAGTATTACAATTTTTCAGTTTAGTACTCTGAGCAAACTAAAGATTTCACCGAGCAAACACCGATAATTTCATCTTATCGGTAAATTTGTAACCAGCCTCATATCCTACAACTTACTGGATCACTGGATATTACTTTCTCATCTGTTTTTTTCTGCCATATGATGCATATAGTTTAGGCCAATGTTCTTCAACCTATGGCCTGCAATAACTTTTCGACTCGAATATCTCTTTTGTAGTTAAATTGAGAAAATCGATTACAAAAAAGTAGTTTTATTAGCTTTCATGAATAAAATTCTATGTAACATTGAATTGACGTTTCAATTGTTACTTTTTGATTATATTATACTAAGCGAACATCTACAGTTGTACAGTGAATTCTCAGCTTACAAGTTCCGTTAAGTGGAAACGGTCATAAGTAGGATTTCATACAAATAAAAAAATATTTAAAAACCCTAAAAATAAAATCCAATAGATGGTATTAAAATTATATACATGTATATATCCATAAATACGTCCAGTTATGACATTTATATAGTTTACTAGCGGTCAAATATTATTTTTATAAAATATTTGAAAGAAATTGAAGAAAAAAATATCTTTTATAATTTATATTTCATTGTTAGTCCAAATAGTCGTATGTCGAGAACTGGCTGTGTCTTAACACATTGGTTACGGATGACTCGTATACGAGTCTTTTCGCCGGTCTGACTTACGCGTTGAAATATATACATCCAATGCGACAAATGTTTTAGATTCTCTATGCAGATGGCGTAACAAATGATTGATGCATCATTTAAAAAATAAAATATTAAAATATATGCACAAATATTTTTTTTATTCGGTGATTTCGGCGATGAAAAATCAGCAGACAGTTAAAATAAAACTTTAAAAAATAGGCCACCAAAATATAAGCAATTGTAGGCTAAAAATAGGCTTTTATGTTTTCTAATTTTGTTTTGAAATAAAATAAACAGGAGTAAATGTTTATTTGACTTGTTATTTATTACGTTTTCGATGAAATATATAATTCTATGTCAAATACCCGATTTTCTATATTAAAAAATACAAAAGATGAGTATCGCTAATAAAAGCAGGCTAAAATATATAAAGTATTATGCAACAAAGTGTTGCACAACTGGTGTCCAAATTATTTTTTTGAATGTCAAATAGTTTTAAAGTTATTTTTTTTTTTCAAAAGTACCTAATTTTTTGCAAAATTTCGCAAAAATGCCCCGATGCGAATGAGTTAATATGTGAACCTGATTGACGCTGGTCCTCGAAATATTTTTCCATCTTTTATCGGTCCGCGGATGTATAAAGGTTGAAGAACACTGGCTTAGGCAACACGGTTTCCAAATCTTGATTTATTGGACTGTGCTGACATTACCTGTAGAAGTCATTGTTGACTTGGTTTCTACGGCATAAGATTTACTGAAGTATCTAATCTTACAATCTTGAGTTATTACTTATGCATTATTTTTCCAGGCTGCTAAAGGAATACGAAAACTGTTATTTGCGCTGGTGGTTTCACTTCCTGCATTATTCAATATCGGAGCACTTCTTGCTCTGATAACATTTATCTATGCCATCATTGGCATGTCTGTGTTTGGACATGTCCGGCAACAGGGAGCGCTAGATGATCTTGTTAACTTTGAAACGTTTGGTAGAAGTATGCAACTATTGTTTAGGTGAGAATCAATTTATTAAATATTATAATCCAATGTTTAATTAAGACTAGAAAAAGTGCAGGAAAAAACAATTTAACATTACAAATTAAACTAGAATTACTTGTGAATACTAATTGAATACACTTATGACTATAATCATTCTGCAGGCTAATGACGTCTGCTGGATGGAATGATGTCCTGGAATCTCTTATGATCCAGCCGCCCCACTGTAGCTTGAATGCCAACACGCAGTCAAATGGTGACTGCGGCTCTCCTCTCCTGGCCATTACCTACTTCACCAGCTTCATTATCATCAGCTACATGATTGTCATTAACATGTACATAGCTATTATCCTAGAGAACTTTAATCAGGCACATCAGGAAGAAGAAATTGGCATAGTGGAAGACGACTTAGAGATGTTCTATATTAGATGGTCAAAGTGAGTATACTAAATCAACTATCAATTGATCGATCACAATAAAACGTATCAAAAACAGACTCTAAATTAAACTCACTTATTACATCTCAACACGTTCAAAGACAACATTAATCCTTTTTTCAAAATTATCAAACAGTTCAAATATATTGTTTTAAAGCTTTCTCCAGATCTTCCAACTTTTCTAAAAAAATTTAAGGTCTCAATCAATTAAAGAACAGTAGTGGTAATATGAGAGATTACTGGCGATTTTTTTCAAGAAATTCATAAAACAACCACTCTTTTTCGAAGAGAGTAGAAGACATCACAAACATCTATGCTTTCGAGCATAAATCGAAAAATTGAAAAAATGCTGTTTGTACTAAGATTCGAACCTTAGAGGTCCGGCATGGAAGCCAACGTTGTTGACCACTGTGCCATAACCTGAATAGAAAAAATAGAATAAAAATACAGTAAATATATCCAGAGATAGTAAGTTACTGAATATTTAAACCAATGAATACGTCCTTAAGTTTAGGTGGACAATTCTTGAAGTGGTATGCGAGAATTTTGTTTCGGGTGACGTTTTCTTAAAAACTTCTAAAAATTCATAAAATGCAAATTTGATGTTTGGTTAGGAATTGAGAGCAAAGCATCTTTACTTTCTAGCTTTATAATGCTGCATTCGTATGAGACTTGTGGGTTCTATCGATAGAAATACTTTAAATCTAAAATACTTACAAAATTGTATCATACAAATGATTGCTCTAACAATTTCACTTCTAAATAATCAAGCAACAAATTGGCTTTCACTAAGAGACCGATCAATATGACAAATAGTTCAATTATTAAAATGCTTATTGTGTTGATAGAAATGAATATGTTAAGAGAAGTTTCTTTTCAAATGAATAGTATAACATTATTACATGTTTTCTAGGTATGATCCGCATGCCACACAATTCATTAGATTCTCCCAACTGTCCGACTTCATCGCTTCGCTCGATCCACCTTTGGGTATCAACAAGCCCAACACGGTCGCCTTGGTCAGTTTCAATCTTCCGATAGCCAAAGGAAACAAAATCCACTGCTTGGACATCCTGCACTCACTCGTGAAGCATGTCCTGGGCCACGTGGAGGAGACCGATAACTTCCGACAACTGCGAGACCAAATGGACGTGAAATTCAAGAAGCAGTTCCCGACCAGGAAAGAGTTGGAGATTGTATCTTCGACTAGAATGTGGAAGAGGCAAGATAAAGCGGCTAGGCTCATACAACACACTTTCAGAGAAATTCTTAAGTAAGTTTAATCTTTTACAATTATTTTAAATCAATTTCTTTTTTATTGAAATAATATTTTGACTTTACTTTTTGTATTTGCTTCATAAAAATGATCTCTGCTATGGTAGACTAACTAAAAAACAACAAAATAAAAGCCTACGGTAGCCTAGACAATATTATTAAATATCATGTAAAATATTCTCAGGGCCAAAAGAGAACGGGAACGAGAACCTCTAGAGGTAGAAGATGAGCAGACACAGACATCGTCTCCGGGTGGCTGGCAAGGAAGACTGTCAGCGTTTCTTCACGTTCACAGGGGCAGTCGGTGTTCTTCTCGCAAATCATCTCGAGCTTCAGACGGTTCAGATCTCAGCGACTTGGGAGGAGCGTGGCTCAATTTACCTCTTCTTCTCCTCTCCGGAGCAGCGCATCAAGATCCTAGCATCACCGTCAGCGAACCTTCACCTGACGGGTCCACGCCAGCCTTAGGTCCGTCGCAGCCGCCGACGAGAAGAAGGAGCATATACAATTTTTTTCTTAAGCACCAAGACGCCGTAGAGACGCAGCACGATGATGATATCACGTCTCCTCTCAAGCACAGAGGATCGCTTAAGCAGAGCGGAACGATGCACGGACTCCATGCGAGCGACGACGTGAAAACCCGGCGAGGAGGCAGCATCATTCGAAGAAAGCACCACTTAGAACGCGGCGCCTCCCAATCGGGCTTGAAAGTCGCCAACGTCCTGCTCGGAAGTCTGGGAGTCGGCGGCAGCGAAGTCAGCATCTTGGTGACGGAAGCGTCTCCGGAGGCGCCGCCGATGGCTCCCTTGCCGGTTCAGGCTCCCGAGCCGACCCTTGTCCACGTCCTCGTCCACCGCGAGAGCGAGGAGTACACGGCCGAAGACGGCGGACCCCACGACACCGATAGAGTTAAACGGGACGCCGACTCCGGCAGCTGATGCGGTGACGCCCCCCGGCCCGGAAGAGATACAACGAACGATGCCGCGTCGCACCATCATTAGGAATTATCTATCGAACGACTTCTGTTATAACGTTAGCGCTTTTCGCAGGCGACATCCAACCGAAAGACTGTCGCGTTATTAGTTCCCGTATGATGTTTTTTTGAGTTTTTCTCTCGTTTTAAAAAAGACGATGCAGTTATTTGTAATCAGTGAATCGACAAAATATCAAGACGAGAAGGCGGCGATTGTAATAATAATACGTACATTAGGTATATGAAAGGGTATTCTTATAGTTATTCATCATATTATGATTGGCATAAATTTACTATGCATTTTACTTTCCGATATTTAACCTGACGCAGTATTCTCATATCGATCAATCGTCGAATGATAAGTATTGGATTGCAGATATTGTCTAAGTACTGCTTGTATCAAATATACTCAAATTATTTCATATCTAATAGGAAACAAAATTCGTTTCGAATATGTACTACTGTATTTCATTTTGGCTTAGTATAAAAATAATCTTTTTGATTGCGAAAAATTGAGCTTAAATCTATATAATGTCAATATTTTTTTAATCTTCTCTCAGTCATTTATTATACATTGCCAGGTAGGCAGCGCTAAGAAAAATAACTGGGTGCTACTTTATATTAAATGAAGGTTGAATACGCATTTCGCGACAATGATATCATTGTTTTTAGAGATAAACAATGTCTCACTTTGATTAGCAAAACAGAAGACGTCCGGGCTTGGTCTTGTTCGATTGTCGATATTGAGTCTCGCAAACACGACTCCGCATCACGTCTCTTGTGTTATTAGCTGAAGTGAGTACACAGTTGTATTGCGTTAAGTTTAATCAATTTTGCAATAAAATTGTCTCTTTAAGCATATTTAAGTAGTATTGAGATGATCAATAATTTGAATAGCTAGTTCTTGATTAAAAAATGTTATTAGACTTAGTGAAAATGTTAGACTCGGTGAAGTTGCTAGGTTTTTTAATATTCCTTTGTAAAGGTGATATAGATTTAATTATTAACCGTGTATAAATTGTGTAGACTATTAATATTTAATTTCTCAATAAGAACAGGGTAACATCAGTTAACTGAAAGTTCATTAGTGGATTTTCTCCAGTTAAACGGTTTACTTTCTTCATAAATGGTAAAGTGGATTCTAACAAAATTAAGATTTGCATAAAGGAATACATGAAACATTGCCTGTAATTAAAACAATGTTTTGACTCTACTCAGAGGAAGTATCCTTGTGCATAATAGAAATAGATTTTGCTCTTTAGATAAGATTGACTAAACGAAAGAACTCGCGTAAGAAATTTTTAATCTGCATTCGTTACGAGCGATAAAAAATAATGTCTGACGACACACTCGCGGCGGGAGACGTTTCCCGCTCGGTCCCTTGTAAATAATTCTCAACGGAATGAAATAAACCGAAGCCTGCAAATCCGTTTAATAATCTTACCCAGTCGCATAACTTTGGTTAACAGATCAAGGCTGATTCTTAAAGGAAGATCCGGGCGGCGTGTCGAAAGACTCTAGTTTTGACTAGTAAAAAACGGTCATTTTAATATGCCTCAGAACAATCAGTAATATTCTAGGAAAGTACTGTATAAATAATACCTACTTTCTTTTAAGCTTAAATCTAATTCTAAGAAAGTAATAAAGCGACTAACTTAGTTTATCTTCCGAAACATATAAAACTAGAATAATATTTTGTCTTACAAAGAAGTGTGCGTGACTTGTGATTGTTTCAAATCTTTTTATACCTACCGCATACGCTCCTGTGAGAGTTTCGCATTTTTTTCTAACGCTTTATAAACCACTTTATCCAACGGGTCCACCGCCAAACAATTAGTCAAAGTAATCAAACGTTTTCTAAAAAATATACAATCTAGCGTTCGATGATTCAATTTCATAACCGTGCCAATAAAGCCAAAAATTTACTCTAAAAAAACACAATAAAAATGAAATAACTCTATTCATTGTTTGATTTCATTTTCTATCAAAATATTTGTAATATGTCTCAAACAAAATAGACCAGAGAGACACTAAAGTTTCTTAAAAGTATTTTGTCTTATAGGATCGATAGAAAGAAAAAATTCTCAAAGAGTCTCAATTGCCTTTTGAAAAACCTTTTCTTATTACTGCATTCGTTAATGAATATTTTTTCCGATCATAGTTATATTCCTTTTCAACTTAGAACATTATTTATTGCAATTAGTGTATATAAATCACAAATCATATTTTTATTGGCATTTAGTTTTCTAAGTCTGAATTGAGTGCCTTTGTGAAAAATATCAATGCAGTTTTGTTTGATTTGTAATCCGTAAGATCTTTTAGAGAATTTTTCAATTGAGTTCGAAACGGCTTTCAGTAGCTTTATGTTTGCACAGGTTATGAAATTAAATCGTGAATTATTTACCCCAAAATGTTTTGTAAAAACCCATACACTTTTTTTGCACTTTTATCAAAGTATTATGAAGCATGTTTTTTATAAAATAACTAAGTACGTCTAGCTAAAAACTAGGTTGGGCTACCGACACTGCAAACATTCTAAATCACCTGAAGATATTTTTTGAAAACCTTTCATTAAACTTCCGCAGTAAAATATTATCTTGTGCTCTATATTGGTACAACAGAAATTGTTAAAACTCAAATCGGATAAGTTTTCCTCGTTCCATATGATAAATTTAAAGAAACCTTATAAACTTTCCAGTGAACTTTTATCAGCTATTAATTTTTTTTAATCGTACTTTCAAACATGAATTTCCATGAATTGCAAGTACGTTTCATTATATCTTTTAATTTAAATCCTTGCTGTAGTAATACACCTAATCCTTTTTTTATGCGATACATTGGTTCCATAAACTGACGCATTTTCACATAAAATATATTCTTTATATTTCATATGAAAATGTATATTCCATATATTTCAAATTTGATAAATTGGTTCCAAAAATCAAAATAATGCATAAAAAAGTATCAAAAATGTATGCAAAACTAAAAATTTTTTTTTGAAATTCTCGCTAAAAAAGTGTTTTCTTGCATATTTACCATTAATACTTAAATACAATGACAAACAGATATTTATGGATCATTTATTTATTTTTTAACTTTTTTATATATCTCGTTAGTGTATTTTTGAACAAAAATGTAAAATTTTGCTCTGACTTGTTTGATAAAATGTTGTTTTTCCTAGATTCTTGATCTGAGTTGATTATTATAAATTGGATTTGTTTTGATAATCTCGGTAATAATTTCTCTTTACAATAACGAACGGACTTCTAGGGTAGATACATATTCAGCTGTCTGTTTGGATAAAATTTATGGCCAAAACGTGCTATTTTACGAGTTCAATAAATGTATTTTCATCAACAAAGTCATCAATTCAAGATTTTGCGAAAGTTCAATGTTTCTTCTGTAAAAAAATTTTGCAAGAAAAAAATTGCATAACAATGAGTAAATCGCGTTAAAAAAAGAAACGGTGCCCTCCAAAAAACTTGTGTAAAATCGAAATCGCGTAAAAAAAGGACTGGGTGTACATAAATTCATTGAACAACTTTTTTAAAACATGCTGACATGCCAGATCAATACATTTTTGTTGTATACTGTTAAAAAAACAAATATTTTTTAACACAAAGTAAGAATTCTCTTTTACCAGAACAATGATGGCATATTGTGACAATCTGTAGAGTAAAATGTAATCGACTGCAATGTTTTAAGTATCTATATCAAAATATTGCAGCTAATACACAATGACAATACTACTAAATGTTTTATGTCGCAATAGTCAATTGAAATTTTTAGACTCTATATATTAGATGGAATAATTGAGATCCCACCTATGTGATAAATACTTTCATCTCCTTGATTTTATTTATATGACTGTTCCTAAAAAATAATCTCCAAAGAAAAACGACATAAAAAATGAGCATATCTGTTTAATTTTTTAGCAATAAACACGCCAAGCTGTTTTGCGCACTGGAATGATTTCTGTTGTACATATATTTAGGACATGTAAAAAGAAAATTATATATTCTCGTCTAAATAAGATTTCAGATAACGTCATTCCCCCGCTGTAGCTAGTATGCCGGTATACCCCATTCCCGATGGTTGTGTTAAAGATATTATGAAATAATGTGTTAGCAGGCATTGACAATATTGTAAATAAACATGTAGCAAGGCACCAAATAGAGGCCTCTGTAAATAGCCAATTTAGATTTTGTTATCCCATACCAAATATATACAAAGAAATTAATATATTAATAAAAATAGTTAGCAATACTTAGAAAAATATATTGATGAAGACAAAAAGTGTTAATCCATTGCTATAGATGTCAGTGAATAAAATAATTAACTGTGAAGTCATCAGCTTCCAATCGCAGATGGCACCATAGCGGTAACTTTTCAAATAATTCAAATTATGTCTTATTTTAATTATTACTGTTTCTGTCATAACCTGAATATGCAATAATCCAACAATCCAAACATACACAGTAGGCTCAGGATGATTGTGTAATCCTTCTTCTTAGAACTTACAACAGCAACAAAAACATGACACATTTAGTTACACAAACAATAAACTAAATAAATAAACGGTCAAAAATTACATACTTAATACCACAACACAAATTTATATTATCATATCAAGAGTCAAATACAGTACAATTTTTTTTTTTTGAATCATGATACAATAGAACCTCGGTCAAATCAACTAATGCAAGAGAGGGGAGTATCCGTTAAAGGTGAAAGTTGGTTATATAAATCTAGGTTTTCAGACTGCATTTTTTTTTTATTATGAAAATAAACAGCCCAATACAAGTGTTTATTGAATCAGTAAATTTAAATGGATTTTTTTTATCCTCGTTCTCCGTGACTTTTACAAGCACAAAGAAATTAAACAAAATGTCTTATTTGAATTTTGAAACATTGAATCTGTTGTAAATACAATATTTTGGCATTAGACTTTTGCATAGCATAAAAATATATTATATATTGTTTTAAGAGATATAATATTTTCGCCCATAAAAAAATTGATTTAAAATATATTGCAATGTGTATATTATCTTTGAAATAGTAGGTTTGGAGATACAATATTGTAACACATACACATATAGGTTATTTTTGGTAATTGAATATAGATTTATTTTTCTTTTTTTAATCCACGTTAGGAGCATATGGCCTCCTAACGAAGGTATCTCAATAGAAGTTTTTTCTACGATGACTGCTTATGAGTCAGTCGCTCAACCTCACTTTTCAAAAAGAGCAGTAAGGATAGAAGTATAAGGCTAGGCTAACAAGACTAGTGGGAGTGGAAGGGAATTTTTAGACATCACAAACGCCCATGCCTTCGAACAGAAATCAATAAATCAAGTGAAAAATGCTGGTCGTACTGAGGCTCAATCAAGCCCATGAGATCCGGCACAAAAGCCAACAACGATAACCGCTGGGCCAATGACCCGAATAATTGATTTTAGCTCTAAGCCATTATCTTATACTTGTAATATCTGCACATTAGAAATTAATGGTGGGAGGAAAATATACTAATTTTGCAGTGCGTTGCGTGCAGCATGCATATCAAACATGTGCTCTGTGAATAAAAATTTCCAGGGTGGCTGGAGACTGTTTAACATGCACGCACTTACGCTTAGAGAAATATTTTTTTTAGGTTACTTCTCATAGACTCTGAAACGTATCACACTAGGATAGACAACATACACAATACAGCTGTTAATTATAAATTTTGATTCAATTTTTATTTAACCCTCCAGAGACGAGAGCTTTTTTCCGATAAAAAAAATATTTTCTAAGCCATATTGAAGTCACGGATAACTTTTATTCCTATCCAAAATTAAAAAAAAAAAAACGAAAAGTCGTTGTATAGAAACCCCGCATGACTATATGGTCATGCTCATCCTTTTATTACCGTGTAATATTGAGTACGGACAGTAGTAAGGACAAAAGTGACCGTATGGGCTTGCAAACATTCGGGGTTGAAATATAGCTAAACGTGATTTTTTTAAAAATATTTACAAATTGACCTCTTTAGGTCAACATAATTTCAAAACAAATATATTAGCAAAATAACTCTAAATAATTTTATGTTTTTATAAAAAAATATCTAACAGTTTCAAAAAGTAAATTAAAAAAAACGGAAATTCAAAAAATCACATGTGCTTTTAGAGACCGTTCCTGTTCCCACGGCTGATGACTTACTGTAGTCCGTACCCTTCTTAACCAAATATGAGCGAAAGCAACGATATTCAGGTAGAAAAAGTATGAATAGTGGGATCAATAGACAACGGTGTTTTGTGTGACCATATGGTGACGCTCGTCCTTGGAGGGTTAAGATTATTTTATTCACTGACATTTTATCAACGGCAAATTTTGATGTCCCATTTGTATGAAATTTACGCTTGGTTTGAATTATATTATAAAATTGCACAAATCTTAATTTCATAGCATATCTACCTACCACGTAAAATAACCGGGAAAACATTCATCGAATAGCACATTCAAATTTATTGTCAGACCACCTTGTTGCATTTTAAATGAACTGAATGAAGTTAACGTAGCCTGTCAAAGTTAATTTTATTGTGATCTCGGAACGAGTTGATTATATCACAGATTTCTTTCCTGTGGGCAGTGGCGGCCCGTCAATGTGGCATTGGATCAATGCACCCCTTGTATACGCAGGGGCAGTTATATTTCGTGAAATAATATTCAAACATAACATTTAGACCATTCACTCATTTTAAATTCTTCATGTATTTAGTGTCTATAATAAATATTTTAGAACATTTTATTCTATTTTATTTTAGACAATAAAAATATAAAGAATTTTAAATGAGTGTATGGTATAAATGCTATGTTTGAATATTATTTCATGAAATATAACCGCCCCTGCATATACAAGGGGTGCATTGATCCAATACCACATTGACCGGCCGCCACTGCCTGTGGGCCAACCAGCGGAACTGGAAATCTCATTGAATTTTTACAAGCCATTAAATATAGACCAATTGTTCTCTTCAGAGTCGTTTGTTAAGAGGAAACCGTGAATCTCACGAAAAGGAATTCCAGTGATTTTTTCTTAAGCTCGCAGACGAATATAATGTCTGGAACAAAGCCCAGTCTCTGCTTACATTAATGTAACCAACATACCCTTTGATCTACAAAATAATTCCTCAACAAATAATTAGTTATCGAACATAAAAAAATTACTCAATTCTGCTGTGGTATATAATACGCATGTTATGAATGACTCTAGAGCAGTGTCTGCCAAACTTTTTTACTTCGGGGCACACTGGTGAATGGGATTTGTTTCCGTGACACACCAAATAAAAATGCTTTAAAAAATCGAAATGTGGAAAATGTGTCGAGTCGAATACTATATATGCAAACGTGACAAAAATTTATTTGAATAAGTAGATGTTGAATTAATTTAAAATTGAAGAAAATTTAAATGAATAGGCATTATTTAAAATGAAAATTTTTGAGGCATCTGCCTCCGCGGCACACTCGAGACTTCTTGCGGCACACAGTTTGGCAGACACTGCTCTAGCAATGGAATTCTGGCATAATGTAACAGCCACGGGTTGTACTCAAAGTAACCAAGGCATGTAGCCATTACCTGGGGCACTGTGATTGACGGGTGATGGAGAACCTCGGGTACCATATGTTAGTCAAATGCATCAAATTTGTAGAGATATGGTCAAAGAAATAAGAAATAAATGTATCAGTCAAATCTAAGTGTCACTTTGCTGACTTTTCTAGTTTTGCTTATCTGTAAAGCTTTCTATGTTAAGTGTCAAAAAATACTTGTTAACATACTGCAAAGATATCTATCCAGGTACAAAAACAACCTGTGTTAGGTGATTTTATTTTATTGTAGTAAATCTTCTTATGTAAAATAACATTTTTTGTGGCAGCGGGTCAGAGCATATGGCTGTTTGAGAAGGATGAAGGGTGGGAACCTGAGATTTACAATCCTAATTCTTGATTATCTTCTTTTTCTTTGACCATATTCGCTCCCTATGTGGAGTATATGGTTGCCATGCAGCACCTCTCAAGACATGCATATCATTCAGGTCACCGGGACTCCACTGTTAACAAGAAAAGGCAGGCAGGATTAAGATTTTTTGAAGGCTTCCGTAGCACATGACCCAGTAAGTTCCAACGTCTCTGACGGGGCGCTGTCTTGTACGTTTCTTAATCTCCAAATTCCTCACGAAATCAAAGTACCTCACCCCCATTATCCGACGCAAGCATCTGTTCTCGATGCTCAGTATACAGTATTTCTAAGTCTTCGTCGGGTGCCATAATTCACGATTTTCTATTGTAAATCAGCACTGGTAGAATGCAAGCGTTGAACAAATGGCATATGGTTTCTTGATTATATAGAATTTTAGTTTCTGGCATTTTCATACATGATACGTTCATAATACTTTGAGCTAAAAAACATATTCCCTACTGGGCACACATATCAATCGTCATTACCTGCCCAACCTTGGTCAATACCAGGCCCCATGCAGACCTTTAATGTCTATCTATTCAATGTTCAAAGACAATAAATTCATTAGTAATTTGAATCTGTCTCCAAGTAAACAAGTTGTATTTTGAAACCAAGCTCCACATTTTATCTATTCGAATGAGAATTGTATATTTATTCCCAATGGTGCTCTGTGTGGTAAAAATTCTAGCAATTAGTTTTATTCTCGAAAGCCCTTTGACAACTATTATTATTCATTGTCGAAATGGAAAATTATTAAATAACCGATTCGCAGATCACAATAAAAAAAATGCAATATTTACTAAGTCGTCAAAAAAATGTAATTTGTCATATTTAATAAAAATATAACTCTGTTTAATGAATATTTAGTACATTTTGACAATAAGAGTTGAAAATATTGACAAATCATTAATTTTCATGAATAAATTAAATAAAACTATCGTTAACAAGGTATCATAATATAAAGCATGCATAAATTTAAAATCTGATAGGCGCCTATCTATAAACCATAACATTTTATATGCTTAATTAAATTCATTTAACAATATGCACAATAGGGTCAGTGCAGATCAAACATGGACATCTCCAATAAAAAAGGAATACATTTGTTGCCTTGAGTAAGCAATCCACTATATTATGTTTAGAAGAATTCACAGTTCAATTGAAGAAAAAAATCAATTTGCCCTCTCTTTTTTGCAATACAAAGCTATGTTGGTAAAGTACACAGTAATGAATCAGAGAGTTCACACAATATACAAAATAGCATCAGTTTGTTCAACGTCAAAATACGTTTGTTATGTGTTAATTCGAAATTGAATTAATTTAAATTGACATTCACCGGAGATTTCCATGATTAATTTGCACACGCTCAATTGTTTTAATGTAATAATTGATAAGATAAAACAGTTAAAATATAAAGAGAATATCATGAAATTTCTTCCTTCTTTAACAATTATAATATTATAAATATATATTAAAATATTACGTTAAGGTAATAAAATAATAAATACCAAAATATAAATCTATAATATGGAATATAAACGGTTGATTGATTATAGTTAATGTGTCAATTGTAGATAAAAATATAAATTGAAATTTATCATTGTTAAATTCATAAATTAATATTTACAGACGCTGAGCGAAAATATAACAACATATTGTGATAGATTTTTCCATTTACTTAATGGCTTCTATATCTGGACCATTTCAAATCGAATTCATTGAAAACATTCACCCAAAAAAACTTATTCCTTTCAACAGTTTGTTCAAGACTAAAGGTCAATTTACTATTCATTAGCATAGCTAAAATAAATATCATTTCATAAATTATAAATTAGTAAAAATTCGTCCATAGTAAACTATTTTTCCTAATATAATTTTCCCTCTTCCATATTAGTATGATTTTTACCTTTTTATATATAATTTATTCAAATTTCAAAATGCTATTTTCCTGTCAATACTGTTTAAAATTTCATAATCAAATAAAATAGTTTCTTTATTCATAATAAAAAAAATGCAATATCAATGGTGTTCACAGAAATTTAAGATTGGAATGTAAATCTATCATTTATATACAGCAGCGGTTGGCAGCCATTTTAAGAGGGCGAATACTCTTAATGGCTTATTATTATACAAAGGGAAATATATTTTAATTTTGCTGGAAAATAATAGAAAGGAAACACATTATGTGTCTTATATTTTCAAACTGAAGAACCTAAAAAAACATGTGACGCTCGGCATTGTAGATTACTAATAAGGCATTGAACACCTCAGGTACAGGTCTACAATAAACGCTGTAGGCCGCGTACATCATTTACATACAGTGCCGTTGCTGGTCATGATGTTTATGGTCATCCTTGCTTGTGGCGCGCCAGTATGTCAATTGTGACTAAACGAGTGAGAGTTGTTTTGTTAAATAAGTCAAAAAACGTTTATATATTTGCAATATGAAGTTCAAAGAGGATTTGAGACTCACAGTTGATCAGTTTTTGACTATTTTGACCATACTTGAAGACTATTTAATAAAACTGCCATCATTTACCAATTATATTTGATATATTTAAAAAAAAATATATATATTTGAAGCCTTTTTTTGGTTGAATCAAATAAAACATTGTTTAAACTGATTAAATCAGCGATTTCCAACCTGGGAGGCGCGAACAGCTTAAAATATTTATTTACTCTTTAAAATGTGTCTTTACTAATATTTGAAAGAAAGAATGGGGAGGCGCGAAGATTTATTTTCAAAGGGAGGCGTAGTGACATAAAGTTTGGAAACCACTAGATTAAATTGCTAACTCATAGTTATCTTTGTCAAATTTGTCCATTTTGGGCAAGATATCACAACATCCGGATGCTGCAATGCTCAGAAATAACTAAAGACGAGGTGTTTGGCATCGACACGCTATATGCAGTACTACTGAGTATCATGTTCCCTCTAAGGCAAGAGGTTAGCTGCGGCTGCGCGGAGACTGCGCGGACCGATCAAATATTAATTGACCAATTGTCTTTAGTGCGCAGCTTAGAGGAAACGTTGCTCCTGAGCCACATACGGCGTGCTAACTAGACAGCACTGGTTAATTTTCATAGTAAGCATTTGATGGTCGCCTACGGCATCATACTGTGTGCAGCCTACAGCATTCATTGTAAACCAGCGCTTAACGAGCTCGAGATGCCAACCACTGATATAGAGTATACTTTGTATTGCGATTCATCATGATGCGTGAAAAACTGTTTCTCCTATGAAAATCGCAATGCAAAGATTTTAACAATGTATTGTTAAAATTATTGAGATCAATAATCAAAAAGACAACTTCTTTTATTTCATTTTTGCATACAATAAAGTATTATAAATAATAACTATGGGCAATATAAATATATTTTGGGTGAGTGAATTGTTAATATTTTGTTTGTTGTATCTGTCAAAATGTTAGGTGTTCCAATACTTAGACGGTATTGTTTATTTCAGTTCCTAATACTCGTCAAAATATTCCCTGAATAATTTAAACTGAATTAAAAACTTTTACACTGTTGTTTTTTAGTTAGCAGATACGAAATTATTATACTGTTATAACCTGATGAAAGATTTTATAATCCCTAGACTTGTCTCGACCAATACTGAGTCTTCACTGTTGCAATATTTTGTAAACCTCCTCTACTTATACTATTCGGTACGTGTACCTAATTTTATTATTATGAATGTATTTTGTCACCATCTCTCTAATAATTGATGCTAGATTGTTTCATTTTGAATTGTTACACCCTCGTCGATAAGAGTGAAAAGTTACTATTGATAATCGGCTAGCAGGGAAAATTTAATCAGGAATGTGAATGAAGTCAATAACTAGAGAATTATTTTCTATTAATGTTCATTTTTTAGTTTTTTTCTTACTATTACTACTTGTGATATCGTAGCGGGTCACCGACTCGACATTTGAATTAGATTATATCGTTCTCTAGTAACAGAATATATATATATTTATTGTCGAGTCTCAAATTATATTATTTGCGTTTTCCCAGGGTCCAGAATCGTTAAGAAGTCTATTATTGGATTGATACATTGTAAATTAGATAATATGTAAATAGGGAAATAGAATTTTAAATTGTTATCTGGATAAGCAGTCACGTTAAAAAAATACATTTTAAAATTACATTTATAAAAACATAATCGCATGTTATCAAAAACAGTGTTACCAACGCTCAGTCGGAAGAGATGATTTCGCAAAGAGTCAGACTGTGTCTCGTTTCTTTCGCAATATTCTCCATTAGTGATAAACCTAGATTGCCTTTCATAAAGAAAAAATGTTCACTACACGTAAATCGGTCTAGTTGTTCATCCTTTTCAAAAAAAAATATCAAACGATTATTAAAATTAAATTGCTGTTTTTTCTTCTCGGATAATGTTTTGACCGCAGGCGAAGGCAAATACGACTCTGTTTTCATAAATAATCATAATGCACTTCTATTTGGCTGTAATAGTGAATTGTGCGTCAGTTTTGTTCCAACAATTATAGTCTGTAAGATTTTAAATTATCATATTATTAGATATTGATAATAATTATTGAATATATTTATTATTATTATTATTATTATTATTTGAACATAATGTACAAAAGAAAACTCATGTCTATAGTTGAAGATTTCAATAATAAACATTTAAATAAACAATGCATTTTAGTTTTTACTACTAAATTATTTTCTCACACCAGTTACAGGGGCTTATACCTTCGGATGAATAACTTTAGGTATGTAAAGAAAAGTACACTTGTGTACAAGTGCAAAAACGGTGACTGCTCCAATCTTGTGTTTGATGCTGTTCAAAGTTTGTGGCAGGCCAAATAGAAATGGTAGCTAGACTTCTGACAAAATTTATACTTGTTAATTTGAAACCAGTCAATTCATAAGAGAAGGGCGGTGGGTTCACTGCCAAGCTCTTCTGGCTTGTAAGTTACATATATTAAATGTATGGTTAATGTGACAGTATACCACAGGATGCTTATGATAATAAAAGGAAAGAATAACTCAAGTCGAAGATAAAATTAAAATCCTTTTGATAGACAAAAAAATCAGGAATATTTACATCCATTAATGATCTGTTATACGATACAATCAATGCACAGAATTTTGGCTTTCATGCAGTCTATTGTATCAGGTTTATAAGTGTATACTAGCAAATTCACAAATCCCCATAGAAACTAATCCATAGTTGTTATATCACAAATTGGAAGCTAATTCGCAGGTCCACTACACGAAATTATGCACTCATCGAATGTTTCCTTCAATAAATTGATTGTGACGTGCTGTGCGGCACGTTGCGGCGTATTGTTGAAACCACAGACCTTCCACATTAATGCTATTCAATTGGGAAACACGACTATTACTGCTTTAAGTAATTTAGTAGTAATTATATTCACATTTATATTTGTATCGTTATATATTTTTATGACAATAAAATATTTAAGAGTACCGGTGTAAAGTAACTATTGGCCACTTCAATCTGACATCATTGTCCATGTTGTCCGTCAAAAATTGTGTGCCCACCAGATACATCTTTAATGCTTTGTTACCAAAATAACATTTTTTATCGTTTTTAAATAAGTTCGACAAAAGCTTACCTCCGTATGAAAGCTGTTCTCATAATTTAAAATGTTTTACTAAAATATTCCAAAGCACTGCAGCCTGCCTTTTTCAGTAAGGAATTCTGTACTTAAGGGCCAATGGCAAGAGCTGGACATATAAATGAAATGAGCTCATTGGCCGGCATCTTAGTCCAATCAGGACACTAGGAAGACTTTAGAATTATTGGCCTCATCTATATCGCCGACCGCGCTAAAGTTAGCTTTTCCGATTCCCGGGATTGAGAAAAATTGAGAAAGTTGCGCGAGGGTTAAAAAGGCTCTTGCGTCCTTTCATTTTGGTAATTCCGTAAATTCCTGGGATTTTGGACTTCTTTGAAATTCTAGGAAGAGCTAAAAAAAGGTCTAAAATTGGAAAAATTGACAATCAAAAAAACGGATTGGATCCACTAATTTTTCGCCTCGCACACAAGCTGTATCTTATAACGATCATGACCTTATCTTTTCTGTCACCGACTGTTTCCCAATAACACATTATACAATAAATCCTGTGTCAAGTGTTCCCATTTTATATAAGTTCTTATTTTACTTTATACAGTCATATTTAAATATAAAAAAAGATATGAAAAAATAGAAACAAGTGGAAAACTTCATCAAATATTGGAAAAACAGCATTGATTTTTTACAAATGAAAAAAAAAATCATATGTTGAAGGCAAAGGGGCGTACAGCTAGTCTTGTTTATTTTTCAAACACTTACATCTTTTTAAAATCATAGATGTGTGTCTGATAATAAAAACGCCAAGCTAAAATTTTCCTTTACAAAACTGCAATATCACTAGGGTTGCCAGATTTCTTGCAAGTCGAATCGGGACATTTGTCCGATTTGCCGAACATGTCAGAGACTTTCGAATCCAAAAACCCAGGAATTTACCGATTTGCCCATGACTTGATTTTGCGTGACTCGTTTTTTTTTAGCTCTTCCAAGACTTTCGATTACAAATTTCCCCAAGTAATCAGCGTGAGTCGTAAACCGGGACATTTGGGCGTCCCGAGAGGTTTGTTCGGGACACCGGGACACGAAACTCAAAATCGGTGACAGTCCCGGTTAATCGGGACGCCTGGCAACCCTAAATATAAAGAACCTTAATTATTGACGTAGATATTAATATCAAGTAAACACTATAAGACGCTCGACGCTTGAGACGTAAGTAGGTATATTATATTATTAATCCAATCAGATTTGATGTCAATTTTACTTGTTACTGCTGTACAACGTGTTACTACTGTACCTAATGTCAAACTGTCACGCCATATTGTAATTATATTCCTTATTATTATTATATCTGAAATTTGTCACACTGATTTCGGTCGAAATTAATTATTCGAGTGGATTTATAAAACTGACACACGATACATATTACCTATTCGTATGTAATCAACAGTATTTTTATTTGTAAACTAAACTTGATTTTCGTGTTATTGAGCAGAAAAAACAAAGCTTTTATTGATATTTAGACTACTTTTTTTAAAAAATAATCTTAAAGGTTGATTGACAGTGTCGATTACCCTATTAGCGAATGAAGCGCGCGTTTAGGGCCTCCGAATCTAAGGGGCCTCAAAAATGAACCATGAACCATTTAATGTTAACCCAAAAAACTACATGTTACTAAGGTATAGATAGATATTTGTGACCCAAGTTCGACAAAAATGATATTATCAAATATCGTAGATGGCTATTTCGGCACCGACCCATCGTCAATACTGCAAAATAATTCTGACTATATTTCGGACAGTGACTCGATAAAAATGTCAAAAGTTTATAAATATTTTTATCGAGTCTCGTGTAGTCATATTTTATATTGCATTTCTTTAAATTTCATTTTGTTATAATACAACTGTACAGCATGTTAGGCATATGTCAGTTATTTGTAAATGAGTACATAATTGAAATAACTTTTAAGGCGGAAACTTTACTGTCAATTCGTAGTGGTTCATAGTATTCATTAAAATCGAATAATTATTTCATTGCAGGTGTACGACGATGCCAGCGTTTTTTTTTAATAATATTCGAGAGTTGAAGACTGCATTCAAATATGTACACTGCACAAGAAAACGAGAGAAAAACTGAAGATGATGTCAAAGGTCGTGAAAAACAGACCTTAATATTAGTTCACTTTTAAGATGTTCACTGTCAATACTTGGTGGAATGGCATTATAATAAAAATAATAAAAGATTTTTATTACCTTTTCCTCATAAAATTTATTTGATCAGGACCGGTTTCTCTCATCGCGAGCATCAGTTGATAATGCTCGCGATGAGCGAAACCGGTCCTGATCAAATAAATTTTATGTGGGAAAAGTACTAAAAATCTTTTATTATTTTTATTAATATTAGTTGTCAATATTTGACGCTTTTTAAAAGTAATCAATCGAAAAAAAGGAGTACTACCTACTAACCGTATCATGTTTATTTTTTCAATAATCGCTGGGATATGTAATTGCTACGCCGTAGCTTTCAGCCAACCACAGACGAATTTTGTTTATACTAATGCTGATAAATCTAGCTCTGTGTCCGTTGCAATCTGTTTTTCGTATAGACGAGCTGAATTTTTTAAGATCGAAGGCCGGATTCAAGTAATTGTCGTGTGCTATAAATGTACCATTCGATATATGAACTATTTTAATATAAACCTGTTTACTCATTGCAAAAACAGTTATATAATTTAATAATGCTGCCAATTTATCCATTTTTAAATGAATTATCACTTAGACATTGTTGTTTCACCTCTATTATCTTCAGGCAGACATGTAATAATTATAGTCTTTAGAATTATGTTTTATATTACCCTATTTATTGCATAACATGTATTTATTCAAGATGGAACTAAGTGTCACTTCACAGTTCTTTTCAAAGTACGTTTTTACGCATAGATCGGTAATAAATGATACGAATTAGGCTTCTGGGTCGTCTAGTCATCTAATGAGATATTCTTACCTATATCAACATTAGAAAATGGGCGTACCCACCACCTAGTGGTTCTTGTGTTATATTGACAATGTAATTTTAGTGATTCAACGTGTAGTTTATAATTAGAGGTTTTCCTGGGAGTGATTTATTGGGCAACTATAAGGGTTATCCCAAAGTGTGTATTGTGTTCAACAAATCGATTAACCATATTTCTATTGTTGTTATGGCATTTGGTAGCCAACCCTACAATACATATACTATCAAAGATTCTTAAGCTTTGATTTGATCATGTTTACGAATAATGCTATCCATGTAAAGGTTTGATCGACTTACACCCGTTTTATGTTTAATATACCGCGCGTACTATTAAATATTTTTGCCTTTTAGCTGCCGTAGATAATCAATAGTAATTACCTAGCACGCCGGCTATAATTTGCAACTATTAATTTAATTAGTTATTGACGAGATAACTCGTCTCTGACGTGTTGAGCACAAATTTTTTAAGAGATATCTCGTCTGTAGCAGCCATCGAGTTAATAGCAATGAAGAAAATATAAAATATTACACGTGGTACATACAGAGTATGAAACGTAGAATTTTTAAAATAAACTTTTATTTTTAAGAATAGTTCATTTTAAATTTTACCTAATGATAATCTTAATGGAAATATCTACTGTAAAATTATCAATTAGATAAAGTTATAACTTAGATAATAAAATGCCACATTTTCTAGCCATATTGCTTGACGTATTGGTTCGGTCGTCTTCTAATTTTTTTTTTTAATCTATGTTCGCTCCCAATGTAGAGCATATGACCTCCTAATGGAGGTATCTCAACAGAAGTTTTTCTATGAGAACTGTTTGTTACGCAGTCACTCAACCTCACTTTTTTCAAAGTGAGTAGTAGGGAAAGAAGGATAAGGCTAGAACAGGACTAGTGATTGACTAATCGCTATTGCTACACCCAGTTATTAAAGGATCAAAAGGATGGGAGGAGAGGAAATAATGTGAATTGACAACATAAACATCCAGTCTTCGATCATAACTTTGAATTGAATAATTCTCAAATTCACTGTTATCTGTCCGGAAATCGAACCCAGACCTGCGTGATCGGTAGAGCAAGCTCTAACCAACTGGGCCACAGCAGGCGACAATATTATAAACAATTATTTTTATAAGAAAATATTCTCAGATATCGCATCAGAAACATGGGTTAAAATTAATTAATGGATATATAAGTAACGTTATAAAATGCGATCTTCTATAAGCTGACAGTAAGAAATTCACGAGTAATTCTTTATTTTAAGAGAGGGTAAGTATTCGAGTTGGAACTTAAAATGATGAGTATGACACTAGAAAATTGCTCGCTCTCCATCTTGTTGTTTGATATGAGGTGAGTGGGTGGGATGAAAACGTCACAGGTCTCCATACGTTCGTTCGGTCAAACATGTGAACCGATTGTAAATAAGCGATGCCAAGCAACTATTTGGCAGTTCATACTATTGGCTTACTATTAGTCGTGCAACAGAGTAATACAAGAGTCCAAGAGTGATCACAACTTGATTACTAGACGTAAAAAAGAAAATAGGCCATAGGGTGAACAAAATATCAAAGTATTTTAGTTTATAAGCCTGAGTAGCCATATCGGCTTAACTACAACTAAAATACTTTTCTTACCTTATTATAAGTTCTACCAAATAAATGGCGATCCAATCAACAAGTTAAAAGTACAATTGTTGTACTAGCCCGGGCCCAATAGGCCACGCTGACTTGATTGCAACCAAAGATAACTTCACGGCATTTGGAAAGTTTGCCAATTTATATGGGGATCGTTACAACCTTGACTCTTCACTAGAGTCATTAAACTCGTCTATATCGACGAACTCTCAGTATACGGACTATACACAAGATACTTAATATCAACTTGATTTAAGTGGCTGAGCTAGTCACACTTTTATTATTATTATTATTGTTATTTTAAGCACATTAGTGCATGGTTCAAAATCAGTCCCGTGCAGTTCTGCTCGGGCCATGAATGTGAGGGGTAGACTCCTTTATTTTTCTGTTGCGTAGTGGAAGACGGCCATTAAACGTTGGCTGCATATATACAACGGGTGGTGGTGGGAAACCAACTTGTTGTACTAGCTTAAAATATAAATTTCACTTTAAATATATATTTTATTTGATGTGAGTGTATGTGTTGTTCGCTCAGCGATATTTATTTTAGTCGACTATGTTACCTACGCAATAACTCCAAATGGGACCGTTAGAGGTGAAGTGAATCAAGTGGTATTTTAGAACAAAATAAGTTAGATGCTTTGTAATTTTCTACACGTCTTAAAGTATCGTAAAAGTGAAGTAACTTTAGTTGAAACATATTGCAATAGTGCTATCTCCGTAAATATGCAATCCACCAAAACACCAACTAAAGACGTAATTTTATTTAAAATTCCAAGATTATTTAAACCATTTTACTAGTTGGCTTACTATACATCTAAAGGGCTCAAATGAAAACCATTGTTACTATAATTCACAAAAAAATAATACATTTTTTAATAACTTGCGCCATCATATTTTTTTCCGTAAAGAAGTATCTGTTTCACAGGTCATTGTGCACTCTCATCTTAAATCTAGAGTTGAGAAGGTCAGCCTGGGTTTTGATGCTGTCTGATTGGGATTGCAGCAGCGCAGTGATATTAGCTGAATATACGTTTTACAAGTAGATCAGCACGTCGAACAAGACCTAAGTAGAAATGCGCCCTGGAATATTAATCAGCTGGCTAACTTGTGTTTCTCACTCATCTTTGATGCAATGAATGGTGCACACACAATGCAAAACAACAATAGTTCAAATTCAATCATTTGTGAAAATCCAATTTAAAGTTTTGCCCTCGCTGAAATAACGGGTTTAATATCAAATGCATTTTTTTTTAAATAAACGAAAGATACTTACGATGTTTTTAAGCTTTATTTATGTGAAGCAACGCATATTTTTATATATTATAAGCTAATATGAAACATGAAATCAAGATTTTGGCTTCCACAGTAATTTTGCATTGGTTGAGACATAGATTGAAGGTTAATAATACCTTTCGTTAAAAATTATGCCAATACTATATAATTTAAATAAACTATTATTATGTACGAGAAAAAAGTATTGGAATGACATCTAAAAATCTTTAAAAAGTTTCATTTATTCAAATTACTTAATGTCAAAAAAAGTAATCCAGTGTTAACAAAAGTGATAGCCGTGTTTTTATTAAAATAAATACATCGAACTTCCAATCATTACAATAATGCAAGTAGTACATAAAAACAAAGCAAAAAATAATTATCATTATTGCTATTTATAAGGGATAATGTTAAATGATTGAACTAAATTTAACCCGATAGTAGTAAGATTGTTAAAATAGAGTATTCGACAGGTGCAACTTTAAATGATCAAAAAATATATATTAATATTAGTTTCAGTTATTGTCGCCTGCTGTGGCCCAGTTGGTTAAAGCTTGCTCTACCGATCACGCAGGTCTGAGTTTGATTCCCGGTAAGATCATAGTGAACTTGAGAATTATTCAATTCAATGTTTTGATTAAAGACTGGGTGTTTGTGATATCAATTCACATCATTTCCTCTCCTCCCATCCTTCTGATCCGTTAATAACTGAGTGTAGCAATAGCTATTAGTCAATCACTAGTTCTGTTATAGCCTTAGCATTCATTCCCTACTACTCACTTTGAAAAAAGTAAGATTGAGTGACTGAGTAACAAACAGTTCTGGTATAAATAACTTCTGTCGAGACACCTCTATTAGGAGACCATATGCTCCACATTGGAGGTGGACATGGATAAAAAAAAAATAGTTTCAATATTGAACTGCTGGATACTGTGATGTGATATGAAGATTTAAATTGTGATCATTTTTATAGATTAAAATATTATTTGATCAACAACAAACCAGGCGATAATTTCGGTTCTGCTGAGAAATAACGCCGCCGACAGACACCAAAGAAACTTCAAATATATTTCCGGCCAGCTCGCTCGTGTCGCAGTCGTATTGTCCACACGCCGGTTAGGGGAATTCCGGCTATAAAATACATTCTGAATTATGAACCTATATATAATTGTAGTTTCAATGCAATAAAATTCAATGCACCCATTTTCTTCATATAAAACTCAGCTAACAACGGTGATAGACAGTTTCCCATTGCAAGGCCTTCTGTTTGTTTATAAATTGTATTGTTAAATTAGAAATAATTGGATGCTGTAATCCATAAAAATTCAATGCAATCATTTTCTTATAAACTAGCCGCTTTTCATTCAGAAATACTTAGACTTGTGAGTGTTCCTTTAAACGAAATAAACTTTAATATCGAATTGAAAATCATCAAACAAATCGCCATAAACAATTAATACAATAGGTCTCTTATAAACAATCTTTTATCAAAAAAAACAAACTAAACTTGCAGAAAAAATGTTATTTAAAGGTATAGTGTCAAAGGAAACAGATCATACAAGGTATTGGCGTAGAATCATTTATTTAGGAAATACAAGTCTTAAAATTAAAAAACAGCTAGCTGATAGTGTTAGACCAGCTTTTTACTGTAAAAACTCTTTAGGCAAATTATTGGTTAACAATAAAGATAAAATACATTACTTAAATAAATCCGGGATTTATAGATTGCAATGCTCTTGTTGTACAAAATTTTATATCAGCAAAACAGAAAGGACACTGAACACCAGAGTATTAGAGCATATGGCAGCCTTTAGATTGAAAAAAGACACGTCTACTTTTGCTAATCACTTAATTTCGGACATTAATTAAGGACACGTGTTCAATCAGGCAAAATAAATAAAAATGTTACACCCAAATACTCACAGTCATAAGCTCTTTTTCCAGGAAATTTTGGAAATAAATAGAGCACAATTGCATAGTCTTCCGATTTTAAATGAAATATTAAACCTACCGGGATCTCCACTTATATACCCTATATAATTAAAATCATAAAACTTTTGCCGACAAACAAATAAATATAATTCTTGAAACTACTTATTACTCAAATCTGTGGGCATTCCCATGAGCTTATCCTTTTCGCCAGCAATGGATTTAAAAACTCAATGATACATTTATTAATGATATAAACACGAAACATTCATTTACTAAGCGTCAGTTCAAGTTCATCCGTGCACTTAAACGCCTGAAGATGCCGAAAGGCGAAAGCCGGGTCGTTAGTGACAAAATCTGTGAGAGTGTACATAGTTTGAACGATTCAAATTTAATATTGAAATTCCACCAAGCACCTTCAGTCGAAATCTTAAACATGGATTGGTTGGGAAACATGGATTTAAACACCAACAAAATTGCTATCGAAAACCTTATACATAGTTTCTGAGGTTTCGTATTGTGTCATTAGCATTTATGACAACGCTAGCTCCAATAATAGTTCCCTGAAGATTTAACCTTCTTAAGGATGCCACCTCGGTCAATTTGTAATCTGTGATACCCGACTCCAAACTCCTCCAGCCAGAGTCTTCTTCAATCATAGTTGCTCTCGGTCGCCGCTAGTAAACTTTTACATCAACAATAATAATACAATTTAATAGTTATGTTTGAAAGTAATCATGCTATAATTTTTAATTGGTTTAAAAACAATAGATACAGACACGTTATGAATACAAGGAGGTGAGTTTGAAAGACATTTCGTTAGGTACTGCAGTTTAAATACTGTTTAGTTTCATACCATACAACGAACTGATTTTGTTTTATTGCAGTGGAACATTACTTTCAACCTCTTTCAACCTCAGGAATTTACCGATTTGCCCAAAATATCACCATGACTCGTTTTTTCACCAAGAAATTTGAAACCCTCAAATCCTAAGAATTTATCGATTCTATAAATTAGTTGGCGGGCGCATCGGATTCAGTCGGTGGGTGCCATAGCGCCCGCGGGCACGGGGTTGGTAACCCCTTGGGTAGGGAATAGAAGATAATTTTGGTAAAATTTTTATACATTAAAGTGTTTGTAAAGGGATTAAAACCGTTGATTGTACGCCAGGGTAAGACGGAAGGTCACTCGGCAAAGGTGACATTAACAAACACTTAAAAAATATATCGAAATATCCGTGAATATTACGAAAGAACTATTATACGTACTTTGTGTGAGCAGTGAGCTTTGCGAAAACGATCTTACTATCACATATATATAGTATAGTATAGAGCAGTAATTATAATAAAGATTTTTTTCAACTTTCTGTTGTAACGGGTCTCTTTTACGACGCCCTTTTCCTTGCAATCGACGCTAAATATAAAAGGTTTTTTCTCGAGATGGCGTCGACAATTATATCAAATTAGAATTGTAAAGTACTTTCAATTGATTCGTTTGCTAGCGGAGGTAGTGTGCTGATTGTTGTAATCCGATAAGTCGACGAGTAGAGGATTAGTCATCGATGAGGCGTTGCAAATAATTTTGCAAATTCTGCTTGTAAATTAAATTTGGCAAACAACATACAATCGATTTGAAAGTAAATTCTATAATTTTCATGTGGCCGTTTCTTAATAATTTTGATTCGTTCGTTTAAGATAAAATAATGGTATTTTTTTCAGGTTCCTTAAATAGAAAATTCGTTAGTATTTTACTGACTCTATAAGGTGGTATTATTTTTGTTGTCAATTTAAAATAACAAACAACAAATGAGTTTTACCTTTAAATCGACGATATTTTTGAGGTATTTAAAATAAATTGACTAACAAAGTTTTACCTTTTGACAATTATGAATAGTAAAATATGACATAAATGACACGACAAAATGTTCTTAGACGTAGTCTAGTGCGGAAGGTTTAAATCTCAGTTGATTTTTTTTTTAAAATCGATGTATGGATATCTGGTCAAAAGCATGAATGTTTGGGCTGTCAAAATTTCCTCCCATCCACTGGATCCCTAAAACGGGGCGTTGTGGAAGTTATTGGCTATCCGCTAGTCTTATTACTCTATCTCTGCTCTCTTCGAAAATTAACAACTGAGTAACAAGTGTCGTAGAAAATATCTGCCCACCAGAAATCTATATGCTTCACATTGGGGACATGGTTGAAAGCCCAGAAAGTATTCCTTACTATATATAAAATTTATATATATATGCTTCTGACTATAGGCGCAAAGCACATCACACACGCACTGTCTGCGCATCGAGCCTATCAAGAATTCTGAGCGAATTTTAACAGGCGACAAGTAATATCATAAGCTTGCTTAAAAATATATGCTAAAGTAAAGCTATGTGCAAAGAAGTAATGGAAAATTCTGTTTAGGCTTTCAATTAGTCTATTTTTATCTTTCAAACACCCCAAATAAAACGGACCACTAAGATCAGTACATACAATGACAAATAATTTGCAAAAGTAATTGGGTCTTTTTTACATTCTAAAAATATGTTAGATCGATACACTCCAGCGGACAAAGTGTTAGCTTAACCCAGCAAAGCTTCTCTAAGCATAATTGTTTGATCAATTTATTCATTTACTACATTATGATTATGTTTTAAAAAAATGTCATCGTTGACAAAAGGAGGCAATGATATTTAAAATGGTGTATTTATTGGAAAACAAAATGGACGCACTAGACATTTGACAGATAAAACACAACGGTGAAATTCACCCAAATGTGTACATTTCCATGTTGTTTGCGCAATAAATATTTCGCTACGTTACATTGATTTCGAATTGATCGCTTAACATGTTGAACGGAACGTTTTATAGACCGTCAACGAGTCTTTTGTTAAAAGATATGTGGGAGATTTGAGGATTCAAAGCCGTTGACCTTTTCACCACGGACCCGGCAAGGTTCTTCTGCCAAAAGTCATTTGATAACGAATCCCAAAAATACTTAATAAATAAAATTCTTTGAACAAACCTCTCTAAAAGAAATAAAAGTCAGACCAATGTGTAGTAACATATTTATTCGACATATATTTTGGTACATAAACTAAATAACACTATGGCCTAAGCTTTAAATATGTTAGGCCATCTTCTTGTTTCTTGTGTACATTTAAGTTGATGTGCGAAACTATAATTATAATGGCTAACGTTCATTTTGCGGGTCCCCAGGCTATTGAGACCGTCCAGATTGCGGGTCTGTCCCTATAGTCTACCCTAGTTTAATCATTGTAGAGAATGTTGTTTTTTGTGAAATAATGTGTCGGTCTTAGAATAATTATAAATGTTATATTAGTAAAAAGCTATCTAGGGATTGAACTTCACCGCTTTTTTCCATTACAAGTATTGTTATATATTTAAATTTACAAAACGATTATAACATTTACATATTACTCTCATTGTTTTACATATCGGGTCCTATGGCACAGCGGTTAGCTTGGTTGGCTTCCATGCCGGACTTCACGGGTTCAAGTCCCAGTGCGAACAGCATTTTTTCGATGAATGATCAGATAAAATGGCCTTTTTGCATAGATATGTTGTGGATGATTGAATAAGAATTTTCATCAGAAGGATTAGAAAATTAAAATAATGCCAGATTTCTCGCGGACCACACTTTGTCAACCACTGTCGTAAAACAAGCAACATAGTACATGACTTTGTAAAATAATTTATTCATAAAAGTGATAATCACAACGATTGCAAAACCTTTAATGCGCTTTTCAGGATATAGTAAAAACTTTATAATTTTACTTTCTCAAAATATTTTTGTTAATATAAAAAAAGTAACAATGAGTATTTTTGTATTCGCTTAATTCCGCTCGATGGTGAAAGCAACTAACAACTTTACGTCTTAAACAATTTTTCCAAATGTTTCATTTACAAATTAAGCAGTCAATGTTAGAATATAAAAATCGTAAATATGGAAACGTAGATAAAGGATTTGTTACACAGGACTCGTGAAGAACATAAATCAAATCTTCCATTCCGTTTGGTGCATCGAAGGTATATGCGTAGCCTTTGACCCAAGCACTCACCTGAGTGGCATTTAACCCTTCATTAGTGAGTTTTTTGAAAAAAAAAGTCCCTTGATCTCTTATAAATATTACGATTTCGTTTGAATTATTTCTTTGATCTATGAATCTGAAAATACTTCAATTTTGAATAGATATCTTGAGAAAAATCCAAAATATCTTGAAGTCACCATACCGGGTAACGATTTCGGTTCTTCGGTGCTTCCCCGCTGATATATAGCGCCAACGGCTAGCATGGAAATGTCTGATATGTTTCCGGCCAGCTTGTTCGTGTCGCAGTCGTATTTGTCACACATAGTACACGAAGATTCCGGCTATAAAATATATTCAGAAAGAAAATAGATCAATAGATAATTGAAATTACGGAAACATTTATTGCTTACGGCCAATCCAATAAATCTTACTTCAATGCGTTGCGAAGAAATGAAGATAATGATTTATTTTTACATTATAATGTATGCTAAATTAAAGCATATTGCATGCAAATATTTTCAACAAGAAATAAAAAAGTAGTATTTTTTTTTTCGATGAACCTTAAAAGAAAGGAATATTAAATATTACTTTGTGGATACATTTTTAAGAAACTCAAATTATACAATAACTGAATTTGAATATTGTATTTAACTGAATATTATAATTTTAAGCGGCAAGAATATTGATAGAATAACACCCGGGTGGGGGGATTCTATTTTGGTGTTACAGTTGTGATGTGTTTTGTCAATTTACCAACTTTCTTGTCGTGAAGCGAAAGCTTTATTCCAATAGTACCTATTCGTAAAGTTTTCTAATCAAATCAAAGTGATGTCCAGACCATTGTCAATACTTTAAGTTCCTATTTCCAAACTTTTTTCAACCGATTTTGCACTATTCTTTCTGTTATGACACCCTCGTTCAGCACTTTTCAGAATTTTATAGATGTGTCCACAGTAGATTTGTTTGGTACTGGAAGTTCCAAAGCATTAAAAGTGGTTAGAAAAGTCGCAAATCTCTTGCGATTGACGTCTCATGCTCTCTGAAAGAATACTAGCTAAGACATAATGATG
Organism: Himalopsyche tibetana; assembly: GCA_030503985.1. NCBI lineage: Eukaryota > Metazoa > Arthropoda > Insecta > Trichoptera > Rhyacophilidae > Himalopsyche > Himalopsyche tibetana. The sequence continues at coordinate 7,091,983 of JAPJYX010000015.1, forward strand.
GCTTCATGAAATATTATGCTACAAATATAGATGTCAATGATTATTTGTTAAATATTTTTAACAATATTAGAAATGCAATTATAAGATTTAGGCTCTCGATAACTTATTGAAAGACAACAAGCTATCATTACAGAGTTAAGAATCTGAAATCAAATTTAACGTTGAATGGTACCGAGAAAATAATAATATATGGTCACGGTACCTTGAAAATTAACGTTTGAGTGAGGGTAGCTCTTTCCAGCAATATCAAAATCACCCTTGAGCAGAGTACTAATCATTCCGCTCTACGATCCGTCTGGTAATTTGTACCCCCATGAGCTTTTCCAGTGAAAGTTTCGGGTACCATTCGCGGTGTCAATTAACTGATTCACTAAAATGAAGTTTGCTTTGTCAACCTTTTTATTCCTTCAAAGTTAATTGAGTAATGGTCAATGAAAGTGAACCAATGATGTATCATACGCATTGCGGATCATAAGCTGCTTTGCCAGAGTGAAAATTGTTTTTTTTTTAAATTCAGATACGCTGTGTATGAAAGATAAAGTTAACTTAGTATGTTACATGAAATAAATGGACATTCTTCAGGACTGTCGATTAAAATATATTTCAATTCGTTTTCAAATCTCAAGACTAGTTTTTAAAATCGTTGTCGCGTACAGAAAAATGGTCTCAGAGAAAAACAAAAGCTGAAAAATAATTCATTGAATTCAAATTTAGTTGATAGAGTTCCATTGTAATAAAATAAAACAATTATTAATTGAGTTCTACGAGAACTATATGACTGATTTGATAGATATTTCAGCTTCACGCCACCGTCAGGGCTAAGTATATTTCTGTTGACGCCATAAATCCGAAATAGCCATGAAATAAGCAACATTTTTTTTAGAACATAGCTTTGATGTTATTACCTCATTAAAATGGAGCTGGAGCTCTACCAAATAAAAATGCCAATGTTTTGAAAAATGGAAAGTTCGAGCAATACATTCATTGTTCACCGTCAATCTTTACGACCAATTTTCAAGTGTTACGCCATGTTCTAAATAATGTAATACTTTCATTAAGAACTGTGAAAAGTATATAAAAGACTAACTGAAGATACCACCGAATCAATCAAAAATATATCTTAATCTATTTAAACAATTAAATTGTTTTAAATTTATATATAGATTCATGTGAAATAACTATAAATAATCCGTCTCTTAAATATCAAACTAAACATTATTTTATGTGATTTAATGCAAAAAATATTCTCATACTTTGTGTTAGCTTGAAACGTTTCCCGCCAGAGAGTTTTGCAAGCACCACTCCACTATCACACAGCGTTGAGCAGTTATCGAAAAGAAATTTTTCATCCTTTTCCGTATACCGCTTTTCTCTATTAATGCCGCTTTTCTCGCAATCATCGCTCGAGGTGAGAGGTTTTTCCTCCTGATCGAGCCCTTCGCCATCGGCCATATCGGTTTCAAATTGAAAAGTAGCTCCGGTTGATCTGTTTGCCAACGGAAGTCGTGTGCTGCTGATTGAATTTGATGTTTAGAGTATCAGCCGTCGATGCGGTGATGCAAACGATCGTACAAACTCGGCCTGAGAATTAAAATTGGAATACCATGAGAAAAACACCCAAAAATTTGTACGTTCAAATGTAAATTAAAATTCTAACGAATCGAGCAGTTTATGTGTTGAAGAAAACTTGTACAGAGTGCTTGTTACAAGACATTTGCTCTTCCTAAAATTATCATACATGGTATTTGTGTATTTTATTATGAAGTTTATGGTTTTTGACGGTGGATATATAAATAAAAATTGATACGGTTGCAATTAAATGTATCGTCATGTTAAATTTTTCGAGTTTTTATCTATTCATGTCAATCACAGAGCATAGTTAATTGATCAAAAGATAACTTTATATTAAGATTAAAAATAATTCGTACGTTCATTTTAAGGATAATACGGGAAACGTCAGTTGGACACATATGTATGATCGTAAATAGTGGAATTGTGCAAAAACATGCTTAATATTCATTTTTTTTGATATCGTTCATTTACAATTAAAAAAGTTGTGAGAAACATTTTTTTTTTATAATAGTGACTTGTTTAGTAATATAGCAACAAAAAAAGGAATTGTATCTTTTTATTCCGTTTTTTTTTAAATATAAATCAGGACCGGTTTCGCTTATATCGAGAATTATCAACTAATCATTAATATTGTTTCACCAAGAGTTGACAGTGAAAGCTTTAAAAGGGGTTGTATGGTTATGATTATAAAGTCAAACTCGATTTGCTATATTAGAATTTTATACCTGCTTAAAAATGAAAGCATTTGTGAGTGCTTCTTGCAAAACGATTGGCTGTAAAAATATACGTTCAATGGTTGAAAACTTTCAGTTTTACTTACGTCTTAAACATAGCTGAGAAAATGGGCAACTAAGATCGAGTACGAATAATGATGAATGATCTGGAAATGTAATTTTGTCTTTTTTGCATTAGAAAAAGAGATCGGATCGATAACCGTTTGTCGAAAGAGTTTTAGTTAAGGCCAGCTGTGTTTCTGCAATTATAAACATGTTTATTACAATAAAATTATTGTTTTTTGACGAAAAAAAATAAAACAAATAGTTTCAGTGAATATTTAAAATCATCATCACTGTTTCAACATGTTTTTAAAAAACAAGAAATTTTAAAAAGGGTAAAGATTAAAACGAAAACAAATAAAGATGTAATTAATTAAAATGTCCAATCTAATCTTCTTGGTGTAAAATTTTAAATTAATGAATTGTGAAATTATAAAAGTGAATGATGTAAAAATACTAAAATAAATAAAAAAGATAGGTGAACTTTAGAGTTGTTGGAAATAAAAAAAAACCTTAATATAAGTCAATTATTAGTAAATATTTTTGTCACTTTGGGTGTTCACTGTCAATATTTGGTGTAAAGGCATTATATTAATAAAAACACAATATTCCGTTGTACTTTATTCCACTTTATTTAACTTCATTTCAGGACCGGTTTCGCTCATTGCGAGCATTGTCAATTTCGCAATGAGCGAAACCGGTCCTGACCTATTAAATAAAGTAGAATAAAGTACAAAGGAATATTGTGTTTTTATTAAATATTTTTGTAATAAAATTTCCTCTCCGACATGTAATTATTAATATTCGTAATGAGTATTGTTCACTGTCTAAGTAAACAATAAAAATCTTACGATGCAATTAATCTGACGATATTTCAAAACAGGCGGAACACGTGTCACGCCTTAACTTATTTTGCCTTTTTTACCATCCCCACTCCCAAATGTAAAGCATATGGCCTCTTAATGGACGTATCTCAACAAAAGTTTTTTTACGTGAACTATAATTTACTCAATTACTCAAACACTCGTTTTCGAAGAGACTAGTTTAACTAATCATTCTCACAACGCTCCGTTATTTTTTTAGGTTTGGAAAGGTGGAGGCAAATTTTTGACGTTAAAAAACCTAAAATTAAAAAAATGCTGTTCATCCTGGCACTCATACCCGTAAGATTACGGGAGCCAACAACTTTGACCGCTGCTCCACGGAACCGAACATACTTTTACTTAACGGAAATGCGTTGGTTCGATGACTGGCTCATAGTTATGTTAAAAATTTCCTTTCCGATAGATTCTTTTCCAACAGTGAGTTGTTTTACACGTAACTTTGCTATCAATATTCAAAATAACGAATAAATTTCTCAATAAAGCTATTACTTTTGTCTCAACACAACAAACCGTTTTAAAAAGATGTCAATTTTTCAAAAACAGCGTGAAGCTTGTTGAAATTTAAAGAAGAAAAAACAAAACCAAGAAAACGTCTCAATTCTCATAATGCCGGTTCATTGTACATTTACTTGTTGAGAGTGTGTTTCGAATTGGTCGCTCATTCAGTTCATCAGACCGTTTTATACAGAGCAATGTTTCGTGTTAATAAATACAACGATGATTTTATTATATGTATCGTTTCAATTCGATATTGAATTATCAAAATTATGTGGTTAGGATCTGTTTAACTATACTCGTCACGAAATTGTTGATGATTGGAATAGTTAACATGAAATTTACCGACATAAAACTAACTGTACTTAGAATAAATAATATATTAGTTTATTTTCATAACAAAAACGTAATTTTATTTGTGCTACTAAACGGTTAATCAAACCGAATGTCAAAATAATCTCCTAATTTATACCAACTTCAATTCATTAAAAACAATAAAAAATGTAAAGTAGGTTGAAATTAATGTAAATATCACAGGAATGCAGACGAATTGATTAAAAATCAATATTTTATATTATTAATGAGTATTTTAGAAGCTTTTAATTCAAGACTCTACAACCCAATAGAATCAACATCAAGTCAACATGCCACTTCACATTTTTATGAATTTACTCAATGATTTGGAGCTCTATTTCTATTTTAAAAAATCCTGATTACAGAATAATACTATTTGTCCCTCGAGCCTCATAGTATTTATGTATATATCTTCTGGTTCAATTTTTCAACAGTGAAATGATAATAAATATTATGATTTTAATAAAAAAATTGACATTTAAAAAACATCTTCTTAAATTATCAAAATAAAATAAAATCAAACAAACATCGATAATTTGATTCAAATAATAGTTCTTTTCGATCTATTCGCCATAGGTTATGAACAAATTTGAAATTAATAATTTGGTGACAGATTGACCGCTTTTGAAATAAAATTTTAATTTATTTTTTATTAAAATACAATATAAACATACTTTATATAGTTACGTAAAAAATTTTAAATATAAGATATGTTCTAGATATTTTTTTGATTGTTTATAAAGTCACTCACTCTTTCGTTTTTTGGAGAGGATAAGGATAAAAGATAAGGGTTATTTAAAGAAAAACAATCTGAGATCGTATTGTTGTTGGTCGATGGCATAACAACCAATCATAATATATACTTACTAAAAGTGTCACAGTTTTCAATGTCCAAACGTTAATTTTGTAAATAATATGTTCATTGCCTCGACAAATATGTCGTAGATAAACGCTTTTGTAAACGAGAAAAAACTTTATTTTCTTATTGTTCTGATACATAATTTTGACACTTAGCCGATTTTCGCGTTACAGGGACGATATTAAGTAATGGTCGTAGATTACAAAATACGGCTTAATAGTAATACGGTTTTGCGGTGCTTAGTTAATAAGTAATCAAATTTAATATCTTACAGATTGAATATTACGTCAAGAATTAATGATGACAGATGATAATCCCAACACTGATTTAAACATCCTGCTTCTTGGATATTAGTTTTGATACTCGAAACGGCTTAATTATTTCGATGAGTTGCGGTCTTGCGGAGTACGCGTCAAAATCCCGACGACACTACAGAAGCCCAAACTTTAAATCACTTTGTAATCTTAGGGTAGACACTTTTGAATAATTAATTTCAATCAAACTTCGTCTGTCGCCTCAGAAATTTATTGTATGTACATTAGTTTAAATATTGGAATTATCATGAAATTATGTGAAACTTTGGTCATGGTTAGAAGTGTGTCGGTGTTAATAAATTTCTATAACGACATGCGATAAAATAAAAAAAATAATCTTGTTTAATATTAAGTCAAACGCTTAATAGCTAAGAGATTTTTTCGTTTCAGAAGTTTTGTTCTGTTCACTTGTGTGGCGTTTTATTTTGAATCTTCAAATCGATTTTTATATCAATGTGGAGAATACGGCCTGCTGATCTCTGATGCATCTCAGCAGAATTTTTCTAAGAGTTGCTCAACCTCTCTGTTTTTCAAAAAGTATCAGGATAGAAATGATAGACTTAGGACAGGATTAGTGGTAATCTAATCACTCTCACTAATCTCTGTTGTTTTAGGATAAGAATGATGGGAGAGAATTTTTACTCATCTCAAACATTCATGCATTCGAAAATAAATCGATTAAATAAATGCTGTTCGTATGGGGATTCGAATCTGTTTGCACAGTATTTAACGTTGCTGGATTCCATGCCGGACCTCAAATCGAAATTCTTTTAATTAATCGATATGTGTAATCTTTTTATTCCCCTTCTACTAATAAATCCCATAGTGAAAATTAAACCTACAGAGAGTTCCTTGCCCTATTTTTTTTCATCATTTATCAAAATGATAACTAATCTTTTTCAACACACATAAACATAAAAACTGAATGCAAAAGAAGGAATTCATTCGCTAAAATTGTTTTTCAACCACTTTACTCTTGCATTTTAACCGAGGCTAAAAATATATAAAAATGTCTATACTGTACAATTTACACGATTCCGAATAGTTTTAAAAATAAATAAATATAATAAATTTTATTTAAAAAATGTTTGGCATTAAATGCCAATGCGCTAAATATTTTAAAGTTGAAAGATTATACGAGCAATACTAGATGAGAATTTATTGTTAGTCACTCGAGATCAACTCGAAATAAATTGACATCACAAACACCCACGTCTTAGGTCTCGAATTAAATTTGAGATTGACCTTACCTATAATCAAACCCAGACCTACCTGGTCTTTCGAGCAAGCTCTAACCTACTAGACCACGGTAATCATAATAATAATAATAACCTAGGTATGTATTTATTTGTTTTACTAAAATATGTATATGAATTAACTATTAATATACGACATCCGAATCTATATTATATTATATGTCGTTAAATAAGATACTAAAACGAAATTGAAAAACGGAAATGTTTTTCCCGAATACTTGAAACACACAAATATTGTGAAAACCAAAACTTTGACGCTTAACACTTTCTAGGTATGTGATAGGAAAGTTTCAAAAAAAAATAAACATAAATCTTATCTACAGAACACGAGAATTAAGTCAAGCAAGAGAAAACATTTTAGAACAAGATTTTTTTTTAAATTAGAAAAATAAATATTTTTTTTCCTCTTCTTTTTATTTTATTTTCCAATAATGGAAAATATAAGTTAATTCGATATTCGGTAAATTTACAATTATGTATCTGATTTATATCATAGGTTATTAACAATTTTATTTGAATATTTTTTTTCATTTTTAATAAAATTTATTGCCTTTAATTCAAACTTTACTTTTAATTGAAATAATGATGAAATCAATTTGCAATGTGCGCGGTGTTTGTTGATTCAAATTTTGACACACGTTTAATGTCAAATATTTCTTTATATCTTTTTACCCAGTAAAACTTTTACGTGATGGCACGCTAAGCCAGTTCACGGTTTCTTGTATATTTGACAAAGTTTACATTGAGGATTGAAAATTTTGGTACAGACTACAAGATAAGTTTTTTCCCTATCCCACGAGTTTTCTAGTTAAGAAATTTTTATTAAAAAAACAGTTCTATTAGGCTTTAAATAGTAAATAAAATTGTGATAAAACGAATTCTTATCTTTGTTATCCCATACACGAAAGTGTTCTAATCATGAATTGCTCATATTATGATCATTGGACATAAATAAACAGTTTATTTTGATTTGTCGACGTAGAAACTGTTAAATGCACGATTTATTCTTATGGAGTTTGTAATGCATTAAACATACGATACATAGTTGTTATCGAAATGCCTCATTTGAGAAATACACATTTAACATTTAACATTTATATTTATTTTATTTTTTTTCAACTCCACTTCAATCCACTCATTTAGTCATAGTTTTTCGAGCAATTGTACACAGACACACAAATTCTAAAGCCAACCCTGCACCTAAACTCTGAAATATAATTGGTTAGGTGCATACATAGCTTTGTAGCTTAGATCTTATTTTTTTAAATCTATGTATCATTACTGCCCAATTACATTAAATATTATTGAAACTTGCTGAACAAAGTTAATGAAATATAATGCATTTTAGCAATAAAACAGAATCCAAAGATTTTAATAAGAAATAACTTTACCAATTTGAATAATCTTAAGCAATGAAAAGTTTTCTAATTAAGCTCTTAAGATCAATTAAACTTTTGCCGACCGCAGTAGCAATTGATTTCATTATTGAATTAAATAAGTTTTACATTTATATGGTTTGCAAAATATACATTAACTTTTTCACTCATTTACTTAGTGATATAGACTTAGGATAACATCGTTAAAGTATATTAAAAGTCAAATAACATTTCAAAAATGAACGGAGACTGTATAAAAATAAATTGATGTGTTAAGGTTTTGTGTCAGCGTCATGAATCATTGGACCCATATTTGAGAGACAATGAGTTTTTATATTTCACTTTTCCTTGAGCTGTTTTCTTCTTTCTTATAAAGTTTTAAACTTTCAATAACTATCTTTAACTAAACACTAGTGAATAATTGTTCAGAAAACAATAATTTGTTTTTTTTTTAAATTGGTTCGGAGGCGGATTGTGGGACAATGCTGGAGTTGGGTTTATGTTTTTTAACAACCACACAACCCTGGTTGGGACATTAAATGACTTCGTAGAATTTTTTTTCAAATGTAAAAGACATTCATAAAAATATATTGTTATTAATTGAAAATTACTAACGTATTATTTTTTGATTTTTTTTTTTCAGTGAAATCCTTTATTTTGAGAAAACAAAAATCATTTTTTTAAAAATCATTGTGGGTTTGATATGGTTTTTTTTAGTTATTCTTTAATTATAATAAGTTATTTTTCAAGAAAATTTAGTAATTCAAATAACAAAAACATAAACCGAAAAAAAACGCAAAATAAAATTATAAAAATAGAGAATACTGTTGCTGAAGTTGAGAAGCTTATCATTATATTTGCTATCATTGATTTTGTTTATACCCAAGATAAAGGTAATACATTCACTTTTGATAAACTTCAATCGCCAAGTAAGCCCTAAATATTTACACATGCTGTCGAAATGATGGATTGTAATATACAGCAGAAGTTATTTCGTTTAATCCTATATTGTGATGTGACATTTGTTTGTTTTGACAAATAATAATCGTATATTATTAGTAATTAGTAATTGAACCATGAAACTAATTAACTATATTAGTGTAATAATTTCCGGGCTCATGGCACAGTGTTCAACGTCGTAGGCTTCCATGCTGGACCTCACGGGTTCAAATCCTATTACAAACAGCATTTTTTCAATCGATTAATCGATATCTTTGAAATTATGAATATTTGTGATGTTTGTGATGTTTTAAATAAGAATTTTCCAGCAATAAAATTGAATATATTGCAGCTGGTAAAATGATCTGATTTATAATCTTCATTAAAATTGAATCAGTTTCTTGTTTGAGAAATAGCAAAAGTATTTGATGAAAAATCTTCAAGAATCAATTTTTAAAATTCAGCTCACGTATCTTTATCTTCAAAACTTTATGAAAGTTTAAATTAGTTTCAAAAGTTTGAATAATCAATATGCATGGAAATATTATCAAACATGTTTTGGATTTCTGAAATGCATGCTACAGTGGTTAGGAAGTTTTTCAAAACTATTTGCTTCCCAACGTGTGGTAAGACTGTAAATATAAATTATACATTACATATTGATATATATATATATTGATACGGTAGGGTTTATTGTCACCCGCTCCCACTTTTGTGATGAAAACTGGCAGAATTTAAAAAAATGTGTAACTAAATTAATTGTGTTTAAATTTATTGATATTAATCAATTGTTTTATTGTTTATGGCCTTAAACGGCAACATTGTTTTTCGATATCCAATGTGATTTTTGTTTCTTTCTTCCTTGCTCTTTGGGACACAAACCGAACACAACGTGTGTGGGGGACACTTCCCGGTCTCTGGAACTTGTTTTCAGAGATCTTTAGTTGTAAATTCACTTGCAGTTTTTTCCTTTTGTGGTTTTTCGTCCGTGATGCAAGAACTGATAATTTTCCATTTCGATGAAAATAAAAATTCAGAGTTTCAAAATCGTGTGAGCATGCTAGGTATTAAAAATGGTTGTTGTGTATTGTATTAATTCAAAATTTTGTGTGTTAAATATTTTATGTAATTAATTCGGTGATTGCAAGTTCTTAAATAAGTTTTTGTGATACTAAATCGATAAGTTTTATTTAATTTCTACCCACCTGTTTACCGTCGAGTTTATATGTCTTAATGACTTTTATTAGTGGGGATTAATTCTTGGGGCTTATCATCGTGAACAATAGTAGAAATTTTTCACAGTAAATAAAACTCGCTCTAAAATAAATTACGAGTAATATCAATATACAGACATCAAATTGTATGCCTGATTACGATTGCAAACTCACAAAATACTATAATTCAACGTATTAACAAAAGTTGATTTGAAGTTATAGATGTAATAATAAATGTACCATGTTAACTTATTTCCCTGTTTAAGCTTGGATATTTATTGGACTAGAAGGAATGTAAAATATCTAGTTTGTTTCTTTTGAACACAATTCCATATATCGATAAAAAAATCAATGTGCCATAATATCGTCTACCGCTCAGCTAACAAACCAGTAAAATAACATTATTCAATATATTTCGTAGTATCTAATTGTCAAAAACTGGATAAACCCGAGAATAATTAAAACTTTTGTATGCATAGCGTTTTTAAAAAAGCAATCAACGTACTTCTATTCAGGTATGAAATACATGTAGATAATATAGAAGAGCTCAACTTTTTTTCATTGATCCTTATAAACTTTATTATTTTGATCTGATATTCCAAAATTAAAGCTCATAACTCATCGGTTGTGTATAAACGAATCGATAGAAAAACATTTAAGAAAATAATATGTTGTACTTGCAAACTTTCGAACGAGCTTAATTATCCAAGCTCGGTGTTTCATGTGCAAAGTTTCCTGTAGAATATAGTTCCCAAGCCACATGCACCTCCGTAAGATAATCTTATTTTTCATAACAAATTTCTCTACTCCCCCAAGCAAACTGATTTTCCGACGATGTTTATAAGATTAAACGTTACTTAAACAAGATAACAAATTGAATTACAAAGTCACGTACAAATTGTTTTTTTTATCAATATGAAACCACTTTGTACATACAAATGTTCGTTTATTTCAATAATACCTGCTGTGTGTTATAAGATTGAATCACATTTTTCTTAATAATGGTAAGTTGACGAGTATTACGTTTTTTTTTGTAAAGTTACAGTTATTGGAATCTTCAACTTTAAACATCAAATATAAAAGTTGCACAGTATTTTTGTTGGTGTCAAGGTCAAAAATATATCAAGTGATTAGTGGTAGCAATAAATTGGGAGCTTGAAGTTAATAGTCGTGAGAATTCATGAGAATTTCAGGATTATTATCTCGATCCCCAAGAAGAAGAGTAAAATCATTTAACCTGAAAACGATCTTCGAGTTTTAAGAGAGTGAAATAATAGCATTTCTAAAAGAAATTTGGTAGGGTAGTATTCCTTTAAGGAATTATCAAAAGGGAAAATATTAAATTTTTTTGAAACGAAAGTATCATAGAAACTTCTTTTGTTGTTATAAGCAGTTAACTAATTTCTCTCGCTTAACTACGCCCCGTTAATTTACGATTCGAAAGGTGGGAGGGGATTTTTAGAACTCAGAAACACCCATGTCCTATTAATAAATTGATAAGTCTATTGAAATAATGCTGTTTGTACTGTGACTCAGAGCCGTGACTCGTAAACCAATGACGTTGACCGCTACCCCACGGACCCAACTTGTTAATATTTAAGTAATCATACGATTTTATAGTTAATTTTTGGTACTGGTTTTAGGCGTTTTGTTAGAAATTTATGTTTCTATTTAAATGAAATCAAAATATGTCAAAGGTATTCTGAAATTTTGCTTAGAGTATCATGCAAGATTTATAACTCATTTAATGCTCAAAGTTTAGCTAACTACTATAAAATTAATGTATAAAAGATTGAAAGTGACTTAAGAGTAAACGATAATACTAAGAAAAGTTCATTTGTCAGAAATTTTGGGTAAATTTTCTACAAAAGATCAATATAAAACTTGACTTATAATTTTTATTGAGCTACGAAAAGAACGCCCAACGTATATCAATAAATATTTAATATCATATCCAATTTTATAAAGTGAGTAAGAATTTTAAAGTGATGAATTTGTAATTCTAATTTGGTAATCATTTCCTAAGAAAATCACATATTCTTTTTGTGTTAAATTTACACTTATAATAAATAAAGTACATTCTACCAAGAAACATGTTATGTAGTTTATATAATAATGCAAGAATATTTGAAGTTTGGGTCAATATTTTTCTAAAATCTATTTATTTTTAACCCTGCAGTCGGAAATGAACGTTACCAGCTTCAATCAATCACAATCATCCACATTCCTGTTCGAATCGTTGACCCTTATTACTCAAAAGACTTGTGACAGCCAGTAAAGTCTTTTATTATTTTATTTCTAACGAAGTCTTATTTTTTTTGCGCTTTGTTTTCATTTAATAATAGATAATTTGATTCGTGTTAGAGACTAGAGTACATGCTCATAAATGCGTAATATTAATAGCAAATATTTCACACTGAATACAATAATCCTGCACGAATTAGGGCTTCATTAATAATATAGGCGAACGATTCTTCTTATATATTATTTTTTTATACTGTGTGCGAAAATAATATATTTTTTATCTCTTAAAATTATCCTTTAAAACTATACCAGTTTAAAAACTGTGTTATACCAATATAAGCACAACAATTTCGTTTACAAATGATCCAACATTTTTTCAATCAACTTTAAAGGTTGTCAAATTTATTGCAAAATTCTTTTCCATCATTCAATTACCTACAAAGCATTTTCTGTTGTAATTTTTGATCATAGTTGCTTTCTCTTATGATTTGGCACAAAGGTTTGTGCCTTTGGTGACTGTCGAGAAGTCAGTCGTGCGTTATGAGGGGTAAAATAAATGATCGATTTGGTTAGTTACGAGTAGGTACAGGTTACAATTTCGTTGAAATATTCTTTTTTTGTGTTTTTGTACCAGTGTTTTAAATATCAACAATGACAACAACCTTTGAGATACTCGTTTGGGAATCCCAAATGTCATTTAACTTTTCAGTGTAAATCTCCCCCAAAATTAATTTTGTCTCAACAGAAAGGATTGATGCAGAAATAAATGTAAGCGTAAAGCTTTAAGTATACATCACTGTACGAGTTCGGGGACCTGTGACGCAGTGGACGATGCATATTGTAGATTGTCTTTAATATTGCTGCTTTCCCATGAGAAATCTTTAAAACCACCTAACTGATCCTGCAGTCGATTGCTTTATATTGGTCTCATTTGTGTTGTGTTTCTTGTATTTATATAGGTCAGTGGTTCACAATGTGTGTCCCGTGAGATATATGTTGAATCTAAATATTATTGTTTTTTCTTCATACGCAATATTAAAAAATACTTTTAAAATAAAATATCCTCCGGCAAGAATGAATGTTCTGAAATTTTGAAATTTATAAAAAACATGTTTATCAACTGGCTTCTTTCTTCGGATGTACCAATATTAGCGAATAAAAATATTTTCTCCGATGAGGATTTAAATAAAACATAAGATTAAAATTAACAGACAACTGTATCGCATTTTTTTGCGTATTCACACCACACAATTTGAGAAAAGATTGCAGGACAAACGATCAATTGTATAAATCAAATGGAAAAAAATAGTACAGTAAAAATGTTTCATAGTGAAATGTTTTTTTATTAATTGCCTCGTGTTTTCTATAAACAGAAAATATTTACAAAAAAGGATGATCAGGCAAGATGACAATATTGTCCCTTGGACGAAAAAAATTGTGAACCCCTGATTTATACCATGACTGAGATGCCGTTGTATTTATTGTATTGACAGATCAACAAGCACAACCAAAAAAATATTCACACGAGAAATAGATTTTTCTCTCTCAGATCTGCATTTGTGCGTTCTCGACACTTATACAAAAATTCTACACATTCATATGTTATACAATATTGATAAACGCACATTTTTTAATTTATCGAAAGTTATTACAAATTATAGATATAAATGATGAACGGATTGCATGTTTTTACGATTTTAAAGACTTATTTAAAAAAAATAATATTCATATTATTAAGATGTTCACATCCAAGCCAAAAACGTGTTACACCTAAGACCACAACACGAGAAATAACAAGATAATCATTTTGTATCAATACAATTAGAAAACAATGCATTGCCAAAGATAGCTTAGAAACAGACCCACGATGTTTCATCACGTACATTCTTCTTTGACCATGTTCGCTCTCTACGTGGAGCATATGGCCACCACGGCACCTCCATGTTTCCCTGTCTCCCCAAAATTGCTTTGTTTCCTCCCACGACATGCCAGCATCCTTCAGTTTAACCGAGTACATCCAATAGATAGTACAAGACGGTCGTCCAGGAAGCCGGAATCCCACCCGACGGAAAAATTAAGGAAGAAGGCAGGATTAAGGTTTTCCGGAGGCATCCGCAGCACGTGATCTAGCCAGTTCCAAAGTCTCTCCATAACCTGTCTAATAAAACTGTCTTGTATTAAAAATGTTTTATTTAAAAAAAATATTCAATGTTACTCGTTCCATAGAGTTTTAACTTTATTCTTTTACATTTAAAATGTTTTCCATAATTCTTAGTAAACATTTTATGATTTCAAGTAAAGAACAAGAATTAAGAGAATGTACGTTAACAAGAAAATCAGCCAGCTGTCTATTGATCGCCGACGTTTCATGAATATGAAAGTGGGTGACAAAAATAATAAATAAAACGTGACGAGTAAGGAAACATATTAATCAAGCCTACACCACGAACATATCACAAGTGCTTTTTGTCACTATCCATTGTCAGTGAGCGATGGACGGTATAGAAAAGTATGCGTGCAAAATTGATCTTAGAATAGTTATCTATATATTAATAGTGGATAATGTTTGTAGCTTCGTAGAATGTAATTATGACAGATTCCATAAATATTTTTAAAAAAATAACGAAATCAATGTACGTGAGTAGCAACGAGTTCCGCTGATAACTGAATGAGCGATAGTTAATTCAGACAACTCGTTGCCACTTACGTATAATATTTTTTTTTATTTTTTTTTTAAATATTTATGGAATCTATCATAGTTAAATTTTATGAAGATGCAAAGTACAAACATTATCCGCTATTAATATAAAGATTATTTATGAAACTAATTCATCGTTTAATTGGTTAATCAACATTTGTTTCTTCTATATTTATATTTTAATGCAGTTTACTTATTTTCCGGTGTCGGAAAATGCTTTAATTTTACTCAGTAATAAAACCTAATGCTATTTTTATAAAATAAAGATTTGGAGTTTTTTTTAAACCATTTTGAAAATTCCAACATATTAAGTCTCGCACGAGTAGCTCACTTTTCATTTTTAGACTGTTTTATTCACTCAATATGGGTTAACCTCAAGCGTAGCAATAACTCTCTTCAATAACTTATTTTACTTGCTTATCTCTGGGTAAGATACGCACGTAAGAACTTCATAAATCTATGGACAGTTCAAATACCACGTCGCATAACTTATAAGAGTAGAGTATTTTTAGATTATCGGAAATTTTACTGCCACACTCATATTTCGAAAAGTTTTCAAGAACTATTTTACGATATTGGTATAAATTTGTTTAGTATAAAAGACTGATTAAATGATATAGTTATTCCTACAAAGTTGAGTAAGGCTAGAAGTTATAATATTTGATCAGTTTTTACATTCATATCCTTGTATTACACCAGCGGTCCCCAATTTTTTTAAGTTTCTGGCGCCCTTAATATATCAGATTTTTTCCGCGGGAAAACACTGGTCTATCTCAGGGGAAACATTATGTTACTAATAGTTTTTTTTCATTTCCAATTCAAAACCGCATTCAGATAACTATACTTCTTATGTTGCGTATCGCTGGTCGCATGATTAAAGGTCATTCAGACCACGAACTTCGATGAGTTGGACTACTGGTCGTACTGGGGTATGGGCAAGTTGAGATATTAAAGGCGCTGTTGCCAATTTATTCACTCAAGTGCAGCGCAGCTTAAATTAACGTAAAGTACCCGTCAAATTGACTTTGGCCAAAGCCCCCTATAGTGAAAGCCATGCTATGGAGTTGAAAACAGGTACTTTTTTCAGATAAGCGGGCCGGCGTCATAATTTTCAAAGTAATATCACATCATTTTAAAGCCATTTTTTTCTGATATAATGTAGGAAATACATATTTATATTGTAATTAAATATCTTTTGAATCACATATTTTTCAAAATAAGAAAAAATCACATTTTCTAAGGTTTTTGAAGAAAAATCTCAGAGAACAAAAGCAAACAAAGAAGGCAAATAATTGTATTAAAATTATTTTTTTTACAATATTTCAATACAGAATATGAGGTTGGATAGTTCATTAAAAAAATCAACGTCATTATTGTGATTTTAATCAATTAATCTCAAAATTTATTTGTGCACACTGGTTCGTTACTCAATCTTTCCATAGGATTTCTCAAGTCATATCAGTAATCAAAAATCAGTAAGTCAAACTAGGGTAGCACATTTCACTTCATTATTTTTTAAATATTATTATTGATTAAATCATCATTTACTTGGTATATTGCCATTACTATATGATAAGACGAAGCATTTATTTCATAATATCACAATAGGCGTCAAAATCGTATATAATATAATATGGATTCCACTTGTTACTGTTGTTTTATGTAATTTATAATTAATATTTTATATAACTGTGATATTTAATAGTGGGAAGTTAAATTTTATTTGTTTTACCACACATCGCATTTCTTGTCATTCGCTTTAATTCTTACAATCATTACTTTATTTGCATATATGACCCTTCCGAGGTATCGTAAATTGTAAATTAGTAACACCAAAGAATCACAGAATATCCATACAAGAAATCTTTCAAACATACATGTTATATTCAACGAAAAATAAGCTCATAAATTGGAATTTAGAGTTGATCCACGTATAACCACCATACATTTCGTTAGGAGAGGTTGGAATTTAACGGCCCGGTCTTTTTTTCTGTTTTTTCTACGACACTGCTTGTAGCTTAAGACTGCTATGCTTTGGCCCAAGTAATATTTTTATAGGAAAATTTTTGGCGCACAGTTTGGGAAGCACTTTTTTAGCCAAAACATGGAACGTAATAGTTAGTATGTACGAAAATATTTTCCGTTAAAAATAATTCCATTAATATTTTCGGTTATATGACAGAGCGCCATCCACTGAGGTTTGTAAATCGTTACTTTTATTATTGAACCACTTGAATACCGAGCGGTCACAGGTGTCCGGAACATATGCAAGCGAACATGGATCTCCAAGACAATTAAAAAATCAAATATTTGGGTATTCTAATAGAATATAAGCAATATTTTGATTAATATGTGTAGTTCCATCTATACTGAGTCAATATAGGTTTTTAAAATACCAAATTCGAGTGTGTATTAGGCAAAATTATTTTTCTCAAAAACACCCAATATTTCTGAGACATATTAATGATTTATTTTTGCGGTATTCAAACGGTTAAAGACATTACATTGAATCTACGCGATCTTTACTGTTCAATAAAATTTTACCTAAATTATTTACTGTATAAAACGCGGGTTCTATATTGTCTGGAAAAAATTTAACTATCTTTGACGAGACGTCTCCTAAATAAATAATTCTAGGTTAATAGTTAAAGGGTTTAAAGATTAATAGTTTAGAATTTTTAGAAATTAATAAAACTCTTAACAAAAAAGAAATATTATTAAATAATATTCTTAATAGCACAGGTGGTTCCCCATTACTTAAATTATTTCCAATTAATAGATTAACCACCAACCTAGCTGATTGAATGCAGCTCATTAGTTTAATAGTTTGTTATGTTTAACGTCATTAGTAGTATTGATTAAATTTGTTTGCTCTGTTTCGATTTTATGATCCCATCTTTGCTTCCCTTAAAAAGGAAAAATCCCAATCTGATTGATTGCAACTTATTAGTATCATTATTTGTTTGCTTTATTTCGATTCTACACCCCCCTCCTTGTTCCTCTTAAAAGGAAAAAAACCCAAAACTCCATTTTGTAATTTCATAATTTTAAAATGTTAGAATCAATCTTGCTTCATTACTTAAGCAAACTTTGCGATAGTAAGTCTGAAGATGCCTCTGAAAGAGGCGAAACACGTGTCACAATTAGTAACACAATACGTGGAATAATCAAAGTTAATTTAAAATTTCTATTAACTATTTTAAGCTTTCTGATTTTTTAAAAATTTCAATATACAATCGAAACTTCTGCATAAATTGTTTTGTTACACTTGTAAAATGGTTAGTGACACTTATAATAAAGTTAATCAATGCAAAAAAATATCAATAAAATATAAATAAAAACTTCTCTTAACTTTAAAATAGCTAAATTTGGGTTTAAATTAATTTCGTTGTTGGTTGGGATTTTAATGATGTAACAACCTTGATATATCTATATAATAATACTTCTGAAATAGTTTACTAAGACATATAGTACAAGCCGTTTTTAGTGATAAAATAGAGTACCTATCCATCAAAATTATTTTCGCTGTATGACAACATGGGAGAGATAACTCCATAAATAATATTTGTACCTGTCATCAATTTATTTCTTGAATTTCTTATGTGAAAGAGAAATATATTACATCGCAACTTTTATTTAATAGCGTTCGTTACAAAGTGATATTAAGTAACCGTAATGTGTATTTTTATATATTTGAAACACTTATTTATTTGTAATAGTTATTTACATGTACTATTAATACACCAATTCATTTTGTGTCTTGCACATTGGTGAATGTGATAAATTGAAAATTGTTTCACTTTTCACACGATGCTTTCAATGATATGTAAACTTACATGTTTACAATTTATATTATTGTGGCCCATGTCTGGAAATATATTTCATATATTTGACGTTCATATTGGTCATTTGTGACGTCTTCCATAGCAGAATTACAGGTGAGTAGTTTTGGAAGTTTCTATTTATCCATGCGCGACGTATAACGAGATTGGGATCAAACACGCTCAAATTCAGTATTTTTAAAAAATATATCGCCATATACTCCACTTTGTTTCTGAAACTTCGTTATTGTTTTGAGTTGTTTATGCAGTTTATAAAATCATCAATAGTTGGTCAAAAAATTCAGATGATTTATTTAAAATTATTTATTATAGATAGTATACTTTTGATCGATTTCAGTTTTACGATTGATAACATTTTCATGAAAATGATTTTGAATATTTGCTTCGGTCATAATCAATCATACGTAAGCAGGTGCAAAAGGAATGCGTAAACTTTATTTTTCATGGATAATGATAATGCTGTCACATCACCATGTACATATATATGACAAAACTACGGCAAACTTTTTACCAACATTCAAAGTGTGTACATAGATAAAATTTAAATGACTAATCCATTTTAGACATTATCTTAAATTGATAAAATTCATTTGTATTAAGAACAAAAACTGAAATGAAATAAGGAATATTTACTTACGATAATCTTCAAATACATGTATGACTGGCTTACTTCTAAGTGTTGCTTCGGTCGTGTTGTTTACAGGTTCGAGCTCCAGGATAGTTTCATTATTATCAGTTTATGGATTTGTGATAGAAGTTATCAGCGATGTTTCAAGTCTCTTTCACCCATTATTTTTCTGTAAACGAGGTGCAATGAGAGCGATACGCTAAAAAGTAGTCCAAGGCAACCCAAACTTAATTTCCTTACGCTTTCCAAAAAATAGATGTTGGACGATTGAGTATTGAGCAGTTTTCTTAGAAACAATCCTGCTGAGCTTCGTTATTAAGAGTAGATAAATAGCAGACATGTTAAGATAGTATATACCTTCTATACTACTTATCTATCATTCTTATATGAGTATTATTTCTAATATGATTGTCCTAAACCTAAAGAATATTTTTATAAATCACTTTTTTAAGTAAAGCAAAGCTATATGTATGAAAATCAGTAGTGAAGTTTTCGACTAGCCTAAAGTTTTAAAAATATATCTTTATGCCGATATGCTTAATGCTTTGGTGGCTCGACTGGGTTTCTGGTGGAAATAATTAGATTTGGGATATATAATATGTTATTATTCACCTTTATATTGAATCCCAAAATTACATCAAATACAATATTTCAATCAAATCATAAAAAATATGATTTTATATATTATAACAGTTGTATAAATGTGTTTAAAGGAAAAATGCTTAAGTAAACATTTTTCATTTTACTGGACTTTACTCCTTACATTTCGTGCTAGAATTTCCATCTAGTAATATTAAATACGCTAAAATTACGGTAAAAAACTTTTAATGAGAATTCGTTGTTGTAATCTTATCAAGAGGAATGAAATAACATCGTATTTAAAGTCAGTATATTGCATGTTAAGCAAAATAATATTTTTAAGCCAGCCGTGCTTGGTGTGTTCTTGTTGAAATAAAAGTTCACAGCGATAAAATCAAATTTCTTGAAATATATAAAGCCTTGCTTAGAAACAGGGTTACCATTTTGATTACGGGATTGTAAAAAAATATTCCGGGACAAAAAAATATAATTATGAACATATATCAAAATGATACGGACAATATTGTTTAAAATAACTCTTGAAACCAACTTGGGTGTTTCACCACTTTAATAGTTTTTACTAGCTTTATTTGAATATTTCGTATTACTATCTTTCACTATAAAATTATCGAACTATCACGAAGTAAATTTGAATCTGGTATCTGACTGAAACCATTTTTTATTGAGATTCTCTATTCTCTATTCTGTCTACACATATGCTCAACATTAAAAGTTTATTTTAAAAACCCCAGCATAATTTGATCAATCTAGAATCTATAAGAAGAATAAAATACGGGACTAAAGATTGAAATTTGCAATCCCTAGTTTGAGTATTCGTTGGGTATTTATTTGTATCGATAATAATATCGCCGACAAATTTTCTCGTGCGACGTCTTACGGCTGAGAGAACATTTTACAAGCAGTAGGCACCGCGACGTTTTTTTGTATTTACATTTTTCGCTCGCTGAAAGAGACCATTCAAAAGAGTCTTTTTTCCGAGAAATATTTTCACGGAAAGTTTTATTGTAAGGCCACAATAAAAACACTCAAGCTTTTCGCAGAATATAATGCTCTCTGTACCGAAATGAATGTAGCAACGATGTGCTAAGTCTACGGTAAGGTTTGAATAGAAAATAATTAGGTACGTTAAGGCGAAGAAATGATTATCATTTGATTTAATTTTTGCATTCATTCCAAAAAGAGTAAAACGATGCTGTTTTTTATGCATTTAATTAGTCACCATAAAGCAAAACATTAAAACAAATTCACGCATTTTTAAAATACATACTAGTGTCATACAAATTTCATTAGGACTATGAATGTATTCGTTAGATCAAAATCTCGGCAAAATATTACAGTATGTTAAACTATTTTTCATATCGGACGTATATACTTTCATAATCAATATTATAAAACACAACTCTGACAAAGATTCAGTAAACCATTCAAAAATACTTTTTACCATAAATATTTTCAGATCACAATCAAAAGCTTTTAACTTAGTGATAATTGTTGCCTTAAATATACACAATAAAAAAATCACGCATAAATTCGAGTAATAATTGAATTCATTAATTCAAAACTCTCATTCTTCTGGTGCATTCTGTAGTATTCAACCATTTAGAAAAGTACTGAGTATTTTTTCTGTTGCTGTGACACTGGTTTGCGGGATGCTTTTGTTTACCGGAAAAGAATTTTTATTTTATGTTTTTTTAAATTTATTAATAATGCGA
The DNA here is from genome assembly GCA_030503985.1 of Himalopsyche tibetana. Lineage (NCBI taxonomy): Eukaryota > Metazoa > Arthropoda > Insecta > Trichoptera > Rhyacophilidae > Himalopsyche > Himalopsyche tibetana. The sequence goes on from JAPJYX010000015.1 coordinate 7,113,746, forward strand.
GGATAACTAGTATTAGTTAAAATAAATGCTCAGTTATACTATTAAAGAAAGATTAGGCTTGAAAAAAGTATTTATATTTGAAGTATTTTCTGTAAAAAGACCTACAAACAAGTCAAACCAAATTATAACCACATGTATTATATAGTATATCACTTTTAATGTGATTCACATCGTCAATTATTAGTGTAATGGCATTAGATGTATTAGAATATATAAATTTTAAATATACGTAATAGGCTGAAAAGAAAGAGAATTTAATGATAAAAACAATGGTTTTACTTTACTGAAATACAATCAACATATTATACTATAAAAAGTATTGTGAAAACACTTTGAAAACAGAGCGAAGTGGTGATACCAAACAAGTTTTAAATTATATTACATATGTTGGACCTAGAATTTGTTATGATCATTTCAAAATCTATTTACCTTTCTATGAAAAAATAGTAAATATTTTACTTTTCTTAAATTTATTGCAAACTTATGATATATTGTTATATGTGTGTTGGTACGCTTTATTTAAATAAAAGTATTCTTATACTGCTACCGGAAGAAGTCAACCAATAACTTGAACGACAAAATGTGTAAATATGCTTTGTCAGAGAAGCGAATGGAATTGCATTATTGAGAATTTGCGTTGTCATAAAATGTCATTGCATTTTTGAAATTCAGTGTCTGAAATATTTTATTGATTCCACATCGTATGCACGAGAAAAAGTAGCCCAACGGCAAAAAAGGGTTTATAAAATAAGTTTGTAGCAATCTGGTATTTGAATAATTTATTTGATTTAAGATTTAAGGCACTGTGATTAACCAGTTTGAAATATCTATACGAAATAATTTAAGTAATATTTTAGTTATCACCTAACTATGTAGATGGTCATTTAAAAAAATTAACGACTCTTTTACTTATAGTTTTACTGATTGAAAAAGTCAGACCGAATAACTTATTTTTTTGTTATTGCGTTGTAAGATTCACACAATTTTTGTTGCATTCCATATTTTCAGGGAAATTTTCGAATATTGTTTTCAACGAACAAACACAGAGAGAATCATGGCTTAAATTGATGAAATTTATAAAAAATCAACCATTGTGTGAGAATGGAAAAAATATTTTGTCACAAATTATGCTTACTTCTTTCCATTAGGCATTAAGTATCTTGAAAAATATCAATTTTAATGTAATGAAAAAACTGTGAATAAATATTTTATAAAATAGGATCATATCAATACTTTTTTTTTACACAGTGCATATAAACACATATTATTGATTAATGCCAGTTTTTTTTATGATAATAATATGTAAAAACTAACAAATTTTCAAAAAAATTACGTCCAACGATGTTTGAAGAATTTGTATGTTAACATTAATCAGTTGGTAGTTAAATAAAAAAAAACACTTTTATTTTTGACTAGCTTTATTTTTTAAAGTAATTTTGAAATAAACGCATAGTTCTGAATTGACAGGTAGTTGGAAACTAATTATGGTTACTGATTTTTTGAAATATTATATTAGTTCACATTTTTCTATCGGTGATAAGCCATAATGCATTTAAAGTATTCGTTTCTTTTGGATTTGAGTAAACTATTTTTATCGTGAGCAAAATTTTACTGGCGTCTTTTGTTATCGATGCAGTTTTCTACAAAACATTTAAAATATAAGCCGTTTGCAAAACGTACAGTTGAAATAAAAATATAGCAGCGCCGTGATTTTTCTACAATATAAGATAATAACAAAACACACACAGTCGCGCAGTTCTTTTCCAAAACAGCTGTTCCCTTGTTTACACATTTTGTGACATATAAATATAGTAATTCGATTAAATCGTACCAATATATGTTTTACTTAAATATACGACAAAGTTCTTATTGAAAAAAAACCCACATTTTACTTTTATTGCTAAGACAATAATTCTTTTGACTTGAAATCTTACAATTTTTTGGCAAACGGCAATGAAGAATGATTATGTTGTGTTCGATTTTGTAAGCAAGAGAGATATTACATTATAATATTTTATCACTTTTTATACAGTACTAGAATGACACAAATAACTAATGTCTCCAAGAATATATTCCAATATATCCAATTTTTAGACTTCACATTACATCTTTCAAGCCAGGAGTAATGACAAAATAAATATATTATAGAGCTACAATTATAGAACGAGATCAATTTTGAAGTGTTTCATTTTAGGGCAGTTGTTTTATGTTATAAAAATATGTACTGATTGATACACTCTTTTTTTGCAAGGTGTACATAGAAGCAAGGTGAATTCGAGAATTGAAAGAAAAATCATTCATTGTTTTAACAATTTTAATATGAACTATATTGTTCACTTGATAAGTATAGCGGTGCGAAACAGAACGATCCGATTGGTATGTGTCTTTCCAACAGGTATAATAGTTTTCTGAATAGTCGCGTTTGTTTGATTTTTAATCGTTCTTTTGGTTTGATTCTCCAACTGCTGTCGCTATTATAATTTTGTGTAATTGTAAAAGTATTAACTGTTGTGCTCTCGCGTTGTATTTTTTCCCTTTGTGATTTAACTGCTTGAAACAATAACTGTCTATCTTACGTGAACGAAATTAAAGCGAATGGAAAGTGACTCGGTGTGGCACGAAAATATCAAATGGTCTCCGCCGTTATAGTGTTCACGTGAAAAAACGCACGCTGCGATCAGCTTGTTTGATATTTTCGCATTAAACCGTGCTCCAATCGCGTTCGCAGTGACTTTACCCAAGTAAGACGAAGCGTTAAAAATGATATTTCATATCACACACAAAACCAGTGGTACTATTCTCGCGTACACTTATTTTGAAGTGTCTAAAATATTCAACACTATCACGTTTTAAGTATGCAGACAATTACGCAACAAGTAGCTAAGATCGTCTTAAATAAGTTTATCCGCGCTGGAATAGCACAGCAGTGGGAATGTCTTTTCAATTTTGTATTGACTTTTTCACGCTTATACATAAAATTGTTTTCACTGCCTACTGCTCGAAGGGCGGTGGAATGATATGTTTACTTATTCTTGAATCAGGAAAAGTATTCAATGATTTATCTGTATTGTCATTAACAAAATTATTAATGTCTTTTTTTTGCACTGAAGGGGCTGCTACTGGTCGGAAGTTGGTTTGCTTGTACACTCGACGAGGTTGGACTGGTGCCGGTTGACGGTATACCACTTGAGAGTAAGCGGGCTGCGTATAAACTCTTGATGAGTAAACGGGCTGAGAATAAATCGGTTGATTATTGGTGTATCCGAAATATGTAGGATTAGTCGAGGCTTGAGAACCACCTAACCGTCTGGATGGTTGGGTTAGGTCACTTATAAATGAAAGCGGAGAGAAAGTGTTCTGGAGAAAGCTGGAAAATAATCCGGTCAGTTGAGAGTTTACCGAATGTGTTGATAACATTGCAAAGTTGGCCAAGATGAATAGAATCATTTGCTGAAATCGAAATTCAATACAAATTAGTAAGCATTTTTTTGACAACATAAAAGCGTTCTGAAACATATATTTTGATGTATATTTTATGCAAAACATAAAAACAAAATGCATTATATAAAAAATAGCTTCTGAAAATGTATTATGTATTTCAGAACTAGAAATACATTTCAAAGAAGCAAATAAAATTAACTTTGAGTTTCTCAACACATGGTATTGATATTTATGTGCACACAAGTCTTTAATTAATTCAAAGAAAATGCAACTATACAGTTTTATACCGCAAAATATCGAGGTGATCTCATGTCAGATACTTAAAAATTTTAATATCTTCAAAAAATTACCTAAGCGACAATTATTAACAGACTGCTTGTGCAATTAGTAACTGATATATAAACATATAATTAGTTAAACAATATTTATTTAAATTCGAATAATAATCTTACAAGACTTTGTGACCACATTACCAACAACATTCTTTATGAATAATTAATGTTGCTAAAATTTCGTAATTATGTATGTTAGTGATAATGATGATTGCAAAACTTATTATTGATAAAATTATCCACCAAACCAGCTGCGGTCTAGTTTGAAAGAAGACTAATAGAATTATTGGATTAGTAATTAAAGAATAATTGCTGCAACTGAAAAATGTAGATGGACGACATTATTGCACTTGAATTGCAAAATGTTTTTAGGTTTCTATTATAATGTTTATTCATTAATGACATACATTTTATCTTTCGAAATACTTACATCATACAATAAACTGGATACCCTTGACCCAAACATAGTTTACAATGATTATTTATCAAATCATAAGGATACTTATGTAATATTACACAATGTATTACAAACTCAGTATTTTTATTTATTTATGGCTTATGATTTATTAATACTTATATGTCAGTTTGTTTTCAAGTGTGTAATTAAAAGGCTGATTATGCGACGAAAGGAAAAAAACTCCAGGTCATTAGTGAAGAGCAATAACAGCAGCTGTTATTGAAAACGGCATAATATTACATTATAATATGTTTGAAATATAAACTCGGTAAATAAAAATAAACAAAAAATATTTACCAACGAAATTTGCTTAATTTAAACGTAATGAAAAATTAAATCATAATTCAGTGGAACCCCGATTTACCGTTCTCGCATTGTTCGTTTTCCCGCCTGAATTGCTTTTTTTTCATAGTCTCGGCCAAACATCCATTTTTACAATGTTAAATAATCCCGCATCAATCGTTTCCCGATTAACGGTTTCCCTCGATCTATCGTCTAAATATTATGGACCCGTTACAAATATTATTCCGATAAACGTTTTTCGTTTAATACTTTTCATTTCACTCATAAATAGTCTTACCTCACATTTCGTTTCACGTTTTTTCTAACTCACAATTTAAATGCTCCCCCAATAAAGAAAACTGAAAATCCAAGAGAAAAAATATTTGACTGAAACGATGACGAGTTTGAGGAATCTTTGTTAAAATTGAAGATCCAAATCGCAAATATGCAACTAAGTAATATGAACTTAAAAAATATATACATTGTGACCCCGATCTACCGTTATTTCCGTTTTCCTACATGGATCGTTTATTTTTTACTCGACCAAGCCCCCAAGTAACAATGTTAAATAAATCCATATTAATCGTTTCCCGATATCCTTGACATATCATCAAAACATTATCGTCTCGTCCCAAATATTATCGTTTGACCGTTGTTGTTGAATATTTATAGTTTTACGTCGCATCTCTTTTTTGACTTTGAATTTTTCTAAATTCAAAGTCAAAGCTAAAATACCTAGAACTATAACTTCGACTGAAAAACAGAAAACAATTCAAGGCGTTGAAAAAAGTCCAGGAGAAAAACGAGTCAATATAGCAAAAAGAGTTGACTTAAAAAAGTACGCAAGTTTGAAGGGTGTCTGTCAAAATTTAAGTGTCAAACAACAAATAGGCAATTTGATATGTATGAAGCAATTAAAAAATATTTTTATACATTCTTTTATAAACAAGTGAAAAAAATAATCAGTTTGTTGAAAATTAAACATTGTTTTGGTACTATTTGAAGATTTACCATATTATTCGTTTTTTGTTACGGTCCCTTTAAAAACATAGAATCAATAAAGCGGGGTCACTATTTTGGTTTATTTCCGAAATACAATAGTGGTGACTAAATTATAACTGTTATTTTCACGTAAATTTATTTGCACGATTTGATGTTACATGGTTTTGTTTATTCGACAAAGATTCGGAAAAACTGCGATGTCATTACATATTTATGACGAATAAGTACACGTGCTTATTTAATATTATGTTTGTTTATGATGTAACTCATGAATTTATTATGCAATCAGGTATTACACGTGTTTCAATTATTTTAGGGGTGTATTGTGACTAGGGTATCCAACCCCGAAGCCTTTTTCCAATCCCGGGATTTCGGGATTGATTTATTTTGAATCCCGGAATCCCGGGATCCCGGGATTGAGATTTTCCTCACCAAGGAATTTGAAATTCTCAATTTGCTATACTTTTTTCCAGAATTTCACGGAAACTTGTTTTTTTTTTTTTAGCTCACCGAAGAATTTGAAATCCCCGATTTGGTATACTTTTTCCCAGAATCTCACAGAAACTCGTTTTTTTTTTTTAGCTCACCGAGGAGTTTGAAATCTCCGATTTGCCAATTTCGTGTAAATTTCTAGAATTTGCTAAAAATTTCTCAATCCCGAATTCCCGGGATCGCGGCCATCTAAATCCCGGAATTTCGGGATCAGAAAATTGAACGGGATCCCGGGATTGGATGCCCTAATTGTGACTGGCCGAAGTTAGTTAAAATTACTACTCGGCGGATGCTTCCCAAGTAAGCGGTTCACGTGTCACATTTAGTTATAACAACATGTAGATTAAGGATAAATATATAGAAGTATATAATTAGAATAATATAATACACCTAAATGTTAGATTCAGTTCAAGTAGACACTCCATTTATATTTTTGAGTATTATTAATAACCACTCAAAAATGATTTTTTAGTCAGGGATTAAAAAGTGGATAAATACAATGAGCTCAGGATGGGAAGCACTGAAAAATTCTTACCATTTTTATGTTCGTAGTGAATTGAAGCACTTTTATAAAATGGTACGTTTCTTTGCAATGATTTGCTTAGTTTGACAAAATTTTTGTTCAAGCATTTTGGTAATAATCGTTGGGTAAATATGCACTAATTACAACATCATTTTATTTTTCAGGTGTACTCAAATTATTTTAAATACTTAAAATAGCCTTTCTTTTAATTTAAACCTAAATGATTGTTTTTATCTATGCCCGCTCCCAATGTGGAGCATATGGCTTCCTATCGGAAATATCTTATCAGAAGTTTTTCTACGAGAACTGTTTGTTACTCAGTTGCTCAACCTCTCTTTTTCAAAGAGAGTAGTAGAGATAGAAGGATACGACTAGGGCAGGAATAGTGGTTAACTAATCGCTCTCGCTACGCACAGTTATTAGATTTTACTAGAATTTTTTTTTTATTTAAAAAAGGTATTTTTTTAGAAAAACATCTCATATAAGTCATTTTTCGAGAATAAAATAGTATTTGGGAAAATTAGTACATTGCAATTTTTTTGAAAGAAATATAAAATTTAGTGGGATGAATGATTTTGTGATAATTAACGGAAGCTAGATCTAATTAATATATAAAGAAAATTAAATTAAAAATATTAAAAAAAAAAAAAAAACATTTAATGTTGAAAGTAACTGAAACAAGAAAATTATCTATGTAATTAAAACGTTATTTATTATAGTCAAACTACTTCTACATGTGTATTTAATAAAATTTTATGACGTGCATAATTGGAAAACAAAGAAATTGTAATCATTGTTATTAAATAATTAACATAATTTGAGATAATTTTACACCAAAGAAATATTTTTCAATACTTAAATTAAATATATTGATATTTCCGTCTTTAAAAAAAGTAGCAGTGCAATTGTTAAATGATTGTTTGTCCAACAAAATTTGAATCTGAGAGAAGGTTTTCTGCTGCTTGACTTAGGTACTTTAATAACAATCCAATCAAGATTGACACAGTCCAACACTAATTAAAAAAGTAGTATTATTTATATTCCAATAAAAAGTAAATTTTATGTCTATCGTTTGATACTTTGTTAATGAAATCAAAATTTTGGAATCTTTCAATTTCTCATTTTTTCCCCCAGTCATCAATCAATCCCAAAATAATTGTGTCCCCGAAATTCAAAAAACTTATATGCTTATATAAAAAATGGGTATGAAAGGCATCAAAAATATGAGATTCAAAAGAGGCCACGGGCTCAAAAAGATAAATATAATTCATAATTTATTTGCATGATATATATATGTAAATACAAAACACACATATTATATTGTTATTAGTGGCTTCCTTGGTCTTAATAAATAAGTAATTTGAAAAAAAAAATATATCATAATGTCTTGGCGGGTAACTGAAAATGTCGAAGTGGGTAATTCAACTACCCGCGGGTAGTAAGTTGCCGACCACTGGACTAGACTATCAGAGCTAGTTTGAGTATTTGCCAATTGCACTAACAAATAAGTAACATCATTTTTATGTTGGTCATAAGAAATTTTGTCTTCCTTAAAGTACAAATCGAAAACAAAATGGGTCTATAACTATTTTGTCGGTGCTGTTTTTTTATAGTAATGCTTCGTTTGCATGTGTGTTACTGGAAAACAAATAAAATTGTACCTCGGGGAAATATGTCAGAACTACCAATGTGTATGTAGTAGGAAAATAAAACGCAAATACTGACTATTCGGTAATTTAACAGCTCCGTCAGGTATCGCCAATTCAATTTTTTAACAACACGCGTTCGAATAAACTACGATTTAGGTTTGTGACACCAATGACAATAATTAACACAAAATTCATAATATTTATATCACTGTATTGTACAACAAAAACTAATCTATTGATAATAATGATAAATTTGTTATGTAAGGGGCTTAGTATCATAACTTATAATCTCTAAAAAAACTTGTTTTGAGAAAATGGAAAAAAAACAAAAGATGCACATTTTTTCTTAATCATAGAAATGTTTTAAATTACCATGAATATTTATCGCAAATGAAAATTAGCACTTTCCTAAGATACAAGATATACTATTACACAAGTAAAAAATATTTCACCGATTGGTTTTTTCTTACCAAATCATGTTATTCATTTAAAAATGTGAGCCCTAACAAAAGCTAGCTTAAAACCACCAAAAAAGATCGGTGTCCTAGCATCGATCTTTTTTTGGTGGTTTTAACGGTATTCGAAGTAAATTTTTATACCAGCTATTTTTTGATATATGTTGAGATGAAATTTTTTTTTTTGATATAATTATCTTAAAAACAACAAACATGGATATTATGAGTTTGGATAACAAACCTCTTAATTTTACATTAAATAAGAAAAGCATTGATAACGGTCAACAAAGCTGACTCTTACTTACTGCAACTGAGTGAAGAATACGATGAATTAAAATTCAGTCGAATATAAATAAGACTGTGGGCTAGGAATAGAAGAATAAAAAAGCAGAGACTCCAACCACCTTTTTTATATAACATTTTTTTGAATTACTTTGAATATATATTAAAAATATTGCATGGGACTGAATTGAATAATTTATGCATATCTGAAGTAAGTACACCCATCCTTCGCATAACACGGAAGATAGGTTCTGCTAGATCACCGTGTTAAACAAAACCGTGTTAAGCAAGGCATGGATGTACTTGTATCGGAAGTGAAAACGAGTGTATGCAGATCTAAATGGAAAATTAACTCGATGTCTATCATTTTCTTTTGTTTTCATATCGACTGGGGAAAAGAAAAAAGAAGTCGCCCACACACACACAACAAATTTTACAGGATACACGAAATACGTTTTTCGATGATTTTGTGCCAAAGGCAAATTATGAAATTTACATCCTTTTGGTGGAACGTGTACATTGTGATTATCGAAAAAAAACTGATTTAAAAAAAACTGTGGGTTAAGTCTTTTTTCCTTTCCACAGTCGATATGTCAACATTGGTTGCTTAATATATCAGTCAATATATATTTATATTAATAAAAACAATAATCCTTTGTACTTCATTCCACTTTATTTAATATGTCAGAACCGGTTTCGCTCATTGCGAGCATTGTCAACTGATAAGAAATATAATTTAACAATGCTATTTATACAAAATTGAAAAGTTATACACAACAGTTGGCATTGAAAAGAAATTGCCAATTACATTAAAGTGATTCTAATATAACACAAAATTAAAATGTTCATGTTAAATAAAGTGGAATGAAGTACAAAGGATTATTGTTTTTATTAATATAATGCCTTTCCACCAAGTATTGACAGTGAACACCCTAAAAGTGATATATTTATATATATATATAAATGTACGAATTTCTCAAAAAAAGCATGGAAATGGAGTCGGAGTCACGTTGCGAACTAGTGTCGGAATCACTCAGTTTTTATCGACTGTACAGATCGATGATAAAGAGTAGAAGAATATTTTTGCAAATTATGCAAATATTATACAAAAAAATATTCCAGACATATTGAGTGGCTGTTTTATTTGGCGCAAAATATGTTGTTAATCAAAATAACTTTCTAGCTCTTTTTTACTAAAAAATGACATACATTAAAAAAATATTGTTTTTCCGTTTTATCGGTTCACTTAGAATGAATGACTTAGATGACTTGAAGCGAAATTAATAATTGCATACTAATTTACTATCTACATGTAATGTATAATATCACATATTTAAATTGTTTAATATCTGAAGGTTAATAGAAATAAAGGGAAAAAAGTATCGCTTACTAACAGTGATGGTCATTCAATTGGAAGTCCCTGTACTATTGAAAATTTAATCCAATTATCATTCGAAACTAGGTATGCGTGAAGTTTCTCTCTTTATACATAACAATTTCAATACTGCGCTTATAAATCGATACACCACTATCATGATAATTTGTGTAAATGAACATACATAAATAATATATATAAATACTAGGTTTGATACAAAAAGAAACAAAATACACAAAACTGTACGTGCCCTGCTTTTGTTGTTTGAAAAAAGTTTGAATGCCTTTTTGAATTTACGTGAAATTGAGTTAATATCCAGATCGCAGGTTTTCAAGTATTTGGCCAATGTGTGCATTGAAAATTGAAAGCTACACATACTATCGGTAAGTTTGTTAGCACACTATTTTCCATTCGAAGCTCATGACAAACACGATTAACCAAACCAGATTCTTTGGATTATTCAATATCGACACAAATTAGCTTAAAATATCTTTTTCTTGTACTGGGATCCGTAAGTTCCGCAGAGAAATAGTAAAAAGCTATACTATACGGTGCTTTTTTTAGAGGTTTGTTTTTCAAGTTGGCAGCACAGCAGATTTGTAGCAAGTGCCGTCTGACACGTCATTTTGTTAAAACCACAGCCTTCCTCATTGACGCCATTCAATTAGGGAACGATAAAATCACTAATCATGTATTTATTGACTGTTACGTTCTGGCAGGCATCATTTTTCAAGAAATAAATACGCACAATTTGTAAATGTTGTTCTGGCGTAAGCTTGTTTATGGTAAAGTGGCAAACTAAATTTAGTACAAGACAACTTTCATCTGTCAAATTGGCTGTTGTGATTTTTTTTTAAATTTTGAATATGAAGTCTCCAAAATAAACACTTATAGCTTATTTCGAAGACAATATGTATATTAAAATTATTGACATTTATAACATAATCAAAAATATTATTTGAATTTATACTAAAAACATAAATAGCCCATACTATTTATAGAAATGAAAAGAGACTACGATCGCCATATATTATAAAATAAATGAAGATAGATTTTGGTAAAGGCGCTTGATGGAAATTTTATGTCAAATTTATGGAAGGGTAAAGAGTAAAAATAATTCAAAAAATAGATTTTAAACGTTTTCATAAAAACACTATACTATATAGTTTCATCAGTTATTTGATACAGTATGCAGGAAACTGTAACAGATTTTAAAGTGATATGAATTCATGTTTATTTATATTTACAGTTAATCTAACAGATATAAAAATCAAATATAATCTGTCATACAAAGATCCACAAATATGTCGATCATTGTTATTACTGACACTGAGACACGCACACTGAATTTCAGTGTGCGTGTCTGACGGATGAGTGCATTTTTTTAAAACTCACGTTTCTCTAACGTCGTGTTATGACTTGAGAATCAGCTGAAAAAAAAGATTATCTCAATTCTTGGCGGCATCGTTAAGTAAAGGTAGTAAAATAATAAACCATAACAATCTTTACAGCAGATGTTAAAGTAAAGCTTCTTTGAAATTTTATCAATACTATTTTAAATAAATCAACATAATAGCTATGGCGTCATAAAGGTTTTGAGTTAAACAAAGCTTTTGTGGAACGATACACTTGAGGGCATTTTCAGCCTCTTTTGAGCGAAATGTCTAGCATCGTTTTGCGCTTTCCTGGTGGCAGAGCTTTGTCCTTATTTTTCTTTACCGTGTGCTTGTTGGCAGTACTCTGATAATACCGAACGGATAAAGGACGTTTCATTTATACAGCCTTTGTTACACGTTAACTTCGTTTTTCATAAGATTTTTTCTATTGTGATAATGCTAGCTTTTTAATCTTGCTACAAACCTTTTTCTACAAAGTTGCTGTTTTTTACTTTCATATTAAATATTATTTCAAATGTCTTTGAAAACAAATAGTAAATATCTATAAGTATTAATGTTTTGATATTTCAATATTTTTTTATTATTATTTTTGGCTTCGTCCTAATGATTTTTTAATCAACATTTAGAAACTAAATAGATTCAGTTTTCAAATCATCATAAATTATTTGAAGGAAAATAATTGCACAAAAATTCAATTTTGAGACTTTTATTATGTATTGTCTCTAATTGTAAATTACTAAGCGATGAATCTAATAAGAAAAAAATTCTTTTGTAAAATTTAAATCGTTTTAATACTGCTTTGCTTAATTCGCAGTTTTTTTAAATATATATCACAACAAAGAGAATCGTTAAAGACAAATTTGGTTTGACAGCAACTGTATTTTTTTAAATTACACAGATAGTTATTTTTCACTGCAAATGTAACTATAGCACAGAAACTTTTATGAATAATTGTAGTATTTGGTGCTTTTTAAATAACTTATTAAGTCAATGGATCAATAAATCTTTTCACAAAGAGACATAATAACGGCGGAGTAAAGAATGATATAAGAGCATCCCTTTGAATACAATTTTTTTAATATTTTAAAGAGTTAAGTACTAAAGAGAGATAAAAATGGTCCAACCACGGATAAGAATTCATAAAAACAAATTGGAAATAAAATTATCTATAGGTACAATAAAAGATGTTCCAATGTCTTATTTTTTCATGGTGGATTGCGACGAAAAGAGTTCGACAACCACTGATACAGTAGATTATAATATTTACAGAATATTACGGTATAAATAATATTCAATCACCGCTGGCATGGATAAATATCTACATATTACAAATACGCAATATAGACCTAGAGATATTCGTATGGTGTTACCTCTTTAAATACTGAATAATTAACTCGTCCATTGTTATAAAATACACATTAGCAATTAACTCAATAATGCACAAGCAATGTGGACATATGCATTATTACTATTATTACCATATCACAGTTCTAATAATATAATTAGATTATCGTTACACTTATGTATGTACATATTGGGCAGTATTAAAACTAGGACTTTTGCATTAGTTTATCGGGCTATAATCGGCAAAAGATATTAAGTGGCAAAATTAGGTAAATTGCGTTTAAAACCAAAAAAATCAATATTGCCCAGGACAGTACAGTGGAACCCCCAATTACACTACCCCGAATTACGCGCCGGCTTGAAATATTCGCATTCCATTGCCGTTACTAAGAGACGGTCGTCTGTGCTTCGCATACAGTTTTTTTTGTAAAACTAAGGGAAATCTTAGTTTTGCGTTTTCCGCGGAAAAAAATCAAATCCCTTATTTTGTATGACATTCACACCCCCAATTACACGGTCCTGAATATAGTGTAAATGGGGGTTTTACTGTAGTTGGAAAACTCATAAGTCAAATGAGCCAAATATTAACTATACAACGATTGAAATTTCTTTTGGGAGCCACATTTGTTAAACATAAAATATATAGGTAAGTACTATTGTAACTACCGATATATTTTATCTTTAATGTTTATTACAAATTATTATAAACTTAATTAAGATACTCTTACGCTGGTTTTTGCTTAAAAGGTTCTCAATCTGATGGAGGTACGTTCGCTAAAATGGCCCTCTCCAACTCTTAAGTTTTGAGAGCGAAAAACGATTTCTGCGCGTGTGACACGATGCTTTAACCGCAATGTATGTAGTATTTAACAATGGCTTTTTTTTTTTTTATATATAATTTCGACTGAAGGTGCTTGATGGAAATTTATAGTCACATTTGAATTATTTTTAGTCTGTACACTTCCATTATTTATTTTTAGGTTTCGCCTTTCGACATTTACTGGTTTTAGCCAGAATAAAACCAGAAGATGCCGAAAAGCGAAACCCGGGTCGTTATCGACAAAATAAATTATAGAAGTGTACAGAATAAAAAGAAAAAAAATGCTTATTTGTTTGTATAACATAATGTATAACTTCAATTCTACCTGACGCGCTCAGGTCATCGATGAAAATGCAATAGTTAAAATTATTAGTTAAAATAAGCTTATATTGATTGACATTTCAACGCATTATAAATTAACAATTTTTAGATTGTTTCATATTTTTAAAATTTTTTAATTAAATATTATTTTGTTGTTTTTAATGTTTTTCGTGAAAAAATAAGACAAATTGAATGATTTATTAAAAATGGTTTCATTGTGAATTTTTTGCATCTAATATAATATATTTTTAGCAAACGAAAATAAAAAATATACGTTTTGTACGTAAGTGAAACTGATCCGCGAAACGTAAAAGATCAGAGTTGAGATTAATTATTAGGTTATGATATTGTCGATGTGATGCGATGCGATCTTCAGCCGACCGAGTAATAGGTTTTGATTGAAAATCCTCCGCAGCTGATATGGTTACCTATATCATTCTCAGCGACGTGTCCTTTGAATTTAAAACCGCTTTTTCAAATTGCAACATAAAAAAAATATATAAAAAGCGTTCACAAAAAATCGATATAACGGACAAATGAATGTAGGATTGAAGTGTAGATTTATGTCGAATTTTCGTTTTGTAATAAAGAAGTATAATCATTTTGGTGTTTTGTTCTTAAAACACTGGCTAGTTTGCATTTTAATACATTTTGGCTAACTTCTTTATTGACCGTATTTGCTCTCTATGTGAAGCATATGAACGTCGCCTGGCATTTTCATGATTTCGCGTCTCCCAACGTTTTGCCTCCTCTCATGATAGTATGTCAGTATACTTCAGTTCTGTCAAGTACATTTTATGATTATCTTTCCAGGAAGCTGGAATCTTATCAGTTGCAAGGTGAGCTAATGAGGATTAAGGCTCTCGAGAATCATCCGTAGAACGTGACCCATCCCGTTTCAAATCTCTCTCGTGACCACTGACATGACAGGGCACAGCCTTTATTAATATTTTGCAAATAAATACAAAAGGAGCAATAGTTTAATCTATTGGGATGCTTTCTTTGACTGCCCAAATAAAGTAAATAATGCGAATAAAGTTAAGAAAGAAAAAAATACAAAGTGGCAGCAAGGTGTGAGCTTTTATCCCTACGGTCGCGGAGAAACGGTTGTGCTTAATGGTGGTTTGGGCAGAAGATAAACGGTGTCATTGAAGTATATTTTTAATTAATTTAAGCTAAAAAAAATAACAAAAAAAACTTTTTCAGTGAAAAATTAAAGACATAATTATTTTGTGATTTAAAAAAATATATAAATTTAATACAATATGATGTATGGATGGGAAATGCTTAAACACACCTCTTATTGTTAACGGAGTCATATTCAAGCTGCTTTATTGATTTGTCGTATTCTTAACGTTCAACATGCTCGTTACAACGAGATAAAATATATTTTTCTAATGGAAATGGCTTAATTGTGTAAAATGATAAAACCATTGCACGTGCATTAGTTCTAGTGTAATCCACTATTGAATGTTCTGACAAAACAACTTAAACTTAAGTTAAAGAATAAGAAAAATATAGAAAAATGGCCGTATTTAGGACAAGATTGAAAAGTCACAAAGTTCTCGCGATACAAAAACTGTGTGATTGTAAAGAAAATAATTTAAAAAATTGTCGAGAAGATACCAATAGATATGCCGTGACGATAATGAGTTGCCAGATTGTCTTCAAATTCAAATATGTGGACGCCAAGGTTAGTGAAGCACATCCGATTAAAGATTTGTTAAAAAGCGGTTCGATTTAATCTTATTTATCTATTTTATAAAAAAACACATCTGTAAAGTTTCATGAGTAAAATAAGTTTTGAAACTGATAATTTACAATATGCTGGAGGCAGAAGCAGATTGCAATTATGGTGCGCTACAAAACTCTGACAGGGAAAATGCAACTTTGCGCCACCCGTTATTAAAATCATTTTCAAGACACCGTTGGGACATTTTTATTTCATTTTTTTAAACTGTAAGAGAGAAATAATGAATGCAAGAAAGATACAAAGTTATCATAAACGCGTTTTGTCACGAACAACCGCGCATTATCTTATCATACTGTAATAATTTATGAGACTTCTGTATAAAACTGTAATTTTAAAAAATACTTCAGATTGTCAGTGGATTTTGTTTTCCTGTTTAACCACTTATTTCAAATAAAACACAAAAAAATATTCGAATTGAAAAAAATAGCACGCATATATTTGAAAACACAAAATTTAAAAAAAGAAAGTCAAATTGTAGAATTATTAAGCAAATTCACGTTTACATCATCATTGACTAGACGAAACAGAAAATCTATTGTGGGTCGTCAAGCAGAACTGATCTTGGTCTTAAGCGATTCTCAGGCATTGTCTAGTCATAGTTGTAAAGATTGCTTTGAAACTTTTGAGATATTTCACGAATGAACTCGCGATTGGTAGGTATATTCAAGTCTCTGTGAAACTATTTAAGAACGAACAGCAGCATTATCAAAATGACTCTCTTTAGTTAATTTCCTTGTGTACTGTATGTGTATATGTATGTATGCGCATGTGTGTATAGTATGAGAAGAAGCATATATAATGTGATTTGCAAATCAATGCATATGGAGTCCCCGTAAACTGACTTCACTAAAGATTTCTCACCTCTGTAGCGATAGCGCCCTTCCGTCAGCAACGATGGTAAGGGAATACAAACTTCCAAAATATTGGTGATAAAGGAGACTCTAAGAACTTTGACGCTAACGTGCCCTGGTACTTAAAGCTCCATAAACTTGATATTCAAATAAAAATCGTTGACTAAATTTGTAAATTTAATATAGTTACGGGTAAGGGTACTCAGTCGGTGGAGAATTTCGCAAATGGGATAATATTGCTTCCGAACATTTCATAAAGTTTTTAATATTATATATTTGCATATTATTTGAAATGCACATATTGTATAAAAGTTACATGAAAATGGGAGAATGAGGCAAAAATGGTGGAGATTCCTGACGTATATTTTTATAAAAACGATAGGAAAGAAATTTACAATTATACCCAAATCAATTTTATTTTATTAATATTTAAGTAGCTGAAGAATTCATAATAATTTGTTTAAGATATAACGTAAAATACTGCATGGCTTAAAAATTTTATGTGAACATCTTTGCTTCAGATCAAAATTACAAATTCTAAATTAAATCATCGAATGCAAAAAGCACTCTGAAAGCTTTTTCAAGTTTTGAGTAAATTTCATAAAACTGTCGTTGTGTGCATGCATACCTAATATTAAATGTACTAACTTTTTTGCGTTGTCTTTGTATGTTTTATCAATAATGTAATATTGAATATATGATATTGTCGATCATTTTTTTTTAAAAAACACAGTTGTCAAAAAGTGTGATCTTTACAAATTACCCAAATTTTCCATATGATTTCCTCATCATATAGGATGGAATTTGAAGTTCTGACCAGCCTTACAAGCAATGTTCCCTCTAATTTCCGAAGGTTATGTGCGCAAAATAAATTAGCTGTGCAACTTTGAAAGGAAATTAAAAATTGTGTGCGCCACATAACGGTATTTAGACCTACCTAATGAAATGGTTATGTTTTTTAATGACAATAATTAACAACACTATATAATGACAATTAATTTATTCTGGTGGTGGTATAATTGGTGTTAATTTTGTGCGCTCTGTGCTAATGCGTGTGCGCGCACACGCGCACACGCATTAGAAGGAACACTGCTTACAAGGAAAAAATTGATTTACAGAAAAACTCTCACAGACTCATTTCATTGATTATCATCTCTCACAAACACAGATATGTATT
This sequence comes from Himalopsyche tibetana, assembly GCA_030503985.1. Lineage (NCBI taxonomy): Eukaryota > Metazoa > Arthropoda > Insecta > Trichoptera > Rhyacophilidae > Himalopsyche > Himalopsyche tibetana. Next base: position 7,131,699 of record JAPJYX010000015.1, read on the forward strand.
TTGCAAGACAGTTGTAAAATCTTATATGTATGAACACCAAATTGTAGAATATATATATAAAATAGGGTAAAAAATTAGTACTACAGGTTTTATTATATTAGTTAATAACTATTTTGGCGTGCGCTATCGTCAGAACTACGATTAAGCTCACATTTGCTCATCTATATATACTGGCTCAGATGCTCAATAAAAAATCAGACTCACAATTTTCAAACCATTTTATTACAGAATCTCATGACATATATTTGAATTCAACGCCAACCGTCTTAAATATTTGTAATAAAGGTGCAAAATGAAATTTACTTGAACAACTTTAAATAATTAGGCATAAACAAGACATTTTTAATGAAAAAACAATTATAAATCCATCACGATTTCTAAAATCCCTAATGTAACTTATAATAAATATCAGTTTAATTTATCCTAATTTGTCTTGAAAAATCCCATATTGCTTATCGTTCTTCAAAACACTAAAGTCATATTTAATAAATGTGAATTAGGATATTAGAGTGAATAACAAAATGTATTGTGTTTCTCTTCTGAGCCAGTATATATAGCTGAAGAAGTGTGAGTTTAATCGTAGTTCTGACGATGGCGCACGTCGAAATAGCTATTAACTTATATCATAAAAACTGTAGAACTAAACACGTTTCTATTTTTACCCTAGTTAATAAATTGTAGAACGTAAAATGTAGTAAAAACGAGGAACGTTTGAAATTATTCTGCATGCCGAGCCGTGAACTATAATATGTACAAAATTGCAAATTGTGCGCAAGTGAAAGTGATTGAAAGTCGAAGACCGTCTGGTGTATTTCTTATATCAGCTGATGATGATGTCAAAATGCCTCGGCTATATAATATTATCCTATCTATGCGACAATTTAATCACACAAGGAAGCTATAGAGAATTTAATCACCCTGCAGTTAAAGTAGCATTATTAAATGCCCGAGAATCCTTTGAACTGATATTAAATTAATAACAATATCGCCCATGCGGAATATTGCGTGTAATAAAGATTCTTTTATTATTATAACACAATAAAATGGCTTAAATATGTTATGTGTGGTGGTACACAGACGGTTTTCTTGTCAATATAACTATATCGAGACCTTGTTTGTTGGAAAACGATGATTGTTCACCACGTTAATCAATCTTTATCTAATAGTAATTTAAACATAATTATAATTTCGTTAAAATTTCCTAATTTTCAAATTTCCAAAATAATAATTATGTTTATCAAAACATTAGCTGTATAACTCTTTGATGATTTTTGTAATTACATGCTATAAGAGTTAAAAAAATCAATTGTGTTAGTTTAGAGTCGCTCATTCATAATTTTTACTGTAATTTATTAAATTCTTTTCAATACCAATTGTTTATTACACCTATTTGTTGAAATTTGTTTTTATAAATAACACTGTTAAATTATATTTCTTATCGGTTGGTAATGCTCGCCATGAGCGAAACCGGTCTTGATCTTAGTTTATAAAAGTGGAAATAATTACAAAGGAATATAGTGTTTTTCTTAATATAATGCCTTTCCACCAAGTATTGACAGTGAACACCATAAAAGCTTTCTATAATATTTTTTCTCCACAGATTGGGCAATATTTTTATTCATCTCGAGTCCAGGTGATTCATGACGTCATAGACACGAAGAGGTTTTTTTTAAATAACGAAGGCAGTGTTTTAACTGAACCGTTGTTTTGATTTATATTTATTTTGTGTTTAATTAATAGATACATACGACAAAAATAATATATTTTTTAACTTGTTTTGTTTATTCATTTTTTATTTAGTTGCAATGTCGTTGTAGTCGTTAGGCACCAATCTCTATAAATCTACTAAGGGGGTTGAACTGGTAAGTGTTACAACTGAAAGTAGCGACGTTGACCACTTAACTAAAGACCCGGACGCTTTGCTCTACGGAATTGAAGCAAGCACAGATACGAACTTTTCATTACAACTGATGTCCACTTAAAACAGTGGAAAATGAGCTTCCACTATTCAACCACTAATCTTAACTTTTTGAATAAAATATAGTAATAAAATTCCAAGCAAAAATATTTTTCGTAAAATTCTGTACAGTAAAAATTTCCGAAAACTCATATAATAAGGAAGAACCCATAAAAAATAATCGAATCAATGGTAGATGCATAATATTATTGTAATATAATCCTCACTTCTTCATATTATTATACTTGAAATGTGAATGAATTTAATATTACAATAAATATTATATTTAAGACATACATTAAATATAATAGTAGAAGAAGTTTTTGCGATAAAATGGAATAGATAAATTTGATACATTTGTCTTAGATCCATTGAGAAAAACATGTTTTTTCAAAAGCCGACCTGTAAAAAATAAGAGAAAGTCTTGCAAGCGAGTTCGAAAACATGTAATAATATATATTTAAAAACATTTTTTGTTTTAATTCACTCACATTCATGTAGGTATTTATATTGTATATCGATATGAACCTAGTTTTAACAGTTTTAAATACAAAAATAAATTTGGTAGTAAACAGCTTGTATCGTTAATATACAAAAATATGAGTAGTTTAACTGTAGTAGTTTAGTATAACTGTTTACTACGCGTCAGTTCAAGTACATCCGTGCACTTAGAATGCCTGAAGATGCCGAAAGGTGAAACCCGGTTCGTTAGCGACAAAACTGATGGAAAAGTACAAAATTCAAACAATTCAAATCTTGTGTTTTAGTTTTTTTGTCATTTTTTCCCTCAAGGTATGGTCAATTCTCGATGGCTGATGTACATTTCTAAAACATTTTCGTATACCAACAGTTGTAAAATAGTAAGCACTTATTATTATAAAGTTTATAAAGGTTTTGACTTGTCATGTTAATTTTACAATATTGTTGTAAAGATAAGCCTCTCACTTAATCCAGTCAAATGTTAACAACAATAGTGGAATAGTAAAATTCGGCCACAATTCAACTTTGGAATATTATCGAAGAAAAGAACACTGACATAGAAATTTCAAATTATAAATAAGCTTGAGAAATCTTGCTAACAATTATTGACATAATTCATAACTATTTTGTGACCTACATTATGTTTATTACAAACTTAAAGAGCTATAAATAAATATTTTGAAAACTTCATCGCTGAGAAGCTTTCGAAGAAAGCAAAGTTTTGATAACATATCGACCCATAATAGGCAGAAAATCGTAACCGACAATTTATAAATTTTACAGAAGGTTTTTTTTTAAATTACTCTCGTATTAAGTTCCACAAAAGAATTCCTTAAATGTGTTTAGTAAATAGTATTATATGGTCAATGCCTATCCTGATATTATACTTACTGCTCTCAGTTATCTCGATCAGCGTTTCTCAACCGGTGTTTACGTGGAACAAACAAAGCTGCTGTTTGAAGAAATATCATGCACTCGGTTGCAACACCAACGGTTTGAATCCAAGAAAAGAATACTTGAGCATCTATTTATGAAACAATTGAGTAGAAGGTTTGCATTCAAATCTTTAGATTTTTGTGATCTTTTCATTCTTCTCCATCCATTTATAGGACGTTCCTGAATGCAGCATGAAAGAAGAGTTGTTTTATTGGTTTTAGTCCTTTTTTAACAATCATCACTTTATTAAGAATCTAAAAATTCATTTAGCAAAACAGAAAAAAAATATTCAAGATTAAATGAAAGAATAAATGACATAAATTAACGTACATGTTGCAAAAGCATAAATTTTATATTTTAATAATTTTAATACATATAACTTTGCTTGGTACATCTGTTAATGTCAGCGTAAAGATCTTACCACTAGGGAAGAAAATCTGTTAAAAAAAAAAAACATGCTAATAAAAGATAAATGATTCAGCAGATGATTGATGATTTAGTAATATAATGTACATTATTGAAACGAGGCGCTTTTTAAATTATTTCTCTACACTTTAATAAAATAGTAAAACTTTTCTTACGAACTTTAAGTACAATCACGACATTACTTGGTGTTTTGGTGGATTGCATATTATTATTTAACGCAGATAACACTATTGAAATGTATTTTAATTAAGGTTAATTCACTTAAACGATACTTTAAACTGTACGTCTTACCTGGACGAAATCACTGCGAACGCGATTGAAACGCGGCTTAAAGCGAATCAAAATATCAAATAAACTGATCGCAACTTGCGTTTTGTCACGCGGAAACACTGTTATGTATACACAACATTATAGCATAGAAGGCCATGTTAAATTATATATGACAATCTGTAACAATAAACCTATATCGATGTCTAATTCCATCTCCAAATCTAGACAGTTCAAATCGAGAGTTCCATAGCCAAGTAGAAACGCGTCGATACTCATATCGTATTATTTTGATTAATAAGATTAAGTGATTTATTTATAAAGTGTAAAATTTATGTATATGGAATAAAGTTAAACCAACATTGAATAAATGTTTTAGTAAAAGTATATCCATAACAACTCTATAGTGGCGGATATCATTTGATATTTTCATGCCGCATCGAGTCGCTTTGATTTCGTCCATGTTACACGTACAAACGATGTGTAGAATATTACAACGCATCTAACTTATTTTGTTCTAAAATACCACTTGGCTCACTTCGTTTCTAATGGGCCCATTATGATCTACTTTTAGTACATTTTTACCAAACTGTAGAGGTTATTAAATAAATAATTGATATAATATTAGTATTAAGGTTAGATATCACTATAACAATAGCTTCACCGTTGTTTTTCCCTTAGAGAATGTGTACGTTAATGCGTTCTTGAAATACGTGCTCGTCAAACTCGATAGGTATAACATTTAATAAAATTACCGAAGAGCAGCCATATAGATAAAAGCACCCCGAGCGTCGTATCGGGAAACTAATGAAATCATACGGTGAATTTTACAGCGTCACCCGCGGCATCACGAAGCGTTTGCGTTTCGCAGTCGTGCGCGCAAATAATTATTAAGGCATTGTTTATTCGGATCTGCGAATTCAATAGAAGCTAACTGAATAATTATCCCAAAAAATGTTCGCTGAATTCAAATAGTCAATGTCAATAAAATAAACAAAGCCTCACAATGAATCAACCCGAATATAAATTGATTTGTATTCAGAAACACTTCATTGATATTCCAATTAATCCAGAACACTTGTTGACTTTGTCGAGCTACGCAATACAATAAAACACGGTTGAATTATATTTATTTCCAAGATTAAAATCTACAACAATTACTTTTTAAATAGAAAATTCATGTAAAATATTATTCTTCCAGTTTTATATATACTTGTTATCGAAAACTGTAAGATTAAACGATAAGGCTATGGAAATATAAATTGTTGCTTAAGTATGGTTAGATAAGTACCCCACCACCACCACCGTTGTGTGTATGCAGCCACTGTTTCACAGCCGCTTTCCGTAACACAATACGATCAAGAAATGTTATTTTCTTGGCCATATACAGAGCTGCACCTATTTTTTAACCATGCACTTTTGTGCTTAAAAAAGTAAAGAAAAGAAGAAAAAAGAGAATGTGACTTGCTTAGCCATTTAGTTTCAGCGATAATAAGTATCCTGTGTATCCGTTAACTGAGAATCCGCCGTGGCAGAAGAGTTTGATCTACTCCACGTTGAATCAATACTATCAATCCTGTTCCCCATATTATGTTGGAAGTTTATCGAATAACTCAAAATTTGCCTCGGTTGAGATCAAGTCAGCCTGGCCTATTGGGGCCGTATGAGGGCGGACCACAGCAAACAGCTCTGTTCGTCCGGAATCATCTAAAGTTGGGCGAATACTTTTAAAATATCCATGCCTTCGAACAGAAATTTATAAATCGATTTATCGCCCTAGCTGAAGACAATGGCGCAAACCATTCGGCCACGGATTCGGTAACAGAACTATGAGCGGTTTTGATGGATTGTAGAAGAACCAAAAAGAATACCCTTTTTTTGTCATTATAACAGGTGTTTTCGTAGAAAGCGATTGACTATCAACAAGAAAACTTGTAGGGAAACCTTTTTTGATTTTTATGGTTATAAGAGTGTGCTGTGAAAAACACTGAAAAATTTGTTATTGCTTTTTCATCGCCCTTGTGGTAAAGTTGATTTGAGCTTTACCCCAGCGGTCAGGCGGGTTAGGTCTAAATGGCAATAAGGTCGATATAAAGTATTTGGAATTTAAAAGTAGGTGTTTGTGATGTTTTTTCACATCGGAATATCTAAGATTTTTATAATACCATCCTACCGGATCATGTGTGAATTTAAATGTCAAAAATCCTGGCCTCTTGGCTATTGTTATAAGTGATGTCAGATATTCAAAAAAAAAATATTATATATTTACAAAAAAAATAAATGTAAAACAATACAGGGTTGTTTATACAAAATTGTTTAAAACAAAAAAGCGTAAAAAGCAATTTTAAAACATTTTTTCAAAGTATTGCTATATTTTTATGAATAAACCTGAATTGGTTTATATTTCATCTGTTGATAATGATCGTTATGATTAAAACCAGTATTGGTAGAATAATATGGAATTATACAAAAAGTGTTACAATTTAAATGCCTTCCAAAAAGAATTGACTGTGAACACATTAAATTTAAATAGACAATTTAAAATTTCGACTGAATGTGCTTGGTGGAATTTCAATATTGAATTTGAACCATTCAAATTATGTATATTCGCACATATTTTGTCACTAACGACCCGGGTTTTGCCTTTTGGTATCTTCAGGCGTTCAAGTGCACGGATGAACTTGAACTGACAGGTTAGTTCAGAACTGTTACAGAACTGCAAATTTTAATAGACAAACTAATTTTCGTTACAGAAGGAAGAGTTTTCTCTGAAATACACATTGTAGTGATATCGTAATTTTGTTAGTATTGTTTAACACTTTGCGGTTGATGCTTTGTAATATCGATGGTCAATTTATAGTTATTATTATGTTGAGATAGGCTATTGTGAATTCTGATGAAGTGTTGATACAATATTAACGCAGCTCAGAGGAACGCAGGTTATTAGCAATATATTCCAATCAAAATGCCTCTTGGAAATTGCAGAAATTATTATGCAGCTTGTGATAACAAAGTAGGAATACTACTTGTGTAATACTAACATATTTATCGCCAAAATATTTGTTACTAAGCATACCACAATAAGCAAATATCTGTAACCAAAATAATAATATTCAATTAGCATGGAGTGGTGTGGCGGCTTCTATTACAGATATTATATCCATTACAATACCTACATTTTTGAATCATAATTATAATGTTATAATTTTATTTGATTTGAAAGTCAAAATAATATTATTATGGTGTAAATCGTTCTGACTTTATTATTCAGCAAACGTAACGTGAAAATATAAAAACCGCATTATGTTAATTGTACATAAAATAATTATATTAATTACACATATACTGAAAAGTCGGCAAAGGTAGTTTCCAGTATTAATATATGATGATATTTATTAATAGATGATATTTGTTTTTCCTGTAGGTTTAACAATTAATATAATGCTGTATTTATGATACTGACGTACATAATATAAATTATATAAATTAAAAAGAAATATGTACTACAGTTTCTAAATAAATAAAAATGTCCTTTATAACTTGGGCATAAAAATGCGAAATAATAAGTTTTTTTACAATTTGAGTTAATGGTGGACAAATTTACAATATGAACTACCATGATTTGACAAAAAAAAAACAATATTTAGTGAAAACTAATATTCTTTTCAAAATCGACATTTAACAAATTTCTCTTTAATGTTATTTACAATATTCCTAAAAGTTATGACTTCAGTAAAAGATGATGAAGAATCTATACGCGAATAAGTGTTTCTTTTTTACATGTAAAATAGGTTACAAATATTTGGTTTTGGTTTTTGTAACCTACTGTAATAATGGAATGTAAATTTAAAAAAGATCCCCTCTCTAATTCCTTTGAGAATTATATCCCTACTGCAAGGAAAATTTATTCACGCTAAGATTAGTAAATTCCGTTGACTTCTTTCGCTTGAAGTTAGCCGAGAGCTAAAATTTAAAACTTGAATAGGGTTTGATCTAACCATTTGAGCATTTTCGCTAATCTATACATCCTCTTACCCTCATCACGTCATTATTTCTTGCCCTAGTTTTCACCCGCAGGGTTTTGCTTCTACCTACGCCTAGTCTCCCTCAGAAAGTAGGCTTTGTACTGAACTGATAATATCAGAGCGCACTAGTTCGATGATCACACTAAAACCAGGTTAGATATCAAGCTTTCGTGACCTTATAAAATACATGAAATTTTAGCGATAAATCTTACATTAAACTTTGGCCACAGGCAATGTAATTATTCGTTGTTACGATTTGAAATCGTAAGCATTGAATTTGTTTAAAATGGTATATCTATATTTGATATCAATTTCAATCAGTCTATGATACTAATTCATCGGTATATATTTTTTATTCAAAATAAAATAATCTTTTTACTGATTCCATATAATTTATTATAGGCTATGACCGATTTCTCTCATGTCGAGTAATATTAATTTATTATCATTTACATCATGATTTGACAGAAACCAAATTGAAAGTAAATGTTTTATTATATATTATGTCTTGATTATGTATATATTTAATTAGAATTTAATTTAATTTTAAGTAGAATATTATACATAATAGAATAAAAAAATCAATGAAAACTCTACAATTTGTATTGAATAGTTTTGTCGATTTCCACTCTATTTTATATAGAAATATTTTTATATAAAAAATATATAAATGTACAAGACCATGTGAACAATGGCTTTTGTCATATTTACATGTGAAATCCAGGGTTGTAGAGTTGAAGTCAGAAATCGTGGAGTCGAGGGTTTTGTCCGGAGTCGGAAAAATTTAACAACTCACTCATTTAAAAAAAAATAATGATGCATATTCAAACCAGAGTAGTCCACAGTGTTGTCACTGCGTGCTAGGCTGACTAAAGATTATCTGATTATTTACACATATATTAGTTAAAATGAAATGATTAAAAAAAATCTTTAAAGGCAGAGTCGTAGTCGTTTTTATTTTAAAGCTAGAGTCGGAGTCGTCTTTTTTTACATGACTTAACATCCCTGGTAAAGTCAAGGGCTTGACACGTTCTAACTAAAAAATATCTTTATCCCGACCGACTTCAATTTCAATATCTTTTGCATTAAGTTGTACATTCAATACTAAAGTTATTAGTGTTTTTTATTTTGTATTAAAAAATGATTCCCAGAAAGTAATTATTAAATTTTTGGATAATATTAGAGTGCAACGTTTATTTATTCACAGATTCCAACTTATTTAGCAGCGATTTTATGTGAATTTATTTAACTGGAATACATGATATCAAAGAACGTATCTGTAATAATTAATTTTCACGTATTGTATAATACCATTAAAAACCGCACTAACGACATTTTAACATAAAAGGTCACTAGTGGCATTCCTACGATATGATGCTCACGGGGAATAAATTGACTTTACATTTTACATGACTTAACAGTAAGTATGTAGTCCCGGGTGATTTTATTTCATTAATTACACTGCTTTATTTTTATTCCGCTGATTATTTTTTTTAACCATTTAATAGATAACTTTTATTAAAGGGCCTATTGGAGGTGAAGTGAGCCAAGTGGTATTGTAGAAAACATAAATTAGATGTGTTCTAATATTCTACACATCTTAAAGTGTCATAAAAGTGAAATAACCTTAGTTGAAACACATTGAATAGTGTTATCTAAGCAAAAAATATGTAATCCATTAAAACACCAAATAAAGACGTGATTGTAATTAAAAATCCAAGAAAAATGTTTTGCCGTTTTACTAGTTGGCTCACTTCAGCTCTAGAGGGCCCATTTTATAAAATGAATGAAGATGGTGTCACATATTTTAGCTATGCAATATTAAGCTTGGAAATTCAAGATAAGATAAAATGTAGAATCTTGACGTCTATTTGGATGTAACCCACACTTTTTTTACAGGAGACACAAAAAACATTTTTTTATGATTTTGGGCATAAGGAAAATTAGTAAATATACACAACCTTGATGTGAACGGTGACTAATAAACTAGTTTCTTGTTGACTTAGTCTAATATTAATTTAACAAATTGTTCAGGAAAAAACATTTTTTTCCTGATCGTAATTTTCACAGGCCCATTTTTTTTCAAACATTAAAGTTATTTTCAGCCCATATCCTTTCGATAAAACGTGTATCAAGTTGTATAAATTGTGATTATCGAAAGAAAGCTGTTTTTGAAAAACTGTAGCTTACGTCTTTTTTCCTTTCCACAGTACCATATTATGGACATCCCTACAACCGCTTAGGTGTGCCACTGATTTTCAATCAAAAAAGCGCCCTGACAGTTATTATACGGTCTGTAATTAATAATAATTATGTTGTTTCGCATAATTATTCTCGGAATTAGAGTTTGTGATGTTTGGTTAGGTGGAGATACACTGTATTTGTTCTATTAATTCGTTATCTTGAATGTTTTTTTACAATAAAACGTAAACAGTAAATCCTTGATCATTATATGATTATTTTTGTTTTTGTGTACGTCGAAAACTCTTGAAGGTCGAATAAAACTTGAAACCAAGTTTTTTTGTTTTGTTATTTGTGTTGTCGTCAAAAGATAGGTAAACAATTAAATGAACATACACACATACAAAACAAAAAATAAAGTATTCAGATACATACCTGCGTATTTTATTAAAGCATATATTAATATTCTTAAGTTAAATACAAACTATGTTACTTACTTACCCATTGCTAGTTCAAAAATTGTTTATATTTTTCTTTTCTTCAACTGTTAAATTATTGCACCATTCACTGCTTGTCACACTATCGTAAATCATTCAGAACCAGTCTTTTGAGCTCTTAAGTCAGTTTATTCGTCATCAGTCAAATAAAACAATTCAAAAATCTTCCTAATTTTGAATTGCTTTAGCTGTAAATTTTCTTGCTATTATGTATTTTGAAAAAGTTTTCTTTTCTCTGGTACTCAAGTTCCACCATAACTTTGTTGAATAACAATTCATTAAATTAACAAAATATGCTTCTTACAGATTAAGGTACATTTCTTGAGTCATTTTAGCTAGGTCACTAATAAAATTAAAAACTTCATCAGATTTATGACTATCCCCAACCAGTTGGGAGTCAGCTTTTTTAATATGTTACACATGGTACTATAATAGTTATATAAATTTTACTACAAGCATCACTAATATTTTTAAAAACTTACTCTTTCCAGAATTGTGATAACTATTTGAAATAGCTCTAGTTGCCTGCTTAAGCGCGTTCCGTAGGATAAAACTTTAAAAAAAATGTTGTACACCTTGCTAGGCTGGTTGAATAATGCACAAAGCTCTCACTTGTCTATAATAATAACATTTGTACCCATGTTTTTATTCTAAAACGCAGCAAAATAATAAAAGGAAACGCATGAGTACGGATTCACGTTAGCTTAGGACTTTGTATCTATACCGTTAAAATCGTACATCGATATAGTTTTGAAGCACACGGTGTTCACATTATTCCGTCAATGCAAATGATTCCTGAATTGAAAATTAAGCACGATTTCCAATAATATTACTGCATAGCTTCGTGTTGAAATTCTACTGCTCAAATAATTTGTTTATTGGTTTTTAATATGAATAATATTAATGTAGGTCTAAAAATTTGTTAAATACGTAATTTAAACTAAATGTCATTATTAATTTGATTTTAGTTTGTTTTAATTTATTTTTAAAGATTTATAATACTTCATTCAACTTAAAATATATGGCATTAATTGAATGTGCACTTTTTATTAGTTGAAATTCACCGTTATAAAGTTAACTATTTAATTGTTAAGGCATGTACTAAAGTGGCTACCTACCTCATGTATTATTATGTGAAACGAAATGCTTTATTATTTTTTGTCAACTAATTTAACTAGCTTATATCTAGGAAATAACTGTATTTTGTTGTTTTTATCTGAATAAAAAATCATACTTTAAACAAGTATCTTTAATTTAAGATTTCGACTGAAGGTGCTTGGTGGAATTTCAATATTAAATTTGAATCGTTCAAACTATGTATATTCTCACAAATTTTGCCACTAACGACCCGGGTTTTGCCTTTCGGCATCTTCAGGCATTCAAGTGCACGGATGAACTTGAACTGGATGAACTTGAACTGGAACTCGGAAGACTTTGCAGCTTTTAAACGAAATATCAAACATTCCCACATCTCCACTTCTATACCCTATATAACCATAAAATCATATAATCGTAAAACCTTTGCCGACAAACAAATTATATAATTCTTGAAACTGCTTACTACTCAAATCTGTTGGCATTCCCATGGGCTCATCCTTTTCGCCTGCAATGGCTTTGGACTCAGTGATGCATTTATATCTTATATAAACACGAAACTTTCATTTGCTAAGCGTCAGTTCAAGTTCATCCGTGCACTTGAATGCCTGAAGATGCCGAAAGGCGAAACCCGGGTCGTTAGTGACAAAATTTGTGAGAATGTACATAGTTTGAACGATTCAAATTTAAGTATCTTTAACGCTACAAATGGAAAGTCCTGTATTGTATACAATTCATATGAAAGCGTAAACACTTCAATTTGATTTCAAAATCGAACTAATTGAAAATAACAAGTGTTCGTCAAGCAAACCTGAGATTTATGTAAAAAGTTAAAAAAAGACGTTCCTAATACTTTCAAGAATAATACTGTTTCAAGTGAAACGAGATCGCTTTAAAAACGACACATTACAAAAGAAACATAAGTGTACAAGTGTGAAGTGTATTAAAAGCAGTCTTTTTGTTGAGATTCCTTCCCCTCTGAGAGTGCTTGTCAACATGATATTAAGAGGATCGAAAATGACGAAGCATACTCCTCTGAACTCGTATCCATCGTTGACAAATTGATCAGACTCTCTGGATGATCTTGTTATTCTATCTTTTCATCTATATATCTTTTCATATAGCCGTTACCATATGATTGAAATCGTGATTTATTATATTATATAAATCTTTAACAGGATATTACATAGCAAATATTAAAATCGTAAAGGAATTACGTAGTTTATACATGATTATACATGTGTCTAGCGTCATGTTTTTTTTTAAATAAAATTTACATTAATGCATGTTTTTGTATACCAAGGCAAGTATTAATAGTCCTGTATTAATGTTTATTGTTATCAGTCAAACATGACTGAGATGAGCGAAACTGGTCTTGATCGTCTTACATAAATGTAGAAATAATACAAAAGAGAATTTTTTTTTAAATATTATGCATTTTATTTTATTTTTTTTACCATTTCCACTCTCAATGTGGAGCATATAGACTCCTAATGGAGTTTATCTCAACAGAAGTGTTTCTAACTGCTTGTTACTCAGTTGCTCAACCTCTCTTTTTCCAAAGAGAGTAGGAATATAAGGAAAGGGCTAGGACAGGACTAGTGGTTAGCTAATCGCTCTCGATACGCCCCGTTCATAGGATAGGATGGGTGAGAGGGGGGAATTCAAGACATCACATACATCCATGCTTTTGAACAGAAATTCATAAATCGATTGAAAAATCAATTTATAAAACTGCTCGTTCCGTGATTTGAACCCGTGACCTTCGTAGCGGTAGCCAACGACGTTAACCACTCGACCACACACGTGGCAAAATGCATTTCTATCAACTATTAAAAGACCTTACACCTTAAAAAAAAGGATAGACCCAAGAATTTTGCACCTAAAATTTGCATTTCAATATAAAATTCTGTTTATATATTTTTTTCCATATCCGCTTCCTAGTCTAATCACATGGCCACTACAGGGTTCCTCCAAGATTCTCTGTCGCCCGCCAATCTTCTTGCTTCCTCCCATGTCATTCTAGCGTCCCGTAGCTCCTCCGAATAGATCCTATAGAGTAAAGATGTTCACCAGTAGTATTTTACGACTGCAGAATCCATCCGGTTGGTAGAAGTGATAAGCAGCATTAAGGCTTTATTGAGGCATTCGCAGCACATGTCAAAGCCAGGTCCTTCGTCGCTCTTTCGCTTTGGATGTAATTAACGGCTGTTTAGCCCGTTTCATTACCCTTGTGTTTCTGACAAACTCAACCAGGCATATGTTTCAAAGCACAGTATACGGTTAACCTGTGGTTTTGTAAGGTGCCATGACTCGCAACCGTTATATATGTATATCATGGACTTATAATCAAAGCATAAATGCGTTATAGCTTGATGAACAGACAGACACATTTATAGTGACACGAGGTATTCTTGTTGGATCAAATATGAAACCAATAATATAATACTGTAATATCAATTTTCAATTTGATACAAAGTATTAAGCGCGTTTTACAGCTTAACAGCTTTTGTATGTTAATATATTTTTTATTTCCAATGTACTGTGAAGATATTTAACGGCGAAAGTTTAAAAAAAAACTTCTGACGTAATGGAAATATAATCCAATTATTATTTGAAACTACGAGTGCGTAAAGTTTCATAAATACCAATAAGCTCTGAGCTTCTTTGTGCTTATTTTTTACGATGCTTTGCGAAGAAATTGATACATACACGTTATAGAAAATTTCAATAAAACACAAAAACCACTTAACGTATAATTAAAATATTCGTTTTAAAAAATACTTTATTGAAAAGTTTTGAAATATATATTAGGATGGAATACAATAATAATAAATTTTAAGTGAAAACATCAAACAAAAATCAAGTTATTAGACCAAAAATCAAAAAATAGTGATTATCAACTGAATCTTTATCTTTTATTAATCAAATTTTACTTGGCTAATTCTTCTTTTACATTTGCTGAGTTTGCTGCCAAGAAAGTGTATTCAAAGCAATCTGAACATAAAGTACAGTACTCAGCCTAGTGAACCAACGAGTTAAATGAGCAAGCGAGTGAATATAAACTGTTTGTACCTTGCTAATAAAGCTGAGAGAACACTCTTTTGACCTGTAGTACCGTATCCGCTCATCTAATCGACGTATTTGAACTGTCGTTTGACGAGAACCTAGTGGAGACTTCATTAACGACACGGTGATAACGGAACATCTGTTTATATTTTGGGGCTAATTTTCACCGTTTGGGAAAAGTTTTTGTGACTGACAGACACGCACACAAACATATATATTTTTTTTTAATATTGAAAATTATAAATAAAAGATATTATTCATTCTAGACGCATAATTATGGTAAAGTTTGAGGTAAATACACCTCAAAAGATATCACATATAAAAAAGACCTGGTTTACATAGAAAAATATTCAGAACCGTATTAATACGATCTAAAAACATCTTTATTTATTTTATTGAAAAAAATTTGGTTGTTTGTTACCATTAATTATTTATGTAGTTCATTATATTCAGAAATACAATTCTTGAGATCACGTTGTTATTTAAAAGACCAATCAGCTGATTTTCCAATCCATTACAGATGGAGACCTCAAACTATTCTTATTTTCATTCTATTATCTATTATTGTCTTTTTTGTTGAAAAATTATATTTAAAACAGAAAACCGAGTATACTGCCAGACCAGTTATTAGGTACACAAGAATTTTTATCATATTATAGTGATGGAAAAAATAAATGTCTGGTGTGTTTATCATAAATAATATTTCATTAAACTTATAAGATGTGTTGACAGTTACGTCAGAATAATAAAACGTGCCTAGAATAAACAGTCTGCCAGGTATTCAGTTTACGAGTTTATGTGAGCCGCATGATGCAATACAGAAGCTCTTACTATTATACTATCAGTGCAAATGTACATTTATAGCATATTGGAAATTATAATTTTGGAAAAAAAATTTGGATGTTTTGCATTTATTGAGTTATTATTAATACAATTCAGAGATAAAGGTATTTATATGTATACACACACATTACTATCATGTGTAAATTGTTATTAGTGCGTAGTATGCAACAGTTTGGATGAACTTATTTCTTTTAATTTTGGTTTTACTTTTTGAGGTGCCAACTTTCAAGTATGTATAAGAAATTGTACATCTTTTATAAATCGGAGTCGAGAGTCAGATCGTTTGTAAATGCCGATATTTATGTTTTTCAATGAAAATTTCAAAATATTGAAAGCAATGAAGAAATAATTATTTGAAATTGGCCACTTGAGTAAGCTCCAGAAAACTCTACATTAATAAATAAAAAAATACCATTCGCCAGAGCTCATCCACGTCCACGTGAAATATGTCAACATCCAAATAATATTGTTTTAAGCTGTTAAAGCTCTCCAAGTGGCATCCTCATTGACAGGCAACGATTTCTCGAATTTCTCAAAGTAATCAGGGACATTTAGTTTCAAATTCTCAAGAATGACAGAATTCTCATTTTGACCTCGTATAAACCGAACGAAATATATGACCAGGTACACTTCTTTTCGAACGTTCAAACTTTTAAGGTTTTTTGTTACGACATAACAGCCCTACAATTGTGCCACAATATTTTTTATTGTACCTTACAGACTAAATAAAAAAATTTCCAAAGCTAATTTTTAATATTGGTAAGTGAGAAATATATTATTATTAATGTTTTCAAGTACGAAAAGTATACGGTAAGCAATTGTACAATGCAAATTTAGATTATTGTTTTCTTAACGCACATTTAACTTTTAGTTATTCACGAAAAGATGCATTTCATGCGAATCATTTCAAACGCAACGACATTACATTTGCTGAGACATAATAATATAAAATACGTAAGCACACGTTGCTGTAGTTAAAATTCAAATTACTCCGATCTATGTACATACATGCATCATAAATGCACGTAAAGATAAAAGCTGGAGTATTTGGTCTGTGTTACATCTGGCTATAAAATTTAAATTTATACTATGTTAAACTATACAGAGATCATATCATAGTTCGCAAACTTTGTTATCTCTGTGGACCGAAAATACTTGATAAATTAGTCCTACTGTTAAATAGATTGTGCATCACCGTTCTGAAAGATATATTTTTGGATATCCAGGGCGCGTTTTTGTCAGAAGTTTTCAAATCTCTTCCGTTCCCAATTTTTAACATTAGTGACAAAAAGGCGTGATAGATCATGCTATGAGTTATGTATATTTATATATATTTTTTAAAAAAAATCGATTAAAAATAAAAAATAAAAGTTCACAGTAAACATACAAAATCGCGCCAATCGATTGTATCAAATTTTGAAACTATGTAACACTATAAAACTCGAGATTAAATTTAAATTTGATCCACCAGAAGTCATTATTTTTGCGTATTATGTATAAAATCAGATAATAAAAAAGACGATTCTAATATTTCCATAAAAATCACAGAGTTTCTCTCGTTCTCGTTCTCGCATGCATTCATAGAAATTAAAATTCACTTTGAAATACACGCAATCTTATATAAAGAAATTTAAATTTAAAAAGAGAAAATCTTCTTGATTAAAATTCATATGTATTCATTACTGATAATATTATTTTTAGAATAACACATTGCTTTATTTAGGTATTTTCCCCCACGTAACGCGGTAGAACGGCGATCTGATACTTTTTTTTAGTATTTTTAATGTTTCAAATCAGTATTCGAAAAAAAAATCCTTTTAAAACTTTGATTATTTTCTAAAAGAAACCAATGGTTTAATATCTCACGTTGGGAAACACTGATATATTGCTTTATTATTGGATCATTCATTGAACTTTCTCTCTTCATGTTGCATTCAATGCACAAGTTCAAGTTTTTAATGAGATATAATATAATTTTAGAAACTTTTACAAACGCTCTGCAGTTGCTGTAGGCGATATGCGTTTTCTTGAAGTTACATTTTATGAAAAAGTTTCAAAAAGTCATCTTATTAAGAAAAAAATATTGCATTTCCACGGTAAAAAAAGCAATTGAAAAAAGAATGTTAGATAGAAAATATGTGGAGTTTGCACTAGTGTACTTGTCTAAAAATATTGACCCGACTTCATCCCACTGGAGGGACTCACCCTTCCAATCATAAAATTAATAGGGCAGAGCTAGATCATTTGATTAACTACTCACTAGTCCTGTCCTATCCTTCTTTTTTTTACTCAAAATTTAAACAACTAGTGGAGAGTGAAATTAAATTACAGAATACCAACCGAATTGAGTGATGGTAAATCCATATGTTTGTAACATCCGTTTTCTGTTAACATATGCGTATCGCACGCTAACATTTATTAACGTTACAAGAGAGTCGTATAATATTATGTGAAACAGAAACGCAGAATATTAACAAATTTTAAATAGCTAGATGTGTTAGAATTTTGACGGGTAGCAGTATTGTTAACACCTATGTGGAATGAATAATATGCAAATCGGAGACAAATTTATACGAGATTGCCGATAACCGTCATAAAATGATATACAGAAGTGGTTAAGTCAAACAGCAATCGCACGAAAGTTACGTCAGATGGCGTTGACAAACATTGTTCTAAGGCAGTGTCTGTCAAACTTTTTTACTTTATGGCACACTGTTCCTCCGCACACTAAATAGAAATGCTTTAAAAAAGGAAATGCACCTTATTAATACGACTATAGAATGTCATGTTGCAGGTTTTACGGATATAATTTTTACTGAAACACTATTTAAAGGTTTGTTCAACATTTATTCGAATAACATAATTTCTACACTTTGATATATCACTTAATCTTATAATCAAAATAATAACGACGTGAGTGTTAGAAGAGATTTATTTACTTGGCTATCGAACATTCGATAGAAACTCTCGTTTGTGACTGACGTGGAAGGAATCGATATATATTTTTGTTCGTTGAAAAGTTGCATTGAAATTATATACAATATAGATTGCAATCAAATAGTAAAAATTTTAATTATGTTATGTCAGGGGCAATCAACATTTCACAGTGGTTGATTAAGCGTATACATAACACAGGTAACATTTTTTCCAAAATATTTCATCAGCATATATTTACAAATGTGGTAGTTATTTTATTAGTGAGAAGGATGCCATTAATTTTTCTATAGGATTCTGTCATGTGGCTTTAAATTGTATAAAAAAAACACTGCCCATGTACCATTTGTAACTGTTATTGTTTTTTTTTAAATTATTATTTCATTTCCTCGAGCTCTGAAAACCAAATTTAAAAAGATACGACGACCCAAACGGCAACAGAGATTTAATTTTTGTTGTAGCCAATCAAAGATATTGATTCCATAACGATATCTAAAATTTTGACAACTCTAGCTAAAAAAATGAGGCTTGCAAATGACCCACTGGTACATTTGATAATCAAGTGATTTAAAATAAAACTACGCTGCGTACGTAATATCGTCTCTGTTTCCCAAATATATCACGTCAACCACTATGGAAAGATATGACAAATATTTATTTGAATATGTAGGTGATGAATTTATTTGAAATTTAAGAAAATATAAATAAACAAGCATTATTTTAAATAGACAGTTTCTAGGTTTCTTCCTTCACGACACACCTGTTGCGGCACACAGTTTGGCAGTCATTGTTCTAACGGAATGAGTAACATTATTGCTTTTACGTTTGAAAGCAACTAAATAATCGAATACACAAAGATCAAACGAATAACGATCACAATTATTTAATAACGTTATGTTAAGTTTCAAAAGTTTTCAAATACCTTATTTTATAAAA
Organism: Himalopsyche tibetana; assembly: GCA_030503985.1. Taxonomy (NCBI): domain Eukaryota; kingdom Metazoa; phylum Arthropoda; class Insecta; order Trichoptera; family Rhyacophilidae; genus Himalopsyche; species Himalopsyche tibetana. Next base: position 7,151,345 of record JAPJYX010000015.1, read on the forward strand.
TAAATATGGATTTGTTCTGTTATCATATACGGCTTTATTGTTATTTATGATTCAATATCATCGTCATAAAGAAAAAATTAATGCTATTTATTCACTTATAAATTAACAAATTAAGGTTGGAAGTTTTTTTTTACTGTTCACGAAATTGAGGGTTTGGTAAAAAGAATAAAAGCACTAATTGCAAAAAAAATGAGAAGAAAAAAACATGAACTAATAGCCACTAAGTCATTTTTTTCATAACGGTTTAAAAAAATACATATTTGTATATTTTTTTTATTACTCTACCAACAAGATATTATTTAAGGTTTTGACTGAGGTTGCCTGATAGAATTTTAATAATAAATGTGAATTGCGTAATGAATGATACAACTGTTCAGTTCAAGTTCATCCCGATTCATCACTTGAATTCCCGAAGATACCGAAAGACGAAACTCACTTCGTTAGTGAGAAAACTTGTGGAAATGTGAAAAAATGAACTATTCAAATTTTAAAAAAGATAAAAGATTAATGCAATAAAATATATCTGAACGAAATATTTTTTATAATTATACTGGTTGTGTAACTAAGTGTGATATATTTTTCGCATCTTAAAACTTCAGACCAGATCTCCCGCAAGATTTTCAATTTTAATTTACACAATGATTTTTATTATTTACTTCTGAAATCAGTGTTAAAAATAAGCGTCAAATATAATTATATAGTAATATATTGCTCTAGTGGAAATTTTTTCAACATCGCTTTAAGCATAATTATTTTAAAACTTAAGAAAAGTTATAATTATGTAAACAGAATACGTATCCCCCACACCTATCCTATTAATCCTAGGGAAAAAAAATAATACATAAGCAATGTTAAAAAAAATGTATAAAATGGATCACGGATAATTGATAATTTAAAATCATTTTGACAATGTGATAAAATTAAAGCCAAAAACCAACAACCATATCATTAGGTAAGAAGTATTTTTACCGTGCTAAATTTTTTATATCAACCCGGCAGTAAAAATACTTTCAAACAAGCGGATTCAGAAGAAAACGCTCTTTCGCGATTGTAATTGCATTGAAAATCCTCAAATGAAAATTTATTGAATTCCTTTCCACCGGTTCTGGGAAATTAGGTTTTTGTTGGAGGCTTTTTCTACCGAACCTTCGGGCGCTAAAGATCCAATTCTCCTTACTGAAGGTCTATTAATGAGCATTGCCTACACGGTATAAAATTAAGCCACAAGTTTATTCCATTGTTTTTCTTATTTCTTATAACATACTTACTACAATAATAGGTTTAAAATAGCAACGTATTTAGTGATCCCAAAAACAAGGTAAAACATCTCACGTGAAAAAAAGAGGTTGAGAAATTGAGTAACAAGCGGTTCTCGTAAAAAAGCTGCATTAAAAGTCAAGATATGTTCAAAAAAAACCCTTTAATTTTTAAATTTTTAAAGAAAAAAAATTCGTCGGAGCCAGTATAAATAGATTAGTAAAATGTAATTTTAAACATAGTTCTGACGATGGTAAAAGCCGCAATAGCTATTAACTAATATCATAAAAATTGTATAACTAAATACGTTGCCATTTTAAGCCTATTACGTTCGACTTATTAAGTGTCAATTAAATCAACATATAATACTAACTACACACTTAGGCCAGTGTCTGTATTTAAATTGAAAAGATTTTTTTTTTAAACATATCTTGACTTTTAATGCAGTTTTTCTTCGAGAACCGCTTGTTACTTAATAGCTCTTTTTTCGCGTGAGATGTTTCACATTGTTTTTGAGATCAAATGGGTGAGATTTTGGCTATTTCGCAGAAATAAAAAATACTTAAAACTTATCAATTCAAAAATGAGTATATTTGAGTTGATTTTGAATTATTCAACTAAAAATTACTAAAAACTGGTATTCATAGAGAACGTTATAATAGTCAGCAATATTTTCAGCATGTATACATAACTTAAGGCTAACTGATTAAATTCTTAACAACGAATTGCCTGCTGTCAAGACAGAGGCAGGCGAACCCGCAAAAATCTGGTGGTGTGTGCTTTGCTAGTGGGGAAGTTATTGAGGATATAAATTATAAAAAATAATATCTACAGCTATAATTATTAGTCTGCTCACGACATTATATAAATCTCACTTACCCCTGTTGAAAAGATGGTAAGGGAAAAAATTTCATCAGTAAAGTTGTTTTCTTTTTTTTTCGGCATGGTAAAAAAATAATCACTCATTAACTTAAGACAGAGATTTCTTATTGTAAGTCACGGAAATCTTTTATAGTGTGCTAAAAAATAGTTTATTATAGTTACAAAGAAATTCACTACAAATAAATGTTTCAAAGTGATATCGCTTCCAATTGAAAGAGATGATTTAACACTAAAAATGACTTCCAATATGTTGCTGGCCCTTAAAGAACCAAGTGAAAAAATATGTTTTAACACTTACCACCCTTTGATGGACGTTCAAAACCTAGGACGTAAATTGAAAAAAAAACATGTTTTTTACTTTGTTCCTTAAGGGATAGCAACGTATCGGAAGTATTTTTAGCACCGCAGGGGAAGTGTTAAGCTAAATAAAAATAATTTACTTTAACATCACATCTGAATAATAATATAATAGTACATTAATTTTAAATCATGTTCACATTCGTGAAGTCATATACTTAAACTTGTCTCTACAGCAGGGTTACTACGAGAACTGTTTGTTACTCAGTAGCTAGAGTTAAGAGGATAAGGCTAGGGCAACACAAGTGGTTAGCCAATCGTTCTTGCAATGTCCCAGTTTCAGAATCAGACTGGTGGGAGGAAATTTTAAGCACATCAGAAGTTTATAAATTCGAACGAAATTCCGTAAATCGATTGAAAAGACCTGAACCTGTGAGCTTCACAATCGAAGCCGACGACGTTGACCATTTAAATTCGGACCCCCACAATTTCAATTGTAACTAGCACGGCAGAAATGTATTATTTAATAATAGTGTTAAAACAGTCCACGTTTTTAGTTTTAATACAAATTTGCTACCAAAAGTGCTTAATGTCATTAATAATATTCAATTTAAATTTTAAAAAAATTACATTTTCACATATTTTGTCACTAACTAACCTGAATTTTACGTCCTAGAAAAACTTATTTTTAAAAACCTTTATTAAGAGGCCATATACCCTAAATTAAGACATCGAACATAGATTTTAATAAAAAGCTTAATAAGTAGTATAGTAAAGTTATCTTGAAAGATTTGGGTGTATAATTTTCAATATGAATTTAAATACGTTTTTTGTTTAAAATTTAAATTACCTGACTTGAAGAAATTAATTTGTTATTATTCACTGTAATCATTTAACGCGGTGGTCATTAGAAAGATTCACTCGTCCAAATAGAGATTCAAGTGTTTATAGTATAAAATCATTATAAGTGCTCACTTGAAAGACATGCTTTATTTTCATTAAAGAACATAATTATGTTTAAAAAATCTCAACTCAAAGAAAATAATAAAATCTTGAATATCAAACTTTCTTATTAAAGATAGGATATTTTAAACTTATTACTTGTAACGAGTTGTGCAAAGTTAAAATTCTATGAAAATTGTACTTGATTGGCTTTTATCTTAAGAATATAGACTATGGGAGGTTAACCAACTAAAAGTAATATTGATTTCGATGAAAGAACGATTGCAAGTGGTAATGTGCATGATTTTATAAATTCAATATTTATTCCACGTGATAAATAAAACATAGAGAGCTTAGTAAATAATTTACGTAACGGTTTGTTTGACAGTATCCAAGGAAATGAATTCAATGAATTATTTACTATGCCAAAGCGACAGAATTTTATTGAGTTCCGTTCGCTCACCGCCTTCCAAATCTAAGTTTTAAGACCAAAAACCGACTTCTGCACGTGGGACACGAATTTTAAATCGCACTGTATGTAGTAATTTGTGGAACAGCCACATTCAAGAGGCCACAAAATCGCAGTTTGCCAACTGCTGGCCTAACGTGTCAGTGAAATTTAGAGCGTTATATCATTCGTCTGATATTTTTTAGGGCCTGTTCACTGTAGTGTTTTGACCTGTTTCCGTATACCCCGGTTGAGAAACGCTGATCTAGAGAACTAAAAGTAGTTGGTATAATGTCAATATAGGCACAATATATTATAATTTACCAACCACACTTAAGGAATTGCTTTATTAAACTTAATATAAAAAAACCTTCTACTGTAAAATTTATAAATTGACGGTTAAGATGTTCTGCCTATTACGAGTCGATATTATAAAACGGTCTGTATTGGGAGTCCAATCCGTGTACACCACAACCAAAGCTAAAAAAATTGTCTTCTCGGCTACATGCCTAGCGTATCATACACTTAAATGACAATTTTAAAATCAAGAGAGCAAAATACTTTTTACATTTGCCAATAGTGATGATATTGCAGCAACGCTAATCTTCAAAAGCTTTTAGTCTTTTTCAACGTGAGTTGTTAAATGAAATTTATATTTTGTGAGTGCGTAAGTCAATTCGTATAAAGTCGCAGACAAATTTGTAATTAGGCAAACAGAATAAAATTTTGAAAACTGCCAAATGATGAGTCGTTAAATATTTCTTCTCCGCTCAATAAATTTCCAGTCGACACTTAATCTGTTTGACTTTTCTAGCGCTTGACGCGAAGCAATCATAAATAATATTGAAAATAACAAAATTTACGCTTCGAGAATTCTTTACTCAAGTTTAATTATGATATTATGGACACTTAATGCTTAATAAAGCCATTTTCCATAAAACGACAGAAGGTGCCCAGATAAAAGAACGAATTAGTACCGAAAATTTTCCTAATTTAAATAGGCCACTTTTAGGGTGTTCACTGTTAATACTAGGCTGAAACTAGGGCATCCAGTCCCGGGATCCCGTTCAATTTTCTGATCCCGAAATCCCGGGATTGACACGGCCGCGATCCCGGGATTTCGGAATTGAGAAATTTTGAGCAAATCCCGAAAATTGACACGAAATTGGCAAATCGAAGATTTCAAATACCTCGGTGAGCTGAAAAAAACTACTTTCTGAGACAATCTGGAAAAAAGTATACCAAATCGAGAATTTCAAATTCCTCAGTGAGTCAAAAAAAAAACGAGGTTTGGAGATAATCCGGGAAAAGTATAGCGAATTGAGGATTTCAAATTCCCCGGTGAGCTAATTCCAATCCGGGATTGGAAAAAGGCTTCGGGATTGGATACCCTAGCTGAAACGTATTATATTCAAAAAATAAAATACTCATTTGTAATAATTCTACTTTTTTTAAATTAGATTAGGACTGATTTCGCGCATTATCAATTGAATGTACTTAATTGTTTCAACCGGAGAATTTCACTTTTACAATTTTTTGGAAATCTATTTCGATCTATAAAACTGGAATACAAGTTGGTTCTCCCACCATTATCCGTTATATGTATGCAACCTAGTTTTACGGTCGCTGTTCATAACGCAATAACGATTAGAAAATAAGCGAATTTACTTATTATATTCTTATTAAAAAATTTAAATTAACTTTGATTATTCCAAGTATTGTGTTACTAACTGTGACACGTGTCAGAGGCATCTTCAGACTGACTATCGCAAAGTTTGCTTAAGTAATGAAGCAAGATTGATTCTAACATTTTAAAATTACAAAATTACAAAATGGTCATAATTTTAATCAGATTTGTAATTTAGAAATAATCCACCGAGTAAATAAAAAGGGTTTAAAGATGAATAGCTTAGAATTGTTAGAAATTAGAAAACTCTTAACAAAAAAGAAATATTATTAAATAATATTCTTAATAGCACAGGTGGTTCCCCGTTACTCAAATTGTTTCCAATTAATAGAGTAATCACAAACCTAGCTGATTGATTGCAGCTCATTAGCTTAAAAGTTTGTAATGTTTAACGTCATTAGTAGTATGATTTAATTTGTTTGCACTGTTTCGATTTTATAATCCCCTCTTTGCTTCCCTTAAAAAGGAAAAATCCCAATCTGATTGATTACAACTCATTAGTATCATTAGTATCATTATCTGTTTGTTTTATTTCGATTCTACACCCCCCTCCTTGCTCCTCTTAAAAGGAAAAAAAACCCAAACCTCCATTTTGTAATTTTATAATTTTAAAATGTTAAAATCAATCTTGCTTCATTACAAGCAAACTTTGCGATAGTAAGTCTGAAGATGCCTCTGAAAGAGGCAAAACACGTGTCACAGTTAGTAACACAATACGTGGATTAATCAAAGTTAATTTAAATTTTCTATTAAAATGAACTTCCACAAAGTTACCGCCAAAACCATCAAAAGTATTATATTCTTGTTCTGATACAGAGGCTTAGTTGTTCTCTGATGTTAAGTTGATAATGCTCGACATGAGCGAAACCTTTTCTGATTTATTAAATAAAAGTGTAATTTGTAAAAATATCTTGTATTAACATTGTGAACAACTGCGATTGTTTTGTGGTTTTTTTATTTTCAATATTTTTTATATTTAATTTTATATTTTTTTGTTTAATTCTTACACTTCGTTAAAACCATTCGTTCGCTTCATTTTAAAATTACAAAATTCGTTTGGATAGCTTAAAAATAAAATTCACATTAGTATTTTTAGATTAAACGAAAAGATATCTCAACTTCATTTTGTAAGCTACTTCCAATTTGATCGAATTTTCTGATTTTATTCGCTATAAAAAAACGATATTTTATTCTACGTCCGTAGAGAACAATTTTCCGACCACTCAACAAATGATTACTTTTGTTCGATGAAATTAATATTTGCATCTAGGTTTTATATTAATCCAAGAAAATTTAATCTAGTGTCTTTAATGTTATTTAATACCGATTAAATGTTGTGTTAAAATAGGCCAATTTGAAGGATACAAACTTTGTACTTTGGAGCATCTGAACAGATTTCTTATGAAAAAAAAAATATTTTCATGGCAAGTTCTCCTGAATGAAAGTTTTTTCTTCGTACACGTGATCCCGCAACTGAATTGATAACATATCAGTAACGTTGACTATTAAGCTACATTACTGACAATAGAATTGTTTTTATGTCAAGCCTACAGGGGTGACATTATATTGTACCTACGTTGAATGAACTGCTTATGAAGTCAAAAGGTAAACTCATTTTTGATAATAAAATTTGATTTAAAAAATGATTTTTCAGTTTTTTTACCTGAAATAGTTTGATTCGCATGCGAATGAAAGAATTTTAAGTGCATTAAATGGATTTTGAAAATAAAACGTAATTTATCTTCATTGCATAAAAAAGTCATAAATAATATTTCTTTTCACGCTACGGCAAATACGTTTTGCATGTAAAATGCCCTAGAACCAATAAATTACAAAAAAATTCGAGTTAATCTCTAATAAATTCTAGATTTATTAAACCTTTTAAAACTAGATCATTATAAATAAAGCACTTTTTATGACGCAAATTAGATTCAGTAATATTAATAAATATCTTTTTAAAAATCTTACGATTGATGAAAACATTAATGGTCATTGTTTACTCATATAAAAACATTTCATATAAATGACACTTTAATATTTATTATTATTAAGTTGTTTCCTAACGTATGAAGAGAATAATTAAGGAAAAAAATATTACACTAAATGATATCTGGTTGGTAAGTTAAGTATACCATTCACATTTTTTAATAAATTTAATAACAATATCAAACTATATATACACCTATATATACACCACAAAAGCTGTAAGGTATCATCTAACTTAGTTACGTTTGAGCCAATAATAGAACTCGTAGAATACTTTAAGAAATATTAAGGGGAAAATGCTTTATTGAGAAGGCGTGTATAATAAATAGAAAACCATAACCTTGACGATAATTAATCTTGAAAACATTAAATCATATTTTTAAATAAGAATTTGAAGTATCACTCTATCAAAATTATTTTCATATCAGTTTTTTAATTATGTCAGCTTCTATTTTGGAATATGCCACAGTATTTTGATGAAGCTTGTATAATGAAAACTGTGTTTTTTTATACAAATATGTATAAAAAAATATTTTATATCTTTTTATTATTTGGTTGGAAAGTTAATGGAATGGGACAGCATAAAAAAGTTCGGTCTTTCGACGCGTTCGATTGAAAAATCATTGCATGAAAATATTCATTTGATGTTTTGAGCCCTTAATTGTTCTTTGAACGATAGTCCTAGCTACCATACGAAGATGGGATACTGAATTTGAATCTTAAAGATTAACATCAACTTATTTAATGATTATTAAGATTTTATGATACGCAATAAGTACTCTACGTCCAACAGAATATGATTACTGTAAGCAAAGGATTTTATTTTAAGAAGAAAAATCATATACAATATGGAAAGTCGTCGAACAGAACTGTTAAACTGACCTAAAACGATTCTTAGGCACTGTGTCGTCATACTTATGAATATAAGAGATCGCTAAGTTAAAATGTTTGCCTACCTCGTTGTAAAACTTTTGAGAGATTTCGAACAAGTGTGCGTGTGGTATTTATTTTCAAGTATCTATGAAGCAGTGAGTTACGTACGTACCACGGGGCGTTATATATCTGTCACAGTAATCTATTTTTTACAATCTAGACTCTAGAGAGTTTACATACGTTGAAAGTGGTTGTATTGCAATACATATATGGCGCAAATGTTAATTTAGTATCAAACATCAACTCGCCCAACGCGATGCCAGTTATGCGTAATGTAGCGCGTTACTTTGAAATCGATTAATATTGTAAAAGATTCAAAAAAATATCTATATTAAATAATTTATTTCGATTGTTTTTTTACATTAGTTTATGAAATTTTCTTTACTAAGTTTTGCACTTATGCTTTGATAATACAAAAAATCGTGCGAATAAATAATTTTGATTGTTTTTCTTCACATACAATGTTGCACTTTGAAAGCACTAGAACATATTTTAAAGTTTTTATGGATTGAAATTACGAGACTTCATAATAACTAGGAAAGTTTTATGAAACATCTTCCAACTTTAAATGGTTGTCTGTGTAGTTTTCATATAAACACCGGTGATAATTTTGAAAAGCACACTAAAGGGTAATATTTTATTGTTTTACTCAGACGAGAAGCATAATTTATAAACTTCTGTATTTTACAGATAGAAAACAAAAAGGTTGTTTTAATATTTCATTTAAAGAAAACCATTTACATAGATGGGTTCAATTTGAAAAAAAAAGTCATTCGAGATCAATTCGAGGTTAAATGACTATTTCTCTTTAAAAGTGTTCACTGTCAATTCTTGGGGGGGTTTTTTTTAACAAAATGCGAATTAGTAATTTTTTAAAGATTTTTTTTAATAACAGAACAATTTATATATTGACACTTCTGTTTGCTGACTTAAGACTAATTTGTATGTATGTAAAGGGTGATTAATTAAGAGGTACTTTTTTCAAAAGACAAAAAAAGGTTTATAAAAAAAAAATTATTGCATAGTCTTTAATATAATAAATAGACCTATTTTCTACATATATTTTAAATGTTGGCCGTAACTACGCCTAACATGGTCCATTCAAAAGTTCCAATTTTGGATGTCGCGTTCGAGCATTTCGACTGGTATTTGGGTAATGATGCGAGTAATGTTGGCCTCCAATTCCTCAATCTTAGTCGGTTTAATTATATAGACTTTCGACTATACGTAGCCCCAAAGAAAAAAGTCTAGAGGTGTTATATCGCAAGATCTAGACGGCCAATTCACTGGTCCGAAGCATGGAATTATTTGTTTACCGAAATGTTCTCTTAATAAAGCCATGCTTTCACGGGCTGTGTGACAAGTATCGCCATCTTGTTAAAACTAAGTGTCGTGGAGATTATGGGCTTGAATTTTAGGCACCAAATAGTCCGTTATCATGGAACGATAACGAGCGCCGTTCACGGATAAGTTCTGGCCAGCCTTACTTTAAAAAAAATATGGATCGATTATTCCACCAGCCCATAAACCACACCAAGCCGTTGTTTTGGTGGATGTAGTGGCAGCTCTTGAACCTCTTTGGATTGATCTTCAAACCAAATACGGCATTTTGTTTATTGACATATCCATTAAGCCAGAAATGGGCCTCATCGCTAAACAAAATGTTGCACGAAAAACATTCTTCGCAGAACGCTGATTTGCGTAATATAGCTGAATAATGTGTAGGCGCTGTGCTGGCGTAAGTCTTTCCATTATGAATTGTAAAACAATATTGAACAAAAATAAAATAACACTTGGGCACAACTCACGTGTTATCTATTATCAAATCCCAATAAGAAAAAGTACTTCTAAATGAATCACCCTTTATATATAATATATCAAAAAATTAAAACACTTACAAAGAATGAGCTTCACTTTATCTTGAATTCAAATATATTATATTTTTATTTTAGTTTGTTGACAAAAATATTGCATATGAATTATTAATAATTTCATGTGTTTTCATGTACGGAAAAAAACATAAATATTTAGGAAATGGTTTTCTTAAAAAGTTTAAGTCTATGCGTATGTGCAAATATGTATATCTAAAAATGTCTTTCATTCAAAATGACTTAGAAAACTAGGCGTCATTTAATGCAAACTGTTTTTACATGAATAAGATTTTTTTTTGTTTATTTACTAAAATAATACAGAGACTAGCTGTAAGCCCGTTGCCCAGCAACGTGAGATTTTTGTTGCATTGTGTTTTGTTGCATTGTATTTTATTTTATTTTATGTTATGTTATGTTGTGTTATTTTATTTTATTTTATTTTATTTTATTTTATTTTATTTTATTTTATTTTATTTTATTTTATTTTATTTTATTTTATTTTATTTTATTTTATTTTATTTTATTTTATTTTATTTTATTTTATTTTATTTTATTTTATTTTATTTTATTTTATTTTATTTTATTTTATTTTATTTAATTTAATTTAATTTTATTCTATTTTATTTTATTTTATGTTATTTTATTTTATTTTATTTTATTTTATATTATTTTATTTTATGTTATTTTATTTTATTTTATGTTATTTTATTTTATTTTAATTTATTTTATTTTTATAGTAAGCAGAAATTTCGTAAATTATTTAATATTTGGAATAAAGTTTAAGTTTGCTAACAACCATTTTTCGTAGTAGCATAAATTTCGTAAAATAATTAATTTTTGGAATAATTTTTAAGTTTGCTAACAACCATTTTTCGTAGTAGCATAAATTTCGTAAAATATTCAATTTTTGGAATAAAGCTTAAGTTTGCTAACAACCATATTTCGTAGTAGCCGAAATTTCGTAAATTATTGACTTTTTGGAATAAAGTTTAAGTTTGCTAACAACCATTTTTCGTAGTAGCATAAATTTCGTAAAATATTCAATTTTTGGAATAAAGTTTAAGTTTGCTAACAACCATTTTTCGTAGTAGCATAAATTTCGTAAATTATTTAATATTTGGAATAATGTTTAAGTTTGCTTACAACCATTTTTCGTAGTAGCATAAATTTCGTAAAAAATTCAACTTTTGGAATAAAGTTTAAGTTTGCTAACAACCATTTTTCGTAGTAGCAGAAATTTCGTAAATTATTGATTTTTTGGAATAATGTTCAAGTTTGCTAACAACCATTTTTCGTAGGAGCAGAAATTTCGTAAATTATTTAATATTTGGAATAATGTTCAAGTTTGCTAACAACCATTTTTCGTAGTAGCAGAAATTTCGTAAATTATTTAATTTTTGGAATAATGTTCAAGTTTGCTAACAACCATTTTTCGTAGGAGCAGAAATTTCGTAAATTATTTAATATTTGGAATAATGTTCAAGTTTGCTAACAACCATTTTTCGTAGTAGCATAAATTTCGTAAAATATTCAATTTTTGGAATAAAGTTTAAGTTTGCTAACAACCATATTTCGTAGTAGCCGAAATTTCGTAAATTATTGAATTTTTGGAATAATGTTCAAGTTTGCTTACAACCATTTTTCGTAGTAGCAGAAATTTCGTAAAATATTTAATTTTTGGAATAATGTTTAAGTTTGCTAACAACCATTTTTCGTAGTAGCATAAATTTCGTAAAATATTCAATTTTTGGAATAAAGTTTAAGTTTGCTAACAACCATTTTTCGTAGTAGCATAAATTTCGTAAATTATTTAATATTTGGAATAATGTTTAAGTTTGCTAACAACCATTTTTCGTAGTAGCATAAATTTCGTAAAAAATTCAACTTTTGGAACAAAGTTTAAGTTTGCTAACAACCATTTTTCGTAGTAGCAGAAATTTCGTAAATTATTGAATTTTTGGAATAATGTTCAAGTTTGCTTACAACCATTTTTCGTAGGAGCAGAAATTTCGTAAATTATTTAATATTTGGAATAATGTTCAAGTTTGCTAACAACCATTTTTCGTAGTAGCATAAATTTCGTAAATTATTCAATTTTTGGAATAAAGTTTAAGTTTGCTAACAACCATTTTTCGTAGTAGCATAAATTTCGTAAAAAATTCAACTTTTGGAATAAAGTTTAAGTTTGCTAACAACCATTTTTCGTAGTAGCATAAATTTCGTAACATATTCAATTTTTGGAATAAAGTTTGAGTTTGCTAACAACCATTTTTCGTAGTAGAATAAATTTCGTAAATTATTTAATATTTGGAATAATGTTTAAGTTTGCTAACAACCATTTTTCGTAGTGGCATAAATTTCGTAAATTATTGAACTTTTGGAATAAAGTTTAAGTTTGCTAACAACCATTTTTCGTAGTAGCATAAATTTCGTAAATTATTGAACTTTTGGAATAAAGTTTAAGTTTGCTAACAACCATTTTTCGTAGTAGCATAAATTTCGTAAAATATTCAATTTTTGGAATAAAGTTTAAGTTTGCTAACAACCATTTTTCGTAGTAGCATAAATTTCGTAAAATATTCAATTTTTGGAATAAAGTTTAAGTTTGCTAACAACCATTTTTCGTAGAAGCAGAAATTTCGTAAATTATTGAATTTTTGGAATAATGTTTAAGTTTACTAACAACCATTTTTCGTAGTAGCATAAATTTCGTAAATTATTTAATATTTGGAATAATGTTTAAGTTTGCTAACAACCATTTTTCGTAGTAGCATAAATTTCGTAAATTATTGAACTTTTGGAATAAAGTTTACGTTTGCTAACAACCATTTTTCGTAGTAGCAGAAATTTCGTAAATTATTTAATTTTTGGAATAATGTTTAAGTTTGCTAACAACCATTTTTCGTAGTAGCATAAATTTCGTAAATTATTTAATATTTGGAATAATGTTTAAGTTTGCTAACAACCATTTTTCGTAGTAGCATAAATTTCGTAAATTATTGAATTTTTGGAATAATGTTCAAGTTTGCTAACAACCATTTTTCGTAGAAGCAGAAATTTTGTAAATTATTGAATTTTTGGAATAATGTTTAAGTTTACTAACAACCATTTTTCGTAGTAGCATAAATTTCGTAAATTATTTAATATTTGGAATAATGTTTAAGTTTGCTAACAACCATTTTTCGTAGTAGCATAAATTTCGTAAAAAATTCAACTTTTGGAATAAAGTTTAAGTTTGCTAACAACCATTTTTCGTAGTAGCATAAATTTCGTAAAATATTTAATTTTTGGAATAAAGTTTGAGTTTGCTAACAACCATTTTTCGTAGTAGCATAAATTTCGTAAATTATTTAATATTTGGAATAATGTTTAAGTTTGCTAACAACCATTTTTCGTAGTAGCATAAATTTCGTAAATTATTGAACTTTTGGAATAAAGTTTAAGTTTGCTAACAACCATTTTTCGTAGTAGCAGAAATTTCGTAAATTATTGAATTTTTGGAATAAAGTTCAAGTTTGCTAACAACCATTTTTCGTAGTAGCATAAATTTCGTAAATTATTTAATATTTGGAATAATGTTTAAGTTTGCTAACAACCATTTTTCGTAGTAGCATAAATTTCGTAAAATATTCAATTTTTGGAATAAAGTTTAAGTTTGCTAACAACCATTTTTCGTAGAAGCAGAAATTTCGTAAATTATTGAATTTTTGGAATAATGTTCTAGTTTGCTAACAACCATTTTTCGTAGTAGCCGAAATTGCGTAAAAATTTTAATATTTAGAATAATGTTCAAGTTTGCTAACAACCATTTTTCGTAGGAGCAGAAATTTCGTAAATTATTTAATATTTAGAATAATGTTCAAGTTTGCTAACAATCATTTTTCATAGTACCATAAATCGACCACGGCGCATATATCGACAGCCCTGCAGTTTTTAAATTGCAAATTATTGAATTATATTTTATTTCATTTCATTATCTATTAATTTGAAAATGTACGCAAACAAAATACATTTCGTAGAAGAAGAAGATGTCTCGAGGACATCATCAGTACGCACACATTTGTGAAAAGTGAAAAGCGAGTGATTATTTTATCGACTTTTAATATATAAATTTAGTATGAATAAAAAAGTGGAGACTGGAAGGTGTGAAATGGACGTCCAAACATACATTATCGGCTATTAATATATAGATAATGTATAAGGTACAATTTTACCAGAAATTGCTTGGATCGATATAAAATCTCTAAAACAAAATGAAGATGCTGAATATTTTTTACCCATTTGCTATTTATAAACTTCCCTCTGTCTCAGGTTGGATTTACATCGTAAATTTAAGATAAAACTTGTATCAAAATAACACAAATGCTAATGTAATTTTCTTTAAAAGTTTGCATACTAAAAAAGCTATAACTTTTTCGTTTTAAATTTTGAAGAGGTTAGATATGAAAGATGAATATATTTTTATGAAAAACACTTTCAATCTGATAGATAGTAGAAATACGAATTTATTAAGTATATGTGCTTAAAATAGATGAATTAAAGTCATATATTGTTTTTTATAGGACTGTAATTGAGTGTCTTCTTTGGTTACAGTAATCATGGGTTTGTTTCTACAATTACATACATATTATTTATTGTGTTTGATGTAAAATAATTCATGTCAGAGAAGGTATAGCTATTATGTTGAGAATAATGGCATACCTATTCTTTGTTTATATTTCGTCATATAAGTCGTATAGTGAAAATAATTGATACCGTATCTTTGGTCTAATTGTAAAAGCCGTGCCTTTGCAATCTGATGGGTACAAGTTAAAGTGGAATAGTCTATCATGAGTATTTTGTTGTTGGTTTTTCACCGAGTAAAATTAAAGATTATCTTCTCATGTGATTAACGACGTTCAAAAACATGTAGCGTTCCAATTATTATAAGCTGTAAAATCATTTTTTCTTTATTTTAAATCTATAAAAAAATCTGTATAACATTTGATTAAATTTAGTATATCTTTAGCAATACCGTGAAAGATAAATAAAACTTAAAAAAATAAACAACTTAATCGATGATGCAGGGCATCAGGGCATTAGGGCATCAGGGCATTAGGCAGGGTGTGACGCACTTGTATACAAGCTAAGGGACGATGAAATCCCTCAAAGGAAAATTTCGTATTCTTAAAAATAACACTTTGTTACCGAATGAAAGTTTTGATTGTTTTTTTAAGTGAAAATAAAACAATTTTGAAATAAATTGATAATTTTAATTGCCTTATATTATTTAAGAATAACATAATTAAATTTGATGCGTATATAATAACGTTACCATATATTTAATTGGAATAGATTAGGTGTAAAAAATATATTTATTGTCATTTTACGATATGGTACTGGTACAATAATACTTAAGCTGTGAATGAGATAACATTTGTACATTATATGTACATATTATGAAACTATGCGTGTAATTATATTTATAAATATTATAAACTCTGCCGTCATTTAATAATATCATTTATTGTAACTTGCATTATTTTGAATTGTGTTTTAAACTTTAAAGCTTTTTACTTATACTATACTGATGTCCTTTCATTGTGATTATAATATAGGAGAAATAGTTTAAGTTTTCGTTTAAAAATAATGTATAGCACGTTTGTGTTATATCAAATAAGTTATAAAAGAAACTAATTAATATCGAAAAAAGTTATAAAGTTTAAATTACTATTTTTGGTTCCCGGTAAATTGCTCGAATAACAAGATAATCAATTTGTTTCCGTTTGTTCTGTCCGTTTGTTCTGTCTTAGCCCTAGTCTTCTATGTTTTCTGGAAATATATAGAAACAGTTTGAGTAACTAATTAATATGCAGTTCTCGTAGAAACACTTCTGTTGAGATTAACTCCATTAAAAGATCATATGTTCCGCATTTGGAGCGAACACGGTTAAAATAAATACTTACGAAAATTATTTTTATATTTCACTCTCTAAACAAGTGTCGCACAAGATAAAAATGAAATTCCTAGAAAGAGTCGTGGAAAATCGTTTAAATAACCAAGCAATTCGAATAATTTGTAATTCGAGCAATTTTCATTCGAGCAATTTACCGGCTCCCACTTTTTCTAATTAGTAAAATTTTACACATGATTATTTGAGATCATTACAAAAGTCTAAAAATATTCAAAATAATTAATTAACTCTTGTCAAATTGAATGACATTTTCAAAGCAAAGTTTTTTCACTTATCCCGTCATATTATGCAACGTGGCAGATATAAATTTTGGTTCAAAAATATTGATAAGTGCTTATTGCTTTAATTGTATTATAAATTTTACATATATTTAATATTACGGCATGACTTATGAATAATCCATTGAAAATAGATTTAACAGATGTATTTTATTAATTTTAATTCGATGAAATTGAAGTTACTGGTGGTTAACAGCGATGCCAGATTAAATTTGCGAGATATAACTATAGTGTGACATTTAAAATTCTATACACATATTTATTTAAATGTGTGCATAATATGTAAGTAAGTTGTATTTAAAGATACATAAGAAAGTAACCTTTTTTGAAAGTGTTAAGTTTAAAACTTCATTATATAGGTTTTTCATTTTGTATGCGATTAGAAGTTAATGGGATGTAAGTATTTACATATTTACTAGAGAAAATGGACATTATATTAATGCTGTTCTCGCAAGCGATCAAAGACTTTTATAGATAATGCATTACGCGTAAGAAAAAACATTAAACTTTAATCGAAAATGGAAATAAAAACCTTAATAACGTTGTTAGTAACTATACAAAAACTAAACATTGTCTAAAACAACAGTCAACAGCTTTTTATACCACGCGAACAACTAAATTCACAATTTTAAGTCTCGTGGACCACAAACTTGTTTTTTTTAAATGGTAAAAATATGTATTGAATAACAATCATAAAAGAAATTCAGCAATTTTAATCTATCGGCGTAGAACCCTTAGTTATAGACCCAGTATCCATAATTATATCACGGTGTGTGCGCCTGTTATTAAAATCATTCAGATTGCTAAATCTTTTATTACAGAAAACCTTGAACTGTAAAAAAAACAATTAATTTGTTCACCACTGTATTTTAAGTATACAATTTCCTACGTTTGTTTATATAATATTTGTAATGTTGACGGAATGTCCAAACATTAAAAAAATGACAATTATTCGAAAACTTAATAAATTATTTTATTAAGGGTTAAAATCGCCCGCTGTGGTCTAGTTGGTTAGAGCTTGCTCTACTGATCAGGTGGGTCTGGGTTCGATTCCCGGTAAGGTCAATGTCAAATTGGATTTTTTCAATTGAGATCTAAGACATGGGTTTTAGTGACGTCAATTCTCCATGAGTTAATCTCATATGACTTACAAAAATTTCTCATCGAGTATATCTCGTATGATCTTTCACTTAAAATCGTTCAAATATTTGACGCATTGGCGTAAGCTGTAATGTCAAATATGTTTTAAAATAAATTTAAATTAAAAAAATATATATTAAAGTAAGGTCTTGCTATCGTAACACTTTGTTTTCTAAACAAATTAAAAAATACTAATTTTCGTAGTAAAAGCAATAAAAACTTTTTCTGACTAATTTTACATTCTAAATCAAGTATCAAGAACGGTTTAAAAATGCCTATTCATCAAAGATTGACAGTGAAAGTAAATTTAATTCGTGCTGATAAATAAGAAAATATTTCAATTTTTAAATTTTTAAATTAAAAGGAATTAAAAATATTAATTTCATCTTAGCGCATAATGATTTGAAGAGAAATAAAATTCGTAGACAAGATAATAACAATGGTCTTATTTTACTACCATGAAGAACAATGTGTAATAACTACTATATTTATGAACTCATTTGTAAGAGAAACGAAATATTATAATACTCCGTATTAATGTGTTTGGTAGTAACCTTGTTCCTTAGAGCTTGAAAATTGCTTCGATAATGGCATGGCATAGCCCTCGGCATACGAAATTATACTCTCGGCAACGCGTGTCTTGTAAAAGATTTTGGGTGATTAGAGAATTATTCTATTTTCATAAAAAAACGAATTTATTCACGGAATCTTTACATCGGATTTTATTTTAAAGAATTGAAACTGTATTAATTGAAGTATTTATTCATTTTACTGTTCAGGTGCGATACTTGTATAACTATTTCGTCAGAAATAATTATTTCATATTATAAATTACGAAGCATTGTTTGACATCATTGTGTACTGTATGTGTATATGTATGGATATAGTATGAGGGGTAGCATATTTAATGTGATTTGCAAATGAATGCATATGGAGTCCCCGTGAACTGGCTTCACTAAGAATTTCTCACCTCTGTAGGTAGCGATTACGCCCCTCCGCCAGCAAAGATGATAAGGGAATACAAACTTCCAAAACATTTGGGTATTACTCATGACTTTATTCAACTGCATTACTCTTAAAATTGCTCACGTCGTTTTGATCGCTCAAATGAAAACATTTCACCTGCTTAAATTTTTCTCAGCTTATATAAGGCTAAATGAGAATTCCAGAATTCTTTATAACGTCTGACTTTACGCTCGTGATATTTTTATGAGAAATCGTATACATAAATTGTTTGGTGATCCGAAGCGTTGAGCTGGTCTGTCAATAAAGAAGACTGTAAACTGTCTTTTCAATGTTTAACGATCAGTTACAGATTTTCACATATTGCACGTAGACGTGAGTAGATTTGGATGTTTTTTTTAAAGATAAATTTTGTCAGTATTTACTCGGTTAAGTTCATTACCAAATTTGATGTAGTATTTTTTATTGATATAATATGTCTTGATCGTTTTTCAATCTGAAAAAATAATAATCATATCATTTTTATTTTTTTAATTTGCATGTATAATCATATAAAAATAAATAAGTACTATAAAGATTAATGATATAAAATTTTAATTTGAATTTTTAATAAAAAAAAATTGAGACGTGTTTATGACATCCTTTTTTTTAAAGTATCTTGACAAATACTACTTTTTCTTGCCATTTATTATAAAAAAATATTTCTAGATCCTAAAAACGTTGTCGTTGGCATGTTGCTCTGAACTCAGTTTCCAAACTGTGACTAGCATATAAATGATTGAAAATATTAATATCGTTCGGTTGAAAGTCAATTAGCAATTCGAAAATATCCATTAAGGGATTTGAACTCTTGACTGGAAAAGGCTCAAAAGCTCAACTCAAATCGACGTATTTGTGAAAAATGGAAAACATAATTAAAAGTCGTTTATCGAGTTAATTGAGTGTCTGAATACTCTATCAAAGATCTTGTCAAATAAAATAAACTGACAAATGTCTACTTAATATATTTTTTAAATTGATTGAGTGAATAAACTGCTCTGTGGTGAAACGCGGAGCATTGCTTATTTAAGTCCAGCGGTAAGTCAAGTCGATTCTTCGTTAAGTGATCAGAATGTTCCGAATTGGATTACTGGCAACATCACATACCTAATGTTGAAGTTTTATTTAAGCTTTTGATTTTGATTTCCATTTCTTCTAAACGTAATTCTAGATGAATTTCTTTTTATATGAATTGGCAAATCTTGAGATATTATTTTTTTTGGATGCTTTTGCCGAGCGCGCTAACGAATTATATGGTGTGCTTTAAAACTCAAATTACTGAATATAAACATTTATGTCAAGAGTCAAATGTTCGTGACGATTTTATTCGTTTCCATTCTTTCAACTCAATACTGAAAATGAGAATAATAAGCTTATAAATATACTTCACAGTATTAAATATAAATTAATCGGCATAAAACCAGTTGGTAAACACATTCTTTATGAATTAAGCCAATACATACACTTTATTTATGCTGCAACTTTGCAACGGATCCTTAACTCTAATTGGCGACTTATTGATTTAAAGATTATTTGAAATATAAATACTTTATTGCCTTAACATAATTTGTACGTTTTACCGAATATAATTAAAATTTAAGTATTTTTTAAAAATAAGCGTATAATACTGACATATCACGCTTCAAACGGAAAACAAATAGCTTAATTTAAAGTAATATGTAACTGTTTTTATAATTTGCTCAGTATTTATAGCAATATAATTAAAAATCATTCAAACGAATGTCTGCAAACTTGTTATAATAAAAATTCTTTGATTCCAAAGCGAGCAAATTAAAAACCATCCATGCGAAAACCTTTATATCTTTTGGTGAAAGAAATTTAAAAATTCGTGTATTTAAAAAAATAATTTTAAAGAATCAAGACATAAAGGTGTCTTCCTAATTTATTTCTTGACGGATTAAAGAAAAAACATTCATTTAACACTCGAAACTTCGAAGGTAGGATTGAGGAGTGACGGGGGACAAAGTGACCCCAGACAAATATATTTGTATTGCATGTATTGAGGTATCATTGAAGATTATAATAAATATTATTAGTATTTAACGAATGGATGAAATAAGAAGAATTTTGCAAACAGGAACTCGAAGATTGAACACCTTTTCAGACGCCAATTAAAATAATAATAAAAAAAATGTTTTTACGACTATAATGCGATCTATGGTCATAAGAAAATAAGCTAAGACGAGTAATTTGTGTTAACAGTGGCGTACCTAGAGTGTCTAAAAAAATGTCTACGGGAGCTGGATCAAAAAGGGAGCGCCACAATAGTTCTAATACAATTTATATAATACATTAAAAATGCATTTTTTATATTCAATTTGTCGATGTAACTACATCGATAAATTGGTCGTTACATATTTTTATTACGATATTTAATTTCAATATTTATAATATACTAACTGAATCCGAGTTTTTTATTGTAATGATTCCATACATGGAATTTCATAGAAATGTATGTGTCTTATTTATTTACAAAAAGCGCACATTTTTCATGTTTGAAACCAACTTGAAAAGCTTCTTCAATCACATTTGTGAAACTTTGTGATACAATTTTCTTGGCTTTTTTTAAAAATAAACGTTAAAAGACTTTTTTGTGAAATTTAAGACAGTTTTTTCCAAGCTTAATGTTACCCTTCATAATTTCATAAAATAACAGTTCATTTTTAAATGGTCATAAATCAATAACATTTAACTATAAAAACAACGTTATCGGTGAAATAATAAAAATCAGGGTGACTTTAAGCGTATGTATAATATCGACTGTGGAAAGGAAAAAGGAAGTAACCCACACATTTTACAGGAGACACAAAAAACCTGTTTTGATGATTTTGTGTCACATGCAAATTATGAATTATACACAACCTTGGAGTGCACGGAGACTTCTAAACTGGTGTTTAATTGACATAATCTAATATTAATCAAAGAAATTGTCTAGGAAAAACTTTTATTTCAGTATTTTTTATTGGTTTTAATTTTCACAAGCTCATCTTTTTCAAACATAAAAGCTAAATTTAGATACTAGTTCGTCATTATAAGCTTACATACTTTTGATGGAACGCGTATCAAGTTGGATACATTGTGATTATCGTAAAAAAAATGTTTTGAAAAAACTGTGGGTCTTTCCTTTCCACAGTCGATATATAATGAAAAAGGGCGCGTCATCTGTGTTGTTTACTCTCAGTCGCATAGTACTCAAAGAACGCCACTGCGTATTCACAATTATTGATCCGAAAAATTAAATAAAATTATCATTATGATGGCCATAGCAGTCACAATAATAATATGTATTTTTTAATTGCGTTAATGTCGTGCGTATGCACTGTGTTTTGTTTACATATAGTGATTATTTCACTAGCACTTGATGACTCTATATAATTTAAAATAAATAATTTTCGAACTGTACCCGTAAAAATATTTGTCTTCATGAGAAAAATGGCGTTGTTTACTGAACTCCATCATAACAGTATTGAATTACTATGTGTCGTAGCTAAAAAAGGATTGAAATTATATTACAACAGAGAGTTAATAAAGATATTATAGAAAATGTGATTTCGTGTGAAATAAGGTATACAAATTCAAATAAAACTCAGAATAACCCGTAAGATTGTAAAATATGTACTACGCATTATAAGAAGGCATAGCTCTACTTACCAGAGATGAATATAATTATCATGCATTCATTTCAGCAATAAATTATTCATTGGTAATCAACTGATGCTTGCGGTTGTGATATGCTAATTTAATTGCATAGTAGACTATAATAGTCCACAAAGTTGATATCTGTCATGAAAATAGTGGGTACGAATCAAGAACTGAAATGGAAACTGAATGGCCTGGCTGATTAAATTGACTCACCAATGTTCATTAATTAATCCGTTAAATCAGTTCTCAATTCACAATTAATTAATGACAAGAATAGATGATTTTGTAACATATCTCCTTCACCCATCTGTGTCTTTAATTTCATATTGCATCAGTCAAGTAAAGTCTTTCATGCCGTTCATATAAATACGTATCCTAAAATGAACACTTGTTATCAAATAAAAAAACGTATCTAAAAGACATGCATATCTTTTATACATACATAATTTACATGTGAGGTGTCGATATTTTAAGGGGGTATCCTAGTGTAGAAAGTGAAAAAAACATTTTTTTTATATTTTTCTAAAGTTTAGACATTTGAAAGTATGTCATCAAAAAGATTTTTTAAAAAAATAATTATTTACCGAGTTACAGCAATTTTGGTGACGCACCCGGCAGACCCGGTGACGCAGTCCGACCGGAACGAATCGAAACTCAAAACTTTAAACGCGTTTTTCTCGAAACTACTTTTTTCAAGCTGGCGTGCATAATATCTCAAGTTCTACAAAACCGATTTATTTGAATTTATGTGTGAACTTTTTTTATACATTTTTCTGTAGCACGTAGCAGATTTAAGTCAAAATTTTGTTATTTTAAAAAAATTTGAAACTGTTAAAAAAACATTAAAATTGTTTTTTTTCAAACGGCTGCCATTTTGTGTTTTTTTTTTGTTGATGATTTTTCTGAGGTACGGGTGATAGCGACATTTTTATTTATTAGGAATCCGTTAGATTTTTTTTCAAATGACCAGAAGGCTTGGAATCATGTACGCCAAGACATCTTTTTTTTGGATCCTCCCTTTACCAGCCGATAACTTTTCGAGTTTTCAATTTATTTATGTTTTGAATTTTTTTATGTTTTTAAAATATAAATAAATGAATGTTAAAAAAAACTTATACCAATAAATCTTTGTTTATTTTTTTACAGAGCTCTAAAAAATACCCGAAATTCGTGCCTCTACACTAAGTGATTCTTCTACGTATATATACAAAGTTAAACTCTTTTTCTATTTCTAATTTTAATAAATTACTGTAGTGTATTTTTTCTAAAAAGAGATACATATTATCACACACAAACCAAAATCAGATACTCTTTTATCTAGAGTCAATAGAATATAGATGAAACATCTATCGCGACTCATTCATATTTATTGGCGTTTGAATACTTGATATTTAAGCATTATAAGTCAAAAAATACCCATGTTTTACCTTGCATACACGGCAGATGAAAAAACTATGAAATAAAATAGTGAAAAGCTTTTAAAGTAAAAAAGATTTTAGTTTACTTTCATGCTCGATGTATGTTTTATATTTAAAATTAAAATTACGCTCAGACAGACAATAAATATTCGATACATTAATTTAACAGCCAGTAGACGGAGCATGTTTATGGAAGAGGGGTGTAATTTCAGATAACTTCTAGTTTCCTTCAGCACCTTTATGATTTTACCGGTGAGCAGTTGTGTATAGGGGAAGAAATTTCTACTGGTATGAAACTTCTGGCTTACTTACCGACTTATATATTTGACCATAATATCAGCTTAAATAACTTGAATTTGTTTATATTAAAAATACTGTATTGGTCAAATGGATTTGAAAATTAAATTTGAGCTGTTGAAATCTTATACATATCCATACGTTTTGTTACTAAAAGTTCCATTAAGTAACTTTAGGTCGAAATCTTAAAATTCAATACCTAAATATCGTTTTATTTAATTCTATTACACTATTTTACTTAAGCAAGACTAAATTTTATTAAAATGCAACTATCGACAGTTTTTAAAATATAATAAACGCTTGAGGATGTAATGTAATATAGATGTTTTGAAACTTTGTTCTGAAATATCCGCTATGCTTGTAAAAGTGAAGATGTTATTCGAGTGCAGTTTCCGAACGATCACGTCTCCTAGCATCGATTTTTTATACAGGGAATATTGTTTAATATAGGGGCAGTACAGACTCTTCCAGTTGCATTTCAGTACTCGTCCGACCGCCGCGCGCTGCAGACGTGTGATACCGTTTCTGCTGTGCGCGTTTGTGTACAATTAAACATACAAACAAATTTTCCGCGAAGTTTTCTGTCGAAAAATTTCTTTCGAAATCGCCGGTGATTGGTTTTTATTTTTCTTTTAGAAGAATATAATTACTTTGTAAAGTTTTCAAGAACTCTTTGAGCTACGTGAGATGTTTTTTTTTGACAGTATTTTGATTATCATGGATATTGATTGAACACCGGTAAGTTTGTTAATTAATACATTTAAATATGTTTTTTTCTTATATTAATAAGTAAACTATTTTCCCAAATATATATGTAAATGATTTGTTACAATGAAAAATCGCAAAATGTTTATTACATATATTGAATATTAAAAAAATAATTTAACACTCAACCTAAACTATATTTAAAATACTATTTAAGATTCCATTTAAATGGTTAGTACATATTAGCCTTAAATAAAGAATTATTATCAAAGATATCGTGTTTTGAGTTATTTATACTAGAATTCACATTATTTACTTGTTCTTAAACAACATACAGCATTTTAAGTGAATGGACTAAAACGTGCATTTTGTAGTAACAGTAACCTAATCCATACAAAATTTACAAGAACTTGTTTAATCGGATTTGATTGACACACACATATTGAGGATTTTAAGTTTCTTCCAAAACGACGACAGTATTTATTTATTTCTGTATTCACAATTTATTAAAAAAAAATGAAAATGTACCCTAAGGTTCGTTTTTTTAATATTCATAATTAATGTATTATATTAACACAAGAAAATACTTTCATCAGAGATTCAGATTAACACTTAATATTAATTGACTCGTGTAGAATACTATTTTTTCAATGAGAATTTTAAAACAAGGTGTCAGAGAATTGTTTGATGTCTTCTCTGTACTTCCCTAAATATATTAGGTGTACCGGAATTAAGTGTCGTTTTTTTAATGAAACAATCTGATACGATAAAAACATTTATTTGTCAAAAATTAGTCGATTATATAATTTTCATCGTTGGATATAAACTCTCTCCACCTATCTGGCAATTTTTCAATCCCTCTGTTATAAAAATCACCGGGGATTGAATTAAAATATTCGGATATGCCCATTTTGACCTCTTCATAACTGGCATATTTTTTTTATAAAAACAATGTTGCATCGATCTGAATAGGTGATAATCGGACAGAGCAATGTCTGGTCAATATGGTGGATGTCTGACAGTCTTCCATCCCAGGTCCTTGATTTTTTGTTTGGTGTGAGGCCGTGCATTGTCTTACGGCACCCATCTTCCCTGTCTCCAAGTCTTGCCGATTTTTTTAATAATGCCGATTAAGTGTTCCTGTACGTTTTTTTTTTGTTTAAATCAAAATCACCGGATTTGAATTGTTTGAAACACATTTGAGATTAACGAATGTCTAAAACATTCCCCAGTGTACCACAATTATTTTTTGTATCACTTGTTACGTTCTCTTTTTTCAAAAAATGGTACAACATGGTTTTTCGAACAAACACTTCATTTGGTACAAAGCCCTCCATTGTAAATACGGTTACTGTTTTTTTTATCAAATCATCACAATACACATCAAGTATGTATGGTTAACGATAAAAATTCAAATATGTCGTGAAATATTGCCTGGCGAAGCACAACTGACCATTGAAGATCGAGAACAAAAAATACGACACTTAATTCCGGTACACCTATTATTATATATGTAGATTTTTTTTTTTGAAAATACGATTGACCTAAGAATTTTTATTACTATAATTAAATTAATTTTATGTCAATAAACTACCAAGTAGCAGAGATACTTGCACAAACTATTGAGTAATTAATGCTTAGTTCTAAAACAGATTTAAAAAAAATGAAATTTTGATTTTTTAATTGATATTAAACTATTTTGGTTTGACCACTAAAACAATTAAAAGATTTTTGTTGACACAGTTGGTTTATGTACCTGCCTATGTATTTTGACGTTTTTGACATATTTTTTACAGACTTTATTTTTACAAATATTATAATAATTATATCATATAATTCAAAATGCCTATTTTATTATGTCACAAAAAAACAGTATAAGTAAATACACCACAATTATGACAATAATTTTATAAATGTAATTTTAATATATCACGGTTTTCATAAGCAAATTTAAATACCTTTGAGATATACAGAAATATCAAAACAACTATTTATATAATATGAAATATTAATTGTAGCAATCTACCACGATATTGGAAAATGTAATGCTGTAATAATATCCTCATAATGATAGATGTGCCAAGTATACAACGCAATAAAGTATTAATTAAAAGCAGGGCTGTGGAGTTGTTAAGAAATAAGATGACTTCGACCATAACTTCTTAAAACATGACTAACTATTTTTTTAGGCCCAAACAATTTGAATACACATTTTTTTTAAATGACTCGAATTTATTAGTTTTTCTCGAGCACGACTCTAGTTTATTCAGTCCGACTCCACAGCCCTGGTTAGGATTATTTTAGTCAACTTGTGATATTTGATGATTTTTTAATGTACACTGGTCAGTAAATCTGAGCAAAAGATTTGTTTTGTTATTTTTAAACCAAATATTTTCACAATAATCATGTATTGTAATATACATATATAAATAAATTGAACTACAACTCAGAACTGAAACAATGTTCTCGATCTGTAGTTGATTGATCAACGTCATTGGCACAGATTCAATACGGGCATCTTGATTGATTTTTCATTCAATCAGATCTGAGATTTCTCAATTTTTTCCCATCCGCCCAAACATGACACATTAATACAGCGAGAGTGATTTGCCATTAGCTTGTTATTTTATATTGATTTTTATTATTTTATTCATATGATCTATATAAAAGAATGGTTTAGTGGCTTTTATAATAAGCAATTTTCTTAAAAACTTCTGTTTAAATAGGCTGCATGTGGATTTTATATGTGTCACGTTGAGAGCGAAGATAAACACTGAAAAAAGTATCATATGAACATATTCCAAGCTGTAGAAAAAGTGTTTTTTTGTTGTTCTACTTAAAAACCCATAATAAATTGAAGTTATAAAAAACGTAGAGTTATTATTTTCATTCAACTGAACTTGCATGTTTCATCCATAAAGATTAATTTAACAGATACATAAATATTACGTGATCGCCTGTCTCACCATATGACTACAGTGTGTTATTATAAATAATTGAATGATTCAGATTTATGAGAAATATACTTCTATTTTAATATTTTACCTTATACAACTACTAAATAACAGCTTTTGTTTGTGGTTATACTAGTTTTGGTTTTAATAATATAATGAAATAATTACTTACTATTTAAATGTATATTTAAATACATAATTATTCTCATAATTTATAGTAATTTATTTAAATAGAATCATTTCCTATTTTTATTTAGATTACCTTATCAACTCACTGCCCACTGTCAATTCTCGATGGCATGGTATTGAATAAAATATAATTTAAAACATTTTTAGTAGGTACTAAATACATTTTATCTTCGTAGTAAAATTCTTCTACCTTGCTTGGTTAAGCAAAAGTCTCTGATTTAAATGTGACTCTAAAGTTTAAGATGGTGACCAAATCGTCTGATCATAAAGAAAGGTAAAAAAACTACAGAATGTTAGTCCTACAGGTGTACCGATAGCGCACGTAGCTTTGGTGGCTACGAAGGCGGATTACGTTGCATTAAATAAATATGAAGGGACTTTTAAAACATTTGATTGCTACTGTAACACTCGTGATTTCAATGCGCTTAACGCTAATGTGCTTTGTAATCCACCGCAAAAAAAAAACACCCTATAGTCTTTAGTAGGTGGAGGATAGTACAACACTAAGTATCGTTGCGAATTTCATCAGTTAAAGATCTTGGCGTGCAATTGAAGAACAAACAAAGATTAAATAATAACATTAAGACTACTTTCAAAAAAGCATTACAAATGTTGGGTTTTATCATCCGTACCACCAGAGTCTCTTCGGGAGTTAAAATTTCAATATGAATGTACAACGCTCTGACTCGAACCATATTTGAGAATGGGTCGATTGTTTGGGCCTCGAGATGTTCGAAATATACCCTTATGGTGAAAAGGATTCAGAAGAAATTTTAGACTTCTCTATATGACGGTGTATGGATATTATCCAACAAACTTTCTCTTAGGCGTGCTAAGCTTAAATAGTTTGAACGTTTGAAGAGAAATGTTTCTGGTCATATATTTATTTTGGCTTATACTAGGCAAAAATTATAATTACATCATTCTTGAAAATTTTAAGCTAAAAATGTTCCTGATTATTTGTTAAGAAATCGTGGATATGAATTGTTTGTTCTTCCAACGCGTAGAACCAGCCTGCTAGTGGAGATGCTACTGGGAAGATCTTTAACTGTGTTAAACAATATTATTTCGAATATCGACATATTTCACGTGGACGTGGGTGAGCTCCGACGAATGCTTTTTTTTATGTATTTTTAAAGTAGAGTTCGTCGGAGCTTCCTTGCCATTTTTTTTCTACTGCTTTTAATATTAAATTGTATGATGTTTTTTTTTCTTCATTGTAAAAGTCTTTAATTTATAATTTGTAAATCTTACGCAGTGTTAGTTAAATTAAATAAATTATGAAAAGATATCTAGATTTAAACATCTGAAGGTAAAGAGCATTAAAAAAAACATTTAATTAAAATATTTAAAACTTAGAAAATATTTATGGGACTAGGGCATCCAATCCCGAAATTCGGGATTCCGTTCAATTTTCTGATTCCGAAATCCCGGAATTGATACGGCTGCGATCCCGGGATTTCGGCATTGAGAAATTTTGAGCAAATGCATAAAATTGACACGAAATTGGCAAATCTTGTATTTCAGATTCTTCAGTGAGTTAAAAAAAAGCAAAGTTGTGTGATAATTTGGGAAAAAGTATACCAATTCAAGGATTTCAAATTCTTCGGTGAGCTAAAAAAAAACGAGGTTTGGAGATAATCCGGGGGAAAAGTATAGCGAATTGAGGACTTCAAATTCCTCGGTGAGAAAATTCCAATCCCGGGATCCCGGGATTGGAAAAAAGGCTTCGGGATTGGATACCTTGATTGGGGCCACACAATTTTCTTTATGAATTTGAAAGTTTTTAGTAAAAAAAAAAATCATTTTGAAGGACCAAAAAAGAAATATCTTGCAAGTATTAAATAATCAACATTCCATTGATAATGCCGTCGAATGATTGATGTCTACTCAAATCATATTTTATTCAAATGAGCGTTTATCTCAAAAATCATCCATCACCGACGCCAGGTAGTAAGCACTATGGTGCGTGCTATTTGGTTTTGTGGTCAAGCGTTAGAAACGCCTTATTAAAGTTGTAATTTATCAAAATGTATGAACGTCTGTGGTATTTAGTATTTACTCACTATCCTATTCCCACAAATGAGAATTAGAAAGAGAGAATTGCTGCATACGATTTGGCTTATGTAGCTTAGCGGTTTATATAGCTTCATTTGGCAATCAAAAGGTCCAGGGTTGATGTTCTATTTAAATAAATTTTGGATTTTAATTAACTTAGAAATAACATTGTAAATCTTAAGCCAGTGTGCTTGTCGTGTATTTACGCTTGATGTTAATATGAATTAATTTTTAACAGTGCTTGTTGAGTAAGTACGTTCAACAAGAAATTAAATACGCTAATATTTTGGTATATTTTTACATCAATATATACCGATACGCAATAACGCGCCCAAAACGAGCAAATTGTACGAATTTCGTAAGACTAATTACAATTACTAATAATTCGGTGTAGTTTATGCATGTTTCAAAGAAGTTGTGGTTATTTTGTTAATTTTTTAACTATTTTAAGATGTGTTTGTACCTTATACGAAGAGAAATTTTTTAAATAAACACTGTGTTTGTACCATCTAAAATCATTTGGAAATTCGATAGACTATTTTGGTTGAATATATACTTATACTGTTTTTGTCAAAGCATCACATCCTGATAATAAATGATAAATCCATACTTATGGCTCAAGGTAACGGACGTGCTGTAAAAGAAATGAAGATTAGCCATACCAAACTGTCACAAGCTTAAATTTCGTATCCCGCAAGAGAGGCTTTTAATTTTATCATTTTTTTACTATAAATTCTTAGTTATAATGAAAACGCCATTTTTATTGGAAAACGATATATTATTCAAATAATAAATAATTGCCTATTTGACAAGAGTTTGGTTCTAATGATCTGTCAAATGTGGGCTTAAGTTTCGGTAAAGGTTAACGTAAAATTGATTTTTTGTCACATAAATATAATATCAAAATAGTGTCAATTCTCTTTGAGCTTATGTTGAGTGACTTAAAAAGACTAGTTAAAAAATATTTAATGATTTCCGACATTCTTTTTTATATTAAATGTGTATAAATATATAATATTATACATAAAAACATACTTTTTTTCTTGAACATTACATAAATTTAATACATATTAATGACTTACCCTTTTATCATCATTAAATAAGATAAAAACTAACTAATTATAAAAGAACAAACTAATCTAACAACAAAAAGTTTTTTGACCATTATTAGTGGGAATTATGTGTAACATAAAACTTTGCTGAACTAAACACTGTCTTATCCCAAAATACTGTCTTAAGTCCAGGAAGTGTGAGCTTGTATGGACTTAGAAAAGGCAAAATTTAATCTCTCTCTGTTTCTATACATTTGCTAACGTTGTCACCTCTTTTCGATAATTATTTGTGAAACGTAGTCATAGTTAGGGATTGCAAAACCAGTATTAAAAAGACCGGAATCCCAGTATTCATGGGTTCTACAATAAAAAATATGTATTTTGATT
Source organism: Himalopsyche tibetana (assembly GCA_030503985.1). Taxonomy (NCBI): domain Eukaryota; kingdom Metazoa; phylum Arthropoda; class Insecta; order Trichoptera; family Rhyacophilidae; genus Himalopsyche; species Himalopsyche tibetana. The sequence goes on from JAPJYX010000015.1 coordinate 7,182,744, forward strand.
ATACTCTCAATACATAATTTAATCATCTAGCTGGACCACAGATTTTTAAAAAAAGTCTCGCGTCTTTTCATTTTTAACTGCATTAATTCCTTGGTTTTTGAAATCGACCAGCAGAGTTTTTTTTTAATCCGCGAGAGAGCCAAAAAATGTTCAACATTACAACATTTTGGGAAATCCGTAAATTTTTGCGATCTGCCAGCGTGCAAAATCTTTCGATTTCTCACTTTTTTCCCAGTCATGAATCCCGAAATAATTGTGTTCCTTAGTCTTGAAAAACTTTTTAACTGATACAACTTATTTGCCTATATAAAAAACGGGAATGCGAGCGATGGTAAAATATGACACTCAAAGGGGGTCACTGGCCAAAAAAGGATGAAAAACTATGCTCTAGACTTTTTAGTACCACAGTAAGTTTTTACTAAGGTTAGTGGGAGAGAACATTACGTAAAATATTAAGAAATTAGTTAAAAATACTATTTTCTTAACTGAATCATCTCACTCTTAGAATTAAAATTAGTTTCAATCAGTCAATATATTTTTTAAATAGTTAGTACAAGATTTTTTCAAGCGTGTTAAACATAACTGGGTTCGTTTATTAAATTGAGCTTTCCTATAGGCATAGGTAGATTAATATTGAACTTTCTTTGAATATATTTTAGTATTCTAAGCGCTATGTGTACATTACTATGTAAAGCTTTGTACTGCGATGTTGACACGTGACAAGTAACTTGAGTAAATACTTGTTTTAGTAAAGATGTGAGAAAGAAAGTTCGTAAAAGAACTCTATAGCGAGTGAATTTTGCAAGCCAGGTTGTAAATTTTACCTGGCTCCGTTGCAATTTTTTTAACAGAATATCTCGATGAATATGAAATGGGCCTGGCTTCAAGTCCCAGAAAAAATAGTTTCATTGATTCAATCTTAAATTTGACATTTTGGTCATGGTTTTTATCTTAGAGTTAATCTCAGATGATTTTAAAAATTCTCTTCAAATTAATTTTATGTGATAATAAAAAATCTAAGTATTTGGCGCTTTGACTATTTTTTAGCTTTTATGCTAAATATTTTCAAATTATCTTTTTACATACTGAGTAAAAATAATTTCACCCTGGCAAGAGTTTTTAAATGACAAAAATAGTAAGAATGCAATAAGATTTTTGAATATGTATCGATTTTTGTCTTGAATAAGACAGTTAGCGATGTCATGGATATATTTTTACTAAAACACTATTCAATGTTGATTCAACTTTATTCCATACATAATTTACGCTTTAAAATAAATCACTTAATATAATTAATCTAATGATACGATATGAGTATCAAGGCCTCTCTACATGGCAATGGACCTTTCGATTTAAACTTTCGATTTTAACTGGCTAAGTTTGGAGAAAAGGAATTGGATATCGATATAGGTTTATTGTTACAATAAGTTGGTATAGATAATTTATAAAAGCATAGAGGTAGATGTTGAATATACATAACAGCGTATTAAATTAAGGAACAAACATTGAAAAAGTGATTTGTTACACAAATACAAAACTTGGGAAATAATGATTTGAGTGTTGGAAAAATCACGGTTTGCATGAATGTGTCAACTTTTTGATTGTTTTTTTTTTTAAATAAAACCTTTTTTAAACACTAATTGTGATTTCCTTTTATAAATTTTATTATAAACTATCAGAACTGATATTAAACGGCATTTTTCTTAAATTTGTGGCAAATCATTTATAAATAAACATTGTACCAGACAAAAATAATGCGGATTTTAAAATAGGAAACGTACTAGTAGTTCACTAATTGCTCTTGCTACCCCCAGTTGTTGAAGGATCAGAAATATGAGAAGGAATTTTTAGACATCACAGAAAATGCTGTTCATACTAGGACTCGAACGTGTGAGATCTGTCACGGATGCCAACAAAGCTCACCACTGCGTTATAGAGATATGACCCGTTGTTGTATAGGTTAGTTTAACTCTTAGTTAATCATATTAGATGGTGTGTTACAGCAGATAAATGTTTATGTTTTTTTTCTATTGTGCTAACAAGGTATTGCAGTTAATATGTTAAGATGGATTCAGCAGTAACTTTGTAGAAGCCATTTTGAGGAAGATTTTTTATGGAATTTCCAAAAACTTTAAGGTATTTATTATGAACCGTTTATTATTTACTAGATGATGTTAAAAAAAGGAAAACGTGGGTCACAATTTTTATCACAAAAAATGGAGTAACAATGTTATCAAGCTTAATTTAGTGTATATAACGTCTTAAAAGTGCTTGGATGGCATTCAACGACAAGCGAACTGCCTTGTAAAGAAAATTGATTAACTTAAAGCATAGTATTGCCTGTGTGACCATTAAAATCTGGCATGATTGGAAGACTAGCTTTTGTCTTTGTCGATTTGAAAAAGGTGACAAATTATCGATCGACAATGTTAGCTATACATTGTTAGCTATACTATCCAAGAATTAGAATAATATGCTGTCTCATAGTAACAAAATACCTTTTTTTCAGATTGATTGTTATTGGGTACCCATAAAATCAGTTTCAATATAATCAGTCATTGAATAAAATGATTTTTTTTGCTTTTATAGCTCCCAACTAGGGTATACAATCCTGAACCTTTTTTGCAATTGATTTTTTTTTTGTTTTTCGATTTCAAAACCCAGAAATTTGCGGATTACCCAAAATCCCAGGATTTTGAGATAACAGAATTAAACGGGATCTCGGGATCAGATACCCTTCTCCCAACGTCGTGCATATGGACTTTAAATAAATTATATTGGCTTGAAATATGGTTAAGCATTTTTTGCTTTAATTCTACATTATTAATTAAAGATAAAGATCATTTGATAAAGTTTGCGATGTGCGAGCAAACACGATAAAACTTTAAATACGATATTTTTTTGAAGGGAATCGCTTAATCTTTCATTTCGTTTTAGTAGTGAGTGAATCGTATCAAATATGTTTTATAATGAATAATTAGTATGCAGTTATGCAATGTTACATACATTCATTTCTTATAAAAAATCATTAAAAAGACATTCATTTATTATTAAAAATATGTCAAACTCAAGCGTAATTATATTATATATCTATATAAGAGACAATAAACCAGTCAAATCAACGCCGTTGAATAATACAAGTATACAATAATTTCAAGTTGATATCCCGATTTTAGATTAACACTCTTCTTTCGTACACAGAAATTAATGATTGAAAGTGTCGGAAGCGGACTGCGAACCCGCAATCGAATCGTCAAGTAACGTTGACCACTTGGCTACAGAATCAGAAAAACCGTAGAAATATGCGGCACTATAACATTATCAATCCAATACATTAAGTCTAAAATATTCTATCATCATCTCAATCGATCCATCAACATATTTTTTTAAGCAATAGTTAATGGCATGGAAATCGACTTTGAAAATTCATATTTTGAAAATACTTTTGCTTAAAGTATTGCAGATATCAATGAAATTGTGAGTTTATCAAGAAGATAAAGGCTTTGTGAAATTGAGTATAAATAATTTTAAAGAAGAAAAATATTTAAAACATGAAAGGTTTTCTCTATTGTTAACTATACTTAAGAATTTCATTACTGAATTAAATATGTATTGGTGTTATTGCATACACATACAATTTATTTCTTTCAAGTTGAAATGTTTTTTAATGTTTGCTGATAACAGATGTTAAAAACAATTTTGTTTCGCTAATTTTCGATTCGAATTGTATTTATTTGTTTCGCTTCCCTATCTCACGTATTGGATCAAGAAAGGTCGCGATTAGACTTCGTAATATGATTACAACAAGTAAACATCAAGTCAAGACTCTTTTCCAATTATTTGACATTTTGTTTAATTAAGCAAGCACACCTCTCCATGTTTTTATAATTATTTTAAAACAATGTTATTAATGTTTGCAAAAAGGTCATTCGTTTTTACATAAAATGTTGAATAATAATAATGATAGAACAGTTTCCACACGTAACGTTTTTACACTCTTTTTGGTTTGATAATTATATACAAATATAAAATTGTACTTTTTGATCGAATTAAGTTTTATTTATTTTTTGACCTTTTTGGTATAGTTTTAAGAACCATACTTAAACAATCAGACGGGTCTGGGTTTAAGTCTCTTTAAGGTGAAAATTCAAATGAAATTTTTAAAATCCTATATTTAAGATTTTTGGGTGGGGTGTTATGTTTTATTTACTCAAGTGACTTTAAAAAGTCTTATCGAGCTGAGGTAAACAAATTATAAGTTATAATGCGAAGTATTTTTTTTTTTTGGATTCAAAGTAATTTAGATATTTGTTGTTTTGGTCGTTGTGTCTGAATTCCATTTACATGAGTAATACGGATATGAATCCGTACGGAAAAATTCAAAGAATGAAATATCAATCAATGAAATATTATATGTTCGCGTTTAATATCATAAAAAATAAAATGATGCTTGAAAATTCACTAAAATTAATTCAAATATTAAATCAAAGAAGAGCAAAACAAATTCGTTAGCTAGCGGTATTTTATCAGTCTTGTACTTCTATCCTTACCCATTCCCGTAAAAAATGTGTTTGACCATCTCTCGTAAAGACAACGTCTAGGTGTTTTATGAAGAGTTGATGAACTCCACATTTAAAGCAGGTACTTTTAAAAAAGTTATATACATATCAATATTTACTATTAAGACATACAAAGTCTTAAGTTGGAAGAAAATAAAACTATTCCGAATGATTATCTTTATATAAAATATAATAATTTCATTTGACAGTAAAATAATGTTTTATACTTCAAGAAACCATTACCAAATGGGTAGTGTTTGACTCTAGTTCATATTTGTCAGTATTTTATTCAAATTCCTCTAAGAAGCTTTTATTTTAAATTTAAATTACATTATACAGTCAACCGCTAAAGCTTTTTATATTAATGATTGTAATATCTTACAAACGTTATTACTTCAATGCGAACTTTGAAAAAGCGTTGCGTTTCTCAGTACAATGCAGGCAAGTGAATTTTTCTTTACAACTCTTCTAAATCGAAAATTTGTATCTTAAGAAATATATGTCAGCTGCAGAGTCAAATGGTCAACTTTGTTGGCTTTGGCTAGGTCACGGTTTCCAATTCCATTACGGACAGTTTCTATAAATTGATTTTTAATTGATTTGTGAATTTCTGTCCGAAGGCGTGGATGTATGTGTTGTCTTTAATTTACTCCTACCCATCATATATTCAAAGTAAACATAGCTAAAAAAATAAGCTAACTACGAGTTATTTCATAGACATACACTTATGTCCCTACTATTTTTGAAAAAAAGAGATGTTGAACATTTGAGTAACAAAATATTTTTGTAGAAACATTTCTGATAAGATAAAGTTCATTAGGAGTTTACATGATCCACATTGGGAGCGGATATGGTTAAAAAATATTTGTATTTTAGGACAATTTTACAACGAGAAAAACTACACAATTTGAAAATTATAATTTTATGTATGCAAGTAATGGAACTTTTTTGGGAATTTATATAATGGATGCTGGTTAAGTGTTTCAAAGATTGCCAACTTAATTTTTATAAAGTGTTCAAAATCAGAATTTGAAATTTTCAAATGGAAAAAAAAGTCTTAATATGGTAAAATAAATTCTAAATAATTTATAGAAACAGAAATTGAATAGAAACCTCATTAGGACGCTATAAATCTCCATACACTAGGCATTTTTTCATTATACAATGCTGAACATCGATGTAAACATATTATGTGATAAAAATTATTACCTTCGACGCAACTATTGCGTGTTGACTGTGTAATTACAAAATTAGTAGCAGTCAATTATTTTCATTTAAATACCACTGATATATCTTTTTTTACTGACCCTAAAGGAATGTAAAAATAGTGCTATTTTGTAGTGCGGTAAAAGTTGCATGTTAAATTTAATTAAATTTGGCAAACAATTCCATGAACTCAGTTCATATGGTGGTGATAATTAGTTGATTGCTAATTTTATGGTAAAGAAAAGCCAAGTTAACATAATATACAAATAAAAATTAACTTTATATTACTACTAACGTTGTTTTTGTGAAATAATGAGGAAAAAAATCAATCCTGCGGTTGTCCATTACATATTATTGTATTTCATCGTCAAAATACAAAAAAAGTAAGCAATATAATTAAAAAATAAAAATCTTTAGATAAGAATGTGGTGTAAAATTAATTAAATGGAAATGTTTAATTTTTATAGTAACAACTAGTATAGTCATAATTGTGCAATAAATGTTTATAATAGATAGACAAAAGTGTTTAATAGCAAAAAATATGTCATTTATTTCCTCGTTCTTAAAGTATAAAGTTCAACAGAAGGTGTTTGATAAGTCAGTCACTCAAGCTAACACTTTTAAGAATACATAGATTAGATAAAAATAAATTATTTTTCACATATATTCCATAAACTTATTAAAAATAAGCGGTTGTTGGGCTCACTGTTATATCCTGTTTAAAATCATATTTCAGAATTAAATAAGACTTCAGAGGAAATTTCGTCGTAATATTTTGTGCAATACAGTTTTCGAGATGTTTTTTTTTCATTGGGATTAAAAATCAGGGTCTTATGATAAAATAAATAAATTTGAATATATTTTAGTTATTTGTATTCATGAATATTAATTTAATTTTTTATATCAATATTTATAAACTGATCAAACCACCAAGTATTATAAAGACAAGAACGCAATAATATCTTTGAGGTAAATTTTCCGAAAACATTTATGTTTTTGCGAAGAAGCTTTGGTGTATTTAAAATAAATTAGAATATGTTGTTTGAAACAACCCCAAGTTAAACCTTAAATTAGTTTAAGAAGCTTTGCGTTGCGGGGACGAGGTTTGGGTGATATTAAATCGGAGTGTGGTGTAGCTAAGCCGATCAAAATAGTCATACTCCCCGCAGATCTCGACATGTTGGTGGAGATTAGGATTAAGACCATAAAAATATTACCTCAGAAAGCTTATGGCAAACATAAAAGTTCAGTTTTACGTCAAGAAATTTCTTATAATACGAGCTGAATGCCCGGTGCGCCCCAACGGGCGGATTTGTGTTGGATTATAAAAAAATCAGAAATTTACTGACATAAACAATCAAATACTTACTTACTTATCAAATAAATCAGAATCAATTAACTTTACTAATTCGCCAAATGTAACTTGTTTTTAGAAATATATTTATGACGATTCCTAAATTGAATAAACATACTTAACGTTATTTTATTATATACTGAAATTATGTTTTTTCCAACAACTATACCACGTTGAAACCACCGGTTCTCGTCCGATCACTAAAATTCAGAAGTTAATGCCGAACTATTTTTTTAACGTTTTCTTTCAGTCTTAATGTTGATCATTATGACTATAACTAATGCTTGTATTTGCATGCACTTTTTTAAGATCATAAGTAATTTAAAAAAAACCTTTCTACTAAAAAAATACTTTGCACGAAATATATTATACAGCATAAAACAAATATATTAAACTTAAAACAAATCATGTCTTTTTAAATAAATAGTTTCCACAAAAAAATAATATTTCGCATCTTGACATAATGTATTCATGTTTAGCTGTCATATAATGAAAACAAAATCAATCTAACGGTCATTTAGTTATCAGCGGAACTCGTTGCCGCTTACGTATTTTGATTTTGTTACTTTTACAAATATTTATGGAATCTATCATAGTTACATTCTATGAACTTACAAACGCTATTAATATATATATATATATATAATATTATATATATATATATATATAATATTATATTACTTCAACGAGCGTTTGCTCCAATATTTCCTATAAACGAATGCTTTACCTGACAAAGAAAGCACAGGTATCACCAGCAAAGGTATTAAGATTTTCGTTTTATTTAAGTTTTTACATTTTGAGTTGAATAACAAAAATGTTACGTCGTGAGATGCGAAATATTTCAATGATCGTGAATCTAGAATATTCTTAGAACTTTCTGTTAATAATATAAAACAAAAATAACGCACAAAACTTATAAATTAAAAAATATCTGGTGTATTAGCAATTTCACGCTAAAATAATATTTTTTAAATTTTTCTCGTAAAATTTATAAAACAAAAGTAATTGAAGCAATGGCCCAAAAAGAAGAACAAATTTAGGTCATCATTTTAATTAAGTAACCTCGCATTCTTTCTTTGGTAAAAAAAAAAGTTAATTCACACGGTAATTTCTCGTAAATTATAATGATTTTTTTCCTTCCAGCTAAAGCATTTTTGTATCTTTTTTTCTTCGTGAAATATGTAAGTTAATATTCGTGACGCTTTACTTTTGCGGTGGATTTTAACTTTGGCATAGCTTATAAGTTGTATGGGATTAAGAGTCTTTCATTCTTGGAAAATATTCTGAAACTCTTCCTGAAAACTTTGCGCTCAACAATTTACCAAGTCCACTAAAGCACGAAAGAAGTCGAATAAAATGATCAACATAAGTAACATGGGTATTTATAAACAGCTCCATCTCAAGAGGTTTTAGAGATAACTACGAATGAACATTCTAAGACGTATTAATTTTTAGAAATTTAATATCTTTTGCTATTAGTTCTCTTATATTATATAAAATATCAAATATAGAGATATTTTTGAGAAATGTATTGAATTTATTACCTTGAATTTTGTTTTACATTGTTTTATTTTTCCCAATTGTTCATATTGTCATTTTTTTATTGTATTTAAAATAATGAATATAGCTTAGATGTATGTTTGAGGTTGGGTTAGGTTAGGTTAGGTTCGAATTTTGTCTTCCCAAAAAATGATCAAACAGTATTTTCAACAATGATTTCAGTTAATTGACTGTAGTTTTAAGGTATTGAATTAAAAGAATTTGATAGGATTTTGGAATTCGAAGAGCTAAAAAAAATAGTTTTGGAGATAATTTGGGGAAAAGGTATAGCGAATTGAGGATTTCAAATTCCTCGGTGGGCGAAAAAAAAACGACTCACCAAAACTTTCAAATTATATACGATTTCACGTTGAGTGCCCAATCCTGGGATCCCGGGATTGGAAATCAATCAATCCCGAAATTCCGGGATAGCAAAAAGGCTCTGGGATTGGATACCCTACGAACAACTAATGCCGTCATTAAATTTGTGTGGTTTTGAACATTTTGCTTCATGGTTTTGTTTTCAATATTTTCAAACGTTTCTTCTCTAAATGAGTATCATATGGTATTCTTACGAAACTATTCAGCAGTAATTGTAGTCTCAACACGTGGTAAAAAGACACAATATATATTTATTTTTTATCCGTGTCCGCTCCCATTGTGGAACACCTCGCCTCCTTATTGAAGTATCTCAACAGAAGTGTTTCTACGAGAACTGTTTGATACTCAGTTGCTCGATCTTTCTTTTTCAAAGAGAGTAGTAAAAGTAAAGTAGTAGTTGAAAGAAGGATAAAAAGCCCGGTTATTAAAAGAATATAGGGAGAGCGGGCGTTTTAAGAAATCAAAAACACTCATGACTAATAACAGAAATCGATAAATCAATCGATACAATTCTGTTCCTTCTGGGATTCGAAGATACGGAGATCCAGCTCGGAAGCCCACAGCGCTAACCGTTGCGCCATAAGACCGAATTTGTGCAATTAGAACAAAAGCTGTGTTTTATATGTATTTTATAAATTGTCGCTCTAGATCGCAAAGACATATATGTATGTGAAAAAATGTTATATAATTGCAGATATCTTTTTTTTTGTTGATAATAAATTCATTATATCTCAATCAAGTAGACCTAAAATCAACCGCGTTAATCACTTGGCTACATGGCTTTTATGTTATGATACTAAAATATCAATTCCTTATAGCATTTTTACTGCCTTTTCATTGAATATTGGCTATATTGGAATAAAAATATAGTTTGCAATTTTGCAAAGAAAAAAATAAGGAAAAATCTATAATCCTCTCATTGTGTCGCCTATTTTTGTTCAGTGTACAGCAACATCTTTTTTTACGACAATTTCTAGGAAAAAAAATTCTCGAATCTTCCGCACGCTGTGAATCAATCATCGGAAAATATGAACCTGTGTATTCCCCTGGAGATCTGCCACGCATAAATTGTATAAACTGAAATAATAAAACTGCTAGCCTGAGGCAGCTACGTAAACAGCTGAACGTAAAAATAAACATTGTATACTATGCAATGATTTTGAATCTTAAAATGTTGCATACTAACAAAAAATGCATTACACGCAGAACTCGACTTCCAAACTTAATTGGTTTCGAAATATGGGTAAGAAATTAAAAAAAATAAAGCAATTTTTTCAAAAAAATATGTTTTATTTTTCTAAATAAAACAATTTAATTGTATACATTTTTTATCCGTGTCCGCTCGCAATGTATTAAAAATAGCCTATCAATGAAAATATCTCAACATAAGTTTTTTTTGACGAGAACTGTGCGCAGTTTCTCTTTTATGGGAGTAGTAGCAGGGATATAAGAATAGAGCTATTACAAAACTAGTGGTTAACTAATCATTCCCGGTTACCCTGTTATTTAAACATTGGAAATGTAAAAGGGAATACAAACCCATACCTTCGAATAAAAATTGATAAATCAATTGAAAAAATGTAGTTCATACTGGGATTTGAACCCTTGAAATCTGTCAGGACGACTTTTACTGATGCACAACGAACCCGAAATTTTTTTAAACATAGATTTATTATATGTATCAAGTTTATAAAAATTAAAAGAATCGTGTTGTATTTTAATATACTGTCAATATACAATATAATGCCTATTAACCCTTTGCCAAACCGTCCCTTCACCAAATTTAGCAAGCATACCCTGTACGCGGCTGCTTTTTTGCGGATTTTGTTATCGCGTTTTCGACTATAAATATAGGTTGTAATATTTTTTCAACTAATTAAATATGTTAATTGCCACCCAAAGTAACCTTTCCCATAATAAAATACAATATATTTCTTGTATTTTCGGTTTAATTCAACAATAATCATTATTCATACAGTTGCGGCGTGACGTCGCCATATTGTAAAATACCGCCACGCGCGACCGAGAACACTGCGCCACCACCATACCATGCTTATAATATTGAATTCTGGGAACAATTTCAATTTCTGTCGCCCGCACTCGATTGCTTATTTACATTATACAAAATCTTGCATTGGTGACGAATGTTCACGGCGTGTTCGTGAAATAAATTATTTTAGCTTATATCGAATCTTTTTTGACTAATGCCATCTATTGAATTCGGTAAAATATACATTAAGTAATATTTTCAACCAATTTTTACAATTTTAACACAATAGATAGCTCTTATATAGGGTTTGAAATTTCTATGACAGCTATACGTGTCACGCGTGCTGAGGGAATGCTCGCTAGGACATGCATAGATGTCATATACGGCGAGAAGGTTAATGAAGAATAACTGACACCTTAAATATGTTGTGCTTTTTTAGCAGGAGTTTACTTTTACGTATGTTTGGAACTGCTTGCTACTTAGTTGCTTCAATGGTTTTTTCAAAGCAAAATTTGTCACCAATATCGTTATTATACAAGAAAAAGTGTTCAAGTGCACTTTTTGAAGTATGTGAAAAAGTTTCTTACATAACATATTTCTCACATGAATGTAGACAACAAAATCAGAAATCTGAATGCAAATTGAGCGATATTTAGATTGATTACACTCTTTTCAACGGATGTCTTGACCATTAAACTATTTAAACAATCAATTTCTGCTGTAAAGACGATTTAATATTACTCTTGTAGAACCAAATCAAAAACCAATATTTCTTACCTTACTCTAATTTTAGAGTTTTTGTATTTTTCACGTAAAATTGTTACAAAGCTCAACACAGAGGTTATAAAAAAGCAAAATTTTTAACGAAAATGTCTCAAAAAATTATTTGAACTGCAACTTTACTATAAAGTGCATTAGTTTGAATATATCAGTATAACAAGTGTTAAAAAATATGTTCTCATCTGTGAGATATTTATCAATCTCAATGAAAATCTTTCTTTCTTTTATATTTGATTTTCCCAAACAATTTAATCTGTTTTCGTTGCTTGAAAAAATTCAAATTGTGTCGAGAAGAAAGGGTAATAGTAACTATCACATTTGGTTGATACAAAATACAAAAGTTTTTCCGAATTTATTAAATTTTGTCACAAATCGAATTTGCGTCCTTTAATATATTGATATACAAAACAAGATAATGCTTTCTAAAACAACATTATTCTTCATCTGATATTTGCAAAATGACAATAGTTAATCTTAAATGTATTTATCGACAAGATGATGTTAGTATCAACAATGTGTCTTTATAAATCTCATTGTATTTGACTGCGAATGGAGATACATGTAAACTATCCAAGAACGATGTTATTAACTTGTTTACTAGGAAACTTAACAAGAAAAGCTCGTATCAGCATGGAATATCTCATTTCTACTGCTATGTTTTAAATCAGGTGACACTCCATCGGATAAATATAATAATATAAAGTGTGAAAACTCCCAAGTCCGCCTGCTTTGTATGGTAAGCTTACACAAAACGTAGCGCAAATTATATTTGAGGGTAATTTATTCACTAAAAAAAGCTCGTATTCAGCTTAAAACTCAATTATAAAGGAAAAAGGTTTTTCGTATATGTGAAAAAATTAGGAATAATCAGATAACTTTTTTTTTAAATAAAACGTACCATTTTTTAACATTATTTTTTCTTATAAAATCTGATGATTAAACGTTTTTATTAATACTTTAACATTTTGCCACAGAATTTTCAAAAAGTGCTACATTTATTATATTGTATACAATAAATATTTGGCTAAATAAATACATATATATATACGGACACTGTGATCGAGTGGTCAATGTAATTTGCGTCGACTGCAGAACTTACGTGTTCGAATCCCAGTACAGACAACCGATGCATGGTTTTCGAAGTTAATAGTTTCTGTGATGTCTATAATTCTCTCCAACTACTTTTATGATACTTTAAAATGAGCGTTGCGTGAGAGATCTTTGAAAAAAAATAATATATGAATTTTATTTCCTTATGAATTAAATCAACTGCAAGCTATATATAACATGTTTATAGACATAATTTAAGATTTCGACTGAAGGTGCTTGGTGGAATTTCAATATTAAATTTGAATCGTTCAAACTATGTACATTCTCACAAATTTTGTCACTAACGACCCGGGTTTCGCCTTTCGGCATCTTCAGGCATTCAAGTGCACGGATCAACTTGAACTGACGCTTAGCAAATAAAAGTTTCGTGCTTATATAAGATACAAATGTATCACTGAGTCCAAAGCCATTGCTGGCGAAAAGGATGAGCTCATGGGAATGCCGACAGATTTGTGTAGTGAGCAGTTTCAAGAATTATATAATCTGTTTGTCGGCAAAGGTTTTATGATTATATGATTTTATGGTTATATAGGGTATAGAAGAGGAGATGTGGGAAAATTTGTTATTTCGTTTAAAATCGGAAGACTTTGCAACTGTGCTTTATTGATTTCTAAAATTTCTTGGAAAAAGAGCTTATGACTGTCCGTATTTGGGTGTAACATTTTTATCCCTTGTTCCTGATTGAACACGTGTCCTTCCGAAATTAAGTGATTAGCAAAAGTAGACGTGTCTTTTTTCAATCTAAAGGCTGCCATATGTTCTAAAACTCGGATGTTCAATGTTCTTTCTGTTTTGCCGATATAAAACTTTGTACAACAAGAGCATTGCAATCTATAAATCCCGGATTTATTTAAGTAATGTATTTTATCTTTATTATTAATTAATAATTTGCCTAAAGAGTTTTTACAGTAAAAAGCAGGTCTAACACTATCAGCTAGCTGTTTTTTAATTTTGAGACTTGTATTTCCTAAAAAAATGATTCTACGCCAATACCTAGTATGATCTATGTCCTTTGACACTATACCTTTAAATAACATTTTTTCTGCAAGTTTAGCTTGTTTTTTTGATAAAAGATTGTCTATAAGAGACATATCGTATCCATTGTTTATGGCGATTTGTTTGATGATTTTCAATTCAATATTAAAGTTTATTTCGTTTAAAGGAACACTCACAAGTCTATGTATTTCTGAATGAAAAGCGGCTAGTTTATAAGAAAATGGGTGCATTGAATTTTTATGGATTACAGTGTCAGAGAATGTTGGCTTCCGAAATATTTTAAACTCGTGAGAATGATTTTCAATGTTAATATTTAAGTCAAGAAAGTTAATATTTTTGCCTCCGACTTCTAGAGTAAATTTAATATTTTTATCTAATGAATTTATAACGTTATGAAAGTGAGTTATTTGTCTATCTGTTCCATTAAACAGGCAAAGAATATCGTCTACATATCGGAACCAATAGACTATAGGTTTGGCTTCTGTTTTGTTTCTAAAAATTGTATCTTCTAAATAGTTCATATAAAACTCAGCTAACAACGGTGATAGGCAGTTTCCCATTGCAAGGCCTTCTGTTTGTTTATAAATTGTATTGTTAAATTGGAAATAGTTCTGGTCAACGCAAACGTCTAATATATTTAATAACTCTTTTGTTACTATTGGGTTTACTCTACGTGCATTTAAGGTATCTTCGATAATCCTTTTGCATTTGTTGACTGGTACATTAGTAAATAAACTAACCACGTCAAATGAAATTAATTTTGAATTGCAAGGAATGATTTTATTTTTAAGTTTTTCAACTAATTCTAATGAATTTTTTACGCTATATGTCGGGTTGAATCCACTATGGTTACGAATGAGGGAGTTAGCTTTTTTCGATAATTTATAGGCTGGGGCATTAATATATGACTGTCATATATTAATATTAATCATATAATTAATATTAATATTAATCATATATTAATGCCCCAGCCTATAAATTATCGAAAAAAGCTAACTCCCTCATTCGTAACCATAGTGGATTCAACCCGACATATAGCGTAAAAAATTCATTAGAATTAGTTGAAAAACTTAAAAATAAAATCATTCCTTGCAATTCAAAATTAATTTCATTTGACGTGGTTAGTTTATTTACTAATGTACCAGTCAACAAATGCAAAAGGATTATCGAAGATACCTTAAATGCACGTAGAGTAAACCCAATAGTAACAAAAGAGTTATTAAATATATTAGACGTTTGCGTTGACCAGAACTATTTCCAATTTAACAATACAATTTATAAACAAACAGAAGGCCTTGCAATGGGAAACTGCCTATCACCGTTGTTAGCTGAGTTTTATATGAACTATTTAGAAGATACAATTTTTAGAAACAAAACAGAAGCCAAACCTATAGTCTATTGGTTCCGATATGTAGACGATATTCTTTGCCTGTTTAATGGAACAGATAGACAAATAACTCACTTTCATAACGTTATAAATTCATTAGATAAAAATATTAAATTTACTCTAGAAGTCGGAGGCAAAAATATTAACTTTCTTGACTTAAATATTAACATTGAAAATCATTCTCACGAGTTTAAAATATTTCGGAAGCCAACATTCTCTGACACTGTAATCCATAAAAATTCAATGCACCCATTTTCTTATAAACTAGCCGCTTTTCATTCAGAAATACATAGACTTGTGAGTGTTCCTTTAAACGAAATAAACTTTAATATTGAATTGAAAATCATCAAACAAATCGCCATAAACAATGGATACGATATGTCTCTTATAGACAATCTTTTATCAAAAAAACAAGCTAAACTTGCAGAAAAAATGTTATTTAAAGGTATAGTGTCAAAGGACATAGATCATACTAGGTATTGGCGTAGAATCATTTTTTTAGGAAATACAAGTCTCAAAATTAAAAAACAGCTAGCTGATAGTGTTAGACCTGCTTTTTACTGTAAAAACTCTTTAGGCAAATTATTAATTAATAATAAAGATAAAATACATTACTTAAATAAATCCGGGATTTATAGATTGCAATGCTCTTGTTGTACAAAGTTTTATATCGGCAAAACAGAAAGAACATTGAACATCCGAGTTTTAGAACATATGGCAGCCTTTAGATTGAAAAAAGACACGTCTACTTTTGCTAATCACTTAATTTCGGAAGGACACGTGTTCAATCAGGAACAAGGGATAAAAATGTTACACCCAAATACGGACAGTCATAAGCTCTTTTTCCAAGAAATTTTAGAAATCAATAAAGCACAGTTGCAAAGTCTTCCGATTTTAAACGAAATAACAAATTTTCCCACATCTCCTCTTCTATACCCTATATAACCATAAAATCATATAATCATAAAACCTTTGCCGACAAACAGATTATATAATTCTTGAAACTGCTCACTACACAAATCTGTCGGCATTCCCATGAGCTCATCCTTTTCGCCAGCAATGGCTTTGGACTCAGTGATACATTTGTATCTTATATAAGCACGAAACTTTTATTTGCTAAGCGTCAGTTCAAGTTGATCCGTGCACTTGAATGCCTGAAGATGCCGAAAGGCGAAACCCGGGTCGTTAGTGACAAAATTTGTGAGAATGTACATAGTTTGAACGATTCAAATTTAATGTTTATAGACGTATTTTATAAAAAATATATTTGTAAAAAAGGATGAGAGAAGCGTGTTTGTTTTGAAATGTATAATTTACACATAAGTGACTTATTTTTTATGACAAAAAATTCAGACTAAACAATTTTCAGTTTTAAAAAAAAAACCATTCGAACGTTACCACCACTTTAATAAAACATTTCATTATTCAATAAATCAAGCAATTCGAATAGTCAATGTTGTGCACTCCAATGAAAATAGTGCTTGAATAAAGTTTGAACCAATTGCAGAGCTATAAACTATTTCAAAGAACATCTGCGATTCAGTTAAGAATAAAATCAAAAGAAAGAAGCAGTTGCACGACTCCTCCGTGGCTTGGAAATGAATGAATTTCAAATATCATAAATTGAAATGTTTCAATTTTTTTATGTTGATTTAATATTTATATTTCTCGTTTCCAATCGTTACTTTGAAAGTTCATAGTTTGAAATGCAATGCAACTACTTCTTATAACTTGAATAAAATAAATCAGCAAACTGATTTTTTATGCTATTTTTTATGCTTTCATATAGAGAAGTCTCAAAAACTTTTTCTGAATCTTTCCCACCATAAGAGTATATTTCGAGCCTGTTGGGACCCAAAAAATTGACCCACTCTCAAGTCTGCTTCGAACCAAAGCGTTGTACATTAATATTAGAATTTTAACTTCCGAAAAGACTCTGGTGGTACGGATAATAAATCCCAAACATTTTTAATGCTTTTTTGCAAGTAATCTTAATGTGATTATTGAATGTTAGTTTGCTCTATAGTGTTATTAGTGATATTAAAATGCTAGAATCCGCCGTAGGTATAGATTTTAATCTATTACGCGTTGAATCTAAAAAGGAATCAAAAATATTCTATTTCCCGTTATATGATGTTGGAAATTTGCTGTGATAGTCCATTTTAACAAAAACTTAAATTTTAACAGATCCAGTATCTTGCGGATTTTTTTTTTTTTGGATAAATCGTTTTTTTTATTTAGCTGTTATGTGCGATTTTGGATTCACTTGGAAACATTTGGCGATTTATCAGTATATCGTAAC
This sequence comes from Himalopsyche tibetana, assembly GCA_030503985.1. Taxonomy (NCBI): domain Eukaryota; kingdom Metazoa; phylum Arthropoda; class Insecta; order Trichoptera; family Rhyacophilidae; genus Himalopsyche; species Himalopsyche tibetana. The sequence goes on from JAPJYX010000015.1 coordinate 7,200,348, forward strand.
CCATATAGAAAAAAGTGTATTTAACAAATTTGTTCACTACTTACTATACCATATCGTACGCTTAAGCTTTGAAAAGGTTTTTCATAGTTTTAATTAATGGTGTTTGCTTTCCACGTCTATTATTGTGTGCATGCTTTGAATTGTCTGGTGCACTTAATGTGTTAGTCATTAGGGTGCATTAATCTTGCTGGGTGCAAACATGCAATGAGAACATGATGCGATGCAATTAAGCTTGTCTATTGTTTGTATGATAATCAATTAATATCAAACAATTCAAAACAATATGTTTAATGAGATAGTACATGTTTTATATATTGCGCGTATTAAATTTAAATATTTTCAACGCAGTTCTGTCATATTCTTTCATGAAATTATAATCGATAGTTAAAATAATAACAAAATAATTAATCTCGCACAAATAATGTTATATGATGATAGCTATATTCATGCTAGTTCGTTGTAAAACTACCCGAAATAGCTATCAACAATTTATAATTTTTTTGATATTTAATAGGTACTTATTTAATTCCAGTTCATTAGAAAGTTTGGTTGTTTTCTACTTGATAAGTTACCAGGCCTGAAGTAGTTTAAAGTAAAAGACTTTTTAAAAATAAAAGTTATAACAAAATTAAGCCAAACTGGTCCTTAAAATGTGTGTGTTTTTTATCAATAAAACGTCTTTCCACTGAAAATTGGTAGTTTCACATAACTAGAAATGATTAAAAAAAAATATTCACTTCTTTTAGCCATAAAAAACTTTTTTTTTTAAATTTATCCATGATGTATTGGAATCTTCTTTTCTCTTACCCGTGCTGAGGTTATGATATATGCACTTAACATTCAAAACAAATTAAGAATGATTAGTCTCATTAGATTTTTTTGTTTAATGCACAGCTTGTTAGGGTCAATGAAACATTATTGATTAAATAAAAATATATCTTTTTATGTTTTAAATGTTAAACGTTGAATGTTGTTTGATCTTTATCACATTTTTTAAGCAACAATGTCGTGAAAAATAAACCTTTTTTGTGTCAAATAGGCAAAACATGATTTTTTAAAAAAAAAATGTCCTTAGCTTCACATTTAACTGCTGTCAAGTAAAGTTTCCTCATTAAAACTTTTACAATCGCTCTCTGTTCCAAAGAACATTGGTTTTGTTGATTTGACAAATTAAATCTAAAATTTTGTTGAGTAATTCAATTTTAATGGCATCGCCTCATTGTTGGTTTCAAATTAAACCACGATGAAATCTTTGTCGCTTTCTTTTTTTTTTAAATAAAGCTCAAATATTATTATAAATACATTAAAATGAGAAAACTAATTTTTAAAGCATCTTTGGAAAATATTTTTATAAAGCACTATTTTTTTCAAATAGAAAAAACATCAAAAATAATAATACAGAATTCCACACCCAATGCGAGTCAATTGGGTCTATTTGAGGTGATGTGAGCTAAGTGGTATTTAAAAAAAAAATACATGCGTTGTTATTAATATTATACACGTCTTAAAGTATCGCAAAAGTGAAGTAACTTCAGTTAATACACATTGCAATAGTGCTATATCCGTAAAATAAAATAATGCAATCCACCAAAGCACCAAGTAATGACGCGATAGTATTAAAAGTCCAAGAAAAAAGTTTTTCCATTTTTCTAGTTGGCTCACTTTACTTCTGATTGGGCTAATCGAGAAATATAAAATTAGTTTCATGTATTGTATGTGTATATATTATTTCTCAAAAATCTTCTTATCGTAAAATACGAAAAAACTTTCAGAAAAAATAAAGTCTACACATGATTTTCCTAGATCAGGCATGGGGAACCTGCGGCCTTTTGGCTACTTTGGTGCGGCCTTTTGGCCAATTCTGTAATTCTGTAAATTTATGTAAATTTGTAAATTCCTGACATATTCTGACCGTAAATTTTTGTTTCCTGACAAAGATTCCCTAGTCAATGTTTTCTGCGACCTTATGTCGAATCACAAAAATGAATGCGGCCTTTAGAGAAGAAAAGGTTCCCCACCTCTATCCTAGATTATATATCGCAATAAAAACACGAAATAAATATTAAATACTTATACGAAAAGACTTTTTATTTCTTGGATAATATTGCTTAGTGGACAATATAAAATATTTTGTCTTACTCCGTGTTTTGAAATATTATACTGAATTTAAGAAAAACCAGAAAGAATGAGTATTGATTTCATTACTTAATTGAATTACTGAGTCGAAAAAGATATTTATTATTTTTTGATGTCGTCTTGTGTTTCAAAATACCAAAGCTCATCAGAAAAATAAATTTATTATCGAGAAAAAATAGTTGATCGAAATAAGAGATTGATAATTTCTGTTCATAGTCAATAAAAAAAGCAAAAATTATAGTTAATTATAACAAACAAAAAGTATATGAGAAGTAGGAATATAAAAGATAAAGCATAACAGGACTAGTGGTTGGCTAAAAGCTTTCGCTGTTTTCCTTTATTTTAGGATTGAACTGGTAGGAAGGAATTTTTAGACTTAACTCCATGCCTTAGAACAAAAATCGAAAAATCGATTGAAAAAAACTTCTGTTAGTACTGGGGTTTGAACCCGTGAGGTTCGACATGGAAACCAATGACGCTTACCACTGTGCCATCAGCCTAACAAATATTAATGAATAATATAATTGTCTGGTCAGTGGTTAAATCGTTCACCTCATTGGCTTTGGCTACGATGCTTGCGGGATCAAATTCCAGTACAGCCACTTCTTTTATTTGGTCTTCATTGATTCGTAGAATTTCTGTAGAAAAACGTGGATGTTAATGACCGAAATCATCCTTAATACGGAGCGTAGCAATTAGCTAACCCCTATTTTTTTCTATCCTTATCTTTCAATCCCTACTATTTTTGTGAAAATGATAACATAAATAACTGAAGTAAGGAGAATTCTCGTCGAAAACTTTTCTTGAGATCACTTTTATTAAGAGTCCATATGTTTCCCATTGAGAGTGAACTTCGCTTAAAAAATATATATAACAATATTATATTGGAGTAATATGTAGTTACGTACGATTATATGAATAAAAAAACACACTTTATATAAATGAAGGCCAACAAGTGATTGATTCTAGTTCAATCGATACTTTAAGTTTTAGGTATTTTTTTCCATTTATTTTTAAATGTTTCAATATATTTTTTAAACTCAATCAATCTAACAAAATTGACGTAAATCTGTATTTTTATTAGTTCAGCCAGCCGTGTTTATCAGCAGACGTGCATCATAAAAATAAAAAAAAACATTCTATCGTTCAGTTTCGCTCCTTTGCAACATAAAATCTATAAATTTATCGTTTATAAATACATTAATGAGTAAACTTGTTGCAGCTTTACTGGTTTCTTCATCAATAAACTCCCATAAATTTATAATAAAAATACTTAAAAAAAAAGAATAATAATAAAAATAACTATTTAATATCAATTTAAATACGAAAGAATATAAACATTTCGATGAAAATACGGTTTATTAAAGTTTGTTGCCAATTTCACATCCGGTATTACTCTTGATGTTGTCATCTTTTACAAAGAGTCAAGTGACTTTCAAAGAATTAACAGAACACCTTAAAAGTGATTAAAACAACTTTTTGTTCTTGACTTTGAAAGTTTTCTGAAAAACAGTTTAAAAGAACATTTAAAATGTATTAAACTTAGTGGGGAAACTTTGAATATTTAAGAGACAGACGTAGAAGATGCAATGACGTGGAAATATCTACATGAAATAAAGTTTCTTGGGCTTTTAGTCTAAAATATTTTTACTGTAAATCGGTGGCGTTTATTTTTTTTTTAATTCATAAACATAAAAGCTGTTCAAAAATATCAATTTTGCGAGCGAGCTGGAAATAATCAGATGAATTTTAACGTCATTTGAAATTCTGTTTTGATTTAAAAATTGGCCAGGAATCGAATTTATCGAATCATAAAATCGAAGAGAAGATTTATAGTTGAAAACCACCACGTTTTTAATATTTGGACAAACTGCTTTTACATTGACCCCGTGTACCTCATACCGTTACTTATTTTATGAAGATGCAATAATTTATAACTGGTAATAAAAAAGAATCGTACTGTTTTCAAATATTTATTGCCTTAAAACATTAACTCGTTTTCCCAAAGCGTAGTGTTTTATTTATTTTTGAAAGACTTTGTAATTCTATTGACAGCATTTAAAACTGTTAAACAAATGATGGCGAATTTGTGAATTGTTTCAATTGAATTTTCAAGTTTCCAAATTTAAAAGTCTTAAGTCGAAACATTTTCATAATGAAGAGATTATTTCGGATATTATGGAAATATGTTAGATAAACATTTTTTCTTTTTCTTAATGACTAATGAGTATTTTTTTATTACTCGGCATCATTTTCGAAACTATAATAAAAGGTTTTGTCTTCCATTATATCCGGTTAAGTCTTGAATGCAAGATTTTTAACCGATTCAAATGGCCAAATATATATATAACATGGCTTATACTTTAAAAAATCTTTTCTTCAAATCAAGTTACATATGAGGCTATTATTTGCAAGCTCAGCATGTTGGCCCAAAATTGTTGATCATTTTTTTCAAAACTTTGGCTGAAAATACAAAAGAAGACTGAATCATAAACAATAATATCATTTTGTTTGTATTAAAAAATCAAATCGATTTTACCATTTTTGAATGTGGTCAAATAATGTTACTATTTGTCCTTTAAAACTTCTTAGGTTTGAACTTATTAACATGAAGTATGCTATAAAAATATTTATAACTGAAATTTGACAGTGGCAGACTTACTACAAGATGCGATAGTTTTGTGGTAGAAGAATAACTGAGAAAATTATTTGTAAGCCCGGCTTATTACAAAATTGTTAAACAAATGTAATTTAGTAAATAAAAAATAATTTTGAAAGTGTTAAAAATCAGTCTCAAAAATGGCTTGATAACATACAAAATATCATTCCAAAGTAATGTTAAACTAAAAATACTTTAAAATGTACGTTGCTTTTCAAATGAAATTTATGTTTAATTTTTTAACCATTTTGTAATGAGCTGTGTTTGCAAATAATACCCTTGTATATTTATTCAATGATATGCATGAGATATTTGTCATTTTTTCCTACACACCAATCTAAAATTTTGATGTAAAGTTTGGCAGTGAATAATGTAGCAGCCAAATACTAGAAAATATTTTTAAAAATCATAGACGTTCTTATGAGTTGAACAATAAATAGGTTTTTTTTACCCATGTCCGCTTCCAATGTTAAGGGTATGGCCTCCTTATGAAAATATCTCAACAGATTTTTTCTACGATAACTGTTTGTTGCTCAGTCACTCATTCTCTCTTTTTCAATGAGAGTAAGTAGGGATAAAAGGACAAGGCCGGGACAGGACTAGTTGTTAGCTAATCGCTCTCGCTACACCTAATTATTAAAGAATCGGAAAGGATGAGAGAGAATTTTCAGACATCACAAACACCCATGCTTTCGAACAGAAATCAATAAATAAATCGAAAAAAATGCTTTTCATTCTGGACCTCGAACCCGTGAAATACGGCATGGAAGCCTACAACGCTAACCGCTGCGCCATAGGACCTATTATACAAGATTTATTTTATATTTAATTAAAATAGTCGATATCTATTTACACAGATAAAAAAGCTTTAAACACACAAGAACTTTCTGGTCGGCAAAGACATCCAATTGGTGATTCGAAATTGATTTAATGCTAATTTCTGCAAATTGCTTGAAACATTTCAATGAATAAACTTTCCCTGAGTAACAAAGTTTGTGGAGAGTGGAGCGTGATTATTTTGCTTGTGTCTGAAAGTTGTCTCATAGGCCACAGAACATTTTCACATTACCTTTCAGGGAAAAGAATTAGCCCGAGTGTTTCTTTACATTATTTGAAATTGTTATTATTATATTAGGTAGACTAGATAATTCTCACCATTTAAATGTTATGAACTATCTCTGACATTTTCACACCTTTAACACGTCTCCATAAACGTCGCAAATGTTTTTTGTGGCGACGGCTGCATTGTTCTTAGCGTTAAATTGAAAAAGCATGCAACTGCGTAGATGTTCTTCTGAAGGGAAAATCTCGGTCATTATGTTTGGGGTGAATGAAAATTTTTTTTTTACACTGAACTCAAATTGAGCTGTTCCACAACACGAAAACAATATGAATTTACTAATTTTAAAACACCCATTTAAAAAATACGTTACAACTTTTTACTACACCTAATACAAATCCGTCTCTATTCATATTATAAAATTCTGTTTCACCTTTGTTTTTTCACCAATAATTGACGGATACTACCATAAGAGTGAGATTTGTTTTGTATTATGATAAAAAATACATTTGTGAATATAAAGTAAGTTTTATATGTTGAAATATAAAATATTATCAAAAGTCTTCTAAAAAACTTCAAAATGGCCACTGTTGTTTGAAAAATTAATGAAATATTCTACTGAAATAATTCAAAATGTATTTGATTATTATTTTGCGTATAACTGATCATTGATTTTTTTTCTCTCCAGTTTTTTTGCTGTTTCTGATTACGGTCTACATATATTCAGATTTAAATATCAGAAACTTTAAAATATTATGTTCAGCTAACCCACAAGAGCAGTCCGGCCTTAAAACCAACTTGCACAGCGCGAATAGGGTTTGCGTTGAACTTACGATGGTGGTTAAACACTAAAAAGTAGAATGTGATGGTTACGATTAGTGAATCCAATGGAAACCTTCAAGAGATTTAAATACTCAAACTTTTTTACATGATCGCAAAAACGCGTACGAATTATTTTAAGTAGATTCGTCAGAGATAATTTTACTAAGTGACTCGTTGAACCTAGTCCGATCAATATAACATTTAAAAAAAACGATGCTTTGGTCTTTTTTTGGCGCGAAAAAAAAAAGATTTTATTGAGATACAATTAAGTCTATTTGAGGAAAACTGATAGTTACGATATGGTTACAATCCAACACAAAAAATAATTTTCCATCGCTGAGTATACACGATGAGTTTACAAATATTAGATACTGTTTGCTTGGTACTGGCTGCTATTCATATCATGTCTGTTTGTCGGCAGAGTACTAAAAAACTGATTGGATTTATACTGCTCAGTTTGGATATATGTAGGTTGAAAAGTAAAAACTGCGCTGGTTTGGACGCATTCGCGCCATTTCATCAATGCTCTATTGAAAAAAAATGTGTCACGAAAGCTCCGAAGTTTATTTTTCCCACCGCGCAAAGCTTAACAAAATGAATGATGAATTCAGTAAATTAAATTCACAAAATAATTGACCCTTTACAGCTTGAATTGTATAGAGTAACGGTTAGCTTACAGGGTATTTTTGAAAAATCAAAAGCTTAAAATAACGATTTTGATTTATTAAAAAAAAAAAAAAAGTTGTACTATAGGTTAGAAGAATAAAAATGCTGGTTCAGTGGTTTATTTCATATTCTTTCTTCATTTTTTTTAAACTGTCAAAATAACTATGATTAAAATAAGCCACGGAATACAACCAAACCATGAATTCTACCAGTTCTGCTCTACGATACCAAATTATGAAACCCAATAAGCTGCTGTACACTAAGGTTTGAAAATAGATTCTGTGTCAGATTTTGTGAGTGAAGATTTTGATTTCACGTGGAACGTACACATCAGCGTCTTTTTACGTCAGTGGTCATGAACAGAAGTTGGAAGTTCCAACTTAGAACTGGTTGGGTTGCGTGCTGCGGATACCTCCGAAAGCCTCTGTTATGTTTGGTTCTTCTTACAAAAGGTGTAGTTTCAGCGTTTATTGTCTAGATGACTTTTGATTACTATCCATAGTATGTTATCGTCGTAATTGAAAGATGGCGGAAAGTCATGAGAGGAAGCAAAGCAATTATGGAGACAACGCATGGTGGTCATATGCTTGCGATAGAGATCGAATATGGCCAAAGAAGAAGACACATTTTTATTGTATTCAGGATCTTTTTTGCTCATCGTTAGCATTTTATATTAATCTTATTATTAAGACACAACCAACATACATGACTTGGAACAGAAATCGATCTATTGAAAAAATGTTATTCGTACTAGGATTAGAGCCCGTTAAGTCAGGTATAGAAGCCAACGACATTGACCACTATGCCATAGACCCGACAAATAAAACTAATAACCCGAATACAATATACGATTTTATAACGGAAGCTCAAAGTATCGCAATGTGTTTCCAGTTTTTTTTTTTAAAATTTATAATAGTTTTGAGAATATCCAAGAAGTATGAACACATACTTTGGCCTAAATTTTGAATTGTACTGACTGGTCTGGTAGTCGACCCAATAGCTTAGTGGCCAAAAAGTGCAAATCTTTAAATGGAAACTTTAATCCGTATCAAAAAAGTATGGCTATCAAAACAAATTATTATTCATGAGTTATTTGCAATATTTTTGTTTTTAATAAATTAATTACATTTTAATTGATTGATAAAATATTTTTATGTTTTTATCGTTAAGAAAAATTGGTATTGAATATTATCGAGTAAATAATATGAGTAATTTTTTATTTTCATAATACAAAAAATCTTTGCAAGTTTGAAAGTTTTCACAATTCAATTTATTAATAAATGAATGAATACAACTGAACTAATTTAGTCAGTTTAAATGCACTAGATGAAAAAGACTTTTCAATATCCCGTGACTTTTTCAATAAAAACATTTTTCTAGCTTCCCGTATTTTGTGAATACAATAGAATTCAATTTGCATAGAATGCTGCAGTGGTGTGAACGAATTGCATCTGTTGCTGGATCAGAATAAATTATCTTTTCAGATAATGGTAAAGTGGAAAAAGTTTAGTAAGCTAAGTAAATTCAAGCACCTATTTAGCTTTATAAAAAAAAATCAGAACACCGTCTTTATATAACGGAAAAAATATTAAGTTTAGTCTATTGCAGTCATGGAGCATTAAAAACGGAATACAAGATATTATATAATTTCTTTTGGCGCTGACTTGTATCACTATTTAAATAATACTTTCGTAACTATCTTTTTTAAGGCATTACTCTGAATCAATCCCATGATACATAATCATTTCCAAATCTTATTTAGAAAATATAACTTCAAATGGGTTCTTTAATAAAGTAAAAAAAAACTCATGTGCCTGACTACTTTCGGAGAGATTTGAATGGCTAAGAGATTACCAGAAGTAAGTTTATTATCAATTCAATCACATAAACATACAATGCACTAAATTGAATATATACTACATTCTTGTAATATTAATATTTTTTTTAGCGATTGCAAAGTTGTATTAATTTGATAAATCACCTTTACTATGTTCATGATTTCTACGACTAATTGGGAAATTTACAGATTCATGAAAATGCATTATCTGGGCGGATGCATCTAAAAAAATAGCTAAAAACATAATTCAGCAAAGCACGGTTTTTAACTTCAAACTGTGCAAGGTAACGGAAGAAATAAATAAAATATCGAGCATTCATTGATTAATTTAATTTTCGATTTACATGATATGAGAATTCGCATAAGCAAAGAAATCACCCGCTGTGACTTAGTCAATCAAGCGGGTGTGGATGCAATTTACGGTAAGGTCAATTTCAAGTTTTATTCTGGGGTGCAGTTATGCGCGATAAGTTGGTGTGTGTTCTTTATGGACAGTAGTAATAAGAAACACGTCACCTAATCATGCATGACTGCGCCCCGATATAAAGCTCGCTATTGTCAAATTTAGATTTTTTAAAATTTGAATGTGAGGCCTAGAATGTGGGTGTTTGTTTGTGCAAAAGTGCGAGTTGATCTCGAGTGATCTTTCAACTTCAAAATATTTGGCGAATTAGCATTAACTGTAAAGTACAAATATTGAAAAAAAATCAACAGAATTAATAAAAAAAAATATACGTTAAACCAATAGATATAGATATACAAATTTGGTAAGAAAATATAATATCATAGGTACGTTATATATAATGTGGATAAAGCATTTAAATTTGACTGAAACACTACTGAAGATAAACAAAAAAATATTTATGAACAATTTCATTACAACGAATTTTTGAATAAAATAAAAACTATTTAAACGAAACATTTTAAGATTTATCTGGCGTACGAATAGATGGCTGAGTTACTGTGTGCTGAATTAACAAATTTGCAGACTCGAAATGTTTCTAGTTCTCTTTAAACTAGAATTTATGTTGTAATTTAATAAACTCGCCTCTGTTTTACTGTGGAAAATAAAATATTACTCTCAAAAGCATACCGTTTGAAAGGCATAATATAGTTATTTTGATAGCAGTTTCGGCTTGTAGATTTCAAATGATTCATATTAATTAGATTACTAGCTGTAAGCCCGTTGCCCAGCAACGTGAGATTTTTGTTGCATAGTATTTAATTTAATGTTATTTTATTTTATGGTATTTAATTTAATTTAATTTAATTTAATTTTATTTTATTTAATTTTATTTTATTCTATGTTATTCTATGTTATTTTATTTTATTTTATTTTATTTTATTTTATTTTATTTTATTTTATTTTATTTTATTTTATTTTATTTTATTTTATTTTATTTTATTTTATTTTATTTTATTTTATTTTATTTTATTTTATTTTATTTTATTCTATGTTATTTTATTTGATTTTATTTTATTTTATTTTATTTTATTTTATTTTAATTTATTTTATTTTTATAGTTAGCAGAAATTTCGTAAATTATTTAATATTTGGAATAATGTTTAAGTTTGCTAACAACAATTTTTCGTAGTAGCAGAAACTTCGGAAATTACTTAATTTTTAGAATAATGTTCAAGTTTGCTGACAACTATTTTTCGTAGTAGCAGAAATTTCGTAAATTATTGATTTTTTGGAATAAAGTTTAAGTTTGCTAACAACCATTTTTCGTAGTAGCAGAAATTTCGTAAATTATTGAATTTTTGGAATAATGTTCAAGTTTGCTAACAACCATTTTTCGTAGGAGCAGAAATTTCGTAAATTATGTAATATTTGGAATAATGTTCAAGTTTGCTAACAACCATTTTTCGTAGTAGCATAAATTTCGTAAAATATTTAATTTTTCGAATAATTTTCAAGTTTGCTAACAACCATATTTCGTAGGAGCAGAAATTTCGTGAATTATTGAATTTTTGGAATAAAAAAAAAGTTTGCTAACAACCATTTTTCGTAGTAGCCGAAATTTCGTAAATTATTGATTTTTTGGAATAAAGTTTAAGTTTGATAACAACCATTTTTCGTAGTAGCAGAAATTTCGTAAATTATTGAATTTTTGGAATAATGTTCAAGTTTGCTAACAACCATTTTTCGTAGGAGCAGAAATTTCGTAAATTATGTAATATTTGGAATAATGTTCAAGTTTGCTAACAACCATTTTTCGTATTTATTTAAATTTATTTTATTTTTATAGTTAGCAGAAATTTCGTAAATTATTTAATATTTGGAATAATGTTTAAGTTTGCTAACAACAATTTTTCGTAGTAGCAGAAACTTCGGAAATTACTTAATTTTTAGAATAATGTTCAAGTTTGCTGACAACTATTTTTCGTAGTAGCAGAAATTTCGTAAATTATTGATTTTTTGGAATAAAGTTTAAGTTTGCTAACAACCATTTTTCGTAGTAGCAGAAATTTCGTAAATTATTGAATTTTTGGAATAATGTTCAAGTTTGCTAACAACCATTTTTCGTAGGAGCAGAAATTTCGTAAATTATGTAATATTTGGAATAATGTTCAAGTTTGCTAACAACCATTTTTCGTAGTAGCATAAATTTCGTAAAATATTTAATTTTTCGAATAATTTTCAAGTTTGCTAACAACCATATTTCGTAGGAGCAGAAATTTCGTGAATTATTGAATTTTTGGAATAAAAAAAAAGTTTGCTAACAACCATTTTTCGTAGTAGCCGAAATTTCGTAAATTATTGATTTTTTGGAATAAAGTTTAAGTTTGATAACAACCATTTTTCGTAGTAGCAGAAATTTCGTAAATTATTGAATTTTTGGAATAATGTTCAAGTTTGCTAACAACCATTTTTCGTAGGAGCAGAAATTTCGTAAATTATGTAATATTTGGAATAATGTTCAAGTTTGCTAACAACCATTTTTCGTAGTAGCATAAATTTCGTAAAATATTCAATTTTTGGAATAAAGTTTAAGTTTGCTAACAACCATTTTTCGTAGTAGCAGAAATTTCGTAAATTATTGAATTTTTGGAATAATGTTCAAGTTTGCTAACAACCATTTTTCGTAGGAGCAGAAATTTCATAAATTATTTAATATTTGGAATAATGTTCAAGTTTGCTAACAACCATTTTTCGTAGTAGCATAAATTTCGTAAATTATTTAATATGTGGAATAATGTTTAAGTTTGCTAACAACCATTTTTCGTAGTAGCCGAAATTTCGTAAATTATTGAATTTTTGGAATAAAGTTTAAGTTTGCTAACAACCATTTTTCGTAGTAGCAGAAATTTCGTAAATTATTGAATTTTTAGAATAATGTTCAAGTTTGCTAACAACCATTTTTCGTAGTAGCAGGAATTTCGTAAATTATTGAATTTTTGGAATAATGTTCAAGTTTGCTAACAACCATTTTTCGTAGGAGCAGAAATTTCATAAAATATTTAATTTTTGGAATAATTTTTAAGTTTGCTAACAACCATTTTTCGTAGTAGCATAAATTTCGTAAAATATTCAATTTTTGGAATAAAGTTTAAGTTTGCTAACAACCATTTTTCGTTGGAGCAGAAATTTCGTAAATTATTTAATATTTGGAATAATGTCCAAGTTTGCTAACAACCATTTTTCGTAGTAGCAGAAATTTCGTAAAATATTCAATTTTTAGAATAATGTTTAAGTTTGCTAACAACCATTTTTCGTAGTAGCATAAATTTCGTAAATTATTTAATATGTGGAATAATGTTTAAGTTTGCTAACAACCATTTTTCGTAGTAGCATAAATTTCGTAAAATATTCAATTTTTGGAATAAAGTTTAAGTTTGCTAACAACCATTTTTCGTAGTAGCAGAAATTTCGTAAATTATTGAATTTTTGGAATAATGTTCAAGTTTGCTAACAACCATTTTTCGTAGGAGCAGAAATTTCGTAAATTATTGAATTTTTGGAATAATGTCCAAGTTTGCTAACAACCATTTTTCGTAGGAGCAGAAATTTCGTAAATTATTGAATTTTTGGAATAATGTCCAAGTTTGCTAACAACCATTTTTCGTAGTAGCAGAAATTTCGTAAATTATTTAATTTTTGGAATAATGTTGAAGTTTGCTAACAACCATTTTTCGTAGTAGCAGAAATTTCGTAAATTATTGAATTATTGGAATAATGTTCAAGTTTGCTAACAACCATTTTTCGGATTTTAAATTATTTAACAATTATTTCCAATAAAAATCAAAAGATCAAATCCAATTTTTCAATAAAAAATCAGTTGCACATTTTGTCCAAGTGTATGAAAAAAGCAAAATATTATTCTATGATATATCCATATCATAATTTGAATATTCTTAATGTATTAAAGAATTCTAACAGATTTTCAAGGTCAGACGTGAAAAGATTAATCATTATGATTCAATTGATCAAATCCGCTCCAAAAAATATTAGTCTCACATCGACTCACACGATCAGACGATTCATTTCGATAGCCCTATAATCATAGTTTGCAATAGTCGAATTAAAGTCTTTGATTATTCGAATCTTATGATGTATGGTGATACAATACTTTAGCTCTACACCAAGAAATATCAAATTTTCAAACGTGGCGATATCAGAACATTCACGCCCGGCTTAAAATAAGCCGCTCCCATTGGATAGAACAACATTTCAAAAATGTGCTGTTCAGAATAAATCGAAATCATTGGTCTGTACCTTACTGCGGACGTCCTTACAGACGGACCTTATCGGCTATTAATGTTAAGATATAATGTGTGTTCTGAATTTTATTTACCTTTCTCAGTGTTAATTTCTGATTCATTATTTAAGGCAATTATGGGAATAGAAAAACGTGATTTTAAAACTATGAATTCTGGGGAGTTTTCATGATTACTTTGCTGCATATTTTAAATATCTTACACGTGACTTCGTAAATTTGATTTAGTATTTTTAGAGCCCCAATAGCTGCATCCAATCAAGATAGAGAGTTTAAGATAGTAGAGTTTAAGATTTTGACTGAAGAAGCTTGGTAGAATTTCAAAATTGAATTGGAATCGTTCAAATTATGTACATTCACACAGATTTTGTCACTAACGACCCGGGTTTCGCCTTTCGGCATCTTCAGGCGTTCAAGTGCACGGATGAACTTGGACTGTCGCTTAGAAAATTATTTGTGTTTATATAATAAATAAATGCATCACTGAGCTTAAAGCTATTGCTGGAAACCACAAATTGATATATTTTAAGTTTTTGCTAGCAATATTGATATAATTTATGTTTGAATCGAAATTTGAATCGCTTAAATTTAATATTGAAATTCCACCAAGCACCTTCAGTCGAAATCTAAAATTATATCAATATTGCTGTACTAACAATATACTTGATATAGTTTATAATATAGAAATATTGGCTGAACTCTATGGTAAATTAGTGTTAAAGTTTCGTGTTGTTAGTCAAAATTTGTTTATTTGCACTTGAACGCCTGAAGATGCCGAAAAGCAAAACCCGGGTCGTTAGTGACAACAACTGTGTGAATGTACATAATTTGAACGATTCAAATTTAATATAGTAGAACGTTGGCATAATAATAGTATTTATATATTTTAATTTAAAAAATACACTTAATCAATTTTTACAATAACAAAACGAGTGTTTCATTTTTTCGAAACACTTTGTCACAGAAACAAATATTCTAAGAGTCACAAGAAAAAATTGTGTAAATGTTCTTCATACGTCACTTTTATGTACAGTGTTTCATCTAAACTTAATCGGTATTTTACGAAATCGCGTGCTTTATTGGAATCAAACTTAGTTAAAACACTTTTAATAACGCTCGTTAAGCTTTGTGATTGGCATCCAGACAATTTAATCAAACGCCTTACGTGCGAGTATATTACAAAAATAGTACACCAACTATTTGCAATCAAAGGCACGCAGAATAACTTCGACATCAAATGAATCAAATTTTCTCGTAAAGCAAATCAATTAAATCGTATGTTATTTAATTTGTGCCTTTGATTCGTGATGGATTTATTTTTAATTTATATAACTATTATTTGATTGAAACTAATCAATTCAAACTGTATTTAGATCAGCGTCTATTTGAGAACACTAACTAACTAAGGAAATAAAAAAACTTCATAAAATAATGCGCATAGAGTTGAATACAGTAGTAAATATGAATTTTTCATTTTGCAGGAGAGCCATTTTTTTTTTTCAAAACTTTGGCTGAAAATACAAAAATCGACTGAATCATAAACAGTAATATTACTTTGTTTTAATGAAAAAATCACATAAAATAAAAACTTAAATATTTTTTTCATCGGTTTTACCGTTTTTGAAATGTGGTCAAATAATGTAACTATTTTTCCTCGAAAACTTTTAAAGTATAAATCTATTAAAATAAAGTATGCTATAAAAATATAACAAAATTCGCGAACCCAAAGAAACATTTTTACGGTGTTCACTGTCAATACTTGGTGGAAAGGCATATTCATAAAACACAATATTATTTTGTTCTTTATTTCCACTTTATTTAAAAATATCATGACCGGTTTTGCTCATGACAAGCATTGTCAGCAAAACCGGTCCTGTTCTTTTTAAATTAATTAAAAATAAAGTAAAAATGAATATTGTGTTTTATTAACCAAATAAACTTATTTGTAACTGAAATTTGACAGTTCCAGACTTACGACAAAGTGCGTTAGTTTTGTGGTAGAAGAATATTTCATTGTACTTTAATTATAAGTAACTTGACGGAAATATATAAAAAATACCATCAAAATGACAACGTATAATCATTTAGTAATATTTAGTTGTCAATTTATTTTCTTTAAAAGCAATATTGAATAAAAACGACACTAATAGTAATTTCGCAGAGCTTTCAATCATAAAGCTTTTCTGCCAAATCTAATAAACAAATAATTAATATAAATTATAAGCGTGTCTCGCAAAAGCTTTTTCACTAAATTTCATTAATTACGCCAGAATTGTTTAAGTTGGAGTTGGTTCATTTAACGCTTTTACGGTTGTAAATTGAGTTAGACAAGAGAGTCACTTAACGGTACACTAGCAAGTAACAAGCTCTCGAGTGCAGTTGTTATTTCTCAAGGGATATTTCGTTCTTAAAAGATGGGCGCTCGCGAATACAGACTTCCTTTATACCACACACACAGCCCTTAAGTAAATAGATCTTTATATATTATTAAGACGTCTAGCAAGATCAATCGTTATTCTTTGAAATTATTAGCCAGGGGCAATTCTTAACATGATAACGCTTCAATCATATTAATACTATAAACATATTTAATAAATAACATAGTTTTACTAGAATAAAACATCATAGCTGTCAACAATGTATAGTAATCATGGAACACTTTTAGAGTATTCACTGTCAATACTTGGTGAAGGCATTATATTCAAAAAATAAAATACTCATTTGTACTAATTCTTTCTTAATTTATATGATCAGGATTGGTTAGTCTCATGGCGATAATCAACTGAGAACACAAAAGAAAATAAAATTACTAGAGTGTAACAAACAATTGATAATAAAAAAATGTTTCGGTTTATAATGCTCGTTCTGATTTTATAAAATAAAAGTGGGAATTAGTACAAATGAGCATTTTGTTTTTTAAAGTTCTCGTTTAACTATTTTTGTATACTGTAAAAGAACAGCTATTGGCAAAGTGTACATTTTGCAACATAAACTGTTTTCTGTCACTATATTCATTCTGAATTGAACTTATTATATTTTAACGAATTTGTCAAGCAAATACTGCTACATACTCAGTCATTTAACTTTTCTTAAAACGAGAAAATAAGGATTGACAGATAGGCTAATAGCAGAATAGTGACGAGCTGATTGCCTATGCTACGTCTCGTTTTTAGAATTGGATAAGTGGGGAGAATTTGAGAAGTAGAGTGTTTCTATGAGATTGGGTCACATGTGTTAATGTGTCATTTTATTAAGCCGTATTTAAAAAACGTTCATTTTTTTTTAATTCAAACATTTGACGATATTAATGTGCATTATTGTTACACAGATTTCTTACCAATATCCTTCAAGTATTATATTGTTATATTGTGTATTTTATATATTTAAGTTGTTAACTGTCGGTTCCTGATAAAAGAATATTTTATCAAAAAATATATTTATTATATCTTCATAATTTACTGATCCATAACCGTCTTAACGTTATTGATTTTTCTCAATTTACGTAAATCTTACTCACTGTCAATTTAAAATGAGAAGGCTTTATATTTTATTTTAAAGAATCAGATTCTTTTGACTAATTCTATTATTTTGCTTATCGCAAAAGTATTTTCGATTGTAGAATTAAATGACTGCAGAAAATATAAAAAAAGGTTTTATTTTTATGAACGTATATTCATTTTTTTTAACTAAATATTTTTTTCTGTTGCGAACTCTTGCTAAGTACGTCTTTGATAAGTGTCATTTTCTCGTAATAGTCTGAATTTACATAAGAAATGTCACCCTCATCTAAGCTTTGCCTTACATCTAGTCAAAAGCTTTTAAAGAGATACCGTGATTTTGAAATGTAATCAGGAATACATTTTCACTTATGTTAAGTCAGGTAATAAGCCGTCATTTTACAAAAAAAAACAAATCGTTTTATTTTCACGTTTCATGGAATTTACTAAGCATTTCCACAAAAGACAGACAAGAAAGTTTCTTTCATTGAATTCGGATCGTGTTTATTTCTATAGATAAAATAACATTGAATACTGATTGGAAACGACTATTTGCTGGAGTAAGTACTTGACCACAAAGGTCTGAAAAGCATTTAGACCCAGGTGTACAAATGACCTTAAGTTTCAGTCGTGCAAATTAAAAATACGAAAATCCGAAAGAAATTTTTTGTCACGCACGTTCTATTATTATCTCGTTTCTTGCAAGCTAGTAATTACATTTATTTATTGAATTTTAACATGTATTTTATAAAGCCGTGCAAAAATTGTCAAAATTAAATTTAAATGCTTTTTAATAAGACAATTATTTAAACATTTTGATGTCGGGAATAGTTATATTTAGCGAATTAATCCACCAGCTTGGTGATAGAGATTTAAATACCGCACTCATATATAAAAAAACGATATTATAAAAAAAATTTGAAAAATATATTTTAATTCATAAAAATATTTCATAATTCATAATCAAGAAAAGGGACAATTTTCATGAATAAAATGCTAAAAAATATTAAAAACTTCTTCGTGTATAGAACCTGTCGTTCTTTAATCAACTCCTTGCAGATTTTAAATGTTTTGAGCTATTGAAAAAATAGTTAAAATATGTGATGGTTTCTATATGATGACAGTTAGATTTTAGATAACGGTATTTCAAATTTGATAAAATTTTATAATTACCGTGATATTAGAATTGTAGTGTCTGGGTGACGGATTTAATAAAATACATCATTGAGGGAATGCAGATTCATTATATTTAATTTATTGCCCATATATTAATAACTACCTCTCCTTGCGTGTTATAAAAAGCCTCACTCCTCGACCCTTCATTCCTTTTCATATGAAACATCGGTTGAATGATATCTGTTAAAGAAAAAATACGAGTCTGAAGATACTTTTAGATAGTTTTACAAAAATTGTGATACTTAAGTTGTCAATTTCTATTTCAGATAAAAAAAATATTTCAATTATGTTCAACTCAATCGAAAATAGTAAAAAAAAAATCTTTTTGCTCACTAAATGCGTACAAGCAATTTGCTGCTGTATCATATCGCACACTTCTTGACTAATTTGCTTTTCATTTACACAGCTGACATACGAAATTGGCAAACCCAAATGAAAATAAATTTAAGACGTTGTTACTATTTACACAATTGCAAAAGTGGTCTGATTTCCAAATATCACCAAAATGGATTAAACAATTGATGATTCATATTCATTGGCAGTATATTTTCAATAACTGCTAAGTAAAAATTTGCTAATATTCTTTTGTGATCAAGTTTTTTAGCAGTATTTCTTTTTCAGAACTAATACACATAGAGAGATTAGGTCGAGAATTGTAGTTTTTGCACATTTTGATATATTTCTTCTCTTTCAATCAGGAGTTTCTATCCTTCGTAAATTAAAAATTATTTTAAAGAAAAAACATCATAAAAGAATGTCTAGGAAATAAATATGTTTCATCTTTCTTCATATGACATATTGTTCATGTTTTTTTTAAACCTTTTTGGACAAAGTCCAAAATGCAGTATACCAGTGACAATAACAAGATTTTAAATTTGTGTTGGGTAATCTACCTGATATAACCTTATAAACCGTAAAACATATTTTATAACGAAGAATTCATACATTTTCAATTTGTTTATGGAAGCTGTTTAATATTTTTAGGTATTTATCATAGCTGCAAGCAAATTCGTTTTCTTATTTCGACAACTTTTAAATCCCCATAGATTTTCAAATATAAAGTATATTATCTATTTTCAAACCAAATTAAGTACTGTTTACTAAGATTATATTTTAATCACAATCATTTATGATGCAGAACTGAGCCACAAACTTTGACAGGTGCCAGGTGGTTATTTGTACTAAATTAAAAACGTGCTAACTTTAATAGGCAAATAACTAACTCCACTTGATGTTATGGTGAAAGCTTTTTCCTGAAAAAACTCAAGCCGGAAGCATCGCATTGTATCATTTATTAGAATTAGGCTTAAAATTACGCAAGTCTATATTGTGCTTATGTTTTATAAGTACATATCACTACATCTAGATAAACCAAAATTCGTTTTACATAATTCTGACGACGGTGTGATGTTGAAAATGCAAACAACTTTAAATTTAAATTCATGTAAAACAACATACTTAAATATTCATATTTAAACTTTATTAAACTAAAAGAATTGCCATACCCTTAACTGATTTTTTTTTTAATAATTTGTAAAATATTAAACGATACATTTCATATCAAAGCGCAAATCGTCTTTTGAGA
The DNA here is from genome assembly GCA_030503985.1 of Himalopsyche tibetana. NCBI lineage: Eukaryota > Metazoa > Arthropoda > Insecta > Trichoptera > Rhyacophilidae > Himalopsyche > Himalopsyche tibetana. The sequence continues at coordinate 7,220,507 of JAPJYX010000015.1, forward strand.
TTGGACAGACTTGTCAGACTACATATGAGTTGATAAAACGAAAATCGATATTATTTAACGGCATGACTGAGCTACACTTGGCTTGACTAGCTGGTTCAAGTGGATACTTGACCCCCTCATTGCTGACATGAATAAAGCTGCATCGTTTTTGACACACTGCATACAGGAAGGACACAATCCCTACCTTTGTATGTATTTAAGCTGTTTACGCAATAGCGTTGTAAAACATGCCAAAACCGCTTCATTGTTTTGAACAAAATATACTACTCTTTTACCGTTCAACGTCAGCAAAAAGAAATATCGACTGATCAGTATCATCCTCAAACTATTTTTAAAGTATATTTAACTGCTTTTCTTTAATTGCGAATTTAATATTGGTTTTTATTGATTTATGTACTACCGTGATATAAATGTTATACAAATTATATGTGTATTACTACAATCGGATTTCACATGTTATACTTGAAACATTGTTTTTTATTTATACCACATTATTTATTAAAAATAAGGACCGGTTTTTCTTGTCACAAGCATTATAAACTGATGAAATCATAAATTAATACAAGGTTCATATGTTGAATGGATTCAGCGGTAAATTTGAGAAAGTTCATTTTTAATATTAAGTTAAATTTGATTACATTGTTATTACACTTATTTTTTCTTTTGTGTTGACAACAAGTGAAATACCAAAGTAATAAAATTTAATTTTATATTAATTACAGGGTAAGTTTATATAAAATTAATTCGATATTAGCTAATCTGATGTTAAAAATACAATATAATACAATTAAAATATTGATTTTACATTTTTTGCATGTATTTATTTATTTGTAGAAAATTGATTAAGCTATCTTGTAGTGCTCTTGTAATCCAACCCTTTTCTTTTAACACATTCTAAATAGGAAAAAAACAGAGGTTTTTCTTAATTTTGAGGAAAAATACTACTGGGAGCGTATATATGATAAAGAAAACCTTGAAAAATGTTTGAATTTTCTTTGATATATAACAGGGAAAATAAGGAAATTCGTGTTCGCTTGTCTTTATATTGATGATTGAGAATAAAACAAAAACATACGAATATTTTTTATAAAGACAGAACAAAGTTATGCTAATGTAAAAAGTTGCTCCATATGATATTTACTATCCATAGCTGTTCTAGTATAGATATGAAAACTAAACTTATTTTAAATTTGACTGTGCATTGTAGCACTTCAAATTCTTTTCATATGCAAATCCATTTACTAGCAAAGCTGCTACGACTTTCAGCTCACCAAAGCTAAATTTAACCTTTTCAAAGCATGGTTAAATAATTCTATGTTATAATATGATAGATTTAATTTAATTAATATTAACAGCTCAATGATTTTAAAATATATACTTCTAAATTGTTCAAATGTACTCTTAAAATTAAGTTGCGTTTATTGCTTGAATTTATGTATTGTGTTCAACGTTACATTTTGTAGATCTGTTTATTTTAATATTCAAGAGGTATGTGAATGTTTCTAAAATATATTTATCTTAATATATTATCTTAATTTATCTTCTGGTATACGAGTGAGGTCGTAGCAGTAAACGATTTATTTGCACAAAAAAACTCAACTCACTGATTATTTCTGTTTGTATTAAAAGTTAATAAATAATTATAATATTTACATTAAAGTTAAATCTAAGCAGGAATTTTCAGTGCACTATAAAATCGTGACTAAATTTATCTGTTCAACTACTTTATTGTATGTTTTAATACCTGGTTTTAGTTTGATGCTTTCAGAAGGAATAAGAAAATTAATTTTAATAAAATATGACTCTTTTTATATCCTGTTTTCAATATTGCATATGGTTGGTGGAAAGGATGAAATATAAAAGTGCATTAGCGTGTTTATGTATTCATAAATCGATTTTTGATGGTGCTTTTGCGAATATTTTAACCCAACCTCGCAACCATGAATGCCGGAAGCTACTAGAGCATCCTTGCTTTAACGATGGCCTGGTTAGTTTTTATAAGTGGCCCGTAAACTTTAAATTTCATACACTTTTATCAATTATTAAAAAAAAACACTTTTTTGTGCAATGCCACCTGAGTACAACATTTGTTCTTTTAGGCATTTTTCCTTTCGCTGATTTGTTTGTTCTTGTAATTTGACAGTTTTATGAAGGCATTTTATTTTTGATTTCCCCGGAGTCCGACTCCTGAATATGACAACTGTTGTCGCGTAGTTTTGAAATAAAACAAAAAAATGGAACGTTTTTAACGTTCCATTTTTTCGTTCCAACAGAAAAGAGATTTATACATAAAATTTATTTTTGTATTAAGGTATTTTATCAGTATATTTGACACTAAAGTAATTTATATGTATTGCTAAAGCATTTTGTGATATAATTATTAAGCTTGTTTGTTTTTTTAATAACACGACAGTACATTTTAAATAAAATATTATTTTAAATCATAAATTTCTGTTTTTTTCCGTACAAACGTAGTACGTAGTTTTTATTTTGATTGTTCACAAATTTGGCCGTCATTTTTAATTAAATTTGTCTAAAATATTTAAGTTATAATTTCTCGAAGTTTGATGAATTCAACCTTCATTCCTTCATATTTTCATAACGGTAAAGAATATGATAAAAAAATATTTGTTTTTTTATATAAGTTTTTAATTGAACAAAAAGCCAAAATTACTATATCTAAGCAATCGAGAGATTTCTGGTTTGTTGATTTGTTTCATTTTCAATAAAACTTTTTGACCACTTTTCTCCTAGAAATTCTGTTAAAGTTAAATTTCAGAAAAATAGCTTTCAACTGTAATAATAATATGTGAAAATACTTTTCAATCTTCATTTTTGGTTTTCTTTTTAAGGTGTATCCTTCAACATTTTACGGATTTTCGTTCGTGCAGAAATTCCGCAGGTAAATTGCAGAGTAATTTCATTTTAGGCACTGCACTCGGCAGTCGCTGGATCAATTGAGGCGGTCACGGCCACTTTCAAGTCTATCGTATCTTCTATGCGCCAACGTGGCGTGCCTCTCTGATTTCGACATGAACATTTCACAATTGGCCGTGATTTGTGTGCGGAAAGCAATTTTAACCTTTGACTATAATGCATTTAGTCTTCTCGAAAATGCAAGGCACTAAATCCATGTCATTTTCAGCTTTAATTTATATTCATATATGTTATTTATTATTTATTTTCCTGCGCTCAAAATTATATTATTTTTTAAATAATACGACAATTGAAAATCATCCACATTTTTTAAGTCGGAAAATCATTCTCATATTACGACTATTCAAAGATAATCACATGCAATTTCAAAGACCTATATTATATATTTTTGAAAGTGATTACTTCTCCAACTAATTGAACGTCATCAAAATTAAACTATTTGTTTAATCAATTCATATCGCTATCAATAGTTTTTACCTTAGTGATAATATATTTTGCTATCCTTTTTTTTACACGATACAACTATTTATCAGGCGTCAGTTCAAGTTCATTCGTGTACTTAAACATGGAGATGCCGAAAGGTAAATCTCGCGTCATAAGTGACAAAACATGTGGGAGCTTACGACATTTTAACGAAGCAAATTCAATCAATGTTGGACTTTTTTTAAATAAACATAAAACCCTTATGAATTTGAGTTTGCTGTATTAAATCTTTACAATTATTTTAAATTTAATAAAAACCAAATTCGTTCTTACGTCACGTCACAAAAAATAAAACGCATATCTATCGTTTGACTACCATATACATGCATGCATTATTTGTTATTATATTTGGGAGAAATGAATATCAATTTAAAAGCTTAGCTATCCAACAGATTGCTAGAATATTTTTATCTTAAAGTTTACTCGATTATTAAGCTATGTGCATACTTTCCTGTCAAGGTCAACAAATTGAAAAAAAAACATTTTTTTTATTTAATTTTTTACTTTCAATCAATCAAATATATTGTCAAATGCTTTTTGAAAAATGAATTTAGGAACAATTTTCATTATTTGTTTTAAGATCATGACCGACTGTTATCGTGAACATTTTTTTTTTTTTTTTTAACCATGTCCGCTCCCAATTAGTAGAGTTTATCTCAACAGAAGTGTTTCTACGAGAACTGCTTGTTACTCAGTTGCTCAACCTCTCTTTTTCCAAAGAGAGTAGGGATAAAAGGATAGGGTTAGGACAGGATTAGTGGTAAGCTAATCGCTCTCGATAAGCCCCGTTCATAGGATAGGATGGGTGAGAAGGGAGGATTCAAGACATCACATACATCCATATCTTTGGACAGAAATTCATAAATCAATTGAAAAATCAATTTATAAAACTTTCCGTACCGGGATTTGAACCCGGGCCCTCTATAGCCGAAGCCAACAACGTTGACCACTCGACCACACAGGCGGACCAACATTATTTACCACAGGCACATTAGGCACAGACCAACATTATTTACTAGTGTAAAATACATTCAAAGAAGGAGGTTTAATATAAAAACAAAAAAGAAATTAAACTGTGCACAATTAAAATATTTCTAACAATAAAAAAACTACTATTTTTTAATCTAAAAATAAGCCAGCGCTTTACGTTGTAAAGATAATTTTAAAATACCATTCATTAATAGTTTATTTACAAAAAGCATCAGAGTTATTTAAACAAAGGTATTAAGATGTGCAAAGTATATCATATTTAAGCCATATTTGGTTTCATAGTGCCCAGATAAATTAATACTGTTGGTACAACCCAACTTGTATGAGTAACGGTTTCATTGCATTGTGTGGCACTGGTCACTATACAAGTACGAGTCAATTAATTGAATTATTTTCACTACATAGTTGTTGGCACTTGGAAAATATTAGTTTTGTGTTTTATTTGGTGAGAGTTAACGTCCCAGGAGTTTTCCTACCATTTTAATGTGTCAAATAAACACCCATGTACAAATTTAAAAACATACTTTTACTTGATTTTTCTAATAAGACATTAAGCTATAATAAACATTCACAGACTAAAGCCGTTAGGATCAAATTAAAATATGCATTTCGCTTTCAGAAAGTTCTTGGTTCATTCTCTTGAAAGTTTTTTTGCCAATTCAATATTAGAAATTTCGAGCATGAGTGTTTCTTACTGCTTCTTTATTTTTGTTTAATTTGGGTTAATTTATTTTAAATCTCATTGAACTTATTTAAGCACATATTTGACGCACTATCAATAGTGGTCCTGATGTTTTTTTTTCGGTTTAAAAAATACATTTGCTTCTAAATTTATAATATATTTGAATAGTTTGTGATAAATGTACTCAATAATGCCGAAATTTCTATAAGTAAACTAGTCGTTATATTATTTTTAATTTTCAGGATCGGGCAGACTATCAAATAAGTATTGAGTGGTTATCTATAAAAAAATCCAAATTTACAATTGAACCCATTTTTTTCGTTAATGTATGTCCGCTCCCAATGTGGAGGATATGGCCTCATAATGGAGGTATCTCAACCGATTTTGTTCTTCAAAAACTGTTATTACTCAGTCGATCAACCTCTCTTTTTACAAAGAGAGTAGTAGGGATAAAAGGATGAGGCTACGACAGGACTATTGTTTTACTAATCTCTCTTATTACACCCAGTTATTGAAGTATCGGATGGGTAGGAGCGAAATTTTAGACTTCACAAGCAACCATGTCTTAGAAAATAAATCGAAAAATTGATAACAAAAATGCTGTTCTAACTAATACTCAAACCCGTGAGATCTGGCACGGAAGCCAACAACGCTAATTGCAGCGCCATTGTGTTAATATATTGGACGAAAAATCAATCTTTGATGGTTTTTACTCCAGAACTTGAGCCCATAACCCCAAAACCAAGAATAATATTTTTAAATCAAAATTTTAAAATTATAAAAACCGCTAAAAATATTTAAAGCAATTAAATTATAGACTAGTAACTGTTAATTGTATTTATTTTAAAAATATAATTTGTTTAACAAAAAACTGACAACTTACACCTTTCGAACAATTAAAAATATCATCTTACTTGCTATCATTCCGTTAAAGAAAAATAAAATAGTGGGAACTCTTCTTTTAAACCACTTTGCAGGACTATCAGCAGTTTTATCCTTTCGATTGGATGGGTTTTGCCACATACAGGAAGCAGTTAAGCTGAAATGAAAATGGTGAAAATTAACACTACTTTCCTTTGCCTGGTCGCCCACCGGATGTAAGAACACATATTTTTTAACGATCGCTATAACGGTAGAATGTGGACGCAATTTCATTAATAAAGGCGGTTGCTAAAATTATTTAATTTTCATTGAAGTTCTCTCCGGCAGCTTAATAATACGTTACTTGAGTGGAATTTAGGAATTATATTTTCAAATAACATTTAAAGTCTATTTCAAGTCTAAATTTCTGAATCTGTTGTATGTCTGAATTTCGGATAACGCTCAAATGATAAAATCAACGATACAGAAGTAACAAGTTGTTAATATGTTATGATTATTGACGACATATTCACAACCCAAAACACCCTGTCAATGCTTTCCAGTTTACACTTGATAATATTTAAGCGATGGGGTGGTTATGTATAATAATACTTATTTTAAGATAGATAATAGATCTCAAGGCATTTTTTTTACCTTATTTTATGTATATAAATATTCTCTCGCGGCTCGGAGACTAGAAAAATACACAAAATCCAATAGGGGTCCTTTACCGACCCCAATGGTTTCCTCATTATTGGCCTTATTCTTATGAATTTCAAAAGAAATAATAATCTGAGAAATAATATCTGTCTGCATGTGTTTTTATAATAAATAGTCATATTTTAAGTTGCGCGTAAAAAAAAGCGTAAAAAAAAGTCATCCCAGTACACATGAAATCGCAACTGACGAGATTTATCCAACCAATCATTGCAAATGCTGTTTTACGAGCGACCGCTTATCGCGTTATCGCGAATTAATATAAAATGAGGCATCGATGTCAGTAAAATATTGTGTTTTTTTTGAGAATAGTATTCGAGGATACATAAATTATTATCTATACTTTGTACACATCAATTCGTTTTTTGTTCTACTTTGAGGATCTTTTTTATTTAGTTGATTTTTTTCTTTTCTATTATATTTAATAGAGACGGAACAAGCGATCGAATATATTTTTTTCTACAAGAGGTCGAAAAAACTATGATATAAGAATACCTTAATTATAAAAATTGTATTACCCATATTAAAGAAGATATTTAAGGAAATGTGGGTATTGGGGTTGCATTTCTTGAGCTTAGAACAGGAAAAGTTAAATTGAAAACCTATATATAAAAGCTATATTTTTCAAGGTATCCGGATAAAACAGAACATGAAAAAACAGAACATCACAAAACGTATCTTTAGAAAACACTAGTATTGATATGTTTTACAATCAATTAGTAATCTCTGTCGTAATAGATACAATAAATAAATCAGCGATCGTGCATATCAATAACACTTTCAATCTGAAATTGTCGTAAATACACTTATATTCGACGATTATAATAGTCACCATTGACTGATAAAGTAAAGCGCACTTTATAACATACTGTTCTGAAATTATGACCTGTATGATATTCAATTGATATAGATTAATTAATCTATAATATTTTTCCAATAAAGAGTTAAGAACAAACAGATATCATTCAAATAAAAATTGAATGTGTTCTGAATTGTCTATGTTCTATGTTCTCATGTTCTGTTTTATCGTGTTCTGTTTATTCGTGGAACCATTTTTCAAGTATAGTAATATAAAGTAAGTGAAACAGCTTTTAGAAATCGATTTTTTTCCTTTACCGGGCACTAAAAACTTTCCGGTTAACATATTTATTACCTCTCAAACATTCTGATACTGAATTTTTTAGCACGCCATAAAGTAATATGAACACTAATAAAACTGTTTATGAGAAAAAAAAACTGTATTGAATGTTTACACCGTTATCTACCCTACTGATCAAATCCATCAAAAAAAAAATAAAAATAAAAATATGAAAACTGATAGCGATGCCACAAAAGAAGCAAGAGCACTTCTTTGCACTGAAACTAATATAATGAAAAAAAGACTAAGTTGTATATTAAACATATTAGGTAAAAAATATATATATAATTATCTATAAACAGCATTTAATCATATTCAAAGTAAAGAAATGACGATGTACCTGGCTTATACATGTGCTGAGGATGCCTCAAGAAAGCCTAAATTCTGCCTGTCTTTTCTACCAACCGGATAGATTCTGTCATCGTGAAAAGCCACTGATAATCATCCATTTGATATACTCGGCCGAGCTACAGAACGCTGGGATTAGGGTATCCAATCCCGAAGCCTTTTTCCAATCCCGGGATTACGGGATTGATTTATTTTGAATCCCGGGATCCCGGGATTGAGATTTTCTCACCGAGGAATTTGCAATCCTTAATTCGCTATACTTTTTCCCGGAATCTCACGGAAACTCGTTTTTTTTTTAGCTCACCGAAGAATTTGAAATCTCCGATTTAGTATACTTTTTCCCAGAATCTCACGAAAACTCGTTTTTTTTTTTTTAGCTCACCGAGGAATTTGAAATCTTCAATTTACCAATTTCGTGTAAATTTCGAGAATTTGCTCAAAATTTCTCAATCCCGAAATCCCGGGATCGCGGCCATCTCAATCCTGGAATTTCGGGATCAGAAAATTGAACGGGATCCCGGGATTGGATACCAATCTGGGAAAGGAACCATGCGGCGGCCATTTACTCTGACTAGGGATCGGATATGATAAAAAAATATATAATTCTAACCATTTATGCATTTATAAAGTTTTTAATATGATTTGAAAACATTATTATATATACCAAAACTTACAATCATTCAAATATACTGATGTTTTTATTGAAAAATATGCACCTGATTTGCGAAAATTTTGAAATAGAAGAATTGCACCTAAATTGCAGAGTAATTTTTATTTGAGGATATTTTTTTGACCCACCATATTATACGAATAACGAATTACTTTTTGCAGAATTGGACTAACTGAATTGTGTGTAAATGACCGCATATCGTTTTTATATTTCATTACTTGCGTACAGCATTACAGCGTCGCCCGCTGTGGTCTAGTTGGTTAGAGCTTGCTTTACCGACCAGGTGGGTCTAGATTCGAATCCTGGTAAGGTCAATGTCAAAATTGGATTTTTTTCAATTTTAATTTGAGATCTAAGACATGGGTGTTTGTGAAGTCAATTTAAAAATTCTCATCGAGTATATCTCGTATGATCTTTCAACTTAAAAGTATTTGACGCATTGGCGTAAGCTGTAATGTCAATTTTTTTTTTTTTAATTTCTAATCTATTAAAAAATAAAATTAAAAAAATAAAAACAAATAATGTTCACCATAAGTGAAGAAAGTCCAAATCTTAAATAAATAATTTGTGTTTTTTCATTTCACCAAGAATTACTAGTAAACACCTTCAAAATAATTTCACAATCGCGCACAAAATGGTTGGAGATTTCTGCCACACAATGTATGGTCGCATGGTCTTGTAAACAAAATATAAAAATTAATTATTGTGGATTGTGACTTGACTTAATGTCGATAAAAGAAAACGTCATTGCACAAAAAAAAACTAGATAACAATTGATAGGTGTTGCTAAGGTCAATAATTTTGAAATAAGTTAATTTCGTATAATATGGTCTGAAAGTATTTGTATGGAATCCATTTTTTTAAATGATTATACAGGTATACACAGGTATGCGGACGAACACAAATCAGAAATAGTTTAACGGCTACTTTGATTTTAAATGGATAGTTTGGTTAGAAAAACAAAAACAGGACTACTTATATAAATAGTTTGCAAGAATTATTATTCTTATAAAAAATACTTGAATTTACTTAAAATTACTTAGTATGTATGAAGGGTATGTACTATTTTAATATCAAGTCAAACTTTACTAAGCAGATTGTTTTTTTTATATATTTTATTGTTTATAGTACCTTTTTAGAATAACATAATGATAATAAAGGTTTTTCCTTAACACGTACTTTATAAATACTAAAGTAAGTTAGATAATTAATCAGTATTTTAAAACGATGTGTTTGTAATATGATATAAAGCCCAAAGCTATTTCAGATATTTTTGAGAGAATACTAGTATGTTCGTCAAGGTAGAATCAACATACTTTATGAAACTTTAGTATGTATTTGCTCCATATACTATATTATGTATGAGGGTAGATTTGAAACATACCAGGGTTGCTTTTGTTGAATAATGGGGAAACCCTTTCATTGCCCGTAGACTGTCTACTCTTTACGGCAAATTTTGCCTTAACGCAGGGGCGTACAAAACGCTGACCAGAACACAAGGCGAAACCAAAATAATTAGTAAAAAAAAATCATCTAAATTGTGTGTTTGTTGTTATATGTGGAGGTTTGATAGTTCCTGCAGAAGTACTGTTTTATTTTAGTGGCACAAGATTTATTTAAGTATTCCCAAGACATACAAAACTCATACGTAATATAAGGACGTGCACACAAAAACTGACTTATCACAAGCGGTTGTTTCATATAAGCAGAAAGGTTTGCAAGCAAGAATATTCATAGATTAGCTTAAAGTTAAACAATACTAACGAATATATGGGAAAAGTTGTATAGTGTACCCGAAATGTTTTAGTATGTATTATAAAAAAATAAAAATACTCTTCTTAATCAATACTTACCAATATATATAATACAATATATATATTTTTCTGAAAGCACTCTACATATATCAAATATAGTTAAGCATTAACATACACCGACTTAATATTAGGTAACACTTTGGTACTCAATTTGTTCACTAGAAAACTTTTTTTAAAACAATATTCTGTCAATTCTGTTTGAAATATTTTTCTTTTATTAAAAAAAACTACTTCAACAGTCAAAAAAGTGCATTGCTGAATTAACTAATAGTATCTAAACTATAAAGATTTTTTAAATAAATGCATTTTTTAATAAATCAAAATCTATTTAACACCATTTTTCAAATTTATGTATTATTATCAAGACCGGTTTCGCTTATTATATAGTCAAAAAATAATTGTGTTTAAGATTCCTGCAGTGCTATTTGTACAATTGGCACTATATTAATGTGTATTCTTATTTGTTGAAAATGCTCGTCACTAACGAACAGGTTCTGATTATAACTTTAATATATATAGAATTAATACAAAATAGTGGTTTATGTATTCGATATTATGCCTTTGTATCATTTTTGATCAGTAAACACCTTAACACTGTATTTTTATTAAGACCAAATAAAAAAGTGTAGTAATCCAAATAATACTTTTATTGAGTCTGCAAAACGTTTCCCTTATTCTTCTTTCAAATATGACTATGTAAACAATGAATGCTTTACTATCCCTATAGTGTAGGTAGAGTAAGGCATATGGAAGATTTCAACCCTCTCGAGGTCTTTTCAATTAAAATAGTCTTTATCAGTGAATTGCGACTCTTCCAACTGACGGACAACCTTGTCGGCTTGCCTGTTGTTTATCATCCAGTGGTATCCATTATTCCAAGTCCTTCTAGGAAAGATGTCGCTCTATACACAATCCTTTTCGTTGTTCATTTTGGGTTACGAGTAACAAAAACGAACATTGAAGTTATTCAGACATTGCAAATTACGATAGGTTCCTACTATACTTTATAAATTTTATCCAACAAAATTATATCTTATCAGTTTTTTTAATAATAAAACAAAAAATCTCAAATGATTTAAAGTACTTTGAAAAAGTTTCTTTATTTGCTTGACGCTTGATATAGCATATTAACTATAACATGGTTGAATTTATTATACATAACATACATATTTTAAAAATTATGTTGGTCTATGATGGAAGCTGATATTATAATAATAGCATGTCTATTCAAGCTTTTTACCCTATTTTTCTCTCAGTTGAAAACTGTGAAAAATGTTATTACTCGGTTATGTTTCTTGTCATCTTTTATTCGTTAACATTTTATTTTGAATGTTGAAATTGAATTATGTTAAATATATTTTTATTAACGTAAGACTCATTTTTTTCATTCAGTTTTTTTTAATCATATTACATTGTGATTGTGAAATTATCATCAATGTAAAAAAAACATTTTCATATTATTATTATTAGTGTAGAAGTAGTTCGCTGTTATCCAGAAGACGTCTACTGCATACTGATACTTGAATTTTTAGCAATTCAAATAATTCAGGCAGCTTGCTTAATTATATAAAAAAACGACGTGAAATTATTTGCTGGTGACTTATTCTCTCATCATATTAATTATTTAAGTTAAATTAAAGACCATTGCTGTAATCTGACGAATAAACATATTTAATTTTGGCATCATTTGTGTTGATTTATTTTAATTATTATCTTTTTTTCTAGATTTAAGCACTTTATATAATGCTTTTTTCTTTGAGCAGGAGGTGTAAGGCACAAACAATACTGTAAAAACCTTAATAATTGTTCTTGAAATGTGAAACCTAATTTATGTACCTTACAAATATCAAGCCAATCTGTCGATGATCTAACGCAGGGTTTCTCAACAGCCATAGAGATTTCTTTTAGGGTAGACACAGTATGGCTTCGGGGGGTCACGGATTTTTTTTGGAAAGAGCTTAAAAAAAACGTCTTGCTGTGTTAATTTTGGGAAATCCGCAAATTCCTGAGATTTTGGATTTAAAATTCCTGGGTTTTCGAAATTCGAAATTATGAGAACACCTACAAAAAAAGTCTCGCGTCTTTTCGTTTTGGATCCCAAAACTCCTTATCTTAACATTAATAGCCGATAAGGTCTGTCTGTAAGGACGTCCGCAGTAAGGTACAGACCAATGATTTCGATTTATTCTGAACAGCACATTTTTGAAATGTTGTTCTATCCAATGGAAGCGGCTTATTTTAAACAGGGCGTGAATGTTCTGATATCGCCACGTTTGAAAATTCGATATTTCTTGGTGTAGAGCTAAAGTATTGTATCACCATACATCATAATATTCGAATAATCAAAGACTTTAATTCGACTATTGCAAACTATGATTATAGGGCTATCGAAATGAATCGTCTGATCGTGTGAGTCGATGTGAGACTAATATTTTTTGGAGCGGATTTGATCAATTGAATCATAATGATGAATCTTTTCACGTCTGACCTTGAAAATCTGTTAGAATTCTTTAATACATTAAGAATATTCAAATTATGATATGGATATATGATAGAATAATATTTTGCTTTTTTCATACACTTGGACAAAATGTGCAACTGATTTTTTATTGAAAAATTGGATTTGATCTTTTGATTTTTATTGGAAATAATTGTTAAATAATTTAAAATCCGAAAAATAATTGTTGGCAAACTTAAACATTATTCCAAAAATTAAGTAATTTACAAAATTTCTGCTACTACGAAAGATGATTGTTAGCAAACTTTAACATTATTCCAAAAATTAAATAATTTACGAAATTTCTGCTACTACGAAAAATGGTTGTTAGCAAACTTAATCATTATTCCAACAATTAAATAATTTACGTAATTTCTGCTACTACGAAAAATGGTTGTTAGCAAACATAAACTTTATTCCAAAAATTCAATAATTTACGAAATTTCTGCTACTACGAAAAATGGTTGTTAGCAAACTTAAACATTATTCCAAAAAATCAATAATTTACGAAATTTCTGCTACTACGAAAAATGGTTGTTAGCAAACTTGGACATTATTCCAAATATTAAATAATTTACGAAATTTCTGCTCCAACGAAAAATGGTTGTTAGCAAACTTGAACATTATTCCAAAAATTCAATAATTTACGAAATTTCTGCTACTACGAAAAATGGTTGTTAGCAAACTTAAACTTTATTCCAAAAATTGAATAATTTACTAAATTTCTGTTACTACGAAAAATGGTTGTTAGCAAACTTCAACATTATTCCAAAAATTAAATAATTTACGAAATTTCTGCTCCTACGAAAAATGGTTGTTAGCAAACTTGGACATTATTCCAAATATTAAATAATTTACGAAATTTCTGCTCCTACGAAAAATGGTTGTTAGCAAACTTAAACATTATTCTAAAAATTAAATATTTTACGAAATTTCTGCTACTACGAAAAATGGTTGTTAGCAAACTTAAACATTATTCCAAATATTAAATAATTTACGAAATTTCTGCTACTACGAAAAATGGCTGTTAGCAAACTTGAACATTATTCCAAAAATTCAATAATTTACGAAATTTCTGCTACTACGAAAAATGGTTGTTAGCAAACTTAAACTTTATTCCAAAAATTCAATAATTTACGAAATTTCGGCTACTACGAAAATTGGTTGTTAGCAAACTTTAACTTTATTCCAAAAATTAAATATTTCACGAAATTTATGCTACTGCGAAAAATGGTTGTTAGCAAACTTGAACATTATTCCAAATATTAAATAATTTACGAAATTTCTGCTACTACGAAAAATGGTTGTTAGCAAACTTAAACTTTATTCCAAAAAATCAATATTTTACGAAATTTATGCTACTACGAAAAATGGTTGTTAGCAAACTTGAACATTATTCCAAATATTAAATCATTTACGAAATTTCGGCTACTACGAAAAATGGTTGTTATCAAACTTTTTTTTTCCAAAAATTCAATAATTCACGAAATTTCTGCTACTACGAAAAATAGTTGTCAGCAAACTTGAACATTATTCTAAAAATTAAGTAATTTACGAAGTTTCTGCTAATACGAAAAATTGTTGTTAGCAAACTTAAACATTATTCCAAATATTAAATAATTTACGAAATATCTGCTAACTATAAAAATAAAATATATTAAAATAAAATATAATTAAATTAAATTAAATTCAATAAAATAAAATAAAATAAAATAAAATAAAATAAAATGAAATGAAATAAAATAAAATAAAATACCATAAAATAAAATAACATAAAATTAAATTAAATTAAATACTATGCAACAAAAATCTCACGTTGCTGGGCAACGGGCTTACAGCTAGTCATACTTATACTTCAATAGTAAAAAATAGGTATGGGGGTCATATAATAATAAGACACTCAAATTGAGCCTCGAGCCCAAAAAAGTTGAGAAACACTGATGTAAATGTTATTTTTTTGGATGCCAATTGCAATTTTACTGAGATTTCTTCAAACACTGTTCAACGATATTGTTTCGTTTATTGATTAAGATTACTTTTCATTGACTTTGAATAAAAAAATTGACTCTAGTCCTCATCTAATGAACTGATTTTGCCTTATTTATTTTAAGTCTTGTCGTCGATGAATAAAAAATTATACAATTTTGATTTTTGATAAATGATTTTAATGGAAAAAATATGTAGATATAATATGCGATAATATTTGTTCTTGCCATGAGAAGATGATTATTATTTCCGTTTCAAGGATAGTTTTGATTAATTTGGGTCATAAACCTTTGGGTCATCAATCAATATGTCAGCAGGGAACAAATTTTGTGACATCAAAAATATGTGTTCGATATTTTTCGATTCATCTTAGTATTATATTAATATTTGTCGATAAAAAATCAAAAACTCATCAACGATATTAATCTCACGGTAAAACTATATTCAAATAAAACATAGAAAAAAACATATTTAGAAAGAAAAAAAACGATTTATATTTTTTCTGTTGTTACATTCGATTTTGCATGTTAATAACAGTAACTAAGATAAATCTGGGTTTATGTTTTCGACGCTGTTTTCCATAAGACGTATTTGATTCAAGGATTGAATAATGATAAAATACGAAGTTAAATTTCCATGATATTATTTTATTTCTTTTATTAAGGGCAAAAGATATCTTGAAAGAAAGCATTTGATTATAAATTGACCAATTATTCATTTAATCAAATCACTTAAATAGTGTTGTGTATCTTTCTAAATCATTTTGTGTGATATCAATAAATGAAATAATAGTCAAATTGGCGCAGTTAAAATAAGAACACTCAATAAACTTGTTTGTTTGTTAGTAGCAAAAAAATATATACGAAACATCATACTATCCGAATTTAGAAAATGTATACCAATTCTCAAGGATAATTTCTTTTTTTATTTTTTTACCAAAAAACAACTGTATTTCTGTATTCTTATTAACCATGATTACTTATTATGTTTTCTACGGAAAATCAGTAATAATACGAAAACAGATCATAAACAAAGAAAAGGTTTCTTCGATAAAAAAAGTAGCCTCTATTCGTGATCACCAGGAAATACAATTTTATCGCAATAAATCTTCTGGGTTGAAGATTCTCATTTTCGTATTTACGCCAAACATTCAATGAATAATTAACATATTATTCGTATTTCGACTATCGTATATATTGTCAGCGTCCCTTATTTTTTGATATTGTAGCTGTCAATATGTATTTTCATTAAAATATAGATATTTTTAGTGCCATCATTAAGGATAAAACGACTCTGTGTTAAATAAAGAATATCAATTTGATTATTTCAAAACTTGTTACACAAAATATATTCTTATGTATGTAATACATATCAATGCGTACTTAGTTTAATATGCTTGAATAAATTATGTGTATCCTTTAAAAACGAGTCAGTTTTCAATAAACACAGTCAAAACTATTGGAATGCTCTTGAATCAATAAATAGCTGGTCCGATCAAGCGGAAAATACTTGAAAAATATAATAAATATATATTTTTATTTGTTGCAAATTTTTGACAGTTTTTTAAACATAAACATATTTATTTACATTTTTAAAGGGTGTTTTGAGCGCGTTTTTCTCTCGCATAACAGTATCGAATTACTTTGTGTCGTAGCTTGTATACATAAATAAATTCAGTTTAAAAAAATACTAAAACAAGTCAAAAAATATAATTATAAGCTATAGGCGATTAAGATAACAGATTAATTTCACTCGAAATACGTCATAAAATTTTAATTGATGTTTTGTTCATAAAATTAAAATTATGATCAAAAATTTTGAATAATTTTATTTTAGAATGTAAATAAGCAGTGCTTTTTCCCATGTAACGTGGTGAAACGGCGTTTCGGCACCCTTTTCGCACAATTATGTTACAAATTTATGTTACAAATAGATATTAGTAAAATTTTATTTTTATTTTTGTCTCTGGAGAACTTGGTGCCCCAAGCTTTTCCGTCACTTAATAAATCACCGTGAAGCATATATCTTTTAACAAAAGAAGAACTACCCACAAGAAGAAACTATATTTGCATCCGTAGTAAGTACAAAGAGGGAATTTATTTTTTAGGGAGAATCAGGAAAATGGACTGTTCATATGTCGCATCAATTGTATTATAGTCTAATTTTAACTACACAAAAAAAGCATCACCCGCACCAGTATATATCGACTGTGGAAAAGAAAAAGAACGCAACCCACACAAAACAAATTTTAAGGGAGATTCAAAACATTTTTTGATGATTTTGGGCAATAATTATTCTGCTTTTTCAGCTTACATCCTTTTGATAGAATGTGATGAAGTTGTAAACATTTTGATTGTCGAAAAGAAACTGTTTTTAAAAAACTGTGGGTTAAGTCCTTTTTCCTTTCCACAGTCGATATATATGTAAGGATCAATCTTGTTGAATCATATTGAAGTATGTAAACTAGTTAAGCCAATACCGGATATTTTTTTTGATCACAGGATGTCGTGATTTACAATTATTTGGGATTTGGATTATTAGGATCCCGGGATAGGTGAAACGAAAAAAGTGAGAAATGAAGAGATTCCAAAACAGTTTTCAGCTCAGACAGATTTTTATAGCTCACTTCGCCAAAAATGAACCAGAATTGAAGACATAACTAGAACTGGACTAGTGGTTAACTATTCGCTATCGCTACGCCCAGTTATTAAGGATCTGAATAAGAGGGAAGGAATTTTTATACATCACAAAAACTGTGCCTTCGAGCAGACATCGATAAATCGATCGAAAAAATGGTCTTAGTACTTTGACTAGAACCCGTAAGATCTGGCACGAAAGCTCACAACGTTAACTGCTGCCTTATAAAATCCAAAACGATAAATTACTCGCTTTAAATTCACTAACCGTTTGTTTATCTTGATAAAGATAAAAAATATGAGTCGATCTTAAATAGTGTACTCCCACAATCGTTGCAAATTTTCAAAACTTAATTCGGGTCATTGACTTGAAATCTACTAATTTAGACCATTTATGAAAAAAACAGATTGATATCTGATATTGTTCTCATAAAACCACTGTACTTACCCATGTACATTACTTTTTTGGGATCATACAGCGATTTTATAAAAAAAATCACATTTCTTGGAAGCATTAATTAAAACTTTTCTTTGTAATATTATTATTGACCCCGGGGCTAGCAGAGTAGTATGCTTTACTCTATAATAATAAACCAAAGAATATTTAATCATTATAATTAACAATGGTGTCATGTTCAACGAATTTTCACAAGATGTTTCAAAGGATTTTTTTGAATGTGTGCAAACGCGACCCTCAAAAAGGTTTCTCTCTTTAATTACGGGTAAAACAATGTTCTTATATTTATTTTTTAAGCAAAATCGCTTTTCCAATTTTAAGGCCGTTTAAACTACCTGTTAAAGCACCGGTGTGAAACCTTTTTTTGATCTCTTACCTCGGCAGGGTGTACACTTTTTTCACCAGTAGTTTTTCAGGAGAAAATTCTTGAGACCTAATGGAAGAAAATTAATCTCTACAGAAATAATAAAACTTTCTTTAAGATTATTTTTATAGACATTTCAACGTTTATTAAAAAGCGATTTCTCCTGGGCACACTTCAAAATATGGACACAAATTGGTCATCAACCTCTGCTAGCTGTGTATATAAATTCGATGTTGGATAACTGCTTTACCAAACCCCATCGTCAAAAAAATAAGGTCACTCGTCACATTAAATCTTCAAACATACTTACAAGAGATTGATCTTAAACGAAGTGTTAGTATTTAAAAAAAAAATGATAGCAAAGTATAATTCCAAAGTCAATCTGCTGCGGGGAAAAGAAAACAACATGTTATCACATTAAATTATAAAATATGTAGAGTGTCGGCCTTGCGATCACGGCTTTGGCTTAAATTTCAGCAAGGTCAACTTAAAAACTTTTTTTCAAATAAATTTTCAGTTCTTGGACATGAGTCACCTTAAATTTGCAAAATATTTCGAGCACTGTAAATTAATGGCTAAAGAAAATGCCAAAAACTAGTTTTTCTAATAACTTAAAATATTTGAATTTAAATTAAATTATGTCCGCTCCCAATGTGGAGTATAAGGATTTTTCACGGAGTTAATCTCAACAGATGTGTCTCTACGAGTAAAATTGCTATTAAGCTGTTTCAAACTATCTTTTTTTAAAGAAACTAGAGATAAAAGGATGGTCATAACAATTTTTATGGTACAATCACCTTTATAAAGGTATTTAATTTACACGTATCGAATTCGTCAAATCAATTCCGTAAAACTTTATAATTCATTCGCTCTGAGTAAATAGTTTTCACAGTATAAAAAGTCCAAAATGTATCCAAAAATAACCATGACAGTGTTATCTTCTTCAAATGTGAGTCAGATGGTTTGCTGTGGATAAAAATATTCTTCATCACAAAAAAGAACAATAGCTGTTGTCAATTTATAATATCTTCGTATATCAATTCAAAACTTTACAAATAAAAAAAATATCATGATGTAAATCTATTATTTTTTATAAATATCTGGCATTTTACAAGCCGATACCGAATCTACCAACCAACTCTTATGAAAATTTTTCTTTTGTTTATGCCACATATTTATTTTCCATAAAACACTTTCATATACAAGAAAATAACATGAATAACGTTGTTACAGAGTACGTAATAAAATAATTTTCGGATACCGTGGTAGTTTAATGTCTTGAAAACCTCGTGGAGGTTTGTTCAAATTTTAAAACACGCAAGATTGAATTGGAGTTTGTGACATCTTGAAAACTTAAAAATAATACAAATAAGCGTAAAAATAATACATGAAATAAAATTAAAAATATAAAGAAAAAAGTAAATTGATTTTGTTTTCTACGTGTTGGCGAGTTATTTTTATACTAAATTAACGATAACAAAACTGAAACAACAAACCAGAAGATTAAATGATATTTTTTTTTGTCTTTGTTTAAAAGTTAGAGTTTTCATATCACTGACTTAATTTTTCGTTTTTCTAAACAATTTATCGAGAAATTCTCTATTCTTTTGTCAGTTCTGTGTTATTTTACGAAAGTAATGTTTTTTTCTGAAGCGTGCATGTCAATTCATGAAAATTATATTTTAGGTGTTGAATTGAATTTAATTTTATATTTTTGTTACATCTGAATAATTTAACAAGGAAGTAATTATATTCAGTAAAAACATAATTTATGTTTTTAGGTAAACTCAGCAAAAGATCGGTTTAACGACTAAATATTTTATTAATAGAAAATTAAGTTCACTCCGAAGGAAAAACTTTTAAAACATTCCACTTGGACTTTAGAGGAATTCAAATAAAAAGAGTAATTCCAATTTAAATTGTTGAAACATGTTTGTTTACTGAACGCTGTAGCATATAAAAAAACTGTAAGGAATGCTCTTGCTAGTGTAGATAGTCTTTATTTATCTTTTAAAATGATACAAAAGTTACTAAAAATAACCGACAATTTTATTTATCAGTATAAAATAATTTTAGTTATTTTTTACGCCATGTGGACACAATTAATGGATGCGTTTTAAAGCTCAAAAGATTAATATAATTACTGTATATCATTTTGTATAACAACTTGTCAATGTATTCATTAAAAATTACCAGCTTTTGTCATCGTAAACGGCAAAGCTCCATAGCTAAGATAATTTTCCCCACTATTCAATCACACCCAGTTAACACCACGCCAGAAGCGCTTTGTGCTGTTGTACTAAGTGGGTGAAATTTTAGCATATGCAAAAGGTAGAGAAAGGTTTCGTGATCAACCGTCTAGTGTGGAGGATTAGGTGACCTTTTATCAAAATCATAAGTATCTAACAGCATCCATAAATTCAATAACAACCATGCCTTCTCAACAATAATTTAATAGCTGCTTTCTACGAGTGTTTTTAATCAGTTAACTTTTATTTTATTAAAAAAGTTCATATTTCGTTTGTCATGCATAATATCTAATCGGTTTTTTTATGAGGAATAAAATAAGATAAACGTTATTGATTTTAACAACTTTATTTATTTTGTATCACACCGAAGATAAAATCTCATCAATGATACACTTGAGTTACATTTTGTAGAGCAAAAATTAATATAATAAAAAAAAATATTTATTATATTATATACAAAAATTAATATAATAAAGGTAAATTGAATAAAATTGGAAATACAATAATGAAAAAAGTAATAAGGTATTAGCTATAAATTCATTAATGACAGTGTTATGTATAAACAATATTAACCTCTGTGCTATGTTAATTCTCTATGACATAACTTGTAACAATAAACCTTTCAACGGACTAAATCAATATTCAAATTCAGTTTAAATTTAGAGTTCAAATCTAAAGACCGAACAGCTTAGTAGAAACTCCTCAATACTCACATCGATATTATTTTAATTTAATAAGATTTAAGTGATTTTTTATAAAGTGTATAAATTATGTTATAGAATAAAGTTGAAACAACATTGCATTAAAAATAAGTGTTTTAGTAAAAATATATCCATAACAGCAGCAGTGAAACATTTTTTTATAAAAGATTTGATTAGGGATTAAATGGCGAGGGGCAGGGAAGATAAACTTTTTCTTCAAAAGCATAAGCAAATATAAATGTAATTTTCAATTGTGTAATAAACTCACTTTTAATGTGCTTAAATTGTCGAAAAGTTAATATATTTATGACAATGAAACGATTTTCTAACAATTTACAAAACAAAAAAAAGTTAAATTCACTTATCCATCGGGGTTGATTGCGCTTTTTTCATTTTTATTTACGCATATATGCATTTTAGTTATTCACGTATTTCAATTTTTTATGTCTAGATGCCTTTTTGTGAACACAGATAAATTGTATATTCTAGCTATTTTTTATATGTATGGATAACATGGAAGAAAATTTTCCTTGAAACAGACAAAACCAAACAACATCTTAAATTTTTCAATGTGGAATGACAATGATACAAAATCAAAAAATTATCTCTATCAAACTAATGGTATATCAAATTTGGAGCTTTGTTGTATGTATTAAAAATGACAGTTTTAAGATAACATTTATGCTCTGAGCAATAAAAAAATATTTGTGGTTTAAATATTGCAAAGATTCTTTTCTGACCTAATCAGAAAAGGTAAGAAATATAACATTATATATATCAATGTGCAAAGTTCATAAGTCGATGACTAAAAGTATCTATTTTTTTACTCGAATTTATGTACGTGTAACTTATTAGTTTGAATACTATAGAAAGTTCATCACCTGGATTCTAGAAGGACATAGTATTGCTACGGTTCATTTATCGTTCATATAAAAATAGCGTAAAACACTATTCTACCGGGAAAGCTTGTCAATTAAAAAATCCTTGACAAATAATATTGTCAAATGTAAATAAATGAAGGTTAACAACTACAGAGATTTCGTAAATACATTTGATCAAAATCGTGTTTTCAATCTTTGCAGAATTTTATCCTTAGAAGCAAGGTCAGATAATTTAATTAATATTCAACTTGAATTGAAAGAGGACGTTAAATTGAAATCACTTGTTATTTTGATGGTTACGATAACGTGGGATACCAATTTACCGATGAACCTTTTTATAAACTTGTTTGTTTATCAGAGTTGCTTTTATGATGGCAAAAGCATTAATATTTGCTTCGGCTCTCGCCGGATGCGATCCGCGCTAGCCGGAAGTGAGAGTCGCCATCTTGGACCGAATAGGAAGTCAGGTCAACCTGTGGAATGGTTCACGGCACAAAGTACGGCTAAGGAGTTTATTTATTATTTAAGAAAATACTTTTTCAATTCTACAGGAAACCATTCTTCATTCATAATTTCCGGAAATTTATTACAGTCACTGTTTTTTGAAAAATCTTTTCACTTATCGCTTTTTCGACATTACAATAATTAATGACTGTCCGTAATTTTCCTTTTTTTGTAGATCTGGTTCGATTTACGTAAATAACCAAGAGTTCTAGCATTTCTTCAATAAGTGAATAGTAGCCAGTTTTTGAGTCAAGTGATTACTGATTATTCTTTGTTTTTTTTTTACTTATTTCTGTTTTCGAGTTTTAAAAACATTAAGCGTACACATAAAATTTTCATTCGATTCATGAATATCTTTTTAAATATACATATTAAATCTGTGATGTCACCGTTTCTCATCGACCTAACCTGATCTTTAATAAAAATACAAACACAAAAACAAAAATACTTAATTTACTTATTTTTTCTTCCAGTCTTATGTCCATTATGTCCATTCTTGTGTTCTTAACCTCGAAGACAAGTTGAGCAGCTTTGAGTTTTAAATTCCGTTTAAAATGTTTTTTATTTGCACCAAACGATAAAATAATCATGTAATTGACTGGCACTCGCACATTATTAAGTGTTTATAATTTAACTTGCAAATGAGTAACATAATAAACATTAGTTTAAGAAATACTTCATATACAGTCCATATACTTCACATAAGAATGAGATGATTCAAAAGTTCTGATTGGTAACTCTATAAATAATAATAATTATTAAAAAATATCTTTATATAAATATATTGATATATACTTAGAGTTTGTTCTTAGGTTTGATAAATTTGGCTGTCTTATTAAAGAATAATGTTAAATTAAATACTATTATCAATCTGTCAACTAGAACGGCCAATCAAATATTTTAAATCTATGCAAAATAATCCTATTCAATTTGAAAGTATTATCCAACTTCTTCTTAAAATAAGTGAATTTAATAAAAAAAACTTTGCGATAGTAAGTCTGAAGATGCCTCTGAAAGAGGCGAAACACGTGTCACAGTTAGTAACACAATACGTGGAATAATCAAAGTCAATTTAAATTTTCTATTAAAATGAACTTCCACAAAGTTACCGCCGAAACCATCGAAAGTTACTTAAATTCATTACAAACAGAATAAAGTGTGTTTTTTAAAGTGAATTATGCGTACTTTTATAACTTGTTTATTAATATGATTTTTAGTTAAATTGAATGGAAACCTCCATGTTTGATCACATGGTAAAAATTAATCAATATATTTAAAAAAATGTTTTTAATCATCATGTGAGAACGAAATTGCACATTTAATTCAGTAGACATCTTTTTTGCAACACAAAAGTTATAAGGTTTTTTTTAATGCTGAATTGTGTATTTAGTAGGACTTTGGAGTTGGACTCGGAGTAGTAGAGTTTGATTCTAAAAAAAATAATAAAGTCGAATTCTTTAAAAAATATGTGTATTAAAATCGTTTAGGTGAAAAGTTGTGCCTACTACATGCTACTAAGCTTATAAAAATAAAGTCAGCTAATGTCAAAGTTTCCTTATTTTTTGATATTTATTATAGCCCTGATATTTATTATAGTTGATATATTTTTACAAAATAATGTTTCAAGATAAGATTTTTTTAATTATCCGTACATTTCTAATGTTTCTTAGTGGTATAATACAGTGGTATATGTTTTATTTCATGTGGTGGAAAATGTTGTTACTTTTATAATGAACATAAAATATAAACAGTCACACTTCAACCAAAAACGAAACCATTAGAAGACATGAGAATTTTTTTTTCTTTATACTCGAACTCTATGCGTAGTTATTTGATACTCCAACATAAAAAAGTCGTTAAATTCTTTTTCTCATATCTGAAAATCATATAAAAATAACATGACATCAATACCGATAAATAATGTTAGAATTTGAAGAAAATGGGGAAAAAATCACGAAATTTTATCAACGAAGTTCCAAACAAAGAAACAAGAATGTACAAAAGATATCTATGTCAAAGAGTCAAAAAAACTAAGGACCCTATAATGAATTTCATATTTCTCTCTCAATTTATTTGGATTTCGTATATTCCTTAATAAATCTTGAAAGATGGAGTGAAATAATCTCTAATGCGCACATCCATATTAATGAAGTAAATTTTTCACGGTCCATTGGCCTGACAAATTTTCTCTGACGGTGTTCCATTGAATAATAAATGTATCCGTGCTTGATCGGAGAATACAACAACATCCTGGCGAAACTTGTTTGTTTTAATTATCTTGCCACGTTATTTATTTGATAATCCAATATGCTTAATACGATAACAACGCTGTGCTGTTTTCATGTCACTTGTGTAAATTAAAAATTCGGCTTTGATAAAATTAATAAAAACAATAATCCTTTGTACTTCATTCCACTTTATTTAATATGTCAGGACCGGTTTCGCTCATTGCGAGCATTGTCAACTGATAAGAAATATAATTTAACAATGCTATTTATACAAAATTGAAAAGTTATACACAACAGTTGGCATTGAAAATAAATTGCCAATTACATTAAAGTGATTCTAAAATAACACAAAATTAAAATGTTCAACACAACTAACATATAATTAAAAAGTCATCCCAGATTCATAAATTCAGAATGCGATTGAAAGTAATTACAAACATAATTAAAATTTGGGAAATTTTTGACAAAGTGATAAAATGTTACAATAATAAAGTGAACATGCTTAATGATATGAATATGCTTAATGATAGTTTTATGTTTTCCCCGCTTCCAAGTAGTTGGTGTGTTCATTCATCACTTAAACAAAATCGACAGCCAGGAAGATTCTGAAAAACAAATTTTTCAAAGACCATATCAATTCTAACAAAAGAAATCTATATTTATTTTATTTTATTTTTTAATTTATATAAAAGAATAGTTAACAAGGGCTAATGCAATGGATAAAGTAACGGGGAACTAGCAAAAATTATTTGATCGTTTAAAAGATCTGAATCAGGTAAAAATTTGAATCTATTGATTTCTAGGATTTCTTGCTTGTCTAGTTTGACAGACTTGTTATTTAAATGTAGAACTTTAAAGTTTCTACCAATATCGAAAGTGTGTTTATTTTGAAACAGATGGTTTCCAAATGAAGACTGTTCATCCCCTTTCTTAGCACAATTCAAATGCTCTTTGATTCTAATATTAAACGATCTACCTGTTTGACCAATATATTTGGCGTTACAGGAGTCGCAATTGAGTAAATAAATACCGCTTTGGTTCAAAAAGTTTAATTTATCTTTAGAATTAACTAAAACACGACTCAAGTTGAGTGTGTTATAAAAGGTTACATTAAATTTATTTCTATCAATTTTCCTAGCGATTTTTTCTGTAACTCTACCCAAGTAATTTAATTTAACCCACTGTTTTATAACAACAGGTTTATCCAACACCAGGCCAGAGCTAACATTTAAGAGTGCAAGTTTTTTAGTTTTTTTAAATAAAAGACGATCTATTATATCCGTAGCATAACCATTGTTAACTGCTATTTGTTTAATGGTCTCTAATTCTAAATCAAAATTTGCTTTAGTCATCGGAATCATTAGAAGTCGATGAATAAAACAATGGAAGGAGGCTAATTTATGTGAAATATGGTGTCTAGAAGAACTACTAATAATATTGTCGCTGTAAGTCGTTTTTCTAAAAATTTTGAAAGTATGACGATTATTTACTATTTCAATTGTTAAATCTAAAAAGTTGATTTTATTTACACCCAACTCCATGGTGAATTGGATATATTGATTAATGTTATTGATATTATTTAAAAACTGGGAGAGTTGTCTCTCAGTGCCACCCCAAAGAACTAAAATATCATCTACGTACCTGTACCAGTAGATGACATTACTAAAAAGATCTAAATTGCAAATTTTAGATTCTAAAAAATCCATGAAAAAATCAGCTAAAATGGGAGACAGCGGACTTCCCATTGCTAGTCCATTCAACTGTTGATAGATTTTATCGTTAAATTTAAAAAAGTTTTGATCGATACAACAGTTCACTATAGATTTAATATCTCTAGTTAGTAAGGGATTTAAATTTTTTCTATCTATGAAATCTAAAAATGCTATTTTTAAATCCGGTATTGGGACACTCGTAAATAAACTAACTATGTCGAAAGAAACAAGTTTTGAATTTACTGGCACTTTAATGTCTTTAATTTTTTCTACTAATTCAATTGAGTTTTTAATACTAAATTTAGGACTGAAATCTAATTTATGTCTAAAAAGTTGGTTCGCCATTTTTGCCAATTTATAAGAAGGGGCTGATTTGAAAGAGACTACCGGTCTTAAAGGGGTATTAATTTTATGGATTTTAGGTAGTCCATAAAGTCTAGGGCACTGTGGGTTCATTTGTTTATAAGTTCTTTTCATACGTTCTGTAGGAAAACATGCATTAGCATCGTTGATAACTGTTTTTACCGTTTCTGAACTTGATGTAGTGGGATCCCGTTTAAGGATAACGAACGAAGGTCCCGACAATACATCATCCATTTTTTTCACATAATCACATCTATCAATGATAACCGTTGTGTTACCTTTATCGGCCTTAGAAATAACCAAATTACTGTTTTTTATTTTTTCTTTAATCGATTTTAAGGCACGCATTTCGAATAAATTATTATTTAAGTTAGTTGTTGTTTCTTTCTTCAAAATAGTAGAGCAAAGATATTTAGTGGCCATATCCGATTTTATAGCAACTTCCACGTCAATAGCAAGATTTTATAAATTATCCGACGTTAATTTAGTGTTAGGGCAATATTTTAAACCTTTATTAAGTAAATTTATTTCATTTGAATCAAATTGAATAGAAGACGTGTTCACGATACGTTCAGCGAAAGTAATTTTTGATTTTTCAACCACCACACCATCAACATCCTTAGATTTATTGACAAACTACAGACGATTTAATTTTTGTTTTTGATTTAAAAATGTTTTATTAACTAAAATTTTAATATCAAATCTAATTTTACAATCTAAATTATCAAATTCTATGGCATGAAGTTTACTAGTAAGTAAAGAATGAATATGAAAAACGTATACACTCACCGAATCTCTGACGCTGTACCATTTCTTCGTTTCGGCTTTGATCCATGTCAGTTGGGCAACCTTCAGAGCTATCATTAAGCATATTCATATCATTAAGCATGTTCACTTTATTATTGTAACATTTTATCACTTTGTCAAAAATTTCCCAAATTTTAATTATGTTTGTAATTACTTTCAATCGCATTCTGAATTTATGAATCTGGGATGACTTTTTAATTATATGTTAGTTGTGTTGAACATTTTAATTTTGTGTTATTTTAGAATCACTTTAATGTAATTGGCAATTTATTTTCAATGCCAACTGTTGTGTATAACTTTTCAATTTTGTATAAATAGCATTGTTAAATTATATTTCTTATCAGTTGACAATGCTCGCAATGAGCGAAACCGGTCCTGACATATTAAATAAAGTGGAATGAAGTACAAAGGATTATTGTTTTTATTAATATAATGCCTTTCCACCAAGTATTGACAGTGAACACCCTAAATTTGATAAAATTATCTAGAAATTTACCTCTTGAAATACGTTGACGTTATTCAAAATGTTTTAAATATAGGCAATCTATCGATAAAGCAGTACATGGGACTCAATTCAATGTCATACACATGGTAAATGTTGTTAATATAAAAAATACATGAATAATTACTACATAACCGGGTAATTGGCTATTAATAAAAAAGGCGTGGAGTATTATTATTATATAATAAATTATCTCTGGAAATATCATAATAGTTTTATATTTCAGATTTACTTTGTATTTTTTTTCAATTTAAAACTAATTTATTTTTACTTTAATAATTATAATACATATCCGTTAAATCATTTTGAAAATTAGTTAAGCATTAAGTGCAATATATATTATACTGTTTTTTACAAGGGTTCCAAATGACTAAGTTTTTTTTTTAATTGAATGTTATAAACAGTAGGTTTTAATTTGACATGTTTATGCGTTGTATTTTAAAAAAATAAAATTTCGACAGTAAATATTTTAAATAAGCTTCAAGTATTAAAAAAAAAAAAAAAACAGGATTCGTTATGAAAAAACAGAACAATAAATTCAACCCAAAAATGCCTATTAGCTAAATGAAAGTTATTTTTCGTATTTAAGAATTGTAGAATATCTATAAAAATGAAAAACATTTTTTGTCGTAATTCCAAAATTTAATGCAGTACTGTTTGTTATCTCTCACTAGAAAAATTCGCCTGGTGAACTGATTTCTGATGATTATATAAATTGGTAAAAAATGATTTTCTCTCAAGAAATTCACAGTAAGTTAATCAAATAGTGATGTCCCATAATTTGTTGCTGTAATTGATTTTATGATGTCTTTTTTGTTATATAAACTATTAAGACATTCTTTTTTCATTTTCAAACGTAATTTTCACTGCATCTTTGTAAGATTTTGGTCGAAAATCCATATCAATGTGTATCTGCATGTTTTCATTTCTTTCCATCCAGCCCCTTTTCGATTCCGAAAACTACGCATAGAAATAGAAATCAGCTAATTGCTATTCATTACCTGGCCTAGTCTTTTTAAATTACCCTTTTTGAAGAAGATACGAACAAGAATATATTTTTTTACAAATATAAGCCTCAAAACATTTAAAGTTACAAATGCCAAAACTTTACTCCAAAAATACAATATTCATTTTTACTATGTACTTCCACTTTTATTTAAAAAGATCAGGACTAGTTTCACTAATGAAAAACATTATCAATTGATAAACAAAATACAATTTTACAGCGTTATTTATACAAAACAAAATTAAATTTAAAAAAAACTTGTAATAATCAATTGGTATTGAAAATAATTTTAAAATTACAGCAAAATTACACACAGAATATGAATAATTGACACCAAGTTGATTAAAATAAAAATGTTTAATACCTCTAAAATGTAATTACAAAAATTATCAAAGAGTAATGAAGCTAATTAAAATTTATTTCCATGAATATAATTATGTTTAAAATTACCATTAGTCACCACCAATGTGACAATAGTACAAATGAATATTGTATTTTATTTTAAGTATAATGCCCTTTCACCAAGTGAACACTCTAAAAGTGACCAAAATTACAAAACTTAATTACCAAAACAAAAATGAATAAACTTGACCATCTAAATCTCTCATAAATAAATACTATTTTGTATGCTGACAATTATTGTTTTAATCAACGTTTAATGATAGCCTATCAATGTTTAATTATTCTACGATTGTAGCACTACGTATAAAATTGTCATTGACCCTTTTAAAGTTCTCCTTTACAACCTTTCAATTGACCGTTCATATTATCAAGGGTTGGAATTTACATATATCCTTTTTCATTGAAAACGAAAAATCCCTATTAAAATATCAAGGGTTCAATGGTTTAACAAAACTTTCTTCGTTCCAGTGTAAAATTAACTTAGTCTATATATATATTCAAACTTTTATTATTTATAGACGTATAGCACTAATAGGATGTAGTCAACCATGATAATACATTTATTTTATACAAACAATGATACGAATCATTGAGCATCTTTTTTCAAATCTCAAAAAATAATAGTTAAATGTTGTGTAAGGTCTATGCAAAAAAAAAAAACAAATGTGTTAGTTAGAAGACATTTAAACATAAAACAATATTTTTTTTAAAGTTATTACCTAATATATAAAAGAAAAAAATATGGTTGTTATATTTCCTTCATATTCTTTCTTTACGTAAGATTTATTTTTATAGTAACTTTTTTAATTATCTCTCAATATAAATTCTCCTTTTTAAATATAGTTGTAGTAGGTGAGCTTCAATATGTAAAAAAGGGTTGAAATATAATCACTCTTCTTTATACTAAAGATTTTACAATACTGAAAAGAAAAGCATAGAATAATAGACAGACACGTTAAATTAATGTTGTTGTGAAAAATTCTTTATATTTAAACTCAAAAGAAGCTTTTAGCCATCATCACTAAAACAGGAAAAACTTAAAGCTTGTTTGTTTCGAAATATGTCTATGCAATAGAGCCATAAATCAAATTTTGAAGAGCTTTCACAAGACAAGCTTGGTAAAAATGTTACTTCCTTTTTTCAGTCATTTCCGCAACCCATCACCAAAAAATGTGCTAAAGCCATTATTATGAAGAGACTTTTCGAAGCCTTCAACGATATTTTATAAACTTATTTACTCTTAAAACGTGATATTTGATTTATAAATGTTACTATAGAAAAATAGTTACGGGTCTTTATTTTATATGTTTTAAAAAAAATAACAAGAGCTTTAGACAAAATATTTTTTATGTTTTTGTTTATATATTATCTATACATTATAAACAAAACAATAGACAATAATATTTTTTAAGAAATAAGCTTCAAATCAAAAGATGACACTTGCTTTTCAATTTTAAATACAACGTGTATAAATACATATTTTGCAATAAAAACATTTTTATAAATTAGTTTTTCTTTATATTTATATTTTTCAGCAGCCCACCAGTAGAAGAAAATTTTATTTGCTTGATACATTGCATCAAATTAGTCAAAATGTTTATTATTAACTAGCTGACCCAACGAACTTCGTACCGCCTCAGAATCAATAAATGTTGTAATAAAAATAATAAAACATTTTTAGTACTTTTCCCACTAAATAAAATTTATTTGATCAGGACCGGTTTCGCTCATCGCGAGCATTATAAACTGAGTTATTATCATCTGAGCATTATCATCAGTTAATAATGCTCGCGATGAGCGAAACCGGTCCTGATCAAATAAATTTTATGTGGAAAAAGTACTAAAAATGTTTTATTATTTTTATTATATTGCCATTCCACCAAGTATTGACAGTGAACACCTTAAAAGTGAATAAATGTTCTGTTAACTTGATAACTTGAAGCATGATGACCGAGTCAACCTTCAGTTGTAAATTGCGCGGTTTCAACAGGCAGATCCAATAAGTTTAAAAATTAAGTTGGATAGTTGGTTGCTTCGTCTTCGTTTGTAACACGGTCGATAGATTTAAAGTAATGCAGTGGACCAACGATTTGATTTTGAATTGTGAAGTTTAAATGATCCACATCTTTGTTCTTTGCCGCAAGAATTGCTCGTTCATTCAACCAATTGTGATTTTTGTGATTAGATGTTCGGGAACATTTTGTTGAATGAAGTGAAATTGCAAAAATTTGGCGGAAACAAAATCAATCCGTTCGATTCGTCGACAGGAACACCCCCGTTACCAATAGTCAGCAATTGCTTCGGCAGATAGATCGTTTAGCAATGCAACTCGCATGTTTGTCAATTATTTGAGGCAAGCGTTTATTTCATCGGCAGCGGTTGATCTATCTACGTGGCTGCTATTCCAGAAGAAGAAACTGCTACAGCATTTTTTTTATCTCGCATGAACAGTGGCCATAATCAATGACATGAAGAATGTCTTCCCAGCTCCACCGGGCGCATCGAGGAAAAATAAGCCACCATTTCCATCATCAATTACCTTCATTAACGTATCACTAATTTCCTTCTGTTGAGGGTTCAACAGTGGTACATTCGTTCAAACTGATTGGTTCAATGCATCTCGATCATATTCACGTTCACGTTCCAATTCTCGATGGAAAGCGTCGTTCATTCCACGATCTGGCGTTGGCATTCCTAACTTGACTACCAAACTGCCGCACATGAGGTAACACATGTCTTCGATCTAAAGCAAAGCCTGGTTATGTATCTCTTCATTCACCTCGAGATCGGGATTCCCCAAACTGACACGAATTCGATGCAAAATGTATTCGGACATGTCATCCTTGTACTTGTTCCACAGTTCACGGGGATTCGATGGGAAGCATGTCAAAATAATGATAGAAAATAATGTGCGTATCTGACTTGGAGATTCAGAAACAATTTCTTCAGCGATTGTAATGAGTATCATTTTCAAGTAAATTGAGCTGTTGACATGCAAGTAGAAGCATTCGTCATTTTTCGGATGAACTGTGTACATGCGACCAAGAGCATCAGTAGTCATTCGGATGAGCAGAAACCGCATCGCCTTGCTTTCGACGTTAAAATTTCTTCGATGTAGCTTTCCAAGTGTAATAACGTGGCATCTCAAAGTAGAGCAACGTTCGTGCAAACAGCGTAATATTTTTGTCAAAAAAATTATCATACCTAATTAAAAACATAACCTTATTTCAACATTATCCGATTTTATTTCGTTTTCATTTTATATCATCGATTTGTTTAATTCTAATCCATACTCTAAATTTAAAATTATTTAGAAGTCAATCGTATGCAAAAGAAGCAAAAACAAATGAATTTTGGAAAAATTGCCACCTAGCGGATGAAATCTGCATACAAACGACATTTTTTTTTTTTTTTTTTTTAATAAGAAATATTTGACATTACAGCTTACGCCAATGCGTCAAATACTTTTAAGTTGAAAGATCATACGAGATATACTCGATGAGAATTTTTAAAAGTCACATGAGATAAACTCAAGGAGAATTGACTTCACAAACACCCATGTCTTTTCATTATTTCAAGGTGTTCGCCATTTGAAAACTGTATGAGAATATTAATTGTCTTCATAATTTCTTTGCCGTGATATTTTTCCGATGTTTTAATGCTTATTCTGCTATTCTAGGCGGATACGAATTTAATAAAACAAAGATCATTAAAATCCGAGCTGTTATTCTCGAGATATACGTGGTGTAACAAACCCCACTTTCTTTTATATATATAGATAATACATTATTATTTAAATATGAAAAAATAGTTAAATTGTAATCTATCTATCTATATATATAAAAATGAATGTTTGTTTGTTTGTTTGTTACCTATGCTCTCCTATACCGCTCATCCGATTGCGATAATTTTTTTAGGGAGTTGTTGTACGGACGCCAGAATAGGTTTATAAATCAGCGGTGGGCTCCCAATGCGTTAATTTGTTTGTTAGTCTGGTATGCGTTCCTATACCATTCATCCGACTGCGATAAAATTTTGGTGAGTTGTTGTGCGGACGCCTGCAAATCTATATAAATCAACGGTGGGCTGCCAATATGTTAATTTGTTTGTTTTTTTCCGTATGCAATCCTATACCATTCATAGGACTGCGATAAAACTTTGGCGAGCCGTTGTGCGGACGCCCGCGAACGTATATGAATCAGCGGTGGGCTGCTAATATGTTAATTTGTTAGTTTGTCCTTTATGCGTTCCTGTTCCTATACCGTTGATCCGATTGCAATAAAACTTTGGTGAGTTGTTGTGCAAACACCCGCAACGGTATCTGAATAAATTCAGCCAGCGCTGGGCTTCCAATACGTTAATTTGTTTGTTTTTTCCTTATTCGTTCCTATACCGTTCATCTGATTGCGATAAAGCTTTGGTGAGTTATTTTGCGGACACCAACAAAGGTTTTTGAATCAAAACATACAACGATGGGCTGCCAATACAGTAATTTGTGAGTTTTTCTCTAAAGCGTTCCTGTTTCTATACCGTTCATCTAATTACAATAAAACGTTGATGATTTGTTGTGCGGACGCCCTCAAAGTTTTCTAAATTTGTATAGCCAGCAGTAGGCTGCCAATGCGTTTACAAGGGGCTCGCTTTATATCAATGCCATTCTTGGTATTCTGGGAAGCAGTGAGTTTTTTATCACTCTGATGGACTACTTTAATAAGCAATCGATTTTTACTTAATATATTTACAATATGTAACAATATGCAATTTAATGTAAACTCATCAATGTAAATGGCCGAAAATGTACTACTGTGTATACTGATGCTGTCATAGATAATGTATGTAAGTCAGAAATTGCAGCTATGTACTCATTTGATTTGAGAATATTGTTTTCTCTTAAATTAACAAGGGGCTGGCCGACCTTAGCAAAATTTCTCGAAGGGCTTGCGCGAGCCCCCTGAGCTTCCTCCAGCCCACCCCAGAGTGCAGCCATTTTATAATAAGAAATTTCACCGAATAAAGCGATCTGTGTGCCACGGCTATCAGTTGCATGGCAAATCATAGGTCGTAAAAAGATAAATTTGGACCCGTTGATTGGCTATTTTTAGAATTCTCTGTGGCGAATTTTCTAATAATTATTGCCTTTTCTGGTGACTTTTTCAATTTAGCAAATGTGTGTCTTTCATATAGCTTAGCGTCAGTTAGCGTGTCTTTGATGTGAACATTTTTGAATGGTGGTCGAACAGCACATTCAGCACTGAAATTGCATTTTAATGCAAATCACTGAGACACTAACATGCAATATCAAAAAAAAATCGGAATGGGTGCAGTACTTCAATCATGCCAACTCATAATATGAAGCCAATGTACTGTGGCGCACAAAAAAGCATTGTTAGCTGTTTACTATGCACTAAAAGATTTGAGAAGAAATGAATAGTTGTCTTTGGTGGCGCACTTATTTTATTGTCTGGTGATTTTCGACAA
Source organism: Himalopsyche tibetana (assembly GCA_030503985.1). Classification (NCBI taxonomy): domain Eukaryota; kingdom Metazoa; phylum Arthropoda; class Insecta; order Trichoptera; family Rhyacophilidae; genus Himalopsyche; species Himalopsyche tibetana. Next base: position 7,255,920 of record JAPJYX010000015.1, read on the forward strand.
ACCCTACCTGTTATACCACGTTCAACATATTAAATGCATGTCTCAAATCATCAGTTTTATGGCGACCCGTGCAGAAATTGGCTTTCAAGGCCAGCATGCGTGTAGACTTACAATATGACACATCCGCTGAACGTTTCGCAAAATAATTGTTGGATATTGGGAATGGAAAATTGGAAATAGATGAATCCACACAATGTATTACATTGCCAACAAACTTCTGTAAAATTACAAAACAATAAGAGAATTGATTCACAAAGTTTTCCCAAAAATATCGCAATAAATTCTTCTGAATTCTTAAGCTCACTTGATTTGCCAGCCATGCCGTCACACGTTTTAACATTGAAAATTGGCGTACCTATCATTCTTCTCCGAAATATAAATCGACCACTTTGCAACGGTACCAGACATTCAGTGAAAAAGATAATGCACAATATCATTGAAGATAAAAAAAAAGGAAAATTTAAAGGGGAAAATGTACTGTTGCCTAGCATCTTAATGATTGCAACAGATATGCCATTCGAATATAAATGTTTGCAGTTTCCGGTGTGACTCGCATTTGCAATGACCATCAACAAATCACAGGGACAATCGCTACAAGGGTGTGGACTAAATTTAGAAAATCTATGCTTCTCACATGGACAGCTGTATGTGGCCTGCTCACCCGTTGGAAAACCTTCAGATATATTCGAATACGCACCAGACGGAAAAACAAAAGATATCCAAAAGCACTTCAATAAACAGAATTAAAACACAAAAACGTTCTTTCTTTGAGTGGCATTGCAACGCATGCCGGGTACTCGCTAGTGTAATATATATTTCAATAAATCAACACGATTTATGCCATATAAAGCTATTCCAATTCTAAAATCTACAATTTTATTGAAATATGTTAAAATATTTTCACAGAATTTAATTCGCATTTTATCGAGATAATAAATTCACATCGAAACCCTAATAAGTTATAGACTGGTTTGCAAGTTTCTTTCACATACAACAGTGAACGCTTTAAAAAAATATTATCGACAATACATTACGATTTCGACTTTTTCCATAGTCATGTTCTGTGAAAAAATCTTTTCTTATACATAACGTCGGTATTCGAGTGATTTTTTTTTAGAAAGCTTAAAATATTACACATTCAATAGTGATTTTTTAAAGGCGGTGTGTACATATGTTTTAAAAATATTTCCCAGTTATGTTTGGTTTTTATTTTTAAATTCCATTTAAAATTATTTAAGAAATCAATAGTTTGGTTTAAAAAAGACGACGTTTTTGATATTTATAATAATTTAAAGGATATTTATCACCATTAATATCTGAAAACATACCTTGACAAGAATGTGTCATCGCTTCACTCTTAAAGAATTGCTTTAATTGTGTTCACTGTCAATACTTGATGAAAAGGTATTATATTTAAAACACATTACTCTCTTGTACTAATTACACATTTATCTTTTATGCTCAGGACTGGATTCGCTCAAAATATTTTTTTTCAATTGAAAGTGCTAGTCATGAGCAAAGCTGATTCTGATCATATTGCATATGTCGATTTTTTAGTTTCATAATGCTAGAAAAAGAAATTGGTAGGTATTAGATATGGTGAACCAAAGTTTTACACATCTTAGCCGAGTTGTAAACATTGATCATTATTATTAATCTCATCTTTTTATAAATTATTGAGTCATTTATCTCAATTCAATTTTATTGCAACGTTAACAAAACCGTAAAACAATGTTTTAAGTTGTATTTATGTGAAACTGATAGACGATTCTTCATATTTATTTATTTTAATATTCAAACATCTGCCTATCGAGGGAAAGTTAGTGAATTTTTTGTACTTTTGTGAAGTTAGAGAAGACAGTGTTAGAATATATAAGTTCATATAACTCAAAACATCAAATTTTTGACATTGTCTTTCTATGGAACTAAGCCATCAATATGTTGAATTAGTGCAAAATACAAAACAGTGTTTTTTTTTAAAATTTCATTTCAGCAATCAGAATAAGTTCACAAAGCAATGAATAAAGTCAACCCTTTTTTTCTGTGTCTGCCGAAACTATAGCAATTTGTGTTATATCAAAGAATCGATGAATAATTTAAGGTATGTTTTTTTGTCAATGATGTGTCTATCCTACACAAAATTGATTTATTCTTTTATATTAGATTGGTACAACGTGTCATATTATTTTTTTAACAAAATCATATACAATGACGCTTCGAATTCAATATATATGATAATTTTATCATTCTGCCAAAGATTGTATTTACGGATTATAGAGTAATATATTTTGCAGATAAAACATATCCTGCCTTCAACGTGTGAAAACTTTCACAAGACTTACAAAACCTTTTAGTTTTTCACGATCAAAAAGACCTTCAGTCTATTTCACCTCTTTGGTGTCGTTTATCAAATAAAGGGCAAAAAGTTTATTATGGAGCAAGCATTATTGACATTTTTGATGTCACTGATTTATTTACTCTCCGACGTGATATTGCATTGGTAATCATTTTCTCCTAATAATATTGTATATTATATCAAGATATTTTTTTTCATAATTCCTTAAAATAGTATAATTTAACTTATTTCTTGAATGGTATCTTTTAACTGTTTTGATGCTCCGAAATTAATTTTGATTTAAAAACTTTCTTCTCCTCTTCATCTGGCTCGAGTTTAAAACTGTAAATTTATCCACGAAGATGCTCTCAGTTTTGACCGAAGTGGTCGAATAAATGATAATTATCTTTTTGTAGTTTCAATCATATAAGATTTTAGTTACAAGGTCTGTTTGACTGACTATTACATTCTTTAGAAAGGTTGACATATTCAACTACGAATCATATCAAGTATTTTTTACAGATTTATTTTATAATCTAAAAAAAAATTGACTTAAGGTGCTTGGTAGAATTTCAATCGTTCAAATTTCGATTGATTTTAATTCTTGAATGTTTTTTATATACATCAAAAATTCGTGTATTTATTTATCTAGTGAGTGTTTTCATCAATTTTTAATATGAAATATTCAGTTTTGATATTAAATAGTTAGAATTTTATGATAAATTGCCAGTATTTATTTTATTAGCTTAAGTCCAGGTGTATTTCAGCAACCAACCAAGATTACCTAATCATATAATTATAATCACGGTCATATTTTTACAGACTAAATATTTATAATATTTTACATTAAGTTATTTTACTATTGACCAACTAAATAAAGTGAAGTTCTGTAAAAGTGTTTTTCCTAATTTTATGTACTTTCATCATTATTGTTATCCATTTTTTTAAATATATCGATGTTTTATGTTTATGTAGGTATCAATCAATTACAAACTTTATTGTAAACTTTTCAATTAAATGTTAAGCAATAACAATCTTTAGATGTATGTGTGTCTATAAACACCTAACAAAAAACGTATATTTTTCATGTCGGAACAGCTTATAAAAAGTTAAATTGTGACAGGAAACCAGCAAAAACGCAACGTACACATGGCTTATTTTATGAGCTTTTTACAAGATCATTTTTTTATCATTTGTTATTCATGATTTTTTTAAGAAGTAAAACTGAAATACGTGCAAATATAAATAATGGCTTTATTTTAAGAGTTATACCAAGATTAATTCAACTACTATACACAACAGAATTGCAATTTGATTTAATGGGCTAATTTCAAACCATCGTTCAATTGCTAATGCAAATACTTTAAAATAATATGAAATACAATCTTTTAAAAGTGTGGTACTTTTAAAAATGAGTCAATTCCATTTAGTTCCGTAGGCTTCAGTTACCTAACTCACAGTTTCATACCCCAGTATTGGCAGTTTATAAATTTCTGTAACGACTTTAAAAAAAAAGAAAACTTGGGGATAATGATAAACTTACCACAAATGCTTTTTAAACTTTATTCTTATATCCCTTCTCCCTCAAAAAAAATAGAAGCTGATTATCTAAGTAACAATTAGTTGGCGTAGAACAACTTCTATTGAATTTGAATTGTTTGAATTTTGTACTTTTTCATGAGTTTTGTCACTATCGACCCGGGTTTCGCCTTTCGACATCTTCAGGCATTCCAAGTGCACGGATGTACTTGAACTGACGCGTAGTAAACAGTTTGTATCGTTTATATACAAAAATATAAGTAGATCACTAAATTAAAAGGCTATTAAAATGTAAATTAGCGAAAATTGAATGTATACATTGTTCAATGAATTAAGTGGGTTTGTTATAATTATGGGGATTTTTTGAAAGTATTATTGACCAGATAAATAATATAGGAATATTTAAAATAAATCTAGGGGTTTACCCGACCTATTATTAATGAGTTGATTTGTTTTTAAGCCTTTGAATTAATATTTAATGATAGCAAGTGAATTAATATTTAATGATCCATCAAGCACCCTCAGTTGAAATACTTAATTACTTAACTTCTATTGAGATAAACTATATACGAAATCCTTGTGAGCGGATATGGTGATAGAGGCGGTCATTGTTAAAATAATGTGATTATTTAAATTACACATACATACATTATACGATTATTCTTGTATAATATTTATTTTTATTTGCAAAATAAAGTATAGTTATGATCAACCGATGAGTAGGTACTTGCAACAGATGAAAAATGTTTTTATATTGAGTAATGGCAGTATGTTTATAATAGAAAAATATGTTCATATATCTTTACTTAAATCAGTTTGCGGAAAAAAATATATTCAAGCATTGTCATATTTTCCGGTAACCATTAACGTGTAGCTATTTTCATCCGACCAAGCTACACACCAGTGTCCACAAGGCGTGCAAATGTAGGAATGTAAATTTGCCTTTGAAAACTTTTATCAGACGCGCTTATAGTGTGAGTGACCTAAAGTTACTTTGTTGGAAATGTGGATGGTCATTTTAAGCGTCACAGTGACCAAACGAATAAATACACATGAAATAAGTGTCGGGTAGTAGCAAAGTGGACTTGCAAACGGCCCGTTGTGTGGCATTTTCTATGTTATTATAGGGCTATTTGTTGAAATATTTAATTTTTCATTATTTTTAATAATCACAATAATTTGAGTATGGGTGACCTGATGATTTTGTCTCTTTTCTTGTCCCATAAATGAAATCAGCCATACAATTTTTGCATATTCATTCAACTCGTAAGACAATTTAGAATTAGATTTCAGTCTTTGGTTGATTTCGAATATTTGGTTCAACTTCTTTGCAGAATTTCTAGTTCTTCCACGTGGAACTTTATTTGAGAAACGGTTTGTGAAACTTTTTTAAATTTCCTTTTGTATATGTTTTAAGAAAAACGTTTTATACTCTTATTTTATTAATCTAATGCAAGTTTTAAAATCAGTTGATAAAATAACTCAGTGCAAAAATATTGTACGTCCACCTTAGATCTTATAAAAATATATTTTTTTAAAATCTTGTATGTAAGCATGAAATGGACATATTACTTTTAAACTAGACATAAAATAAACTTTTACAAACTCATTGAATTACATAAATTTCCAACTTAATATACCAACTACGTAACTTGATGTTAAATATTATTAAAATATCTTTTGAACGAAATCTCACATTAATATTTACAAAATTTAATTAACTTTGAATTAAATTATCTTTAGTATATAAACAAATTACCTTTTTACTTTCATATTTAAATAGATGATTTTGTTCAAAGATAACATATATTTATTCAAATAAGATTCACATTTTATTTTCCCACATTGATCAATATATCAGAGTTACTTAGTTGAAATATTGAATATGTAATATGAGGGTATTACTTGCCAACCCGGCTCATTCCAAAGTTGTTGAAACATAAACCATAAATGTAATTTAATAGATAAAAATAAGTTTTGAAAGTATTATTAGAAACCAGTCTCAAGCATGGCTTGATAACATCCAAAACATTATTCCAAGGTAAGACTTAAAATACTTTTAAAGTGTGCATTTTTTTTCATAATTAAATACATGTTTCATTTTTTAACCATTTTGGAATAAGCCGTGTTTGCAAGTAATACCCGCATATAACGAATATATAAATAATATGAATACATACCGTCACATTATTAAAATATTTCTCTTAAGTAAATAAGACATACTGTTCGATAGCTCGTGGTATCTGATTGGCCCTCGTAAAAATAATAAAAAATATATGTACGTATACGATCACATATTATAATATAAGCATTATTTTAAATAAATACTCTTTTTTCCAATAATCTGGCCAATTTTTTTTTTTTACATAGACAAAAAACGAATTACTTTTAGTTTCACAGCTAGAGATAAGTACAACATAATTATCAATTTTGATTTAATATTGAAATACTTTCAACAGTGAAATAATTTATATACATAGGTATTTAATCGATTTCATGACTAAATTTGTCAGAAACGCTTGTTTTGAGTTAATCGATAATGTACAATATATTTGAGGTTACTAGATACGGAAGTGCCCATATACCATACAGAAATGATGACCAAAAATCAAATCGAATAAAAACGTTTTAATAAATAAGAATTTGTTTTACCCAGTGACATCTTTTTCAAATGGTGTTCCACACAACCTTCCGCTTGAGCAAAGTAAAATTAAGGCTTTGAAATACTAAATTAATTAATAAAAAGATTCCTTACGACTTACGAATACAAAAGTTAATTTTTCATGACGAAATTGAATTGTTAAAAGCTGATTTAAGACACATTTCTTTAATATGTATACATTTCTAAGTAAAATGGTTTTATACTTATCTAAATCACCATCAGAATATTCGTTTTGTGAAATATTTTTGTATTTTCGACAAAATAGAAATATACAAACAGATGAAATATGCACGTGGCGCTATTATTATTCATAAATGATTACCTAAGACCGATAACGTGATGCCATAGCAACCTTTAACGGTCTAATCTGTTAACGTAAGGGTAGGGTGATAGAAATTATCTTGTTTTGTTTGTGTAATATAATTTAAATTATTTGTATTTCAGCAATTTTGTAGTTAGACAAAGCAAGACAAAACATGTCTTAAGAATTCTCTGAGTGGTTAAATATACCCCGGATCCAAAGCATAATTTTACGTGATAAAATATATTTGACAATAACTACGTGAAATAAATATATACTTTCCTTATAAAAAAATCCCAATTTTCTATTCAGAGAGATCAATAAGGTAAAAATATTACGATGTGACTAGATTGAAGTATCCAATCTATTATGCTATAAACTTCGATCAAGGTAATCTGAAAAGGTTAAAAATGATTAACAGTTCCTTTGGATAGATTAGATTAGATAATTATGCGAAAAAGGGTAATCCTCCATTAGATCTATCTATACGATTTAATCATTTAAAGTGTTGTGTATAATAATTGACACCCATATTAGTTTTTTAAAATATACAAATAAAATAGACAATTTCATTACAAACATTACTAAAGGATCGATTTTAAAATATATATTATATAAAAAAAGATATTGCTGTTTTCAAGCATTTCTTAAATATACTTAAACATTGAATTTGAAATGTGCCAGACTGTTTTATTGCCTAAGCGATTCAGCTACTTGAGTAAGTGTTCTTGTTAGTTTAATTACAGCTCTTGATAAGAGAGATAATGTGTTAATGAATAACGTCTAAATACTTCTGTCAAATTTTCAGCAGTATCAATTTCATCATCCATACCTTCAAGAACACTAGCAATTATTTATTCTGAGATGAGTTTGTTTTAATAACAAGATATAAATAAAATAAAAAAATAAACAAAAATAAATCCATGTCTTTGTTATATAACTGTTTGTGAAACTAAGAACCAACAGCAAATTGAGTTACAATTTTTTTTTATTTTATTACATATAAAAAATCGCTGTTCATCACATTACAAATTTTAATCAACGTACCAAACGAGATTAGTTCATTTTTGACTATGTTTTTTTAATGGTGTGTTTTTTTCGTCTTATTGTAATCGCAATAAGCTATTAAAGCTTATTACGAATATATCGACTGTGGAAAGGAAAAAGGACGTAACTCTCAGCTTTTCCAAAACAGCTTTTTTCAATAATCACAATGTATACAAATTGACATACGTTCTATCAAGAGGATGGAAGCTGAAAATGCCGAATAAGTATCTAAATTTAGCTTTTAATGTTGAAAAAAGAAAGGCTTGTAAAAGTTGAATCCTGGAAAAAAGACCTAAAAATGGTGTTTCTTGCAAAATTTATTAAATTAATATTAGGCTAAGTCAATGAAAAACCAGTTTATCAGTCGCCGTGCTCTTCAGGGTTGTGCATATTTCATAATTTGCTTTTAGCCTAAAATCATCAAACAACGTTTTTTGTGTCTCCTGTAAAATTTTATATGTATGGGTTACGTCCTTTTTCCTTTCCACAATCGATATGGAAAAAATGCAGGGTATTAAAACCCGCATTTTTTCAATATATTATTTTTCATTGGCAGTTAAATTAAAACTATGTTTCTTCATAAATGTTTATATTTTAAAACGCTTCATTTAATTTATTTTATGGTAATATACATTTTTTAAATTTGATTTTCTGTTTTCTTTCTACAACATATTTTAAGCTTAAAACATTATTTTAATATTGAGCGTTGACAACTTTTACCGATAATAAAGAGATTGCTTTGTTCCTCCTTGATAATGTTAGAGTTAAAACTGGGAACATATTATTTTTATTCAGAAATGACAATACATCTGATATAATACTCAAAACAGAATGACATGAAATATTTTTTCAAAACATCAATATTATAACACACAATGGCAATGATGGAATATTTTAACATCAGTAATTATTTATTTACATTACAAAGTCAAAATAACTACATTACAAAAGCTTTTGGTTTTAAAAATACTTTTTAATTTTGTAGTTCGCGTACAATTATGTTGCTATAAAGCGTGTTGTTTAACTTTAAGCTTTGAAAGTAAACAAGCACTAAAAATATTTTGCCTTAGAACATTTGGATAAAAAATACATTTTAACTGAAATAAAATTACTTTGTAAAATATTGTAATTGAATTAATATTTATATCGATACACGTGTACATTTTACGAAGCGTAACTGGCTTTATGTACTCTACGCGATGAAAAAACAATATCTCGCTATAAATATTATCAACATTATCTCCACCAATGTAAACGGCTCGTTCTTCTAACACCAAATGATAATTAAAGCAAATATTTACTCCCCCGACTATTTTAGGTTGATACAATATTTCCATTCCACTTGCTTACAAACGTATTCAATTTTTAAGCGAAGCTATTTTCAAGATCAAAAAAGATTCGTTTTAAAAAAACTATTCAAAATTTGTAATAAGCAAATAATTTTAAGAATAAACTTAAATTATATATAGATACATTGAAAAAAAATTACGGAATTACTCACAATATCTAGACAAAAATTAAAATTTTCACATTTACATATGATATATTTGTCCCAGTACGAACAGAACTTTTTCAATAAATTTATCAATTTCTATTCCAAGGCATGGGTGTTTGTGATATCTGAAAATTCCTTTCCACTTTTTTTAATCTCTTAATAACTGGACGTAGTGAGAGCGATTAGTTAACCACTAGTCCTGTCCTGGCCTTCTATCCCTACTTCTCTCTTTGAAAAAGAGAGGTTGAGCGACTTAGTAACAAACAGTTCTCGTAGAGAAAATTCTGTTGAGATTTCTCCAGTCATATGCTCCGCATTGAAAGTGGATATGGATAAAATAAAGATATTTTAAAAACAGAATAAACTTTTTACCTCGGCACAAGCCGATTGTAATGTGATGCAAAATATCTAATGAATTCATATTTTATAATAAATCTTACTTTTTTATTTACTAACATTATCACTCTATACTACGCTACTTTTTGTTTCTTTGGTTATTAAAAAGCGATGCACATCAATATAATTAGAAAAACTCTTTGCATGCCGACTATATACCAATATTTTATAAGCCATCATAAACATTTATTTTGTAGCGAAAAAAGATTTTGATTCGTCGATAAAAATACTTTTATGGATACTTTTAAGCAGCGCTGTGCTGATTTAAAAATGTATTTCTCAAACTTCTTTGAAGCAGAACATAGTTCGGAAATGTAGTACTTAGTGTAAGTTTGAATAATTTTATCAAAGTTTTAAAGAAAAGAAAAAACAAGCAAACAAACCAGCTGTATGAAAAATGAAAAAAAAAACTTAGAACTGTTTAAAAAACAGATTACGCGTATGATTTTTTTTTAATTAAATACTACTTTATATTTTTTGTTGTATTAAAAAAGCCGGCGTAACTTGAGAAAGTCTTACCCCGAATTTGAAGCCTTCGTTTGATACTTTACTGCGTTATGAAAAGTGTTTTTAAATCATATTGGTCTTCATATTGAATTGAGTTGTGGTAATTAAATGAATGAATAAGGAACATAGTGTTTTTTTCTAACAATCGTACTTCATTGGTGGCTCTTACCATAATACTCCAGTGAAAAGCGTTTTTCGTGGCGTCGCGTGTAATATATATTTTAAACACTCTCTGGCGACTTAGGACAACTATAGCCGTAGATTACGTGCTTTATATGCACGCTGCACGAGACACAACGTAGAATGCTGTGTCTTTTTAATATTGTTGAACGTAAAATGAAAGCTAAATAAAAAACCAAAAAGGTAAATTGATACGTCAATTCATTGATGAAAACATAGACTCATGATTTCAAAACACTACAAATTATAAAAAAAAACACAACAAAACTGTACTGTAACAGCAATGAAAATAATAAATATTTAATTTATCTCAAATAACCAGACAATTTTTCAATTTATTTAAATAAACGTCCGCATAAAAATATTATATTATAAGTTTTATTAAATAAATCTACATCATTTTACAAATAGCAAAAAAACAGTTTTAAACCTTTGTGTGTTTCGTTTGAAAGTATTTACATATACGTGTGTTTTTTCGGCAGAATATCCCTAAAGGGAAACCCGATTTGCATACTAATTTATATTTTTTTCGTTTCAGGCCGATTTCGCGACATCTAATACATCGCCGAATCTCCAAAACAGATTGTCATTCTAATCTACCACTCTCAGATAGTTCAATCAGTGTCACTCGGGACCTGAAAATCCCGCGCTTCTGTAAACTTTACGCTGCGCCACAGGCGTCAGTAACAGAGCCGCGTCTGCAAACAGCGCTGAACGTAGTCAGTACAGCGCGATCTTTCAACTGACGAGAGTGACAATTACTTTAAAAGTTCATAGTTATTGCACGAATGTCAACTAGAGATATAAAAGTTATATAAATGGGACAAACTCCTGCGTGAAAAGTGAAAATTTTATCGGCAACAATGTGAACTAAATACGTCTATAAATACATGGTAAATTATTTCGTCTAAAAAATGTGAGTTTCAAATAAAAAGTACATTTTCCATTTAATTGACTATTTATTTAAAATAATGTGCAAAATTTCACCTCTTTTGTTTTGAATTATTTTAATAAATATTCTATAGTAGCATCTTTCTCCAAATAAACTGGATATTTTGAGTTTTGATTTTAAAATAAAAATACTGTAGTAAATGTCAATTTTGAAATTAATTAATAAATCCATAGGGGCAATCGTAATCCAACAACATAAAATTGAGAAAAAAAATAGTATTTAATATTTTGAATGCATGTTTTTTTTTAATCTTATAGTTTGAATACCAATAACTATTTTTCAATAACGAACTTAAGGTCTTTTTAAAAGTATGTAAAAAAGGTTTTTATCAAAACAGGATATTCAGAGAAACTCTTCAGCGCAAAATTGTTGCTTTTTTTTATCTGTCAAATGGGTCTCGATTGTCGTCTTCGCAGCTTAAATAAAATAAAAAAATCTTTATTAAAGTTTGAGGTATTTTTTGTTTGACTTTACCTTTCATTCTCTGTTTTATATAAAATAAAAAAAAAACATATCGTAGATCTTATTCCGTATGACTTAATTTATTTACATATCTGAAGCATTTGCAATTATTAGCTTTATTTTAAAATTCTTATATTTTATAAACCGTAAAACTAATTTAAAAAAATATTTCTTTTTGTTTGTAATAAAACATTTTTAAACTAATTTATAATTTGTTGTCTTGATTGAAAAAATATTCTTTTGTGAACGTAGCAATTTCATGATTTTGAGAAGTAAAGAGCATTTAATTTGATAAAAAAGTGCTGTGAAATCTTATTTATAAGATGACGACTCCAAATAGTGATGCTGGTTCAGAATTAGCTGATGCCCATCTAATGCAGAGCGAAGATGAAACGGAGCTGATGAGGGCCGTAAACAAGAGCCAAGAATTCGCTTGCATATTGAACTCCATGAAAGAGCAGCCCCAAGGCTTCTGTCCAACTTCCTGGGATAAGGTATTATGCTGGCCATCAACACCTCCAGGAACTGCTGCCATATTAAGGTGCTTCGACGAGCTTCAGGGTGTCCAGTACGACTCGTCACGTAAGTGAACCAAATTATTTTTTTTGAAAAAAATATTTAAGCTTGTAACCTTTTGGAAATAATTTTATTTTAAGGACATAAATTTTTACTTTTCTTTTTTGGAAATCGTGAGGTAACATTATTAATATTTGAAGGCGCCCGTTTAATTTTCATTGGTTGACTGAAAAAACCACATTATAACATTTGAAATCAGCTGTTTATAGTTATAGTTTTTTTTTTCACTAATTTATGCTCACCATTGATTAATATGTCACAAAAGTTTTTACAGCAACAAAAGAACCTTTTTTCTTCCAAGAATTGAAAAAAAAATTGAATCGTTCAAATTTTGTACACTCCCACACGATGTATCACTAACAATGCGGGTTTTGCCTTTCAGCATCTTCGGGCGCTTAATTTCACGGAAAAACTTAAACTGACGCTCGGTAAATAAGTGTATCGTGTAATTACTCTTATATACACGATACACTTATTTAAGGAGCGTCAGTTTAAATTAATCCGTTCACTCGATCACCTGATGATGCTGAAAAGCGAAACCTGGGTTGTAAGTGACAAATTGTGTGGGACTGTACAAAATTCAAATGATTCAAAATAACCATTGAAATTCCAATAAAGCATATTCAATAAAAATCTTTATCTAAAAGGAAACTATCCTTAATATAAATTAATGTTATATTATGTCATACAGCATTATAAATACTAACTGATTTTTTTAATCAATATTTCTAAAATAAATTTCTGATTAACAAACAAAACTCCGTTGAAAAAATGTATTTTTTGTAAACTTGTTGTTTTTTTGTGACTAAAAATAGAGCAGATATCTATTTTATTTCAGTTTGCCTGTCAACCCATATCGTATCATAATATCTGTTATAAATACAATCTTTCAAACTCTTCAATGTTGGTACAGTCATATTGAATTTATTCGTTCAGTGTTAACATAAACAATGAAAACAAAGCAAAACGATTCTTGGAAAATTTGTCACATTTCTTTATTTGGAAGTAGATAATTAAAATTAAACAGATAAAACAAATACGCATAACAGTGAATCAAAAAACGATTCCAATCATCATTAGGTGAGTATCATTAAAAAAATATACATATAAACTATACTGAGGCATACATGTTTCAATAAATACTTTAATAACGTAATATTTTGATAATCATTGAGCACAATATTCAAGAATAATAAAAATTGTTCTTAGAAGGGTAAAAAAACAACGTCGAATTGTAAAAACTTGAATCGTCACACACGAAATAAATTGTCAGAATGTCTAATGAGCATAATATATCTGATTGCCATAAAATTTAATGAAATTGAAATCATCGCCGAAGTGTTTATATTTTACAATTCCTTGTCATGTAAAGAAGCAGCTTTTTAATGTAACCGATTAATTAACGACCAATAAAACATTAATGGACACTATACGAGATATACTCTATGAGAATTTTTGAAAGTCACATGAGATTAACACAAGGAGAATTGACTTCACAAACACCCGTGTCTTAGATTTCAAATTAAAATTGAAAAAAAGGACCCAGACCCACTTGATCGGTAAAGCAAGCTCTAACAAACTAGATCACAGCGGGCGGCTAAGACTTATATTCATAAGCTGTTCCTGCAACTTATTTAGTCAACCTAATTATATCACTAAGAATATTTATATGCGGTGATAAATGCTTCATGGTTTTCATATCTTGCATTAAGAATGAAGTAGATAAAGTTAAGGATCGAACCTGAAATGAGAAAAAAGGATATCGCTTATTTAATCGATTTCAGGATTTCTGTTCAAAGAAATGCACGTATAACGTTTCAACACCTCAAAATCTATGCACACCGATATTAGAGAGAGAAAAATGAGCACCATCAACTTTTTATCATTTGACAAGAAGATAAGTTGAGCAAATAAATAACTAGCAGTTATGAAAGAATGAATTGTGTTTTTTTTTAATAAACATTCCGTATGCTTTATTTTGAGAAAGCACATGATTTAAAAATAAATTATTGATCGATTGATATTAAAAACAATAATGTGAAATAAACTGATTCATCAGTATCATTTTTTTTATAACTGAATGGTATACAGGTTAGCATAGCGCGGGCACGCAATCTTTTACCCACTAGAAAAAAATATTCAGTATTAATAAAGCAATACTCAAATCGTCGAGTTTGGGAAGCCCGTAGTGCAGTGGTCAACGTCCTCGCCTTTCGGAATGGATCTCACGTTATCTAGTTGAATACTGAGGTACAAACAGAATTTTTTGATAAATTAATGTTCGAAGGCACGAGTGTTTGTGATACCTAAAAATTCTCTGTCATCTTCTCGATCCTTAAATAAAAAGACGCAGTGAGAGCGGTCAACTGGCCATTTGTCTTTTCCGGATATATATTGTCTATCCACTCTCTCTTCAGAAAAAGAGAATATGGTAAACTGAGTTACAAAAAGCTATCGTTGAAAAACTTCTGTTGAGATACCTCCATTAGAAGGTCTCTATCTCTAAAATCTATCCTTTATATCTTCAAAATAAATAGAGGTTAAATAACTGATATTTTTGTATATTTTCGCTGAGATACTTCCATTTGGAGAGCTCTTCATTGGGAGCGGACATGGACTAAAACATACTCGAACTAAAGTTTACTCAACAACAAAAGTTTCTGAAATATCTCGAACACTGCATGATAAACAACGTTCGATTATCTCAATTGCTAAGTAAATAAATATAGGACTTTTGTATTTAGCCTCCAATTTTTAAAACTTTTATGTATCCGTAGGCTTGTAGTTTCAACAAGAGTATGGAACACGCTGACAAAGCGAGTCTCTCGAGGTGAGCAAACATTTGATAATTTTGCAGTTCAGCGCTTGTGGCAGAAAGTAAATAAACAGATGACAATCAAACGTCAACAGAATGGTACAAGACTAAGTCTGTCATCGTATAGCAGTGTTTGTTTTACGTAGTGATGATACTGCATGTGTTTTTGAGATTGCTAGCGATAATTACAAGTAAATATTCCCTAACAATATGATATCGTGTCGATATAAAGTGATCGTTAAAAATCTGCAAGATATTAAATGTCTGATTTACATAGTGCGTACAAGAAACGAAAATATTAAACGATATCAGAATGGTTTTTCCTATCTGTTATCAAACAAATATATTTTTTATACCTAGTTATATATTTTATATTTATATCTGAGAGTTAAATTATATCAGATTAAGTTTATTTAAAATGACACATGATTTTATCAATTTTGTGGTTTTAAATGTTAAATTATTTGTCAAAAAAGCTAAATGCCAGTTTCACCATTTTACCCAATAATTTGATGATTTTTAGTGATGGGTGAAATTGGTCCTGATCATTTTAGAAATGTGAAAAAAGTGTGTCTATTTTCAGGTACACACAATTACATCATTTAAATTTGTCACCTCGTTAAAACTGTCACACTTGTTTAAGAGTTCTAAATTTATTTTTAAAACAACAAAAAAAAAGATTTTTTTAAAAAATTATAACGCTTGTCTACCAATAAATAAATTTAAAGTGACAAAATATAAAGCTTACTCAACTTATATGTAAATTATTTTTTAAGTAATATTTCCCGATAACTGTTACGTCATTTACCATCTTACTTAACTAGGAGTGTTTTAAGTGTCTATTAAAAGGATTGAAAAAAATAGCAGAGCAGGTTATATAAAATGTAAATGATGATGACTCATGAAAATTCAAACTTTATGATGTATGCAATGTATGTTGTCTGTCATAACATTTCAAATAAATTCTCCCACATTTAAAATTGATTTCGTTATACATACGTGTACATTTTTGCTTATTTATGCTTTTACTATGCTACTTATCAAAGACTAGTTTAATATTATAAATTCGATTGATCATTTTTGTATGTCAAGCATTAACTAGATATTTGACCTTTAAGGGCAAACTATGAAGATCAATCACACTCACAGAGTCTACGTATTATCAAAACTAATACATGTGACAAATGGGCAGTAAGTTTTTGCTTTAGATCATAAATATCAAACGAGGAAATTTTGTAGTATATGTACATTTATTATATTTATGTAACGTCACGTTTAATTTTTGGTGATAATTAACATTTTCAATTAATTATGAAAACATTAATAGACTGTGATATTTGAAACACGTGTATTCAAATATTGGTTATTAATGCCAAATATAATTTCACTCCTTGTTACCCAATTGGTAAGACCTTTGATTGTTCAGATGTAATGGATTCAAACCCCAATAAAGTCGATATCGATTTTTTATTTTTTCTTTTTGAATTTGAAATCTTAGAGTGTTTGTGAAGTCGCTTCTCCCCGAGTTGGTCTCGAGTGAATTATTAAACTCTCATCAAGTTTATGTGCTTGATGGAATTTCTATACCCTATATAAATATAATCATAAAACCTTTTCCGACAAACAAATAAATATAATTCTTAAAACCACTCACTACTCAAATCTGTGGGCAGTTCCATGGGCTTATCCTTTTCGCCAGAAATGGCATTAAACTCGTTGATACATTTATTTATTATATAAACACGAAACATTCATTTACTAAGCGTCAGTTCAAGTTCATCCGTGCACTTGAACGCCTGAAGATGCCGAAAGGCGAAACCCGGGTCGTTAGTGACAAAATCTGTGAAAATGTACATAATTTGAACGATTCAAATTTAATAAATACTGTAATAAATGAAAAATCATTATATTATATTCATGGCTGTAGAGTAGCGTAAAAAAAAAGACGACTCCGACTCCGGCCAAAATACTGCGACTCTGAGACTCCGACTCCACAGCTCTGATTATATTCATTGAAAACACAGTCAAAATATTTCAAGAAAGATTGAAACAAAAGTTATCAAATATCACACCATCGTCTGAATTATTATCATATTTTTATTAAAACAACCATGACCGCTCCCAATATAGAATATATAGACATATAATGAATATTACATGTCAAGATAAGTATTTTTATAAGGAGTGTTTGTTACTCAGTTGATCAACCTCTCATTGTTTAAGAGAGTAGGGATAGTGTGGTAAGCTAATTGTTTTCGATATGTCCCATTTTTAGGATAAAATTAGTGGGGAAAAAAGCAGACATCACAGGTCTCATTTTTTTTTCACAGAAATGACGTTGACCACTTTTTTAAAATATTTAAAACATTTTTTTAAAATAAACATAAATAAATTTAATTTATAAAAACATTAATATTGTAACTTGTAAATGATACCAAAATTATGTGATTTATGATAAAGGATTTCTACGAAGCTCATAAAAATCCGGTAAAATTTGTCATGCTCTTATTAAATTATAATACAATTTATATTAACCAGCCTAAAATGTAACTTTTTTTGATGCTACGAGTATGAAATAAGATGATTTTCACCACTTGATCTATGAACCGTCCAATCGTTTTTAATAGTTATAAATATTTGACATTTGTTTCGTTAATTTATTAATGTAGAAGAACTCATGACAAACCCCCATCATTCAGTATACATTCAAATATTTAGGTTGCACACAAGCTTTGTTAAATATATATACCCTTACCAGGCTATCATATTTTTCAGCCAAAGTTATAAATCAATCAGATCAATTTTTTTTTTATTGAGAATACACCATCAATTCGTAATAGCGAAATTCTTTCATTCCACTTTAATGCCAAGAATTAGTTTATTCATTTTTCAAAACATTTATGCTCTCGAAAGTTCTTTTTTCATATCTCAATAATTGATTAATTTGTGTAATTAAATAATTTAAAAGTGACCAATCTGAATTTAGTAAGGAAAACTTGCGATCTTTTTTGATATAATATTTACATTTTTGGAAAACTATTTTTAATATATCGAAATATACATAAGTGTGCGATTTAGAATAAATGTCTCAGTAATTTGGGTATACAGTAAGTGGTGGTATTATTTTCCCAAACATCTGAAGTATAAACGAATGGCAACATAAAAAACTCTTTATTCTGTAAATTAAAAATATTTAACTACTGAAGTAAGTTTTCAATCAATTTAACATACTTAAATAATTAAAAACTCTAATATTTTTATAGTAATATTGATAATTTTTTTATTCTACTGATTGTGCTACAGTAAATTGAGTAACAAATTTTTGCCTCTGAGAAGCATCTTAAGACTAAATCTTTCGGCAAGTAATTTTTGTATAAAGTACACTTAGAATCTAATTTTTACTTTATAAATTACAAAATGAAGGTTGGGTTTTTTATGTTTACTAGATACAAATTATATAACACTACTAATTATTTATTTAGTTACTAGTGTATGAAAGTGAAATCTCACGAATAATCAATTTTATATTGGCATGCCTTCTTGCTTAAAACATGAATTGATAAATTTTGATTTCTTCTCATGCTTTTTTTATGGCATCAACATGATAAATTTTCATCTAAGTAATTGATATATTTTCTCATTTGCAAATATCGCTGTTCAAATGTTAAAGTTCAACTTTGCATTACTTCTTACAACATCGCACTATTTACTATGCAGGCATCACTAGTTCATATGCTTGATTATAATTTCAAATTCTAGGAAACTTGACTCGTTTGCAATTCATTATGGTTGGGAAAATTAATTCGGTTACTGGTGTTGATGCATAGTATGTATTCGAAAAGCGCTCGGAAATGCTGGTGACTCAAATTGCATAGCCCCTTCAAGAGACAGCGCACACACGGCCACCGAACGCGACAACCAGCAACTCTTTCTACCTTGTAAATACTAGGGTAAAATAACCTTGCTTACGTGAAAAAGCTTGTTCTTAATAAATAAACTTTTTATTTTTTTTTCTTTGTTTTTAAACCTGTTTTGGAATTGAAGTTAATTTGCGTTTTTCGTATTAAATCATCTTTTTGCTAAATATGTGTTAATTTTTAAATATAATATAATAGCATGTTGGTTTGATCGTTTTTGACACATACTACTCTTATTTTAGTTTTAACATGCTTCATACAAATATTTGAAAACTGTTTTGTTTAAATTGATTGCAGTATTTTTTTTTATATATTGATAGTGTATTTGACTTGCATATAATGTTGAATCAAATAAAGAATGACGAACACCATGGTTTTGCACTAAACTAAAGATATGTGGTTTTCCATTAGACTTTTTTTCAGATAAGATTTAACTTCACATCTTTTTTCTAAGAACAGTAGAAATTCCAACAAATCCCTGACGAGATTGATGAATAAATAATCTATCATCTAAGAACACTCTTTCACACTTTTACAACTGTAAACGAATCAAAAAAACAAAAAAGACAACACATATTACTTTACTTACATACTATTCTTGAATAAAATACTACAATATAAATTAGGGCTTCGGATCCCTGAATTCAGGTCAAATATTTTATCCAGATTTGTCTTCATACGAATACTGAACTTTGAAGAATCGCTATAAGATAATTAAGTTTCATTCAAATTAAAAATTTAAAGACTTATCTAATGGATTTTATTTTATTTATATAATAATGTGCGTCTTTGTATTCTACTATACATAATTCATATGAGGTTTGTTTTCTTGGTAACAATCATATTTTCTGACCCTTTTTCGCATAATTTTGTAAAGAAACTCTTTTTTTAACTGCGTCACTGATTGCGATTTTGGGGCTTCGTCATCTCATCATCTAGTGTTTTTAATTCTAAAAAAATTAAATTTTCATAATATAATAAATATATTTTTGGAACGTATCCTCCACCTTTCGTGAGAGTGGCGTGTCCTTTTTAACTATGTATTTTTCATTCCTAACATATCATTCCTTAAAAGCTTTTTTTTTCTATTACTACATCAATACAAATTTGAATACATTTATAACGTGTGATGGTAATAATTGCAAAAATGATTAATTGAAAAGTACATGTTTATTTTCAACATGTTTTATTTTAACGAAATTAAATGTTTTGTTCGGCTATTGAGCATTTTCAGATAACATGAATTAAATGAATAAAATATTTTTAAATAAACAATTAAATGTTATCCTTATGCAAAAAATAAAAACATCTTGATCCTTATAAACTGTGTTAACAATAATATTATGATAGTCAAGAAGCGTTCAACAATATAAAATATTGTTTGTGCAAATACCAGCCTAATCGCTTCACAGGTATAAATCATAATATTTTTATAACCGTTACATTTTTTTTATTTGCATTCCTTAGAAATTAGTGATTTTTTAAAATATCGATGTATTATATACATTTTAATTACCGAGTTATGATTTTTTTATTAAAATTGTTACAAACTTTTTTGTGTTAACAAATTACTTACACATTTTTTAATAATATAATATTCATAACATACAGTTGCATTACTCTTTTTGAGGGTGTCAGATAGTTGATAGACAATGCGGATGAAAATATATATCATGTAGAATTATGCAGTTTGTGATAACGATACATTTTGTATGCAACCCTGAAAATTGCATTCTGCGAGTGAAATACACACACTGCTTCACAAGAAATACAATTTCAATCGAAGAGCTTTCCAGTTATGTCTGACTTCATAAACATTATTCAGTAGAGATATAAAATAGATCGACCAAACACGATACTAAATTTAAGCTGTGTCACTTTCCATACATCAAAGAAAATGTTATGACAGTAGAATATTAATTTTATTTCACCAAATAACAAAAAAATGTCGTATATCGTAGTAGACTTAAAGCCCACGTTTACTTATAAACACTAAGAAATGAAGAAGAATTTTAATATTAAATATTGTTATTTATATTGAAGGTCGGGTACGTGGTCGAGTGGTGAGCAACGTTGATTTAAGTTACGGAGTTCACAAGCTCAATTCCCGGTCCGAGCAATTTCATAAAATGATTTTTAAATTCATTTAAGGTTTCTGTCCAGAAGGTAATGTTTAAAGTTTCCTCCCACTTATGCCATAAAAAAAGAAGTGAAGTGAGATAGATTAGTTTACCACTAATTCCGTCCAACTTCTTAAGAAAGAGATGATGAAAAACTATGTATGTAATGAACATTATTTGTAGAATCATACTGTCGAGATAAACCCATTCTGAGTCCATATGCTCCACATTGAGAGCGGACGTGGTTAAAAAAATACATATAGACTTATATTGAATAAAATTGGCTTAAATCGCGAATTCATATTTTTACGCTAATCTTTTGTTTGCAATACATAACAACTTATTATTATTAATTCAATTTTCTGATCTCGAAATTCCGGGATTGAGATGGCCGCGATCCCGGGATTGAGAAATTTTGAGCAAAACCCGAAAATTCAAACGAAATTGTCAAATTCAAGATTTAAAATTCTTCAGTGAGCTAAAAAAAAACAAGTTTGTGTGAGAATCTGGGAAAAAGTATACAAAATCGGGGATTTCAAATTCCTCTGTGAGCTAAAAAAAAAAAACGAGTTTCTGTGTGAATCTAGGAAAAAGTATACCAAATTGAGGATTTTAAATTCTTCGTCGAGAAAATCTCAATCCCGGGATCAAAAATTAATCAATCCCGAAATCCCGGGATTGGAAAAGGGCTCCGGGATTGGATACCTCAGTATCTAAGTAGTTTTTGTTTTTTTTTGCAAACAGACTAAAATTATAAAATAAATCCTTTTTACTTTAAAATGCATTTTTTTATAAAAAATTGTCAACATATATATGAATTCAGTCATTTTCTATTAATCTGTAAATAATCATATCTGTCTTAGTATCGTTTCATTTTATGGATCGTTAATAATAGGTTAACCAGTAATGAAACAATACGATTAAAATATGATAAACTCCAGTCGGTTTGACATTAATCATAAATGCGCATTATAAATGGAACGCTTCCGTTGAAACAACTGTCATAGATGCGCATCCTGTCAAACTATACATTAGAGCAGGGCTTAAGTTTAAAAATGAAGGACCTGTGAAAATTGCGATCAAGAAAAGACTTAAAAAAAGGTTTTTTCTTGAAAAACTAATTTGATTAATACTAGATAAAGTCAATTAAAAATCAGTCCATCAGTCTCCGTTCACTTCAAGGTTGTGTGTATTTCACAATTTGTCTTTGGCCCAAAATCATTAGAAATCATGCGTCTCCTGTAAAAAAATGTATGTGTGGGCTACATCCAGGCATCACATGGTTTATATTTTTTTCGAAAAATTGATCAAATAGCATGTGTTTTTGCTGTTTGAAATTTTGATTGTTTTCTATAACAAGCTAACTGACAAGTTCCAGAAAACAAAAATGGGTTACGTCTTTTTCTTTTCCACAGTCGGTATAGTTTTAAAATATAAAATGTGACTGGAATAATTTATCATCAGACAATAATTTGGAATTATAAAATTCATTTTGTGTTGATATTATATGCATATAAATCGGTCAAATTATTATATGTCAGTATTCGTTGACAATAAACTTGTCTCAAGACAGATATATATATATATATGCACTTATAATGCTAACGCCAGTCAATTAAGCATTAAATTTAACGATTCGTTTGTTTTTAATCCTAATTTGGCTGATGCAGCAAAATTGTACACTTTCAGATTACCACTACGTGTCTAGCAGACTAACGGCTTAAAAATCACGCTGTATAACAGTTCAAAAATCTCTCACTGCTTGTCTTTTTCAATACATTAGTCTTTGTTTACCAGTGACAATATCTGTGACCGTATCAGACTGTTCCTAGTAAAATTTTGCCACAAAGCAAATATTAAATGCGTTTTTATTCAATCCAGTCATATTTTCAAGTTTATGTTACATTACTTTTTAAATTGTATTTAATATAATTTAAGATTTCGACTGAAGGTGCTTGGTGGAATTTCGATATTAAATTTGAATCGTTCAAACTATGTACATTCTCACAAATTTTGTCACTAACGACCCGGGTTTCGCCTTTCGGCATCTTCAGGCATTCAAGTGCACGGATGAACTTGAACTGACGCTTAGCAAATGAAAGTTTCGTGTTTATATAAGATATAAATGCATCACTGAGTCCAAAGCCATTGCTGGCAAAAAGGATGAGCTCATGGGAATGCCAACAGATTTGAGTAGTGAGCAGTTTCAAGAATTATATAATTTGTTTGTCGGCAAAGGTTTTATGATTATATGATTTTATGGTTATATAGGGTATAGAAGTGGAGATGTGGGAAAGTTTAATATTTCATTTAAAATCGGAAGACTTTGCAGCTGTGCTTTGTTGACAATTGATTTTTTGTTGAATTTGATTAAAATTTATTTAAAAACGTTTTTTAATGATTTCAAATGAAAATATATGTACATATGAATAACGATGTAATGTTATAGAGGCACAACATTGACAGGCTAGGCCCTAGGGCTAACACTTTCAAAAACTTTTTACTTAGACATGAAAATACAAAACTTTCATCCTAACAATGGCATAAAAAACAAAATTAAAACAAGCAAAAACGATCTTTTACACTCAACGAGAACATTTAAATGTTTGCTTTGGGTTAAATTTTATTTGCTCAGCCAGAAAAAATACTCATTGTATGTACAAATGTTTGAAACCAAAGAAACTGTATTAGCAGTGTTGCAAACCAACAGCCCATTCAAATAAAATGTCCACCTGCGGTCGTTTATGGAAGACCTTGCTGGAAAATCGATTAAATAAAATTATATAGTTGTACTAAAGTAGTGTTGACAAATAAATGATACGTAAGAGTGTTCCTGAGGTGATCGACTTTTGTTAAGAAACCAGAATAATAATAATCTCGAATAATAATATTCAAAAAAATATTTACCGGTTTTGTGCGAAATTGAGATACTGTATTTTTGTTCCTACGCTCAAAAAATTGGTATGTAGTATTTAATTCCATGACTGATTATTTTTTCATACTAAAAATACAGATGTATGTTAAGATTACCTTGCTTAAACAGGCTCTCAGTTGCTTTGCTTTTTGGATTTCTACGGTGGGTACAAACTTAGTATTTATATTCGTTTTTGCAATTAATAAAGATAGTTTCCGTCAGATAAATGCTTTGAATGGGTAAAAAAATAACAAAAAAACCCCTTATGAATACTGTCTATTTTTTGTTTGGTTAAAAAGAGTTACCATTATTCATGTAAATGATATGTATTTAATCTCATTATTAGTTTTATGTTGACAAC
This sequence comes from Himalopsyche tibetana, assembly GCA_030503985.1. Lineage (NCBI taxonomy): Eukaryota > Metazoa > Arthropoda > Insecta > Trichoptera > Rhyacophilidae > Himalopsyche > Himalopsyche tibetana. Next base: position 7,280,499 of record JAPJYX010000015.1, read on the forward strand.
TTAATATAGCTTAACTTAACCACAATAAGGATCATTCTTTATTTGTGAGACTATTTTCCAAAAGTGATTATTTTCAAAATGGGACAAAAATAGTTAAGTAGCATAATTTTTTTTTTCGAAAAATCGATCAAATAGTATGTGTTTTTGCTGTTTGAAATTTTGATTGTTTTCTATAACAAGCTTACTGACAAGTTCCAGAAAACAAAAATAAAAAAACCGATTATCTTAAATAAATATAAATTAGTTTTATGTGTACATACTATTTGTTTTAGAACATACATTCCCTATTTATAACGCATTCATATTAAGTGTTGTTGGCTTCCGTGCCAAATCTCGTGAGTTCGAATTCAAGTACGAACAGCGCTTTTTCGATCGATTCATCGATTTCTGTTTGAAGAAATAGTGGTTTGTGATGTATAAAATCCCCTTTCTCTCTTTTTGATTCCTTAATAACTGGGTGTAGCGATAGTGATTAGTTAAACACGTGTACTTTCCTAGCCTTAACTTTCTATCCCTTCTACTATCTTTGAAAAAAAGGGTTGAGCGACTGAGTAACAAACTTCTGCCGAGATTCCTCTATCAGAAGGCCATATTTTCAAAAAAAAACTTATTACATAATTAAATGCAGGTCTAAAAAAACGATGACCGTTTCTCAAAATTTGTCGTTAATTTTAGGTTAGCTGGCATACCATGCCAGTCATTTTCCGTTGGGGAAATGCTCCTTCCGTAAAAAAAAATATGCGGAACACAATGGCCACGTAGGTTTGTGGACATCAATCGACTTTTTTGACGCCTCGGGTCAAACAATCTTCAAATAGACATATTTAGAGGTATAAAGATTTATCGCAAAATCTTTATTGAGCAAAAATACCAATCAATCATTTTGTGATAAAAAAAAACGAGATAAAGATAAAATAATCGTTTTGTAAATGCGTTTCCATGAAAACGTTATAGCTATTATCTACATCTGAAGATATTAAATGCTGTTCGTTATAAGTTTAGTCAGTAAACAAATAATTAAAAGCTTTAAGCTATGTTAAACTAAAATAATGTTTTAAGATTTCGACTTAAGGTGCTTGGTTGAAGTTCAATATCCAATTTGAATCATTCAAATTATGGACATAAATATGAGATACAATAGTGGGGTATTCGGCAAATAAACCTGCTCATTTAAATTGGTAATCTATTTAACTTTGCCCTATTTATTTCTAGAATTTGTGGGAAAAATAATTTATGCTCATCTGTGTTTGGGTGTAACATTTTAATCCCTTCATTCGCGTTGAACGATTGTTTCTCAGACATCAGGTGGTTGGCAAAAGTTTTGTTAATCTAACTCCACCCAGAGACATGCTGGTCAAAATAATCAAAACAATTCTAAGCTAATTGTTCATAAAAACTGATGCTAAAATTTCAATCAGATCATGTTTTAAGCAAATGACACACAACTGAGAACAAGCATAAGCATGAGCTTAATTTTTCGAATTAATATACAGAGCGATAGATAATTTCAGGCAAGCATTCAAATTAATTTTAATCTAATTTTAATTTAAAAATCAATTAATGAAGCAGTTCAACGTGGGATTTTAACACGTTAAGATTGAAGCCAACGACGTTGAACAGTCAACTACTAAACCAGATAACATATCAAGTGTGTTTTTAACGTCCTAGAAAAAATATGTTAGATCGATAATATGAACAGTTTTATTTTAAGAAATTTAGGCGTGTAGAGTTAATGGACTTCGCATAATGGTAAAAAAGAGGCGGCCGATAAATATATTTTTTTAATAAAGTACAAATATTTCACATTACAGCTAATGCCAGTGCGTCAAATATTTAAAAAATGAAAACTTGATGAATTTTGTTTTGTAAGTCACTCGAGATCAACTTAAGGGGTATTCTAGTATAGAGGCACGAATTTCGGGTGTTTTTTGAGCTCTGTAAAAAATAAAGAAAGAAAATTTTCACCGTCCATTTTTTTAACATTAGTTGACTTATATTTTAAAAATACATTAAAAAATTCAAAAAATAAATAAATTCAAAACTCAAAAAGTTGTCGACTGGTAAAAAAAAGATGGTGTCCTGGCGTACATGATTCCATCCCTTCTGGTCAAGTGAAACAAAAATATAACGGATTCTTCATTAATAATAGTTTCGCTATCGCCCCTATTTCGGAGAAGTCAAAAAAAATCACAAAATGGCGGCCGTTTGACAGTTCCAATTTTTTAAAAAATAGTAAAAATTAAAATTTGACTTAAATCTGGTACGAGCCATAGAAAAATCTATAGAAAAGGTTCACACAAAACTTCAAATAACTCGGTTTTGGTAGAACTTGAGATATTATGCACGCCAGTTTGAAAAAAGTAGTTTCTAGAAAAACGCGTATAAAGTTTTGAGTTTCGATTTGATCCGGTCGGACCAGCTTAGTTGCTGCGTCACCAAAATCGCTGTAACTTGGTAAAAAAATAATATTTTGAAAAATCGCTTTGAGGACATACTCTCAAATGTCTAGGCTCTTTAAAAAAATACAAAAAAGAAAGAACCGATTTTTTCAAATTTCTAGACTAGAATTAAGGTAAATTGACAACACCAACGTCTTACAGATTTAAGCCGAAAAATCTAAATTTGACATTGACTTAACCGGGAATCAAAACCAGACCCGCTTGGTTGGTAGAGCAAGCTTTTACAAACTAGACCAATGCTTCCCAACCTTTTTCATGCCACGGACCTCTAAATCTGAAAACAATAATCTGCGGACCCCCGAAAAAAATATATTTCACATATTCATATTTTATCTCAAAGAATGACAATTTTCGCGGACCCCTACGAAAATCCTGTGGACCCCGGGTTGGGAAAGTACTGAACTAGACCACAGCCAGCAACAAAACATTGATATTGTTCTGATCATAAAGTATTTTCTATAAAATAAATCTTTTTGAATATAGTGTTGAAGCTGCCAGTATGCTGAAATATTGTATCTATTAAATAATTATAGTGGAACTAAATACATACATTGTGTGAATTTAATCATAGAATGCCAACAAAATATATGAAAAGCACCTGTATACATTCATCCATTTTCAATAACCTCTGTCATCAAATCGAAATGCGAGGTCAGTCGCACACCACTCCCGGGTCAATAAAACTAATAACAGCTTTCTATATATCTTCGTTATGTGTCTTATAAATAGCACATTTTCCATCACCGTTATGGCAGTAAGGTTTTGTAAAGAATATTTGAGTTAATTAGACCAGAATGTGAAATCGGGCGTAAGGAAACACAATTCAATATAATAATTTATCACAATACGATTCGGATTCTTTCCAAGAATTTTGCCTGTACATAATTTTAAATATTAAGCAGAGGTAATTAATAACTCAAACAATATTAGATTTTACTATAAGTGGGTTAAACTTTGTTGATTTCACACACTTAGAAACTCCTAAAATGCGGTTAGCAAATAGTAATATATGGCCAATTTTAATCTTGATATTATACTGACTATTTTCAATTATATAGATCAGCGTTTTTCACCCAGGATCCACAGGGACGTTCCGAGAGCAAAGGCGAGTAGGCAGTTGCCTAGGGGCGGCAAATGATCACAGATTTTTTTTAAATTTCTGAATATTTTTGACACACAAATTTAGTTTAGAATAAAAATTATGCCTCAATGTATTTGATAAAAAAAATGCTGAGAAAAAACATTTTCAATGTTAATAATACAACATACATGTTTCAATGTTAATAATACAACCGATGGGTAAACAGTAAGTATCGCAAAAATCGTTTTTACGTGTGACATTTACCGATCTCAGCACTATAGGCGGCAGATAAGGTAATTTTAAAAAATATATTTTCAAAAGTAAGATCGCTTTTTTTACTCTGCTTAAGGGCGGCACATAGCCTAAGAACATAGTCACTGGGGGTCCACGTGGAACAAACGCTAAAATGGACAGACCCTGAAAATATCAGGCGAATGAGATAACGTTCTAAAAAAAAATCACTGGAGCCCTAAGTGATATTGAACAATTAATTATTGGTTTAAAACGCAATTTATCTAATTTTGTAGCTTATAATCTTTTGCCGATTATGCATCAATATAGCCAGATAACCTTGAAACTGTTTTTTTTTCAATTTAAGTTTTATAAATATTTTCTCATAACTTAAACATTAAATTTCTCTAAATATTGTAAAACATATAAACTCATTATCACATTTAAAACAATTTTTTGATACAATTTCAGTTATTTGAGTATGTAAGATCATAGTTTCTCGACCTTTTTGGGCCCGTGGCCTATAAGCATATGAGTTTTTCAAAACAAAGTGAGAAGTTAAAAGATTCAAAAATAGTTTTCAAATCCTTGAAAATTTCACTCGCTGACAAATTTTACCTTACAAGTTTTTTTTTTATCTTTTTCAGGATTTGTCTGTGGCTACTCTAAAAATATTTTTTCTCTGTGGCCTTCTCTGAACATGATATGGCCCCCGGTTAAGAAACCGTTTGTTAGATAATCGATGGTATTTTTTAGTTAAACCAGCCTATATAGTTAAATTAAGTATACATATAGATTTGACGATGGCGTTTAGTCAAAATAGCTTTCAATCAACCAATTCAAATAATTCTTATAGAACAAAGTACTTTGTTATTTTTTACCTTAGTGTACATCTTTTGTTTTGAAAATGTGACTTGGTGTTAATTTATTTTAATACAGTGACTAAAATATTTAACCTATACAAATATTAACATCCAAACTTTTTCTGTCACTTTGCTAGAAAAACATATTTTAAAAAGAACAGAAAATCTTGTTTTTTTATTTAATCAATGTCCACTCCCAATGTGTAAAATACAGACTCATGCGAGAACTGATTGTTATCAGTTACTCAACCATAGAAGGGATAGAAGGATATAACTAAATTTATAAATCAATTGAAATCAATTTATAAAATCTGTGCGTTACTGTTATTCAAACTTTTGCCCTCCATAAAAGAAGCCAACAACGTTGACCACTCGACCACGCAGCCGGCTTTACCTTAACCAATTTATATGGAAACCAATTTTTATCGAACATTTATCACGTATTCGAGATTTATGTTTACTTACTACATGTACCAATGTAGACTCTTCGTTTGTAGACGCATTCTCGTCACCAGTAACGTGCGGTTTACAGAGTGCGAAATTTCTGCTTTCGTCTTATCGTCAATATTAGTAATATTATACACCAGTTAGTTGGTAGTTTCATCTTATAAAATTCACTCAGTATTCTTACACACAAACACATTTATATTAATGCATAATAATAATTAGGCTATGCGCTTTAAACAGAAATACATATATATCCAGAAACACAATTGCATAAAAGTCCACAAAACAATTAAAAAATACAACAATATTTGAACAAAATAACATTTAAATACGTACGGCTTAGTTTTAAAAAAGTTGTCTGCAAGAAAGACATTTATTTTAATCAGCGTTTAATGTCAAATACAGAAATTTATGACATAATCAATGAGTAAAATATTTCATAGTGGGATTTGAACTGTGGCTTTCAATCTCGTCCAATTTTGTGATTCCGAAATCCCGGGATTATGATAGTGCTTATCCCGGGATTACAACAAGTGTCCGAGATTGGATGCCCTAATTTGAGACCGAGACCCAAAAAACCTATGTTCAATAAACAGTGTTATATCAGGTCAGGTATATTAAAAGCTGCAGTGAAAATCCTCACATTGTTTCCATAATCATTGTATAAATTGTATTATTGTGAGAACCTAACAAACTAATGTCGAATTATTGTATTAGCATATATTTTATTTATCAGATATATTGAAATCTTTAGTGTAGCTTAAACCAAATATTGTTTTTTTAGCCTCTACATATATTAAGCATTTACAGTTAATGTATTATGGATAAAAATATGTACTTGTTGTATTTTATATTTTATACTATGATTTTTTTCATATTATTATGTGATTTTGTAATGGTAATAATATGCACAAAATCCATGCCTTCAAACAAAAATCGAGAAATCGATTGAAAAAATGCTGTTCGAACCCATGAAGTTTGACATAGAAGCCAACAACGTTGACCACTGTGCCATAGATCCAACATTTCCCTCTCAACCTTCTTATCTTAAAATAACGTGGCGAAGCGAGAGCGATTAACTAACCACTAGTCCTGTTCGATGTTCCTCTAAGACAAGAGATTAGCTGCGTGGAAATTTCAGAGGCTGCGCGGGACGATCAAATATTAATTGAACAACTGTCTTGTAGTGCGCGTCAACCCGGAATGAATGCGCGGGGGCTTCCCAACTGCTGCTGCTTAGTGGGAACGTTGGAATCCTGTCCTAACCTTATCCATTATATCCCTAATCTTTTTGAAAAGAAAGGTTCGCCAACTGGGTAACAAGCAGTTCTCGTAGAAAAATTCAGTTGAGATACTTACATTAGGAGGCCATATGATTTACATTGGGAGCGGACATAGATAAAGAATAAAAAATCATATGCAATGTCATTTTAAAGCTCTTACCTATTCTAACAGTCTAACTCAGGCGTGGGGAACCTGCGACCTTTTAGCTACTCTGGTGCGGCCTTCTGGCTAATTCTCTAATTCTGAAAATTTTTGTAATTTTGTGAATTCTTGGGATTTTTTTATGTCAAAATCTTTGAGAGACCAAAAAAAGGTCCCACGCTGGTAATTTTGGGAAATTCACAAATTTCTGGGCTTTAGAAGTTGATATGAAATTGTTCCGGCCAAAAGTTCCCTAGTCAATGTTTACTGCGGCTTTCATGTCGAATCAGAAAAATGAATGCGGCCTTTGGAGAAGAAACAGTTCCCCACCCCTGGTCTAACTGTATCTCTTACTTGGAAAAAATTAAAGTAGACGCAAAACGACTTGGTGCGACACGAAAATATCAAATGGTCTCCGCCGCTATGGAGTGTCCTACGCAATAAAAAGCACGCCGTGATCAGTTTATTTGATATTTTGATCCGCTTTAAGCCGCGTTCCAATCGTGTTCGCAGTGACTTCGTCCACTTAATACGTAGCGTTACACTATTCGTGACCCAATCCTTAACGTCAGTAATTTTACGAGAACCGTTGTTTCCAGTATTGTGAAGGTCATCAGTTAAATAATAAAATACATTTCCTATTAGGTAATGCTCGCTAATTTCTGTTATCAAACTCTAGGTGCGCCACTGCTGGTCACTCTCATACAGTGTGCGTATGTACGAGTCCGCGTATTGAATGGACATAATAATAAGGGATGAAATGGCGTTCGAGGAAATGAAAAACGATCAATCCTTTCCGACAGATACTGAATGGCAATGCCTCACCCTGTTAATCAGGCGTCAGCAAAACGTCACTTGGCAACACTCACTCACTCATTACATTTTTTATACACCGGCATAGATTGGAATCAAATATGTTTACATAAATACAGAATTGAAGTATCAAATGAATATTTTTCTTTTTTCTATTCTGCAGACGAATGATCGGCGATGTTAAACTTTCATTTTTTCAGTTACAGGCTGGGATTCTTCCGGTTGAATGCAAGATTGAAAATGTGTACATATTCAATATTTTTTCAATTGATTTTCCTGATGAAAATTGTATTTGATCCTTGTCTAATTTAAGTACTGAGAATGGAAAACTATCAACAAATATTTTCCAACTTATCTCTTCGTAAATTTATCTACTATTTTTTTATTATTTATTGAATTCGTATTTAAATACATGGGGGCTTTACTGCTCTATCTTCTTTATCTAATCATCATAAACAATTAAACAACAACTGATTTTTTCTTACACCTGATTAATTATTTAATGGCTTACAACTATCAAGTATGTTACTGAGAGAGTAAACTTGGTTATATACGAAACATTTTGAACGTAATGTACAGCACTCGGCTTAGTGAGCCATTGAGCGAAATGAGCAAATGAGTGAAAATATATTCTTTCTATTTTCTGGACCGAAAAAAAACTATTGCCACCAATACCAGACACTCATTTGGGTTCTCAGGCGTGTTTGAATGGTCGTCGTCATGTCAGAGTCCATTAACTACATTGTGATTACGCAGCAGAGTTTTATGTATTTAAAGAAAATATAAAATAATTTTTCTATTCATATATCTATTTTCTTACGCACATCTGTCAAAAACTCTATTTTCATAGCTAGTTTAGTAAGTATTCCTGCTCAACCGAGTAATCGGCCGAGAACTTTTGGCAGCGTACTCGTTTGCTCTAAGTGAGTCTCTCTGATGGAGCGAGTCAACAAAAAAAATATTTCTCAATTTCTGCTTTGTGTTATTTAATATTAGGGTTTTGAAAAACTACATTTTTCTGTACAGAAATGTTTCGCTTAGAAATACAGTTATATTTTATTTTTTTGACATTTTTAAACATTATTATTAATCTAACTTACGATAAGCTCCATTACTTTTTCAACCAAGTTTCATAAAACACTACATAAAACACGAAATTCTTTATTCGGAGTAGGTTGGTTAATAAACAGTTTTTAATCTGCCAATACGCAAAAAAATAATTTATAATCATTTGGCATAACATTTTAACTAACAAAATTTGTGCTAAGCTTAGTTTATTACTAATATGGACAATATCTGAATTAAAAGTTTGTTTTTCAAAACGTATATATGATATACGACCAAAAGGCCAGATTTTGAAAAAGATTTATGTATTGCTAGCGGCTTACTCGCAGCCTTACAATATTGGACCCGTGCTTCAGTGGACGTGATATTTTTACTTTCTTAAGAAAAATAAAATAAATTCTTTAACATGAACACACGATGCGGCCACTTTAATTTATATTTTTTATAGTAAGAAAAAATGTATTATGGATAATGTACGAAATATTTTCTATTAAATGTCATGAGATATTTCATTTGTCATCACTTGGGAAAGATATCAAATTTAAATAAAACAAACAATATTGACTTAACTGCGGCATGAAGCCCAGAAGAGCCTGTTATATGTACATATATATCAGATCATCTTAAGTCAGCCTAGCATTCAGTGGCAACACTATGGATTCTTGTGGTATCAATACACATCAATATTTTTATTTTTTATAATGATCGTAAGATTTTTTCGACTCCGACGAATTTATTTTGTTTGCTTTTCTTTTCTTTTAAATTATAGTCAACGCATCTTATTATCTTACAACAAGTTTTTATTTTAATATTAGAATTAAAGAACATATAAGGTCACTTTTAAGGTGTTCACTGTCAATACTTGGTGGAATGGCATTATAATAAAAATAATAAAACATTTTTAGTACTTTTTCCACATAAAATTTATTAGATCAGGACCGGTTTCGCTCATCGCGAGCATTATCAACTGAGCATTATCAGTTGATAATGCTCGCGATGAGCGAAACCGGTCCTGATCTAATAAATTTTATGTGGAAAAAGTACTAAAAATGTTTTTTTATTTTTATTAACATATAAGGTGTCTAAAAAGTAACAAATTTTCAGAGTTTGCCAATCATCTAATCGAAAACGAACATAATTTTAATTATAACAGTAACGTAAAAATACTCCATCGAGTAAATAAAAAAGGCTTAAAAATGAATAGTTTAGAATTTTTAGAAATAAATAAAAGCATTAACAATAAAGAAATATTATTAAATAATATCTTGATTAAAACAGGTGGTTCTTCACTGCTAGACATATTTTCTAACGGCTTAATCCATCCTAATTGATACAACTCATAAGTTTATCATTTCTTAATGTAACTGTCATTTGTATTACCATTATCGTTTGTTTGTTTTTTTATCATTCCTTCCTTGCCTCCCATTTTCATTTTATTTTTATTATAGTATATCAGAATAGTAAAATTAAAATCATTCGTACTTAAGCAAGCATTTGCGAAAGTAGTTGTCTGAGGATGCCTCTGAAAGAGGCGAAACACGTGTCACAGCTTGTTACACAATACGTGGAATAATCTAAGTTATTTTATTTTATATTTAAATGAACTTCCACAAAGTTACCGACGAATCCATCGAAATTATTATTTTTATTTTATTCAAAATTATATATTATTTTGATAACAAGAAATTTATATTGTTTTCTCTTTCCATACATTTGTTTAAACTACATAAATCAAATGTTTACTTTAGCTGGAAACGTTGTGGCTCCGTTAGGATTTTTAATGCATTGACTATAATGTTTTCGTATTATTAATGTAAGCAATATGATATTAAACTGTAAAAATAAAATAAAACGGACGCGTTTGCTGCTTCTCAATTTAGTTTCAGCGATAAAGCTTTGTTTACAATCATTTTCACAGCATGGTTTTGACAAACGGTATTGTGCGTCTATTTTATAAATATCAGGTGTAATGCGAGCAGTTACTTATGAGATAACCGTACGAAATTTAAATTTGAAAACAAAATAAAATTCTGAGAGAATGGAGTAATTTAAGATTTCGACTGAAGGTGCTTGGTGGAATTTCATTATTAAATTTGAATCGTTCAAATTATGTACATTTACACAGATGTTGTTACTAACAACCCGGGTTTCGCCTTTCAGCATCTTCGAGCGTTCAAGTGCACGGATGAACTTGAACTGACGCTTAGTAAATCGTCAGTACATAATTTGAACGATTCAAATTTAGAATTGGAGTAATTATAATCGCTTTGAATTTGTTTTTTTGTGCATACGAAAAGTATTCATGAGTACCGACATCTGCGGCCAGATTTGTTCAGCAAACTTTTAAATTCAGTATAATTCCCATTATCAAAAAACAAAACCATTGTTTTCGAATAGCTCGCACATAAAAAGATAAAAACACCGTCAAATCTACCAAGAGAATCTTCCTAATTTAATTTTTAAAATTTCAGTCGAAATTTCACTTTGCTGGTGAGTGATTTACAACGAAAAATAAAGCATATTTTTCACTCAAATTTGGTTGTTTTTGCAGAGGAAAATTGTATTTTTAGGGGTTTGTAATTAATAACATAATTGGATAAAATCTTCTTTTAAAAATATCTCGAGCGTATCTTTTTCGTTTACACTTCTATAGAGAATTTAACATATTTTTGTCTTGTGTCTCTGGTTTTGTTTAAATCTTAATGAGACTACGTTATCTTTGAAAGCAGTTTTTATTCATATCTAATGCGTGTTTTGTTTTTATAATGATAACGTTTGTTTTTTATTACAATTTTCAATGTGAATCAAGTGGAGAATTTCTTATCTTGAATGATACAAAAATAAGTTTATTTTTAAACGCAAAAAATGAAACAATGAAAGCTAATGTTGTTTTTATTTTATAAAATGAATTGAATAGTATTGCATGCGTGGTGTGCTATTATAATTGCCGTGAGGTAAAATAATTTGCATTTAGTTACAATCGTAACATGCTTATTTAAATATGGCAAACATTAAATTAATTTATCCATAGTATATATTTACGTTACAAAATATTTTAAATCTATTTTTTTTAAGATATCAATTAAATTTAACGTTATATAGGAAATATGATTGAATTCAAACAATTTAATCCTTGTGAAGAAAATTTCTTTAAATATTTTTATTTGTATCAAATTTGACAAAAATAAAAACGTTGAAATACTCCATAAAGTAAATAGTAAGTCCTTAAGAATAAATATCTTAAAGTTTAAGGATTTTTTAAAGTCAATGTTAGAAAGGAAGCATAAGTAAATAACATTTTAAATAAGATAGGTGGATCACCATTGTTGAATTAATTTCTATTGGGTTTTGCCGCACAAAGCAAAAGTAATTAGTTTATAGTTAGTACTTACTATCAATGTTTGTATCTTACCCTTCTCTATTTTCAGTATAAAAGCCCTTACTTTCATTTTGTAATTTATAACATCAGATTCGAATCAATTTTTAGTTTATTCGTAAACGTTGCAATGTCTGACGATGCTTCTGAAAGAGGCAAAACACGGGTCACAAGCTTTAGTACAGCAAATTTAACAACAAAGTCATCACATTTAGACTTATATTTAATAAGAGTTTAGTTTATAACCGGTTGAATATTGTGTTATAATATAATCATATAATTAATGATAAAGTCAGTACCAATTTAGCCGAACGAATTTGTCAATCTGATTGAAAAGACACAATACACATACAAAAAATATTAATTATTTATTCAATTACACAACAAACTTTTGTTGCATATCAAATGATATGAATTCACAAATAATAAACATAATGACAAAGCAAAACACATTCGAACAAACACTGATTAACGAGAGTTTTTTGTTAAAAAATATATATGAGTGATTCAAACTAATCTATAATTTATGGACGAGGGGCTTGTAAAAGTAATTTTCTATTGATTCATGAATTAAATGAAGACATATGTAATTTTTCTTTCAATAAGTTTTCAAACTTTTAAATACTGCTGTTTTTTTATTATATATATTGTTATGTATAGCATACAAGAAACTCAAACAAGATTTTTCGCGTTGAAATCTTATTAAAATAATATTTTTCTAGTTGAGTCATATCTGATTTCAATCAGTATCAATCATTTATATCTCTCTCACCCACCTCCGTCTTTTACACCCAACCTGGACATCAATCTGATGATGCTTCTCAAAGAGGGGAAACACGTGTCACATTTTGTAACACAACAAGTGGAATAACAAAGTTATCAAATTGAATTGTACATTTAAAATGAACTGCCACAAATCATAATCAGCAATACGTAAGCGTTGAAAAAAAAATCTCGCATTTATTAATAACTAGCTGACCCAACGAACTTCGTACCGCCTCAGAATCAATAAGTGTTGTGTTAACATAATAACTTGAAACTTGAAGACTAACGAGCCAACCTTTAGTTGTAAATTGTACGGTGGCAAGCCAGGCAGATCCAATGAGTTTAAAAATTCAGTTAGATAGTTGGTTGCTTCTTTTTCGTTTGTCAAACGGTCGATGAATTTGAAGGAATGTAGTGGACCAACTATTTGATTTTGAATTGTGAAGTTTAAATGATCCATATCTTTGTTCTTCGCCGCGAGAATTGCTCGTTCACTCAACCAATTGTGATTTTTGTGATTAGATGTTCGGGAACATTTTGTTGATGAAGCCGTCCTTCATTGAGACGAAATTGCTAAAATTCGGCGGAAACGAAATCAATCCGTTCGATTCGTCGACAGGAACACGGTCGTTACCGACGATAGTCAGCAATTGTTTGGAGAAATCTTCGGCAGATGGATCGTTTAGCAATGCAAATCGCATGTTTGTCGTCAGCTAAAGTTTCTTCACATAGCGCCAGAGTCGATGATTTGAGAAAAGCGTTTATTTCATCGGCAGCGGTTGATCTTGGAATGACTGGTAGTGTTTGGCGGAAATCGCCAGATAGTAGAATCATTGCGCCTCCAAAAGATCTTGAGTCATTGCACAGATCTTTCATAGTTCGATTGAGTGCTTCCAATGCGCATTTGTGCGCCATTTTCCATTCATCCCAGGTGATGATTGTATTTGCTACCAAAAATTTGGCCATTGCTGAGTGTTTCGCAATCTTGCATGTTGGTTTTTCAGTGGTTTGGAGGTTTAACGGCAATTTCAACGCTGAATAAGCCGTTCGGAATCATTCTGTCTACGTGGCCGCTATTCCAGAAGAAGAAACTGCTACAGCAATTTTATATCTCGCATGAACAGTGGCCATAATCAATGACATGGGGAATGTCTTCCCAGCTCCACCGGGTGCATCGAGAAAAAATAAACCACCATTTTCATTATCAATTGCCTTTATTAACGTATCGTACATTTTCTTCTGTTAAGGGTTCAACAGTGGTACATTCGTTCAAACTGATTGGTTCAATGCATCTCGATCATATTCACGTTCACGTTTACGTTCCGATTCTCGGTTAAAAGCGTCGTTCATTCCACGATCTGGCGTTGGCATTCCTAACTTGACTAACAAACTGCCGCATATAAATCAACAAATGTCTTTGATCAAAAGCAAAGCCTGGTTATACATTTCTTCATTCATCTCGAGATCGGGATTCGCTGAAATGACACGAATTCGATGTAAAATTTATTCGGACATGTCGTCCTTGTACTTGTTCTACAGTTCACGAGGATTCGATGGGAAGCATGTCAAAATAATGATAGAAAATAATGTGCGAATAATGACTTGGAGATTCAGAAACAATTTCTTCAGCGATTGTCATGTCCCAATGAGTATCATTTTCAATCAAATTGAGCTGTTCACATGCAAGCAGAAGCATTCGTCATTTTTTGTATGAACTGTGTAAATGCGACCAAGAGCATCAGTAGTCGTTCGGGTGATCAGGAACCGCATCGCCTTGCTTGTGACGCTAAAATTTCTTCGATGTAGCGTTCCAAGTGTAATAACGTGGCATCTCAGAGTAGAGCAACGTTCGTGCAAACAGCGTAATATTGTTGTCAAAAAAATTATCATACCTTATTATAAACATAACCATATTTCAATATTGTCCGATTTTCTTTCGTTTTCATTTCATATCATCCATTTTTTTGTTCTTATCCATACTCTAAATTTAAAATTATTTAAAAGTCAATCGTATGCAAAAGAAGCAGAAACAAATGACTTTTGGAAACAACTTGCCATCTAGTGGATGAAATCGGCATACAACGACATTTTCATTATTTCAAGCTATTCGTCATTTGAAAACTGTATGAGAATTTTATTTTTTCTCCGTGATATTTTTCCAATGTTTTAATGTTTATTCTGCTATTCTAGGCAGAGACAAATTTAATAAATCAAAGATCATTAAAATCAACTAAGCCTTTCTTGGGATATACGTGGTGTAAATAACCCGACTTTGTTTTATATATATAGATTCATAACCAAGAAATTCACCGCGTCTTTTGGAAAAAGAATTGATAGTTAAAAGTTGTTATTTTTTATTGCACTTATTAGTTTTTTACTTATCATTCTCTACACTGTAGTGCTTGCAACCAAGTCTTAATGAATTTAAAAAATCATAACCAAAGGATAAAAATTAGACCTGAATTCCGTTAGTACCTCAAAAAAAATCTCTTAGTTTTTGATAATTTTCATGAAAACGTGGATTTGAACTTATTTTCAAAACAATAAATTACGGTAGATAAAAAATTCTTTACTTTTATTAAAAGACGACGGTCTCATTTAAAATATACTAAGTACTTTAATAGAAACTAAATCTTTCATTAAAACTTAAATTTCTCTTGATTTGTGATATGATATTATTTAAGTGTCATACCAGAAGCCTGTGTAAACGTTTTGGTTTAAAGTTGTATAATTAGTGCAATAATCCAATTAGTTTGTGTAAAGATAATCCTTTCTATGTTTATTTGAAAGTTGAACAAAAACAGTAGGCAGATTAAAAGCTCGCTTAGTTGAGATACGGGAAGTTTAATAATCTCGGCGCTTTATAGCATAAACAAATCATATCTGTTGACGTAAAGCTTGTGAGATATTCATATCCCTCATTATAATTATGTACTCGTGTAAAACACACAAGGTATGCAAGGTGGGTTTTGTTTTGTTTTGTTTCTTTGAGACGAGGCTTCATTGTTCTTATTTATATAATATAAAATAACATGTCACTCAAGCTTACGCCGATTAAATTTTATTAAATATTTAATTACATTATATTACAAATCATATTTTTTATAATTGTATTACTGTTGAAAAAGATGTGCGCATGTTATACTTGAGAGGTTTAAGCCGATTAGATTAATTGAATTTTAAAAGTAGCAGAGCTTTATATATAACGTTCTGTAATATGTTTGCATTGTAGTTATACAGCGTTCAAGAAATAAATCAGTATGGCTGAACAGAACAAATAACCAACATGTTAGATTATACGATTACGTCTTTTCAGAACTTGGACTGTCTGCTTTCCGTATTATTTGTTGCTGGAAAGGTCTTTAAAGATCTAGCAGTAAATCAATGAGCCGAATAATATCCACAATTAGCACATAATTGAAATAGCACCAAAATACAGAATACCGTTTGGATGTCTCTTAATTCTTTATGTTTTAGTTTGCTGTACCCTTTTATACTATTTATGTACTAACCAATTTAAAAATTGAGTAATCAGTAAAATAGAATAATATTTTTTCGATACGAGACATCTAAAACCTGTTAAATTCTGTTCACTTTGCAGTATTAGTATAAAACGACGCTTTTGTGTTTCATGTTTAAAATTTTAATTGTATTAATGGATCATTATTTTTTGTCGTACTATATTTTCGATTGAAAGTAATATGCTTATTTTTAATGCTAGGTTATTGCAATGAATAAAATTTGGCATATTATCATTGAATTTATTGGGTTTTGTAGTCATACGCGGGAGAGATTAAAAAAAAATCGTGAGCTTGTCGGTTTTTGCAAATAATAAATATTTAAGTACATATTTTTGTTATGCTCATATTATGTATTTATTTCATTTATTATTTAGTTAAAAAAAGTTCTCTGAACCGATAATAATTTACATATTTTATTTTCAATCCGAACTCATACAACTTGTAATATTTACTATATGAAAGTATATAATATCAATCAATCGAGCTCGTTAGAGGTAAAGTAGGCTAAGTGGTATTTTAGAACAAACAAAATAAGTTAGATGAGTTTTAATATTCTACATGTTTCAAAGTATCGTAAAAGTAAAGTAACCTCAGTAAAGTAACACATTGTGTTATCTCCGTAAGCACCAATTAAAGACGTAATTGTACTTAAGAGTCCGAGAAAAGATTTACCATTTTACTAGTTGGCTGACTTCACCTCTCGAGGGCTCAACTGATATGTTACGTAATAATATATTGGTAATTTTCCTAAAGTAGGTTTTTGTACGTAGCTAAATATTAACTAGTCTATTTCTTTCTCTTATAAATCATTAATTGTACCAAATGTACAAGTATTTCAATTTTAATGATCATTCGATGTTTGTTATTTTCCCTCTGTTAATGGATATTTTATTTTCTCACGTACTTTTGGTTATAAAAGAAAAATGTGTTTTCCATGACCGGAAAAAACAAGCCATAAGAATTCAGGAAGCATCATGAAATGAAGCAAAAAACATAATATTTTCAAAGCATTGTTTTGTAGAGTTATTATACTTTGTAAGGCTCTCCATAAGTTCAATATTTGTATGCTGTTCAAGATTTAAAAAATGAAACGCACCAAAAGAAGCCTTTGAAGAAGTTTTCTTAGTATTGCAAAACTTATCTTGGCGAAGTATTTTATATTTTTGATGGACTACTGTTCGAAAATTTGATTTCGAACTCATTCACTACTTTTTTCAGAATAAAGATCAAATGATTATTACATAAAACATTTTTCCTCACGTTTTCGTTGGAATATGAGCGTTTGGGTTTTGGCGCACCAATAGGTTTCAATAGATCAATACTACTACGTATTTTCGATAATATCAAAGATGACAACATAAAAAAATGACTAAAAAACTGTAAAAAATGAATTGTGAACTATAAAAAAGCCAGTAGAAGTCTAAGTTTAGTATTGATCAAAAAAGACGGTGAAGAAATCATGGGTACATATCAATAAATCCATGCTAGAATGTTTATATATCTAAAAATTATTGTTAATAATATCTGTTGATATTTATCTCAAAAATATTTTTTATAAATCTTTTGAGCTTTTAAATTATCAGATTAAAAAAAATATATTCATCAAACTTTTAAATAATAGTAATGGTAAAAAAATAATAGTAATGGTAATTTGTAAACTACAGTATTAATTTCTTATTAATCTTCGATTTGGTTAATAATTTATAATTTAAACTATCTACAAATAAGTTTATAATATTCTTATATCAATCAAAAATTAGGAAACATATCATCGACCATATACATGTTTTGACAATACTTTCAATAATATATTATTATAATTTATTTTCGTGAATTCATTTATAATATGTTTTACCTCATTTAAAAATTATTATTTTCGTTTTTATGTATTGTATGTTTTTGGCATAATTTGTGTGTTTTAAAAAAAATTTTTCAAAGGCGTTTTGCCTTACAATAGAACACGAACAAAAGAACAATACACGAATTGTTTACCAGAACGGGGGACAATGAATGCACTTGATTTTTTTCAATGTACGTGTCTTTTCATTATATTTATGGACTATCATTTAAAAGAAAAAAAACACACATAAACCATATAACAAGGCTTTTACTATCTGCACTAAGCTGCTCTCTACAGGGTTATAGAACATTACTTTAATCTTCTATAATAAATATAATATGACATTACTATAATACAAAAAAAACTGTTTAGTAATAAACATAGATATTGCCACAAAGGTTTTTTTCTTCGACTTTCTATCAATCGATATGGGCACTGATAATTGATTTAGGAGGATACCGTCTTAAAAAAAAATCAAAAATTTATTTTGTTACCACGTTTAGCCTGAACGAGAAGTATATGAACTCTTTCTGTATATCTTAAAAAAACCTGTTCTACCAGAACTAATTGAGAACCAAATAAATAAATCTGTAAGGATATAAAAATATCATGACAAGACTTGACTTGACATATCATGACATTAGCTAATAGCTCAGGTTACGCTTAGTCTGTCGAAGAAGATGAATAACAGGTAACTTGAACATCACAGACATACATACATTTAAACAAAAGGCTAAATGGGTTTCTTTCAATCTTTCGTCTTTTAAAGTCAACGATTGATTTTAAATTATTTACTAATATTATGAGTACGTAAATAACATTTGATAATTTCATTAAAAAAAAGGTTTAATACCTCTAAAATGTATAACATATTAAACATTTTAATTTGAGTCAATTTAGTGTTAATTATTCATATTTTTTGTATAAATAACACTATAAAACTATATCTTCTTATCAGTAGATAATGCTCGTCATGATCAAAACCGGCCTGATCTTATCTATATATATAAAAGAAAGTGGGGTTTGTTACACCACGTATATCTCGAGAATTGCAGCTCGGATTTTAATGATCTTTGTCTTATTAAATTCGTATCCGCCTAGAATAGCAGAATAAGCATTAAAACATTGGAAAAATATCACGGGAAAGAAATTATGAATAAAATAAATGTTTTCATACATTTTGTTTATTTGAAATTTCCAAATCGAACGCGGAACATACGTTGTATGCTGTTTACGGTTGACGTTGTATCCACTAGGTGGCGTTGATTGCATTATACCATAGACTGATAAAACTTTGACAGTTGACTTGACGTGAATCTCTATGTAATTTAAAACAATTGAAATGGACGTCTTTAAATTCGTAATAATTAAAGGATCGTAATAATATTGAGAGAACATTATTTTAAAGTATGCATCGCTACGACGTTTTTTAAATAATCCAATAAACTGATTCGATTTCTTGAAGCTATAATTATAGGGCAGGGAGCTGATTTGACAGATTTTGTTCAGTGACGTCATTGATTCGATTATTGGAGGTATGGTTATATTTTGCATCTGGCCTTGAAAACATTTTTAATTTCTTACATGCATTAGGAATATTCTAATGACAGTATGGATATTTTATAGAACTGTATTT
This sequence comes from Himalopsyche tibetana, assembly GCA_030503985.1. Lineage (NCBI taxonomy): Eukaryota > Metazoa > Arthropoda > Insecta > Trichoptera > Rhyacophilidae > Himalopsyche > Himalopsyche tibetana. The sequence continues at coordinate 7,300,021 of JAPJYX010000015.1, forward strand.
CAACTTTTATTTTAAAATCTTCTACTAGGAAAAATGATTGTTAGCAAACTTAGAACATTATTTTAAAAATTAAATAATTTACAATTTCAAGATTTTTTGGATCTGATTTGACAGATTTTGATCAGTGTCATTGATTCGATTATTTATGGTTATATTTTGCACCCTGCCTTGAAAATCTTTTTTATTTCTTACATGCATTAGGAATATTCTAACGACAGTATGGATATTTTATAGAACTGTATTTCAACTTTTATTTTAAAATCTTCTACTAGGAAAAATGATTGTTAGCAAACTTAGAACATTATTTTAAAAATTAAATAATTTACAATTTCAAGATTTTTTGGAGCTGATTTGACAGATTTTGATCAGTGTCATTGATTCGATTATTTATGGTTATATTTTGCACCCTGCCTTGAAAATCTTTTTTATTTCTTACATGCATTAGGAATATTCTTACGACAGTATGGAAATTATATTGAACTATATTTCGACTTTTATTTATAAATCTTCTACTACGAAAAATAATTGTAAGCAAACTTAAACATTATTCCAAAAATTCAATAATTTACGAAATTTCTGCAACTATGAAAAATGGTTGTTAGCAAACTTAAACATTATTCCAAAAATTCAATAATTTTAAAAAAATCTGCTACTACGAAAAATGGTTGTTAGCAAACTTAAACATCATTCCAAAAATTAAATAATTTACGTGGTCTATTTCTGCTACTACGAAAAATGATTGTTAGCAAACTAAAACATTATTCCAAAACTAAAGTAAATTACGAAGCTTATTTCTGCTACTACGAAAAATAGTTGTTAGCAAACTTAAACATTATTCCAAAAATTCAATAATTTACAATTTAAATACTGCAGGGCTGTCGATATATCCCGTGAGGTCTATTTCTGCTACTACGAAAAATTATTGTTAGCAAACTTAAACATTTTTCCAAAAATTAAATAATTTACAATATAAATACTGCAGTGCTGTCGATATATGCCACGTGGTCTATTTCTAGGCAACTATGAAAAATGGTTGTTAGCAAACTTAAACATTATTCCAAGAATTCAATAATTTAAAAAAATTCTGCTACTACGAAAAATGGTTGTTAGCAAACTTAAACATCATTCCAAAAATTAAATAATTTACGTGGTCTATTTCTGCTACTACGAAAAATGATTGTTAGCAAACTAAAACATTATTCCAAAACTAAAGTAAATTACGAGGCTTATTTCTGCTACTACGAAAAATATTTGTTAGCAAACTTAAACATTATTCCAAAAATTCAATAATTTACGAAATTTCTGCTACTACGAAAAATGATTGTTAGCAAACTTAAACATTATTCCAAAAATTAAATAATTTACAATTTAAATACTGCAGGGCTGTCGATATATGCCGTGAGGTCTATTTCTGCTACTACGAAAAATTATTGTTAGCAAACTTAAACATTTTTCCAAAAATTAAATAATTTACAATATAAATACTGCAGTGCTGTCGATATATGCCACGTGGTCTATTTCTGCTTCTACGAAAAATGATTGTTAGCAAACTTAAACATTATTCCAAAAATTAAATGATTTACAATTTAAATACTGCAGGGCTGTCGATATACGCCACGTGGTCTATTTCTGCTACTACGATAAATGATTGTTAGCAAACTTAAACATTATTCCAAAAAATAAATAATTTACAATTAAAATATTGCAGGGTTGTCGATATACGCCACGAGGTCTATTTCTACTACTACAAAAAAATGTTGTTGGCAAACTTAAACATTATTCCAAAAATTAAATAATTTACAATTTAAATACTGCAGGGCTGTCGATATATGCCACGAGGTCTATTTCAGCTACTACGAAAAATTATTGTTAGCAAACTTAAACATTTTTCCAAAAATTATATTATTTACAATTTAAATACTGCAAGGCTGTCAATATATTATGTCCCGAGATCTACTTCTTCTTCTACGAAATATATTTGTTAGCAAACTTAAAACATTTCAAATATTCTAAAAAATATATTATTTACAATTTAAATACTGAAGGACTATCGTTATATATCCCGAGATCTTTTTCTTTTTCTACAAAATAAATTTGTTAGCAAACTTAAACATTTCAATTATTCTAAAAATTATCTCTATCTCTATATAGGCTTGACCGATTTTTTAAATGTATATTTGTTAGATAGTAGAATAGGTTTTAAGGTATATTTCATCCCGCTAGGTGAAGGATGTCCTTATCCCGAATTTTTTTTCAATATTTTTGACGTCCGTCGTTCGTATTTCAAACAGAGCGAAATTATTTATGTTGTTGAATGACAGATGGCGCTAAGTGCGCAGCAATTTAAGTCTTTTAAAGTTTGATACGTGCCATGGTTACGTCAAACAATCAAAGGGTATTATAGTAAACAATTATCAAGTGAATTTTTAATAGTCATCACAAAAGATTTCTTTCGCTGTCAAAAAATTATGCCACCTAAAAGACTTGCTATTAGTTGATCTAGACCTCAAGCACGAAAGAAAACGGCATCACGAGCTTCAGAAACAGACGAGCAAGTTTGGAAACCGTTCGAGTTTTCACTGCTCAAGCCCGATCGTCTGATACAATGATATGCAAACAACCCTTTTGACCGTGATTAGGAACGAGAAACACAATTTGATGTCGACAAATTGGGTACATTCGTTCAAACAAATCTTCCGAAATTGGTCCCAGAACAACGCATAGCGTAAGACAGAATTATGCATGCAATCAAACACAAGCCAAAACGTTGGATCACGAAACAATATTGTTGGCAATCGCTTCATCTGCAATTGCAGCAAATATTTTGAAAAATATTTATAAATGTTTGCAGTTTCCAGCGCGACTAGCATTTGGACAATCGCTACAAGTGTGTGGACTAAATTTTAAAAATCCATGCTTCTCACATGGACAGCTGTATCTGGCCTGATCACGCGTTGAAAAACCTTAAGATCTATTCATATACGTACCAGACAAAAAAACAAAATATATTCAAAAGCACTTCAATAAACATAATTAAAACACAAACACTTTCTTTCTTTGAGTGGCATTGCAACGCATGCCGGGTCAGCTAGTATATATATAAAACAAAGTCGGGTTATTTACACCACGTATATCTCAAGAAGGGCTTGGCTGATTTTAATGATCTATGATTTATTTAATTCGTCTCCGCCTAGAATAGCAGAATAAGCATTAAAACATCGAAAAAATATTACGGAGAAAAAATTATGAAGAAAATTAATATTCTCATACAGTTTTTAAATGACGAACAGCTTGAAATAATGAAAATGTCGTTGTATGCCGATTTCATCCACTAGATGGTTGTTTCCAAAATTCATTTGTTTCTGCATCTTTCGCATACGATTGACTTTTAAATAATTTTAAATTTAGAGTATTGATAAGTATAAAAAAATTCGATGATATAAAAATGAAAACGAAAGAAAATCGGATAATATTGAAATAAGGTTATGTTTATAATTAGTTATGATAATTTTTTTGACAACAATATAACGCTGTTTGCACGAACATTGCTCTACTCTGAGATGCCACGTTATTACACTTGGAACGCTACATCGAAGAAATTTTAGCGTCAAAAGCAAGGCAATGCGGTTCCTGATCACCCGAATGATTACTGATGCTCTGGGTCGCATTTACACAGTTCATCCGAAAAATGACGAATGCTTCTATTGCATGTCAGCAGTTCAATTTTCTTGAAAATGATACTCATTGGGACATGATAATCGCTGAAGAAATGGTTTTTGAATCTCCACATTATTTTCTATCATTATTTTGACATGCTTCCCATCGAATCCCTGTGAACTGTGGAACAAGTACAAGGATGACATGTGCGAATAAATTTTACATCGAATTCGTGTGAGTTCAGGAAATCCCCATCTCGAGATGAATGAAGAGATACATAACCAGGCTTTGCTTTTGATCGAAGACATTTGTTGCCTTATATGCTAGGCATTTGTTGCCTTGTCTCAAATCGTTGACTGGCGCTATGTGAAGAAACTTCAGCTGACGACAAACATGCGAGTTGCATTAATAAACGATCCATCTGCCGAAGATTTTTCCAAGCAATTGCTGATTATCGTCGGTAACGACCGTGTTCCTGTTGACAAAACGAACGGATTGATTTCGTTTCTTCCGAATTTTAGCAATTTCGTCTCAATGAAGGACGGCTTTATCAACAAATTCTTCCCGAAAATCTAATCACAAAAACCAAAATTGGTTGAGTGAACGAGCAATTCTTGCAGCGAAGAAAAAAGATGTGAATCATTTAAACTTCACAATTCAAAATCAAATCGTTGGTCCACTACATTCCATCAAATCTATTGACCGTGTAACAAACGAAGACGAAGCAACCAACTATCCAACTAAATTTTTAAACTCATTGGATCTGCGTGGCTTGCCACCGCACAATTTACAACTAAAGGTTGGCTCGGTAGTCATCATGTTTCAAGTTATCAAGTTAACACAACACTTATTGATTCAGGCTGTACGAAGTTCGTTGGGTCAGCTAGTTTTAAATAAAAATGGAAGAAGCACAAAGGAATATTGTGTGTTTTTTTTTAAATATAATTCTTTTCATAGTAATTATAATTCACATTATAATTACCGTGTGCTGTAGCTTAAAAGATACGACATTTTTCTTAAGTATAGAAAAGTTTTAAAATAAAAGGAACGATTAAGCTCCGAATAAAACGTTAAAATGTGAGGCGTAAAATAAACAGTTATATTTAAACATTTATATTTTGAAATATTTTTTACAATTTTATACGTATGAGAAAGAAAATAGTTTTTTGAAATGTTATTTTAAGAGAGCATAGACAGCTACTGTATTCATGTCGCGATTTCCCTACGAATATGTCATTTTCATCATAATGTTCCATCACACAGAGTCACGTACAGAGTGATCATTGGATAAGACGAACACATATTTTCTTTTACGGTTTTATGGACTTCAAAAGAGGTTGTAAGTTTTGCATAAGGCAGCCACCACGGCCATAGTGTTTGTTTGATTTGTCGCGCACAACAAATATATGAATAAAACATGTATACGAAAGATATGCAGATTTTATCTTTCTGCACAAGCAGCAATATCTCGAATACTAGATAACAAAGCGAACCCTGAAGTAAAGACTAAGTCGTATCAAAGACATCAAAGAAAAAACCACTGAACAATTTAGACGTTTTACGTAGGACGAAAAGCAATAATGCATAGCTCAAGTATGGAAAGCCTGGTATTTAAGGACCCCCAAATAAGAATTAGCGTACATTTTGTTTTGATGTCGTTTTTGATTGTATTTGTAAACACAGTATTACGAAATTTATGATGCGGATTATTTATTACAAAATTTTTAATGTTATTTTGAGAAGCGTTCCGCAGTATTTTAAGCTGAGAATGGATATGTATAACTTTTTGATTCCAATGCGATTTTTCTTAGTAATAAAATTTTGAGTACGCAAATTGTTTTTTTTTTCTATCTATTTACCGAATTCTGTTCTAAGTCATGGGTGATATCTAAAAAAATTCTCTATCCACCCTTCCAAGCCTTTAATAACTGGGCGTCGAAAAAGTGATTAATTAACCACTTGTCGTGCCCTAGTCTTATCTTTCTATCCCTACTACTCTCTTTGGAAAAGAGAGGTTGAGCGATTAAGTAACAAAAAGTCCTCTTAGAAAAACTTCTGGTAAGATGCTTCTATTAGAAAACCATATTCCCTACATCGGGAGCTGAGATATGGGTAAAAAAACATTTGTTGCACCATATAAATTTAATTTTGTTTTGTATAAATACGTTAACACTGTAATATTGTGTTCTCTTATCAAATTATAATGCTCGTCATAAACGAAGCCGGTCCTTACCGGATCATATTGAATAAAAGTGGAATTAGTTTAAATTAGTATTTTTTTTAATATCTGCGTTCGTGTAAAACAATGATTGCTTATCTTTTTAATGTTTCAACTGGTAATACGGGGTGGTTTTAAAAAATAAAATACTCTTTTGTACTAATTCTACACATTTTGTTTTTTTTAAGATCAGGATTGATTTCGCTCATCACGAATATGATTGTAAATGCTAGTGATTAGAAAAACCAGTTCTAAATAAATGTTGAATTAGTATGAATAAGTATTTCATGTTTAACTTCTTCCCGGTCACGCCCGAGTATACTCGAGCATTGAATGTCGTCAAAACGGACACACGATATAATTCCATTAAGAAAAAACAATGAATTCTTTCACTAAATATGCATGTTTCATAAATATAACACTTATGTTTGATATTCAAGCATAATAAAAAATATTTGATCCTTTTTGGAACATTTGTATAAATCAATTGGACCGGTAAGTGGTTAGTTAAGTGGATATTGTTAAATTTTCAATCGTAATAATAATACTAACTATAGTTTGTGAGACTCGAATATTTTTTTTGAAAAGCACTATTGCTTTAATTTCGATAATAATTGGTTTTAGATTTTTCGATCTATTTCGTAAAAAAACAACGTAAAATGAGGGATGAATAAACATACGTTTTATGTTAAAGTTGTTTATTTTCACAGAACCCGATTTGATTATTTTCACGAGAAGCGTATTTTATATGAATCGATAACCTTTGTCATGTTACAATAATCGGCCGTCAAGCCCCTATTTATTTTCATTATGCTAAAGATACGGAAAGCGAAGCAAAAAAAAATATTACTTTATTGGTCATAAAGCGTTTACACAACCTTTGTTTTACATACGTAAAAAAACATCGTTTTCTCTTTGTAAAGCTTTTTTAGGCAAAATTAATGCTCGGCCAACCAGATCGTTTAAGCTATCCATGAGATCGTGATTCAATGTTCTAGCAGACATCGAGGTCAGTATTCATAAAATGCGTTGATATCAAACATTTTTAATTTTAAAATCACAATTAAGTCTGTGAAATATTGTTAATAGTTTCTTTTATATTAAAACGACGCTCAAATGAGCTTTGAATTGTATAAAGTTACTTGTAAACTTATAGTATAACCCATATATAACGGATTAATGCGGGTGTTGGGGTGTTTACTTACTCAACATGTACGTTATATCAAAGTTAAACAATCAATACATTTTCTGGGACTAACATCTGTACTAGATCGCACATTACACAAAATTGTATATTTAAAGTACATTAAAAAATATGTAAAATTTAATTTCATATTAAAAATGAATTTTCACAAAGCTCGATCGAATCCATCACAAGTATCTCATGTTTTGAATTGTTTATACTATAATGATTTTTATTCCATGCTTTGATGTTCTTAAACCCAAAACAAGTATTAAATGTGTTTTAAAATTTCAACTGAAGGTGCTTGATGGAAATTTAATAATAATTTAGAATTATTTTTATTTTGTACACCTCCATTAAATTTGTGGGCTCCCCCCCCCTCAAACCCGGGCTTCGCCTCTCGGCATCTTCCAGTGCTAATCAGTGCGTGAATGCACTAGTTCTAATGGAAGTAGACAAATTAAAAATAATTCTAAATTATTAAATATGTGTTTAAAAAAAACGTTGACGGTATTGACAAATTTCCTTGTTCACAGTAATAATACATTTTTACAATTACACAAAAGCTGTTTATCCCCATACAAATGTTTCCTGAAATAAATGTGTTTCAATACATCGCAACTCTTCGTCTTATCTCCTGGGATTTATTCCATTTGTCATTCAGCGACGTTCCCGGATACTTATTCTTCTCAAGTATTTTGATATTTTTTTCTTGTTTTGATAAGATCCTTTATTGGTATTCTAGTGGCTTAAATAAAGCGATAATATTTGTCTTTTGGGCATTTAATTCTCGTGAACTATCATCTTTGCCAAAAACGATCTTTATATATATATAACATAAAAATATTATATGTAACAAATGAAACAGGATCACTTTTGCAAGCATCGTTTAAATTTTTCGATGACTCTTCATTTTCAACCTGATAAAATTATAACGTCTTCTGTTATGAAGTTAAAAGAAATTAGTTATAATATATTTTTACTAAATAGTTTTTGTAAGCCAAAAAACACCAGAACTAAAATAAAAATAAAATCCTTGCGATTTCAGCATTTAACTGCAAAATATATATTTCATTATGTAAAATATACAGCTTGGAATTTCTTTTTTTATGTTTATTTCAACATAAGTTGAAGCGAATTGTTACATTTTCAACAGTCTCAACATAACCTTATTTTAAATTATTATAAATATTTGTTAAGTTGTATAGTACAAAAGAAGTCCAATGCGACACAAAATTCATATAGCATAACTAATATGAGTGTTTTATTTTTAATATCATTGTAAAAAGACTTTGTCTTCAGATTAGTAAAATAGTTTTTATAAATAACAAATAAAGTTATTAAAATGATTTAAAATTTTATTTGTAAACTATTACGTAGAAAAAAACTAAAAGAATATATTTATAATACCCATAAAAGGAATATTAAAACTATTATATAACTTAATATTGGTACTGTAGTATTTGTTGGCAAGCATTTAAAAATATAAACACGTGTTAAAGTAAATAAATTGTAATTATTTTCTTTTATACAAAATACACAACTTTGAAGTGTTTTCTCGTCAATCTATCAACACATCTCCAAAATTATGTAAGGTTTATAATCTATTACTAAAAACAGACAAAAAATCTCACAAGAGCGGAGACAAATATATACAAGAATATTATAATAAATTTATCCCACCATCCTTGACCTGTAGGTATTTAATTTTGAGTTTTGATAGTATAGCGAACTAAGCAATTATTCTTTTCTTCACCATATTCACTATATATGTGGAGCATATGGCACCTCCATGTTTCCCTGTGTACCGTTAATTGCTTTGATTCCTCCTATGACATGCCAGCATCCCTCAGTTCCGCCGAATACATCCTACGGATAGAGCCCGACGGTCGTCTAGGAAGCTGACATCTCACTAGTCTAAAGAAGAGACAGGCAAGATTAAGGAATTCCGGAGGCATCTACAGCACGTGACCCAGCTGGTTTTAACATCTCTCTTGACCACGTGACGTGGCGCTGTCTTGCATGTACGTTTCCTATGTCCGAGTTTCTCACGAAAGGAAACAACCTCACCTGCGTTGTCCGACGCAAGCATCTATTTTTGAAGCTCAGTATAATCTTTTTGAGGTGTCATGATTCGCTACCGTAAATCAGCACTGGTAGAATTCAAGCATTCAAAAATTTTATTTGATTTAATCATGTACAGTTGTGTGTCCCAAACAGTTGGCATTGAGTTAAATGTGACTCCAGTCATTATTAGGCAAATGGCGAGCTTTTTTTTGAGCTACCGTCTTCCGGGATATATATGTTATGGTAAGGGTGTCCGACCCCTTTTTCCCTGGGATCAACTTTTCAATCTTAAGTTTTCTCGCGATCGACTTCTAACATGATTCTCATGATAAATTTTATTTAGTAGGGTTTTTTCGCTTCTTCAAACTTATAAATGTTTATTTCGAATGCAAAATACATATCATTAGATAGGGAAATATGTATATATATACAAACAAAAGATTTTTTCATACTTTTTGACATTAAACACTACTCAAATATTGTAAATAAATTTGAAACATAACATTTTTGTCAAAATATACACAAATAAAGCACAGAAAAAAAATACTGTAAAAATATAATTTTCCAAAACAATTTATCTTAAGTCATGCTAAAAGAACAGTTGTTTTAAAATGTGTGCTATTTTGACAAAATATTTATTGTCCTGAACGCGTGGTTTGATCAAATTAAAACATCACATCAAGTTGTCATATTAACTTATGTTCTACAGTTTGGTAATTTTAAATTCTGACCTTTTAATGGAATTGATCATGAGTTTAAAAATGAAATACGGTGGAAAATTGTGTTTATTATATTCATATTCAGAGTTGTATAAAACCCAACATACATTTTTGTAAATTAAGCGAGTAAACTAATCAAATTTACGCGTGGAATATATGAACTGTTTCATGACAATTAAAGTAATTATTACGAACTGAATTTTTTTTACCCTTTTCAATGTCAATGTTTGACTGAAAGAGTCAACCCAAGTCGTTAAAAACTGTATTTTTTCACCGCGTTTTATCATGATAAATGTCAAACAAAAAAGCGTCCATTTTATAATTGTCAATTTACGGCAGTAAAATAATTAAATGTACCATCACTAAAACAGTGACGGGCAATAATTTTCATTAAAATCTGGGAAAATCGGTAAGATATTTTCTTTCAGGCTGAAATTAATTAAACAGTCGTTCGTAGATAAATAAAATATATATTTGCGGGGCTTCGGGAGAACTCAATTTAATCATTTTAGACGAAAAAGTTTTCTATTATATAATATTATTTTTGACAAGATTTTTCATTGCATGACATCATTGTGTTTTTCATTATTTGTTGTCACAAAATTGAAACCAATACATAGGGAAACGTTTTTTATTTTTTTTTAAATCGTTGGTCGCAGGCTTAATACCCCGAATGAAAACTGTCAAATTTTAATTGAAAAATCAAATTAACTTCTCACGATATTAATGTTTGTGGTTTATATATTTTTTCCTAATTACCATCCACCCGATCCTTAAAATGGAAATAAAATTTGTGACAATTTTTTTTTTGTTGTTTCATTGCTTCATATTTTTTCAATTCCATAGATTGGGCAACTGATTGACAAACACTTTTAGGGCGTTCACCGTCGATACTTGGTGAAAAAGTATTATATTATGAAAAACACAATATTCCTTTCTACTTATTTCCACTTTTATTTACCAGGATCAGGACCGGTTTCGTACACGACTAGCATTGTCAGTTGATAAGAAATATATATTTTAAATAGCACCGTTAAATTATGTTTTTTATCAGTTGACAATGCTCGCCATAAGCGAAATCGGTTCTGATCATGGTGAATAAAAATGGAAATAATTACAAAGGAACATTGTGTTTTTTTAATATGATTGACAAACAGATCTCGTAAAAATAACCTTCGTTGAGAATCCATACACTCTACATTGAATGTTGAGTGATAGCACACCATGACTTTTGACCTCTCGGTTGAGCAGACAGAGTATTAAAATTTTAATCGGACACTTTAATATATTATTTCTTTAACCGTTCACCGCCTTGCACTAAACGACATCGATGCATGAGATATTTCATCTACTTCCCACCCACTAACAAAAAGTCATCTATTTTTCTAACATTCCAAACATTATTTAAAAGTGAGGACGAGCGATTAAATTGCGGCTAGATTTTGTAACATATTATATCATACGCTTTGACTGAGAAGAACATATGTATTATTAGATACCTAATATTTCGATCAACTATTATCACGTCTTCTGTCACCATTGTTGTTTTGGAAAATGTCTGTCGCCATGACATTTTGTGTGTTGCTTATCATACATTATATATCTATCTACCAATCGACACATATAATTTCATAGACAAACTAGATATTATTTGTTTTCGTGTAAGTATAATTCAGCAAGTTTATCATATAAATTGTGTTCAAACGTATTGACGCTTAGTTTTCTTATAAAATATTATGAACATTTCTGGATCAATTTCCGATTGACAGATCAAGTGAAATTTTCGAAACAAAATTCGTAACTGCTGCAAATAAATGCGAATTTTATTAAACATCTAAATATATGCTAAAATGAGAAATCAATTATGCTAAATATTAACATCACAGTATTTTTGTCTATGGTTTTTCTCTATTGCGTAATACATGGTCACTGGTCAAACTGATAAATTTCGATTGACATATTAAAACATTTTATTAAAGCCGGACACTTTTCGAATGTTATTTTTTTTATTCGTTACCCCCGAAAAATTTTGATATGCCCATATTAATTTAATTTGATGTGCGGTCCAAAGAGTTGATGTGGAGAAATGTTCAGCTAATACAATTTAAGCGCGTCTAATTCCATACAAACCGTATTGAGTTGAATGGTGACATATGCTAAATTTTAATAAATTTTGCTTCTACGTTAATACATATTCGAAACGTCTATTTTTATTATTTCATTTTATATTTTGTAATAATTATTCATGTTTGAATTGTTAATGTGTAAAATGTGCTAATGTTAATGTGTAAATGTGCTAAATTATTATTATATTCATATATTAAGTTATAAGTACTTAGTAATAAACATAATCAATTGTTAAAAAATGAAATAAAATTAATATTTAAAATGTATGCTTAGTAAAAAATAAATGTTATAAACGTTTCATAAAAATTAAAAAGCGAAAATCGAAAAAAAAAATGGATGTTGACAACATGTGTTTCTATCGATAGGAAATAGTCATTATGTAGTAGACAGGGACAAAGAACAAAGCTTTAACTAAGCTTCATAACTTACCCAAATTGCATTGCATATTGAAAAATAATTAAGTTTATGTTCATAAACATTGGCTAAATATTTCCATTCGCTGTCTATTTCCCACCCTCATTCACTCTGCAGTTTGAGAAACATTTATGATAAAGTTGTGACAACCGCACGTTTATTTTACGGGACTATAAAAAATTGTTTAATATTATAATACATCTAGTTAAAAAAAACTGACGGAAAAAAGATATTATATGAGGTATCACTTTTAAGGTGTTCACTGTCAATACTTGGTGGAATGGCATTATAATAAAAATAATAAAACATTTTTAGTACTTTTTCCACATAAAATTTATTAGATCAGGACCGGTTTCGCTCACGATGAGCATTGTCAGCTGATCAGTTGACAATGCTCAACATGAGCGAAACCGGTCCTGATCTAATAAATTTTATGTGGAAAAAGTACTAAAAATGTTTTATTATTTTTATTATATGAGGTATGTTTTTATAAGTCCACATTCGTTTTTTACAAATCAATAATAATCAAAAATGATATGATACATAACAATATGTTATTGTAAATAACTAGTAATGGTTAATTTATTTAAAAAGGTATTTTGTTTTTCGTTTCACGAATGAAGTTTACGTTGTATTCAAAATACGTATAATCCTAGCGGAAACCGCAATAACCGAAACCGAATCAGTTGATAAACGTGTTAATAAATAATTATTTATTGCAAAATGTGTTCGTGTTTCAGATCCAGGGTCTGAACTTTTATACCTTAATTAGGATTATTTTGTAATTAGTGGTAGTTTTAATTACAATGGATTCATATAATTGTACCCACGGGGTTAATTTTACTTAATATGGTCCTGCAATCCATTACAAAATTGTTTATAGTAGATTTTATTTAAATCTTGCCGTAAAATATTTTGGTCAGTAAATTACGTTGATATATGCAACGCGTGATTTCTTTTGTCATAGATACTTTTAGGACCAGAATCACAGTAAAAAAACATAAATATTGATAAGAAATCCAATTACAGATCTACGTTTTCTTTTCGTAGCCAATAAATTGGTTAACGGTTATGACCTCTTTATTTTAATATGTATATTGATATAACGGTCAGAGTTCTTGTTAAAGATATACTGAAAGTAGATATCTTACAATCTATACGATAATTAAAAGCTTTTACTTACAAAAGCTTTGTGCTTTTTTAGAAACATTGTGATCAACTTGATAGAAACAAAATCAAGGAAGACACTGTCAAACTACTTGTATACAACATTAATGACATAGAAGTCCTTGAATTGTCTCATAAAGCCGTTGATGAATAGATTCCCGAATTTTGTATAGTTGTATGTCTCTGAAATACGTTGGCCAAAATATGTGTTCTCTTGTTTCAATATATTTTTTTTTATTCTTTAGATAAATATTATAGATTATTATAATTATTATAAGGTAATAAATCAACTGAAAAATATTTTGAATTAACAAAACTCTTTGGTTTTTAAGAAGATTTTCTTTCTTAGAGCAGATGAAATAAATGTTACAATTTATTTATCTAGATGATATGATGATATTATATATGGATATAATAGATAATATCAGTAGCAAATAAAGCAATGGAAGACCACGGGCGCAATAAAATTTGAATACGTACCTTATTTTTCTGATAACGTAAAATCAATGTAATCATGTTAAAAACTGAATTATAAATATGCAAGTAATAATTAAGGATTACGACTCAAGGAGCTAAATGAAATTGAAATATTTATGGTTAACCGTTCAAATTATGTACGGATTTCTTCTTTCGGCATCTTTAGGCGTCCATGTGCACATATAACTCAGTTCAAGTTCATGCGCACACTAAATGCTCGAAATTACCGAATCGCTAAGCCCGGGTCGATAATGACAAAACTTACAACATTTTATGTATAATAAAAGGTGTTTTGAGGCCCCAAGCGTGTGCTTCAGCGTTTATGGGGAAGTTCACTAATGAATTATATTGTATATAATATCAATATATAATATGATTCCTTTCAATTTTTATGTCATATTAATTTTTTATGTTTCAAATTATTAATATGCAGTTACGACAGAAAAAATTAAAGACTATTATAGCCTAAGAAAATTTAAAAATAAATTACGATTTTCAGGAAAAATTAAAAATATTAAAAACAAATACATATAAATATAAAATTATAATTTAAATTGGTTAAAATTAACCGCTTATCAATTAATTGTATAGTGATTTAATATCTGTATTTTTTCTTCAATGTGTATCTGTACCAGATTATCATTATGCAATAAGTAAAAATTGGACATAATAAATTTAATGAGCGAATTTATCATAATGATAAGAATGATGTCATTATATAGTATATAGGACTTCATTTCAACGAAAAGTAAAAAAATTAAGCTTTACAAAAGGAAGGTGCATTGTACAATCCAAAAAGTCAAAATAATTAAATATATGCCCTTGGCAAATACAGATCTCATTTCTCCTGTCATTTATATTTGCTGCTTTAATAGGAATTTTCCTTTTGCAGACAATTTTATTTTTGAATATCAAAATGTATCTCATTGTTTCTTTATTTTACGTTTGACATTTAGAGGGTTGATTTATAATTTACCGATTTTCCTTCCTGTCAGATAAAAATATGATTACTTATGAAACCTTATAGTAATATAAAAAAGTGGTTTTATTACTTGTTAATATAAAGCGCTGTAAAATATTGTTTAAGATATATATATTTGCAAAAAAACAATTTTTCATTTATTCTATAAAATAAAAAAAAACAATTTATTATTTATTCAAGATATAACAGGTGGTTCGCCATTGTGAAATATATTTTCTAACGGCTTAACCCGTCCTAATTGATGCAACTCATAGTTTATCATTTCTTAATGTAAATGTTATTTGTATTACCATTATCGTTTGTTTGTTTTTCTATCATCCTCTCCTTGCCTCCCATTTTTATTTGATTTTTATTATAGTATATCAGAATAGATAAATTAAAATCATTCGTGCAAGCATTTGCGAAAGTAATTGTCTGAGGATGCCTCTGAAAAAGGCGAAAGACGTGTCTCATTTTGTTACACTTTACGTGGAATAATCTAAGTTATTTTATTTTATATTAAAATTAACTTCTACAAAGTTACCGCCAAATCCATCGAAAGTAAACACTTTATTCATTATCGAACTAAAACAAATACCTACCTCCACCCAAAACGGTATCAAATCCTTCTACTATTGTGTTATTTACATTGTTATTATATGATTATTCATAAAAAACACATTTTAGTACTATTTCTACAATCATGATCAGCACCGGCTTCGTACACAACATTTTTAACTGTGAGATGGAAAACTTGTACATTTAACTGATTCTGCTTAAAGCTCTTATTTTGAGCAAAACCGTTTCTAATCCTTTAATAGAATAGTCAAATCAGCACGAAAAAAAATTCTAATCTGCCTTTCATTGACAACTTGTTTTGTCATTATTCTCTTCTATCGTCTCATATATATGTAACTTTATATTTAGAAGAAAATATGCGAAAATTCTCACCTTTCTGTAATAATACAGTCCTTTATAAGCTGAAATACATTTTTGTTTTATTATCTTGTCTAAACGAGCCGACGTTGAAATAAACTTAATGTCACCTACAAGGTGTCAATGTTAGAACATTTATATAGTATTACCAATGTTGTACGTTCGTTTCTGGAAAGTAATGCAATTAGTAATTGACCCAATATAAGGTTGTCTAATTAAAATTTATTTTAAGAGTGTCTATAGTATGCTAACTTTAATATAATATATTGTAGCTTTGTTGGCAGCAACCAAACAACATATCGTCTAGAAAAACAAACAGTGCACATAAATAGAACATCGTCACATTATTTGCATTTTTTTTTTGAACAATTTCATATACAAACAAGTATGGGGTGTATAAATGAAATTGTTTATAGAGGAAAGTATTGAGATAGGAAAAATACTAGAAACAAATTTTAGCAATTTGCCCCGCAGCGTGGTTTGTAATAGGATTAGAAAAATACCATTTTGTTAAAATATCGACAAAGTATTGTTAAAAGTAGTTATTTTACTGTTTTACGTATTTTCTTTCGTTTCAATTAAATTAAATTTAGTTAAAAAATGTGTTTTTTTGTTTTGTTGAATAAAATGCCTTTTTAAAAATTATTTAGCGTAACTAACTGATATCGCTCGCTAATTTATTTTATGTCATCTATGTTATTTGACTTCAAGCTTGAGAAAATGAATATCATAATAATGATAAAAGTTTGCAAAAGTGATTTTTATTATCTTTTCATGTATGATTTCCTATTTTAATATGGAGCACATAAGTTTCTAAAAGACAATTTTAACATGTTTTAAATAATATATATATTAATCGTAAAAAACCGACTTAAGATACCTAATTGTAAATCTCTTTGGACTGTTTTTTTTAACTTTCAACTTTGAATTTATATTTTTGTTGCCCTGAATATAACAAATAAAATATTAATATAATAAATTTAAAAGTAATTCATAGGTTTCTACTTCATGGTAAGTGTAAAGATGTATTATGCCCATGATACAACCTTACACAAACCTAAAGTCTAAAAGAAGTCTTTCAAAGTAGGTTATTTATTTAAATGCAAGATGTTATGTACTTTAATATTATATAAAACTATAGAGAGCATTTTCTTGTTCTATTTTCGAGACCTCTCTGATAAACCCGTCACTTCAGTAAAAGTTTGCTAGAAGCTTTCGGCAAATAAATAAAGCTTATGAGTTCGGCCTTTTTAGATAGGCTATCATTATTGTTTTGCTAGTTCCGTAAAAGAATATGCTTAAGATCTAGATCTAAGTGATTTTATTTTCATTGTTGTTGGTAAAAAGAAAGATTTTTTCATCTATCTTGACATTATAAGACAATCCATAAATCTTCATAACCATTTCTTACACCATCACAATCATAATATAGTATGTCTGACACATATTCCTTTCATTCTTTAAATGTAAAAAAAATATTTAAGCTTATTTTCATATGATTATTTCTCTATTTTTAGCAATTTTTGCACCCAATATGGAAAATTATGAACTTTTAATATATAAGGAATTGTTTCTAAACCAGTTTTTAGACATTCTTATTCGGAGAAGATAAAAAATCGAGCCTAGAAAATACTAGTTGTTAACGGTCTCTACGCCCTGTTATGTCATTCAATTACTACTAACGTGAAGTAAATTAAATATGATTAAACATCTTGAGAGGAAATAGTTTGAACTGTGTATTAGTTATATACCAAATATTAAAAAAAAAAACTGCTTGTATCGTTTCCTCTTCACTATATTTTCGAAGTAAGTAGTAACTCGTATGTCAAACATTACAAGTTTTAAAGACACTTTGTACTTTTTTCTATCATTATTGCCTTTTATTGCTTTAAAAAACATCTTAAATGGTTTTTTCCTCAATATCTTCGAGAGAGTTAACAAGGAAGAAAGCAAAGACGTTTACATCTATGCTACCCTCTTCCTCACACTTAACACAGCACATTTTTAAATAAAGCATGAAATATATAATATATTTTTTTAGGATATGACTTGAAGGAATGTGTTTGCATTAAAATTCTGAATTCGTTACATCAAAAAACTCAAAACTTACAAAAGTTGAGATACATGTTTGTATACAATTAACGGTGATATATCTATCAATATGTCGTCTTAACAGGTCTCACGAGAGCTTGTAAATCAGTCAATCAAGATCTTCAGAGACGTAAACGTTTTTTCTCTCAACTGCCCGTAATCAGGAACGGAAAGGAAAGTGGAAGGTGTTTCCATCACTGTCATACAACGGCGTTAATTTACGTTTCATCAATATATTAAAGTTTTCTCGAGTGGATGATTTTAATCAAAAAAACGTTAGACCATATTTTCTCTTGATTCCATTGTACATTTTCGCTGAACAAATAACTTTGTATCACGCGATGTATATAGCAAATAGCTTCGTGTAAATTTTCGAAAAATAATACCAGATAGCATTCTATTTTACACCAACATTTAGCCTTGACTGGTATTATTGAAACTGCATTTAACTGGCATCTTCCCAACTGCACCTTGACCTGAAAGTGCAATAATTATTATTCTTCCAGTCTATGCAACTGCTTTCAAATGGATTCATCTATTTTTGAAAATAAGCCACGAGATTATCTGCGTGAAATATTCTGATAATATTTAAAATTTTAGAAGTAATTATATATCAAACATACGTGAAATTGATTACTGCGTCTGAATGAAAGCGCGTTGGATAAAAATATATATAAAAAACTATTGAAATTGTTTAAAACTATTTTTACTGCAATTACTCTTACCCATTGTATATGTAATTTGAAACATTTTATTTAAAAATAGAAAATCATGCATTTGAGGGTTTTATTTGAGGAAGATATCAGCTGTTAGATATTAGCTTTTGAAACGCAAAAAACTTAATTTCTGAGGGCTAAAATATTAGTCTCATTTTAAGGCAATCACAAGATTAATTCATTATTTTATATGAGCTAGTGTTGAGATTATGTTTTTTCTCACTGAAGATCTAGCGCAACATTGATATTCCTACATAAAAGCTTATCATTAGCAAATAAATTACAATACCTTTATATGTTTTGTTATTGTCAAAGTTGTACATTCGTGAAAAATTTTCTACCCCAACTACTGTATTTACAAATGATCCGACTCAGACTGTGACTATAAAATTATATCTTTAGTGTTTTCGTATTTTGTTATCTCTAATAATAATCATATTTTTGGTATCTTAATTTAATTTTAAAAATACTGTCTCCAGTTTTTTTTAACACCACGTATCCACAGTCCTGGTATACTGGTTCATAAACCATCACATAATATTTTAATAACTTAAATAACTTTTTTTCTACCTTATTTCTACCGTATTTCAAAGTACAAAAAACAAAAACACTCGCAATTTTGTATTGCAGAAAGCTTTATATTCCTGAATTGCGGCGCTATCGAGGCATTTGATGAATGAAGTTTTTTGACCGGAAAAAATGGATCAGGACTTAAAATTTGCCGTTCAGCCGTAACAATTGGCCTTTGAAATTATCCAGCACCAACCACCATACGTGCGTACGTACGTTCTTTATGAATATTTATTATTATAGCTCTAGACGCCGCAGGCAAACAGAATTTCGTCGTTTTATTTGCTTTGTACGTTGTTTTTCATGTGACTAATATATAAGTCTACATATTCATATGCTGACAACAAATTTATCTTTTTACAAAAATAAATACATAATCTTAAATTTAAGCCACGGTTTTTTTATACTTTTATATAAGCATTAATAATAATAAACATTATTTTACATAACCTTGGGTAATTTTTGATGTGCTGCACTCTGGTAATCAGATGGTTTCAGAAGTTTAGCCGTGGCAAAGTCGACCTAACATGCTTTTAATTAAACAATAAAGATCTTGAACTTCTCCGAGATGTCTATTTTGTCATGTCTTATGACACAGTGAGTAGCGTTGTTGGCTTCCTTGCCAGATCTCACGGTACTTTTCATTTATTTGTATCATTCGCGGTATAATATTTATTGTAGAAAAGTTATTTAGAATAAAATATACTATTACCAAATTTGCTTTGTAAAAAAGCATATTATGAAAAACGATTTTTTATAATAAATATAAATATATATATGTGCATATAAACGGGTCCTGTGGTGCAGCTGTTGGAGCATGGTGGACTTACGTGCCGGATCTCACGGTTCCTCCAGTTCCTCCGGTTCCTCCCAGTTCAAACATTTTTTTTGATCGATTTATCAAATTTTTTTCGAAGGCATGGATGTTTGTGGTGTCTTAATTTCCTTCCCACCTTTCCTATCTCTCAATAACTGAGCGTTGTAATTAGTTTACTACTTGTCCTGTCCTAGCCTTATCTACTCTCTTTTAAAAAGAGAGATTAAGCAACTGAGTAATAAACGGTTCTCGTAGAAATATTTATGTTGAGATATATCCATTGTTAGGCCATAAGCTCCACATTGGGTGCGGTCATAGATTTTAAAAAATGTTTTTTATTTATGTTATGTGATACAACAATTTTAATATATATATATAACGCACCATAAATATTGTATTATTTTAATATAAATAATAAATTTTCTGTTATTAATATGGTCAAGTTTATGTTGTAAGGTGTCATTTTCTATTATGGAATGATATATTAATCACTAACGGTGTTTAGTTATTATTATAAAATTTCTTTTTTTTGACTGTCCAGTCCGGGTAGGACCTTGGCTACCTTAATTAATCTTTTCCACATCACTAGGCTCTCTGTCTTCCTTCACCAGTTGCTGGCCTTGCAAGTCCTAAAACATCCCATCAATACAGCGAAGTCAAGGTCTTTTAACGCTCTGTCACGACCCTTATAT
The DNA here is from genome assembly GCA_030503985.1 of Himalopsyche tibetana. NCBI lineage: Eukaryota > Metazoa > Arthropoda > Insecta > Trichoptera > Rhyacophilidae > Himalopsyche > Himalopsyche tibetana. Next base: position 7,320,833 of record JAPJYX010000015.1, read on the forward strand.
CCCTTTTCGACAACATCACTCTCTGAAAGGCCGACAATATCAATAACATCTTTGTACTTTCGCAATAATTTACAGTGACTTGTGCTTATTAAAGAAACAAACAATATATATATATAATTCCAAAATAATTCTTAGAAATAGGTCAAAATGTTGACATGCTGAAAATGCGTTTCTTTGGAAAAAATATAAAATATTTTTTACCCCAGTTTATAGTATTTCTAATAAATATAATAACAATTAAATTATAACAATTAAATTATAACATAACAATTAAAATGGTATTATCTACAAATCCATTATTCTCAAAACTTTTATTTTTGAAATCAATTCAAATGTGTTTTTAAAATTCAAAACTCATTCATTTAAATTATGAATATAATTTAAAAAAATATCTCATAATATGATAGATACTACGTCATTGGTATTAAACATAAACAATGTCGCCTGCTGTGGCCCAGTTGATTAGAGCTTGCTCTACCGATCACGCATGTCTGGGTTCGATTCCCGGTCAGATCACAGTGAATTTGAGAATTATTCAATTCAAAGTCGTGATCGAAGACTGGGTGTTTGTAATTTCAATTCACATCATTACCTCTCCTCCTATCTCTCTAATCATTTTATAACTGGGTGTAGCAATAGTGATTAGCCAACTACTAGTCTTGTTCTATCCTTATCCTTCTTTCCCTACTACTCACTATGAAAAAAGTGAGGTTAAGCGACTGAATAACAAACAGTTCTCGTAGAAAATTTCTGTCGAGATACTTCCATTAGGAGGCAATATGCTTCACATTAGGAGCGGACATGGATTTAAACAAAAAACTTATATAAGAGCTGTAGTCCGAAGCATTCTACACGAACATGATACTGGATGTATTCATTAATAATAAACACTTATTTCAGGAGGTAATTAGAGTGGAAGTGCAATACTGCAAGCACCTTTGTTTTGCGGAAAACCTTTGTATCCAAAAACACACGAATACTATTCAATTGAAATTGATTAATCATTTCTGATACATTTTTGTCACCAATGTATTTTTAGATCTTCAATATTACTAACCAATATTGATTTTAGAGTTGTGAGAAGTAATAATGGTAAATTAAATTACGTTACGTAGAAGAGTATGTCACTTTCGTTTGTATTATAATTTAATGTAAAATTTTAATTTTAAAACAATCGTTCCAAAATATGACACATTGCATAAGCCACATAAAATATTTTAAATAAAATCATGAAAGCATATTATCATTTTTTTTCAATAAATATTAAAGCTTGCCTATATAATTTTGCCGCCTGTGTGGTCGATTGGTCAACGTCATTGGCTTCGGTTACGGAGGTCACGGGCTTAAATCCCAGTACGGAAAGTTTTATCAATTGATTTTTCATTCGATTTATGAACTTCTGTTCAAAGGCATGGATGAATGTGATGTCTTGAATTCCCCCTTCTCAACCATCTTTCTATTGATTGAGCAACTGAGTAACATTTGTAGAAACATTTCTGTTGAGATAAGCTCTATTAGGAGTCTATATGCTCCACATTGGGAGCTGACATAGCTTAAGAAAAATACATATTATATTTCTAGTTATCGTGTAAAAAGTCACTGATTCAAGCTACGAAAAGTTGAATTGTAATTATTTGTATTTTCAGTAGAACATTTATTGATAACATGATTACGCCTTTTTGTGTGATCTCTATTGCTAATTGTTATTATAGTAACTTACATTTTTTAAATATCATATACATTGGCATTTTTCTCTATTAGAATAAAAGTTCTTACGCTTACAAAAACGTTTAAAATGCACGATTTTTTCAGACAAACAAAATCATGATAATTATAATTGACAAACATTATCTATAACTGAGATTTTTTTTTTAGTATTAGAGATTGTGGTATACTTTTCTTAAATATTGGTATATTGCAAAAGCTACTTTACCAAATACTAAATGACTTTTCCTAGTTACGAAGATTTAACTGTTTTCAAACATCTGTCAAATAATTGACTATATACTTTCAGTAACAGGTTTGGACTGCTACTAACCATATATATATATATTTTAACTGAATGTGCTTTCATCAAAATAGCATAACGCTGGATATGCTTTATGTTTTCTCAAAATGTAGGTATTTTATTTATAGAATTCCATGTTGTACAATTTTATTAGATGTTTGATTGATGTATACAAAACATGTATTTTCTTGAATAACTGGCACACTTCCAAAACCTTTGGTCTGTTTCATTGATTCACATTCAACAAGATTTAACGGTTGGTTTTTATTCATAAATTTTATATAAAACTAGCTGACCCGGCATGCGTTGCAATGCCACTCAAAGAAAGAAAGTGTTTGTGTTTTAATTATGTTTATTGAAGTGCTTTTGGATATATTTTGTTTTTTTTGTCTGGTGCGTGGTAATGTGTGGATTCATCGATTTCTATTTTTCATTACCAATATCTGACAATTGTTCTTTGAAACGTTCAGCGGATGCATCATATTGTTATTCTACACGCATATTAGCTTTCAAAGTCAATTTTTGCACATGTCACCATAAAACTGATGATTTGAGACATGCACTTGATTCATCAGCAGTTGTTGAACGTGGTATAACTGGTAGAGTTTTTCGAAAAACACCAGACAATAAAAAAGGTTCGCCACCAAAGACCTGTTCATTTCTTCTCAAATCTTTTATTGTACATATAGTGAAGATTTTCCAATGCCTTTTTGTGCGCCATACTAAATTCGTCCCATTTAATGAGTTGATATGATTAAAGTACTACATCAATCATGATTGTTTTTGATATTGCATGTTGGTGTTCAAAGGCAATTTTTTTGCTGAATGCGCTGTTTGACCACCATCCAAAAGATTTGCTGCAATTGCAGATGAAGCGATTGCCAACAATATTATTTCGTGATCCAACGTTTTGGCTTGTGTTTAATTGCATGCATAATTCTGTCTTACGCTATGCGTTGTTCTGGGACCAATTTCGGAAGATTTGTTTGAACGAATGTACCCAATTTGTCGACATCAAATTGTGTTTCTCGTTCCTAATCACGGTCAAAAGGGTTGTTTGCATATCATTGTATCAGACAATCGGGCTTAAGCAGTGAGAGCTCGAACGGTTTCCAAACTTGCTCGTCTGTTTCTGAAGCTCGTGATGCCGTTTTCTTTCGTGCTTGAGGTCTAGATCAACTAATAGCAAGTCTTTTAGGTGGCATAATTGTTTGACAGCGAAAGAAATGCTTTGTGACGACTATTACAAATTCATTTGATAATTGTTTACAATTCCCTTTTATTGTTTGACGTAACCATGGCACGTATCAAACTAAAAAAGACTTAAGTTGCTGCGCACTTAGCGCCATCTGTCATTCAACAACTCTAATAATTTCGTTCTGTTTGAAATACGAACGACGGACGTCAAAAATATTGAAAAAAAAATCGGGACAGGGACATCCTTCACCTAGCGGGATTAAATATACTTTAAAACCTATTCTACTATCTAACAAATATACATTTAAAAAATCATAAAAATCGGTCAAGCCTATATAGAGATAGAGATAATTTTTAGAACAATTGAAATGTTTAAGTTTGCTAACAAATATATTTCGTAGAAAAAGAAAAAGATCTCGGAATATATAACGACAGTCCTTCAGTATTTAAATTGAAAATAATATATTTTTTATAATATTTGAAATGTTTTAGGTTTGCTAACAAATATATTTCGTAGAAGAAGAAGTAGATTTCGGGACATAATATATTGACAGTCTTGCAGTATTTAAATTGTAAATAATATAATTTTTAGATTAATTAAAAAGTCTACAAATATATTTCGTAGTAAAAAAATAGACCTCGTGGCATATATCGACAGCCCTGCAGTATTTAAATTGTAAATTATTTAATTTTTGGAATAATGTTTAAGTTTGCTAACAATCATTTTTAGAAGTAGCAGAAATAGACCACGTGGCGTATATCGACAGCCCTGCAGTATTTAAATTGTAAATTATTTAATTTTTGGAATAATGTTTAAGTTTGCTAACAATTATTCTTCGTAGTAGAAGATTTTAAAATAAAAGTCTAAATATAGTTCTATAAAATATCCATACCGTCATTAGAATATTCCTAATGCATGTAAGAAATTAAAAAGATTTTCAACGCCGGATGCAAAATAAACCCATACCTTCCAATAATCGAATCAATGGCACTGATCAAAATCTGTCAAATCAGCTCCAAAAAAACTTGAAATTGTAAATTATTTAATTTTTAGAATAATGTTTAAGTTTGCTAACAATCATTTTTCCTAGTAGAAGATTTTAAAATAAAAGTCGAAATACAGTTCTATAAAATATCCATACTGTCATTAAAGTATTCTTAATGCATGTAAGAAATTAAAAATATTTTCAAGGCCAGATGCAAAATATAACCATACCCAATAATCGAATCAATGACGTCACTGATCAAAATCTGTCAAATCAGCTACAAAAATCAAAAAAAGCGCGTGTCTTCGTTCCCATCATCTTTGTTGATTTCTTTCAGCTCGTACCTCTTCTGATTGAGATGCGCGTAATTGTGACATGATCACACGCTCATTTTCATTATCTTGTTGGATTTGTTCGTATGTTCTTTCTGCTCTACTATTTCGCTTGTTTGTTGTTTTATTCGTTCGACAGCCCAAATCAGCCCCCTTGCGTTTTGCTGGCATTGTTCACAATAATACACGCACACAAATAGATAAACTAAAATAAATCTTACACAAATTTAAAAACATTCGATAAAAACAAATGCCGAAAGAAATTTCAAAATTATGTGACACTTCTTGCAATGAGCGCCATCTGTCATTCAACAACATAAATAATTTTGTTGTTTGAAATTCGAACGACGAATTGTCAGGAATATTGAAAAAAAAATCTGGATCGGGGCACCTTTCACCTAGCGAGATGAAATATAGTTTACATTTGATTCTCATATCTAGCAAATATACATAAAAAAAATCATCAAAATCGGTCAAGCCGTTTCGGAGGAGTTTGGAGACAAACACCGTGACACGAGATTTTTATATATATAGATAGATATAGAAAGAAATATGCCATAAATATGCAATTTCGTTTTTTAGACTATTCAGCACCCAATTAATAATTCCTTATACAAAGTACATACACATTTTCTTCGTTTAATAAATCTTTTTTCGTCACAACAATCTGCGTTGATGCATCACAAGAAATCCATAATATAGACATTTTATATTCCGCACTAAATGTAAAAATGATTTTAAAAATAATAGTTTGGTTGTGAGAAAGAAGGGTCGGTGGGGGGGGGGATTTAGACATCACAAACACCAATGCCTTCGAACAGAAATCTAAAAAATGCTGTACGTACTGGGACTCGAGCCCGTGAGATCGGGCATGGAAGCCAACAACGATAACCGCTGCACGATAGGACTCGACGAGGTTTTTAATTATTTATCTCCTTAATCTTCATTTTTTTCAAAATTTATTGTATGGCGAAATACGAAAATCTAGTAATATACTCAATTCACGTTAATTAATTGTCATTATTTATACTTTAAAGCTTTTTATAGATGCCATCAACTTGTTTATTGAAATATTTAGAAAAGCCAAGAGCTAAAGGTTATTATTTATTTTTCTTTTATGAGTGAGAAATTAATCAGTTCATTTCTAACAAATTGTTTTTTTCAAACCATATCAAAAGTTCTAATAATTGATATTATTAAAATGCTATGATTTGCAGAAAATTAAATTATATCAACGATTCATTACAAAATTTAAACTGACATAATTATTAACGTCATTGAACCGTCATTTCTTTTTGTATCATTTTTATTCGATTATTTCTATTCTCAGACAAGTATAACAAAGGATTGAAAGATTCGTAGACTTTTTTAAAAAATATTTAGTTTGAAATCTTTGAATAACGCTTCTGAAATAGGTGAATTACGTATTATCTCTAATAACACAACCATTTTAATAAACAAAGTTAGCAATTTTAATTCTATATGAAATATCTTCTTGTGTATTGAATCCACAATTGAATATATAAATGCATTATTCTATATTGAAAGAAAAAATAAATATTGTATACATCTTAACAGACATTTTGTTTGCATATAATGATTTTAATTGCATACATCGAAATTTAAATATAAATCCCATGATCGACATTAGCATTTTTATGTGGAAAGCTTAATTCATTCATACTAGAGTAAGCTTTATGGCCTGTACATCTCATAGCTTGGAGAATGTTTTGCGTTTAAACTGTACGATAAAATTTTCCCAACTCTCATGAAACTCAATTATTCTTATGAGAAGTCATTAAATTTTATGCAGTTTTTATTCTACTAACGCAGTATTATAGGGCATAATAGTTGCATTGGTAAACTTACAAGTTTTACATTTATTAAAGTCATATATATATTTTTTAATTTAAATAAATGTTTTACCAATTTATTGTGAAAGTGAGTATTTGGTGTTTAAAAGCTAAAACTAATATGTCCACATTGCAATGTTGATAGCAAATACGTTTTTGTATTCATAATAATTAGTTTCACCGGTAAATTTTGTTCTTTCAAATTATGTTGCCATTTAAAAACAACATGCCTATTTTTACTTGCTATTCAATCGCTTGTTGAAATCAATATAAACGAAATAAAATTCTGAATGTGGTTTGCGGGAAAGGTTTGAACATTTTCTTTCGTTTGCTTTTTTGGGCTTTGTAATATAATTGTCATATAATAGAATGTGAGATTACTTAAAGTATATTTAACTATCTTTTGTCAGGACGGGCTTCAACAAAATGTGGGCTTATCTGTTTTTTGAGCGCTACAATTAATCGGTCTGGTTATTCTATTCACAAGTCTAAAATGAATAATTTATATTAAGTTAACGAATCTTATTCAGTGAACGCGAGATAAGCTTAAAAAATAATGAATCGCTTAGAATAAAGCATATTGTCGAATTGCAAACGCACATTCACAATATGAATACTTATGAATTGTGAAAAAATTATCTTATATGACTTGAAAAGTTATTTATACAGAAATCTTTGACGACATAAATATCGTGTTTAATAAAAAAAAACTTGATGTAAACTACGTTCAATCGATCTTAAATAACAATAACAACTCAAAATATAAACTATTACTACAAAGTCTGACTTTTTCGGCATCCCGGTGTCAAAATTTTACTCAAAGTTAACGATTAATTCCTTTCTGTGATCTCTTTACTTCCCCTAATAGCTGAAAAAGCGTTGAATTTGCAAGCGTCACGACACTTGCAAAAGCCAAAAGTGCCGGCAAAGGGATAATGCTAATCTAAGAGGAGCTACAGAACGATGGCGAAAGCCACGTCTTTGTAAATTATTGCTTGCCCCAGTGGAACCTTTTGTCATTGGGGCAAAGTTTTATTGAGACGATGGCCCTGGAATTTTTGTCGACGAAAAATCTTTTCTATAAAAAACATTTAAAAATACATCACGTTTGAGATTTTTTTTAATACTAACTAGAAGTTAAATTATTAATATTATATATGTATTTAAAGTATTTTAATACCTTTATAATATATGAAACAGTAGGTTTGTAGATTCAATATTTTAACAGGTGAAAATATAGGCTTTTTTGGCTCGGACATTTCAATACGTTCGACTAAAATTTGATATTCAATATTTTAGTTCTAAACCATGTTATATTTGATCAAAACAGGTGACATGTTTATTTCAGTATTTATTTCATAGTCAAATAGTGACTTTTATGACATGACACAACCGAACAGTTATTATTCACAAATAATTTACCTGCTTTTCTCTTCCAAAATATTTTCCTATCTTTTGAGTTAAGTAACATATATTTTTAAGATACTTTTTTGTCAGAACGATCGATTCAAAAATTTTCGTTTGAACTTGTATAAATACTCTCTTAGAAATTATCGTAAATACTAGGTCTGGGCAAACGTTGTTGCCGAAAAACCACATAAGTAATTCACTGCTCATTGTTAATTCTTTCCTTCAAGCTAAATATAATTATTGGTTGATTAGTGGTAAGAGTGTTGTCAAAGCAATCAATAGTTTCTTGGAAATAGATAGTATAGTATGTGATTTATACTTGAATTGAACTTGAGTTGTTTATAAAAATTCTCATTAACAGTCAACCTCGTCTATTTTTTTATTTTCTGCAAAATATTTTTACATATTAATTATTAACTATTAGTAAAATTATATGAATACGTATTACTTAGTATAGTTATTCTCTAAAAACTAAAAAATAGTATTCATCGGATCGTAGTTTTTCCAAGACTGGTTAATTTTTTTCTGATACTTCATGTGTACATTTGAAGCATTTATTTGTAAGAGGTCTAAAAAATTAGTTATAGTATATATATATGGGTATTATGTTAAGATATCTATAAATTATATTCTATTTTTTTTACCAACTGTGCGTAATACCTCATTAATCTCTTTTGAATTAAGTATAAATAGTTTTTTTATTTAATACTTTCAAATGTTGAAAATGCTCTTCAAAAGCGAAACTGGTCCCCTAGTTCTTATAAATAAATAGTGAAAATACTAGCAAGTTTTTACCCATTTCCTTTTCACAAAGTATAGACAGTGAACACTTTAAAAGAGATTTAAAAATATTAAATTGTTCCCTCTCTGGTTTTGAACAATTATATGTAAATTTGAAACGGAATACCATTAACCTTAATCAGCCACATTCACCCTATATTAAAATACAAAAGTTTTGCCTGGGAAAATCCATTTGCTAATTGATTTGTTAGCAAAAAAGATTGCTTTTTTAATCTTACTAAGGTTTCCTCATTTCAGAGAAAATAATACAATATGGAAATTAAATGCTAATGAAACAATTGCCAGTTAGCAGTATTGTTCGTATTTCAGAGTCCTTTTTTAATTTGTATCTTTATAAAAATCTTCTTATGGACGATAATTAAGGTTGTACTTTCAAAACGTCTTGAGTTTGCCTAATATTTATCAAATCAAAAGAAAAAGCTCGGACTCTTTTTTCAGCCTCAAATCTTTGAACATTATTTTTTAATTGATTGAACTGTCATTTTCTTGGTAGAACTTCATTTTACCAAGTTTTTTAGTCACTTTTAGAGTATTCACTGTCAATACTTGGTGGAAAGGTATTATATTAATAAAAACACAATATTCGTTTGTACTTCATTCAACTTTATTTAAATAAAGTGGAATGAAGTACAAAGTAATATTGTGTTTTTATTAAGTATTTTAGTTCTCAAAATATTATTTTATATTATATATTTAGGTATATAGTTGAAAGCTTTTTCACTATATGCCTTCATCGGAACTAACATATGTTTGTCTTACATAAGCAAAGGCGAGAAGCAAATGTCTTTCCACCAAGTTTTGACTGTGAACATCTTAAAAATAGTATTTGTATTTTTTTTTTCATATTTCATTACCAATTGTTTGTCATACTCTTATTAGTCTTTCTTGATTTTTTTTGTATATATAGCTCTTTATCAATACATAGTTTTACTCGTTGAAAATGATTGTGATGAGAAACACTGTTCCCGATCCTAATTAATATTAGCAGAATGGGTACAAACCAGCGTTTTAGTATATTTTAATATAATGCTTTTCCACTTCTAACCTATCAAACAGTGAACAACTTAAAATTAAAAGATTTCTAGGGTTATAATTTATAAACAGAAAATATTTTCCTCTGTAAAATCAATCACTCCCGCTCATCTCGACCCCAACGAAAGAAAGTCCTTGTAATATTCTAAACTAAAAAAGCAAAATCAGTTGATTGCAAACATAAAAGAAACTTTAAACCATATAATTAATACATTGGGAGCGAATTTTGATAACATTAAATATTGTCATGTCAAAAAAACTTTCCATTACAAGATTACACAAAAACGTATTATAAATAAAATGCATATCAAAAATTATTATTACCACATTTTTTATAAAAAAAAAGTACACAATCATTTTCATACATTGATCAATGAGTCTGGTTTATTTTTTTCCATTTAATCCATGATTGAAAGTCATGGAATCAATACACTAAAATATGTTTTATTTTCGTTAGTAACAACTTTTATCACGAATTGAAAGTAACACCAAAGTATTTAGCAGTTACACCAAGTTAATTAATGCCTAATAACTATTTACATGTTTATTTTAGTCTGCAAATTATTATTTTTTTTATTTTGAGAAAAAAATACTGTTGTACATGTTATGTATACACAACATTAACTTTTGTGCTATGTTAATTCTCTACGACATAACTTGTAACAATAAAACTTTCAACGGACTAAACCAATATCCGATTCCTTCTCTTCAGTTTAAATTGAGAGTTCAAATCAAAAGGTCTAACAGCTTAGTAGAAACTCCTCGATACTCACATCGATATTATTTTGATTTTATAAGATTTAAGTGATTTATTATAAAATGTATGAGCTATGTTATTGAATAAAGTTGAAACAACATTGAATTCAATATAAATGTTTTAGTAAAAATATATCCATAACATACATGTAGTTAGCACTTACATTTTTTAAATGAACCTAGAAACATCAAGTATTGTGAAATTTGTCACAAAAGTTTATTCTTGATGGTGATCGATGTTTAAATAAGATGTTTTCTGTTTTGCGCTGTTACAAAAACAGTATATTACTTTTAAAATAATTTATTTGCCATAGAAATTAACATTTACCGACAAAACATACTTGAACTAATAAGCTATGTTTTTTTTTCTTTTTCGTATATAGGTTAATCCTCAGTTATCTGTTTTTGTTACGGCAAAGAATTTTCAAAAGCTATAATACTACATCTCAATTAACTTTAATAGCCATTATAATTATTTTGTTTAAGCTTTTTGGAGTTCAGATTAATTTTATGTGACAAACTTTCGTTTCCCTTAACTTCTTTGATCCCTAATAGGAACAAGTTTTAAATTATAATGAGGCTCGTGCATCACTCGTTTAATCTCCGTCTTGTTTCCGTAGATAATATAGAAGACATTTGAATTTTTAGTATAAGTATCTTATAAAACTTTATAAATATGTTTCAATCTAATTATTTGTGTTTTATTGAGCTATCAATAAAACGCAACAACAATTATTCTATTGTGGCTTTTAAATAGTAATTGTCAGAAATTATAATTATTTTTAAAAATTACTATTAGTCACCACTTTAACTTTATTTCTCTTTGATGGTCTTTGTAATTACATGTTAGCGGTGTTAACACTTTTTCTACGGTGCTAAAAAATACTTTCGATATTTTTTGGCCCTTATCTGATAAGAAACAAGTGAAAAACATGTTTTATTTAAAATTGTTTATAAGTATTGGGTTTTTACCGTCCATCAAAGGGCGGTGAGAGTTAAAACAGGTTTTTTCACTTATATTTCTTATCAGTTAATGCTTGCTATGAGCAAAACCGGAAAGTAAATAAAAGTAGAAATAAGTGCAAAAGAATATTATTTCTCTTAATATCATGCCTTTTCAACAAGTATTGACAGTGAAAACCCAAAAAGTGAAATGGTGTTTTCGTTACCCAAGCACGTGTCATTAGTAACTAGTGAAAGAAAAAAATTCTAATAGTTATAGCAGAACTATTTTCTAGCTAAACTCTTTCGCTAAAGTCTTGTTTTTTACGATCAGGTGGGTGAAAATAATTTAAAAATCAATGTATTCGTACCCTTACACTAAAACCTTATCCAACAATTTTGACCACGTCACCACAGAACATATTTTACCTGAAGTAAATCTGAGAATGAAGTTGGTAATATAATATTTATAATCCGCTTAGTTTTATATTTAGCCCTTATAAATCTATGAATCCGTTTACGACTTGCTGTAACAATTTAAGACAGTGAGGCGAGAAGTTTATATTTGCGACCAGAAATTCTTTCCTATGAAATCCTTATGAAATAATGTTTTTTTTTTTTCATTTTTACATTTACGATGTTGGATATGGGAGTTTATAATTTCTTCTTTTGAGTTAAATAAACATTTTTTTTTATAAAGTAGAACGCATCTGGCAGATAATGTTTCGAACTGATTATGAAAAGAAAACCAGTGATTTCCAGATTACATATGTACTTTTTTGTACAAATTCGAAGCTAACCATTTTTACTAAGTAGCTTCTTTTTTTGGATTAATTTCAATGGAAGGATTACAGTTAATATCATATCTTACTATTAACTAATTTCTAGTAGACACGCAAGTAATTACTAAATAATTATTTAGCTGGTTTTGAAATCCATAAAGCCAGTTGGCAGAACTTCTCTTCTTATCACACAAATTCACTCGGCTGAAGTCTACGAATTCGGGAACGTAATGTTAGTACTTTCGTTAAGATTCAGTTAGATCAATTAATAAGAAACTAATTGTAGTGATACTATAAAAATACGGAATTTAATACGATTTACTCTTTTTGTACAAAAAAAAAATATAAACCTTCACGTATATAATATATAAAATACAGAAGATTTTTATATTACACTCGCAAGGAAACTGACATCACCTGATTTCTTTTTAACGTTTATCATTTTATAAAATATGTTTTTGACAGTATGTTACTTATTTATAATATACATAGCTTAAATGTTGGACTTTACAAAGAGTCCTATAACAACTGCTTAAAATCTTGGGAAATTTGATGTTTTTAATATTTACTGCGATAGAAATTTAAATGACTGTTTTTGTACAATTTCTATGCTTATTCCATATATTTTTCGTATTCTGTCAGTTCTAAAGAAAAAAGTAAAGTTCGTAATAATGAATAGTCTGACTAAAATGAATGTTTATTTTTTTACTGAATGCATATTAAAATTGTACAATAAAATGTTACAGGTATAGCTTTTTCTTCGTAGCCGTTCTGATTATATATGGCATTAAATAATTTATGTACGTTTTTACAATAAATTCATAGTCAATACTTTACTTTTATACTTTTAACTGTGCTATCAACAATCATTTGTATTTATTCCACTTTTATTTTATATTGTAAATGCTTTCGTGAGTGAAACTAGTATCATATAAAAAAGGTGAAATCAGTACAAATTATTGTTTTTTTTTAAACGAGAATTACTTTATTAACGTCTCACGATAAAATAAACGCTTAGAGATGTGAATAATAATATAATATGTAGAAATTCATTTTTAAACTTCATTTTATTGATTGAATAACAAAGCTTACGAAATTTTTGTAACATTCCGTGATTGAAATTTTACTTCGGAGCAATAACCTTTATGAACATATGGGCAATGTGTCATGATCATTATACAAATTTGAACGTTTGATTTTCACATAACCTTATTTAAATATCATACAAACAAGCCGTTTTTAAGTGTTTGATTTTGAAAAAAGATTTTTCGAATGAAACAAAAAGATAAGAATCATTTTTTTAATTGACAATGCAAAAATATTACACCATGGCAAAATTTCGTTATGAAAAAGCTTTTGTGTGCCAATCAAGAATTTAATTTCTTTGAAAATTCATTTCTTAATTCCTTTCAGATAATAATATTCATTCATCTAAATGCTTTTTTTATAAGATTTTTCAGTCAACTGAGTTTTATTATGTTGTATTGAGTTTCTGTTTTTTTTTTTTGATACATTTGTCAGTATTATGTTCTTGATAATATACTAATTAAATTTTTTCGTGATCTTTTTATTATTATTATTTGAACACTTTATCTGTGGATAACGGGAGATTCCATTTTTAATCACCTGTGCGTTATCGATAGGACAGGAATCATTATTTGCTTCTAAGTAAATGTTTTTCAAAAAATATTGTAATTTTAACGAATATGTAATATTTATGTGTGACTTTAAAATTTCGTCTCCTTTTTTTATAAAATTCGCCCAACAACTAATTCCTCCGAGGTCAAGTGTCCAATTAATTATAAATTAACGTATACTTTAAAAAAAACTAATGATTTTGGCATTATTGGATTATTCGGTTATATTTCAGTAATAGTAAAAAGATTCATTGAATTACGACATCAATTGTTGACGCTATTCATATTTTAGCAAAATACTATAAAAAGTTACCGATTTTCAAAAAATAGCACTCGGATAAAGTGTTTAATATGGTATAAAAAAGTCTTTTAAGTGGCTTTACAGTGGCTTAAGGTTAACAGACAATTTTGGACAGGAAACCTTACCACCTAAGCAGCGCAAACAAGACGTTTGATGTAGAAACGTTATTAAAAGTACATTTTGTGGACATGTTTCAAATAGCGAATTCGAGATAAATTGGATATGATGAGATCATGGTTGAAAATTTTGTCTGATATCATGTCAGTAACTAGCCATTAACGTGTCTTTTCCAAGTGTAGTCACCAGTGTTAAATTGTTGTAACTTTTTATCGTCTTCTTCAACTATCAAGTTTGATGCTTAAATACGACCCAATTTTTGACACCTTTCTTTCTCTTAGAAAGTTGAATTTAGTTGGTTTTATGTCTTGGTGGATGTGTTTTTTTAGATCTGTTTTGTTTTAGATCTTAAAGTTTTTTTGTTCTTTGCCATTGGATGCATGGTATTTCTTAAAATTTGAATTTCTATGGTATTTCTTGGCAGACAATTAGCACTTTCTGTGTATTCAAACATTTTAAACGTAAATAATAACTGTAAAATTCTGTGTTCACGACAGAAAAAAAAAAGCAAAGCAAAAGAAGGTCGCATAGCAACCGTTACTATGCAATACTTAAATATTCTGTTAAAGACACTTGTATATTATACGCAGTTGGAAATTATTTAAAAGCTATTTTAGCATAACTCGGAAAGGTACTGAGGGAGTGAGCTAAAAATACTTACGTTCATCTGCATTTTTCAAGCGCTTAGCTTTGTCACAAAGATTTACTGCTTGAATATTTTCCAAATACATAATATACCTAGATTAAAATTATTTTATGTTTGCAATATTCCCTATGAAGACTTTTATACATTTATTTTAAAACTGATTTATAAATTTTGGTAAATCTACTGAAAACTTTTAATTCCTTAATTGGTCAATGAAATAATGAGACGCTATTTTTTTCATAAAAGACATAAATTTGACTATGATTTAAAATTTCTACTATCGGGAAATTTTTCACTTTAAAAGACGTAAACAATAGCAACTGAAAAAACAAAGAAAAATAGATCATCGGAGTATTAAATCAAAACATGTAATTGTTTCAATATTTGTAATTTCAATATTTTAAGCTACTTAAGCTTTTTAGCTAAACAAAGATATGTTTCTCTATTTTTTTTTAAATATATTTTATAAAACTGCGTAGAAATGTTATGAAAAACTGTGTTTTTTGCAAATAAAACTATTGTATGCATAGAGATGACATTTAAATTTAAAAAAAAACAAAAACTTGTTTTACAATTCACTAAAATAAAAAGTAGCGTACTTTTATGCAACTTTGTACAGAAGATCAATAGCGTAATATTATTAAATAATTGTACACTGTCTTAAATAAACTTATCGAACCTTTTTATCTTTCAAATATATAAACTGATTCTACTTATAATGTGTTTATTTATAGAGTAAATGTCCTGTAAAAATAAATTCCCTGACACATGAATATTTTGAATTATTAATGAAAGTGCTTTTAATGCCCTAATTGAATGATTCAAATAATCTGATGGATTTTCATTAATGTGTCATGAATAATAAATATAACATAATTTTAATCCCGCTATTTTAATTCTCGGCACGTATTTTTATATCTTTCAATATTATTTTTTAGAAAATATTTTTTTCGGGTTGCCGTATGGTAATTTTTATGAATAGCAATATTATTTTTTTACTAAATGACTTTACCGTGTAATGATTAAAATGTTTTTCTCTTGTTTTTTTTCCATATGAATATTGAAAAAATCACATATCTCAAAGTTCATCGATTTTGTCATTAATTCGTAATTATTTTTTATTTTCTTTGGTCAAAAATAAAAATCTGCTCTTTTTGGGCATTATTGTGCTTGCTACAGATATTTATTTATGGTGATGATTTCCTTGTCAACATCTTACAGTTTACTTTTTTAAATTGCTGTAATAAATTAAATTGCTGTAATAAATATGTAATGAATCAAATGAATAGGTATTTGCAGACAATTAATCTATAGCAATGATTTCTTTAAGAGTACTTAAATAAAAAAAAAGCCATACTACAAAGTAGTCGACACCTATTTTACATACTAGGAGAAATTTATTGAACACCAAAATTCTTTTAAAAATCTCGCTAGTCGGACTTTATAAGCTACAAAGAGCAAGGCTTTGAAAAAATACTTTAAAAAAACTGATTTGCGTGACTACTAAAAGTTTTTTTTATTTTGCAGTTGATTTGATAAAAAATTCATCTCGGTGCTTAAATATTAATCTCTCTTCAATTTATTTTGACAGTACGAAATCGTTTTTCAATACGTATTTTTTCCATAAACCATCTTGATTACATAAATTTATCAAGTTTTATTAATTTTAAAACCTACCTTTTACAATTTTTTAAAAAATCGCAATTTTGTGAGCGGAAACGAGAAACAAGAAAAAATTGAAGCGTGTGTCGCGAACAACGAAAATCAAATTTTCGAATCGTTTGAAATATTTTAAAGATTTCCCGAGTTTTTTCGAGTATTATTATGGAAATGACATTTCAAGCGTAGCCTGACACTTTTGAGTAGGAAACGTTCACTCCAGCACGGCTTTAACAATTTGTAAGTGGAAGTATGACATTCAAAAGCAGGAATCAATTATTCAATGCGCAAAAATAAATCGCGCGAGAAAATGTTCCAACGGTGAAATTCGTCCAAAAAACTTCCGGACTAACGTTACCGAATAATATATGTATAACTGACCAAAACGGTAAATAAAGATCTCTGAAACATTTTTAAAATTTTAATATAAAAAATCTTAGGAAGAGATGTAGAAGTGGTAGGTATATATTACATTAAATTTTAAGACTAAATAAATATTAAAATAAAAATGTCTTCATTATGTTTTCGCTACTTAAGATTTAAGCACTTTTAAATAAAATACACTTTACAAAAGTTTTTTTTTTAAAAAACATCCATTCCGTTCCCAATGTGGTGGAGCATATGGTCTATAATGGAAGTATCTCAACAGATTTTTTTCTACGAAAACTGTTTGTTACTCAGCCGCTCAACCTCTCTTTTTTTAAAGTAGGGATAGAAGGGTAAGGATAGGACAGGACTAGTGGTTATCTAATCGCTCTCGCTACGCCTAGTAATTAAAGGATCGCAAAGGTTGTATAACATGTCATACAACATTTATGATATATGTTATGAACAAACTTCCGTTTGTATTTTCCTATATTTTTGTTAATAAATAATTGTTCAAGGCAAAAGTTTAATGGGGGGGTGTGCATCAAACTGATGAATGTAAAAAAAAGTGATACAATTGCTAAATTTATATTTGAATAAAAGAAAGAGAAGGTATTTTTGCAATCTAGGAGGTAAATTATTTTAATGTTTAATTTATTTTTGAATTGTGTTATTCAAATGTTAATTTTACTGTTAAATCATTTTACATTCATTTAAAAAGCGTGATTAATTCCGAAAAAAATGAGACAAAATTTTTATATATTTTTTACTAAAACTTATTTATGAAGAAAAATATTTTAGTTCAGACGTGTCTATTGAATATCTTTGTATTCAATGTTAAACACAATCAAAGATAAATTATTTGTATTCTAAATGCGTTAATTTATTTGTTCTAGAATTCGCAGAGAAATAATATCATTGAGATTGATATATTCCACCAATCTGTTACTAACACATTTCTCGATTCAGATGAACAAACATGTTACCACATTTCAACGCTTCCACCATTGATTAATTTTGGCCAATAGAGACAAAGCTGTACACAGGGAGAATAGAAATTGTTAATCTTATATCATTTTTTGCAGATAAATATCAAATCAAATTCGCAACGTAAAAAAATATTGAATAAATCTTAACCATACACTCTTTCAAAGTTTTCTATTTATGTTTCTCGATTATTTTTTTTCATATCCTCTCTCTAGTAGACCACCAAATGAATCCTCCAAGATTCTCTGTCCCCCGTTATACTTTATCACAAAGAAAAATGAAAGAATGAACATGAACAAAGAATGAACAAAAAACCTGCGGACCCTAGGTTGGGAAGCACTGCTCTAGCGGCTAGCCTAAGCCAAATTTTGAATGTTAACAAAATCATCACATATCGATTGTGGTAAGGAAAAAAGACTTAACCCACAGTTTTTTCAAAACAGATAATCACAGTGTATACAATTTGATACACTTTCTGTCAAAAGGATGAAGGCTGAAAATGCGGAATTAGTATCTAAAATGAGCTTTTAAGAAAAGATGAGCCTGTGTAAAATACGATCAAGAAAAAAACTCAAAAAAAGGTTTTTTTCGAAAAAAATATTTAAATAATAGCAGATAGAGTCAATTAAAAACCTGTTTATTAGTCTTCATGTACTTGTGTTGATTTCATAATTTTCCATTATCTCAAAATTATCAAAAAACTTTTTTTGTGTCTCCTGTGAAACTTGTTTTGCGTGGGTTACATCCTTTTTTCTTTCAAAAGTCAATATTTTTTTTCGTGACGAATTCAAATATTTTAAATAGGCAAGAATTGTATTAATGTTTACAGGTTCCAGATTTATGACCAAATGATGTATTATTATTTTTAAAAACCGTACGTTATTTAAAAAAGTTTATTACTATAATATATTTTAATATGACGGTATTTTATATGAAATACCAATTTTGATTTACTGGCTTGGTATTGAGATTTCAATTGGTCGTTTTTTTTTACTTTTTTTTTTTAATTGATGTTAGTCTGGAATTGCAATTCTTGAGTGTGGTGGCCAGGCAGCTAGAAACTTTTCCATTTTGGAGCGCACTCCAGCTCTGCTTCAAAACGGACTATAGTATTGTTTATTGTATAGTTTAAGCACTGAACTTGTTACAATTGTAATACTATTTGAACTCTAGAATACAAATTATATCGGTATGTTTATTTTACTACAGAAAAGCTGACTAAAGTGTTATGGATTGCAACATTTTCAATATCACTTTTAAAATAAATGATTTTTATTGACTTGGCATTAATTTAGTAGCACTGTAGAATATTAAAAAAATAAACTAACCACATTGAAAAATCATTTGGGTTCACTATGTTGTTGATATTTTTTTTAACATGACACCATAATTTTGAGCTTAAATGCATAATTCTCATAAAAATGTATTCTGTCTTATTAATTTATTTAACAATACATTTTTTTCTGACGGCGATGCAAGTAAAAAGAAACTTCTTGGTTACTCTACAAATAAAATGAGCTAATTATTTCCATCATATATAATTAATGTGTTTTCGCAGAGGTACTGGTGGGCTATGTAGATTTATAAATTGACACAAGCGAGATTGAATAGTCAAGTAACCTTCCAGCTCGGATAATTTCAACCCTTAGGAATGAATAAAACAATAATCTTTTAGCCGATGCTCAACTTGTGAAATACAATACGAGTGACCTGAACCTATTCTGTTTCATTAAACGCGCTGTCTCTTTTAGTGTATTCGCCACTCATAGTTTATTTGGGTCCTATGAAATATCAATTTAATTGTTATATGAACTTGTTATTCTGATACAAGAATAGTAATATAGGCAGATAACTTATTTTTTTTAAGAGCTATTGAATTCCAAAAAAGATATCAAGTCTTTTGCCACATTTAGACTAACCGAGTACTGTACGAGTACCGAGTACTAACCGAGTCTGAGAGAGTGAACTCACCTGAATAAAATCAATCTATATTCGACACTGAATTCAGTTTAACGATTTGACGTGTAAAACGAATGAGTGAATAGTAACTATTTATAATTCTTCAACTGATAAAACACCCTTACCACATGTAGTACACCCTCGCTCAGGTAATCGGCATAAAGTACACTAAAAATGTATTTTAATATATGAAGACGCTTACTCGACTTATATTACTACTCACTCAAACAATCGGACTAAAAGGGGCACTAAAGTGAGCAGTTTCTTGGTAATAACTAAAAACTTCAATTAAAAACTATTTTCAACATTATATAAAAACTGCCACTGTTTAAGTAAATAAAATTATTTGTAATAAAAATAAATATCAGATGGTATAATTAATAAAATGAAGCAATAATTTCTGATTGAATCATTTGATTATTTTACTTGAAAATTATGGGTGGAATATTATTTAAAAAATAAAATAAATTTTACAATAATTCACAATTTTTAATAACAGTCCAGACATGTTCGCTCAGCAAGTGAACATATCGGTTGATATCTGACCGTAATAATAATATCCAATTGTGATGCTTTATATTTCTGCTTAAGTTGTGCAAAACGGGTTTAATTCCTCCTGATTCTAATAAATGTATTCATGACTTTGATTTCGCACGTCAACAATTCCGCATATTATAAACAAACGTGGATTTATTTATGTATAACCATACATTTGAAGTTTTACTCACACGAGCAAAGTTATATCAAATAGAAGATCTGATGATTTATTAATCACAACCAACATGTCAATATTCATATAGACACTGACAGTATGGCTAATTTGTTACCCTTATTTACATAGGTACACAACCCAAGCCCTCACTTATTATTAAGACAGGTGCCCTTGTGAAATATTTGCCTTCCCCTGACGTCACTTAGCATAATATGTATTTTCGTTATTTGCAGAGAACGCCTCGCGGTACTGTTCGGCGCTGGGCGTGTGGGAAAACTATACTGACTACGCGAGATGCCAGGAAACGAAGACTGTACCTGGAAACGGAACTTCAGCCAGTAACGAATTGAGTAGTCACCTCTACTTGGCAGGATACAGTCTTAGTTTAGCGGCACTACTCTTGGCTGTGTCTGTTTTTCTCTATTTTAAGTAAGTATATAGTTACAGCTAAAAACATTTTTATTTTACCAGATGTCATTCTTTTTTGATAAGTGGAATAGAGGAACTCTATATTAAAATACATATTTCCATATCAGAAAAATATATTAAGAAAAAAAATGTTTCTATTAAAATCGTATTGAAGTTTGAACAGCAAAAAGCAGACGCAGGTAAACTCAACACGGTAAAATCTTGTCAAAATTGGGAACCATAAATAAAAAAGACATTCACCTTTTTTATAAAAGCATGCAAAATATACTTTTATTTGTATAAGCATCTTTAAATAATATCAGTTATCGTACACATGTTTATGACCTTTTATTGTTATATATAGTGTTGATTACTAAATCACAATCATTTTTTATGCTTAGTAAATTAATCTCCACATTGTTTATTATATTGAAATAGTGCGTCAACGAAAGTACTATTTTTTTTATTTATAGCGATTAGAAATCAAAAAGAAGAATTTATTTGTTTTTGTTGCTATTTCACAGTTTGAATATTTCAACAGTTCTCTGATAAAAAAAACATTAAGGCCTGTTTTTACTCGATGTTTTTACACGTGGAATAACAAACTATTCATCAAAATATTTGCAGGAAATAAATTTCTGTAACTTAACCACTGAACCAAACAAAAATAAAGTATATTTACATTGGAAACCTAAAATATGATGCTCTTTTGTTTCTAAAAGACCGCATTGCAAACAATGTTGCTTATCTGCAACCGTTTTCTAAACCAAACTACATCATTATTGAATTTGCGTGTTTGATTTCGTGGTGTAATAATCTGAGCACTGCAGAGTAAACAATTTTGAATATTTATATAAAGATATTGTTCATTGCTGTATTCAATTATTAAACGTTTTTGCCTAGCAAACACAGTGGAAAATTTTATCCGTTCTATTTTCTAGGGTGCAATTTACGAGCGTATAAAATTTTATCTTCTATTGTTTCATTTTTCCGTAAGGAAAGTTTTCATTTTATATTTCATGATATTTAATGAACCGATGTTGGCTGTAGTATTCTGCATAAGTATCATTATTTTATATTAAAAGTCACGAGTTTCAATAAATAATGCCACTTTAATGAGATGTTTTGTAACAAAAAAAGAAAAAATATCTAATAAATAAAGAAAAGTTCAATTAGAATGAATTATTTAAAATCAGAAAATATTGAAAAAGATTTAACCCTTAAATGCATAGATGACTACGAAAAGTACAAACTTTTTTTTTGGCTGTTTTCCAAAACTGAAATCGATTTTACCTTTTATTATTATACCCAATGGTAAAACACGTATTTTCTCTTCATATTGTTTTATCAAATGTCTTGTTTACACGTGCTGACCTATTATAATCTTCATTCGAACATACAAACTAGATTTTTGGCGGTCATTAATTTTCGACCGTTTTTTAATACAATTTTCACAATTAAAAACATGGTTCATCATAAAAGCATTAAAAAGTTTAATTGTCTATTACATATATAGTTGCTAGTGTATTCTAAGTGTCGCTTTTTTTAAAAACTGTGTGAAAATCATGTTTTATACCTCTAATGCTTAGTTGCTTTTTGATAAAAATATAGAAAAAAAAACTATCGAAAACAACTTCAATTATTTTTCCTGCAATCACACTAACCTACTTATTGTAAATAAAAATATTTTTTTCATTTAAAATCGTGCATTTAAGGGTTAATGCAAAACGCAATATAAACAGTTGTTTATTAAGCCTTATCTCATTCAAGAAAAGTTTTCGACTTCCAATTGCATATTTTACTAGTGCTGATTGTTAGTCAATGAAATAACTTCCATTTTCGGTGAGATTACGGCGAAAAAATCAGATAAATGAAATTGAAACCCTGCATTGCTGAACGGAATTAGCATATAATACAAGCGTAACTACGTCATTTGTCACATACGGTGGACTATACTATTCTGATACGTTGAATTTTTGTTTTAAAATAGTCATTGTTTATAGTTGTGTATGTGAAAAACATTTATTTTTAAGTATCAAGTATGTCATAGGCGTGTTTTATTGGTTATTTGATAAATAAATTATTTAAATAAGAACGTATTTATAGAAAAAAGAGCCACAATTCAAATATAAGTCCCTGTTTTTTTTAAACATTTATTGAATATTTATAATATATATGTATAAAAGAAAATGACGAAATTTTCGATCATAGTGTCTCTAGAGATATTATATTTATTTTTATTCGTGAAAACCGAAAAAAAATGTTTTTTATCGTTCTACCTTTTTTCATTTTTGTGACTATAGCCCACTTTTTGTAACATGTTATTTCACCCTGTAAGAGTATGGACGTACAACAATATTTACTGTTTGTTTAGTCTATCCTTTTTGCTGAAACATGAATAAAAAATATGTTGTAGCAATATAAACGAAGTTTATGGAAATAAGGAAAACCATGTATAAAAATACACTGGTGACGAAAAGTACCAGTGTGCAATTCAAGTCTGAAAACGAACTTATGGCAGAAATCTGATTTACTGAAAAGGTAAAAGCTCTTTCCTTGTACAAAGAGATTGCGCGGAATTTTAAGACGGTAAATTATCCTTCCAGCTTCAAATTATAAGAAAAATAATGGTTCCTTTTTTTTATGATGTTCGAAGTGTATCAACCTTTTTTCGAATAATATTGCTAGATTAAAATTTCCGGTTGTGTACTCAAGTGTCAACATTGTTGACTTAAAACACTGAGGCCTTGGGTTCGAATACCAGCATGGACATTATTAAAGATTGATTTTCCAACCGTGTCTACCTGAAGGCATGGAAGAATGTGATTTCTTGAATTTTTTCTCAATCATACTATCCTAAAAGGAGCTTAGCAAGAGAGATTAGCTAACCACTTGTCGCCAATTATCATGATTTTTTTAAGAAAAATGGAAAACCGATTAAAAGTTATAACTAATTGAACTCGTATTTTTTAACAATGCATTATAAATTACACACAAATAATATTATATTTGAACGTGAAGTAATTTCAATTTAAACGTATACATTAATTTTACTTCTAACTATAAAATATTGTGAAGAATATTATAAAAACATTTACAAATGTAAAAAAAAATAGTCATAATAATTCATAACATTTTAATTAACACCGCGTTGTTAGCTTCGGGCGGAATAGAGAACCAATTAACATAATTCCATGCAGTATTAATTGTATTCATTTCCATAAATACCTGAAAATACCGTTTCTGAAAAGTCTTGATAAATATAATTTTCATTTAGGTTTTCACATACCCAGGTAAATTTCTCATGAAAACACATTTTCCTTGTTTGTTTGGTTTCAGTCTAATTATTATTAACATATCAAATAATTTTAATTGGAAATTCCTATATTATTTTTGACTTTTCACATTGTGAGAGATAGTTTTCAATAAGATAAAAGACCTTTTAAGTTTTCCCTTTCAATATTAAATTGTTGTTTTAGTAGTTATCGATTTTATCATGAACCTCGATAAAAGGGCGTAAAGTTTTATTATTTTATAGAAAACTATTCTATATTCCATGAAATTATTATGTCTTCACCGACCATTATTATTATTCACGCATTATTCAAAATAAGTATGATACTTTTCGAAATTGTTTTTGAGCTTTGATTTGCAATGTATTTCACTCGTAGTTCTTATGAAAATAAATTTGAAAATGAAAAATACAATGGATTATGCATATAAATTTAATTTATCAAGAACATGACGTTCCCCAATATATACGATTTTTTTATCACGGCTGACACATTATTTTATTATGTTATATATTGAAACAACTTAGATATCTATCATTAATAAGCAAACCAATGATCGCTAGCAGTTGATATTCATTTAATATATATTGTTTTATTCAATAAAAATGAGCAATATTGCTTTGCTAGTTATTTGTTTTATTTTCTTTATGTTGATCGATTCTTTTGTGTGAGTAATGAATTTTTTAAACCAATTAAGGCAATTCAAACTGGTAAATCATTTTACCATTTTCTGATTGTCTTTATATTTGAGAACGAAACTACAATACTGTTGGGTGACTGAAGTATTGAAAAACTTTCGTTTTATTTTTATTCTAAGAGAGTATTGTTTTTAAAATAAATCTAGAGCAATAAATATAAAATAAAGACTTGAGAAGATGTCGTCAATAATTAAGTAATAAATCATACGTAAGTATTATTATTTATAAATTGAAAAAGTCATTTGAAGTTTCAATCTATAGTGAAGCCTTTCCTTGTGTTGTTTTACTTAACTATTGTTGAAATTGGTATACTCAAAAATTTAACTTATAGAACTTGATAATTAAATCGGAAAATCAACAAAAATTTGTTGAAAGAACATTTTCAATGCCTAAGGAAAAAGCTCTCGCGGAACAATTTTAAGCGGCAATTTCCAAACACATTGATTTAAAGCTTTATTATTTTTCTTAAACTTAAAGAGCTTTGTAGTCAGTTGGGTCGCTGTATAAAAGAGTTTATTGTTGTTAAAGTTTTATCGCTTTGAACAGTCATGGCGTTTGTTTTTTGTATTTTTTTTGTGCAAACGCCGCTTACTCGAATGTAAAACCACTCGATGGTACTTAAGGAGTTGGAAAGTCTTTATAATTGCTTTTAGTGGAAAAGCGTAAAAGCTTCAACAAATAGCTTTCGGCTGCCATTAATTTGATATATAGCGGAAAAATTGATTTCCGTCAGTGAAATATTATTTTGTTTTACCTCATTCAATTAGGTGCGCACTAAAATAAAATCAAAGTAGTGCTTCTTTCAAAAATATTAGTTTCGTGCTAACCAAAGCGAAACGGTCATTTTTTTACTATAAATAAATAAGTTTTATTTTATTGAATAATTTTACACTAGACAGCTATTTACATTCATGTTAACTATTAATTGCTAGTTTAAATATCGACTGTGGAAAGGAAAAAGGACGTAACCCACACATATCAAATTTTACAGGAGGCGCTAAAAACGTGTTTTGATGATTTTGTGACATATGCAAATTATGAATTATACACAAGTGCACGGATACTTCTAAACTGGTGTTTAATTGACATAACCTAATATTAATTAAAGAAATTGTCTCGGAAAAACCTTTATTTTAGTGTTTTTTCTTAATTTTATTTTTTTACAAGGTCATCTTTTTCAAACTTAAAAGCTAAATTTAGATACTTGTTCGGTATTTTCAGTTTCCATCCTTTTGATAGAATGTGTGTCAAGTAGTATTCATTGTGATTATCGAAAAAAACCTGTTTTGAAGAAACTGTGGGTTAAGTCCTTTTTCCTTTCCACAGTCGATATGAATCTTAAAGAGTAAAATTATAATAGTTATATTTATTCACTTGTGCTAATAAAATCTTTAGAGACACATTTATTTATGAAGATACATATGTTAATTTATCATCAATTTAATTTTATTTAGATTTCCCGTTTTTATATTTAAAAAGTGTGTATAGTTCAGCGATTTCTAAGCTGGGAGGCGCCTCCCCGCAAACAAATTACCAGACATATAATTTTCATAATATACAAAAAAATATATACCTAAATAAAAAAAACAGCTCAGCAGGACTGGAACACTTCGACACTGGCAAACGTAACTTTTTGAAGGGATAGGGCAAAAAAAAACTGAAATCTCTTAATTCGACACAATTTTTGGAGAAAACAAATGTGAATCCTGGGATCAAAAAAAGGGTACGGGATTGGATGCTCTGATATGAAGGCACAACGGTATATTTTTAAGGGAGGCATAGTAACACAGTGTTTGGAAACCACTGGTATGTTTGATTTAAAAACGCACATTGTCTTAGTAAAAATCGATGTAGTATTTTATTTATTTTTACTGTAGAAAGTCCTACATTTGTTTCCTTTAGCAGAAAGATAATAACGATAGCTCAAAAAAAAATTCGTTTAAAAAAAACAAGTGCTATGAAATCTATTCTGCAACAACTACACTTTTAAGAATAAAAAAAAGCTTTTTCATAGAGATCGCCCAACATACCGATTAACCTTTTAGCTGCCGTAGAAAATTAATAATACTTACCTAGCACACTGGCTGTAATTTTCACATTTTAATTTAATTAGTTATTGACGAGATAACTCGTCTCTGGCGTGTTGAGATTACATTTATAATTTTTTACAACAACACAAAAATTTTAATACCTTAAAACAAAAATAATGGAGTGCTTATACATATCAGTGAATTATACTATATGACTATAATGAATGAACTGACTAAGCGAAAACTGCGTTGTTAGTTCAAAAATTGATATAAGAAAGTCAATAAAACACCTAACGACTGTCAACATCGGAAATATTTTGCTATCTCAAAGCAGTTCAATACGATTGTAGACGTAGTATATATACGTAGAGATCTCAATTTACTTCAGTTTTCGTCTAAAAAGTTCCACAGTAAAGTGTTAAATGTTGTTATTATCTTCATGAATCTCATAAACTTGATGCGACGTTAAACAGCCTAAAAATAAGCTCGTTTACAAGTACGCCAAAGCTTAATATTGCTTTCGACATTTTAACAGTAGCGTGCGAGGCCTAACTGAGCAGTAAAAATAAGTAATGTAAATATTTAGAAAATAGTTATATTATATTATATCTTTGAAAAAAAAATATCTTATATAATACAGTGTTTAATTAGCTCGCATTTTAAAGTGTGACTAATTCAAACTTATTTAAAATATAGAGTATCGCTTATGACATACGTCAAATTCAAAATATGCATATTATTTTGTCACAGTATTTATAAACACGTTTCAAAATGATCCCATACAATATGTTTCAGTATCAATGAGTAAAGGTCGTCATATTCATACCATCAACACTAGGGCCTCCAATCGCGGGATCCGACCAATTTTGCGATTCCGTAATCCTGGTATTGTCTTAGTACTAATCCCGGGATTTTGGGATTCACTATATTAAGTAAAAATTCCTTAGAAGAACTTATAAAAAAATTCACCAGCACTAGACTCACTGTCAGTTCAAGTTCATTCGTGCACTTGAACGCCTGGAGAGTGTTACAAATAAAAAAATCAAAAATCAGTCCAAACGTATAGTTTTGTTACTTCTTAAACAAAATAACCTGCAATGTGCTTGAAAAAGTGATTATCTACTTTTGTTTTATTTTTTATGTTTATTGATTTCGAAAACATTTAAGTGCATTTTGTCCTAAATTAAAATACTTACCGAAAGATTTTTTAAGACTTCACCAATTTATTCATTAATTTTCTAGGCTCCTCATATCAGTAGTCAGAACGAAACAGATGAAAGAAAACAGACAATTACTAATTAGTGTATCATATTATCACTCAATAAAATATGTACCTCAACGCTAAGTGCTTTTTTAATAAAGCAAATGTTAATTTAATACCAATATTGCATTTCAGCGTCAAAATTTCTGTAAAAATTATGCCATTGAATCTTTTCAACTTTACGAGGCATTATCTCTTACGACGACGGTAAAAGTAAAAGGCATTATCAAGCTTATAAGATTAAGATGACGTAAATCTCATAAAGACATGAAGATATTCTTAGGCAAGTATCCCACTTAAGTCCAACGTGCTAAGTTGGTTATTTAATTATGAAATATCGTTTACTAATCGCGGAATTGCTTCGAAAATAATTATGATCTTCCGACTTTCAAGATACTTATAATCACTAATTGAGTTTTCAATTAAATTTCCGTCCTATTTTTAAGAAACGACTTAGAAAAAGCTTTTTAATTAAGAATAATAAGTAAATTATGATGGTTTAATAGATTTTACACATACGCATTAACTTATTAAAAGCATACTCATATTTACTAAAAAAAAATTAAAAATATTTATATGAAAACAAGACTCAATTTTAGAACATTTGTTCCATATTTTATCACAATGACAACTGTAGGTTCCTACATATTTAGATATATTTCTGGCTGTCTCCTTATTTCATCAACATATCATGCTTTAGTCGAATCTTCCAATTTTAACATTATATACAAGACAACCAGATAACTTAAGCTTCTTAACGGTTTTCAGCTTAGTTCTGGGAATTACTTAAAATGCTTCCTCATATAGATTTAAAATAAAAAAGGCAATATTTGCTCACATTTTATAATTGTTTAAAGTAGTTATAAAATGTTTTAAATGATTCGATATTAGTAAAAATTACGAGTGTTACACGCAAACAAGTAAAACTACAAAGTTATTGCAGTGACTTCATTAGTTCTTAGAATTCATCAATATTTATATAATACCAAAATTCAACAACGAATACCACATTATTAATTTAAGGATAATAGAAGTTAACTTTTTAACGATATATGATATTCGTTTGTAGCTTAAAAAATATTTGGATATATATTTGCAGACTACAAGATTTAAAGTTGTAAATGTTAATGACTGCTTCTCTTAATTATTAATTAATGTAGGCAGCTATGCTTGAAAATAAAATTATTAGACTTTTAACAAGTTGTTAATTTGAAAATATTGGAAAAAATGTAGAGCATTAAAATATTTCAGTGGAACTTCTCGAACTCGAAACTCGCAGCTGAAGTAATTAAGTAAAATTGTTTGATTAATTAAGAGCGGTTTTCATTCTTTGCATAACGCAATTATTTCGTGCTTTGTGGAAACATAGTACATTAACGTGAGTTTATAAAATAAATATATTATATATACACTTGCTTCAGCTTTTTTCATAAATATACACTCTTAGAAGTAACATAATCTAAGCAGTTTTTTTTTCTTTTTTAAAAACTTCACAATTTTATTATATATTACTCTCTATTGATTCTTGGTGGAAAGGTATTATATTTAAAAAAAATTCAAAGAAATAACTAATTTCAATTTTGTCAATTATCAATCAGTTCATATTGGTCGTAATAAAAACCGGACCGGATTGTTTTTAAAAAAAACGTATATTTTGATACTGATAGTAAACTGCTTCAAATTAACATATTTTTATTTTTTTAAATGTAAACGTTTTACGCTTTTGTATTACCTGGAAAGTATCCCTTGTACATTCAAAAAAATCAGATTTAAAAATGTCACATATCACCTTTTGCGGTAAGAACTTTGCCCCAGCGATCTGGTGAGTCTGGATTCTGGTTCCCAAATCCAGATTCGTTCAATTTAAATTTGAGAATTTGCAGATGGAAGTTTGTGTTTTCTTTTCTCCTCGAGTTGATTTCAAGTGACTTATAAAAGTAAAAGTTTATCTCGTCAAATTTTATATATTTGGTATTAACTTTAATGCCAGTTTCAACTACAGGTTAAACATTACTCACTTTAGATATTTTATATGTTTGACCAAAAAATGTTCCAATATATTATGCAGCTTCTGAGAATATCGCAAAGTTTATTCAAGAGATGATTTCCCCTGACACTTATAAAGTTCATTTAATATTGATTTTCATAGTAACACAATGAATATTTGGAATCAAATATCGTTTCTTTAAATACGTAGACGATATTTGTTTAAGCTTCAAACATGATCTTTGTTTTATATATCGTCAATGTACAAATTAGTTACAAATTTACAGTGCTGCGTAAACAGCAAATAAAAGTTTAACGTTTTAGAATAAAACCCCTAGCTTCGATTTTTTCATGTTACATAGACTATTGTTTTATCAAAATATTATGTTTATTTGACACAAATTAAGCAATTGATTAATGGGGAAGGACAAATCTTTGCCTTAAAATCTACATAAATAGTAATTACAGATTAAAATACATGCTGTTTTTGCTAAAATGCTTAACAATTCTTACGAATGAATTGATATAAAAGAATGTCATTGTACATTAATCCCATTTTTGAAAATGTTTTGACTTAAAAATTTCTACGAGTACGATGAACATATTATATTATACAATGATAGTAAATACATAACTTCCAACTATTTTGCTTGGTTAACAACTCGAATTTTCCAACGGGCATTCCAAAACGATCGAATCACTTTCCCATCTAGCATATCCGATCGTGAAAAATCTTTTAACTTTCAAGTCTTTCATAGCCTTGATTTAGTTGACTGAAGGAATACATTGATATGCAGTTCTTGTAAAATCTGTAATAACATCTGCTGACGTGCTTTTTGTAGTAGTATTATTGCTAATATGCCATATTTACTTTTTTGTTTATCAAATGTATGGAACATTAAGTTTTAAGGCACGTTAGCGTCAAAGTTTTTTGAGTCTCCTTAATCAACGATGTTTTGGTTATTTGCATTATTTTGAACAATCCACGATGAAGCCAGTTCACGCAAACAACATATGCGTCAATATTCAAATTACATATACATACATACACCACCGCATGTCATACACTCACATGGGAGTACATAAATACATAATGAATTTAACCAAAGAGAGTCATTTTCATGATGCTAAGGGTCGTGCATATTACGTTGTATTAATTTGTAGAAAAAAAAACTTTGGAGGGACGTCGAGCAGAACTGCTCTCGGTCTAAAATGAGTATTATGCATTCATTGTCTTGTCATAATTTTATTATAATGATAGCCATATTAATTATGTATGTATGCCACTAAGCAAGTATACGTTATGAACACTTCATTTAATAAGTTGTTCTATCTGTTGTTACAGGGACTTACGATGTCTTCGGAATACTATCCACACGAATCTCATGTGCACATACATCCTCTTTGCAACCATTTGGATAATAAACTTTTCGTTTCAAGTAAGTGTCAATAAAACAGTATTCATTCGCATTCTTAGAAAAACAGTCGTTGTTTTCCACCTTTATATATTATATCATTTCTATACCGTGTTGCAAAAATGTTTTGAAAGAAATATTTCTGTAAAATTTTAAATGGTGTGTCAGTTTCATTTGTCATATACAATCAATCTTTATTATAAAATGTTTCCGTGATGCTATTAAGATAACATGGAATAAAGTTTTTCAATTAAATTTTGAGATAAAATTAATTGGTAAATTTTACAAATATTGAGTTTGTCACAACGGGGAAATGATTGAATTGGAAATAAAATATAAATTTAGTATGAAATTGCGCTATTCCATAAAATTTATTTCAAGAATCTCAAAATGTTTTATTAGTACACATTTTTTTTTTATTTAATTAACATTGGTTTTTTTCAGATGGCCGTGCAGCGGGATAACGTTTCCTGTCTATTTTTGGTTGTCTTTTCTCACTACTTTTACCTGACGAACTTCTTTTGGATGTTGGTTGAAGGTAATAAAATAATTGTGATTTCACATACAAGAAAAATATTTTTTTCAATATATTAAACGAATCTTTCTTAAGTTACTGGTAATCATTTAAAAACCATTATAATAATAATATTCTGGTAATAAAACTACAAAAAATTATTACACAAACATAAACTCTTTTGCTTAACTGAAGCAATATTTGGCCCATTACAGGTGAAGTGAGCCAACTTGTAGTCTTGGACTTTTAAATACTATCATGTTTTTACTTGGTGCTTTGATGGATGGCATATTTTTATATTTTACGTAGATAGCACTACTGGTATGTGAATTAACTGAAACTTCTTTCACAATAATTTTAGAATATTACAACTCATTTAACTTATTTTTTTCTAAAATATTACTTGGTTCATTTCACTTTTAATGGGCTCACAATATTTGATTCATTTTCAACATTAAATTTTTTTAATCTTATATAACTTCATAATATTATTGTATTTATGTACGGTCGTTTTGTTAAAGCTTTTTTGTGGTATTATTAAAAAAAAATCTTTAAAAAACGTATATCATTGTATCATATCATTCTATTCCAACATATAAATTTTATTAAAAAAAAAACTAAGAAATCTCTGATGTCAATATAATACTTCAATGTCAATATAATTAAGTCGCTGCAGTTAATACTCAAATATGTGAGAAAATAATATCTTCACTAATCTTCATTAAAACAATCGTTTCTATCACTAATAATTTAATTAATTCTATCAGTGAAAACGTTCGTGAAACTAATTAACACCGTCGGGTATCTGTATTTAATTCTACAACGTAAAGCACAAAGCTTATGAAGATTTAATATGCACATATGCATACTATAACCATTGTTTTATGTCATATTTAGTCAAACGAATATACATATTGTCTGAGAGAGATATTGTTTAGTATTATACCGTTTGGATTATGGCTTCAATTTAATCGTATCCACGTATCCACATGTTTTATACGTTAGCGTTAAGTTAAAATACAAACTTATTTATATTAATGTTATATAATGTTAATATTAAAACTAAAACCATTATTTTTTCTAATTCCACTTAAAACAAAAATAAGCATAACGCTTACTACGGTAGGCAAGCGATAGTGAAATAGCTTTCGTATTTAAGTGATTGATTTGAGTGAGCAACTTACAGCTAAAATTAAGGATACTTCCGATTCAATATAGATAAGATGCAGCGCTTTTTAACTTTATTGAAAAAACTGATTATTCTAGTTCACTTGGTTGACTGTTTTTAAATGCACTCCACTTACATTTAGTACGGCAATTCACGTAAACTATATATATTATTATTTCTTAAAAATGTTGCTATCGATAAAAATATCTCGTCGTTTTATGAACCTTTGAGCAAAAGTTATTCACATAAACCGCTGGTAAAAATAAATTTATTTTTACCAAAGATAAAAGTGGGATGTTAAAAAAAACTTGTTGTCAACAGCTCTTTCGATGCCCAGTTGTTAATTCTTTGTACGATAAAAAATGATCTCAACAGTCAGCAAAATAAATTTAAATATCAATAAAGAAAAATATTCATCGATCACGAATTATTCGTTTTAGCACATTGCCGATCAATGACGAGCGTTGAGCGATACCGGTCCAGATCTTTTTAAATAAAATTAGAAGTAGTACAAATGAATATTGTGTTTTTTAAATATATTGCGTTTCCGCAAATTATTGACGGTGAACATCCTAAAAGTGATAATTTACTAATAATAGAAAAATCTTTTAAAAATATCAAATTTTACTAATTTTTAATGAAAATTCTTAAATATACGATACATTTTAGATAATGGTTAGTTAAGTGAAGAATAATTAAATCATAATAAGCTCTCAAAAAACAAACTATTTAATTACTATAAGTTTTACATGACGATAAGTGATGATTTTTTTTAAAAACATAATCAAAATTAAAGATTATACGCATTTTCATTTTGGTTCTTGATTCTTGAAATAACCCTGACTAAATTTTGACTGCAAAAAAGCTTACGTTTGATGAGAAAAAATGTATCTACACAAACTAACTACCGAACATATATTTTCATACGCATAGCGAAAAAGTTATATGTCTTTATTGTTTGTGTACCTCTTGCAGCCTAGGGTGTTTTTGTAGGTTTCTATTTTCCAAGCGGAATTGCTTCCATCTGCAGTCGAGTCTAGTTTGCTTGGTTGGTCTAAGCATAAAGCTTTTACTGAATTCAATTGCTACTTTTCTCAAGATAGCGTTTTAACATTTTCTCGCTTTAAATAAGCAACTCTACAATGAAGTTTCAAAACAATACTGTAAAAAGTATTAGCTCTTTGCAACAGTTTTAAATTATAATTAAGTCTTTTAATGAAAACAAACTGTAAAACTACAATGTGAATTACTGAAAAACCGTCAAGTTATAAACATGCATTTTTTTTTATCCATATTCGCTCCCAATTCGGAGCATATGGATTACTAATGGAGGTATCAAAACATTTTTTTTAAGAGAATGGTTTTTTACTCAGTCTTTTAATCTTTCTCATTCAGAAAGATTAGTAAGACTAGAAGGATAAGATTAGGACAGGACTAGTGGTTAGCTAATCGCTCTCGCTACAACCAATTATTAAAGTATCGGAAAGTTGGTAGGGAGTTTTTAGACATCACAAACACCCATCTCTTCAAACAGAAATCGATAAATCAATCGAAAAAAAATTGTTTTTTCTGGGATTCGAGCCCGTGAAGTCCAACATGGAAGCCCACATCGCTAACCGCTGCGCTATAGGATCCGAAAAAATATATACAGAAATCAATTAAATCTTTATTAAATTTTGTAGGATTGCAGCTGCTTCTATATTTTCAATTTTCTTTTGTTGCGTGGCGTATCATACGGCTTTTATTTAACTACTCTTGTTAAAATAGGTACAAAATGTAATTTCAAATACACACTGAAGATTTTTTTATCTGGATGGTAAGCTTGTTAAAATATCAAAAATAAATAAAATTTGGTTTAAATAAACGAGGCTTCATTAAAATGTGTGATACTCTCTTTTAAAATCATGTTTTAAATATTGTTAGCCAGTAGGGCTTCCGAATCCGGGATATTGATCAATTTGCCGATCATGTAATCCCAGGATGACAGGAAACGTCCGAGCTTGCATGCTCTAATGGTCATCAAATAAGAAAGTTCAGTGACTTTTTCTTAAATCAAAGATGTATTTAAAAAAATCTAATCTATTCTTCATTACGTGTTTAAAATTTTGATAATTATTACAACATTTTTTTCTCAAACTGTTCATTCAAAGTTTTTATCTAATTTTATATAATTCACACAAAAAAAATCATTTATTGGTAACGATAACGCAAATGCACAACGAAAATGTTGAACTGAAATACGTTTTTATGGATTGAATAGTATTAACTATCAAATGGACATATTTAAAATGTTTATAATCTACTATTGATATTAAATAATTGAAAATATTATACAATTTAAAAAATGAACAATGAATTATTGTCCTATTAGAAGTTTTTTTTTAAACGCCATTTTACTTTTTTTCAGGTCTATATTTATACATGCTAGTGGTGGAAACATTCACAGGAGAAAATATAAAACTACGAGTTTATGCTTCTATTGGATGGGGTAAGTTTCGGGTGAAAATATCATTTTTTTACTATATTTAGTAACGTAACATTTTATCAAACGAATGGACATATTATTATAAATTATTATTTCTTTTTGTTGTCACAATACTGCAACAACTGTATTGTATCGACTTTTAACATCTTAAAACATTAAAATTAGATAATATGTGTGACAAAGAGCAAAGCCAACTTACACAACAAAACTTAAATTTCGTATAATTTTCCTATTTCAGTCACAATTCTTACCAGTGTTACTCCCGTCGCCGTTATTTTGGAAAAAAAGTATTTTGTATTTTTTTTATAGCATAATCTTAAATTTATAATAAGCTGTAAATTTTGATTTCATTTATCTTATTTTAAAATAGTTGACGTATATGCTGGCTTGGTCATTCTTCACCCATATAACGTATTGTAATTTCATCTTTATTGAAGTTTCCAGTCATTAAGAGAGAAAAAATTATATTCGCTTCATTTTATGTAAAACTTGCATCGTTTATTATTTTTAAAAAATAAAGACAATTTTTAGTTTTTTATTGCATTTAGTTTACATTCTTTTTTTCATACAGAGTAAGTGGAATCAAATATATAACAAAATATGTTTTACCCTTTTCTCCAGCGTTCGACAAATATTTGAACAAATTACTTTTCATCTGGCTTACAAGTTTATCGCCATTTTCTATTCCAACAAGTTCTTTTGTCCTGCATGAGTTTTCTACGTCTGTTTTCTCGCAGCATGTTAACACGACCCTCATTAGGACTGCCTTTCAAGTGACTAGCCGGAAAATTCTGGAATTTAACAACTCTATGTAATCCAATCTATTATATCATACATGTTGCCCAATTTCTTTGTTACAGAGTCGGCTTGGTCAAGTCAATTTTTTAAACATGTACACACAACTGTTTTGTTTTTTTATAATGTTACTTATTTAATTACAAAAATACTCGCTTAGAGAATAGTTATTATCCATAAAAGCTATATTTTACTCGTTTTACTCGGGTTTTTCTCAGTAGATAAACGCAAAATTAAATCGTGACAAGAATAAAATTATTTATTACAAAATGTTGAAATCCCAATTTTTTAAAGCTTTTTTGAAAATCTGGTCATTTTACTCTGTTTTCAATTTTCTTCTCGATAATTTTTTTTAACCTTTTTTCTTCCTTAATTTTTTTTACAAAATACAGTTAACGAATTAAAAAAAAATTGAAGTCACCGTGCGAATATAAAGATTATGGTATAAATATTAAACATATCTAGCTTTATTACGCTAGTTTAATGTGAATAATAGTTACTGCTGATCAATAAGTATTTTTTTCGTAAATACAACATTCTTTATAATATGCATGAGATAATTTTCCGGGGAACCTTACGCTTAATCAACAGTTTCTGTCAAGCGTCAGTCATATTGTTGTTTATCACTAATATATCATTGAATCAAATTATCTTCATTAACGAAGCTTTAAGTAGTTGCTTTAGAATTTAGATGATAATTGTATTTGTTCATCTCACTTGGTTAAAATATCTATTTTATTTTTTCAATCAGGTGCTCCTGCTTTTTTCGTCATAGTTTGGACTATTGTGAGGACGTTCGTTGCTGTTGAGATGAGTGCCAGTGATTTTACAGAGGTAAATATTTTCTATATAAATAAATTTACAGTATTTTTTTAAACCCCTTTACTTTAACTTCTTAAAACACAGAAGTATTCATAATTATAGTTTTTTGGCATCAACTTACAGCCTTAAATATGCTTACATATTGTCGTTTTTTTCTTAGAAGGTATTGACACAAACTTATTTTATTTTATAAAACATCATATGTTTCATTTAAATATGTATAGTAAAATTTTCATTACAATTCAATAAAATATATAAATAAAAAACTGTTCTACTTAAGCTCAATTTTATTCTAGTGGCTTAAAAATTAAGTATTCATAGTATTCAGTATTTCGGTCATTAAGTAGATTATTTTTTACGACAAATTTGTTTTACTAAAATATATCAGACATTTTTTGTGACTCCTGACATATTGTTGTTTTTATTGTAAAATTCTGTTTCCTTTTGCTTCAATTGATTTGCTTGTCTCATATTTTATACAAAGAATCGTATGTATCTTCGAATATATAACAAGTTTTGTCGTTACGGTTTAATTTTAAATTATAAATATTGTGAAACTTTACTATTCATATTATATTTAATCTTATTAGTTTTTGATGTAAATCGTTTTTGTTACTACTCGACGAATTAAAGTTATATTTAACATGGAATACTAAAGACTCTTGGCTGAGCCTAATCCAGTATTTTTTTATTATTTGTATACAATTCCATATGGTCTTTTTTTCTTATTTAATTTTCTGTCGTGAATTTAAGTGATATTTACAATCATAAAATGATTAATTATTACTATCGCTACAGCACTTTTGAAGGAATTTTGTTTTACAAGTATTATTAATTTGATTAATCGAATAATCAATTCGAATTGCTATTTTTGGCAAACAGTCTTAACTAAAATCCACCGGCTGTCTTTTAATTTGAAAAGAAAATTATTTTCCTTGACAATGCTTACTCTAAATAAGCCGATAAGTTTTTTTATTCAAAAGTTTTGGTTGCGTTTTGTGTTTTGAAGATTTTTAATTCATTAAAAACGGAATTATGTGTTTATAAATATGAGGTATTAACTTTTTTTCATTGATACTGATTAGTTATGATTTTTACAACTTCTTATTTCAGATTGTTTGCTTAAATTTACATAACTGTCGATTTGCAGTGTTGTTTAATATATGTTTACTTTATGCATCACAATAAAGGTATTCTTTAAGAATTATGGAAATAAAATGCTTATTTTATAATAATATATTTGAAAGTGAAATTTTAAGACACTATAATAAATAGTAGATTTTAAGCATATAAATGCTAATTTTTAACAATGATCTCTTTACCTATTATTTTTTACAAAATTATTTTTCATACCTTTTTTTCATATAAAATACAAGTTATGTGCATATTACACACATTTTTAAATTATCAATTATAAAACGTAGGCACTGTAACATAAAACCTTTTTGTGCCTCGGAAATTCATTCAAATTCTAAGATAATGGGTAAAGTAACGATAGAATAATTCAATGTAACGAATACAATCGATATCAAAAATTCAAAAAAATATAATTGTAGAAATATTCACACCTACTACGCTTTTTTATAAATATTCTTTTGTACAGAAAAAGCATATTTGTTAGTATAAGTAATCACTTTTCCGAATTTTTACTTAAGCGAGATAATATTTAAAGCATTTAATAAAAAATAATTTTATTTTTACATTAAAAGATTTTTTTGCAAATAAATATTATTTTGTTACAAATAAATAAATATTATATGTTAAAAAATTGGCTGAATGCACAAATTTTGAACGGTTACTACTTTTAAATTTAGCTCAAAGCTTATTAGAAAATAAATTACACATTAAAAATGTGATTTAATGTAAATTTGTATTATTGTTATAAAAACGGCCTCTGTACATGTTCAATGTACTAGATATGTGAAAATTTTAAACAAAATTTATTTTATTGTAATTTCCTATATTCTTAGTGACCATAATAACCAAATTCTTAACATTAACTCGCTTCTGCTGCGGTATTTATATTTTTCTGTTGATGATATGCTAAAATTACGTGACGTTGTTTTATTACTTAGCTGACGGGCATGAGTGTGAATGCTGGAAACTCGGTGTGCTCTTGGATGCAGGATCATCCTTGGGATTGGATTTACAAAGCTCCAGCAATGGCAGGGCTGGCTCTCAATTTGCTTTTCTTGATCAGGATTATGTGGGTAAGTAAAACTATTGCACAAACTGTTTTTTCGTTTGTTTAATTACAATTATTTTATTAAGTATTCTAGTCATTTTCAAATTTAAAAGCATTTTAAATAAAATATGTAGATAAATGTTTAAAATTATATGTTATATGACATTGAGGACTCGGGAGGTCCAACTACAACTCTGGAAAAAGTAAAAGTTTTCTTATTTTCTTCTCTTATTGGACGATGTAGTGAAAATGTGAACTTGGATTAAGTTATCTGTCAATTATCAGATGAAAAACATTTATTTTTTAAAATAGAAGAGAAAGAAATGATATTTCTCATTTATTATACAATATTTTCATGTGGGTCTGTGAAACGTTTTAGGTGAAACAACAGTGATTGACGATAATGTCTTTTAAATTACTATAAAAAATATGTTATTACTAAATTTTCGTTGCTCAAAACACCGATGATATTTATTAAATTCAATTGGTTTTTTAATTTTTTTAGTATTGAAGATGGCAGATTAAAAAACTAAATATATTTTTCTTTTTTAACGTTTTAAGAAAAACGTGTTTTATAATACAAAGCATTTTATTTAACATACAAGCTATATCTGGTACAACTAAGGATATACATTTTTATTTTATACGATATGTGAGCCAACTGGTAAAATGGTAAAACTTTTTTATTGAAATTTTAAGTATAATCACGTATTTACTTGGTGTTTTGGTAAATTACATATTTTTATTTTATGTAGAGAACACTATTGCAATGTGTATTAACTTTTACGATAATTTAAGACTTGTAAAATATTACAACGCATCTAAAATATTACTTGGCTCACTTCATCTCTAGTGGGCCGATATTATTATCTTTTTTTTTCGTTTACACATTATTTGAAAAGCTCGGGTGTAATAATTTAAATTCCGAATTTTTTTTAAAGAGGGTTGAAGTTAAGAAAAAAAAAATCGTATTCAGCTTCGTACTTCGGATCAAAATTGAAAAAAAACCAATCTCCGAATCACAGCAGTTAAGCACGCGTCATTAGCCCTTTAGCGGCAAACACGCTTTACTTTTTATGCAAATCTAAAAATTCCTTGTTAAATCTGTAACATATCGTTTTTTTGCGTTTTATGATTTAATATAGTATTTCGAATTTGCAATAATGTATAAAAAAATATATATTTGTTATCAAAGAATCAGACTTTTATCACGATCAATTAAATAACCATAGCTTTCATATTTCATAAATAAACATTAAATATTTTTAGGGCTTTTATTAGCACGTTGAGCTTCGGAAGAGTTCTCCACTTTGGCGAGTAATTAATATTCTTTTTTCACGACCAATCTTATCCTGGTTAATTTCAGATAAAATAAATTCTCTCCGCCTTTTGCTGAATTAACCCATTTCAGCAATAATTCCTGCTTACCCTTTTTAATATTCATTTATTTCTTAATATTTTCTAGAAGTCAGTCACAGGATTAAATTGATCATATTAAATTTCATTTAATATGCAGACAGTAGCGCGCTTTGTTTGTTTAGTTTTTTTTTTGACAGCTGAATGGAAATTTATTTAATGACTTTATCCTCTATTACTGGTTGACGTTTACTTCATAAATAGTATCAGTTCTCTTTGAAAATAGTTATTTTTAATCGTCATAACTTCAAGCAAATAATCAACTCATATTTTTTCGTCTACAGTTTTAACTATTCACATCCAGTTTTCGTTTGAGCGTGAGCAAAACATATATGAAATAATCAAAAAGTGTTTTATTTTAAACAAATCTTATTTTCATTCAATAAATCCACACTAGTATCTGAGCTACGGTTTTTGTAGTTTCCTTTTTCAAAAGTTTTGAGGACAGCAATATTTATAAGACAGGTTGTATGTAGGGAAATCCTTGAATTTCCAGGTTTATAAAATTGACCAGAGAGCAAGAATTTTTGAAATCCGCCAGCGAGCTAAAAAGAAAAAACGTTCCAAATGTTTTAATCAGGGCTGTAGAGTTGGAGTCGGAGTCGGAGTCACGAAAAATGAGCGGCTTGATTTTTTTTTGGAAAATATATTTAATTATGTGTATTCAAACAAAATAGTCTAAAGTGTTGACATTGCATGCTTGGCTCCCTAAAGATGATCAGATGGTATACATATATATGTGTTAAAATGAAATTATTGAAAAAAATCTTCGGAGTCGGAGTCTTCTTTTTTTTACACGACTCCACAGCCTTGGTTTTAATGATGGGAAATCCATAAATTCTCAGGTTTTTTAAATCTGCCGGAAAGCAACATTTTTTTTAAATCAGTCACTGGTTTAAAAAAAATGTGTTACTATTATTTTTGAATCTCTCAATTTCTAGCTTTTTTCTCAGTGATCAATCCCGGGATCCCGAAAACCTTCATCCTAAAAAATTGTTAGATGATTGTATTCTCCAAGAATCTTAAACAATTCTGACACGGTTTTATGGTGAATGATTAATCCCGGGATCCGAAAAATTGTGAATCGGGGTTGGATGCCCTTGTTGTATGAAAAGTTTTTTTCTGGTGCAGATTTGTATTTTCTGAACAATATGAATAAAATTAAGAGGCTGCTCTAAAGCTTTCATCTTTTAAAAGTATTTGTTCTATGAACGTTTTATTTCTGAACAAGACAAACGCCCACTTGTTTCTTAAATAATACAATGTTCTTGGAAAACGACGTGTACGTTTATAATTGCACCCACATATTTCAAATGTTTTCAAGATGACTACACTTAACATTACTCAGCGTATTTATTTCAAACATTTCTTATGAGACAGCGGTTTTTGGCGCTCACGCCTGTTGAGAGTTATTTTGAGTATGCAATTTTGAACGAGGATTCCTCTCGCTTCCCGTTCCTTGCATTTGCACCCCTGTTTCTGTTTACGAATCCTCTTGTCGGCAGTGTCTTTTATCATACCGCTGTGACAAGCACATCCATCAATCAGGGGAGCTTAATGCGGAGATCGCGGATTTACATTATCACCAGCAACGGATTTTAAAAAGAACAAAAGCTTTATCGTGAAAATAAATCCAACACAATGCCTGGTGTAGGATAGAAACATTTATTAACATAACGAAAACAATATTAATAATTGTTTTTTTTTTCTTTTATTTGACAGTTATGATTTTTTTTTTACGTTTTATCCATGACCGTTCCCAATATAGAGATATGACCTCCTAAAAGATATATCAACGAAGTTTTTATACGAAAAATTTTTGTTAGACAGTTGCTCAAACTCTCCTTTTCAGAGAGAATAGAAATAGAAAAATAGAACTAGGACACTTCGAGTGGTTAGCTAATTGCTCTCGCTACACCGGTTTTTTTAATTGAATGGGTGGAAGGGAATTTAAGACATGCTTTCGGAATCCATAAATCGATCGAAAAATCAATCTATAAAAACTGTCTGTACTGGGACACAAACCGTGACCTCCTTATTCTAAGTCAACGAC
The DNA here is from genome assembly GCA_030503985.1 of Himalopsyche tibetana. NCBI lineage: Eukaryota > Metazoa > Arthropoda > Insecta > Trichoptera > Rhyacophilidae > Himalopsyche > Himalopsyche tibetana. The sequence continues at coordinate 7,363,845 of JAPJYX010000015.1, forward strand.
GTTGAAACTCGCCCACGCAGCCGGCAAACTTTATATGAAATATTGTAATTAATTATTACATACAGATTTTGAACAGATTACAGAAATGATTATTGAATGTATAAGAAAAATTAATAAAAACACAATAACCCTTTGTACTTCATTCCACTTTATTTAATATGTCAGGACCGGTTTCGCTCATTGCGAGCATTGTCAGCTCAATGCTCGCAATGAGCAAAACCGGTCCTGACATATAATATTAAATAAAGTGGAATGAAGTACAAAGGATTATTGTGTTTTTATTAATATAATGCCTTTCCACCAAGTATTGACAGTGAGCACCCTAAAAGTGGTATAAGAGAAATCTGTGTTTTGCGATTGTTGATTGAGACATTTTATCAACTTATGCTTTTAACTACCAAACAACTTGTTTTAAGTTTCGTCTTTTTTCAATAAATATTTAATAAATAAAATTATTGATCAGAGAAAGGATGAAAAGCTCCATAAATATGTAATTGGATCCAGCATTTGACACTGAACACATTAAAAGTGATAAATATTAGTTATTCAATTTAAAAAAAAATGGTATTTTCTTCACTTTTTATTTTAATATCTGATTTTTGTATTTATGAGTTCCTTAATTATAGAAATTGTTTATCTTAATAAGTAATACAAAATAATTAATTGGCACTATCAATAAGTAGCGTGCAAAATGGATGTGCCATTACCCTTAATTAATTTAAGGCTGTCCTAAAAGCTTTCTTCTTAGATAATAATGATTTAACCCCTCTGTACGGTGAGCAAATTTTAATGCCGTGGTGTCATCATTTGAAGCGAAACGTGAATTAATTTTATCCCTTTATCACCGCCCTCTATTTGAGTGGGGAATGAGGTTGGCGCTGAAAGCTGCCTCCCCCTGGGGGAATTTATGATTATTTTTAAAAGCATGACAAAATCTAACCGCGCTCGTTGACTGTTTGCAAAGCAAACATTTAGCCGTGATTAATATGGAGATTGGACAAAAAAAATAATCAAATTGAAACAGTCATACCTGAGTATGTTTGTTAAGCAAAAAACAGATTTTTAACCAGGACATTGTAATTTGTAACCATCATATAGTATATATGTATAACAATGAATTGAGTCATCTGACAATAGTTATAAACTCATACCTCATACTTTTGATATCTTTTATATAAAAAAATAAAAAACATTTGAAGTTTGATATTTTTATAGCAACTAAATTAAAGGTTATATTTCGTTGAAAACCAAAGATAAAAATAAACTTGTTTGAATCATCAGCAAAAAATATTATGTTAAAATTTTAAAACGACTTATTTTATTTCTAAGAATGTATAAAAACCACAAAAATTTTAGTGTTTTCAAAGAACGCTATTTAAGCCTGGAATTTTCTGCTTATTATTATAACCGATATTAAATAAAATATTTTGACCTTCAAGAGTACTCGTGTCACGATTCTTTGAAAAAATCTACTTCAAAACTTGAAAATATTATACATAGTTACTTTTTTATACAATCAAAAACTATATTGTGTTTATTTGCTTTTTTTTATTTCGTAATAATATATTATAAATTTTGCCAACCCCTAAGCATTGTGCTTAAATTACAGATCGAGTCAAATGAAAAAATGGTTCACTAAAATGTGAAGCACGAGAGGTAACTGCCACTTATGACCTCCATCTGCTCGTTGCTTGCTACTATGAATGACAAATTACCTTTTTTATGACTAAAATTACTTTTTTATAACTCAAAGTTTGAATATTCTTGATTCTTTTACCTGCTAGTAAATTTTTCAATTTATTAAAGTAAGATCCCATTTTTTTATCACATTTCTGGACTTATTTTTTATTGTGTATGTGTACTTATTTAGTAAAAAAATATGAAAATTAATTAATTTTATGGTTTTTGGGCACGTGTGAAGATGGTGGTTTTGGTGTGGTTCAATTTTTTAAAAATACATAAGCCTATACTTGGAAACTATTCAAACCTTGGTTTTCATGCTTAATTGTATTTAAAAAAAAAATGATAAAATGGTTTAGGATTCGCCTTATTCAAGTGGTTTTTTGTGTAATTATAGCAAAATATATTTTATTTTGAAGCAAGCCAACATTTCAATAGTGTTTTTTTAATGTTATATTAAAAAATATTTACTTTAGTTATAAAACGGAAGGTTTCTTCGACTTATTGGATCAATCTTTATTCTTATATCTAATACAGTAGCTCAACCTCTCTTTTCCAAAGAGAGTAGTAGGGATAGAAGGATAAGGCTAAGAGAGGACTAGTGGTTAACTAATAGCTCTCGCTACGCTCAGTTATTAAAAGATTGGAAAGGGTGGGAGGGAATTTCAGACATCACAAACACCCATGCCTTCGAACAGAAATCGATCGAAAAACTTCTGTTCGTACTGGCACTCGAACCCGTTAGATCCGGCACGGAAGTCCAACACGCTCCAACCACTGCGCCATATGATCCGTATATATATATTGTATATTTATTATAAATAAATCGTTTTTCATAGTATGCTTTTTTACAAAGCAAACGTGGTAATAGTATATTTTATTCTAAATAACTTTATATTTTACATTCAACATTATACCGCGAATGATAAAAATAAATGAAAAGTATAAGATAAAATCATATTTCTATCGCGTTTAACGCCTAGCTTGTGTAATAAATTCTTTTTATTGTTTCTTATTGCCAATAAAAATACCGCATTCGTACGTTAAGCAGAATATTATTCAATAAAAAGCTCACGTAACATTTTTTCTACAGGTTTTGATCACGAAGCTTCGTTCGGCCAACACATTGGAAACTCAGCAGTATCGAAAAGCCACGAAAGCTCTACTTGTCCTCATTCCACTGCTTGGGATAACTTACCTGCTGGTGCTTTATGGCCCTACGACTGGATATTCTGGAGAACTTTTTCAATATGCCAGAGCCATTCTGCTGTCTACACAAGTAAGTCAAGAAACTATGCGTAAACTTCTTAAGTAAAACATGTGAAAATTTATATTATTCCTGAATTCAAATGTACTTTAACTTTTCACTTTTATTAGAATTATTTTTCAAACATATTTGCTACTAATTGGTTACATGTAATAAGCTTATAAAAGATTTTGGGATGCTGTCATATCATAGGAGGATGTAAAGCAATTTTTAGGATACAGTGAATTATATATGTGTATGCGTGAAGGCCATGATCAAATAAGACATAAATAAATCTCTGTATTTTACTTTCGTATTTTGTTGTGATATCAGCAATAGAGGTTTAAAAAACAAGCCCTTTTTTATTCCCGTATTGTTTCATTGTTTAAATTGTGAGATAGTCATGTTTGGTACTGAACCAGTGAAATGTATTTATACGGCTTACAAAAAAAATGTTATTTTTTATTCTGCGTGTTTATTTCAACTTGTTGATATTGTTGAATAAATCATGCAACTTTCGACAAACAAAAGTAAATTCAAAGAAAACTTTTTTTCCGCAGTGAGTTCGCCGCAAGTAAAATTTCTTTTCCAAGGAGGCGATCATCTTTCTCTCTCTCTCTCTCTCTCTGTCCCTCTGTAATAGGACGCTGCAAATCGAACTTTGTAATTGGCTTGTGGCCTTAACTTATTTATCTTCTCCCATCAGCAAAAAAGATCTTTATCGCTGAAAAAGGATGCGACTACGCCGTTTATTTACGAAAATAATATAGACTCACTAAAATTCTGTATTTTTTCTGACGAAAAACACCAGAATTACAAGATTTAATTTGATTCCTGTAAATTCTTAAATTGCTTACGATTTTTTCAAACGCTGTAAAATTAATTATTATCTGTCAAATAACGCATTTTGTAACTAGATATGAAGTATATAAATATTAACTGCCTACAATTCACCGCTTGAAATTTACTGCCAGCAGTTTACCAACGCGTCATTTGATCGTATAAACAAATCATTGCAAGCATATTTGATCGCCAAGCGATAAACATCATTTAAATAAATTTCTTGGTAATTTTACCAAACTTTACCCGTTTTTAATTGTTTTATTTAATACCTTTTTATTACTTAAATTATGGATCATCACTATTTTTGTTGCATAAACTATGCAGAGAATCTCATACTTGAAACATTACGCTAATCATAGCTGAAGATAGAAATTGAAAATAAGTTTTTTATGATTTGACCTGATACAGGGAAAAATATCATTTGTAGGCAAAAAACATGACAATTAATTGACGCTTTGGTGAACTGCTTGCGACTATTTTCTGGTAGTGATTTACGTACGGAAAAATTTTCGCACACCTTAAATATAACATGTATATTTTTTGGAAGAAATCTACTTCTACTGTGGGTTTTTGTTTGTATCACAACTTAATGTGTTACATAATTCATTTTATATATCCAAGGTTTTCTGCGCTTGAAAAATCTAGTTTATCATAATGAATTCAATTGAATCAATAATCTATATATATAAAAATGAATGTTTGTTTGTTTGTTACCTATACGCTCCTATACCGTTAATCCGATTGCGATAAAAACTTTAGTGAGTTATTGTGCGGATACCCGAATAGGTTTCTGAATTAAAAAATGTGTGTATATCATATAGTTTAGCGACGGTTTTATGTTTTCGGTATGGATAGTTTTACTGAGATATCAAAAACAACTTACGTTCAAAATAAGCAAGTTGTTTATGATTCCTTAGTTACGTTTGATACGCGCCATGGTTACTTCAAACAATGTGAATTTTTAATAGTCGTCACAAAGCATTTCTTTTGCTGTCAAGCAATTATGTCACCAAAAGACTAGCTAATAGTCGATCTACACTTCAAGTGCGAAAGAAAACGGCACCACGAGCTTTAGAAACAGACGAGCAATGGGAAGTAAGTTTAAAATCCGTTCGAACTCGCTCTGCTCAAGCCCGATCGTCTGATACAATTGGGAATAGTTGCTCCAAATCGATCTGTAAACAACCTTTTTGATCGTGATTTGCAACGAGAAACACATTTTGAAGTCGACAAATTGGGTACATTCGTTCAAACAAATCTTCCGAAATTGGTTTCAGAACAACGCATTGCGTATGATAAAATTATGCATTAAAATTAAACAATATTGCATTGGCAATCGCTTCATCTGCAATTTTCTAACTCCTTTGGATCGATTCAGCAAAGAAATTGCCTTTGACCACCACATGCAATATCAAAAAAAAAGTCAAGAATGGGTGAAGTACTTTAATAATATCAACTCATTAAATGGGACGAATTTACTATGACGCACAAAAAGGCATTGGAAAATCTTCATTATATGTACACTAAAAGATTTGAGAGGAAATGAACAGCTCTTTAGTGGAGCACTTATTTTTTTGTCTGGTGATTTTCAACAAACTCTACCAGTTATACCACGTTCAACAGCTGCTAATGAATCAAGTGCATGTCTCAAATCATCAGTTTTATGGCGACGTGTGCAGAAATTGACTTTGAAAGCCAATATGCATGTAGAATTACAATATGAAGTATCCGCTGAAAGTTTCGCAAAACAATTGTTGGATATTGGGAATGGAAAAATGGAAATCGATGAATTCACACAATTTATCACATTGCCAACAAGCTTCTGTAAAATTACAGGAACCATATGCGAATTGATTCACAAAGTTTTCCTAAATATCGCACAGCTTTACAAAAATCATCAGTGGCTCAGTGAACGTGTTATATTAGCAGTCAAAAACAACGATGTTAATGCCATCAAATTCAGGATTCAAAACAAAATACCAGGCGAAGAGACAACGTATAAGTCCATCGATATTATAAATGTATCAAGACGAAGTTACCAATTATCCAACTGAATTCTTAAACTGACTTGATTTTTAAGGCATGCCACCGCACGTTTTAACACTGAAAATTGGCGTACCTATCGTTCTTCTCCGAAATATGAATCCACTACGACTTTGCAACGGTACCAGGCTTTCAGTGAAAAAGATAATGAATAAAATCATCTAAGCTACAACTTTGATTATTGTATTTGGTTGAGAAATGATTTTTGTCTTTCAAAAGGTAACTGTGACTAAATGGCCTGTAATGTGTTGAGTAATTGCTAGTTATTTGGCTATTAATAAGCGTTATATTATAATACATTAAAATAATTATCAAAGATTTGAGTCAGCACTATTAAAATTAAAAATACGTCTTATTAAGGTGATAATTACATCGTGTTTTACTGAACCTATTAATTACAGAAAACTAAAAAATATTTATTAAAAATCACAATAAATTAGCAAAAAAAATATAACAATGTAAAACGACTACTTTAAAAATTACTGTTCTTGGACTTCTTTTTGACAACTCCAATTAGATGAAACATTTATAATCATTAAAGTTGAATCATCAAATAAAATGGATCTTGTCAAATTTAGAAATTACTGATCTGATGAAAACAATATTTTTAACCAAATAATAATACATTTTGTACTATTTTTATAATTGCAATTTATAGTAAGGATCAACTGATTTGGTCTTTTAGTTAAGTTTATACACATAATATTTTTTTTTCAGTTTGCTTAGTTTTTGAAGAAGTAACAATTTTTTCAAACAAAAGTTAGTTTGTAGACTTGAAATTCGTTATTTTCTCTTGTTTATCGTATACGACTTGTTCTGCAACATTTATACTCTCACCGTTTTGTTTCCCACATTTCATAAATTAGTCAATTTCAACACCACAAGCAAAATGTTTTTCATAGAAACCCTTCCAGCCTAAATAAACGTAAATATTAATTATTTTCACAAACCTACATACACTCTGTACACAAAAAACAACTACACGTGTTATTTGAATGTTAATTAGGGAGTAATTATTCAGGAACATAAACGTTCATTGAATGCAATTTTTATTAGGAACCCTTCTCAAATATATTTAGTAAACCCTGAAAATTTTCTCGCATTGATCTTTTTTTAAGCAGTTTTTAAAAAATAGTTCGGAATTCAAAAATATATGTATAAAAAATGAATTGATAGATGCTAAAAAACTGTATTCGGAATTATCGTCAAAATATTATCCAATACAATATATTATCATGGATGCAGTGACAGATATTATAACCTGATCTTAAAAATAAATGTTTTTTGTACGTATTTTAAATAGTATCTGAATTTATAAAAAGTAAAAAAGGTGTCTTACAAAAAAACACAATAATAAAGCTCTTACAAATGAATATTTTAATTGAAATATTATTTTACTAATTTAATTTTTTCATTGAAAAAATATAAAAGTATCGAAATTAAAATTCTTTTTAAAATTTATTCCGTTTTCAGCTTTACTTTACAGTTCACATGTCACTGGATTTGTTAGTAATTTTTCCTTTACTATTTCATCATATTTACTTTACTAGTTCATGATTTTAATAATATTACTTTCTTGCCTTTAAATATTCTGAAATGATGTTAAAGATTTGCTCAAAATTAAATATACATTTTGATAGAACCAAAAAATATGTTTGCTTCCTAATTAGCGAAATAAAGTAATTATTGTTTAATAATTTTCTCAAAATAATGATTCTCTCAGGTTCATTTCTTAGTTATTTGCTTAAGGCAAAAAACATACACCGAAATGTAAAAAAGTTATTCTTAACAGAGAAGCTTTCCAGAAAATTTAAAAAAAATCAGTTTGACTTGTCATTAGTCATCCTATTTTATTTGCAGTGTTATATATTTTCATAATGTATTTTATCAAAATGTAACGTAAAATTTCATAAAATACAAACTTCAATAATTTTCGGAATACATTTTATTTTTATTTCTTGAAATAAATCAAATATTAAACTCAGCTCCGTACATATTCACTCGTTTTCATAAACTTACATCTTAAAAAAAAAAACTCCTGATATCTTTGTACTTATGTTATGTATGGAATTTACTTTTCTCAGGCTAGAATTATTTTTACCACATCACAAAAATTAAACCTAAATTCAACCTACAGATTCTATTTTCAATTTCATGTATATCGTTAAAAAAAATGAGTGTTCACAACAAGTTTGTTTGTTGAATAATACAAGGTAATATTTTTTTATAGATAAGGTGTGAATAGGGCATCCAATCCCGGGATTCCGTTCAATTTTCTGGTCCCGAAATCCCGGGACTTCGGGATTGAGAAATTTTGAGCAAATCACGAAAATTGACACGAAATTGGCAAATCGAGGATTTCAGATTCCTCGGTGAGTTCAAAAAAAAAAAACGATGTTCTGTGATAATCTGGGAAAAGGTATACCGAATCGTGGATTTCAAATTCCTCGGTGAGCTAAAAAAAAAACAAGGTTTGGAGATAATCCGGGGAAAACGTATAGCGAATTGAGGATTTCAAATTCCTTGGTGAGCAAATCCCAATCCCGGGATTGAAAATTAATCAATCCCGGGATCGGAAAAAAGCTCCGGAATTGAATACTCTATTCACAACTTATCTATAAAAAAATATTACCTTGTATTATTCAACAAACAAGTTTAACTTTTAAAAAATGTTTTTTTTTTTGTAAATTTGTTTTGAATTAAATTTCTAAGCATTTACTCGTCGTTAAGTACTTTTTATGGTAAATTCTTTTGAGCCCAGTATTTTTTTATGTTTACATAAAAATAAATGTTTGTAAAATTTTAACAGCATGCGTAACGAATTCAATTCACGGAATAGAAGTCAAAAATGATTTTCGTAATAACGTTTACACTATATGCCTACCAACCAGTAAACGCTTACAAGAATGGTAAAAGTACTTATTGTTTTTTTAATCATCGTAAAATTACAAAGTTTTTATTCATTTTTAACATTCGGTGGTTAAATCTTCCAAATGAATTTTCCCGCAAAACAAAAAACTTGTTCCGCGAGCATTTTCATAATATTGTATTTTACATGATGGTACAATAACAGTCGTTATATTTTCCCATCTGGGTGAAAAAGCATTCAACAAGTAGAGGCGGTATTTTCCGGCTGTGTTTGCTTATTTATCGTGGCGATCCAAAAATTGCCTCAACGACAACAAATGTAACAAAAGCATGATTTTTCTAACATCAATAAAATTTCTCTGGTATTGTAAACATGAAAAATGAAACAATATTGTTACCAAATATACGAAAGCAAAAGCCGAATAGCAGGGAAATGAACAGCTTATTTTTTTATTAATATAGACAAGAAGGCTTTATACAATCTCCATTACGCAGTGTTATCAGAAATACCTTACAAATATCCATAAATCACTTTTACAATTATCTTTAAATGAAATTTCATATATTTATTATCATTAGCTTTGTCATATTTTTTTAATAATAATTTTCAATACCAATCTCACGCCAACATTATTTATAGTTTTTAAAATGATTTTTTTATTTCTAAATAGTGTAGTCCATCACTTTCAAGTTGTTTACTGCCACAGTGTCCACTTGGTAGAAAGGTATTATATTCATAAAATTAAATTAAAATAGGTACAATTGTGTGCTTTATTTATTGAATATTGCGTTGTCCTATATCTTATCCCCTAGTCGAGCAATTTTTGTTGTTTTTTACTCGTTGGTTACTCGGTTAATTCATTGTTTTAATTTTAATACAGTTTTGTATTCAAAGATATGGATGTTTGCAATGATTAATTTATTTTTCAATTGATTTTAAGACAAAATTAGACATAAAAACCCGTTTGGCGTTAACCATGCATTAGCAACGATAAATGGCTCATTTTCTTAAAAACTGATATTAAAACCCTCCAGAGACGAGAGCTTTTTTTCCGATAAAAAAAATATTTTCTAAGCCACATTGAAGTCACGGATAACTTTTATTCCTATCCAAAATTTAAAAAAAAAAAACGCAAAGTCGTTGTATAGAAACTCCGCATGACTATATGGTCATGCTCATCCTTTTATTACCGTGTAATATTGAGTACGGACAGTAGTAAAGACAAAACTGACCGTATGGGCTTGCAAACATTCGGGGTTGAAATATAGCTAAACGTGATTTTTTTTAAAATATTTACAATTTGACCTCTTTAGATCAACATAATTTCAAAACAAATATATTAGCAAAATAACTGTAAATAATTTTATGTTTTTATAAAAAAATATCTAACATTTTCAAAAAGTAAATTAAAAAAAACGGAAATTCAAAAAATCACATGTGCTTTTAGAGACCGTTCCTGTTCCCACGGCTGATGACTAACTGTAGACCGTACCCTTCTTAACCAAATATGAGCAAAAGCAACGATATTCAGGTAGAAAAAGTATGGATAGTGGGATCAATAGACAACGGTGTTTTGTGTGACCATATGGTGACGCTCGTCCTTGGAGGTTTAAAGATTGGTTAGAGTTTTTTTTACCGATTAAGTAGGTCTTGGCTCAATTCCTGGTAAGATCAGTGTCAATTTTAGATATTTTCTATTTAAATTGGAGACCTAAGACGTGGGTGTTTATGATGTAAATTTTGCTCTTCGATGAGATCTCTAGTGACTTAAAAAATAAAAAAACAAATTGGAGCCAATTTTGTTAATAAAATATTCTGTATTGCAAATGAATAATTCTGATATAAATTTATATAGTATATTTTATGATTTCCTAGACTTTTAATACAGTTTGTCGCAACTTAAGTTTTCTACAAGAACTGGTTGTTACTCGGTAGCTCAATTTCATTTTTTTTCAAATAAATTGGAGATTGCGCTTGCTACGCTCCGTTGTTTGAAATAGGGTAGATGGATGGAAATTTCATACATCTACACCTTCGAACAATAATCAATAAATCAATTGAAAAATAAAACTCCCTGAGCTGGGATTCAAACTTATTCTTACCGTGACCATTGTCCACTCGACCACAGATCTGAGAGTATAACAATTAAAATTTATTGTTAACTAAATTTCACTCATCTGCACGAATTGATTCTAAATCCTTGAATTATTTCGTAAACGAACTAATGCACTACATCAGTGATTTCCAACCTGGCAGGCGCGAACAGTTCAAAATATTTATTTATCCTCTAAAACGTGTCTTTATTACTATATGAAATAAAGGATGGGGTAACATAAAGGTTGGAAAGCACTGCACTACGTTATTCTTTCTTTAATTAATTTTATTTTTTGTATATTTAATTGCGTATTCCAATTAACCAAATATGGTCATATCCTACTAACAGTCTGTGGTGTTTCACTGAAACATAATAACAAAACCAATTAATTCATAAAATACGCCGGAAAATACATATGTTGCTCGTATTTATTAAAATATGATTTTCAATGTGTCCAAAATTCCAATAACAGTTTTTGGCTGGGCATTGTACTTTCAAATTGGTTTTTAGCAGTAAAATATTGTTTTTTATTTCAATCCAATTTATTCAGACAAATATTGATGACTCTTTTAAATTCCGCTTTCATCTAGCGAGTGTATTAAACGAAACCAAATAATTGTTTATTGTTTAACCTGTATCCGAAAAAAAGATTTTATATGTTTAATGTTTGAATTACGAAAATAGCTCAAAGCTTTTCATACACCACGTTTTTGAACAAGAAAACATGTATGGTGAAAAAAACCTCACAAATATTCATGCATAAGAAGCAATGAAGTTAAAGTTGGAAAAATATTGTTGAAATGGTGAATATTAACTTAAATTAATTGATGACAAAAATAATTTTGTATAATAATAAATTGGACTCGTTAGAGGTGAAATGTTTCAAGAGGTATTTAAGAAAAAAACATGTAAGATGCGTTGTAACATTCTACATATCTTAAAGGATCGTAAAAGTAAAGTAACCTCAGTTAATACAAATTGTAATAGTAATTGTAAAATAAAGTATGCAATCCACCAAAACACCAAGTAAAGACGCGATTGTACTTAAAATACCAAGAAAAACTTTCACCATCTTACAAGTTGGCACACTTCACCACTCAGTAATGTAAGTTAAAACGGAATCGCTTATAAAAACATTTTGAAGTTGGGATCGCTTTTTTTACCTGACTCTACAGCTCTGATAAGAATATAAGATAACATATATATTTCAAACAAATATAAACGTTTATAATAGAATTCAAATCCATGATCACAAAACAGTATTGAGAGAAAATTATGAAGCGTTACTAGTTGACTACGGTAAAAAACAAGAGCAATAGGTAACGATAAACTACATCAAATGACCTTTTGCATAACGTAACAATTCATTCATCGCTCTATTTTCATTTTAGCTAAATTCCCCTGGCACGATATTCAACAAGTTGCGAAAAAATTCGCAAAAGACCAGTTTCAGTTGTTTCATCGCAAAGTTTGAATATTTTACAAGGCTTTGTGAAAGCATTCATTCTCTCGCTTTGCGTCATTCGGGCTGCATATTTTTCTAATTAACAATGCCACCTACTTCCTGCTATTTTTTTCTGCAAAATTTTTTTCACTGGAACTATGGAAACTGTTTAGATGTATATACATTGCAAAAAAATGCATCATTTTACACAAAAAGACGCATTTGATATATATATATATATATACTTAATCCATGTCTGCTCCTAATCTGAAGCATATGACTTTCTAATAAAGGTATCTCAACAAAACTTTTGTAGGTCTCGTAGGAGAACTGTTTGTCACTCAGTCGCTCAACCTCTCTTTTCCAAAGAGAGTAGTACTGAATACTGATAGAAGGATAAGGCTAGAACAGGACTTAATTAATTGCTCTAGCTATGCTCAGTTATTGAATGAGCGGAAGGGTGACAGGGTATTTTCAGACATCACAATTACCTATAAATTCGAACAGAAAGTCGATCGAAAAAATTGCTGTTCGTACTGGGGCTTGAGCTCGTGAAGTCCAGCCCACTAACCGCTGCGCCATAGGACCTGACTGAAAATATATAGGATAATGAAATTAAAGCCAGTGAAGATAATAGTGAAAGCATGGGAATCGTTGTTTTTCTTTTGGCTGCCATTTTGAAAATAGTACATTGACAGCGTTAAATGTCATTGATTTCTAGCGCATTCTTTTTATATCTTGTCATCAGTAAATCATTATTTTGCTTTGCTTAAAATATGCGACTTTTGTGTACTAAAATTATAATATTTCAAGATCTTTTTGAATGCTGGTTCTCTCAACATATTGTTCAAATATGTGTCGCAGTTGCTCATAGATTTACTTGCATAAAAGCAATAATTTTGAATAGTTATATTGTTTTCTGAAAACTGTAATACAAATTGATCTTTCTAATATATAATTTCACACGTTACGAAATAGTTAGTATTTTCATAATAAATCACTCAAATACAACCATGCCAGACGTCAAAGTTTTAATCAGAACGTAAAAAAGTATTGTTCTACCTTTTTTGTTTAAAAATGAAAGTACACTGTCGTTTCCTAAAATACTTAACAGACTTTACATTATTTCTGTCTACGTAATGTTTCATTGTTTCTGGTCTCATGCACTGCTACTCTGTATATTAAATTTATTCTGAAAGGAAAGTTAAACAATAGGGTTGATAAAAACTGAAAAAGTTTTATCAACCGGGTAGAGCCAACTAAATATGTACAGTCAATATAAAGACGTTACTTCCTCTGAGTTGTATATAAATAAAATTAAACAGATTCTTAATGATGGTAAAAATATTTTAACATTTTCAGGTAATATCAATAAATATTCTCAATTGTTATTTGGTTAATATGAACTTTTAAATCAAATGATAAATTTTAAGAATTCTGAAAATTCGTTGGAAAAGTGAAAAAATGTAAATTCAAAAATATAATCTTAAGAAATAAAATAAAATTCCATTGCGTAATTATTTAATATAACGAATAAAGCAAGGTTTATTCGAGTCAAAATTGTTTTTTTAATTAAAATTTGTGTATTTATGACAATTACATACGGTATCTTTAAAAACGGCGTTTTTGAGTTTTTTTCCAAAAGTTTTGCAGAATAACCGGTAAATATAGCTTAATTTAAAATATGTTGGATAAGTTGAATGACCATTCATTAGCTGTCTCATACGTGGTAAAACTAGTCAGACAAGCATTGCGTGCTTATGATCTACGTATACGTAAGTGCATTTGTATAGTCTTTCTTTTTTATAAAAAAGTTGAATATCGTCTCCTTTCTGGCAAAAATTAGTAACAAAGAAAAAAAAACAAAAATTAATTAAGTATAAAAAGAATTTCTTTGACATATTTTTTTTGTCGGGAACAACTCAGTTAGTGCATTGGTTTCACGAGTTTGACAAAAAAGCATTAATTTTGCCGATCAAATGCAGGCAATTTTCCCTGTCTATTTATTTTGAATTTTATGTGTCAGATCGACTTTAATGCATCTATATTTGAATTATTATAATTATCTATGCAAAATAAAATTCAATGTTTTTTTTTTCATTTGTCATTTATTCTCAACCGTACATATGTTACTTTCCAACGTCTGCTAGAACAGTAAAGATATACATGAGAAAGCTGATAGGGTCTTTAATATTAATAAAAACACAATAATCCTTTGTACTTCATTCCACTTTATTTAATATGTCAGGACCGGTTTTGCTCATTGCGAGCATTGTCAACTGATAAGAAATATAATTTAACAATGCTATTTATACAAAATTGAAAAGTTATACACAACAATTGGCATTGAAAAGAAATTGCCAATAACATTAAAGTGATTCTAAAATAACACAAAATTAAAATGGTTAACACATATAATTAAAAAGTCATCCCAGATTGAAAGTAATTACAAATATAATTAAAATTTGGGAAATTTTTGACAAAGTGATAAAATGCTACATTAATAAAGTGAATATGCAGTGAATAAAGTGAATATGAAAGTGAAGAGCAGTTGACAATGCTCGCAATGAGCGAAACCGGTCCTGACATATTAAATAAAGTGGAATGAAGTACAAAGGAGTATTGTGTTTTTATTAATATAATGCCTTTCCACCAAGTATTGACAGTGAACACCCTAAAAGGGGTCTTTAATAGTTTCTATTAACATGAAACATTCATAAAATTATCATAATAACCATTATATTTCTCTGTCATTATAAAATTAAAACCTACGTTATTTTATATGAATTTAAAATGCAAACTATACTTTAACTTTGTTTTCAAATAAAATTAAATCGAGTATATAAATACAACGCCTTATAAAGATACAAAATCTTTCAATCTATTTTGCATATTAGCACTGTTTGCATCTGATTTGTATTAAAACAGCAAACATCTCTTAATTTCCGGGAATTATGATGTAGCGGGAAAAGCTTTGCGAGGCTGTAAAGAATATTGAAATAGGTACATAAAGTATTTTATCTGCTCCGTTTTTAAAAAGCAGAAATAAACTTAGAACTATCATTGAAAAGCATGCATGATTCAATTTTTGTCGAGTATGAAAGAAGTTGATAATATTGGAAAATAAAATTACTTTTATTTATTCATTCCTCTTTGGGTATATTCAGTTATCGATGTTTTCATTTTTAATATATTAAATTATATTTCATCTTATTTTCCCTGATATTTTTTTTTGAAAAGTATTTTTTATTATATATAAATAATTTACATTGCAGAGATTCATTCCTAAAATTACAAATCCATACACATATATATTGATACCGCGTTCGCATGAGATTTCTATCCATTTCTGTTCCCAATGTAGAGCATATGGCTTCTTAATGGAGGTATCTCAACAGAAGTTTTTCTACGAGAACTGTTTGTTACTCAGTCGGTCAACCTCTCGACCAATGATAAGGCTAAGGCAAGACTAGTTGTTAACTAATCGCTCTCGCTACAACCATTTATTAAAGGGTCAGAAAGGGTGGGAGGGAATTCGTAAACATTCCTCTACAATTTATTATCATTAGATCACTGCTTTCAAACATAAATTGATAAGTCGATCGAAAAATTGCTGTTCGTACTAGGACTCGATCCCGTGAAGTCCGGCACGGAAGCCTACAACACTAACCGCTGCATCATAGTACCTGACATGAGATTTACTCAAATCAATGTTGACTGCAATGTTATGCTTAATCTGCTTTTCCTTGATTGTGTACAATAGAATGTTGGATACATGTTGAAATTAACGATTCCTAAAGTAACTTTTATTCCCGATTTATTCACTCGCTTGCACAATTTATTTTTCGTCACTGATGCGTGTTGCATTCCAAATGACGTTATCTAAGAGTTCATTCAGGGACTCGATAACATGATATTGATTACTCGACACAACAAGTGGCAATCTATAACAACTCGTAATTGGAAAAAAAACTTGTTCATATCAAAATATATCGAAACTGACAGCTAATACATATTATATTTCATGTTTTGATATTCGACAACCCAATAACGTGGATTTAATACGCTACAAATAAAGTATGCTTGACTTGAGTTATTTCAAACCTTACACTGAATAGATTTTCAATATGAGAAGTCATGCCGAGAAAAGGTGCGATAAAAATAGATGAATACTAAGAAGTTTTGGATGCTCAAAAAATAGGTTGTTTATTTTAAAAAACGGTATTCATTCATATCATAAATAAGTTTATTAAATAAATAAAAGTTTGTAAATATTATATTTGCCTGCTGAAGCCCAGTTGGTTAGAGCTTGCTCTACCGATCACGCAGGTCTGGATTTGATTTCCGGTCAGATCACACTCAATTTGAGAATTATTCAATTCAAAGGTTGTGATCGAAGACTGGGTCTTTGTGATGTCAATTAATATCATTTCCTCTCCTCCCATCCTTATGATCCTTTCATAACTGGGTGTAGAAATAGCGATTAGCCAACCACTAGTCCTGATCTAGTCTTATCATTCTGTCCCTACTACTCACTTTGAAAAAAGTGAGGTTGAGCGACTGGGTAACAAACAGTTCTCGTAGAAAAATATCTGTTGAGGTACATCCATTAAGAGACCATATGCTCCACATTGGGAACGGATATGGATAATATATATATATATATAATAAATAATATTTTTATAACATTATGCAAATCATTTTCCATAGGGTTTCACTGTGGCGCTCTTTTACTGCTTCCTGAACACCGAAGTTCAAAACACCATTCGTCATCATTTTGAACGCTGGCAGGCTAAGAGGTCTGTCGGTGGAGGAAGGCGATACCACTACAACTACACCAAGGATTGGTCACCAAGGTCAAGGACAGAAAGTATACGGTTAGTAAATTTGCAAAAAAATACTTTCTTTATTTCAGCAACGTAAGTATCTTCAAAAAAACAATTAATTGGACATTAACTAAACGTATTGATAATTAAACTAACAGACATTAGTGAAAAATATTTATTTCGTCTTAAATTTAATATAATATTAATGACAACTTATTTATTTTATTGACCGAAAAAATAAATTAGATAATATGTAATAAAATAAAAGACAAAATAAATTATTTATTTTTCTCCTTAGGTAAATAAATCAGTATGATTAGATCATCGGTTATACAAAAATATTTTTTTACTTTATCGTACAATAATATAATAAATTCGGTCTTAGAAGTGATCACTTGATATCTTCCATAATCTTCGATAAATTATGTTAAAATGACAGCGATAGGAGCGAAAAAATGTGTCACAAAATCTGGCAGTCAACACGAAGTAGCTGTTCAAAAAAAAGGTTATAACTTTTTTAAATATTTAATAAAACATTTTATCCAATATGTATTAAAATTTGTTTAATTATGTCGTTACTGTAATGTGTTTTAAAAATATTTTTAGAAATCATATTTCGGATAAAAAAAAAATCAATTCCTTAATTGCTTCTTTCACTTCTACGTGTTTTTTATGTAATGTTTATTTTACTACCCAATTGATTATTTGCTTCACGTTAACTCGACAAAATCTTGTTAGTGTTTTTTTGTGAACGAGTAAGAAACGTGTTGAAAACTAAAGTGCAGAAGTTTAATTTAAAAACTTTCAAAAAAATAATGTCAATTTTACCTTAGTCCTGCTTTTAATCATAGAAGTTTTTTATTGTAGTATTTTCCGTACCAGGAATCACAACCTGCATCAAATATTTCATTTTTACCGACGACAACAAAAGAATTTTGTATGACAATATTCGGCACTCAACATTTTAAATTTCAGAACTCATACTTTTTTTAAACCTTGTCGAGTATTTCACGTTTCACATATTTCAATTCCTAAATGGTTGTTTCCAGTCAGTAAAGCCACATGATTTTTCAGTTGAGCTTTTGCTAGACTATTAGTGTTATTACTTCCTTCGCGAATAAAGCTTTTACTAAGCCGAGGCCACATTCGATAAGGTTTATTATGTACATTGTACACGTATAATTAAAATAATAAGTGGTTGTTGTAGAACAAGAGTGATGTATTATAATCATTACTTATAAAGATTGATTTAAGCCTAAGGCAAGGCGTTAATCGGATTAAATAAATGCCTTTCAAATAAAATATTTAAACTTATTTTTATTTCTGTCTTCGTTGCATACGTTGAATACTTGCATATTTATAGTAATGAAACAATTGATGGTGTAATTATACAAGATTTTTTTTAATGAATTCAAAAAAATATGCATTAAAAGCTGACAATCAGAGAAAAAGTTAATCTCACATCCAGAAAAACTAGCTTCTTCCTATTCTATATTAGTCATTATTTCTTTGGACGTTTATTATATGTATACAATTTCAGTTTTCAATATAATGCTCCACGTTTACTTTTGCTTCTAAATCCACAATTTATCCAAACAATTTTTTTTCTTCAAGAAATGATTGTTATTATTTTTTTCAATCTTGCTTTTTAAGAGAGTAAAGGCAAATGGATTTAGTTTCATAAATTGATTTTTCAATCGATTTATAAATTTCAGTTTGACAGCATGGATGTATGTGATATCTTGAATTCCCTTATCTCGCTTATCTTATCTGAAAAACAAAGCGTAACAAGAGCGATTACCTAGCTGCTAGTCTTGTCCTAGTCTCACCCTTATATTCCTACTATCTTAAGAAAAAATTGATTTTGGAGCAACTGAGTAAAAACAGTTATTGTTGAAACACTATTGTTGAAATAAACTCTATTAGGAGTCTAAATGCTTTACAAGACTTAGGAAGAGAAAGTGAGTAGTTATTACTCCGGCCAAACCCTGAGTTAATAATCTGAAGGTGTGACGAAATTTAAAACAACGTAGACACTTATGTCTACGAATAAAGATCAATAAATTTATAAAACAGTTAAAACTGGGATTTGAACCCATGATCTAGGTAACGACTAACAACGTTGGTCACACTGATTAAAATCTAGTCAAGCGTAGTTGAAGCTTTTTATGAATAAATAACACTATATTTTCACAAAGATAACACGAATCTTTGTAAATATTTGTTAAAAAATACACGAGTTATATTCAGATTTCCAAAATCGAACGTGTTGATTACTTTAAGCCTATGGTCCGATTTTCTCAAATAAAATAAAATATTATGTGTTGTTTATAAAATAGAATTTAAATATTATCTTTGTAATGTGAAAAATATACTAACTGACAAAAAGAATAACCCGATTTACAAGCAAACGAAATTTTTACTCATATACAAGGAGGTTTTTGACCAGAATATACTATGACTAATTTTAATGATTGTCTTATTTGAGTTTGAAATATTTAAGCAAAACACGTTTCACAAAAAACGTTTTGGTGAAAATTGAACAAGTATATTTGTTAGTACTATTTCCTATTATTCCGCATATATCGAGTTAAGCGGATTCTTAATTTCAATGAAATTATAACAAAATATTACTAGGTCACTTTTCACACCGATATTATACCTTGTAAAAGAACACTATATTCTTATTTTTGTAAAACGATTTTATTTACCCACTTTTTGCAATACAGAGACAGTATACCATATCATAACAATTATAAATATTAACATCATTAACTCAATGATTATTCACACAAAAAAAATACTGATTAACACAAAATTTGTACATTCAAAAAACGATTCGTGGAAAAGTAACGACGAAATAGCTAATATAATAAATTAACTAGCTTAGCTTAACTTAATTAAAATAATGATTTACACAATATCATATTTAATGTAGATAAAGATTTAAACTTGAATATAATAAAGTGATTGAAGCAAGCGAATTTGCAAAGATATAATATTAATCCAAATTTTTATTACAAATTTGAACGAAAAAAAAGGTTTTCGCGTAAAAGCGGAAAAATTTTATGCCCAATTTCGTGCAAAGTTTTCCAAAACTTTTTAACAGCTAATTGAGACTTTAAGATGTGTGCTTCGTAAAATAAAAATGGGAAATTATTTTACGTGTAATGTTAGCGAAAACAAGCATATTCTTTATTGTATTTCTACTGTAATATTTACTACGATAATTACTTACCTGTTGCAATCTTACAATAATGAAAAAATAAAAATGGCTCGAATAATAAAGTTAGTATGAAAAAATTTAAATTACCAACATTTTTTTATATGTTCTATTTTAAACTAAATAACATGCTCTTAAGTGTACTAAAATGTTCATTACGAAGCCGCGAATAAAATTTATTCATTCAAAATTTCAAGCACTAATCGCCTCTTGACGGTCGAATTTCAAAGCTATAGAAACCATTAATATTTCCAAGGGTGCTCAAAGTTATGCTTACCACCACCAGTTAAGGCTTCAAATCATGTTTTGACGGTGTATTTTGGAAAGTTACAACATTACCCACGTAAAATTTAGATACATTCTCTATAGCTTTCATAAGAATAAACTTTTATGTTATTTTATGTCCAGTACTATAAGCTTGATTCAATCAAGTCCAAATGGCCAACGGAATACTTATTAATTGAATTTTACTTTTTCTCACTTATATTTACAGATAAAGGTTTTCTTGTTTCCTGATCACTGATTATTCTTTTTAAATTGGTAGACTTATTGAAATTTTAGTTGCGGCTATCCACGTGAACTAGCTTATGTGTCTAAAATTGTTGAAGAAAGCTTTTTTTTATTGACGATGTGTATTTCTCTAATAACAGAGTGTATTGGTCTACAGCGAAACTTATATAATAAAGACAAACTATAAAGTGACTTCATTGCAGATATTCGTGTAATTAATACAATCTAGCTTAATAAGAATTTCAAAACATCTCAGTTGAGTGAAACATTTCTTATAGGTATATTATATGCCTACACAATTTACCTGTAAAAAATGAAGTCAGTGGTGTGCTTAAACAGTGACCTCCTATTTTCAAATTCAAAATTGCATCCCAACCAAAACGTATAATTAATTTTATTTTTTATTTACGTATTTGGTGAAAAAGTATTATATTTAAAAAATATAACACTCATTTGTACAAATTTCATGCATAACAATGTATCTTTATTTATTGTATATCGACATATTATAGGTACATACTTGATGTGTATATTGTTTTATGTCTATGGTGATGAAATTTCAAGATCTAATATAGCGGATCCTTCCTTCCTTTATTTTATTAATCTCTGTTCAATTCATCTTTTGAGAAAGGTTTCTGTACACGAATGTTTTGCATGCAACGTATTTTTCACATAAACAAATCATTGGGAAGAAATTTTTATCACAAAATATTCCACCTCAGAAGAAAAGTGTCATAATTCAAAAACAATAGTTTTGGAATATTACTCGACTTCGACATAAGATTCAATTTAAAATTCATGAAAAATTAACGCAATACATAATGAAACAGGTTTTTACAAAGCTCTCGTAAAGTGTGTAAAATTGCAAAATGTAACTGTTTACGATAACAGCGGCGTCAAATTACCACGGTCATAGTGTTACTTTGGTTTTGTAGCTGTGAATTGGGAAACTGTAGAAACCAGACTATTTTTTTCATTAAGATTTTATATTAACACCATATTTAAATGCCGACAAAGTAATAATAATGGCTATAACTCATGTTATTGAATCTACGCCGTAGCCAATTTCAACGGTCGTAACTGTTGCGTAGCCCACATCAAATATGTATATACACATGCATACAACACGGCACTTTTTGTTTTCGAATTAGATATCAATCAGTAAAAATAAGTAAATTTTTTACAGTAGTATAACTAGAGAAGAAAAGTCGTTTCAAACACCCATGTCCTATATTTCAGATGAAAAGTAAAATTGAAAAAGTCATCATTCGGTCTTTACCCCAGCTGGCGTTCCTAGTTACTATGCGGAGTTTTAACCGCAAGCTTACAGAGGTCGACACGTGTAGATGATATTAATTTATGACACAAATTTGTCGTCTTTGTGTTTATAAATAGCTTATGTTAGAACACGTCCACAATCGATCAACACAAGATCGAATACTAAATTGTAAAATATTTCAAGATATACAATTGCACGGCAAGAATCTTTTCAGTCACTTTAAGTATTGTTATATATTATAATTGTTATATATGTTTGTGTACGGTTCATTTGCATAGCGTATAAAAAGAGTTTTTTTTTTTTAAATATTATAGTTATTATATTTTTTGGCGCATTGGCAAAGCTAATGCCAATGCGCCAAATCCTTCTCAAAAAAAAAATTCGGTAATTTTTTCAACTATATGTGATGTCTAAGAACTAAATTTAAATAGAAAATATAATATCTAAATTTAGTATGTTACTTGTTTTAGCTTTGAACACAGAAAAGCCTCAAGGCTTTTCCCTTTTTCTTAGTAGGTCATAAAGGGTGACAATATTCCGTTAGTAACGAAAAATGTACATTCTAAATAAATATCATAATATCAGCTTTATGGTGTATTTATTTAAAAAAAAACAATTTATTAAGATATAATAATTTTAAACAAGAATTTATAGTTTAAACACAATCACTCGCAAAAAAATGTCTTTTTTGCATTATTTTTAAATTTTCAATAGATTTATACTTATGAATATTTATACTTATTATATTATTTATAATATACTTAAAAATATAACATCATCTATTTTGTTTTTAGATTTTAGTATATTTACTAAGCATTCGAATGATAGTTTGAAGAAGGATCAAATTTTCTGTTTAAAATATATTTTTTTCGTGTTAGAAGGATAGAGATTAGTAAAGTGATGAAGAAAACAAGAAATCGTAGCATTAAGATATTATGTAAAGAGAAAAAAGAAATCGTAAATTGAGTACGACAGATAATTACATCACTTTAACAATAAAAGAAAAACTATTGACGGTTTTTTGTACAGATTGCTTTTTGCGGTATAAATTAGTTTTTGTTGAGATATTTTGAGCTTTAAATATTAAAAGCTTTCTTACAGAACTCTTAACTTTATAATATTGAACAAGTTATTAGTTTTACCAAAACAAAGGTTTTAGGCAATCAAAAAGTTTTTACGATGTTTCGTAGAAATTGAGATTACACGTTAAATCTTTCAAAGAAAACCATACTGAAGACAAAGTGTCGAAATGTTATTTATTTTATTATAATAAAATGAATATTGCTTTGAGAAGTCTGACATTTTGATGCTTAAATCAAAATCATGAGAAAATATCACATTCGACACGGGGAATGGTTACTGTCAGCGCATATGAGGGTAGATAAATATACAGGGGAATTCAGCTAGCATTGTTATAAACTTCAAATAGTAGGTACAAGACATATTACCCATCTACTCTCATTAAAGTTAAAAAAATAATTAACGTTATATAAATTAAATACTATTTCAGAGTTATGGCCTCGAAAGAATAGATACGTTGATTTATTTTCAATTGATTTACAAATAGCATTGTTTCTCCGATTTCGACATAGAGAGTGGCCATGGAAAAACAATTGAACATAGTTAAAATGGAACATATCAGACAATTGTTTTAAAGTTGTAAATCGTTTATCAATTTAGATCCATTTAATAATGTAACAAATTATGACTCTAAAATAACTTTCAAATATTGTTATTTTTACATAATCACCGCCATGCCATAACTATAAATAAATTTATGTTTATTTATCTTTATTAAATAGATACTCCGAAGTTGTAAAT
This sequence comes from Himalopsyche tibetana, assembly GCA_030503985.1. Classification (NCBI taxonomy): domain Eukaryota; kingdom Metazoa; phylum Arthropoda; class Insecta; order Trichoptera; family Rhyacophilidae; genus Himalopsyche; species Himalopsyche tibetana. The sequence goes on from JAPJYX010000015.1 coordinate 7,387,724, forward strand.
AAAAAATAATTCATATATTTTAAGATATCACATAAATGAGTCCAATATATTTTAATATGCTAATTTTTGATAGAATTGTGTATATAAAATTGAGAGAATTAGAATATTTCTTTCGTGGGTGTGAATATGCTTTAAGTTCATGTTTTAGGTAGCAATACTGCCAAACTTAAATTGATTTTCGTCTCAACTCTTGTATAAATAGACTTGTTTTTTTATTTATATCAAAAATATTTAATTAAATTACACATTGCAATACAATTATTCGTGTTCATATATCGATAGGGTAATTATAGTTACAAGAAACAATTTTTAATACACTTGAAATAATGGTTAATGTAGATGGAGCATTTCCATTGTAATATTAAAAAGCATGTTATCATTTTAATTAAGCCATTAAAGTAGGTTATCAAAGATAGTCAATGTATTATGATGAATAAAATATTATTAACATAAAAAAACGCAATCAACATTACACATTGTAAATCTATAATTTTTCATGCAATAATATGTAATGTTTTTTTACGTTTTATCGTAAATGTGTCAGTTTTTCATTTTATAACATAACCAATTACTGATTTTCTTTGAGCTATCAAAGCACATAGTAACTTAATAGTAATTACCAACTTAACATTAAAGAATAAACGTACAATTTGTAACCGTAAAATATTGAAAACACGTGAAGATCGATTATGTGATTCAAATGTGGGTAATTTCTATTCCAAAGAGTTGATGATTTAATTAAAAATTGCGCGAGTAGTTACTTAAAATTTTACAACGACTTCATCAAAACTTTGTATCTTATCTATACAGTGTTGTTATAAAAAATAAATACGACGAGCCATGATAATTCTCTCCTACTTATATAACGCGATATATCATGTATCCTTTTAAGCTTTTCAGCAAAAATTGGCGCCACCTTTTCAGTTGAAGTATTTATTCTGTCGAAGTGTTACTGACAGACATAATCGAAAAGCGATACATGACACTCGTTTTCTATGATATCAAATACTTTTACTCTTAAATTAAGTATAGATTACATTTTTTGTCGTTAAATATTATATATCACTGAAGTAGAATAAAGTTTTATCGACAAAGCAGGCGTTTATGAATATAGAGTCTTTTTTGTGGTAATAATTATACAATATGTGGTACTACCCCGATGCTTTAAAAGCGTTGCAGTTTTTATCGCCAGTGTTTTATATGTATTTAATTATTGTAGGTGACTATTAAAAAAATACTCTTTTATTTAACGCTTGTAGAAGAAATTAATACAGGTTGCTCTTGACTTTGTTAGTTAATGATCCCTAAAAAATGTGTACAAATTTAATTTTTCAATAATTGGTATAATAATAAATATTTTGATAATTTTTACATCTCAATATAATTTACGGTATATTTCTATTATATAACATAAGTGCTCCACATTCATTTTTTCTCGATTTTTCTCCACAATTTTACTAGTAATTCATCATAATTTAATAATTATTATTTATAATTTATCACGGAATGACTTATTGCACTTTTTTTCTAAATAGAAAGGAAACATTTGTTAATAAGATTGGCGGATCACCATTGTTGAATTTATTTTTATTCTGATTTATCATACCTAGTGTAAGTAGTTAGTTGTAGTCGTGCTATTTTCTGCGTCCAACTGAAAAGAGAAAAACCTTTATTTTTATTTTGTTTCAAATGTTTCCTTTCTATCAACTTATATTTTAATACATATTTTAATAAGATATGTTGATCAACATTGAAAAAATTATTACCATCGCGATTTATAGTACCTTATGTAAGTAATTAATTGGTAATATCAATGTTTGTATCCAACCTTCTCTTTGCGTTCGGTATAAAATTATACGTCCCCGTCATATATTTTGTAATTTATAACTTTAATTTTAATCATTTTTTTTATTTTATTCGTAAGTCTTGCGATGTAGAGTCTGATGATGCTTAACAAGTTGGTTGTTGATTATCCCGCCACCACCCGTTATGTATATGCAGCCGATGTTTCACGACAACCTTTTATAACGCAATACGATAAAAAAAATAGTCCTCATATTGTTGGCCCGATACAAAGCTGCACGGGACCTATCTTTCAACCATGCATTGTTGTGCTTAAAAAAATAAAGATAGAAAGAAAAAAGAGAATGTTATTAAAAATGAACTTCTACAAAGTTACCGCCGAATCCATCAAAAGTTTATTTTCTGCTTTAAAAAATTGTGCAATATTAAGCGAGATGATTTTCTTTAAATGACATTATTGATTTGTTTTGTTCATCGTAGTTTTTTCAATTGAATATTTTAAAATAAGGTAGAAAAAAGAATAATATTTCAATAATGAGATAAAATCATAATATTCATATTAATAATTATATGATGTTCTAGGTGTTATTTCTTTTTTCATTAAATTATTCACATTGTCGGATATCGGTTTCTTTGAATTGATCATAAGTAAACACCTCAGTGCGGTAGAAACCTTTTCTTTTTCTTGGAAACGATATTCTGCAGTCAATAATGAGCTACGTTACTGTTGATGGAGAACAAAAGGAGACGAAAGCCATATTCTCCATTGTTATTGAAGCATACACTTTTTGTAAATCGATACACGGCACTGTAACTCTGACAATAAACTTTTTTAAGATAAAAGAAAGCTATGTATATTTAAGAAAGCTATTCAAACATACACGTCGGATCATTTTTCAAAGTTGTATGATAATTTTTCGATTATATTATTACTAGGGTATCCAATCCCAGGATCCCGGATCCCGAGATTCCGGAATTGCGATAGTACCAATTTCTGGATCACGGAATTGAGAAAATGAAACACGGAAGAGCTAAAAAAAATATGTCGCGCAGTTTTTTGTAAATCCGTAAATTCTTGAGATTTTGAATTTAAAAAATTTTGGAAGAGCTAAAAAAAGGTCCCACGCTGGTAATTTCGGGAAATTCGCAAATTTCTGAATTTTCGAAATTGATAGAAAGTTGTTCGAAATTCCATTTTTCTTCTCTACGTAAACCTGAAAAACGGATCTATTATTAGCGATTTATCCCACTGCAATTTATTTTGTATCCATGTCCGCTCCTAATGTGAAACATGGAGATATCTCAACAAAATCTCTTATACGAGAACTTTTTCGAAGATAGTAGTAGTAGTAGGGATAGAAAGGATAAGTCAGGACAGGACTAACGGTTGGTTTATCACTCTTGCTTCACCTCGTTATTTTAGGTTTGAAACAATGTGGGGGGGGGGGTTTGAGACATGCACTATGCTTTGGAACAGAAATCGAAAAATCGATTTAAAAAATGCTGTTCGTATTTGGGATTCTAGCCCGTGAGGTCCAGCATTGAAGCTAATGACGTTGACTACTGTGCATAGACTCGACCAATTTTTTAAAAAATAAATTACGTAGTTAATAAAATTATATTACCTAAGTAGCACAGTGTCATAAAAAATGAATAGTTTGTTTTTCTTCATAAAAAATAGTATTTTTTTACGCTTGACTAGAATAGTTTTTCTTATGTTGCTATTAATAATCAAAATATCAATAATAATTCAACTGTATATAATACTATTTACAAAACCTATTTGTCTTTGATACGAGTAAAAGGACAGTAGATAAATAAAAAAACTGTTTTTGTTGAGGAGAAATTCTCAAATAGTCATACTGAATTTTATCGTTCTAGGTTGACAAGAACAGTAAAATAACGGATTCGAAGAAAACGAAGAGTTGTACGCTTTTAAAAAATCTAAGTCAAACGAGATTATTCACCAGTTGCCATTGTAGACCTTATAATAAAGTCTACCATTTATTTTTACTACGATAAACATTACTTCTATTTTTTTTTATCTCCAATAAAAAAGATTAATGCTTTATTTTTATGCTTTTAGTAATTAGAATATTATATGTTATAATTTTATTTTTTTGCTAGTGTAATATGATATATTTTGTAGAGTATTTGAGTTTAAAATAAAATGATTTTTATGGACAGAAAGAGTATTTTTTAAAATTAAAAAAATCAATTTTCCTTAGGCTCTCCTTTTGAGTGATGATGCATCATCCAGCAACCCGTTCACCAGATTCCAAGGCCTGAATATTTACATTAATACCATATATTATACATTTGCATACCAAAATGTTAACATACTACCAAATCAAATTGTACAAATAGAAATAATCATTTATCGTATTATTGAACAATATAAGTATACGTCTTCTTATACACAGTTTTAAATAATATTTACTTACTATTATATATTTAATTTATTAATTTTACTGCGGCTTACTTAAATATATTTATAAATATTTTAAAAATATAAAAATTCCAATATTATTATTTAAAACTTAGAAATTAAATAATAAAATATAAAGAGTATTCATATTTTATATTAATGGTCACTAGACAATAGTTTAAAACATTATTTGAAGGTTAATTTAAAAATATATTTCTTACATAAAAGATATAATAGTAACTAGAATTACGACTTTAATTATATTCGTCTTCAAATGTTTACGCATAATAAACCAAAAATTAACTATTTATAATAGAAATAATACAAAATATTAATTTTAATAATAGTAATGTGTCAATTTTTTTAGAAGTAAAGTTTTTTGGGTAAAAAATACGTAGAATTGTTAGGAACTCTATTCGTACACTGTATTACAGAATTTTAATAAATACAATTTGTATTTGAAAGCTCCAGTGTTTGTTTTATTTAATTTGGCTAACATTTCCACAATCATACTAACAGCATATCCTTTTTCCTTTTGTCATATAATGGCCAAGACTATACAGTCAGCCGACGAACATCTATCATAAGAGGGAGTCCACTGCCTCAGAAACGACGACCACCACCATGGTAGGATTTCCCACAGGACCAAAAAGCGCCATTATCTCGCGCCCTCCAGGATCTATCAGTCCCAAACACGTGAGTTAACGCACATTAGTATTTTTTTTAAATAATCACTTAATCTGTATTCGCAAACTCTTTCTTATTTCAAAAAATAAAATACTCATTTATACTGATTCCCACTTTTATTGAATAAGATCCGGTCTTGTTTCGCTCGTGACGATTATTCATCAATTGATAATGTTCTTCATGAGTGAAACTGGTCCTGGTATTCTTTAATGAGTACCTTTTATTTATATAATGCCAAGTATTAAAAGTGATTTATAAGTTGTTAAAAGGAGAAAATTACAACTTTTGAAAACGTCTTGAGAGCATTTGAATATTCTATAGTTATCAATTTTCAATAGAACTATACACAAAATAAAAATTATATTTTAAAGAATTCTTTAAAATCAAACGTAATTGCTAATTTAAGTACTTCGATCATTTTCATAAGAATCTAGATAGTATTTTGAAATAAATATAAGGGTAATTGATAAATAACTTCAACCTTTCAATGTTCATTCAAATTAAGGTTTTGAAAAAGTATCATTTTTTTTTTGTCTTTTGAAGTTTTAATATTTAAACAAAAAAAAATTAATTAAATTGTTTTTTTCTGCTAGATACCGTGCTTGGAAAACACGGCTGTCTGAGGTGAGCCGCGGGAGGCGGGTTCTGGCGTCCGCCAACAGCGCTGTTCCATATCCCGCCCGCCCCCCGCACTAACCGTTCTCACGGAAGAGAGTTTCGGAATCTCCGAAGACATTCCAAACGCCGCCGCTTCACCTTCTTCAATAACGTCAGTCCAAAAAGCCATCGAAACACATCCAAAAGACAGTGTTGCGATATATCATAACAACCACACAGTATCAAACGTGTTCTTTGATTCTGACATCGTCATAAAAAACCCCAATAACGAATTGATAAAAAATGGAAACTTTGATAAGTATGTGAACAAAATAATTGCGTCTGCTACCGCAGTTTCTAACGATGTATTTTTGTTTAAAAATGGTAAGAATGTAATCCAGGATAAGAATGAGGACAAACACACCAAAGATACATTGTTAACCCAGAACATTTCTGTGTGCCACGATAGACAACAGTTACGTCCGATGCTAGATGAAATAATACAACCAACACCTTGTGATACAAGCTCAAGCACAAAAACAAACATACTATCACGATATCAGAGTATGAGTCGGGAAGATCTTCCGTTGTATAGCAAAGATTTTATTAATGATTTTGGTATTACAAAGGATGATTTTTATAACAGTCGTAAAGAAAGGTCTAATTTTGATATACATATTCACAGTAAACAAAACAAAACAAAGAAATCAAGCAAAGATAAAGCTGGTGATTCAAGCAAATGTGAAGCTTCAAATTATGGTGAATATGGAAGAATGTCCAATTCTCTTGATGAGTTTAAAACTCGTTTGAAAGAAGATTTATATGAAGCCGAGCGTCAAGTTGTCTTAAAAAATATCAAAAGTCAATCACCTGTAGAAATTAAAGAAAACAAAGATAGAATTAATGATTTTACACCAATGGAAGAGAAAAAAAACAATATTGATATTTCGCAAGCACAAAATATAAAACTATTTGAGAATGTTGCCAGATCTGCGGAAAGTACTAGTAACGATTGTGTTGAGGAGTCTTCGGATTTATTTAATATACAAAATTAGTCTCTAATATTAATCAAAAATTTACTCAGTTTATAATAAGTCTGATACCCTTGATAGTGACAAAAGTAACCTAATTTGAACCCCATTTTTTAAATGACAATCCATATTATGTATATATTTTTCAATTGAATGTGATATATTTTTAATAAGCATATCTGATTTATATTTGAAAAAAAATAGAAAGTATTTGTTAAATAAAATTATTTTTTATTATTATTCACGTCTATAATTATACAGTAGTTTCCATATCAATTTAAAATGGTTAAGAAAAAATCTAATTATTAAAATTGATACGAAGAATATTTCAAATACTTGGAAATATTTTACTAAATTAAAAAAAATTCGTCTAAAAAAATATTACGTAAATATTTGAGAAAATCTTTTCGATATTAACCAGTTGTTAGCCAAAAAAAATAATAAAAGTTTTAATTTATACCAAAATATAAAAAAGTGTTAATTTAAGTACATGAGTTGTTAATTTAAAATGAAATTGTATACCCACTTAAATATTTTTAACTATTGTTGTTATATGTAAAAATATATGAGAAACTACGTTTATATACTATTAACTGTTGTGAAATATTTCTTGTGTGTAAATATTGTTTTTTAATAATTTAGTTATAAAAAATAATTTGTTTTGTAAAATTAATTTTATTGAATGCTTGTGTTTGATTTATTCAAAGATATATTTATTAATGTAAGTAATCAAATATTATGAAATATTCATGGTAAGCTATTTTAATGTTATGTTAGTTTTTTTTAAATAAAAGTGTAATAAAATAATACGAAATGTTTTTTTTTTATTTGTTTTTACACATCATTAACGTAATTTTAAATAATATTATCATGCAAAACTCAAGTATTTTAATTTGAAACGTTAAAATTTTGCACATTTACACAAGTCTTGAAATTGAAGCAAGCGAAAATTGAATGTATACCTAATTTACATTTTAATAGACTTTTAACATAGTGATTTACTTATATTTTTGTATATAAACGATACAAACTGTTAACTACGCGTCAGTTCAAGTACATCCGTGCACTTGGAATGCCTGAAGATGCCGAAAGGCAAAACCCGGGTCGTTAGCGACAAAACTCATGGAAAAGAAACAATTCCAATATGATATTGAAATCCCATCAAGCACCCTCAGTCGAAATACTTAACATATGTTTTCAATTAAAAAATATATATATTTGTACAAGGTCACGCATTTTTAATGTTCTTACAATATTTTCAAGTGCTGTTTCAAAAGTTATTTATTGAAGATTAAAGGTGTTGACTTGATTCGTGATAATTAAACACACGATCAGAAACATATCATTGTTTCAAATAGTGTTGTTCAAAATAAAATTAAAGCAATCCAAACCTAGAAACTCAATCTCACACCTTAATAAGTATAGATTTTTATATATTTTTCATGTAAAGGTATAAACACTCTACATGAAAAGTATGAAGAATTTTAAAACTCTACAAGAAATTAAATAAATATATTACATTAATCATAATTGAAACATACAAAAGTTTTACAGGTTGTCAAAATTGTATTACATATAATAAGGTATGTATTACATATTATAATATAATAATATATGTAAGGTATTCCGAATATAAATCTCACGTCACCATTTATGACCGGAAAGGATGAAAGATTTCATATATCTGTCTAAGCAATCTTTGTTTAAGTATGTTTAAGTAGGGTGACCAATAACGAGTTTATTATTAAACTTGATTTAACGAAGGTTATTAGCAAAGAAACAAATTGCGTATTTTGAACAATAAATCAACATTTTAGTCGAAATCATGAAAACTATGATATATAAGATTTAAATTGATATCTCAAGAGGTGAAGTGAGCCAACTAGAATTATAAAACTTTTTTTTTCCAATACAATCACGACATTACTTGACGTTTTGGTGAATTGTACATTTTTATTTTACGGAGATAACACTATGGGAATGTGTATTAACTGAGATTACTTCACTTTTACGATACTTTAAGACATATGAAATATTACGACGCGTCTTATTTTTTTTCCTTAAACACTTCTTGGGTCACTTCACCTTTACTAGGCCCTATTGATATCAATATTTTTTTTACCATGTCCGCTCCCAATATGGAGCATATGGACTCCTAATGGAGTTTATCTCAACAGAAGTGTTTCTACGAGAACTGCTTGTTACTCAGTTGCTCAACCTCTCTTTTTCCAAAGAGAGTAGGGATAGAAGGAAAGGGTTAAGACAGGACTAGTGGTTAGCTCATCGCTCTCAATACGCCTCGTTCATGGGATAGGATGGGTGGGAGGGGGGAATTCAAAACATCACATACATCCATGCCTTTGAACAGAAATTCATATATCGATTGAAAAATCAATTTATAAAACTGCCCGTACTGGGATTCGAACCCGTACCCTCTGTAGCGGTAGCTAAAGACGTTGTGCACTTGACCACACAGGCGGCATGAACAATAATCTGATGAAAAACTTTGTATTCCTTCTGTGATTGTCACTCTACAAAGAACACAGTGAATCTAAGATTTTCTCTCCACCGCTTATCTTCTTGCTTACTAGCAATTTTTGACAGCGTCACATTGCTCCGCCGAGTAGTTACCGTGGATCTTCATAAGCAGCCTTGCAGAAACCGTGACATAATTAAAATAGGTCTACCAAGCGGTCAATTTTTCTGTTATCCTAATTTAACCAAAATTACAGATTGAAATGATTTGGTTTTAAAATATCAATTTAAATTGAAAATATCAAACAATAATTTAAATATTTGGATTTTTTTTTATTTCATGTAGAATATAAAAATGATTCTGACAATGTAGGATTTCGACTGAAAATATTTTTTTGTTAAATAATCAGTCCAAGATAGGTTTTTTGAAATGAAAATATCATACAACTTTTACATTTATTCATAACTAGCTGACCCAACGAACTTCGTTACGCCTAAGAATCAACAAGTGTTATGTTAAATTGATAACGTGAAACATGATGACTACCGAGCCAACCTTTAGTTGTTAATTGTGCGGTGGAAAGCCAGGCAGATCCAATGAGTTTAAAAATTCAGTTGGATAGTTGGTTGCTTCGACTTCGTTTGTTACACGGTCGATAGATTTGAAGGAATGTAGTGGACCAACGATTTGATTTTGAATTGCGAAATTTAAATGATCCACATCTTTGATCTTCGCCGCAAGAATTGCTTGTTCACTCAACCAATTGTGATTTTTGTGATTAGATGTTTGGAAACATTTTGTTGATGAAGCCGTCCTAAAATTCGGCGGAAACGAAATCAATACGTTTCATTCGTCAACAGGAACACGGTCGTTACCGACGATAGTCAAAGATCGTTTTCAAACATAAAGCGTTTTTCTATTCTCCTTCGGGTCCGATTTAATAATCCTCAAATTCTCATGACTATTAATTTACATGCTTCCAATTTATTCTTACGTGGACGAAACTATGAGCAAAATCTTTTATTTCTAAAAATTTATACCTCGCTTAAGAGGTATGAGTCACCAGTTCCAAGGGTCGTTAGATTGATCAACGCATTGCCTAGAGAAGTGGACATTTTTAGTGATACTATTTTTGAGCTGTTTGTAAAGTTTTACTATTTTATTTCTTGATTTTTTATGTTGATTTTGATGTATTATGTAGTTTTATTTTATATTTTGTCTTATTATATTTTCAAGTACATGGCGAGTTGGCGTCAGCTGTTATGTCATGTACTGTAATTTTAATTTCTTACAATAAATAAATAAATATATAGTCAGCAATTGCTTGGAGAAATCTTCGGCAGATAGATCGTTTAGCAATGCAACTCGCATATTTGTCGTCAGCTGAAGTTTCTTCACATAGCGCCAGAGTCAATGATTTGAGGCAAGCGTTCATTTCATCGGCAGCGGTCGATCTTGGAATGACTGGTAGTGTTTGGTGGAAATCGCCAGATAGAAGAATCATTGCGCCTCCATTGCACAGATATTTCATAGTTTGATTGAGTGCTTCCAATGCGCATTTGTGCGCCATTGTCCATTCATCCCAGGTGATGATTGTATTTGCCACCAAAAAAATTGCCATTGCTGAGTGTTTCGCAATATTGCATGTCGGTTTTTCAATTGTTTGAAGATTTAACGGCAATTTCAACGCTGAATAAATCCTTCGGAATCCTTCTTTCTACGTGGCCGCTATTCCAGAAGAAGAAACTGATACAGATTTTTTTTATCTCGCACGAACAGTGGCTATAATCAATGACATGAGGAATGTCTTCCCAGCTCCACCGGGCGCATTAAGGAAAAATAAGCCAGCATTTCCATCATCAATTACCTTCATTAACGTATCGTTCATTTTTTTTTGTTGAGGGTTCAACAGTAGTACATTTGTTCAAACTGATTGGTTTAATGCGTCTCGATCATATTCACGTTCACGTTCCGATTCTCGATTGAAAGCGTCGTTCATTCCACGATCTGGCGTTGGCATTCCTAACTTGGCTAAAAATCTGCCGTACATAAGATAACACATGTCTTCGATCAAAAGCAAAGCCTGATTATGTATCTCTTCATTCATCTCGAGATCGGGATTCTCTGAACTGACTCGAATTCTATGTAAAATGTATTCGGACATGACATCCTTGTACTTGTTCCACAGTTCACGGGATTTGATGAGAAGCATGTCAAAATAATGATAGAAAATAATGTGCGTATCTGACTTGGAGATTCAGAAACAATTTCTTCAGCGATTTTCATGTCCCAATGAGTATCATTTTCAAGCAAATTGAGCTGTTGACATGCAAGTAGAAGCATTCGTCATTTTTCGGATGAACTGTGTAAATGCGACCAAAAGCATCAGTAGTCATTCGGATGATCAGAAACCGCATCGCCTTGCTTCGACGTTAAAATTTCTTCGATGTAGCTTTCCAAGTGTAATAACGTGGCATCTTAGATTAGAACAACGTTTGTGCAAACAGCGTAATATTGTTGTCAAAAAAATTATCATACCTAATTAGAAACATAACCTTATTTCAATATTATCCGATTTTCTTTCGTTTTCATTTCATATCATTGATTTTTTTGTTCTAATGCATACTCTAAATTTAAAATTATTTTAAAGTCAATCGTATGCAAAAGAAGCAGAAAGAAATGAATTTTGGAAACAACTTGCCATCTAGCGTATAAAATCTGCATACGACGACATTTTCATTATTTCAAGCTGTTCGCCATTTGAAAACTGTATGAGGATATTAATTTATTCATAATTTCTTTCCCGTGATATTTTTCCGATGTTTTAATGCTTATTCTGCTATTCTAGGCGGATACAAATTTAATAAATCAAAGATCATTACAATCCGTACTTCCATTCTCGAGATATACGTGGTGTAAATAACCCCACTTTGTTTTATATATATAGATATATAGATGTTGTATAAAAGCAGTCAAAAAAGCTTATTTATAAACATAACAATATCGGCAAATACAATGAAAGATAAAAAATATTTTCAATGTGTTTTTCGGTACAAATAAATTGTCAGACACTTATTTACATAAATAAAACAATTTCGCAAAGCAATTAATAAAACAAATTATTTTACAACAATAATAATCAAACGCTTTTTGAGTGACGCAAATTGTGATATTTTTGTTGGCACTCACGCAATAAATGATAGACTGAGTCAATTTAATTTCAAAGCAATAGCAAAGTCATTAAGCTTTCTGTTTTTGAGGTTTACGTTCATATTGGTTGCTGCCTGGATTTTATTGTACAATTAAGAACCAATCAATTAATAAATTTGATCAAATTAAATTTTCTTAATTGCAGAAACATATTTTTAACTTCAAAATAATAAATTAAACAGATTTTCACAAATTTTAGTTTATCGTTGTTGTAAAAACGAAATTGAGGTAGTGTACAAATTATAATGAAAAAAAACCAAGACCTAGCAAGGTGCATCATCCATGCACGTGGGGACAAAAAATGATGCCTATAGATTTGTAAAGAGATTTTAAGACGTTAAGCGAATAGATTTGATTTTCATTAATTTATTAAATGACGAAAGGGAAGAGTTGAGCAAATCGAATCGAACAAATTTGATGTAATGATATCTAAGCCAGTCATTTCATGACAGGCTGGACTTACTGTACTAGTTTTTTCTTATAGTCATTTTTCTTAGTCGGTTAATAGAAAGTGCAAAATGTATTGTTGGAACGCTGATTATATTCTTTAGAAATATCGGGACATTAGCAGTGATCGAAAAAAAATTCTAATGATTATAACAATAATGACTATCGACCACATCCGATTTTCTAACGTGATAAACCTAGATCAAATTAACTTACTCAACGCGTCACATTAGAGCAAACCGTGGTGGGTACATTTTTGAGAACTATTTAAAACAAAAAATATCATTTTGTTCTGTTAGTACCATTACTTTAAATAGAGAAACATCTTATTCTTTACATATTATCAATAAAGTTCACTTTGATGTATGAATACTTTCATCTTTGTTCGTAACGAGCCTTTTAATTTCAAGTTAAAATGATTGAGGTCTTATTAGTCTCAGCTTTTATTCATATAAAGTTTAATGTTCATCACACAATTAACTTTCAGTATTTTTCAAAAATAAAATATCTTAGATTTATTAATTATCAAAACAAGTTTTACAATTCAGTACTTACTGCTACCCAGAGAAAGTTTGATAATAATAACATGAATTTTTTTAAAGCACCATAGTATTTTAAAATTAAAAATCTTTCTATGGAACTATCAATTTGTAGTGAGACGCACAAACACACATAATCTCTTTCTGTCAGTGCATGATAAAAAGTAAGAGTAGGTGTTAAATGTTTGTATTGTATATAAAACAATACAAAACGAGTACACAATATTCCCATTTCTTTATGCGGATTATTCGCATCAAATGCATTGAGTGAATGCTAATATATGCTACTGCTGGATGATTTAAATTACTAAGCTATATCAAATGATATATTAAATTAATATACGGGGCAAAATAAAAGCTTTTTCTTTATACAATACTGTTTAAGTGATATTTTTTTAAAACTACAATATTTAAATTGAAACAATTATCCTAATATTGTTATAATAGGGTTAAAATTGGGCTTAAAAATAAATTTTGGAGAACGGTGCTTCACGTTTATACATCAGGTCAATAATCTTTGTAATAAATCAATAATCTTTGGAAGTCAATAATCTTTGTAATATATCCCATACGAAGTATGATTAAATTTAAAGCAGTTGGAAATGTCATTTTATTTCGGGATTTTTTTAAAGATGAAGAGAAAGGTATGTTTTAAGAAAAGGCAGTTTTGTTGAAGGAGAGCGATGTCTATAAGACTAATAAATAAGTAAGCCAAGTAATGCTCATGTAAAGCTGCGTAAATTCATTCCATTTTGTAATGAATATGTATAATTATTTTATTAGAATTTTTATACACCTTTGTTCAATCATGATCAATCCAATAGATAAACTTGAGGAATTTGTAGAATAAAACTATTTTTTTTCAATAAATATAATACCTAACCGCTCTTTCAGCCGTTAATTATTAATAGTAAATTTCTTAAAAAAATGACACAAATATAAAATATATTTTTAGATTTACGCAATTTCATTCCCGACAAAACATTTTCTGTTTCAACATTGTTAAGCTCTCATCAGGTTATACAATTAAAAATAAGAACTTAGTCCTTTCTTTTATACAAATGATCATTCACAAGGCTACAGTATTGTGTTTGTCTATACCAATTAAACTAAAGATAAAAAAACAATGGTTGCCCCTAAACCTTTTACAGGGGTTTTATTATCAAGGGACGACATTAATCTTTGGCTTAAATGACTTCTTACGAGACAATAACAGCGTATCTTTAAGTAACGTTAGGACAAATCGTAAAACTTTTTCAACATAAGTGGAACGTTAAGTTTTTTTCTGGAAATTCTCCCTACGTTATGTTTATCATTATTAATTAGCCTCACACAAAAAGTTTGATTAAAACTTTGGTTCAAGTAAAAGTGTTCGACTGATTTTATTCAATTCTTCAACTTATAAATTTGGTCTGGCGATAAACCATTAAAAGATGTGTGTTTAAAATTCGATTCAACAAAAAAATGTTTTTTTTATTCCATTTAATTTATCACTTTAGATTTCAAGCGTAAACAACAATGTTGTTTTTCTCTGATATGTAACAATGGTTTTAAGCCGTATTTGAGTTTCGATACATCAAACAAATTTGAGCAAAGAAGAAATCCCATTAATAAGTTAATTCAATAATTGACATACTATTTAACAGCGTTTTGAAAATTTAATACTATTTTTCACAAAGAAATTGATATTTTTATCTTTTTAACTATGTTTTATTCTTTACGAATCAATAGCAAGTTTTTAGAAATTCATTGATAGAATTGTATACCTAAATCAATAAAAATTGATCCATTTTTTTCTTTGATGACGTTCAGTCTTTACGAGAAGCATGATGAACCTTTGAGATGTTTCTACAGAATAAAGACATTTTACATTAATTAACACAACCAGTTAAATATCTAAAGTATCAATTATAATTTAATGATTGAAATTTTAAAGTATACTAGTGAATGAACCAACGACATAAAATACAAAAGTGTATATTTTATTCGGTTTATGTTTAAAAGTTAACAAATTTTACAATTCCACAAAAATATTTTTTAACATGAGCAATTTTGAATTAATACTTTTTATCCGTATTTTTCTTTTTATGCCAAAATAAAGCAATACAAAATTTACTAATATTCGCAAATAAATACTATAATAAATGTCTACCAACGCTAACGATAAAGCTAAATAGTTATTATCCTTTGACAAGTATTTCATTTTTATTCAGAAATCCGCCACACAAAGTTTCTTTGACAATTTAGTCGTTGGCTTTGCAGATCGTACAAGTCGACCACATAAAAGAGAACAAATGACGTTCATTGGGGTGTAAAATGCAAGTGCATACTCGTGTAAGTGGGTGAAGTACTACTTATTCTCTTTAGATGTTTTATGTGAAAGAATGAACACATTTGGCAAAGGTATAATATATTTCTCACATAATTTAGCTAAGAGTTTTTTTTCAATGCTGCTGAATATCATTGCTTTGCTCAACAAAACATCTTGAATTATTGAAGATCTTTACAAAGATCATCAAGCAAAAGCTGTTTTTGATCATATTTTGGGATTAAAAAGTATTAGGATGGTATTGCTGATTAGGATAGTTCCTCAAATAAAACAAAGAATTATCATTTTTGTTCAAATAAAATTGATGCACCACAAACTATAATAGTCAGCTGAAGGTCTATTCAAAAACTTTTAATTGCTTCCGGACAGAACAATTCCCATCGCTGTCGCTATAATTATTGTCACTAACGATAACATTACTTGTGAATTAGCAAACTTTTGACAAACTCGAGTCCAACATACAAAAACAATCCTTTTCGGATGTTAAAGTCTTCTTGGTTTATTCTATCTTCACTCAACTAGAAACTAGCTACAACTAGCAGATTGCTTCTACGGATGGAAGCTAGGTACAAGTGCTACGACTATTCACCAGCGGTCCAAAGTTTCCGGTCGTTTGCAGCTCACTTAGCCGGAAATATGTCATTGACAATAAATGGACTGTGAAAATGTTTTCTTTTTAAGAAGCGGTTAGTGTGGTTTTGACCTACCGAGACATTAATTAATATATTAAGTTGCTTTAGGATAATGTTATATTTAAATTATGTGAGTTTTTGAGGAGCTTTACAAAATAGAATGTGTACATTTCCTACTAGAACACAGCCAAAAATATATTTTTCTACAACACCTAAGCCAATTTTAAATGAACTCAAATATGCTGTGATATGTTAATCAAATATTTTTTCGTTTGGTGAAAGTTTTCTTTCGAGGACCTTAGCATTTTTATATTGTTGGCGAATCGTAAAGAATTTTCAAATAAAAAACGGCAATAACGATTGTTACTCTGAAAAAACACCGTTGCATTTGTTAATAATCAACCAACGTTTCAAATTCTTTACAGTTTTGAACCACAACACGATGTCTTTTTAGTTAGTCATGAATTATATATCTAATAATAGGTTTGAAAGCCAAAAAACTACGTTTTTAAGTATGATATACGTTATGAAAATATGTTTATTGTATTTTTTTATTTTACAAACAATCTTCACTATAATATAAAAAATATAAAACTTTCTTTAAACACGAGAAAAAAACAATTTTAACCCTTGCCGAATTCCATATAGAAATTTTCTATTTGTGTGGTTGATTGCATATTTCAAGACTTTGAAGCTTTGTCTAAAAATAGCTTGTACATTATCCTGTATCGTTTTGCTCAAAGTTTGTATTTATAAAGTTTCGCAAACATTCTCCACTCTACCAAATTTTTAAAAGTTTTAATTTATTTATAAAATTTATTATTGGTACACACACACAACTTATCGCATTTACTCAATTCTGGTGAACTAAAATAATTGGTTTGAGTTATTTTTGTTTTTATTCAAAGTTAAACTTTTAAAATTCGATAACAACTACACAAAATTCATGTTCTTTTAATATTGTTTTTTTTAATGAACGCTCTGCGATTACACGATTACACTATTATATTATCTTTAAGTGACAATTATCTTTAAATATTCATACATAAATTGCTTCACAACACATAGTAAACACTTTTTGATTACACGATCATATTATGAGTTATTGGGTAGTAAAAGAATCAAGCGTTTTTTTAATTTTAGCTGGCTGCTTGGTCGAGTAGTCAACGTCTTTGGTTTCGGTTCCGGGGGTCACGAGTTCAAATCCCAGTAAGGACATGTTTTATAAATTAGTTTTTAATTGATTCATTTCTGTCTAAAGGCATGTATTTATGTGATGTTTTGAATTCCCTCCAACCTATTGTATCCTAAAAACGGGCGTAGTGAGAGCGATTGGCTAACTTATTTGTCATGTTCTATTCCTATCTTTATATCTCTACTATGTTTGAAAAAGAAAGATTTTGAGCAAAAGAGTGACTCAGTTATTGTAGAAACACTTTTGTATAGATAAACTCCATTAAGAGTTCATATGCTTCACGTTCGTTCTAGATTGAGTGAGAATAAACAGCAGTGATTAGATATGTAGTTTTTGATATTATGCCTCGCTTTAAGAAAAAGATATGTAAGTGGTAGGGAAATAATAAATCGGTCAAAAAAAAAATGTATACAACTTTTGTACTAGCTTAGGTCTGAGCAATATCTATAACCAAAGTAAATGTTATTATCTTCTCATCTACAGGTTCCCAAAAACAAAAATTAGCCAGTAAAAAGACTTTATATTTTTTCCATACATTAATTTTTGACAGACATTGTTCTAAAAAATGTATTTAATTTACATAGAGATAGTGCGAGCAAGTTTAGCATATAACTTACACATTAAACAAGCAAAAGACTATAACAATAAAAACCCAGAAGTTATCGGCTGAAAACAGTGATTCAGTGTCAGCATCATTCAAGTTATTTTACTTTTAAAAAAGTCTTTTCTAAATTTGTTCTGGTATAGAACAAAACAAAATCCAACATTCAAATTAGAATCTTCTATCAAAATTATCTACAACCACGAACGTTTTAATAGCCGAGTAACATTATGAAGAGAAATCACGTATTGTAGAATGTTTTATGGCGTGCATGTGACAATGTGATGCGGGACATGCGGTCAGCGTAGCTTTGCAAATATTTGGTCTACGATGTGTCTACAACCGACGTCTACGTTAACAGTTCTCTCTTAAATTCGGTAAATCGCTAACACTGTTGACTTTGCTGATATTAGATGAAACATTTCGAATTCCTTATTGGAAATTAGCATATTATGTCATTGATTCAATATAATGTTTAAAACAATGGTTTTCCTATGTTTGGAACAGTAGTGCATTGAACAATGTGGTGAAAATTGTTTTTTAAAAAGTAGTTTTCTTATTTCGTGTCATATTTTTATATTAACAAACTAAATAGACGTATAATTACATTTGTGAATTTTTTAAAGCTTATTTATTTTCATAAGATAATTAATTTATATAATATGCTTGCCTAGGACGGAAAAAGAAAAAATAAGTTTCTAATTAAATATACATTTTCAAAAGGTTTAGTTTATCATCTGTGCTATCAGTCGATATAACGTGGTAAAATTTATTTTCACAAAACATCAAAATCCATCAATTATGACAGTCATTTTTTACAAATGTTTGTAAAAAAGTAAGTGTTCGTCCAAAAATTTAGAACCACTTTTTTGTCGAAAATGTATTAGTTGTCTGATATAAGGGTTGATGTAAGACATTATGTAATTCTGAAACTCGAACCAAAACTCAACTACAGTTATCATACTTTTTTTAAACTTTAAATGCTGTGCATGTCAACAATTTTCATTCATCTATGAGATAATTTGATAAATTAATAAACATATATCTTCAACCATTTCAATGTTTAAAAGTTTTCTTTTGTTTTTTTATTGAATTAATACGACTTAAATATGAATCTTTTACTGAAAAAATATGTAAAAACAAACACTTGTTCTTAAGACAACAATTATTAGATTCAAGATTTCAATACGTTTATAAGAAATATAACAAGAAATATAATGTTGAAAAAATCTGCTTGTTTTCATTCTACATGAAAGCAGATATATACTTTGTAATAGAATACATTATATTATATCAAAAGTGACTACGCACTAATATAATCAAATTCTTTTAACAAGTGGTTTAATTAATAATAATCATTCATCGCTTACTGTTTTATCATAACATTTTTAGATACAACTTTATGATATACTTTGCACAATAGTTCAATTATGTATTAAAACAATTTAAAATAAAGTTGGCTTAGACATAAACTCTTTTCCGCTGTTTTTTTTTCGATAACGCGGTGTTGCATGCCAGCGACGCTCTAACTCGAGATACGTCTTACAATTTTAATAAATATGTTAAACATCGAGTAAAAATTAGATGTTTTTTGATACTTTTGAAATATAAAACATCATGGTGCGAATTTATCATATTTTATTTGCATAGTTGATGTTCAGTCAAGCAAATATTTAAAAACAGTCTTATCCGCTATCCAGTAAACACAATGCGAATACTTACCAAGCCATGTTTTATGCGTGGTATGGAAACATAAAAGTAAAAATCTGGGTCTATGAATGCTCCATAAAACGGAAAGGTTTTACAGAAATTTACACCTACGCTTCTACCAGAGATTCAATAAAGAAACCGTATATTTATATTTACGTCTCGAAGTTAATCGTGTGGTCTGATTTAAACGCAATTCGTTTCATAGACCGTTATACCACGGTTTATGTATAAAAATAGTGTTTTAATCATTTTACTATTGTGTTAAAATAGGAATATCGTACTGGGGTTTACTCAGTTCTTCACTATTAACTGTTTTTCCGCGTCGAAAATTATAAACAAACGCCATATTTTTAACGAATATGTTGCTACATTAATTTAAAATTGAGGCTATTATTTGCAAACCCGTTTTATTCCAAAATGGTTGAAAAATGAAACTTTAATTTCGTTTTGTAAAACAACATACATTTTAAAAGTATTTTTAGTTTTAAATGACTTTGGAATTTTAGTTTGTATTTTATCAAGCCAGTTTTGATACTGCTTTCTAAAGGTAGTTTTAAAATGAATTTGTATTTACTAAATTAATTTGTCTGAAGATACCGAAAAGCGTATTCGGTATCGTTAATGACAAAACTTTTATGAATGTACCTGATATCACTTAAAGGTTGAATATGAAATATATTCCAACAACAACAATATAAAGATTTTCCAAACAAATTTTATATTGTTTTTAATATTCAGAATTTTTCAACACTTATTTTTACTGAGTTTAAAACATATATATGAATGTTTCTAACTAATGTTTAGTTTATTCAAACTATTATACTTAAACGTTGTTTTAGGAGTCTAACGAATAATAATTCAAACCATCAAAATAAACTAATCAAATACATCACTTGTCAAGTATTTTATTCTAAATTTGGATTAGACCTATAAAGAACTTAATTTAGAATAAAGGTCTATACGAAAAATAAAATTGAATCAACGGAAAGGTTTTTACCAAGATTCAAGATGTACCTTTAAAGAGATCTAATTTGATTCGTAAATTGCTTGCTGAAATAAAGTCTCCCATGTACCATCGTTGGAAGGTTATGCGTTTGAAATAAACATGTTTACGGTATGGCCTATATTTTTCATCAATGTTTTGTTTATACAAATTATTTATATCTGGAAAATACATCGATTTAAGACATACAAAGATTTTTCCTTTCTTATTTTCTCAACCTTTCTCTACATTCTTTTATATTATATATGACCATTGAAATGTGTCGTTTACATTTATTTATAGTCTATTCGACATTTAATCATTAATTAATCTTTTTTTCATTTGGCCTACGGCACATTTAATTGGTAATGTATAAACATAATCAGTGTACAGATATAAAAAAGGTATTGAATATTACTGAAATGTATTTTGTTTTCTTCTTATTGTTTAAAAATACTTTTTTTCGATTTCCGCCACAGTTTTATATACAAAAACAAACTTAACGCTCTTGGCTTCTTTAAAACATTAATTAATACAATGCAATGCAGTGTTTACACACAGGTATCAGTTGATAATGCGCAAGAAATTAATGAAACTGACAAAGCGTGATATTTTCCAGGTTCTATTTCCATATCCAGAATAGATAAGATGCAGCTACATTTTTATTTCAATCACTAAATAATAATAATAATATATGAAAATCATTGTCTGTAATTTTTTAATTATTTGATTTAGTAACTGATCAAATAAATATCGTTTCGATTATATAAACTAGTAATTTATGAAAAATATTCAAAATATACTTAAAAACAAATAAATACATAATATGACCCCTCAAGAGATGAAGTTAGATAAATAGTAAAATGGTAAAACTTTTTTCTATGACATTTAAATACAATCACGACATTACGTGGTGTTTTGGTGAATTGCATATTTTTTTATAAAGATAAGATTATTGTCGTGTGTATTTACTGAGATAATTTCACGTTTACGAAACTTTAAGACATGTGAATATTACAATACACAATTTTTCATAAAATATCACTTGATTCACTTCACCTCTAATGAGCTCATATATTGTTATACAATATTGGCTGCAACTAAGTTAGGTAAGTAGAAGTGAATTAGAAGTGTTGTGCTCACGAGAAAGTTTTAAATCGAATTTATCAATCTTTTTTCGTAGTTCTTAATATTGTTTATTCTAAACGTTGAATTTTAAATAAAGTAAACTGTTATGTTTAATTTGTAAGCTTTAAGTCTGTAATTTATTGAAATATTTATTCATAACTGGCGGTGTTAATTTAATTATCAAACCACTTCAAATAGCACTTATGTGACGCAGCGACGTCTCAAGCGAGCGTCGTGACGCCGCCACGTCAAACGCATCGCAAGACGGAAAAGCTTTACGAGGCAGAAACTTGCTACACGTTAACTCAACCGGGAGAAAATCCCGTAACAAATTTAAATGTGGAGCGGCTTTGCACCTGAGGGTTTTCTGGAAACGCTGTTCGTATCTATTGGAATATAGCGCGTGAAGTATTTATATAATATATGTTTGGCACGCATTTTATTGTACCATGAACTCAGAAACACTTCTGGCAGATTTATTTTTATTTCTCTCTTCTCGGTAAATTGCGGGTAAGGATTCTGATTTTTTCAATAACTTCTGAAATGTAGCCTAATCTATTTATATTTTCAAAGTAATAAACAAAGAAATACAAGACATTTTAAGTGTTTTGTTTATCAAAAACTCTATAGATATTTGAGGTGTTTTTATTTACTTACGCGTCACATAATCTTTTTATATTTATTTATTGATGATGTGTTAGTTTAACTTTCGTTTATCTCAAGTATAGTCATATTTTGACCCACGACATTATATTTATTTGTTAGCAATTACTATACAGAAAAAACATTGATATTATATCATGATTCAAATATCGTTTACTTAACTGAGTTCGTAGTCAAGTAGTCAACATCGTTGGATACTGTTGCGCTTTTCACAGGCTCGAATCTTAGTATGGAGAGTCATTAATTGTTTTTTAGTCATTTAATGGATTTCTATTCGAAAATATGAATATTAATGATGTTTAAAATTACCTCTTACCCATCATTTTCTAAAAAAAAGCTGTACCGAGAACTTAGTGTTTATTTTTTAATCCATTCAAAATAAAGAATTTGAACAACAACTGAGTTTTTTTACTTCTTTGATCACTAGAATAATAATGAATGATCTACATAAGTAGCGAATATAGTTCAAACTATTTTTCAATCGATCGACGCACCACCAATAATATTTTTTGAGTTTATTTGAGATAAAAGAATACGTGTCATATATTCAGGTAAGTTTAACTATTTGTTTTTTTTTGAATAACCTCGAATCAAAGCAAATTTAAACAGCTGTAACAGCAAAAAAAATACATAGGCCAAAATATTAAATGGTTTGCTTGTGAAACATTAAGATCTCTAAATAATATTTAATTGCAAAGAAAATAGGATTATTTTGAAAAGAATTAAGGACAAAGTAAAAATTACAAAAAACAAATAGACTTACTTCTTGACTTTCCACTTATGATAGGACACTGTGCTTTTTATGACGGGTCGGTTATAGAATCTCATTTATTATTCATTTCAGAATATTAAAATATTGTCACATTTACATTATTGGCATTTTTATATCGTTGAAAGTGCTTAGTATCAAAGTGTTCACGGCAAGTTACGAATTGTTTGATTCTTAGATTAGTATTTAAATTTTTGGTATTTTCATTTGCCATTTTGGATTTAGGAAGAATTGTTCGTACTCTTACACACTATTTATTTTACCAAATCTACAGATAAAATAATTATTTCTCTTTAGAGAAAAAATAATGATTTTATTTCGTATGTCAATATATTTTTTTTAATGTAGAAAACTCTTAAATACGAAAGACATTATTTTAATTTACAAATTATTCTTCTTACTACTTCCAAATTTTTTTTAAGCTATCAACAACAGCTTCGTGCATTGCAAGATTTTTAAATTAATGCGAAATTGGTTCTGGACATAATCTGGTAAAATTGTAAAAATATAACAAAAATCTGTTCGTACTAATCTTTAATCGTTAAAAACTGTATGTTTAAAAAAATTGTTTTGATTAAATAGTTCTTGTATAAAATTTACAAGCAAATTCGTAACAATAAATTTTTTACACCACAACCCTACTCGCATTATACATCAGAATGTTCAGAATAAAATAAACTCATGTTTGGTATCTGAAATTCTATGAAATGTTTTCAGCGAATCTTTCCAGACAGTATATCAAAAATATAAATTTCAGCAGTACCGCTGAGTATGGTTAAAATAAACAAGATTATTATTTTTGTGTTCAATTACATCAAGGGTAAACGAATTTTGAATATTTTTATTCATTTCGATTTTAGTATGAAAAAATAAGTGAATTGTTCTCAATAATTCATTTATGTTTGTTGTTCGTTAAGAGTCACGCAATGTTTAATATTTATAACATTTTATCTATCAATTTAAAACTACAAAATGTTTTAAAGATCTGCTTAAGCGTTATATAACTGATGTAAGATGTCTAGGTCGAAAGCGTTGCCTGACAAGTGGTAAACTTCAGGCTTGAATGGCTTAAATTTTATGGGTTTGAAAAGACATTTTATTTTATAATTTCCCAACTGATTTTGTTTTTTTCGAATGCTTCGATATATGAGATGAATGATTTTTGAAGCGCAAAGTCTGCCTGAAGGTCATTATTCTGTCGAAATTATCTTATAAAATTAAGGTTTACTGACTTAATTTCAAAAAATCTCCCAAGGTAAAATTTTCGATGAAATTCTCCCGCGAGAAGTCTATGGTGTAAAACGCTTGGAATAAAACATTTTATTGAGTCAACTGTAAGGCTTTTGAATAATTTATGAATAATTTTTTAAAAATGTTAAAAAAATACGAAGTACATGAATTTCAACTGTTTTATTCTATCACAATATTTAATCTAAATACATAAACTCCCTTTCACTTAAATATTTATAGCTCAAGCTTTCTGTTAAATATGTCTTCAAAATATTATTCTTTCAGAACCGAATAGTGTAAGATAAATGGGTGACATTTATTACTTTATAATAACAACTTACTCATTCAGTATTATTTTTTTTTATTTCTGGTTAAGATTAATATTAAAACAATTATTATTTTTGCCGTCGCAGAATGTAGTTATCTAAGAAAGGCTCTGTTCATTATTTATGGGCCCTAGATTTGTATTTGCAAAATGCCATAAATTATTCTGTAATAAAATTTGAGGCAAACATATTCGGTAACTTTTAAGTATATATAATATTTCTTGTTTAGAAAACAAGTGAAATACAGTGTACTTGACTTTGCATTTTAAAATTATGATTTCATCCAAAACAATGCATTCGATAAAAAAAATACACAGGGAAGTTGTAATGTTACCACCAGTGATCAAAAAGAGAACGTTAAAAGAGGTAGAAGAATTCAATATTAAATTATGGTTTAATATGAAATGTCATCCTTACGCTTTTTCTTTTTGTAGTACGTAACATAAAATATCGTGTCTGTTCTTTTCATAAAAAAGGCGTTGAAAAGGTTGTGTGTTGAGTTATTTATCCAATTGTTCTTTTTTTAAAGCTCTGTCGTCTGGAAAAATACGCGTTTTCTTGAAATAAAAATTCTCTGTATTATAAATATTCTACGAAGTCTTCATATTTCTACACTTTATAATAAAGCAAACTTAAGCAACATTCAAATCAAAAATTATTCTACTTTCGATGGTTTCTAATCAAACTTTGCAATAATAAGTCTGAACATGCCTCTGAAAGAGGCGAAACACGTGTCACAGTAAGTAGCACAATACGTAGTATAATCAAAGTTATTTTAAATTTTATATACAAAAATTATTCAATTAGATGTTCTTTACACAATAATTACTAACCAAATTTTACTTAAAAATAATTCACATTTTTGTTTTTTTTTCTATTGTAAACAACATTTTATTTTTCTTTAGCTCGACACCATTATGAGTAAAATATCAGGTTCTTAATGTAATTACTTACTGAAGAACTCCACAAATCCATCTCAATTATTGGAAAAATATTGTTCAATTTACAAACACCAAACACTTAGTTAATGGTATTACGCTTAAAGACTGTCCGTATTTCGAATAACGTAAGAACGGTCCAGTTGCTAAATAGAGATTTACAAACACTGATTAGTAAGTTTACATTCAAAGGTATGAAAATTTGAAATATTATCAACATTTAAGCCCAACCTTAATTAATCAAGAAAACGGGCTGTAAGCTTTTATACATATAGATATGAATGACGATTGAATTAGTAATACATGGAAAATTATTTTTGATTAAATTTAAATAAACTGTGATTTCATAAAAAAAACACACTTGTAAATTCACGAAAAAAAACTACTAGCTTATTTTCGTAACTATAAATTAGACGCTTTACGAAAACGGGTTGATTTTATGGTTGGGTAAAATAAAGTCATGCATGATAAATTAGACTGGCGTTATACTGAAATTTTAGCAAAAAAAAAAGCAAATTTATTTACAAAAAAAAACCGCCAACATACATTTTTATCAGTGACAACTAAGTTTATGTTCGTAAAAATTCTTTAAAAAAACGTTGAAATTAATGCAATAAGACGGTTTCTCTAGATTTTATCGTTTTAATTTTTTTAAACAACGTTGACATAATAAACTAAAAAAGAGTCCAAATAAAGAAAATCAAAAAAAACACGCAAAACAAATATTATGTAAGGCTTATACAGTTGAAGGCTATTTTTATTTAACTCAAATGTACGATAAATTCATATGTCACAGAATTTAAAATGATAAACAACTTACTAAACTCGAGTAAGACATAATAAAAAAAAATGTTACAAGAAAAACTTTTAATGACATCCTGAATTTGATTATTGTAATAGTTTCCAGCTGATATCTTCGATGTTTGTTTTTTTTTATATTATTTTCAATTGGTGCTCAACTAGCTCAATAAGCACAACTTTTTCTAATTGAAAACTAAAAAAAGATGACAAAAATCCCGTATTTCTTTGTTTATTTTATGCGTAAATTCTTACCCTTTTTCAAAAGAGTAATTATGTAGCCTTTATAAAACCAATTGTCTTAAAAACAATACCTGTTGAGAAGTTTCATAAAATAAATATTTATTAGGAGCTGATATTATATATTAGTATATTTAAAATTTGTTATGTTTATTAATTTAAGCAAAGAGTATTTAGTATTGATTTAATTTGCATTTACTTGGTAAAACTCTATTTTTATCCGGTAAAAAATATCAAAGTATTTCGATACATGTAATAGATTAATTTCTAATATAAATTAGAACGTCAGAACAAATAACAAGATGTATTGTGTATTTCTTCTAAGCCAGTAATATTATATACAGCTGAGTATATGCAGGCTTAAGCATAGTTCTGACAATGACATACACCATATTAACTGTAAACTATATTGTAGATCTTTTCGCCTTCCGATTTTAAATGAAATATTAAACATGCCGGGATCTCCACTTGTATATCTTATATAAATATAATCATAAAACCTTTGCCGACAAACAAATAAATATAATTCTTATAACTACTTACTACTCAAATCTGTGGTCATTCCCATGAGCTTATCCTTTTCGCCAGCAATGGCTTTAAGCTCAATGATACATTTATTTCTTATATAAACACGAAACATTCATTTACTAAGCGTCAGTTCAAGTTCATCCGTGCACTTGAACGCCTGAAGATGCCGAAAGGCGAAACCTGGTTCGATAGTGTCAAAATCTGTGAGAATGTACATGTTTGAACAATTCAAATTTTTTATTGTAGAACTAAATACTTTGATATTTTTTACCGGAGTATATATCATATTATTGTGCAATACTTGTTTTTTTATAATTGTGTTGTTATAAATGTTGTTTTTGCATGCCTTATAATATTTAAATACTGCTGTTATATAAATCAATCAAATTCTTTGATAAACAAAATTTTAAAACTTGGTGTAAAAAAGCTTTGAATTTCTGCCATTCGGTATTTTATGGTCAAAATGTATCTTATAACATAACACAACAGTCCCTGGTGTTCTACCTCTCGCAAATTACTATAACAAGCTTAATCGGAATGCGATCCTCTAATTGCCATCGCCTCGCTAACTTTCACCTCGACTGGGGGATATCCATGAAGATCTCACGTTGAATTGTCGGTATAAATGAACATACTTTTGACTATCTCGCTTATGTTGTTCTATATTTAAAGACAATGTGGTTTAGATAGGGTAAACTCAAGTTATCTACGTTGCGTTAATTGGAATGGCTTCTCTAGTTGCTACTCAGCGCTCTCTCAATAATAAGTAATTTAATTCAACAGCAATTAATAAGATACAGCCTTGTTAGGTGAACCCCTTAATAATGTATGTTTCTTAATATTGCTCCACAATATCTCGAGAAAATTGTTATTGTTTTAGTTTGTTTTGTACAAATTCAACAACTCATTCCATACACATACGACATGATTGTATTTTTATTTTAAACAGTTTGTATCATTTGTATATTCCGTTAGTATTATTAATTTACCACAGCATCAATTGAAACAATTCATAACAGAAAAATGATCGCTAGTGTATTATTTCACCACGTAAAAGCTACAAGATGTGTTGGGTAAAATCTTAAATAGCTTTTTTCTATTTAAGTTTCTGCGTTAAGCTATCATATTTTTGAAGTTATATGAACTATAATAAACTAGTACGGAAATCATTTTAAGGCCTTAAAATGTTTATTTATATCATTCGAGGGGGCGTTAAACTGTTGGCAATTAATTGCTGGCGCAAAATTTTCTCCGATCTCCGATAAAGTTTGCAATATATAGCAGAATGCTATACCTGCCCAATGTAATTTTACTTTTTTTAGAGTAATCCTTGAATGTATGTAAAAAAATAAAAGAACATATATGATGTTTAAGATTTTTAAAAGTATTAACCAAGGTTTAAATTTATACGGGTGTACTTATGTGTAGGGTATACGATACCACATAAAGAGTGCATTACGGTATGCCTTCGGCAAAGTTAACGACTACATCATTGCTTATAACTTATTTTGTATAAATTAAGTTATTATAATTTGATACATTAGCTTCTTCGTCAAGAATGTTCATCTCATAATTATTATAAGCAACCGATGAACTTCATCGTACAACCGCGTGTGTGAATATTGTATACCTTTGCGTAAACACCAAGTTTCAAAGAAGAAGATTATTAACAAGGTTATGTTCAAGAAATCTTTACAAATTTGCACCGCCAATTAGTTTTTCTTGTGGCAAGGTTATAATACCAAGAAAATTTATAAGAGAGTATTTTTAGCATTCTTAAAACTATATTTTGAAGGAAAATAAAATTATATTGGAATTGAAATACTTAATTAAGATGACTATATACCGCCGTAGTCAAATGATAAAAAAATTACCAGACCAATCAAATTATTTATGGCTCGCTTCCCGAAAGGGTCAATATCATATTTGGCTTTTTTATTGTGTCACATTTGAGATATTTTGCATTTCGTCTTGACTAATTTTCTAATGACTAGGAAAAAGCAATTGTTAGCTGCAATGTCAAATTTTGTTTCATATATATTTGAGAATACAATTTTAAAATTTTTCGTAAATACCGTATTGAACTATTTTCATGGTGAGACTATATACACTAGCAGACTCGTTTTACCTGACATTTTTTTAAATCCATTTCCACTTCGAGTAAATAGCTTCCTTAAAAAGGTATCTTATCAGTTTTCTTACGTAAATTACTTTTACTCAATTGCACCACCTCTCTTTTTCGAAGAAAGTGGAAGGAATAGAAAGATAGGGCTGGGACATAACGAGTGGTTAACTCGTTATTTTAGGATTGGAAAGATAAAAGGGAAATTTCAGAAATCAAACACCCAAGATTTTAAACAGAAATCGACAGATCAATTGAAAAATACTGTTTGTACTGGGACTCAACTCCATATATAAACAAAAGGTTTATTACAAACAGACGAAATCTATCATTTTATGACTGTTATTAACTAATGCGAGGGTAAGTATGGAATATGGAGTAAAAGCAAAGCTGACAGGTTTTTTTGTTTTCTAAATGCGAACAAAAAGAAACCTCTTTTTCATTTTTTTCTTTGTTAAACGAACAGTTTCAAACTATGAAATGCTCGCCGCTCTTTTCACGTAGCAGAATTTTATGCATTTTCCATTAGCAAATTTTATATGTACCCAAGGCTCGTGTATTCTGCCAAGGGAAAAAAATAGTAACATACCTTCAGTCATTTTGCAGTAGACCGAAAAATATGTTGTTTACCAATAACTGATTTTTATTAATTTTGTTATAGTTCTACGCTCACGTTTAAGGCATATTTATTTTATGTTTTCCCCTTTTTTATCACAGTTATCAAGTGTATTAAACATGCAGAGCTTTCATTACTTGTCTACTATATGTCTTTTCACCGGGAATAAGCACTAAATTTCATTTTATCGAATTCGTTCAGACTTCATCACTTACGATGTGACTGACGTCAAGAGGTTACTTATACAGACATTTAATAGTTTGCATTAATTTATTAGAATATATCAAATGTGGGAAAAGGTTATACCATACAGTTGCAAAGTTTTTATGAGGTGAAATATAGCAAAAACTTTACCAATATTATTTTTTGAAAATGCTTTTTACAATACTTGGTCAAACGGCATTATATTCAAAAAAAAACTACTCATTTATACAAATTCTACGTGTATCTAATATTATCAGGATCAATTTCACTCGTAAAGATCATCAAGTAATCTATTTTAATTACAAATATTTTGTGTTGCTTAAAACAGTTCTTTAAAACAGAATCATTAAATTACTGACGTCGGGCTCATTTCATATTCGGGCCTTTTTGTTTTTGTTTTTCTTTATATTATTTTTTTTTTACAAAAAACAATATTTTCAAATCACTGTTCTACAATGTGACATAAAAAAATAAATATATTATTACACTTAATACGATTATGATTTATGATTAATCATCAGAATTAACGAGTTTTAGGTTTGACACATTCATGTAGACTTTTTCGCAAACAGCATGAAATATAACAAACAAAATCACTTATAAAACATTCCCTATTCCCACAGTACAGTAAAATAAGATAACAATAGGTCGATACTTAAACATGGGAACGGTGACTCGGCTAATATTTCATATCATGAAGGATTATCATTCTTTCTGCTTCAGTTTTTATTTTTATCATGAAAATGAAGACAAATCTTTATATTTATGAAAGACAGGTCTTTAAAAAAAATAGTCTGTAACATATAAGCTAAAAAAGCAGCAGAACATTGTCACAAAGCGCAAATATGTTTGTGATGATAATGTTGCTATGCACCAAAAATAAAATATCTTTTCGCTCGGTATAAAAAAAATGTTGTACGTCTACGCAGAAGTTCATACAAAGACTTGATACTCAGGATTCTTTTGTAGTTGCCTTAAAAAATTATACAATTCAACAAAGCGCCCAATCTTTATGAAATTCCTCGTGACAAAAGCCTTCTAAATATTCATATTTCAACAATGAAACCTAAAAATGAGCGATTCTGTCGATAAATAGAATTTGTATTCAGAACTTAAAGAGAAAATTTACAACAAAAAAAAGGTGGAACACGCATTGTTATTAATAAATATTCATGATTTTCGTTTTGACAAAAGACCCGAATGATCAAAGGAGCGCTATGAGAAAAGTAATTTTCAAACATTCTTCAAATAATAAGATCAAGACGCGATACAATACTTGCTGTCTTATTTCATACGACCGCAAACAAATAAAAAAAATATAAAACATTAATACCATGACCGATAAAAGGCTTATAGTTTTTATTAGAACACTGTTGTAGCTAAATGGTAAGCCCTCTATTGACCATTTTTCTGGTTTGTGAGTGTGGTTACGTGATCAAGATTTGCGTGGTTTGCGTGATTATCCTAAACGAACACTTTCAGGCATCAGTTTTTAGGGTGTGAAAAGAGCAATCTGAGAATTAATAGTTCTTTTGAACCTATCAATTTATTTTAGTACTCACATTATCTTAACAAAACAAATGTATCTAGACAGATTCTTAACGAGAAATAACAGATTAGTGTTTAAGCCTTTTGACAGTATGTCTTTTACGTATTACGTATCGTTTCTTGTTTATTTTTTTATAGAAATACATTGAGTAATGCAAAGACGTTAAAGGGAAACTCAAAAAGAAGGTTTGCTAAATAATATCAAGCTTTACCTCGATAAGTAGTTAAATAGTTTCAGCTCACCAAGAAGCATTCCATGAATTTAACTTAAGTTTCACATTAATATATAAAATCGGTAATAAATTATCTAGTAAGTTTCCGCGTAGAATTTTCTACGAATTGTTTTCCACGAACCAAGGCTTTCATACCATGCCGTTTTTTTATAGTAATCTCTACCAAAATGAATAACTTATAGCTCCATTACCAAAATAAACAACTCTTATTTAGCGAAATACTATGATTAATTATAACGTCAAATTTATTATGTAATATTATCATCAAAGTTATTAAAATTTTGCATTAATGTTAGAAAAATATTAACGTTGCTTTCTAAGGTTAAAAACTCCATCCTCTATTTCGTTAATTATGTATATAGTATATTATTATGAGTGATTGTTCAAACATAAAATGCAGTTGTAAGTGTATTCAATAATTTCAACAATTGAAACTTATACGTTAGTGTTTTTTTATATCAAATTCATGGAGCTTCGAGTTACTAGGGCGCGTTAGCGTCAAAGTACTTCGAACTTCCTTCATCGCTATTGTTTTGGAAATTCGCATTATCATCGTTTCTGACGGAAAGGCGTGATCGCTACAGAGATAATAAATCCTTAGTGAAGCCAGTTCACGGGGACTCCATATGCATTCATTGTCGAATCACATTATACATATCTCTCGCATACTATATCCATACATGTACACACACATGCTCATACGTACAAACAGTACACAAGTAAATCAACCAAAGAGACTCATTTTCTTGATGCTAAGTTCGTTCTAAAATAATTCATTAGTTTTAGACGAAACATAAAATCTATGGTGGGTCGTTGAGTGGAACTGCTCTTGGTCTAAAACGATTATCAGGCATTGTCTAGCTACGAAGATTAGAGATCGTTGGGCTATAAAGTTTTCCTACCTCGCTGTGAAATTTTTGAGATATTTCACGCACAAACTCGCGGATAGTTGGAATTTTCAAGTGTCTGTGATGCAGCGAGCTACGCACGTAGTACGGGGCGTTACATACCTGTCTCAGTGATTTATTTTTAATATAAGTTAGTGATAATTGCCTTCAAACTACTATAAGCTAGATGGGTATAACGCTCGACAAGAAAACGATTTAATATGAAAAAATATATAGCGCAACAAAATTTTAACATCCGTTATTCAAAATTTCATTGTAACATACAACTTCAATTACTATAATGGGTTTATTTTACGGTTTTATTATTTTTATGGCTAAACAAAGCTTATGAAAGCGATTACAAAGTCTTTTAAAATAGGACTTCTTGTTAAAGCGATTCATTTTGTTGAAATGTATGGTGAAATATTGGCGTAATATGCTAAAATCTCTCAAATAAAATAATACCATACACGTTTTCCTGTAAGTAATGAATTCTTTTCGCGTGGACTTTTTAAATTCATAAAAGGTTCAGACCAAGTTTCTCAAAATATTATATTTCATCCCGAGCACGAATGCACAACTTTGGCTTTTCACGACATTTGGGATTTTTTCAAAACGTAATCTTTTGTCCAATGTGTTTATATTTTGATAAATCATTGAAACTTTGAATCAAAAGACCTCATGTTGCGTGTTAAGGGAATCGTTTTTGCAAGCAATCACATACACCTGCATAAAAATACCCAAACTTTCTACTATAGTTATCATATTTTCATATTTTAAGAAGGTTAAAGAAGAGCTTTACAATTAATTGCTCTTTCTATGACCCGCAAATACAAAACCATCACTGTATTAGAAATCTTCTGAATGTGGACAACTTGTAACTCTTGGTGGAAGAATTATTATATTACAATACTTATAACAATATTCACTGTTTGTATAGTATTATAGTGTGATCAGAACTAAATATGTAAAAACACACTTCACATTTACAATGTTAACATCAAAAAATATTCGAAAATCAAGTAAATTCTACTTTTTTGTCAAAAAGGACATCAAAATGATACTTACGACAATTTAACTTCGATTTTTTGTCACTGGCAACGACTTAAACCAAAGCACTACTTTAACACCCTTTATTATTCATAGAACCGTACATTTTTATACCTGACTTTTATCGACATTGGTACTATTTTCCCATTTGGCGTTGTTATGAGAGATGTGGAAAATAAATTCCGTCTCAAGATGTTTCCAGAGCGTAATATATTGTACGGATACGATTGACTGGTAAAGGGCATTCCAAATATTTACTTTCCGCTGTTACGGCCCTGTCCCTTTTAATGTCGGCCCCTTGTATGATCAGAGTGGTACTTGGAAATTCCGACACTACGTATTATTATAATATATTACAGAATATTGACTTTATCGATAGGAATTTCAGTGATTGATCGATCAAGTAATATTTATTTACTACGTAACATAATTATTACAAAACAATCAATGAGAACATTATATTTTTGTCAAATTTATCACCGTTTAATGTTGAATCATTTAATATTTGTTCAACACAAAATCAATACAACCAAAATTTGTACTCATTGCTTGAATTCTATAATACGCCATTCGTGTTTTTTGATAAATGTAATATATTAAAATTAACTTAATTCCCATCTAGTGCTTTGAATAACGTGAAGTGAATGCTGTTGAACAACGAAATTTCAACAAATTGAGTGTTTAGTATCAAAATAGTGAAAACATTTATTTTTGCATTTTAGTTAAATATTGGAAATAAAGTATAGTTTAGTGTATTAATGACAGTGTCAATAGAAAGCAATAATTTTATTTGAATTACAATTGGGTACAATTTAAGACAAGAAAAAAAAACATCTGTGGTCTTATTATACATTATAAAAGAATTTTCCTCGCATCATAATCAATGATCATTGTATTTAGAATAGTCACGAAAAATAAGAATAACCTGTCAAACATAACAAATTGTTTTAGAGTAAAATGTTTGATAATCACCGTTAGTTTGTATGACTTTTTTAATCAAAATTCATTCAAATTAAAAGCTGTTAGCAAATTGTTACTATTCTGTAACGTCAAATCTTTTATTTATGATTTATTTATTTCATAACTTATGTAAGGAAAAATTTCTCACCACATTGCGACCATCCATTTAGATGGATTTATCAACCTTCTTTGACATGCCAACTTGCTTCTATTTTACATTAAATTGAGAATTTAAGTTCCGGAAAATTACAAGGTACATAAAAAAATCACTGTGTGAAAGCATGTAAGTCTAAGCTTATAGAAATACTATGTTTTCTAAAAACTATAGTGCATTAAATCAAAAAAAATCCTTGGACATTTCGCTCAAAAAAATGAAAAACTTTGTAATTTTAACTTTGACCACAATTTACAATAAACCAACATATGTGTTCAAGTCATTCCATATTTTTTAAATTCTAAAAATTTAACTTATTATTATGTTCTATCAACTCACTCGTTTTGTTAATTATAAATGATCCTATTTATCAAGTTAAATACATAAATATAAAAATACTACATCGGACTGTTGTTGTTCTGCACCTCTAATTTTAAATGTGGTTCTGGCTTTAAGGCTTTTAGAGAAAACCCTTGTATAAACACTTGCGAATTCTTTTTGCCAAATAGGCAGTAAGCACACAAAGCCGAATCAACAATTAAAGTGAGCAAAATTTTCACACCACATTCTAAGGGATTTCGGGCAACGGAATTTTTCTTACAGCTCGAATAAATTGTTTAATTTGCGCTTTTAAAGAACTCTTTGTTGTGACCATATTTACAAGAAAACATTAACTTAAATTGACGCTTACAAATAAGCTAAGTCTTTTTTTTCTTTCGCTTCATTGGTTATGTAATAAAAAATATGTCTATTAAATTAATTTAATATTTGATCAACTAATAAAACATTCCGCTTTTTCTTATATTTGAGATATCTTTCATTGATAATTGAAACAAAATGTATATTTAAATTATGCTAAACCATTTATTCTTCTTGTGACAATACAATAAATTCATACATGCAATAGATCCTAATGACATGCTTTGCGTTATTATATTTTGTTGTTTATTAATAACCAATATTATTCACATTCATTACGCAGTCAATAATTAAGTACCGTTGATTCTATATTACTAAAACAATGGACAACCCCCTGTAGATTTTGTTTCCTTACAAAACTTTCCTTTTAATTAAATTTTCAGAAAACTCTCGTTTCAAATAAATTAATCATCGCACTTCATTGAAAAGATTTTCCTTTGAAAGAAAATACAGTCAATTTATTTCGAGGGCTGTTTATACAGTGAACATGTTATTTATTTTTCCAGTACCACCCCTCGATGGGAACATTTAATTATTATCACCAGTTGTGGGTTTTAATTTAAATGCATATCATTTGATTAAGCTTATTCCCGATTGAAAAAATAGAACCAAAATTGTAGTGAATTGCAGTATATTCTGTTCGTCAATTTATTTTGGATTATCATCATAATTTATATATTATATCTGTTAACTAGCTTTCAATTATGTTGTATTTTTGTTCACTCGGTTGAAGGGTAATGCATTCTTGTTCCAGAATAAAACTTGATTTTTTTTTCTTCAAAAGAATTTGATTAAAAACCTTATATTTTCATTCCGTCTACCAATCCATCTCTTCAATCTATCCCGAAGTCGGGGTCGTTATTTAATACATAAAAACTATAAGTTCTTTCACAATAACATCTTTTTTTTCTGCTTTCTCAAATTTTAAGCAATTAAATTTTTAAAAAAAACTATTGAAGTTAAACCGCGTGAAAAGTGTGTATTATTCGCATTTAAAGCAATATGGTATAAAAAATTAAAGCGCCTCGAAAATAAAATAAAAATGATAATAAAACATTTGGTAAAAGATTTAACATATTACTTATCAAATTGTACAATAGACAACCACGACTTTTTTAAACTTTTATTGGACATTTTCTATTTGGTTGTTTTATGCTTCAGCTGTATGTTTTTAACAAATAAATTTGCTAAAATTTTAGAGTATTCGATTAACAATGAAGATATAAGTTAACTAAAAAGATACTTTATTATTTAACACTTAAATGTCAAACAGTCTTTTAAAGTAGAAACATTACAAACTCCTTTTACATATATAAAGTATGAAACATTTCGGCATAAAGCCGCATAGCCCACTCAACGAGCTTTTCGCCTTAGGCAACCATTTTAACCAAAGTTTGCAACAAGTTTTAGGATAGGCGTTATGATTTTTACTGAGAGATCAGCATCGACTTTTAGGATTATTTAATACCTGAATATGAAATGTTATACATAATTATTTAGCTCATTTATAGTCATGGATAAAACATCGATTGGATAGGTTATTAGCATATCGTTACTTTCAGAATGGAATATCAATATTGCCAAAGCTCAATTTAACAAGTCAAATTTTGCTGTGTTCAGAATACATTAAAAGCATCATCTACCAAAGACTGTTTTCAAAAGGTATGTGTATTTTTTCGCAGTTGACAATTATTTATGAAAAAGTGTTTAATTGTTTACGTCAGTAAAGGAAAAATAGTTTTAGTTTGAAAAACTGAGCTTAAATATTAATTTTTTTAATACATTTTAAATGAAAATCAGAAGCGGTATAGTTCATTCAATTCAAAAATATACTCAAAATTATCGACAATATTATAAGCTACGCCGACTTAGCCAAGACTAGCGATATATACTATTGTTTATTGAAAGTCGGTTTATTATTTATTTATGTGATTATGAAGCAAATACACTATCTGAAAATATTAGGGTTGAGTTTTTATAAACTGAAACAATACTGTGATGTATGTAGGGCTGAAAAGAGACATGAAGAAAGAGAATGAATCGTTTGGTATCAAAAGCAGAACTATCCTAAATATTTCAAAATTAAACTAATGCTGTCACATTATTCTGCTGGTTATAGTGTATGGTTATAAATTAAAAAAATGTTTAAAAATCAAATAAATGTGGTACAAAAACGCAAAAGAAAATGATGCTTGCTATCAAAAGCAGAACTGTCCACGACGTTGGAAACAAAAGTAGAACAGTTTGGTCAATCAAGATTTCGACCAATCACAGTTCGAGTTATTTTAAGTGATCTTCCATACAAATTTTAAGTTGCACTCGTTGATGAACTGTGTTTAAAATTAAGTTTAAATTGATAATACTCAAAAAGTCAACAATACGTGTTTCGTGTTTTTTTCGCAACTTCAAAAAATGGATAGTTCTGCTTTTGATACCAGACGACTCATAAAAGCGCTTTCTAGCGCAGCTAAGATAATATAAAAGACATGTAGTAAAATATCATAAAGTAAAATATATTTAAATTTTTGAGGGATATTTTTGTAAAAGGTACCCATAAAATATATGTGTTTCAAACATTTGCGAATATTTTTCAATAATATTTCGTTGAAACTTCGACAATTTTCTGGTTAAAATATTGAATAATTTACCACTCCATCTTTTGAGTCAAGACACACGATGCAAAATTTATTTACAGCTGTAGATAATACAGATGAAATTCTATGTGTGGTCCGGCTTTTTTTAGATAAACAGCAACTCCATAGACGACTATGATTAGAAATATCATATGCATAGCATTACAAAGTGATGTCCTCATAGGAAGCAGTACCTGGTAGCTAGTACTTGGTCATAATATAGTATTTTTTATCCCATCATTTGCAACATAGTGTTATATTTAGTTTTTATATTTTGTCGTATACGTAAAGCGTATTCCTATACGTTGCTATTTGATGAGAGAAATAGTCAAAAGGGAGATAACTTTTCCATAAAGTCAATATTCGGCATCTCCAGGCGTTCGAGTGAACGCACGGATGAACTTAAACCCCTGAAGATGCCGAAAGGCGGAACCCGGGTCGTTAGTGACAAAATCTGTGTGAATGTGCATAATTTGAACGATTCAAATTTAAGTATTTTTCAATGAAAATATTGAAAGATCACACATGCGCCAGTTGGTTCCGTGATAAAAAAATTCAAATCCTCGAGAATCCTTTGTACTTACTGTCTTTAATGGATGTCTTTAATGGAATGAACCAGTATTTTTGTTTTGAAAAAGAAAAACTTTGGCAATAACGCAATAAATCTCAGTACACTTAATAATGCATTTTTTGCAATTGAGCATTAGACAAAGATCCAATGAATATTGTCAGACCTTTTTAGTCGTCGTTTTTTAATTCGAAAATTTAATTGAATATTTAATTAAGGTCTGCTTTTGATGTATAATATTAATGACAAAAATATTTTATTCAATATATATGAATTTATTCGTCTGGTAATTTTCAATTGGCCAAAATTTTTATTGATTTTAGTATATTATGCATTCGGTATAACCACTTCATAGCCGTGGTAAAAATAAATTTCGGGATTTTACGTAATTTCTAACGACAAAATAATATAAAATATATTGTTCCATTTAGAACATAATTATAACAGATTAAAATAACAAAGTATTTTAGCTCTACAGTAAACTACAAAAAGTAAAGTACAAAACTGTAGAGCTAAAATACTTTGTTATTTTAATCTGTTATAAATGGAGTTCTACCAAGTAAATGCCAAATCAATTAATAATTATAACACTTTTTTTCACAGCAATGTACAACAACTCATTAAATGAATCGTCTAATCATACGTTGATGGACATAACAACAATAATTTTAGAGCACATCAGATTTTACGAATAGTGTACAATCAATTTTACTGTATTTTGCCTGATGGTTTCATCTCAGAAAGTGCAGCACATTTTATCTGTGAGATTGTATTCGTGGGTGTGCCACAAAACTCCAAGTGATAAATAACCTTTTGCATTCAAATAAATAACGCCGTGAGAAAGTTAACAACTTGGAACTGTGTAAGAAATATTCCTTTTTTTCAGTTTTACTGTCTCGCTGTAAAAAATGTAGACTGCTTCCAAAATAAGTTTTGTTGTCTGAAGTGGGCCATTATTCATTCTTATATTTACAGAGATTAACAATGATCAAAATATTTGAAACACGATTCCAGTCAATCAAAAAAAAAAACCTAAATCTTGACAATATCAAGCAGGTACATCAGTTTCACTGAAATATTATTTTTATATATATTTTAAAATCATCATTACAAAAACTAACTACCTAATTTTACGAAAACCCATTTGTTTTCAAGTGCTTTCTTTCTCATCTACTGACTAATCGATCATTCAAGGATAATTTATTTTAATTGTCAACTTATCTATCTGATTTGACCAATGTCAATGGTTTGAATTGTTGCATACGTCAATTAATCAATAAAGATACAATACTTTAATCCAACAAGAAT
Organism: Himalopsyche tibetana; assembly: GCA_030503985.1. Classification (NCBI taxonomy): domain Eukaryota; kingdom Metazoa; phylum Arthropoda; class Insecta; order Trichoptera; family Rhyacophilidae; genus Himalopsyche; species Himalopsyche tibetana. The sequence continues at coordinate 7,427,993 of JAPJYX010000015.1, forward strand.
CGAAATCATTATCGTTGTTTTTTCTTTTAAAAACGGGGAGTTAAAATTACAATTGACTTCTTTTAACTGACAATCAGTTTTCGCTTAATAAAATCAGTAAAAAATAAAGTTTTCGCACACGACATGAGAAGTGGAATTTAAAATAAAAAGCTATTGGCATACCATTGTATTGATTTTCTTTCTTTAATATTTAAAACAATGTATGTATGTTTAGTAACCTCATCTAGGTGTTAGCTTTTGTAAAGTTAGTTATTTAAGAGTTTAAATAAAACTTTCAAAAACACTAAATAATAAAACAATTCTTTGTAAGATTTAAACACTTTCATCGACTAAAAAGAGTATTTAGTTTTTTTTAAATCGCCATTCAAGTCTTAGAATCCTTATTATTATTCTTATACTGATATTCATGCGGAAAATGGATAGAGTGTTTAGCTAAACAATAAATGAAAATAGCCAGGAGTAGGATACTGAAAGCTCGATTTACAAGCTGGACATTATTTTAATAGATAAATATTTTTAGTATTTTTTATCTGCTTATAGATTTTTTACCACTGAGCGTGCTAGATTTTACCAAGAAGATTATACCACGTGCAGTAGCTTTGTTTTATAGTACACATAAAAGAATGGTTTCGCTAATATGTGTGTAATATACGACGAGCATTATGTAAGTTTTTTTTTATAAATGACAGACCATATTGGAATTTTTCAAATTCTTTTGACATCTAACGGGGCATTATAGAATGCATATTGAATAATGCAACTTCTTCTTGATGACGACATACATATATGTTTTTATTAATACTTTATATGGCCAAGTTGTATTTTAATTAATAATAATTGATTCTTTATATAACTCTCAGCTAAAAATAAAATTGAAATACTAAAACTTCTTAAATACAATGTTTATTTCAAATGTCCATGAATTCAATAACAGTTTAATTTTGTTATAGGCTTATTTCGACAAAAACCATCATTCGTTGATGTTTAGAATTTTAAATGTTTCTTGGCGTACATTTATACTTTACATATATACCTAAATTGATTTTATTTTTAGTGTTTATATTGTTGGCTACAATATACAAAATAACATATCTTCAGAAACTATGTTTGTTGGTGACTTGACTTCAGTTTTGTTGGTCTCTGAAAAGCAAACTATCATACACAAGGATAGTGAGGATTAAGGTTAATATCTTGAAATCTATTTAAGGCTTACGTACAAGCTGCAAATATCCCCACATGCAGCTTGGACGCAAGCCATCTCTAATAAACATTCCACGTAATTGAATTTGAGGCTTTAAGGGGCCGTATTAGGAGCCTCCACCCAGTTCATCTGAAAAGCTTTTCATTTCACGGCACTTAAATAATATCAAAAAATAAAAAACTTAATTCTTCGAATCTAAGAAGTATGCATCATACTTCTGCACTAAAATATATGCAAAACATTAAACGAGCCTTATGTTACATTGATTTATACGTGCTAAGAAAAAAATACATTTTCCAAATACTCTATTGTTCGAACTAATGAATTGCACTCACAATTTAATGTAATTTCTTGATCCCAGGTGAATTCAATCATGTGTTGATAAATTTTGTATTTCAAATATTCGCCGCAAAATGATGACGCGTGTTTTTTGAGTTACAATAGAAGACGTTAATAAGGAAATGAGCAGGACTTGGTAAATAGTGCTTGTACTTAAAAACAATTATGTTATTAAAATATATCAACTTTACAAATAATACACGAGACTACTTGCTGGCATTCGCTTCCCATTGATATAGATGTTATGATTTTGAAGTGGATACTATTTTTTATTCTTAAGATCTATCAAACTTGTTTTTTACTCTAAAATGAAATCATTAGAATAAAAGACGAGTCGATCGGAAACAAAATATTTGAATCTCATAATCGATGTGTTTTGTTTTTTTTGTTTTTTTTATGGGGCTACTTGTCTGTGTGAATACATTTTTTCTATAATCAAGATTTTAAAACATGAGAAAAGACTTATTTTTGTATATGATATAAACTTTTCAAGCACAGAACATTCTTGCCACTCTCAACCTATGAGTTCACATAATCGGTTGTAAAAATCAAAATTAAGCCAGCGGTCCCAAATTAAATTTTCTTTACAGCCGTCCTTAATCTTACCACTTGTAGGCATTTTGAGAGCGGAAACAATTTCGGCCTCCCAGATCGACAATATCCTTTTTCTAGGCTTTGACGCCGGATATTAACACTCTCGATCAGGCTCTGCAAGCTCTACGCATTGTGAGGAACATCTGTCAATTTCAGACTTTTAATACGGCGCGTGATTTAAATCTTCGAGAGCTGATTGACTTTGAACAAGCGACTAGCAAAACTCAAGGATTTTAATTACTTTCTTGCATATTGTTTTTGGCAGTATATCAAATTGAAAAACTTATTTTACTAACGGTTCGACTTAATTTATTTTTGATTATGCTTGAATATAAACAAAGTAATTAGGAATACATATTCTCAAAAAAAACTTAATTTAAATTCGTGATAGGTAAATTTTATTTTGTTTATGAAAAGAAACAAAAACAAATGATTGATACATTAGTATAGTTGTTATTTTTCTATTTATCATTGTATTTTTTAAATCATTTTTGTATATTTCAGTTATACAATGACTGCAGTTATTCATTCTATGACAATTGTTTACTTTTAAAAAATCAATGCTCTACTTCAAGGTTTTTTACTTCCGTGGCAGATTTTACTGGTTCAAGTCCCAGTACGAACAGCACTCAACATTCAATCGATGTATGTGCAAAGACATGGGTATTTTTTTGCAACTTTCCAATACTGAAATAACGACAAACAAATCGAGAGTGATTAGTAAGCGATTAGTAAACGACTAGTCCTGTCCAAGCCTTATCTTTTAATATAAAATAAAAACTTATATCGAGACAACTCCATTAGAAGGCTATATGCTCTACATTGAGAGTGGACATAAGTACTTGAGGCAAACTTTAAAATTTAAAAGAAACAACAATAATATTCAAGCATGATATATATAAAATCTATGAAAATGTGTTTTTTTGCAAATATAATATCTTTCCACGTATAATAGTTTTCAGGAAGATTTTAACATAAAAGTAAATTTAAGCAAAATCGTATTGAGGGTGTAACAAATTATGTATTTTACATAAGTCAAATATTTTTTATACAATTTCAAATGGTTTTAAAACCACTGACGTGAAGAACTAGTTAAATTATTTTGCACTGGCGGGTAAATGGTGAAACTAAATTCAATGAACGAAACAGTAAATACAATTTTGTAAAAAAATATATTATATATCATAGTTAATTTGGCATCGATGACAATATATTTGACTGTTATCAGCCATTTTATTTATGACGATGGAGAAACTATATAGTTGAGTGTTTTGTAAGAAAATCTTGTTACTATCAAATGGTTTTAAATAACATAACAAAAACTTTTCATGGAAAGCAAAAACAGAAAGTTCATAGATAACTGATTTATAAATTCTTTATTCATTAAATATAACGGCTTCTTTGTAAACTAAATTGAAGACGATTTTATTTAACATGCAACTACATATTAAACCATTTTTTAAATAGTTGCTTGTTATTTATAATAATATGCTTTCTATTTTTTGTTCGTTGAGTTTCGTAAAACCAGTTTTATCCTTCAGTGCGTCAGCAATCTAAATAAAAAATGTACATCCGTTGTTTAATACAAACACGCTGATTGTATCATTTTTTAAATCACAACTGCATTAATTACGCCAAGAGAACTGAAGGCTTTTTTAATATTTTGAAATATTTATAACTCACAGTTGAAATTAAACAAAAAGATAACCGGATAATTTTTAATAGCTTCCCTTTTTGAAAATAATTTAATGTGTGCCTAAATGTGGCTAATGTTTGTTTGTTTTTCTCCGTTATTTAATTAAGATTGTGCGAAAAATCATCCGAATCATGTTATAGAAACTTTTTCATAAAGAAACCGGCTTAACACAGATGGCCAATTTCACACGGCTTACTCGAAAATACTTCTAAAATTTCATTTGAAATCTAGTTAGTGGTTTCGAAAACATTTTACAGGAGATACCATGTTGTAGACGAAAACTTACAGGTTAACCAAACCAACTCTTATCAAACATATAAGGTAGCGCCAACGAGTTTATTTTGAAGTTAAATTATAAGAAAATAATGTAAGTAAATAAATTGTTAATTAGTGATTTGTTGATCGGAATATGGACGTTGTTAATTTTCTTCGTTGAGATTTGTACAAATTTTATTTTATTTTATTTGAAGCGTCAATTACAATAGAGCGCCATATACTCCGGGTAAAGAGTGAGGAAACATTATACCAGGGATGCCCAACTGAAATCACTCGGTCCACCAAATAAAATAATGCACGTCTCTTATGGGCCACACATAAATATTTTAAGCGTTAATAATAATATGATATTTTTTATGTTGATAACACTTTTTTCTACGAGAACTGTTAGTTACTCAGTCGCTTTACCTCTTTTTTCCAAAGGAGTAGTAGGAATAGACGGATACAGCTAGGACAGGACTAGTGATTAACTAATCGCTCTCGCTACATACAGTTATTGAAGGATCGGAAGGGTGGGAGAATTTTTTCAGACATCATAAACACCCATGCTTTCGAACAGAAATCGAAGAAGTGCTGTTTGTACTGGGAATCCATCTCGAATAATTATTTAGTAATCAACAAAATATCAGTCTGTAAATTTATGGTTCTACCTTTTTTGAGGGTCTCTGATAATTGTTTGAATGAAAATGAATGTTTGAAGATAGAATGCGACACTTAGTAATACATTATTTTAAATGTTATTTATCAATAACAAGATGCAAAATGTGTAGAAATTATAAAGCTTCGAAAGGGCCACACGAAACTTTCAATAGAGCCCCACATGTGGCCCGCGGGCCAAGGTTTGGACGTGCCTGCATTATACCATACTTTTACAACATTATAATGGTTTTCTAGATGGGTAAGTAATAAATTTTGTTGATATTTGTAAAAAAAAGTTATATTCAAAGTTAATATTTTCAATCTGACTTTTTGTTTTCTTTACAATAAATATAAATTATTGGTATTTCGGCTATATGTAACACCAAATGTTTTTTATCCGTTTTTTTGTACGATTTAAGTACTTACTACAAATAATATTTTGATAATGATATGAAAACTTCTCCTTATCAACTTATTAATGTAAAAAAAATGTAAATGGTGTGGCAGTTAATTAATTACTAGCATCGGTACAGGAAGAATTTTAAAAATGGCAATGATTGATGTCGTCTAACGTGGGTACCAAAACAGTATACATTTCATAGTAAACAAGATGGAGTGACTCTCTCTGACATCAAAATGTCGTCGGTAAAAATAGCGCTTTTTTAGCATGTCGCCCATTACCTATATCGTTTAATTTCCCGTGAAATCCGAAAAGAAAACAGGTGACTCGGCAATATTTTCTTTTCTTTTCAGTTCGCAAAATGATCGACAACCCTAAAGCATTTTTGAACGAAGTGAACTTCCCATTTTTCAAAACGCTTTTTCCGGTTTCGTTTACTTTCACCTGTCAAATGACGATGACAATTAAGACGATTGAAGTCTAAAAGAACGATGATAGGCTTAAATACAAGCACCGGTTTTCTATCAAAGATTATGTTTTTACGTTTATTTTTCAAAGCTGTCTTTCTGAATTCATGTAAAATTGTTTTATAAATATGTCAATCACTTTTTTTAGCATGTTCACTACTTATATGAACCATAAGAACTTTCAACTGAACATTGTAACGGAAATAGATATAAGAACAGGCTTGTATTTTAAGTCATCCAATCGTTAATGTATAGATAAGATAATGTGATGAAAAAATGACGCTATCTAGAACTAGTAGTAAGCTAATTGCTTATTCAACGTACTCTTTTAAGAGTGGGTGGATAAGACGCTATGTGAACATCGCAGAAATTTAAACTTTTTGACACAAATTCATAAATCGCCCACTGTGGTTTAGTTGATTGAAGCTGGCTCTACCGATCAAGCGAGCTTGGATTCAATTCAATTTTAGTTCAATTTTAAATTTGATTTTTATTTAATTTAAATTTGAGACCTAAGACGTGGGTTTAATGATGTCAATTCTACTCGATTTGATCAAGTTTACTATTATCGCATTACTATTAGGCGTAAACTGTTTGACCATCATTTTGTAAAACCACCGACAAAATTTATTTTTCATCATCTTTCTGTACTGCTTTGTGGTAAGTTTTCATCCAAAATAAATAGTTTTTATGTAGGTTTCTTCAGGATAAATAATTAACATTAAAACTCACAGTCACGTCAAAAAACATGTAGTGTGTAAAAAGTTCCAGCCATTTTTGCTTCCAATACTTTTTATACGAACATTTTATGTGAAGTAATTCACGTAAATTTATGTAGTTCAATCACTCAGCTCCATTTATATCAGAGAAAGTAACGTTTGAAAAAATGAGTTTAGGTTAACAGGCTAATAACCAATTTATCAAATATTGGTTGCCGAGGATAAGCTAGGCTTGGATCAATAACAATTCCTTGGATAAAACTATATTTACAACTATTCAGGTATAAATTTATTTAAATTGAACTTATTTTCTTTTTAATTTGTTTCCCTTCAATGTGGAGCTTATGCAGTCTTTTCTTATGCTACATTTAATAAAAACATTTTTCTCAGGAGAATGAAATATAATAAAATTGTAATGAGCCTGTATTTAATTAGTTAAAAATATTTTTGTCATTGTTAATTTTATGTCGACTTTTATTTAGAAAATGGAATTTATTTCAATTATATAATTAAATTTATAATGATAAACACAATTAGAACCGGTCATTTTCAACTAACAATGACGGGGTGAGCAAACCCGGTCTTGGCTTAATTAAATAAATATGGAATCAGTGTAAAAGAGTGTTTTCTTATTAAAAAATAATGCCTTTCCTCCAAGTATTGACAGTGAACATTTTTAAAAATATTTTAATGATAACATATACATTAACAATTTCATAGTGTATCAATAAATAATTTTCAATTTTAACACAGTAAAAATAAATATTTCATTCGTAGAAATAGTATTACCATTGTGTTTAGTTGGTTACCTATTGCCATATTATAGCATGAACACTAACTAATCTAAAGTTTTTTCACATTTGTAATGAAACTAAATCTATTTTTTAAAAAATGTTTCTTTTGAGATAAATATTCCACGCTTCTTTAAAAATACGTAAATTACTGCAAGCATATTCAAAAAAAAACGAAAATGATAATTTTTTATTTATCTTTATAAACTTTACTAGATTTAAATATAAAGTTGACTGTCAGAGAAGGCTTATTTTGTTAAGAATGTATGCACTCGACTAAAACCATACACACTTAAGTTATATGTGTAAATCATTGACATATCGGTTAATTATGTGATATAACGAATAACTATTGACTTAAGAGTTTGGTTAAAAAAATAATTACATTTATATATCACAAGGAAACTCTCATCCCATTTTCCACATAATCCACGTGATCCCGTACAGCCTTTCACGTCCAAGCTGCCAAATGTGTTTTCTCGAGGCTATTTTTAAATCATTATTTTCTACGATTATCACTTCTTTTGGAATTTTCTCGTGCGTGATTTTAACGAGCCTTCAAGAAAGAAAGTGAATTTTCTTAAAACTTTTCATGTAAGATCATTAAAAAATCTTATGATTTTTATACTTTAAGTATTTTAATATTGTTTTTTACTAAAAACTTATTTTTATAACGGTTTTTCGTTAAAAAATAGTTTTAAAACACGCGTGTATTTTATGTATTATAATTACTGCTTGTCGTAATACTTTAATTATTTTTTCTGTAGACTGTAAGAAAACGTTTAATTTTAGTCAACTTTTCGCTAAATTTTTCAAAAATTATGTTCAAATAAGATACAAAAAGACTCAAATTAATTTTAGAAATTTCATTGAAATCGATATATTATATTTTTAAGTACGTTAGTTTGGTGAATGAACTTTTTCAATTTAGTAATGTTTATTTATACAAGATTAAAAATAACAAAGTATTTTAGTTCTACAGTTTTTAATAATTTTATTCGTTGATAGCTATTTCGGCTTGCGCCATCGTCAGAACTATGTTTAAACTAATCTTTTGCTCAGCTATATATACTGGCTCTGAAGAGATACACAACTTGATGCATTGTGTATCTCTTCAGAGCCAGTATATATAGCTGAGCAAAAGATTAGTTTAAACATATTTCTGACGATGGCGCAAGCCGAAATAGCTATCAACGAATAAAATTATTAAAAACTGTAGAACTAAAATACTTTGTTATTTTTAATCTGTTATAAATGGAGTTCTACCAAGTAAATGCCAAATCAATTAATAATTTATTTATACCATTAAAATTCTGTGCACTATTTTAATTTATGACGTAATACAGATTTTGATAAACTTGAACAGGAAATGTAAAAGCTTTTGCGGAATCTAGCGGTAACTTAAATAGTTTTACATCGTTGAAAAGCACTTTCGTAACAAACTCTAAACAATTGTTGTGGTGTCTTTTCTATCCAATCAAGAGTTTGTTAGTCCTTGTACTTGGAAACAATTTTCGTAAAAGCAGTGCATGGAATCTATCTAAAAGCTTTAAGGTAATTGTATTTTTACATGACCTTAAGCTATAAATAGTATTTAAATAATTAAATTCCATATAAACTTTTACGTCATACATGTAACGTTGTTTAGTTTTCACACTCATTTTGAATTCCACAAAGTAACAAGTTTTTGTCCAGCTAAAGATATGTCACATGTATATAACATAAAACACGTAGCTTAGAGGTCAAAATAGTTGTCTTCAGTTTAAGTGCTTACTTAATCTTAAGACAAACAGTATCATAAATAATTGACTTGTTGTTCGATTTATTTATTTGTGTACACATGTATGAATCGCAATTTCTGAAATATCTTCCCTCTTAACTATACCTTAAAACATGGCTTTGTAAAAATAATTACATAATTAATTTATCATTGGTAGTTCTTATATTAATAATTGATTTTTGTATCCAAGTTTATTACTATTTTGACAGAAATATATTGTTTACTTTTGATTTAATTATCCTAAAAAAGGAGTAGATAAAACTAATATAATATATTAGTTTTGGACCCATTGGTGAAATACGGCAAGTGGTGTTTTAGAAAAAAATAAGTAAGATGCGTTGTAATACTCTACACGTCATATAATATCGTAAAAGTGAAGCACATTGCAATCCGTAAAATAAAAATATGTAATCTACAAAAACACTAAGTAAGGACATGATTATACTTAAAAGCTCAATTTTTTATCCCCATATGAAGCATTTTTTATTAGAAGCTCCATTTCTACGAGAATGGCGTTTTTTTCAAATGATTTTGTTATATTCTCTGCTGTCAATTACGAAAAAAAAATTCTCCTCGAAGCAATTTTCTGCATAGTGTGACGAGACTACTTATTCAAGAATTCTAATCGGGTCCGTGCGCACGACAGGGCATTTAATTATCTTATGAACCGCTTGCGAATGCTTGCGCGACTGATATTGGATAGTGGTGGGTGGAAACCAACACCCTGTTAAAGCGGCGTAGTTTTCACATTCTACATTCACTCGTTTGGCGTAGCCAATTAACGAATGAACCAGACAAAAAATACTCTACGCCATCTACGGCCTACGCCATTTACGGCCTACGCCACCTTTTTAAAATATAAAAAGCAATAGTCTTCTTTCTGTCAATAAAATGGGAGCTTTAATTTCAATTCTAGTTTTTTTTTACTAGAAAGTGTTATAAGTAGTCTTACTTTTAAAATAAATGGATAATAATATGTTATTAAAAATAAATATTATCATTTTTAAAATAGCATCGTATATATCAAAATAATAAGAATATTTTGCGTGATATACAAAAAAAATATTTTTAAGTGTTCACTTACCCAATGGTGGAAATAAATTATATTCAAAACATAACATATTTTTTTGTACTAATTCCTTAATTATTTAATACGATCAGGACCTGTTTCGCAATTGGTAATAATTTATATTACCCATTGCTTAAAACACCTTTGACTTTTAATCTGCCGTAGAATTTTAATAGTTATTCCCTAGCAAGCCGGCTATAATTTGCAACTATTAATTGAATTAGTTATTGACGAGATAACTCGTCTCTAGCGTGTTGAGCACGAAAAGTTTTACGAGATATCTCGTCTGTCATCGAGTTAATACTCGGTTTAATATTTATAAGCTTGATTTTTTTTACTCATAGTAAATACTCTTGATGATTTCCCATCACGAGCACTTCTACTGATTATATAAAATTTATGTGTAATTAGTATAAAATAGTGTTTTATTAGTTGAATACATGCCAGATCTTTTTTTTCTCATTATCAATGGGATTGAGATCGTGTTTTGTCATAATTTATAAAGTACTTCAAAGTCATTAAAAAACAAAATACACATCGTTTTTCTGATAAAAAAAAAAACTAAAAATTAAGTTCTATTCGATCGTTGCGTTATCAATCAATAGTTTATTTGTAAATTTACAAATTAGTCATTATAATGACGTAACCGTTGTGGAAATTGTCATTTTTTTAAAATGTAATTTAATACCTAAAATAATAAACACTTATTTTAGTTGTATCGCTGAAAAAATATTAAAAATACATGGTTAAAATAACATCATCTGTTTTTCTTTGCATAGTATGGCATACAAACTTCTCTCAGTCACCAACTTCTTAAAATCACATTTACAAACTTTTGGCGGTAGTTTAAAGATAGAATACATATTAATTAGCTTCAACGACACTTTTAAGCATCGTTTAAGGTATTTTTGGCAGAAATATGCCTTTATCTCGAAACCAGCATTTCCAAATTTCATTTCAAATACTTGTTCGACGTGTACCCTTTTTATAGCTTAAAAACATGATAGAACTCTGGAAACAGTTGAGGTTTATTTTATCACATATACACATTGGTGGAAAAAACAAGTTGTGTCAAGGTTAAATTTTTATAATTTAAGATTTCGACTGAAGGTGCTTGGTGGAATTTCAATATTAAATTTGAATCGTTCAAACTATGTACATTCTCATAGATTTTGTCACTAACGACCCGGGTTTCGCCTTTCGGCATCTTCAGGCGTTCAAGTGCACGAATGAACTTGAATTTCGCCAGCAATGGCTTTGGACTCAGTGGTGCATTTATTTCTTATATAAACACGAAACTTTCATTTACTAATCGTCAGTTAAAATGTTAGCTTTCTAATGCAAAGTTTTTTTTTGTAATATAATCAAAACAACCGTAAACTTTCCCAAATAAGTAAATGACGACGGCATGATTCTGAAATAGATATTAACTAAAATAACATTTTTCTTTTAGAACTAAGAACTTAACTAATTTTATATAATATAGCTATATGTATATATAACTCAATTTAATTTAATTTATTTACTTCACTAGAGAACGACGAGTTGTTATTTTAACATATAAACAGTTCTACGTTTTATTAATGTTTATAATGTATGCGTATTTCAGCAGGTTATTTTATTTGAACAAGTATTAGCACTGCCAATAATATATGTAGGTACAGTGAGGCAAGCGAGCACTTGTCGTATAAAACTTCAGTCTGTTCTGTCGGCCGAGATGAATGGAGGTTTTCAATCAGCCCTCGAAACACATTTCACTCAAGCGTTCACTCACTCCACGAACTAATCACAAATTGGCGAAATTTAAAAGTGGTTCGACCTTTCAATAAAATTTACATGCACTTACAATTCAAGTGAAAGAGTTATAAAATTATATCTTTAACTTGTATGACTTGTATTCGTTAGAAAAAAAAAATATTGATTAAACATTGAGTCTGGCAGTTAAACGAGAGATATTTCTACCGTTTTCAAAATTGACAAGAAGCAGTTAACAAATAAGCCAATCAAAATATATTCATAATATAAAATTGATTTCGAATAGAAGCTCTAAGCAACTTTTAACGCATTAACTATCAATTCTGGGTGGAAAAGCTTCATATTTATGAAAACATTGTTGAAAATGCATATTTTTTTGTTCGCGACTAATTTATCACGATTATTCATCAAATAATTGTTGAACTGGTCTAATTTTTTTTAATCTATAATAAGTTGTAAGTCAGAAATTTTAGCTCATTATTCGCGTGGGAAAAGCTTTGGCCACATTTAAGTAAATGAGGACTGTCTGGTACATGCAGCTGATCACGACTAAAGCTTGTTATATATGTAATGCATTTTTTACTCTTCACCTCTCTACGGTAGCAAAAGATTGCCACATGACGAAGATTATGGAACCTACAAGTCAGCGCTGTGTTACCTTAATCGTGATGGAGAAACGTTGAAACTGGCTACGAATGCATTCGTAAATCTTGATTGAGGGATGCTGGCATGTCAGGAGAAGAAACAAAGCAATCAGCGTAACACAGGAAATCATGGAAGAGCTGCGTGGAGAACATATTATCTACATACGGAGCAAATATGGTGAAAGTTAGATGAAGAAAAATTCAACTTTTCTCGTCAGTGAGAGTAAAAGGATGGCGTTAGGCAAGGATTGTGGAGTTTATTTTCTATCGATTGTATCACAATTTTACAAAAATCGTCGACTACCGTCGTTGTGTAGCAAGAGCATGTTCAAAGTAATAGTTGTGGGTCCAAGGTCAACATCAGTCGATGTTCATATCTTTCAATTTTAGATCTTGACCACGAGTATTCACGACGTCGTTTCTCCTTGAATTGATTTTAAGCAACTTTTAAAAATTATAGAATAATCGGTACATCGGAATGTCAAACTTTCTCAAGAATACAAAGTCTTTTTCACTTATTTTTAATTATCTTCTAATACAGGATTGGATAACGAACAAATAAAAATATTCAATTATTCCTATTAAAATCTATAAATGGTTTGAACATTTCGTGTATGCTTTTATGCTGTCAGTTGCGCAGGACGCTTTTGAAAAATTAATTAGTGGAAAGAAGAAACGGCTGTTGAAAGCACTGCGATTGAGGTCTAATGGATTGAACACTGAATATTATTTTATGCTACGGCCGAAATATTCCAAATTGTATTTTGGTTTGAATATTTTCGCATAAAATAACAATAAACACGTTCCACTTTTCACAGCTTAATTTCACAGCTCTTCAACCTTCTTCATTCTTTGTTTTGTTTTAAAAAATAGTTTTACAAAAATAGCTCTGGCGTAATAACTAGAATTAGCTCTGACGATGGTGTAATATTACGAAAGTTTTTAAATATTATAATTAGAACCGTCTGGATTTCTAATGGAGAAAATTTAAAGAAGTTTTTCAAATGGTATTATTTATTGTTTTGTTTTCTTTGAATGAAAATAATTATGTTAAAATGAGGCTATGATAAGACTGGTTGGCCATTTACTCTCGTTATGTGTCACAGATAGGATGTTTTATTTCCCGGAATATTGCGAAATAAATACATCGATCCCGGGAACTAGAGATTTTCCCATGATGCTAAAATATGTATCAACGTACAAAAAAAAAACAAAAAAACCAAATATAGGCAATTATTTCGTTAATTAAGAATAGTTTGTATTTTATATGTAATTATTTTAAATCAATTTAATAAATATTTTTAGAACTGTATTACCATGATTTAAAATAATCTTTTAAAAATTATTCAATATTTACAATACATGCTTAATTTGTACAAAGTTTTGTATTAAACAATTGTATTCTTTTAAATGAATCTATCATGTCAATCGCAAATAAAAAAAAGGGTAACTGCACCATCTTTTTTCTACTGGTGCAATTAGCTGGTAAAATAATTCGGCTGGCGATAACGTCACAAAGTTTAAAAAGCGTATTTTTTAATTTGCCGGGATAATAATTCCCAAATCCACTGGCTTTCTGGGATCCTGGGATCTTGGGTACTGGAAGTGAAATCTAAGTCACAGACAAACGTGTCATTCAAAACTTTTCTATAATAGTACAAATGATTCAATACCTTTGGATGTCTAATGACTGGTCTTTTCTAGTTTCGACGTTCAATGTTTACAACTCTCTTAGAGACCCAGTGATTATTTATCTTTTTAACGTGTTTTTTTGCTCCATTGTTTCACAATCATGAATATTTATTTGTGGTTTTGCAACATAAAAGAAGATTTGTACTTACTACAAGTTAAACATCGTTGGAAAACTTATGACGTGATCATGCATTAGGACACTAGTTTGTACGAGTCATTACAACCAATGTAACAAACGATATGTGTTAACAGCTCGTAAAATATTTCATTTTCACTGTTCAAGTTCTAGCAATATTATAAAAACGATTGTTTTTTTTATCTATTTACGTAAGTAAGCCACAAGCAGCCTTAAACATACTTTTTTTCAATCGAAAAAACAAAGTTGTCGTTGTAAAAAAAAACTATGAAGTAAAAACTAAATCGTATTGTTTGAAGTCATGTATATTTATGATGTTTAAAAATTCCTTTCACCATTCTTAAAATAAAATAACGGGGGGGGGAGGAAATGATTAGCTAACAACTTGTTTTATTTAGTCTTTTCAATCCTTTCTATCTCTAATACTTTTTTCGAAAAATAGGGGCTTAGCGACTAAGTAACAAAACTTTATTATAGAAAAACTTTTGTTGAGATGCTTTCATTGGGAGGCAATATGCTCTAGATTGGGAGCGGACACGCATTGCTTCGTTTCATGGCGTTTTTTACATACCAAAATATTATAGCTTATCAATAAAATTGTTTTACAATTTTAGAAAAACCTCTTTCTCTTGTAATTAATTATGTAATATATTAAAAATTTACTGAATTCAATTTATAATTAAAATTAGTAATAAGGTTTTATTTATAATTTAAATACTGTATGATACACTTCAATATCGAGTAAATTTAGCATCAAATACATTGAATCAATCCTGCTAACCAGTACAAGTGGGAGTTATTACAATGTACTGAAAATACATCAGATGCTATCTCTAGGATACATTGAGTGGAATGAAAGGATAATTTTATGCCACAGAAGAAGGAGTAAAGTGATCAGTGGGTGATAAGAAATCCATACTTGTATTGAAAGAGATTTCTAGAAATTTAATTATTCAATCAGTAATTAAATCAACAAAAAAATATCGTTGATTATTCAAGGTACTAGTAATATATTATTTTTACACCTATATCAAAAATTTATTAGCACATACTTCATACAAATTTTACCAACACTTTATTAAGTACGTGAAAATATTCAAGGTTTTTTATTTTTAAGCCGAAAATCTTCGTATTAAATATTTACCACCGTTGAACAAAATGAGCTGTCTTCCAAAGTGAAGTTAAATTTGCATACACTTTTTGGGGGGGGAAATTTCAACGTCTAATGTAAGTAGGTAGTATGAACATAATATTCCTTCCGCCGGTGGAAATCTTTTTAATATTGCCTAAGACTTGGGAGTCGCATTACAAACACAATTCGAAGAGAGAGCACGTTTTCTTTTGAGTAGCTTAATACATGAAAGAGAAATATGTGTGTGACTCTGCTTTTGAATACATAATAAAGGCATTTTATTTCACACTCGTTACACTTAAAATTTATGATTTAAATCGTCTCCGCGTTCGATAATCAAGTTTTACAAAATTTTAAGCCGACATGAAATACTTTCACAACCATCTTCAGCGATTAGATTTGTTTACAGTAGAACCTCGATTATCCGGATTTTTTTATTTTCCGGATCGTTCAAAAGATGCTGATTTGTCAAAATTATGATATTTGATGATCGACGAAATATTTACGGTGACATTTCATCCATCAAATTCCACGTCGGTAATTCAGCTCATACATAAAAAAGATCCTACGACGATTATTGCTCTCTTAAGATATTTCAACTTTGAGAAAATCATGGATTAACATTTTGAAAAGACCATTAGTAACTTCCAGTTACACCGTAAACAGTTATAGACGAAACATTGCGGATGCAATCGCACAATTTGCAATATGT
The DNA here is from genome assembly GCA_030503985.1 of Himalopsyche tibetana. Classification (NCBI taxonomy): domain Eukaryota; kingdom Metazoa; phylum Arthropoda; class Insecta; order Trichoptera; family Rhyacophilidae; genus Himalopsyche; species Himalopsyche tibetana. The sequence continues at coordinate 7,444,035 of JAPJYX010000015.1, forward strand.
GCTGAATGTGACGATTTAACAGAGTGGTTAAATTACAATGTGAATGATCCTGGATTCCAAATTTTGAATAATGAGGAAATAATTAAAAAAATATTTGCCTCAAAGGAACAAGATCGTGAAGACGAAGAAGAGTTTTGCGATGAAAGAGATATTGGTCCTTCACGTTCTAAATCTTTTCGGTGGAGCAATGAGGGGAGTGTAGAATCAAAATAAAGCAAACAAATAATGACACTAATGAGTTGCAATCAATCAAATTGGGATTTTCCCTTTTTAAGGGAAGCAAGGAGGAAAGCCCCTTAAAAGGAAAAAAAACCCAAACTCCATTTTGTAATTTCATATCGATAAATACATCGAAAAAATGCTGTTCGTACGTAAAAAATCCGTGAGATCCGGGCACGGACCCGACATATTATTACATATTTAAAATTGTTTTTTTTATTTTTTTCTGTGGAACTGTAAATTTTGCTTATCGTGATTATAGCCGAAGAGTATTACTCGTCACCATGACGTTACTTATATAATCTTGAATAATATTTTTAAAAAAGTGTCAAGGCGTTCCTTTTGTAAAATTCTTGGGATTTTGTATCCGAAGTTCCTGTGTTTTTTAAATTCGAATTTTGGGAAAACACATAAGGCCACAGAAAAATAAAGACACTCAAAAAGGGCCATGGGCCCAAAAATCTTGAGAAACACTGACTTAGCGCTATGCACTACCAAGTGGTACGCGATTCAAAAGAAGGTTGGGAAACTCTACTGTAGTACTGTGTTTTGCTGTAGTTTTTTTTTTAACAAAAGTATGAAACTTGCATTGCAGCTCTGGCGTCATACGTTATGACTAGGGTATCCAATCCCGGAGCCTTTTTCCAATCCCGGGATTTCGGGATTGATTAATTTTAAATCCCGGGATCCCAGGATTGAGATTTTCTCACCGAGGAATTTGAAATCTCCGATTTGGTATACTTTTTTCCGGAATCTCACGGAAACTCGTTTTTTTTTTTAGCTCGCCGAGGAATTTGAAATCTTGAATTTGCCAATTTCGTGTAAATTTTCGGGATTTCCTCAAAATTTTTTCAATCCCGAAATCCCGGGATCGCGGCCATCTCAATCCCGGGATTTCGGGATCAGAAAATTGAACGGGATCCCGGGATTGGATGCCCTAGTTATGACATATACGATATTGATATTGATATTAAATGAGAAATGGTTAATATCTTTTAGCTGAACATGTATTTTAGGATAAAATTGACATAATCTTTTAGTCATCTTATTTGAAGTCTCTTCTGTTTTAAAAATCAGTATGTGTACTGTGATAATTTTATTCCACAATCAATGATTACAAACTAATCAACAAATCCATTAAAATATGTTGCTTCTTTATTATATTCGTGAATATTATTGTGCTACTAAAAACTAAATTCAATATAATAAACTCTCCAGGTAGTGTTTCAAAAACATATAATTTAAGGAATTTTTTTAAGTCGTTAACAATTTGTTATGGAATAAAAATTATTAGCTAAGGATAAAGTTTCTCACTACCCTTTGATGTAATCATAAGTAATTATAAATTACCCGTAGATTTTGCCAAAATTTAATTAAGTGCTGTTGATTTCAAAAAGTTACAAAACAACGTTAACGGAACTTTTCGATCTATTCAGTATAATAAATCCAGGTTTCAAATAATCTTTTATACACTGAAAGTTTCTCCAGCTTTGAAATAATAAAATTACCATCGATTCTGAATTAGGTATTTAAACCACGTTCTTCTTAATTTAAACATGTGATATTTTTTGTTTAAATTTAACAACTGTTTAAACAATGTTGTGGGAATGAATTACGTTTTATTTCTCTCTATTATTCATCTGAAAAATTATGACAGTAACAAAACATAAACAAGCCAACTTTTTGTAGCAAGAATATTTTGGCTTTCATTATACAGAATTCACTCTCCGTGTGAGAAGATTCGACTAGAAATAAAACAACAATAAATAAAAATAAAATTAACTGAGCTATCAATCTGTGCTAATTTTAATTTATTTATATATATATATATATATGATTTTTAAATTTATATTTGTATTACGTTTATTTATTCAATACTAGCTGACCCGGCATGCGTTGCAATGCCACTCAAAGAAAGAAAGTGTTTGTGTTTTAATTATGTTTATTGAAGTGCTTTTGGATATATTTTGTTTTTTTGTCTGGTACGTATATGAATAGATCTTAAGGTTTTTCAACGCGTGATCAGGCCAGATACAGCTGTCCATGTGAGAAGCATGGATTTTTTAAATTTAGTCCACACACTTGTAGCGATTGTCCAAATGCTAGTCGCGCTGGAAACTGCAAACATTTATAAATAATTTTCAAAATATTTGCTGCAATTGCAGATGAAGCGATTGCCAACAATATTGTTTCGTGATCCAACGTTTTGGCTTGTGTTTGATTGCATGCATAATTCTGTCTTACGCTATGCGTTGTTCTGGGACCAATTTCGGAAGATTTGTTTGAACGAATGTACCCAATTTGTCGACATCAAATTGTGTTTCTCGTTCCTAATCACGGTCAAAAGGGTTGTTTGCATATCATTGTATCAGACGATCGGGCTTGAGCAGTGAAAACTCGAACGGTTTCCAAACTTGCTCGTCTGTTTCTGAAGCTCGTAATGCCGTTTTCTTTCGTGCTTGAGGTCTAGATCAACTAATAGCAAGTCTTTTAGGTGGCATAATTTTTTGACAGCGAAAGAAATCTTTTGTGACGACTATTAAAAATTCACTTGATAATTGTTTACTATAATACCCTTTGATTGTTTGACGTAACCATGGCACGTATCAAACTTTAAAAGACTTAAGTTGCTGCGCACTTAGCGCCATCTGTCATTCAACAACATAAATAATTTCGCTCTGTTTGAAATACGAACGACGGACGTCAAAAATATTGAAAAAAAATTCGGGATAAGGACATCCTTCACCTAGCGGGATGAAATATACTTTAAAACCTATTCTACTATCTAACAAATATACATTTAAAAAATCGGTCAAGCCTATATAGAGATAGAGATAATTTTTAGAATAATTGAAATGTTTAAGTTTGCTAACAAATTTATTTCGTAGAAAAAGAAAAAGATCTCGGGATATATAACGATAGTCCTTCAGTATTTAAATTGTAAATAATATATTTTTAAGAATATTTGAAATGTTTTAAGTTTGCTAACAAATATATTTCGTAGAAGAAGAAGTAGATCTCGGGACATAATATATTGACAGCCTTGCAGTATTTAAATTGTAAATAATATAATTTTTGGAAAAATGTTTAAGTTTGCTAACAATAATTTTTCGTAGTAGCAGAAATAGACCTCAGGGCATATATCGACAGCCCTGCAGTATTTAAATTGTAAATTATTTAATTTTTGGAATAATGTTTAAGTTTGCCAACAACATTTTTTTGTAGTAGTAGAAATAGACCTCGTGGCGTATATCGACAACCCTGCAATATTTAAATTGTAAATTATTTATTTTTTGGAATAATGTTTAAGTTTGCTAACAATCATTTTTCGTAGTAGCAGAAATAGACCTCAGGGCATATATCGACAGCCCTGCAGTATTTAAATTGTAAATTATTTAATTTTTGGAAAAATGTTTAAGTTTGCTAACAATAATTTTTCGTAGTAGCAGAAATAGACCTCAGGGCATATATCGACAGCCCTGCAGTATTTAAATTGTAAATTATTTAATTTTTGGAATAATGTTTAAGTTTGCTAACAACCATTTTTCGTAGTAGCAGAAATAGACCTCGTGGGATATATCGACAGCCCTGCAGTATTTAAATTGTAAATCATTTAATTTTTGGAATAATCTTTAAGTTTGCTAACAATCATTTTTCGTAGTAGCAGAAATTTCGTAAATTATTGAATTTTTGGAATAATGTTTAAGTTTGCTAACAACTATTTTTCGTAGTAGCAGAAATAAACCTCCTAATTTACTTTAGTTTTGGAATAATGTTTTAGTTTGCTAACAATCATTTTTCGTAGTAGCAGAAATAGACCACGTAAATTATTTAATTTTTGGAATGATGTTTAAGTTTTGCTTACAACCATTTTTCGTAGTAGCAGAAATTTCGTAAATTATTGAATTTTTGGGATAATGTTTAAGTTTGCTAACAATTATTTTTCGTAGTAGAAGATTTAAAAATAAAAGTCGAAATATAGTTCAATAAAATTTCCATACTGTCATTAAAATATTCCTAATGCATGTAAGAAATAAAAAAGATTTTCAAGGCAGGATGCAAAATACAACCATAAATAATCGAATCAATGACACTGATCAAAATTTGTCAAATCAGCTCCAAAGAATCTTGAAATTGTAAATTATTTAATTTTTAAAATAATGTTTAAGTTTGCTAACAATAATTTTTCGGAGTAGCAGAAATAGACCTCAGGGCATATATCGACAGCCCTGCAGTATTTAAATTGTAAATTATTTAATTTTTGAAATAATGTTTAAGTTTGCTAACAATCATTTTTCGTAGTAGCAGAAATAGACCACGTGGCGTATATCGACAGCCCTGCAGTATTTAAATTGTAAATTATTTAATTTTTGGAATAATGTTTAAGTTTGCTAACAATAATTTTTCGTAGTAGCAGAAATAGACCTCACGGCATATATCGACAGCCCTGCAGTATTTAAATTGTAAATTATTTAATTTTTGGAATAATGTTTAAGTTTGCTAACAACCATTTTTCGTAGTAGCAGAAATAGACCTCGTGGGATATATCGACAGCCCTGCAGTATTTAAATTGTAAATCATTTAATTTTTGGAATAATCTTTAAGTTTGCTAACAATCATTTTTCGTAGTAGCAGAAATAAGCCTCGTAATTTACTTTAGTTTTGGAATAATGTTTTAGTTTGCTAACAATCATTTTTCGTAGTAACAGAAATAGACCACGTAAATTATTTAATTTTTGGAATGATGTTTAAGTTTGCTAACAACCATTTTTCGTAGTAGCAGAATTTTTTTAAATTATTGAATTTTTGGAATAATGTTTAAGTTTGCTAACAACCATTTTTCATAGTTGCAGAAATTTCGTAAATTATTGAATTTTTGGAATAATGTTTAAGTTTGCTAACAATTATTTTTCGTAGTAGAAGATTTATAAATAAAAGTCGAAATATAGTTCAATATAATTTCCATACTGTCGTTAGAATATTCCTAATGCATGTAAGAAATAAAAAAGATTTTCAAGGCAGGGTGCAAAATATAACCATAAATAATCGAATCAATGACACTGATCAAAATCTGTCAAATCAGCTCCAAAAAATCTTGAAATTGTAAATTATTTAATTTTTAAAATAATGTTCTAAGTTTGCTAACAATCATTTTTCCTAGTAGAAGATTTTAAAATAAAAGTTGAAATACAGTTCTATAAAATATCCATACTGTCATTAGAATATTCCTAATGCATGTAAGAAATTAAAAATGTTTTCAAGGCCAGATGCAAAATATAACCATACCTCCAATAATCGAATCAATGACGTCACTGAACAAAATCTGTCAAATCAGCTCCCAGCCCTATAATTATAGCTTCAAGAAATCGAATCAGTTTATTCGATTATTTAAAAAACGTCGTAGCGATGCATACTTTAAAATAATGTTTTCTCAATATTATTACGATCCTTCAGTTCTAAGCCAGGAAATTTGAATTTAAAGACGTCCATTTCAATTGTTTTAAATTACATAGCGATTCACGTCAAGTCAACTGTCAAAGTTTTATCAGTCTATAGTATAATGCAATCAACGCCACCTAGTGGATACAACGTCAACCGTAAACAGCATACAACGTATGTTCCGCGTTCGATTTGGAAATTTCAAATAAAAAAAATGTATGAAAACATTTATTTTATTCATAATTTCTTTCCCGTGATATTTGTCCGATGTTTTAATGCTTATTCTGCTTTTCTAGGCGGATACGAATTTAATAAGACAAAGATCATTAAAATCCGAGCTGCAATTCTCGAGATATACGTGGTGTAACAAACCCCACTTTCTTTTATATATATAGATATGAGGGTATTATTTGCAAGCACGGCTCATTCCAAAATGGTTAAAAATGAAACTTACATAAATTTCATTTTGAAAAACAATGTATATTTTAAAAGTATTTCAAGTTTTACATTACTTTGGAATGATATTTTGTAAATGAAAACATCAAGGCATATTTAAGACTGATTTTAAAAAATACTTTAAAAACTATTTGTATGTTTCAACAATTTTGAAATGATACTGGTTTGCAAATAATAGCTTCATATATAGTCGGCACTGTGAGATAGTGATCAACGTTGTAGGCTTCTGTGACGGGTCTTAAGAAACTTGGGACCCTGTGCAAGCGGCATTTTTTCAATCGATATCTGTTTGAAGGCATGAGTGTTTGTGATGTCTAAAAATTTCCTCCTGCCGTGATTGCGAGAGCGATAATTTAGTTGACCACTAATTCTGTCTTATATCTTTCTTTACTCTGTTCGTAAACGAGATTTTAAACAATGTAGTAGCAAGCAGGTCTCGTAGAAAAACTTCTTTTAAGAAATAGATTAATTATAGGGCCATATGCTTCACATTTACAGCGGACATGGGTTAAAAAATATGTACAATTTGTTCAAAAGTTTCTATTCCACGTGTCTATTATGTCAGTTCTACACTCACAGTCAATCAATCATTTGAGATAATTTATATTTAAACATAACCAGCAACATCTTGGCTATCACAATTTTGATTATTTATCAAAAACAGCTATCTCAAGGCTACATGACAGGAAAATCTACACAATAAGACATATTATTGTAATATTACAGCCAAAACGAATTTTTCATAAAGACTTAAGGCAAACGAACAATATTTATCTTTTAAGACTTAATTTCACATTAAATATTTACAAGCTGGCTATATTATTCCATAATCCGACGTCGAGAAAACCACATTTAATATTACATACTTCAAAGGCTCTGCAATTTAACTTGGAACGATCATATTTCAAGTTTAAGTATGTTTACTTTAAGTTGGTAGAGATTTTTCTTCGACTGGGGAATATAAAATTTAGGCCTCAGTAAAGCTGTAGTCTTTCTGGGAAGTAAGATTTCATTTTAATTTAAACAATCTTCTTATAATGTCAGGTCATAAATAGCAAACAAAGATATAACAATAGGAGATAGAGTTGTTATTCTCCAACTAGAGCATTGTCTTGAATACAGAATAAAAAACAGCTTATTCTGCAATAGTTTGTACTCATATTTGCTTCCATATATTACAGTGGCGGTTCTAGGTACTGGGCTAGGTGGGCTAAGCTCGACCTGCATTTTTCACTCAAAACTTTAGATGGCTGAATAAAAATGAACAGCAATTCGGCCGCTGAACAAAATAAATACATTTATAAGCGTAACTAACCTTTCTCAAACGAATACAATATCTTTGTTTTGATTTTCCTCTGCCAATATAAGACAATGCTATGTCTACCTACAATAATATTCTCGATTGTGTTTTGTATTACAAATTTAAACTGAGCCAGCATAAAAAAAAACAATAACCCTATAAATACTTCATAGAGAACAGGCAACGTGACGTCAGTCTGGCAACACTTACGTATTAACGAGTCTGGGGCTGGAAAGATCTAGCCCGTGTTTTTTCTCTTACACTGGGGCGCAATCTAGCACGATTAGATTTTTTTATATTTGTATGTACGGAAACGTCATCAAACTCACACGATTGTGCGTCAAATTATCAAACTTCTGTCATTCGTTGGGGGCTAAATTGAATTTGCCCGTGACCCACCCATACATTCAAACACAAATATCGATATCGTTGTATTGTATGAAAGTGACAAATATTAACTTTCAGTGACAGCTCTGTATTGCTTTTTGTACTTGTTATTTCACTTTGAAAGAGACGAATTTAAGGTTATTATTTTATTATTTCTTACTTACATTAGCATTGATTTTATTATATAGTAATTTATGCTTTGCAGTAGTGTCGTAATATTTGTTTATTTGCTTATAGATTAATGTATAAGGTGAAGTAGAAAAATACACAATTTCGTAAATAGCATACAATGCTAAACTTTCCTCTAGCCCACCCAAGATTTTAGTTCAGGAACCGCCACTGATATATTATTATTGTTTCGAGATGTATAGAGCATTTTAATTCAAAAATTATTTGCCATTTTCGATTATAGAAAAGATTTGCTTCACCATTAAGGCCACTGCTTAAAAAAAGTGCTTGATGAAAAAAGACAAAACATGTTTTTTCATCGAAGACTGGTATCGGTCTATATAAAAAAATTTAAAAATGTAATTCTACAAAAACTTTATTTTATATTAGAAAAATATTAAATGAGGTAACTAGTATTATATTGTGAGACAGCTTATTCTTAAATTAAAAAAATATATATTGATAGTTAAAAAATAGCAAACTATTAATAAATTATATAATACTATCGTCATGCTTAAAAGTCCCTAAATATTATCAAAAAAACTATAATATTCATTTTTCTATTATATGTAAGTTTCAATTGAATTGTTTTTTATAAATTTACATAAGCAGATTGATAATTTTTAAGAGAAATTTTGTGATGTATAATGTTTAAAAAACAACAAATACATGTATTTTTGTATCACAAATTTAATAGAATTTTGGGTTTTTATATAAATCAATCTCAAAATAGATTCATCAAATACTTTTTTCGTGTATTCTATTTTTCTTTTGATGTTTTAAGTATCCACCCAAATTTCAATCACCAAATCTAATAAAGTCTGAAGTAAAAATTGGGAAAAAGAAAACCTGTTTGAATAAAAATTATTCAAGGAAATTCAATCCACCGCAGCTGAGTAAATATTTAAGGAGTCGTACATTTTTCCAGCGTTTTAGTATGCGAGGAGTCATTAGGCACTCTTTTTTATGAAGTAAAGCAGTTGGTTTTTATTCATAGAAAGAAATATCAATATTTCGAATTCACTAGAAAACAGAGCCTCATATGCTTTTGCTAATTTTAACAAGCCGTAATAAATAATACCTCTACACTAAATTCGGTTATACTCTTTATTTATTTTTTACTTTTACATTAATCTCCTGCTACATAACGTATATTATATTATATTGATTGAATATAAATTCTACACATATTCTCACATCACACAATATATCTTTACGTCTTTACACCATGCTATATTGCCTTTATATTACACTGTTTACGAGGAAATCCTGGGTTTTATATCCCATGAATACGAAGGCAAGAATTTAGCCCGAGTGTTCATTGGCACTTTAGACAATTTTCACGACGCCTCTTGATCAATAAGCTTCGCAAATTAAGTATATATGCATAGGGGCTCAAATTTTCTACGACATATATGTATTAAACATAATAATTTGCTTTCAATATTGGATATATGAGGGTATTACTTGCAAACCCGGCTCATTTCAACGTTGTTGAAACATGAACCATTCATGTAATTTAGTATATAAAAATTAATTTTGAAAGTATTTTTAGAAATCAGTCTCAAACATGGCTTGACAGCATCCAAAATATTGTTCCAAAGGAATTTTAGACTAAAAATAATGTTGATTCGATAATTCAAATCAATGAATGTGGAAGCGAGTAGAGTGGTAACTTAAAAAAAATCCCATTTGACAACGAATTTACTAACAAGCCTTGAAAATGGACCGTAGAACGTTAACAGTAACTTATCGTTTCACCTTCACAAACATTTTTCATCAACATGACTGTCAATCGGTAGCGGTTGGTGGTGGTGGATACAAATAAAAGAACCCTTGAAATACATACAGAATGTTTATAGCTACAGATCAAAATCAATCAATATATTTTTTAGCACATGTTAATTTCCGGGCCTCTAGTCGACCGGTCACTGTCATTTGGATTTGTTTGCGGTGTTCACGCGTAGGGATTGAGATACCAGTGTATCCGAAACCGAAATCCTTTTTAATATAATTTTTTTTATACCTGTATTAATGTTTGCGATACTGGTATTTTGTATGAAAAACCGAAATACTAATATCGATATTTTTTTAAATTTGATTGACTCATGTAATCTCCATTTTATTTTGAAAATTGTGGCGTAGCGAAAACGATGAAGTACCTACTAGTCTTTTTATATTCTTATACGTCTATCAGTAATCTCTTAAAAACATAAACGTTCAACTATTCTTGAAGAATCACTTTTTATGACGTAGCACTATAAAAATTCCAACTGCTCAATATTTGAAGCATGTGGTTACAAAAATACTTTTTAAAAAGCAAGCCTTTTAAGTTCGTCATTATTTGTTAAGTTTATTTTCTCTTTTAAAGGTTTTACGTTTAGATATCGATAATAAAATTCTTCTTATTAGAACCAATTTACCGTGAGTCGCGGTAAAAGAAAATCCTAAAGCCCACAGGAAATTAATCAGTAACCGTTTTTCAAAAGAGCAATTTAAAATCCATCAGAAAGCCTGCATGTGAGGAAGTTTACAGATACTCCTATGTATCATAGATAATAAAAATATAATAGCGTATTTTTTCTTTAAAGAAGTCTTGAAGTATATTATAATAATCAATTGAACTTAAAATAAAAAGAAATAATGAACCTTATCATAAAATATTTTATATTTTTACATCATGCAATTTTAATTATTTTACAGTAACAATTTTCAGTTTCTGGTATTTTTTTTTAAATCAATTAAACCATCAGATGTAATTATAAATTGAAAAAAGTGTTTGTTCATCATGGAGTGTTTTTCCCAATCAGTTTAGCTTCGTTCGGAAATGAATGAAAAAGAATTTTTTCAAAAGCCAGTGTTAAAATTTTTAGCCCTTTTGAAAATAATGTTCTATCATAAAATATCAGCTGACCCATTTTTTTCTTGTGGAACCCTTTTGCGCTTAGTTTAGTTTTGTGAGACATATAAAAAAAATATTAGCTGACCGCTACATTTTTTGAAAAGAAAGTTACTGAAATAATTTGCCTTAATAATATCTTTAATGCTAAAAATGTTAACTATGCTAAAGTTATGTCAATTTATTTCACGAATATGTCAGTAACTTTTGGTTCACAAAAATGTTTTGTTTATCGATAAGATATTTGCGGTAAAGGTCCAAAAACATGCCAACATATCCTGCATTAATTAAAGCATTTTTCATATAGACATTACCTCATCGTTTCAAACAGACTTAACTATACAGATTTTTATGAATTATTATACGGTGTGTGTACTCATGAAACCATTGATGTAATTTATGGTGCTATCATTGGTATACTTCTCGCTGCATCATACAGACTTGAAAACACCTACCATCCACGAGTTTGTAGGTGAAAAAAGTTTTACAGATAGGCAAGCATTGTAACTCAACGATATCTTAACGATGTCCCAAGAAATTCGTTTAATATTAAGAGCAGTTTGCTTGACGACCATCTATAAAATCTGTTTTCTTCTACAAATTAATACAACGTATAAACACGACCTTCGGCATTATGATAATAATTCCCTTCAGTTTTGTATGTATGTATGCGCATGTGTATGCATATGTATTGGTATAATATATTGCAAGGTATAGAATTATAATATAATTTTCAAATGAATGCCTGGTACCTGGTACGTGAACTACTTTTACTTTGGATTGCTCACTTCTGAAACGATCACACCCTTCCGTCGCCAATGATGAAAAGATAATGCAAAGAATCAAAACATTAACGATGAGGCAGATTTGAAGAACTTTGACGTTCACGCGCTATATGACGTACCATTTATTTGATATTTTAAAAAATCATTGCTTTACTTTTTAAGAGTTTACATGAATTTTCTTCAACACACCAGTAAAAAATTTGAAACCATATTTTACTCGCATGATATTTTAGAGTACACAAATTAAATTATCTTTGTTTTCCATTTTGAAATATTAAACTTCTTCACCTAACCCATTTGAGACATTCTGTTATTCATACTCAATGATCTATCACGAAGAAATTAAGTGGGCAATGAAGCTAAATACACAATTTTGGTTATCATACATACTATTATTAACTGTAAAATTGCATTGATAAGTATTATCATTCCTATTAAATGCTTTCAGTCAGTGAATTAATGTATCTTTAAATTATATGTATCCGTAATGGATAAGCCATAATGTGGTACAATATCAACATGTTTACTTGCCTCTGGCTAAAAACAATTGTGATTCCCGTAGTATTACTTAATGAACTAGCTGATTTATTTAAAAAGCAATATTTAATTAGCATAACATACACGTTAAACAATTTTTAACAATATGGAAATTTTTCGATGCGTAAAAATCCAAGCGATATTTTGGATATAAATTTACATAGTAATGTAAAATATTTAATTTTGTTTAAACATCGAAAACCGTTCCTTATTTTAGGATAATGTACTTTTTAAATCTTTTATAAAAAAATAACATTTTTTTCATTTTTTGTTAGATTAAGCGAGCTGTAAAAATAAAAAATGTTTTTGCAATAAATTCGTGATATTTAAATTCAAGTGTTTCTAATTTAATTGTAGTCGCAAAAAAGGAATAGCAAACAAAATTATCAGTGAAAAACAAAATATGTTAAATTTCAATATTGTGTTAATAAGGGGGTTAACAAAAAACCTTTTTGTAGTCAATTATGTTTTTTTGATAAATATTGTTTTGTAATAGGTGCAGGCAAATAACTCCATGCCCGCAAAACTGAGAAGCCCTGTTCTAGATTATCAGTAGCAATTAAAAAGTTAATACTTTACTTAATTTTTTTTTGTTTTACTTAACTTTTTTTCGCACTAGTGTTTCTTAAGAACATTTTTGTTTTTTTGTAATTAAGAATTAATTTTTCCAAAAATAACTAAAAAAATATATATATTATGTTTGTAAATTCACCAAATATTATTCTCTTTTTGTAAAAAGAAAAACCGTGTAAAAAATATACAGAGAACAGAGAGATAAGTTTCATTACACTGGACCGCGCAATTTCAAGATTAAAATTTAATAGAGGATTAAGTGTATCTTAAAAAGTGTGTGTTTTTTTTTTTAAATTTATTATAATAAATTTTCAGCAAAAGTTGACAGTTAACACCTTAAAAGTGATAAATAGCTGTATTTCAAAATTTTACGAACATATTAAGCTTACCACTTCATTTATCTGTAGTTAGATTATAAAATGCCCCAGGATAATAATTTAACATATCTCATCATTAAAGTCAATTTAATTTGTTTATTTTGTCAAATAAAGATTTTCTTGAGCCGGCGTGTCGACCATTAATTTTCCAGAATACTCATTTCAATCACAAGACATTTTATATCACAGTGAAGTGCTGGCGTACGAACACTCATTTATTCTCTTTTAGAGCTCTCTCGAAGAAATTACACGAGAGAAAGAAAGCGTTTTCATAATGAAACAAGTAAGCTTCCGTTATTTACTAGAATGTAAGGCATTACAGTTATTGTAAGCGGTCGTTATTTTTACGACGGTTTTCCTTTTTTAATGTGTGTATTTTTTTTCAAGATTATCATAAGAGCCTGCGAAACTGCGCTACTCGTACATTGTTCCTTCATTTTCTTTGTATTCTTTTTTACACTAAATAAACACATCTGATTTTAAATTTTACATATGATTATTGCAATCGCTTTTTAAAAATTCTGTTAGCTGAGATACATACAGCTTATGAACATTTTTTTATGAACTATTGTATAATAATATATAAAGGATTATTGTTTTTATTAATATTGTATAAGCACCTTATTAACTCTCGCGGCTCGGAGACTTCTCTGCCGATGGGGGTCGTTTAGGGACCCCAGTGGTTTCCTCATTATTGGCTTTATTCTTATGAATTAAAAAAAATAGTCTAAAGGCTTTAAAATATCTCTCTGCATCATTCCTCATACATTTTTTTTTATAAAAATCCGTGGTTTTTTTAATAAATAATCATATTTTAAGTTTCGCGTAAAAAAGACGTCATCTAAGCACATGAAATTGCAACTGTCGAGCTTAGCCCAGCTATCTTACGAACGATCGCTTATCGCCTTATCGCGTTATCGCGTATTTATATCAACTACAAAAGGTCCAAAAAACTATGATATAAGAATACCTTAATTATAAAAATTGTATCACCCATATTAAAATAGATATTTAAGAAAATGTGGGTATTGGGGTCGCATTTCTTGAGCTTAAAACCGGAAAAGTAAAAAGCTTCACCAGTTTTAATGTGTGCTGACTGATGATTGTAAATACCCTAAGCCACTTTCCAAATAAATATTTTTCTCTTCACCGTTAAATGCATTAATTTATACTGTTTATTTAATTGCAAAGTTTTGTTTAAGCAACATGATTTTAGCAGATATTTTATCTTACTATTTGTTTCATCTTCTATTTTCTCAATTAATAAAAATATACTGACATCGGATTTAATGGATACACTTTCTGTTATATTTTTCAAACTTAATTGACACCACAGATTAAACCAAAAATGACCTTGTATTACCTACTATTTGATGGATTCTATAAAATACGATCAATAATTTCAATGAAATGAAATGATCTGTGTGGAATTTCTATAAATGTTCAAATTAAATTTTATTTACTTTTTATAACTTTATTTTATAGTGAAAATGGCAAATTATTAAGTTGTGCGTAAAATATGGTATAATAAATAAACTATTTACAAATGTCGGACCCTTTTTATGATCCCAGGATCTTGGGGATTCACAATTATTTCGGGATCTGAGATCCCGAAATCCCAATATCACTGGGGAAATAATTATGAACTCTTTGTTTTTTGCTCGATAAATTTGTGAAATCACCGATTCTACAATTATTTAAAAATATGATAGCGTCTTTTTTAGCTCACTTCTCCAAAAAAGTAGCGAATTGACGGTGTCCACCGATATTTTAAAAAAGCTTAAAAGTCCTTTCAATAAGTTGCGACTGCCAGCGACTTGAGATGAACTCAACGAAGTCAAATGTTTTCAATTTAAATTTGATATCTTTGACAGAGATGATTGTGATATATTGTATCCTAATGTTGATTTTACGTGACTTATAAGACACCTCATAGATTAAATCTCATCCAATTTTCAAATTAAAAAATATTTGATCTTATCTGTTATAAAAAATATTTGTTGTAAACATAAATTTTTAATTTATAACAATGAGCTGTGACTATATTTGTTTTTTGATTTAAAACAATAGTAAGTCTTGTTGATTGATTGTAAAACAGCTATCATCATTATTTCATAAATCTTTTACAAGTACATTTTGCAGTGTGAATTTTTAATTTAATTTTAATCTTGTGCTTTACTTTCTGATCAATGACTCACTTGAGAATACTTGAAAAAAGTAACTCAGTCCTGATGTATTTATAAAACAGAATATAATATACACAATACAAGTGCTTTTCATTACATATGATAAGCATTTTTTTAACTATTTCCACGTATCGATATTTATAAAAAGAAAATCAATAGATTTAGTTAGAAGTTACCCTGTTATTCCTTTATATTTATATCATTTTTAAGATGTATTTGGTATGATTTCATGAATATAAATTAAATTCTTACGAATTTTACTTATAAATAAATGAAAATTTTCTTTATTGTTTTCTGTCAAGCAATTTACCCGTAGCGCTATTTTGCCGGCTAATGTTGAATATTTATTACTGTTAATAAAAATGTTTAAGAGAAAAAAAAATCATTTGCTTAAGTCATTTTTTAAATAGTTTTAATTAAAATGTATATGAGAGCACCCAGTGATCTTTCTTATTTAAATATTTGATCATGTTGTTCAAACACTGGTTTAAATATTATGAAGTCAAAGATTTTCTTGAAAATATATAAAATTCTTAATGAAACTGAAACAATCATTTATAATAATACAACAAGAACGTTTTTAAATATTATGTTTTAAATTTAAATTTAAAATAATATTATTTTTTATTTCTAGGTGCTGTATGAAATCTTTGTTACTTTGTGTATATTTCAGTGTAAAGCACAGAAAAGCTTTCGAAGATATCCATCAGAATTTTACGATGCCATACAAGGAATGCAACCTAAGCCTGAATATTTATTTGAGGAACGAAATCCCTATTCAAACAGTGATTTCAGCCCGGATCCCCAGATTGACACTCCGTATTCCGAACCGACTCAAAGACCACTAATACGACAATATGAGCAGCCACACTCCGATAATTTTTACGAACCCTTTTATAGACCCAAAGCAGACATAGAGGAGTCCATATCAACCCCAGATTTTCCACTCGACCGCTTCTCAGATAGTAGTGCTTTGTACAAACCATATGACGGAGAATTTTATAACAGCGGTCCATTACTCAGTACTGCTATGTCACAAAACCCGTTTTCGTATCAGAGACCGAGTGACCAATATATTTTTAACGAACCTGATACTTACTTTCCGAGTAATAAATTTATATCTAGTAATAGTATGAACCCAAGAAGATTGATACCTCAGCCAAAATCAATCTTCGAAGAAAACAACTACCGTAAATTTCCGCCATTTTACAATGTCAACATAAATAATTCGCCAAATAAAAACACGAGTCCGCGCGTGTTATTAAGCAAAGAATCCAACATTAATAATATTTTTCCATTTAGGAAAAATATTGTGGGAAATAAAAAACAAATAACTCACCCACAACCAAATAGAAACGTATCCAATTTAAATAACATAAATAAAATATCGCCTAACAGTCTTACGAATATAAAGTTTGCAGCCGCCAAAAATAGAAATACAAACCGAAATAATATTAAAAATAAAAATAGCTCGTTTAGTAATTATCCTAATAGTGGAAATTCGTTTTTCAATTCGAACCAACACAGAAATCATTCAAGCAAATTAAACAAACGACCTTATAATAATATCCCATCACGTAATGCCAAGCCTTTTGTCGTAAAGCATGACAAGGTGATAGTCCATCAGTTGACAGATTCAAAATTAAAAAGCACCAAAAAAAATATTCAGAAAACAAACATTAAAAATGTTTTAACAAATTTATCAAATCCCAACCGTATGACACAACTTAAGCCCCAAAGTTTTCATATGAGTACAATCTCACATATAAATTATTCAAATAAAAAGGCACTTAAAATTCCTGCTAAAAATATTAATTTAAATACTAAAATAATATCAAATTTAAAAGTTTCGTCAAATAAAAACAACACCTCATTGGTTGTAGCAAATAAAATAAACAATAGCCTGCCTAAATTACCAACAACTACTTCGTATTTTGATTTTAATAATATTACCAAGAATACTATTTTTAATAATACAAAAAGTAACAATTTACATTCAACAGTACCAGGAGAAATGACAATGTATCCATTACATTCTTTAAACAAAAAAAATCAACCTGAAATAAAAATGTTCGAAAATATCGTGTCACCAATTGAATTAAAAACTGGCAACACTTTGTCTTCACCGATCGCAAAAATAACATCTCATGTTTTTGAAAATGGAACGAAAAACGAAACAAATGTTTCTCACATAATTCAAAACAATAAATCAACTGCTGTCGAGTTTACGAAACTAGATTCAGCATATCTTTTAAATGACGGCGCATTGGTCAATAATTTAAACGAAAGCGATAAAAATAAAGGGAATATCAATAATACTGCATTTGAAAAAGAATCAATATCTAAAAATGTGATTGAAAAATTGCCGATTCATAATAAAACTTCGAAAAATATTGAAATCAATTCAACGGAAGTGTCAAAGGAGAATCCGAGTTTGCCGAATGAAAAATCGACACGAAAAGAAAATGAAATGTTTACCCAAACTTTTAGCCCATTTAATATTGAAGGCACTACTAAATATAATGAGCAGTTATTGCAATTTGGTGACGGTTTTGAAGCTAAATGTTTAGATGAATAAATATTATACTTATAGCATATGATTCTGTTATATTTTTAAAGATATGAAATGAAAAAAACTATATCATTGAATTGTCGATTATTTGGTATAATTCAATCGCAATATTGTAGAAATAACAAAACTTATAAGTACATATAGCTATATATATAACATAACCACACCACGCCATCGCCATAAAAATGCTTAATCTGTGAAAATGTATCCTTTATAATATTATTATAATATTATATAATACGACTGTGGAAAGGCAAAATGACGTAACCCAAACACTTTTCAAAACAGCTTTTTTTCGATAATCACAATGTATTCAACTTAATAGACATTTTATCTAAAGGATTTAAGCTGCAAATTCCGAACTTGTATCTATATTTAGCTTTTAAGTTTTTTTTTTTAAAGGGCATGTGAAAATTGCGACCAGAAAATGGGACTTAAGAAAAGGTTTTTCTGAAACAATTTATTGAATTAATATTAAACAAGTCATTTATAAACCTGTTTATGTGTCTCCATGCACTTTTGTTGAGTTGAGCATATTTCATAATTTTCTTTAAGCCCAATGTCATGAAAAAACGTTTTTTGTGTCTTCTGTTTAATTTTTATTGTGTGCGTTACGTCCTTTTTCCTTTCCACAGTTGATATAATTAAATTACAAAGATGAATTAAGCCTTTTATAATTATTAATAAAATGTTTTTGTATCAATTTTTTTTCATTTAAATACTCCAAACCTAAAACTAGATGTAGACGTTAAATACGATTATTTAAATTAATTACATTCAATGCTATTTATGAAATATACTTTCACGATTTGAATGGAGGGCTTTTCATAAAAAAATACGCCATTTAAACGATATTCAACAAAAACATAATCGTAAAAGTAATCACTTTAATTTTCTAGTTTAATGAAGACAGCTAAAATATAAAATCTTTATTTTAAATTGATAAAATAGAATTTTGTTCATAACTAACGAACAGTTAAGGTATTTCCGCATAAATTCCTTAACTGTTTTTTGATTGTCTGACGAATATTTCTTGATATCCTAAAATACATCCTGACCCAAGTCAAGATTGCAAACAACTTTTGATAGAGTTTAATATAATATAATACAAACATATTAATGATACTTGATATATATGTGAATGTAATTGGTGACAATTTGAAAATTGCTTTCCCGATTTTCTCAACAGAAGCTATTTGGATCTGTCTGACAAATAAGCTTAACAATCGATATCAACTTTATTTTATTAGATTATTCATTACGTCTTTGAAATGTAGGCTTTACAATATCAACAAATTGAACTTACTTGTATTGTGTTCACTGTCAATTCTTGGAGGAAAGGCATTGTATTCTTAAAAAATAAAATATCAGTTTATATTTCTCGTCATAAGCGAAACCAGTCCAGATCTTTTTAAATAAAAGTGGAAGCAGTACAAATAAATATTGTTTTTTTTTTTAAATTATTAAACTTAGTACAAAACATGCGCATGTGATATTAAACATACTTTTTTCACGTAAAAGATAACGAATTTTCGTCTTGTTAGTATTCGAGATAGAGATAAAAATGTCTTGTTTTCACATAAAGTATATGTATAATTTTTATATTTATATTAAGTAGTTCTATCCTAGCCATGTCTTACTAATCTTTTTTCATAAAATAGAAATTGAACAGTTGAGTAGTAAACAATTCTTGTAGAAAAAACTTTTGCTAAGATAAACTACATGGTATGCTCTTATTGGGGGTGTTCATGGTAGCAAAAAAATCTTTACTTCTTTGTAATCTCTATATGAATATTTTATTCAATTTCTTAGAAGTTTATCGGCTTTGGTATCTTTATGTCATTTTTAACTATCCAATTACTGAATCCGATAGAGTGCAAACACATTACTGGATATTAAACTTCAATTTCGATTTTTTATAGTTTTCTGACTACTAATCTGAACGATCGACATGACAAATATTATTAACAGCAAAGTGCGCTTTTTATTTATCACAAGTTTTGATAAATCATTTT
The DNA here is from genome assembly GCA_030503985.1 of Himalopsyche tibetana. NCBI lineage: Eukaryota > Metazoa > Arthropoda > Insecta > Trichoptera > Rhyacophilidae > Himalopsyche > Himalopsyche tibetana. The sequence continues at coordinate 7,463,948 of JAPJYX010000015.1, forward strand.
GTCAAAATAAATAACATACATAGACAACAAACTGAGTTATTACAAATTTTATTCAATAAATCATTTACCGAATTTGTTAGCAAATAGATTCTGAAGTTTTTTTCATCTTTTTTTATTCTTCTCCTTATTGGTTGTAGAATAAGACAAATATTGCTATTTCGTTTTGGACATATGAGTAACATAAGATAACCTTGACGAGTGTTAAAAAATCCAATAAGTAAAAGAGAGTGGCAACCCATCACTTAATCAACTTCTCTTCGTTAAACCGGACAGCGGACATTATTTTAATGAAGTTTCTCAACGACCCAATACACGAAAAACAGTAAATAGATAGTAAAAATGGACTTTTATTTTCGAGACCATAAAGAGTTAATGATGCCATTCGATACGTTAGAATATCAGGGATATTGTCATTGATGAAGCAGTCAATACTTTATTACGCTTTTACAACTCTTTGGAGCATCATCTTTTGGGCCTGTCAGCAATATTTCTTTTTTAATTATTACCGAGCAAATTTTTGTGCCAAACGTATTTTACCTTTTTTAAATATCTGCAGTGGTCAACTTTATTTTTAATTAATCTTTTCCTGTTTAAAGGCATGGATGTTTTTGATCTCTAAAGATTCCCTCCCACCATTTCAATCCTAAAATAACGAGAGTGATTTGCTAACCGCTTATCTTGTTATATCCCTATCCTGTATATCCCAACTCTCCTCGAGAAAAAAAGAGAGGTTGAGCAAATGAGTAACAAGCGGTTCTCCTACAAAAACTTTTGTTAAGATACCTCCGTTAGGACGCCATATATTATACTTACATATTAAATGTTACAGTCGCCCACACCGCTGTAATTTTTCATTAATTTCTTTATTTTCGATAGATTTGGTGACCATTTTATGGAAGTTTATTTTTAATCTAATATACATTTAAATTTGACAATTTTATTATTCCACTTGTTGGGTTACAGAATTTGACAAGTGTTTCGCTTCATTGTGAAGCATCATCAGACCATCGTAACGTTTGCGAATAAACTAAAAATTGATTATAATTCTTATGTTATAAATAACAAAATAAAATTTGCGGTTTGCCTTTTTTACTGGACGCAGGGAGAGGGGTAAGATAGAAACTTTGACAGTACTAATTATGAATTTATTACTTTTATTCAACAAGTTATTTTTGAATTTTAGATTTCGACAGAAGGTGCTTGGTGGAATTACTAAATTTGAATCGTACAAATTATGTTCATTTACACATATTTTTTTTACTAAAAACCTGGGTTTCGCCTTTTGGCAACTTCAAGGTGTTCAACTAACTGTCAGTTGAAGTTCATCCGTGCAATTGAACGCCTGGAGATGCTAAGAGACGAAAGCTATGTCGTTAGTGACAAAACTTGTATGAATGTACATAATTTGAACGGTTCAAATTTAAATAAATTTTTAGATCATTCGTAAACGTTACGATAATCTAATGATGATTCTTGAAGAAGCGAAACACGTTTCAAATTCTGTAACACAACGAGTAGAATAGCATAATTATCAAATTTAATTATATATTAATCATGCAAACTTTACTTGAATTAAACTCCAGATCTACAAAGAACGGTGGCATAATATGCACGGCATTACGATCGACAGTAATATTCTCTTCCGCCTACAAGCTCTGCCGTGCTTTTACTAAATAACGTTTTAAATATTCAGCCTCCGGCCATTATGGTGACATTAATTTATTTAGTTCGTGCCATTAATGTCGTTCACAGTGAAGACGTTGTGCATTTAACTGAATAATAAAAGTGAAATCAACTACGAAGGATTGTTTATTATTCAAAGAAAGTAATTTTATTTTTAACTTTTACTTTGACTTTGCAAAACAAAACATGGCGGGCAGAAACAAATATAGCTGCCTAGAAATTAATTTAAGGGAAAAACAACATCATTGCGTTTTTAAATACAGGATGCTTATCACTATTTTAGAACTGCCAGTTGTCTTTGTTTGGATGCAGGTGAATGCAAGAAAATCCATGCGAGTCTTGATTACTTTTACCTCTAGTCGAATCGTTGTACAATAATTTCCTTAGATAATTTAATATCGACTGTGGAAAGTTAAAAGTATGTACCTCACAGTTTTTTCAATAATCACAATGTGTACAGCTTGATACACGCTATATCAAAAGTATGTTAGCTGAAAATGCTGAATAAGTATCTTTATTTAGCATTTAAGTTTTTAAAAAAATTGAGCTGCGAAAACTGCGACCATGAAAAAAGTATTTTTTGGGAAAAAAATATTAAATTAATATTACATAAACTCAATTAAATACCAGTTTATCAATCTACGTGAACGACAAGGTTGTGTATATTTCATAATTTACCTTATTTCCAAAATCATAAAAAAAAGTTGTTTGCGTCTCCTGTAAAATTTGTAATGTGTGGTAGAGGACTGCACGGACCCGCGAGCTCTTACCCGGCCTGGCCCGCGTACCGGGTTCGGGCGGGTTAGCACAATTGAGATCCGGGCTCGGGCCGGGCCTGAGTAAGGAATTTATTCTTCAGAAAAATATTTCAGACTATGTTCGTGTCATAAGTCAGCCATGATGATTTTAATTATTACTAGTTCTATAAAGAATCGTTAATTGTTAAAAAACGGGTTTTTTTCGGTCTGTTGATTATAAATCGGGGCTTCGGTTCGGGTTCGGGTAACAATTGTGGTATTAGACTCGGGCCCGGGCCGGGTCGGGTCTGAGTCTTTCAGGCTCGGACCGGGTAATTTTGTCAAATTTTGGCCCGTGCAGACCTCTAATGTGTGGGATACGTTCTTTTTCGTTTCCATAGTCTAAATATGTGGTTTTGAACACTTTTGTTGTTCGATAGCAAAGCAACTCAAAATATTATATATACGTGTTCTTTGTATCAAAAAATACAACGAAAAATAACATAAATATTATTTTATTTTAAAAAATAAACTGAAAGAGTTTGAACATTTTAATGTTCGTTAATTTCCGAATCCCCGTTTTGGGTATCAAAAAAGTGGATGAAAATGTGTGACAATAAAATTTTATAGAAATCCAAGCTTTTGTATAGAAAGTTATGAATCGATTGAAATAGTAATGTGTGCATTCGCCGAATCAAACTTTTGACCGAGCAATTGAGTTGAAATCTCACAATCGTTACGAATCATTCAAAAACGGCCAACGCCTAATGGAAAATCTACGCGTATATCGAAAAATATTAAAAAATTGACTCGTTCCAGTGAGTCTAGACATTATGAAATATCTTGCCTAGCTACACGCATTTTTCCGGCGCCAAAAAATCTCAAAAATCACAATAGGAGTGGATATCCTAAGCAGCTAAAAAAAGGTAATAAATTTTATCAGTTTCAGCAATCCAATGATATACAATTTTTCATACATTTATTGGCTAGAATTTCCGACACAAAACAATTAGATTTCCGAAACAAATTATTTCTTTTTGGTTAAACGCACCGTTACGTAACCCGTTATTGTGATAGGATTGTGTTATTAAAAAAATGGTTATTTTTTGATAATGGGGATAACCTGTTTAATTCTAAATTTAACTGAAATCCCTTAATTAATAAGCCTTAATAGCTTTTTTCCATGTCACGCAGAGGAACGGTCCGGCACTTTTTTGGCTTTTTAATGTTTCAAATCAATATTATATTTTTTATATCTCGTCGTAGTACCTTTGACACTTTGCAATCCTTTAAAACACGTTGATCGGTGGTCACTCAAAGGAAGATAAAGCTTTCGTGCCGTATCGTATAGATTCGTATCCCAGTACGAACAGCATTTTCTTCAATCGATTTCCGTTCGAAGGCATACGTGGCTGTGATATCTAAAAAAAATCTCCCACCCTTCTAATCCTATAATAAATGGGGCAAAGCAAGAGCGATTTATTGACAATTAGTCCTGTCCTAGCCCTGCCCTTCTATTATTTCTTTGAAAAAAGAGAGGTTGAGAAACTGGATAACAAGCTATTCTCGCAAAAAAAACTTATGTTGAAATACCTCCATAAGCAAGCTATATTCTCCACACATGGGAACGGACATGGATTAAAAAAAAATATTGACAAGAAGCAAATTTCATCACCTTTTTAAAAAAAAAAAAAATGCATCACTGAGCTTAAAGCCATTGCTGGTGAAAACGATAAGCCCATTTTAAGCTCAGTGATGCATTTATTTATTATATAAACACGAAACATTCATTTACTAAGCGTCAGTTCAAGTTCATCCGTGCTCTTGAACGCCTGAAGATGCCGAAAGGTGAAACCCGGGTCGTTAGTGACAAAATCTGTGTGAATGTACATAATTTGAACGATTCAAATTTAATATTGAAATTCCACCAAGCATCTTCAGTCGAAATTTTAAATTATAGAAGATAACTTCCCTTAATTGCATTTAAATGTATGAAATTAAGTCAGTTAGTAAATGGGCCCTCAATGTTCGATCCGTGTTTTTATCCATATTATGATTACGTCACTATTATCACTTGCTACGTCACTTGGTGGATGATGGATATCTTTGTTTTGGCCAAAAAGCTTCCGCTGAAAATATTGGATTACGGACACCGGACGAGCCTCTTCAAAATGAGAGTGTTATCAGACAAATTGCTCTTCTATTCAGGTGCCAATTTATTAGCTTAATGTTACGCTTATGTTTACAGCTTTTTTGTTCGTTGTTTGCCAAAGTTTTCATTTGTTATTTATTTCACAAATAATCAATCGGTGGTGATGCATTTTTATAAAGTAAGGCGAAGTGCACTACTGACATTCATATGATTGTGGCATCTGCGGACTAAAACAAATAATTACTGATATATATTTAAAAATCTAATGCAATTTATTTACCCAGATTACTATATTATTAACAGTGTTTAAGTTTATGCACTTTATACCGACTCATAATCGGCAAAAGAACTGAAGCGACACAATTTGGTAAATTACGTTTTAAGCCAATAATTATTGTTCAATATCACCTAAAGCGATTTTCTTAAAAAACATTGGGCATGTGCATTTCAGTGTTTTGACTTTTTATCGTTTGTTCCTTTCGGATCCCTTTTGAGAAACGATGATCTAGAAAGCTGAAATTAGTTGGAAAACTTGATTATAATATCAGGATAGGCATTAATCATATAATACTATTTACTTACCGCACTTAAGAAATTCATTTTAATTCATAAAAAACCTTCTCCTGTAAACTTTATAAATTATCGGTTACGAATTTTTGCCAATTAAGGGTTGAGATGTGAACAGCGACTATAGTTGCTTTATTTATCTCTTGGATGATTACATATTGACGCCCCAACAAAAGAACCTCGCTTGATCGTTTTTCAAGGTATTGAATACATATATTGTAAACTAAAAACATACATTCATTAAAAAATGTTTTATATAACTAATTAAATAAATACTAAAGTGAATGTTTTCAACATAAACACTTGAGATAATAACAAAGCAAAGTATGTCAGAATAAAATTTAATAGATCTCAAAAATACGGTTCTCTTGAATATGCATTATATGTAGTTTCATCGCATCAAAATTATTATTAAACTTATTTAAATAAACCATTAGACAATTAGGCAGATATCATACATAATAATTTTGCTATTTTGTATTTGTACGTGTATTTTAATAACTGAGAAGATTGTATTTGAATTATTTCATAATGCTTTCGTTACGCTCAAAAATAAATAGTTTCTTTCAACAGACATAAAAAATACTTCTTACACTGAAATAAATTGCAACATTGAAGCTTCTATGTATGATAAAGCAATGATATAATTGAGGCAATTATTTGCAATCCCGGCTTATTCCAAAACATGAACGATGAATGTAATTTAGTAGATAAAAATATTTTTTAAAAGTATTTTTAGATATTAGTCTAAAACATGACTTGGTAACATCCAAAATATCATCCCGAAGTAATGTACAACTAAAATTACTTTAAAATGCACATTTTTTTTCAATAGAGTCCATTTTAGAATTGTCCGTGTTTGCAAATAATACCCTCAATCATAAAATTAACGACATGTATTTCAGTTGAATAAAGTTAATATTTTCACTCCCTGGGGTGCCATCTGTGTTCTAAAAATGGTCTTCTTAATAATACATAATTCAACCGTTGCTAACATTACAATGAGCTATGCTTTCTAAATTACATTCATAATATTTTATTTGAATTATAGAATAAATTCAACATGCGTTGACCGCAAACTATCTCGTAATTCGTTTTTAATGGGCTTGGCGGTAATTTAGTGAAATATCAGTTTTAATATAAAATTAATTTTGATTACTTTTTATAACTTTGATAAGAATCATTTTCTTTATGATAAATTTGTTCACAGTAACTTTTTTAAATGATGAAGTCATTAGAATCAAAATCTCACAGCGGTATCTATCACCTGAAATGTTCTAACTGTCATGTTACTTATGTAGGGAAGACAAGTAGAAACTTTAATGTTAAAATTAAAGTACGTGTTTAAAAGAAATATTTTTTAGAGTTTACTAATCATTTGAAAGAAAATTATCACAATTGTAATAAAAATGTTGGAAATGTTAAAATACTCCATCTAGTAAATAATAAAACGTTAAGAATGAATAGCTTTAAGTTATTTTTGAAAACAATACGGTCAATAATACAAATGAAACATTTAATAAGATCTCACGATTGTTGGACTCATTTCCATTGGGATTTACAGTACCTCATATATGTAATTAATTTGTTATTAGTATTATCAATGTTTGTATGTTTTTTATTTATTTGAAAACTTTTCTACATACTTTTGCGGCTTTCTATAATGATTACTATGTAGTAACGTCTACCAGTTGTGTAAAATTATTTTGAAATCTTTTTCTAGAAGTTAGTAAGCGTTAAGCTAACCGTAATTAATTTAATTTTTATAGTTAATAAAACAAAATACCGAAAGTTTGAGAATCGTAAACACAAATAATAATATTAAGTATTTTACAATTATTGATAGATTTTTTAACCTTGCCCAATCCCAATGTGGAGCAAATTATGTTATTCTATTTGAGCTTTTCACTAGAATTGCTTGTTATTCAGTCGCACAGCTTTTTTTTCAAGAATATGGACAGAAAGATTTGTCCAGGGCAGGACTATTGTTTAATTATTCTCTCTAGTGTCTAGGATTCGATTTGACACCGAATCCGACGATATTTATTTAAACATTTATTGTGCAGACGGCATCGTTTTGCTACAATGCAGGAAAAATCCATTTGAAACAAAACATATTATTTTTTACTTATTTTGTATTAAATATTAAATAATTGGTCTGATTATCAAAATATACCCAACTCCTCAAACCAAATTGGATGACAAAACAAAATGGTGATTTTTCTCTGTCATGTCATTGTTTGTATGGATATGAACGTATCCTGTCACTGAATCATTTTGGATTTAAGTGGATTTTGAAACCAAAGAGGATTTTGAAAATACGTTTTCTCTGTATTTAAAGAGTTTTTGAAAGTGAACATTTATTTATTGTATAAATATTGAAATTGAAAACATTCTGGCACCAAAGTTTGAAATAAAAATGGTATGTTTTGAATGTAAGGTCCTCAGTTTTGAAACTTAACTCACTATTTGTCAAAAAACAAGTTTATCAGAAAAGATTTAAGCAAGTTAAATGGCTGTTAGAATAATCAATTTATTTTTTGTTTCTAACTTCATTTAAAAATAATGAAGTTAAGCTCGTTTTAGAAAGATTTAATACTATTTCAAATCCCTTGAGCTTTAATTACCCATTACTTCAAATAGCTTTGGGATAAAATAGCTATGTACTAATCGTCTTATCTTTATGGCTATCTACGTATATACGAAAGTAAGAAACTAAATGTAACTTAACGGGGTTCCACACGTCTCTCGGTGATTATTGCTTTCTCGCCGATACATATATATTATATTTCGCAAATGTTCCTATATGTACTCGAAAATAATCCATACATATTCAACGTGACTATTTTCGGCCCTGTCTCTGAGAGTGACATTTTACGGCATCGATACAACCAAGCTTAACCTTTTAACTTCCGCTAGGTGTACTTATAGCTGTACCTAGCACGCCGCGGACTTTATTGAAAAAAAAACCTTCTAAATATATCGTTATTGAAAACGCAGTAAAGTTTATTTAATAAAAATAATAAAACATTTTTAGTACTTTTTCCACATAAAATTTATTAGATCAGGACCGGTTTCGCTCATCGCGAGCATTATCAACTGATAAGAAAAATACATAAACAGTGATATTTATACAAAATTAAATTGAAATAAAAAGGTGTAAGCAACTATTAACAATTTAAAGGATTAGCAAATTACATTATAATTACACAAAATTAAAATGCTTAACACCCATAACAATTAAAAAATCATCATCAAAGAATAATAAATCTAAGTGGCAAACGATATCAATTATAAACACAATTAAAATTTGGGAAATTTTTACACAAAGTGAAACACTACATTACTAAAGTAAATATCCTAATGATGATTTGGTGTTTTTCCCGTTTCCAAGCAATGATGTACTTCAACAAAATCGGCAGTAATGAAGATTCTGAAAAAGACATTTTAAAAACCATATCAATTCTTACAAAAGGAATAAATTTTGAAAAACATATAAATAATATAGAAGAGCAGTTAACATAGGCTAGAATTATGTTAATGAAACGGATATAACAAGGGTGATGATGCAAATACAAGCTGTTCATTTAATAAATTAGAGTCCGGCAAGAATTTATGTCTATTTATTTCTAAAATCTCTTGTTTATCAAGTTTTAAAGATTTACTGTTTACATGCAGGATTTTAAAGTTTTTAGAGATATCAAATGTATGCTTATTTAGGTTTTAGTTTAGAATTGATATGGTTTTTAAAATGTCTTTTTCAGAATCTTCATTACTGCTGATTTTGTTGAAGTACATCATTGCTTGAAAACGGGAAAAACACCAAATCATCATTAGGATATTTACTTTAGTAGTGTTTCACTTTGTGTAAAAATTTCCCAAATTTTAATTGTGTTTATAATTGATATCGTTTGCCACTTAGATTTATTATTCTTTGATGATGATTTTTTAATTGTTATGGGTGTTAAGCATTTTAATTTTGTGTAATTATAATGTAATTTGCTAATCCTTTAAATTGTTAATAGTTGCTTACACCTTTTTATTTCAATTTAATTTTGTATAAATATCACTGTTTATGTATTTTTCTTATCAGTTGATAATGCTCGCGATGAGCGAAACCGGTCCTGATCTAATAAATTTTATGTGGAAAAAGTACTAAAAATGTTTTATTATTTTTATTATAATGCCATTCCACCAAGTATTGACAGTGAACACCTTAAAAGTGAAAGATTATTTACAAACACTTACCAAATAAATGAAGGGTGCGCCAATTTTGTCGTGTGTTTAACTTATTTTTATGTTTAAAATAATTAAGTTAATAAAATCCTTTTAAAGCGGAACGTAATTTGTACGGCCGGCGTCTCGTCCACGGAAAATTGTGCACCTTAACCCGTTGTAGTCCTTAATTGAAATTTGTTTTCACATTAATTCGTCTTTAATTAATTTATTATCGTATAATTATAATAAAAAAACATTTTTAATGTTTCATTATAGCAAAATTTATCTTGCGCACAATGCGTATTGGTAATATTTGGAATTTAAAAAAACTCATATTATTAAAAAAAATCAGTAAATTTAAAAACGTTGCCAAATCTGTAATTTCGAGTCCAGCTCGACATAGGACTTCAAAGGGTTAAGACGCTTATGGCAGTTAAACGGTTAATAACCTCTACGATAAGCCAGACATTTTTATATTCGTCAAAGCTTAACGGCTTTGCTTGGCTTGACCTATTATCACCCATGGATAAATGCAAGCTTTCAAGAATCGTCACATTGTAATGGGCGTTGGAAGATCACGAATTCGCCGAATGAAGGTCAATTATTGGATTAGGAAGGCGGCCAAGGTTAGTTCTAAGCTTTAACTGAAGCACGAGAGAATACGATGACAAAATCACTTTGACTCCTGTTTTTGTCAATACTAAACAAATCGCCTCATGTTTAGAATCACATGTGATTGTGTTTATTTTTAAAGCTAAGAAGCACCCGTATAACATCAATTTTTTATCCAGGTTTGACCCCATGGCCCCACACCGTTACCAAAGATTAATGAATCTCTTACATTGATTAAATGATTTGACAAACCTTTCAACTCGCAAAGTATGCGGCCACATTTCACTGGTTTATTTTGTATAAATTATGGCGCAATCAATCGTGGACTGCCTCCCACGTGTCAAATAACAAATGAATACTTTTTAATCCGTGTTTTTGTGTGAATAATTTCATTTTCGTCGTGCTAAGTCAGTGTCTGCCAAACTTTTTTACTTTACGGCACACTGGTGAATAGAATTTCTTCCGTGGCATAGTTAATAAAAATGTATTAAAAAAGGAAATGTACCTAATAAGGTACATTTCATGATTTCCTATGTTCATATTAATAAATATGAACATAGGAAATCATGATAAGGTTCATATTTTTAAAATATTTTATCAACATATATGGTAATAATTTTACTAGTGAGAAGAATGCAATTGGTCTTTAGAAAATATTCTGTCAAAATGCTGCTCTAAGTTAGATAAAAAAAACTTTTCATCTACCATCTGTTACCGCTCTCGTTTTTCATTATTTCATTTCCACGAGTGCTGAAAAACCAAATTCGTAAAGATACTACGATCCAAACGGCAACAGAAACTTAATTTCTGTTGTATCCAATCGAATGAATAAGCATTATTTAAAATGAACAGTTTTTCCTTCGCTGCACACCTGAGACTTCTTGCGGCACACTAGTGTGCCGCGGCATACAGTTTGGCAGACACTGTGCTAAGTCATAATTTTTATTTTTAACGTGTAATATTATGACTATTTTTAGATTTTCGGAATAATTCTGCCGTGTTAAGTGTGTGCGTGTTTATTTAATGTGAACAAAAGCACAATAAACTTGTTTGAAATCATTATGATATTATTATGTACCTTTGATATTTCTTTCAATAAATATCACTTAAAACTAATTATTTCAAGTAACTGCTCGCCCTTCAGCTGAGTAGCCAACGCTCTTTAGCTTTCATTCTAATTAGTTACGGTGTCCACGGGCTCGAGTCCTCGTATGGATAATTTCATAAACTGTGTTAAAACATTTTTTGAAGGCGTGGATGTTTCCATTATTTTCTAACATCCAAGACGGGACTGCCCGAAATTGATTAGCTTACTAGTTCATTCCTAACCATTTTATAAAATAACAATCAGCTGTCGTTAGATACAACTTCTGTTGAGATGCTGCGTTTGGAGTTTATAAGATCCACATTGGGTGCGGACATGGTTGGTTAAAATAATTTTATGTTTTTGAATATCATTTATTTGTGTAAAGACGTTTTGATTAACAAATTCACAAAATATTTATGTAAGTTTTTTTGTTGTCACTGCAGTTCAACAAGACTATCTTTTATTTAACAACCCTCTTCGAAAACATATTGTTCGTCCATGGGATGGATGGGTCCATGGAATTTCTTTACGTACCTCGTGAGTAGGTTAAATTCTTTGCTAACTTTGTTATTCAACTTTATGTGCTACAACTGGTGACACGTGTTTCATCTATTTGAGAAGCATCATCAGACAATCGCTACGTTTACGAATGAACAAAAAATTGATTATTTTTTTTTGTTATAAATTACAAAATAAAATTCGTGATTTGTCTTTTTCTACTGAACGTAGGGGTACAAAACCCAATGGAAATAATTTCAACAATGGTGATCCATCCACCAAAAATATGTTATTTACCAATGCTTCATTTATATTAACGACTTTATTAACTTCCAAAAACTCCAAGCTATTAATTCTCTTTAACCCTTTATGAATTTATGGAGTATTTCAACATTTTATTTTTTATCAAAATTGTGATCATTTTCTACGATCACAATTTCACTCAAATGATTTGCAAACTCTGAAAAATTAACACAAAGCAAGTTGTTGCACAAAAAGTAAAATAACAAGCTTATCAAATATAATTTTATATTAAAAATGAACTTCCACAAAGTTACCGCCGAATCTATCAAAGATAGATTCCTTGAATTTAACAACAGTATGATCTGACAATCTGAATCATTTTAGTGAATAAACGTCAGGCCTACTCCGCTCCTTAAGCCGTTTATCTTGATCAAAAAATAAGTAAGCTTTATTTTGTATATAAAATATGTACCTTAAAGTAGGTATCTTTTTTGAAAAAATAGCTTAAATACAAAATACCAATGTATCTCGGTTTCCATAATACCAATATTGAAAACCCTAAAACACTACCATATCAAATATGATCCAAATTATGTATTCATATGCTTGCCTAATCAAATTAAAGCGCTCAATTTGCATCAATCGTTTCACATTAACTGCTAGACCATTTTTTTAATCCGACAGTTGGCATTAGAGATGTTATCCAAAGAACACGCATGTGTAACAACTGGATCGTTACAATACTATGCTCTCAACACACTTACAATAAAAAAACGGCATTTAAAACAAAAAAAATGTATACATTTTTAAGACAGGTTGTCTCCGCCTCAACTACCTACGAAATATGAGATATGAAAGTCGAATTTCATACCAAATATAAAAACAAAGCTGTGGAGTCGGAGTCAGGCTGTTTCAACCGAAGGTGGACTCTAAAAAAGCTAATAACTTCGAGTCCTTTTTTAAAAAAATGTGTACTCAAATCGCTAAGATCAAAATTGTTGCAACTGCATGCTATTAAGCCTAAAAAATAGTCAAAGTCTTCTTTTGAGCTATGATCGAAGTTGTCTTATTTTTTGACAACTTCACAGCTCAACATAAAAGAAACGAAAAAGTAAAATACAATAAATTTGTTTTTATTTAACGTCAATAAAATAAGCCACCCGCACGTATATAAATATAATCCATTGGTCCAGTAAAAGAGAAAGCAGTGGTAACCTTTTTAAAAAAAGTTGTTTGCATTTTTCCTTTTTAAATGTACTTGTAGAAAACAAGATTTTCCTGAATACGGTGGCTTACATTGAAAATTCGTTCAATAACCAAGTCCATTATTGCAATTGCTTGCATGAGTTATTGCAGAATGTCGTGAGCCGGGGAGAGCTTGTATAATATTCTTGTATTTTCTTTTTTTACTAACTAAGTATATTGTTTTTATTTTGTAGCCTATACCTTTTTATCTGTAAACTATTATTGTATATGCGACATTTTATTTTAGGAAGTGCAGTGACGTTCATTTAATTATTTCCCATTATTCTAGGAATACATATCGACTGTGGAAAGGAAAAAGGACTTAACCCACACAAACCAAATTTTACAGGAGGCACGAAAAACGTTTTTTAAATGATTTTTAGCCTGAGTCAAAATATTAAATAGACATAACCTTGAAGCGCATACAGTTTAATAAACCGGTGTTTTATTTACGCTATTCGATAAAAAATAAAAAAGTTATTCAGCAAAAACCAATAAAATTGATGGTTACGTCTTTTTTCTTCGACAAAAATGATCGGCCCCACTGAACTTAAGCAGCTTACCGCCTTTTTCCTCGCCAATTTTTAAATGACTTGATAATAAATGAAGACATACTATGGCACGATGACAGCTAGGAATTTGAATGACAATGAAAAATGTGTACAATAATCATTTTAAAGGTACAAAAAATAAATCTAAATAATAAAATATTGATATAGTATTGTAATAGCTACTACTTTATTATATTATCTCTAGTTGAATATCCAGAACGTCTTCCGACTTATTCATGACCTTGTTTGTATTCCGCATGGTACTTCTTCGGGATTACATAATTCCACATCCATAATAATATTATCATCAATATCTCCATACAAGCTGTTAATCACAGAGGACATCTTCAGAATATGCGCACATCAAATTTGAGAATTAATATAGAAATAATGTTGGTTATAGTTATAACAACATGAGTCCACTAACAGCGTGCGGCTAGTGAAATTTAAGCACATTGAATTATGGCAACTATTGCTATTTTACTTTCAATTTCAAAACATAAAGTTGAGACATAGTTTATCATACACTATGCATCACAAAAGAAGAGGAAGTATATATCAGTATTTAATATTTATTCCATTTTACTTGCAGTGTAATCTGAACTGTCCTTAAAAGTTATTTGCCAGTTAATAAAATATTATGCATCGGAAAATACAATAAATTCATTAAAGCCGTGAATAATAAAAATATTCACCCATTACATGGATTTGAATCATAAATACAAGTGAATTTAAAACAGTTTTATCAAAAACATTGACACTACACGACACTTAACCTAAAAACCGCACGGTGGTGTTTTTGATAAATATACCAAATATTATGGTAATATTCTCAATTGAGATTAACACGAGATCATTGATCTATGATTTAAAGCATATTATGGTAGAAACAGGGTTGTTTTATAACAATTTAAATACAATTTACGATAACCCTTTGTAAAGGTGACATACAAATTTGAATACGTAATATTAAACACTTAGCTTTCTTATTTGTTTTGTTTATGACATCCAAGTTGTCACCACACATCTTTAGAATATTTTTGCTCCTTTATGTTGCCATTGTTATGTTATAATTTATATTTAAACAATTACTTTCATAAAGATCGTTGATATATGACTTTACCGGTAGAAAAGTTAGCAAAAAATTTAAGTGGCTTAAATCTTCTCGGTGGTCAAAACTGACACAAACGGCCGGCAGAGGTTGGTAAAACTGCAACGATTCCCATACATTTACGATGTAAGCTGCATACCGCTTTTTTCCTCGCCGTAAAATCTTACCTCAGCGACTAATAATGTCATTGATGTGGTTTAAGTCCTTTTTCCTCGACAAAAATTTCACAGGCCCTCCTTTTTAAAAAATGAAAAGCTTAATTTAGATATTAATTCGGCATTTATAGCTTATATCCTTTTGGTGGAACATGTATTAAGTTGTATACATAGTGATTATCGAATAAAAGCTATATTGAAAAAACTGAGGGTTAAGTCCTTTTTCCTTTCCACAGTCGATATATAAATATAAAAATTTGAATTCTCTAATCACCTTCGTACTCAAACAAATGTTTTGACACTTATTCTGTTTATCTTTCAAGTAATTCATAATATATGTGTACATTATGGACAAAGATCCTCACAAATAAATATAATCCAAAACCCCATATTATTGTTCAATAATTATGAAAAAATACCTATTACTATTATTACACATCATAAATAATAATTTAAATTTAAAGTGCACTTACATTATACAAGTATCGATTCCTAATTTGGCATTTTGTTAAAGACATTGAGGCATCATATTTATTCTAAGCCAAATTCGTGTCAAAAATATTTCATCATTTAAATCTGTGAATATTTGCCTTAGGACTTAGGAAGCCGCCTCTTGGCAACTGCCTACTTGCCTATGCCCTCAGGACGTCCCTGAGCACGGGTAAGTAAATACCGTCATCGAAATCAATCGACGATCAAATGCTAGCAATCCACGATAAAATTTATAAAATGGTTGAATTTTTATTACGCTTTGGTACTTAATTTAAATGACAGAGCAAACAGTGATTTGCAAATAATTAACATTAGTAATAAAGCGATAGAACTCTTTTCCAGGCAGCACTAAATTAAAATGTCCATTCGAATAAAAAGAATTAGTTATCAAGCGCGTGTAATAAAGTCACAGAAACCTTTTAGCGTTTTAAAAGTCAATAAAATGAGATTTTATCGTTACCTGTTAAAGTTAACGGCGTGCAATAACAAACATGCGAAACGCAAAGCCTGCTTGTGATTCTTTATCTAGAAGTTGAGCTATTATCTTAATTAATTGAGTAAGAAACATTGCAATACAAAAACATGATCATACCCGTATTTTAAATAGCTTTGGTGTAATTTTTATTTGACAAATATCTCACAGTTTTCTGATCAAGTAGTGTCGGGATTGTGTTAGTACTAATCCCGGGATTTCTAAATTCAGGATAACGAGGGAAAATCCTTTGGTTAAAAAAAAATATTTTGGTTAATTTCGGTAAAGAAGCATTTCTGTGGCAACTGTCGATTCGCTACTTTTTTGAAATTGTAAAATCTGTATTATTTTAAAATCTCAATTTTCAATTTTTCCCTAGTTATCAATCCCGAGATTCTGAAAGCCTGCATCCCTAAATAATTGTGGATCCAGAAATTCTATGGTGAATGATCAGTCCCGAGATCGAAAAATTGTGAATGCCGAAATCCCGGGATGACAAAAAGGGTCTGAGATTGAACGTTCTACTCACAGTGTAAAAACGTAAATAACAATCCATACCAAAAAAAAAAAAAAATCACATAATCATTGAAACCTCGCGCATTTTCAAACCTCGCGTGTTCCGTTTCGTAGAACAATAAATAGAGAAATAATTCCAATTGATTCTTTATTTATGAATAAATGTTGTAATTTTAGAGGAAATTAAAAGATGTTATGGTATCTTAGCTAATATATATATCGGCAAAACAGCGTAAGTGATAATTCATAAATTGTACAGGGATGGTTAAGTTTTCATCATAACAAAAGGCTTTATTAACTCTCGTAAAAATTGTACAAAAATAATTCCTTAAATGTTAGTAATATTTAGCCAATTAAGGTTTTTACGAGCTTATTACGAGAGCATATTAAAAAAAACTTTTTTGTGTAAAATTTATGAATTGTCGATTAAGCTTTTCTGCCAATTTTGGGTCGATATAATCGTCCAGGTAATAACTCAGACAGCTTCAAATAAAACCTGTTTAAAAATAATGAAAAAAGCAATATTTAAATGGTCTCCGTAAATCAAGTTTATTAATTTCATATCAACAGGTGTCTTTAGATAAGGGCCATATATCTGGCTCAGTAGTAGGATATTAAAAAATATTCGTGTAATTACCCAGACAATACCAATATTTTGCTTTATTCTTGAGAAGTTTATTGGCATCAGCATTTTTGTGTATTTTTTTATTTATCTAATTAGTGGACCTGATATAGCGCAAAATTTTCACTGCATATTTAACCGGAATTTGATTGTTTCAGAGTTCATACCCATTTTTTTACTACAGCGTTGTTACTAGCCTTTGTATACATTTTAAGCTAGACAATTTTTCGGAATACCATTTATAAAAACTTTTTTGTAAATCAGTAACGGGTGAGTGATTTGTTCAAGTCAATCAACCGTTTGGCGAACTGTCGTTTAAGGGTAAAATATGTTTTAACAGTTTTAAAAGCGCTGTAAAAGAAACATTATTTATTAAGTGTCAATTATTTTTTCAATTAAAATCATTGCCAAATGACATTAGTGATTTAACTCGATTATTTTTATTAACGGGTATGGGTTCCAGGAACTGCTGTGCAATGAAAGATACCGCGAACAATGAAAAATGAGTGACAGTTTTAAACCAATTCGACCGATGATTTGACGTGCGTATCCCACCTAAAATAATGCCTATCAAAAGAATTAAAACAACCAGATGAGCACGATGAACTACCTAAAAGTTTGTGCTTAAAGACATGGCTGCAGCTTTTAACCAAATCAACAATGAAACCCAACAATTTGAAAATATGAACCCACCGATGAAGGTACACCGCCTGATTCAGCAAGCATTCTCCTGTTATAATGAAATTAATAAAGAAAAGAAAAAGCAAACTATACAAACAAATCTGGATATGTTTGCGAGAAAAACCCACAACTACCATCACTGAGTCACTTATGGATACACCTGATAATGAAAATACTAGAGAATATTTTTGTAAATATATATTATTTATTATAAATATATATTACTTATAGTACATATTCTGAAATAAACGTACCACCCACTTTTTATGTATTTTTTTTTGTATGAAATTCGGCTTACAAACATTTAGACTTACGTATAGATGGCGGAACGGAACCCCGTCGTAAGTCGAGAACTGAATGTACATACTATATTTTTGGACAAAAATATGCAGAAAAAACTATCGAAAATTGTTAATATTATTTTTCCTGAAATCACACCCACAAAATATTTTTTTATTTTAAAGTAGAAAATCATGCATTTAACCCTTAGGTTAAGGAAAGCAAAATTGTTTATGTAACATTATGTTCCTACAAATTTTCATTCCTGCTTTAACCACAGTAGGTAGAGCCAAAAAGCAATTTCTTCGCTGACTTGTCGTGTCGCATCGTGTCATAGTGTAATCATGCCAGCAGACTTGCAATATGAAACGTGGCTATTATGAAGCCAATCGTGTGGATAAGGGATGGAAATATTTTATTTTTTATCGACGTTGTAAAATATGAAAAAAAAAAATGCGAGAAAAATTAATGCGAGTTCATTTTTAGTAACACCAAATTGATCAGAAACCATTTGGTTTAGGGTATATAGGCGCCCATTAGAGGTGAAGTGAGCCATGTGGTATATCTGTACAGTGGAAAACCAATGAAAAATATTATAGAATATAAAATTCTTGCTAATAGCAAACTGGCTATTGGTTGAATTGACATTAAATTGGTGAAACTCAATTATAATAAGATGAAAATATAGTGCATATTGACTGTGGAAAGTAAAAAGGACGTAACCCACAGTTTTTTCAATACAGGTTTTTTTCGATAATCACAATGTATCAAACTTGATACACATCCTATCAAAACGATGCAAACTACAAATGCCGAATTAGTATCTAAATTTAGCTTTTAAGTTTGAAAAAGATGACATTGTAAAAAAATCAAAACCAAGAAAAAAGACTGAAATAAAGGGTTTTCCCAGATAATTTCTTTATTTAATATTAGATCAATTAAACATCAATTTAGAAGTCTCCATGCACTACAAGTTTTTGTATAATTCGTAATTTGCATATGGCCCAAAATCATCAAAACACGTTTTTTGCACCTCCTGTAAAATTTGACATGTGTGGGTTACGTCTTTTTTCTTTTCCACAGTCGATATATTAGTATCAAAGTATTAAAGTTATACACATTTTATTTTATACACATACAGCTGACAGCTATTCAACCCGAACGCCCTCATCAGAAATATGTTTAATCTTACATTAAATTAGCTATATATATTAGCTGCTTCTACACGTCTTGAATTATCGTAAAAGTGAAGTAACCTCAGTTAATACACATTGCAATAGTATTAAATGCGTAAAATAAAAATATTTAATCCACAAAAACAGCAAATAAAGACGTGATTGTATGTACTTAAAGGTTCAAGACAAAGTTTTACCATTTTACCTAGAATGCTCATATGTCACAATATTTTTAACCTTCTGCTGTCACAACTAGGGTCACCAATCCCGATATTCCGTCCAATTTCGTCAAATCCCTGGATTGTATAAGTATTTATCCCGGATTTTGAGATACAGGATAACTAGTGAAAAATCCAGTACACATGAAGCATTTCTGTGGAAACCGTGAATTCACATATTTTTTGTTGGAACGTTTATAAATAATATGGCAATCCGTAAATTTCTAGGTTTTTGAAACCAGCCAGAAAGGTTACATTTTTTAAATCAGCCAGCGAGCTAAAGAAAATGTCCCACATTGTCCACTTATTGTGATATTTGTAAATTCATAGGTTTTTAAAATCGGCTAGCGAGCGGAAATTTAAGAAATCAGTCATCGACCTAAAAAAACGTGTTTCACCTTTATTTCGAGATTATATCAAGTCTCTCAATTTCCGACTTTTTCCCAATCTCAAGATCCTGAAAACCTACATCCCAATAATTTTGTATCCATAAATTCTCCAAAATTCGCCAAAATCTCAAACAATTGTCTCACGATTTTATCTTGAATGATCAATCCCGGAATCCTGGGATCAAAAATTGTGAATCTCGAAATCCCGATATCACTAAAAAGGTTTGGGATTGCATGCTCTAGTCACAACTAGGGTTTCCACCTGTCCCGGAGTTGGAAGCGCTATCCCAGATCCCGGATGAGTACTACATTGTCCCGTAAATTTTGAGCGAATTGAAGATTTAAAATTCCTCGGTGAGCTAAAAAAACGAGTTTCGGAGATAATCTGGGGAAAAGATATAGCGAATTGAGGATTTCAAAATCACATTCTCGCAATTTTAAATGTATTAGATCGCATGCACTTTGGACGAGTGGCCGAAGAAAATGATTCGCTGCAATATCGTGTTTTAATATTCGTAATGAAAATTAAATTAATATCATACATTGGTAGCGAGTGGCGACGCCGTTTTAATATTTATAGTTTTTTATCTTAAAAGTTATCTTCTTTTGTTTATTTTTAACATAAAGTCTATAATAAAAAAATATATCCTCCATGTCACTAAATATGTCACCAATGTATCAAACTGTTCGTTAACGATCTTGTTGATTGTGCTTACAATGTTCCGACATGATTATGTATGTATAAATAATTAAAAGAGTTTGTAAATAAAAATAACACTTTCGGCTACTGGACGCATAGTCATAACTAGGGCTTATACAAAAACCGACTTTTGAAAAAACCTGTTTTCGACTGTCAATATTGTCCGAAAACCTTTGAAAAAAAATTGACAATTTAATTCGGTTTTCGAAGTTTTACAAAAAATGGATAATTCAATTAAAATAGCGAGAAACAGTTCATTTTTTTAATGTTGTTTATTCATATACATAACAAAACACAACAAGAAATTATTTGGTATTGCTCTAAAAATATGATTTTAGAAAACACAAAGCGTCCACTATTCGTTATTGACAAAATTTCCTTATATCGAAAATACCCTTTCGCTGGGTATAGCATATGCCATATGGTTTTTAAATAAATATATAATAATAAAAGATCCAAAGTTCCTGTCCTTTTGTTTATAGACGCTTTTATGGAAAATTCGGTACAACCGGTTACCGAAAAAACCAATTTTCGAATGTCGCAAATTAGCAAAAAACCGGTTTTTGAAAACAGACAAGCCCTAGTCATAACGATATATGTGAAAGAAAAGTACATTGTTTACAAAATTTCAGACATACTGATATCTGTGAACGAGTAGCGTAGGAAACAATAGAACATATTTTTACTGTGACATCTGTGAACAATTAGCGCAGCCTTAAATCGCGTACATGTAACGTCTTCGAATTGGACTAAAGCTTGCGCGGAAGGATTCAAACGATGTGTTATATGCGTCACATAAACAACAACTCTCAAAACAAAACAACTGTTTTCACAGACCCAATTGATTGCACTTTTTTGCTTTCATAAATCTTACATGATGATTCATTTCGAAACATATCAATCATGTATAAGCAGGGCCGGCGCTACCATACAGGCGAAATAGGCAATCGCCTAGTGCGTAAATCAGTAGAGGGCACATAAATTGAGTAATCAATTTATTTTTTTATTGTCTAATAACAAATAATAGTACGTTTCTTAATTTTTGTATATGTTCGTTATAATTATGTATCGTAATCTACTTCTATTATGTTAAATTATTTATCGTATTCTACTATTATTCTATACTTTGAAAAAGAGAGGATGCGTGATTGATTAACAGTTTTCGTAACAAACTTCTGTTGAGATACCTCCATTAGAAGGCCAAATGATCCACATTGAGAGCGAACATGCATATAAAAAACATATTCCACAGTTTGTTAAAAAGGGGGCGTGCCAATAGCCGTTGCCTAGGGCGCTAAATAACCTCGCGCCGGTACTGTGTATAAGTAAGCTTTCAGTGCAGCCGATTCGTATCTCTATGAAATTTTCGTGCACATTTCGGCTGACAACGACATCTATCGGCCGTTAAAGCTAAAACGTCGCTACTTGCAACCGATGTTGATTCTACTAAGAGTGAAGTGTAGCTGTCTACAGCGACATCTATAATAAAGCCAAATTATTAAGTGAATTACAAACATTCGTATACATCAGGCACGGACAAACTGTGGCCGGCCGAGTATTTTTTTGCGGCCCGCGAGCAATATTATATTTTTGAAAAAGATTTACGTTTTCATCTTTCAACGCGTTTTTAAAAAACGGTTGAAAATAAATATAATAACTTTAATCTACAACTTGAGATTATTGATCTGCAGTGTGACCGTAATTTAAGGGAATTGTACCGTCGAGAAGAAATCTTCAAATTAATTCGGACAAATTCAACCAGCTTAAAGATGTTGTTCGAAAAATATTCGTTATTTTTGGATCAACCTATATATGTGAACAAACATTTTCAATCATGAACCTAAATAAAAACTCTTTACGATCACCGATGAACACAATGATAAAAGCAGTTTTAAGAATCTCAACTACAAAACTAGCACTTGAATTAAAAAAAATGTTAAGAGACCTAAAATAGTTCCATTCTTCTCATTAGATTGTTTTCTTTGTAATATTGTTTTCTTTGTAATATTTTTTTTATGATAATAAATAGCGTACATAAAACATGGTATTTTACTTGCAGCCCGCCGCTAATTTTGAATTCCTGAATTTGGCCCTTCATTCGAAAAGTTTGCCCTACCCTGGTATACATAATTGATAAAATCTAGCTAAATACAATTTTCAGTGGCGTGCTTTAGCAGAGACCTCTTATTGTTTTCAATAAAAAATGCATCTTAACCAAAACCCTAAGGGTAAGAGTCACTGTCTACAGAAACACATATAATAAAGATAAATTATAAATAACCATATCCAAAAATACGTTTAATTGATAGAATCTAGCTTAATATGATTTAAATCATCGCAGTTGAGTAAAGCGTTCCTTATTATCAGAATGTAATAAAGTTTATTTGTAAATCATGAACAGGGAGACAGTGGCGTGCTTAAGCAGGTACCTCCTATTTTTTCAATAAAAAATCTCATATCAACCAAAACGTACTATTTATTTTTGAAAAAAATATGGAACGTTAATAAAATTAAATATATCGATGATTACATTAAGTTTTTATTATTTTTTTGAATGCTCCATTTGACAGATACTATTTCAAAATTCTATTTGATATGAATATCCAATAAAAGCTGAAAAAATCAATCCTTAATGTTATTATTGATGTTACGAAAAAAACACAATATTCTTTTTTACTTTATTTGCAATTAAATTTATAAAGGTCAGGACCGGTTTCGCTCATGGCGAGCATTGACAACTGATAATAAATATAAAATATATATCTAGAAATCAATAGATTTAAATTCTTGCCTTATTCAGATATATTGAATAATTTTATCAATTAAATGTTTTTTTTTATATACGCAATTTAATAATTTGTCTTAATTATAGGTGTCTTTGTAGACCGTGACTTTTACCCTTAGGGTATATCCCATGATTTGAAACATTGAATACAATTTACACATTTAACATATTATATCGAAATCGAAGTATTTTTTGACTTACGCGGTTTTCGACTGACACTGAATTTTACAGAACGCATTAACCGAGTAAGTACAGAACTCACTGTTTTATTGAAAAAACATTACGCTATTTTCAACATATCAACAGTAATTTAACGAATCCAGAGTATCAATAGTAATTCGCACAACTATCTCATGGATCTGAGAAGCCACTCGATGTCTTGTTTTATTTTAATTTGATATACATAACTGTCAAAAAGAGTTGTATCCTGGTCGCTATATCACAGTCATGATGTTATTAAGAAATCTCAAACTTAATGACACTTAAACAATCATCGGAAGGTGGATTTATAATTGAAGAACCGTGAATATTAATCGCGGAGGTAAGCAAACCTTGGAAACGTTCTCAGGATTTTACATTAAGCGACGATTTACAGACCACTTAATTTTTTTTATACAATTAACAGCAGACACATTTTGGAAAAACCTATCTGAAAGAAGTATTATCATACTTAAATTAATTTGAAATGGTATCATTGTTATTCAAGTAAAAAATAATTGCAAATATACATACATATGTTATGCACAAATCATAAAACACATGTCTTAACGCGAAAACCGATATATTCACTTTGCAATGTTAGTAGTAAACAACGCTTGAGTGTTTCACGCTTAATTTTTACGTTTTCACGTTTATTTAAAAACAATTTTTCTATGGCAACGTATTGTGTATAAGCAGTGGTGGGCTGACAATACGTTAACAAGGGGCTCGCTTAATCCCAAAGCAATTCTCGGTGTTCTGGAAAAGAAGTGACTTTTTTTAATACTCCTATACAATCATATGCAATACTTAAATAAGCAATCGATTGTTACTTAAAACACTTATAATATGTAACAAAATGCAATTTACCGTAAACTTATCAATCTAAACGGCTAAAAATGTACTACTGTGTATACTGAAGCTGCCGTAGATAATATATATGTCAGAAATTGCAGCTTTTTTTTTTTTTCGATAAACTTTTTTCTTTTCTTTTCTGCATCACACCGAAGATGATATCTCCTCAATGATACAGTTAAGATACATTTTATTTAGGTACAATTGAAAGGCAACAATAAATAATAATTACAAATATAATATTATATATAGATATTAATAAAGGTTAATTAAATTGAAATTGCAGCTTTATAATAATTCGATCTGAGAATATTGTCTTTCTTAAATTAACAAGGGGCTCTCCGTCCTTAGTTCAATTTAACAAGGGGCTCGCGCGAGCCCCTCTGAGCCCCCTCCAGCCCAGCCCTGTGTATAAGCATTATACTTGTCGGCATATTATGAGTGAAATTTCCGACACAATTGAAAGAGCTTAAAAAATTCATAATATTATGTAAAATTACTTTGTCAAAATGTGGATTTATCGGTCTCTGCTTGAAAGCGCTTTATATATCTTATGTTTTGTAAGTTACTTCCTTGGTGATTCGATTGAGTAATAAAAACAGATGCGATTTAATTTAATAATCTTATTAAAAACAAATGTCTTTGTCATACCAGTGGTTCTGTATCTTGTGTATCTTTTTTACCAACTGTGGCACATGTTTTGCCTCTTTGATAATAGCCTCCAAGCAAATGTATGTTAAGCCCATCATTGTTACACAGATTGTCCCTTAATACAGAAAAAAAATATCAACACATTACTGTTACAAAAAAAATGATTTCAAGCAAGTGTTACCTTTTTATCGATAGGTAATAAATATGTGTATGATATTTGACCAACAATTTAGCTCTCCTCACAAGTTGAGTACAATTTTGGGAAATTGAATAAATTGTTTCTAACACCTGTTTTCAAAAATATAAAGAGGGTTCATACCAAGACAGGCGGAAATAAAAAAATATTGAAATCTTCAAAAGCATGCATAACCATTCAAATCAGTTCTTCTTGGCTGATCACTGATTAGGATGTGATCAAAATCAGTTCTCAGAAAAAAATTAAACGCAAAACCCTTTTTTTTATTAATAAATGCATCAAAAACTAATGCAGACAGTGCCATCATTCTTTTGAATCGCTCGTCGTGGCAAAGTGTATGGATGACCACAAAAAAATAACTATAACAAGAATCAAAGAATCGTGGCCCAATCATTAAGATAATGCCATTTAGTTTATAATAATAAATAACATATTATTAAATACTTAGGACTCATTTATTATTCATAATGTTTTTATAGTCCGTTTAATTAATTGCGTCCGTGGTCGAGTGGTATACACCGTTTGCTTCGGTCGCAGTACTCACAGGTTCAGATGGCAGTAAGAAAAGTTTTATTTTTCAATCGAATAATGGATTTCTGTCCAAAGGCGTGGATGTTCCAGATGTACATAAATTATTCCCATACGTCCAATACCGAAAATGGGGCATAGTGAGAGCAATTGGCTTACGACTAGTCTGGCTGTAGCCAGGGGCACAGCTATAAATTTACGGCTACCATGCAAACGTCGCGCAATTTGTTAAATTGAGCATGTAGAAATTTAAGCCCCTTTTTCCTGGGCCTTTATGCGTAGTATGACTCTGATATGAGATGGCTACGTTGCTCTTCTAGCCCTATCCTTATATTTATACTCTCTTCGAAAAATAATGATTGAACAACAGAATTACAAGCTGTTCTCATAGACAAACTTATATATTTAGTATAATTCTATAATGAATACATATGAACCACATAGCGAATGATAATGGTTTAAAAAAATGCTGCAATTATCAATCAATTTTAGCGTAATTTTATTTTTGTATAAGAATTTGATTATGGATTCGGTGGCTTCTTGGTGAACGTTCATTTTTATATTTATTTTTAAATTGACAACTTTGTTATAATAATTATTTTTGATAATAAAAACACAGTATTCTTTTGTACTTTATTTCAGTTTATTTAAAATGTCAGGACCGGTCAACCGAGCGAACCCGGTCCTGACCTTTTAAATAAAGTGAAATAAAGTACAAAGCAATATTGTATTTTTATTAATATAATGCCTTTCTACCAAGTATTGACAGTGAACACCCTAAAAATATTTATATATTTTTGTATATCAACGTATTCATTGTTTACTTTTATACCCGGCTTTGCACGGAATTCAGACTACATATATATATATCTTTTCTTCGCAGACTTCAAAATCGTATTTACTAAATATGTATTAAATACAATCATATTTAAAGTGCAGTGTTTCTCAAACTATGGTCTACGAGCCGTTGCTTTTCCACAAAAATTTACTTCCGGTATACAATAATATTTGCAATCCAACTGAAGTATGTTTAGCAGTTAGCAGGTGACATTTAGCTATTATCTAACTCACCCATACTCAACCTTTTTTTCCTCCGGGCCGAATTCCGATTTTTGCTTCTCTACGTGGGCCGCCAGTAAACTCTAAATATAACACGTACTATACTGCATACATATGTATGTATTATGATGTCAAAATAAAACTTTTTTATTTTATGTAAATATATCGACTGTGGAAAGGAAAAAGGACGTAACCCTCAATTTTCCAAAACAGCTTTTTTTCGATAATCACAATGTATACAACTTGACACACATTCTATCAAAAGGATGGAAGCTGAAAGTGCCGAATTAGTATCTAAATTCAGCTTTTAGGTTTGAAAAAGATGACCTTGTAAAAAAATAAAACCAAGAAAAAACATTGAAATAAAGGTTTTTCCGAGGCAATTTCATTAATTAATATTAGATTATGTCAATTAAACACCAGTTTAGAAGTATCCCTGCACTTCGAGGTTGTTTATAATTCATAATTTGCATATGTCACAAAGTCATCAAAACACGTTTTTAGCGCCTCCTGTAAAATTTTAAATGTGTGGGTTACGTCCTTTTTTCTTTCCACAGTCGATATACATATGTATGTATACATTTATGTATTCATGTATTTTTCAAAGTAAAAAATAACAATGAAACAAAAAAAAATACCAATGTATCCAAAATCTTAAATTTTTTACTTAAAAATGAATTCGAATTTTGATATTTAGTTGAAAGAGAAACCATAATTAGTGACAAAATTATTTTGAAATAAAAAAAAAAATGAATTCTTAACAATTATTTTGGGCCGCACATAAGAGCTGATTGGGCCGCAGGTTGAGTATGGCTGATCTAGCAAATGAGAAAAAAAGAGGAAAATTAACTATTTTATGAGAAACTTGCAATCTACAATAAATAATGTAATTAAGTATTTTTCTCACTTGACTACATATCCTTTATACGAAACATACCTTATTTTTCAATGATTTAAAGTATCATGTATTTATCGTTTCGTTACCTTTGCTTCAAAACAGTCCATTTATCATAAAGTCGAGAATGAAAAAACTATTTCAAAGATACCGGCAATGCATTATATTATAATAACAAATAAAACAATCGCTACACAAAAGCAAAACTCATAACAATATTGCACTGATCCTCTAAAACGTAAAATAAATTCGGTATGGATTTTCGATCTTTTCGAATTTCACACATATTAACTGTACATAATTGTGTAAAATACTGCTTCGAATACTATGGGTCATGGGTCGGCCACCCGCGGGTTCTCTAGA
This sequence comes from Himalopsyche tibetana, assembly GCA_030503985.1. NCBI lineage: Eukaryota > Metazoa > Arthropoda > Insecta > Trichoptera > Rhyacophilidae > Himalopsyche > Himalopsyche tibetana. Next base: position 7,491,881 of record JAPJYX010000015.1, read on the forward strand.
TTAAAAAATTTGCTTACACATGTCATTACAGTGTAATGACATGTTACCAAAGTGCGGCCCGCACTAATCATATGACTCAAGCGCGGCCCGCACTAATCCCCACGTAAAATATTTGGCACTTTTACAACAAAAGGTTGCCGACCCTTTCTATTGGTGACTAGTAATAATACGTCGCGTGAGGAATGATTTATTGATTAAACTATCATGTATTCTTGTGCTTAATGCATAAATTGTAGCAACTAACATACGATTTTAATTCCGGGATAGCATATTTTCAATCGTGAGTATTTCGGGACAAAGAAAGTAGGCAAAAACGCTCGTGATTCTTGGTGTCATTTTGCTGCCTTGAATTGGTTTTAATATTGATTCGTGTATTTATAAAACAGTATGAGCATTTCAGTAGGGTCCTATGGCGCAGCGGTAAGCGTTGTGGACTTCCGTGCCAGATATCACGGGCTCGAGTGCTTGTACGAGCAGCATTTTTTTGAGCGATTTCAGTTCGAAGGAATGGGTGTTTTCGATGTTAAAAAATTCCCTCCCACCCGTTAGATCATTTATTAACTGGGCGTAGCGAGATCGGTTAGTTAGCCACTAGTCCTGTCTTAGCCTTACCCTTATACCCCTAGAACTTTTTTCGTTGAGCGACTGAGTTACAAACAGTTATTCTTTAGTTCGTCTCTAATTATCGTAATATTAATTGTATCATAATCTGCAAATGTTTCACCTCTGCTGCACGAAAAAAAAAATGGTCCTCCTGTAAAACAGCTTGTGCATCACTTCTTTTAAGCTATCCATTAATTACTATATGATTATCAATGTAGAACCGTAACAAACCTCGGCTCGCCCAGCTTCACACACTACATAGCTGTATCGCATCGACGCAGGCATGTGTAAAATGCATACGATTGCGTTTCACGTTTTGAACAGAGCCGAGAAAATCCCTTTCAATTTAGATCGAGTGCAACCGGTATTAGCATACAATATAATCCATTTTTTTGACTCACAACCGCCAGTTGGTAAAACAACGCGAGAAAGAAAACATTGTCGAAATACTTGTAAAAATGTTTTGAGTCAGTTTTTTTGTTTAATAATTGTTCTTAAAAAAAGTGCGCCTCCCAACATTAAGCTATTTATTATTGTTTAATTAAATATTTATAACTGCTTTTAATCTTTGAAGTTTATTTTATAATATGTGTACCTAGTGTAGATTTATTAACGGATTGGTTAAAGTGCCAAAATATGATTATTTTTAAATTCTGTATCAGAATTATAATTAAGATTGATTGACAATTGATAAATTTTTAGTGACTTTTACATTGTTAACTGATATTTATTATTGGTGAGAATTTGAAAATACACCCTAATATAACAAAAAACTTATACCTTAGTGCGCATATTATTATCAGTGTGTGGTTAACAGATTATGCCGTATACCCTCTACCATACTAATAGGAATAGCGTATACCCTGTGATTAGATCAAAATATTCTTTACTAGTACATTATCGTAAATATATTGAGGAGCAAACATTCAAAAAGTGTTTTGTCACACAAATACAAAGCTTGGAAAATTATGATTTAAGTGTTGCAAAAGTGACGGTTTGTATGAATGTGTCAACTTTATGATTTAATTTTAATATGAAAAAAAACCTTTTTGAACACTTATTTTGATTTCCTTTCATAAGTTTTATTATGGGCTATTGATATAAAACGCCATTTTTAAAATTTGTGACAAAACACTTTTTGAATGTTTGCTCCTCATATATGTAATCCAATCGATATTGCGTGTATTTCTCTTGTAATCTTTGCACAGTTTACGAGATTAACACTAAATCGCCTATTTTATTTCAAATAAATTGTTTTTATTAATTTCCATAGTATTTTAATACTCATCTTTTTAACTCTTTAAAAATACATTTTATTTTGGATCATGAGTATTTTATTCATGTTGGTTTTTGTATGTTGTTTTGTTTTTTACAGTTTTAATAATTCTCGCTGCTTAATTGATTGAATTAATTGAATATACTTATTTAACTGTTTGTGTATTAGTTGCAAGTTCTCACTAAATAATCGATACAGGTTCTGATTTAAACTATATATACTGCAAATAGTGTTTACAACATTTTTAAAAAAAAAATAAGTGTCCTTAAAGTTGTAGTTTAATTAAAAATGGAACATGAGCTAAGCGAGTGTAAAATGGGTGAAAATAATCGACAAACAACCGAAAAATGTGAAAATAAAAATGACGAAAAAAAGAGTTGGAAAGATTTATCCATACCAAACAAGATATTACAAATTCGCAAATATGTGACTGTGGAACCACTATTAGCATGCTATATTTTACCGAGTGTGCTAGCAATACTTGCAGTACAAAACATGAATTTAGAAAAGGCGTGTAGGGTAAATCAAAATTATAGCGACGAAATCTGCACAAAATTAATAAACCAAGACGTTGGTAATTTGACGAAAGAAGTGAAAATCGTGCACACCCTCGTCGCAAAAATGAATGAGTGGAAATCACCTTTGCAAACCTCAATTCCTGCACTCATCATACTTTTCGTTGGAGCCTGGAGTGATAGAACTGGCCGAAGAAGACCATGTATGCTACTGCCCATTGTTGGAGACTTTGTCACAAGTGTCGGCCTGATTTTCTGCACGTACTATTTTGCAGTCTGGCCTTTAGAAGTCGCCGGTGTTATAGAAGCCTTACCACCAGCGTTAGCTGGAGGATGGAGTGTGATGTTTATGGCCGTCTTCAGCTACATCTCTGATCAAACTTCTTTAGAAGATAGAACATTCCGAATTGGCATCGTAAACGTTTTTGTATCATTAAGCATACCAATCGGAACGGCGCTGAGTGGAATTTTAACAAACATTTTAGGTTACTATGGAATATTCACGATTTCTATCTGTATCTATATAGTCGGATTCAGCTACGGAGTTTTTATGATAAAGGATACGAAAAGAGTTCAAGACAAATCTGTCAACTTTGGTGATAACTATTGTTCAAGCTTTTTTAGTCCGAGGCATGTCAAAGATACTTTTATGGTAGCTTTCAAAACCCGTAACGGAAGTCGAAGATTGAGAGTGATGCTTCTTATGTTGGTATTTGTTACACAAACTGGACCAATCCATGGTAACTATAAAGGTTTTATTATTTCTCTTAATTTTAAAAAATTCTCAATTTTTTTCATTTTGATAACAATATACTTATTTATAAATCACCTAATATATTAAAATGTAGACTTATCGATGTTTGCTTTTAGCCGGCTCAGTTAAACTCTAGCAGTGTTTTATAAATCCACTTGGATAATTTAAAATACATATGTGTATGCTTAACAATTTGACCACACGAAACCTTATTCAAAGCGAACTTTTGCAACACATGTTTCGTAATATGTATATTATTTACTTTAATTTCTGTATACAGGTGAATTAGCAGTAGTATACTTGTACACACGTTACCGTTTCAACTTCACAGAAGTGGACTACAGTGTGTTTGCAACATACTCTGTTGTTATGAATCTTATAGGTGAGAGAATGATATATTTTTTTACTAAGTAAAAAAGTCATGATATCTTTAATTTTCTACTGAACTATTTCATGGGCTTCCGTGCCGGATCTTACGGGATTGGGTCCCAGTACGAACATAATTTTTTCAATCAATTTCCGTTTGAAGGCTTTGAAGGCGTGTTTGTGATGTCTAAATGGGTGTTTGGGTGTCTTCCTCCCACCCTTCCAATCCTTTAATAACTAGACGTAACGAGAGCGATTAGTTCACCACTGTCTTAGCCTTATTTTTCTATTCTTACTATCTCTTCAGAAAAGAGAGATTGAGCGACTGAATAACAAACAGTTATCGTAGAAAAAAAATGTGTTGAGATACCTTCACTAGGAGGCCATATACTCATTGAGAGCGGACATAGATTAAAATAAATAAAATATATAAATTAAAACAGAAACGTTCGCAATACCAGAATGTACCATTGAAATAAAATGTCTTATAACAATTTTACCTTATGATTGTGTATCAAAAATACGTAAATGTTTTAAAATTAAAAATTGTGATATTCAACCTTATTTTAATGTTCCAGGTACCCTCGTTGCTATCACGTTTTTCAGCCGATACCTTAAGATGGACGACAGCTTGATCGGGGCTTTAGCCGGTGTCAGCAAAATCGCAGCATGTTTTATCTACGCATTCGCGCCGACAATCGCGTGGTATTATGTTGCACCGGTCATCGACATGATAAGTGGACTAGGAATCATAACAATGAGGTCAATTGCATCAAAGTTGGTAGAATCAAATGAAACAGGTAATATTATATTTTTAATATATATGTTTACTGTCATCAATTATAATAAATGGTTCAGCTGAGAACTTCAACTGTATATTACAATACATAATCAATCACTGATCCTAAGTAAAAAATCACAATGTTTTATAACTTACAATAATCTAAAATTATTTACTAAAAATTAAACACTTTTTTGTACTAATATCACATTTTTTAACAAAGATAAGAATCAGTTTTACTCATCATGGACATTATCAAATGTCCTTTATTTTAAATAATGTGATACTAGAACGAAGAGATGTGTTTTTTTTAATAGAATTCCTTTCCACTTGTAATTTATTATTCTCTGTGAAAACCTAAAAATTGCTTGAATTTATTGTATGCAGGTATTTATTCGTCGAACTCATAAATTTAAGCTCGTTCAAATTTAAACAAAACCCATAATAATGTATGTATCTTTACCACATATACTTTGTTAGTAGTACTATTCCCGTGTACATAGAACTTATTTAGTACGACTTGAAATACTCGACAGAATCACGATTTCAGTACCTAGAGTCTAAGCCAGTGGAAGGAAATCTGCGGCCTTTTGACTTGATCATAAAAATATACGCAAGCGTTTGGAAAAAGAGCGTTATCAACCTATTATATATTCGACACTCGAAAGAAAAAGGGGGGGGGGTGTCAACGTTTTCTTTACTGCTGCCTCATGTTGAATCAGATTAATGAATGTGGCCTTCAGAAATGAAAAGGTTCCCCATCCATGGTCTAAGCCGAACAACACAATCATGTGTTGAGTATTTCAGACTGTCTAAAATACGTATATGTATGCGGGAATGGCACCGCAAGTATTCTTTGTCAATTACCTGCTGTCAGTGGTAGCTCTGAATGGAGATTTTTATTTTATTCAATTACAATCACAGTATTAAACTATTTATTTTCAATTGATAATCCCCATATTTTATATTGAACGAACCTCGATATAACGGAATCATGCGGGTGAAGAAGTCTACGATAAAGCCATAAGTCAGTTATATTATTTAGGGTTTCCGAATTCGTTTATTTTAAATATAAACGGTAGATACAATAAAAAGCTAGTAAAGATTCAACAAATAAAAATCTAATATAATATATTTTTCCGAACAACAGTTTGTCGCCAGGCAGACGCCGTATTACTAAATATTTTTTGAGAAAAAAAATACTTGAAACTAACATTGCTTAAATGTTTTTTTTTACAATTTTAGTGCACGTCTTATGAACGTATGACAAATATTATTTACAAGTCTAAAATCAAATAACATTTTTTTTTATTTCAGGGAAAATTCACTCACTCTTTGGTGTTGTTGAGGCTATAGTCCCTCTTATTTACACTCCAATGTACAGCCGAGTGTATGTTTTAACTCTGGACACACTTCCAGGAACATTTTATTTGCTCGGAGGCCTACTTACAGTTCCTGCCATAGCTGTTTATATGTAAGTAATAAATACAAATAAATTTAAATGACTCTAATGAGTTTTTGAGACTAAACATAGGATGCCACTGGGCACTACGGACACGTTGTTGAGACCATTAAAATTTGATTGCATTGTTAAGAAAAAAATACAAAGAAAAGTTATCGCAAACAATATTGAAGGCACGAAGAAATCAGACTCAATGAGTGACAATTTTTTTATGTTACCAAAAGAATATATGAGCTGTCTAGTATGAAAAGCAGAACTGTTCTATACATGATGTATGGAACAGTTCTGCTTTTAATACTAAACGACTCATATTGACTATTGAACAAAACATCAATTTACTTGAAGTAAATAAAAAAGTATGCCTGAAAAATAATCAAATAAATATAATTTATGATTTCGACTGAATGTGCTGGTGGAATTTCAATATTAAATTTGAATCGTGAAAATTATGAACATTCACTCAATTTTTGTCACTAACGGCCCGAGATTCACCTTTCGACATCTTCAGGCGTTCAAGTGCACGGATGAACTTAAACTAACGCTTAGAAAATAAATTTATCGTGTTTATATAATAAATAAATGTACCACTAAGTTTAAAGCTATTGTTGGCGAAATGAGTTAGCTTAACCTGATGACTTGATTTTAAAGACGTTCAATTCCGCTTCGGGAAATATTTACTTAGCAAATAGTCTTTGTAGGTTTTTGAAATTAATGCGATTATCGTTTAAATGTTATAACATGGAAATGCCTACAGATTTGAATGGTGAGTAATTTCAAGAATTATGTTTATTTTGTTTTATTAAATTCAATTATATTTACTTACATATGGAATACAAAAGTGAGGAATTTGGTAGATTTATCTGCTCATTTAAAATTGGCTTACTACTTAACTGTGCCCTATTAATTTCTAAAATTTTTTGCAAAATAATTTACGTTCACCCGTGTTTGGGTGTTGCATTTTAAACACTTCATCCGCGTTGAACGAGTGTTTTTCTGACATCAAATGGTTGGCAAAAGTCGACGTGTCTTTTTTAATCTAGAAATTCTAGTTTTTAGCGTTCTTTAATTGTTCGGATTGATATGATAAGCAACAAAATGTCGATTGTCCGCAGTTCATGCTATAGTCATTTTTATTTGTACCAATTTGTCATTCCAATGCTTCTCTTTTCCTGATATATTATTTATAAATACACCCATATTGTGATATAAATCCAATATCTGTTAACAATGTCGATACAATAAATAATACACAAGTTATCGACACTTGCCATGTTTCTACGCATATTCAATAGTCGCTCATTATTTAAATTCTGATATTATTCCATCTGTGATTACCGGATACAAATAATTTTGCCATGAGTAATTAATCCTTATTAACCCAATGCTGCCATATAGCAATGGTAAAGACAGTTTATTGGAATTGACTTGAATTCATTATTATTAATTTTCCAAACTGGAAACACTGATTATCAACACGTTTTAAGCATCACTAAATGTATTTTTTTGTTCAGTTCTCCATAATGAAATTTTAAAGATCACTGCTTCGAATGTATTAAAAAAAATATCGCACACGGTAAGTGTTTTTTGCCAGATAGATTTTAATCAGTCTTATGGGGGTTAAGCAATCAACACTTTAAAACAGTGCTTCGCAACCTTTTCTTACCTACGACACACCAAAATTCTTCCTAGAATTCCGCGGCACACCAAAAGCAAAAATATTTAGGTATTAAATTGCTACACAAATTTAACAATAAATTGTCGTTTTTTATTTGAAAAGTATACATACATAAAACCAGAATATATTTACTTTTATGCAATTTTAATAATTATTATAAGATAATAACTAATTAATGAGATATCTGTGCTTCTTTCAGTGAACACAAAGGTTTTATATTCGGCTCGATATTTGACAGCACAACCCGAAGTTCTTGGTCAAAACATTTTTTTCATTATGTATTTGACCGCGACACACCAGTATCCGGCTCAAGGCACACCGGTTGCGAAGCACTGCTTTAAAAGACATAATTGACAGGTGCAGGCAGGCGAAGCATGAATGAATATATGAATGACACATGATGAAGAACAATAACTCTTTAATGTATTTTAAGAGGAATCTACATGAGTAGTATCGTGTAAACAAAGTTCAGTTCGCACTACGACTGACAACTTTTTTTGAGACAATTCCTGGACATATTCCCCAAAGCTGACATAAATGTATATATCTTCAAGAAGTCACTAACTGAGAAAAAAATCCGCTTAAAATCTCACATGTGACGTAAATACAAACTGCTGGTCTCTTGGTCGTAGTAACAACTCATTTCTTTTTAATTTCAGGGGGATGTATATTTTACAGAAGAAGGATGAACGCAGAGAAAACCTGGCTATCCGAACTACAAAGGAAAAATTTACATATATCAACAACCAAATAATCACCGATTCATAATAATTATTGACTTAAAACCATATTATATTTTTATGAATGAATTATCTAATATTTAGATAAATTCATATATCGAATTCGTGATGACATCCAATACATTCGAAAAATATTATCACACCCTAAATTATCAGAGGACATGTCAAAATTTTCATTCGATGTGCTACATTTACATTTATCAATAATAAGCAACAATATTCACGACAAATAAATTTTGATAAAACGTTTTAATTTAATTATACTTCCTATGTACTTAAATGGAAATGTTATATATTATATTATTGTGAATTATAATTAATTCAAAAATATTCCAGAATATAACACGCAAATTTATATTGTATTAGTGTATTTATTGATGAATAAATTATTATAAATAGTACCTACCTATAACATAAATTGATAATTTATTTATGAAATTCATTTTATAGTGACATCTGTGGTAAAATGCAATAAAGTTTTTATAATATAACATCGCAAAAAATATTATAGCTTCTCTATGCTGTCTGTATTTATTCGTAATGTATTTTATAAAGAGCCTACAGAAATTTAATTAAAAAATCTTTTTAATATTACTTTATTAAAAAAATGTTTAATTGATAAGGTTCTAAAAATTATCATTATAGTGATTTTGTCTCTTTCTTTAAGTGTTAGCATCCCATTGCTACGTAATGCATAAATCGTTAGTTTATGTTTACATTTTTAATCATGTTTCACTACAATTAGGTTCTGATCCCCATGAAATTAATTATACCCAAAATACAAAGGAAATATAATTGTTTATCGCTCTCTCGATAAAAAATAGTGTCGTAAGTCCCAAAATAATAATATTTTTGATTCATTCGACGGTAATTTTGTGGAAGTAAATTTTTATTATAAATTTAATTTGGTAACTTTGTTATTCCACAGACTATAATTATAACAAAATTTTGAAACGTGTTTTGATCCTCAAACAAACTACCATAAGATTATTTACGAATAAATTAAAAATTGATTATAATTCTAATTCTTACCTAAATAATTATTAAATGGACGTTGAGATAATTTCTTTCTTTCTAATAAACGCAGAGAGGAGTTGGGCCCATTAGAGGTAAAATAAGCCAAGTGGTTTATTAGGGAAAAAGTTAGAAGCGTTCTAATATTAACTCTCGTGGCTCGGTGACAAGAAAAATACTTCTCATCCGATGGGGATCGTTTAGTGACCCCAGTGGTTTCCTCATTATTGGCCTTATTCTTATGAATTTCAAAAGAAAAATAGTCTAAGGGCCTTAAAATATATCTTTGCATCATTCCTCATACATTTTTTTTTATAAAAATACGTGGTTTTTTAATAAATAATCATATTTTAAATTGCGCGTAAAAAAGACGTCATCCCAGCACACATATGAAATTGCAACTGATGAGTTTAGCCAGCTATCTTACGAACGATCGCTTATCGCGTTATCGCGTATTTATATAAACTACAAAAGGTCCAAAAAACTATGATATAAGAAAACCTTAATTATAAACATTGTATCACCCATATTAAAATAGATATTTAAGAAAATGTGGGTATTGGGGTCGCATTTCTTGAGTTTAGAACCGGAAAAGTTATACACGTCTTAAAGAATCGTAAAAATGAAGTAACTTCAGTTAATACACATTGCAATAATAAATCTGCTAAATAAAAACGTGATTGTATTTATAAGTCCAAGAAAATACAATTTTACTTGTATAGTTGGCTCACTTCACCTTTTGAGGGCCCAATAAAAACACTAATAGTTCCAACTACACATTAATTACGTGTATGGGGAACGGTAAATCCCAAAGGAAATAAATTTAACAAAAGCGTCACCTCAAAAAAACCCCCAACCTTAATTTTGTAATTTGTAAAATAAGAATAAGTCAATTTTGTTTTTTTTTCGTAAATAACTCGACGGCAGTCTGTCTGAAGATGCTTCTCAAAGCGTCGAAACATTTGTCACAACTTCTCAAAAATCAATTTTCATTTAAATTTATCAAATTTAATTTAACTATCACAAAGTGACAGCCGAATCCAGTGGAGGCGCGCGCTTCGGGCCTCTGAATCTAAGCGGGCTCAAAATAGCTTATATAACCTACACACTTCAAATTTTGATATATTTTTAATATTTTCCCTGGAATTTTCTGACGTTTTTGTGCTATCCGAAAAACAGGGTTTACCAATTTTATTGCGCCTAGGACCACCCATGTGCATAATTCGCCATTGGCTGAATCCATCAAAAATATTAGTATGCCTGCAAGTATAAAAAGCACTCGTCGTTAGCATTTTCGAAAACCGATACATATTTCGGTTGCTCAAAAAATAGTACTGGGATTCCGGTTTTAGTGAAACCGGTATAAGAACACTTAAATACAGCTGTTTTTTGTTATTTTATTGTTTTCGCTTAATAACAATAAAATGTACTTAAATAATTTTAAATATGAAAGTACACTTGACGTCTATTGAATTCGGCTTTCCAATATGAAAAGTTTTCTCAATGCCGCCCCAAACAAAATATCACTCATTCACGAATTATTCAACATTGGTTTTTATTTATTAGTAATTACATACTCATAATTATATTATGCGGAACGTGGTTTCAAGTATGTAGTACCCGATTACTCTACAAGGTCAGGATAAGTCATTGAAAACCTAAACAATGAAGATTTTTTCATAAGGTCAACAATATATTATTACCTTAGTTACGTAAGAAAAAAATTATTATATAACTTAAGAGACGTAATAATACCAGCCGTCTTCAACCTGAATTCGTATGGAGAAGTCCGAGCTTCATGGATAGGGATTGCAGTACCGGTTTTACCAAAACTGTAATCCTGGTAATCGTGGAGTTTTTCAATACCGAAAGATCGGTTTTGAAAATAAAAAAATGCCGGTATTTCGGTATTGAAAATAAACCAAAACAGAATTTTCAATGTGCAGAAAGGTATTATCATCCCATAGTTTAATATTTTTTTCAAGAGTAAGTTATATCAATATTGACAGGTTCCAGAATTGATGAGCCTTTCAACGATGTATGGATTGTAATTTTAATTATGTGTATTTTGGTAGTGATATTCCGACAAACAATAGAAAGATATTATATATACACATATATTTATACTTACTACCAAACATATGAGATAAAATAGCTTTTCTTAGCATCTCAACTTGTCGATGCTTCACATCAACATTCCCTCGATACGTTTACAGAGAGAGAGCGCGAGGGCGTGCCTTAGTGCGTGTGCTGAGTCGTGCTATGCTATGCTTTACAGACAGATAATTCAAGAAAAAAAATTAAAGTAAGTATTGATTTGGTTTTAAATGTATTATGCTTATTTTGATTATTTGTTCAAGAAACACTCCATGCCATTACAGCTGTCGCCAATGTGTCATACACATCGTTCATGCAAATATAATAACTATTGATATTTCACAATTTCCACCACATTTTTTTGTTAAATGGCTTATGCAAGTGACTATCACATTTGAATCGTAATTAATTAATCTATAAACAAACCTTCTAGTGCAAATACAAAATATACAGCGCTGGGCAAACACAGCCCAAAATTTTAACAAAAATATTCGCGTTGTTCTGGAAAAGGGGTGGATTTTTTATCACTCTTATAAGATCATTCGCAATAACGAAAGCAATCGAACGTTACTTAATACACTTTTATAATGTAAAAATATATTGGAATACATATTTAAAAAAAACAATTGTATCTTTAAGTATGTACCCGAAATAAATGTATTTTACAAAAAAAATCCAATTACAAAAATAGTTTTGTTCCATAATACATATAAAGCATTTACAGCAATTAATGTTTATCTGAGAATAGTTGTTCTTACTTTAACAAGGGACTCGTCAGCCTTAGTAAAATTGAACAAGGGGCTCGCGCGAGCACTTCCGAGCCCCTTCCAGCCCACCTGAAATATATAGTCTTGGCTAATGCGTTTTTTGACACAACCTATTTGACATCACTGACTTTTTTAATTAAATACAAGAATTACAAATACAAGAATAAAATAACACTTCGTCAATCCATTCGTATCAGTTTAGATCAAGCTGATCTTTGACATTCAAATTCTCAGAGAATCTTTACATTGCCTAGTTTTTTTTTTATCATACTGTCAGAGGCGTAGAGAATTTTTTCGTTGAAGTTAAAAAATGTATAACCGAATGATTAACAGTATCGCATATAACTAACACACTGTTTATTACCACACATTTTAAAATAACGATGTAATCGCGAATAATTGTTGTTAACAGTCGTAAAATAAAATGATTTATTTTTTATTTAAACTGGAATTTGTTCTTCCCGTGATTATAAAATCGATCGCTGTTCGCTGAATCAAGTGGTAAATTTGAGGACATTCATTGTTCATATAAAATTAAGTTTGATCACTTCGTTGTTTTTTGAAACTTGTAGCACAATTAAAAGTTGTAGTACAATCGGCAGAATAACAAAATTATCAACAGCAAAAAAATGCTCTTATTCAAAGGAAATTTACTATCCAAGGTACCCAACTCGTACACTACTAACTTGGGGCAAATTGATAATAAATGTAAAAAAGACGACATCGTACTCTTTTTATTTTTATTTTTCTCACGATTGAATTATCTCTAAGAGGTTTTAGAAACACAAACGTACTAACTTCTTTAGCTGGAATTCCTATAAGGAAACGTTTAGTAGCATACCTAGCTCGAATAAATTGATAGATTTCTTATCCAAAAATACTGATCTGCTCACCTAATATGCGCTCCTCTAAACGAGGCGGAGTGAAAACAAATATAAATGTTATATTTAGTAAATAATGTTTCTATTTTCGACGCCACTGCCAAGAATTATTTTTTTCTAAATAGCGCAATAAAAGATGATCCGTGAATATATATTTTTTTAAGTATACGATTATAATGAGCGAGATGTTTTTTTTGTACCACCATCAATGTCAGCCCATCCGAGATTCCTCAAATCGACATATCAAAAGTGTGAAAGACTTTTTATGACGTATATTGAACTCTTGAATGATTCCAACTCTAATAACAATTTGCAACTCAGTCGTCGAACAGTGTTGGTCACGTAAGGTTGTCATCTCAACGTTGGGTCTTTGTTTACATACCAAAATACGTCAGCTTCTTCTACTGCATATTAAAACATATGAGTCACAACTTATTTATTTTAGTGTGAAAGGTGTTCTTACAAAAAGATGTTAAGTTTGCAATGCATTGTGGGCGTAATTAATAGATTGGTATGACCAAGTGAAACTTTGTGACTTAGAATACTTTAAATATGACTAGGAATTCGGAAAATGAACTGCACCTCCGCAACATTGAATCAAACAACAAAGCAACAGATCTTGGTGACCAAGAAAATGATATAACAGTAGATGATAATAAAGAAAATAAAACAGGATGGAAGAGGTTATCATTCAAAGAAAAATTGAGAAGATTCTTTGAAAATATAACAGTGGAACCATTGCTAGCTTGTTATGTTATGCCAAGTGTTCTGGCCAGTTTGGCAATCCAAAATCTGAATTTAGAAAAGGCATGCCGAGTAAATTTGAATTACGGAGAAGATGTCTGCGATAGGCTAATTCAGCAAACTGACGTGAATAAAACCCTGGAAGAGGTCGAAGTTCAAACACTCGTGGCATATATGCTGGGATGGAGATTACCTATGCAAACGGGGATTCCGGCGGTAATAATCATGTTTATTGGAGCTTGGAGCGATCGCACTGGAAAAAGAAAACCACTTATGCTGATTCCTTTTTTTGGTGAACTCGGTTCTTCTATTGGGCTAATGTTCTGCGTTTATTATTTTTTGCAATGGCCACTAGAAGCCGCCGGGGTTATTGAAGGACTTCCTCCTGCTTTGACTGGGGGTTGGGCCACCATGTTTATGGCGATGTTTAGCTATTTGGCCGACCACACTTCCGAAAAGGACAGAACGTTCCGTATCGGAGTCGTCAATATGTTCATATCAATCGCTGTACCAATAGGAACTGCTTTGAGTGGAATAATGATAACTGGACTAGGTTTTTATGGAACTTTTGCAGTGTCCATCGCTTTTTACGTGGTAGGGCTAATTTATGGAGTCATTAGAATCAGAGATAAAAAAAAGGAATCTTGCCTCGAAGTCGCTGAAGAAAAGGGTTGCAAACAGGGGTGCAGAACTTTCTTCGACGTGAGAAATTTAATAGATACGTTTATGGTGCTATTTAAGAAGAGAAATTCTAACCGAAGGATCTTGACGATACTGTTGTTCCTAGCATTTTGCTTCATAACCGGGCCTGTTCACGGTTGGTATTATATGATTAAATATAGACTTTTAATTAATATATTAAATGAAAAGGCTTTAGACAAGCAATCAAGGTAGTTGATAATATGTTTGGTTGGAGGATTTACTGATGATAAATAGTTACGATGAACGCAAACTACGTATCTTCAGTAAATTTGTGATTTACGACATTTATCATTTTACGATAACTAGGTAAATATTTTATCCAAACATTTTAATAATATTATAGTAAATGAGCTAAAAGATTTCTCTGAAGAAAAAAATATCCATGTACCTAACTAAATAATGAATGAAAACATTGAATTCTTTCAGAGTGCACTCATATAAGTGTACTTATAATTCTAACAGCAGATTATCTACTTCAATAAAGTTGTGTTTTTGTACATAAATAATACTCATCAGTTTTTCTATCATAGAATTGGTAGTATATTGTTTTATGCCGGTGAAGATCAGACGTAAACATCTTTCACTTTTAGTGTGTTCACTGTCAATAGTTGGTGGAAAGGCATTATATAATACTAAAAAATACACATTATTCCTTTGTACTTATTTCCACTTTGTCAAATGATAATGCTCGTCGTAAGCGAATCTGGTCCTAACCTTGCTAAACAAAAGTGGAAATAAGTACAAAAGAATATTGTGTTTTTTTAATAGTGGTCATCTTTAATGAATATCACCAAAGCACTCCTGAACACATAATTTTAGATTGTTTATATGAGTGTTGGATGATTTCATGCTTCCTCATAAATTGTTTGTGATTAGGAATTGCAATACAGGAATCCCAGATTTCATGATGTTTTTTCAATACGGAAACACCGGCTTATAACTAACTAAATATAAATAACTAAAATCGAATTTTTAACAATAGACCCAATCAAATATTTTAATAACATTGTTCACAATGAATTAAAATACGTTAATACTAGGAGTTGTATAAATGTTGACAGGTTCCAGAATTGATGAGCCTTTCGATACTGTGTTATTATTTTAAGAAATTGAATAATATTTATGAAAACCACCCGTTTATGATTATGATTCGGTATATTATATAATTTAAATTATCGAAATACCGATTTTGATTTATATACCTACTTTTTCGATTGGCCGAATTGTTTTGCTATTCTTTTTATTTATTTGTTTTAATCGCTAAATATTGGTATATATTCGTTTTCTGTTGCAGTCTAATGGAAATTTAAAGTAAACGAAGAAAAAATTAAGCAACAAATATTCTATTGATTTGATTGAGAATTCATATTAATAAACAATCAGCACATTCTTCACTCTATTTCCTTGCGACCAAATAGAAATTACAATTGGTAAACATTAATTAGATATCAATAACCAAGTTAACAGCCATTTATTAAATGTTCTTCATTCCTTACTATAAATTACTATGAAGAGACACCAGAATCGAAACATTACCACACGACGATTAACAAAAAAACTGGTTTCAGCTAGATTACAATAAAAACTATAAAAAATTTGAATTTATCGAAACAATATCAAAATTCAGAGATGCTACTAATACGACGCATAATTATATGGCTGAGGTTTCAGTAGCCAACTTGTTTTTATTTCAAAGAAAACCGGTTTCAGTTTTATTTGCTCTAAATGTTTCTTATTTTCAATGGATTGAAAAAGTTCTTTTTTGATATAAAATTTAATTTAATAACTTTCCTATTCCACTTTTGTTGCAAAATGTGACCCCTCTTTGAAAAGCATCATCAGACAAAACATTGTTGCTAGGCTAAGAATAAACTCAAAAATGATTTTAATTCTTAAGTTGTAAGTTACAAAATAAAACTCGGAGTTTTGTTCTTTTCTACTGGACACAGGGAGGCAGTACGATTAGAATACAAAACATTTAATTCACAATTGTTCGCAACAATTTTGGGCCTGGGCATAGACTAATATACTTTAGGACTGGGTTATTAAATAATATCTAATGATTATCACGATAATAGTTTTCGTAGCAGATATATTTTTAGTGACATTTATACATTAGTAATTTGTTGATAAAAAAATAATCCTTTATTAAAACACGAATAATGAACCAATCTGGGTTTTCCAGTCGACTTTGTTAGCCGTCTCTGTAAATAATTACATAGTTTTCCCAAATAATTAAGGTCTGCGAGTTTTTATAGTATTACATGACATCAAATTTAATAGAGTATGCTTAACATTAAATAAACGTTTTAACATCTCTAAGTGTGTTTATAGATTATAAAAAATTAACGTCATCATAACACTTCTTTTAAAATATTTTCTGCAGTCTTTATGGAGAATTAACACCAAAAAATATAAAAAAATGTCGTTACTACGGATTTTTCGCAACAACAACAATTATCATCTGTTTTTTAATGTTACGTAAAGTTCTAAAGGTATAACAGTACTGTCCTAAAAATCTAAGTCATATGTATTTTCTACAAAACCTTAAAACTAAAAGTAATTTAAAATTCATATAATGGTTATTTGGTATTTTATTATTCACTTGCTTGTTTAATGTTTGGTTTGAGGTTTTATTGGTACGAAATTATTCTTTATTATTATATTAATAATATTATTTTTTTCTTTGAATAAATAATGATTTAACTCTAATTAATAAATAAAAAAAATTATTAATCCTGTTCAAATATTATTTCCCTTATATTCTTGAAGAATATAACAAAAAAAATGGTTTGAAAATAGATACATGTATTTAATTGTAAGTTCAAATTCATGATTTATAATTTATTATAAATACGACTTTTTCATAACAATAACTCATATTGAAATTATGTCGTTTTTGCCCTATGTAGTTTGTGGAACTATGAGTATAACAATCTGGGCCAAATACTAAAATTTTTATGTTGATTAGCAAAGCTTCACAACAGTCACAGATTATAGTGGCACCGGCAGGATGTCAATTCGATCGTCATGTTAAAAAGTCAGACATCTCCAAATGACTTGTTCTGGGATTAGGAAAATATGAAAATGGTTACCATAAATCAAGTATTTAATCAACGTTTGTTAAAATATTAACTATTTAGGTCGGGTTTAGTAGTAGGGTAAAACCTACTATTATTGGCCATTTGCAGATAAAATCTAGTTTTATAAGATATAAAACTAACATTACCACTCGTTGACTAAATAAGGAAGTTCATTAACTATTTATCCGTTGATATACCAGATAGCTGTCATTGAAAGCATTGCCAAATAACCTTAAATCTGATTTTAAACATACTGTTGGAGCGTTGCCGTGAAACAAGTGAGATTTGTTGTAAAAATCACAAGGATTTGACTTCCGTGTAAAGGTACGTTAAACATTTATATCTTCATTAAATGAATTGAAAATTGATTTGAGTAGTTTGTCTTTAGTGTACATATGTATTTATAAATCATTCACTGATTGAATTAGATATATTTTTATAAAAAGTTATAATGGTGGTGGCCAATAATTAATTCCAATTTTTTGCAGAATTTCTATTATTGGCCAGCCAGGCCAATAATACAATATGTGACTTATAAGTAAAATATTTAATTTTATTTCGAAAATAGTATTTTGAGAATATTATTAATCACCTATGTATTTATCAGATTTTTCCGACAATCCTTTATAAATGTTGGCCACCTGGCCCATAATTGTGGTTTTGATGGCCAATAATTAAAACTTTTTTCACGCAATATAGTAAACATCATTAAAAGAAAACACCAAAGGGCTGGGTGTCAAATTCCCAGTCATTTTATTTTTAGATGGCCACATGTCCCAAGTTACATATAAAATAAGCAAGTTATGTTCTGATCTAAAAAAATCATATATTTGTTCTATACAGTTATTCAGACTCATCATTAGATGAATTGATTGAACACTTCAAAGATAATGACGAACTTGGATTATTAAATTTTGCTTTAACTCTATAGGTATTTCCAATTTCTAAATTTATGTCCATTCAACTCGTATTCATTTAATTTTTATTCATTTAATGAAAAAATATGATTCTTACATTTAAATTACTTTAAATTTGCGTTTATCACTTAACTTTACACTTTATATTGACGTGGGAACATAAAATTGGAGAAATTGAAACATAGTTGAAAAAAATCCTTAAGTGGCCAATAATTGTATGTTTTGCCCTAGAACATTTACAAAATAATTACAATAAAAACATTTAGTTTCATTATTAACAAGTTAGACCAGTCGTGGGGAACTTGCGGCCTTTTGACTCGATCGGTGAATTCTGTTAATTTGGGCTAATCCGTAAATTCTTGGTATTTTTAATGGCAAAATCTTCGGAAGATCACACGCTGGTAATTTTGGGGAATCCGCAAATTTCTGTCCATTATCATGAAAAATTGTCAAGAAATTTAAAAAAATAAAAGGTACCCCACCCCTGAGTTAGACACTTTTTGAGTATTTTTTTTGTCATCTTTAATTATTACTAGACCCAATAGATCCCAAAATTTTACACATGCATAAATCATTTATTAAACTCCAATTTCGTAGGTGTTACACCGATGAAGTGGGCTATCGAATTCTTTGAATACGACTGGATCAGCTCAACAAAATGAAAAACATGTCAAAACAAAAACTTTATTTATTTATCTTCTTAAATTAAAAATATTAACAATATATGAATAGGTAAAATAATAAATTTTAAGTGCTTTGTTTAATAGACAATTAGGCGCTTATTTTTCATTCGTATGACTATGCAACAGTGATGCAAAACCGGTGACCCGTGGGAAACATACATTTCATTGAATGTGAACAAATCACACATTATCCAAAATCAAAAGAATATTTAAAACATTTTATTTTAGAATTATTTTCATTTTGTACACTTCCATAAAATTCTTGGTCTAACACGACCCGGGTTTCGCCTTTCGGTACTAATCAGTGCGCGAATGCACTCGAACTGACCTTTCAGTTCAGAATTTTTAAATTATAAAACATTTTTTGCTTTGTTCTTTAAGAAACTTATTTACAAGCTTACATGCTTTCTTTGTTAAAGCTGAACAAGCTTTAATACAGAAACCGCTTGAACATTGATAGCATCAGTGCTTTATTCAGGATTAGGATTTTTGAAACCAGAGGTTTTAAAACCTGTTGATTCCGGGCTCAGGTCAGATTCGGGACTAAAATAAAATATATTTTAAACATTCGAATGCTATTTTGTTAACAGGTTTATTTATTACATCAAATTTAACTAGTTTTAAGGAACACCAAAGCATTAAAAGGCTTATCTCCATATGCTTAAAATGTACAGACACCCACAATACTTTTTCGTCATCCTTTTAAATATGTTTTACTGCGCATCATGGAGCCTCTCAATATGAATGGTTGGCTGTTCGTATTTTTTTGAAAACTTCTAAAAATTCTTAGTTCCCAAACCAGGGAGTTATAAAAACCGAATCTTGGATTCGATTTTGAGGTCAAGCCCGTAAACTTCGAGTCCGAGTCGAGTCGGGCTTAGTAAAAGATTCTGAGTTCACATGATAGCAACCACAAACATTGAATCTGCAATCAAGAGCTTGGCTTCTGGCACGCAGTGTCCACTAATTGACTAGTGCCTACCAGTGACATCAAGTTTCATCTTAACACTTGTGAAATGTAGAGTGAAAAGTGACTAGAGTATCTGTAATTATTGAATTACGACAGGACTGTAGAGTCGTGAAATAAATTTTTGAATACGACTCCGATAGTTACGAATGGTCCATTCCCGACTCCTAGTTTTTAATATCTTCTGAAATACATAAAAAAAATAGTCGCTTTCGCTTATTTCTTTACGACTCCTACTTCACCCAAAACACTACAACTTCACGATTCCAATTCCACAACTCTCAGTTAAACATAGTATGTACTAATCACTTTAAAATATAAAAACGAGCATCAGCTAATAATGATCGCGGTGAGCGAAACCGGTCGTACGGAATGGGTACAAAAAGAACTGTGTTTTTATACTTATATTTATTACTCCACAGTGAAAAAATATATCAGTATCTTTAGAACGTTTACCGTATATCTAAAGAAAATAAATAAATTGACACTAGTGTCAAATAAGTTGTGCACCACTGGTATATAGTAATAAAATGATGTTATACACGATGTATTAGTTACGTCATTGTGTTTAAGAATTTTTGAAAACGAACAAAATCGTGACAAAAATGATTGCTTGTAATAATTATCAAAGTAACGTATTATCGGAAAGAAAATGAACAACTATAATTATTATAATGTTAATGATTTGCATAGCAAATAATATTGTACGTGATATTGAGACTATTGAAAACTGAATCACGAATTGTTTTGAATAATCAATCACATCGGTTTGTATTTCATTTCCATGATTTTAGATAATGGGTTTTCAATAAATATACAACTTTTATCCTGGTTTATAAATTTAATCGGGGAAAATTGTTTATTTGGAATAATATATTATTCATCTACCGCAATACAATATTTTAAGTCACGCTTGTTCGAAATAATTTCCCGGTAAGTAAGTGAGTCATTTTTCATATTTCTCTCGATAAGCTGTCAGTGAAATAAATTATTCTCCGTTTAAGTATTTTTTTGCGAGTTCAATTAATTGTCCACGTGAGCAATTTTTTCGACCATAAATTTTCCATAAATCGTATGCTATTCAACACAGTCTGATTAGTTTAAAAGCAAAGAACCATTTCATCTACAGGGAAGGTTTACTACTTCGTGTGTTCTCCATTTGGTAAACATTAGTTTTGACAGTTCATATTTGACAATTGTGAAGTATAGAGGTGGCCAGGGCCGGCTCGAGGATTTCTGCGTGTGTGTGCGATGCGCCGTCGGCGCCTCTCACGATTAGAAAATCGTAGTGCAGCGCCTGTGCGCCTGTGTGCGCCGCACACGCCGGCCCTGGACGTGGCATATTTATTATGCAAAAATATTCGATAAATCAACGCGTTTTAATCATTATCAGCTTAGCAGACGGTTTTGCAGAAAGAGGCTCTGGAGCCGATAAACACAAGTCTGGGTCACAACGTACGGAAAGCTGAAAACATTACTGCTGTCCAAAAAAGTGTTCAAAACAATCCATCAACCTGAATTTGACACTCCTCAAGAAATTAGACTTAAGACAACAACTTTCTGGCAAATTATTCACAAAGATTTGCACTCGTTTTGATTTAAAATTCAATTGACTCAAAATCTTCTTCCAACAGACCATTTACGACGTCATACATATACCAATAAGATATTACAGCTTTCTCAAGATAACCCTAATTTTAATGAAAAAATCTTAAGTGATTTCCATTTAAATGGGTTATATAAAATCCTCAAATTGTTCATCAGTCACCTATGCATCCATTAAAAGTGTCAGTATAATGCTTTATGTGGTCTGGAGAAATTATTTTCCCTTATTTTTTTAAGATGAAGGTGGCTTTACAGTAGCTTTTAATGGAGAACGTCAACCAAATAGTCACGTTTATGGAATTGTGTGAAGTGATAATGTATTCAATATAAAAGCACTGCATTCAAATATTATATAACATATTCTCATTTCATCTCGAACTCTTAATTGATTCCTAACTCGCAATTACATCACAAAATTTAGCATAAGACTAATAAAATATTTAATCGTTTTTTTAGTATAATAAATTGTTTTTTCCGACAGAATTGTAAATTTATTCAGGTATCCTACTCTGGGTAAAGCAAGAGTAATGGCTTTATATATATGTTGGTATATTTAACAGTATTGAGGTGCACAGCAAAGGTTAAAAGGTCTCGTGTCCTCAAAATCAGCACTAGTATAAAATTAAACTTGATAACTCTGGTACTCCACTCATTGTGCCATAAATTGTGGAAAGACTTTTACCTCTTCAAGAAACATCATCAGACAGTAAAGAGATTCACAAAGGGGCGACTTACATGACACAATTTGTAGCACAAGAAGTGAAGTAATAAAGTTATCAAGTTTAATTTTATATTAAAAATTAACTTCTACAAAAGCGAAGCTATTGAAAATATTAAAGTACTAATTTATTTCAAACTGATTGTAATGCAGAAAAAATGTAATGTATTGACACAAAGAAATGAGAGATTCTGATACACAATTGAAAAAGATAACCAATTTCATCATCGTAAAACACCTCTGTTAAAAAACACTGCTCTACATTTATAGTACTGGCAAATGAACAATACCCGGGCAGCTGAATCATTCAGGAGTGCCTAAATATTTGAATCAAGCAAATTAATTCCTTATTTTTTTACATTGCAGAAATAAAAAAATATTTCAAAAATCATGATGATATATAATATTTTTTTATCAGGCATCTTTTAATTTATTTCTTTTTATCAAATTTTATGCCTATAAATGGAGACAGCCAAAGTTCTGACTCAATTGTACCTAAATAACTATTGTAGAAATGGTGTATTCACTACCAATCTCCTCCAGCTTGACCTGTTTACTTAAAGACCAGGATTCTGATCACATATACTGGTAATGTCCAAACATAAAGAATAGAAGTCAAGAATTACTCAAGTCTGACAAGTCATGAAGACAAACAGCATTGCAATTAATTACATCGGGTGACATGTGGAAAGAGAGTAAATATCAATTGAAGAAACTTTCTGTGATATAATGGTATTTTAAGAACACTCCAGTGCAAGGGTGGAACACCTGCAGTCTTCTTCATCCTCAGTGCCTTTTAACTGATTACAAATTCTCAATGAAAGAGTTTTTTTAAACCCTGTCTTCTACCAATGTGGAAGATATAGAGTCCTAATGGGGAATCTCAATAGAATCTGTTATACAAGAACTGGTTTTTAATTAGTTTTGAAATGGTAAGAATGTTAGACACCTAGAAAAGACTACGCTACATTCAGTTACTAATATCGAATGAATGGGAGAAAATGACATCAAAGGCATCTATTTCATAAAACTATTGAAATCTATGAATGTGTCGGTAGAGTGGTTAAAACAGGGCTATGGCAAGCAAATAAAACGAACACGCAAGAGTGTTGATCATTCAACTAAAGAACCAACAATCATCTCTATCTTTAAACATATTTGCTTCCTATATGGATCACATGGTCACCGTGTGGTGCTTCCATGACTCCCTGTCTGCCGCCAATTACTATGCTTCCTCTCATGACATGCCAGTATCCCTCAGTTCAGCCGAATACATCATATAGATCAGGGTTTCCCAAAAAATTTCTGCCATGGAACACTTTGCTTATTTTTAAGGTCGGGTAATTCATAGTATTATAAATACAAACTATGTTAATAAAACACTTATTATTTTTAAATGGTGTGATGTTGAGTCCTGCACTTTGACTCTATGCAGCATAAAAAGAAAATCCTGCTTTGCAAAAATATGTTGTATAAAACAGAAGTAAAACAATAATAAGTTGAATTGACACTTGGGGGATTCTTCTGACAAGCTTGCCAAGAAAAAATGTAATGACATTCATATTGTGACAGAATCACTGATAAAATCAGTTAGATTTTCATAATCACTTGAGCTAAATTACGCATGCTGGTTTTACCGACACGGAAAATGGATTCCAAGCCAAGAAATCACGGAACAGCTATTCAGGTTCTGTGGAACACCAGTGTTCCGCAGAAGATAGTTTGGGAAACCCTGATATAGATAGTAACAGAAGATCATCTAGGTCCTAGGACATAGTTTCTCAACCTTTTTGCAAAAACACGCTATGTCCCCCAGGGGAGTCACCTGGCCCCCGGTTGAGAATCCGTGGTCTAGGACACCAAACAAGAGGCAGGCAGGATTGAGACTCTTTGGAGTTCCAGTGTCTATCAATGACCACCTATGTAATAGGGTGTTGCCTTGAATGTTCCCTAATCTCTAAATTCCTCACAAAATTGAACAACTTCACCTCAAATATCAGACACAAGAATCTATTCTTGAACCCCAGTATACAGTTTTTTTGAGCCTTTGTCAGGTTTTATAACACTTTACCATATACCAGCTCTGTTACAATACAAGCATTGAACAAATGGCATTTGGTTTTAATCGTGTACAGCTGCGTTTCCCAGACAGTCCGCTATTTCTAAGGAAATAGTGAGCTCATTCTTTTTGCAACATGTTTGTCAGCTCTGTCTTGGTGCACAAAAACAATCATCATTTGACAATAATTTCTAATCAAGCTTTTAATTCTATATTTATTCTAGGTTCTGGAACTGTGCAATACTTATATGCCCGAAGAAGATATTCTTTCACTGAGAATGGATACAGTATGTACTCGGCTTATTCAATTGTCATGAATTTTATTGGTAAGTTATTAGTATTTAGGTTACTTAATTTAGAGTAAAAATCATGTATCGCACAATTTTTATTTAAACAAAATGATCGGTTTCACTCAACACAAAAGCAATTTCAGAGCTGGTTATATGTATTATAAAAATTAAAAAGGATCAAACTGAAATATAGTTACTTTTGTGACTAACCAATTGTAAATTAAATTTTGCAAAAAACTACTCAGGCAGTGAACTGATTCTAATGCCCGAAGCGAGCAAGTGGATAAAGGAATATTCCTTGTAAAAAATACTATTCCACCAAACGTTTACTATAAAGGGCCAGTGGTTTGCTTGAACTGAGACTTTATTTAAGATTTAATTAGACATTTAATTGTCTTATATATTTTCAAAAAAATTATAGATCTTTTTGTTAAGATGAATAAATTTTCTTAAAAAAAACTTAAGTCATTTATAAACAATACTTGACCAATTACCAATGCAATATATAATAATGTAATATTTATTTATTTATTTTTTAGTAAAATTCATGGTATGTATTTCACTTAAAAAAGAATTGTTCAAAAAAGAATCAAACAAAAACATTAACACTGCATTTTATTTCGATCAATAACATGTAATCAGAAATTTAATTAGATAATTAACACAGATATATGCATGTATAGTATAAATTGATGCTACATTCAATTTGCAAAACTTATTGATTTTATCTTAAAAATTTTGTATTGTATGTCATTGTTTTTTTTTATATGATTCTTAATTTGTTCTGAGCAAAACATGCTTAGAATTTTATATCACCTCAAAATTATTCATGTTGACTCATTGTTTGAATGCATAAAAACCCGTTAAAAGGCTTTATTTTTACAATAATACAATGTATCAGAGATTCGCAACATTGTGCCATCTTTTGTCATTTGTAATATACATGATGGATTGCAACATTAAAGGTCACACCAATAACATTCTGTCATCGATTTGATTACTCAACTTATACTTTCACGGTTCTGTGTTAATAAAATTACTCCGTGACATTAGTAACATTTGTGAGGGTCATGAAGTCGAATAATCTTTTTGAACACTTTTTACCTGTTCAGTTTACGTTTATTTGATTGCCAATCGTTTTAAAAAATAAAAAAAGCACAGGCTATTGTTACAAGATGTTATGTTTTTTTATTTAATCCATGTCCGCTCCCAATGTGGTGCATATGGCCTCATAATGGAGGTATCTCAACAGATACTATTTTTTAAATGAAGAAAGTAGGGCTAGGACAGGCCTAGTGGTTGGTTTGTCACTCTCGCTACACCCTGTTGTTTTAGGATTGTAATGGAGGGGGGGAATTGTTTAAACATCACAAATATCCATGCCTACCACTTGTACTATGCACTTGAAAAAATCCTGTTTGTACTGGGATTCGAATGCGTAAGGTCTTGCATGGAAGCCAACAACGTTGACTTATGGTACACTGTACCATAGACCCAGACATACCATTAAGTTACCGAAAAAAAATCAAACGGAAGAACATAGCTGTTAAAACTTTTACAACTACACGTTTAATTATTTTTTTAAGCAGCTTAAAATTATAGTCGCAAAGTAAGGTACTCTCGTCTATGTCTGGGGAGATGGATGACGGATTGAAAACAAAAAAACTCCACTATCATGGACTAAACTAATGTCTCCAGTCACACGCCAGAGCAACACATAGCAATTGAATCATTCCCATGCCTGCTATAGCTATACTTATCAACTGAACTTTTTTGTATCAAAATTATTGCAATATTTTTTTTTTTTAAAAAAGCTTTGAAAATTCGTTGAAGTTATTTTGGGAAATCTGAAAATTTCTGGGCCTTATAAATTGGCATGAAATTGTTTCCAGCTGAAGATTCCCTAGTCAATGTTTACTGCAGCCTTATGTTGAATCAGAAAAATGAATGCGGCCTTTAGAGAAAAAAGGGTTCCCCACCGCTGGTTTAGATCATTTCACATAATATTTGATGATAACCATACAAAACAAATGTTCAAGCTTGTCCACATGATTGTCACAAAAATGACACGAAGAAACCAATAAATTCAGTGACAATATGTCGGTTTAACTTGATATAGTCACATTGTGCTTACTTAAATATGCAGTATGATAAAAAAAAAACTATAAATGTATGGATGAAACACACAAAATTTTACGGCTAATATTGCAAAGTGGAAATAGTCTTGCTATAAGACAATGGCTTCAAACATAATTAGTGAGATAATTTTGATATAATTCTGCCAGACATAAAAAAAATACTATTTTCAATGATGTAAAATGTAAATCATTTGTTCCTTACTACAAACCACTGGAGAAATTCTGCAGTAAAGTATACTAGTCTATGCTCTGCAGTGTGTGATGTAATAATTCTTATCTAACCTTCAAACTCTATTACTGGTTTCGTAATTTTTTTGCAATCTTTTGATTAGCAATGTTTTTCTTACTTCTCTGGTTACAACTGCCATATTGTTTCTTAGAATAAATACTTACCGTTGTGTTGCGTCAGCCCCTTATAATTATTTCAATTCACAGTATTGTTTTAGAACATTGAACTATAGAGACTAACTATTTACGAACAGATTCATTTGAATTATTAGTTATTATAGTATAATTAGTGTTGATGACTGTACACGGGTTTGCTTTATTAATCCACGCTTATTTCAGCTACTAATTATTAAAAAGCGTTATGTTATTTATAATTTTTTGTCAAAAATCACTTTGAACAAATGCACAAATTAATTCAAACGAATCTGACTAGAGAAAACAAAATTTCATTTCCTTAAGCTTAAAAAATAGTCAAGTGTTTGCGTTATTTTATGGAGTATGAATACCTATGTAATGGGAAAAAGTCTTGTTTTACTGCATCATATTTTTGTAAATCATTCGTCATCCTGCTCATAAAATTATGTTTCACTTTCTTTGAGACAAATCTGGTGCCAGAAATTGATCAATATAAAAAATGTCTGACAGCATAATGGGAAACCCAAGATGATTGTAAAATCCCTGTTTGTAAAAAGATGAATAATTCTATACATATCATTTTTAAAAATAGATTGTTATAAACATGGATTTCCTTTTTATGGGCATTAACACATTGTGTTTTTGACAGGTCCATTAAAAATCAAAGAATCAGGGTTCCACTGTGAAAGCATATTGGTGAGTGAACGGTGACTGTCCAAAGCTGTGGTTTTAGAAATCCAATAACCCTGCTGACATCTCTCTTCATATGTATTCTCTCAAAAGAATGTATAGTTTATATCTCACAATTCTCATTTGTTCTACATGCATAAAAAGTAATTTACATTAATTAGATTTAAGAATGTTTACATATGTAATGATAATTTTTCAGGTATAATATTTGCCCTGTCAGTGTTCAGCAAATATTTTCAAATGAATGATAGTCTTCTGGGTGCCATCGCGTGTGTAGGAAAGATTGGAGCCAATTTGGTATATGCGTTTGCTCCCACACAAGAATGGCTCTATCTGGGACCAGTCGTTGAGCTCACTGGCGGAACAGCAATTATAGCAATGAGGTCTCTGGCATCCAAAATAGTGGAGGAGGATGAAATAGGTATAGTGATATTTTATTACTTAATTATCTAGACACAGAAATTGATGGAACCAAACAAAAGTTTTTTTTTTATGTATACTGGGAAAAATTTATCCATTTATTCATTGTAAATAATAATTATTTAAATTAACTCTAAAGTGTTTTAGTCTTTGAAACTAATTCTGTATCTCAATTGCTTAAAACAAAATTTGACACTTCACAGAGCATAGATTGAAATGTTTTCTTATTTTAAATACAGACAAGAGTTTTTTTTTCTCTTTTAACATTAACCTTTTAACAACCCATTCTCAGATAATGTAGTGGAAAATATATTGGTCAAGGCTCAAGAATTTGATTAATAAATAAATTATTAGTTAAAATATGCATAGCTTATGTAAGAAGGAAAGTTGTTCAAAGAATATGCATTTGGTAATGACAAAAAATATTTCTTATAATGGTTGATTTAAAGGTTAATCATTATTCAGAAAAGAGTCATTGATTTTGAAATCAGTTGCAGTGAAAAATTAAAAATTTAACATTTTGTTCTCAAAAAGTTGTATGGGATAAAATGATAAAAGTTGAATCAAAAAAATTTTCAATTAACACTAACAAATTATTCCTATTAAAATATTTTCAAATCACAAAATGGGAACAGTAAAAATCAGCACAGAACAAATTGAGAAAAAAAAGATGTTAAATCAAAAACCTTAATGGTCACAAATATTGCTTTTTTTATATCATAGTATTAAGTAAAGTTATAATCATGTTATTTATTTAATGTTTTGTATATTTCATGAAACTAATAATTCTTTTTTCTTACATTTTCAGGCAAAATTAATTCTCTCTTTGGAGTATTTGAAGCTATTGTTAATGCCATCTATACTCCGATATTTTCTGCTTTCTATGTGTACACTTTAGCAACATTTCCAGGAGCGTTCTGTGTACTGGCTGCTGTTCTTTTAATACCAGCTGTTGGAATCTTTTTGTAAGCATATTAATGACATCTACTCTATCAAAAGTTTTAGCTGTGACTCGGTTTAAAATGCCCGCAGTGAGCGAAACCGGTTCTAATCATAATGTAAAATTGTGAAATGACTATAGTACAAAATTCTGTGTTCATTTTTCATAAATATATTGCTTTTCCACCAAGAATTGACAGTTAACACCCTAAAAAAGATCAATGCCATTAGAGGTAATGCATTACTTTTTTCAGGCTACTTTTATCTTTTACTCTCATTTTTGAATTTTAGCACTGCTTTCTTTTCGTATTGTCGAGAATGTGATCTCGGTGAAATACAAATCAATCTTTATGTGACACAGGGGACTTGGCCGAGCGATCTTAAGAGTGATAGAAAATGTTTTTATTTCTTCGACTGAGAGGATATCCCCACCACCTGTAGCACGCTATCAACATTTTTGACATTTCAGATGAGTGCTGTGAATCTAATCTGTGAGATGCACGTAAAAATAAACTGAATGACTAAAAAAACTTATAAATGTACGTGTAGACTAGGGAATCCATCTCGGATATTTGAAATATTCTATGTCCGAATATATTTGGCCCTTTTTTATATATAATTTTTAATGAAATATTTCACAAAATCTATAAAAGATCACATCACAATTTCTCCACATTTAAAGAATAATTATGAATACCCCAGGTAGTGGTTTTATATTTATTGTCACTATCTGAGATTTTATAGAAGTGGAAAAATATTTAGTCATAAATTATTATAAAACGTCAACTACTAAGTACTAAACGAGTATTTTCAACGGCAGGAACAATTAATACTAAGTGAAAAACAAATTTGAATTATGAAACATTTGAAGCTGCTATTTTTAAAATATGCAGTTCTGAAATTTGAAATGATTTTTATTAAAAATGACTTCGTTTTTAATGTATTATATTAGTATAATATACATAATATGTATATACTAAAATAATACATTAAGTCAGTGGTTTCAAACCTTTATGTTACTGCGCCTCCTGTTGAAGAAAAGAATATCTTCGCGCCTCCCCATCCTTTATTTCATATAGTAATAAAGACACGTTTTAAAGGGTAAATAAATATTTTGGACTTTTTGCGCCTCCCTTTGCAATAGCCCACGCCTTTCAGGTTGGAAATCGCTGCATTAAGTAGTACATTAAAAACAAGGTCATTTTTAAGGAGACTTTTAGTATATACATTATATTATAGTGTATATATAATACTAAAAGCTATCAAAATATATCCGGATAGTTTCAGTTTTACTATTCAATATTCGAATAGTTGATAATGACGAATATTTGAAATCCCTAGTGTAGACGCTTACTGAGTCAATATTTTTACCCGGCAAGGTAGTCGGTTGACTTAAAAGAGGCTTAAGAACCATCACTGGTTCAAAGATACTAAAAAGAAAAAAGCTTGTTTCTTACAATCGAGTAAATACAGTATTTCATCATACATATTGTATTGAACTGATTTAATATCATTCCAAATTTGTTTTATTATCAAAAATTTTGCTTTTTATGTCAGGGGAATTGATTAAATTGATATTTTAAATGACCTGTTATTGCTTGGAGTGTTAATGTGATACCTCTTCCATTACTGAACATGAGAAATAAAAATCGGTGATATTTCAATTCCAGATATATGTACAAATTACAAAAGGAGGATATGAAACAAAAGGAAGAAGAAGATAAGAAACGGGATGAAAAAGCGGAGCATGCATATGACAATGTTATCACTTCTTTATGATACAGATTATCAAATTATTGGCGAATATATACAAAAAAAATATTTTTATTTGATTGTTAAAATAATTCAATTTTATTCACATTGTTTTTTACAAATAAAATGTTTAAAAAGCTAGTTTTTTTATTTTGTCGCACTATTTTTTTGCTGTAATTCATTTTGCTACATTGCCATCAGTCCCTTCTTAACGTAGCTACACTGATATAGATATGAGCTCTCAAGAGCTTTCTACGCGCTTTCTACAGGAGCTCTCTAAGCTCTCTACAATCACGATTTTATTTGGTGTTTTGGTGGATTGCATATTTTTATTTTAGGGAGATAACACTGTTACAGTTTATATTTATTGAGCTTACTTTACTTTTAGGATACTTTAATACTTGCAAAATATTATAGCGCAACTCAATTTTTTCTAAAATACCACATTCGCCTCTCGTGGACTCAATTATTATATTGAATTTATTGAAAATTAATTGCATAATAGCAATTGGATATCCATACTTTAAATCAGGGTTTCCCAAACTTATTCTGGGATGGAACACTTTGCAAGTCCGGAAAATTCAACGGAACACTTGTCAAATCTGAAAATGTTACCGGAACACAGCTTTTTTTTTAGGTCGGGTAATTCTTAATATTAAAAATATTAGTTATTAAACCACTTATTATGTATTGATTAATTATCTTTAAAACATATTACATAAAAATATGAGTAAAAAAAGTTCATAGTGATTAAAAATCTCCGACTGTACCGATATTTGACGTTTTTAACATCACTGGAGATTTACTATCAATCGATTTTTGATACGAAGTAGAAGATGCTTAAATGTGTCGCAGCGTATGTTACCCTTCCAAATTTTCACGGAACATAGTTTGGGAAACCCTGCTTTAAATGAATGCAAAGTATGTATGTATGACAAATAAATAAAAAATGTTATCTATGTTCAATAGACATATTAATAATAATTTTCTTACTAATAGGCAGTGATGTGCTGCTATGGATTCGCACTGGCTCTGTCGAGCTGGTTGCTAAAAAATTTTGGTTCGGAGAGCTGGTTTTAAAATATGGATATTTTTTAAGCTAACATAATACCGAGGTTGAATTTTTACACAATCACAATACTTAATCCGATATGGATAAAGTATAAACTTGCGGCCGTTTTGTGGACTATTTTGTTTGTATATATATATATATTATATATATGTAGGTACTCGAACATGAGTAACAGCGCAATTTGTGCGATTGATTTGAGAGATTATATCGATAATATTTTAAGATTTAATCTCGATGAAAACAATCAGAAAAGCTATAAATATTATTAGTTCAATTGCAATAAGCTCTGCAGAGTCGGAACGAAGATTTTCGTTAATGAAATACTATTTGTTCATAAAAGAGGCATGTTTAAGAATTCGACATATATCAGACTTAATGACCATTAAATTGATAGGTTTGCCACTAGCTTCGTGGGATTCTACACCATTCGTTAAATCATGGCTCAGAAGTCACCATCACACAGCAGATGATATATAAATAAGGCCCGTTTCTAAGCTTAAGTTTCGAATGAAAATCAATCAAAACACTATTTGGAATGAATTTATGTCATGTTTAAATTATGTAATGAAAATAAATAATTTTGTAATGTATGATAATTCTTTTTTAATTCAAAAAAAAGTTTATAAAAATTGCAGGTTGGTGTTTACCAAGGTGCAAGCCGGTTGATAGAATTTTAGCAGCACATCACTGCTAATAGGTATTATAATGTAAATATTATGATAAGTGATGAGTAATTTCAGGGTATCTTTAAAGAAAGGTCAATAGAAATATAACAAAAATATTGATTGATGATCGACAAAGAAGCAAAGTGCAAATTAATGAGTTTATAAGCTATATAGCTTTTCTGTTCTATTAAAAAATGTACTTTTGTTCTGCATATTCTTGTATAACATCAGTGGTGTGATTCTATGGGTTCGCACAGACTACAATAATTTCGGTTCGGAGAGCCGGTTCCTAAAATACTAAAATAATTTACCATTCCTTAAATCATGTCTCAGAAAACGATGACAGCAGATAATAGACGAATAAAACCCGTCACAGTTATAAGTGCATCCGTAAATTCCTGTGATTTTGGATCCAAAAATTTTTGGAGGAGTTAAAAAGAAAAAGCTTCCGCGCCAGTAATTTGGGCAAATCGGTTAATTCTTGGGATTTTGATAGCTAAAAAAAACGTCCTGCGCTGGAAATTTCTGGGATTTTGAAATTAACATGAAAATTTTTGAAAATCCCAAAATCGCCTACCTAGGTGCGAGCCGGTTGATAAAAGTTTAGCAGTACACCACTATATAACATGTATCAAAAAACTTTCTTATGGCATGGTTTGCATTACACAAATGAACATAAACCCCTTCCATATCGGGGATAATGATTACATTCTTTTATAATGCAAACCACAATAGGATCAGAGATTAAAATAAATAATTGAAATATAATGAAACCATGACAAACTCAACATGTTCATGGTGGAGCAGTTTACTGTGGTGTCTTTTCAGTAGTCAACATCCAACTCGGCTAGGATTTCCAAATTTCCTAGTATTCTGAGATTCCCAAGTTTTTAGAAATGTTCCGGTCCCGGATTGTGTATTCTCTCTTTTGTGGCTTAATAGCATATCCTGTTCCCGTGTGTCACACCAGTTGTGAGTAAATGATTTACCAACTCACCATAGATATGAACGACTTTATTTGGAATATTTGAAAAAAAGTAAGACTAACTCAAAAATTCAAAACATTGAATACAATTTAATTTTAAATCTAATTAAAAGTGCTCTTACCATCAATACTTCTGACTTGTAAGTATAACCAGTGGCGTAGCAAGGAAGTTGCGGCAGGGGCGGCACATTGTTGAGAGCGGCATTTTTAAAAACAAATATTTTTCGAGAAACTATATTTACACATACACAAAATTAGGCCACCTGTAGTAAAAACTCCTAGTTCGTAGATAAAAAATATTAGAAGTGATTAAAAAACAATAGAGGAAATATTGGGGGCGGCAGGACGCCTTCCTACACCACTGAGTATAACTGCTCTCTATGTTCCACAGGGCAATATGATACGTGCTGCGTTTGTTATAAATTTTACTGAAGACCTGGATTTGAGATGTACTCTGTTTTTTACCATATTTCATTAGATAATTTAATAAAACTTATAATGATGCAGCTAAAATAAATTATTGAATAAATTGAAGCAAAAGCTGTCAGAAACAAATATTTTTTTTACAATAAAAATATAATATAGCGGATATTGGGGCATGTAGCATAAAATTGGGTTATTTTTCACCATTATCTAATACAGTCAACACTCCTATAGCGGTCCCTCTTACAGAGAATTTTCAACAAAAAATAGAAAAAAGTCGTAATATATAAAATGAAATTTGGTGATTTCGTTCAATTCGTAAGATATAATTGAAAAAAAACCTTACCTCAAATTTCGTATAGCCTAGCCTCATATGTGGAACTTTCCCATAGCATGGTCTCTATCTACGCTATAGGAGGGTTGACTGTATTCTGTTTTTTTTATATTTAACATCTCATTGTATCTTCTGCTACAACACATTTTTCTTACCATATTTACTTTCATTACATCAATCTTTTTATCAATACATAAAAAGAGTCTGCAATAGGTAATGAGCATAATTTAACTATAGACCCATCAACTTAACACTGTAAGGACCCAATTGATTTCTATAAACAAATATAGCGTAAGTTGCCACAAAATTATTATGAATTTGAGGGTACAAATATTTTTCATGGTTTGCAACAACCAAATTAATTAATTATTCACTTAGTAATTGAATAGCTTCATTCATGTTTACATTAAATGCAGTATGTCAATGTTTAACTAAACAATTTCAAAAAGAAGATGCTAGCATTTTCAACTATATTGATAAGAAAATGTATGTTTACATTAGTGGTTGAGAGACCTTTCATTGAATATTCATGCTGTGTTATCTTTGA
The DNA here is from genome assembly GCA_030503985.1 of Himalopsyche tibetana. Lineage (NCBI taxonomy): Eukaryota > Metazoa > Arthropoda > Insecta > Trichoptera > Rhyacophilidae > Himalopsyche > Himalopsyche tibetana. The sequence continues at coordinate 7,526,908 of JAPJYX010000015.1, forward strand.
ACATTCATATTTAATAATCACTGAGATTTCATGTACAGTCCACATTCTTAATGTGTGTATCTTAATACACTAACCATTCGCTTAGTCTGTTGCTTTTACGATTTCGGAATAGATTTACATAATTTTACAAAAGAAAACAATGAAATAGTTATCAGAAACCAACTGTTCAATTAAAAAAACATGAGTGCAACATGTCAAGAACGAAGTGAAGTTAAAATTTTTGATAATGGAATGTGTAAAGAAAATCAAAGTGAAAATGAAATTGTTGAGCGGCAATATATCCCGTGTTTGCAGAAAATATTTAATATATTAAAAAATATTACAGTAGAACCGATCATTGCTTGTTTTATTGTACCCAGCATATTAGAAGGTTTAGCAGTACAGAATTTAGGCTTAGAAAAAGCTTGCCGTGTGAATAAAAATTATAGCACGGAAATATGTGATGGCTTAATAAAACAGACATTCACAACTCAAAGACCCGAAGAGATAGAAGTCCAATCGTTGGTTGCGTACATGAATGCGTGGCGATTAATCCTTCAATCAGCTATTCCGGCAATATTAGTACTGTTTGTAGGTGCATGGAGTGATCGCACTAGGAAGAGAAAGCCTTGCATGATTGTGCCGATCATTGGTGAAAGTTGCACCGCAGTCGGACTTATGTTATGCACATACTTTTTCATCCAATGGCCGCTAGAGGTCTCCGGACTGATTGAATCTTTAATCCCAGCGTTTACCGGAGGATGGTCTACAATGCTGATGGGTATTTATTGCTACGTAGTTGACCATACTACTATAAAAGAAAGAACTTTTCGAATAGGAATTGTCGATGTCTTTATTTCTATTGGATCTCCTTTCGGTAGAGCATTAAGTGGAATTATGCTAAAGAATATTGGGTTTTATGGAGTGTTTTCGGTGTGCCTTTGTTTATACATCGCAGGATTAATGTATGTTATATTCAGAATAGATGACAAAGAAGCTGAAAAAAGCAATACTCAAAATAAAATTAGTTTGAAAGAGGTGATCCATTGGCGACATATTTATGATACATTTTTGGTTTTATTCAAGAAAAGAAAAGGAAGACGAAGACTTCAAGTTTTACTATTGATATTGGCATATATAATTACAAGTGGTCCCATAAGAGGTAAAAGTAAACTTATTTTATCCATAGGGGTTTAGAATTAATTTACCTACATATATTATACATTACATACGTGAAACATTCACAAATTTTTGAAGCCGTTTAATGTTAATCTTCGGGAATTCATTAAATTAATTCGTACTTGGAACTTCCAACCGACTCACGTCAAATCAGAATCTGTTAAAGTGACAGATAACGAGTAAAATATTTATACATTGTACATGTAAGCAGTGCTTCCTCTAAGATGTGCGCGCACACATCTCGCCGAGCGCGCGCACATGCATTAGCACAAAGCGCACAAAAGTTACACCAATTATGCCACCACCGGAATAAATTAATTGTCATTACATAGTGTTGTTAATTATTGTCATTATAAAAAAATAACCATTTCATTAAGTAGCTCTAAATACCGTTATGAGGCGCACAAATTTTTTAATTTCTTTTCAAAGTTGCACAGCCAATGTATTTTGCGCACATAGCCTTTGGAAAATTAGAGGGAACATTGCATGTAAGACTATAAAATAATGTCATAATGCATTCATTTTATTGTGCACGTAATGAAACGTGATAATATTATTATCATTAGAATGACCAAGATAATTATAATAAAAATTAAGAGATTTTCCTTCAAACTTTGTGGCTACAGCAAGCTAAATATACAAATACTTAGTACTTTATCAATATATCTATATATTAATAGCCGATAATGTCCGTATGTCCGTCCGACCAGATTTCACACCTTCCAGTCTCCACTTTTTTATTCATACTAAATCTATATATTAATAGTCGATAAATTAATCACTCGCTTTTCACTTTTCACAAATGTGTGTCTCGAGTCTTTTTCTTCTTCTACGAAATGTATTTGTTTGCGTACTTGAAAATTAATAATCAATTAATAATCAATAAAAATAAAATGAAATAATATAAAATAAAATAAAATAAAATAAAACGAAATGAAATGAAATGAAATGAAATAAAATAAAGTAAAATATAATAAAATAAAATAAAATAAAATAAAATAAAATAAAATAAAATAAAATAAAGTAAAATAAAATAAAATAAAATAAAATAAAATAAAGTAAAATAAAGTAAAATTAAATTAAATTAAATCAAATTAAATTAAATTAAACTAAATAAAATTATACACAATGCAACAAAAATCTCACGTTGCTGGGCAACGGGCTTACAGCTAGAATTATTTAAAATATGCAATATTTTTTCAGAGAATTTTGAATTTTTTACCAACTAGTTAGTCTGAATGAAGTTGCATATTTTGCTTGTTCGTACAAATTTGTTGTAGACGAAAAACTTATCTAGTATTTACGAAATACACAATATTCCTTTGTACTTATTTCCACAAAAAGTGGAAAAAGTGTATATTTCATAATTTTCATATACAGTGAAATCCCGATTTTACGTTTTTCCAGGGACCTTTAAAACACAACGAAAAATGCGGGAAACCGATAATGCGGGAAAGTTAAAAGTAATAAAAAAAAATCGCCCTCAGTTAAAAAAAAAGTCCTTTATGTTTGCTTCTTTGCAGTTTGACACTTCAATTTTAGCAAAGGCCCTCCGTAAATATCTCGTAGTTCGTATTATTCAACGATCTCATGCAATCTCGCTATTCATGCTGCGTTCGTGTCATGGTCCACAGCAGTGCTCTCATCCGCTAGTTTTTAGACCATTCCGATCTTTAAACCTATTGATCCATCCGTTCAATGCAGAGAAATCCGAAATACCTTTTTTTCGGCTATTTGCAAAGCTTTTTCTCTGAGTATGGTTCCATCAATTGGTATATTTTCAGCTCGCAAATTGTATACATTTTGATGTATTTTGTTTCTATTTACTAACAAATGTAATAATTATCTATAAAAACAAAGCTAATATTTCAATTGAGTTAATAATACATGGACAAATGATAAAAAAAAACATAAACTGAAAGCAAGATGAAAATTCTTATATAATGCATACTTTTCTCTTTCCAGGTGCAAATCTACTTCAATATTTATACATGCGTAGGCATTTTAAATTCAATGAAGTCGATTTTGGTATGTTTTCGTCATATAGTATAGTAATAGAATTGATTGGTAAGTAACATTTCATAAATACTCTATTGCTCGCGAAACTCATTAGTTTTCACTTGTGATATAGACACTATGATACTTTCTTATTAACTCGGTGGCTCCCACAGACGAGATATCTCGTAAATTTTTTTAGGCTTAAAACGCCAGATAGGAGTTAACTCGTCAATAACTAATTCAATCAATAATTGCAAATTATAGCCGGCATGCTAGGTAATTACGTACTTTTTTTCTACGGCAGTTAAAAGACTAACATCACATAAATCCAATAAAACCAAATTATTAATTTCTATTTTATATACCTAAAATAAAAAAAATTATTAAACGTTGATGTACTTTCAAAATCTGCTGTTTTTTTCAAAACATGTCAAAATACAGTACAAATTATAATCCCTTTTCTCAACAAAATCAACATACTTGTAAAGCAATTCTAGAACGCCTTTTGTAATAATCGTTTTTTTTTTCTTTGCAGGTGCGCTTAATTATTATTATTTTTTCAGGATTTTGAAACAACAACGATGATATATTAAAAATCATTTCCAAGAGTTTGTAAATAATCCCATGTTTTAATTTAGGAACAGGCATAGGGTGACCAGACGTCTCGATTTTTTTTTGGATTTATCCGTATTTTTGTTAAATGTCTCGATGTCTCCGAGATTTAATTTTGGGACCGTTATTTGTCCCAATTTCGAAATATTCATAATTATTATATTTTGTGCATAGATAATTTATTGTAATAATTAAAAGACTTTTTGGCCTTCTTAACTATCAGTCTGTACAATAATATTGTAAAAAAATCAGGAAAATGTTTTGGCAATTCTCACTACAATATCAAGCGGCGAATTATCGCCTTTTGGCTACCAGAGGACTAAAAGCCTGTCAAAAATAATTAAGACCATTCGTAAAACCGCAACAGGCTAATTTTAGGATAAAAATTTGAAGTGCTATTTATTTAAAATTTAATTAGATTATGCAAATTCCCCAGTTGTATCTATAAATAAAAAGAAATCACACATAGGACTATGCAAAGAATTATCTTCATGGTAAGGAAATAACTCAACCCGTGTAATTATTTAAAAATTATAATATAACATTATGTTTTTATTTTTTAGGTGTCGCGTTTGCATTATGCATTTTAAGCAAATATTTTCAAATGGATGATAATATTCTAGCTATGTTGGCATGTGCCAGCAAAATCTGTGCAGGCTGCGTGTATGCATTTGCACCAAATACTGGGTGGCTATATTTAGCACCTTTAGTTGAATTTATCGGAGGTACAGTGATGACAATTGTAAAGTCAATGACTACAAAAGTCGTCGAACCAAATGAAATAGGTAAATATTTGTAATATTTTATTTATAACTAGCCGACTCAACGAACTTCGTACCGCCTCAGAATCAATAAGTGTTGTGTTTACTTGATAACTTGAAAAATGATGACTACCGAGCCAACCTTTAGTTGTAAATTGTGCGGTGGCAAGCCAGGCAGATCCAATGAGTTTAAAAATTTAGTTGGATAGTTGGTTGCTTCGTCTTCGTTTGTTACACGGTCAATAGATTTGAAGGAATGTAGTGGACCAACGATTTGATTTTGAATTGTGAAGTTTGAATGATCCACATCTTTGTTTTTCGCCACAAGAATTGCTCGTTCACTCAACCAATTGTGATTTTTGTGATTAGATGTTCAGAAAGATTTTGTTGATGAAGCCGTTCTTTGTTGAGACAAAATTGTTAAAATTCGGCGGAAACGAAATCAATCCGTTCGATTCGTCAACAGGAATACGGTCGTTACCGATGATAGTCAGCAATTGCTTGGAGAAATCTTCGGCAGATGGATCGTTTACTGTTTAGCAATGCAACTCGCATGTTTGTTGTCAGCTGAAGTTTCTTCACATAGCGCCAGAGTCAATGATTTGAGGCAAGCGTTTATTTCATCGGCAGCGGTCGATCTTGGAATGACTGGTAGTGTTTGGCGGAAATCGCCAGATAGTAGAATCATTGCGCCTCCAAAAGATCTTGACTCATTACACAGATCTTTCATAGTTCGACTGAGTGCTTCCAATGCGCATTTGTGCGCCATTGTCCATTCATCCCAGGTGATGATTGTATTTGCTACCAAAAATTTGGCCATTGCTGAGTGTTTCGAAATCTTGCATGTCTGTTTTTCAGTGGTTTGGAGGTTTAACGGCTATTTCAACACTGAATAAGCCGTTCGGAATCCTTCTATCTACGTGGCCGCTATTCCAGAAGAAGAAGCTGCTACAGATTTTTTATATCTCGCACAAACAGTGGCCATAATCAATGACATGAGGAATGTCTTCTCAGCTCCACCGGGCGCATCGAGGAAAAATAAGCCACCATTTCCATCATCAATTGCCTTCATTAACGTATCGTACATTTCCTTCTGTTGAGGGTTCAACAGTGGTACATTCGTTCAAACTGATTGGTTCAATGCATCTCGATCATGTTCACGTTCCGATTCTCTATTGAAAGCGTCGTTCATTCCACGATCTGGCGTTGGCATTCCTAACTTGACTAACAAACTGCCGCATATAAGGCAACACATTTCTTCGATCAAAAGCAAAGCCTGGTTATGTATTTCTTCATTCATCTCGAGATCGGGATTCCCGTACTGACATGAATTCGATGTAAAATTTATTCAGACATGTCATCCTTGTACTTGTTCCACAGTTCACGGGGATTCGATGGGAAGCATGTCAAAATAATGATAGAAAATAATGTGCGTATCTGACTTGGAGATTCAAAAACAATTTCTTCAGCGGTTGTCATGTCCCAATGAGTATAATTTTCAAGCAAATTGAGCTGTTGAAATGCAAGTAGAAGCATTCGTCATTTTTCGGATGAACTGTGTAAATGCGACCAAGAGCATCAGTAGTCATTCGGGTGATCAGGAACCGCATCGCCTTGCTTTTGACGCTTAAATTTCTTCGATGTAGCATTCTAAGTGTAATAACGTGACATCTCAGAGTAGAGCAACGTTCGTGCGAACAGCATAATATTGTTGTCAAAAAAATTATCATACCTAATTATAAACATAACTATATTTCAATATTATCCAGTTTTCTTTCGTTTTCATTTCAAATCATCGATTTTTTATTTGAATCCATACTCTAAATTTAAAATTCTTTAAAAGTCAATCGTATGCAAAAGAAGCAGAAACAAATGAATTTTGGAAACAACTTGCCATCTAGTGCATAGTTTCTCAACCTTTTTAAGCCCGTGGCCCCCTTTCGAGCCTCAAATTTTCCGTGACCCCCCTATTCATAGTAATAAAATTCTCGGGGCTCGGGAAAAATGAAAAAATATACATTTATTTTTAAAAATAAAACAATAAAATTTTGCACACAAATTATTTGTTAAAAAATAAATTATGTATAATTTAAGATTTCGACTAAATGTGCTTGGTGGAATTTCAATAAATTTGAATCGTTCAAATTATGTACATTCACACAGATTTTGTCACTAACGACCCGGGTTTCGCCATTCGGCATCTTCAGACTTTCAAGTGTACGGATGAACTTGAACCGACTCTTAGTAAATGAATGTTTCGTGTTTATATAAGAAATGCCTGGATACTATATGTCCTATTTTCTTTGCTATGGAAAATTCTGAAAGCTTTTTAAATTATTCAAATGGGTTTTCTTCCATTTCCATGTGTTTTTTGTGTAAAATGGATATTCGTATTAGTGAAGCAAAACATATTAAGCACATGAGTTTCATATTATCACGGGGTGATGAAAGAAATCCGTGGACAAGATAGTCAATACAATATTGTCGACACTAACTTTTAGATGCAGTTATTATGGTATCCCTAAATATCATTGGAAAATAATAGAAAAAGTATGTATAATACATACATTATTTCTGCTGCAATGTATAATGTATAATTGTCCTACTGTATTCTATTTAATTTTAATATAAATTTTAGTTCATTATATTTTGGGTGGCCGTGGCCCCCCTAAAGTCTGCTGTGGCTCCCCAAAACTGAAATTTTCTTCTGTGGCCCCCTTAGGACATGCTGTGGCCCCACAAGGGGCCACATGGCTCCCGGTTGAGAAACGCTGATCTAGTGGATGAAATCGGCATACAACGACATTTTCATTATTTCAAGCCGTTTGTCATTTGAAAACTGTATGAGAATATTAATTTTCTTCATAATTTCTTCTCTGTGATATTTTTGCGATGTTTTAATGCTTATTCTGCTATTCTAGGCGGAGACGAATTTAATAAATCAAAGATCATTAAAATCAACCAAGCCCTTCTTGAGATATACGTGGTGTAAATAACCCGACTTTGTTTTATATGTATAGTGACACGACTCGATCTTCGGTAATAAAAAAACAGAAAGAGAAAACCTTCCATTATCATAACCTCCGAATTTAGAAGGATCGAATCAGTGTTACAAGTTAGGAAAATATTGGGAAACAATTCAAACAAATTAAACATCTCGGGTGCAGTTTTAAAAAGTGGGATTCCACTCGTTTATTTATAAAAGAACATATGTTAATGGAATTTTGAAAATAGTGCACAAGCTAACTCACAGAGGTGAGAAAAAAACATATAAAATACAGTAAATAATTCGCCTGATATCGAGCCTACGATTTAAATGGGCTTCGATTGCGTAATCATAAATTTCTTTGCGCTTCGGGGTTATTATAGGATATAACGGTATAAAATAGTAAAATTTATAACAATAGGTATTTATTTAGAGTCCCTTAATTAATATCCTAACTAAGTATCGACAATTTATAAGAGTAATGAGTCTACGTGCTACACGTAGGGGGCGAAAGGCTTGATATTCAGAACAGTGTCGGTCCGGTGACACAACGTTAATTTTACCAGTTATTTCGGCGGCGAAGCGCGAATTCCATTTTATCATCATCATCAGCTGTTCTCAATTCACAATCATGTCCGTTCCCTACGCGTGCCATATTCTAGTAACAAAATTCTTATTCGGCCCAGCCATGATAGCAGGAGGACGTCTCCCGGGACCCTCGGATCGGCGAGCACGGTGCCTAGGCGTGAGGAGGGCTGTTAGACCCTCCGCCTCCCAATCCGTGTGTCAACGTCCAGTTAACACAAACCAATGTGGTTAGAGCTCACAACTAGTGCTCAGAGTTAGTGCCGAATGACACTGACTTCTTCCCGTACGTTGCCCCCGCTCCATGCGTTGGGCTTCCTAGTATCTAAAAGTATCGAGCTCGTTTTTGTTCGGATAACCGGGACGCGTGGTTGAGGGATGAAATTCCGTTCAAATTTCTCCGTCGACATGGTAGTCCGCCTGTGAAAAAGAAACATCATCCGATGTCCTGCCCGTTGTAACGAAACGGGTTTGGTTTACTATAGAATAGCTCTGCCAATTATGGCAGAGATGAATGTCGTCCAACAGTGTTCGCCTGCTAGACGACCATCGCCCACGGCGGTGTCGGTCTTATGCATCTGCCATGTCAAAACGACCCGGTCACCTTGAGACCGGCGCCGCTATCGCTTTCCGGTTATCCGGCACAATGAGCACCCACCTAGTCCTGTCCTAGCTATCTTATTTTAGGGGCAGAGCGTCAGACCTGGTGGCATCGGCGACACAACCCACCTAGGCTGTCCAAGATTTCATTACTAATCTGGCGCTCTGGCACCTCATGACTCGATAGACGGCGTGACGACAGCTCGTTATCGTCGGGAGACCAGATCGTCTCCCTAACGCGGCCCGTGGCCTAGCTCCCTAAGCAAACAGTCTCGGCAGACTACACACGGCTTCTCCAGCCGACTCTTCAACTTTTACACGCCTCCTATCGTCAAGTTATGCTATTTGTCACGTCGCCTAAAGATCACCTCTTACAATAACAAAATTTATTTCAGTTCCCGCACACATAATTTCAATACGTTTCTGGTTGTGTCATTGTTAAATTAAATAACGTTACTAGAAAAAGGTTTCTATTTCTACAGTTAGGATAAATTTGCATTACGCGTATATTATCAGATTAACATTCAGCGAAGGATTATCCTCCTACAACTTTCGATTCGATATATCGACCACATTCGATAGTGACTTTATGAGCATTTGCGTGTAATAAAATTATCGTGTGATAGAAAATAATATAATAGAACCTCGTGTATCTAGAATTAAATTTTCTGACACATAGTTATGGGCGCCGTTCGGGGCGTATTGTAAATGCGATAGCAATAAATTAGAGAATTGTTTGTGCTCGACAAGGCTTGATTTTACTGGATTAAAATAACACACGAAGAGGCTTTCGAAGACCTTCATCGGTCCCGCCGAAGCGTGGTCGCACTCGACTGAATTAATATGGTTCATTATTATAATGAGAATGTCGTTTATAGAATATAGACACTTAACCGGAAACGTATTGCTTTTAACACACATTAGGCTTCCCGGTGACTTTCGTCACGTACAGAGGTTACCGACATATTAACACCCACAATAAAATACATATTTATACAGGTCCTGAAATAATACAGTAGAAATTATAATAACAATTTAAATTGGCTTTTCTTCAATACAATATCTTTACCAGGGCTGCTCCCCTTGCTCCCCTTCGCCTGCCAACGCGTATTCCTGATTCGTACCTTGAATTTATTATTTTTCATGCTTTGAGACTATAGTCTTTTATGAAGACAACATTTAAATAGGCTTTTAATACATTCGGCGAGCATCTAGGTGCTCCGCCAGGTGTTAATAATTTATACCCGGGGTTCGCGGAATTTATGTAAAATCCGTTGTCGGATCTTACGCACGCTTCTACTTTGCAAATCGCCGCTCCCATATTACAAAACACAATGTTTAACAATAGAGAGGCTGCGACACCTTACCAACGATATTTAATGCCACAAACCTTGAGGTGTCGACAGGAACTTGAAGACGAGAGACGGCTGGAGCGACAGGCGGGGAACTCTTAATTTGAATGCGGAAGTGCAAGTTGTTAAATTTTGAAAGTTATTGATAAGCTGCTAGTATAATTATTCAAGTTCGAAGTGAGTATAACGAAAATGCGGCAGCCATAAGTGTGAATTTTAACAGGCGAGGTCAGGGGAGCAACCCTTAGAACAACGTGTTTACTTGGCGAACGCTAACAGAGAAGAGACTTTGTTTCTTTTTGTTACCATACATCCCTTCCTGTAAAATGTACAGATCTCGCCGCGCAAAAAAAATGCATGGTTGCCGCTTGCGACGGTGCCCGAGATCGCTACTACAAAATTATCTTTCGAATGATTGTTATTGCATTCTCATAATATGCCTATCTCTCTCTGGTTTCTTTCGTACTAACGTCATGCCAGCGACATTCTATGAAAATGCTAGGGAATAATCGGGTCCCAAAAAACCGGGTCGTGACAATAGATATTCAAACCATTCCAATGCGATGAATAAAGACTTGCAATGAAGCTTTGTAGCTGAAACCTTTACCAAAAACATTGTCTTGTTACTTGCTACCTACAACTTGCTACTTTTCTTCCTCCAGAAAGAAGAGAAGAATACTTGGTTAGGAAAAGATGATCAGTTATTCAGTTAATAGTTATAATTTTTAACTTCATTACACTGAACAAATCTTTCAACCTTGTAGAAGCAATCAAGTTATATCGACCCATAATCGGCAAGAGAACTTAAGCTACACAATTAGGTAAATTGCATTTTAAGCCTATAATTGTTCAATATCGCCTAGGGCAGGCATGGGCAACCTTTCCTAGGTCTGGGGCCAAATTATCATTCTGTCTCAGAGTCAAGGGCCGGACCAAATTATTAAACAAATAAAGTAATATTAAATTAAATAAAACACGTTGCTATTTCTTATAAGGTGGTGATCATGAACTAGTAGAGTGTAGCTTTTGCAAGCGCCCGTCTCATCTCCATTATTTAATCCCTCCCTATAACTATTAATTTCTTTCTCTAATACTTCTCCGAGATGAATCAGGGCCTAGATTTTAGTGTTTTGACTTGTTATCGTTTGTTCTACGTGTACCCGGTTGAGAAACGCTGATCTAGAGAACCGAAAGTAGTCAATATAATATCAGGACAGTCATTGACCATATATTACTATTTACTTATTCAGTTAAGGACTTATTACGAAAGTAATTTAATAAAAATCTTCTGTAAAACTTATGAATTGTCAGTTACAATTTTCTGCCTATTACGGGTCAATATGATTGTGCTAATTAAATACTAGGACTGTGAAATCTAAGTTCGAGTCGTGGAGTCATGGTGTTTTGGGTGTAGTCAGAATCCTAATAAAACAGGTGACTCTTTTTAAAATTGAATTACAAAATGTTACCTATGTGTGTAAACACTTGTTTATGAAATTTGTCGGAATCTTGTTTGTATTTCACAACTCCACAGCCCTGTTTAATATGTTGATTCATTGATCGAGATATTGATTGTGTCCAACGCCATTGGTGTCAGAAAGGTTTATATATTATTAAACTCTTTCCAAATTATTCATTCTAACTAGGAGAACCATGTTTTTTTTTAATGAATAATTACAAAAGACCAGCGAGTATGGCGAATTTTGCGACAGGATTACATTGATTTACAATAACCATATACAAACATTAGATATTAGATTTAATAAGTGATGACTAAAATTGAGATATAACTATTTTTAAATTATTTTGCGATAAACTAGCCGGTCAGTGAACTACTCCCAAAAGTTAATTGTAATGAATTTGTGTGATATCCTGGACGAGAGAGTTTAAATAATGATGTTTACTCAGATTTAAACATAACACAACTTTCCTGTGCATCGAAGATTTATTATGTATAAACCCATGATAAAAAAATTATCAAGCTGACTATCATATTCTAGGTAAAATAAATTCTCTATTTGGAGTGTGCGAGGTAATCTTGGGATTGGTGTACGGACCGATGTACACAACATTTTATGTGAAAACGGTTCACACTTTTCCTGGAGCATTTTATTTATTGGGAGCATCACTGACTGTTCCTTCTACCATCATATTTTTGTAAGCACAAATTATTTTAAAACTTATTAACTCTCACATAATTTTTATTGCAAGATCTGCTCAAAATTAACAAAATTTACAAATGCAATCTCGAAGTTTTCTTGGACTCTTGAAAACAATGGATTTGTTGCTACTTTATAATATCATCGTCAATATTGTAAGAACGTGTAACTCATTTTTTTAATAAAAGTACTATTTATATTTGTTGTGATCTCTTATAATATCATCGACACCTCTTTCGTATTAACACATATCTTTAATTTCAACGCGAAATGCATTAATTAATTATTTCAATTCCAATCATAAGTAAAATGTTTTTTTATTTTTGCAGTAATATCATTAGTAACCAAAAATATCAGTTGGTATCATTAACATTGCTTGAATTTTCTAATCATATCTCTGATAATATTATTTTACTATCTACAAACCCTTATCTGATTATTGACAAAACTAGTCTTATATTTGACATTTAATTTCTAGTTACGAATAAATAATGTTTATTCACCTTACCAAAAGTTTATCTCATCCGTTTATGTATGAAATCAAAAAATCTAATCTCAATTTTATGAATCAATATGACTTATTTTTATTTTGAATGTTAATAAATTGCTATATTCCTTTACAGATTCCTATATAGAATACAAATGGCTGACACCAAAAAAATGTCGGATACTAAAGAAATAATCGATGTTGGTGAGATGACAAAATTGAAAATAAATAACGTTGAAGAAATGTATTGATTGATTCATGTTCATTTGTTTTACTGTATGTATTCTCAAACTGTGATAATATTTTTGCTAGAATAAATTGTGAAACACTAAATATGAAGAAATAAAAAATATTTAATGAAGTACATACCTATAAAAGTTTTTTCTCACAATTTATTATGTTTTGAATTATGTAAATAATTTTTGTTGCAGCAAGACATGAGAAAACAAAGCCATTCTCTTTTTTTCAATGTTTCTGAGAAAGGCTTATGAATCATATATCAGTCAGTAATAAGGTCAAAATAATTTATTATGAGTAGGTAGTTAAGGCGACTCAGTAGGATTGCAAAACTTAAATTTGACCTACAGCATAAATATTGCACTGACTTAAATAAGTAACCACCACAATACGTATTTTTACAGTATCAAAACAAGCAAAACATTTGTATATTTCATTACAAAAATAGCAATACCACCTAACACACGGATGGATATTTAGACAGTAATAAGGGTTTTTCATATAAAACAATTTGTTATTGACGAAAATCAGTAAGTACTTTTTTATCTTCGTAGCAAAGACTGACAATCTAATTTACTTCCCCAAATATCTGTTGCAAAAATTATATGTAACTGAAACAATGCGTTAATTATATATACCGTGAAAATGACTTATAATGCTACATATGAGTTATTGATAGCAACAGTAAGCCATCGTATTTAATAAATGTAAATCAGAGACGGTGTTTTGTCAAACGAAATAATAAAAGAAATAAACAAGATAAACCATACAATACAAATTTCTCAAACTTTCTCTAATATATTGAAAGAATTTGTTTTTATTTTTAATTTTGTATAACCTATTTGTTATGATATTGATTTTAATATGAATACAGTTAAAAACATCCTGTTGAATAAAAAATATTGACATAATAAGATTAAAATGGAAAAAGTATTGAGTTCTAAAATAAATATAAATTTCAGTTGATAGTTATTTCTGGTTCACGCCATAGTTCTGACAGTGGATTTTCCGAAAATTATATTAACTATGTCTTATATTTCTTGTTGGACATCTAAGCTATCTTGGAGGATATTTGTAATCATTTTCAAAAAAAAAAAAAATATATACTGAATTCACGGAATAAAAACATGTTTGCTATCAGAAAACTTAGTTATTCCACTGATTACTTAGAATAAAGGTAAATTTCATTAACTAATAATAGCTTTAAGATAGTTGGTATGAAGACGCTTCTCGAAAAAGCCAAAAACGTGTTACAATTTGTAAACAATTAGTGGAATGACAAAGTTTATTTGTTAATTTGTTATAAAATGATTTTGTCTTTAGTGAATGCCGAAACTATCGAAAATATTCATAATCCATGCATGTCTTTAAAGTCATAACCAAATGTTATGATGTGTTTATTTCTACTTCAAGTTTTTATATAGCCTAACACTAATTCAATAAGGAAGAAACTAAATGAATAGTATGCCTGATCAAAAAAAGTTATTTGTATAATTTATATCAATTGCATAAATATATTCGTATTTTTGTATAATGTTTGGGAACTTTTTTTCTCTCGCCAATATACAAGTTCGACATTCAGGGCTGTGACAAAAAAACATAATACTAATAATATTAAAAGTAATTCAAACCATGTGATTGATTTGAATATTAATGTATTGTAGGTATAATATTGTTACATAATTTGGTAAGTTATCGAAAAAATATGGTTTTCAATCATTTAATATAATAGATAAATTAAAGTCGTTAAGTTATATCGGCTGCATCGGACTAACTTTGTTGGGTGGTACAAAAAATGACTTAAATGTATGAATTAATATATTTCACAAGTTTATTATGTATCCATACATATGTATATATATTTGTCATATATCAATTTCGAATATTTTCTATCATTCTGTTTTATTCAATTATAACTTAAAAAAAACAAGTTTGACGGTAGAAAAATGTATTCAATTAAAAAAACCAGGGCTGTGGAGTCGGAGTCGCGGTATTTTGGCCGTAGTCGTGAAAAATGAGCGGCTCGATTTTTTTTTGAAAAATATATTTAATGATGTGTATGTAAACAAAATAGTCAAAAGAATTAACATTTCATACTTGGCTGACTAAAGATGATCTGATGGTACACATATATATAAGTTAAAATGAAATTATTGAAAAAATTCCTGATAAAAACTCTACGTTGCAAAAAAACATGGTTTACCATCTGTATAATGATTCTTAAAAAATATTTACTGTTAATATCTTACCTTATCTAATAATTTTCAAGTTTTTTTTCGATTTAGATGACGAACTTTGTTTTTTTAGCAAAAATCTTTTGAAATATAGAAATGATTCAAAACTACTAATGTGAAAAATCTTTTTATTCAACTACTGCTACTATTATATTGAATAGAATCTCTTTTTAAAAGCATTGCCAAATAAATATTTCAAAATGCTTATCCATTAAGCTAAATACTGGTCTTTAAAATAATCGCTATTGGAAAAGACATTATTGTATTATAAATAATAATATTATTTGTAAGCGCATTGAGCAACCCTAACCCTAACCGCTATTTTGCGCAACAACTTTTTTATCGCAAAATAAAAAATACATTTCTTCGATTCATTTGTATGACCAGTGTTTTAAGTTAATGCAGAGTAATATGTGGTACGTGCACTCAGTACGAACGTCTTTCTCACACTGACTGGGTTTGCGAAATTTACGGCAAGAAAAACACATCCCCGAAAAATAGTTATTATTTATTGGTATGACAATTTTTTAATTTTTTTTTTTGCTTTTAAATGTAAACAATAAAATGTTTTATTATTCAAATTTTTTTTAGAAGTATTTATGATCCAATTATGCTTTAAAAATCAGTCAGAAAAAGTGGGAAAAATGGTACATTTCAAATAGATGTACAATCATTATATTACATAAATTGGAAATTCTGCTCAAATCACTTTCTTAAACAAACCTTTATCTGCATTTCTTTCTAAGACATTAAACTTCGGTATCTTACAATAAACTCTAAAAATGATCAAAACGAAAGCAATTGAAAAATTCTGTGTAAACTGTTTGCCTTTTATTCTTGAAAATATGACTATTTTCATGAAAAAAAAAATGTAATAGTGTAAAAAAGCGTTTGGAAAATGTAATATTTGAAAACAATTTTTTTTTAAGTGAACGGTTCACGAGATTTCGTCGATGGCAAACGATCGATTTACTCTGTTTTCAGGCGTAAAGGTACTATATCCTCTTAAATGGTAAATACTGCTTAGCTTTCAGCCAAGGAGCAGTCAAAGGTTCTGAATTTAAGCATTCTCAGATTCATTTTTCATCCAATTTTGGGATATTCAAAGTTTTGAATGTTTATGTTTTTTTATCCTGACCAACTGATCTTAATACTAATCTTAACTGATCTTGAATACAAAGCATAAAAACAACCATTAGTGAAGATACTAGTTCATTCGTAATCCTATTTTTCATTTCATACACTCTCCAAAGAATGATTCAGTTCTTGTGCAACAAGTTTTGATGAGATAATCCATATTAGGAACAGACATGGTTTAATATAAAAGATAACTTTATGGCAAAAGAGTCTTCAATGTAGTAAAAATACAGGAGGTTCTCAACTTTTACATTTGAAAACGTAGATTTTTATCAATATCACAGAGATTATTTTTTTACTCTAAAACATTAAGACTTCTATTATGATTGATACTATTCAAATATGCTAGGTCTGTTTGATTAGTGAGCGTCTTTGTATTTTGTTGCAGAGCTCATATGTTTGTTTTCTTTTATTTGTGACAAAAAAAAATGTAAATTCAGTTTCCAGAATAAAATAAGTTATAGATTATTAAGTTTAATTAATATCTCAACTTACTTAATGTAATTTTAAAAAAACCCAAACCTACTGATGAGAAAAAAAGATGCAATATTTGTACAATAGGAGGAAGACTACTCTAGCAATATCTATCAACTAATGATATGTTGTATTTTACCTACACGACTGCTTTCTCTGTTTTGCGGTCAATGTATAATATGGAGCATATTCAGTCTTTGATATCCAAATACATATGTAGTCAAGAATTTGTATCACACTCTTGTAATACTGTTGAATGCCCTATTGCAATTTCCTTTGGTATTATGAGTGCACAGCAAAACTTTGATGTGAAAAATCAATGGAAATGAGAGGGTGCCTGTTAATGTTAAAAGTTAGTTTTAGAATCAAGTATTTTTTTTACACTCCTGATAATTTAACAAATATTAAATTAATTATTTTCTGTTATATATTATACTGCCCATATTTTGAAAGTATTATCACGTCGATACATACACAGACAATTTTAACACACAGCTAGTTGGGCTTGACGTATGTCAAATTATACGCCCGCACTGTTCAAAATTGCTGCAGCTGTGTGATCACATGCTTAAAATGGACGGAACATAGATGACTCTTGGATACATTACATTGGTTTTTACATTATTTGACCAGAAACTTTGTTTATTGAAACCAAGTCTATTATATTGAGGTTTTACTATATTTCCAAGTATTCTTATTAGTCAACAGCAGAGGGGAAAATGTTAAAGTAGTTTAATAATTATATGCAGTAGCGGTTCGTGACCTAAAATTTTGGGTGGGCTAAATTTTTTTTAGCATTGCTTTGTTTTAATTGCTAAAGAATATTTTTGTTTACCCATTTTGGCTGACAATTTAAAGCTGGGCTGAGCCCACCTAGCCCAATACATAGAACCGCCACTGATTATATGCATAATTAAGTCAACCTGATTAATTCAGTAAGATTAGTAATTGCTCAATATTATGTCCTCAATAATACAGTTCACCAGATATAAATTAGATAAGATGTAAATTGATATTGAAGATAAGAAAATATATAGGGCCACCAAAATAACTAAAGAGTAGACACAATCTATATATATATATATATATATAGCGGATAATGTACGTCCTACGTCCTTCCGTACGTTTGACTGTACGTATGTCTCGCGGTACTGACATCTTATGTGTAGATATTTGAAGAAGGACATTTTGTGGTATGGAACATCACTAAACCTATACATATAAATATATGTTTTAATTTCACACTTAAAAATACCTGCAGTCAGTAAGATTTGAACACGGTACTGTCGATTATTAGTCGAACGTTTTACCTACCGAGCTACATTGGGTTTTCCTCGAGTCGATAATAGTAGATCATTATACATTAAACATTCGAAAATAAAACCATATTCGCAATTCAAAGTAATAATCTCTACATTTAAATATAAATATTCCATGTATGTCATATATACGTAGACAGCTTAAACAAAAATGAATGAATTGATAAGGTAAATGAAATATTTTCTATTTTAACAGAGGGTATTTACACCTGATACCGTTGTGTATCTTTCATTTTAAATAACGAGTAAACGAGACTATGCTTTGGACAAGGTAAATTTATGCTCAAATAGTACTAAAAAAACAAAGCAGAAATACTAATACAGCTATGGAGAGTTATGCTCACATTTATGTCTATGTTTTTTTATTTATCTTTACTCTTATTGGAGTTCATTTTGATTTGTATGGAAATGTTTAAAATGTACATAAAAACGTTTAAAAAGTTTCATGTAAACGTAAATAAGTATACAAGGTTTCTATAGTGGTAAACATGACAAAAATAAAATAAGCTTAGCCAAACAGTTTGGTAGATTGGGGTCAACAAGACTAAAATACGGTAAAGTGAGCCAAGTGAGGATAGTGGGAAAAGCTGAACTGAACTCACCCCTTTTATTAAATTATTACAATCGATTGTTCTCTAAAATACATTATTTATGCTTTATACTTTCGGCGGTAACTTTGTGAAGGTTCATTTTAATAGAAAATTTATATTAACTTTAATTGAGGAGCAAACATTCAAAAAGTGTTTTGTCACACAAATACAAAGCTTGGAAAATGATGATTTAAGTGTTGCAAAAGTGACGGTTTGTATGAATGTGTCAACTTTATGATTTAATTTTAAAATGAAAAAAAACCTTTTTGAACACTTATTTTGATTTCCATTCATAGGTTTTATTATGGGCTATCAGAATTGATATAAAACGCCATTTTTAAAAAATTGTGACAAAACACTTTTTGAATGTTTGCTCCTCAATTATTCCACATATTGTGTTACTAACTGTGACACGTGTTTCGCCTCTTTCAGAGGCATCTTCAGACTTACTATCGCAAAGTTTGCTTAAGTAATGAAGCAAGATTGATTCTAACATTTTAAAATTATGAAATTACAAAATGGGCTGCAATCAATCAGATAGGTTGGTGACTCTATTAATTGGAAACAATGTAAGTAATGGCGAACCACCTGTCCTATTAAGAATATTATTTAATAATATTTCTTTTTTGTTATTATGATATGAAGATATACCCGATACCCCAATAAATTTTCTCAACCCTTAATTTTAATAATAAAAAACATCATTACCAGTATTCATTGGTATTTGGGAAAGTGTAAACATTTTAATGTTTTATTACATTTTACATATATTTTATACCCTGAAATGTACTTCAATTGTCTTTTACTTCGGCATAAATTGTCATGCTATAAAAAAACAAATAAAACTTGTTGTAATAAAATTTCTGCTGATATATTTTTTTTTCACTTAAAAAAATATTATGTTATTTATGAGTGATGTTTTTATTATTTATTTACACCAGTGATGAAATTGTAGATAGCAGCCCTAATAAACACTTAATTGTAAAATGTACAATCATAGTTTTTCAGTTTACTTATTTGCTGCAGAAAGAACAGTATTCATCATTTTTCAATAAATCTTTTTTAGAATGATTCGTACAGTTGATAATGATAATGTTGAACAGCAAACAGAAATCTGTTCCTCAATAAGTGAAAATGATAACCGTAATAATAATATCAATGACAGTGAAAGTTTCCAGTGGAAAAGCTTATCAATATTACAAAAATTATCCAGAATAATAAAAAATATTACAGTTGAACCAATGCTTTTTTGTTTTATAATGCCCAGCATACTGGAAGGTGTAGGAATACAGAACTTAGGTCTCGAAAAGGCTTGCCGTGTTAATAAAAATTATAGCACTGAAATTTGTGACAACCTAATGCAGCAAACATTTACAAAGGAGATACCTGAAGAAATAGAAGTTCAAACATTAGTCACGTACATGAACACTTGTCGATTCGTTATCCAATCTTCCATACCTGCAATACTGATACTATTCATCGGTGCGTGGAGTGACGGCACCGGAAGAAGAAAGCCTTGCATGATTGTTCCCATAATTGGAGAGTGCTGCACATCAATCTCGCTTATCTTATCCACATATTACTTCACCCAATGGCCAATGGAAGTATTAGCTCTCACGGAATCCTTATTTTCTGCTTTTAGCGGAGGATGGACTTGCATGCTCATGGCCGTTTACAGTTATATTGCAGATCACACAACAGTAAAAGAAAGAACCTTTAGAATTGGCATTATAGATGTGATTGTTCTAGCCTCGACTACTTTGGGCAGAGCAATTTGTGGGATTATGTTAAAAACGGTAGGATTCTATGGAGTGTTTTCAGTGTGTCTTGGATTATATATTGCTTCATTGACTTATATTTCCTTCAGAATCAAAGACAATTATACTAAGGGGGAGCAAGTAACCGCAGATAAATCAAAGTGGCAAGATGTAATCCACTTGAAGCATATTCGTGACACATTTATGGTGCTTTTTAAAACAAGGAAGGCAAAAAAGAGATTACAAATTCTACTTTTGATGCTTGTTTATATCATAGTCACTGGACCGATAAGAGGTAATATTATAATAATAGCGAGCCATATTTTTTCCCTTATATATTTTTTAGAGATCATCAACATCTTTTCTTTAGAAAACTATAGTATGGAAAAGACATAGGTATGTCATTTTTAAAACTTTAAATATTATTATAAACACAAAACAAAAACGGCAATGTTGAAAACGTTTATTAGGAAGCAGCAGGGCATAAAGGCTACAAATGAAATGATAATGCAGGAATCAAAAATCATAGTAGTGGCATTGCATGTTTTTTTTAACACTGGAAAAAGGGACTGGAAACACTTGCAATAACAGCTCTATAAATGCTCATGCGGAATATAATTCAAAGGTTGAGATGAACTGCCAAACTGATATAAGCTAAATATTAAATAACCACTGGATGAGAAATACTCTCTAAAAGGGATCTTTGGCGTATATTTTATGTGGTGATAGTGCATAATTTTTATTTTACCATTTACAGTGGAACCCCGATTTACCGTTCTCGCATTGTTCGTTTTCCCGCATGGATCGTTCATTTGTTATAGTCTCGGCCAAGCACCCATAAGAACAATGTTAAATAATCCCGCATTAATCGTTCCCCGATTATACGATTTCCTCGATTTATCGTCTAAATATTATGGTCCCTTCACAAACATTATCCCGATTGAACGTTTTTTTTAATGTATACATATTTCTCATTTCGTTCAGAAACACAATCGACTCAAACAATTTTTTTTTTTTTAAAAAACGAGACTGCAAGTGTGCAGGCGCCATAGAATTGTTTATTATGACTTCTCATAATATCGACCCATACAAAATTTTTGTAAAAAAAAAGGAGACTGCAATAGTGTGCAGGCGCCGTAGAATTGTTTGTTATGATTTCTCATAATGCTTTCACTGATGACTCACTTACTGAGCTCCTGTGCACATTATTCATTTATCTCGCTGAATTTCAACACTTATAATGCCTATAGTTTTGCCTCGAATCTCGTGCCGTAAAGTGTTCTAGTTTGGATTAAAATGCGCCCCGTGAAAAAACTAGAACTCTCGCGGAAAAACTCAAAATAATTCTAGACGTAGAAAACAGTCCAAGAGAAAAACGAGTTGACATAGCAAAACGTCTAGGACTTGCACTATCCACTCTAACTCGATTGTTGCTAGGAAGAATTACTTCAAATGCAAAGGGCAAATCAATCGAAAAGTGCAGCAAATCAGCAAAGAAAAGAAAGACCGCTAAGAAGTCTACTTTAAATGAGCCTAAGGAAATTTTTCATGCGTGGTACCAGCATTAATATTACGCTATTGACTTAACCACACTCATAAGCTTTTCAAATAGCCGAAAAAAAACGTATTTCAGATTTCTTTGCATCGAACGGATGGATCAATATGTTTAAAGATCTGCATGGTCTTGTATATAAAAAAAAACTAGCGGGCGAGAGCGCCGCTGTGAACCATGACACGATCGCAGCATGGATAGCGAGATTACATGAAATCGTTGAAGAATACGAACCACGAGATATTTACGGCGTGCCCTTGCTAAAATTGAAGTGTCAAACTGCAAAGAAGCAACTGAGCATAAAGGACTTTTTTAAAAAATGAGTGAGATTTTTTTATTAATATTTTTAGCTTTTCCGCATTATCTGTTTCCCGCATTTTTCGTTGAGTTTTTTCGGTCCCTTGAAAAACGTAAAATCGGGGTTCCACTGTAGTGAAGTTTCTATTATGATATATCAATAAATAGCACTGTTGATTTTTGACATTACATTGGACTTTCGATACATACATTCCTTTAAAAAAATCGAAAGATCTTATAATGATATATACCAAAGCCCCTTATAGTGAAAGCCATGCTATAGAGTTGAAAACAGGTACCTTTTTCCAGATGAGCGGGCCGGAGTCATAATGTTCAAAGTAATATCACATCATTATGAAACCATTTATTTCTGTTATTTTGTTGGAAATACACATTGTCTGTGGAAAGGAAAAAAAACGTAACCCACAGTTTTTCAAAACAGGTTTTTTTCGATAATCACAATGTATTAAATTTGATACAAGTTCTATCAAAAGGATGCAGCTGCAAATGCCGAATAAGTATCTAAATTTAGCTTTTACGTTTGAAAAAGATGACCTTGTAAAAAATTAAAACCAAGAAAAAAGACTGAAATAAAAGTTTTTCCTGGCCAATTTCTTCAATTAATATTAGATTATGTCAATTAAACACCAGTTTCCACCGAGTCTCCGTGCACTTTAAGTTGTGTATAATTCATAATTTGCATATGGCCCAAAATCATCAAAACACGTTTTTTGCACCTGTAAAATTTGATATGTGTGGGTTAGGTCCTTTTTCCTTTCCACAGTCGATATGTATATTGTAATTATGTATCTTTTCAATTAAAAGAGTAATAGAATGCAAGTACATAACAGAATTTTTTCGACCACGGCAGCAATAATAAACAACATTCGAGTATTGTTAATTTCTACCATTTATTTTTACCCCAAACAAATTCATCACTTACATTCCTGAGAGGCTAAATAAAAACCAAATTGTTTCAAAGTATTTTTTTTTAAGTAACCTAAGAATTTTTGTTGGATTGTAGGAGGAGACATGTTGCAGTACCTTTATCTGCGCAAGCAATTTCAATTTGACGAAGTAGACTACAGTATATTTTCTTTCTACAGTATTATAATACAACTATTAGGTATGATATTTTATTTTTAGTCATTCAATAAAAGATTTTATTATCAAGACTTGTTAAACTAATTGTAAAACTTTCAACATCCATATTTTGAAATGAATGTATTATTGTTTTTCGAGGAACGGTACTGAGCTTGATTATTTACGCCACTTATACAACCAAATTAAAAAAATATTAATATAAAAAAACTCAACATAATCGTGCAACAATGTTTTATTCATTGCAGAAATTTCAAATACAAGACATTCGTCAGATTAACGTCATTGTTCCTTTTACATTCTCAAAAGTACTAAATATTGTACCTAGGGTATAACCGGAACCGGGATCACAGTTTTCAAGGCGTTTTTTCAATACCAAAACACCGGTTGTGAAAATTCAAAAATACCAGTATTTTGGTATTGAAAATTAATCAAAATCTAATTATTAATGTATGTAAACGATTACATATTTTTGATAGAATTGTTCACAGTGAAGTAAAATATTTTAAATGTGCTAAGAGTCATATCTACAATATATTGACAGGTTTCAGAATTGTTGAGCCTTTCAACGGTATATTATTATTATGATTAAGATACCAAATAAATGATTTTGACATACTCAACAGATATTGTTAATCCTGACTGATCATATTTTCTTTCAATACCGGTATTCAATAAGAAATAACAATATTGATATATTTGTCTGGTAGGTATTGCAATCTCCAACAATTGTACTCAACACCACCGGGAATGTTTAAGGAACATTCCTCAAGACTTGGTTGTATTCAGAATATTGTGTAGAAAAGAATAATGAATAATGGAATAGCTTCATAACTTTGAATGTTTCACTAAATGTTTTGAATGCCTTTTACTTTATTCTATATTGAAGTCTAGTCTAGAATGTCTAGTGTAATTTTTCCTGCTAATCATCATTCTGAATTACATTACTGCATTGACGATTTTGTCTATCTTCTAACTGGCTAAGGTGGAAAATTTTGGCAAGGAAGTGAACTTGGCTAACAGTGAATTTGCCAGTGTAAAAATCACTATTTAAAATGTGCCCATTAGAAGTGAAGTAAGCCAAGTGGTATTTTGGAAAAAAAGTTAGATGCGTTGTAGTATCTACACATTTTAAAGTATTCGAAAAGTGAAGTTACTTCAATTAGTACACATTGCAATATTACCTTCGTAAAATAAAAATATGCAATCCGCCAAAACGCTAAGTAAAGATGTGATTGAAAGTTTTACCATTTTGTTAGTTGGCTCACTTCACCTCTCGAGAGCTCAAATATTAATGCTGTTTCATGATAAAGGATTTTTAAATATAATACTTTAGATCAATCTGCCCACAAAACAATTATGGTGATTATTAATTGATTTGGTATTTACTTGGTAGAACTCCATTATAAGAGGGTAAAAATATCAAAGTATTTTAGTTCTACAGTTTTTAATAATTTTTATGCATCGATAGCTATTTTGGCTTTCGCCATCGTCAGAACTAGCTATCAACACATAAAAAATATTAAAAACTGTAGAACTAAAATACTTTGATATTTTTACCCTCTCTTAATAATGGTGATAATTACAATTGCTCAGTGAATATTTGATGACGTTGTCAACATTGACCTTCTTCATATTCAAGAAATTCTGCTTATAAATTATTTTACCAAAAGATGTGGGACATGTTCCAATTACAAGAGACAAGCTTAATTTCAACTGTTTCAGGTTCTATGTTTGCCCTCCATGTTCTAAGCAAGCACTTTCAAATGAATGATTGTATCCTGGCTATTTTGGCTTGTACTAGCAAAATCTGTGCATGCTTGGTGTATGCGTTTGCCCCAAATATAAAATGGCTATATTTAGCACCAGTAATTGAATGCATGGGAGGCACAGTAATAACGGTAATGAGGTCAATGGCCACAAAGATTGTAGAGGAAGACGAAACAGGTAAATAATGTAAAATTATACAATTTCCTTTTAAACTTGTTTCCCCTATTAGAAGTTTGCAACACATCTACAGCATTCAGATTGTTGGTGAAGTAGCATTGACTAAAATCACATCCAAATCGCTGGGAAGGGCACAGAGTAAAATATTCTCAAAACGTACCCAACCAACTTTCTTTCGTCACCAGTTGCAGTATTTTTTCAATTTACTTGTATGCTCAAAATTCTCATGATTATAGCATTTACAAGATCATATTGAACTTCTCCTTAACTCTTCAGGCATGTATTTATAACCAGAAATGTATTTTGAATAGCAGAATGATACGCAGATTAAATAAATAAAAAAATGTTTTTTTTTGTTTTGAAAAACATTTCTTGTAACATTCTAAATAAAGCTCGGACATATAGCCTCATAAAATAATTTGTTGTGTTTTAAATATATTAATTTGCAAAAATTTTCCAAGCAACTTGTAAAAAAGGCTGCTGGCATTCTTTTGCTTTTTTTTTAATTTCTATATTTTTTTTGGATTCAAACAAATACGACAAAAAGCATTTATAACTAAATTTCTATCTATTTGAATGTGATTGGTGAACCATTACTATTATAAATGGATATAAAAAAAATAGCATTTTCTGTATGCTGTGCATTTAACATACCATTTAATTTACACTTCTTTCAAAGTATATTTTTTTAATGAGAATTTTCTTAGAACTCTATTGTAACAAGGTTAAAATAGCAAATTATTTGGTTCCACAAGAATACTTTGACAGTTTTTTTTTTTTATGAAAGCATCATAAGCCGGTCTGTGGATTCGTTAAAAAATAAAACGACTTCGACTCAATCTTTGACTTTACCTTAAAACACGACATTGATTATTTTTTTAGGTTGAGTAGTATGCAGTGATGCCACTTTAGGCAATAGCGATTTGAAAACACATTTTTTTAAGGATTCAATTTTGTTTTCTCGAGTCCGACTCCATTTTAAGCAGTCCATTTCCATGACTACTACCCCGACTCTGACTCGACAGTCCTGGTCATAGCAATAGTTTTAATGTGAAGCTGAAATAGCTATCAACTGTATGGAAAATGTTCTATTTTTACCTAATTAATAAAGAAAGTGTTTCTTTTACTTGTCAAAGTTACTTTGTATATATTATAAGTTATTTTGATTTTGCAGGAAGAATAAATTCTCTATTTGGAGTGTGTGAGGTTTTCTTGGGATTAGCATATGGACCTCTCTATGCAACTTTTTATGTAAAAACGCTTGCATATTTTCCCGGAGCAATCTTTTTACTTGGCGCTTCATTTACTGCTCCATCTATTTTAATATTCATGTGAGTATAGAGAAACTATACAATCTGAATATTCTACAGAGAACAATTGAGAAGGTTACAAACTCGATAAACAAACCATTTAACACTGGTTATTTATATATAAAAATATAAAAGTTTATTAATATATCTATGTGCGAAAGAAATAGGACATTTTGATGTGAGGTAGAGTTTTGAAAATTTTAAATTATTTACGTATAATATATTGTGCATTGTGGAAAAGGGGATATGTCAAGTAATCTATGTTGGATTAGTAAATTTTAATTAAAAATATCACTTTTTAGAAAGTACATATCTATTAAGATGTTAAAAATGTACAGAATACAAAATTGTTTCATTACATACATTTTATTGTGATAGTGCCCAAAAAAACTATTATATCATTGTAAATAGTATCAACATGACTTAGAATCAAGCTGAATTCTTTTAGTGAATGATAATACTGATAATGTATAAGACACCCTGTTTTAAATATTTCAAACCATTTTTTCTATATTTTGCATTTTCAGGCGCATGTATAAACTTGGCAAGGCGGATGAACAATCACAAAAAAATGAAAATCTAGAAGATATCCAAAATGATCAAGAATTGTTTAATTTAAAATCTTGCAAACATACTGATTGAATAATTTAGCTAATTTGTGTAAAGCAATTGTATTTATTTAAATATTTTTAATCCACTTTTTGTAAATATTATAAAAACTTTTCATACAATAGATCATCAGTAATTTCTCACGATCTGGTATCTTATAAAGTACAAGTTCTTAGGAGACATATAAATGTACTTTATTCCACCTGTTACCGTTCAGTTTTTTTTTCTTCTATGAAATGTTCACCTCGAAGATTAGTTTATTTTAGCAATAATTTTGAGACATACAGTAAAACACCCATTTACACCATAGTCGGGACCATGTAATTGGGGGTGTGAATCTCATACAAAATTGGGGATTTGGTTTTTTTCCGCGGAAAACGAAAAACTAAGGTTTCCCTTAGTTTTGCAAAAAAAAAAATGGACTAAATATTTTGTTTTTATAGTAGTAAATATCCAGCACACAGACAGTCGCCCAGCTATGTGTGTATAGCCTGGCACGTTTTGAATACACAGACGCTAGCCAACACTTGACTGTATGTGCGGCACAGATGGCCGTCTCTTAGTAATGACAATTGAATGCGATCATGAAATTGGGGGATTTGCGGCGAATATTTCAAGCCAGCGCGTAATTCAGGGTAGTGTAATTGGGGGTTCTAATGTACTTATAAACTTTTCAACGCCAGGTGGTCCCGTACGGGACCAGTGATTATGGTACATTTCGCTTTCGGATTACACTGATTTATGATAATAGTATTCAAAATATGAATATTAGCTTACATAAATGATGACTTTGAGATACCGATCCATAATTTTATTTACAGTTTCGATGTATATTTTAAATATTTTTGTCATATTGAGTAATATAAACAACTGAGTTACAAGGTCGACCCTTGGAATATGCGTTGTGTTAGGCGGACCGTAATAAATTAGCTTTATCACACCATACAACATATTTCAATGAGGATACAGATTTTTTTCCATACCTAGAAAATTCTCTATTTTTTTGTAATTTTATGGTTAAAATTTTTTAAGTTTTGTCTAATTTCTATTGTTTTAATTCTTTAACATTAATGTATAATAATATAAAAATGTGAAAAATTGTAAATAAAGCTTTCATTAAATGTTAATTATAAACAAACTTTTAATTTGCTAATGCTTGTTATTTTACCCACATAGGCTGACTAGTTTTAGAGATATAATTATTTTTATAAAAGCTACGGGTCATGCAAATTTTTCGCAAAAAGTCCACGGGCGTTTAAAGGTTAAGATACGAGTTTTCAGTTTTTTTAATTTGATGAAAAATTCAAAGCTTCAAGATAATGCCAGAAGAATGTGAATGAAATAATATTTCACAAATGAGCACATGCCTGTAATAAGGCTTATATTTAAAAATAAATCGATTTGATACACCTATATGCACATATAAAATGGTATATGTACACAAAAGTAAATAAAAGTAGATCTATGCGATGATGGAGCCATCCTTAATTGATGGTCTGAGAACTTTCAAAAACTTCTAATTAATGAATCGCATGAACAAACATCCTTCGGCATCATGTCAACTATCCACTGTGCGAGTCTGACTTACCGACAACTCAAGAAGTGCGTAAGTCTATCATTCGACTGAAGAAAAAAAATCGCCAGGTTGCGACGCACTTCATGCAGAACTTTTTGAATACAATAGAACACAACTTCTTCACGCCATAAAAAACATAATTGAGGAGGTATGGCAAAAAAATGTTCTGCCAGAGGACTGGAACAGGGGGGTCATATTCCTAATACATAAAAAAAGGACCCGCAGAAATGTGAATAGTACCGGGCAATCACACTCCTAGAAAATAATTTCTCATGTAACACAGTATATGATAGACTGGTCCTCTATGTAAACTTGATTTTCGGAAATTACCAGAGTGGTTTCTTGGGAAAGCGATCCACATGACTGACCAAATACATTCCGAGACAAATCCTATAAAAAAATAGAGAATATAATTCTCAAACGTTTGCCTAAAGCCTATGATAAAGTGTAGAGATATAATCTGTACAGTAAAGCTATGGGTAAATATGGTACAAATACCAAATCAACTCATAAGCCTTACCAAGCTTACAATAAAACATGTTGAGTGTAAAGTCAGGGTCCAGAATGAGCTCTCAACGTTGGCACAACTACGAGCTTAATAACCTCTACAATGAGACAGATATTGTCAGATTTGCTTAAACGCATGGATGAATGTAAGCCCCTAAATTTTTCACATTTACTACACCCGAGGGAAGACCACGAATCTGTTGGATGGACGGCGTGTCACAGGACCTGCGAGTGCTGATGCTTTTTTCTTGTTTCAGACACTTTTTAGCACTAATATTACAAAAATTATTACATTTCTACTTGAACATATGATCAATAAAATCAATATTTATGAATACACAAAATTTTCCCATTTTGAATTCACTTTCTCGTGTTGTACAAAATACATATCATCGGAGCGCACGGGTTTTTTAGCACAATATGGGAAAAGTTATCCTGCAAAACAATGGTGGGAACCTCTTACTTTTCAGGTCCTCAAGTGTGACCTTTTGATAAATCAAACAATTTCATTTCATTGTTTTATTCATTCACAAAATCGTCTGAATATTTTTTTAGTATGTCTGATTGAAGTTTCTTAATAGCCTTATTATATTTAAGATCAATAAATCATGCTTCATGACACGAAACGGTTACCCGCCCTCTATCTAGAGCAGTGTCTGCCAAACTGTGTGCCGCAAGAAGTCTCAGGTGTGCCGCTCAAAACTGTTACCATTTTAAATAAAGCTTATTCATTTGAATTTTTATCAATTTGAAATAAATTTTACACCTAAGTACATATTGAAGTAAATATTTTTCACATTCGTCCATAACTTTCTTTTCCATCACTTGATTATCAAATCTACCAGTGGGCCATCAACCATTCGTAAGGTTTGACAGTACACACCAGACACCAACAAAGGAGGAAATTTTAATAAATCTAAAAAACGGCTGTGTACAAAGCCTTATAAGCCTCTAAGGTAGAGTTGTCAGCATTTTAGATATCGCTATGGAGTCAATATCTTTGAATATCTACAACAGCAATTAAATCTCTGTTGCCCTTCGGATCGCCGTATCTTTACAAATTTGGTTTTTCAGCACACGTGGAAATAAAAAAAATAAAACAAAAGCGTTTACAGATGGTAGATAAGGAGTGTTACCTAATTAAGATCAGCATTTTGAAAAACTTCTTCCTTAAATCAATTTCATTCTTCTCACTAGTAAAATTATTACCACCTATAGACATATACAGTCTGCACAAGAATGTTTCACGCACCTTATGAAAATTCAGTTTTGTATTTTATAATGTCTGTTAAGAACACAAATGAATTATATCTTTATAAATATCATTACAAACATGTCTAAGCATATGTCCACATCTCAAATATATATAGTTTTACCTTTGACATAATTTTTAACAGCTAATAATGAACTAATGATGGCCCAGATAGAAGAATTAACAAATTGTTGTAGTCATAAAACAATTTTTAATTTAAATATGCGGTTATTTTTTTTATCAATTGTTTATTATTGATAATTGTAAGCATCCATGTTTTTTTAAAGATTTTTATTCCAATAAATATAAAATTTCCCATCCTTAGCTTTCATTGGGGTTGTTATTCGCCATGGCACGGAATTATACTTTTTTTTAAATAAATTAACTTTTTTTGGTTATTTTAAAAACTACAAATGGCTTTTTTTAATTCATTTATTTTTTTGGGCTTAAGATCTGCAATTTCGTTGCCTATTATCGTCAAGAAATTCCCAATGATGTTGAGATCAGGGCTGCTACCTGGCCATAAAAGGCTCTTTATGCCAAGATTTTCTTGGTAATATGTCGCCCAAATAACAGATAGAAATATAATTACCACATTTATTTCTAAAATAAATTGTTTGAAGGCCAGAAAAAATCATTAAGTGATAGATTTTGCACAATGACAAGAAGCGGAATCATCCTGGAATACTGTCCATGGATGTCATGTCGTACTATGAAGGATAAAAACTCCGATATTGGTAAAACTTCTTCAAAATTGACAAATTTGTAATTTTGGGCATTTACTCTTCCTTCCAACATAAAAAAATTGTCAACCCCTTCTCTGGTGATGACACCCCAGACCATTACATATGGCGAATGTTTGATAGAGAGAAGTATGCAATCTTTGCTGTTTTTGCTTTCGTCAACCTACCACTTTGCCATTATCGTTGACCACGTTAAACTTGGACTTATCAGAGAATATGACATCGTCCCATTAATTTTGATTGGAATTTTTTTTCTAACCCCAATCACGCCATATTTTTTCTCATGCTCGTGGTCAATAGTGGTTTTTTGGCAGCGCGACGTGCACATAATCCTTATTTTATTAATAAATGTTGAATGTTTCTTAAATCTCTTTACCACTTTTATTGATGGACTTTCTTCTTACTTTGAAATCTAAAAAAAACTATTTTTATAAATAACTCCCTCATAGGAGTGGGAAATAAGATATTAATTGAAATAAAAATCTTTCAAGAAAACATGGATTTTTTTTCAATGCATTTCAATCCCAAAAAAATCCCATTCAATGGTGTGCCATGAAGTAGAAAAGTTTGGCAGACACTGATCTAGAGCATAAATTTAACATTTTGTCAATAAGATGAATAATCATTGTGAACTTAACGCTCCAAGGACGAGCGTGACCATATGGTCACAGTAAACACCGTTGTCTATTGATCCTACTATTCATCCTTTTTCTACCTGAATATCATTGCTTTTACTCATATTTAGCTAAGAAGGGTACAGACTTGAGTTAGTCATCAGCCGAGGGGACAGAAATGGCCACCAAAAGCACATGCGATTTTTTGAATTTCCGTTTTTTTAATAGACTTTTTGAAAGTTATTTTTTTATCAAATTATTTACAGTTCTTTTGCTAATATATTTATATTGAAATTATGTTGATCTAAAGATGTCAAATTGTAAATATTTTCAAAAATTTCACATTTAGCTATATTTCAACCCCGAATGTTTGCGTACCCATACGGTCAGGTTCGTCCTTACTACTGTCCGTAGACAATATTACACAGTAATAAAAGGATGAGCATGACCATATAGTCATGCGGGGTTTCTATGCAACGACTTGGCGTTTTTTTTTTCTTAATTTTTGTTAGGAATAAAAGTTATTTATGATTTCAATATGGCTTAAAAAATATTTTGTTTATCGAAAAAAGCTCTCTTCTCTGGAGGGTTAATATAGTTATATATTATATAGATAGAAAAAATCATCATATACTGAACATACATACCTCATAAAATTCAATTTAAGATTTCGACTGAAGATGCTTGGTGGAATTTCAATATTAAATTTGAAAAGTTCAAATTATTTGACAAATAAAGTAGTTTGCCAATTTTAAATGAGCAGGTGAATTTAACAAATTCCCTACTTTTGTATCCTGTATGTAGGTAAATATAATTAAATTTCATAAAATAATTATCAATATTCCAGCGATCAAAATAAATATAGTTCTTGAAATTACTCACCATTTAACAAGTTATATTAACGGTGATCAGATTTTATTTCAAAAGCCTACAAAGACTATTTGTTAAGTAAGAATACCAGCTAATTGAACGTCATCAAAATCAAATCATTAGTAAGGTTAAACCATGTTGTCATCAATAGCTTTTATTTCTTATATAAACACGATACATTTATTTACAAAACATCAGTTCAAGTCTATCCGTGCACTTTAACGCCACTAACGTCAATTTTGTTTGACAGCAATAATAAAACTTAGCTATACATAATTTAAGTTATATTAACACTTCTTAGGCGGGCCACGACCAAAGTCGTTTTTAGCGTATTGTCGGTAGAACGCAGCTCACGGCAAAAGTTGTTTTTAGCGTATTGTCGGTAGAATGCGGATCACGGCATAATATGTTTTTTTATATCGTCGCTCGTTTGCGGGACACATAATATCAGGGGTTTGTTTGTCGGCGTTAAATAAAATGCCGCAACTAATTAACATTAGTCCTAATTCTTTGCTAGATTATAAGGGTGGAAGTTTGAGCTAAGAAACAAAAAATCAACTGTGTTATAGATTTATTTTGCGATCTCCATCGCTAGTTTAGATCGAGTCGTTTAACGAGTTAAACACTGCTTTTTAGACGTATTTTTATTGTTTTTATAGTTTGTTTACGCAATTGATATTGTATTTATATAAAAGCATACACCATGATAAATATAAATGATACATGCATATATTAGTATATGATTATCAACCAATACACATGTTGCGTAGATTGGTTCATAAGTTTAATTCTTCAAAATAACTGCGGCCTTTTTTGACAAGAAGCAATAAAACTAATAAGTTATTATGCATTGAATGTTTGTATTTATTATTTACAAAGAGGGTGACACATGTGTCTCGAATATTTACGCTGTAATTTTTACGGCATTAGATTTTACACTTCCAGTGGTAGTAAAGTTGTAGGAATGGCGATTATATATTATAATTATTTATATAATTATAAAATATTGATAAATATGCTATTTTGTTATATAGAATGTTTTGAATATTTAATATTTATAACATGCGGAGTGCTATCTACTAAATTGATAACAGGTTTTATATTCAGCTTTGAAACATAGTTAAATTATGATGATATTGAAATGTTCTAATTTTATTTTTAATGATTAGATGTCACGTATGATTTGTTTTTAAATTTCAATCGAAAATATCGTTTGGTTTAGAAGTTGTGTTGATTTTAAGAATGTAATATATTTGTGCGCTAATCACTAAAAAACGCCCGCTACAGGCTTGAGTCTATTTTTTGAAGCGCCCGACTAAGAAGTGTTAACAATTTTTTTCCAACTAATAACAAATACTACACAATATTAAGTACAATCTTTTTCAGAGAAGTCAATTTACAATTTATATACGGAGAAGAACTCGACTTAGTATATGGAAATATAATAAAATTAAAATTTCAGTCTATATTGGTTAACTGGTAAAGGATTTTTCTGTGCATTTGTATTTGAGGGGATATGTCTATCATCCTTATCAATTAACATTTTTAAATATTTTTCATATTGCAAAGCTGTCAAATTGATATTCAATGCAGAACAACTCTGCACTATTGCTGTACAACCAGTGATATCATGTTGTATACCTGAAATGAGAAAAAAAACTTTAATGCTTGCCATTACATTAAAACCAAAATAATTAATATACAGTAAAGTACTGAATATCTTTGAATTTTAAAAGTTCAAGGTGTATATTTAATAAGAAAGTAAACTTAGTTATATTATATTTTTATTTCAACTTAGAATTTGTATTACAATAAAACTTACAGCGCTAAAAATGTTTCTGTTAAATAGAAAATTTAAATTAACTTTGATTATTCCACGTATTGTGTAACTAACTGTGACACGTGTTTCGCCTCTTTCAGAGGCATCTTCAGACTTACTATCGCAAAGTTTGCTTAAGTAATGAAGCAAGATTGATTCTAACATTTTAAAATTATAAAATTACAAAATGGATTGGGTTTTTTTTCCTTTTAAGAGGAGCAAGGAGGGGGGTGTAGAATCGAAATAAAGCAAACAGATAATGATACTAATTTTACTAATGAGTTGTAAACAATCAGAATGGGATTTTTCCTTTTTAATGGAAGCAAAGAGGGGATTATAAAATTGAAACAGTGCAAACAAATTTAATCATACTACTAATGACGTTAAACATTACAAACTATTAAAACTAACGAGCTACAGTCAATCATCTAGGTTTGTGATTACTCTATTAATTGGAAACAATTTGAGTAACGGGGAACCGCCTGTGCTATTAAGAATATTATTTAATAATATTTCTTTTTTGTTAAGAGTTTTATTAATTTCTAAAAATTCTAAGCTATTCATCTTTAAACCCTTTTTATTTACTCGGTGGAGTATTTCTAAATTACAAATCTGATTAAAATTATGATTATTTTCTATTAAATGATTGGCAAACTCAGAAAAATTGTTACTTTTTAGACATCTTATATGTTCTTTAATTCTAATATTAAAGTTTCTACCTGTCTGTCCAACATAAGACGCTTGACAGTCTCCACAAGAGAGTCGATAGATACCACTCTGTGACGATGAATCTACGCGATCTTTACTGTTCAATAAAATTTTACCTAAATTATTTACTGTATAAAACGCGGGTTCTATATTGTCTGGCAAAAATTTAACTATCTTTGACGAGATGTCTCCTAAATAAATAATTCTACGCCAGTTTTTAATATTATCGTTTGCTTTCTTCTCTCCTGAAAAAATATTATTTACTATGAGTTGTTTAACTTGCTTACGTTTAAGTAAGTTAACTACTACGTCTGTGTTGTAACCATTATTTACAGCTATCTGTTTAATAATGTTTAACTCTAATTCAAAGTTGACTTTAGTGAGAGGGATGTTAACTAATCTATTAATCATTGCATGGAATGATGAGAGTTTTTGCGACCACGGGTGAATTGATTGATGGTGAATGACCCACCATCAATCAATTCACCCGTGGTCGGTGTGTATAAAATATTCAATATATTCAAAAAACCTTATTTTATAGATAATAACCCAAAAATCAAAGAGTTAAAGCCAGGGCTGTGGAGCCGGAGTAGGAGACGCGGTATAAAGGTGAAACTTAGGTCGTTATCGACAAAAATTATGGATGAGTACAGAATCAAAATAATTCAAATTTTATAAATGTTTGGCTACACTCCAATTTCAATAAATTAATTTAAGATTATCTTGAGAAGAAAAAATATCAAAAAAGGTCTCATATATAATATAAAATTGAATTAATCAAAATTTTATATTGACCTTTCTAGGACATGACACTGAAGCTTGTTAACTTTAAGCAGAGCTTTTTAAGGGTAGAGAACAGATGCCGACTAGTAACTAGAGAAAATACTCACTTCGGTGGTTGAATAGTGCTTGTATAATTTTTGTGTATTGAAATTTCATGTCAAAGAATAATGTCAATTGTAGTAGTCGTATCACTGCATCTTCTTGGTGATTTCTGAGCGCAACCACTGACATCGGTACTAAGCTGAAATGATAGTTATATTAAGCAGATTTTCGTTGCTCGCTACCCAGGATTACATTGATTAACAATAACAGTATAGTAAATATAAATATTAGATTAAATAAGTAATGACTTCAATTGAGATATAGGTAATTCCGTTACTAACCAATTTTTAAATTAATTTTACAAAAAACTACTTGGGCAGTGAACTACTCTTAATGCTTAAAGTACGCGGGCAGATAAAGGTTAAATTATATTATTGTTAAACCAATAATTTATTGTATCTCTCAGATTGATTTGAAATTTGTAGGTGAGATGATTGTTTTTCTAGGATTTCTTTCATCTTATATTTAATGTTTCACTTCTATAAGTTTGAATCTAATGTATTTAAATTAGTTATAGAGGAATACAAAACGATTTTCATACTCTTAGAACTAAAACAAGGTAAAACATAGCAAAGTATTTAGTCCTATAAAAATTGGTAAAAATTACCAGCTAGAAAATACCAGGTAGCAGTGCCAACTGTCAAAATTATTGGATATGAATTGGTTCTGCAGTGCAAGTTATATCAGTTTAAATATTTACACATTTAGACTTAATAAGTCAATATTCAAATTTCATTTGACTATTAATGACATGATAGATTTGTTCTCGTCCTTGTTCATAAAATGTGTGTTTATATGCTAACAGTTTTACGCTCCACAATGTAAAACGCTAGAAGTAATCAAACTAAAAATCAATATAAAATTAAATTTGGACTAAGCGAAAAAATAGTAGCGGCAGTAGAAAGAAAGAACTTTAATTTTGTGATTTATAAGTTAAGAACTAGAATCAGTTTTTACTTTATTTATAAATAACCTTACAATGGTTATTTTGAAGAAAAATCTCAAAGTGGCAAAACATGTGTCAAAGTTATCAATTTAA
Source organism: Himalopsyche tibetana (assembly GCA_030503985.1). Classification (NCBI taxonomy): domain Eukaryota; kingdom Metazoa; phylum Arthropoda; class Insecta; order Trichoptera; family Rhyacophilidae; genus Himalopsyche; species Himalopsyche tibetana. The sequence continues at coordinate 7,564,183 of JAPJYX010000015.1, forward strand.
ATTTTATATTAAAAACTTATTTCTACAAATTTACCGTTGAAATTAACTAAAATTTCAATTACAAAAGATCGCACGGTTTTGTCTGCAGACATAAATACATTACAGGTAGATAAATTTACATATTATAGCTATTTTTGCATCACACCATCGTTAGGACTACACTTAAATGAATTTTTGCTTGCTTACATATGGTATCCTAAGAATTACAAGGTTCAAGGTGTAGATTTTTGGCAAAAAGAAGCCAACAATTGGGCAGTCTTTCGAGTTCCATTACAGTATTCATTGTTACTATTGTTTCGCCAAAAATATACACTTGGAAACTTGGAGTTCTCATAATCGATAAGAAGACAGACAATACATCTGTTTTAGGCATATATACAATGTGTTCTACAATTACTTCTTGTTTGCAAATTTCACTACAAAAATCAACTTACTTATCCTTTAGTAAATTTCGCAATTGTATCTCCTCTTTGAACAAATTATCAGCCAACTGTTGGTCACAAAACCATTCACTCTGCCAACAACTCTCCCAAAAACACGACAGTGGGTACCACTCTCCACAATCTGAGCCAAACAATAATACGTACTTATTCAAAATAACAACGGAGGCTTCAGATCGATTCAAAACCGTATCACTAATCAAACGCTTTAGCATTATTCTTACTTCCGATTGCAGATTTCTATTATTTCTATAAACATCCAAAAACAATTCAAGCCCCTTTTGAACATTTCCTTTCATCCAATGAGACCTCGCCAAGTAATTATTGAAATCTGAGTTTTCAAAACAGACCTCTGGGTTTATTAATTTGTAAAAGCGCTGCAAAGATTTAATCATTTTTACGTCACCATTCTGAGAATATACTGCAAAAATATCCAACAAAACTCCCAATGAAGGACACTGTTTATTGCCAATAAATTGGACTATCAAGTATTCGACATCGTCTAATCTCTTCGACTTTAAGGCACTTATTATCAATGAATCTATTTGCTGACTAGAAAGAGTGCTTATGTCAATTTCTAATTTATTATGAGATAAGTTGCTCAAATTTGACTTGTAGTTAAAATTCCAAGCGTTTTGAAGGATATACGGAGGCACCGCTTTTGTTTTCATTTTTTCTAAATTGTTCCATTTTTCTGTCTTTTGTTTAACTAGATTTTTAGTAAAGTCATCAAGAAGATCTACTGTGGTGAATTTGTTATTGTTTGTTTGCGGGCGACAGAGAGTAATACAAATATCTGTGAAATTATGCAAGCGATATTTGTTTAAAAAAAAGCTTAATGTTATAATTTTTTGGCTCTGCATTAAATGGCAAGTAGCCATATTATAGGCACATGAAAATTTTATTTTTCAAAAATTTAAAACTTCTCATGACGATGATTTGTTATCAAAAGTATAACGATGAACTTGAACGAACTATTGTCTATGGCTACCATTCTTTTGACAGTAGTTGTCAAATTAATCGCCAACACAAAAAAATATGATACACTTTTTACCAATAGACATTTTTATTCAATAGAAAGAGGCTTGTATTTTTGTTTAGTATGATAATATTAGGCTGGCTCGAAATTAGCAAACTTTACCCTGTGGCGTAATTATGCGCTATTTATTTTTTCTGGCGCTATTAGATGCCGTGTGTTCCTTAAACACAGTATGCATAAAGAACACACGTCACCTGATCGTGCATAACTGCGCCCCGATGTTAAGCTTGCTATTGAGTTGCTTTCACTTTTGTTTGACAAAAATGTGTACTTTAAAACGAGAAAAAATGTATGCTAACTTTGTAAATGAAGTTTGGACAGCTAAGAAGCTATCTTAAAAACAATTCCTCCAAATTATATTGCACCTGGGTCTTTTCAAAAGCTAAATCTACCACTGATAACATTTCATAATAAAGTATTGTTTTTCAATAAGAAAATAAAGAAATTTTCAATAAAAAATATTTAGCATAAAAATATTTTCATATCTAATATATAAAAATGAATGTTTGTTTGTTGACCCGATTGTAAAACACTTTGACAAATCTTTTGCCTTCACTTGCGCGAAGTTTATAAGTATATTAAAATTAAAATTAAAAAACTTAAAGTAGGCTTAGAAAAAAAACTTTATTTATAGCAATTTATTTAATTTATATTATAATAAATTATTATTGCATTATAATTAATAATACATGCCTACGTACAATTTAAATATAAATAATATAACTAAACCACATGGTGCGCACTAGGTTATTCCAAAATTGAAAATGCATTTTTAAAAAACGTTTATTTTTCAAATTTTGAATAAAACTAAAATATATATATATCGGAGCACAACAAATTTCCGTGCTCCGGCCAAAAACTTGTTGCTCTACTGCTCCGCGCTCCGCTCCAGATCCTTGGTAAAAACACCTAGATACCTAGTTCATAAATAAAAAATGTTAGAAATGATATAAAAACAAAATTAGAGGAAATATTGGGGGGCGTAAGATCAAAGACCGCCCCGGGCGGCAGGACCCCTTCTTACACCACTGGTAATACCGGTATAGATATTCTCATATTTTATTTTTCTCGTATTTGAGTCCTTGGTTTGATTGCTCGACAGTAATATTTTTTACAATATGTACATATTTTACAATATGTACATATATACACTTGTTTTATTTCACCTATGTAATTGGTAGATAATTAATTATGCAGCTTGACAAAAATCAACTATGTTTTCGAATGTTTATTCCGGACACACTGTATTGTTTCTGTTATCTTACGGAAATGTGCGTTCAACGTATATCACAGAATCCCGATAACATTATCCTTTATTGTTTTTTTTTATAAATATTGACGGTACAATCAGTCTGCATCCTGCCCATGACTATCACAATTTTATAAACACATACTGAAAAGTTAAAAGATGTTTTTATTAATATCATAAATTTATTTATTTTATATAATATATTTCCTCAGATGTATTCAATAGCTGCGTCAACTCTTTTAAACATACATCGAACAAAAACATACCCCTGGTACATACTTTGATACAATATAACCAGATTTTGTTTAATTTCTTCTGATGAAAAACTTTGCAAACAGAAAAGATAGCAGAATTTTTGTAATCACAAACTAATTTTCTATCTCACAGTGATCTTTGTTTCATTTTTGAAGACCAGGTGTTATTTTTTGTTTATTATCTTTTAATAATTGAAAAATATAAATACATAGTATTTATTTCATATGGGGTTGTCGAAATTCTTTGTACTAAGAGCTCTGATCGCGTTCAACCAGCCGTAAATTAAAAAAAGAAGTGTAGATAGAAAGATATTTTCTTGGCTGTACCATCTCTGGACGTTGGTAATTTTCCAATCCAATGCATTGGTGATCTCATAAGATCTGGAATATACTAAAAAAACAGACAGACAGAATACGACACAGCCAGTGCCAGCGCGAGGTTATTTGGCCCTAGGCAAATTTTATTTGCGCGCCCCCTTTTTAACAATTTCACCTATTTTATTTATAAATAAAAAAAAAATACCTTATCAATTGCACAAACCGGTGACAAAATGTCACTTTTTATCCATGTCCGCTTTTAATGTGGAACCTCTCATGTGTGTCACTCAGTCGCAGTCAGAGAGTAGGATGGATATAAAGGATAGGCAGGGCAAGACTAGTGGTTGCCTAATTACTCTGGCTACACCCCGTTACTTTAATACTGGAATTGTGGGGGGGGGGGGGGAAACAATGGTGTTCGTACTAGGATTCAAGCCCGTGAGATCCGGCATATAAGTCAACGACGTTGTCTACCATGCCATGGATCCGACACTCGGTGGATTTATTATTTATTTATTATAAAATCGGTGGTTCAGTTTTAATTCAGTTAAAATGAAAATGAGTAAAATTACTCACTGAGTAATAACCTGTGTCATTTGGAATATATGGCGCATTAGAATATAATTATAATTTAAAGAAATTTTCTTACCTAAGACTACGTCAAACAAACATAATATCTAAGAAAATTTTATCGGTTGTAAAATAAAAATTAGGACATTCTACGATGTGGAATTTTCGAGTTATATTTTAAATACATAAGTATTTGAGTGCTTATCCATTTTGATATAATAAGTCAATTACTATAAAATATAAATTTAGTTATTAACACAGAGGTCCGCGGATTTACCTACTAAACAATGAGCGGAACCGGCCAATTTTCGCGCAAATGGCACATTTTTTGCGCTCACGTTTAAATTACGATAACTATTGACCCGATTGATGTATATTTTTAGTTGTTTCAGAAAACCTTTTGATATGGTTTTATGCATATGAAAATATGATTAAATCAGAGTTTCTCAACTATGAGTTGCATATAAAGAGGTTTGACAACTGTAAATTATCTATATATATAAAAGAAAGTGGGGTTTGTTACACCACGTATATCTCGAGAATTGCAGCTCGGATTTTAATGATCTTTGTCTTATTAAATTCGTATCCGCCTAGAATAGCAGAATAAGCATTAAAACATCGGAAAAATATCACGGGAAAGAAATTATGAATAAAATAAATGTTTTCATACATTTTGTTTATTTGAAATTTCCAAATCGAACGCGGAACATACGTTGTATGCTGTTTACGGTTCACGTTGTGTCCACTAGGTGGCGTTGATTGCATTATACCATAGACTGATAAAACTTTGACAGTTGACTTGACGTGAATCGCTATGTAATTTAAAACAATTGAAATGGACGTCTTTAAATTCAAATTTCCTGGGTTAGAACTGAAGGATCGTAATAATATTGAGAGAACATTATTTTAAAGTATGCATCGCTACGACGTTTTTCAAATAATCAAATAAACTGATTCGATTTTTTGAAGCTATAATTATAGGACTGGGAGCTGATTTGACAGATTTTGTTCAGTGACGTCATTGATTCGATTATTGGAGGTATGGTTATATTTTGCATCTGGCCTTGAAAACATTTTTAATTTCTTACATGCATTAGGAATATTCTAATGACAGTATGGATATTTTATAGAACTGTATTTCAACTTTTATTTTAAAATCTTCTACTAGGAAAAATGATTGTTAGCAAACTTAGAACATTATTTTAAAAATTAAATAATTTACAATTTCAAGATTTTTTGGAGCTGATTTGACAGATTTTGATCATTGTCATAGATTCGATTATTTATGGTTATATTTTGCACCCTGCCTTGAAAATATTTTTTATTTCTTACATGCATTAGGAATATTCTAACGACAGTATGGAAATTATATTGAACTATATTTCGATTTTTATTTATAAATCTTCTACTACGAAAAATAATTGTTAGCAAACTTAAACATTATTCCAAAAATTCAATAATTTACGAAATTTCTGCAACTATGAAAAATGGTTGTTAGCAAACTTAAACATTATCCCAAAAATTTAATAATTTACGAAATTTCTGCTACTACGAAAAATGGTTGTTAGCAAAACTTAAACATTATTCCAAAACTAAAGTAAATTAGGATGTTTATTTCTGCTACTACGAAAAATAGTTGTTAGCAAACTTAAACATTATTACAATAATTAAATAATTTACAATTTAAATACTACAGGGCTGTCGATATACGCCACGTGGTCTATTTCTGCTACTACGAAAAATGATTGTTAGCAAACTTAAACATTATTTCAAAAAATAAATAATTTACAATTTAAATACTGCAGGGCTGTCGATATATGCTCTGAGGTCTATTTCTGCTACTCCGAAAAATTATTGTTAGCAAACTTAAACATTTTTCCAAAAATTAAATAATTTACAATTTAAATACTGCAGGGCTGTCGATATATGCCCTGAGGTCTATTTCTGCTACTACGAAAAATGATTGTTAGCAAACTTAAACATTATTTTAAAAATTAAATTATTTACAATTTCAAGATTTTTTGGAGCTGATTTGACAAATTTTGATCAGTGTCATTGATTCGATTATTTATGGTTGTATTTTGCATCCTGCCTTGAAAATCTTTTTTATTTCTTACATGCATTAGGAATATTCTAATGACAGTATGGAAATTTTATTGAACTATATTTCGACTTTTATTTTTAAATCTTTTACTACGAAAAATAATTGTTAGCAAACTTAAACATTATCCCAAAAATTTAATAATTTACGAAATTTCTGCTACTACGAAAAATGGTTGTTAGCAAAACTTAAACATCATTCCAAAAATTAAATAATTTACGTGGTCTATTTCTGCTACTACGAAAAATGATTGTTAGCAAACTAAAACATTATTCCAAAACTAAAGGAAATTAGGATGTTTATTTCTGCTACTACGAAAAATAGTTGTTAGCAAACCTAAACATTATTCCAAAAATTCAATAATTTACGAAATTTCTGCTACTACGAAAAATGATTGTTAGCAAACTTAAAGATTATTCCAAAAAATAAATAATTTACAATTTAAATATTGCAGGGTTGTCGATATACGCCACGAGGTCTATTTCTAATACTACAAAAAAATGTTGTTGGCAAACTTAAACATTATTCCAAAAATTAAATAATTTACAATTTAAATACTGCAGGGCTGTCGATATATGCCCTGAGGTCTATTTCTGCTACTACGAAAAATTATTGTTAGACTTGACCGATTTTTTAAATGTATATTTGTTAGATAGTAGAATAGGTTTTAAAGTATATTTCATCCCGCTAGGTGAAGGATGTCCTTATCCCGAATTTTTTTTCAATATTTTTGACGTCCGTCGTTCGTATTTCAAACAGAGCTAAATTATTTATGTTGTTGAATGACAGATGGCGCTAAGTGCGCAGCAACTTAAGTCTTTTAAAGTTTGATACGTGCCATGGTTACGTCAAACAATCAAAGGGTATTATAGTAAACAATTATCAAGTGAATTTTTAATAGTCGTCACAAAAGATTTCTTTCGCTGTCAAAAAATTATGCCACCTAAAAGACTTGCTATTAGTTGATCTAGACCTCAAGCACGAAAGAAAACGGCATTACGAGCTTCAGAAACAGACGAGCAAGTTTGGAAACCGTTCGAGTTTTCACTGCTCAAGCCCGATCGTCTGATACAATGATATGCAAACAACCCTTTTGACCGTGATTAGGAACGAGAAACACAATTTGATGTCGACAAATTGGATACATTCGTTCAAACAAATCTTCCGAAATTGGTCCCAGAACAACGCATAGCGTAAGACAGAATTATGCATGCAATCAAACACAAGCCAAAACGTTGGATCACGAAACAATATTGTTGGCAATCGCTTCATCTGCAATTGCAGCAAATAGTTTGAAAATTATTTATAAATGTTTGCAGTTTCCAGCGCGACTAGCATTTGGACAATCGCTACAAGTGTGTGGACTAAATTTTAAAAATCCATGCTTCTCCCATAGAAAGCTGTATCTGGCCTGATCACGCGTTGAAAAACCTTAAGATCTATTCATATACGTACCAGACAAAAAAACAAAATATATCCAAAAGCACTTCAATAAACATAATTAAAACACAAACACTTTCTTTCTTTGAGTGGCATTGCAACGCATGCCGGGTCAGCTAGTATACAATAAAGAGTTGGTATACTATAGTTACACTAATTTAAAATAAAGTAACAGGATACCCCTTTCCTCAGCATTTTTCCTATAATATAAGCTTTAATACGCAACTCTCGAATATTTTTAAACAATTCTTGTTGTATTTTAATAATACAAATATATTAAATGTTTTGAGAATCGTTTGTGTTTATAATATTTGTATGGTGCCCATTTCCGATGGATAGTGTAATATTATATGAAGCATATTTTTTTCAATAGGTTTGGGTCACATTTTTTCACAGCAGGGTCATAAATTTTGCAAAAAATAACATCTTGTTGAGTGTTATTACATAATTTATTGCCTTTTGGCAGGTCAAATTTTTTTTACGTAATGACAAGATTCACAAATACAGCATTTGCTTGAATTTGAGGTTGACGCGGATCACTTACAAAGTGTGCACAAAAGAATTAAAAGGATACAAATGTAGTCAATCTGAGACAATGGTTCTGTGCAAAGCCCCCTATAGTGCTGGTATAAGACTGCTATGGTCTGTGTCATTGTAGGTCTTTAGAAAAAAGATATGACAATTTAGCGGACGGCTTAAAACTTATTAAGGATTTTCAGATAGCATATCAAAGATGTTTCATCTAAAATGGAATATAAAAACTATCAATAATTAACTTTATTTTCTGTATACATAACATAGGATATAGGAACATTTACTCTAAAACACTGAATTTCTTTCATTCATAATTGGTCAAAAATTTAAAGTTTATAAAAAATTACACATAATACAAATTATACGTAAACGAAACAAAAGCTCTAACAAAAAAATGCATTATTCCATGGAAATAATTTAACGTCATTTTTGTGTCACCAAATCATCAAATGCTGATTAAAATTATATGGTTAAACGTTATTCAAAGAAATATTACTTTCTATGTGATACTGTAGATTTTTTATGTAAACTTACACTCAGCAAAATGCACACATATGTTTGCTAGGCCTTCTGTGTTAAAATGTAAAAAAATACCAGTATTACGCGCACATCGCCGCACCATCGAGCATACAGTATTGAAACGTTACTTCAATACTGGATATTTGAATTTAATTTGAATTAATTTTAAATAATTTAATTTAAAAAAATATATTTAGTAATAATTCTACTCTAATACACTACTCTAGTCAAGAACGTTTCAATGGATGTTCAATAATGTTCCAATATTAATTGTTATCGTAAGTAGTTGTGTGTAATTGATTTGAATAATACTCAACATGTTGGAGTATAAAAAACAATTTTAGTACCTAATTTATGCGCCCCCTTCTGATTTACGCCCTAGGCGGTTGCCTATTCCGCCTGTATGGTGGCGCCGGCCCTGGACACAGCGAGGAGAAGAAGAATTATACAATACCAACTTTATTGTCATCGGAGCGTCGTTGCAATATTTGATCATTCTATTAGGGAGAAAAGTAGTCACTGATGCCAAATCGTTTTAGGTCAGGGAGATGGAGACGTTTTTTCAAGTGTGCCAAAAATTATTCATCATTCTTAAAAAAGCTTCGCGTGTCAGATGAACAATATGAGTAAGAAAAATGGTTTTATCGAGTCTATCAAATAATTTCGAAAATTCTCGTTCGAGTAGGTATGAAATTTACGATGTGATTCACAGCATCGTTTTGAAACTATTAGAACATTTTTTTTAACAAAACGGTTCTTGGTATGTTAAGGCACAGGAATTTTATAATATTTTACATTTTATCTTTTTATACTATATTACAATACAATTTTCCCCCGTGTCACCAAAACATCTACACCTGTCTTTCGATAAACGGGTGTCATATTATGTTCGCCATTCCTGTTGTAGGCGATATAAATATCGATGCTGCCCTCTCTTGGATCCGACGATGGAAGTATCTCTGGATGGAAAACAGTAGAAATGAGTGTTGTTGTCATTAATAATTACAAATGGTTCGGTAATCGTACATAACGGCATATTACCGTCGCATACATTATGATTACGTAGATTTCTATTATTAGGTCGACTTGTGGCAGATGAGTTTTGAAAGACGATTTCAATGTCGTACAATTGCGCAGACATTGAAAACGTATTCCAAGTTTCAAGTACTCAGCATGTAAATCAATATTTTGGTATTCATATACATACTTTTTTCAGTAATATATTAAATGCCAACATACTTACCTCGTTCTTGAATCAAAAGACCCATCAAGGTTATAGAAATAATCGACAAATCATTAATTTCATATTGGTTTGCAGAGTTTATTAAATCTATATTTAATATTAATTAAAAGCAATCTGTTTATTAGATGTTTTTGTAGATATTCGACAAAAATTTACATTATGACATAATTATAAATGTAGAAGGAATAAATAAATCATAGTCAACACAGATTTTTACACAGACAGTAATATTGTTTTCTAGTCTGATTGCTTCCCCCCGATGCGTATCAACATACATAATATCACATTATAATCTTTCATAACTAAAGATGTCGCATTTTATCTAGAAACTTAACATTTTTAATCGCAGCCTTACAGATCAAAAAAGAGGCTACAGCTTGGGAGTGAGACGAAGTTATGGCTATCTGGTAGAGGTCTGCACGGGCCGAAATTTTACAAAATTACCCGGTCCAAGCCCGAAATACTCAGGCCCTACCCAGCCCGTGCCCGAGTCTAATACCACACTTGTTACCCGAACCCGACCCGAAACCGAGATTTATACTCCTCAGTCCGAAAAAAAACTTTTTTTATAATTTTACAATTCTCTATTGAACTGGTAATAGTTAAAATCATCATGTCTGACTTATGACGCAAACATAGTCTGAAATATTTTTCTGAAGAAATAAATTGCTTACCCGAGCCCGAATCTCAATTGCGCTTATCCGCCTTAGCCCGGCCCGCGGGCCGAGCCGGATAGGGGCCCGTGCAGACCTCTACTATCTGGGTATTCATTAAGACCGAGCATCGATATAATGAGCTTCCAGTAAACTGTCCAAGTGGGATCCTATCATATACTGATACATGTACAATATCGTCATGGAAACTAGATAAATATGTACTGTTAAATCATATATTATAATACAAGTTATATAAATTTAATAAGGCACCTACATACGCAGATTCTGTACTCGAAATTTGTGCATATCAAATAACGCTTAACTGGCTAATGTGCTTTAGTAAACTTCCCATAAAACACAAATTACTACTCTACACCCAGTGGATTAGGAAGAGGTCTTCGTTGCCCGGGGCGATTCTTGAATTTGCCGCCCCCAATATGTCCTCTAATTTTGTTTTAGATCACTTCAACTGTTTATAAATTATGAATGTGAAGTTTTTACCACAGGTGGTTTATTTTTTTATGTATAAATATAATTTCTCGCAAAATATTGTATTTATATTTGAAAATGCCGCCCCCAATGATGTATCCGTCCCTACCGCACCCCCCTTGCTACGTTTCAGTCTACATCCGATCATGACCTACGAGTGCCCAATAGAGGCCTGCGTGGGCTTGAATCCTATAAAACCTTTACAGACTCTCCAGAACAAAACATTGCGCTCGATTACTGATGCCGTTTATGTGCAACGCGACCTTGCACAACTATTTTAACACTGATTCTGTTCCTGATCATTTCGTGAAGCTGGCTAATAAATTCTAGATAATACTAGAGCAACATGATTGATCATATCAACACAAACATTTAAACACTCACACAAGATTAAACTGAACCATAAATAATATTCATATACACACTCACACAGGTTACGTGACACCACGTCGGGTGCTATTTCTGAAACCCCCGTAGCTCCTACTCCCACCTCCTCTCTCCTGTCAGGCTTCTATTCTGGACCAGCCGTTACAGTAAGAAGATGACAATACGACGCCATTGAGAACTTACAGACCATGTGAGGCATTGATGGTTTGACGTTCTCTCGAGGGTAAAAAAACATCCCCACAAAAATAAAATCAGTGTCATAGGTACCACGACCATCAAGATTTACACGCTTCATCACCATCATCATACCACCTCGTCACCACCATCATACACTACCCTACAGATCCATAACCAGTAGACATTACCAATCCTCAATATGGAAAGGATAAGGGGTCAAGGAAAATATGTCTGTATTTCACTTGCTCAGTAATGAAATAAATTTTGAATGTTTATTTCTCCTGTAGACTAGCGCTGTTAGCGTTACTGTATCAACGCCGATAATATGTCGTATCATTGAGCCGACCAAGCTGGAAGAACTCGGCAGCAAAACCACCATGTTTAGTTGGAACTTTGTGGTTATTCGTCATATTATGAAATCCAGAAGAAGAATAAAATAAGTGTGTCTGTCTTTACCCGGCTTTATAAATAATTGTAGTCCCATCAGCGGAGCAATATTTCTCGTCATTGTCCAATTAATAATTGAATCACCGAGTTGCAAAAACCACTCTGGAAGTTTTTCAAGTTTTGAGTAAATGCAGAAAAACTGCTGTTCATAGAAACCTAAAATTAAATTTATTGTCATTTAACATTGCCTGTATTTTTGTTAGCAAATTTAATATAAAACAATAATTTGTATGCAGATAATATGTATCATTTTTTTAAAACTAAGTTCTCAAAAGGAGTGGTTTTTTTATCTTACACAAATTTTTGAAATAGTTTCCTCGCAAGGTAAGATTGAATTTGAAGATGTCATCCGCGCAGAATGGTTTTTGCAACTCGATGATTAAATTGACATTGTTGGTTATAGATATAATTGTGTTACCCCGACCACGAACTTATCACGAATACATTATTGTAAACATTTCCTGCGGTTTGCATGATATTTGTATGGGGTACTATCTAATGTGTTCACATTCTAGATATATGTAATTGCATTACAATGTGAATATGATGTGTCATATTAAAAAAATACAGATACATACCTACTGGCAATTATGCCAAACGTAAGTGTATGCTTACTTTCAACAAATTATTAGAGGAAACAAATACAATATAACCAGTGCCGACGCGAGGTTATTTGGCGCCCGAGGCAACTGTTATTGGCGCGCCCCCTTTTTAACAAATCGTCCCGTTTTTTTCGCAATAATGAAAAAAAAAATCAGGATCATTAGAAATATATTTTTTATATATACATGTCTACTCCCAATATGGAGTATATGGCCTCCTAACGCAGTTATCTCAATAGAAATATTTCTATGCGAACTGTTAGTTACTCAGTCGCTTAACCTTTTTTTTTTCGAATCATAAGTATAGAATACGATTACAACGAACAAATATAATACAAACATCAAAATAAAATAAAACGTAATATAATTTATTATAATTATAGTATATAAAATAATTTGAATACTCCATTTATTCGCCACCTAACGGTTTGCGCCCTAGGCGGTTGCCTATTTCGCCTGTATGGTGGCGTCAGCCCTGACTATACTTAAACCAGGGTTGGGAGTCGGAGTTAGGAATCGCAGAGTCAGGAGCAGTGGCGGCCAGTCAATGTGGCATTCGATCAATGCACCCCTTGTATATGCAGGGGTGGTTATATTTCATGAAATAATATTCAAACATAACATTTACACCATTCACTCATTTTAAATCCTTCACGTATTTATTGTCTATAATAAATATTTTAGAAAAAAATATTTTATTTTATTTAAAATTTTATCTTATTTTATTGAATTTAAAATGAGGGAATGGTATATATGTTATTTTTGAATATTATTTCATGAAATATAGCCGCCCCTGCATATACAAGGGGTGCATTGATCAAATGCCACATTCACCGGCAGCTACTGGTCAGGGGCTTTGTCCGGAGTCGGAGTCAGAGTCGGAAAAATCCTACGACTCATACCCATTTAAAAAATAATAATAATGATGTGTATTGAAGTGAGTCCAGTGACGGATCCAGAAATTCTTCCAGAAGGGGGGCATTCAATTTAAAAATAAACAATACATAAATAGGACATTAAGAAATAGATGATTTCAATATATTTATATAAAAATACTCAACACATAATTAAGTATATATTCTATAAAACATTTTAAACTAAACAATTAAAGAGGCCCTTTCACAATAAAGTTTTAATCAATTAGAAGCATGGAAAATAAATTCTCATAAGGAAGGGGTAAGGCCCCATGGCCTCCCCCCTGGATCCGCCAATGCAATAGTCCATACTGTCGCCACTGTATGCTAGGCTAACAAAAGATGATCTGATGGTATACATATCGACCGTGGAAAGGAAAAAGTACGTAACCCACACATTTTACAGGAGACACAAACAACGTATTTTGATGGTTTTCGGCCGTATGCAAATAATGTAATAAACACAACCTTGAAGTGCACGGAGACTTCTATACTGGTGTCTAATTGACATAATCTAATATTAATTTAAGAAATTGTCTTGAAAAACTTTTTTTTCAGTCTTTTTTCTCGATTTTAATTCTGACAAGCCCATCTATTTTTAAACTTAAAAGCTAAATTTAGATACTAATTCGGTATTTGCAGCATACATCCATTTGATAGAACTTGTATCAAGTTGGATACATTGTGATTATCGAAAAAAGCTGTTTTGAAAAAACTGTGGGTTACGTCCTTTTTCCTTTCTACAGTCGATATAGATAGGCGAATGTTATTTACAAACTCAGAATCAAACATAAATAATCTAATATCATCACATTAAGTTCATCCATCTCGATGAAAAAAATGGATTTTACACAACCTAAATGTCACTAAAAAACCCAAAAGAATGATAAATCGCCATTAATCATTCTACTGGGCGTAGCGAGAACGATTAGTTTAGTTTCCTGTCGTAGATAATGAAACACGTAGATTAATTAATCTGTTTTCAATAAATACTTTTTATATTTTATTTATGTATTTTATAGTATATTTATGTCATGGGTGGGTAAAAAAATATTTAAATTGCAAAAATATGATATTGGGTCTTATGGTGCAGCGGTTAGCGTTGTGGGATCTCACAGATTCGAGTCTCAGTACGAACAGCATTTTTTCAATCGATTTCTGTTCGAAGGCATGGGTGTTTGTGATGTCTAAAAATTTCCTCTCCCCCACCCTTCCGATCCTCCAATAACTGGGCGTAGCGAGAGCGATTAGTTAACCACTAATCCTGCCCTAGCCTTATCCTTCTACCCCTATTACCAGTGGCAGTTCTAGGTACTGGGCTAGTTAGGCTAAGTCCGACCTGCATTTTTCACCCAAAATGTGTAGAAAAAAACTTTAGATGGCTGAATATAAATGAATAGCAATTCGGCCGCTAAACAAAAAAATACATTTATAAGCGAAACTAAGCTTTCCCAAATTAATACAATATCTTTGTTTTGATTTTCCTCTGTCAATATAAGACAATGCTATGTCTACCTACAACAATACTCTCGATTGTGTTTTGTATTACAATTTAAGGCCGAGCCGGCATAAAAAAAGCAATAACCCTATACATACTTCATACAGAACAGGCAACGTGACGTCAGTCTGGCAACACCTACGTATAATAATAACAATAATAATAACAAATGCTTGGGCTAACTATAATATAGCACGAGTACTTTGTTTACAATGTGGCGCAATCAAGCACGATTAGATTTTTTTGTATTTTATTCACATTGGCCAACGGAAACGTCATATAAACGTACACGACTACGCTTTAAAGTTTCAGGCTTCTGTCAGACGTCAGGGGCTACATTAGATTAGCCCATACATACAAACACAAATACCAATCTCGTTGTGTTGTATGACAGTTGATGACAGTTCCTCCGTACGGCTTTTTGTACATGTTAGTTCACTTTGAAGGAGACGAATATGAGGTCCAGTTTTTACTATTCTATTATTTCTTACTTACATTAGCTTTGATTTTATTATAAAATAATTTATGTTTTGCAGTGGTGTCGTAGTATTTGTTAATTTGCTTGTAGATCAGGTGAAGTGGAAACATACAAAATTTCGTAAATAGTATACAATGCTAAACTTTTCTCTAGCCCACTCAAGATTTTAGTTCAAGAACCGCCACTGCCTATTACTCTCTTTGGAAATGAGAGTGCGCGACTGAGTAACAAACAGTAAAACTTATGTTGAGATACCTCCTTTATGAGGCCATATGCTCCACATTGGTAGCGGACATGGATAAAAATACCATTTAAGGCATTAAAATTTAATTTATTATTTCACTTGGGGGTCCATGGTCAGGTTTTTGCTTTCAAATGGGTCCACGCAGTGCCGGCGCGAGGTCATTTGGCGCCCTAGGCAGCGGTTATTGACGCGCCCCCTTTTTAAAAAATAGTCAATTTTTTCCATTTTTTTCGAAATATTTAAAAAAAATCGGAATTATTAGATTTTTTAAATATATATTCATGTCCTCTCCCAATTTGGAGCATATAACCTCATAATAAAGGTATCTCAACAGGAGTTTTTCTACGTGAACTGTTTGTTACCTAGTCGCTCAACCTCTTTTTTTAGAATCATGGAAAAAGACATACAATTACAACGAACAAATACAAACATCAAAATAAAATAAAATGTACTACTATTTATTATTATTAGAGTATATAAAAATAATTTAAATACTCCATTTATGCGCCCCCTAATGATTTTCGCTCTAGGCGGTTGCCTATTTCGCCTGTATGGTGGCGCCGGCCCTGGGTCCACGAGCATAATAACTTTGGGAACCACTGTTGTAAAATATAGTATTATATTAAAATTTAATATATTAACCTTGATGTTTCTCGAAACGATAACAAAATCAAAACTAATTCGCTTAAATTTAGTGATTATTAATAATAAATTACACAAGCGACTTGTTGTATTGAGTATGTAGGAATTTGGGCCCCTAGGTGGCTACGCCGCTGTATAGATTACTATGTAGTTGAGAGCTATTTCGACATCGCACCATTGCATAATTCTGGCAATGGCGAAATTTAAGTCTCCTATGTCAGTGCTTCCCAACCTGGGGTCCGCGATTTTGTTTTCATTCTTTCAACATTCTTTGTGATAACGTATGGAAACAATTTTCAGGGGTCCGCAAATTATTGTTTTCAAATTTAGGGGTCCGTGGCATGAAAAAGGTTGGGAAGCACTGTCCTATGTAATGCTTTAATTTTTAAGTGATTAGATATCATTTGCGATTATTTTGATAACTTTTCAGATTAAATTTGCCCTACACACCTAACTAGTTGCGGTTTATTTCCGACTTTTTTTAAATACGTCATCGATGACGCTTCCCGCAACACTTGTAGAATGAGTAAGATTTTCAATGTAAAGACCAAGAATTCAACGGAATTCAATGACTGTGTGGCCAACATTCTTACAAATTTATTTAACATAATAAAATGCGTACGGTGGCCGCCGGTATCTACTCAATATTGCAATCGATGATTCAGTCGGCGCTCAATATTCAACGTTGAAGTAACGTAGATCGCGGACAGAAAAAAATCTTCAATCTAGAACGAGACGTGATAAACTTGAAAAGATCCAGTGTTACGTCAATATCAAGTATAAATAATCATTTTATACGATTCGGAAAATGTTTGTAATTTAAATAAACAAGGATTAACGATCTGTGCAAACTGCAAATGTTTTATCATAAGATAAACACTCCGTCTTACTGAATCATAACGAAATTTTATAATAGTATATGGTATATAAAAATAATGTTATTGTAAACAGACGACCTTACCTGACTTCTAATCGACGTTCTTATAAAATTACAATATTAACCAACAGCGATAACACCATGATATATTTTATGTGTGATCATTAAATATATAGTGGTTGTAATGTGTAATATTTGAAAAATACGAAATGTGCAGTATTTTTATATAAAAAAGTGAAGTGAAAGAACCAACATGGCTTTGTGTTTAGTGTCAATATATTTAAAGACAATTTTAATTTTTATAAGCTGTTTTCAACTTGTGCAATGTTTTAGTTTTAATACTAACGCCAGAACTATATTTTCACCGGACCCGCCTTCCAGAAATGGTTCATATTTTGGATATTCATTAGTTCTAAGAGCTGGAGAAAAACCATCGTAAGTGGAATATAATTAAGTATACTGAATGCTATAGGTGTGTGCTTGACTGAAAACCTTAAGCAGTTAAGTTAAAGTAAAAAAAGTTAAATTAAGTATCAATGTATCATAATGAAATCAATGTTTCTATAATTTTAAAAAAGTCTTATTCTTATAATAATGTCTAGATATTCTTGAACGAGATAAGAAAGTTAATAAATATTAACATTAATACGTTTTTGATCGTTGTTCTAATATTGAAATATTTAGCTTTTTTGCCCATGCTTATAATGCAATCCAATATAAATTTATTGAGATTGCATCAGGTGTCAGTATGCGTCAATGGTGCCTGATGCACGTTTCTTTTAGGTTTGAACCTGGTAGTAAGCAATGTTTATTATCAGCATTTTTTACGATCAAATGGACATTTCATCTGACAAAAATCGAGCAAAATGCATTTGATATATTTGGTATAGTAAAAATAAATCACGAAACTCGTAACATACAATATTTTTTTGAATAACTCCAATGCTCTGATTAAATTAAATTAACATGAATATTAGCGTATTATATGTCAAATATTATCCATAAAATATAAAAACAAAAAGATACCATAATAATATAATACATAAAAAACTAGCAAAAAACCCAATTTCTATTGTTTGATAAATTATTTGGGCAGTGGCTTAATCAGTATGTATGTAGTTAGATATAATTACAAATGCTGGGATCATAACTCAAAAGTACTTAGGGTAAACACCCCAGTAAATGGACACTTAAGGTTGTTTTCAGTGCTAGCTTCAAACTTTTCTGTCTAATGTAATGGATGAAAGCATATTTTGGTCGGCTTATGCACTGTAAGTAATTAATTTTGAGTGAATTTTTAATCAGCCACAAGAAAAATCAAAACAACTAACTAGGTGTTTTTGAGCTAGTAGTTGGCCACTTAAAAATCACGGAAATTCAGTAAATGGCCATCTTTGGACCAGTAATAGGCCATCTAGATTAAGGCGATCTTTACCAAATAATTCTTCTCGAATGATTTTATGACAGAGAGGTGAAGAAATAATAGGGTCTTTATTTAGTCATGAAGTGTAAAATGAATGTTTTATTCAAATAATTCACACAATTTAGGCACGTTTTTTGTTTTGCTTGTCTTCTTCGGCTTCTCTATGCCAACTCCAACTGCTTCCCTAGGGTATTCTCATACGTCAGGACGCTCCGACCATTTCCATAGTCTACCTATTTCTTGCATAGCAGAAACCAAAGCTGTTGATGAACATACTTCATGACTACTCCGGGATAGTATTTCGCGTCATACTTGACAATGAAGAATTCGCCATCGATTTTTCTCGGAGGCGTTCAAATCTTATCAGCAAGTTTTTTTCTTCTACTTTCATTTCACTTTTTCTAGAAGAAACATTTGCAGTGGAGTCAGAACTGGTTGAAGAGAAGCTGAGCCTTTTCTTAATTTTATTTTCTTCATCCTTAAGACGCTTGAATGCTTCTCTTTCCACATTCTTCCGCTCTATTTCTCTAGCTTTTTTTGTCTTCATCTTCTCGGGATTTTCTTTCATTTCTAACTTATTTTGGAGATATTCTGTGTACTGCTTTCCCGAAAAAAGCCAGCAGTTTTCTTTCAAATGAGTTTTTGGTTTATCTTTCTTATTTGAAAGAAATGTTGTTTAACTACTGTTAAGTGATTGTTTAGTTGTCAATGAAAAACCAGACCGTGGTGTCTTATGAAATCAATAACAGATTTTTACTTCCTCTTTCGGGATGAGGACAGCAGCAGGCTCCATACTCCGTTCCATAGGGGATTTCCCGTCCTCTTTGTTTTTTAGCGTTTGCCGAGGAACACCATTTTTTTTTATTTTAACATTTTTTAACAAAATTTAACATTTTTTAATTCTAATTTATCTCAGCAAGTCCCCAACAATATATAAAATAAATGCGCTTAACTTAAAACACTTGTTAAGTACTGTCTGTTTATGCTTTCCCGTACATGGTTTCTTACGATTTACCTTAAGAAATTACCAAAAAACAAGAAATGACGCTCACTGTCAGATTAAAAAATCTGCCACGTTTGATATATCACTATGGCGTGTGCGCTAATACTAAAACAGATGCCTAAGAGGCAACACCAGTTTATAAGCATAAAATCACTTCAAATAATCCCGCCAAATTATTATTTTCTTATCTTCTGCTTAGAATGTCCAACTACTGGTGCATGGCCATCTACTGGTGTGTTTACCCTACTACCTATACAGATAAATAGATAAATGATTTGATTTTTTAAGAGAAAGAATAAAGGAAGGTTTAAATATAAACTGTTTTTATAAACTAATTTATGGTAAGGATAAAGTCGTACATTCTTTTTTTAATGCCTTTTACATTTTCAACATCCGTAAGCAGTTTACTAACGGTTATCCATCTGTTAATTCATTCAAATAAAATTATTTTCTAGAAACACGCAAAAGCACGTTAAAACATTTTAAGAATAAAATTTCCTTCTTCCGCATAAACTTACGTTGATAAATTTATCAATAGTTATTATTTTAACGATATTATGTATATTTTGAATAATACTTTATTCAATTGTATGCTATTGACAAGCTTACAAATATCGAATATAAGTATATTTACTCAAGTTAGTATTACATTACGTGTTTTGATTAACCAATGTCAATATATAATCTATATAAAAATATGTAAATTAAATGCCTTTCTATCTAGTGGAAATAAAATGACAAATTAAGATAACTACGGAAGTATTATCACGTTAACCCTTCCCTTACCGTGCTGAAAAATCCCTTCGCAGACCATGCAGTAACGCTCTGTGACCGTCTAGAATTTGTCATATAAACGCATTTCTAAAGCAAAATGACATTTTCAAAAAACGCCATATGATTTTACATAGTGTATAGTACTTATTTTGTGTCATAACTTGTGGCTAAAACCTGAAAAACTTATACAAATCATGCATAATTGTCGAAAGGAGCAAGAATCAAAATTCTACGCAACAGCTAGTAGACAGGACGTGTCTCAATCATGTTTGAAACGATACAGTCATGCACAAAGCGTCACGCAACTAATAATCGTTGTCGGGCGGTGAGCGGTTAGTGGAAGGGATAAGGAAATAATCAATCACACGCGTAAATACGTTATCTAAGTAAAACAATGTTTTATATAAAAAAATATAATGAACATTTTTGATACATTATATGTATTTGGAAACATGCATAGAAAATAAAACTTTTTGACAAACATATTTATAATTATTACAAAAAAACTAAAATTATACGTAAATTAATTTACGTAACGAAATGTATGACACCGATTGAAAAAAGAAAAAAATATATATTGGTACTATTAGTGAGTTTGTACACAACAAACACGGTCACATAATATTGAGTGAAAAAATCGTTCAAAATATGTATATGTTTCGAAACACTAACGCCATAGTTAATAAATTTAATGTGATGTAATTAATAATAAAAACCAGTTAAATTTATCCTAATTAACGTTTAAAAACCCCAGATTGCTTATCGCTCTTCGAAACACTAGAGTCATATTTAATAAGTGTATGTAATATTATAATTGTAATTTGAATTAGAATATTTTTTTTTTAAAACCATATCCGCTCCCAATGTGGAGCATATGGACTCCTAATGGAGTTTATCTCATCTGAAGTGTTTCTACGAGATCTGCTTGTTACTCAGTTGCTCAACCTCTCTTTTTCCAAAGAGAGTAGGGATAGAAGTATAGGGCTAAGACAGAATTAGTGGTAAGCTAATCGCTCTCGATACGCCCCGTTCATAGGATACGATGGGTGAGAGGGGGGAATTCAAGACATCACATACATCCATGCCTTTGAGCAGAAAGTCATAAATCGATTTAAAAAAATCAATTTATAAAACTCGAGATTGCTTATCGCTCTTCGAAACACTAGAGTCATATTTAATAAGTGTAATATTATAATTGTAATTCGAATTAGAATATATAGCTGAGAAAAAAATAAGTTTAACCAGAGTTCTGACGATGGCGAAAGCCAAAATAACTATCAACTCATAAATATAAAAAAAAAACTGTAGAACTAAAAACGTTGCTGTTTTTACCATATTATAATGGAGTTCTACCAAGTAAATTCCAAGTCAATAAATGAATATAACAGAGTAATTATCGCGAAGTTAGCAACGGGATATAAGTATTGGAATGTGGTTACGGCAACACTATTGTCTGGAATATGATCGCGCGTCTGAGCTGATAAGCGTCAAGCGTTAAGATTGTTCAAACACAATCGCATATTGTTTTTTTTGCGTTCTCTGTCTTACTCGTGGAATTCATATGATTGTTTCGCACGGCAAAACTTAAAGTGCTTGCTACTCTTACATATTGATATTTATATATGTCTATCTCATGCTCGATAATTCAATATTTTTCGATGATAAAATCGACGAGACTTTTAAATTATGTATAACTATACAAAGAAGACGTTGAATATATATTTTTTAAAATTTATATTCATATGTAAAACTATTTTATTGACAAATAGAAAAAAAACCATATTTTTTTGAGACCTATAACACAGGTATTTTAAAGGTTTAAAAGCCGAGGTCCGCTGCTGTTGCTGCAAGGGTACGGAAGAGTTAAATGGTTTTGTAGGGGACCTCAAATTGTTTTTATGCTACCGACTCAGTGACTATTCTTATGTTAGTATGTCTCATAAGTATTTCCATATTTTGAATACAAGCGTATATGCACTTTTCTTCAAAAATCTAAGCTTGTTCAGTGTGTTTTTGATATTTGGTGAAGGCAGCTGTTTCAGTCTGCTCTCAGGTAAAATTTCAATCTCTTTTAATTCTGTTAACCCTTTACAAGCAATGTAGAGAGATGAAAGAAATCAAGAACGGTACAGTATGTTGAATAAATTCCAACTTGTACTTAATGCAAGTTTGGCTGATGTCTCTGCAATGGGTATGGATGCAATAAAACTGAGAAAGTGATCAAATTTGATTTTCAAATTTTGTTCGGGGAATTTAAGTGTAGAAGATTTACCAAAGAGTGGTAGGCAAGTAGCGGATTAAGCGAATTGGAGATGCTGTTTATCGGATTACATAAGAACGTCAGAAAAATCCATAAACAATATTAAAAATCTTAACAAATTTTATGGTTTATTTAAACCATTTTTGAGGCCCCTAGAATTCAGAGGCCCCAAGCACGTGCCTCATTTGCTTATAGTTTAAATCCGCCACTACGGTAGACCTCATATGACTTAATATGAAGATATTGGAGATTGTTCGAAGACTATATATGAATTCAGCAACCAGTGGCAGTTCACAGACATTTAAGAATTTTGACAAATCATTTATTTCTTTACCTCTTTAAAGTTACGCGGAAAATAAGCAAAGACTTACGAGACAACCTAATATAATATTTTTTATCGTTTATAAGTCCTAGCTATGTTATTATCATCGATGATGTTATTCTTTGTACACACTCGATTGAATCATCACAATACAGGTTAGAATCTCTCGCAATATCGCTGTTCGGTTGTTGGTAGTTAGCATGTTTTTTTCATTCTTATATCTCTTAACAGAACCGGTTTTCTGTGAAAAATATTGCGGCATCACGTCAAGGAATGTCTCATAAATTGCAATAATCATACACAGACATAAATAATAAAACAGAGGACATTTAAACAAAGCACTAAAGTCATATTATTGTTTTTTAGATATATGTGGAATTAACAAAATATACAATTATAATATTGCTCCTGTAACCGAGTGGCCCACATTGTTTTTATTCAATAGGTTGCGTGATCACGGGTTTTACCCCCGGAATGAAAAGTTGATCCATTGATTTCTCACTCGATTTATGGATTATTTAATTGTATTGCAAAGCATGGATGTAAGTGTTATTTACATACCTCTCACCCACGCACTATCCGATACTTAAATCTGTAGTAAAAGTTTGAGTGACTGAGACTATTTATTTACATCAACTCTCGTAAAAAACATGCTGTGTTGAAACAATGAATACACTTCACATTGCGGGCGAACATGATTAAAAAATACATCAATCAATGAAATAAAAAAAGGGCCGTCCGAATGATTATGACGTCATATTTTTTCAAGCCGTGAGAGATTCTTTTCATTATGTTATGATTTATTACGACTGGTAAAGAGGCAGGAGTTGCAGAAAATGTGATGTCACATCCCAAAAAAGTAATGATCTTTTTGGTCAGAATTAATAATTTTGAAAAATCACGACAGCTTACTTTTTTCCTTGATATTGAATATACTTGACATAGTTATTGCAACACTCGGCTACGAAATGGTCATCGATTAATATTAAAAAGTATTATTTATTTTATCGTATTTTAATAATAAATTCATTGTAGTAAATATTGAATTTAAGTGTATAAGTATTATGCAAATAATAAACTATTGATTATCACTTATATGTATAGAAATGAATCATCTTCTTAATACATTTGGTGTTAAATATATTTATCAAATGTAAAAATCGTTGTTTTTTTATTGCACATAATATATCGTGTTGTAGTTGAGGATATACATGGCTGTACGCCGTATGACGCATTCCCTTCCCTAAATTCATAAAAATATTTTATACTCTCTGATTGATCAAAATACAAAAAACTATCAGATAAAAAATAAAAGACTTTTTTGGTAAATTATATTGTATAAATAACTTTTCATTTCAGTTCATTTTTATTTTTCTAATCCATGGAACGATTATATGCAATACGAGAATATTTTATAACGTAAGTATAATATTGTCCAAGCGGACCGTATAGATAAAAATCAAAGCAATGTTTATAACTATATTATATTTTTCAAGTACATGGCGAATTGGCGTCAGCTGTTATGTCATGTACTGTAATTTTATTTTTTAACAATAGATAATTAACTACAGCTCTTGATGTATTATGATCAGAGCTGTGGAATCGGAGTCGAAGTCGCGGAGTCGCGGTGTTTTTACCGGAGTCGTGAAAAATGAGCGGTTCAATTTTTTTTGAAAAATATATTTAACCTCTTCCCGGTCACGCCCGAGTATACTCGGGCATTGAATGTCGTCAAAACGGACACACAATATAACTCGGGAAAATTCTATTAAAAAAAACTATGAATTCTTTCACTAAAGATGCATGTTTAATAAATATAACACTTGTGTTTGATATTCGAGCATAATAAAAATTTTTGTGATCCTTTTTGGAACATTTGTATAAATCAATTGGACCGGTAAGTGGTTAATGATGTGTATTCAAACAAAATAGTCCAAAGACTCCAAAGTGTTGACATTTCATGGTTGGCTGACTAAAGATGATCTGATGGTATACATATTATATATATGAGTTAAAATGAAAAAAATTGTCTATTTTTACATGACTCCACAGCCCTGGTTATATGATTCAATGAATATTTTAGCTGTAAGGAAGTTTTTTTTACAAAATGACCGTTTTGCTAGCTGTTCATTGTTCAATGATAATTGACTCAGCAGTAAATTGCATTATAATTATTAATGTCAGGCAAACGAATGTTCTTATTTTTTGTTTATATTATGAGCAATTGGGTTGCCAAGCATTCCTTTTTAAGAAGCTGTATGTAAGGCTAGGATAAAGGTTTGTAAAGAAAGAGTACTTCTAAAAGAATTTTAAAAAAAATGGTGTATAGATCAGAGGTGGGGAACCTTTTCATTTCTAAAGACCACATTCGTTTATCTGATTCAACATAAGGCCACAGAAAAGAACACTCCCCCCGGTTTTATTACGCTATATTTCCAAACGCTTGCGTATAATTTTTTGATCAAAGTGAATATTTTGATATTCAAAAGGCCGCATCAGAGTAGCCAAGAGGCCGCAGGTTCCTTTCCACTGGTATAGATCCATATTGGTGCTAAATACATTTATTTATAGTGCTGTGCAGTGCTTTTTTTGAAAAAATAAAGTTCCGCAACTCACTTCTTGTCAAGCCTTTTACGAAAGATTTTTTTTAACCCATGTCCGTTCTCAATATGGAACATATGGCATAAAGTTTTTTTTTACGAGAACCACTTGTTGCTCAGTTTCTCAACCTCTATTTTTTCTAAGAGAGTAAGAATAGAAGGATAGAGCTAGGACAGGACTAGTAGTTAACCAATAGCTCCACCATTGCCCTGTTAACTATATGATTGAAAGGGTTGGGGTCCCACACGAGGGATGAAATTACAAAAGTATACAAGTAAGGTAAGAGCACCCATCACCGCCACTACACCAACTACCGCCACCGTAAGAATGTTCTCGAAATAACAAGAAAACCGTTAAAATCTTCTCAACAAAATATATTGAACAGTAAACACGAATGCATAGTGATCACGTGTCATTTGTTGTTTTATAGCTAACTGTATTTATTCTATCGGAAATATCAGTTTTCTGGATGAGCTCGGAGGTACGATTGTAATTTGGCCTTTCGTTAAACACTTTGTTAAGAAATAGCTAATTTTTATTTTTCGATTTAAAAGAAAATTCATTGAATATATATGAAAGTTAAGTTTAGTTTATAATAAATAACATATTTAGAACACTCTAAGGTAAGTATAAATCCATAATTAATATAAATTAAATGATAAAAATAGAAAATATTGCGTGGCGGTGATTGGATCCATTAATTATTATATGGGAACCAAATACCGCCACCCCTGGCGGTAATAGAGTTTGAAAACATTGAATTTTTTTTATGTAAATTATAAGTATTTAATAAATTTTTCAAATATTAAAGTGAATAACCCAATTCATATTTGTGTTGGTCCAATCACCGTCACTTCTACTGTACATTTCTGATCCCGTAAAAGCATCAGCAAAAATCTAGTGGCGGTAATAGGGCATTAGCCATGGCGGTGATAGGCTCCACATAAACATATATGAAAATGCAAATTTAAGCTAAATAAACTTAAATATTGCAATATTTTTCATATAATTTATAAAGAAAATGATTAAATAAGCATAATTTGTTTCAAAAATACCAATGCCGTAATAATGTAATTGATAAAATACAGCTTTAATTTAAGTGGCGGTAAAAGGAACAATAATCGGTGATTGGGTGATTATTTTACCTTAATTTTCAGATATTAAAAAATTATGAAATATGGTTGGCACAAAAAAATGTTTATACTCAGCTGAAACATTGGATACTGCACTGAAAGAATTAAAAAAGGGGAGTTCCGTACTGGCAATAAGTAAAAAAAATAGTATACCACGTACCACATTGCGTGATAAGATAAGTGGTAAGTATAGGGAAGGAGCTAAGCCAGGACCTTCCAAAATTTTGTCATGCCAAGAAGAAGCGCTGCTTGTGAAGTGGACACAAAAGTTGGCAAGTTTGGGATTTCTAATAACGAAGCCTCAGTTAAAGGTATCTGTCGCAGAACTCACCAAAACTCTAAGCAGAGAAAATCCATTTACTGGTGGAAGACCTGGAAAGAAATGGTTTAGCTGTTTTTTAAAAAGACGCCCGTAATTGGTGCAAAGAGTTTCACAGAACCTTCGAAATCAAAAATTGGACAAAGACATTAAAGAAATGGATATAGCTGAGAGACGGCTGAAAAGAAAATTAAGATTCGACGAAAAGGCAGCGAAACAACAGAATTCGGCAAAAGTGGCTAAAGTACACAAAGAAATTATGGCATCATTTGATACTGGCGATTATGTTGTTGTGACTATGAAGGCGAATTGTTTCCTGGTCTTGTTCTAGGTATCAATACAACCGATAATGAAGTGCAAGTTAAGACCATGACAATAGCAGGGTCAAACTGGAAGTGGCCTGCGATCGACGATATTTTAAATTATCCTGTTGCAGATATTGTAAAAATTTCTACGCCGACGTTGACTAATACTAGGGGCTTTTATTACGTCCCAGAAGTGATATCTTTAAAAAAGAAGTAATACTTAACCTACTTGCCTTATTTCATCATAGTATGTACTTATATAAGTAGCTATTATTTATATGAATGCTAATGAAGGTGCAATTTTTTATTTACAAGAATGTGATTTTGATTTTTTTTTGTATTAGGAATGTGATTTTTTTTTAAATAAATAATTTAACTGCATACCTAGGTATAATAGGAAACATTTAAACATAGGTACATAAATAAAATGAATTTAATTCAAACAAACATCTTTAAATGTGTTTAAAATGGCTTTAAATTCATATGGCGGTAGTTGGTCCCTGCATTGGCGGTAATAGGATACAAAAAAAAAATGGGTGGCGGTAATAGGGAAAAATTCTTCAATGAAAAAACTTTAGTTAATTAATTAAATATAAAGCTCATCCTCACTATTGCTTTATACTTAAATAGGCGATATATAACAGTATAGAATTAAACAAGAAGTTTATGTTTTCGTTAAGAAATATAAGAAATACACAATATTTCTTAAATCGAGCTACTAATGTGGCGGTAGATGGTGTCCTTACCTTATACAATCCATATATTTTCTTTTATTTAGTAACATTGTTATTCCACATTATATATTTATTACTCTTAAATAATATGCTAAATGAAAATACTAATATTCCTAGGTTACTCAATGTTGTACCCATTACCACCTTTCTTTCAATACACCTTGTATTATGCAGTATGACATTTAGTTAATGTTTTTTACTATAAATATCCTAAAGAAGAGCTTCTATGAGTCCACTCATTCTCCGTATACTTTGTTAAGTTCATTGAATACTTTGAAAATATCTCTAGACGCATTCAAGTCCGTCGAGGGCCGTCGAATCCTACTGATTGTTGTATCATGTAGAGCAATTTTTTTTGCTTATTGTTCAAATGATTTGATCAGTATTCAGAATCACACGGCATCATTACTAGATTGCCAAGCTGGAATTGCTTGACAATAAAGTAACTGCAGCCAGTTATGGTTAGCTAGACTGAAATCAGAATTCAAATCTTGGGCTTGCAAATATCTATTCGTCACATTTGTATTCAGAAAGAATTTGTAATTTTGCCTGCCCTTGGAAGAAGTAAGTATATCATGAAACTCATATTGAATTTTATTGGATAACTAAATAATTACCAGTGTATTATGAAAATAAAATGTGTACAAAACTCAAAAATGACGATTGAAGCCCGAGGACCGGTTTTTCATCTCGATGTATTTTATTGTTTAAAATTTACTATGTATTTAAAGCTTTAATAGTTATTTATTTTTCTACAGGTTAATAATTGGAGCTCCCAAAGACAGATCAATCGGAGTAAACTATGCTGCGATCAAGGACCCAGGGGCAATTTACTTTTGTCAGGTTCCAGCCAACGGGAAAGATAGTACATGTCAACAAAAAATCTTAGACAGCAGTGGTAAGTATTGTTACATATCATATTGGTTTATTGATTGATTTGTTGCTACAACCCTATTAGATCAGTGTTTTTTAGCCTTATTAAAGCCATTGATTTCTGTATTGACACAATATGTACTATTGTTCAACAGTCTCTTAAGAAAAGAGCGATTTTTTTGTTTTTGTTATATTTTTTAAAAAGGTGGGCAAGTTTTTAAAAACTGATTTTTATGCAGAAACACTCGTACACATCAATGCGAAGAAATGAACAAGAGTGATACACAAGGTTCGACAAAACTACCTCATTTTATATAAGATATCTCACTCCAACATTGAGGTCATATATTGTATTAACCCACGAAGGACGAGCGTGA
The DNA here is from genome assembly GCA_030503985.1 of Himalopsyche tibetana. Taxonomy (NCBI): domain Eukaryota; kingdom Metazoa; phylum Arthropoda; class Insecta; order Trichoptera; family Rhyacophilidae; genus Himalopsyche; species Himalopsyche tibetana. The sequence continues at coordinate 7,593,425 of JAPJYX010000015.1, forward strand.
CCATATGGTAACGCTTGACAGGCGTCCCTATTAATCTCCCTGTTGATCCCGTTTCTACCTAAATATCGTCGGCTTCACTTAAAATCGGTTGACAAAGATGTTGACTTTAGTAATTCATGAGCTGCAGGCACGAAAGTACATTCCTAAGGCAGACGCGATTATTTGAATTTACGGTTGAATTTAAAAAATCAAAATGGACATTTCAAAATTGTAAGTACAAGTTTTATTAAACTTTTAAAATATTTACGCTACTAATAATAATACATCTCTACTAAGAATTGATTGATCTAAATATTTTATATCGTAAATATGTTTTAATATTTTCCGTGTAGCTGTATTTCAACCCCAAATGTGAGCGTGACCATATGGTGACGCTCGTCCTTACCCATGACAAATTATTTCGAAAGTTTTTTTTTAAATATATTTTTTTTTTAGTTTATTTTTGTTGAATGTTATAATCCTAGCCTCACATTTTAAAAATTATTTTAGATCTACCAAAGATTTGACTGTTGTAGAGGTTATAAATTTATTAGAGCAGCCTGCGACTAGCGAAGACGATGATTTTGAAGATTTGGAGGCGGATATTTTCATTTTTCCTCCTGAATCGAATGTTTTGACGGATGAAGACAGTGCTGATGAAGACGACGGAGGGTATCTTGATAACTTGAGTGGTCGTCAACTTGCTGCGTGTGCGGAAATTCGTTTTGCACGGAATCGTATAGGCAAAGAAGATTTTGAAAGTTTCAAAGCATCGAGTGAACAAACATGGATTGATGGGGACTGTGGACAATAAAAGTGAATTCTCTGAGGAAATGTATTCTAAATATTCAACTATGTCTCCTACAGATTTATTAGAATTATTTTTTGGGGAAGAAATAATCGCGCTTTTATTGAAAGAGACCGAAAATTATGCTGCATTTAGAAACTCGCCAAATCCTGCAGTAAAATCTGAAGAGCTCAAATGTTTTTTGGGAGTTTTGATTTTATTTGGGTACAATAAATTATTCGGAAAAAAATATTATTGGGACACGAAAGATGACATGCATAACAAAATGGTAGCAGATGCAATGAGAAGAGACCGATTCATCCAAATAATGCGATTTATTCACGCGGCCGACAACAATAAAATTGACATCAACGATAAAATGTGGAAACTTCGGTCAATGATAAACATTTAAAAAAAAAAAAATTTGGAAAATTTTGTACCCTACGAGTATCTTGATTATGATGAATCGATGATAAAATATTATGGGCATCATGGTTGCAAACAATTTATTCGAGGCAAGCCTATAAGGTTTGGATATAAAGCCTGGTGTTTGAACACAGACTACGGTTATCTTATAGACTTCGAGATTTACCAGGGAAAGAATCCAAAGGCCGTTACGGCATATGAAACCGCATTCGGAAAATGCGCAGCTCCAATGGTAAATATGTTAGAAAACCTGCAAAAAAAGCCGTATCAAATTTACATCGATAATTTATTTACAGGATTTAATTTGCTAGCATACTTAAAAAAAAGGACTCAGCTGTACAGGGACGATACGTGCAAATCGTTTACCCAAAGACTGTCCAATATCAAACATAGCCGACATGTAAAAAACTAAAAGAGGTACATTTCAAAGTAAAGTAGAGTGGGGAGACGGAATCTTCGTTTGCCGATGGATGGATAACTCGGTTGTAACCATCGCTTCGACGACACATGGCATGGCTCCGCTTGGCCAAGTAAAAAGATATTCATCGAAAGAAAAAAAATTCATCATCGTTCCTCAACCGTCAGTCTTCAGCCATTATAATAAGCACATGGGAGGTACCGATAGAATGGATGAAGAGGATTTCTGTGAGAGGAAAGAAATGGTGGTGGCCTATTTTTATATGGTTTATTGATGTGTCCATGAACAATGCCTGGCTTTTGTACCGGAAGTCAGTTAAAAAAATTACAAAATTGGAATTTAGACGGCAAGTGGCGCAAATATACCTGACGAGGTATAAAATAACAACAAAATCAGCAGGAGGGTCGACCTCGTCAGGTTCAATCAACACACGAGTCATTCCTGATATACGATATGATGGCTTTGATCACCTGATGGGATCCACAGACGATAACAAAAGAAGGAGATGCCTAGGGGATGATTGTAAATCAGTTATAAGGACTAAGTGTGAAAAATGTGATGTGGGCCTTTGTATATTTTGTTTTTCAAAATTCCATCGAAAAAAATAACAATAAACTAATATTTTTTGTGTTCTGCGATAATGATATCATTTGTTTTTGATTTCTTTAGACTCTTTATTATTATTACTCGTAATTAAATTTATTACATACTTGATTACTATTATTTGTATTGAAATCTATGTTTGTTCATTATGTTTATGTGATTATTACTATGATAATAATTATACATATAATTTTAGTGTTTTTTTTTTACTTGAATTATTATATTCGCTTTTTTTGTATCTACTTAAAAACTATTTCGTTATATTTCTTTTATGTAAGACTATTTCAATATATTATTTTTATTATATTCGACAAAACGATTGCTTTTTTCTTCTTGCATTCGCCAAAATACGCCGTGGACAATTATTTAAAAACTCAATGCTCAAGATTCTTTATTTACAAGCGAGTTGATTTTGAATTATGATGTTTTATGAATGATTTTAAAACTAAACAAATGCATATTTTGAGTATTGGCGCCGTGATATGCAAACAAATATTTGCCGCGCGCGTTTACAAAATACACGTACCCTGTAAGGACGAGCGTAACCATATGGTCACACGGCTTTTCTATATGAAAACGATAAATTTTATTTTTTTAATTATTTTTCCTAGATATAAAAAGTAGTCTGATGATCAAAACCAGTTAAAAAAATTATTATTTCGAAAAAAAAAATCCTCGTCTCTGGAGGGTTAAATGTGATAATAAGTTCAATCTTATAATTTAATATACATATCGACATCTGTATTAATCTTTTTATATTATTAAAATTTGATATAAACTATTTTCTATCAATAAAATTGTCCATAAATGTTTGTAGTTTTGACAGTTAGCATAGAGATGCCCCAATTTAATCACTAACACCAAATATATATCAGGCACGGGCAAACTTTAGCCCGCCGCGTATTTTTCTGCGCCCCGCGAGCAATATTATATATTTGGAAAAGATTCAAGTTTTTATCTTTTAACGCCTTTTTAAAAAAAGATTGAAAATAAATATAATAATCATTATTTTTAGATCAACCTATATATTTGAAGAAACATTTTCAATCATGAACCTCATTAAAAACTCTTTACGATCAACAATCACCGATAAACTTTTACAAGCAGTTTAAGAATCTCAACTACCATTTTAACACCTGAATTTCAAAAAATGTCAAAAGACGTAAAACAGTTCCATTCCTCTCATTAGATTGTTTTTTTTCATGATAATAAATAATGTAGATATAAAAATGGTATTTTGCTGCGGCCCACCGCTCATTTTGAATTCCTGATTTTGGCCCTTCATCTGAAAAGTTTGCTGATATATAATGTCAATAAATAACTATTTTTTCAATTCCTCATAACACTTAGACTTACATACACTCTCTATCTGTTTGCACATGGTAAGCAAGTGTTGTGCTGTGCGTTTCTAACAAACAGATTAAACAAAACAAATAAAAATATAATATTGATTTTAATCATTCTTGTTTACAGGTAACTCAAAGCACAATATTGCAAATGGAAAGGCATATCATCACCGAAAAGACGAGATGTGGCTGGGCATGGCAATGGATGGATTACCTAATAACAATGAAACATTGGTGGTAAGAAACTTGACATGAAAAACTGATAATAACAACCTTATAAATCAGGCACGGGTAAACTGTGGCTCGCGAGCAATATTATATTTTTGAAAAATATTCACTTTTTTATCTTTTAAGGCCTTTTTAAAAAATGATTGAAAATAAATATAATAATCGTTATTTTTGGATCAAAATATATGTGAACAAACATTTTCAATCACAATATTTACGATTAAACATCACCAATAAACATTTACAAGCAGTTTTAAGAATCTCAACTGCAAAATTAACACCAGAATGTAAAAAAATGTTAAAAGACGTAACACAGTTCCATTTCTCTCATTAGATTTTTTTTTCATTATACTAAATAATGTACATATAAAAATGGTATTTTACTTGCGGCCCGCCGCTCATTTTGAATTCCTGAATTTGGCCCTTAATCCAATAAGTTTGCCCCCCTCTGCTATAAATGATAGTGTATAGTATTCCAGGGAATTTTGGCGTATCGTTAACGTTTTCATGGTTACAAAATAAATAAGATATAAACAGATAAAGCTAGTTTTCGCTCTCTTACTAAAATGGTCATTACATTTCATGTATTCCATAATGGCAATGGACATGGTTCCAAGAAAATGAGCTGAATTATTAAATAATTTTTCACACAAATCAACGAAGTTTGTGTTTTTGGTTGTGATATATTTTTCATTTTCAGGTATGTGCTCCCAGATGGATAAATCAACTTTATTCTGGATATCATTTGGCAAATGGGCTGTGTTATTCATTGTCCGATACTGATAGGTTGCAAGAAGTTACCATGCTGAATCCACTTGTCGATCAACGTGAGTTATCCATTATATCTTTTATAAAATTAAGTACAAGAAGAGCAACGAATAATTCAGTTTATAAAACATGTATGTTGTTATTTTACCAACGCACGAATTGCTTTACTACAACATAATTTGCTATCACATTTATTTTCATATCACTCATATCTAATTAGTACAATAGAGTTAATTTGCTTTTATGTACTTTCTCTTACAGATAATGTCGAAAAGGTCGGCAACAAACATTTTTTTTCCACCCCAGACACGATTGTATTTGCCATATCTAGTTATAAAGCTAAAAACATTATGATTGCAATGATGTTCTTTCAAAATGCAGATGGTCACATTCTGCTCATATGCATAGCATCTGCACTTAATGTCAAAAACACTTTTTTTGAGTAAATTTTTCTTGAATAGTTGTGGGCTTAATCATATGAAATTACACAAATAACAGTTGATTCTAAATGTTTTAGTGTACAATAGTATAAAATATGACTTTATTCTCTATATAAATGGCATATTTAGTAAAATTTAGATTTTTCCTTTTTAAGTAACTTCATTATTTATATAAATGGCATATTTAGTAAAATGTAGATTCTTCCTTTTTAAGTAACATTGTAAAAGTCACATAGACGAAGCAGACATGTAGGGCAAGCTTTATTGCGCAAGTGACATACCTAAAAGTCACATAATGACCCACAATAACTCTTTCAATGTCTTTTAAGAGTAGTCTACATGACTAGTATCATATAAACAAAATTCAGTTCACACTAATCCATTACATAGTAGCTTGTTCATTTTAACGTCAAAATACGCCCTTCACTGTGACGCCATTATCTCAGCCTATGCTCGGCGTCGATTGAGAAAAAATGAATGTGAAAATGATAGATTGAGGTTACATTCTACTACATATTCTGTTCTCAACAGTATAAACTTTTGAGTATATTATGAATAACACCAAAATCATTTTATTTATTGTATTTTGTTTTTGAAATCAGTTTTACGAGATGCCATTCGTCAAGAACTTTTCCATGGATCAATGCCTTCCCTAGTGAAGTGGAAATATTTAGCGATGATGTTTTTTTAGTGTTTCTTAAATTCTTTTTTATTTGTTTTTTGGTGATTTATTATTGCTTTCCATGTTACAGAAAAACAAGGGTTTTCAGTTCCTCAAAGCCTTTCTGCAAACAGCCGTGGTGATACAACATATTTTTATGCTTACGGCCAAGCTGGCATATCAGCTAAAATGACCAGAGATGGAAAAGAGCTACTCTTGGGGGCTCCCGGAATTTATGTTTGGACAGGTAAACATTTTCCATGTTATGAGTTTTGTAAAATATTACTGTCGAAAAAACATTAAAAAAATTGACTTGGAGCATATTTCAAAAATCTATGTATGTATGTTATTATAATATGAATTCATTTTGTTTTAAGGTTCTATAATAAGGTACAGAGTAAAGAGACAATACGGAGGATCAAATTATCATTCTCAAGCTATAATCCCAAATTCTTACTTTACTACAGAACTGAGTGAATCTTCATATTTTGGTAAGTGCTTTATTTAGGAATAGCTTTGCCATCTAAAAGCATGTCGTTACCAATACTGCAAGAAAACTCATCTCAAATTTGGGTAAATTTGACAGGAGAGACAAAAACGACATTAGTTACTGCAAAATTAAAAAAACTCTTTACTTACACTCAGTATTGCAATAATAAATTAGTGCGTTCCGTGCTGAAAATAAAGATATGTGTCGATAAAAAAATGAGTTTACAATATTGGCAACGATCAATCAAAAAAATGTAACATATATTTGGTAAACTACTCCTAAAAATATAAGGCATACATGGACAGAAAAATAAAAGTAAATCATGGGAATAATAATTTATAATTGATAAGCCATCATTTGGCTTTTGACCATGGCATAAATTGATTATACATATCAGTGGGCGTCTGTTGTATGAAGCAGTTAGTTTCAAACCCTGCTAAAATGATTTTCAAGAAACTTGATTATGATGTATCACTAACTCAATGCAACAGTAGGACAATCAAACATCTTGGTTTTGTGATCATTCAGCTACAGAGTCCTGTTGAAATAAACATGATCCAAAATTCATAATATTATTGAATTTCTGCCACTCAAACTGATTTTGTTTAAACTCTAAGCATAAATTTTAATATTGAAGTTCTGTCATAATACGGGCATTTTATTTTTAATAATAATAAAAACTAGTTGAAATGGTAGGGAATGCGAAATTAACATATACACACACAAGAAAAAACAAACTCTTATAATTTGTGGGCTCTGACATATTGCCATCTGTCGAACAGTATCTAACATGGATCAAATTGATTTGAATGCTGTGAAAATTATCTATGCCTTTGGTTATATCTGTCAAATACATGGCGTGTAAGCTTAGTTTATTCAAGATTCAAATAAAACTAGCTGTAAGCCCGTTGCCGTCAACGGGGGATTTTTTTGCATTTTTAAATAATCAGAAAATTAACTGGTGTAAAAAATCAAATGCATACCTATTTGTTAAATAAACCAGAAGATATAAATGCAATTAATTCTGTAAATGGATTTTTTAAGAATACACCCAGTTCTCTAAAAGAAATAAAATGTAAAGTAGAGTAAATAATCAAAATTTACGTTCAAACCAAATTGAATAAAAGATAACTTACTGCTCAAAAGGTTAAAAAAGAATTTGATCCATAGTAAAAAAAAATGTTATTATTTTAATTGTTGTTTTAGTAAAAATAAAAAAAATAATGTGTCTATAAACTTTTGAGGTAGCAGGGGTGTCGAGTCTCAAAATGTTGGGAAACCATGTTACTTAAGTGATATAAAAATTATTTGTGTTACAGGTTATAGTGTAGATTCAGGACGATTCATCTCAGGGCGGGCAGATTTATATGTAGCAGGTGCACCTAGGGGAGAAAATTACATGGGACAGGTATTAATTTAATTTCACATACTTAATTACGAATAATTTTATTTATAATATATGAATACACGCAAAGCATAAGTGTCCATGCTGATAAAATGTAGGTGTCACAAAAAAGGAATTGTAGAACATTTTTTTTGCTAGATTGTTAACGTGAATCTAAAAAAATAGTCCAATACCTAATCTTCATGTTGGATTTGTCGGTAGCGTAGCAATTCATAATACATGTCTCCAAATTACAGTATAAATTAGGTTAACCAAGTGACTTGCAAGAAATCAAAAAGCAAAACTAGATTATCAATATTGTTTTTAAAAATTAACCTCCTAATCCAGCGATTTCCAACCTGGGAGGCGTGGACTATTGCAAAGGGGGGCTCAAAGAGTCCAAAATATTTATTTTCCACCAAATCAATAGATGAACATTTTCAAACCTTTCTTCTTTAAATTAAGTATTCAATTTTATCCTCAGGTGCTGATATTTGATTTCCCTGACAGAGAAAATGGGAAATATAAAATTTATGCTGAATTGTTAGGACATCAGATGGGGGAGTACTTCGGTGCGACGCTTGCGGCAATCGATATAAATCAAGACGGTCTCACGGATTTACTCGTGGGCGCTCCCATGTATGCCGAACCGCTCTCCGCTGACCAGGGTCAAGTCTATGTCTACATCAATAAGAATAAGGTACAAAAGACCGATACTTTCAAAAAATAACCCTGATATATTGAGGAAAATTTTAATTCTCAAATCAGCGAATGTTGCCAAAATTATTGTATTAAATTTTCTGATCGTCTTCTCAAAAGAAAAACTAAAGTATCATAGACAATATAAAAGCATAATATTAAATTTAAAACTTTTGCTTTAAAAGTCTGACATTCTGTAAAAGTAAAGAAGTTTTGAAGAAAATTTCCAGTATACAAATAGTCGACTGCGTGGCCTAGTGGTCAACACCGTGGTTTATAACACGGTGGTCACGAGTTGTAATCCCAGTACGGATAGTTTTAATAGATTGATTTTCCAATTGATTTCTGTTTGAAAGCATGAATATATGTGATGTTTTGAATTCCCCCTATTCATCCCATCCTAAAAAATTGGGTGTAGCGAGAGCGATTAGCTTACCACTAGTTCTCTCCTAGCCCTGTCCTTCTATCACTACTCTCTTTGAAAAAAAGACAGGTTGAGCAACACAGTAACAAGCAGTTCTTGCAGAAACACTTCTGTTGAAATAAACTCCATTAGAACTGCATATGCTCTAAATTGAGAGCAATCATGGTAGGAAATAAACAAGTTGTGTGGTTGTTGTGTTTATATGATTTTCATTTTAGATTGGTTTTTACACTACGCTTTTAAATTGTAATTTATGTAGTTTAGGGTTTAGTATTTCAGTTCAACTACAGTTTTTTGAGGAAAAGTGCACCAATAAAACCTTTGCGATATGCCGTTAATAATAATAATGTGGTTGTATACATAAATTATTTTATTGTACCTATATTGTATTTTTTTAATCATATAATTGATTTGCTTAACCTCTTCTCCGCTATCGATATAAACATAGATTTATAGGTGTCTGTGGCACTATTTTAAACGTCAAAAATAAATATTTCGTAATCCACTCATTAAAATTGGTAGCTAATGCATATCGCTTACTGCTATGTCTCAGTAGGTTATGATTTATGTGTTCATTAATTCTCATACATCAATTTGTAATACCTATCACAAGCATGTGTAGCACTAGAGCCACGTGGACTATTTGAGCACATATTGGCGTAGTGACGATTGACTAAAAACTATTTATTGATTTCATCTAATACGTATTTATTTTGTTATGAAAAATGAATTCAACATTTCCAGGGATCCTTTGTAGAACAGGAACAAAAAATATGTGGAAGTTTCAAAAACGATGCAAGATTTGGAACATCTATTTCCAGCATTGGAGACATAAATGATGATGGATTCACCGGTAAATTTTAATTCTTAAATCATAATATCGAAATATCACATTTTAGAGGTGATCGGTAGTGTTAAAAAAGTATTATTTCAAGTGAAAATTACATTTCACTAAATATTAAAATAATTAAGACATCTTCTAACTACAATTTAGATAACTTATCACAATATATCATACTTTCAGTAAAGTATTGTCTTACATCTGATATTGTCTTCGAGAGTTACAGATATGGTTGGATTGGTGATAATATCTTGAACTCAAAAAGTTTCAGAGAAAAGGAACTTTTTGTATTTCCTCAATTATAAAATGCATTTTTTTTACCTAGTGATGCATCTAATGATCAATGATATCTTACAATCGGTGCTAAAAACGTAGCTGTCAACCATCGCTGGAAGTAAAATGTGGATGAAAGGGTGTCGCTTTCTTTGAAGAATATTCTGTAGAAAAAGCGAAATGCTCTTGTAATAAATATTTTCTTATTATACATTTAAACGTTTGTTATAATAAAGTCTTCATGATGCTTTAATTCTAGTATTTTAAAATAAGCGAGCTTCTTATAATCTATGATGTTTTATATTCAAGGAAATACAAAATTCATTTGATTTCATTGTAGTCATCGATGGTAAAAAATATTTCCATTCTTTTTTTTATTCTGAAGAAAACTATGGAGCTGTAATTAGACCACCCACAATAACCCAGCATATTGATGTCCTGTTTCTGGCTGGTGTCAGCAATCCAGCATCTTTAAAAATGCTGTGAATGCATTATATTATTTAATCCAATCAGTGATTATTTCCACAATTCTTACTCGATAAAAAAAATCAATTTGTGAGTTGAAAAAGGAGACAGAACTTAATAACTGTATTTTTTCTTCTGTTTAGATATTGCTATCGGTGCACCCTACGAAGATAATGGGAAAGGAGCTGTCTACATATATTTGGGAAATGCAAATGGGCTTGATTCTAATTTTGTTCAGCGCATAGTCATGAACGACATGAAAGGATTCGGCATAAGCATCTCAAGAGGTGTAGATATCGACAATAATTCATGCAAAGGTGAGTGTCGTTACAAATATTTCCCGCTATTTACATTCATAATCAGTATTGGAGTTGTCAAATTCGCAGATGGTATATGTTCTTGGTGCAACACTGTATGGGTATATGTGTGTTAGTTATATTAACACACAAAGAGCGGGAAAGGTAGTTCAACCTGCTAGCTCGACTGCTGCTTAACGGCGGGAGAGGTAGTCTACCTCTTGCGCCGGCTCCGCTTTAAAGCTGGATTAGGTATATCTACTCGACTATTTCATATGATTATTATATACCGATCTCTTGAGGACATTTACAGCTTACACATACATCAACAAAAAAATAATAATACTTCATTTCCTTTACGTACCAACACTTCATATTATGTGAATCACATACATATACTCTTGCAATTTTTTTATAAGGTTTTGAAACGACCCCGATTTAAATTTAGTTTTGAAATACATCTTTATAATTCGTTTATGTTTTATTTACATATTTTTAAACCGTAAAAAATGACTACAGAAAATTACGAAAGTGATGACGAAATATTCGCCGATACTTTATCTGAATGTTCAGGTGAAGATTAAACTTAAAATTATTCGTTGAAAAACAAATGCAGAAGTAAGCAGCTACATGTAATAAGTATGCATTCAAAATTTCATTAAAAAATAACCACTGGTTTGGAAGATAGAGCGAGTATTGCAAATTTGATTATTTTTTCACCTGCCGCTAATTTTCGCCCGCTGTACATACCAGTTAGTTATTAACAGAGCCCGCTTATAGTGTGTTAATAATAAATCACTATCATATTCCCGTATTTTACGTAACCCTACCCTGAATTAGCAAAAGGTAAATGAACTGAATCAAAACTGGATATGTAAAGATTAAAATTATTTTAATGATAAACCCACGGCCATGCTTCAGATTTCAACTGTCACAATGACTATTGGATATTTGCTACCTGCACCAGGAAGGATAAATACACTATTATTTACTGATTGAGCAGATTATTTTATATATGATTGTGGAATATTTTGATTTAACCAGGGGGCATAGGCTATTTCTACAAATATAACAGAAGGTGTACTGTGTATGCCTTCGTGTACCCTTCACTACAGCACTGTTCGTAATATATATCTTAGATGATTGATTATAATATTGCTATAAGGACCCGCTTTGAATATTAAATTGCAAATACAATTATTCAAAGAGAGTGTTTCATGGAAATATTAACAATCCTAACCTTATTTAAATAAAAATGATAATCCATTTGAGGTGTCGCTAGATATGACACATCCAGTGGAATAGCAAAGTCTGCCAAGTCTGAAACTTACTGCTGTATTAAGATTAAGTAAGTGATAATTGATATACCAAATAAATATTTTACTAAGTTAATTTTACGTAATCAGAAATGCTATCGTTTCAGATATTGCTGTGGGAGCTTACGAGAGTTCCAGAGCCGTATTATTGCGATGCCATCCATCTTTCAATGTTATTCCGACGATAAGGTCTGTTCCTGCAGAAATACACATAAATGCTACATCATTCACTGCTCAGATTTGTTTCCAATTTAAAGGATTAGCAAGTCCCAAGCCCCATATAGGTTTGTACTATTCATTTTTCATATCAGATTTTTCCTTTCATCCTAATGTAAAAAGTAGTACAGATTGACTTTTGTTTTTGATAAATTACCTTTTAGAATCTGAATGATCTTATAAAATAAAATATTAGAACGGTCGATCTGCAATATTTCCCTACGGTATCCATTTATATTCCTCCAAATCCAATACAATTAATTTGATAGCAAACAAAAAGCTCACAGTAAAAAAGAAAATGATTGTAACTTTAATGTTATTGTTGTTATATTACTATTGAACCACAATGATGGCATGTCTATATCAACTTATTCACTTTTATTAGATAAAAGATGATTGATCAAATAGATCTATCATTATGATATGATAATATATGTAAAAAAGCATGTTTTTGGTGATATTCAAAAACAAAAGTCTATTGCTTTACGGTCATGAATTTTTCTACTGAATGTAGAACTTTATTTTTCTGTGTTTTATTGTTATTTTAAGTAAAAAAAGGATATAAATCAGAAAAGTAAAGTAATAAAGTTTTCTGAGGCTTAACAATTTTGTTAGTTTTAATAAAGATACGCTGGAATATGAAATTCAAAGTTGACAAATGTACTATTTTAGTAATAAATTTCACATCCGTGGCTTATAAAATTATTCCTTCATCGTATTTTTATTTATATCTGTGTTCATGACATTGTAAATGCAGACTGCTTGATAATATAATATAAGAGTGTGGGTGGCATATTCAATAATGATAAAGAACTTGTCACTTCATATTCAAACAATTGTTTAATCTTATTTGAGATTGAGATTATCAGAATGTATAGGTGGGTGTGATAGTTTCCGGCATATTCTTGATTAATCAATCAAATTGTTGCTATATCCATTATTACTACTTTTTGAGAACCACTCTATTACCTGGTACTTTTGAATAACAAGTACTAAACTGAATATACTTTTCACTTTCTGTTTCAACCAAACTTGAGATAAAAATATAATGGTAAGTCTGTATTATTACCGTAAACATTATTTCAGATTTAGCAGTAAAATTATCTGTTGACTTAGACTACAAACGAGCAAAACTGACAAACGAAGATGATGCCAGCTACCAACTGAATGGACTTAATGATGTTGAAAAATGCAAAGATGTTGAAATAACACTTGAGGTAGGACATTATGCTAATACATACTGCATTCTTTTTAATCTAAGAGCAATTAAATATCAAGCAGCTGTCATAGAAAAACTACTCATGATATAAGCTCCATTGACACTGTATATGCTGGTCACGGAAAATTCCGTTTTTTTTTTGGATTTGCTGTTATCTCGAGAAAAGGATCATTTATACTTTTGAATGAATTAGATTTTAGTTAGATTTTGTTGCTCTTAATAAATAATAAAAAAGCGCTTATTGGATGGCTCTTGCCAGGTCAAGTGTACAATTAACATATACATTTAGTTTAAATAAAAACCATGGTAATTTTTGTATAATTCTCAAGATGTATTAATCTTTCAGTTATATTTCAGTCAAAATAAAAAAACGACTTTAAATGTAGGCTCTATATTTTTTTTAGCGAAATATGAAATTTACGAATTTGCAAAGTAGCCAAGTTAATAGTAATTCATGTGCACGGTTAGCCCGTCGATAAAGAGTATGCTCTGTTATGGGAGTGAACATGGTTAATAAATTGGTCTTTTATAATAGAAAATTTAAATTAACTTTGATTATTCCACGTATTGTGTAACTAACTGTGACACGTGTTTCGCCTCTTTCAGAGGCATCTTCAGACTTACTATCGCAAAGTTTGCTTAAGTAATCAATACGTGGAATAATCAAAGTTAATTTAAATTTTCTATTAAAATGAACTTCCACAAAGTTACCGCCGAAACCATCGAAAGTATGGTCTTTTATAATTTATAATCAATATGTCACTAATCTCTTTGTTATTTACATTTACAGACATTAAACACTGACGTTTCTCGACCAATTACAATTGAGATGAGCTATCGACTAGTAAAAAATCCAATGGACAGTATGTAGTGTTATATTTCATCATCTTCATTCATGTATTATTATATTAGATTTCATACTTCCTCATCAATATAATTACTCATTCATTTATTGGATTTCAAATTATTGGATTGCTATGATTCAATAAAAATTTATGAAAAATCTATAACACATATATATTTATAAGTTAAACCTACGCCTACAGATACCTTTGTGTTTGTGGAGCTATAATTTTTTCTCATTTTCTCACGGCAAGTCTACTTTGCTTATTTTTCTTTTCGTGACCACCATAGTGTTCATATTATATTGTATATATGTTATCTTGTCTCGATCACCTTTTTTGAGTTTATCAAATAAACCATTAATAACAATAAAATATATTTACAGATTCTGTATTTTGTCCTGAATGTGGGGTATTGCGTCCAGGATTAAAGCAAGACGCCTTACTTCGCGTCCCATTCGCTAGCGGGTGCGGTCCTGACCTTATATGCCAGCCAGATCTGAAGTTAGATCTCAAAGTGATGACAGCGTGAGAAACATATTTGTATTATGAATTTATACAGTGGTAAATTTGCTGCACAAAATATCTATTCAATTGCAATGCTTGGTTTTTATCAGCAAAACAACAAAAAATAATTATATTTGGTCAAAAATTTCACATCCTTACATGATTCTGAACTGGCACTGGAACTGCATCATATAGAAACAAAATACTGATAAAATCAGCTATCCGGTATGACTTAGAATCCTGGTACATGAAAAAATACATTCAAAGAGTGTTCTTGGTCATCTTTAGACCTATCAATGACAAACAATCATTAAACAAAGACACAGGTACAACCAAGAGTTGCTTGCACTATACTAGAGCCTACAAACCGTAAAGTCAATCCGACTGTACTGTCTTAGATTACTGGCTTCATACAAAATGGGTGGACAACGACAGGTTGCAGTGAAAGATCTTGGGTATCCTTAGCTGGATGCAGTAAATTAATGTACAAGCTTTAAGTTCCAGTAAGAAAATGTAAAGCCTTTGTTCACAATAATGTAAAAATCTGTCTAATATTATAAATCGTCATTGTAAATTATCGGCTTAAAACATTTTGTATATTCCTTTAAATAATATTGAAAAATAATAATTTCAGATTACCGTACATAACCGGTTCTTCACCCACTATCAGTGTGAACATTTCAATAGAGAATACTGGTGAACCTGCTTACTTGGCTCACATCGAACTCACGCCACCGCCGAGGTCACCTCTGCTGAGAGTTCCACCCAGTTGCAGACTAGATGGACAAAAACTGTCTTGCGATATAGATAATCCAATGGCACCCAATACTAAGGTTGGAACATTTACAATAATATTAAATTCATTTACTTTCAGTCAAATGCTAAAATATTACATTGTTTTACTTTGCTGCTTATCAGCTTTGAGACAATCAGAATCATCCTGGATAATGATTATTACACATACTGACTGAGATATTTATAAACATATTCTAGTTTTAAATTAAAGATTAGCAGAAATTTATTTTTCTTTATAATGAATTCAATTCCTTTACAGAAATTCATTATTTTGGAACTAGACACATCGCTACTGAACAATGAAGACTCGGCGCTTGATTTTGATATAACAGCAGTAAGTCGAGGTGAAGAAGTAACCCCAGGAGATAATGTGATAAATTCAAAGATTCAATTGAATTCTACTGCGAAACTTAACGTAGAGAGGTTTGTATTTTTTTTATAACATTAAACCAACTGTGTTAATAACCATAATATTTATCAAAAACCTGATTGAATAAACTTGTAAAAACGTTGTTATCAATTTTAATTTTTATTATATTTATGAATATTTATAATTTTATTTATGAGTCCTTTAAAAATATCTGATTAGTCTTAGATTCCAATCATCTGGGAATATTATAATAATAGATAATTTTATTTTAATCCACTGAGACAAAGTCATTATAATTTAGGATGTTGCTTGGATAACAATAATGAACATATTTTCGTAAATTGAAATTATAAACAAACTTATTAAAAAGATTTTTTTATTATTAGATATTAAATATTTTCTTTTTTCAGCTATGCTAATGGTGACCAATATGTGTTTATCAATCTCAAAAAAAAGATTTCAAATATAACAGTCTCCCATGGATTTGAGGTATGTTATTTAAGATTTTATTACTAAATTGAAGTCATTAAAGAAATCTTCAGTAATTCAATGTACAATGGACTCCGATCTATCATTCTCAGATTTGTTTATCTGTAGTTATCGTTTTTTTCTCGTTGGCTTGGAGACCGTTTCTGGTTTGAAGTCTCAGACCGGCTTGCAAACTACCGGTTTTTCTTGAGGTTTCTATAAACGATAAATCAGGCTTTTACCATATGTGCTGACTGAGTTATATTTTTTATGCACTTTATGACTGATATAATATATTAGTGTATGTCTTAAATTAATCTTACAGATTGCAAATGAAGGACCCACAACATTAAACGGAATCATGCTGAGGTTCTATTTGCCCGTCGCTTATGTGGATCACAATACAAAGACAAATATAAGCCTAATGGAGGTTTATGAACCAAAGGTTTGTAAAAAAAATCCTGCAACTTTTTGGCTCTATCGACTCTGAAAACATTATTACAATCTTAGACACAATCATTTTAGAAATAATATGCATTAAATATCTTTATTTATGAATACAACTAGGATGTTTTGATACATAGTTGATTTACCCTTCAAGCCAACTCCTAGGGACGGACTTATCCTCTGCATGCAAAAGCAATGTCCTGTTTTATCTTCCATTTATAAGAGAAATAGTTAACCGATTTCATTTCTCAAGCTGAGCCAGTTATGTTATTAATTGGAACCGAAAAAAATGAAATTCTAGTAGCTCTCAAAGTGTATCGAATAATAGCGTACTATAAGACATAATATATAATATTAATTATCAACTTTACTACTGTCTCCGTAAACAAATATGTTACGTCCCTGGGACGAAAAATCGATTTCAGTTTGTCGAGCTTGAAGGCCTTATACCATATGATTGGATATGTTTGGTGTTATGTAAAGCACTTCAAAGCAAAGCAAAATTCTGTGTTCAATCATGCAACTTTGAATTTGAACGTTATTAAACACTAAAAACATAACTTCTAGTAAAATAGCAAAGATATCTAAATAGAAAAATTGCGATTTCTTCTTCTAGGGAATTATAAATCATCAACCATTGATATGCGTGCCGATTACAGGAAGTTTCTTTGTAGAAAACTTACAAGGCCATTCTGTTGGAATTTCGAATCAATCAGAATCTCTGGGACCAACTGAGACATCTCCGATTATGTATGACACCACATTACAAGCAGCAAACAGGGAAACAGGAAATGAAATCAATTCTACTCCAGGTAAATATTTTTTAAATATTGAAACCCTACTCAGTTTATTTTAATATTTATCAAATAAGGAGATCCAACATATCTTAAAAGTTTATAACTTTGGTGTATAGTAATCCATTGAATTACTTATCTAGTTTTGATCCAATACTGTCCTATATCAACCGTTGAGTTTATTAGTTACAAACTAACTATGAAAAATATAAATTGGTGGGAGGTGTAAAATTTTGGTTTCCACCAAGTCCAGTAATCAGATAATTGAAAAATGAAAAATTCTAATTCTGATAAATTACTACAGAATTAAGCAAAACTTTGGTATTGTTTATATCATTATATGCATATTTCTTAGTGTTCTATTCTGTAATCCTAATCTGTAAACAACTATTGATAAAATTTATAAATTTATCTTGGGCACAGATGAATAATACTTGATTTATGGTGATCATTTGAATATTTCATTTCTCATTATTTAAAAACAGGCTTTTCGGGGATGCTTTACTGACTGGATGATCGATTTATCAATATCAATTTAACAAAAAGTCTAAACAGAAAAACATTTTATTTATTTATCTATTATTATCAAAATCATCAGCATATACAATAACTGGAAACAAATATATATTATCATTCTCATCCTTCAATTAGGATTAGAATTTTTGATAAAAATGTAACAAAAATTTGATCCATTATGTAAATCAGCATAAACATTAAACACCCTGTAAGCATTTTGAAATCTATGCAGAGGACTGCTATAAAATGTGTAGACAAATAATTAAATATACACCTGATGGCAATACCACCTATCAACATTTCCTTAAAACATACTCACACTCTCTCTCGATGTGTTTGGTCAGATAGAGAATGTGTGTGGTGTGTGTTGTAAATCAAGACTTTTTTTGCTTATAACGTAGAACATATAACTCCTTGTTACTTAGTTGGTCAATATCTTATTTTTTAAGACTAGTGGTCGGCTTAAAGCTCTGGCTATGCTCCATTTAATATATGTTTACGTTATGAAATTTTGTTATGAATTTCTCTCAATGTCTTAATCGTTTTTCTAGATCATTCAACGCAATCTAACACCCTGTTAGAACTATCTCCGATAGTGAAAGAGAATGCAATGTATCTTAATTGTAGTGATGCAAATAAAGAAGTGACGTGCATGGTCATCGAATGCCGAGCAGGAATGTTATTACAAAGTGGCGGTGGAGCAAATGTCAAACTTAATATGAAGCTCAACCTTGAGAATATAGGTTAGTATATTTATCTCTAGCCCATACCTAGCCATCTTCATTAAATTAATTAATTTATTCATATTAAATTAATATTGATGTGATTATCTCCTCTTCTCTGCCCAGTGAATGAAAATTTCTCACTGGTTTTTGTCGACTTTATGTATTGACACACCCCTGTTTTCCAAGATACACGAAACTACTTTGAGCGCCTTTTGAAATCAACTTGTTGGAGAAGCAAAATGAATCTGAGAATTAATTTAAAGTTTCATGCTTTTTGTATCAATTTTCCTTTAATAAACTTATAAAATTGTTAATTTGTTATATAATCATGTAGTCCCAAGGTGTGTCGGAGAAATTCAATTATCTATATCAGCGGTCAGCAAAGTGTGGTCCGCGGACCACTGGTGGTCTGCGAGAAAATTTTGGTAGTCCGCACAGAAATCTGGCATTATTTTATGAACTTGGTGCATTTTTAGACGCATTTGATTTCTCTATGTAATAAATATTTAACACAAAAGTCCAGTTAGTGGTCAGCTTGATTAAAATTGTGAATTTAGTGGTCCGTGATCTATATCACTCCGACGAGTAGCTTGAGATAATTATAAGTTTCCTGAATTAAGTAATCTTTGATGTGTCATCCATGTCCTATGACATGTACGAGTGTCTCTCGCATTGTTTTAATGTTCAATTATAACTTCCTCGTGCTTTTTTTGTGACTAATGCCAAATTTACAGTGAACTAGTCAACAGTAATATACGGCTCTCAATGATATTGCATAAGATTGCCATACTCATTCTCGCATGTGCCGCTTTGTGTACGTATTCATTGTAGTTTCTCTTAAAGATATAACGTGTAATTTGTATTTTATAACTTACCTGTGAATTTAAAAATATAAATAAAGGTTAAGCACTCAATAGTTTTTTCTTTGGTTAGAAACCACAATTGAAAAGAAGGATGTTGAAAATTTGTCTACAGACCCACATATTCAATAGTTAATAATATTGTTTTTAATATCTCATTTTTGTTTCACAGAAAAAATTATAAACGACAAAGTCTCTATTATACTTACGACATTTGCGGAAGCTGAACATATTAGCGCAAAATCGCAGTAAGTAAATTACTTCTTCATTAGCACTCATCTCGTGAAAATTTCTTTTATTATTCTCTTATCGGTGTAATATATTTTATGAATATTTTTATCAGATTCCGAGGATCCGGTTGGTACAGCTCTATCATATCAGGAGACCTTCCTTCGTCAGGTCCACCTATTTGGGTTATATTGCTGGCTCTTCTGCTTGGCATTTTACTGCTAGTCATTATAGCTTATGTTCTTTATCGGGTAAGTAAACAAAGTTTGTTAATTACCGCTTTGAGGAAAAAATTAATTACATTAATTGATTGTATGACAAACGGTGTATGACTAATTTCTATGATTTACATCAGCAAAGAGATATTACTTACTGTTATAGACTCCATCAGCTGTGAATTTCTTTAAAAAACAATGTTTGTCTCCTTAAATTCAAATCACAACTTATGAACAATGTCCTTGCAATGATTTAACATGTGCTCAATGTCGTCAATAAAGGGCCCATACATTAAGGAACTTTGTTCCCGGAACTATCTACGTAATTTCTCTTGAACACAAGAGGGGTCACAGAAACGTCACCCGTTTAGTTATGTTGTACAGTGCTGCGTCCGAACGAACGTTATTTGATTTTATTGGATGCAAACAATGCGAGTAAATTTAATTACTATTGTTTATAAGCTTTCTACAATTAAAATACAATTATTTTATCATCCACTATGACAGCTTATTCTTATACCATAGATAATTCCAATATAATTTATTATGGTTTATTTTGACACCTGTCACATAGGGAGACATTTCAAAGTCGAAAATAGATCTCTAAAATAACGCCCGATGAGTGGATGTCGACGAGTGCTGCCTACGTATTTATTCTCGCAAATAGTATTAAGTTATTATGATTATTATTAGATGTATTCAACAATACGTCATATGTTTGGTATGAAGTGATGACGACATATACTTTGACAGCTCGTCTACGACTGCGCGCGCATGCATGTTCCCAAGTTCCTCGTTTGTGTTCGGAATTAGACGGTGAACATAGGAACCATATCGGGTCACGTGAAATGTTCCACGATACAGCGTGAACACGCGAATTTTGTAATTCAAGACATATTCTGGAACCATTTGTTCCTTAATGTATGGCCAGCAATATCCTAAACTTAGTGAGGAGTGTCTGTGTATCTCTGTTTTGATATAACAAACTCTACTTTAAAGGAAAATATTGTCTGAAAACTTTGAAATTTATTTGCTAGATTTTCTCTTAAAAATGCAACAAAGTAATTTGAAATCTACTGGCCATGATTTTTATTTTTTCTCCTGCAATACATACTTAATAATATGTTAATGAGTAATTATCATATGCCTTATTTATGGAATGGATGAATTTAATCATAATAGAAATTTATAGTCTTTTGCTTTCATGAAAATCTAAATTATTATTGAAAAATGTCTCGCTCGAGATTCAAGTACAAAACAAGACCAAGAAAGCCCAAAGCTTAAATTATTAATTTGAATCGTTCAAATTTAATATGGAAATTCCACCAAGCACCTTCAGTCGAAATCTTAAACTTAAATTATTAGTAAATCATAACTCAAAATTATTTTTATTTTTTAGTATGGATTCTTCAAAAGGAAAACGAAAGAAGAGTTGGAGCTACTTAAAAACCAAGAAAATACCAATGTAAGTTTGCTTAATTTTCTTTTTAATCTAAAAAATACACAACCCTTACACGTCATAAAATTAATAATATTAGTTCTTATGTGATTGAATTAATCAATCTAATATATAAAAATGAATATTTGTTTGTTCGTGCTTTATGCGTTGCCACACCGCTCATCCGATTGCAATAAAACTTTGACAAAGTTTTTGCTCGCACTTCCGGGAAGGTTATAGGCATAGTAAAATTAACTCACAGTAGGTTTTATATATAAATATCAATGTTTGTATGTCTGCCATACAGATCATTTTGACAATGTATGCTTGCACTTGCGGAAAGGTTATAGTACAATTAACTTACAGTAGGTGGCGCGTGTGTCGTACCATATACAATCGGCAGACAACGTTAAGCAGACAGAAAAAGAAAACATGCACTTCAATAAACACACTTAAAACACAGACACTTTCTTTCTTTGAGTGGCATCGCAACGCTTGCCGGGAACCGGCTAGTATACATATTATAAAAATTACATTCAGTCTTTAAATGTTTTATATTTATAGGATTTGTATATTCATGAGATGTAGCCAAAATCAGAGCAATGAAAACACTATTTTGTATATTAAATATGACAAATTATGCCGCACATTTGTTGGATTGTCCCGCACAGCCTTTAAATTTTCTGCACACCTAATTTCATGCTAATGTCATTGAATCCTTAATCAATTAAGAATAAAAAGATATTGTTACTTTGTTTCCAACCAAGAGAAGAAATAATTGAATATTTTTATATTTCTAGGCAGAGACAGAAGTTGATGACGATGATGATTAAAAGTAGAAATAATAAATTTATTTCACTCAAAGCGTGTTAACCAACTTCATCAGTGAAAGAAATAATGAGAAATAATTATGTATACATCTTATTATTTTAAGAACTCGAGATTAATAATTATGTATATGAAATGCATTTAACAAACTACCATGGATATAACTGGGTCCTATACCAGATCTACTGTATGTTTTATGTACATAGCACCAATATTGGTGATTCCTTCAACATGGTAAACCCAGTGGCGGATTAAGCACATGAGAGGCCTCAGGCACAATACAATTTGGAGGCCCTCTTTATTGGATAACATAAAAAGTCAGAAAATTCTATCTTACATATATAAAAGTCTGAACAAAAAATATATATTTAAGATATTTTTGAGGCCCCTAAGATTTGGAGGTCCGAAGCGCATGCCTCATTCTCTTATAGGATAATCTGCCACTGGGTAAACCTAAAGTTATGACTGATATTTTTTATCATTTAATAGTGAAAGAGGTATTCCATTTTAGTTGTTTGCAATTTTACGTTTTGTAAAGACATAATTGATCCAAAAACTACAATTATTTGATATTTTGGTAATCATAGTTTTGTAAAAAGCAAAAAGGATATCTTCAAAACTTTTATTTGACCCTTTCCTTGCCCAACCATATAACACAAATCAGTCTCTCATGCCTGAGATATTAATATTTATTTTTAAAATAGTGTTCATAATGAAAGACATTTTCATATGTCAATCAATTTTATACAGTTTCTATTGTTTAAAACTTTTCCCCCAACACAATCGAAAAACATTCTATCATTGTAAATTTTCTACTGTGAAAATGGTTTTTTTTTATGGAGTATGAAGTTTGAATTGTTTGAATTTTGTACTTTTCCATGAGTTTTGTCGCTAACGACCCGGGTTTCGCCTTTCGGCATCTTCAGGCATTCCAAGTGCACGGATGTACTTGAACTGAAGCGTAGTAAACAGTTTGTATCGTTTATAAACAAAAATATAAGTAGATCACTAAGTTAAAAGGTTATTAAAATGTAAATTAGCGAAAATTGAATGTATACAATTTTCAATGGATTAAGTGGGTTTGTTATAATTATGGGGATTTTTTAAAATATTAATGACCAGATAATAACATTGGAATGTTTAAAATAAATCTAACAAAACATTCAATGAGGAGTCGGTCACCCTCAAGAATCTAAAGACTAAAATTAAAGACAATAACATCATTATCACTAAAGCTGATAAAGGCAATACCACGGTCTTGTTAACTCGTGAAGACTATGTCGATAAAACTAACGTTTTTCTCACTGATAGTAAAATCAAAGAATTAAAAAAAGATCCTACGGTAAAATATAATAAAAATGTTAAAGATATAATAAATAGTTGTAAAATCACAATTAGTTCTAAAGACATGCTTAGTTTAACTACGCGTAATCCACTAGCCCCTAAATTTTATGGATTACCAAAATTGCACAAAACCTTAATCCCAATTCGCCCTGTTGTATCATATGTAAATGCCCCGGCCTATAAACTCTCTAGAAAAGCAAACTCACTTATCCGTAACCACAGTGGATTTAAACCATTGTACAGCGTAAAAAACTCTTTAGAATTAGTGGATAAAATTAAAAATTTTAACATCCCCGGTAACTCAAAACTCATATCTTTTGATGTCGTCAGCTTATTCACTAATGTGCCGGTTAACAAATGTAAAAGGATCATCGAAGATGCCTTAAATTTTAGTAGAGTCAATCCAGTAATCACTTCGGAATTACTCAATATTTTGGACGTTTGCGTGGAACAAAATTACTTTCAATTTAATAATAAGCTCTATAAACAGACTGACGGCCTTGCAATGGGAAACTGTCTGTCACCTCTTTTAGCTGAATTCTATGTGAACCATTTAGAGAAAATCATTTTTAGTCATAACATTGAAGTCAAACCAATAGTTTATTGGTTCCGATATGTAGATGATATTATTTGTTTATTTAACGGAACCGATAGACAAATCACCAAATTCCATAACTTTATAAACTCATTAGGCGATAATATTCAATTCACCCTGGAAGTCGGAGGAAACAAAATAAACTTTCTTGACCTTACTATAGAAATTAAAAACGATACCCACAATTTCACGATTTTTCGTAAACCGACTTTTTCAGATGCCTGTATTCATAAAAACTCAGTACATCCAATGTCGTACAAATTAGCTGCATTTCATTCCGAAATTCACAGACTTGTCAGTATTCCCTTGAATAAATTAAATTTTGATCTTGAATTAAAAATCATCAAACAAATCGCCATTAACAATGGTTATGATATGTCTCTTATAGACAATCTTTTATATAAAAAACGTATTAAGCTAGCACAACAAATCTTACACAAGGGATTAATAACGAAAGACTCAGGTGATATTAGGTTTTGGCGTAGAATTAATTACATAGGACACACCAGTTTAAAGATAAAGAAGTAGCTCTCAGAAAGTGTTAGACCGGCTTTCTATTGCAAGAACTCTTTAGGTAAATTATTGATAAATAACAAAGATGTTATAGATTATAAAAACAAATCTGGGATTTATAGATTGCAGTGTAGTGATTGTCCCAAATTTTATATTGGTAAAACTGCTAGAATCTTAAATATAAGAGTGGCTGAGCATTTAGCCGCTTTTCGCTTAAAAAAAGATACTTCCACCTTTGTCAATCATTTAATTCTTGAAAACCATACGTTTAATTTTGGGGCGAGTTTAAATTATTTTACCAAGAAATCTTAGAGATTAATCGAGCTCAGCTTAACAGTTTGCCAATTTTAAACGAGCAATATTATCTACCAAATTCTCCATTGTTGTACCCCTTTTAAATAATTGTCATTTTATTAATAATTCAAGCACTTGCTATCATTAAATATTAATTCAAAGGCTTAAAAACAAATCAACTCATTAATAATAGGTCGGATAAAACCCTAGATTTATTTTAAACATTCCTATGTTATTATCTGGTCATTAATATTTTCAAAAATCCCCATAATTATAACAAACCCACTTAATCCATTGAAAATTGTATACATTCAATTTTCGCTAATTTACATTTTAATAACCTTTTAACTTAGTGATCTACTTATATTTTTGTTTATAAACGATACAAACTGTTTACTACGTGTCAGTTCAAGCACATCCGTGCACTTGGAATGCCTGAAGATGCCGAAAGGCGAAACCCGGGTCGTTAGCGACAAAACTCATGGAAAAGTACAAAATTCAAATAATTCAAATTTGATATTGAAATTCCATCAAGCACCCTCAGTCGAAATACTTGAGTATGAAGTTCTTGTTATTATAATAGTGCCATTTTAAAAACCAGTCTTGTTAGTTAGTGCATTACAATAAAATATATATTTACATAAATTAAATTCATTCCAAGAATAATATTCCCTTTATTAACTGAATCACATAATCTGTTTACTTACTTACTATCAGCCTTATATAAAGAGTACTTAAGTTTCTATTTTCTTGGGAACATTCACTCTGTGATTATTGCTTTATTTTCTTTATAAACATTTTTTGATACATGACTAAGTTGGTAAAATAGTGCAAGATTTAGTCAATTGATCGAATTAGCATTTATTGTACTTAGTAGAACCTTATTATGAAAATGTAAAAATTTGCAATGAATTTTTAATTTAATTAGAACTATCGGCGGAGTCGCCAAATCGTCAATGTGGTATTATTTGGCTACAGTATGCCAGTATAGACACATTCATAAAATTATTTTTCAATTTGTGTTGAAAGGCATGTATGTATGTGATGTCTACAGTCATTCCCACCCATCTGATCCCAAAAATGGGGCATGATGAGGATGATTAGTAAAGCACTAGTCTTGTTCTAGCTCCATTTCTATCCTTTCTCTTTTCGAAAAAAAGAGATGTTGAGCGGCTTAGTAAGTAATAGCTCATTCTTGTAAAACAATATGTATTGAGATGCTCCATTATGAATCCGTTTGCTCCACATTGAGAGTAGACATTGTTGAAAAAAATAAATATATTGTTGATGGCTGTTTTAGCATCATGCAAGTGTCAGAACTATAAAAATTTAACTAAATTCATGGATATTTTTTAATTTGTGAGGTTTTATCAAAGTTGACATTGTTTTTATTATGGTGATATTAGGATTATAATCACTTAAACTGGTTTGGTACTCATAACAAATATCTGTAGATTATAAAAAAATATGAGTCGAATAATCAATTATTAAAAAATTTTGTCTTCGAATGATGTATATATACAAAAAATTAAAGACTCATTTGTACCAATTCCACTTATGCATCAACTGATGTTTAGTTGATAATGGTCGTCCTAAGCAAAACCTATACCGATCATATAAGATACAAGTAGAATTAGTAGTAATGAGAAGTCTTTCCACCAAGTATTGACAGTGAACACCTTAAAAGTGATCAATGATGTATGATTTAATATCTTAAAGCACGGCAGATAAAACCGTTAACAAATAATTAAAAAGTAGTTCGACATGGGAAAACGTTTTTGTTTCTTTATGTCATAGTGTACTTTCCTCATTTTTTTATAAAATCTAAGTCTCAGAGTGTAAAGCTGCTAACTCACAAAAATATTTTTGACAGGAGAAACAAAACACTGCATTAAATTGTAAGAAACTAGTCGGCGAAAACACGATTCCATGAGATCAATTTTTTGTCGACTTATATTCAAATTTTACTGTAAAATCTTTGTAACAATGAATTGTTATTATGCCTTATTTTATTTCAAATGCTAATCTGTTTTACATAAAAAATAATTTATAAAATATTTTCAGTTGCCCATCTGGGCTCAAATAATGAATATGTAAATTGGAGTAATCAGGCATATTATTATTGTAACAGTCTCCATTTTGGTCTAAATGGTCTAAGCAGGCTTACACTTTGCTTTAAACCAGTTGTCTTTCCATTATATTTTACAAAACTAGCAATGATGACATCTTATTTCTGTATGTATTTATAAATATACCAATGCCACTAATCTTAAGATTCTACTATTGTGCCAAAAATTAAAGTACTTAATCCAAACATAAATATTTTTTTTCCTTCATCATCAATTCATTTTTGTTTTCAGTCGTCCAAAAAACAATTTCACATGACTATAGTTATTTTTTGACATAAGAAAACATCACATTTATTAACAGACAGGGAACAGACATATTAATTATAACTTAAGGTAAAATCAGTGTATTACAGTACCCAATCATTGAATCAAACTGAGGGAAAAAAACTTAGAAAATTCTAGAATCCTACAAGCTGGTTACGGACTCAAACCAAGTAATATTATTAATTTCTGTTAGTTTTTTAACTCATAACGAGCAACATCTCAAATGTTAATGGACCATGGATTTGACAGCTTAGCACATCTCATGAGAAATAACAAAATTTAATAGAAATATAATAAAACCATATAATCTATTAAATAAAACATTATGTACCCAACGTTGAATATTCTACCTCTTAATATGATTCATTATTTAGCTGGACTACCCTTGCAACTCTAATTTTATATTACTAATGTGATGGAAACATTGTAAACATGTATGTTTATAATTTTGAGAACAAAAGGGCTTAATTGTAGAAGGAAAAATGCTTTAAAATCTATAACTATCGTTGAGCTTCGAGAGAGTGGAGTAATACCATTCCTAAAAGAAACTTGGTTAGATAATATTATATGTTGAAATACTTTTTTGACTCCAAATAATCAATCCATATACAAAGATATATTTCTTAGAGAAATAAAAGCGTAACAGAAAAACATTTAAAATTTGTATTTATAAATCGAAATTCTTGTGATACTATGCTGGGTTGAAATGGTATCAATTATACTGCCTGAGGTAATATTGAACTCGAGAATTGAAACCAAATCATTAGTCACTCAATTGAAGAATTAAAGCCGTGCTACGTTTTATCCAATGGGATGTGGGCTTATTCGATGGCAACATTAACGATAAAACAAAATTCGAAGAATGGCCAGTCGTTGCCAGGATACCCCGCCTTTCGATTGTTTTGTACAGCGGACAGCTATACTTGGTGCCTTCATCAAAGTCAGCTTTGAATACAGGGAAAAACCTTATACCCGGCATCTCCTCATTGAGGATCTTCGGATACTGTTCATCGATGGCGTGCGTCACTGAATTCCATCTGGCTCCGTCTATAAACGGTCCA
This sequence comes from Himalopsyche tibetana, assembly GCA_030503985.1. Taxonomy (NCBI): domain Eukaryota; kingdom Metazoa; phylum Arthropoda; class Insecta; order Trichoptera; family Rhyacophilidae; genus Himalopsyche; species Himalopsyche tibetana. The sequence goes on from JAPJYX010000015.1 coordinate 7,621,937, forward strand.
TACACGTAAACCCCCTCCTGAGATGGATCTATCTTTTGATTAGGACGCATCACTTCGCAATCGTATATTAATGTGTCAATTGGAATTTTGCTTCGCCTGGCATAATTTTGCATTCCGCCGGTCAAAAATGCCTGCGTAAAAAAGAGCCCGGAGAGCCAAAAAGATGCAGGCTTACCGTTTTCATACCACAGTTGTAAAAAATTCAGCCTCTCAACCAAATCGGTGACGTAGCTGGCCAGCGGCTTTAAGCTGGGATACGACACGCGCGTCCAATTCACCGGTATCTTTCCGACCATCATAAAATTGACCTGGGTTTCCAAATTTGGCGACATGACCACTAAGCCTTTGGTGGCTTTTTGAATGCTGTGTAAAGATGAAGTGATCTCATTCAACAGTTTATTAAACCTTTCCATTTCTTGAACGAGAACTGTATTCATGGATTCATTATAGTTAACCGGATACTTCAACTTCACTGCTTCTAAATCAAAAAGATTGGGCAGTTTGTGTAGGATATCTTCACAAAGATGGTTAATTATCGCATCGGAATCAGCTCTGGACGTACTCCCGGCGCTTCCATCATGCACTAGCAAAATAGCTTCGGTCAATTCCATGGACGCCATATAATCTCGTGATATACCAGCATTCATATGTAAGCCGAACACTTCAGGAGACGACAAAGGAGGAATCAAAGCAATATGCTTCAGGTAATCTTTATATTCGCATCTGCGTGGCAAACCGTAATGTGAGCCTTGAGAAGAAAACGAATACGATGAGTCGCTGACCACATTACTATTGATGTAATCCTTCAAAAGGGTGACAATCAATCGACGGTCCCAGTCATCTGTGACTCTTCCCCCGTAGTTACATTCTCCGGTCAGATAAGAAATTGCGACGTATGGTATTTCATCGTATTGGTTCAAAAACATTTGAAGTTGCATCACCGATATTTGAAAATCGGAATCGTTGAAACCGTATGGAATATTCCACCCGAGAGGGCCAAACTTCCTCCTCTCTTGAACGACTCCATGAAAGAAACAAATACCGTACAGAAGTTTACTAAATATTTTATCTTTTCCGGGACAACCTTCAAAAAATTGAGCCTCTTTCAGAGGTTCGGAAATGTATGTACGATAAAGGTTATTTTGAAGCCCCGTCGGAGGTTCGTTGGTCATCTTCACTCCGATTTGCAAAACAGATTGAGGAAATTTATTTGACGGGTAGCTCGTGAGCCACAATCGAAAACTCATGTCCGTATTTATCAGATCGAAACTTTCACAAATATTTTCAAGCATAGGAAGCCACGAAACGGCGAGATGGCAATTTTGCAAGCACACCCATCCGCCTTCGGATTGCGCCTGCTCTATGAGCGCCTGCGCGATGGGGCCCTGCCCTTGTCCGAGAGATATCGAATTGAACTTATTGCTGTATCCCATTTTTTCTGTGAACTTAACCAGTGCCCCCATAGGATCCGCACCAGGCGAAAGTATGAATATCAATGGCACAAGGCAATTAGAATCATTGTAAGATTTACTTATATCAAATGAAGGCGGCGTAACGAACCTTTTTCCGAGTTGACTTTCGACAAAAGCCGTTATCGCCACTATGAGCTTGTCGGGTCTCAATATACGGATGATCAATAATCTTCGGAATTCTGATAAAGTGTCATTCCACGGGTCAGGAAAGATTTCACACTGTGGGTCAGCGCAATCGTAAATTATTTTCCACGATTCAGACATTTTAACAAAAGACTGTCGTAAATCTTCAAAGCCTGGCATTTCGGCTAACCTGCAAACTTCATCCCACGACTTTTGAGAGAGCCATTCTATTCGATTGTCATGTGGATTATCTACAGCTACGCCTCCAGTTAGTAGAAAATTAAATTCGAGGCTGTCAATATTGTGCGTTGCAATCATCATTTTAGAGCATAAGATAAATGAAAACATAAGCTTGTCTTTTTCAAATAGAGACCTACATACATTCGAGTATAAATTAAACGTAAAGGCATCTCGAAGGAATGTTAAGCGTCTTTCTAAAATTTTTGACTTGTTAGCGGTTTCAATTGAGACAATGTAAAGATTGATAAACCAAGTCAGTGAATATTGATACATTGGGTCAATATTCGGTAGATCGGTAACACAATAATAAATTACAGCCGAATGTGTCGCGATGGGGCGATATTTATGTCTGAATTCCTCAATCATAAATTCAGTCTCCTTTGCCGCTTCTTGTCTCCTTAAAATATCCACTGATAATATTTTCGACGAATCCAATATCTCTATGGCTGCTTCGTCTTCTAGAATATCACCTTTAGTTTCTTGCAAAGTTCTCAGAATGCTATCTTCGATTCTTTTCAAAGCTGAATTATTTTCAGCACTCTCAACGATCAACTTTTCTCTTTTTTCTTGCAAATCTGGCCTCTCTTTAGCAACGACTATACCCAATAGCTGATCTTCTAATCCGTCTACAGTGAGTGCAAAGTTTATCAGCGTAACCTTATTGAAGACTTCAGGTAAATAATGAGGATTTCTCAATTTAGTGGTCATGTACAAACGAAATCTAGGACTGTATTCGATGACATTTTCTCCCAGTGCTATGAATTGCTTGCCTCCTTGGGTGTAAGTGTTCTTTGTCAATATCGGATCCAACGGCGCCTCCAACTCTTCGAGAACATTTTCTATCAACGCTGGCATTCCGTATTCGAGACACGGCTCCAACATTTGCATATATCCTGGATCTGTCAACTTTGTGATGTGCAGATCGTTAACCTTTTCCATTTTCTTGATCCATTTATTTGCTTGTCCTTGTGGATCTATCAGCAGAGACCACCTTATCGAGGTGTCTTGAATAATCGCATTGTCTGTAGATATTTGATCTCTGGGTAAACCTGTGATGTACCAATTTTGTATTTTGATATCTGTACCCAAAACTTTACTAAACGCATAATTGTCAGAAAACGGAATTTCTTTTTCCACGATAGATTTTTTCCATTTTAAAATTGTTTCTGTTCTGATAGGCATTGTGAACGGAGAAAGATAGGCGATAAATCCGCACGACATCAAAATATCTCCTGCTAAATTATCATAGAGAATTTGAAGGTTTTCTGCTGCAGAGGTCCACCTTGACTTTTCTCCGCCGAGTCCTCCGATTAACTTTTCCGCTCGAAACAATTTGTTGATGCATAGCTCTACTTCTTCTTCGAGTTGCTGTTTCTTCAAATTAGCTTCTTCTAAAGCAGCGTTTAAATCGGCGACCTTCTTTTCGAGTCGAGCGACCATGGCTTTTTTTTCATCTAGAATGGCCATAGTTGTGGCAAACTCATTTTCTGCGGCTTGAAGTTTTGCTTTCTTCGGAGCGACCACTTTAGCTACGGCATCATACATATCCATAGCAATCACCCATTTACATAAACCTTCTGCAGCGGTGGAAGCCTTTGCTATGATGCGCGGCTGAAAATCTTTATGAGGAAGATATTCCTTTCTAATTTTTAGCATCGTGGCAACAGGGATGCTGTCTTTATCGAATTCTTTTAAATTTTGTAGAAATGCCATATCTCCGAGGAGTCTTTTGCTCGGACCCCAATAGTCAAACATTTTTTTCCCAGGATTAGCCGGATCAGGTATCTTATCAGGAGGTATGCTTTTCATTACGCACACGGCAGCCATCACTAATTTTATAGCCGCCGGGGGATTCTGCATAGATTTGACTAAGGTTATATCGCTGGGCTTCAGAGTGTTAAGAGCGTCGATCGCATCTTCTAGAATGGGTATTGCGAGTGCCAAATCTGCCTCGCAGTCTTTCTTGAGAATTTGCGCAGCTGCTGCTTGTTCGTTTGCAATTTTTTCATCTTCGCGAACTTGAACAGTCGCTTTGTCGGCTTCGATGGTTTCCCTTTCAATTTCTTCCATCATCTCTGCACCCTTAACTGCCATTATAATCAATTGCGGCTTTAACTCGTTTAAGTCATGTTGCATTGTCGATACAGCTTCAGCTGCCATATTTAGTTTATCCAAGCCGTTCATGTATCTGAGTTTTGCCGACAGCAGTTCTTGTTGCTTCTTATTTGTCAAAGATGTAAAAGATTTAATCAAGTCTAGATACGAAGCCGATGTAACGTAGGTTTTCCTTGCAAACATTTTATAAAATTCATCCGAGATACGGCGAGCGTCAATGTGAAAATATTTACAAATATCCACGCACGCCACTTTTATTTCATCTGTCAAATTGACATTGGCCATATAATGATGGGCAACCATTTCCAGAGCGTCTTCGGGCCAACACTCGAACCAGTCAATGGTGCAGCAGTTCACCAATGACGGGTAAAGTCTCAATCTGCTGCGAAAGGAATTACCGATAGGACTAAAGCATAAACATAAATGAAGTTTAGCCTTGCATTTTGCTATGAAAAATGCAAACACTTGTAGTGCGCTCACATCAAGATTTCTGTTTCCACCTTGCGCATCCAACCTGACCAGCTCTAAGATTTCATGTTTCTCATCTAACTCGTAAAGATTCGGAACCTCGCCGGAGTTCAATAGGCTGTCTATGTTTTGAATGAATTCTTCATCTTGTATCTGTCCTTCCGTAAATAAAAACGCAGTCTCTTTACCGTGGCCGCCAGCCTGCTTCAATACACTTTTCAAGTCTTCTCTCCAATCCTTCACACCGTACGTCTTGGTGATTTCTGGTTGAAATAGAATCTTTCCACACATAGCGCTCGCCAGCCTTGTCAGAGACTGCCGTCCAGACCCGCCAACGCCCACTAAAAGAACACTCCCGCCTGCCATTGAAAATATTCTGCAAATTCTGGACAGGTGCTCGAGTGCATATTTAAATAAGACAATATTCATTTTAGTCTTGTGCATAGAATTGTACTCTTCCAATGAAGCCAGAGCCTTCTCGTGAAACTCTTCCATATTCGGAATCTCTTCATATTTTTTATCTTCATCCAAGGAGTCGGGATCAAAATAAGTACCAAACATTAGTCCTCGGAGAGTCTCCTCTGTGACTAACCCTTCATCGTTAAGATAATTCTCACAAACTTCATCGAAAGACTCTTTAAAATAATCTCTTGTACATTTCTGAAGCTTCATAAAAAGCCATAATCTGTCATCATTGTCAACTAACCTATCATAGAAAACTCTCAAAATTTCATGTATCCACAGCTTGACAAAGACCATTTTTGTGTCCACAGAGTCTTTTTTTATGAGTGAACAACCTTGTACGACTCTGGAAAAGTCTCGAAGATTGAAAATGTAATGAGATTTAGCTGGAGTGGGTCTCAACTCTTGCGTCGCCGACTGATAGATTTCCATAGTACCGGCTACTATCGACGCGATTGAAGAGTTTGCATCGTTGCCGAATCCGTTTCGTCTCATTCCCAATTGAAGAATATTTGTGAATATCCTACTCATTGTGTCATCGGAAAACTCGTTGACGGCAAACATGGCAAAGTGGCGGAGCAGCCGCGGATAAATCAGTTGTTTGCTTCCGCCGACAGGCCCGAGAGCGGCCAGCAACAATACATCTGCGATAAATATCTTATCAGTGGTTTTTAAATTATACCAATGCTTATGATCAAAGTACTGGCGTAACACTTCAATAGCAGGCTGGGCGCCGTACTCCTCTTTTGCTGGCATATTCAAATCATCGACGAATATCACCGCAGTGCTACCCTTAGTGGGGCCATAAAATCTATTCTTCCGTTTATAAAGCTTTGACAAAACAAGCTCTTGTGTCTTGTTGGCAGATGTTGTCGTCGTGAAGGTGATAAATATGGGAGTATACCGCTCCATCGATAGTTGATTCATCATAAAATCTTGAATGTAAAAACTTTTCCCAGTCCCCGTCGGCCCGACGAGAAGTGTCGGTCGTTTGCATCTTATGTGTAAGTCCAAGAGAAAAGTGTACTTTGCCGTATCGATTGTAGGAATGACAGTCTGTTGCAGATTTATTGTTTCAATTATTTTGACACTCTTAGCTACCTCCATCCACGGTTTCCAGCATCCCTTTTGTTTGTATTGGTAGACATAGTCGTAGAACTGACCCTCTGTAGGTATTGACACGTCCACTTTTTCCAAAGACTCTGGAATATTTTGCTCACTCTTTATAAAGTCTTTGAGATGTTCATCAAAGCGATCTCTAGAGTGAGTATCCAACAAGCCTCCTATTCCCCATGCTATTGCAAAAATAAATGACGCTTTTATCCAGGTTTTGATATACTTCGAATCCTCCTCCGCCTCCATGGCGTCGTCCATCAACATTTGCACTAGATTTAATGTTGTCATAACTAAATTAATATCGCCTCCGGTGATGTACTGATGACATTTTTTTCTGACGAAAGCGAGCATAGGAGGGAAGCACCAAATGGAAAAGTCATACAATAACTGTTCGTTTCCCTCTTTCCAACTATTATTGCACACATTTACCCACGATTTGACAAAAGGTGGCAAGCCGAGCGTAGCGGATTCCATGTAAATCATGCCGCACCTGGATACGGTAGCAGGAGAAGCTTGAGACAAATCCATAACTTCAAATATCATCGACATTGTATCCGACATGGCTATCACCTCTCCGGATGTGAGACATAGCTTTTTGTTGTCATCCAAAACAGTATTCATGTTTTCAATCCACACCGCGTCCACAGGACCGTCGAAAACAATCCATTTCCGCCTAAGGCTGTCGTCTCGCACATACTCCCTGAAAGTGTTCGCAACTACTCCATCTGTCCACTCGTACGATATAGGATCAAAAGCCCCATAGAGCTGAGCACTCGTGAGCGCTTTAGGGTTTATTATTCTGTATCGGACGTCGCTCTCTCCTTTCTCATCGAGCATAGACAAAGCTGTCGATAATGTTTTTAGTGTTGTCGTTTTACCTGAGAAAGGATCACCGACAAGCATAAAACCATGACGAACAATCATCATCTCGTAAGTCTGAATTATTTTTGTCTGGAAAGAACTAACAGGCTGAAGATTGTTTTTGAAACAAATTTCAGTAGTAACATTGAGCAATTTGGAATAATCCTGGTGCGGTAAAGACACTTCAGGAAAAACGTCAGATATGATTCCTTCAAAAAGTGGAATATCGAAAGAAACAAACTTTGGTAAATTGACATCTGTCAGCGACCGAAGAAGTAATATGTTTTCATTCTCATTGGGATATTTCTTTTTGTTGTTCCCGCAAGCAGACAGTACAGTTTTTACAGCTCTCATTCCGTAATCATAATGGTTCTGTGAAGACAGCTGCTCCGAACACAAACGATATGTGGTCACTATTTTCACTGACAAGTTTCGGGCATCCATAAATCCATAAGAATAGAGTGATATTTCTCCTATCATAGCGTAATCTGGAACCATCATAGCCACAGTTCGGAATAAGACCTTGAGGTTATCAGGCAATTCCGACCTACCTGCGTATCCCGGATTCATAGTTATGCAAACGTAGCAAGCGGGATTGAGGCGGAGAAGCGTTCCTTCGAATGAAAATCTATCTAAATTTTGTCGCACCGCTTGTACGATGCAGAGAATTTGCTGAGCAACTACTGATAAAACCTCCACATCGATTCGATTGAACTCGTCGAAGCAGGCCCAGGCTCCGCAGGAAGCCAACCCTTTGAAAAATTTGCCCATACTTTTGTAATCAAGTCCGTCGGAGCAATTGAAGACTATGCATTGCACGGCAATGGCTTTGGCCAAATCTTTTGTTGTTTCAGTTTTACCTGTACCGGCCGGCCCTTCCGGAGCGCCGTTGAGATGAAGGTAATAGGCTCCGATTAGAGTTCGATAGCAGCGATCCGTTAACGGAGTGATGACCAAGCGGTCTGTATTTCCGAGATATTCATAAGCATATTTTACCACCGCATTTATAATTTTAACTTTGACATTCTCTTCCTCCCAATAGTACCTCAGCTGAGCTAACCAATTGAAATCACTATCGTCTGTAACATTTTTACTGATGAGCTCCCATATTACATCTTTCGCGTGAACGTCAATCACTATCAACGCTTTGATAGATATCCTCGCCAGGCGAGTCAAAGTAGGTGATCTCACCAAAGTGACCAGTTCATTGAGCTGGGCACTCAATGACTTGTGAAATTTTTCCAACATACTGATTTTTTGCGTTTTCAAGCACTCATGAACTTCCATTGCCCAATATATTTGAGAGACACAAAGAACGACCATGCCTTCCCAAAGAGTAACCCATTTCTCCCTGTTCACCTCGGGATACTGAACATGACTCGATTTGATTTGATTATACACGGCTAATAACATTTGCTCTTCGACTTGCACTAGCCATTTTTCTACGGAACCGCGAGCCTCAGCAGTCGAGATTATTTTACCGAGCTTGACAAGTTCGCCTTCTTTACTGGTAAACGAATGAATGTTAAGATCGTCATCAAATTCCAGTTTATTAATACCTTCAAAACATTTTTTAAGATGAGGTTGCACTTTTAAAGGATTCGTAGTTTCTGATAAAATTTCCAAAATTTCATCATTGGACAAAAAGAAAAATCTGGGAAAGTACAGTCTCTTTTTCTCTAAATAATTATTCACCCCTTCGTTGACTTTCTCCAACAATGTGTTAGCATTTTTCATATCTTCCAATAATCCAATACCGCCGGCAGTCTCTAGAACCGACGGTGTCTTCTCAATAATTTGCATGTATCTCTTGTACGTTCCGTCCACTTCCTTGAACATCACTCCCTCCTCCGGCATCTGGGCGACAATATATTTAGAAGAAAATATCGGCAGCAGGTAAAGCCATTGGCTCTGCACTCTTCCCCATTCTTCAATAGCTGAGTTTATTCTGATCAGTTTGTCGTACCACGCTCTCACTTCGACCTCGAACGGCTTTACGAAAGCTGATCCTCTCATTCCGATAGTTTTTACAATTTGATCATCCAATATCGCTTGGATGTCGTCCAATTGAAAAAGTATATTTATTCCTGTGTCTTTGTACAAATTCATTTTGAATTCGACATCCGTCCATTCGGATTTCATGTTATGCAAGTTGGTTATTAGAGCCAATTCCTTGCACGCCCCGACGCTGATGATTTCGTACTTTTCTAAGTCAGCCCAGAGATCCAACTTAATTATCTTTCTTATAGTCGTTCCGGCATCAGGAGTCAAGTCCAATTTAGCAATTTTAGACATTTCATCCCAGTGCCTCTGCCGTAGAGCGGAATTACACATAATATTCACGAGCTGGACGTACGGTCGCCACTCTTTTAGTTCGATCAATGCTTGAGCACACAATTTCATCGGAGCCGGTAAATTCATCGGGTCGGGATCTTCCACGAGACCTTTGAACCTTCTTTCGTTACCGTCGGTGATTTGCTGCTTAATTTTACTCTTGTAGTTTTTGGAAATCTTCGTAAACTCTTTATAGTATTCGTCGTGTTTTTCTTCAACTTCAGTATTATTAATATATTCGAAAGATCCGTCCATCCAAGTATAGTAACTTAGCCTCCATTTGTGCAGAAGATACATTAATTCATAAAATGGCAAAATGTAACCTTTCAATTCCTCCAAATCGGCGTATTGCGAGACAGGAAATTTGAATACCGTTTCTTCTTTATTTATCCACGAGACGTGCGTTTGGCAATCATCCAAGAGGTGAACTAGCCTTCGAATATCTTCCAAGTACTCTGAAGTGTTGCTGATGTCATCCATATCGTCTAATATCTCCAAGTAAGGCATCAAGTCTAATATCTTTTTACTCAGCTCATTGGTTTTGGTCATGAGATTTTCTTCCATTTCATATTTACACGTCTCAAAATTGGTGGCATTTCTGTCCAAAATCGGTTTTATATCGATTAACCAATTAACAGTTTTGCAATTGAGTTTAATGTGTTCCGGAGTGAGGGTTGTCATTTCAATAAGTTTACTTAACACTTTGAGTGAACCCTCGATGCGCTCTGTGAGATCTTCCAGCAATACTTTCTTGGCGAGCAAGCAATAAGCCCCGCTCGCCATGAGCTCGCTAGCATCTTTCGGAGTGGCAGATGCCTTTTCGGCAATCTCCTCGAACTCTTCACATATTTTGTGACAAGTTTGCTGATGCGAATGACACATCTTCGAAAGTATCTCATTCTGCAATTTTAATGTGCAATCTTTTAATCCCAAAATCATATCGGATTGAAAGATTTTTCCCACATCAAAATATTCATTATCGATCATGGCTGTCAAATTATGATTGACATTTTGATATAGCTTAATTTTTTTGCACGACTCTTCAAATGCGGATTCGTTACCAGTAGAATTTTCAAAATTATCATTTCGGATTAGCATTGAATATTCAATCGTTAATCTTTCAATATATTCTTTTACTGGCTTAAAAATGTTTTCTAAATTATTTTGTAAACGCTCATGGCTGTCTTTACTAATCCACTCGTTCAATATGACAGGTATGAAGTCATAAGGAGGAGGCAAGTTTGCTAAGGGTTCAAGCGGTGAAAGATTTTGAGCGACAGTAGCGATACTGTCTAAAACTTTATGATATGTTGAAAAGATTTCATCAAAAGATGGACGTATTGAAATATCTGAATTGAACGTTAACTCCATATGTACTAATGGTACTTTTTTTTTATTACCCATGCATTGGATGAGATACTCGACAGACTTTCGCATCAGTTCAACAATATGCAAGGAAATTGATGTAGAAGCGCAGCGTAATAGCTTCATTTTCTTTTTAGTCGTGAGAGAGTTCAGACACTTCGGAGTCTGCAGCCATGAAACAATTTGAGGATACCACACATCGGTAATAATGAATTCAGATTTCAAAAGATCCTCTTGAAGAATGTTTTGGAATATATCGATATTTAAGACTCCCCGCTGCCTGTAACTCTTAAAATCGATAATACACTGCGGAAATGATATCACTGAGCTTTTGTGAATTATGCATATGAAGGGATGAAAAATAAATAGTTTTTCTTTTATTTTATTTTTAGTTAGTAAAAATTCTGGATAATGTTCTGTTTTTCCGCCAAATTGGAACGGTTTTTCTTTGTATCGTTTCCTATCTACTCCGGGGACATCTCGCACAATTGTTTTTACTGCTAAATCATGCAAACAACTTTTCCATTCTTCTTTGCTCTCACCTAAAAATTCATTCAAAGCTTTCGGAAACTTTCGTTTCAGTTTTCTCGGAACCAACTGTAATATTTTGGACTCCCAGCTCTTGAGCATGGGAGGTGGAACAATCTTATCAGCGTGCTCTCTGATTTCATCAACATATTTCGATTGAGGATCAGGAATGAGCCAAAAGTCCTTAGACTCTTTATACGTACTAGGCATACTTTTTTTTGTTCTGAGAGCTTTCTCTTCTAGAAATTCCTTAATCTTTTTTTCTTTTGCCTAAAACCAAGCAACAGACAATTATTTTTAAGGATGAACTCAAAGCTCAACCTAGAAATTTGGTTAAGGTTGTTAAAGTAGGTTTTGGATTAGTAACAAAACAGCTAATGTGATATTGTTGGAAACAACTAAAGTTAAATATGGTACATTATTTTCGTCCTGAAAAAATGCTGCATTCTACACAACTATTTATATTCTTATCAGTGGTGGATTAGCTAATAATAATATCTTGTAGATTCAACTTTCAATACTTATTTATAGCCCGTGTATTTGCAATTCAGTATTATATTTATTTAACATGTAGTTTTACGACGCTTTTTTGTTATCCAAAAAACAGGGACCCCTTTAGTGCTTAATTCGTGACTGATTATTATGCTGAAATTAAAAATATTTAGCATCTCATAAGAACCAAAAAACCCATTATTGGTCACACCCTGTTAAGAAACCATAAATTTCTTAGTCGTATGATTGTGATTGGTCGGGCAAAGCTTAAACAGAAATATGGAATGCTAAACTCGAAAAAGAAATACCTTTAGTTACTGGATAATTTCTATTGATTCAATGTCAAATATTTGATAATGTCTTTAGGTGTAATTTCATAAAAATGATTGTATTTAAGACTATACAATCATAAGTATGATACAGTGTTAAATTTACCTTTCTCTGGTTGTATCGTGGGTGTAAAGTAATAGGTAGTTTATCAAACATGTGTATATCAGGCGGACTTCTTAATTTAGGAATTTTTAATTTTGACTCCAAAATATTTCTCAACTCTCTGCTATTCATTTTTAGTTAGTACAATAGGTTGATTTAAATCATTCGTTGTTCAGTTAAAACATTTTTTATTTTAACAAATAATTAAGACTTTAACAAGGCTAACAAAGGGCAAAGTTGACACAGAAAATAAAGAAAGCACAGTATATTATAACCATTGAATCAAAACTAATATAATAGAATAATTATTGAAATTCAACCAACAAACAAAACAAACTATGACAACATGTCAGCTTGTAAAATTCCATAGTAACATAACAAAGACCTAAAATAAATCAATAAATGTTTTTTTTTGTTTTAACAGTTGCATTTAAACGTAAAAAGGATTTACTCAACTTATAATTTATTATTGTAATAATTATTTATTTTAAAACTCCATTTTCTCTGAATTTGCCAATTATTTCTGTGTGATTTGCATCACACAAACTTAGCAAGTTAGCAAGCGTTCAATTTATGATTATAAAATAATAAGTTTTTATAATTGAGTATTTTTAACACTAGAGAATCCTTCTGCATTGCTTACAAAAATAGCTATATACAAGATTGTGTAGGATAGACACATTTAAAAATCAAGATATTGTCGTTAGCTTAGTGCAGTGTCTGCCAAACTTTTTTACTTCACGGCACACTGGCAAATGGGGTTTGGTCCGGGGCACACCAAAATTATGCAGAAAGGATTTCTAATGTCCTCTGCACTGCTGGCATTTTTTAAATTTTTTTGAAGAAGCGTCTACACCTGGGAAGCAATTAAGCTGTGAGATTTTAACTTTTTTGTCAACAGGTCTAGCTTGTCAGTTAATGATTTAATTGCGTCTTTTTCCTTCGCGGCACACCTGAGACTTCTCACAGCACACTAGTGTGCCGCGGCACACAGTTTGGCAGACACTTGCTTAGTGGATGTGGATTAGTTTCTTTTTTGAAAGTTTAATATGTATTATTCTGAAAATTTGAGGTTTGGAAAACTACCACATGAACCAATTGTACCTAGACGTATAGCGACGACATTTGTTAGGAATTTAAAATAATAAAGTGTGGAATATACCCGTACAATAAAATTATCGGCTGAATAATAAATGCTTGGCTATCCATCATTCAATTATCGATTTTCGTAATTCATTTTTAAGATATAATGAGAGTATATCTGATTCAATGACTCTTGAAAGATATGAAATTTTCTGTTTTATTATGACTTGCGAGACGATTTCTTTCCAGTCAGCTTCTTGGTATATTCTTGAATATTTCTTTCATTCTATCTTTTAATTTTTTTTGATCACTTTCAGATTCTAGTAAATTTTTTCCCAACCGCAATAATGTTGCAGCATTCCTTTTCTGAAAAAAATCATTGTATCAAAGTCAAATTGTAGATTTCTTTTTATAATCTAAAAACCATGTTTCTGAAGCTGGAGTCAGAATCGAAAGTCTTGGTATTATTGCATATTGTTTCCTAATATAAGTATATTTAGTAACATTTGATTGATTTAATAATTATTTTTGTGTATCTTTGAATAATAGTATCCAATTGTATAGTAAAAAGGTCTGGCCCTTCCCTGACACACTGCTTTGAGATAAAGCTAGCCTCTTATTAACATATTGGTAGCCTACCGCTGCTTGTTTGTCAATGAAAAGTGAAATGCACATGCGACAGTTAAATGTGTCATAAAAAATGAAGGGGTATGGACATGGCCGTCGCCTGCCGTGGCTCAGTTGGTTAGAGCTTACTCTACCGATCACGCATGTCTAGGTTCGACTCCCAGTCAGATCACAGTGAATTTGAGAATTATTCAATTCAAAGTTGTGATCGAAGACTGGGTGTTTGTGATGTCAATTCACATCATTTCCTCTCCTCCCATCCTTCTGATCCTTTAATAACTGGGTGTAGCAATAGCGATTAGCCAACCACTAGTCCTGTTCTAGCCTTTTCCTTCTTTCCCTACTACTCACTTTGAAAAAAGTGAGGTTGAGCGACTGTTGAGATACCTCCATTAGGAGGCCACATGCTCCACATTGGTAGAGGACATGGATTAAAAAATGGACACGGAGTAATCATTCCAAAAACTCAAAATGTCGTAACGTAAATTGAGAAAAAATATTTTATTTAAAGAGAAAAATATTCAATTGAGTAAAATTCATTTAAGATACCTAATTCATAAAATATATTGTGTAAATAATCGGTAAAAAGATTTATGGTAATCCTGTAAACCGCTTAGTGGGATCATTTTCAAAGGCTTTTTATTTAAAAACAAATGCTCATTAAATTATTGATAGTTCAATTTGATTGAAATTATTCATTGAAACATGGAAGTCAACATTCAAATGAAGCCACCAGTAAAAATGGAATATCGAATGCTTACTGTAGAAATTTTATTGATAAAACTCAAAAATAGTAACATTTAGAATATCTTCAATGAAGTGACAATTATAAACTAACTTGCAAAATACAATTATGTTTCTTGGCATCTGAAAGTTTCTCTTGGTTATTGAGCCTAATGCTATGGAGTTGGGATTTTAAGTCTTCCATCTCAATGATTTGTAAAGATTTCACACATATTTTTTCTTCAACTTCCTCAGAATTATCATGCTTTACCAATTCTTCATCCTCATCTGCCTTCACCTTGACAGCATCTGAACCTAATAAAATAGTTACTGTATTAGGAAAATCAGGCAATAAGACAAAAAAATATTTAATAAAATCGTTAATTCCGCTTTAGGATTAGGATTTGCCTGTATCTACGATGATGGCATTAGACATTGGAACTACCGTGGGCTTTATAACCTCTACTGTTCTGCATGACATTATCATATTATATAAAGCGTGCACGGAAGCCTCTAAAATGCAGGAAGTCAAATCATTGGAAGACCCCAATTTTTACGGGATGGATGGGTTGTCAAGACATACCAGTGATGGAATTCAGTGATTGTCAGAGGAAAATGTGTGATCAAGTGGAATGGATGAGACTATTTGATGCACTCAATTTTCATTCCTGACTGTAGGGCCATACAAGAAGCATGAGTGAGTTAACACCTCCCCTAAAATATATTCAAGACCGATGGGTGAAATAATATTGATAGATTGTAATTACTGGTAAGCAATAATTTTTCTTCATGCAATTTCATAGTTCTGATATAAATTTCCATTGCCGCCTTTTCATGGCCTGCTGCTAAATCGGTCATGGTATGGGCCCAACATGTTTTTGCTGATTTTAATGTGTACTCCTACAAAACAAAATGTGAAATGGTAAATTTTATTCAAGAGTGATTATGTAGTGATGAGAATAATTGGTAAATGAGTTCAGTCCATCCATGCTCATAATTCAAAACCAGCGATTGTTAAAGGCGAAATACATAACAGACAAGATAATTTTGAATATTCATATTTGATATTTTAGTTTCATCAAGTCAAATCATAAATTACAAATGTCTGTGATGGTTAATAATGTTTAGCTCTTTATCTCTGTTTGTAAAATGTCTCAAGTGACTAAGGTGTTCTTTATATAAGGCACACGAGACCCTGGTGGAATCTTTATTCAGTGCCCTATTATTTTCTTTTTAGTTTTTACATTCATGGTTGCCATTTCTGTATAAGAATTGTTTTCCACCAACCACAAAAGTGTAGTATTCCTAATATTCCTAGTAAGCTAATATGGCACTTGTATTTGCAGCCATGACAACTTACTATTCTCGAATTGAGCCTTGGCTGCTGGTCGGTTTTCATTTTTTTTGTATCCAATTTATCCAGACCATGGCCCAAATAAGATAAAAATACGACATACTTAGGAATCACAGATGAATATTCAAAAAATTAAATTTGGCATTTTAAATATTTTTGCAGTTGCAAAACTCATGTCATTTACAAGTGAGTTAAACGTTAAAGCTGATTTTCTCAACACTGAAATATCAATATGCCCCACCCCCTCTCAAAAACCCTGACATATCCTTTAGTTTTTTTGAATATCTTAACCTTTTTAAAAAACTAACCCTACGAAAGCAAAGTTTATGAAACTAGAGTAAATCTATACTTATAAGGAAAAAGAAATACCCTGAATTGTAATGCATGTCATTCATCATACATAATGATCCTTAAGAACTTACCAACTGTTAGATTGGCCAAATAAACAAATATGATTAGGGTCCAAAAGAATCCGCATAAATTGAAGTATGAGATTGATACAAAATAAAAAAATAGGTGTAAAAAATTACATAAAATGATCAATAGAAAATTAAGAAATACATATCTTCCAAAAAACATATAATTATTTTATATGTAATATTAGTCATTTTTACCACTCTTTTCTTAAGTAAGTAAACATTTTTTAATTTGATTGGTTTAATATCACTCGGTATAATTATCGTAACGTCTCATTATTTGTGGAACACTTGTTGTAATATTTACTATTTTTCATTTTCTTGTGAATTTATTCCAGGGCTAAGGAGTCATGTAAAAAAAAAATGACTCCGACTCAGACTCCAAAGAATTTTTTCAATAATTTCATTTTTACATATATACATATGTATTCCATCAAATCATTTTAAGTGGGCCAAGCATGCAATGTCAACACTTCAAAACTTTTCAAAAAAATTTCGCACCCCATATTCCAACGACTCCGGCCAAAATACCGTGACTCTACGACTCCGACTCTGACTCTAACTCTGACTCCACAGCCCTGATTTATTTATTCAAATTTATTCATAAAAATTGTTTGTTGTTTACCTTCAAAGTTTCGTTTTCTTTTTGTAGTGACTGATTCAATTCACATATTTCTTTGGTAATATTTTGTAGTGCACTTTTTAGTGGATTTATTTTAGTATTGATGACATCAACTGTAAGTTTGGCTAAGAAAGAAAGGTGAAAAGGTATTATGGATATTAAAAAATAAAACACTTCCTGTTCCTTTTTTTTAATTCTTGTCCGCTCCAAATGTGGAGCATATTATGGCCTTCTAATGGAAGTATCTCAACAGAAGTTTTTCAACGAGAATTGCCTCTTACTTAGTAGCTCAACTAACGAAAAGAATAGTGATAGACACGATAAGACTAGGGCGGGACTAGTGGTTAGTTAATTGCTATGCCCTATTATTAGGATTGGAAAAGTGGGAGGGAAATTTAAAACACAAATTCCCATGTCTTGGAACATCAATAGATTAAAAAAATTCTGTTCATACTGGGACGTCTTGAACTCGTTATATCAGTCATGGGAGCTAACAACGTTGACCACTTTACCACGGACCCGCCATGGACAGGACTAGCATTGGTTGCGTTGAGCGAAACCGGTCCTGTCCATGTCGGGTCCGGTTTCCCTCGCGATGGTTGTGTTGTACAAAACCAGTCCCGATTTTGATAAAAATTGTGAAATTAGTACCTTAAACCCTGTCAACTGTGTGTAACATTGATAACTGTGCTTTCTTTTATTTCATTTTTTCATCTTTGTCGCTTGTTCTATGGCTAAGCAGAATTCTGCTTTTGGAAATGCAGTTAACCTTTTCACCGCGTATAACATCTATGCATGTCCTAGCGAACATGCCCTCAGCGAGTGTGACACGTATAGATGTCATGGAAATTTCAAACCCTATCTATCTATTGTGTTAAAATTGTATAACTTGGTTGAAAATATTACTAAATGTATATTTTACCAAATTCAATAGATGGCATTAGTCAAAAAAGATTCAATATAGGCTAAAATAATTTATTTCTGGAACACGCCGTGAACATACGTCACCAATGCAAGATTTTGGATAATGTAAATAAGCAATTGAGTGCGAGTGAAATTGAAACTGTTCTGAGAATTTAATATTATAAACATGGTATGGTGGTGGCGCAGTGTTCTCGGTCGAGCGTGGCGGTATTTTGCAATATGGCGACGTCACGCCGCAATTGTATGAAGAATGATTATTGTTGAATTAAACCAAAAATACAAGAAATATATTGTATTTTATTATTAAAAAAGTTACTTTGGGTGGCAATTAACATATTTGATTAGTTAAAAAAATATTACAACCTATATCTATAGTCGAAAACGCGATAACAAAATCAGCCGCGTACAGGGCATGTTCGCTAAATATAGTGACGCGGGCAAAGGGTTAAGTAAACCATTTAGTTTATATAAACACTTTCAAATTCCTCTTACAAAAGCTTACTTCAGAATCAAGTGAGTCACAGCTATTTTAATAAAATCTGGAGACTTTTTGTTTCATTTACTCTGAAAATTTTGAGTGTGGAGCACAAATTATTAAATGATATTTTTACATATTGTAGTAAATTTTTAAAGTATTATTTAAGTATTTGCAATTGCATTTCAAATAGCTCAAGTATAAGTGAACTTAAAAAATTTAAACACAAGGTAACTTGTCCACATAGGCAAAGATAGCATTTCATACACCAACTTTGCCCAAGCATTAATAATTAATTAAAGTAAGTAGGGATGTATTTATTGATTTCTTTTAAGAGTATCTGTCATCCAGTTATCATTTTTTAATCGTTGCCATCTAAGCAATGGAAAAAACACAAATATTCAAGCAATGTATCCAGTACATGTGTTTAATTTTTTTAATTTCAATTGAAAATAATTATAATTTAGATATTTACCTGCTGACAGTTGAATCTGGAGCCTTTGCAAAGTTTCAGACAATTCTTTTTGTTTTTGTGTGTACAAACAACTAGAATTAGGGTCCATTTTAAGATTGAGTAAGATGCCAGATCAGATGATTTTTGAATTGCCGCTTAAATTGATTAAAATATTGCCATGTAACAAACTACTTTACACTATATTTTTTTATATTTATTTTCTGGTGATTTGTTCCAATATTGTGTTCATGCATATAGCTTAGGAAAAGTTTTAAAAAGAGGGACAAAGCAAAAATTAAGACTTAGTCAAAAATATTATTTTCTCTTATGAACATCAATAAATAATTAGAAACGTTTTGCAAAGCCAGCAGCAAATAAAAAAGCATTAAAGTTTTTGGAAAATTTACCTAATAATATGTGTAAATACTAAATAAAGCAAGGGTTAACTTGTTAAAACATGAAATAAAATAATCATTTAAGTTGTGAACACGTCAGTAATTTTTTTTTAATTGCAAAAGGAATACAGCAGAAAAAAAATATAAAAATATTTTTTTTGGTAAACAAAGCTTTACTAATTCTTTACAGTTTCTTCTTCTATTCTGGAATAGCGGCCACGTAGATAGAAGGATTCCGAACGGCTTATTCAGCGTTGAAATTGCCGTTAAACTTCCAAACCACAGAAAAACCGACATGCAAGATTGCGAAACACTCAGCAATGGCCAAATTTTTGGTTGCAAATACAATCATCACCTGGAATGAATGGAAAATTGGAAGCTCTCAATCGAACTATGAAAGATCTGTGCAATGAGTCGAGATATTTTGGAGGCGCAATGATTCTACTATCTGGCGATTTTCACCAAACACTACCAGTCATTCCAAGATCGACCGCTGCCGATGAAATAAACGCTTGCCTCAAATCATTGACTCTGGCGCTAGGTGAAGAAACTTTAGGTGACGACAAACATGCGAGTTGCATTGCTAAACGATCCATATGCCGAAGATTTCTCCAAGCAGTTGCTGACTATTGTCGGTAACGACCGTGTTCTTGTTGACGAATCGAACGGATTGATTTCGTTTCCGCCGAATTTTATCAATTTTGTCTCAACGAAGGACGGCTTCATCAACAAAATGTTTCCAAACATCTAATCACAAAAATCACAATTGGTTGAGTGAACGAGCGATTCTTGCGGCGAAGAACAAATATGTGAATCATTTAAACTTCACAATTCAAAATCAAATCTTTGGTCCACTACATTCCTTAAAATTTATCTACCGTGTAGCAAACGAAGACGAAGCAACCAACTATCCAACTGATTTTTTAAACTCATTGGATCTGCCTAGCTTGCCACCGCACAATTTACAATTAAAGGTTAGCTCGGTAGTCATCGTGTTTCAAGTTATCAAGTTAACACAACACTTATTGATTCTGAGGAGGAACAAAGTTCGTTGGGTCAGCCAGTTTAGAATTAAAGTCAATTATTTAAGAATAAAAAGAATATTTGTGGAAAAAATCACATTTTATTAATGTTTAATACCTTAATATTTTGATTTAAAAAATATTATTTTGGAGCGCTTTGAAATATGTTATTTGACTAATTTTTACAAGTCACGTTACGCATCTTGCACAAATTGAGTTGATGTATAATCGTTGTGTTTATATTTACCGAAAAAATAATGTGACTGCCATTTTTTACTACACTATCACTCAATTTTTTGAAATGTTATTTTTGGCCAGACTAGTGTATTTTACTTTTGGCAATACTGGTTGGCAATGACAACCTAAAAATGCTTGACGTACGGATTATTTCGATTATTAGCACTGTTCATTTTCATTGACCAGAGATAATATGTCGTTGACCAATTCAGTTAATTCATAGCTATTTTTTTCTCAATATTTTCAGAATGGATAAATCTGTCTTGATACAAAAACAAATCAAAGATAATGCCCAAGATCTGCATTCATTTATGAGTGATATGAAAAATTGGGAAACTGAAATGAAGAGGAAAGAATCCGAACTTTCTGGCGGGTCTATAGAGCAGGTCGACGCATATAAAATATAACAATATTATACCTACGATACATATAGAATACCTAAATGCATTTATGTCTATATATTGTATTAATCTACCTCATATAAATGGAATGCTGTCTGATTGATATGGCACGTATGGCACTCCGTGAACATTTGACGCCACCTGAATTTTTCTGTCGACCATTGTTTGAGAAGTGTCCTCTTAAATACCTCTGATTAAATGTTCTCAAATTTGTGCTGTGAAATTCTAGGATTTGCCACCCATAAGGAGTGAACCTAAGAAAACTAAACCTGTCATTATTAAGCAGAAACCGAACGAAAAAAGAATAAATTCTTCTGATTACGCTTCTTGGGAAAAATTCAACGCGGTGACTATCAAAATAATTTTGAATTTTCGACAATAATTTACTAACAATAACGTGATCTGCAATTTTTGTTCTTCAAAAGCTATATTAACAATGTGTTTGTTATTGGTCTAGCAGTAATGTCAGTCTAAAGAGTCATTTTTTTTTTACCTTTTTGTACTATGATCTTTGTAATATTCTAATTTTGAATTCGATTATTTACGAAAACTGTAGACGTATTGGCTGACTGGAAGCCCATAAATTTCCTTTAAATACACGAAATAAACAAACTAAAATCCCATCTGCAAAGAAATTTCTCAATCTGTTAAAAAATCCTGAAAGTAATAGTGAAAATGTATTAAAAAATGTTTCGAATAATATTTTAGGATAAAGCTTGCGAAATGGTTGATTCGGAAAATGTTGGACCTTCATCTCTCGATAGTAAAAAAAGTGAACAGGATAAGGCAGAGAAACTAAGGGAAGAAGCGCAAGATGAAAAAGATAAAGTATGTAAAGTATTATTATTTATAAATGTCGGTTATCTGTTGTTGAAATAAAACGATGGCGGTTAATTGGAATCAATCTTATTATAGCTTGAATAGTATGATAAATTACACTGAAGATTGGATAATGTAATAATATTGATATTATATGTAACATCAGATCTGTAAAAAAACATGAATAAATTTGATTGTTGTGTTCTTTTTAATATATACCTTTATTGAATTAAAAATTATGTATCAACACTTTCAAATGCGTGCCCGCCATGTTTGTGTACTTTGCGGGCCGAATGTTACGGTCCGTCAACGCCACCTTGTCGTCTTTAATGTACAAAAAAATAAATTTAGGATGCGCCCCCTTATGGTTTGTGCCTTAGGCAGTTTCGCCTGTATGGTGGCGCTGGCCCTGGTAACACCATTCTATATATTAAAATTACCTAAACCGTTTACTTTATAGTTACTTAGAAGCACATTCTTTCTCTGTCTTTAATAAACTAATCATATGTTGAGATTGGCTTATAGCAATAAGCCAGGGGTTTGGGGAAAAAGTATAGGAAATTGAGGATTTCAAATTCCTCGGTGAGCTAAAAAAAAAACGAGTCACGGTGATATTTTGGGCAAATCGGTAAATTCCTGGGTTTTGAGATTTCGGAAAAATGTGGTGCTCGCCGCCCTACCAATATTTTGGATTGCGCTCTAGAGTCCAAAAAGGTTGATAACGCCTGCAATAAGCTGTTTCCTTTACAGTACATGAATCAAATTGAACAAATATAATAACATGTAATAAATAATTGACTAAAATTCACAAATTATATACTTTACCTATATGAAACGCAGGCCAGAAATTGACAAGTGATAAATAAATGACCAATTTGATGAATTGATATATATGTAGTATTTTCTAAAAAAATCATTGAAATATATTCATGGGTTCAAAAGTTCTTTCAAATTAAAATTAAATCACTTGTAATTTTGCGATCGATATTTGCTCTTCATTAAAAATCACCGGATTTTGCAAAAATGTACTAACCGTATAGTGTTAAAATAAAAATTATTGGATTACCCATTACAAAATTACATCACTCTGCATGCCTTCTATTGAATGCATGGTGAAAAAAATTAAAAGTATCCTACAACTACTGACAATTTTAAGACAAAATGTATACTCAATTAAACTCATTCTTCGCATTTCATCAAACCGGTGCTCTGGTATGTTTGTTAGATCCATTTGATAATGTACACCTTATGTTTTATGTTTATTTTATTATTATAGTACTTATCAATATTTGTTCGGTGTGGCAAATATTTTATAGCTAGGTTATGTTGGATCTCAGTAAGGGTAGTATTATGAATCGATATTTCAACTAATATATAGATTCGTGTTCGAAGGCATGGATATCTGTGATGTCGCAATTCTCTCTTTAAAAACCTTAAAAGATTAGTTAACTACTAATCTTGTGGTAACCCTACCCTATAGAAGTAGCCTTGATCGACTGGGTAACAAGCAGTTCTTGTGGAACAAGCTCTGTTGACAGAAGCTTCACGAAGAGAAGTGGACATTAAAAAATACATTCCACATGTCTCAGCAGTGTTGGCAAAGTTTTGAAAGAAATAATCTGCAACACATGAATTATGATTGTAATTAGTTTGCACTGAAGAAATTTCATGTAAGGGCTCACCACTCCTTCTGTTTGGCCTTACATCAAACAAGTATTAATGTTTTTATTTTCCATTTTTCTTCCACGGTGAATATTGTTTATCAAGATTCTGTCATTTATTTTTTCCCAACAATAATTTTTTTATTTTTTTATTTAAACCATGTCCGCTCCCAGTGTGGAGCATATGGACTCCTAATGGAGTTTATCTCAACAGAAGTGTTTCTACGAGAACTCCTTGTTACTCAATTGCTCAACCTCTCTTTTTCCAAAGAGAGTAGGGATAGAAAGATAGGGCTAGGACAGGATTATAGGTAAGCTAATCGCTCTCGATACGCCCCGTTCATAGGATAGGATGGGTGAGAGGGGGAATTCAAGACATCACATACATCCATGCCTTTGAACAGCAATTCATAAATCGATTGAAAGATCAATTTATAAAACTGTCCGTACCAGGATTTGAACCCGGGCCCTCCGTAGCCGAAGTCAACAATGTTGACCACTCGACTACACAGGTGCCTTTTTTTTTTTTTTTTGACTGCAAAACAATAATTGAAGATTCTTTATTTCCAGGGAAACAGGTTTGTCAGACTACAAAAATGGGATGAGGCCATATCATGCTATACTCGAGCCATAAACTTTTGTTGCACTGACGCTATATATTATGCCAATCGCGGTTTGTGCTACCTAAAGAAAAACAAGTAAGAGCTTATGTTGCAATATAATTTATTGTAATTAAATATTACCTTGTAATTCCTTTTTGTGATCTACCAATACAATTTAGGGTAAAAGGCTATTTGTTACCCAGATGAAAGAATTAATTCTAATTGAAATGCGATTCTGAGATTAAATTAGTGGATAACTGTTGTATTCATTTCTATTTGTACATGTATGCTGACATGAGATAAGAGAAAATAAAAATTTCATTATAAATGGTTTCATAAAAAGGAAAATACAATATAAAATGTTAATTACAAAGCACTAGGACATACATGTTACTAATAGTAATGTAGTAACTTAGGAAAGACTTACGTATATCCCAACTTCATCGAATGTTTATCTTTTTTTTTTTAATAAAATGGTGAGATGTAGAGATAATGCTAAAGGTTTGAAACTATACGGTCAACAGTAGCCCTGCAAATGCTTCATTCTTTACAGCTATTGAGATGAATCTTTATAAGACGAAGCTGACACAAACACTGAGAGGCATTTGGTGTATAATTTCAGTTTTTCAAAATGCGAATTATCCAACAGTCTTTTGAATATGTGCATTGCGTCAATGTTTAAATAATGCCTAAACGTATTTTTCCCCACATATATTTTTAATTTTCTAATTGAAAAGAGTATTGTATCACCTAGCAGGCTGTGAGTATCTTTGAAAAATAAAACCTAAAAAATATATCTTTATTGTAAATATATTGAAAGTATATTGTAAAGATTAAACAAACAAATACTCTGTGTGTTGTTTGTGATACTATTTATAAAATGAAAACTTAACCTTTCACAAAATGTCAAGGTAGTCATATAACTGATCAAAGAAAATTCGCGTACTTAATTGTATATCAATCGTAATTGCATACGTAAGTTACATACATTTTTAATTATATAAAATTACAAAGAATTATAAAAAAAATCATAATTTAACTGAGGGGGATTCCAACATATGCCAAAATATTTTATATTCTACAAGCAGTGATGCATTACGCAACCCAACTTAGCGGTGCGTTTTGGCTTTCCTACGAAGCTCTTTTTGAAGTCAAAGTAATACTGGTAATATTTATAATTTGTCATTTTAAATTATTTATTTTCTTGTTAGAATTCTTTTCTTATTAAAGTGTGTATATATATGTATAGATTTCTTCATTTAAATACATTCATTATATGTTTCAGTATGTACGCAGCTGAATCAGATTGCACACGAGCCATAGATCTAGATCCTGGTTACGTAAAAGCACTCCAGCGACGTAGTACTGCAAGATTGGCTCTCGGGTCACTTACGAGAGCTTCAGAAGATTTACAACGCATATTGGAAATTGAGCCAAGTAATAAAGCAGTCAAACAACAATTAAGAGCTTTGATGAAACGCATAGACACTACAGGGGTAATGATTATCATTTATATGTAATTTTTGCCAATTTCAATACACACTGATCAATTTTATACAGTTGTATAATTCCTGATCTTATTGATATTTGATGAATTTGGTTGAAGTTGTCTTTTTTTGTTTTCTGAAATTCTTTGTGAAATATACCGCATTAAGACTCCTGTCCAATGTTCCCTCTAAGGCAAGAGGTTAGCTGCGCGGAAATTTCAAGGGGTGCACGGAGGTTGCGCTAACCGATCAAATATTAATTGACCAACTGTCTTGTAGTGCGCGCCAACCCGGAATGAGTGCGCGGGGGCTGCGCACGCGCGCAGCTTAGAGGGAACGTTGCTCCTGTCATATTTAAAATGACAGTTGAAGACCAAGTTTTCTTAAATAGAAACGGTGTTTTTCTACCCTGTTAACAGCTTAACGACCGTGAACGCGTATTTGAGTCTTTGAAAAACAAAGCTTGCTGACCGGCGGACACATATATGCGTATAGGTGATGTATCTGGAAGCTAAGAAAATTAAATTTTGTAAAGATATCTCAATTTGCTTACAAATTATAGTGAATTTAGTAAAATTATAATTTATAAAAATAAAATTTTATTTCGCCAGGTGAAATTTTATAAAAAAAACGTGCGGTCGTTAACCTGTTAATATTTTGTGTATATCGTAAAAAAATCTGAAAAATTAATAAAATTTAGTATGGTCAAAATAACATAATATGGTCTTAACAGCTTAACGACCGTGGACGCGTATTTGAGTCTTTGAAATCCAACGGTTGCGGACCGTGGACGCATATACGCGTCCTACGTCATACATTCTATTCTATTGAAAAATCTATTGGTACGAGAAGACGAGAGATGGTAGCATACACATTGACGCAATATTTAACAAAAAAAAATCAATATTATACTAAAATATTTCGTAAAAATACCCCTAAGATGGTAGACGTTTATTTTTTTCAGGTGTCATTTTTCATTTTACGTTCTGGTAAAAGATTTTATGTTTAAATCGTTTCTGGTTTGTTTCTCTGATTAGCGACGACATACATCCGTAATATTAGCAGGGTAACATGATTCCCAGATGCTCTTGTAGGGCCTCTTAGAGATACGCACACACGTATCGTAGTATTTGTTTACATCGAATTGCCTTGTGATTTATTGCTTGGGCAGGAGGCGGGCCATGCTGCATTTTTATGGAGCAAGTGTCATTATAGCGGTCGAAAACAATTTTTGAAATTTGAATCGGGTGGTTGATAATATTGCGACCTATTCAAACTCAGTGGCAGGGGTTCTCAATTCTTAAATAATACATATTTGTATTGAATATGTTATTATCCATAAAACGTACTTTTTTCACGATTTTTTGATCATACCTTGTAAATAGTATATCCAATTAATTTTTTTATATATTTGAACATAAAAACAAAGAAAACAATATGAAAAAGTAGATTTTACATATTTAAAAGAAAACCTTTCAGTAGATTAAAGTTATTTTGACTACACCACATAAGTATGCAACCCACAGATATAGAACCATTGCTCAAGTGGCATTGATTTATGCGCCAAAGTATCTGGAAGCTATCAAATAAAAGTTTGTGAAGATATCTCAATTGGTTTACAAATTATGGTGAATTTAGTAGAATAGCAGTTTTTTGCGAATTTTTTGCAAAATCGTCCGGCTGCCAGGTCAAATTCAATAGAAAACACGCGGGCGGTAAGCTGTTAATCTACAGGGAGTTTTCTGTCAGCCTTCAGCTGTTTTTTTAGTTATGATTTGGATATTTCAACTCATTTCGGATAAATAAATGTTGATTTATAATTATTATTTTTACAACACTTATATTTTCTATTAGAGAAAACAGATTGATTCCTGAATTAATTTAGAAAAGATATATTTT
Source organism: Himalopsyche tibetana (assembly GCA_030503985.1). Classification (NCBI taxonomy): domain Eukaryota; kingdom Metazoa; phylum Arthropoda; class Insecta; order Trichoptera; family Rhyacophilidae; genus Himalopsyche; species Himalopsyche tibetana. Next base: position 7,649,146 of record JAPJYX010000015.1, read on the forward strand.
ACAACCTAAAATCTTAAAACTGGGTTGAAGATTGTAAAATTTATTACATCCTTGAATATTAATCCATTCTATCTAAGAGACCCTGTTGGAATCTTGTCACAAAAATAATAGTTTATTTATTCACTATTTCAGAATATCGGCAAAACATCTCCTGCCACGACTCCATCCAGTGATGATTCGTCCAAGTCATTTTCCGAGCTATTCGAATCCAATGAACCCTTCTCGACAGATTCACCGGAACCGTCTATAAAGATTAGAGAAATAAAACCAGCTACAAAAGTAATAGAGACAATGCGAACTGTAAATCCTGCCATTCAGGAAGTCGTATCTTCAAATGTCGTCAAAGAAGAACCGACGGCGTCTCCGTCTTTTGTAGCGGTCGCTCAAAGTTCATCTTCTCGCTCTGACGGTGGTCAAACGTCAACCGACGCGGCCAAAAGTGAACTGGACAAAGAGCTTGCGAATCAAATTTTACTTTCGCTATCAGGCACCCAAAACCTTGCAGCTAAAACTCGACAAGAAATCGTTATGCCTATCGATAAACCCCCGCATCTCAGATCAAAGGTAAAACTAGCGAGTAGTGTAAACTGAATTTGACTCGAAAAAAAATGCCTTTTTTTATTTTAGCTGTTCTTATTTATTTTATTTTAAAGTCCATATTTACGACGTTACATTGCATTGTTGGTTTAATTTGATTTCCAGAAACCTCTATTCAGAGTGTCGGTTTCCGAAATACCAAGAGGGTATATGGTTCAAGCTTTCCCTATAAAATCTGCTGCGGACGGTGTCACCAAGGTGGTGAGCAAAAACATAAACAAGAAAGGGAAATTTAGAGGAAAAAAAAACGACAAGCGAAACCAAACATCCGGTGACAAGAAACCGGGAGATCTAAGCCGACCGGCCAAATTAGACCTAAGCGAAAATGCGCATTCGGAAGAAGCCAAATCTTCAGATCAACTTCCCAAAGATGTGACTGAAAATATCAACGAATTAGTCACAGCAGAAGATGCAGCAATATCAGAAGTTCAACAAGAATGTATTGCGGTATTGCCGTGTGTTGATGAAGAGTCAATTATACCTCAGGCTCCACAGAGCTGTATAGATTCAGTAGAACTGAATAAATTAGAAATAAACGATTTGCCAAAAATTTCATTTCAAATACCTAAGTCTTCAGTTCAATTTACCTCACAATGGAGACTTTTGAGAGGGCGAGATAGAGAGCGTAGCAATTATTTAAAAGTATGTATGCATATTGGAATGATTTGTAATTATATTCTTGTACTAAGCTTGTTTGAATAATCAAAATTGGCATTTTATGCGTGTACTTGTACTTGTAGTGATCTCTTTACATGAGAATGATACTTTTTCTCATCTAAAGAGATGTATTTTGATAAATGTTAGTTAGAGATGAAGCTTCGGTTTAACACGGTCTTTGAAATACGTACAGGGGAACCCCCAATTATGCGCTGGCTTCAAATATTCGCCGCAAATCCCCCTATCCCCCTGTCCGTCTGGGCGGCTGCATCAGGGGAGCTCAACTCAATCTATATTTTTAATGGAAATTTAAATCAGAGAATCTATATAATTTTATGTGCATACTATTTACTCATGGTAAAAAACTGCAACAGATTTTGAAAACTTTTTTTAGTTTTATTTATACATATGCGCGCCGCGAGAAAAGAAATGCATATGTAGTTTTTTTTAACTTGTTTTATTTTATTTATATTTTACACTGTCTTTATGTAATAATCTAACATAATTTTATTGAAATAGTACATACATCGAATTATATCGAGTACTTAATTTAGGATTAAAATTAAAAAAAAACAAATAAGCATACATCATTCACTGTCAGAAAATATTCGGTTCCAATGATGGATTTTAAAGATCCGTAGAATGGCCAGGAGCATTATCAATAAGTAATAATTTTTTGAAAGCAATATTTTTTCTGAAAGTGAATTTTTCCACTTCTGGAACAAAGCAGTTAAAAAACCAATCGCGAAATAAAATTCCCGTAATCCACGCTTTTTTATTTGCCCTTCAGTAAATGGGACTTATCGATTCCTTTCATTGCTCGTGGGCTTAAAAAATGATTGACAACCATTGGTTTCGTTATATAACTGCCCGATGCATTACTGCAAAGGAGAACAGTTATTCGGTCTTTGGCAACTATGAATCCACGTGCAGTTTTAACGGTTTTGGAAATAAATGTGCGTTCTGGCATTTTTTTCCAATTAAGGCCTGTTTTGTCAGCATTGAATACTTGGTCGGGTGTGTAGACTTCATCATCAATAATTTTTTGAAAAATTTCTGCACCTTCGTCGTCGGCAGATGCACGTTCGCCGCTCATTTTAATGGTGCGCAGGGAAAATAGATTGATAAATCAGTTAAACCAGCCATTACTTGCTTTAAATTCGAAATGATTTTCGAGAGCTAAATTTGAATCATCAGTCTCCTTGTTTCAAATATGCATATTTAATTATGCATATTTATGCATTTTTAATGCTTTGTGTTTTACAATTCGGACACTCAGAGGAATATGTCTTTCATTACAATCTTCTATCCATATTTTCAAACATTTTTCCATTTTTGTTATTAGATTAGTGTTTTTAACATATGAAACTTTCAAAAACGTTTTATACTATCAGATGAACCGTATCTTTATACCCACTGTCTTATTTTACATTCATTTCTTTTAATCAATCGAATTTTATATTCATTTATATTAAATTCTTTGGAAATAACCTAAGCTCTTACGCCTCTGCTAAGTTTTTCTAAAATGGTATATTTTTCTACGATAGAAATGCGTTTTCTTTTTTTTTAAATCCGGTTTTTTGCATGACTGAAAAAATATTTTAACAGCTTAACGACTGTGGACGCGTATTTGAGTCTTTGAAAAACAAAGGTTGCTGGCCGGCGAACACATATATGCGTATAGGTGAAGTATCTGGAAGCTAAGAAAATTAAATTTTGTAAAGATATCTCAATTTGCTTACAAATTATAGTGAATTTAGTAAAATTATAATTTTTGCGAATTTATCGCAAAATTTTATTTCGCCAGGTGAAATTTTATGTAAAAAAGTGCGGTCGTTAAGCTGTTAATATAATAATAAATCGCGCAGTCAGTTAAGTTTTTTAAAGATTTAAAATTAATTTGATGTTATAGATAAAGCAAAAAGTTTTTAGTAATATGTATTTACCTGAAAGTGCAAAAGATTGACCACACCGCAAAACTTTGCATACAGTCAAATGTTGGCTAGTGTCTGTGTATTCAACACATGCCAGGCTATACACGCATAGCTGGTGTCTGACTGTATGCGGGATTTTTCGCGCGCTTTGCATTCTATCACTTGGTAACTAAATATTTTTTTTTGCAAAAATGAAGGGAAATCTTAGTTTTACATTTTCCGCGGAAAACCCCAAATCCCTAATTTTGTATGAGATTCACACCCCCAATTACACTATCCCCAATTGTACGGTCCCGACGATCGTATAAATGGGGGTTTTACTGTATATGTTATTTAGTCAATGAAGAATACAATTTTATTTACACATCCCAAAGCATAAGAATAAAAAACAATTCTTAACGAAGGATTTTATTGAAATGAAACAGACTATGTTTAGTTTGAATATAAACTAGAAGAAATTAATATTGGGAAAGAAATTAGTTACAGAAGTGATGATTTACAATGAATTGAGCAGAAAAAATGTTTACTCATTATCAAGTAATAAAGTTACTGAATAAAAAATAGCTTTACTACATTTCTTATAACTATTTATCCAGTATGTATTCAATTGATCGCTCCAGGAGTGAAGTGAGCCGAGTTCTGTGGGCCGAAAACCTTATTTCCCAAAGCATGTAATTTTCAACAAATAAATATTTTTTTGTGACTGATATAAAATTTGATTATGTTGCAACTTCATATCGATCAACGGTGTCCACATAGACAAAATGAATTTTTCGCTACGTCGAAATTAATGGAATTCCATTTATTGCGTAATTATTTAAATGCGTGTTTTATTGTTTACAGTCTGTTCCGCCTACCTCACTGCCAGATATATTTCAAAATTTTCTCGAGAGTGACACGCTATCTGAAATATTGACCACAATTGTCGAAGGAGAAGACTTTAACAAAGCTGATGGTTATCCGTCGTTGCCATACTTACAAAACCTATCTAAGGTTAAAAGATTTGGAGCATTAGCTATGTTCCTTTCCAATGCAGACAAACAAGGTGATTTTGATTTATATATGATTTATATCGATGGCTTAAATCCATAGAACGATTAGTCAAAAAAATGATGTTTTGAGTTATATTACCCATTATATTTGAACGCATTTTTTTCTATAGCTCCACAAAAGTACAAATATAAAAAATCACTAGTTTTCTCTCGGTAGGTTAATTTTTGAATATGAAACTTGAGAAATATAAACAATCTTCTCTCAAAAACAATTTGAATTATTCAAATTTAATATTGAAATTCTACTAAGCACCTTCAGTCCAAATCTTAAATTCTCTCAGTTTCATATAAATACAACTAGAAATTCTGTGTCGAGGCGTCCCGGGACAAAAGTCTCGGGACTTGTCGGTTTTTTTGCTGTCTTAAGTCCCGGGACTTTTATGGAAAATGTCCCGAGAATTGTGACTGATTTATAATGTGCTAATAACATGTACATTTTTATTTTGAAAAAATACAATTGAAAATCCTAACCCCCTGTAATGACCCCCCTTTCTCGTCACAGTAGGGGGTTCTACTGTACAATGTTTAATAATTATTATTTTTCTTATGTAGTGGATATGCTAAAAATAATAATGCTTTAAGGTTAATTTTTAAGAAGGGATGATAACGGTACATCAATGAAGCCGCCATCAGGAAATCAGTAGATTAAACGTTCCTTTTTTTTGGAATTTTTTACGATATCCAGCGTTAAATACTTGAACGCGGCGATCAGCGACGAATATTCGTATTTTGAATGAGTCATCTTTCCGCAACGTGCAATAGGGAAGTTCAACACAATAGCTTTTTTATAAAATGCTTTAGCATATGATGAATAAATATAATGAAAATTTATTTCAGGAACATATTTTATTTGTCAAAAAGATACATAGATATGTAATAATATGAAAAAATAATATATAATTAAATATAATTAATATAATTTAATCACTATCCGTATCATCATCTAATATTATGTTCCATCGAGATCGAGAAATTTTTTATTATAATTTTCATTATTTTGAATTCCAATGATTGTAGAGTGTTTAACATTGAATTCATCAGCAATTTTGTATATTTTTTCACCCAGTTTTAATCGATCCAGAATTTGGCCTTTTGTATCCAATGAGAACTGTTTCCTCTTCTGTTTATCTTTGGGTTTAATAGTCGACATGTCTTAAAAAATATAAAAAAAACAGATTTCTAAATAGAAATAGGATTAAATATCACGAAGAAAAAAAAAATGAAAAATGCTAACAGGATCTATCACTGTGAAATTTGATAATTATGAAATTTTAAAATAATTGTGAATTATTGTACATACTCATATACGTACATAGTTTTAATGAAAAAAACATGTGCGTAGATTTACTTGATCATAATACGTTTCCTAGATATGAAAGTAGAAAAAATATTATCTTACTTTATAGTTTGAATACCCCTCGTCAATGAATCACCGTCTATGAATTCCTGGATGACACGTCACATACGTCCTTCAAAACCAATGTCATTATAGGGGACAATGTCACTGTAAGAAAAAGTGTCTCAAAAATAGTACGGAGTGTCATTATAGGGGGTTCTACTGTATTAAAAAAACGCGATTTTTCCTAGTGTTTACTTTCAAAAGGCGCCGAGTGTATATTATACATAAATACATACATACATGCAAATATTTAATTTTAATAAAATTATAATTTTATTGAAGGGGAAATAAAAGTCTCGAGTCCCGGGATGTCCCGGGACTTTGACTTTATCACGCCTCGAGTCCCGGGACTTTGAAAACCTTGAGACTTAAAAATCCCTAAATACAACTCGAAATATTGTTAGATTGTTTTGTCAACTTTGCTATGAATTTCAATTAAATTCGTATAATTGACTAAATGATTCACTAAAAAGATGAGCCAAATAATAATCATCACTTTTTTACAACTCGGTTAAGATGCGTTAAAACTTTCGTCAACCATATCTCAAAACTACCAATTTCTAGTTGTAGCACTATGGAACTAAGCCATCGATACGAGAAATAGAAATTACTCGTCATTTGGTTAACTGTCAAGTCGAGTGGAAAGGCGTTAAATAAAATAAATATAGATCACATATCTCAAAACTAACAGTATGTACTACATAATTATTATTTCTAACGACTCAGCTGCGAATAGTTGGATGAATTTTTCATCCCATCTTTCGCTTCTCTTGTTTCTAGTTGAATTTTTTTTTTTTTGTCTACATTTCAGAAATAATATCAACATTATAAAGGTGTAAATAATCATAACCATATCAGTTTAACCCTTTGAGGAGTGAGTTAATTTTGATTGACGTTTTTTCTTATAGTTTGATTATTTGTAGTATTGCCACACACAAAAATATAAAAAACATTTTTTTGGATATGGATCAATCTGTATTCAATAGTTGAAAATTTTGAGTAAACTAACTCATTACTTGTAATATTTTTTCTAGAAATTATTTCTTTGATTTTGCGTCTAGATCTTTTTTTGCTCTCATCTGTATACATTTGACGCTCTACTAACGTCGATTCAAGGAAGGGATCGATCAAAGATGGAATTTTACGCTCAATATTATATGACTACCAATTTGTTTTCAAATGTTAACCTTTTTTAAAAGATCTTTTTTCTATTTGAGATACATAATAAAAGTAATGTGGCGGCCAAAAATCACTTTTGGATGTGTCTAGTATCCATATCTGAAGAAATAACAAAAATTCAACAAAAAATATGAGAATGGCAATAGATAATATATGAAAAGATACTTGAAAGTACAGGTACGGTGATACTCATCAAAGGGTTAAGGACATTTGATTGTTTATACCAGCCAGAAATGTCGTCATTAACCTGTCTGATACTGGAGTAAAAATATATGTGATAAACGGGTGGCCTGAGTTTTTTAAAAAAAATGTTTTTTTTTGTAAATTTTAGTGTCATTTGATAGATATTTACCAAATATTAGGAAAGGAATCTATAGTTATAAATAGTGTATATACATGTTAGTAGTTCCAGGGGTTCACAACGGATGGTTTTGCACTTGCATACATTTTTAATACTATTTTTTATTGTATTTAAAATAATAAAATTTTTTTAGTACTTTTTCCACATAAAATTTATTAGATCAGGACCGGTTTCGCTCATCGCGAGCATTATCAACTGATCAACTTCAGTTGATAATGCTCGCGATGAGCGAAACCGGTCCTGATCTAATAAATTTTATGTGGAAAAAGTACTAAAAATCTTTTATTATTTTTATTATAATGCCTTTCCACCAAGTATTGACAGTAAACACCTTAAAAATGTATTTAAAATTGCGTAAGAATTATTTATTAAACATTTACTAAATTATAATGTACACTATTCAACTAAACTACCTAATATTGTTTTTTTTGTTTGGTTACTGACTACACACGTTGCATACATTTTGTATGATAATATTTCGTCACATTAAAACTAAATCGGTAAAATCGCAATCTTTGAAATGAGTGTCGAAATGTTTGTAGGAATTGTAGTTTGTAGATGGCAGAACGTTACCCGTTTTTATAAGAATTCAATACGCTGTCAAAAGGCGGGAACGTACGCGTTCAGTCATAGTGCTTTTGGTGTGGTAAGTCCCAACCGTACAGGAACGGTCATAGTACTCAAAAGGTTAATTTCAAAAATGATTATAATTCCCATTCAATTTTTCCCAAAATTTAACTGGTGATACCACGTCAACAAAGTAATTACGTACACAGATACAGGACGGAAATCATTGTTTCTCACTGGCAGTGCTTAACCTGTGCTACATTAAAATCGCCATCTTGTGCTTTGTGTTGAAAAAAGTATTTAGATACGAAGACAGGACAAAATCGCACATAAACCTTATGTTGAAATATTCTGCTGTATGCATAATGGTTAATAAACAAACGATGATACATATTAAGATAAAGCGGGACACATACTGCCGTGGTCCGGACGCCACGTAAGCGTGTTGGATGAGATCATACCTACATATTTGCCATTGTATTGTATGGAACAGGAACGCACTGCCGTCGCGTTGGATGTTGTGGATGGAGTGTCAGCAGTATGTTTCCTCCTTAATAAGTGTTTTATTTCTGTACATGTTTGAAAGCTTACTAACAGATTATTTATTGCAGGTATTTTGAAAATTCTGGAGCGTTGCAAAGAAGTCGAAGGAACTTCTCTAGAAGACATTAATGATATCAAAAACAAATATGAATTATGAATGTTTATATTTTAATCAATCTTTGTCAATTTATTTAATTCTGACTATCTCGTAAAATATCGCATGATTAAATGTTTACATAATTAATTATTACGTGTCTTACAAAAGCATTAATAATAATGAAAGACCATTCATAGTTTCTGTTCATATTAATGTATATTTATAAATATATAATTGTGAAGATTCTTGCAAAGGATACAAAATATGAATAACATCAGATATGAATACACTTGAGTCTTGATTTATTATTTAGTTTAATCGGTGTCGAACTTGGATATATCTGTTAATTGATGATTTTGTTCCTAAGGATAAAGAAGTATTCTTTGTTGATTAAATCAAGCGAAATTTTTCAAATTAAAAAATATATTGTATTATCTAAAATCTATCTTTGAAAAATAATGGTATATAACTTCTCAGCAGAAAAATGAGACATTTTGAACCAGGGCTTCGAACTGCTATTTTTTCTTTCCGTTTTTCGTTCCGGTTCAAGTAAAAAAATATATATCGGTTCGGTTCCGGTTTTCACTCCGGCAAAAATAACGGTTTTTCCAGTTTTCGGTTCAGCTTGAATCCAAAAACCTAGGAATTTACCGATTTGCTCAAAATACCAGTGTGACTTTTTTTTTAGCTCTTACTAGACTTTCAAATCCAAAAACCCAAGAATTTACCGATTGGCTCAGAATACCGAATGAACAAGGAACCGAAAAAAAACCGATATTTTTTTCGGTTCGGTTATAGTTTTCGTTCCGGAAAAAAAATGATTTTAGCGGTTTTCGGTTCAGTTCCGGTTCGAAGCCCTGTTTTGAACTGACACTGTATTGACAATTCCACATATAAAATGGACACATTTTTTCTCAAAATCTACACATGATTTCCAGATAGGCGACATAGCATTAAGGGCAAATTTAACCTATTGCATGAACATTTGGATCCATAACATTTATCAGGATTGCTTAAAAAAATTGCAATATATTTCACATTGTAAACATGACTTTTAGTGTAAACATTCCATTCTAAGAAGAGTAGAGTGCATGTATTTATTTTAATCGGATAAGTATGAAATATATAATCTTGTAAATGTATTTTTGTTCATGGACCGTCTTCGTTATACAATCTTCCTATTGTTGAATAAGTCTTATTATATTTTTGTCTTATCCTTAGCTAACCCAACACATCTTTATATACAGCTATAATATTTTTTTATAACTGGCCATTCCCAATGTTAAACATATGGACTCCTGATGAAGTTGATGGATCTCAACAGAAGTTCTACGAGAACTCTTTTTTAATTGCTCAACCTCCATTTTAATGAGAAGTAAGTATAGAAGAATAATACATAGACAAAATTAAATGGTTAGCTAATCGCTCTCACTACAACCTGTTATTACGATCGAATGTTTGGCAAGGAATTACGACAACACAGACTTCACTGTCTTCTAACACAACCATAAATTAAATAATTATAAAGATACGAAACCAGTATCCGTTTATTGGTACACTTCACACATTCTAGTTTCACAGAACTCTCGTGTTTGTCTATTGAGATAACATTACCGGATTTTCAAAGAGGAATCGTAGCATTTTCTAAAAGCTGCCATAGTTTATTAGTTGAGGACTGTTTCCATGACGATACTTTCTTTATAAATGTAGTGATGTATTGTTGTCAAATTTTGGTGTATACATATTATGCTTATTATTAAGCTATTTAATTAGTTGATGTATAACAGAAAAGTTTTGAAGTAACTTCAATTTTGACAGTTACAAATGATATGAAAATATTTCTGCCAGATGTTTTCAAAACACAACCGTATACAATACATTGCATAAGTTAAAACGCTGAATTTATGCAATAATATTTTATTTCTATTTCAATCAAAGGACGTAATCTCATATAGAACTATTTATTGTTCTATTATTTAGGCCCAAACCGATTATCGGTATTTAAGTTATTTACTCATTGTTGATTGTTATATGAATCAATTAAATTGATGTATGCTTAGATTGATGTTTTCTGATAAATGTTTTCTGATAAATGTTCTGTTGAATTACAGATGTTTCATGATTCAATGTGTACTTTAATGTCTAAAATAAATAAAATTGTGTGAAAAAAGTCTTTTATTTTTTACTCTGTTATCATATTAGTATGTTTTTGCAAATTTAGCTAAAGCTTATCAGTATGTCGTTCTACATTATAAAATTACTTCGAGTACTAATCTATCAGTAGAAACTTGTGTATATTTTATATTATGAATGTCAATTATATAATATAAGTAAAGAGCACAAATTAATGATTATGGCATTTATAAGTTTGCGCTGATAGATCAGCTCACGGGTTTTTTAGCACAATCTCAGCATAACAACAAATCTGGCTAAAAAGATTTGACAGAAAAATAACAGTTTCTTGCTCACAAAATAAAACGAGATCTGGGACACTTGAAATGGCTCGCAACAACGTGTTAAAATGTTATGTGAAAATTTTCTCACAACTTGCTATAATTATTTAAAACAGTATAGTTTTGATGAAATCGATTCTAAAAATAAATTTCATTCTAAATATAAAACTTTTGATATGTGATATGTATTTTACAAACTATGGGATGTGAAAATTATCTTATTTGAAGTTGGTATTGCGTATATATCTGGTATTTTAGAGTATCAATGAATTGAACAAAGTAAAATGGCTGCCTTTGCAAAGTTATCTTATTTCTTTTGATGACATCAAGAACACTAATAATAAGGTATATTATTAAATTGTTTCGTCATTTGTGATTGATCTCGATTCACACACTGTTATTTGGGCTGTTAGCTGTGATCCAGCGAGAACCAGTGCTTTCAGTATGATATTGTCGTTGGCTGAAGTCTTAATTAACCGCCTTACTGGTAAAAATGCGATTAGAATCGATCTCTGCAAAAGTAATGACAAGCCGCTTGTGGTTGCTCACCTTCATCTCGCCAGACCCTTATGCGCTGTTCAAATGGTGAGTATGCTACAATAGTTCAAAGAAAAGCCAATGGCACAGGGTGTTCCCAAGAGGTCAACCATCTAAGTACAATCCACCCCCAATGATGCTAAATTTAGTGCTTTCAATGTGGTATGGTCGTTGGCGAGTGTTGGTAATTAGCCGCCTTACTAATTCAAAGCATTCTATACTTTGCATGTTATAAACCATATATGGGCAACCACCGGCCCATCGAGCTATTTTGTCTGGTCCTGATTCATTTCGGCGAAGTAATAGAGAAAGAAATTAAAAGTTCCAGGGAGCCAATACTGCTAGTCTCGTAATTCAAGTTTAAGGCCAATCTTCACACAAAATTTTATAATCAGTATATAATATTAATATTATGTCGTTCATTATATAAATAAAAAAATATATAAGAAGTAGCAACGTGTTTTATTTAATTTAATATTACTTTATTATGTTAAATAATTTGGTCCGGCCCTTGACTCGGAGACAGAATGACAATTTGGCCCCAGACCTGGGAAAGGTTGCCCATGCCTGTTATACACAAACAAATGTTTGTTTAAGAAAGTAAATGTATTTTTAAAGACTGACTAAAGCATCAGATACGTGATCCCAGCGCTTGCACAGAATGCCCTGATTTTTGTTAATTTTAAATTGAGCACAATAATTATTGTCAGTCCAATCAGTCAACAGGTATTTATTTATACTTACTATACGAAGTGAAGTGAAGTAAGGGAGTGACTCGATTTTTTTACATCAAATTTATTCTCAATTTTAAAATGAATATTTCATCAAATTCTAAATGTGTATTTTATCGCAGCCAGTCGATTTCCCCCGCCCCTGAAATGGTTAGATATATTAATTGATTTGGCATTTACTTGGTAGAACTCCATTTATAACAGATTAAAAATAACAAAGTATTTTAGAACTGTAGAACTAAAATACTTTGTTATTTTTAATCTGTTGTTAGATATATTATTTAAAGTGAAGAATCACAGTTTAGTGTGCCCTTTTTAAAAACAAAAAAAGCCTTGGACTTTCAATCAGTTGTCAACCATATTAAGGGCTGCCAGATTTCTTGACATCAAAACCGGGATGTTTTTTTTTTGTGGCTTAAACAACTGTCTAAAACAGGTGTGAACAACATGTATAGCCACTATATACCTATACCACCTAAAATCGTATTTATTTGATTTTACTTAAAGACAGGAAAAAAATAACTGAAGATGTATTATAAATTAAGTAAGATAAAGTTACTCATATTTTTAATAGATTTATCCCGAAAGGTCTCTTAGGAACGCCGCGACAAGAGGCTTGAAACCGGGACAAACCCGATATATCGAGACGCCTGGCAGCCCTAACCGTATTGCAACTTGAGTAGGTATTTCCTTTTTTAATATCAAGGTAGTATTTCTAAAGAAAAGAGTTAAATTATTAGTGTATTATCAAACAGGAAAATTAGTGAAAAAAAGTGCGCAATAAAAAATTAAATTCATACATTTATGCAGAAAAAATGGAAATTACGAATGAAAATAATCTTGGATATTTAAAGTCAGAAACTGGATCTGCCTAATAATCCGACTGAAAAGGACGTAACCCACAGTTATTTCTAAACAATGTTTTTTGATAATCTCAATGTCTAAAAATGCCGAGTTAGTATCTAAATTTTGCTTTTAATTTTGAAAAAAGAAGGGCGGGCGGCTGTGAAAAATGCGACTAGGAAAATGGACTTAAAGTTTTTCTTAAGCAATTTATGAAATTTATATTACGTCAATTAAAAACCAGTTTATTAGTCTTCCTGTACTTTAGGGTTGTGAATATGTGATAATTTGCCTTTGCTCAAAATCATCAAAAAACGTATTTTGTGTCTAAAATTTATCTTTCAGCTACGTCCTTTTCCCTTTCCAAATTCGATTATTATGACTTCTTAAATTTTCATCACTTAAGGCAGGCGTGGGGAACCTGCGGCCGCTTGGCTACTCTGGTGCGGCCTTCTGTAATTAGGTAAATTTTTGTAAATTTATGTCATGTTCTGACCGTAAATTCCTGTTTCAGGTTCAAGATTCCCTAGTCAATGTTTTCTGCGGCCTTATGTCGAATCAGAAAAATAATGCGCCCTTTAGATAAGAAAAGGTTAGGGGAAAAGTGGAATGGAATAAATAAAGGTGGGCGGGGGGGGGGGGGGGGTGTCAAGGTCAACCAAAAGAAGCAGAACTGGTATACTCCGATAAGCTCGGCATCGGACCAATAGATGTCGGTAACTGATAATAATATAATTATTACTATATTAATTTGAATCGGCATTGTGACATCAGAAGCGACCGCAAAATTAAAACAATCTACCGTTAATGCAATGTGTATAGATAAAATAATATTGCAACTGACCATCTGATTGCTTATCCGCCGTTTGTAATGTGCGCTCATATCGACGAGTTTGGTGTGCAAACTTAATTTAGTTTATCGTGAAGCGCGTTGACGTGTGACAAATTGACGCAGTCATTTGCATATTAATTTTGTCGCCTTCGGTGTGGCTTCAAATTGGATGTTGCATAAAACTATTATGGCATTATGCACATTGACACTGTCGGACGGTCCATTGATAATTGATTTTAAGCCAACATGTTGAATTGTAGATTAAATTTCTAATGATGCTATCATGTAATGTAATGTATCGACACACTAACAATAGACAGCTACCAGAGGCCTAATTTTTCGGATAATCAAGTTGCATATGTATTAGGGATTTGGTGTTTTCCGTAACATTTTGTTCTCGCAGCATGTATTTCAAAATCTTTCATTTATTTAAGAGACGGATTGTAATTTTAAGAATGCATAATAAATTGTAAAAATCATATACAAAAAAATATTATTCAAATATTACCAAAATCTGACATATGCATTTAATGTCCAATGTCGAGAATTGGTCAGGAGTAATGCTTACTTGCTGGGTGTTATCCTGATCAGCAGCGCAACCAGGATTTTTTTCGAGGGCTATTCTACGAAATATTTTACGTTAATGATACGATAGGCACTTACATTTCAGGCACCACCAGGGAAGAGCTTTTGACTATTAGTGTATGTCAGGCGTCGGCAACCAGCGACCCGCAAGATTTAAAAACTAAAATATTTGTCTACACATATCATTACAATTACAGTGTAATGACATGCGACCCAAGTGCGGCCCGCACTAATCCCCACGTAAAATATTTGGCACTTTTACAACAAAAGGTTGCCGACCATTAGTGTATGTGTATAATCAGTGCTTTTTTTCCATATAACACGGTGGAACGGCGTTCTGGCACCTTATTTCTCTGCATTTTTACTGATTAAATCAATATTTGCAAACAAACATTTGTATTCTGCTTTGAAAACTGATTTTCAGATCTTGTATTGATGTGTTACGCTTTCCGAGAATTGTCAGAACTAAGTTTAGACCGTCAAGATCTAAGCTGTGATGTCCATCTGAGTCTTTATATTACAAATCAAAAAATAAATGCCCTTGTTCAAGTTTTTGAAGAGAGGAATGATTTGGACCCTTATACAAATTTGCTGCAGCTGGTGTAGGCAATCGGTGTTACACTTCAGGAGACGAAAAGAATATTTGAGCAACTGATTAACAAGCAGTTCTCGTAAAGACAGCTGTTTGAAATACTTTCATTTGGAAACCATGTGCTCCAATTAAGAATCGGATATGGATAAGAAAAAAAATCTTGACAAAAAGTGAGTTCCAGCACCTTTAAAAAAAAAAAAAAACACTGTGCACCCATATATTATTAGTCCACAATCCTGATATATAAGAACGATATAATTTAAAATAATTGTAGTATAATTTAAAATAAAGTAGTGGCACCTATGCTAATGATAATATTTGAACATTGTGAAATAAGGATTTCAATTTTGGTTTTATTTTCTATGAATGAATAAAGTTGCTCGATGAGTAAATATTTTACATATTAAAAGAAGCCTAGATTAATAGTGTCGCCTTATGTCTTATTGGTAAGAGCTTTGCCTAGTGATCTGTCGGGTCTGGACTCAAGTCCCAGCAAGATCGATATCAAATTTGATTGTCAAAATTTAAGATCTGAGATAACAAATATAGGTGTTTGTGATGTCTTTCCTCGGGTTAATCTCGAGTGACTTTTAAAACATAATTGTATAACTTTAAAAATTTGGCGGCAGTAATTAAAAATATTTTTTAAAAAATTGAGATTCAAGTTACATAGCATATTCGATATGTAATTCGGAATTGCGCCATCGTCAAAACAATGTTATTTAACTTCACCTTTATTATTAATTTACCAACTTAGAAGAGTACTGTATCATCTTACGCTACAATCCTGAGTTGTATTAATATAATTAATTCAATCTGATAAATTTACTTAAAGTTATTATATGAAAAAGATTAACCAAATATAATGATTTGATATTGTTTGATTCTATATTTACGCTATTTTGAATGCTGGTACTAAATTATTGATCAAACCACAACAAAACATCTTCATCAAGAGAGCTTCGGAATTAAAGCTGAACAGGTTTTAGTAATTTGACAGTCGAAGAAAATTGTACGATTCAACTTAACTTAGACGTCTAACATAAATGTTTTACGAACGAGATGGTTTCAGTGAAGGGTGGCAGAGAGATTGTTGAAGGGCGCATTAATTTTATCAAGCGACAGAATTTACTATTTACAATTTAATACTTGCGTCATTAAGTTCGTATTGAATTAACAACGTTAACTACTTTAGCCCTTCAAAACTTACATATTCTCAATGTTCACAAAGTTTCTGTCTGAATGAGGAAGCTTTCAAAGTGTACGCAACGTCATGAATGAATTAGATATTGATGAAATGTTAGATTCCCACTTAATTCGCTGTTCAGTTTGATATTCGCAAATCACGTTTCATGAAATATCGGATCTATTACATTTGGAAATGAATAAATCAGTAAGTTACTTTGATATATAATAGATAATGCCACTATGATAAATTACGAACGTTTTTAATCGCGACAAAATGATAGATTTAGTTGTAATTTAGTCATTATTACATCTGTATTTTTAACATTTTGCCATTGATGTTAAAGGTATGCATTTTTTTTGCTAAAATCGTAAATAAAATATGCGAATAGTTGCTTAAATCATAAATAAATTTCATGATTTATGATAATATACATAAATAACGATACATTTTGTCTATGCTTATTTTCTACAGCGCTATAGGACATAAATCCATTGAGGGCACCCAGGAGACTATTGATGGGTTAGGAACAAATTCAGGTCGCATTGGTCTAAAAATTAATACTAGTAAGACCAATGTGATATGTAACCAAACCTGTCATGACTCTGATAGGACCCTTACCAGCGCGGGACAGATCATCGAGAGAGTTGACAGCTTCCGATACCTCGGCGTACATATCCCCGAAGACGGTAGTACAAAAAACGAGCTCGCCATTCGCTAAGGAATGGATGGAGCCACATTCAACTCAATGCGGACTGTCTGGGACACACAGCTGTACTCGATTAAAACCAAATGCCACTTGTTCAACGCTTGCATTCTGACGGTAATGCTTTACGGTTGCGAATCATGGCACCTGACGAAGACTCAAAAAAACCGTATACTGAGCTTCGAGAACAGATGCTTGCGTCGGATAATGGGGGTTAGGTGGTTTGATTTTGTGAGGAATTCAGAGATAAGGAAGCGTACAAGACAGCGTCCCGTCACGTCAGTGGTTATGGAGAGACGTTGGAGCTGGCTGGGTCACGTGCTGCGGATGCCTCCGGAAAGTCTCAATCCTGCCTGCTTCTTCTTTCAACCGGTGGAATTCCGGCGTCCTGGACGTCCGTCGGGTACTATCCATAGGATGTACTCGGCGGAACTGAGGGATGCTGGCATGTCATGGGAGGAAGCAAAGCTATTGGCGGGAGACAGGGAAACATGGAGGTGCCGCGTGGCGGCTACATGCTCCACATAGAGAGCGAACATGGCCAAAGAAGAAAGATAGCACATAATAATATGCCACTCTATCCGAATTGTTTTCATCTGACTTAAAGATTTTTGTGAAATATGTTTATACGTTTATACGTTCAAAAAAATATTAATTGTCATGTTTTCTTTCCTATGCAATGCTTTCTTCTGAAATCATCTTCATTAAGACAAAACTTAGCAACAACAAATGCGAGAATAGGATTAATTTTCTTACCTTGTAACTTTACACGATCCATCTAGCTTTAATTATAAATGCATCTACTCGAACCACTATAATCACCACCCGTCGTGGATTAAAGGATTGTCATGTTGAATATCCCGTAATACATGTTCAGCGGGCTTAAAACCCTCCAGAGACGAGAGCTTTTTTCCGATAAAAAAATATTTTCTAAGTCACAGATAACTTTTATTCCTATCCAAAATTTAAAAAAAAAACGCAAAGTCGTTGAATAGAAACTTCTCATGACTATATGGCCATACTCATCCTTTTATTACCGTGTTATATTGAGTACAGACAGTAGTAAGGACAAAAGTGACCGTATGGGCTCGCAAACATTCGGGGTTGAAATATAGCTAAATGTGTTTCTTTTTTAAATATTTACAATTCGACATATTTAGATCAACATAATTTCAATACAAATATATTAGCAAAATAACTGTAAATAATTTGATGTTTTAATAAAAAAATAACTAACAGTTTCAAAAAGTAAATTAAAAAAACGGAAATTCAAAAAATCACATGTGCTTTTGGAGGCCATTCCTGTCCCCGCGGCTGATGACTTACTGTAGTCCGTACCCTTCTTAACCAAATATGAGCAAAAGTAACGATATTCAGGTAGAAAAAGTATGAATAGTGGGATCAATAGACAACGATGTTTTGTGTGACCATATGGTGACGCTCGTCCTTGGAGGGTTTTAAATGATTGCCAAGAGTTTTCAAAATAAATTTATTGTAAATCCGTGATAGTTATCAACCATGATTATTTTTTTAAAATTACAGCACATACTTTGAAGTAAAATTATCTCTATTTATTCAATTATTTCGATTTACCCCACTGTTGCTTTAAAGAAGCGATAACTATACAATATAATACCTATGTTTTATGAATGAATTATATATTTTTTTACTCACTCGTTAAAAACCATCATTATTGCACTGTTATCTATTTCATCCAGTTTCCGGCTTAAAAATACGTAGGCAACAAACATTGCGTGATACTATCTTTATTGAAGGTAGTCGTTCGTAAACTTAGCTTAAGTAGGCATACAGAAAACACTGGGTACTTTTACGCAAGGCTGCGTGAGTGGTGGAAGATTTTCCATTGTAATTCGTGATAAAAGAAAATGCGAGTGTTTGTTCAGAGCCGCCACGTTGTTGGCACTAGCTGAGCAAAGGCGTATTTTCTCTACTTAGCAATTAAAATACAATTAATGTGCCACTGCAGCTGCTAACCAGATAGTTTACTGCGTTAACTCAATATATTATCTGAGAAATAAACTGAGTTATTATGACACAGCACGCAATATTAGATTAATATTTTAAGCACTTTATGTACAGGTCTAATTACTAAAAATATAAAACATTTTTTTCATTTCGTGCAAGCGTATTATTTTTACTAATTATTAACTAACGTTTGGTTAGAAGCAATACCATAGTCTACTGTAGAGCAGTGACTTTCAACCAGTAAAGAAGGGATTTCGTATATTAACGATTTAAAATATTAAATATTATCATATTTGGAATTCACCTTTGATTTACAGTTTAACTGTATTCTTAATGGGTGGAATGGTGGATAAAATGTTGAAAATCCCTGCTCTAAAGTTAACCGTTAAACTCCGATGTTTATGGTGAATATTTTAATAAATGTCTTTGTTCAAGAAATGATAATATTTGTTTCACCGAGTAACAAAAAAAATGTCGACAAATTAAAAAGAGTATTTGTGAAGATATCACATAAGAAGATATAAGGTATCATTTGAATAAATGAAATGTCCATTTTACTATTATTTATCAGTTAAAATAAGGATGTTAGAGTGAATAACTTGATGCATTGTGTATCTCTTAAGAGCCAGTATATATAGCTGAGCAAAATATATGTTTAAACATAGTTCTATTTATTCTTTGCACTTAACCATCGTTATACAACTAAGAAGTTGAATATGTATCAAAATAATGAGTCCGTAGAAAGTGTTTTCTATTCAAATTTTATTTTCATTAAAATTCCAGACGAACACCACAAGTCAAGACGTCGGGGCACTACTAGCGGAAATATGTATAGTGGGCATACCTAATACCCCAAAACGAATGCCACCAAAGAATTAACAATCCGACAAAGATAAATATAAAGGATACTATCATTTTTTTTGCTTAGAGTCACTTTGAATACGTCGTCAGATGTTACTGTTCGTTTTAATATTCTGATTAAGTTAGCTTATGTGATGACAGTAAATAATATATTAATAAGTCGCAGGATTAAACGTTTGATGGAGTAGGTCTTCTTCTTCCGAAACTAGTGTTCCTCATCATTAATCTTCTTAGCTCCATCGATAGTCAATCCGTATTAAAAAAACTCTTAATACTTCAAAATCTTTTTCGCGATGTAAAATGTTACAACAGTTCTGAAGCAGTATGTATATGAAAAAAAGTAACAAAGTGACGGAGAGTAATTTTAGGTGGCGTGTAGGCTGTACAGCAGCGCAGCCTTCCGCGCCGTGTGCACGGATTTGTAATTAAAATTTCACTCGACCGTCATTATGGAAATGTGCGCCGTGTGTATTCGACGCCGAACCATAAAAGCTCCCGCCGCCGTCTCTCCGCGGACCGACGCCGGCGACAACCGCGCCGCGACGCTTCTCTGCACGTAAGTGTGTAAGCGAATAGAGGCACGTCGGCCTACTTACGAAAAAACATACATATTTTTTAGTTGTCATATTTTTCAGTAATATAATTTGCTTTCATTTGAGTATTCATTTAAACTGAGAATATTTAAGAGGATCAACATCTTGCTAACAATAAAACAAGATATGATGGAAATAAGAAAATTAAACAGATATTAAGATACATTCAAGATACTAATTCAAAAATACAGTAATCTTTTTTTCAACTTAACGTCGTTAGTATCTTTTTTTGCAATTGTGCTCCGTATATAATTCAAAATGATGAAGTGCATATTATTTATTTAAAAAACAAAATATTGAAACAAGTATTTGATTTAAAATACATAAATGTCACATGTTAGAATGATCCAGTGGTTGGAGTTTTACCATTACGATCAGATGGGTTTGGCCGTTTGGGATGACCCAACAACATTAAAAAAATAGACAATTTTTTTGCCTTATATTTGATGTCTCACTAAGACTTTTTTATGCGACCGTTTGAATGCTATTTCGAAGCTATGCGAATTTTATAGAAATTATTAAGTATTGCAAACATAATTTGAGAAGGTCAAAGTCGTTACTGGCTTGGATTTTTGACAATATTTTGCTCGGTGTGCCCGAGAAGTAGGTCGTTATAAAAGTGAATAAATGTATGGAGAAATAACCGAGTTCGACTGTGGTTATATTACTTTTACTGTACAGTTTAATTACAATTATACGAAGTGTGAATCATTCAAATTTAATATTGAAATTCCACCAAGCCCCTTCAGTTGAAATCTTAAATTATACGTGTATTCGATTCATAGCAAATGTAGTTTCTGTCTAAAAACGCTATTTCAGTTGAACCAAGTTAAGAAACAACTCATTTTTATTTGTGGCAACATTTCATGGTTTTTTTCGCTGTCATGTTTATATTTCATCACACTGACACAGTAGCGCGAAAATGGAGATGTACGCGAAATTTCTCGCCAACTAACACGACTGCTTTACTAGCATTGTTTGCGTGACCTACTTATTTTTATCAATATCGCTTTTTTATCAACTTTTTTTTTTGTGTACTTCTTCTTTATACATATTTCATATCACGACAACAGACTAGTGATAACAGAGGCCGAACGTCATAAGAGACCAAAAGACTTATGAATCTATTGTGAATCTTTTAATTTATATATATTTTTAATATTCTAAATTGAAAATAAGAAAAACGGCTACCTAAAGCAAGACAGTGCAGTGTAAATACACATTATATTAAGTAATACTGTCCCGCAGGTGGAGGAGAAACTATTTTTTACCATGTTCACTCCCAATGCGGAGCATATGGATTTCTAATGGAAGCTATCTAAATCGAAACAAATCGAAAAGTTTGGCTCAATACTCAGTTGCTTCTATTTTTATTTACATATTTTTTTTAATTTTAAAAAAAATATTTGACATTACAGCTTACGCCAATGAGTCAAATATTTTGTAGTTGAAAGATCATACGAGATATACTCGGTGAGAATTTTGGTAAGTCACATGAGATTAACTTCACAAACACCCATGTCTTAGATCTCAAATTAAAATTGAAAAAAATCCAATTTGACATTGACCTTACCGGGAATCGAACCCAGACCCACCTGATCGGTAGAGCAAGCTCTAACAAACTAGACCATAGCGGGCGACGAGATAGATAGGATAGGGATAAGACAAGACTAGTTGCTAGCTTAGCGCACTCGCTTTTACCTGATTTAAAGATCGGGTAGGTGAATGGAATAAGAAATTTAATAAATCAATTAAATACATGTTTTTGAATTCAAATCCATAAATCGATTGCCAGATCAATAAATGAGCTTGTCCGTACTGGGACTCGAACCCGTGAACATAGTCACCAAATCCAACATTGATGACTACTTGAATAAAAGTCGGGAAACTTTTATTTAGTTTTTATTCTATTCGGCTGTGTAGTGAAATGTTGAGTCTCAGAGTGGCATTGATATCTGTGATTCTTTTATTCTTATACCTTTTCACCCCTATTCAATTCTCAAAACGAGACAAATTAGGACAGACTTCTAGCATTTCGTAAGCTCGTTCTTTTATCCCAGGAGTGGGGAACCCTTTCTTCTCTAAAGGGCGCATTCATTTTTCTAATAACATAAGGCCGCAGTAAACATTGACTAGGTAATCTTTGGCCGGAAACAGGAATTTACGGTCAGAATATGTCAAGAATTTACGAATTTACATATATTTACAGAATAACAGAATTGGCCAAAAGGCCGCACCAGAGTATCCAAAAAGCCGCAGGTTCCCCATGCCTGTTCTATCCTGTCACTTTATTCGCCGACTTATTCCAACTTGATGTAAAAGTAACAATTCAAAACAGAATGCCATTCACGAATATCTATAAAAAGACAATGAAAAAGACACAATGTTTTGATAGGTTCGTACGTGGATTAGACCGGTTGTCCACGCCACTTCAGGTAATGTGAGAAAGAACGTGTGAATTTAAAAGTGTCGAGTCGATCAGATAAACTTTCAAAGTTTTGATAAATATTTGTTATATCCTGTTTAATAGCTGCTGAAACTCTCCTGGCAATCGTTTAATCTTACAAAAGGTCGCATATTAATATGAGTGGTTGCCAAGTAATGTTTAAGCATATTTGCAATAACAAAATTCAAACACTCTTCCTATATTGGAAGCAGTCATCTCTAGAATCGAGTTTTGTTACTATATATAGGTGGCACTTAAACCTATTTACAAGCACAAATAACATTTGTTTCTGAATTAAATTAAATTCGATTAAATATTAAGATATTGTGTTTCTTAAAGAAATAGATACTTTGTTAACTTTGCACAAGTTTCTTTATTCAATCAGATTACCAAATAGCTACGATTTCTGGGAATAAAAAGCTGTAAACCAACAGCAAAAGACAAACATTGAAAACACATTAATTATGTGTACCTTGTACTCAGTGTTTTGTGTTATAAATCATTTCCCTTAATTAACACAGAAAGTAGATATAGGTGTAGAGCACAATCCCCTCTGGGTTTATGTGCTTGTTCACATACACTTATTTTGTTTCTTTGTATTTAAATTGTGAAAGACAATTTAAGAAAAGGGTGTGTTCAAAAAATAAATAACAATGTCAATATTATTTTATGGTTGGTATTAGATTTTATTAAGTTTACTGTTTTTATATTGCAATGCAATATAAATTATTTGTCTTGGCTTATCTGTCGACCGCATTTCTATTTCCAGTAGTTATTGTCTATATAAAATAATAAAAACAAGGTTGTTCTAGAAGTAATTTCTACGTATTCTTATAAAAAAAATTCTTTTGTATTGCCTCTTAACACCGAATTAACCATACCAAGCCGACTGGAGAAATTTGAGTCAAACGATGACAGCACCATGGTAGTGCATGAAATACTAATTTAAATCGGGTTCGTGGCGCATTGTTCGACGTTGTTGACTTACGTGACGGATCCCACGGGTTCAAGTCCTAGTACGAACAGCATATATCAATCGATTTATCGATTTCCATTCAAAGGTATGGGTGTTTGTGATGTCTAAAAATTCCCTCCCAACGTTTCAATCCTAAAATAAAAAGGCTGAGCGAGAGCGATTAGTTGACCACTAGTCCTGCCCTAGCCTTATCTTTCTATCCTTACTATCTTCGAAAAAAAGAGGTTGAGCAACTAGGTAACAAAAAGTTCTCTTAAAAAAGCTTTTGTTGAGATTCCTCCATTAGGAGACTTTATGCTCAAAATTCGAAGTGGACATGGATTAAAAATAAAAGCAAAGGTGGTGAAGAAAATACATGCAACGATTTAAATATAATATTTACAGACTAGCAATATTATCAAAATATTTTTATGTACATATTTAGTTCTGCAGCAGAATTATTTTCTATGAAAATCTTACTAAATTTAAGAACCTCCGGTAAAAATGTTCCTACTACGACTCTGATTTTAAATATGCGATTTTTTTTATATCTTCCAAAATGGATAAATTTTTGATATTTGTAAATTTAATTTGAAAAATCAGTTGGATTTTTCACTAATCCGACTACCCAAAACACCACTCCGACTCCAAAACTCTGGTTCGTATTATATATGGATGTTTAATTTTTATCAGCAAACTCTCCAGAAATTGATATTGGTTTCGTAAAAACATTTTATGTTTTTATTATATGACGTCTCGGACCTTACTTTTTTATTACCACTTTACTGCTGCTTAGAATAATACATAATTATCAAGTTGGTACAAAATAAATTACTTGAGGCCGAGAAACCGTCAAAAGAATCAATCTATGATTCTCTCCACACAGCAATCTCTACAATTATTTTCACTGGGCCCACATTCTGACGAGCGCGAGGCAGAACATTGAGAATCAATGACTTCAGAAACCTGAGGGTACACATCACGAGTAGATATTCCAACTATTCGTCATTTTCAACTATCCGGATATCAAATAGTAAAACTGAAACAATCCGGATATATCCGGATAGTTTCAGTAAGTATGAAAATAACAAAACATTACTACATATATAAATTTATGTACTAAAATAATACATTAAAAACGAGTTCATTTGTAATATGTCATTTATTCAGATTTTAGCAATTCATATCGTAAACATAAGAGAGCATTAAATGTATCATATATTAAATTTGATCTTAATTTAGTTTTAATTGGTCCTGCTGTTGAAAATACTCCTTCCGTTGCTGTTGATGTTTTTTTTTTATTGTTTGAAGTGTTTTAAGCAACACGTCCCACTTTTCTGTCCTTTTTTTAAAATTGATCTAAGTATTTAAAGAAATTTCGGCATTAAAGGTTTTTTTTGCCTCGAGTCCGAGCCAATTCGTTGAACTTTAAGGTATTAAGATAGCAAGATAAGATATTCATAATACCCGAGTTTGGGGAAGGTAATAAAAAACACTTCTCCTAAGTAATGGTTTCTCCCAGGTAGTAAATACCCCAGTATTCATATCATCTTTCGTCGATTTTGTAAAATATTTCATTAAAAATTATAACGAATACTATCCGGATATTTCCCCAAATATCCGGATATCGAATAGTTAAAAAGAGCCGGATATATCCGGATATCCGAATTGGAATCCCTAATCACAAGAGATGGAAACCCGCGTAAAGAGCTCGCGATCCGATTAGGAATAGCTGGAGCAACCTTCAAAACACTGCGGAAAATCAAGAACTCACGGTTGTACTCAGTCAAAACCAAGTGCCTTATTTTCAACACATGCATCTTTACATTTTATGGATGTGAGTTATGGCAGCGTAGGAAAGCACAGAGTAGCCGTTTATTGTGCTTCGAAAACAGATGCCTGCGGAGAATATTAGGGATGCGGTGGCTTGACTTTGTTAGGAACAAAGAGATAAGAGAACGGACTAAACGGCCCTTTATCACGTCTAAAGTGAAGCCAGCTTGGAAACGTGCTTTGGATGTGTCAAGAAAGTTTGAATTCTGTCTGTCTCTTTTACCAATCGAATGGATTTCGCCGTCGTGGAAGGCAATTGATGACCGTCGATTGAATTTACTCGGCGGAGCTAAGGGACCTTGGGATGACAAAATGGGAGGAAGCAAGAAGACTGGCGAGGGACAGAAAATCTTGGAGATGTGGTGGTCCAGATATGGTACATATTTGTTATTAGTAACTTTAACGAAACATATTGTTATATATATCGGTTTTATATTTAAAACCACAAGGAGTTACACATAAATAAACATACAGATAGGCAGATAAATCAAGTCAAATGAATATTACTATATTATTTGATATTAAATTTTATTGAGGAAATACAAGAATCCATAAAAGGAGTGTGTTCATTTGAAGTTATAGAAAGATTTTTACCGCTCGTTATAGCTTCCATACAAACTAAATGCAGAGGCGTGCTAAAATACTTATAAAGATCAAATTTAGATACAAAAAACACTGTTTTAATAAAAATTTGATGGTGGCGAGAAGTTGGTATAACATTATGACAACATTGTCCGACAACCTTCGAATGTTGTTTACACGTTGACTTGATATAAGGTACCCATAAAATAGTAGGTTTGACGTATTTCACACTCAAATACCAGATGCTAGTAAATTATAACAACATTCTCAAGGTCATTCAACGTTGCACCAACTACTAATCACTACGGCTTAAGATCATACATGCAGGGTATATATTCTGCAGCATAACATCTGGAGCATAGGCTCTCAAACTTTTTCGGGTGGCGACCCCTTTTTATAAAAGCCATGTGACCCGCGGCCCCGATGCAATTGAAAAGGGCATTTTTTTTAAATAAGGTAATTTTAGTTGACTGTAGTTTTAGTTTTGTTGTTCAAATCCAAAATCGAAAAAAGTTGGCGACCCATAGGTTGGGAACCCGTAAACTAGAGCATCCAATCTCGGATCGTTTTTGTAAACTCCTGGGTTTTTTAGCTCTCGCAAGGGGTTTTCAAAATAATTTTAGTCGATTTCAAAAACCCAAGGATTTACCGAATTCTCAAAATGAAAAGACGCGAGACCTTTTTTCTCTTTTTAGCTATTCCCAGAACTTCCAAATCAAAAAACCCAGGAATTTGCGTGATTCCCAAAATGAAAAGACGTGAGACCTTATTTATTTCTTCCCAGAATTTTCAAATCCAAAACCTAGCAGTTAACGGAATTGCCAAATGTAAAAATTTGAGACCTTTTTTAGCCCTCGCGCAACCTACTCAAATTTTCTCAATACCGAATTTCCGGGATTAGTACTATCACAACCTTGAGATTTCGGGAACACATAATTGGACGAAATCCCGGTATTTCGGGATCCGGGTTCCCGGGATTGGATTCCCTTCTTGCAACTAAGTTGGCATGAGCGACGGACCGACAGATCGTCAGCATGTAATTGCAGCAAAGTCATTTGTTGGGGATATGCGGACAAGAACAATGAGTTGTGATGAAAATGAATGAATGATGAAAAAAACTCAATTCGAAACGACATTAAAACTATTAAAAAATGAATGTTGATTTAAAATTAAATATAATAGTTTGGAAAAATAATATAATATCGTCTCTACCAGATGTCAGATGGAACGACAATGCAAAAATGTGATTCAAAATAAGTTCATTGAAATAAAATATTTCCAATTGCACACAAATGTTCCCAGTATAGAAACATGTAAAGAGTTTCATTTCAATCGAGTTATACGAGAACCCAAACATGCCATTATCCATTAGGTAGTTTTGAACAAGTTCTTTACAAATATTGCTAAAGGACTAACATTTTCTATATCATAGGAAAAATTGTTGACGTTCATACCGAAGTTTTAATTGAATTATTTAGAAACTTTTGATAAAAACACCACTTTTTAATGGATGTTTTTTAGCGGAATAAAATTAATTTTGGTTATTAGGTATAAACATACATATCTTGACACAATATATACATATACTTAGTATCTCGAGTGACATGATAAATTCTCATCGAATTTATCTTGTATGATATTTAAATTAGAAAATATTTGTCGCTTCAGCTATGTTATGTATACGCTAAATCAACCACTGTGAAATGTTGATTGCCTCTGACATAACATAATTAAAATTTATCCTATTTGATTGCACTCTATATTGTATATAATTTCAATGCAAAAATAACAAATATATACATTGATTCTTTCCACTTCAGTTCAAATCAAAGTTCAAATCGAAAGGTCGTCGACTCAGTAGAGACCTCTTGATACTCACGTCGTTATTATTTTGATTAAGTGATTTATTAAAGTGTAAAAATTATGTTATTCGAATAAAAGTTGAACAAACATTTAAATAGTGTTTTAGTTATATCCGTAACAGCTATAACATCTTTTTTGTATAATTTATTAAAAAAATATATGTTTACCACCGCTATCTAAAATAGACACAATAATTTTAATGTATTTTTAATCTATGTTCGCTCCCAATGAGGAGCTTATGACCTCCGATACCTCCATTAGGTATCTCAACATAAGTTTTTTTTCCTACGAAACGTTGCTTAACATCTCTTTTTCGAAGAGAGTAGGGATATAAAAGATAGAGCAAAGACAAGAAAAGTGGTTGAGTAATCACTTCCGCTATACCATTATTTTAGGATTGGATTAATTATCACAAACATCCTTGTCTTTGAACAAAAATCAATAAATCGATTGAAAAAATGCTGTTTGTACTAAGATTCGAGCCCCCGAGGTTCGGCATGAAAGCCAACGACATTGACCACTGTGCCATTAACCGGACAACACTGACTGCTACAATAAAAACACACTATAATTTAATGAAAGAATACAACAAACGTATTCCATTCATGTCATATCAAAATTTATTTTTTGAATATAATGCCTTTCAAGTATTGGCAGTGAATCATATTAAAACGGTTAGTCGCACCTTTAAGTTGAATAAAAGTACTGCTATGAAAGCACTTCATTTAATAATATTGCAATACAAAGTAAAGTAATAAACAAATGTTTGTCGATTGAGTTTCGATTCAATTATAAATCCCCCCTTTCCTGTCATTTCATATCAGTTTCACCTACGCGCCATTGTTCGTCCCCAGGAAATTTAATCAATTTTCTTCGATTATAATGAAATATTGACTCTGTGAATGAGGGTGGACTTTCGATTAGGGAAGTTTATGAAAGGATGACCCTTTCTTGTTCAATTGTTTATGTTTCACTGTCCGTTGGAGGGATTAAAATAATTAATGCGTGTACACAAGATAAATAATTGTCATTTCTTGCGTTATCTACGAGAAAATTGATTCTCGTCATTATGATTACAAATAATAATATAATATCATTTTCACAACTAAATAATATGGAGAGAATTATCTTTAAATGATTGTGGGTGAACGTTTTTGATATTAAATTGATAATATTGTACAAGAGTTTGATACAAATATAATTAATTATATAAAGATAAAATATGTGATATAACTCTTAAAGTGAATTTTATTTTCTAATCGGTTGCACAATTAAGAACTCTAGTATGTACATACAACACGTTTATACACTGGTTTTTCAATTGATATTGATCCGAATATGTATTTATACTTACTAACACGATAATTTCATTGTAACCAAAGCTTATTTGACGGCAATTAATTTTAAAATCGCTTTGGTCTAATCATGCGTAAAATGATGGGCTTTCTATATAGAGATTACGATAACAAAATATTCGAAACCAACCAACCACGTGAACATTATTTTCAATGAGGCAAAACACTAGTTAAAATTAATAACACAACCGGTGGAATTTTAGCGATATCAATTTAAATTTGATACATAATACCAACATGATTCAAGCGCATATGTAAGTTATATTTGAATTTATTTGGTTTATATTTTTCAAGAATACAGAGCATGGTTAGAAACCAGTCCCGTGCGGCTGTACTTAGGACATAAATGTGCGGGTAGACTCCCTTTTCCCTGTTGAAAGTGTTTTCTGAAAGTGACTAGAAAACGTTGATTCCATAAACACAACAAATGATATACGAAGCAAAAAAAAAGTGATAAATAATAATAAGTGGTACAAACATAAAAATAACTAATAAACTAGTAAATTGATACACTTCTGTGATTTATAAAAAAATAATCATTCGTGTTCTACAGTTAATAAAGATTTTGAATGTTTTCAAATAAGATTCAAAGCATTGACACCTTTTTTGAACTAATTCTGTATTTTTCATAAAGATCAGAACTAATTTCGATCACCACAGGCATTATCAACTGATTCTTTAATGACGAATTTAAGCTAATTGCGAGACTTCTTTTTCGGCACGGATGCAATCTAAAAAAATTAAAAACAACCTTTATTATCTATTGGCTTTTGGTACAACAAAATTAATTATCAGAATTGCCAACACACTGGTTTCAAATTTGAAATAATTATGTGAATGCACGTATGATTTCGACACATCAAATTCGGGTCACTGAGTCCGTATCATTGAGTATTCATATTTTTGTTCACAGCTGTATGAACTCTATTTGAGATCTGATACAATTGCTATTTTTGATTTTTAATAAAAGATACAAAGATTAATAATTCACTTTGTTTTAAATGTCCAATGTTGTATACAGCGGGTTTTCCTAAAACTTTCCTGCGATAGAAGACTTCTGTAATCTTAAAATATTAATGGCACACATAGTTTATTTACATTTTATTTGATTTTCTGCAGCTATAGCAGCGTTAAAAACCATTCCAGGGTTTTGTGGACAACCTTTTCACATTTCGCGGAACATAGCTTGGGAAACCATGGCATAGAGCGATGTTTCTCAACCTTATTTGTGCAGTGCCCCACTTCGATGCTTCAAAAATCATCATGCCCTCCCCTATAAAAAAATATATTTAGTTACCTAACAAATTCTGAAAAAATATGTCATATAAAAATTCAAAATAATCTTTTTAATTTTTGTTCGTAAATATGTATATTATGTTACATGTACAACTTGGAAGAAAAGAACACGTAAATTAGTTCTATCTTTGAGCATGATATGAACTGTAAAATGTTCTTATGTGAAGTAATCGTTTGGTAGATTTAAATAGTAAATCTCCACAGTTTGTGATGTTTAGATAATTCAAATTTTTTTTAAGTAATCATTCATTCATCAAAATATGACGTAGTAATAGCAAAGGTGTTTTTCATACTACTTAGTTTTATTATAATTGTGTATTGTGTGTTCCGATGCAATGTCCAAGATCCAATATGAGAGAGAGGCTTTTCTCTTCAAGCGATACATCTAATTCCTTACACTGGCAATACCAATCCCTGCTCCCCCCGCTCCTTCTTCTTTACCCACGCCACCCAGGGGACGCCATCTTTCCTTCATTATTGGCGCGTTTTCGACAAGTATACATCGAAAAGTTATATCCGTTCTTTAAGACACTAACTTCGCATTACTTATTAATTTAGATTGCTCATTACCGAGATCTATCTTGTGTTTACTGTTTAGTCTAAGTGAAATAGTACGAATATGTGTGATAAAGCGCTGGCATCAGAGAATTCGTTGGAAGACGAAGGACACAGGGAGATAAGACAGGGCGATCGCATCAGCCAACTAGAGAGTCAGATGACTCAACTGTCTAGTTTGTTGATATCCCGATGGGGATGCGAGACGCCGACCACACCGCCGACCGACACTAGACCGCACGAATCGGTAGGAGAGTTCCTGCGACCTCCAGTAGAACCAACACCCTCTACCAAACTGCAACTGAGGGAATTTGGCGGGACGGTGAAAGAGCCCCTGATTCCCAGGGCTAAGGCTGCCAGAGTAAAAAAGGTTGGTGCCATACAGAGATTCGGATCGAGCGAGTGGGCGGGTTTGCGGTTCGCAGAGACCCAGAAAAAGTACGCAGCTACTCCGGTATTCACAGATCTGGAGGTGAATGAAGAGTTGCGTCAATATGATCAGGGACCTTCAGGGAGTTAAAGAAACGCATATCAGGGAAGGACTAGCAAAGGTCCCCCCAAGTGTGGAATGCCTTTTTGACGAAGAAAGGTTTGCAACTTACTTAAAAAAGATCGGCGGTATAGAAAAGATCACTAGAGGAAGGGCACATGAATCCCAAGAGCCCCAGGAGTGCCAGGCGAAGCCAGGACCTTCGTCCGAAAACCGCAGGTTGCCCTTTCGAGAGCCAATCCCTGCTCCGAGGTTCAAGAGAAGGGAAGAAGGAAGACCTGTTAGACATAAGGCCAGCCACAGACTCCCATACAGGAGAGAAGTACCCAAGGAGGCACCGAGAGGAAAGAACTTTTGTGGAGGTCGCCGTCTCAGATGACTCGAGGCCATTCAAGTGGGGTTGCCTCCGCCACTTCAAGGAAGTGTGGGAGGCGGAAGGGGCATCTACATCCCTTCTGAAGATGATAGGAGGGCTCGCATACCCTTCACGAGGAAGCCACCTCTACTTCTTCCAACACCAAAAGTACTGCAGATCCAGTTGAGTGCTTTAAAACAAGTAAGAGTATTAGAAAAGGCCAAAAAAACAGCAAGTTACCTCTCGCAGCTATTTCTAGTAAAAAAAAGAGAGGGTGGACAACGCCCTGTATTCAATTTGAAGAGCTTGAACGTGTTTTTAGGCCCTTCAGATTATTCAACCACAATCGGGTTCCACAGTTTCTGCAGAGGAAAGATTGGATGATCAAGATAGACTTGCATCAGGCATACTTGCATCTCCCTATCGCCAAACGTCACAGACGTTTTCTACGCCTCTACTTTCAGGGAGAACTTCTCCAATTCACAAGCCTTCCATTTGGACTATCGGCAGCCCCGCGAATGTTTGCATCTCTGACAAACTGGGTAGCCGAACGCCTCCGAGACAACAATGTTCGGATGGTAACTTACCTCGACGACTTCCTAATCGCAAATCAGCCCGGAACGAATTGGCCCTTCAGGCCAGAGAAATCTTATTTTTTTTACAGAAACTAGGTTAGACAGTAAACTTCGGCAAATCAGTCCTTGTTCCTTGCCAGAAGCTAGAATTTCTTGGGATTGTGTGGGACACCCGCAAAAACAGCAAGAGCATATCCAAAGAGAAAAGCGAAGCGCTCCGCAACACAATATTGGATACGACAATGAAAGGACAATGGTCCCTCAAATCAGCCCAACGCCTTCTGGGCAGATTAAATTTTGCAGCTTTTGTAGTTCCACGAGGAAGACTGCACTGCCGCCAACTTCAACGGAACAGCCGTCAGTTGTGAAGCTTAGCGCCTCATCTTATGGTTCAGATTCCAGATCCAGCCATAGAGGAGATGAAATGGTGGGCCCAAGCAGTCGGAGCGACGACACCTATTCACAGACCCACCTTCAGCCACTTTTTGACAACCGACGCAGCGGACTCAGTTTAAGGAGCCCAACTAGACGACATCTTCATGTCAGGACAGTGGGAAAAAAGTCAAAAATCATGGCATTCCAACAGGAAGGAACTGCATGCAGTTCTGTCAGCTATCAAGCTACAGGCCTGGACGATGAGAGGATCAGAGACTCTCTTGCAGAAAGAAAACAGGACAGTGGTGGAATACTTGAACGAAGAAGGAGGTACGAGGTCGCTGGATCTGCTTCACTTGACACAAAAACTCATGGGGTTAGTCGACAGATTCAAGATCACACTAACGGCACAGTACGTACCCGGAGTCTACAATGGCACCGCCGACCGCCTATCTCGCGGAACACAAGTTCCCGAGTGGCACCTGGTCAGCCCAGCAACAGCACAGATCTTCAATCAATGGGGCATGCCAGAGATCGACCTGTTCGCATCAAGGGAATCTCGAGTAGTTCCAAGGTACGTATCGGGCGACTACAACGACTGTTACGCCTCGTTTCACAATGCATTCAGCCGCTCTTGGGACTACGAGCTGGCATGGCTCTTCCCACCACCGAACATGATCTCACAAGTGTTGGCTCACTTAAACACAGCGAGAGGAATATACTTCCTCATAGTGCCGAACAGGAGGAAACCATTTTGGAGAGCGGACCTTCAGTTGAGAGCACTAGATCCACCGCACACAATAACGAACCTGGAAGCAGTACTAGTGGACATATCAACCGGCCAACCACCTCCAAAGATACAAAAACTATCTCTTCAATTGTGGAAGATTTCGGGTGGGAAGATTTAATACGAGAATGGGATCCAGAAGAAAATAGGTTATTGTCATCAGGGTGGCGTCAATCCACTCTAAACACTTACCGATTGGCATGGGTTAAATGGACCTCTTGGTGCAGAGCCCATTCAAATGCCACAAATAGCCCCCGACCAGAAAAAGTTGCCAGATATCTAACAAACCTCTTCCTACAGGATGGTTTGGCATACTCCACGATACTGGTCCATAAGTCAGCTATAGCGACGTTTTGTAACCCAATAGGTGGAGAGCAGATTAGTGGCAACTCGGTGGTGAGACATGTTTTACGGGCAATCTCAGTAGCGAGGGTAAAGCCCCCTAAACCACCTATATAGGATGTGAAAAAGGTAGTGTGTCACCTAAGCGACACAACACCACCGACAATGAACCTATATGAGGTATCCCGTAGGACTGCAACATTGTTATTACTAACATCGGGGCGACGAGTACACGACCTGACATTGTTGAGGTATTCCGCAGACGGGTTTAATGACAATCAGGACCACATTACTTTACGGCCAGCATTTGGTTCCAAGACCGACTCCGCCAACCATCAGCAATCAGGATGGCGGATTCAGAAAGGGGATATACAGAACGTTGACCCAGTATATTGGCTTCGCAAGCTAATAGAGACCTCTCAGGAGAGGAGACGGAAAGGTGATGACTTGCAGGAGCTCTTTATAACGCCAAGGGGCTTAGAAAAGCCAGCTTCCAGAACCATCATAGGAAATTGGGTAAAATCGGTCCTACTGGAAGCAGGGATAGAAACTTCCCCCGGCAGTATACGTTCAGCTGTAGCATCGTCGAACTGGCTAGAAAATTACACTCTTGACAATATATTAGCAAGGGGTAACTGGCAGCACGAGTCTACTTTTTGGAGACACTATAAACGAGATGTCATAAGGAATGAATGGGAGCAGACCCTACCAAACAATCATCTTGTTAACCTTTTCCAACCAATATAGATAGATACGATGGGTCTTGATCGTAACTATTTGTTGGTCGAGACTTCACATTATTGGCGCTTAACAGGCGATAACAAACAATTCACTCATATTGGATCTTGGAGATTGCATCGGAACACACAATATAGGAGTTTTACATACCATTAAAACTCTTATTGTGTTTCCAGCAATGTCCAAGATCTAGGTAACCTCTACTTGGTGCAAATGAGCGATAATGAAGGAAAGATGGCGTCCCCTGGGTGGCGTGGGTAAAGAAGAAGGAGCGGGGGGAGCAGGGATTGGTATTGCCAGTGTAAGGAATTAGATGTATCGCTTGAAGAGAAAAGCCTCTCTCTCATATATTGGATCTTGAACATCGATGGAAACACAATAAGAGTTTTAATGGTAGGTAAAACTCCTATATTTTGTTTCTGTCTTGACACAGAGCCACGCCATTGGGTTTTTCAAAAGGTTGAATAGTGTTTTAAAAGATTATTAATTTTGCAATTCTAAGAACTTTTCTTGATAGTGCATGTTCACATCAGTTATATCGATTGTGGAAAGGAAAAAGGATGTAACCCACAGTATTTTCAAAACAGATTTTTTTGATAATCACAATGTAAACAACGTAATACACGTTCTATCAAAAGGATGAGAACTGAAAAAACCGAATTAGTATATTAATTTAACTTTTAAGTTTGAAAAAAGAAAGGCATGTAGAAATTGCTATCGGGAAAAAATATTTAAAAATTTGAGATAAAGTCATTTAAAAACCAGTTCTCCATGCAATTTAAGGTTGTGTATATTTCATAATTTTCCTTTAGCCCAATATCATCAATAAACGTTTTTTGTGTCTCCTGTAAAATTTGTTATGTATTAATTACGTCCTTTTTCCTTTCCACAGTCGATAACTGAGTTGAGTTATTAAATGTGGGAAAGCAATTTATTTTAAAAATTAAAATCTTGACAAAACATATAGCAAATATTAACAATTTAGATTTGCCCCCCAAACTATTTAAATCACCCTCCAGCGAGACGTTGGGATAGAGCATTCAAAGTAAAACCGTAACAAAAAAAATACAACAAATGAAATCAAATTAAAAAAACAACTCGAAAAGAATAAATATTACACATTTAAAAATTTCACATCACAATCAATTAATTAGCTTTTGATTCATAATTTGGACTGTATTTTTTATCAGAATCCGTGCCATTAACCCATTTGATGATAAAGTAAGATTTTTATTTTCTTGGTTTACTGATATCGACAGGACGTATTTATTATCTTTATATTGATAAATAATAGCGTTGAATTTTGGGATTAATGAATGAATGATATTGTCATGAATTCAGTTTTTAGTCAACATACAAAGCTGTTTCTTATCACAACAGTAGTCATTTTTAAAGTACTGTGCTGTGAAAAACTTAATTCTGTTCAACTCCTCGAAAGAGCGAACGGTGAAATTTAGATATCCTGAATAACCGTTGAATTATTATTACTTATAGAATTATGACGTATTGTTAAAAAGTCATAAACGCTAGCTAGTGAGGTTTGGGAAAAAAACCGATCATTAAAAGGATTACAAGGAATTAAAGGTGTTAAGTAGTGGCTCCTTAAAAATCCTATATAAAATTTAAAACTGTGAAACTTACGAAAACGAATATGTCGAACGCTGTATATTACTTATTTCATATAATAATTTAAAACATCCGATAAATTTATTGTTAATCGTAGAAATTTGAGGCCAAAAATATTCGTTTGAAATGAAATAGAGTAAATGTCGTTCTTGGTATGTTTTTGTTTTGTTAATAATAATTAATGAAAATTGCATACCTATCATTCATTACGGCGGAATGAAAACCTATTGGACCAAATGAAATCTTTTTCGGAAACTCAGTCAGTTGAAGCCAAATTGAAAATTTCTATGATGAAAAACGCTTCCGGGCCACCAATTAAAATCGCGACAAGCTTTAATGCTCGCGCTGTATTCAATTATTTTAATCAAATGCTAGTTTTTGACTATCAAAAGCCAAAAATAATTGACTCCGGGATTTAAATAGATCACTGAAACTTGTTTATTTGAATAAATAAATTGTATTACACGCATTAATATTTGTTTTATAAACGACAATTAAATTTATTAACCGATGAAATATGTTTACATACATTCCAAACAATGTAAATCGCGGTTAAGCAAAAAAAAAAGACAGCCAAAAGTTTTATTTACAGAGAGGAAAAAACAAAACAAAAATAAATTAAACATTCATCAAGATATGCAGAATGAGTATAGAGAATAATGTAAAAACTGAATGATCGGATTGTGCTCGAGTTTTTTATGTGAGCTGCATGCCTAAAAAGGATTCCATTCATATACCACCAAAGAAGAACAATAACATATTTTTATGTCACACTTCTTATATTTTCTTACTTTATATCTAAATTTCCTTGAAGATCTTTAAATTCCACATCTCTACATATGCTTAACTTTTACTTTAATTTTAAAAATAATGTACTGATTCAACTATTTGGAATAAACTAAAGTTATAAAAAACTAAGCTACTGGTTTGCGAACATGATTGGTACACGGTAAAATATTCTCGTACAAAAAATATTCGGTTCGAGTAACTACAAAACACAGAAGAGGAACAATTGTATTAACAATGGAGGACTAGTCGTTCGTCTCGCGGAAATAATGGATTTTGCTTTACGGCTCAACAAACACGAAGGGCTTCATAAGTTTGCCTGCGAATGCTGCACAACGTTGTTCCACGTTACGGATTTATTTTGTTTCGTTTTTGTGTTAAGAGTTTTGTATGGACGTACGTCGATAAGCATCATGCGATGGATATTGCTTTAATATTTAGTATGCATTATAGTTGACAATTATAATTATTGATGGAATGAACGATATCTAAGATGCTCTCTATCAAAATATAATATGTACTTAGAGATAAAGAGTTTGATAAATACATAAACCACAAACATTACCAAGAAACTAGAATCAATAATTGAATAAATATTTTTATTATCATCAGACCAATCTAGAAACTGTGTTTAGTAAATAAATTGAAGCATTTTCCCGTAAAGACCTCTAATGTGATGTGTTGAATTCCCCCCTCCCACCCATCCTATCCTATGAACGGAGCGTAACGAAAGCGATTAGTTAACCAATAGTCCTGTCCTAGCGCTATCCTTCTATTCCTATTCTCTGTGGAAAAAGACAGGTTGAACAACTGAGTAACAAGCAGTTCTCGTAGAAAAACATCTGTAGAGATAAACTCCATCAGGAGTCAAAATGCAAAAAAAAAACCCGAAAGTATGGAGCGTACAGCTAGTGATTTTGCTTTTGATTATAGATCAATAATATAAAAAAAAATGATTTTCCCTTCGAATGAATAATGTATTTCTATAAGCTCTTAATGTAAAGTAATCTCAATTATTTGTCTAATTTCTAAGTATTATTTAAACAGTTTTGTCTATAAATATCAATGAGTCACATAAATTGTTATTCAGATCACTTCTAGATAAAATAATGGTATCAAAACCTAATTTAACATATTATTGTTGATAAAAACAAACAGAAATTATCTAATCTTTTGAATTAACACTTGTTATCAATGCATTTATATTTTAATAAATTATCTATGTCTAGAATCTACTTTATAAGATAATATTATTTGATTAAGAGCTTTAAATAAAAAGCATAGAAAATATTGTGAGATTTTTGCACACTATAAACACGTTTCATTTGAAAACAAATATACATTACCTTGTATGGAAATCAAGTGTTCAAGTGACATGCGCTAAATTATCGGCATCTATTGTTAACAAAATAAGTATATTGACTCGTAATTTATTTTTGAGCGAGTTTCATTTATTGTGACAAATTTTTAATTTTGTTCACGATGTTATATATAACCCAAGAATAAATCCCCACTTAATAAAGTCATTACGACCAACAGCAGTTTGAATGATACTCGAAGTACAACAATTAGGCAGGAATAAATAAAAACACCGCTCACTGTTACGGAAATGTTTTATTAGGATCTTTTATTTAAAATCAGACACAATTATTGACAAATTGAATTAACAGTACTACAAAACACTGGATACCTAGCTTGCACAAAGGATTTTATAAAAGTTATGAAATTTTATGCTTAAGTCCGCGCGCCACAGAAAACAAAATTAATTTTAAATATCGTCAGGATGGAAAGTCAGTTCTTTCATCTCGACGTCGGGCTTTTCGATAGGCCATTTTAGGAATCGCGTATCGCACCAACCCAAAGAAAAATCACAAGTTAGGTTAAAACTACCATCGGGAATTAGTCCCGGCAGCTGGCACCGCTGCCGCACGTCACGTACCGATGACGTCGTACAAATTAAGAACGAACAAAACGAAGATCGCTTCGGATATCGAAAAACAGTGTTGCCATTTAAGGTCATAAACAATCAAACAATCGATATTACTGGTAACATGGTGAAAAAAATTAAACACAATTAATTTAACTAAAATTTTTAAATGTCTGCCAGTTGTCATCACAAAAGAAGTAGTATGAGCTTATGCTTATAAATCATACCGCATCAATATCATTGAATTTTTTCAATGTCAATGAAGTTATTATAAAAGTATACAAATTTCAGTGTTTTTTTTTAAATTTTAAAATAAGATATATGGAATCTGAATGGATTTAATCTCAAATGATGTTTTTAAACCGAAAACTGAACGTTGTTTTAGAAAGAAACATATGTAAAAAAAATGCTTAAGCGTATTTACATAAGGAAAAATCCAGGATTATTGGTAATATAAGGTCGTATCACACTGTTACTACGTATCAATTGAACAATTTAATAACTATCACCAACGAGTCTTTGAAGTAATAAGTATTTATACCGCTTTATTACTGTTCCAGCAAAACAAAAACAGATCGAACCTTTTTCGTAGATTGATCATTCAATATATTTATTGACAAGTTGTATGAAAAACAATATTGTAATAAAAAAAATATATGCTGTTTAAATACTTATTATTAAATACATATTTTATAAAACACCCACGACACATAGGATATTTATATTTCTTAGGTCTAAACACTCTAAGCCGTTGCCTCTAGGAAAGATTCGTTTGCTAAAGGGACAGGAACAAGGAAAAAAAAGGAACTGCTTTCTCTCTTACTGATGATGAGCTGTTGATTGGTAACTCTAAATAGATTGCATTTACATAAGCACGAGAGACAAGATATTTAAATGAATGCATATTTTTTGGATTATTAAATAAGAACAAATTTAATTTCAATATTGTTTTTAATTAAAATTCAACTTGCGAACAAAGTTCAGGAACGTTTTTAAATTGTAAGTCGTTGATAACAAATAATACTATCGATTATTATGGCAACTTGGTCTGTTCGTTTTATTAGAAAGAAATTTGGGATAAGTTAAAACTATAAAAATATCCAAATTAGTAAAATGAATTAAACACATGCTCTGGATACACCAGCATCATTGAAAACCTCCTTCACTCTTAAAAATACTTGATCACGTTCGGCAGATCCATCGATTTTCTTTACTAATTTCAAATTTTCGTAATGTTTGACTATGGGCATAGAGTCATTGACGTATGTGTCAAATCTCTTTTTAATAGTCACCAAATTATCGTCAGACCTGCCGCTACCCGACGCGCCCCTCCCTAAACACCGTGAGATGCAATCTTCCTTAGAGCATTCGAAAAACAGCACGAAGAGTAGTTTGGTCTTCTCGGACATAGTCTTTGTCCATTGGTCGAGGTTGTCCTGGTTCCGTGGGTAACCATCGATGAGAAATTTACTCTTACTCGATTTGTTCATCGCCTGCTCAACCAACGCGCACGTGATCTCGGCAGGGATGATTCTACCGTTCACCATTATTTCTTCGATCATTTCGCCAAACTCTGAACCCGGCCTGTCGCGTTCCTCCCGCAGTAAATCGCCAGTTGACACATGCACAAATCCGAATTCTTCCACAATATTCTGACATTGCGTGCCTTTTCCTGCCCCGGGACCACCGAGAACGAATACTACTTCGGGGATCATCTTTTGAACACTGACGACTACCTTAGTTATAACACGTACGTTCGTTAAAGATAATTGGATTTATGTATCTTATGATTATTAGGTGCATAAATAAAACGTCAATGATATGATAAAAATGATTGTGAAATAATTAATTAAAGATCTTTAGATCAATTAGTCAGAACCTTAATGTTTCACTTATCGCGAGCATTATCATCTATTTTTGTAATAATACAATTTATCTAAATAATATGGATAACTAGCTTTAAAGATATATATGTAGTTGTTTTGTACAATTTCTATTTGATCTTCAGAAGATATATTAGTAGGAATATGAATAGGAAGCCAAGTGCAATAAGTATCATAAAAAAGTAAACATAATATTAATCATCAGCTTCGAAGCAAGCAAAATTTTTTAAATATTTTATTACAAAAATATTAATATCAAATAAAATTCGAACAACAAATAAAACAACGGCCAATTTTATTTGTTGTTCGAATTGTTGGCCAAAGTTATTTTGCGCCCCAGGCATTCCTGGAAATTTACCGACTTCCTTACATGAAATAATTTGGGACCTTCTTCTTTTTTAGCTCTCGCTAAATATTTTGTTGTATTATAAAGAGCAGTACTTTTTGTGATGGCAAAGATTTTTTAAGTTTTCGAGCTCAAAAAGTTAGTATAAAAACATATTTTACTCCTCCATTTATGCGCCCTCATATGATTTGCGCCGCTGACGGTTGCCTATTTCGCCTGTATGGTGGCGCTGGCCCTGATCACCAGTGTTCCCTCTAAGCTGTGCGCGTGTGCATTAGGACAGAGCGCACAAAAGTTACGCCAGCTATACCAACACCAGAATAAATTAATTGTCATTATACAGTGTTGTTAATTATTGTCAGTATAAAAAAATAACCGTTAAAGTAAATACCGTTATGTGGCGCCCAGATTTTTTAATTTCTTTTAAAAGTTGCACAACCGATGTATTTTGCGCACATAACCTTCGGAAAATTAGAGGGAACATTGCTGATCACCCCCCTCTTCACAAAACAGTTGTCACAAACAAAATCGGCAATCCCTGGTAATTATTACATATTATTTTTAAAGTCATTCATTAAACTAAACTTTTTACTGTCTACCAGTTGTCATCACAAAAGGGGTAGTAAGAGCTTCGGCTTATACAACTGGTACCATGTCAATATGTGTATCCATAACACAGCATACGCACGCAAAATCTATTATAGCATGTGCATAGAGAGAGTGCGAAAGTGAGCGGAAATTTAAGTGAGTTAATTTAAATTAAATAAGTAGTTTACCAGTTGATCAACGGAATTTATAAAAAAATATATATAATTTGTATTATATTATAGAATAAATTTTATCAGGTTTTCTTACAGGCGACGATCGTTTATCGTTAAAAAAAAACGACAATACATGGCAGTAAAGCTGACGCCAATACGCCATATACTCGAAAAATAAATTTAAAATAATCAAAATAAAATTGACAAAATATAATGGAAAACAAAAAGTATTATAAGGTAAAGTTAAAAAGTTGCTTCGTATGTTAAATGCTCAAATATGAGTTATATTTCATCAGGCGGCTTGTGAAAGCGTCTGTGTAAGTTTTTAGCATGTACCCATCTGAAACATATTGTAACATAAGAAATCAGTGGCTTTCAACCCTACAAAAACCCTTAAAAAAAGTGTAAATATAATTCATCCACGGTCTGTCATTTTTCTCCACGGAAAATTAATTAATGCTGTTAAATACAACGTTATTATAAAGTAAATTTTATTTTCGCAATGAAGAAAACTGATAAATTATGCGAAATACGAAACGTATGTGTACAACTTTCTGTATCTTCGTTTTATCTTGACGTTCGTAACAAGATTTTGTGCAGCTAGAGACAGTAAAATGATATGACTGAATAATTTAAACTAATTATGAATTATTTTAAAACCCAATATTGATAATGTTAGGCTGTGTTAAGTAAGTTTGGTTTTTAATATTTTTACGACCGGTTTTGTTGCGAAACCGGTTATGATAATATTAAAAAACTACATCTTATATTATCCGATATTATTATTAATAGGTTCTCTGTTGATCTTTGAATAGAACAACAAACTTTATAACAATTAATGAAGTATGGCGAAGCTTTTGTAAAAATATTTAATATATTGCATAAATTATCAGTATTTTATATATACCTAGTGGAATTTATAGCCAAAATCAAATCCGCAATAAAATTGTCTAAATTTCTAGAAGCGTTGATTAGAAAAGTGACACTACGGATAAAGTGCATTTACCAAATATGACAGAAAACTTTCCATCTGAAGAATATTTAAAGCCTGCACGTTGCATAAATTTAACCATTTAAGTCAGAACGTTACAGTTGTAACAGAAAAAAATAATAACATTTATAGGAATGTGATAACACTTTGAAAGTGCCAACGATGATTCAAAAAATGATATACAAAATCTACGAAAGCTTACCTTCTCGTATTTTATTCGCCACTCATTTCTTCATCCCTATTCTGTCTCTACTGAAGTGAAAATTCTTGTGAGTGTTTATTTATTTTCTTTAGTGAAAACGAGCTGCGAGCTCTTCCTGCCTGCTCATGGTTCAGTTGCAGTCAAACCCCATTGCCTTTCAATTACCAAAGCGAGGAAACAGACTATTTTCTTCTCACAATTTTAATGATCTTACAAAGGATATTACTGCTTGGGCGGAATGGTATTTGTTCTTGTGAAATATTTAAGCATTATTGCAAAGTGAACGGTGAAATGAATCAGTGTTGCTTGTCAAATTGAATGTTAAATTACTTGAATACAATTTATACAATTACGTTCATGTCATGACAAAATTTGAAAGATAATAATACCATTCATTAAATGCCGAAATAGTAAAACCCGCGACCCTTTTATAAAAGATGACATACTGCATTTATCTATATTGAAATTGAGTTTGTTACATTTAATGGTTCTTCAACTCAATAATAAACTAATTTAAGATTTCGACTGAAGGTGCTTGGTGGAATTTAAATATTAAAGCACTTTGACGCCTGATGATGCCGAAATGCGAAACCCGGGTTTTTAGTGACAAAATTTGTCTGAATGTACATAATCTGAACGATTCAAATTCAATAACAAGCTAATTAAGTATTTCGACTGAGGGTGCTTGATGGAATTTCAATATCAAATTTGAATTTTTTGAATTTTGTACTTTTCCATGAGTTTTGTCGCTAACGACCCGGGTTTCGCCTTTCGGCACCTTCAGGCATTCCAAGTGCACGGATGTACTTGAACTGACAGTCAGTTCAAGTACATCCGTGCACTTGGAATGCCTGAAGGTGCCGAAAGGCGAAACCCGGGTCGTTAGCGACAAAACTCATGGAAAAGTACAAAATTCAAGCAATTCAAATTCAATAATAAGCATTAAAAAAAATATGTCAAATAACAGTAAACGAATATATAAAATAGAAAAAATCTGGTATGACAAGATGGATTTGAAAATGACTCAGCAATGTTAATGAATGCTATTTAAAAATACCCAAAGTGTATAATATTTTATACTTATATTAAATGGAACAATTAAAAAT
This sequence comes from Himalopsyche tibetana, assembly GCA_030503985.1. Taxonomy (NCBI): domain Eukaryota; kingdom Metazoa; phylum Arthropoda; class Insecta; order Trichoptera; family Rhyacophilidae; genus Himalopsyche; species Himalopsyche tibetana. The sequence continues at coordinate 7,693,612 of JAPJYX010000015.1, forward strand.
CAAATTAAGAAAGAAATACAATACGTTTTACATAGATATAATATATTAATCCATTTAAGCTTTCAATGTTAAACTTATGGCATCCTTATGGAGGTATTTCAAGATTTTTTTTTCTACGAGAGCTGTTTGTTACTCATTTGCTCAAGAATTAGGTTAGGACAAAGCTAGTGCTTAATCGATCGCTCTTGTTTCGCCATTATTTCATGATTGAAATGTTGGAAAGGACTTTTTAGACATCATAGGCACACATGCCATATAACAAAAAATCGATTGAAAAACATGCTGTTCGTACTAGCTTTTAAAACTGTGAGATGCGTTAAGGAAGCCAACAACGTTGATCTATGCACCCTGGTCTTAAAGCGGTTATATAAAATGATTATTATTAACAATATATAATCTTTAAAAACATTAATTGTTGTATGGGAATTTAAATGATGGCTCTGGAAACAAAGACAGTAGACTTCAGGTTTTTTTCAAAATGAGCTATTACCACGTCGTGTAGGACTGATAATTCCGCATATAAATTTTTGAAGAATTTAAATAGAGTTGTAACGTTATAAAACGGATTTGAAAAAACAATGTTAATCATATTAAAAAAGCTCTAAAATACAAATAAAAATATTTAACACTACTTTTTACAGACGTTTTATTTATGAAAGAAAAAAATACGTTTTATTTGTTTTGTAATACTTGAAGATTATAAAAACTGTCGCCTTTGTTTACAGAGCTCTAAATTATATTAACTATTAAACTTATAATTTATTTTAACGTAAAAAAAATAATGCAATGTGATGAAGATCATTCTGATTCAAGTTCGATCAGTATGGTGATATGAATAAAAAAATTGTTTAACAACATCAAAATTGGTAATGTTAACATTTTAGTCCTGGGATTGTCAATCCGGACATTGTTTGTTATTTGAAATTTCCCGGGATTAAAAGGGATTAGCTTGGTATAACATTTAATGGCGAGTTGATTAAAATTTAAAGAGAATTATTATATTATCCGACATAATAAATTAAGCTATTTTTAATATACTACTAATTGTGTTTTATATAAATTAAAACAAAAGAAACATCAAACTTCAGACATTTGATTTAATTCTATTATTTTAGAACTTGTAACGAAATGAAGTAACGTAGAAAAGATTCATATATTATCTATCACTTATAGTTATAATTTAGAAAGAGTGATACTATTATAGTTTGATAACACGTTTGTAAAATACATTTTGTTCGAGATTGCTTATTGTATGTACATATTTGAAGCACGTGGTACATAACATGACAAATAACATGTTTAATTTCATGTAAAGAAAATCATCATTTTATAAATGCCTTCTAAAGTGATAGTTCACCAGTTTTGTGTATTCAATAGATTCAATATATTTTTGTTTGTTTTTATCTGTATTCCGACTCTTTAGAAATAGTTGTCAAGTTAAATGTATTTTAAAATGGTCGACTCATTTATATATATATTTTTTTGTTTATTCAACATAAATTTGTTCAATTTATTTCTGTTAGCTTAAAATCTTTTCTCCTGTCCAATTGAATGAAATTAAAATACAATTAACATCGATAATTAACGCGCTGCATAAACTTTTGAATCATGATCAAACTATCGCAACGTTTACGAATAAACTGAAAATTGATTCAAATCTTATGTTATAGGAAATAAAAGTCGCAGAAGGCGCAGAGAGAAGGTTAAGATACAAAACAATATCTTTTAAGTTTAAGTATCACACTATGATTCCAAAATGGGTCACTATATGCATGAAATTTTAAAATTGTTAAATACGTTTATTGTGGCCGCGTCTCAAGTACTGCGTGTAAACAAGCACATTTTGTATAGCCGGCCCTACGAGCACGAAATTGTATGGCGTGCTAACACGTAGGTGGCAAAAAACCGGTTAAATTAAATAAGTCGAAAAATTCAACGATAAAAAGTGGAATGAAAGATGTATTTTCAATTGGAATCATAAAATAAGCAATTTTTTAACGCAGGAAGAGAAAAGGAAAATCCTAAAATATTGGCGCGCTACTCAAATTCACTTTATGTAAGCAACGTAATATTATAAAATACTAGCTGTAATCCCGTTGCCCAGCAACGTGAGATTTTTGTTACATTATAGAAAAGTCATAAATTTACTGGCATGAACAATTGAATGCATATTTATTATTATATATATGTATATAATCTAATAACACATATTTAATAAACTCCATTTTTTTCCCTAGGGTACTCAACTTTGTACCCACCACCACCCGCTACGGCTTCACACTCTTTTATAGGGTGTATTCCGTAGCGTAACAACGTTAGTCGTGTTGTTAACGTTAGCTGTAAGCCCGTTGCCCTCAACGGAGTGGATTTTTGTTGCATTTTTAAATAGTCAGAAAATTTACTGGCGTGAAAAATAAATTGCAAACCTATTTATTGAATAAGCCAGAAAAACTAAACGTAATTAATTCTCTACATAGATTGTTTAAGAAAAACACACAATTCTCTAAAAGAACTAAAATACACCGGGATTGCAAAACAAAATATGCAAATAGGGGGAAATTCCGGGGACGTGAAAACAGAATTTTACTGAACTGTAAATAATCAAAAATTACGTCCAAACAAAATTTAATAAGATAAAAATTTCTGCTCAAAAGGTTAAAAAAGAATTCGATCAATTGTAATAAAAATGTGATTATTTTATTTGTAGTTTTAGTATAAATAAAAAAGTAATGTTTGCTTTACATAAATAAAAAATCTTTTGTTTTAAATTAATTGCATATTTTATCAAAATGTATGAAAAAAAGACAAAATGTGATTCTATAAAATATCCATATCATAATAAGAATATTCGTAATGTATTTAAAATAATAAAAACTTATGTAAAATATATTTGCTTTACATATATGAAAAATGTTTTTTTTTAAATTTTGATAAAATAAATATATATATTTGGAATAATGTTTAAGTTTGATAACAACCATTTTTCGTAGTAGCAAAAATAGACCTCGTAAATTACTTAATTTTTGAAATAATGTTTAAATTTGCTAACAACCATTTTTAGTAGTAGCAGAAATTTCGTAAATTATTTAATTTTTGGAATGATGTTTAAGTTTGCTAACAACCATTTTTCGTAATAGCAGATATTTCGTAAATTATTTAATTTTTGGAATGATGTTTAAGTTTGCTAACAAAAATTTTTCATAGTAACATAAATCGACCTCGACGCATATATCGACAGCCCTGGAGTTTTTAAATTGTAAATTATTAAATTTTTGGAATAATGTTCAAGTTTGCTAACAATCATTTTTCGTAGTATATATATTTTATTCAACTAATTTTCAAATACGCAAACTAATATTTCGTAGAAGAAGAAAAAGTCCCACATAAAAAGTACGGACACATTTGTGAATTGTGGGTTGTGATTATTTGTGATTATTTTATCGACTATTAATATATAGATAACGTTTTTTTATGAGGGTCACAAATTTATATTCTCAGTGTCTCTTTATTTTTAGAGTAAGCATACTTCTTACATTAAGTATCAATTGTTATTTCGCTTTTGTAACTTGATGCTTTTTTACGTTAATCTGAAATACTCAAAATTTGATATAAACCTTTTCATGGTTTGATCATGGAACATCCGATTGCTGGTGGTAACTGATCGCACCACTATGCTACAGAATTAAAGACAATGTGCGAGGTAAAACCACTCGAAATTTGTGAACGTGTATGGCAAACTTGTCACGCGCAGAGTTGGTTTGATACACTAATGTTGGCACTAACACAGGCTGCAATTAATTATTCATTAGAATCCGTTCAATGAACGCTAGTCGTTAATAAAGTACTTACGCTCCTTGAAGTGCTTACAGCTATCAATTAAGCGTATATTTTAGTTTAAAAATTAATAAGCAAACGTCCTCGTACATACGAAATGAATAGTGACATCCGCAGAAAGCCAAATAATTATGTTTTGAAGTATATTTTATAAATGGAATAATTTTAATTGATAATTAGACATACTGTTCGGTTGGCGATAGAATGGAACAAGATTTGAATCATACAATCGGTGTTCATTTCTTTTTAATTTTTGACAGTAATTGTCTGAGCGTATTTGATGTTTCTTTTTTTATTGTTTTAGCACCTATACAGTTTTTATCTTTCATTACTGTTGTATTTAATGGGCGGTACCCAGAAATATTCTTCTAGATATTTGATACAATCAGATTTTTTCAGAATTTGAATTTGAAACAGAAGTATGTCATACATTTTTTCACTCAACTATAAAGTTTTTTTTGATTATGATTATAAAGAATAACATTAATTCGCTTTTTTATTGACTCGACGCTTACTAAGCTGAAAATAATTTTCTAAGATAAGTGACTACAAGCGATTCTTTTATTTTTTCAATAAAGATTTTCAGTTTTGATTCATTTAGCTATTATAAACTAGACCAATAAATGTTTCTCAGAATAAACATATTGTGCATTTTGAGTTAGAGTATGGGTTGATATTGGGATTCTATGCAAAGTATAAAAACCCAGACAGACCATTTACCGGTGAAAGAGCAATTTGAAAGCTCTAAAATATATTTTAAAGTAAGGTGCACTTCAGTGAAGTATAAATACTGCAGATAATTTTCAACCCAGACCATTCAAATAGAACTGGTTTAAAGTCTGTCATTCTTACTCTTTTTTCAGACTCTTAAAAGATAAAATTACATTTGGAGAAAATAACTGTTGTTGAAAAAGCTTATTGTCCGATTTACCAATTCATGAGTAGGTGTTTAATTAATAATCAAACGTAATAAAGACACATTGATAAATCATATTTGAATTTAAGCTTTTGATCGAAGAATGATTCGACCTTAGTGATCTTTTATCGTTGAACACAAACTAATCATGTATGTATAATATATGAATGAGTTGCAAAAGAAGTTAAATGTCGAAATACTGCTGTGCATACATACCTAACATTACATGTTTTTTTTTGTCTTGTCTGTAACATAACCATTCAATTTGTATACAGATAACGCGTATCAAAAAAAAATAATTTTGAAACTCAGTTCTCAAACAGTGTTTTTTTGTGAATTACCTAAATTTTCGAGACGATTTCACTAACAGATATGACAAAATTTAAAAATCTCACTCGTGCTACTGAATAGAATTTAAGTTTAATAAAATAAAGTGTTCATAAGTCATTTTCATAAAATAACGTTCAGATTAGTTTTTGCAACTCGATATTTTTTATATTAAAGAACGAATGAAAAAAATAGTTTTTCACCCATTGATACCAAACTGCGATAAATTTATGGAGCTGTCAATTAGATAACTTTCTTAAACGCCAGATTAAAAATACTGTTCTTTTTAATGCTCTAAACTCTTTAGTAAGTATTTAGTGTATGCAAAAGTATACCGATATAAAATTAATAGCTTATTTATTTGACCGCATGAGTAGCTGCATCGAAAAAACCTTTGATATAAATCGGTTGTAGAATTTATATGTAAAGGCAAGTTTTCTTTGTACTGGAGGGCATACTGATTTTTTCCATATCCGCTCCCTAGTTGGAGCATATGGGCACCACATGATTACTCCAAGATTCTCTGTCCCCCAGCAGTCTTCTTGCTTCATCTCATATTTACAGCGTCCCGTTGGTCCGCCGAGTACTTCATATAGACGGTCTTTAGCAGTCTTCCACAACGGCGAAATCCATCCGGTTGGTAGAAGAGACAAGCAGAATTCAGACTTTCTTGAGGCATCCGCAGCGCATGTCCAAGCCAGGTCCGTCGTCGCTTTTTCACTTTGGACGTAATTAACGGCTATTTAGTCTGTTCCACTATCTCCGTGTTTCTGACAAACCACCACACTCTCAGTATTCGGCGCAAGCATCTATTTTCAAAGCACAGTACACGGTTACCCTGTGGTTTTGTAATGTGCCATAACTCGCATCCGTAAAGCAGCACTATCATAATGCATGCGTCAAACAGGAGGCACTTGGTTTTGACTGAGTACAGCCGTGAGTCCCATACTTTCCGGGGTTAGTTGAAAGTTACTCCAGCTATCCCCAATCGGATTGCGTAATACGTACCCCCAGATACCCGAAGTCATCGACCTTCTCAAATATATTTATTAAATAAAAATATAAGAGATAATAAGTAAATAATAAGCTTAAAAATTATATATTACTACAATAGTTGTGATGTGTTTTTAACCAATAAACTTTATTTTCAACTAACTACATGAGTATTCTCCTTTACAGGTGTGAACAATAAAGGAAACCCAAATAAAATAAGAGCGAAGTGTAACATGTCTCGAATAAAATTGAAGTTTTGCTCGTCGGTCTCTAAAAACCCATAAAACTAGAGATTTTAAAAAATGAGGTTATAAAACATGAGCTATTAAATGAGCACACTCATTGATTAACTACCGAAAGTGAGTTCAGTGTTTTATAAGGGAAGCGACGTAAGCACAGAGCATCATTAAGACGCGCAAAGTTATTGCTGGATTCGTCGAAGGGTCGTAGAGTTTCCCGACGCCCGACTTCGACGCCCGCCGACGCCGGCGTCCCCGCTAACTGATTTGAAGTAACGAGACCATAAACACAGAAACTGCTTTACGACCCTGACGTGTGTGCGGTTGTGTGTTGGTGATAGTTGCAGACTCATTCAATAGATTTTTATTTCGTCACTCATATTGTTTACGCAGTTTTTTTGTTCCTTAGATTTCCTCGCGTATACAATGGTACGTGAATATTCAATGTCATATTTCGGGGAACCCTAACAAATAAGAACGGTCTGCGAACTTGAACCCTTTTTTGAAAGGCAAGGTGACCCAACGTACTGAAGTGAAGAAAAAAAGAGATAAGCTGATAAAACACATTTCGGCATACATATTATCTGATGTTCTGTAAGTTGTAATGGAGCAGAAATGTCTCATAAAAAATATTTTCACCATGTAAAAATAGAATAAATGAATTATTAATGATATTTTGCGCACACATTAGAGTTAAATACATAGTAAATGAATACTTAAAATATGTATGCGAACTTCATGTAGTATTTGTGAAAATGTTTGTGAAAATGACAGGTCCGTGGTCGAGTGTTCGTCGTAGTTACAATTTTCATCGGTTAGATTTCATGAACGGACAGTTTTTAAAAACTGATTTTTTAATAGATTTTTGGATTTATGTTCGAAGGTATGGATGTTTGGGATGTTTAAAATTATTATTAAAATACCTATAGGATATTAAACAAGGCGTCGTAAGACCGATAAACTAGTCTTGTCCTAATTATATCTCTATGTCCCTGCCCTAGCTGAAAAAGAGATGTTGAGAAACAAGCAGATTTGGCGAAAAACTTTGGTTGATATAAACTCCATAAGAAGTACAAATACTTTAGTAGTAAAAGTAATAGTAGCATATCGTTGGTTTGATGCAATAAATCATTAAAAAGTTTTTCGTAAGAATAAAATAATCTTGTAAATTATGTATTTTATTCCGGTATGTGCATTTAATTGATGTCTTTTCACAATATTAGTTGATACTAGACACTCTTAGTGTATGCAAAATGAGAAAAAAGGATTTTTTTTGATATAGCTCAGTTTTGACCAAAATGACGATTAATTATTTCTTGCAGCAAACCGACGATATGTTTATATTTAAAAAATACATTAAATTCAAAAAAAATATTTAAATTTTTATTTTTTTCTGAATGCTTTGACGGAAGAAGTAATTCGGAGAAGTTTATTTGAAATTGAATTGTTTTTAAATCTTTTAAAAAAGACTAATAAAAAATTAGACAATAACAATCGACAAAGTATAGTTACGATAAGTTGTGGTATACCATTAACAAGAATATAGTTTTTTATTGATAAATATTATAATTTTGCCAATGTGAAGCGAAAAGGTTAAGTTCTAGCACTTGTTCGGAATTGCCAGGAAATGGTGCAGTTCACATTGGCCCATTTTAGCTTAACGATTACGATCTTTCATGATATCTTTGGTAGTTAAGATGAACTAGAGATGATATGATAGGGGTTACTTTACGTTTATATAGGTAGTATAACGACAAAAAGAATGTACAGCTACTGCATTGTCAGTTGAATTTAAAATTGCAAAAAGAGGACATTTTTGATTTAAAATAAATAAAAAAAATACTGATAGAATAATCTGTGTTGAGATTACGATTCCGGCTAAAAAAATAAACGTAGCATAATTCTGAGGAAATTTGTTCTTTTGTACATTTTTTAAAATAATTATTATTAAATTTATCACTATAATAATAATACTGAATTTATTTTCAAATGCTTCAAAAATACTATTGAAAATTGGCGGAACATTCACCAACGAAGAAGGTAAAGTATTTAAGTAAAGTACCAAATCGTTTTTTAACTAATGATCGAAACATGTGTTACACCTAGTTATTCAACAAGTTGACTAATAAAACTATCAATTTTAATTTGATTCAACTGTGTTTAACACAACAGATAAAAAAAGTACACACCATTGTTACGAATTTATTAAACATTACATACATTTATTAATCTATACTTGTAAGATGCAAACTATTATGCTGTAAATTATGTTTTAGTCTACTCTCAATTTATGCACTTACAAAATCGCTTACTTTTAAAGGTACTTCAAAAAATGTATACACATGTTTACTGGATCGAAATTTACTTGGTAGGATTTCATTATACTATTGTCTGACTCTGTCTGTGGTAAAGAAGTAAATGTTACAACCCTAGCGGTCTTATGGGTTTTCGTTCAAGTACCAGCAACGTCAATACCAAGCATATATTTCTTAAATTAAAATTGAAGATTTTAGACACGAGTATTTGTTTTTATCTTTGGATTGATCCCTAAATGATTAAAAAAAAACAAAATACCTGCGAAATATTTAACAATTCTTATGGAGCCAAACAATTTTTCATGCTATTGAGAACGTATCTTTAAAAAATCAACTAGAATTGACTGATATTATAATCCTAGTATAAAATATGATTTTTAAGTAATAAGCCTCATTATATAAAGCATGTTATATAAAATATATATTTTGATGATGCAAACGTCTCGTTACACCCGAATGCAAGGCAGTCTTCCTGGTTTATAGGGAAAGCACCCAGTTAGAGTAGATTTATGAAGAGAGATTCGATCCGCCCACAAAAAGGCAGAGAGGGTCAAGAGCTCTTCTGCAATGATATTAAGGAAGCGCAATGAACATTTCTCTCCTCCTTTGGTGATTAAACTTCTAAACTGTTTCAAACTTATGGCTCTAAAGAGGACTTGAACAATAATCATGCCTCTTCTGAGAGAAAAACCAATTTAGAGAGGGTAACGCAGGCCATCTTATTTATTTGGGACGAGGGTTGTCCTCTAATCAAAAAACTTTAAAAATACTGCTTTTGAATATTTCATTAGGTATTTTTCAATCTTATTTTAAATAAAAGAAATATATTTAGAAACCTTGAAGCATACGTCATATTCGATATAAGTTTTGTCACTGACTACTAACGTCAAAACAAAGTGTATATTGTCACTGTTCTGGAAAAGAAATAGATTAATAGTTTTAAATAAACAACAAATGAAATTTTTTAGCTTTAAGGATAAATTCTCTATCATCGATACCTTGTGTTATAAAGATAATTATAATATCAAAATATTAAAAATTAAAAATTTAAGAATTAATAGACAGGGACAATTACTTGTCTTTCAATCAGCACAAATAATAATTGCTCGTAGAATTATTTTTTTTGACAAACTGCTTTAATTCATGCACCAACTGAGTGTTTACAGAAAAAGAATCACTATGTGCACATATTTTGTCAGTTTTGTTAGTTACCAACTTCTGCCAACAAATACGACGACATATAAAGCCTCTAGAGGTGAAGTGACCCAACTAGTAAAATGGTAAAAAAAATCTTAGACTTTAAGAATCATGAATAGATTAGTAGAATATTACAACGCATATACCTTTTTTTTTATAAAATACCACTTGGCTCACTTCAACTTTAATGGGCCCATATAGAATAGTTTATCGACGAAATGGTGGTAATAATATGAGATAATTTTCTTAATTATTTGTTTATACAATATGAATTCACTTAACATTAACCGTGACATGTATTTATATATATTTATTAATTGAAACAAATATAATATATCGTCTTCGTACTTACAGAAGTTGATAAGCGATACATTTATAGTTCTAAAATGAAAATGTTTTATTTTTAGAAAAAGGTTCTAATCCTCGATGTTTTATTTGTCACATATATAATATAATTATTATAATGACATTAAAAATTTTATAGAAGGCACAGAAAAAAGGTTTTCTGCAAAATTCAAAATATGAAATATACACAACATTAAAAGTTCACAAAGACCAATAAAAAAATCTTCAAAACAATTAATTTTAAACTTGTTTGAAAAAATTGTGATTGCTTTTTTCTGGTTGAAATTTTTCCTAACTTAAAAGTTAAATTTAGATACCATTTCGGTATTTGCAGCTTACATGCTTTTGAAAGAATGTGTATTAAGTTGTAGACATTGTGGTTATCGAAAAAGCTGTTTTGAAAAATGTAGGTTACATTATTTTGCATTTTTATAGTCGATCATATTTAAATACAAATAGGTTTATGCTGATCTGGCACAAATAAAGTTAAGGTTAACAAGGAAAGGACACCTACCTGTCTTTTTAATATGCACTATTAATAATAACCAATAAAAAGGTCTGTTTTTGCCAAACTGTTTGCTAAAGAATTGACATCTAATAATCTCTTTGTATCAGAGCTGTGGAGTCGGAGTCACGGTTTTTTGACCGGAGTCGGAGTCGTGAAAAATATATTTAATGATGTGTATTCAAACAAAATAGTACAAAGTGTTGACATTTCATGCTTGGCTGACTTAAGATGATCTGATGGTATACATTTATATAAGTCAAAATGAAATTATTTAAAGTTTTCCTCGGAGTCGGAGTCGTTAATTATTTTAAAGCTAAAGTCGGAGTCGTCTTTTTTTACACGATTTCACAGCCCTGCTTTGTATACTTAAATTATTTTTGTAACTTTTGTTACTTATTATCTTCTTGCAGTATGTTGACGATATACTGTTATATGATAACAGAATCAAAAAATGTATGTAAAATTATATGTACTTAAAGTTTTGCTTTCGTTGATAATAATAATTAATATTCAAAATATGCCTTGCTGGCGTATTTTGATAAATTTTCTCACATTAATCCTGAATTTAATGGTATAATAAATATTCAATTAAGTAGATAGTTATTGTTGTATTAGTATTATGTGTATAAATAAATTTACTATGGTAATATGAGTTACGCCTTCGCACATGCCGTGGAACACCAAGAGAGTACTAGCCAAAACAGTGATGTCCAACGTGTAAGTAAAAGGTATCGGTACATGATTGTAAAATAACGAAATATCAGCATATCGATAGTGTAAAGTTGTGTCTTTTTTTTATTCTTAGCATATGAAAAAAAAATATGTGTACAAAATATTATACTCGAATGAGCTAACTTAAAATTAAATTGAGCAATCTGAGCGAGGCTCTGAATATTTCTCTATTTTCGTTTTGAAACTTCTAATTGTTAACAGTATCTCTTTGCTTTAATTGTTTCTTTAGACCAGCCATACTCAACATTTTTTTCCTCCGGGCCGCATTCCGATTTTTGGTTCTCTAATTGGGCCACAACATATTTATAAGTAAACTGTTAATATAACACATGTATGTGTTATGATGTCAAAATAAAACTATTTTATTTTATGTAAATATATACATATCGACTGTGGAAAAGAAAAAGGACGTAACCCACAGTTTTTTCAAAACAGATTTGTTTCGATAATCACAATTTATCAAACCTAATACACGTTCCACCAAAAGGGTGCAAGCTGAAAATGCCGAATTAGTATCTAAATATAGCTTTTAAGTTCTAAAAAGATGACCTTGTTAAAATTTAAAACCAAGAAAAAAGACTGAAATAAAGATTTTTCTTAGACAAATTCTTGAATAAATATTATATTATGTCGATTTAACACCAGTTTAGAAGTCTCCGTGCACTTCAAGGTTGTGTATAATTCATAATTTGCATATGTCACAAAATCATCAAAACACGTTTTTAGCGCCTCCTGTAAAATTTGATACGTGTGGGTAACGTTCTTTTTCCTTTCCACTGTCGATATGTATAAATTTATGTATTCATGTATTTTCATAGTAAAAAATAACAATGAACAACAAATACGTAAAAAGTACACAACATATTAAATCGTTTACTTAAAAATTAATGTGAATTTTGATATTGAGTCAAACTATTAACTATCTTTTAAAAACATTTGGTAACTATAATTATTTTGGGGCGCTCATAAAAGCTGATTAGGCCGCATGTGGTCCGCGGGCCGCAGGTTGAGTATGGCTGCTTTAGACAAATGACTGAATCAATGAAAATGATTTTTTTTTAAATCTTTATAATCTCGAATTAAAAATGTTTTTTTGGCTCTCTGTTCTCAGCATGCACTTCTAAAACGTAATTCAAAGTAATCTAAGCTCTTGCACAAACGTTTCAACTACACGTATAGTATAAAACATTGATTCATCAATCTATGCACCGTCTTATAACATGAGTAGAGTATAAAGTATCTTTTATACAACACAAGCCATGCATATTTTGTAGCTATCCCATCTATACACATTTGTGTCAATAAGCGATAGACAAAATCATTTATCATCACTTGTGATTTAATTGTACTTCAGTTTATTGTGCACGTGTTGTATAATATCATCGGTATACAGCCAAAAAACGTTAGGTTAGAAATTGGGTGTTTTGAGATATTAATGCGGATCGATAGATTTAAACAAGTTCTATCGTTAAAAAAACAGGCTCACTGATATAAAATTTACCTACTTATTTATCTTTAATTTTAAAGAAGTAACACAAACAAGTCAATTTTATTGCCAGTTATTACTGGTAGAAACCTATAAATAACTTACAACTTTTAACTGTTCAGATTTTTACAGCTAAATTCCTACTCTATTTACAAAAAAGAGATAAAAAAATGGAGTAAAAAGCAGTTCTTGTATAAAAACTACTGATGATATATCTTAATAAAAACACAATAATCCTTTGTACTTCATTCCACTTTATTTAATATGTCAGGACCGGTTTCGCTAATTGAGAGCATTGTCAACTGATGATTGTCATTGTCACCTGTCGACATTGAACGATATTGTCAACTGTCAGTTGACAATGCTCGCAATGAGCGAAACCGGTCCTGACATATTAAATAAAGTGGAATGAAGTACAAAGGATTATTGTGTTTTTATTAATATAATGCCTGTCCACCAAGTATTGACAGTGAACACCCTAAAAGTGATCGATGATATATCTCTTTAAGCTCCAAATTATAAGCGGACATAAAAATAAATGTTTCTAAAAAAGATATTTGTATTGATTAAGAAGGGTTAATGTTGAAATTCTTTCTTGAAATATTGGCTAGTTTTTAATTTTTATATATCTTTCGGATACAAAGAATTTGCTTAATTAACAAAAAATCGTATTATAAAAACTGTTGTGTACCAACGATTTCTATAATCAAAACGGTTTGTTGTGTTTTCAGCTAATTAGTGTCTTTCAACAGATTTGAGCAAATAAGTCACGAACAGACAAACAAAGGTATCGTTAGATATTTACCTGCTAAATCATTAGTGATTTAAATACAGGGATTGCTTTAGTATTAAAATCTAATGTAATGATTTTATTAAAAAAGCCATGGAGAATAAATTGAAAAACCTTTGGTATGCAAATTTAATAATGATTTTATTTGATGTTGACAGAAAATTCGGATTTTTTTAAAGCTTGGTTTTTTAACAATAACACAAATTACATCAATGGTTCAAACGGAAAGAGAGCATTTTTTTATAGTATAGTAAAAAATACTGAAATTATGAGAACTTAGAATAATAAGATAAGAAAACAATAAATTGTATTTAATCAATACTTTATATATTTATGAAGTCAACTTATAATGTTTATATATACCTACATATACAAATGTTTAAACACATGTACGATTAAGCTTAAGATTTTGATGGTGCTTGGTGGAATTTCTATATTAAATTTAAATTGTTCAAATTTTAAAGATTTTCACAAGTTTTATCAAGTTCATCTGTGTAAGGAATATACTGAAAGGCAAAACACGGGTTGACCAAACGTGTCGAAATTGAACGATTCAAATTTATTATATTATATTTACCATATCTACTATTTATTTTGGAAATGTGAACTTCGTACGGAAAATATTAACAGAATATTTTTTTAACGAGAACTGGTTGTTAGTTAGCAATAAGACATTGGTTTGGTGGGCTTGAAACAATTCAGGCGTCCATACTTTCATATTATATGAAAGTTTCCTTTCGTGATTCAACACGTATACCTCACAACCGAGTAGTATTGATGCCCAAAAGCTTTGTTTACTCTGATTTTTTAAAGATTGTTTTTTTTTGAATATTTCGATAATTAATAACAGAGCTGCAATACTCATTACCCACTCTTTAAATTTCTATAAGCTTGATCTAATAAATACTGTTCAATTATATTAATGTTACATTACAGAAGCGATTAAGCTAAGCGATGGAATAAAATTGTTTAATTATCAATCTATCGACATTTCAAAAATAAAGTTCTTTGTGACTGGTTCACTTAAACATTAATTTTGTAAATTTATTATTATCTATTTTATATGTCGTAAAAGTGAAACAGTATTCATTATTCAAGTCGCAATGGAGAGTTTAAATGTTACAAATAGGCCGAACAAAAAATCAAAACCGAATAAAAAAAATCTGCTAAATTTACTCGGCAAGAAAGTGACTAAGAAGCGAAACTATGAAAGCTTTTCGATATACATATTTAAGGTGGGTTTGTAATTTATAATAACTTTGACATTACGATAATATTTTTTCATATTAATTTGTGTACCTTTATTTAAGATAAAACTACTAATCGTCAATTCAAGTTCAAATAGGCAATCTAATGCCTAAAGATGACGATACGTCGTTAGTGATAAAACGTACAAAACTGTTAACTGTAAAAATCCAAAATAATACTAAAAACAGACGATTTTTTGGTATTCGGAATTAGCCCACATAAATAAAAAAAAAGTCGTAGTAAAAAATGTCTTTATTAAAATATTTCTACTTCACTATTTCCTGGTATAAATTGTAATAATATTGTAAATAAATATACTATTTATCTAAATTCTGTCAAAACTATTATAAACAAAATTTTACTAAACTAACTAACTAAAATTTTAAAAAATCTTTTATATTTAGATCTCTATCGGTTCAACCGAGGATTGCATAACGGTTGCTTTAGCCAAAAGTATTACCATTCGACGACAGTGTTGAGAAAATAATCAATTTTGTTTTTAATCTTATAATAATATCAGCTTTCTCACCAAAAAAACGTTGCAATAAAATAAGAGGTCTTGGATTACTTTTGATACAGAAAGAAGTATTTTCTTAACCTCTATTATGTGCTCAAAAATACGAAAGTTTTGTTTGAAATTGTATAGCTGCCTTTTGTGGTTTAGTTGGTTAAAAAAATTCTCATCGACTAAGCCAGTGCAGGTTCAAGCCCCAGTAGCTTTTAAGTTGACCTTTTTACTTAACCCAGTATCTATTTGAAATCTTGGACATGGGTGTTGGTGACTTCTCTTCTCCTCGAGAGTCCAATATTTTTTTTATCCGCTCCCGAGTCGGAACACATGTCCACCAAATGACGCCTCCAACATTCTCTGTCCTCCGCCAGTTTTCTTGCTTCCTCTCATGTCATTCCAGCGTCCCGTAGTTACGTGGAGTACATCCTATACGTAGTAGTAGGTCCATCGTCGCTTTTTTACTTTGGACGTAATTGACGGCTGTTTAGTCCGTTTCCTTATCTCCGTGTTTCTGGTAAAGTCAAACCACTGAACCAGGCAACCAATAAAATTTTAATTGCGTTTATTTCGGATGATTTTCTCACATTAAAATATTTGGTTCATTGCTATACGCTGTGATGCATTTTTTAAAATTTAATTAAATTAAAAAACTTACATTTTAAATAATATTTTGAAAAAATTTAGAGAAAAGATTTAATTTTTTATTTGTTGCTTTTACGGTTACTGAAAAATATTTCATAATTATTGTATGCTGACAGTAGTATTTGGATCAACAATGAACAAAGTATTTATTGCACGTCACACTTCTTTCGGTATTCAACATTCATTCCACCATCACGTATCCTTTACCCACCACGTTCATTAGCATCCTAAACACGGTTTATGGATTTTTAACAAAACTTTGGTGTAACTAAACAATATCTTACTTATTATTAAGCAAATGTTAATTTAACAAAAAAAATGTTAGTTATGACTTTTTGTTTTCAGTGGTGAACTGATTCCTCACGAACTGATTTCATGTTATGTATTGTGCAAATATATATATTTAATTTGTTACACATAACGGAATAGCTTTTATAAGTTAAGAATTCTTACTTTCATAGAGTGCGCAGTGTAGTTCGTTATTTTGATAATGATTTGTAGTTATTGACATCAATATTCAAATAGCGCAGGGTAATACATATATTTTATTGTGGTTTTTCCAGGTATTGAAATCAATGGATAGAAACATTGGCATATCCAGTCGCGCCATGGTCGTCATGAATAACTTCATGATGGACATATTTGAAAGGATAACAAAGGAGGCAAGCTTCCTCGTACGGAGTAGCAAGAAAAAGACTTTGACTAGTCGAGAGATACAAACAGCCACTCGCCTGGTCATCCCTGGGGAACTAGCTGACCATGCAGTTTCTGAGGGGACAAAAGCTATTACTCTTTATGTTGCAAATTCTGAATCGTGAATAGAATAAAAGGTTATTCTAATTTTATCAATTATAATTTAAAAATAAGCACCGAAGACTAAAACAATTAAAACCTGTTTTAAATTGGTATAGTGGATATTTTCATAAATTTATTCGTTCTAATTTTTTGAAACATTATCATTCATCATATGTTGTATTGTTACGATTTTTACAATCTCAAAATCAGAATTTTTCTTTACTAGAATAAAATGCTAAAAAACTAATTGATTATTCGTTTATCTTATAATGAATAATGTTAAAATAATACACATTAAATAATAATTAAACTGAATAATTAAACATTTATTAGTATTTAGTTACTATTTGAATAATATCGTTTAAAAAAATGTTTATGAGCAATTTCATTAAATGCTGTATATTCAATTATTATACTATTAATAAATATCAATTGTATCATATATATTTTTACCAGAGCCCCAAATTAAAAATACAAATACAAATGTAGTTTTTTATCATATTAAATTGAAATTTAATACGTTGATTTTCCTTATAATATAATTTCCGAAACGCAGATAGTCGAAATTTACATTGAATCTTTATTATTGTGGATATGTAATAATAAAAATGTAGTCAAAATTTACTTGAAAAGTGATTGTTACGTTGTTTTCAATACAGCACAATTTTTAGGTGCGTGTAAAAGTGGAAATAGTGTATTTTGAAACTATTAAACATAATTTTCATGTTCATCTGTATAAAACAAACTATTATATGAGAAAAATGACATGAGTGCTGTTAGTGGTATTTTATAATATAGTTAAATTTCATATATTATGTAAAAAAATGTCATTTACACGATTTATTTGTTTTTTTAGTATTAAAATATCAACCAAGAAAAACAACAATAACAATTATTTATTTTACTATTTATTTATTGATCTGATTTATTAACTGCTTGCCTTTTTTATTAAATGCATATATGTTTAAAGCTTTTGAATTATATAAAGAATTTACAATGTTCAAATGATATATTCGTATATATTTGATATAATCAATGCATAAAAAAAATAAAAAAAGTTTTCATTACCTTTCAAGATTTATCCATTCCCTAATATTTCCCAAAAAATATTAATAATGAAGAAAAATTAAAGAAATAAATTATAAAATTGGAGAATAAGAATATAAACTACATTCAGTGATAAAATATGTTTAAGCGATAAAAATATTTCTCACGAAATAAATAAAAACAGCTAAAGTATTTCTCTATTCAGGGTATGCTAGGTGTGCGCCGCACACCTTAGAACCCAATACCATACAGCATTATATTTAAACTACTTTAATTTGTAGACGGTAGAATATTATGGTGTATGTTGACGAAAGGCGACCGAATTACGCCCTCACAGCCGCCCGGCGAAACAAACCACACAGCTGCATACGTAAAACGGACCATCTAAGGCAGCCATACTCAACCTTTTTTTCCTCCGGGCCGTATTCCAATATTTGCTTCTCTACGTGGGCCGCAACATATTTATGGTAATACTTCTTTTTTTTTTTGAGCTCACCGAGGAATTTGAAATCCTCGATTTGGTATACTTTTTCCCTAGATATCTCCGAAACTCCTTTGTTTTTTTTTTAGCTCACCGAGGAATTTGAATAATGCATAATTATTTATGGTTTGTTGCCGTTGGTAACGTGTTGATTGGGTAGTTTGTTTTTATTTTTCTGGTGATTCTTTCTATATTTTCAACACAGTCTGATTCTTAAATTTTCACGGCATAATAATAAGATCGTGGAATCTTATTTATTATTTTGATTTAATTCAAAATGTTCTACGAACGGTGAATATTAAACTTTTAATAATTATTTTCAAAATATTATTTTTATCCCTCACTCCGTACTTCTAACAACTATCCATTATGAAAATTAAATATATTTTTTGTACACCATCCTATTATTTTTTGTATAATATCTACTGAGAAGTACATAATCTGATGCTGAAACAAGCTATACTGCTCACTTTTAAGGTGTTTACTGTCAATACTTGGTGGAAAGGCATTATAATAAAAATCTTTTATTATTTTTAAGCTATACTGCGTTTATTTCAGATATATTCTGTATCAGATTTTGGAGATCCTTGAAATAGAATTTTGGCTGTTTTCATGGCGAGGGTTTTCTGTTTGCGATATATTTGTTTGATGAATGGACAAACGAATTTCTCTGGCCGACTGAATTCGAGGCTCAGGCCGCTTGCAGTCTGTATGTATTCACCCTCAAACTCAATTTGCGAGGATCTATCCGTGCGGAGGCTTCGGCGAATGCCCCATGTCGGCGGTTCAGTGAGCCGCTATCTTGTTTCTGCTTCGTTTTTATCAGTACACGTATCATAGGTGCACGAATTGTTTAACTATGACGTCAGAATTGATAAACAGTAGAGAGCATCAACTTTTTTTAAAACTCATGTACAAATATAATATAAGCCAAAAAAATGAACGTATCGTATTCAATAAAACATAAATTTTACCGGTGACAAAATGCATACACATAAAACAAAGAATGCTGTCCTTAAAAGCCACAATTGTGGTCATTGTATTCAAGTATCAAAAATACGGAAATCTTTTTTAGTTATCTGTATTATGAAGTATTTTAATTACGAAAGATAAGTTATTTCTTCGAATATGACACGCAATATTACATATAAATTTATTCAATGGTATGTGTTTCTTAATTTTTGAATCAGAATCCAATGAAAATAAGAACAATTATGGGATACAATTAATTGATTAAGAATGAGCGATATTTGCCATTTTACTTGAGAGAGATTTTTACACTTTTTTTAATACTAAACTTTGTTTAATGAAATATTTTAAATCGATAATGACGTAATGATGTTAACGTTTATTTTTGTAATTGATAATCATAAATTAAAGTAAATTAACTTCATTCAAGTATAAAAACTTTTTTTCTGTCCAAAGCACTAAAAGCTTTTACTTTAATCAAAAAGAACTATACTGTGTGTGTGGCATATTATTTTAGAAATCACTTCTTCTCTCAAGAGCTTTTAAAAAGCTTTTAAATATAGAAACTCAAAATTCAATCGAATGAAACTTTTCATAGTTGTATGTAACACTTTAATAATTTAATGTTGCATGATAACATTGATGGTATTCTCCGCTACGGAGAAACATACGAACAAGTTTGCACATGTAAAAAATCTATTTTCTTTTATGTTATTTATAAATCTTAAAAGTTCTACGAAGCTTATTTATTTTCTGTAGTTGTGTTTTTTTAACCAAATTACATTCGGTTTCAAACCACTGCCGCACACGCTTAGGCTACAACGTCACCTGGAAATATGGTCCCGGACTCATTGTGAAAAATATTTAAAGTAGGTACTCAGAGTATGAAACGTCTAGTATTCTGACTATATCGACTTGCATTCGATCAACCAGAATGAACTTGGTTGGAGTATAATGCAAACTCTTATGAATGGGGGAAAAGGGTTGTTAGGATGCACATAAAGCGGAGTTTCAACCGTATTTCTATTTCAGTATACGCCAAAGATAAACCTCCACTGTGTTATTAAAGGCTTTTAATGCTCAATACTACAAAAAAGCTTTTTAACCATAAAAAAAACTTAACAAAGAAGCATCGTCCGCGCAGCTTTATGGCGTTAAAAGATATTTTTAAATATTCGTAGAGCTTTTCTTTCAAAAGCTTCGGAAGTTTTTAGAATAGGTAATATTAAGAGTACCTATGTGATACATAGTTTGATTTTTTTATTTGGATGGCCAGTAAAAAAGAATATCATCGTTATTTGAGAATCAGAGATTGAACTTTTTTTTTAAATAAAAATAAATCTTACTTAAATAGAATAGTTTGGTATGATTAAAGTTGGATTTTGCTGGTCAGTGTCCTAAAATATGGCCATAACTATTTTTTCTAAAGCGGTAAGCATGGTCATGAATAAATATCATCGTACAAAAAATATTTTTCTACCAAAATATGATATATCTGGTGAGCCAATGTTGATAGTATAAAGA
Source organism: Himalopsyche tibetana (assembly GCA_030503985.1). Taxonomy (NCBI): domain Eukaryota; kingdom Metazoa; phylum Arthropoda; class Insecta; order Trichoptera; family Rhyacophilidae; genus Himalopsyche; species Himalopsyche tibetana. The sequence continues at coordinate 7,714,511 of JAPJYX010000015.1, forward strand.
GGAGGTTATACATAAAACTAATGCTACTACATATTATAATATGCAAATTATAACTCGTGAAAGTGATTGTGTTAGGACATGTACTAATTAAAATTATTAGTTTATTAGTAAACATAATAATGGTACTTATTTATCAATTTGTAAATATTTTCCTGTAAAACAAACATTGTTATACTCTGATGAAATATAAAAAGCAAACACACTTGTCCATGCCATTCAGGCCTTTCATAAATTATTTTAGATATAAACTCAATTTAATAAAAAAAATATTGACAGCTGTTCTATGTGGAAAATAATGACATTACTGACTGACATAAATGTTTCGAAATAAATTAGTTTTGTGTTATCGGTAAAGCATATTTGAAAAAAGGCAGCATTTTTTATATTTGAATAGCGCTTGGAAAAGTTTAAATTATGTTTTGAAAAATAAATAGTCTTTTAGATATAAATTAAAAACTGATGGCTACCCCGTTTGTACTTTGTTTTCACTGAAAAATCTTCCGAAAACCTGTCAATTTATGCATATAACAATCATAAGAACTATAATTATTCTTATAATTCAATTTTCCTGTTTGAGTAAATCATACTGATGCTTTTTTAAGCAGTGAAACACGTGCTACTCATATTTTAAATGTTAATTTATTTAACGATCTTGGTTTTACTCTTCGGTATCTTCGAGTATTCAAATGAAGCATGAAATGAATTTAGTTATGAAGTTCTATGAAGCTTCATTAGTTGATAAATACATATTTTAAATATTCTACCCAATTTAAAAATGATGTTTGTGAAATTCGTAGTGGCAATTCCACTATATAATGTATATATTTTTAAATCGAACCTTTTAAATAATTTTCAATTATTTTTTTTATTTGTTTCTCGTTACATAAAATATGTTTTTTAATATTAAGTTATTCTTAATATCGCCTTATTTATTTTTTATGTTTTGTAACTAAATGTTATATAATAGTCACAGAAAATTGTCTTTGCTGTTAAAATTTTCCTATGTTGCCTATGAATAAGTGATACATGCATTTTATTCTACAAGCATTTTAACAAAACAAATTACGAGTTTTACTTTTCCAATCATCTCTTTGACCTTGAATAAGCAAGATAAGTATATATTTCATACATGTGCAGCAGTAAAAGCTAAGTATCGCCTGCTAAGTTATGAGTCGTGATGGAGAACAATTTGCCCATCGGATACTCCATATTAGAATAGCAAGTGGGGCAAGTACCGCGCTCCAGATTTATGAGCACCCCTCTCGGCAATAAAAACAATCACTTCTTTTGCGACGCCCCCCATTCGCTACTCCTGGGCTCACCCTTCTTTGAACGGATCTGTTTCTTAATGGCGTACTGTCAAGATTACATATTTGATTTCTGCAGAATAAATGCTTAGACAATCCACTACGCATTTTTTTATCTACACTCGTCAAATATTGTAAACATAATGTGAACAGTTTTTTAATATCATTAAAGTCTCATACCTATATTATAATTTTTAAATATTGCACTCCTTGTTTTAGGGAATTAAAAGTTTAAAAAAAAATGTCATTTTGAGCAAATAATGCAAAGTAAATTATCATTATTTACCTTGACAAAGACTTTTACAAATTTAAATAAAGTAGTGCCTTCGAAAAGAGATAATTAGTAGTTTAATATACCATTACTGAAAAAAGGAATGTCTAAATAAGAATGAACAAACTAGTAAAGTGGAACCTCAATCTACCGTTCTCGCATTGTTCGTTTTCCCGCATAGATCGTTTATTTTTCATAGTCCTGACCAAACACCCATAAGAACAATGTAAAATAATCCCGCATTAATCGTTCCTCGATTTACCGTTTTCCTCGATCTATCGTTTAAATATTTTGGTCCTGTCACAAATATTATCTCGATTGACCGTTTTCATTGAATATTTCTTATGAATAGTCTTGCCTCGCATCTCGTTTCGCGTTTTGTCAGTGGAACCCCGATCTTTCGTTCTCGCTATCTTCGTTTGATTGCATTGATCGTTTATTTTTTTCTCGACCAAGACCCGTAATAACAATGTTTAATAATTCCACGTTAATCATTCACCGATTTACCAATTTCCTCAATCTATCATCTAAATATTATCGTCCTGTCCCAATTACTACCCCGATTGACTGTTTTTGTGAAATATATTTCTTTATTTGTTCATAAATAGTCTTACATCGCATCTGTTTGCGCGAATTTTTCTTACTCAAAAGTCAAAACTAAAATGCCCAAATGAAGAAAACTAGAACTCTAACTGAGAAAATGAAAAAAATTCAAGGGGTTGAAAAAAATTTAGGAGAAAAACGAGTCGACATATGTATATAGCAATAAACGTTAACCTAGAAAAGAACGCGAGTTTGAAGGGTGTCTGTCAAAATTTAAGTACCAAACTACAAATAGGCAACTGAGTATGTATTTAAAGTTATCTGGATGTTATTTGAAAATTAAACATTTTTTGGTATTATTTGACGATTTCCCGAATTATTCGTTTAATTATTACGGTCCCTTGGAAAACGTGGAATCAGGGTTTCACTGTTAATACATTTCTGAAGCGAAATATTCGGTAGCGCCACGGGTGTGTCTACGTTATACACATCAACTACAAAAACGAATGCACTAAACTGTAACGAATTTGATTTTTGAATTACTTTCTTTATCAATATTTTTTAGTCAATTACGATTGCTTAAGATGTCAAAAGTTAGTTTCGGCACATGTAAAAACAGGGGGGTGTAACTGGTTATACCAATTATTCTAGCGGTCTTTTGAAATATCAACAAATTTGACTGCGAGATTTTGTTTGATTTACAGTTGCTTTCAGATAGCAATGAGCTTAATTAAAATTTTGCTTATCAACATATAATATTATGTACAGCAACTGACTATTAATTATGTAATATCTTCCCTACTCCTTATAACACGAAAAAATATATAAAATTATTATTCTAAAGTAAATAAAAATCATTAAATACTTTCGTTGCCAAAGTGTAAAGATAAAAAATCTAACAGAGTGAAATAATATACAACTTTTAATTCAAACACTGACTTTCAAAAAGATCATTATACCCGATTAATTTCAAATACCTCCGTCACTGATAACTTTTGATGTCAAAAATCTTTTCGAAAGCAAACAAAAGGTTCTAAGTATTTTGGTTGACTAGAAAGATACTAATGCAATAATTTAAAGATGAATTATTGGCGTAGATATAATATCTAAGAAGTAAACATTGATCATTTATATCTAATACTAAGAAAAAAATGCTTTCTTTTGTTGCAAAAGATAACAATGTGCCATCTTGAAGTGGACGGGGTTTTCTGGGCTGTTAATTTTTGGAGATTTCCAATGATTCAAACAATAGACTAATAGAGGAATACAATTTTATGATGTTTGAGAGTTGCTGTTAGAATATTAGCGTTTTTTTAACTACAGTCTATGATATGAGAAGAACTTGCAATACCCGTGCAATGTCAGGAATCCGGTATGGGGACTGTTTTTACAATACGACATATTGAAATTTGAATTACAAACCCTCTTTCAAAAACAAGTTAATACAACCGTTTCAGCATGGTGTTCTGAGTGATTTTACAGATTTTGAGTATATGCATGGTGCAGTAGCTGAAGATATACTAATAAGATTTTTCAATTTCATAGAAAATAATTATTGTTAGAGCTTTCTGCAAACAATATTAGACACGTACGCCGTCATACATGCACAACCAATATGACTTAAAAACAATGGAAATAATGTCACATAACTTGGTTATAATGTCTGAGAATATTATAATATATTATGTTGTACTAGTACAGGGATGGCAAACTTAGTACATGCGTGCCCGATGTGGCACGCTTGGGCATTTGGATAATACGCGAACGATTTCCAAGTTAAAAAAAAAAAATTTTAATGTTTAAAAAATTAAAATTTTGTCTTACTTATGGGTGACGTTAGATGAACCAGATATTGAGACTTTGTCATCGAATGTACAACAGAAAAAATCTCATTGATAAATGATTGATGTGTATTTTCATTGATTGTGACTTTATTTTTAAGAAACTCTATTGTAATAAAGCTTGTGAATAAAATTCAGATTTTTTTATTTTTTTAAATATTTTGTTTATTTACTGCATGGGCACGCCACACAATCGAGAAGTTATATTTGAGGATTCTTGGCACGTGGACCCAAAAAGTGTCGCCATCCCTGTACTAATAAGAATTAAAAAATCACAGTGTATGTAAGTAAGTGTTCATTATTAATTCTTGGTAAGAAAGCACTATGCCGCCTGTGTGGTCGACTGGTCAACGTTGTTGGCTTCGGCTACGGAGGGCCCGGGTTCAAATCCCGGTACGGACAGTTTTATAAATTGATTTATAAATTTCTGTACAAAGGCATGGATGTTTGTGATGTCATGAATTCCCCCTTCTCACTCATCCTATCCTATAAACGAGGCGTATCGAGAGCGATTAGCTAACCACTAGTCCTGTCTTAGCCCTTTCCTTCTATCCCTACTCTCTTTGGAAAAAAGAGAGGTTGAGCAACTGAGTAGCAAGCGGTTCTTGTAGAAATACTTCTGTTGATATAAACTACATTAGGAGTCCATATGCTCCATATTGGGAGCGGACATGGTAAAAAAAAAAGAAAGCACTATATGTATTATACGTATCCATAATGCGGTGAGTGGAACTATTAAATATGTTATTAAAATTATAAAAATAGTACAAAAACACTAACTAAACACTAACATATGTTACATTATAACTTAAGGTGATTTTCATATAAGCGAACAATAAATACACTTAGATAGGATACAAAATAATTAAATATTTATAGCGCCGATATTTTAATCAAAAATTTATTGTCGATACAATAATATTCAATGATATTCACTTAAGATAATCTGAAATTACCACTTAATAGTAAGCGCTCATTTACTGTGAGTTTTTTAAAATCTAAGATGGCAATCGGACTTGATTAAGGATATTTATACTGTACATAAAATGGCAGCGGAGGGAGAACCGAATGGTTTTTCCCGCGTTTTTCCCGCCGATTGGAAAGAAATAAATTGGAAACTGTGAATAAATAAACACATTATCCGTGAAAAAGAATACGGTGCTGTGAAAAAACCTAACTTATTAAGCAGCTACAGGATGGGGCTCAAAATCTCGTTTCGTTAAATTGGATTTTGATACGCAATATATGAATTTAAAGATTTTAACGAAAGAAATATTTTACTTGGCTTCGTGTATGGGAGGTTGGTAAATCAGACGAAAATACAAATAAAAACGAGACTTTCTCATTGTATTGAAAAGGCTACCGAAAATATTGTAGTGATATTAAAAATATGAAGACGATGATAATTTGCTCACTTCTGTCGCAACGTAAAATCATAAAGAATACGTTTCTTATCAGGGCTTGCCAAACTATGTTCCACGGAATACTGGTGTTGTATGAGACCTTAATAGGTGTTCCCCGAAAATTGGGGATGGTAATCTAAGGTGCAACATTTTTCAACATCTTCTACTTCATATTCAAAATCGAGTGATGGTAAATCTCCACTGATGTTTAAAATGTCAAACATCTAGATATAGGTGGAGATTTCAAATCACTAAGAGCTTTGTGTTCTAATGTTTATGTAAAATTTCTTAAAAACAGTTAATTCATACATAATAAGTGATATATTTTTAATAATAAAAACGAAATATTCCTTTGAACTTTATTCTACTTTATTAAAAAGGTCTGGCCGGTTTTGCTCATTACGAGCATTGTCAACTGATACAAAGTACCAAGGAATATTATGTTTTTATTAATACAATGCCTTTCCACCAAGTATTGACAGTGAACACCCTAAAAGTGGTATATTTTTAATATATATTATGAATAACTCTAATTTAAAAATATACTGTGTTCCGATAACATTCCAGATTTGCGAAGTGTTCCGTTGCAATGAAGGAAAAACTACAAACACCATCTGGGAAAAAAATCCAGAATTTAAAATCGAACGATTGAACGATTTATTAGAAGGTATAAAAAAGTTTTAAATTCAACAAGACGGCTTGAAGTTAAGCTTGTGACACTTTTTATTTTAAATAACTACATTAGCTGTATTAAATCATAAATTCTAAATAATTCTACTTTACCAAAACGTCATTATGTGAACATGCATCTATGAACAGATTTCATTTTTTAAACAGAGAATAATGTTGATCTCACGTTTTTATAACTAAACACTTAAACACGCTTATTAACTTCAAAGTATTTGTTTACTAAACGTTTCTGCAGTATATAATCCTCGTGCAATATAGAAATTACTATGAATTTTAAAACAAACATTTTTTATTTCGTATTTTTTGCGGTATCACAATACATACTTTCATGATTTTTGCTAGAAAAAATGAACAAGAAACGCTTTTCTCTAATAGAACAATTGGAATCTTTTTATAAGATTTTATGAACGAGTTAAGCTCAGGTAATTTGATCTCTTCACAGTACCCAGTAAAATTAATTAGTTTTGCTGGCGTTATTTCTTATAAAATATAAACTTATCTGTCGTTGATCCTGGTTGAGGTAATACGATAGCTTGGGGATGCTTTTATCTGTAATTGAGTTAGTAATGGAAAACTGATAATGACGTTAATGGCACAATTGCACTCCATTTTAAACAACATTTAAATCAGCTGGGATTGGTGGAATAAAATTAATGTTTTAATTATGCAATTCGAAAATAAACAGGCAATAAAAATGCTCTCCGGGGCAGACTTTTATGTCCCTTTGATAATGATGATGAAAAAAAGCATTACCGTAATAAAAATTTAATAATTTAAACCATTCAAATTATCAGCTAATTTTGCTTACTATTAATAATTTATGAAATTTTTAACGTTTCATCGTTCAGAATTGTGCTTTGTACTATTTTTGGAAATTTGTAGTTAATATGAAGGGTGATTTCGTTTTTAAAAAAAGGTGTAAGCCGTCAATTATACTTGGATTATTTTTACCAATAAAACACTATTCCTTACGAAATGAAGTGATTTCGTTTTGTACACTGAGTTAGCTCTTATTATTGTTGACAGATGCTTTTTGTATAATATGTATAGAGTTCTAAAGTATATATTTTACGCATATCCCCTTTTAACTACGTTTTAATTGTACCCGTTAAAAATGCTGTACGAAAAATGAACTTATCACTTTGTTGGTTGTTTTATCTAAAAAAAAGAAAATGCTGAAATGAAAAACAAGCTTTTTGTCAAATAAAAATAACTAGTTGACAAAATAGCTAGTTGACAAAATAAATAAATTTGTTGCTTTATTAATATAAAGTGTCTAATATAAAATCCATGTGGCTTAATTTTTTATCATACCTTTATTTTTCAAAAAGTTTACTTTATTTAAATGTAATTGAATTCATTTTTTAGTCCATGTCCGCTTACAATGTGAATCATATGGCCTCCTAATGGAGGTATCTCAACAGAAGTTTTTTCTACGAGAAATGTGTTACTGAGTTGCTTAACCTTTCTTTTTCAAATATAATAGGCATATAAGACTAACTGATATCGCAACGCCCGCTTTAAGGTGCATTCTATGTGATCTTTATTGCTAAAATTAAAAAAAATATATATTTAAAAAATCTGATCGTTTATTATGAGACAAAATCGTTTAATTTTTTTTTGTTCGAAATTAATTAACTTTTATTTCGCTGAAATTGTCGCTTGCAACTTTTATTATTTACAGTCTTTATATGTTTTTAAATATGTTTAGTTCGTTTTGTTTTATTCAAGCAGTGAATACAAAACCTCGAGTGATTAAAGCCTTTCCTAGAATCAACCCTTTAAATTATTTATAACTTTTTTTATCGCTATAGGTAAAACAGCGTGTAAACAAAATACTAGGAAAACTGTAACTGTGTGTAGAAACTTATTTTAACTAGTATGAAACATTTGAATAAATGTACGAAATATTTTCAATTATGGTGGTTTTTCAATTAAGGCGTTATTAATTTTTGAAAAAGGTTGAGTGTAAAATATTTTCAAAATTAAACGGAAATTCATCAAACCGAAATAATTTAAAAATGAGTAGAAAATATTAAACTTATAATAATATATCAATAGAGTTTGTGACGAATGAATAATCTTCAAGTTTTTTTGTTATACATATTTTTTTACCACTTGAGAGAGAGAGGTGAAATGACCCAACTAGTAAAATGGTAAAACTTTTTTTCTGACTTTTAAGTACAATCACGTCTTTATTTGGTGTTTTGGTGAATTGAATATTTTTATTTTACGTAAACTTCTGCGATGTGTATTAACTGAGGTTACTTCTAGGGTATCCAATCCCGGAGCTTTTTTGCAATCACGGGATCCCGGGATTGGGATTATCTCACCGAGGAATTTGAAATCCTTAAATAGTATAATTTTTACCCAGATTATCTCCGAATGTCGTTTTTTTTAGCTCACCGAGGAATTTGAAATCCTCAATTTGGTATACTTTTTCCAAAGTTTATCTCTAAAAGTCGATTTTTTTCCAAAATTCTATCAATTTTCGGGATTTGCTCAAGATTTCTCAATCCAGAAATCCCGGATCGCGACCGTGTTAGTCTCTGGATTTTGGGATCAGAAAATTGGACGGGATCCCGGGATTGGATGCCCTAGTTACTTCACTTTTACGATACTTTAAAACGTACAAAATTTTACAAAGCATCTAACTTTTTTTTCTTCTAAAATATCACTGCACCTGTAATGGGCCCATGTGTTCTACAAGTTAAACAAAAACTACATATGTTCATTTAAAAAAAAACTGTTAAATCTTTTTTTATTGTTCAAGTAGTTTTTATAATTATATTTAAACAGTTTTTTTACTAGCTCAAGAAGAATCACCATAAACTAAAAATGTTTGTTATCCAAAATTTCGTTGCATGCATCTTATATAGGTGCGTATGATATTTATCGACACATTTAAGCTTGTCCAATCGCTGAGACCGTATCGTGTGCACAATTAATTTTGTATGAATATATCAAGAATAATCCCACAGTGGATGAGGCGTAATTATACTTGCGGTCCAGTGGTGGTTACACAAGGCTTACCTTACAAGCGCCAGTGAGTGAAACAAAAGTTGTTCTGTTTTAAACTTTACCTGGGATTAGAACAGAATTGTCTGAATGGAATTGCGAAACGGAACGTTCATTTCGACGGGTTCAATGACTGTACATCCCGTTTAAGGAACAAGGGTATTATTTGGTCAATATATTGTTCTCATTTAAATATTTTAGCAGGGTATAACATTCAATTATTTTAACAACGTTTTAATACGAGAGCAAATACAATAGTTTAACATTGTTAACAGTTAACACTTAGTAAAACTAATGATATTATATGAAAAAAATGTGTTTATGATGTACAAATAAAAGTATTATATACCGGTTTTAATTTATTGAATAATAATATTTTTGCTTATTTACCAAGAGTTTCCGTACTCACGTCATAATCGTCCGATTTAGTCTAGTTGGTTAGAGCTTACTCTACCGACCAGATGAGTCTGGGTTCGATTTACGATATTTTTTTAAAATTGAAATTTGAGACCTAAGACGTGGGTGTTTGTGATGTAAATTTTCCTCGAGTTTATCTCGAGTGACTTACAATATCTCTCATCGAGTTTTTCTCGTATGATCTTTCAATTTCAAAATATTTGATACGTCGGCATTAGCTGTTATGCCGAATATATATATTTATTTCTATCTCAAGCAATTCTTAAAATAGCAAAAACGATCTCTGGGATCTTATACATGGGTATTTTTGATGTCTTTTTTTCTAATTTGACTAGAAATATTTACTTTCATATCAAATTTAAATCAATAAAATTTTGTACTATCCCATAAGTTTTGTTACCAAGGACCCGGTTTTCGTCTTTCAGGCATCTTTTTGTATTCACATGGAACTAAACTAACCGGTCTCCAGCTCGAATTCGTTAGAGAAAAAACCTAGATGCATATAATATTGAAAAGTAATATTAAATTGAAGGATCCTTTTGATATGTTAAATATAATACTATTAGCTGCCCGGTAATTCTTCCAAATGGATCACGGTACTAAGATATATACAATCGTCCATTTGTGAGCAAGAAGCTTGTAGGTATATATGTATATACTGATTACGATGTAGGTCTAGTTTTGTGCGTTATTTATTATTTAAAACGGTCAAACTAGGAATTGTCGGCCTTCGGACTGGATTTTAACTTTGGTAAAATCAATCAGTGATTTGATAAAATAATCATGTATGTTAATTTATTACCGAAGATATCAGTGATATATCAACACAAATTATTTATCTAAAATTTTTGCTTAGTGACCGATTGATATATTTTTTCAGCTAATGTCTTTGTGCTAACGTAACCTTATTGAATATAGTCAAAACAAATAAATATTAACAAAAAATAATTTATGAATTTACTTAAATTAGGATAAGAAAATTGAAAAAGATTTACCTAAAAAATGACAGAACACGGGCCAAACATGTAATGCCGCACATTTTTTGTGTTTTTATTAACTTTAATTAGATGTATTAGTTTTTTTATATATCCCTAATTTTAACACAAAAATCTGTCATTTTTTAAATTACTAAGCAACAGTTGCTTGCGATCAATTCGAGGAGAAAATATCAAAAAAACCCATGCCTAAGAACTTAGATTTAAATTGAAAAACTCTTATTTGACGTTGATCTTCCCGAACTTAAGCCCAACCCCACCTGATTGCAAGAGTAAAGCTCTTTCCACTAGACGTCACAAGCCGATAAAACAATCTATATTTCAAATTCAATCTGTGTCTATTATAAGTTGCAATTGGAAATATTTTTTTGATTTATTTATATTTTTAATTTGATTTGATTACATGTTATAGTGAATCAATAAATCTGATGATCGGTTTTAAGACGATTCTAGAAACGCCAAATTTATGAAACAAAAAAATAACGTTAAACAAATATATGACAATAATATATAATGCTAAATTCAATTTTCAGTCTTTACATAAAGTCATCAATGGCAATAGTCAATAACCGTAAACAAAGCATCGACTCTCTCATTTGGCTATGCTGTTGACAGATTTAATATTGTGGGTAATAAATCAACCCAGTTTTGACAGTATTTAAATAACAGAGCAATGTCCTGAAACATATGGGTTCCATATACAGATCAAGCTTTAGTTTTAGTGAAACATTGATCAAAACATTCCGCAATATTTTCAATGTTCAATTTTGTTTTATGTAAAACTTATTACTTATGTTCAGGGCCGGCGCCACAATACAGGCGAAATAGGCAATCGCCTAGGGCGCAAATCGCTGGGGGCGCATAAATTGAGTAAACAAATTATTTTTTATTATTTAATAAAAAAAATATTTTATTATTATTTTTATACTTGTATCTGTTCGTTATAATTATGTACCGTATTCTATATACTTCGAAAAAGAGAGGTTCAGCGACTGACAAACAAACAGTTCTCGTAAAAAAACTACCGTTGAGCTACCTCTACAGGAGGCTATATGATCCACATTGAAAGCGGACGTGCATATAAAAAAATATTCCACAGTTTGTTAAAAAAGGGGCGCGCCAATAACCGTTGCCTAGGGCGCCAAATAACCTCACGCCGGTACTGCTTATGTTACATACATATCGATTGTGAAAAGGAAAAAGGACGTAACCCAGACATATCAAATTTTACAGAAGGCGCTAAAAACGTGTTTTGTTGATTTTGTGACATATGCAAATTATGAATTATAAACAACCTTGAAGAACACGGAGACTTCTAAACTGACGTTTAATTGACATAATCTAATATTAATTAAAGAAATTGTCTAGGACAAACCTTTATTTCAGTCTTTTTTCTTGGTTTTAATTGTTTACAAGATCATCTTTTTCAATCTTAAAAGCTAAATTTGAACACTAATTTGGCATTTACAGCTTGCATTCTTTTGATAGAACGTGTATCAAGTTTAATACATTGTGATTATCGAAAAAAACCTATTTTGAAAAAACTGTGGGTTACGTCCTTTTTCCTTTCCACAGTTGATATATGTTATTCAGTATATTTTATTATTTTATTTATTGTGCTAAAAATATAATTTTGGGTAGACACCGTGTATTGATTGACATAATTGTTATTATTTCATGGTTTTGTGACTATCGTATTTTTTTATATCTAATTGAAACAGTTGTAATATTTAATTCATGAAACATATCGCTACCCGAGAACGACATGTTCCTAAATGTAAAATTTTGGCGAAACAAAAGTTACCAAATAAATACCATTGTAAACATGAAATAGAATTTTAGCCGGGTTCTTGGTCGAGTGGTCCACGTCGTTGGCTTCAGATGCGATACTCACGGGCTTGAATCCTAGTTTGAACAGTTTCACAAGCTAGATTTAAATCGATTTATGACTGTCTGTGATGTTTGAGATCGGCATGGATTTAAAAAAAAACATTTTATCTCTTTAAAAATATTTTGTGAGGAATTCAAAGATAAAGAAGCGTACAAGACAGCGTCCCGTCACGTCAGTGGTTATGGAGAGACGTTGGAACTGGCTGGGTCACGTGCTGCGGATGCCTCCGGAAAGCTTCAATCCTGCCTGCCTCTTCTCTCGACCGGTGGGATTCCGGCGTCCCGGACGTCCGTTGGGTACTATCCATAGGATGTACTCGGCGAAACTGAGGGATGCTGGATGTCATGGGAGGAAGCAAAGCAACTGGCGGAAGACAAAGAAACATGGATACGCTCCACATAGGGAGCGAAAATGGCCAAAGAAGAAGACAACATATTTAAAAAGTGAGTTCTAAATTGGCCAATAAGATGTGTAGTCAAATCTAGAATAAAGGTAAGTAACAGAAAGTCTAATGAATAAAAACTGATGGTGGATACTCCTATCAAGAGGTTTGTCTGAATATTAAAACATCAATCGGGTTTTTATTACATTAAAGTCAACATCAGTAGTGGTGTTGTGGACTACGAAAATTCAATAATACACTCACAAGTTTATAAAAAGCTACAGTTATTGTAAGTGTGGCAATCATTCCACCGTAAAAGCGATAGTAATCTAATTCAGACCGTTAGACATTTCCGGTGGTGTTATAAAAAACCAATTCACCCTTATAGAGCGATACTGTTTTTGTTGCTCGGGTCCATTACGGGGCTTCCCAACGTGTCGGCGTCTGAATTGCTTGCCGATGCCCATTGTAAACAGCGGCTCGCGCTGGCTTCGGCAGGAAGTACGTCCCCGCGAATTCGCTTCCGTTCGTACGATAACCAGGAAAAGAGGCTTCCTTGTAAAGGAGTGTTTCTCGAGTAATAGCTTTGAATATAGCTGCTGAAGAGAATTAGACCTTGTATCAGCGTTTATTTCCTGGTAATTAAATTAAATTAACAGCAATTCAATGTAAGTTTCCGTTGAGTGTTGTTTTGAAATCGTGTTTATATTAGCAATTTAACACTTTTCTGAATTTTTCATGCAAGAGAGTAGTGACGTCTGTTGCCGAAAAGTAACAATTAAAATGTTTTTTTTTTAAAAACCATGTCTGCTATGTGGAGCATATGGACTCCTAATTGAGTATATCTCAACAAAAGTGTTTCTACGAGAACTGCTTGTTACTCAGTTGCTCAACCTCTCTTTTTCCAAAGAGAGTAGAGATATAAGGATAAAGCTAGGACAGGACTAGTGGTAAGCTAGTCGCTCTCGATACGCCTTTTCATAGGATAGGATGGGTGGGAGTGGTGAATTGAAGACATCACCTACATCAATGCCTACGAAAAGAATTTCATAAATCGATCGAAAAATCAATTTATAAAACTGTCCGTACCGGGATTTGAACCCGTGCCCTCCGTAACCAAAGCCAACGACGTTGACCACTCGATCACACAGGCGGCTTTTTTTACTTTTTATTTGAATAGATATTTGTTATTAAAAAAGAAAGTCAGTGTAGTAAATAAAAAAATCTTCAAAATAGAAATAATGCTACTTTTAATCTGATAAAAAACACATTTGCATTGTTATCAAACCCAAATATAGCTTTTGAGGGCAAATTTCTTTTTTGAAAGAAATAATGGAGATGCAACGATAAAGCTCGGTGCTACGAGCGCTGAAGCCTTTTACCACTAGTAACGGCCGACAAAATGGAAGTATACGGCACACGATGAAGTTATGGACTTGCCATACTCACCGGAAACTTGCGTAGTAATTCTATTCAAAGTTTTTTTTTGGTTGCAAAAGAAAGTTAGCGAATGTTTCCACAAGCTCTGCTCCTTTGCTGACTGACGAAAAGGTGATATATTTTTCTTCACCCTGCGTTTATGTAATACTTTAGCCTGTGTAAAAAAGGCAACTCATAAAATGTTTCAAAAACTTTATATACCTCATGAATTATTAATCATTTATTCTGAAAAAAATGCTCCTTTTTGTGTACAGATTTTAATGTTTTATAAAAATATGAAAATGATATTTCGTTGATAAAATTTTTACACCGAGTAAAAATAATACATTAAAAAACCAAAGACACTTTGGTTCTCGCTATTTTATTTGAAAGATTATTTTTGAGTTGTTTTTTTTATCTCGCTCTATTATTGATTAATGTGAAACCAGTAGTGCTGTTCCCGCGCAGATAGTACTTATTTTGAACGGTCTGAAATACACAACACGTGATTGTGTTGAACTGTCTAATAAAAACGTGATTTTGTTGAGTTTTTCAAACCTTTCGAAATAAGTACCATGCACGCGGGAATAGCACTACTAAAGAGAGAATAATATTACTTTATTGGACTGCATGGTTGAGTCATTAGTAAGTTATTTGTTTTATCATGCTATTGGAAAATAAATGACTTACAGATAAATGGTTATAACATTCTCTGTGAATTATCTAATTCATTAATACGATTTATGATATCAGAAATTTCAAACTCTAATGCATGCATGTATGCGACACACTATACATAAATATGCAGACGAGCATTTGAAAAAAACTTGCCGTATATACACATTTGAAATTAAAATTTTACTAATATGATTTCCGTGTAGCGTAAAGTCACAACAACGTCGAAGATGTTTTCGAACAACTGAAATAATCACGTTATGTTATAAGCCGTGTGATGGTTGAATTGCAAGTTGCTCTAAAGGCAGCTGCGGTGACGATAAATCGTGATGCAGTTGTCTTGACACTTTGGCTGAAGAACTTGCACAGATTGCTACTCGTGCAGATATCTGATCCATTGAATTGTTTATCACTTGTTGTTGTTGACTGGAATTTCATGAACCTTGTTTCAGGAATATTGAATGATTAATTTAGAGCCATAATTCCTAATTAAAATTGTAAAAATGATGGTTTTCCTTTTTTAAGCGCTTTCTTTTTGAGTTATTACATTTAACATGTCAATACCTCACATAAATAATTTTTGACTTCTGTAACCAAATGGTAAAAGATCAACCAAAGGGACCAGATTCATCTTGGTTCAAGTAAATAAGATTAATATTAAATTTTTTATTTTTTATGAAAATGATAAGGCCATGGGAATAGTTTTTCGTATAATAGTATTTGTTCCTCATGATGATCTCAAATAAAATAGATAAATTTTCAATCGAATAATTTATTTTTAGAAAAATCTACATCTCATCTTATGTGATAGAAAAAATTCAAAAAATCGTTTTGTAAGACATATAATATAACATCAATTGTATTTTTTTTATAAATATGTTACACTGCTATGCACCAGAAGCAAAACACATTCATACTAGGGCATCCAATTCCGGAGCCTTTTTGTAATCCCGGGATTTCGGCATTGATTCATTTTCAATGCCGGGATCCCGGGATTGGGTACTCAACGTGACATTGTGTATAATTTGAAAGTTTTGGTGAGTCGTTATTTTTTAGCTCACCGAGGAATATGAAATCGTCAATTCCCTATACTTTTTCCCCAGATTATCTCCGAAACTCGTTTTTTTAGCTCTTCCAATTACAAAACCCTATCAATTTTCGGGATTCGCTCAAAAATTTTCAATCCCGGGATCACGACCATGTCAATCCCGGAATTTCGGGATCAGAAAATTGGACGGGATCCCGATATTGGATGCCCTAATTCATAATTTACACGAATGGTAAATTAAATAAGACAATTTATCGAAAATAATTGATTAATTAATATATAAAGTAGGTAAGTGATCTCGAAAACGGAAACAAATATAAATTCTCCAAGTAAAATTATTTAATGTATCCATAGTTCATCTAAATAAATTTAATAAAATTTTGACATAGCTGAGCGATGAATTTAGTATAAAGATTTGAAATTTATCGCCTCTTCAAATAGGATCGTTATTTTTTTCAAGAATTTGAATGATATAATATAATCTTCTATCGAATGTCAATAACGATTCAAATTTGAAAACGTTCGCAGAAAGTAGGTCATCATATTCAAACGGTAGTTATATCAAAATGGATTCCGCTAAAGATCTTGCGTCTAAGGGAAATAATATTTTTCAATAAAAATATACTCCGCACTAGGTGTAAAAAGCATACGTTTATAAAAGGGGTTCGTAGGCTTCGATAACGAATGTAAAGAAGTAAACGACTGCCAACAGACTGGCCCAATACAAACCAAATATTTTATATCTAACACGTAAGAGGATTGCAAAATAATAGTAATTTTCTTTACAATGATATCATATTTAATATATATGAGTATGTATTTTCTAATGTAAAAGAAAAAAACGTTGTGAGAACGTCCTAGAGTGAAGACTAATGGTTAGGAAAAAGCTGCACAACCAAATTCAGCCTAAAACAGCAGAAAGTCAAAAAGGTATATCCGATGACATAATTTTTAAAGCTGAAATATTTTTTTAAAAGAACACCCTCCAGAGACGAGAGCTTTTTTCCGATAAAAAAATATTTACTAAGCCATATTGAAGTCACGGATAACTTTTATTCTTATCCAAAATTAAAAAAAAAAAAAAGTATAATATTGAGTACGGACAGTAGTAAGGACAAAAGCGACCGTATGGGCTCGCAAACATTCGGGGTTGAAATATAGCTAAACGTGTTTTTTTTTTTTAAATATTTACAATTTGACCTTTTTAGATCAACATAATTTCAATAAAAAATATATTAGCAAAACAACTGTAAATAATTTGATGTTTTTATAAAAAAATAACCAACAGTTTCAAAAAGCAAATTAAAAAAAACGGAAATTCAAAAAATCACATGTGCTTTTGGAGGCCGTTTATGTCCCCGCGGCTGATGACTTACTGTAGTCTGTACCCTTCTTAACCAAATATGAGCAAAAACAACGATATTCAGGTAGAAAAAGGATGAATAGTGGGATCAATAGACAACGGTGTTTACTGTGACCATATGGTGACGCTCGTTCTTGGAGGGTTAATAACTCATTATTTTGTCTGTATCTTATGCAAATTATTTTGTCCGCTTACTTCTTTCTAATATCAACGATACCTTTCATGCTAAAAGAATATCGTTTTTATCTACCATTTTCAAATAAATATTTGGGCTAGTGATATATAATTATGATAAAAAAAACACTTAAAATTCACCGGAGAAGTGATATGAGCTGGTATAATATGTGTCATTATTATTTTTCTAAGAATTATAAAATAATTGTGTGAAATAAATCACATGGAGATTTTAAAAAGAGTAACTTAGGATCAAAATAAGACATACGTCATTTGTTAGATGAAAAAATATAGAATATTTTTGTTGTTGTTCGGGGATTCAAATTTTTGAGTAACAAACTGAAGACGAAAAAGCCAACACAGTACATACTAGGGCTTGTCGGTTTTCAAAAACCGGGTTTTTGGCTAAATTTGGGACATTCAAAAACCGGTTTTTCAACTTCGTAACCGGTTGTGCTGAATTTTCCATAAACGAGTCAATAAACAAAAGGACAGAAAATTTGGATCTTTTATTTGATGGCTTAAAGACCACATGCCCCACATCATTACCCAGCGAAAGGGTATTTTCGATATCAAGAAATTTGTTATAAAACGATCAGTGGATGCTTTGTGTTTTTTTAAATCATATTTTCTGAAGAGTAACACCAAATAATTTCTTGTTTATCTATATAAATAAACAGCATAAAAAATGAACGTTATCTCGCTATTTTTATTGAATTATCCATTTTTTGTAAAACTTCGAAAACCGGATAAAACCAGTTTTAAAACTATATTGACATTCGAAAACCGGTTTATTCAAAAGTCGGTTTTTGTATAAGCCTTAATACATACTCATTTATTGGCCATATAACCATCACATTTCATAATAAACACAAATGCTTTTTATCGATTTTGGCTCAAGAAATAAATACATTCTATACGCTCTAACTAAACAGTTTAGTATAAGACTTACATTTAGTGTTATATAACGAAAAAAATACTTATAATATTCTAGTGTATATGGTATAGTGTAAAAGCTATCTATTTTCTAACGTATATATATTTGGGCTATCCTGTTCATTGGGCATATAAAACTTGGCTAAAATGGAGGGTAAGAATCGCCTGGAGGTTGAAAGGGCTGCCGAGCCGGATAGAAGTTCACATCTTCAGGCATCGCTTCGATATCAGAGCTTTCAAAATCAATTTACAGTTAAACTGTCAAAACTGTGAAAAGTTCATACAAACTTGTTACTTTCAGAATAAATGGATAATTATAATATCGTTAAAAAAAGCACAAGTGATCGGAAATTTTCCCTTAATATTATCACAACGCACGTTATCAAAGATAAGTAGGTAGCATAATTTTACTAATATTTTATATACGGTATAATAATTTCGGAAATAAATTTTAATTTTGAATATCATATAAAATTTAATAGTATAATGAATTTCGATACACGTTTAGTATCTTTGCAAAACATTTTAAGACTAACTCTCGTACGGTTAATTATTATAATTAGGTTAAATTGATTCTTATTCTTTACTTAATGTACACATATATATATATATTTAAATCCATTCCCTATGAAGAAGATAAAGCCTCTTATTAAAGTTTTGTTAAAATAAGTTTTTTAAAATAATATTTTTTTCGAAGAGAGTAGAAAGAGATTTTCGAAGGATAAGGCAAACACAAGACTTGTTGCTGTTTAATAGCTCTCGCTAAGCTCCGTTGTTTTGGTATTGGGTGGGTGGGATGGAACTATTAAACATCACAAAAAACCCGTGTCTTGCATCAGAAATATGCAAGCCAATTAAAAAAATGCTGTTCATACAGCGAATTGACCAACGACGTTAACCACTGCACCATGGACCCAACTTTTTCTAAATTCGTGTTTGATATTTCAGAATATCGGTAAAAAAAAAATTAAACAAAAAAAGAGAAAGTGTTGTGCTCCAACACAGCTATCTTAAAATAAATTTGTAAAATCTATAAATAAAATAATAATCACTTATAAGTTATCTCCTTTTTAAAAAGTGTCCGCTTCTAATGTGGAGAATATGACTTCCTAATGAAGGCGTCACAAAAGATTTTTTTCTACGTGAACTGTTTGTTACTCAGTGGCTCAACCTCCCTTTTTAAAAGAGAATATTAACTCGATGGTTGCCACAGACGAGATATCTAGTAAAGTTTTCGCGCCCATCACGCCAGAGACGAGTTATCTCGTCGATAACTAATTAAATTAATAGTTGAAAATTATAGCCGGGGTGTTAGGTAAGGTAGGTTAATTATCTACGGCAGCTAAAAGGTTAAGAGAAGAAACAAACTAAGACAGGACTAGTGTTTAGCTAATCGCTTTCGCTACGCCCGTTTTAGGATAGTGGATGAGTAGCAAGAAATTTAAGACATGACATACATTCATGCGTTCGGACAGAAACCGATTTAAAAAACAGTCTATTAAGACTTTACAATTCGAACTCGTGAAAAGGGCAGCATATCCCGGGATCACATTCAATTTTCTGATCCCGAAATCCCGGGATTGATACGGCTGCGATCCTGGGATTTCGGGATTGAGAAATTTTGAGCAAATCCCGAAAATTGACACGAAATTGGCAAATTAAGAATTTCAGATTCCACGGTGAGCTAAAAAAAAAACGAGGTTCTGTGGCAATTTGGGAAAAAGTATACCAAATCGAGGATTTCAAATTCCTCGGTGAGCTAAAAAAAAAAAAAAAACAAGGTTTGGAGATAGTCCGCGATAGCGAATTGAGGATTTCAAAATCTTCGGTGAGCAAATCCCAATCCTGGGATTGAAAATTAATCAATCCCGGGATTGGATACCCTACTCGTGACCTCCGCGTTCCAAGTCAACAATGTTGACGCTCAACCACGCAGCCGTCATTTACTACAGAGTGTCGTCTTTTCGATAGTTCTCTAACATAAATTCTCTAAGTGAACCATTTGAAATTCACTGATTGAATTAAAACATTAATGAGATTAATACACAAAAATGCGATACTTTCTATGGTAAGATTTGCGAGAAATTAAATGCTGCGCAAGCTATTTAGCCTGTGTCTACATACAGTTCTTATAATGCATATATTAAACAAAATAATACTTTATGTTAAATTCTAATGTATGGTTATAGTTAATCAGAACCATTGGTATTAATCTTAGTAATTAATTTAAGCACGTTATTCATGTATTTCGCATTACCATACAAACAATAACAAACGATTGATTGAATTAAATTACACGGCAGTTGTACTGATTATTGATTCCGTTAATTTCAATGCACCGTACAGCGCTGTGCAGTTAATCCGGTTCTATTATTGGGACAAGATCGTATTGTGTGAAACCTTCGGATGGCGTAATAGAAGTCTATTGTTAACACAGACTTAGGAATTGACGTCGGTGCTTATATTTTCAATTAAGATATCTGATTCTATATTGGATCATAGTTCCGTACATTGTTCGTTTGAAATGCGACGGATTTATATGGTCACTGTTTTCATTTGAAAATAATGATACTTGCGATATTTATGACAAAGATTTGTTTTTAGATTATTTAAAATAATAATATCACGACAGCTCGGCGGCTCGGCTGATAATGACAGCTCGGCGATATACCCATAACATCCGTCTTACAAAACACATGGTAACATAAAGAATTTTTCGTTATTATATAATAATATGTATGTTATCGTATTTAATTAATTCCATGTCCGCTCCCAATGTGGAGAAAATGGCTTCCATTTTGAGAGATACCTCTCTCTCAAAATTGTTCTACGAGAACTGTTTGCTACTCAGGTGCAGACTAGAGATTGATATATAGGACTGGGATAAAGCTCGCGGCTATCGGTGGGAGAGAATTTTCAAACATCACGGAGAGTCATAAATTGTTTGAAAAATTAGCCTATGAAACTGTTAAAAGTAGTAGCCCTTTTTTCTATACGAAGTGCTTGTTGATCAGTTTCTCAACTTTATTTTTCCGAAGAAAGTAGACATAGAAAACATAGTGTTATGATAGCTACGCTACGCCCCTGTATTTTAAGATTGGAAGAGTGGGAGGGAATTTTTCGACATCACAACCATTTATATCTTCTAACAGAAATAAATAAATCATTGGAGATATGTTGTTCGTACTGAAAAATAGTTGTACTTCATATTAATTGGTTAGGTTATATAGAAACAATAATAATAACATAAAGCGACATATCTGTATAGCGTTTGAACACACTTTCTAAAGTCATTGATTTTTTAATCATATCCGTTCCCAGTGTGAGGTTTTTGGACTCCAAATGAAACTTTGCTCAACGGAAACCGACTGTAACTAGTAAAGGTATAAAGATGAAGCTTAGGTAGAGCAAGTGGTTAAATAACCACTTCCGATACCCCGTATTTAGGATCGAATGGGTGGGAAGGAATTACAATGTATTAAATTGGTCGTGTTGGAAATTGAGCTCGCAAATACCACAACCTGAAACAACGGCGTTGAAATCGGCGAATTTAAATTACATTATAATAATAAAAGGTAACACTTAAAGAAGTTTGCTTAAAATTCGTTTTGTATATATTCGATCGTTGCTTTCTCTTAAACGTTATACCGAGTAAAACCTAGCAACACTAAAATTTACTTCATATCTCATAATCTTTCGTGTAAAATAAACTATGCTTCGTCTAATTTATTCAACAAAGTTTGAATTTACTTTTACAAAACGGTGTTGCCAGCGTTGAAAATTTTACAAAGAATCTTTAACGGAGATGCATTTTCCCCACTGACGTAAACTCGGATTGCAGTTTAAGGGGGAACAAAGCAAACAGAATCAAGTAGCGGCACATAGCTCCAAACCAGTGGTTTGAACTGTTTTACATACAAATAAAATGTTATATAGAATAGACAATCAATATTCACCTATACGGTTAACTGTGTCGATGGCGCAGGATAAATTCCTGAACAATGTATAAATTAGAAAAGCATTACCTAACAGCCAGTACTACACTGGCATATGAAAATTTACAGTTAAAGTTTGAGGTTAAAAGAAAATACTTAAGGGGAAATTATTTGTGTAAAATTACTTGTATTATTTTACCATCATTTCATTATTTAATTGTAATTTCATCTGTGTCAATTTGTAATTTATATATTGTTTATCCATGTCTACTCCCAATGTGATTCACACGGCTTCCTAATGAAGGTATCTTTACGGAAGTTTTTCTACGAGAACTGTTTGTTACTCAGTCGCTGAACCTCTCTTTTTCGAAGAGAGAAGTAGGGATAGAAGGTTAAGGCCAGGGAGGATTAGTGGTTGACTAATAACTCTCAGTATGCCCAGTTATTAAGTGATCGGAGAGAATTTTTTGACATCACAAACACTCATGCCTTTAAACAGTATTCGATATATCGATTGAAAAACTGCTGTTCGTACTGGGACTTGAACCCGTGAGATCCAGCACGGAAGTCTACAAGGATAATCACTGCGCCATAGAACCCGAATTCACAATTATTGGTTAGTTATTCTACAAAAAACATCAGAGCAGGAATATCAAAAATCGACCTGTAATCTGCAGAGCAGCGTAAGCGACAATTCATAAATTTTACGGGAATGGTCAAGTTTTAATCATAGCAGAATGTTTAATTAACTACTTTGGTAATAAGTTTGCAAAAATAATTCCTTAAATCCAGAAAGTATTATTTGGTTAACTAAAGATTATTATTACGAGAGGAAGTTAAAAAACAAAAACAACCCAGCTCAAAAAGTTTGCCGACCACTGCTGTATAATATAATATTATTACATATATTTATAAGCAATACGAATTTAGCTGTGCTATAACAATAAAAACTAAGCTAAGTTTTTTTTTTGCATAGGCTACGTCACCCGATAATGTTTGAGTATAAACTTGAAAAGCTCTGCAGAATTCAACTTTTCATCGATTTATGTAGGACATAGATGCAAAGCCCATCTCGACTCCATTTTGAGCGTTCAACAGGAAGTACTCTGAATCGGATGTGAGCAAAGTCTGGCGTAGGTGTGCAAAAAGCTCATCCAGTCCAATCTCATTCAATCCAATAAACTTGAGATTCACTTTTTAGGAAGATTGCATTTTCATCAATAGCTTAGTACTCCGTAGGGTACTATTTACTTCCAGGAATCCCTTTTCAAAAATTTAATGACGTTTATTCAATATCAACTACGAAAAGATCTGGCTTATTCTGGTTAAATAAAATAAACCTGTTTTATTACTTAGGTATATGGTTTTTATAATGATGATACGTCGTAGATTAGTAACTGTATATGCTATTTGTAAAGTAAGAGTCTCCAATTCCGGATCCCGAATTCCCGGGATTGAGTATAAGAAGTGAAAAAAACGTGAAATCCTGTATTTTTTTTTGCGCCGGCGTTACAAGCAGTCGTAACGGTTTGAAAGAATGGAGATATTTTTTTTTGTAATAATTCAGGAAATTCATAAATAGAAAAAAAAGGTCATTTTTTCATTTCGGAAAATCCGTAAATTCCTAGGTTCTTAAAATCTGCCAGAGAGTTTTTTTTAAATGAGTCATCAAACTAAAAAAAAGGTGTTTCACATTCTTTTCTACATTATTTTAAATCTCTCAATTTCCTAATCCTAAATAATTGTGAATTTCAAAATTCTCCAAGAATCTCAAACAATTGTGACATGATTTTATGATGAATAATCAATCCTGTGATCCTGGAATCAAAAAAATGGGTCCAGGATGGACGGCATTGTTATTGCTAACGTCAAATATTTTCAGATCATATGAAATAAGCTAATGAGAAATTTATAAATCACAATTATTTTTTTTATCCATTTCTGCTCTCAATATCGAGAATATGGCCTCCTATGAAACAACTTGTAAGGTTCGGCATGGAAGCCAACGATGTTGACCACTGTGTCATGGACCTGAAATGTCATTTATTTATTTTTTAGGTATTTGAAAATAAAATATAATTATTAAATTGATTATAAAAAAAATATATGGTGGTAGATCGGAAAGAATTTGGATTCTTAATTTCATTTTTTTACACGTCAAAATGAATCCCAAATCCCGGTATCGTCAAATTCACCGAGTTTTCGGTGTTGGTTGTATTTTTCGGAACCGAGTAGAGTAAAAAAACCCAGATATAATGTAAAGTTTTTGTAATTTTGACAGTATTTATTTTTACTATATTTGCTAAAGAAAATCATCATTCAATCAGCATACTTTAAGTTACCGAGTGAAGTATTTCCAAATACTTTTGGATCCTATATCAAGTGCATGTCCTGGAAACGGAACAATACGTATTGTCGAGAAGCTAAAGCCTCACTTGTGAGGAAGGTTTTATTTAAGCTGTATTCAAATAATTCTTCACCGCACCGATTTTTTTTCGTAAAACTGGATAAGTATTTAAAGATTTTTTTTCTTTTCTTTCTACAATTTAACTATATAAATAAAATTAACGGTTTGAAAATATTGCATCTATTTTTTAGTTAACAAGATGAAGTTTTGGTTAAGCATTAATTCAATTTTGATTCACCGTGATTGAAATAATACATTAATCATGTAAGTTATTTTTACAAATGTCGGAAATGTCCGATATTATTAATGCAACATTCATACTGCATTTCATTGGCACGGGAATGAAAAAAATGCGTTTTACTCATTCAACAATTGTGTATTCATATAAAATTGGTTGTATTAATGAAATTCAAATAACATAGTTAATTCTCACATTTATGAATATTGAAAAGGTCGAGAAAGTTTTTTAGAAACACGCTGTTTTTTTTAACCTTTTTTTACTATCTCCGCATTCAATGTGAAAATCAACAATTCAATTTAGTGAACATCAATATATGTTAATCAAGAATAACTGCATGTTACTAAGTTGCACAGCTTTTCTTTTCAAAAAGAGTCGAGATTGAAGTATTGTAAAAGAATATAACAAATACTCACATATTATTATGATTGGAAAGGTTGTGAGAAGGAATTTTAAATGTCTCAAACATCCACGCGTTCGGCAAGAAAACCAAATGTAGTGGGATTAGAATCCGTCGTAACTAGGGAATCCAATCCCGTACAGTTTTCGATACATTTCAATCCCGGGAGACATGATTCCGAAACTTTTGGGATTGATTTTAAAATATAAATGTGTTGGTTTTCATGTCGGTAGTTCACGCATATGCAATATACGATGCCCAATCTAAATTCTTTGCGATAAGAGATAAGCGATCTTTATCGCAGACAAAACGGTAATCTGATGCCAAGCATATTAAATTTCCTCAACGCGTTTTAGTGAACTATATTTGAATGCAGTTGCCAACGGTAATTATTTTTATTATTGTCGGCAAAAACAGCATTGCCATTTTTTATTGTTTTTTATTTTGTAGCTTCATATTTTAAAATTTTGATCCCTAAATCCCGGGCAAAATTTTGTCTTGGGATTGGATTCCCTAGTCGTAACCCTCACACTAAACTAATAGTGTAAAGTTCACTACAGAAAGTCAGCGATAGAAAAGAAGCGTTCAAAAATTATTTTCTTTATATATAGTTTTTATTTTATTCATTTTGTACGAATGGTAAAATTGCTTATTTATTTACATATATTAACATTACTCTTAACTATTGTTCACGGTGTTAAACCCCTAGAATAAAACCCCACTAATAAAAGTCATTACGACAAATACCGCAGGTATAACTTGGCGTTAGCAGGTAGGTAGAAATGAAATGAAATCGCTCGACTGTCACAAAAACGTTTATTTAAGAAACTTGCAATCACCAAATTTCTTACATACAATATTTAACAAACAAAATTTTGGATTATTACAATATACAATAACTATTATCAACCTAGCTTGCTCACACGATTTTATAAATTTAAAAACAAATGACGTTAAACTCTGCGCGGAGAACAAAATGGAATTTAATTTTCGTTGAAATGGAAAAATATTATTTCTTTCATCTCTGAAAAAAACAAAACCACAAAAGAAAAAGACCTGCAAGTGAATTTACAACTAAAGGTCTCTGGAACCACGTCCAGAGGCCAGGAAGCACCCCAGACACGTCCTGTACGTTTCGTTTCCCAAAGAGCAAGAAAGAAAAAAAATCACATCGGTATCGAAAAAAAATGTTGCCATTTAAGGCCATTAATAATAAAAAAATGATATTACGGGTTACCTGATAACAAAATTCAAACACAATTAATTTAGCTACACCTTTTTTTAAAAATTCCTGCCAGTTTTCCTCACAAAAGTGCTAGTGGAGGCGGGTGCCAATAACCCTACCGTGTATATATTAATATTATACAAATAAGAACATTTAATAAAATGGATTAAAAATAACCTGAACTGAGTTTTCGCTAATGGAAATTTCACATCTGGTTCAATCATCGTGCGGTAAATTCTATACGAACGGTTGTATGCCTATTGAAAAAAGTAATCACAACCAAAATTTTTAAATCAATTCATGTGTCGTGTGGTATGGTGATTTTTCCATTCAAGACTCTTTCATACACGTATTCTTATAATTCGAGAGCTTTTTTGATTCAGCAATAAACAGTATTTTGTTACTACACTATAATTATGATAAATGTAAACAGGAATGTAAACAGGGTGTGCGGAGATTTCTCGTGCACGAAATAACCCGTTCACAATGTCTTGGCATCGACGACTTGGCTGATAACGATTGTCCCGTATCTTTAGAGAAAAGCGGTATTTGCTTCAAAAGTGTACGGCCACAGCAAGTCCGTTCAATATGTTTTACTTAGTTCCAAAGCACGAAAACTTCGCATATTTCAAGTGGTGAAAGCCCGGATGTACGAACAAATAAAGGCAGTTGAGTACATCGATATTAAAAGGATATAAAGAAGTTTTATCATGACAGTTGAATTACTATTACCTGTTTGAATATATAACAGGTATATTCCTGTTGATTCAGGATGTCGAGAGTATAATATTGTATTTTATCACATCTTTAAGTGTTCTTTAAGACACTTTTTTGTAGTAATTCCAAACATTTAAAATAAAGATCAGAATCCGTTTCGTTCATCTTGAGTGAATATGAATCTTTAAAGGAGTATTGATTTAAAAATTTAAAGGAGTAAAATCAATACCTCAAAAATAATTGCCAAAAGAAACATCATAACAATTTATAAATAACGATTAAAGAAACAGTTTTTTTTAAGTTTGTTTTAATTCATTCATAATTTTCTGAAGTCTTTTAGCGCAGCGGTTAGCCTTGTGGGCTTCCCCGCCGGATTTCACGGGTTCGAGTTCCAGTACGAATAGAATTTTTCAGTTGATTTATCGATTTCTGTTCAAAGGTATTCGTGATGTCCTTAAATTCCCTCCCACCCTTTTTGATCTTTTCATAACTGGGCGTAGCGAGAGCGATTAGTTAACCACTATTCCTGTCCTGTATTTATCTTTCTATTCCTACAACTCTCTTTGAACAACGTAGAGAACTTTTGTTGAGATACCTACATTAAAGGCCATATGCTATACATTGGGAGCGGACACGGATTAAAAATCATTATTTATTTATTCTTTTTGTACTTCTTTAACCAATATAATTGTATTAACTGCTACATATACTATATGAATAACCTTGTATGTTATCAAGCTCGATGAGGAACATTGTGGGGTTACCGTTTTTTTAAAACTAGTAACTATTTAAAAAAAATCTTTTCAGCTTATGAAATTTTGAAACTAAAGAATCATAAATATGATAAACTTGATGATTCTTTTAACATCACTCGAGATTTACCTAAAAAAATAAGCATCGCTAAAACCCTCGTCAAAGATCTCGAATTTTAAATTCAATTTTGATATCAAGCCTATCGAAACTTGAACATAGAAAGAGCTCAAAAAAATCTCTCACAATCTAGAAAATAAAAAGTGATTTTTTCGACCAAATTCTTTGCTGTTTTCTTATTTATTATAATAAACAAAATAGTTCATTTAATTTTGCTAATCAATCTTAAGTTATATAATAAAACAAACTATTATGTTAGTGAAAGACGATTGAATTTTACAAGTTAATTTGAGCGAAAAAAAATATTGTCAATTTAATTTACTTAAGTTAATTGCAATGTCCAAACTTATTTACCGTTCAAGGTGAAAAGTTTCTTAAGTCAAAAGCATTAAGATGAAAATGTAAGCGAGGGTAGTCATAAATCTCAAAATTAAAGGTAAACTCACTTTTCGCTGGGGCTTCATACCCAAGGTTGATGGAAAATTGTTTGTTTTATCGAAAGCTATTTCATTTAATCAGGTGTACAAGATTTTCTAAACCACACATTTTGTTCAAGGAAAAATGTTTAATTAGTCTGATGTTTTTTTTATCTCTAAGATAAATGTTATAATAAATTAATGTTTAACGATAGAAACTTAAATTATAAGTCATTTTATTTTAGTTTTAATTATCTCGATATTTTTTGATTGTTATTAACGGTTAGACAAGCCAACCAGTACTGCTCTTTAAAGGATCACTGGACATGACCTCTCAGAGCTAATCGTACATAATATTTATTTTAATTAATTGTCTCGTTGAATTTATAATCCACTGGTCGCTTTAGATTATGAATAAATTATTTATTTTTAATGACATGAATTTCCAGTGTCAACTTAAAATTTACTGAAAATATATAAAATTTAACAAACAATCTGAAAATGTTGATACATATCGTAGTACTTTTATGACAGTGATATAAATATGCCCATTTTTAAGTTTTTGAAAATGACGACGAAATTTTGTAATTGTGATATTATTATAGGAAGTGACAAGTGAACACAAAAAAATAAATGATGATATATTTTTAAAATAATTTATTAATTTCTGTTAAGAGAGATTAGACCATTTTTTAAATGTTGAAAACATGCATCAGTCCACCTAATATAATATTAACAAGCTTACATAATCACACAATAAAACACTCTTTTAGGCTAATTTCACATTTAATTCAATATTATCAGAACCGATTACACACAATACAAGAATATTCAACTGATTAGAATATACATTTAAACAGTTCGATTTATATTGAACGAAGTGAAATTATTAAAAGTTTGACGAACGATTGTAAGAGAAATATGAAAGGTTGAAGAATATACATGCAAAATATGAATATGTGGCACTAAATTGACTATAATAAAAATGTTCATAGCACCTACAAATAAATGATACTAGTATGCAATCATACCAAAAAACGACTACGTTAAGAGTGGTTACTAACAATAAATTCAAAGGTATTTCTAGTTTTGGGATTTTTCACAAAATAATTGTTCAGATAGCAATAGCACATTGTGTAAAAATATTTCGAAATACTTGCAATAAATTTGCTGAGAACTTTATTTTTTTACGTAAAAATAATTTCTAGTATTCATTTAAAATTTTATGTAACAAGCTCATTTTCAGAAAGCAAGTCCTTTAAAATGTTACAACATTTTTTTCCTGTTGTTCAGTAACTATTTAAACGTAATTGCACGATACAAGCGAGACTTTTCGGTTAACAATGTATCCTTTGTGGGAAATTGTATTTACGGTTAGTTACAGTTAACCTATTAAGGTCCAGTTATATATTATTAAAAAAATGTACATTCGCTTAAAACAAAACACTGTAGTCACATTTTCTTTTTTTGTTTTTGTTTTTCCTCTGTAAAACGTAGGCTTGAAAGATTTCTTTTAGTCAGTATTTTGCGAAAAACAATTCTCAGCGTTCTCTAAATGGTGTCCTGCGAAGTTTCAGAAAATAACAAATATTTTGTCTCAAACAGAGATTTTGCCGACTGGAGTATTTTATTTGAATATCCTACGCTAAGCAATTTAGAGTTCCTTTTCTGTTTTTAAAAATACACAAAGGTTGTTTGACTACCCATATATTGAAATTTTCCGTTGTCAAGTGATTATAAATTTTGCTAATCCATCTCTGATATTATAATATACATATATATAAATATATATATATTAAATGACTTGAATGTTATCAACCTTTTATAACCACGATCATGATCTTAAAATGGGTGCACAGAGAATTGAGAATTAGTTGTTCTATCATAACGTTGTCCTTGATAAGAATGTAAGCAATTGGCTAAATACCAACACACTACATTCAGAATATTTCATGTTCAATTAACTTGCGATGAGTTAAAGGATTTTTTTTCCAAATAAAATAAAGATTAGCGTTAAAAGAAAACACATTAAAATGATCTTTATCCAGATCACCACTAATTACAACTAAGGTTCAGAGGTCAAAAACTCTGCTAACAAAAGAATGGAGCATGTAAAAAAGTATTATTATAACTATATATTTGTTTTCATTTATCTGTTTATTAATGCAAAAAAGACGATTGACACATATACATATAGCGTCTTCTGGAGAGAACGCAGTGAACAGATGCGACTTTAATCTGGCGTTAAATTTTACAATTCTAATTATTGTGCATTTTTTTTATTTAAATTTGAAATTTATCGTTTTAAAAACAAACCCTCGCTTCTATTTCCTTTCAATAAAAGAATTGGTGTTAAAAACCTTAGGCCACTAGCTTTCTGTAGTAGAAAACACGCGGACCCTGCATCTAGTCTCAAGCCCGTCAGAAGGAAAGGGGCTCCCGGGATTTGGTTAAGAGATTTGGATAAGCACGCCCGCTGCCGTTGACAGTGGCGTGCAAATCCCTCCTGCGAAAGGATTGCCGAGTAAATACATCCAATAGCATTACTTTATCATCTATATCTGATGAATTATCGACGTAAATATATTCGGTTCAAAGTGTTGTTTATTTATTTGAACTTTTGTCAATTCAAGATTTAGGCTTATTTGATATACAAATAGCACAACGTGGTATTTAGTTGAATTGAAGCTTAATCAGTTTTCCACGTGAAAACGCAATAAAAAATGAAAAAAAACATGCTTTGCAATACAATTCTAAGACAAATTGATTCTATTTATATATTTTGATAGTATTAACGATTTGTAAACAGTTGTAATAGTTGAAATATCATTAGCTGATTGCCACTAATAAAATACGATGCCTTATTATAGCAATGTTTTCCATTAATCAATTTTAAGGAGTAAAATATCAATTCTTGGTGGAAAGCAATCTATAGATAAATATAACACCTTTTTACGTGTCATTTACACATTTTTCAATAAAATTAGCATGCTCATCACCAGCATTATAGGTCGAAGAAAATAGGAATATTTTTTTTTGCGAAAATAGCCGTGTTAGATGTATTTTTTTTCAGTTTGATATTTCTTGTGATAAACGAAACGATATTTAAAAAAATGGGAAGAGTACACATTGATTTTTTAAAATAATGGATAAAAATAAATTCACGTATTGTACAATGAAAATATTTTGACCGTTTTCTTGCTGTTTAATACGATTTTTTCTGCTATTTTTTATGAAAAGCGAATAAACATTACAATATTAGTTTAGTGAACAATGTATTATTTATTTATTTGTAAAAGTAATATTTGTGTTTCACGCTGAAATTTTTACTTTCATCAATATTTTATTTTTTATATCGTTTTTTGTTTGCGAGAAGATACATTATATAAATTTTAATTTTTATACATGTTTTCTTAAGTACCTCATATGAACAAGCTCACAGCAGTGAGAGGAATTATAGAAAATCAGAATTTATGTTTGAAAAAAAAAACAAATTATGAAATAAAATACAGCTCGTACACACAGCTGTTGAGTTATGGAGTCGGAGTCAAAAATGAATCCGAAATCAAAGTCGAAGTCGAAGTTATTCAATCGAAGTCCGAAACCTTTATTTAATTAAATAAAAATACATTATAAATTTTGGTAAATGAAAAAATAATACGCAAAGTCTTTGGAGAGATTCGTTTTTGTTATCTTTTTTAAATCGGAGTCAGAACATTTGTAAATACTGGAGTCGGAATCTAGGTTTTTTAACGACTCTACATCATAAAAACTAGATAAAAAGATATACCATAGTATAAATATAGTGTGAAAACAGCGAATGAGCGATGTTAATTGTTTTCTCTTCGAATGTGTTTGGTATGTTATATTATAGGGATTTTATAAAGTGCGTCACTGGCCGAAAAGAGTGGTAGGGCAAGACCTCTTTCGTTGTTTCGGGAAAGTCCCTAACTTTTGCCAAGTAGCAGCGGTCCTTAGGGCACACGAATCCCCAAGGCAGCACATTTTACTAATTATCTGAGGCTGGGAACCTATGAGACGCCGTATTCCCAGCCAGGCGAGCTCCCGAGCTCCCAAATGGTAATTGTTAATGTTTTGAAAACCGAGACACATTTCCCCAAACTTTGAACTGCGTTTAAGATATTTTAAATGGGGAAAATTCCTTTTGTTTCTTAGCCAGCGAGGCATTGGGTCGGCATCAAATTGTTGTTAGGCACCCGTTTGTGATTCTCAACACTTTAAAGTATTTATACAATGTTTAATTTTAAATTATCTTAGAAATTCACCCAAGTTTTTGCTTAAGTAAGAAAAACAATTCAAAAGAGAAAAAAGCGTGAAATTTCTTTTGTATATTATCAATTTGTTTCAATAAAATATTCAATATTATTCAGTGAGAAGGCAGACTTTACTATTCTTGTATTTGTTTAAATTAAAGAATAAACACTGAAATTGCTTGAATAATTGAAACAAGTTCCTCTCTATGGTCTAGTTCAGCCATACTCAACCTTGTTTTCCTCCAGGCCGCATTCCGATTTTTGCTTCTCTACGTGGGCCGCAACATATTTAAAGTAAACTGTAGATATAACACATACTATACTGCACACATAATGTGTGTATTATGATGTAAAAATAAAACTATTTTATTTTATGTTAATATTTACATATGTATACATTTATGTATTCATGTATTTTTCATAGTAAAAAATAACAATAAAAAATACATAAAATGGACACAAAACATTTAATCGTTTACTTAAAAATTAATGTGAATTATGATATTCAGTCAAACTCTCAACTATCTTTTAAAAATATTTGATGACTATAGTCATTTTGGGCCGCACATAAGAGCTGATTAGGCCGCAAGTTGAGTATGGCTGGTCTAGTTCATTGTTTCTCAACCTTTTTGAGCCTGCGTAAATGTAACTAGTTAAGGTCTTTACCTTTACTAGTTACATTTTCGAGAATCGAGAGAGAAAAATAGTAAACAAAACCATATGATGTATTTCCGCAGCATTATTCATGCTAAATTTTTTGCCAGAGATGTGCCGAAGTAAAATTTCTCAAAACTTGGTTGCATTTCGGGGTTTTTTTAGCTCCTCCGAAATTTTATATGTCGCTCATTTGGAGCAAGCTGTAGCCCCTAGTTGAGAAACGACGGTCTAGTTGGTATGAGGTTTACCCTAGCCATCGGGCGGGTCAGGGTTCAGGTTACAGAAAAGTCTATATCCAACAAAGATTTTTTCAATTTCAATTTAAAATCTAGAAGCTAGCTGTTCGTGATAACTCTTCTCCTTAAGTTGATCTTGTGTGACTCTTACTCAATTAAACTGATTTATGATATTTAAATTTCAACATATTTGCCGCATTTGCATTAGCTGTAAAGCATTTTTTAAAAAACAATATTGTCTGATTGTAAGATAATAAGAGTCGCAGCCAAGCGCTGCCGGAGTAAATTTTGCTATTCATAAAAATTTAAATGACTTTGTTTATAACTTCTCATAAACAAAATAAAATAAAATACAATGCAGATAAATATAAAATATATGTTTTCAAATAATGTGTGGAATAACAAACATTTCGCTTAGATACATACTAAAGCTACTTATTATGTCTGCGAAGTCTTTGCGAACACGATTGGACTTCAAATACAATTACTGTATATCTTGCGTGGACGAAATCAAAGCGAATAGAACACGGTTTGGTGTGGCACGAAAATATCAAATGGTCTCCGCCGTGAGTGTCCGCGTGACAAAACACACGCCGCGATCAATTTGTTTGATATTTTGATTCGCTTTAAGCCGCGTTCCAATCACGTTCGCAGTGACTTCACCTAGCTAAGACGTAGCGTTACTGTATGTCTTACGTAGACGAAATCAAAGCGAATGTAAAACGACTCGGTGCGGCACAAAAATGTCAAATGGCCTCAGCTGCTATAGAGTGTCCTACGCGACAAAAAACGCACCGCGATCATTTTATTTGATTCGCTTTAAGCCTTGTTCCAATCGTGTTTGCAGTGACTTTACCCACGTAATACGTAGCGTAGTGAACATATGTTACATAGTCAGAAGATCGCATAATTAAACGTTTCAAATTTGAGTAGGACTTAATCGTGATATCTTTTTTTTTAAATTTTGGTTAGACAACGATTTTTTTTTGTTTTTATATGTTTTTAATAAAATTTTAAGAAGCGACGCTCATATATTTTGGCACATTCGGAATTTGAGAAACATCGATAATTTAAAATAGACGGCTAACATTAATCAAGCTTAGAAAGAGATATGATGGTCTGTTTATGACATATTTTAATGGTATTTATTTATAAAAGACTCGTATGTTATTTTAACATTTGGTAATTTTGTAAGGTATTGATAAGGAAATAAGGTTTCAAAATATCACAGATACCACGAATTTTTCAAAGATATATATAATTATAATTTAAAACCTTCAGGTACGGAAATTGAATATATTAAACAGTATTCTACTATATACATATTGTACTGTAACATTTTCATAAATGTTTTCTGGTAGAAATTAACAGTCATTTATTTTAATAAAAGTTTCTTACTTACAGCTTGCAATATTTTATCGCATTTAGTTTCCACTTTTGCAAACAAAGCAGACTTAAAATATTGCAGAGAAGTATTTAACAGAATAATAATAGCACTATAGAGATTCCATCTCCACTGTAACTATTGTACAAAACCAGCCGGGAAAGCATTTTTCTCATTAAGATAATAATTTATTTTAGTTTTGAATTTATATCCGGTTCGTAAACCAAAAGTTGAAACCACTTGTTACCGCTGTAATATTTTTGCCACAACTGCTTTATTTGACTGTGTTTGAACGGATACTCTGGTACTTTAAGTCTGGAAATTTTCCGCCTCTTTATCTTTTCGATCTTGTAATTTTAAAACTAAAAAACATTTATCTCAAAGCCTTTCGAAAAATAGCTTTTAATTTCGCGGGCTTAAATAAATTGGTAACTGACCTGGTAATGAATTACGAAATATGTAAACCAGTGCCTTAGTTCAATTTTATGGTGTTCACTGTCAATTTTTAAATATATTATAAAAAAAACAATTTTTGTACCAATTCACGGCTATTTTTTCTTATCACAAGAATTATCAACTGATGAATATATAAATTGATACAGTATTATTTATATATAATAATACAATGGAGTATATTTTTATATTTAAAAAATACTTAAATAACCCTGTATATTATCGATAGTTCTTTTTTCCTGGTTTCACTTAAGTTTGCGTGGTGGAGCGAAATACAACAACAAAATACTTCAATCTTAAATTCAACATAATATGATGTAAATCAGAAGAACACGATAAAAAAGAACAACATGGTCTGAATTTTTTTTAAATAATGATTATAGTTCACTTAAGAATGGAGGTTATGTAAATAATTATGTGATTTCCATGTAAAATTCAAGAAAAGCCGTATATGAAAAGAGCTGTGGGAAAACTGAATTCACTAATTAAATGATTATAAAAAATGTAACAAATTTTAAACACATACTTTAAGATTTATAGCATCTGTATACAAAAATACACACGTTTTGTTTTGAAGAACATTTTTTTTCACTCCCTATGTCAGCAGTCGGGGAACCGGGGTAAATTACTCCAAATGGGGTAAAAATGAAATTTTTGAGGGCAATAAGGAAATTTTTAAAAACCTGAAGGGGAAGTTTTCGATTAAATTTTGTTTTTTACAATATGAGAATTTTATTTTGTTTCTATATTACAGAGATGGCGATCCTTTTTGGGTCCGCGTGCCAAAAATCCTCAAATATTATTTCTCGATTGTGTGGCGAGCCCAAGCAGGAAAAAAAAACTGAGTTTTATTTACAAGCTTTATTACAATAGAGTTTCTTAAAAATAAATTCACAATCAATAAAAATACACATACAGATTTTTGCTGTTGTACATTCGATGACAAATTTTTAATATCTGGTTCATATAACGTCACTCATAATAAGATAAAATTTTAGTTTTTGAAACTTAAAAAATATGTTGCGTGCCATCCAAATTCTCAAACGTGTCACCTCGGGCACGCGTGCCCTAGGTTTGTCATCCCTGCTCTATTACATACTTACTATTTTCATGCAACTTTTTTTTATTTTCGGTGTAAATTAATTCAATAAAAAATGTTTAATTGAAATTTACATTGATTGTCTCATTTTCGAAATGAGGGGGTAATATCGACATACGCAAAAATATTTTGGGGTAATGGTTAAAAAAGTTAAATTTTATGTAATATCATTAATGATAAATATCATTTTAATTTTATCCTAATTAATGTTTTAAGAAATAAACCCAGATTGTTAATCGTTCTTTGAAAAACTAGAATCACATTTGATAAGTGTAATATTGTAATTATAATTAGGATGTTAGAGTGAATAACTTGATGCATTGTGTATCTCTTCAGAGCCAGTATATATAGCTGAGCAAAATATTAGTTTAAACATAGTTCTGACGATGGCGCAAGCCGAAATAGCTATCAACGAATAAAATTATTAAAAACTGTAGAACTAAAATACTTTGCTATTTTTGATCCACCTGTGGATGTGTGGTCGAGTGGTCAACGGTGTTGGCTTCGGCTACGGAGGGCCCGGGTTCAAATCCCGGTACGGACAGTTTTATAAATTGATTTTTCAATCAATTTATGAATTTCTGTTCAAAGGCATGGATATATGTGATGTCTTGAATTCCCCCCTCTCACCCATCCTATCCTATGAACGGGGCGTATCGAGAGCGATTAGCTTACCACTAATCCTGTCCTAGCCCTATCCTTCTATCCCTACTCTCTTTGTAAAAAGAGAGGTTGAGCAACTGAGTAACAAACAGTTCTCGTAGAAAACACTTCTGTTGAGATAAACTCCATTAGGAGTCCATATGCTCCACATTGGGAGCGGACATGGTTTAAATTTTTTTTTTAATCTGTTATAAATGGAGTTCTACCAAGTAAATGCCAAATCAATTAATAAGTTAAAAAAGTTCCCCGACCGCTGCCTTATGCGAAACTTAAATGTGTTATCAACAGATTTTTTTACAAAAAGTACTTGTTAGTAAGTTGATCATAGATATCCACGATTTCGAACCGAAATATAATATATAAATCAGTTGAAAGATTTGTCCGTTGTGGGTTTTGAACCCATAAGCTCCACGACTGAAGTCAACGAAATTGACTACTAGAGCACGAACACGACTATCTTAAAATATTTGCACTAGTTTTTCAAAATGTATATAGATTGAATATCATAATATTTCTGGAAACGTTTTAAATCAATGCTGATATCGCAAATCATTTTTTTAAGCAATTAAATCATATGAATTTTGTGCATATGAATGCATATATTTTTTTTACATTTCATAACAACTTCGTGTGTTTATTACTTTCGATGGTTTCGGTGGTAACTTTTTGGAAGTTCATTTTAATAGAAAATTTAAAATAACTTTGATTATTCCACGTATTGTGTTACTAACTGTGACATTACTTACTTCATTACTCAAGCAAACTTTGCGATAGTAAGTCTGAAGATGCCTCTGAAAGAGGCGAAACACGTGTCACAGTTAGTAACACAATACATGGAATAATCAAAGTTATTTTAAATTTTCTATCGTAAGTTTATGCTTAAAAGATTTGTTTTATCACTTTTTTTACAAGAAGAAAGAAGGTATGAAAACCGACTTTTTCGAACTATCATTTAATTTTAGATTATTTTTATATAATATTTGAGTAAAAATACATTATCGGAAAAAATACTTGAAAAATTTTAGAGATCGTTTAATATAAGACACATATATTTTTTTTTAAGTTAGCCGACCTGTAGATACAGCAATTTTATTGTCGGCAAATAACATATTCTTTAAAATCGATTGAAAATGATTTTTTTTATTTTTTTACAGCAAACTTTGTAACACCACATTCGAATGATAATTAAAAATAATGAATTCTTTTGAAACTCTACTTATGTTCTGTAAATGAAATATTTATTCGGGTTAACGTTAATTGCTCGAGTATATTAAAAAATCAATATTGTGAACAGTAATCAGTCAAAAATAAACTTTGTCAAGTAGTGACACGCAAATAAAACACACACTTTCAAGGCGAGCCAGACATGAAAGAGGTGATATACGTATATTGTTGGAAATTTGATTAATTTTAGAGGTAAATTATAATTTAGCTTACACAACAATAAATTGAACCAAACACACAAATCAAATGTTGAAAAACATGTGTGGAATATTTTTATTTTGATTGTATTTGTAAGGGTTATTTTTGGTATAAATATAATACAATATATAAGTATTTAACTAATTGATATGATATCAAAGTTTTTGTTGGTTACGTACGTCATTTGTTTTCTTTAGAAAAGTACATTTCATTGCTCAGATTTATTATAAAAATATTCAAATAAATACAATATTTATTTCATGTAAAATCTACAGTTAACTATTGCATACAAGTATATTATTGTACATTTGAAGAATAATTTCAATAAGCTTGTGTAAAAAAATCAGTTATCAAGTTTAAAGAAAAAATACATAGAAGTACTTTTATTGTATCACCAAATATATATATCACTTTTTATTTTGTTATTTTTAAAAATAAATATACATTTCTCTGAAGCGTAGTGGGTTTTAAAATCATTTCCTGTAGTGTTTTAAAAGCATTTTTGGCATACAGGATTCTGCTTCAAATAATATCTTTATCATTTAAGAAATTTATTTATATCCTTGTTCAAAAGAATGAGTTGATACGTTTTGTGCACTACTCTATTAATATTGAAGCAAAAGCACAAACAAATACCAAAGAGAACAGTTAAAATAAATCAATATTTTTTTGAAGTAAACTGTATAATAATATTTATATAAGATGTCAGATAAAATATTCCTTTAAAATAAATTTCAACGGCAAAAGAATGATAATGCTGACTCAAGTCTAAGACTGATAAAAAAGCATTAAAATGGGTACAAATGAAAATAAAACAAAAACAGTCAGGAGAAAAATGATGTGGTTGTCACGACGAATTGGTTTCTTAAAAAGCTGACATCAATATGAGCTTTGAGACGCACATCATATTAAGCGAATCATCAAGTGCTTCACCAATCGAAAGTTATCAATAGGTGATTGCACAAATATTTGACGACGCTAAAGCCATAATATAACTAAACTAAACTAAACTATCATAAAATGTAGTAATGTGGAACATATTTTAAATTAAAATAAAATAGTTCTACTGATAATTCATTTAACATTCAGACATTTAATTAACGTTTTGATAAGTACGTTTATTTAGAATTTATGTTTATATAGTAGAATATGAACTGCTATTAAACTAAAAACCGTATTTGACATTCCAAAATAAAAACTGCGATCTCACAAACGTCCAACTTTTAATTCCAATTTGTATTTTTGGATCCGTATTTCATTACTTGTTTGAAAACTGCGACGAAAGTAGTTTTCGTTTCAATAAAAATTTCAAATGTCAAAGGAAATTTCTATTTCAAATGAAAGTAATTATTACCCAAATCACAAATTGAAAATAAAAGTTATAAAAAATTAGCATTTACTCTCAATTTATACAAACGCTATAGGAATCGACCATTAATTAAAAAAAAATACCAAAACCATTTTAAATAGTCATTATTTTTGTGTTACTGTAATATTTATTGGTAATATTTTGGCCTAGTCTTTCATGAAATCCAGAAGAATAGTTTAAAAGAAAACATTTCTCAAAATTTTATCTGTGATAATCACTAAAATATGAATAGCTGAATGTATTTGAATCTTGTTTTAGCTATACTCACTTTTTTCTCTAGCCTCTCACGGAAATGATCAAGTCTATATATATGTTTCACGGTGGATGCAGAAATAAAATAAAAAAAAAGGTACTTGAAGTTCGTTTCTCTTTCAAACTAAAATTTTCACGAAAGTAATTATTTTATTTATGTTTGTTGACAAAGCAAAATTGTTCGGTGATTATTCACAAGATCCTTCCAAACGCTCAAAAAAACTCCATACTCAAACTATTCCTGGTTGAATTCAATAATATTAAATATTTGTACTTATTGTCGGGTTAACAGCGGTTAAGTTTGTTGGCTTCCTTGCCGGATCTCACGAGCTCGAGACCCAGTACGGACAGCATTTTTTCCTATCGATTTCTGTTCGAAGGCATGTCGCAAGAAAAGGCAACCACTTTTGCGATCCTTCAATAACTGGGCGTAGCGATAGTGATTAGTGGACCACTTACCCTGTCCTTGTTTTATCCTTCTATTACTACTACTCTTTTTGAAAAAGAAATGTTGAGCAACTGAGTAAAAAACAAAGTAGAAACACTTATGCCGAGATACCTTCATTAGAGAGCCATATGCTTCAAATTAGGATCGGACAAAGATTATAAAAAATACATATATAATATCGTCTAACGGTCTTAATCAGAAAAATAAATATTTTTTAAAAATAAACAAGAAGAATCAGTGAGTAGGTTTTTATTGTAAGAAGATTTAAATGGTGAGTGCATGAGAGATTTCGTTAATCTTATAAAAAAGTATACTTTTGAATATAATCTTTGATACGTCACTGGATTGAAGTCTCAAAAGAGGATATGCGGGGTCGCACATCATCACTTGGTCGTACGCGGCTTTGGTCGGTTGGTTGCCAAGTGACGGGAATTTGCGTCAACCAAGACGTTTATCGTTCTACAGCGGTTTTTAAACACGGCCTTACTGCCTGGATTAATTCACCCACTGAGATAAACTCTCGTATATTGTTATATGAGATACTCTTATTTAAATTTAGTGTGTAATGAATGTGAAGTTTTCTTTGCAGAATTATAGAGTCGTTAGCCGATTATGTTTAAATATCTATTTTACATTCTCTTCTCCACAATATCCACCGTGATTAAAGTCGCTTTAGAACTGTGTATACTAAAATAAATGTGATATTTTTCTATATTATTATAAACTTACTAATGTATACATATTTACTTTTAAATGTCACAGTTGAAGTGTGAAATCTCGCTAATGAATACAATTCACGATCACTTTGATTAGACCAGGGCCTCCCAAACTATGTTCCAGAGAACAAAGGTGTTCCGTGAGACCTAAATAAGTGTTGAATACGTATTGAAATATCTTTGCAATCACTGCTCTTATTGATCATATGTCTCTTTGTCATTTTATTTAGTACGTTATTTTATATCCAGTGCAATATGTAACAAACAAACGAACAAAAATAAAGTTACGTTTCTTTGACACAGAGAGGGCGATGTGTTTGTGGTAAAGTAAATTAAAATTAAATTTATTTATCTTCGCGAATACTACAAATATACCATTATATTATCATCACAAAAGTGGTACAGTCTGAAAACTGACTTTCAACAGAAACTCTTCCTTTGATACACGAAAAAAACTTCTGAATTTGATTATCAAGTTAATTATATCGACCCGTAATAGGCAAAAAGTCTTGACCGACAATTTATAAATTTTACAGGAGGTTTTTTTAAAATTAAGTTGGAAGTGTAGTTAGTAAATACAATATATATTTAATGGCTATAATGATATTATACTGACTACTTTTATAAGGGTAAAAATATCAACGTATTTAGTTGTACAGTTTTTTTTAATATTTATGAGTTGATAGCTATTTCGGCTTTCGCCGTCGTCAGAACTGTTCATGTCAGAACTATTAGTT
This sequence comes from Himalopsyche tibetana, assembly GCA_030503985.1. NCBI lineage: Eukaryota > Metazoa > Arthropoda > Insecta > Trichoptera > Rhyacophilidae > Himalopsyche > Himalopsyche tibetana. Next base: position 7,756,802 of record JAPJYX010000015.1, read on the forward strand.
CTGACGATGGCGAAAGCCAAAACAGCTATCAACTCATAAATATAAAAAACTGTAGAACTAAGTATGTTGATATTTTTGCCCTATTATAATTGAGTTCTACCAAGTAAATGCCAAATCAATAAATGACTACTTTTAGTTCTCTAGATCAGTGCTTCCTAACCTTTTTCGTTCCACGGCCACCTAAATTAAAAAAAATAATCCGCGGCCCTCCTCAATTGTCTCCGTAACTCGTTTTCTTTAGCTCACCGAGGAATTTGAAATCTGCGATTTGGTATACTTTTCCCCCAGAATCCAATTTCTATCCAATCCAATCTGGCGGCCCCCTTAAGAAATTCCGCGGCCCCCAATATGGGAAACACCGATTTGATAGACTTAAATATATAGATTTTTGTACTTTCTACTGAATTTCGCGGCCCCCGCAAGAAATCCTACGCCCCCTGAGGGGCCGCAGCCCAAGGGCTGAGAAGCACTGCTCTAGATCAGTGTTTCTTAACCGGGGTCGACGTGGAACAAACGACACAAATCAAAACACTTAAGTTCACAGGCCCTAAAAAAGATCAGGTGAATGAGATAACGCTCTTAAAATTCACTGACGTTTTAGGCAATATTGTAAAATTATTGGTTTCAAACGCAATTTACCGAGTTGTGAGTTGTGACACATCAATTCTTTTTCTGATTATGCCGAGATACTCTCTTGTCTATGAGTATATAAGTTTTCGAAGTGAATTTTGATATAATATAATTTCGAGGTAGAAAAAGCTTAGCAGCGGACATGAATTTCAAAAACTTATTATGCAAATGTGGGACGTATGAACCAAGTAAAAATTCATCGGACGTTTCAATATATTAATTAGTTTGGTTTTGATATTACCGTTATTTAATACTTTGCACGGGGACAACATAATTTTCCTAAAATAATAGAGCTGCCATGAATGATTATCATTGAAATACTCAAAGGATTATAATGTGTATTATTACTACATTTGATCTCGAAAACTATTACAGTGTTATCAATATGAAATCCACAAATATCTTACATATCTAGTTAATACTTGAAAGATAGTTCCACCGCAGTAGATAGGGTAATTCCCTTGTGGCACGCCCCACATCTTCCTTAATCCGAAATAAACATACATATATATATATATATATATGGATTTCATGACGTTTTGTTATGGAACATGATAGAAATGTAACTAAATTTTGTTCTTTAGCAATACTGACGGCTAATTTTTTTATCAGGAGTAGATTAAAAATATTGCATTTAAAATGTTAGATTATATTTATTATCACAGTAGAGAATAGAAATAGCGATTTTATGATTTAATATCAATGACGGCTAGCCACTGGCGTGGCAAAGGAGAAAGGGGCGGAATTTACAATATATTGGTCCGAGTAAAAAATAAAAAATGTTTTGTATACAGAATCCATGCAAGCTATATTCCCTCCACCATACTTTCTTCCGTCTTTATGAATTGTGCTTTGTGGCTCGCTGAAAAAAAATATTTTTTTGTAGGATGAATGTTTATACATAATATGTTCTTATTAATGATAAATAAACTATTTTTTGTAGTAGTAACTAAAAACAATTTCGGCATAGAACTTTTGCTAATTTTACAAAATATAACATTTGCAAATGAAAATATGTTAAAAATAAAAGTATTTTTCAAGAAATTATATTTCAGTAGGTACATATAAAAAAATGCATCACCTGCGGTACAATATTTTATTGAATAATAAATAGTTCATGGTAAAAAAGTACTCTCAATCGACCACTATTTTTGAGAAAAAGTTAGGCAACATCTCTTACTACGCCACTGCAGCCTTCTCTTATTCTTATGCTTAGAGAATCGTATGTAACACAGCTAATTTTGCCATGCCTTTTACCTTCAGTTACGATTGTCAGGGTTTGAATTCCAGTAGGGATATAAATCAACTTTTCTGAGCATAAATAAGTTTATTGATTATTGTACGTTAATCGGAACGCGTGAATGTCGCAACAAATCACGCCAATGCTAAAATGCGTACTCGGTACCGTACCGACAAACAACTAGACTTTAATTAAGTTATTTGTAATACGAGGTCCTGATTGTATAACATTGCTGATGCTTAGTTTTGTGGTTAATGGTGTTGGGAGCACGTCAAACATGCACTAGCATCTGGTTCAGGTGAATGTTCGAACTGAACACATATATTATAACAATATTGCAGAATATAATAGTTACCTATCTAGTTAGTCGATGATCTTGTTAGATTAGTTTCAATGCTTAAGTAAAACAATAATATATTTTTTTAAACGTAACTTTCCGCTAAACTTAAAATTTCTTAATTTATAAAAAACACAGAGCAGAGTGATGGAGTTGTGAAAAAAACACAAATCCGACTCCGGCATTTAAAAATAATCAAACTTCGATGCTGATTAAACAAATATATATAAAAATAGAAAGAAACGAGTCAGTTTATAAGTCTTCAATGTCTCTTAAAGTGGATACTGCAAAGTAAATTCTCAGTAGCATAGTCGACTGATCAAAGCTGTCTGGACTTATTACACTTGGAGCTGTATAGTTTTGACACTGAATAGTGGAAAATAAACGTCCAAATATTGGTTTTGATCAATATTTGAATTTATATTTAAAAGCACAGCTGTCTTTGATGTTTTTATATTTCCCCACCTACCCTCTATCATATTGTGAAAAACGAAGTGTAAAGAGCAATGAGCTATTTAGTTAAACCATCCCACTTTCCTTACTTTCTCTTAAGTGAAGAGTAAAAAGATGGACTAACAACGAGCTTAATTACAATGGTCCATCCGTTTGGAATCTATATGGGACCGCACAGTAAAAAAACAATGAAACGTTTCTCTATTTTTATCGTATTCACCGTTTTCCCCTAGCATTTTTTTTGAAGAGTTGCTTAAAGATAAGGACTATGTATGACTTATGAAAAAAGACAATCGTAAACATAAAATAGAATCAAAATCTAGTATACAAAGTTAGGTAAATTAAAAATACCTTGTGGTCATTTTGTTCCAAATTAGAATGTTCCTAATTATAAAATAAATGAAGTACAATGATTCAATTAGTTGCCAGTAGCAAAATGTGATGAAATTAAAAATATTTCAATTACTTTGTTGATTAAAACTAAATTATTGAAATGCCTTTTTTGCCAAACATGTATTAAATTGCATTGATAATATATACCCCATGAACATAATACGAAAATCTGTAATACAATAATTGTTTTGAATCTGTTCATATAGTATTTTATCAGTAAAATGCATTATTCGACTCAAATATGGAACGCAATTAGGCAGAAGCTTTTTCGAACACACTATCAACATTCCCGCGATTGTAATTAAATTTAAAAGGTAATTTATGGCTTTCCGCATATTTGTTTCGACAAATGAACAAAATATTTCTATATCACAATGAAATTCACCGAAATCATGTGAAAAAACAATGTAAATATGCTCTTTATTTCTACGCGTAGATACTCAAATAAAATGAAAATATAAATTGTTTCTGCTATCGATTAAAATGCAATCTTCAATGTAGCTTTAGATTTTTTATTTTCTTATCATAAAAAAAGAGTCACGCCGATTCTAGATATTAAAAATAATAAAAAATGAAAAAGCTGTGTATTTGCATATTTCTACATTTTCTGTTTAAAAATACGTATACTTGTTTCGACATCTCACCATCAAGCTACATATAAATAGCGTAGAAGCGGTATCGTCATATGATTTTTAAAGCTAAAAAGGATAAAAAGCAGGGCTGTAAAGTTGTGTAAAAAAAGACGAACCCGACTGTGACTCCAGCTTCAAAATAAAAAACGACTGCGAATCCAATTTTTTTTCAATAATTTAATTTTAGCTTATATACATATATGTATGTATTCCATCAGATCATATTAAGTCAGCCAAGCATGCAGTGTCAATACTATGGACTATTGTGGTTTAAAGTGTGTAATGTGTTGTTTCGAGCCGTTCATTTTTCACGACTCCAACTCCGGCCAAAACACCGCTACTCCACGACTAATTTGTATCAAGAAAGGTAAATCCGACAAGAAACAATTTTAACGGTTTGAGTCACTTTTCCTATTAAAAATGTTTTTTTTATTAAAGTTTACTTATGTTTTTGATTTAATTAATTTACTAGATTTTCTGACTGTTTATTAGCAACCTTTTAACATTTTTTCGATTGAGAATTTATTCGTCGTTATTTTTTATTAAAATAAGTTGGTTAAATAGTTTGAAAGGAAGTCTGAAGATGTTTCTTAAAAGGTGAAACACGCGTCACAATTTTTATCACCATCAGTGAAAAAACAAAGTAAAACAATGTTATCAAATTAAATATTTAGCGTATAATGTTACATGTTATAATTAAGTCTTTCTGTTGAGTTTTGAACTTTGACCAACATATATCACGCTGTATGAACCATGAAACAGCTTTTATAATAAATTACACTTAAATCTCACTTACTGAAAATTTACCTCAGTTATTTAACATCGTTTTGTGCTGGAGCATTAAAATGATTGTTTTCAAATGAACATAAGTGTTCTAATGAACATTTTGTGATGGATGCCTGCAACTATGTTCAATAAGTAGCAAATTTAAGTCAATTAAATCCGAACACCGATGTTGTTCACATCGATTTACTGACATTTAATATTTGACCATTGGAATGGAAGACCTATGAGATCATATTTGGCATGCATTGTTTTGGAAGATTAATCTCAACTGTTCTGCTGCAGACACGACAAAAAATATATAAGATTGTGTGTTGTAACGGAAAAATCAGTCATAAGATTGTTTGTGAAATTTTATTAAGAGCATGACGTATGTATATTTATCACGATATTTCCAATTGAAAACTTAACACATGATTAAATGAATATTCATTCTTAACATCATGAGAGTTAGAAAATTGACTGAAAATATGTCCGCTCCTAATGTGTAGCATATCGACTGTGGAAAGGAAAAAGGACGTAACCTACAGTTTTTCCGAAACAGTTTTTTTTTTGAAAATTACAATGTATACAACTTGATACACGTTCTCTCAAAAGGATGCAAGCGGCTAATGCCAAATTAGTAACTAATTTTAGCTTTTAAGTTAAGTTTGAAAAAAATGACTTTTTAAAAAATTAAAACCAAGATAAAATACTGAAATAAAGATTTTTCCTAGACAACTTCTTGAATTAATATTAGATTATGTCAATAAAACACCAGCTTAGGAGTCTCCGTGTTTCTTCAAGGTTGTGTATAATTCATAATTTGCATACGTCACAAAATCATCAAAACACGTTTTTAGCGCCTCCTGTAAAATTTGATAGTGTGGGTTACGTCTTTTTCCCTTTCCAAAGTCGATATGATGACCTCCAATGGAGATATCTCAACATAAGTTTTTCTACAATAACTGTTTTGTTACTCAGTCGCTCAACGTTTCTTTTTTCAAAAAGAGTAGTAGGGATAGAAAGATAAGGCTAAGATAGGACCAGTGATTAACTAATCGCTCTCGCTATGCCCAGTTATTGAAGGATCGGAAGCGTAGGATAAAAATTTTGGATATCACAAACACCCTTGCCTTTGAACAGAAATTGATAAATCGATAGAAAAATGCTGTTCGTACTGAGACTCAAACCCGTGAGATCTGTCACGGAAGCCAACAACGCTTATCGCTGCGCCGTAGAAAAAATACTATGGGACAAATTAAATGACGTATTGAAACGCTCGTGCCTCAATCTTTCACTGAAAGTATAAAAGCAAAATTCCATCTATGATTTTAGTCCGTAGTAAATAAATTGCAGTGGCTCCAGTAACAAACAATTACGTTACGAGGAAGTTATACAATGCTGGTATTCCCATACCAATTACATGGATGAATAGCTAAATTGTTTGTGGAGCAATTGCTGGATTTAATGTGACCGAAAAACACCAGGTGATGAAGACGCAAGCTGTTTAATGTGTGGGCTTGTGCTTTCTCGCGTGATGAATTCTCCACAATATTAGCAATATGGTTTCCACTGTGTCTCATTAATCATTGCTACCTAATAGCAAGATGTAATATATTTAATAGATTGGTATTAATTATAAATTGCAGCTTAATTTGCAACTGAAATATCGACGTTCCAACATCGACTCCTTGCAACTGACATTTGATTTTTTTTTGTCACTGCGACTCGTTAAAGCAAACACATTAAAATAATAACTTTTTTTTACTGAAAAAGAACTAAATGTTTACTAAAGAATGACTAAAGAAGAACGGAAAATTTGTTTCAACTTACTGGCAGAAGTTAGTAAGTAACAAATTGACAGTTCTGATTAAATAGCAAATAAAATATTTGATCTTTTAAGATATACATATTATGTAGCTTCTAACCTTAATAATTTATGTTTAATAGATAATTTTTACATCAAAATATAAATGAATTTATATTTATCTGACAAAATTGACAATGTTTGGAATTAACCCTCCAAGGACGAGCGTCACCATATGGTCACACAAAACACCGTTGTCTATTGATCCCACTATTCATACTTTTTCTACCTGAATATCGTTGCTTTTGCTCATATTTGGTTAAGAAGGGTACGGACTACAGTAAGTCATCAGCCGTAGGAACAGGAACGGTCTCCAAAAGCACATGTGATTTTTTGAATTTCCGTTTTTTTTAATTTACTTTTTGAAACTGTTAGATATTTTTTTTATAAAAACATAAAATTATTTGCAGTTATTTTGCAGTTTTGAAATTATGTTGATCTAAAGAGGTCAAATTGTAAATATTTTTAAAAAAATCACGTTTAGCTATATTTCAACCTCGAATGTTTGCAAGCCCATACGGTCACTTTTGTCCTTACTACTGTCCGTACTCAATATTACACGGTAATAAAAGGATGAGCATGACCATATAGTCATGCGGAGTTTCTATACAACGACTTTGCGTTTTTTTTTTTTAATTTTGGATAGGAATAAAAGTTATCCGTGACTTCAATATGGCTTAGAAAATATTTTTTTTATCGGAAAAAAGCTCTCGTCTCTGGAGGGTTAAAAAGTAGAGACAATATTCCGCTATTAAATCTGCATCAATTAATACTTTATTTTAACGTCTGCTTCTAATGTGGAGCGTATAAAATTCTAATGGAATTTATCTCAACAAAACTATTTCTACGAGAACTGCTTGTTAGTAAGTTGCTCAACCTTTATTTTAGAAAGAAATTAGGAATAGAAGGATAGGACTAGGAGTTAGCTAATCGCTCTCACTAGTCCCCGTTTTTAGCATATGATAAGTAGAAGAGGGGAATTTGTTGTATCACAAAAAACCATGCCTTCAAACAGAAATAAAAACATACTGGGATTCAAGCCCGTTAGCACCGTATTCGTAGCCAAGAACGTTGACCACTGATCTCCGAAAACAACAATACACTTTTATTCAGCCAATATAAATTAAGTGCCTTTAAGTGTTAAGGTGTGATATTATTAAAAATATTTTCATGTATATTTAAGAACATTTATTTTTATTATAAAAAGTAATATTGTCATTTCATTATACATATACTTAGTAATGTGTTGATTTTTTTACAAACATAAAACTATGTTTTGTTTCTATTTGTAAATTAAATTTTGTTCAAAACTTAAATTTCAAAATGTAACATTTGAGGTTATAAAACCCATTCGCACGAAGCGAAGAAGAATACATTTGAAAATATTGCAGCACTGTTAGTGCAAAAATGATATTTACAATTGGCGGTTTATAAACCGCAGTCCGCTGATTGGTCGCGAGTTTTGCGGTGCGCCATCTCTCGACGCCGGTTTGCAATTAACATAATCCAATTATTCAAATTTTATTATCCCATCTCTCCCTTCAATGACGCTCTCTCGGCTATTTGAAAGCTATAAAAAACTGCAATCGGAATTAGTTTTATACTGAGTCGCCAATGGCAACTATTTTTTATTTTTATATGACTTCATAGTATGGAAGGATTGTATTTCTCAAAGTTTTGTTTGGAGAAATTCTTGCGTAGATTTATAATTCTTATATAATTCTTAATTATAGATGGTTCTTGAATAGGTACTTTCAATTCCACCCTAATTAAAATTTCTAAAATACTGTAAGGAAAATCTTATGTATGAATGCTTGTTTAGTAGTTGCTTTATTTATTCAATTATTGTTATAATTCATATAGCGAAAAATAATATAAAACGCTTTTTTAAGACTGGTTTCACTCATCGTGGGCATTATAAACTGAAAGGAAATCAGAGGAAAGGATAAAACACTGTTACATCATATAAAAGCTATGTATTGGTCACACATGATGATGATCGTCTTCTAAAAGCCGTACATATCCTGATCTCATAATGGTAAACCGGCGCTGTTAGATTCAGTGTCAGGCCGTGGCTAGCTCATGTCAAAATGTTGATTTATGAAAGGGATCCTGGGGTCAACTTGTACATAGATTTGCCTGTTCAGCAAACTTGCAACGGGTGTACACATCGTGAAATATTGCCCTACATAAATTCGATCGATTACGACAACAAGGGTATCCCACTGTCTTGAGATTATTTTCCCATTACTTAGCTCACTAATCTATCTCATCTCAGAGCCAACATCTTGACAAAATTATTAATTGAGTTTGAATTTACTTGTCAGGGTTGCATTATAAATGAAAATAGCAATCATTACTAATAAATCAAAATAAAACTCCCATTGTAGTCATTAATTATATCGACGTGCGAGAGGAAAAAGGCGCGAAGTCTCAAACACTCAAACATTTATGAAATGAACTGAGTTGTCATAAGAACAATACATACATATATGCGTAAAAAGGTAAAAAAAAACAGTCAAATCAGCGTTGTTAAATTAGTAAATTTCATGTTGAAAAATCACATTTTACACATAGGTTCATAGAACTGTAAAACTTTTAGCTCAACTGAAAAATACCGATTTAAGACTTAACGCATTTTCCTTCATTTAATAAAAAATTCCGTTAGTATAATAATATTTTTAAAAAAATGTCTTGGCCTTACTGCTTTCTGGTTGTAGCTTACTACAACACAATACTGCCCACTATGCGTAAATACAGAGAGAACTTGCATCTTAATACTAATTTATTGCCACACACACTTGAGATGGACTAGTTTATAACTAATTTATGATTGAAAAAATCTTCTATAAATATTAATATTGCTGGAACTCTATTTAACTAGTTCGCATTAAATATTTCATATTTAAATGCTTCATTACGAGTCAAAAATAAAATATCAAACAAATTCGCCGATGTTTATGTTATCAATACTAAATAAAACAATTCATAGAAAACGATCAGTTTTGCTATTTTATTTAGTCAGTAATTTGATAAAAAAAGTATATTTTTTTAAGCTCGTGTTAACTAAAGTCAATATTGAATAAAATTCAAAGAAATGAAGAAATTTTACTGTTTATAGAAATAAATTAGTGCGTATTTTTTAAAGATTAGGCCTAATTACAAACGGCAGTATCGTTCCAGGTGCTACCGCTTCATGTTTCAATATTAAAACTTGGCGTTTTTACTTTTTTTATAGACGAAATTTTCCAAAGTCATCGTAAATTTATCTTAAGATTTTTAACTACTTTTGTACGCGGGCCAGAGTGTTTTTGCGGAGAGCTGCGTCAGCCAATTGAACTAAAAAAACATAAGCACTAAGATACTTGAATTTTTCGAAATATCTAAAAGGAGAGTTTTTAATACGAACAAATTTAAGTAACAGTCTTCAGACTTGTTTCGTAATAAAATTTAAACTTTAAACAAGAATCTTTTTGTTTTCATTAAATTAAGCTACCTAACTTGAAAGAAACGAGATTCTATTTTCGTTTTCTTTTTTTTTTTTTTGAAACGAAGCGAAACTATTTTTAACACCTTAAAAAATTTCCAGTGGCGTAGATATGTAGGAAGAGCAATATCTTAAAAATCTATTCTCTACAGATTTTTTTAATTTATCCATCCACAGCGTACTTAAAATATTGTACCCGTCCATTATTTTTACCAATGAGTATAATATATGTTTTATGCCACTCTTGCTCCTAAAATAAAGCATATCTACTTATAAAAGTGCTTTTTACTCGAAAGGTTATTATCTCTTTTTTTGAAGAGAGTAAAGATTTATTTAGGTAAATGAATTTATTGACTGACAATTTCGTAGTTCAATGCGTTTCTTTTATTAGAATGTTCAAACAAAGTTTTTTTCAGGTAATGCGTGTTAAATTATGCAGTAAAAAGAAAATTTATGTCAAAATAGAATTGTCTACAACAATATCATCGGGTTCACGGCACAGTAGTTAACGTCGTTGGCTTCCATACCGAACCTTACGGGCTTGAATTCCACGACGAACAGCATTTTTCAATCAATTTTCCGGTTTTCGTTCGAAGGCGAAATTCCCCCTATCATTATAATGCTAAAAATAACGGGATGAAATGAGTGTGATTAGACAACCCCCTATCTTTTCTCTCTAATGCTCTTTTCGAAATAGAGTTTGAGCGACTGATTAACAAACAGTTTTTGTAGAAAAAACTCCAGTTGGGATACCTCTAAAAAGGGGCCATATGCTTCACATTCGGAGTCACCGTGGATTTTCTTTTTTTTAAAAGAACAATTGAATGAATGTCTTTTTTTATAAATGCTTTATATTTTACACCAAATTACGTCGGATAGTAGTATCTGACAAGGCCTGCAGATCTGAATGAAAGTCTTATCGTCTTGAACAATTATGGAGGTACCTGGACAAATGTGGATTAATACTATTTCAACTACCATTTAAGAGATTACAAGAGTGGCGGTCAAATAAGAAGGATTAAACTAGTTGATATGTAAAGGTTGATAAAGAAGGTGGGAAAGAATTGAAATACCTTAATGGGTTTCAAAACTGCTAATTTTCAAGTGAATATAACAGTTTCATAATATTCAATGACAAACTCTTTGTCATTAGAAAATAAAAATAACGAAGTATACAAGTGTCTTAACCACATAATAAAAGAACACATATAAACATTTTCATCCACCGCCGAGTAAAATAAAATTTCAAAGTAACATCATTTCTTAAATGTATTAATTGAAATAACGAATGATTTTCATCAATCTGATCATACTGCAGAGTTATTCAGTAAAACTGACGCGAAAAGATCAACGCGCCCATCTCACAAAAAATAATGAAATGTACAGATAGAATCGTCGTATTATGTGATGTTATAATCATTCACTTAGATTTCAGCAACGCCTTTCCCCCAAAATGCTTAATATATATTGAAAAATCAGATACGGAAATGATGTTAAAAATTAATGACACCGAAAGCCTTGATGATTTTTTATTTATTATTTTCTACGCTAAAAATAGATATTCTTTTTTTTTTGTATCATTATTTTTTTTGCATTATGTAGCGATAAAAGACCATTCGGTTACTGTAATAGACATATCAAATTATTATCCGCACAAATAATGTGACATTTTCATTATTTTCTGGTTGACATAATAATTATTTCACGTGTTATGATATATTAAGCATTTTCTGCCTATATTTATAAAAATATTTTTGCCATTTTATAACAAACTATTTTGTGCTATGTGTAAACAATAGTTTTACTTTGACCTATAATTTAAATTTAATTAAAGCTTTTCGTTATGACGTCAGCTCAGTGGGACACGGTTCCGATTATTACTTTATAAAGTAGACTAATAAGGATGTTTTGATAAGTTTCGTTTGCATTATAAACTGCACGACACTGTACTAGTCACCCAGAATCAAGAATGTGGAGCCAACAATGGAAGTTCTAAACATCCAACCACCTTTGGAAATTCTATTAGAAAAGTTTCACACGACCGTGCGAAGATCACATTCCGTAATAGGAATTAGAAAAGGGAGGTATCGCTTTGTTCAGCTTAACGAAATGTACATTTAAGCCGAGGATATTATAAAAAGAAATAAATAAACGAATTTAAGTTTGTAAAAACTCAAATGCCAAATTTCATGTACGACAAAAATCTTTTGATTATTACAAATAAATTCCTCGATCCAATTATTATTATTTATTGTGCCCATTTTCCCCCTAATGGAGCTTTGTTATGTGTAAAAGCAACAGTCGTTAATTTGGATACAGAAAAGTTATTATAATAATAACAACTGCATGTCAACTGTCTATTTGGTTGCGTCATCAGCTTAAATCTCAGAATAAACATTTTTTGATAATGATTTTTCAATCGGTAAATGGACTATTTTTCAAGGCGAAAGAATGACAATTTTTATAACATAGCGTAAGTCGATGATTGACTTATACACTTGTTATTCTTGTCTTATTCATTAATTCTTTTATCTAAAAAAAATGAGGTCGAAGTTCGGCCAGATTTTTAACTATGTATATTTTATTAAATCGAGTAAAAAAGTTCGTGAAATAAAAGTTCATCGCTGTATAAAGCCGCCTCTTTAGGAAATTAAATTAATTCATTGATAAAGCGGAAATTCCTAAAAACTAACGTCCCATATCTTTTTTTTAAGGAAGAATATTTTATTTTTTTGTAATATTTAAGTTGTTTTTACCAAGGACGACCGTGTACAAATGTGTAAAGTCGTATGATTTTATCGATTTCACGACGTCCATTATCGGAGTCGTGTGATCCTACCTGAACGCAGCCGGTGATTCATACGACACCCACGTATCTTATCCCAACAAAGGCACAATCGAAAAGGTCGTGTGTATAAATAGCACTCAACACTTTTGGCAGTCGGGGATTGTCCCTTGTACCCTCGCGGGCCTTCTTCACCATTCTGCGGATGATTTCAGGATGCGGAACTGTATTATATTTCGTAGGGCGCTGGGGAATTCGGCAATATTTACAAGATGAACAGTTGCAAATAACTTATAAATGAACACCTGAGTGAACGCTACGATAGAATACCCCTTTTTTAAATATCGTACAGCCGTCACTTCTTTTTTTTTTGCAGTAGAATAATTGAGTAAACGTTGCCAATTTTATAATATACTCTGAATTACAGTTAATGACAATGCGCTTAATATTATAGGATAAACTCGGTGAGTACTTTTTATAAGTCACTCAAAATCACGTCAATTTTTTAGATCTAAAATTAAAATTTTAAAAATCTTAATTTGAACTGGTCGATATAGACAAACTATAACCAACTAGACCAGTGATTTCCAATCATTTTATGGAATGGCCTCCTTAATCTGAAAAAAATAATCCGCCGCCTTCCTGAACAAAAAGAACATGTTCTGCGGCGCCCCCCAGAGAAAACCTTCGCTTCTAGTTTGGGAACCATTTAACTAGAGTCTAGACTACAGCTTGCTGACAGCCTTGTCACTCTCTGTGGCTTTGTGGGTAAGAGTGTTTTTTAACGGTCAGTTTGGTCTGTGCTCGAATCCCAGTAAAGTCACTGTCAAACTTTGATAATTAAAATTAAAATTTTAAATCTGAGACATGCGTTTTTGTCTTGTTTCTTCATTTCGAATTTATCTCAAGTGAGTTATATAAAATCTTCAAATTCATAATACTCTACACATTGGCATTAGCTGTCATGCGAAATATTATTTTTTTATAATATATATTAATATAACATTGTTTTATTCAGTTCGTATTAAAAGTCATACATGTATTTGATGTGGTTGTAAGACATCGTTACGTTCCTTTCAATATTTATAATCAAAAATAATATTTTTTTTATCAAGAATTTACAGCGAACACTTTAAAAATCATCATTCTACTTTAACATTAAACATTAAACGACTAAAACAAAAACCATTCTCTCAATATGATACAAAAGATTAGCCACATCTGAGTTGAAATTGCTTCTTACCAATATATGTATGTAATATATAAAAATAGAACTAATATTTAATACAAAAACAGTCTACTAAGTCTCACTAGAATAACGATATATAGTTGATATGTGTTCCAGCTTCAATACATCGTCAAAACTATCAGTAGCGTGAAACTACAATAACTATAAACGTTCTCAAAGAACCAAAATTATTTTTATAATAAAGTTCTACCAAGTGAATGAAAATTCAATTAACTTATATTAAATATGTTTTTCTTCTTATTTTTTGCGATTAATTTTGTATTACATGATTTTTTTTGTGGTATTGATTATTATTGTCATTAACTTGTAATATGAAATAATATATGTCTTTTTTTGACTTGGCAGCCATAACCGAAATTTCATTTGATTAAAAGACTAGAGAAAAAAAGGTTTAAAGACTGGTTGTAATTGGCTCGAAAAGATACTTCGTAATTTTAAAATTGATTTTTGTGATGCAAAAAAATAACATCGTTTTTAAAAAGAAGTCATGTATACGTAAGTGTCACTTCATATTAATAAATATCATTAAATCGTCGCTTACAATAGTAATATAATAACAAAGCTTGATATTTTTACACAAAAACACCGTATTTTAAGAAAAAATATTAAATTCGCAATTTGAAAACACCAGGCGCTGTAAGCGAGAACATTCTCTCAAAGCACAATAAACCAAATGCTCAAAATTTTTCAGTTAAAAATACAATAAGCTCTAAGCGAGAAACGTATCATCTACGTCATGTCAAATAAAGCACTGTACTACCGTCTCAAAGCTTTTGAACACCTGGGAGAAACGTTAAAGTCCCCAGGGGAAGCGCGTGGATTGGGGCGGAAGAAAAAGGGATGACGGGAGGAGGGAAAAGCTTGCCTCGGGAAAGCCCTTTTCTTGCCAATCGGTGACCTCGACCCGGTGCGCGGAGACAAAATATTTTCAGGGAAATGGTGTCCCTAGTTCGATTACCAAGAGGCGTTGCTTCACTGCAAAACATGCAATATATGATTCTAAGCACTATTTTAGTATAAATGATTTTTAGTAAAAAAATATCATTTTTTATGTAAAGTGACTTAATACGAAGTTTTCTTCAAATATTTTGATAGATTTTTTTTCCGAACACTGTCAAATGGCCAACGTAGTGGATTGAGTTGCGATGCTTACGAGATCGAATCTCAAAACGGAAAGTGTCATAAATTGATATTCCATTTTATGGATTTATGTTCGAAGGTGTTTGAGAATTTTTAGTTTACCTACCGTCTCTCCGATTCTAAAAATGAGGAAAAACGAGAGCTATTAGCTTTCCACTAACACTGCCCTATCACTATCATCTTTTCTTTACTCTCTTCAAATATAAGAGGTTTAACAACACTGAGTTAAAAGCAGTTCTCGCAGAAAGATATCTGCTGAGATAAACTTTATGAGTAGAAATATGATCAAGGTCTGTCGACGTCGTTAGTTTCCGTGACGGATCTCACGAGATTAAGTTCCAGAATGAAAAGCAAAATTTAGCAAGAGCGATTAGCTGACCTGCTGCCAAATATTTAAAACTTCCCCTACGGTGCTAAAAATACTTCCGATATGTTGCCTGAAAATATATGAGTATAATATAATACATATATATATATATATATAAATCTATCCATATATTTTATGCGTGTTATTAGAGCGATTTCAATTACAGCTTGTAAGCTGATGAAACGAGCTGAACATTCTTCCAAATTTGTCAAATACAAAAAAAATGCTGTATATTCCATGACGTCTTGGCTCAAGTTTTTATATAGTTTTAAAGGCGGGAAAATACGAGCACATTTTTTTATGATTAAGATGATAATGTACACCTACATAATGTTATGGTTTATATTTTAAAAAATTGATAAAGTGCTTGTTCGCAGTGTTAAAAAATCGAGTAGTATTGAAATAATGTGCGAAAAAATTGTCAAAAGAAAATATCTGAGAACGAAAATGATGTTCCTCATTTTGTAAAAAAAAGCCATTATGGCGGTGGCGTCTGTATAGATTGGTGTGCGAAAATATGAAATAGGGTGATTTGTTTTAGAAAAAAAAAACGCTCGCTATATGAAAAATATATTCAAACATATTAGGAGCCAAATAATTTACAGATAAAAAACCTAAAATGGCTGCAAGAAAAGTCATATAGCCATTAATATAATATATAAATATCGCGGGAATAAAATATTGCCAATGGAAATAGGGAATTTTCTTTTTGATGGATGGCAAGTCGGTACTTCGAATTTAAATTTGAATGCGGGCTATTTATAGAGCTTAACGCAAAAGATTGTCAGATGGGGTGAGAGCTACAAGTTAGTGTAGAACTGAGTTTTTTTTTTAAATTGAGAATGTTTTGCAATGTTTTCTACATTCGAAATTCGAAAACAAACGCTTAGAAAAAATAATAATATTTGTTTTAAAATAAAGATAATACAATTTTAATAATTGCATTGTTTTTCACTTTCTCCAAAATACTGTTTACCACGTATGTTTTATAAGAACTGGCTTTAAACCAATCAACAAATTAATTTTATATGAATTGCTTTGATTTTACGTTAAGTCCAAACTTCTGGCTTACGAGCGACAATATTTTCATTTTGATTTTTCGCGTCTCAAAATGTGAATTTATATTATAATATTTCAAAAGTAGATATTATTTAATAAAGTTAATTTTATACAATAATTAAGAAATATTGTAGTGATTTGTCTAGATTTTCACTCCTTATAATGAGCGTATGGACTTCTAAAAGAAAATTTTAACAGACAACTTTTAGTGAAAATTGTTTATCAGTCAAGAGTGAAGAGAAACTGAGTAATTACTTTTAGTTATATAATCACGTTTGACAATGTATGACTGAGAAAAACTACAACATTGCAAACATCCATATCTTTGAATACAACTTCAATTTATGAAATTGTGTCACTTGACCATGCAAACGCTTTTAATTAAATTCCATGTGCATATACAACTCGGTGAAGGAGAAAAAATGTTATATTTGGTCTGCTACTGTTATTAAAATACTTTTTCTAAATTACTTTAAAATTTGTTTGTTTGCTGGAATGAAATCATAAGTATTTGGTCACCCTATATATATATAAGAAAATTTTGAAGTAATTAAATTCACATTCAAAAGAAATAATATCTCTTCATTTGGATTTGATATGCGCCTTTTAATTTATTTCATGTTTCCTTTTTTGTTCGTTATACTGTTATATGAGACCATTTTCTTGGCATTAAATTGTTCGCGAAATTTATTAAAAATGCTCTTCCGTTCCACCGAATGCCATGAGGTATTATCTAAAAATTTAATATCGAGTTAACGAAAATATCATTTTTTCATGTTGGGTTCCCGAAAATTTTCAAGAATTTTTTCTTGACACATGCACAGAATTACTGAAAATAAAATAAAATTGTAAGAACGATAAATGCCTTTTTTTAAGAAACAAACAATTTATCGAAACATAAACAAATTATGATAAGAACTGGGGTTTTTTTAAAACCATATCTGATTTCAATGTTGTGCTTATGAATTTATAATCGAGTTGATATCAACAAACATGTCTCAATGTTATTATAAATAGTTAGTGAAAGCTTATCATTTTGTTCTTATAAATCTGCATAAAATATCCCGCGTGCTAGTAAAATTTTCTATTAAGTATAATATCGACTATGGAATGGAAAAAGAACGTAACCCACAGTTTTTTCAAAAAAAGTTTTTTTCGATTATCACAATGTATCAAACTTAATACACGTTCTATCAAAAGGATGCAAGCTGCAAATACCGAATTAGTATCTAAATTTAGCTTTTATGTTTGAAAAGATGACCTTGTAAAAAATCAAAACCAAGAAAGAAAGACTGAAATAAAGGTTTTTCCTAGACAATTTCTTTAATTATTATTAGATAATGTCAATTAAACACCAGCTTAGAAGTCTACGTGCACTTCAAGGTTGTGTATAATTCATAATTTGCATATTGTGCAAAATCATCAAAACACGTTTATTGTGCCCTCTGTAAAATTTGATATGTGTGGGTTACGTCCTTTTTTCTTTCCACAGTCGATATATTTTAATATTTGTTAAATTAATTTTAGATATTTATCCTTTTTTTAAATATAATTTAAATTCGTCTAGCTAATGAGTATTATAAAAAAAATATTCATTTATTTTGTCACACTCACAAATATAACTTAATTACTATTGTTTTCCATGTTGTCTTATTATTGAATTGGTAATCGAAAAGATGAATATTGTTATTTTAAAAAGCCCTTTTTATACCTACCTATTTTGGTTATCTTAATGTGTAGTGAGCTCATGCAAGCATTCATAGTTGAGGAACAGGCTGAAAGTTTGAGAATTATTATTAATATAATTAAATTTAAGTAGTTTTCTGCTCTTGTGTTGAGTGTACTAAGAATACATAACATCAACTGTTATTACTTGTTAGATCTTATAATTATTTATCTTATATTCAATTAAAAAATCATTTAAGAAGAATTCAAGGAGAGAAAACATCACCTACTATCGAACGTAAAATATCTATTGAAATAATAATCATTTGATAGTAATACTGTTGAGTATTCCACCAGTAACCTTTTAATCGCATTTGCAAAGCTTTTACCGCTATGTTTCTGGGACCGACTTCGAATAGACACCAGAGTAATAATGAAATAGTTAAGCCCCAAGAAACGCGTCTTGTAAATTTTCCTAAATTCTCATTTAATATTAAGCCAAGATTTAGATATTAATAATAATTATGGTATGTTAAAACGTAGATTCGCCTTTGTTCCTGTTTACATAATACATGTAAATTGTTATAAAGAGCTTTTCATTACTAGAAAACTATCTTTACATCTGTTTGTACGCTTTATAAATTTGTTCAACGTATAAAATTTAATAGAAGATAATGATTGTTTGATATTAATTGTATAAATATGTATTTTATTTTATTAATTCTATTTGTATTTATTTTATAAAAATAACAGAATATTTCAGTAAAACGTTAATAAATTTACTTACTATCGCAGTTGTCAATAAAACTGTAAATAAATATTCATTATTATATCGACTGTGGAAAGGAAAAAGGACGTAATCCTCAGGTTTTCTAAAACAGCTTTTTTTCGATAATCACAATGTATCAAACTTGATACACGTTCTATCAAAAGAATGCAATCTGCAAATGCCGTAATTTAGCTTTTAAGTTTGAAAAAGATGACCTTGTAAAAAAATAAAACCAAGAAAAAAGACTAAAGTAAAGGTTAAACCTAGACAATTTCTTTAATTAATATTAGGTTATGTCAATTAAACATCAGTTTAGAAGTCTCCGTGCACTTCAAGGTTGTGTATAATTCATGATTTGCATATTGCCCAAAATCATCAAAAAATGTTTTTTGCGCCTCCTGTAAAATTTGATATGTGTGGGTTACGTCCTTTTTCCTTTCCACAGTCGATATGTAATATTCATCTACCGTTAAACGTTTTACATTTTAATTTAGCAAAAATACTGTTTGAAATCGAAGAATTTCTTTGTGAATGTAAAATTATAGCTTTGTAAATGTGTTGTGATGTGGTTTAAAATTCTAACTAATATTTTCATAAGTCCATGTGCTTTTTTTCTATTTTTTTGCGAGGTTTATTTGCTTTTATTTTTTAATATTCCTGTAAGATGTTTATAAATAATAAGTCACCACTTTGTCCTGTTGGCACAGCAAAAAAAAATTCTATATAAATTCATGGCCAGGATAAATTTTGAGCTGTACCCAAGTTTGTGTGCTCAAAAACTAGAAAATAAAAACGTATACTTAAACGACTGCCTGAAACAAGAATATAAAGGTGATCTGTTTAAATGATTAAATGGAGTATTGTTTTTGAAAAAAACACATTTTTAATTAAAAATGGCGTAGATGTCAATCAATTTGAAACTCGTCTGATTATAGTAAAACACCATGGCAGGTATTTTAGATTAAGCAGCATTGTTTCTATGTAATAGAGAAAAAAAGCTTAAAACTATTTATATATAAATATAAAGGTATGGCATCTTAATATCATTGATTGTATTTAAAAGATACTTGTGCATTCTAATATAAACGAAGATGCAGAGCAGCGGTGACGTGTAAATGCTACTCAAAAATATAAACAAGATAAAAGTAGTTATTATAGCTTCCCTCCAAGATTGAAACAGCAAAGAAAATAATGGATTGTTTCTTGTGATAGAAAATACGAAGAAGTGCGTATTGATTACCTTAATACACGTTGTCTTTATGAGGTGTTTAACAGATTGATAGCCGAACAATTCAATAAAATTTTGTGTCTCGAACGCGCTCACTAAATAATAACAGTTGGTAAGATATTGAAAACTTATATTGATAGTTAATCTTTAAAATCACACGTATTCAAATTAAATGAAAACTGACGTCCTTTGATTTTAGCAACTTCTCGAAAGATGTGGGATCTATTTCAAGTACTTTAAGTTATCAAGAGATATGTCTATTATAAAAGCCCTCTGTCACGAAATCGACTTTGAAATTTTTGACGTGGGTTTTATCTCTGAGACGGGTCGAATAGTTTTTCTATTTCTTTTTGTTTTTCAAGACAAATGATATTATTTTCCGTTAGTTTATACACGCGGACGTGGCTGCTTACTTCTTGACGAAATGACTTCAGGGATTTGATGCAACAGTATAGCAATCTTTTTCGATGTTTGAGCCTGTTAAATTATATTGCTTTTCGTTACCATGATCGCATGGAATGCGGAATATATCAAAACTTAATAAAGCGTACCACAACAAAATTTTTTCAATGAGAGCTGCTTATATTAAAATTTTAGGCTCTGGCCCATATCACGTTACACTATCCTGTGTGCCCAGCTTATTTTTTAAGATTTTTTTTTTTAAGGTCTTTTGCTCTTACTGTGAAACTACGTGTTCAAATCAAAATACTATAAAGAGTCAATTTTTATGTACTGAAGAGCCATATAAAATTTTTTGCACAATCTTTTTTTTTTGTTTGACACACACCTTGCATGTTCTACATAGCTTATTTATTTTTGATGTTGCAATTGGTATAAAAATATTTGTGAAGGCTTTTCTTCTTACCAAATATTTGATGCCTGAGCTTTTATTAACCGCAATTGATAACATATTTTTATGACATTGAATAAATAATAGAGCTTGGTAAGCGTTTTATGTTATAAAGTCACAATAAAAATATATTCAAACGGCTAACGTGATCTTGGCAGCGGAGTCGCCATTAGCGTCAGGACTATTATTAAAATCTATTTTCACGCGATATTTTTTAATAAAGTCGGAGATTTTTTTCTTCCTTTATATAACTCGCAGATAAAAATATGCGCCATTATGTAAAATGCTTTCAATTTTTTGTTCAGATGTCATGAAAAAGTCAATAAAAAATATCAATCACACACTCCGAACGGACGTCAAAAATGACAGTATAAAAAAATTCACTGTCGTCATTAGTGTGATGTAAATCAAGGAAAATCGTAACGCACATCTGGTGTCCAGTGTTGCCAAGATCAAATATAAAATTGAAGTAAATAAAAGATTTCATTTATTGATATATTGATTCGTGCTATTCGATTGCGGTACCCACGGGACTATATTTTTTTAAAACGATATGTACATTTTTACCTAAAGGTATGGATGTTTGTGATTATCACACTTTTTTGCCACCTATTTGATTTACAAAATGGAGTATGAAGAGAGTGATTAGTTACATTTTAGTCCTTTATAGTTTCACGCATATCGCCTTACCGACTTAGGTACATGTATATTACACGACTGAATTGATCAGTTCTCGTAGAAAATACTCTTGTTCAAAATTTCCATTATTATTCTGTAAGGTGTACACAAGAATTTAATAAAGTATAAATTATAAAAGATTTTTTACTGATGTAATATATTTCGGATTTTTAAAACAATTTATCTTTTTATAAGCGTATTGAGTATTTATACAAAGTATAAACATATGCATAATATATACACCTCTTCTTAAATCACTTTTTAAATATTGACTGTCAATTTTTGGTGGCCTTTGTTTTCTAAATCCCATATTTCTTTTATAAATATCTGTACCTTTGACAAATCATCAAAATAAAAAAATAAATATTATACAGAGCCTCAATCAAAAGATAATTCAAATTTTCATCTGCTTTATTGCTAGAAATTATCAAAATTGGTCTTGATCTTGATCTAAAGTGTATCTGTTCTATAGCGTGATTGTTGATTGAGCAATTTGCCAAATAAACATGTGGGTATATTTTTAGCTTAACAAATATTTAAAATCCATAATCAATAATGAATGTCGGTTACTTATAAGAATACAAAACCATAAAAAAATCAATAAAAAATCATTAAGATTAATATTTAAACAATTCTCACGCTTTTGATTTAAAAGTACAACTGGCAACAAAATACTTGTCAGCATATTTTATATTTGCGTACACTCTGTCAATGGATTAACCTAATTCCTTGTCATTCGACACGATCGTGTGACAATTGACAGATGAAACTGTCAAAACAACATATTACACATGAAGACTTTGATTACTACCAAGTGTAAGACTTCAAAAGGCGATACTAAGAATATATTGATACGATAGGTATCGCAAGATAAGTTTACTCAGAATTCTATTGTCACCTGTAAAGTGCGTTAAGTCGTTGATTTCAAAGCAATCTTTTGTTATCACCGTATAGCGTTTGAGAAATGATTTAACTGTGTACTATTTTACATATAAAAGAAAATAGTCAATAATACTTTAAAAAATACTATTAATTAAATGTTTTTGCATTCGTTGATTTGTTTCTATGGGGAGACGTCGGAGCTAGGTAACGTTCTGTGGATACTTCCGGAAAGCCTCAATGCTGTTTGCCTCTTTTGTTCAGGAAGACAGTCAAATAATATCCATAATGTTTAATGAACGGAACTGAACGATGTTGAAATCTTATGGGAGGAAACAAATCAATTCGATTGACAAAAAATCACAGAGTGAACGTGGGCAAAGAATAGATACTTTCAATGTTTTATTGAAAATAGATACATTTATAAATAGTAGTTTGTATTTGAAATAACTAAATTTACATAAAAAATTCTGTAAATTCTTAATATTTCTTTTGAATTCAATAAAAAGCAAACATTTATAAAAATCGAAAAATTTAGAAAAAACAGTTTTTTCTCCAATTAGAAATACTTTTTTCCCTAGAGATTCGCTAGCATTGTTGAAATATTAATTACATTGAAGTGAACGGTTGTCTTCGCATAGCGATTTGAAATCTTTTTATTAAGTCTACAATTAGAAAGAAAATTTTCTTTCCTTTTGTTTTTAATTATTATAAATTAATCCAACCCCTTTTAATTAAAACCTATTAAAGGAAACGTTCGGGAAAGGACGAAAACTGTTGGGTGATCAAAAGAAAAGGTCCTTATATTTATTACAGCAGTATCTTTCGAGAAATCAGTGACAGGATTATCTGATTTTTTAAAATAATGTTCTCCAAGATAACAAAATAAGCGATAATAGTATTTTTGTTAACTTTGTACAATTTTTAAAATCATTTAGGTTTGTTTGATGTTTACATGACGCAAACAAGATATTGACCAGATTGTCAAGCAGTAGCTAATATTTGTGTATATATGTAATATTATAGTAGACAAATATGTAATCAAAAGAATTTGTCATTGTGAGACTCAACCAAGTAAACAATTTACGAGATTTTTTTAGTCCTATCGTAGACGGGTTAACACAACTAGGGAAATTGCAACTATTGACTTTTTTGTTTAGATTGTAATTTAAATCCAAAAAGCATGAATGATTTTAACTGTGCGTGCGGTCCCAAAAATAGAATTATCCAAAGGTCACAACCAGTTATTCTCAAAAATTATCATTTTTTCTTTCCTCTTAAACAAAATTAGATAATTTTTTTCGTTAAAGGCCGCAGGGTCAGGAAACAAACTTTCTGATATTTAATTTAGGCTTCAAATTGTTTTTTCATATGGATAAAATGCTAACACTTTAAAATGTCAATGAGCTTAAAGTTTTTGAATTAAAAAATCATACGTGTCAAACTTTAATATTTTTTATTATTCATTCGAGATCAACACGAGGAGAAAAAAAACGAACACCCTCGTGTAAGACATCAAATTTAAAAATAAAAAATCTGGATTTGGTATTGACCTAATCAAGACTTCGAGTCCAAGCCGGCCTAATTTATAAGCAAAAAACGTTTTTCAAGTACAACACAGAGATTGAGTATTTTTTACGGGCTGTCACACTTTTTTTTCTAGGAGTGATTAGTTGATAAAAGTATTGATTTCGATAATCATTTTAAGAGAGAACAAAAAAAAAAAATTAAGGTATGCGATCGGCTGGCCGAACACGATAGATGCACTGGCCATCCCTGATATACGAACATTCTTAAAATAAACACTAATAATTGAGATAATTGTAATCGATTTTTTTAGGTATCATTATATCAAACTGATTGGTATTCGAAATTGGTAATCGTTCGTTGACCAATATTATTTGTGATTCGAGCCATTTTTTGCTTTAAATCAGTTTTAGTTCCAGATGCTCCATATTGTATTGGATGAGATTAAAAAAAATATAACAGAATTGAAAGTTAGAAGTTTTATTTATTTTCCATATTTGTGTTAAATACATTTTTTTTTATTTGACAAGGGATTTAATTATTTATTGAATATTAACAATTTAGCAAACAGTATCTTGGAATATTGAGTTCGGATTGTTTTTATGTTTCCAAGTGGCTTGTTTAATCCCGATAGAAGTGTCAAAGCAAATTCAATATCTAATAAATAATTAATAAAACTTAGATACTGTACTTGTGGCTTGAAATATCAAATTGTATTTTATGTATATGTGAGATGTTATAATAGCACTGGGAGATTTATCACATTGCTGAAAGATAATGTCTAAACATAGAACTTCATTATGACTCAACAACTATTGGTAGTGCAGGTTATGTATCTATATCTTTTTGTTAACATTATAAGTGTTTCTACAAGAGGTGATTGTTAGTCAGTTGATCAAACTCTCTTTTTTCCAAAAGAGAGATGAAATAGATAGATAGAGCTAAGACAAGACTTATAATTTGTTAATAGCTCTCACTTCGTCTTGTTTTTAGGATATTAGCTCTCGAGAGATGAAGTGATCCAACTAGTAGAATGTAAAACTTTTTCTTGGACTTTTAAATACAATCACGCCTTTACTTGGTGTTTTAGTAGATAGCATATTTTTATTTTATTGTAATTTGTATTAACTGACGTTACTTCACTCAAACGATACTTTAAGACGTGTAATTAAAACGTATCTAAATTATTTTTGTATAAAATATCACTTGGCTCTCTTCACCTCTGATGGGCACATATGATGTCTGAGAGTAAGAAATTTAAGACATCACATACATTCATCCCTTCAAACAGAAATTCATTAACATGTTCAGTATCATAAATCATCAATATTGTTATAACATTATTAATTGATTTGGCATTTACTTGGTAGAACTCCATTATAACAGATTAAAGTATTTTGAAAACTGTAGAACTAAAATACTTTGATATTTTTAATTGTTATAACAGTTTAAAACAATAAATTTGAGATTTTTGTAATAAATGTAATTTGTCATATTTTTTCCCAATACCCAGACTGAAAAGCTCAGATGTTCAATAATGTAAAAAAAATGAACACCTCACAATTCAAAAAATGACTATTTCTAACCATTATATTAAAAATTCATAACCAAAAATAAATGCGTATTATCTTTACATAAAAAATAGCCAAATTCCGTTTTTTAAATTCTGAAATTCCGTTTAAAAATAAAATAAAATATTTTTTAATATATTCTGATCAAAAATGTGTTTTGGATTTATGAGTATTAAAAGATAGGCCGACGATGTATGATTATTAAATAAATACGACAAAAATTATGTTTGTATTTTATTTCCCCTCTGTTCGGAATTGTCGCTGTTTTGTTTTGATCACGTTCTGTTTTCTCATGCTCTGTGTTGTTCAACTACCGCGTTGCTCCAAAGGTAGACAGATAAATCAAGACAAATATAATACAATTGTTAAACTTATAAAAATACAAGTATTTAAATGTACAGTTTTTATAAAACGTGTCAAAGCGCATTGGAAATATTTTACGGAAAAATACGACTCAGCGAGTGTTGTTATTTTAATCGAATCATCATTAAAAAGAGTGGCTTAAAATATTTGTTATTTTGAAAAAACATCACGAGACTTATCTTTAAATCGCGTGTGATAGAAGAGTTTGCCACAAAGCGTGAAATAATCACAATTATAAGAACGCATTGTAATGTATGTGTTATGCTTTGTGACCGAAACTTACAAATTACATCTGATACTCTACTGAATGTGAAATTGCGTAGAAAATTGCGGAGTAACCCGCAATTTGAAGCTATATGCAGTGCCGTGCGTAATATCATAGTGCTTTAAAATTTAATTTAAAATTGATAGCTACCAGCTGATTGATTGAACCAGAACTCCATTGTAATAAAGTAAAAATATCAAAGTATTTAGTTCTATATTTTTTTATAAAATAAATTAAAATCTATTTCGGCGTACACAATTGTCAGAAATATGTTTAAGCCTGCATTTAATCAGCTATATATACAGCCTTAGAAGAGATGCACAATACATCTTTTTATTTACTCTAACATCCTAATTTATATTACGTAGCATAAAACAGCCGGAAAACATAGAATGCGTTTTTCAGGCTTCACATAGTTTTAGAAGTGAAAGAAAGTTGTTAAATGTGAATGCGTTTAGTCAATAGTTAAATAATATTTGTCGTGTCAATAATTCAACGTTTCGTAAGCCACTGATTTTATGTAGAAGATTTCGTGAACGTGTATAGGCGCTGATATCAGAGAATGATGCTTTCATAAATTTAAAGCTGTAATGAGAAGTCATACAGCTTCTCGTACAAGATGGCTACGGCACACGAAATGACGAAATTTCATGTCGTATTGCTGACGTAGAAAAGAGAATTTTCCAGACAGACAGAATTTATGAGCACGCCTTCTAATGCTTATTGCAAGAGAATTGTAATAATCCGTTTGCAGATGTAAAATGAAAAAAAACGGGTGCCATAAAGAGCTAAAGATGATAGTCTGTCGCCCTTTTATATCGTGGATTTTATCCAGAAAAAATACGAAATAGACAATTTCAACATTTTACCATTAATGAAATGTGCAGCCAGAGCTGAAGTGCAATTTAAAGTATTTCAAAAAAACGCATTCAAGATCGCCTCCGAAGGAGTTTTGTGGTACTTTTGTTTTAAAAAAAAAATTTGTCGCGCTGAGTTCTAATAATCTATCGGGCAGCCAAACGATTTTCAAAAATATTTAGTTCTATAAGAAATGATATTTCTATTCGTTTTTATCTGTTATAAGATATCGCAGTTGAAAATAGAGTATTTTTTTGCAGATTCTTACATTATTTTCAACAAGCCATGTTCCCAAATATGTTCATTTTAATAAAACAGCAAACATCTAGATAATCCCGTATGTTATTTAGCATGACAATTGTACCTCATATTACCACTACACAAAATAATATTTATTTATTTGTTTCCAGAACATTTCAAACTAGAGAAATGATATTTGATACGTCTTAAAGGAATCAAATCAAATATGATCGATATGTTAAATTAAACTATCTATTTTTTGAAATGCGTATAATTATTTAATAAAAATATTTCAACATTTTTTTCGAAAACTGCTTGGTACTCAGTAACTCAAAATCTCTTTTTAGAAGACAGTAAGGATATAAAGTATAAGGCTAAGACAGGACTAGTGGTTAGTTGATCGCTTTCAACACGTTCCGTTATTTTTGAGCTGAAATGGTGTGAGAGAATTTTTAGACTTTATAAACATTCATGTCTTTGAACAGAAATCAATAAACTGATCCGTCACGGAAGTCAACAGTGTTGATCACTGCTCGACAGACCCGACGACTAATAAGCAAATAAATTTTATAACTTAACATGATTCTAATGATTATCTGATACTGAAATATTTTAAAAACTTATACGTCCACTATGCCAATTCAAGTATAAAATAGGAATTGTAAAATAAAAAATACTGGTCACACCAATTATGCTTCCGAAAAAAAATGTATCAATAACACATATAAGTGTGTTGTATACATCGATTTGATAACGCCTTTTAAAATTGATTAATAAACTATATTAAACGTTACAATGGGATGAGATTGCAACGTACGTGAAAATTCAATTAAAATGCCGTGTTGACAAAATCAGACAAACGAATGTGTTTTCCTATTCTGTCTTCAATGCGTCTTATTCCTTCGTTTACCATTGTCTATGCTTATAGAGCAAATGATAAACATAATGGTGTAATGAAATGCAAATTGCCTAGTACTGGGTAGCAGACTCAGATTTGTAATATGTATTTAATTATGTATACTGTCTGGCAGCTGAAGCTGACGCTATGAAGCGTTAATGTTGTGATTATGTTATGAAGAACAATAATCTTCTTTCATATTTTCAAATAAAGTGTTGTTTTGACTAATTACCTGTTCGATTGAATAATTAATGAAAAAAAACTATTTGATAAAACGAAAGACAAATAAAGGAATATTTTGGTAGCGTAAAGATTTGTTAACGGTCGGAAAAGAAGTAATTTTTGTGAACAATATAATTATTTTTAAAATGTTAATCTTTTTTAAGAATATGTCGAATATATACAAAAAATTTCGAGTTTCATTTTTAAATAACACACATTTTTTTTTTGGAAAAGTGACATTATATGTTTCAATTATTAAAAATATAAAGATTGAAGTCTCGTAAAAATGCTTATTTAAGCTATAACATCGATGCTGAAATCCAAAACCGAAGTGAAAACTTTGAACAAACAAATCTGACTAAAGAGAAAGCTTTTCTAAATTCAATCATCGTTGGACATTTGGTCGTTTTATAATTGAACACGTATTACAAATATTTGCTACAAATACTTTCTGACTCAAAATTTGTTCAATTAGGCTTATTTATCGATTCTGAAATAACTGTGTTTTACGTTTTAGACACCAGTTCTTCGGTATTGAATAAAAATAAATTAATATCGAAATCCCAGTTTTGATTGTAGCGCTATTGCAATGTTCAACCCCAAAAATGAAAGCATCCAATCAACTGATGATTGTTTCACCTCCAGCAATTCTTCCAGTTCGTTGTCATAATAAAATATAATGTAATAGGGCATGATGAAAAACAAAATTTGCTTGAAATATTACTAAAGGCTAATCAAAAAGAACTCCCGGAAACGTTGAAACGAAATGGCCATTACTTGAATAAAATTGTACCTTTTCCGCGTAAATTTCGCCAACTTCAAAAACACAATGGATAAAATCTTACAGCATATCTCATAAAATAATGCTGTAGCCATTAAACAACGGCAAAAATAATTCTTGTAATGATTCCGTGGAACCCAATTCTTCCGCTATTGTCTAAGACTTTTGAATAGTGAGTTACTTTTGGGGTGACTATAGCCTGAGGATAAAAACCAAAGAAATATTTTTATCATTTTGGAAATACTCAGACATGACTCTAAACATGATATTATAAATCGTAATCGTACTTCCGTGCCACACAATGATCCATAATCCTAAGACAGGTCTCGTCTCCTTATGAAAACCTTATTTAGTACCCACGTCTGATATATTGTTAAAAAATCTTATAATATAGTGAAATGAATTTAAAGCTAAATATTACGTAGTATTTTAACGACGGAAAACTCAATCTAAAGATAACTGAAAGGAAAATTTGAGGCTTATTCATTTTTCCTGTTTACCCAAATCTACAAAAAGTCTATCACAACACTCAAAATTATTCATTTAAGATATTTTTTATATTAATGACGTATTGTTTCGACAAACTGTTTTTTGTACAACAAATTAAAACAACCGTGGCGAAAGTTGGGTTTTCATACAAACAAATAAAAATGTTTGAAATGAGTGCTTTTTAAACTAAAAAACAATAAAAATATTTTTCTTTTAATATTCAAGCGATCCAAGATTCTTCTACAGATATTTTCTTATAAGAAATTTACAGTTCAGCATTAACTGTGCTTCGTAGAAATTTTGAAACGCAGTAAGAATTTCAACGACGTATTTTGATAAGAATTTCAACGATGGTAATATATTGATTACATATTTAAATCTTTTGTTTGATTTTTTTTCTGTAATGTAAGATTACCCCACATCCTTTCATGAAAAATTAATTCGAGCCCTTTCATAAAGGTTTTTTGGTGACCGTACTTATTTGAAAGCTGAAATGGCTGGCTAAAAGGAGTCTTATTTACGAACGGGAGTGGAAAGACAATCGTAACGAATATTTTACATTATTTTAAGCAATCAGGAAATATCTCCTAATATCACTTCACTGATTTTGAATGCTGAGTAATACGTAATCAGTAAATTTCATGACAGTTAAATAAATTGCGTTGACAGATATGACTTAGCGGCAAAGCACTGGCTTTGGGTCCAGGATTTAATTTTATGCCACAAATTTAATTTTATATAAATTGTTTTATTTTGTCCTAACAATATCAAACATAAAATAACACAGCAAAAGCTACACACGAAGAAAGCACAATTTTTACTGAGTAATATTATCAATTGTAATGATTTTTTGATTTTGCAATAGTTAAAATATTTTTTGATGCCTTCCTTTAGAATGGTGGAAACTGATATCAAATTGAATTATAATATATTTCAATTTATTATTCCAATGTATTAATCTGAAGATTTTTTTTGTTGATTCTATAACAGCAGATAATTTCGTCACAATAGGTAAAAGCTTACATAATTCCTGGGGTTGCAAAATGCGGAAAGGTCAAAAACGTTCGACTTTTCAAAATAAATCTTAGAGTGTAGAATAAAAAAGCGGTATATTGATTTGATGCATTTTGCGTTTTAAAATTTTCGTATATATTGAGTAAAATCAAATGAATCATGCTAGAATTATTGCATATTGCCAACTAATTTTGACATAATTTACAAATGAAATAATAGTAAGTGAATGAATGGATAACTAGTCCAAATATTTAAAATTACTCTTTTGAACATTCTGAGTTTGTGGCTTGTCGCATTTTGCTTCTCAGCACTGGATTTTAACTAAGTGACTAAAATAGTCACAAAGCATTCTTTTTTTGTTTGTACTGAGAGATCTACGAATTTTGAGTATATGAATTCACAATATTTATCTGTAAGTTCATAATGAAACAATTAAATAAAAAAATAATTTTAACACTCGATAGTTGTCATATAACATACAGTGGCGGATTATCCCATAAGCGCAAGAGGCGCAAGCTAAATCTTGGGGGCCTCAAACATTACATATATTATATGAAACCTAAAATTTTAATTTCAATTTTCAATATTAATTATTATTTTACGAAAAGGTTTGCAGCACTTTTATGTTATTCGAAAAGCAGGGCCTCCAAAATTTATTGCGCCTGGGGCCTCCAAAGTGTTTAATCCACCGCTGATAACATCGCTGTTGTCATGTTTGAGAAGATGATAAAGCTTTTCAAAACTGTAAAACTAACCTATCAATAAAAATGAAAATAAGAAAGAATTGTTGAGAAAGTGTTTATGTAGATAAAGAGTTATTTAAAAACGATTATTGTTTAAAATGTTTTGTATATTGATATCGTTGAAGTAAAGTTAAACGCAAACGCTTAGCTTGCTAATGAAATATTTATGCTAACGTTAAAAAATATTTAACCCACGATGTTAAAATAAATCATTCCAAATAATTCATAAAATGAAATTCAAATATAATGTGGTTAAATTGTTATTTTTTATAGTTATTATAGTTGAGTTCAGATTTATTTAGCATTGTTCGATCTCAGTGTGAATTTTATAATCACAATGAGGTATTGTGAGAAGGACGACCTCTATCATGTTATCTTTGAAAAATTCGCTGGTTGATCAAATTTAATGTGAGACGTTGTAAGGTTGTGTGTAAGAATGTTTAAACACCATCCCTAAAGGTACATGCAACAGTTTTTATTATGTCTCTTTTTTAAAACAGAAGGTTTTTTTCATTCTGTTTTATTTTTGATTAACAGTTTAACAAATAATATAATCCAAAAGCGATAGTTAGAATTAACACGACAGTGAAATCTTAAATATTCGTGGGAAATATGTAATTAATATAGATTAAAAAAAAATGTTATTTACAAACAAAAAAGGTCTCAAAGAAAAAGATTGTCGCATTGTCAATTTTATATGATATACTAACACTGATAGCAGTAATGAAATTTTTAATTGATACCACAAGTAAAACACTACATACAGTAGAAATTAGAAAAAAACAAATTTGTTTTTTTGACAAAAAACTATAATGAATATGTACTGCAAATTCGCATGCTTGGAGGAAATATGCTTGGTTCTAAGTATATACTTTCATTGTCAATAATTATTATTGGTAAAAAAGCATCAAAAAAAAAAGTTTTTTATTATTTCAATCTAATATGCTACGATTTAAATAGAAATAATAGTTTTCAGTTAACCCTCCAGAGGCGAGAGCTTTTTTCCGGTAAAAAAACATTTTCTAAGCCATATTGAAGTCACGGATAACTTTTATTCCTATCCAAAATTAAAAAAAAAAAAACTCAAAGTCGTTGTATAAAAACCCCGCTTGACTATATGGTCATGTTTATCCTTTTATTACCGTGTAATATTTAGTACGGACAGTAGTAAGGGCAAAAGTGACCGTATGGGCTCGCAAACATTCGGGGTTGAAATATAGCTAAATGTCCTTTTTTTTTTTAATATTTACAATTTGTCCTCTTTAGATCAACATAATTTCAATAAAAATATGTAAGCAAAATAACTGTAAATAATTTGATGTTTTTATAAAAAATAACTAACAGTTTCAAAAAGTACTGATGACTAACTGTAGTCTGTAACCTTCCTAACCAAATATGAGCGAAAGCAACGATATTCAGGTAGAAAAAGGATGAATAGTGGGATCTATAGACAACGGTGTTTACTGTGACCATATGGCGACGCTCGTCTTTGGAGGGAAAATTGAGACACTGAAATCTATGACTTAAGGACCAATACCAATTATGTTAAATTCATTTAATAAAATTAAAAAAGTAAATTAAAGCCGCACTCTGTGTCTTGGTAGTAAGGACATTGATCTAGCGATGAGGTCAGTCTAAGTTCAAGGTCAATATATAATTTAGATCTTCTTCTTTTCGAGATCTAAGTGCCCAAAAATATATTTTTATTTTTATTTAAAATATGACAAAAATATTTTGAAGCAGAACGACGTGGTTGCATTTTTAAGAGAATTTTGTAGTTAAAATAAATTTTGAAGCAAAAGAAGCATCGCAGTATGTGTGTCGAAATCAAAAGTGCTTACGTTTCAAATGCAAATTACAGAGCAGTTTTTATCGTCGAGTATTACAAACAATTTTTCACGGATAGAAGAAAAATACAATTTCGCTTCACAAAAATGAGAACAATGTTTAACCAACTTTATATTCTCCCCAGAATTCCCTCTCGCGGAATGAAAAAACACAGCGTTTTAATACTCTGAAAGTTTTTGGCAAATTTAATTTGTGATATTCAAAAATAAAATATACCGCTCGGCTAGTATTTATTTGAGTGTATTTTTTTGGAGGCCATTTATCAATAGAGAATTTTATTGTGACTTAATTAAAGCCACGCATTTTGGAACATATATTGAAAAATAATCGTTGAGCAAAAATTCAATACAAAAATATTATATTCACACGAAAACTATAATTATTTTGTAATGTAATGTAAATATAACATCCACTAAAACTTGTTTTGATTGTGTCACAAGCTATTTTATATATACTTTTATATTTTTCGTATCGTATTTTATATGTTTATTGTAATTATTGGTGGAAAGCCATTATATTAAAAAATAAAAGATCTCTTCGTAAAAATGTCAGATTTGTGAAAATACTTCAGAATCGTTTTTGCTCTTCAAAAGCATGATTGACTGATTAAAATATCTTTAACTAAATGCCGAAAGTCTGGGACTCACGATTCTACTTGGTCAAAACCAAGTGCCTCCTGGTCAACGCATGTATCTTGACAGTGCTGCTTTACGGTTGAGAATCATGACACCGTACGAAAGCGCAGAATAAACGTATACTTTGCTTTGAAAACAGATGCCTTAAGCGAATACGCAGATAAGAAAGCGGACTAACCAGCATCTTATTACGTCCAAAGTAAAAAAACAGTGACGATGGACCTGGCATGGACATGTGCTGCGGATGCCTCAAGAGAGTCTGAGCTTTGCCTGTCTCTTCTACCAACCAGATGGATCCCGGCGTCATGGAAGACCACTGATGACTATCCTGAGATGAGGATATACTCAGCTACGGGACGCTGGAGTGACCTGGGAGGAAGCAAAAAGGCTGGCGAGGGATAAAGAATCTTGGAGGAACTATGTGGTGACCACATGTTCCGTATAAAGAGCGAAAATGGAAAAAAAAATAATATATAAAATTAAAATATTATTTGTCGGCCCAAGACTGGAAAAATCTTCATTCCTACCTCACCCGAATGCTATTCCGACATTAATTGTTATCGATTTTTTTTTCGTGACCATTAATTTTCCCATTTGCAAATTTAAAAAAGTACGTTTATACTCATTATTACATTCTTTTAATTCGGCTTAGTTTTTGAAAGTCTTATAGTCGTTAACATATTGTTATAAGCCTTGCAAGATTCCCGATGCATAGAAATTCCTAAACTTTATTTGTATTGCATGATTAAAATCTACTATTAACTTTTTTTAAAAGAGACTGTCAAAAAGGGTCGATTTCCAAAGAATTTATTCTCACACGGAATCCCTAGTCTGTATCTATCATAGTAATAAATACGCCAAGAAACTGAGAACCAGGTTAGCAAATTCACACAGCTTCATTTCGAAAAAAAATCTATAACTCATGATTTTATATAAATAATTGCTGCTTGAAAAAATGAGACCATAAAACGCCGTGTACAGATTCGGTAATAAATAATTTCTATTGCGTCGAGCAATATTTGTTAAATAAATATTTTTTATACCGAAATGGAAACGAATCATGGCGTTATTTCACATAAAAAAAGATAGCCACCGTATTATATTTTGGCGTTAAAATAAAAATGCCTTCGTTACTCGAAGGGAAAAGACGACCCCATCCCCCGCTGCCCTGCGTC
The DNA here is from genome assembly GCA_030503985.1 of Himalopsyche tibetana. NCBI lineage: Eukaryota > Metazoa > Arthropoda > Insecta > Trichoptera > Rhyacophilidae > Himalopsyche > Himalopsyche tibetana. Next base: position 7,791,904 of record JAPJYX010000015.1, read on the forward strand.
ATTTTTCCTAACATTATATTCTCCAAGAGAAATATAGAGAATTTTTACGCGCGCCGGCGCCGCTGGTGATTCAATTATTTTTATCGGAAGAAAAATAGATGAGGCCAGAGAAACAAACGGAAAAATAGAGCTACTGCTTAGGAAAAAATATCAGAATCAATTTGGGAAGCCTATACTTTATGTAGTTGTTGATTTGAAGGAACCGTTTCCCTTTTGGAGCTGGCCCAAATTACGCCATGATCGTAAAGTTATGATTTCCTCTTGACGCATGCCGATAATCAATCACGGAATTTTATTACAAAACCAAATGGCCAATTGCAGGATCAGCTTTCCCTTACTAAATATAAACAGATCTTCCCGAGTTTTACGTTGTTTGTACTGCGCACAATCTTATGTAAATTTTATTTATTTTGTGTTATCATCACAAAATCTTATAGAACAGAAGTCGCTAACCTTTTGAACCCTACGAACCACTTAAATCAAAATTATAAACGGCAGACCACAATCATTAATTTTTTTTAAAGTGGCTTTCTTAAAATGAAATAGTACTTTAAATTGTTTTCGTTTTTATCCATTAAATTACCAAAGTTATTTTCATTTCGAATAAAAATATATTTATTTCAACTTTTCAGCAAACTATAGGTTGGCAATCGTGATTAAATAATCAATCACTGCTACTTGAAATCAACTACATTTTTTTTGATTTTCCCATACTTGTGCTCGTTCATCATTTTTTTATTCCAGAGTTCAGTTATTATTCACTGCTATTTTGTTAAATATAATAAAACCAGCTACCTTCCGAATCACATTTATATCCTGTTATTCAGTGAGTAAGGAAGAGCTTAACGTATAAAATATATATTCATATCTCTACCGCACTCTTCGTGGGCGGTATATAGCAAGATTATTAAACGTAATTTAATTCGCTCAGGTAAATATCAATTCGGTGTGACCGACGGGTCCAAAGGTGTTCATAGTATTCTAAGAAATTATTCCCTTACAATATCATTACCTGGATATTACTAGACAACTGCTGATATAAATTTTACAGCCGAATATCCTCTCTGATTTATTTTAAATATTCTGTCAAATTTTCCAGTATTTCAAATAATACAAAACAACTATGCAATTAATTGAAAGTCAAGTTCCACGTATTTAAATTATGTATTAATTTGTTTTATATTTACTAAAGTACATTCAAATAATAAATAAACGTTTTCAAAAGTTTTTTTAGTCATTTCTGTAAATCCTGATGCGTTGCAAAATTTGCGTTTGCTTAATTGATATGACAACATTTTGCTTTGTTGAATAAAAAAGGGTCGTAACCAATGGTTTCTCTAATACGAGAAGTTTGCTGCGCGGAAATTTAAAGGCTTAGCAGGCCAATCCATCAAATGCGCGGTAATTTCAATTTTTGTGAACAAATTAATTTAACCTAATTGATATAAAAAAAATAGTGTTTGTTTTGCTTTACATATTTAAATTTTTCGTCTCTTAATAACATTACTATTTATTAAAAACCTCTTTTTCGTTTTTTTACACAGGAAAAATCAAGCAGAATGAAACAAATAATCTGTCGCTAATAAAGTTATTTACACATTTTTTAAAATTTATTTTTAATTTGGTTGTAAATCTTTAATTCGATTTATTTATTGAATGATAGACCTAAACTTATTTTTAGAAACTAATTGATGCTATAAAAAGACAGCGCTTGTTTTAATTTAAATAAATAAAATAAAATGCCATAACGCTGACTAATTTAAGACTGATAAAATTTATACAAAATCAAATAGCAATATGTCTTTCGTTGAGAATCTGGGCAAAGAGATAAATTCACATGATACATTTCCATACAAATATGGTATAATAGTGAACCAAGAATTCGAAACTATTTCTAGGAATAATGTAACGTATGCGAATTCTACCTTTGAATTGAATAAGAATATTTTATACACAGCCATTCAATGATAAAGTAAATAGGACATATTTTAATACAAGTCTTTTTATTAAATCGGATATGGAAAAGTTAAATAAAAATTCCATGCTTTGTGCTGCATTTTGTATTATATATAATGAATTAATTTTGAGTTTATTTGTGTGTATTTGTTTTTGATTTTTAAAAGACAAAAATTATTTATGCGGATTGCGGAACTATTTAAACAATATAAAATTGATAACGTGCTTTTTCTGAATAACGTTCGCTTCTTTATAACATGTAACTTGATTTTAAATCTTATTATTTTAAATGTTATGTATAAGCTACGAATGACAATCAATATATCACATGTTAAAATATATTTACGATAGCTTACAGTTCTCAAAAGGCGAAAGACGATATGTCACAGCTAAAACACAAAGTGAAATAATACGGTAAGCTTTCAATTAGACTGGATATATGTTTTCATACTGTTTTGTTTTTTAAATGTCATTGTAGACAAGTGAGTAATTTTCGTACGAAATATACTGCAGTAAAATCTTTTTTTCATTGAGCTTTGAATCAAATTACGGTTTAGTATGAAAGTTGAGAATGTTTTTAGTGTTTTCATGCGTTTTTTTACCATACATTACTATTTGTCGTGTTTGTGGTCAAGGGTTCGAAGTCATTTGCTTCAGTAACAGTGCTCACGGGTTCTGATCATAGTGTAGACAGATTCCAATCCCAACGTCTTAGAAGATCACTGTCCAAAGACATGGATATATCAAAGACTATATGATATGTTAAATAATCCATTTTACATTTCCGATCAAAATAACTTAGAAAGAGCAATAATTGTTTTCTATAAGTAAGCTTATAGCTTACCACTTCTCTTCATAAAAAAATATTTGCTAAAAGACTGTGTACTAAATTGTTTGCGTTTAAAACTTTCTTTTGAGATAAACTTCATTAAGGATCCGCATGTTTTAACTTAAGTGAACATGGTCCTAAAATTATTTATTTTTTCTCAAAAAGGTTAAGTGTTGAGATTTTCCCTTACTTTTAATCCTTTCAATTCTTTCTATTTCTTTTATATCCGAAAAGAGAAATAAAAAGTGTGAATTACAATAACGTGTTGTCAAAATCCTTCTGTCAAAATTCTTTGTCAGTAGTATTTGGTATGCTACATATCGGGAGAAGATATAGTTTAAAAATCGTTTTTAATACTATTTACCAGATAGCAGACAGCAGTCAAAGTAATATACAACGATTGAAAGATAACACAGACTTCAACGTCCATCATTTATTGAGTATCCCAAGAAGTTAAGAAAACTTTTAACTTTTAAAACAAAGTTTTTGAAGCGACACATAAAAGTCATTAAAACGGTGATATTGTTTTATATGATCAAAATAATAAATTTTGATTGTGCCACGCAGAACTTTAGAAAACATAAAACTGCAAATTTATTTAAAACTACAACAATAATAATCGTAAATTCATAAATTATAATATAAATGTGCATTGTAAATTTCTGAAGGATAATAAATAGCAATGAGCCGCGCAGTGTGTTTTTGTGTTCAAGAATGTTTCCAGCCGAATATATTCTTCTTATTTGCTACTGTTTATTACTGGCCATACTTACTGTGTTAGAATTGAAAAATGGCTATCATTTCCTTTAGAGGAAACTATGTGCACAAAGAGAGCAACTTTATAGTGCGTCGGAAATATGAATTACAAAATAAATGATAATGCATGTGTCTGAATTTAAATAATTTAAATTTTAAATTATTTGTGCTTGGGCAAACACGACAGCTGAAAAATTCATTATGATATGAATGTCAAATTTAGCTTGATTTATATAATTTAATGTTCAATTTACGGTTAGGTAGCTAAGCTTAGACTTTTTCAATATATTATATCTTTGAGATCTATAACAGGCTGCTAATGATATCATTTCTCAACTAGCTACAAAAAAAAAAACACATCAAGTTTATCTCATATGATTTTCAGCTACTAAAATTTTCACGTCTTTACTTGGTGTTTTGGTGGATTGTATATTTTTTATTTTACGGAGATAACACTGTTTTAATGTGTTTTGACTGATGTTACAGGTAGAATATTAACAGGTATCTAACTTTTCTAAAATACCACTTGGTTCTCTTCACCTCTACTGAGCCTATTACTGACAGATAATGTTAAAAGTATCACTGTGGACTCATAAAACACTCATAATATGTAAATCATATTTCAATTGTTATAAATCAAATGGTGAAAATCGAAATGTCAATCAAAATGACAAGAGAAAATTTCACGTCGCTACTATTCACCGTTTCGCAGAATTTCTTTTGACAGATACACACATGCACTTTCTGTTTTATATTAATTATATAGGATGGCCGCCTGTGTGGTCGAGTGGTCAACGGTTTTGGCTTCGGCTACGGAGGGCCCGGGTTCAAATCCCGGTACGGACAGTTTTATAAATTGATTTTTCAATCAATTAATGAATTTCTGTTCAAAGGCATGGATGTATGTGATGTCTTGAATTCCCCCCTCACCCATCCTATCCAATGAACGGGGCGTATCGGGAGCGATTAGCTTACCACTAATCCTGTCCTAGCCCTATCCTTCTATCCCTACTCTCTTTGGAAAAAGAGAGGTTGAGCAACTGAGTAACAAGCAGTTCTCGTAGAAACACTTCTGTTGAGATAAACTCCATTATGAGTCCATATGCTCCACATTGGGAGCGGACATGGTTTTTTTTTTAAATAGGATGATATGTGTAGGTGGTTAAGAATTATATACCTTTTGAATATTTCACATAACTGTTGTTCATAGCAGATATTTGGGCTGTTCATTAATAAATCTGACGGCTCACATGTATCATGATTTAGGCAGTTTTTTGTCGATTTCGTGTAAATATCAAAATATAATGAAAAAACATTACAAAACTATTTTGTAAGTATTTTGGTGTCTTTTATAGTAATAATAAAATGAAGTATATGTAACACAGATAAAATTATTTACAGGCCGAAATAATATTTCAGATTTATTTTCAAGTGCACTGAATATTTTTTTTTGTAATATATCCAAAAGAAAGGAAATTATTTTCACTCTTGAATCTCCATATATAATAGAATAATGACAGCTTAAGTAAGATATGTCTGATAAGGTTTTATTTTATAAACGTTTGCGTCAGTTCTAATGGTGTCTTCGGTTTTCTCACGTCAAAACAAGTTTGAAATAAGTCTTTTTTGTATGTATGTAATGGGCTGATAAGAAAATCATTTGGGCGAAAGTGCTTTCTGAGCATTTTTGACATATTTTTAATGGTTTGCTCAGTGACATTGACTGAGTGGTCAAAAAAATCAAATTATCTACTTTGAGGGACTATACATAATGTTTGTTTTTTCTAACCATTGCAATAATGTGCGTCATTCATTTTTGTATTTCTAATAAAAAAACAAAGTATTTGAATTGGTATAAGTATTAGAAAACGCCTTTAATTACTTTTTATTATCAACCTCGGATTGTTGAGATAATTTTGATGCATCATGTACAAATCAGCGTGGTCTATTTGGCGCGTGTGAAGACAAACCGAAGCAAATAGTTCTGCTCGCTTGGAATCGATCTAAAAACAGTCACAGATAACGTGACTATCGTTTTGTTTGGCATACATACGTACAAAGTTGTTCAGCGCAAAGAGTTTTGCATTGGACTTGCCATGCATGCATGGTTGGTTGGAAACTGACCAGTCTAATGGGATGGTGATAATACCTTCATTGCAAGCTTTTAAGATACGTCTGGAAATATATATAAACATATAATATATGTAAATACAGAAAAAACCTAAAAGTCCGTTTTATAAAAGAAGGTTTACTGAGCCAATTTCATAAATTTTATGGGTTTTATGTTTGCACTAAAATCACATATAAACACAAATTCGTATTTTTGTCTTTGTTTTTTTTCGATATATGAAAAAGTTTGCTTTTTACGACATATCGCTACCATAAACAAAATTAAAAGTTGATGAAAACCGTGGCAGTATTTTTGAAATTTAAAAAAAATAAATACGCTCCCAATGTGGAGTATATATTCTTCTAATGGATGTATCTCAAAATAAGTATTTCTATGAGAGCTGCTTGTTACTTAATCGGTAAACTTCTCTTTTTTAAGACAGTAGGAATAGAAAGGACAGGATATGGTTCGAATAGGATAAGTGGTTGGTTAATTGCTCTCGTTAAGCCTCGTAATTTTTGAATTGAAAAAGTGAAAGGAAGTTAAACGATATTACTAACATCCATGCCTTTGAACAGAAATCGATAAATCGAGCAACGTCGTTTACTACTAGTAGCGCTATGAACCCGACGTCATCGAACCGGTATAAATATCATTAAACTGTATACAGTAAAAATAATTAATCGAAATTTAAAATATTGCCTACGTAGTTAAGAAAAACGAAAACCGAAAGCTCTTCAAATAAATATATTTTTATATTTGCGATATGTTAGTATTTCATAGCTCATTATTGAAAACTTTACTTCTAAATTGAGTTAAAGGCATAAAAAAATGATTGATTATCCTAAAAGTCCTTCTGGCAATCTGGGCTCCGAGTACAAAGTAACATTTTGAGTATAAGCGTCGAAAATATTTCTATGTAGCGTTCGCAATAAAGTCTCTTTACGAAACGTCAAAATCGCGTGCGTAATTCAATATATAAAAATGAAAGCCAATACCAAGTCTGTGCCGCAAATCAAATATTTAGCTGATAATATCTCCAGGCTTCCTTTTTATACAAGAACTAGTTTTTCAGACCCTAGAGGAAGGCTGCGTTATTATTTGAAAATATTATTCGAGATAGTGAGTTTTCTTTTGGCCGCCAATTTTGTTTATCCGCACGAATTCTTTTGTATTGTGAAAACTTGTATGAATACAGGTTATACGCTATGTAAGAATATTATTCCGCTTTAACAATGAACATTGTCGAAATAAAATTTATATTTTGCTAACTTGCGAATTTAAGAAAAATGATAGAATATAAAATAGAGTATTTTTTACGCATTTGTACGTAGTATGTAACGAAAGTTTTGATAACATAAAATTGCTAGGTCATGTTTTAATCTATTAAGTTTTGGTTGGGATTGTTAACTTGAACAGCAAAACCATTCTGGAGTTACATGCATACACTTTTTTTATTTATTTAAGTTAAATAATATAATATATAAGATAAACCAAAGTCACACGGCAAATAGTGGCGTCACTAAGTGCTCTGTTGTAAATTTAAAGTATTCACTTTTTTAGTTATTCCGACTCTCATTGCGGCGCATAGCGGAATGCAAAATAAGTAATTTTACTGGCTGTAAGTGGTTCATGTAATCTCGCTCTTTATAGGAAAAGTAAAAAAAATCGGGTAATGGAAAATGGTAAACTGTAGTCAGATCGTGTCTGTAGCCGAGTGATAATCATCGATGTCTACGGTTATGGTGTTCACAGCTTCGTACTCAGTACGGTCAGTTTTATTCATTAATTTTTTCGATTGATTAATAGATTTGTGTTTCAAGTTATGCACGTGTGTAATTAGTTTCATCATATACACAGTTTGAGTGTGAAAAAGGTTATTAACTAACCACTAGTTCTGCTTAAGCCCTACGTTTTTATTTTTCTATTTCGCTAAAAGATATGCCGAGTGACTGAATTATAAAGAATTTTGCAACAATTTAGTTAAGAAGAAATAGTTTGTAATACCTATTTTGGCACGTTCGTTTAAGTAGACTTACTATTTTTTTTTGTTATTATCGTGAAACTGAGAGCCCGCTTACACGCTCCACAATATATTATAGTGTCAGTGATCTTATCTTGTGTCAATCTGTTTTTTATCGTTTTGGTACTGTAAACAACGCCAGTAAAAGAAAAAAGAAAATCCAACTGGTAATTTAGAGAAAAGTTTTAGCATCTATCTGCCATACACCACGTTGTTTGTGGCACCGTATTGCGAATCCTCATTCGTATTCCGTACCACGCCTGCATAGATTCCATAAATAAATAAATGGCATTTGCGCCCTACATTTTTATCGATAAGCAGGACTGCTATGCGTTTTATTGCCGCGTATTTCAAAGAAAATACTAAATTTAAATGAGAACTATGAATTTTATTTAAAAAATGATTTAATTTGATTTAACCACCTGTTTGTGTATATCGACCCGTAATCGGCAGTAAAACGCAAGTTACAAGAACAGTCAGGTCTTAATCATAACAAAAGGTTTTATTAACTTCCTATTATAATAAAATAATTCATTTAATACGGCTTGTAATATCAGGTCAATTCAAGTTTCTTTTTACGAGATTATTACGAGAGAAAGTTAAAAAAACAACCTAGTAATGTAAAATTTATGCATTGTCCCTTACGATTTTCTGCCGATTACGGGTCATGCAATCAAAGATATCGATAGAAAAAACCCAACCCTTTACATTTACAGTTTATTTGCATGGGACCGATTTTTAACCATGCACAATTTTGTTTGATAAAATGGCAACTAAACGGATCTCGGCTAGCTCAGTAATGAAAGTCTAGTTGATATTTCGTAACTGGTGTATAATCCGTATGCTGATCGTCTGTCGCTTAGGACTAGTTTATTGAGTCTTATGAGGAATGAAGGTTATGGAAATCGCTAAATAAATGTGCAAATTTAAATATGCCAAACTTTGTAAGCATTTTTTTACGGTTCCCGGTAAATTGCTCGAATGGAAATTGCTCGAATAACAAGATAATCAATTTGTTTCCGTTTGTTCTGTCTAAGCCCTAGTCTTCTATGTTTTCTGGAAATATATAGAAACAGTTTGATTAACTAATTAATAAGCAGTTCTCGTAGAAACACTTCTGTTGAGATAAACTCCATTAAAACATCATATGTTCCGCATTTGGAGCAAACACGGTTAAAATAAATACTTACGAAAATTATTTTTATATTTCACTCTCTAAACAAGTGTCGCAAAAGATAAAAATGAAATTTGTAGAAAAATTTGTGAAAAATCGTTTAAATAACCAAGCAATTCGAATAATTTGTAATTCGAGCAACTTCCATTCGAGCAATTTACCGGCTCCCTTTTTTTACAATACACTGTACCTACTCTAGGTTGATGATTATGATTAAAAGATTTTTTAAATTTGATTTTTTTAAACAATCTTTATCTTTAAAAAGTATAATAATTTTGTTAAAATAAACACTTTTCTTTGGCCGTATCTGAGTTGAAAAATCAAAAAATTGTATCCGATAATGCTTCATAGAGTCTTCAAAAATATTTAAAAAGTATGAGAGCCTCAGATGAGCAAACTTAATGAAATATTCAATTATGGTAATGGTAACAAAAAATATTTTCTGATCCGAAAAATATCTTCAACCACTTTGATATAGCAACTCATATTTATTTGAGAAAGAAACAGGTAGGAATGCAATTAAAAAAATGATTTTCTGATTTATATTCGCATATTAGAAGTTGAGACTCGCCAGTTGGGAAACTCAGATTCAGACTGTCATTGAAAATTCAAAAAAATATGTGGATCACAATCCACATATTTTTTGCACACAAAATGATTATTTTACTATTGTGGTCAGTTTTAATATAATTATTTAAAACAACATTCTGTCAATTCATGCGATCATTTTTCGATAAGGCAAAAGTTGAAACATATGCGAGATACAGATAAAAATATAGATAATCGTTTAAATATTTATATCAAAATAATATATAGAGAAAGTTTGAATGCATACGGTATATTTTTATGAAATAGCCATACTTTTAAGAGCCTGTGAGGGGTATTTAGTGGCACCATATTGTAGGGACTTATCTGAAATCTGTTTGGAGCATGCGGGCCACCATTATCCTTGCCTTATGTGCTCAAAAGGTACATTTGGACAACGCTGTGAATAAAAGAGCTTTTATACTAGGAAAATAAGTGGCGATCCAGTAAATATATATTGTATTAAATACTGGAAATAAATGTTTGCATTCGTCTAGCAGTGTAAAGATATTCAATTTTTATTTGTATTTTATACTGTTACGCCTTGACTCTCAAATCTTTCTTAAATCGATCACTGCACATACTATACAGTATAATCAGAATACGTTTTTTTATTCTGTAGAATAAGTAGGTTACGTTTTTCCTCAAGTATTTAAGAACATAAACAGTTGAAAAAACTGATTTTAAGTATGACAAAGCTAAATAAAATCACGTATTTAACGAATTAATTTTACATCAAACACAGTATAGGTTAAATTTGAATTTTCTAAATGCTGTACTCTTCCATTAATCTTGTCGCTAACGATCCGGGTTTCACCTTTCAGCATCTTTAGGATTTTCAAGTACATTCGTGTACTTTGTCTTTAGCGACAAGATTAATGTAAGAGTACAGCATTCGGATATTTAAAATTTGATATTGAAATTTCATCAAGCACCTTCAGTAAAAATTTTAAACAGTATAAATTAGGTTAAAAAGTGTTATTTTCGAAACGTTTTTATTTAACACTCAACACTAGAGTTCCAGGAAAACGCTTGTCAAGTACCTAGTTTACTTTGGGCTTAAGCGTTGATATTCTTGATTTTTACCGTACTGCTAATTCAAAAACCTTAATCATATACTTTCCAAACGGTTTTTTTTAAATTTAAATTTGAGTTTGCAATACTTAAAACACTTTCAACCATAAGCCATTCATATAAATGTGGGTAAAAATAATTCATATTGGTACTTTCTGAATCTCACCATTATTAGTTTATGAAGAACCAGCAAAAAAAAAATTGTTATAATCCTCCATTTGTGAAATAGTATGATGTTATACAATAACTTCTCGCAAGCTGAGCGAAACCAGTCCTTTTATAAACACACATGTGCTATACAAATATTAAGTTATTATCTCATTGTATTGTGAATGCCTTTCTGATTATTTTTAAATATTTTTACAGTCAAACAACATAAAGCGAAAATTTAATTTTGTAAATTGGTTAATTTAAAATCAACACGATGTAATTATATACGAATAAAGTTATTTTATTATGTTTTAAATGTACAATACACAATGCTAATTTATAAGGTATTAAAAACTTAAGTGAAATGTTTTGTTAATTATATTGTTAAAAGCTTTTCTTCAATTTAAACGCTCCGTCACAATCCACATTCGTCCAAAAAAGCTCTTTTCTTCGAATAAGGTGAGAGAGGGATCAAGTCGACCATTCTGCTGCAAAGAACAATGCCATGGTATGGTTCGGCTTAGTCTTAAGAGCTTTTATCGTATTTGAAATCATATTGTAAATAAAGCGAGCGAAATCGAATTATTTGGAAAGTTTTAAGTTTATTGTTTTAACGGCTGCGAATTGAAAATATTGAGAGTTATTATTGCGAAAATTATATTGCTTTACCATAATATTATAGTGCTAAATTTACTAATTTCGGTAATTTTGTATTGAGAAATATTATACTATACAATTCTTAGTTTACACTTCTATAGTTTTTTTTTAAATAAAACCAGCATTGTTTTTATTTCTTTCGGTTGAAAAGATATCGTCAGTATCTATTTTTATTTACTGTGAAGTCAACTAAAGACCAATAATTCATTATATATTTTTTTTTAAAATCAAAATTTTTGTTGGCTCGTACTTAAATCATTGTCTTTGTGAATAGCTAACTATTAAACAGTATTGTAATTAAGTTATACTACAATTTTGAAAAATTAATTAATGTTATTGTTGAAAATTTTGATTATCTTTATGATAATTTGTATGCCACTTTGATTCATAATATTATATTATAATCAATTAGGCTAACTTGTATTTTATCTCTACCGTTGATCAAATTTTCACAGCCAATTTTTTTCAAATTATTAAGTAAAATAATGAATTTTCCATTTAAATTATGAAACTGTTAATATATTTTATTTAACTCTATTTTTTTGTGTTATGTTATTTAACTCTATTTGTATTCGATTCCTATGCGGAGCATATGCATAGGCAAATTCTATGTTTCCCTGTCTCCCGATAATTGCTTTGTTCTCCTCTTATTACATGCCAGCATCCCTCAGTTCCGCTAAGTACATTTTATGGATAGTACCCGACGGTCGTCCGTACGCCAGAATCCCACCGGTTGAAAGAAGAAGCAGGCAGGATAAAGACTTTTCGGAGGCATCCGAAACACATGACCCAGCCGGTTTCGACGTCTCTGCATAACCACTGAGGAGACGTGGCACTGTCTTGTATATTCTCTTATCTCCGAATCCCTCACAAAGTCAAACTACCCCACCCCCATTATCCGACGCAAGCATCTGTAATCAAAGCTCGGTATATGGTTTTATGAATATTTGTCAGGTGCCATGATTTGCTATCGTAAAACAGTTCTGGTCAGGTGGAATTGACCTGCAAATCTATGGACACTAAATTATTCTATCGATTGGATATTATAAACTAAATTTATGCATGTTAATCTTTCAATAAATAAACTAGTCCCAATTTTGTTGCCCTGTCTGTATACATTATGATTTAGAAAGAAGACAATTTGTCGGTAGTGTAAAATCTAAGCCATATTTTTTATGACTTTAAATTTTTCTGAATAGGTACTGAAAATTTATTTAACATACCAATTAAGAACATGACTTGTTATAATGTATTTGTTGTCATCCTGTAATTTGTTCTTACATCTTGAGAAAGTTGCCCTACGGCCTAAATGATTTTTTGCAAAGAAAATGCTTACGTAATGAAGATGGTCTCTTACATAAATCTCCCTTTCGTGTAAAACACAATTAAAATGGACTGACAACAGTAATAGAATACAACCCCCCTAAATCTCGTTGACATATTTTATGATAACATTTTTGCAGACAAACCGTTTTTGCGGCAAAACATTCTTGCCGAGTATATAAACTGCAAAGCTATTTTGTGACAGGCCCCGTCACAAAGAAGGATGCATGCGACGCAAGACTTGCTTATGGGGTTGACCTACTTTATATTTAATGTTAAAAAAAAACGGCAAATACTGGGATGATGCTTACGAGGAAATTTCATTTCATATAACAAATGGTTCATCTAAATGGATTTTTTTTTTGTGTTCGACAAGAAAAAAGCGTGCACAAAGCGAGAAATATGTCAATGTTTCATTTTTGAACAAAAATGTTTCGTATTCACGTTTTTATGTGTTTTTCAATGAAAACTGAAAAAAAATCTTTTTGGTAAAACTGTATACATCACAAAAACAAAAAAGATGATTCTTTAATCTTTTGAATACAACATATTAAAGGATGAATTTTGTTTTGAGAACAGGTGTTCCTTTGGCGAAATTGAATGGCCAATGAGTTTTTAAATAATAATTTAAATAATATATTTTATAATAAAGTAAAGCAATAATAGCTACACAAAATCTATAAAAAATTGCGTTGTATAAGTTTTATAAACACATTCTATTTGAAGTTGGCTTTATTTATCCAGAATATCATAACTATTGTAAAACCGATGAATAGTTTAGGTTATCGGTGGCAACACTAGGAATGACGTCAGTTAGTTTATCGAGTGGGTGAACTCATGATTAGAAAGATTCGGTTGACGGTGCACTATCGAAATTTCAGCAGTCCGCTTTGACAGAATGTAACTTGAATGCAAATTCTATCGACTGTAGAAAGGTAAAAAGACTTAACCCACAATTTTTTCAAAACAGCTTTCTTTCATATTTTGTCTTTATAATAAAACTATTAAAAAACGTTTTTTGTGTCTCCTGTGTGCTTGCTTTTCGACAGTAGTTTTGTAATATGTACAATCAAAACAGATTTGAATGCATAATATTTATTTATACTTCAAACAATACTCGATCTTTAGGAAAGAATGGATTGTCTGAAATAAGAGAACAAATTTAAGATAGATAAGAGGTCATGGAAGCATAAAAATAGTTGAATCAATAGTTTTTTGTTGCTCCCACTATTCATAAAATAATAATTATAATTTAAAATTTCAACTGAAGGTTCTTGATGGAATTTAAATTGTCTGAATGGTGTACTCTTTCATTAATCTTGTCGTTAATCTTCCGTTAATCTTAACGAAAAGATTAATGGAAGAGTACATCATTCAGACAATTCAATTTTTTAATTATTATAAGACTAAAATCTCTCTCTTGCTATGTTTTGACTTTGACATACATTTACCTAATATTGTTCCAATTATTCTCTTTTTTTTTTTTGCTTTAATTGAGGTAGGTGCGCATTGTCTATGTCTAGTAGCTGTCTCGAGTCAAATTGTAAGTTGCAGGGGTTACTAAAAAATAAATTGAATTGTTTTCCGGATACCTTAACGGAGGCTATGTTTGTCCGAAAAAGCCTTCTTACCCTGGCCAGGTGGTGTAAATGGAAACAACGGTTTTATCGTTTCTAGAGTATACTTAGTGAAAGTGCTGTGACAGCTGATTTGGGTTACGTATCCATTAACATTACGGTCTCAAAGTGAAGTCAACTTAATTCAAATACTATAATAAACATCAAGTAGCAAATAAACATAACGTCTGAATAATAAAATAAAATTTAGTATGTATTAGAAAAGCAATATCAATATGAATGTTAAGAATTTCAATTTTACTTCTCAACTTCTATCAACTATAGTCTAATAAAAATGCATCACTCATGATTTCTTACTCAGAGTTGGACGTAAATATTGTAATTTATTATTCACTTTGATAATATAATACTCGATATAGTGATATTAACAATACTAAGCAATCATACAAATACGTGACCATATTTAAAATAAACGTTTCTAGCCATATCTCTTGTGTAAAACATTAGTTTTTAGTAGCAAAACATCTTTTTTTGAAGAGGATAAGGAAAAGGACGGGAGCTAAAGAAAATATGTATTTTTTTTATATAATAAAGATGCACCAGTTAAATTAATTGGAAACTAATATAAAAAAAACACTCTTAAATGTGATGTAATTTATTAGGATTTTATTTCTCCACCCTTTCTCAATCCAAAAAGCAGACTGAATAATATAATTACCCTGGTGTAAGACTGAAGATCCATCATATACCATCGATGAGTAATTACTCAATTCGGGAATGATTGATTGCTATTTTCTTTGATTTACCCTCTTGACATGATTCTACAGCTACTGATAATTTGATTCATAATAAATAACACACGATCGTGCCGGATACAGATTACTATTTTTAATTAGGTAATAGCAATGAAGTTGTAGAATGACGGGTTTGATGAATATGGTAATATAATTGACTTTGCTATCGAAAAAAACCTACGAATTGAAAATGGTTTTTGAACAATCTGATAAGATATGTTGATTAACAACCTTTTTTGACTATTACTTACGCAGTTAAAATTTACGTTACTTTTTGTTTTTGCTACCGTCGCTCAGACTAAGGATTGCAATACCGGTAGTACCAAAACCAGTATTCTGGTATTCATGGAGTTTTTTCAATACCTAAATACACATATTTCAAAATATTTGTTCATGATGAATTGAAATATTTTAAGACTGCTAAAAATTGTACCAATATTGACATTTTTAGAATTAAGACCGTTTTTAACGTTGTATTAATATTTTAATGAAAGAAATTATTAATGAAAATCCCTCAAAATTATAAATGTAAACGTATACTTTTTAATAGCGGAGTTTTATATGAAATATCTAAATACTATTTTTTATTAACGATCAATTGGTCGTTTTTTTGTAATACCCGGTATTGATATTTGCAATAACGAGATTTAGTATTTAATACCAAAATATCGGCAGTTGCAGTCACTATTTTTAAAAAATTTGTTTTATTTGAATTGAATTGCCAATTAAATTTAATGTAAAATATTACCATGATATATCAGATTTTGGATTGTATTCATAAATTATAACCATGCGCTTGATAGTTCCACTTTAAGTATGTTTATAAAGTGGAATGTACTTAATAAATACTAATAAAGTAGAATGAAGTACAAAGAAATATTGTGTTTTTACTAATATTAAATATGTTTGCTCATATGTATTTAATAATAAATATAAGTCGTTCATTTAATATATAATTATAATGTAACACGATGTCAAATTTCTATCAAATATCTATGTATTTTAGTTTTACAATTATTATTTTATCTCTAATTGATAGCTATTCTGGCTTACCCCTTCTTAAATATATGTATATACTGGCTTAAAAAACACAAGACATCTTCTCACGTATTTAAAATTCATACTTATATTTAAAAATACAGTATTACGTATAATAAATTGACTTTGTGTATATCCCGGAACGATAGTAAATATAAGATTATTTACTAGTTTTTAAAGCAAAATAGTTTTAATTTATATGATTATGTATCTTTACATTACGTTTTTGTGGTGTTAATAGTAGTAAATTAATATATACATTTTTGTTATTAAAAATGTCGTCAGCTTGATTATGTCTTTTATTTTACATATTTCTGACGAAGGTGTAAGCTGAAATGGTTATCTATTATACATAGAATAATAATTGTAATAAAAACTGATGTTTTAACCTTATTTTAATGAAGTTGTACTAAGTTAATGTCAATTCAATCAATACTAGACTGGGAATATAAAAAAATATATAATGTTACATTATTGAACTGTCGTGACCTGCTAAAACAAAGGAAATAGATTTACTCATAAATCTTCTAAAAATAAATATTTATAAACCCTTTTTGAAAGGAGCAATCTATTTACTCTAATGTCTACTGCCGGCTACAAATCGGTTTGTTAAATCAATAATCATATGTGGTCAAGACCGAATTCCGAAAGTTCATCTATTCTATTAACTCGGTCTTACAATCTATTTAAAATGTCCAGATATTCAGAATAAATTGAAAGATAGAAAGGGGAATAATTTATAATATGAATTGAAAATATGCTCAACTATCTACAAATCATGCTTGACGTCGTAAATACAATGAAAGGTTACGGTTAAACATATTATATTCCATGCAATAAGTATACCAAAAACAGTAATTAAAACTATAGAATTTATTACCAAAAATTAATCTGAAAATTTCATGCATCAGACTATGTTCGTTGACTATAAAGCTCACTTGATGAGTTTTTGTTCATTATTTTTCATATTCTATATATTTTTTAACGTCAAAATTTTTATATTTTCCATTTTTTCTAGAAACTAACAGTTTGTTTGAAGCAGCTTGTTTTGGGGAAGGGCTCCATTGATATATTGCCAGCGTTAAAACAAGTCACTATCTTTTTTTTATGAACACTGAATAGTGCCTTACTTAAATGATTCCAGTTTACGAGGTAATAAAAACTGTTTTAGGAGAAAGTTGAAAGAATCACATAATGAAATATGCAACATACAATTGTTAAATTGAATTAATCTTTAATTTTTATACTTGAAACTATTTGTTTAAAAACACAAATCGATCGAAAAGAAAAAAATCTTATCATTATGTGAACTTTGTAAACTTACGATTTGTTTGTTTTTTCCCCATATCCGCTCTTTATACGGAGCATATGATCACCAAATGGTTTTTCCAAGATTCTCTATCCCCCGCCAGTCTCTTTGCTTCCTCCCAGGTTATCCCAGTGTTCCGTAGCTCCATTGAGTACACCCTGTAGATAGTCATCGGTGGCTTTCCACGACGTCATAATCCATCTGGTTGGTAGAAGAGACAGGTATCTTGATGTATCCGCAGCACATGTCCATAATATTAATAAAACGTTGGTCTGAATTAAGAGATAAGAAAGTGGACTAACTAGCCTCTTATTACAGCCAAAATTGTTTTTAAGTACATATATAATTATTAACTGTATATAAAAGTCAAGTGGAAATCTTATGCTAATTATAATTTAACAGCTGTTTGCATAGTTAAGCGGTGACGCGCTAAGGCTTAAGGTAGAAACATACTGCCAACACCCGACGCCACGTAAGCGTATTGGATGAGATCATAGCTACATATTTGCCATTGTATTGTATGGAACAGGAACGCACTGCCGTCGCGTAGCATTGGATGTTGGCAGCGCGTTCCTGTTCCATACAATACAATGCAAATATGTAGCTATGATCTCATTCAACACGCTTACGTGGCGTCGGGTGTCGGCAGTATGCTGCCACCATTAATCTCTTGTTCGTTTTGTGGTCAAAAGCTTAAATACTTTTAAGCACATACCATTTATAAAAATCGTGCTGAACAACTGAATCATAAAAATCTCATGACAAAAAATGTGGTCAAAATCACTCTATAAGAGTTTCATACGTTGAGCATTTTTTCTTTATTGTTTTTTTTTTAATATTACACGAAAAAAGCTTGCGTATTGAATTTTATTACAAAATATTCCATAAAATATGGTATTGTCAGTTGCATTTGAGATTGATATAGAGGTTGAAATTTTCAGCAACAAACTTTAAATGCTTTTTTCAGATACATTTTATTATTTGAGTTTGTACGTTAAATTATTATGTACAGTCTTCATAACATTTGTCTAGTGCATAGCGCATTGGCGTCAGTTGCGATGCCATGAATTGTCTTTCGTTTTTATTATTTTGCAAGTTAAACCAAAACAACCCAAATGTAATTTTTGTTCATAAATAATCTAGGGGCCAATTCATTTATCATCAGATTTTTCACTCTTAATGATAAAAATGTTTTATCGAAATTGTTATATCGTTAAGAAAAGAAGAAACACAATATTCCTTTGAACCTTTCCCCCCACTTTTATTTACCAAGATCAGAACTGGTTTTGCTCATGGCAAGCATTATCAACTGATAAGAAATATAATTTAACATTGATGCTTTTTACGCAAAAAAAATTGAAGCAAAAATATGTAATAAGTAATTGGCACTGAAAAGAATTTACAAATTATGTATAAGTGACTTTAAACTAACAAAAATTAAAATGCTTAGCACCTCTAACATGTAATTACAAAGATTATCAAAAACTTATAAAGCCAATTCCTACCAGTTGATAATGCTCACTATATGCAAAACCGGTCCTGAACTTGGTAAATAGGTGTGGTAATAAGTACAAAGGAATATTGTGTTTTTATTAATATTATATAATGCTTTTACACCAAGTATGAACACTCTAAAAGTGATCGTTAAGAAATGTTTGAATTATTATTTATGTCTTGTGAAATTACATTAAACATTACGTTTAACCTACTTAACACTTACAAAATGGTCTATCTACTGTTGTCAATATGACAATACCTAGATTGTGGCAATGTTCGTAGCTTTGTTTGGCACATGTAAATATGAAAGCTCAGTTCTAGGAAGCTTTCACTACCGCTGTTAATGGAGACCATTTCTGTTTGTTGTTTAAATAATAATAATTTTAGTGCGGGTCGCGACAAGAAACTTATTTATTATCTGCATTTTCTATGTGAATACATTCATGCAGTAGGGAAGCTAGTTATAAAATAAGTCAAATAAGTCTCTTGTGTGGTAGTGGTACAAAACTAGATAGCTGAAATGTGTTAAGTTTTGTGTGTATAAGGTAGTAGGTAAGTGTTATAAATATAGAATTTGTAATACTATGTTATTTAGAAATATTGTGTATATTTATTTTTAATTCCTTATTGGCCTTTAAAGCCTGGCACTTAGAGTTCTGTTAATTTATCAAGGCGTCACGAGTAAAAATACCAAGGCTGTGGAGTCGTGTAAAAAAAGACGACTCCAACTCCGAGGAAATTTTTCAATAATCTAATTACATATTCCATTAGATCATCAAGCATGTAATGGCAGCACTTTGGACTATTTTATTTGTATACAAATCATTAAATATATTTTTCAAAATATTTTCGAGCCGCTCATTTTTCAAAACTCCAACTCCACATGCCTGAAAAATACTACGGTCTAAATCGAATGCTGCTTTTTTCCAAAACAAGATCTTTGGAAAGGATATAAGGTTGTGTTGTGATGTCTTTTTTGAAAAAAATAATCTTTAAACTTGAATGTACATTTTTTTTATCAAAACATATACATTATTCAATTAAATATGACTTGAAACTTATAAATTTATTGGCATACATGTTATTATACATTGAAAAACGAGTTAAAAAACGAGTGTCTTGTATTCAAAATAAGGACAAATGTGCTATTATAATTTAAATTTGATATTAAAATTATGAAAAAAACATGCCAAGCCCAACATTTGTATTTACCTGCTGAATGTATGTTGAGCCTGTGAGACGCTTTTGGCTTCTTAGCGTACTTCTTGGCTTACTTTTATTTTCAGTCTGCGTACAAGCATAGTCTTCCTTTAGTATATCTTTTTCATATAGTACTGGATTAAAAAAAATGCTGAAAACTATAGTAAGGCAACGTCAACTTTGAGAAGCAATTAAGAAAAAAAAACTTCTTGCGAATATTGACTGTGGGTGTTTAGTAAATAAAATCGTTTAATTTATAACGATTTTTTTTTCGATATGTGGATATTAATTAAACTTAAATGATTTTCTTGCATACTTTTTTTACTAGCGGGTTTCAGGCTACCGAATAAACGACAAAATAATGTTATACTGTGTTATTTTACCGTTGATGATATCATCGATTAGGAAATCTGACTACTAAAATTTTTAATTTATTGATTTAGATTTATTTTCTGTAAAAGGGTGCATTTTTTCTTAGATATAACATCGTATTGGGTAAACATGATTCCATCTGCATTCTTTTCACAAAGTGACTTTTTTAATGTAGTTTTATTTGCATTTAAAAAATCTTCAAACTCTCATTAAATCTATCAATATTCAAAAGAGAAAATGTTCAATCTAAAAAACATACGATTTTTTATGGAGCACCAAAGTTCCATCTATATGCATAATTTAGAAAATCAGATTGTTGAAACTCACAGTCAACGATTTACTCTTTCATTCGCGTACATCAGTGGTTCCCAAACTTATTATGCTCATGGACCCCTTTCTTTCTTTTTTATTCATGTCCGTTTTCAATGTGGAACATATGGTCCGTACTTGGGGTATGTCAACAAAAGTTTTTCCTCGAGAACTGTTTCTCACTCAGTTTCTCAACCCCTTTTTTTCAAAGAGAGTTAGGATAGAAGAATAATTGTAGGACATGACTGTTAGTTAACAAATATTAACTCTTATGGTGACCTATTGACCTCGCGCTTATTTGATCATTTTTTTGCAAATATATATTTTTTTATTTTTGCCGTGGTTTGATATTACCTAAAACGGATTGATTCACTGTATATTGAATATCTGGTGAAGAGAATAAGTATGGACATGGCTTTCCAAGCTATGTTATGCGGAACATCGGTATTAGCAGGCAAGACGGAAAAAGACTTGTGTGAAAGGCCGGCTCGTAGCGTGTGCGAAGTGTGCGGCGCACACAAGTGCACGGGTGACGCACTTAGATTTTAGCACTATCAACTCATTTAGTTCTAGTCTTAAGAGGTGCCTTATGCATTCATGAAAAATCAGACGGCTATATGCTCCATATTGTGAGCGAACATTCACAAAAAGTTTATAAAACTTATTTTTTAATATTTATAGGAAATAAACAGATTAAATTCAGTAAATCTATGTTGTGTTAGCCACTATTTCTATTCTCGCTCTTTCTTTATATCCCTAATCTCTTCAAAAATAAGAGGTTAAGCAACTGGACGTGAAATAGTTATCGGAGAAAAAAGATACGGTAATACCAGTCGATAGTGGAGCATCCTGCGACTTTCAGCATCTTTCCCTCTTAAGTAAGGCCCTTAGAGAGAAATACTTACTACGAGTCCTCGTTGCTCCGTCTAAATCTGTCGACAATGTCTATCAAGTGACAAATTATATATACCAAATAATTCTTTCTTGCATATTGTTAAAAAGCTGATATTTTTTGTACATTTAACTATGAATTTTACATTAATTTTTTTTTAACTATTCTAGATTCTTATTCCTTGAAGAGTACAACCTTAGTAAAGCTTTCACAAGGACAGGCTAATCAAATCAGGCAAAATCTATTAATGAGGTTGAACAAGTGATAATATATTACATTAACAAATAAGTCTATCCTGCATACTATTAAAAAGCCAACCATGTGATAGACTAACAACAAGTCCTCGTTTTTTTGTGAAAACCTTTTTTGTGTAGAGCAAGTGTTACGATATCTTGCATATTCATAAAAGCCAACCAAGATATTGACTCACAGGTAGTCCTCAACAAATCTTTTTTTAACTAAAAAAATGAACAACTTGCATACTTCACAAAACGCATAGACTAACAACAAGTTATCGTAACTCAAAATTATTGTATTTTATGAAATAACTTATACGATATAGAAAGCAAACAGTTACTAAAAACTTAACAGCAAGTCCTCGTTGTTCTGTTAAAACCTTATTAATGTTTCGGACCAGTAATACAATAAGCTGGCCATGTGCTGAACCAACACGTAGTTCTTTTATTAGATGAAAATTGAGGGATTAACTTGAACAGTATTATATACACTATATAATATATATAGATATATTCCTAATGTGGCAAGTAATCCTCTTATATCTTAGAAATTTCTTGGACACTGTTAAAAAGCCAGGTTGTGAATGAAATGCATCACAGGGAAAAAGTAACAGCAAATTGTCGGTGCTTCTTAAATATAATAAATTTTACCATTTTCATTTCCCAAAAAAAACACACCTACCTGTTAGCAGTGTGGATGAACAATAATCGAACTTCGTTGGTGAGGGGGGGTTTATACTCAAATTTATAAACACTGCGCATGCGCGAGAAAAGAAATTGTTGATCTCCTTGGTTACGTTCATTATTATAGAGAGAACCATAAAATTGAGTGGTGACGTGGAATTTATCCGCCACTGGAAGTAACACTCACAAACAGTCACTCAATTCCGTAAATATATAGGATTTTGGATTTGAAAAAAGGAATATTTGTTATATGCACCCCCAAATGACTTTTAATTTGTCACGGACCCCTTCAGTGATTTTGCGGACCCCTGGGGGTCCAAACGAACCACTGGCGTACATAGTGCATAAGTGTGTTTTCTACAGGAATCCCAGGTGCACGAAACAAATGTCGTAACGTACATAACAAAGAGGAAGACATAATGATGTTGAGTTAGTTAAATCATTATCCATATTGTTTATACAATTTAAAAAAAAATGACCGGTGCCAACACGAATTAGTGCACCAAGGTTTTATATCCCAATTTTTTTCAGACATTTGAGAACATTCGAGAGCACTGAAACTCTATCTGCTGTTTCATCTATTCTAAATATGCCGATATAATAATGACATTTAAATAAAATTTATGTTAGATAAACGTTTAATTATGATTATTTTTATACTTTAATTTACTTTAAATCTAAAATATCGTTTCTACAAAAAGTTACATCTTCTGAAATCTCAAATTACTTGCACATTTTAGTTTTTTTAAAGTTGTTAGTTGAAAATGCTCTAAAAGAATGATTTTAAAGAAAATTGCATGAGTGATGAGACCTATCCTGTATTTCAAAAATATTGTTGTTTTGGAAACTGTTGGTAATGAAATATAGAAGTGCTTATAAAATTGATTACCTTATTTGAAAATTGCGCAATTTATAAGGCGAAGTTTTATCTCGGGAGGCGAGATAAAGTCAACTTGACCGAGTTTCTCATAAATTGAAAACGGTGTCGATGCAGCGCCCCGCAGAAGAAGTACAAGCAGAAAAGTGTGAGAAAGATTAATCACTTTTTCAGTGTTAAATTATTACACACCCTTCACGATACGGCCACACATTGCAGGATTATATCGCCACACATTGTTTGTTTGAGGGTTGAAGTTTACATTAATTGTTTTTATTTAAAAATTATTTGATTTTAAGTTATGTATTGTTTTATTTAAATTGATTTTTTTATGATATTATATAAACGGTAACCAAATAAGGCTCATCGGCCATCGCTGAAAAAAAAATATTCATTTTTTTTCAGATTTTTTTAACAGTAAAATTGCATTTCCTCGGGTCCTATAATCCTATGACGCAGCCGTTAATCAAACACATGACGTAATATATAAAAGGTACTAGAATATAATTCCTAAACCTTTAAATAAGTATATTTCATGGGTAACATAACTTACATAAAATTATTGATCAAATATAAAACGGAAATTAAGCTCAGTTTTTTTTTCTAATAAGTAGTTATAAGTGAAACGCGCTACGCAGCAATAATACAAATTATTCAATTATTAACTAAACAGTTAATATACTAATAAAAGTAGCATTTGGTTATCCTTATATCGTAAATTTAAAATTCCCCAGCACGTTAAAAATACTCCAGTGTATGGCTCCGAAAAGAAATCCCCGAAATAAAGGAGTGTCCATTTTTATTATTTTAAAACCGCAGGTGCCTCGCTTCTCCGTACTTAATTAAACGAGTAAAGGTTATAAATATTCTTAACAGGAAGTGCTTACATTAATTAAGTATCTAAGAAGCGTATAAAAATAAAGTATGATTTCTGTGTAAAACTTTATGAAGCGACGTGCTTTTAATTGCAAGGGAATGTTCTCATTTATGAATTCTGTTTTGCTATTATTAAACAGAATCTTGATTATCAAAGTATTCTTTTTAGCCAGCTCTTATTCGACAAACTTAGAGCAATTAGTTTACCACATGTTATTTTTAAGCATAGTCTTCCCATCCAAATCTGAAAAACTAATGTTGAGTGACAGAATTACAATATGTTTTCGTAAAACATCTTTCGTTCTTTGTTAAGAGCGAAAAATAATACGCGTTTGGAGACAACATGTTTTTGTTGGTTTTAGCGCTAACTTTGTGGATATTAATTTTTAATATAAAGCTAAATTTGATAACCTTGTTATTCCACTTGTTGTGACACGTGGTTTTCCTTTTTAAGAAACATCATCAAACATGCCTACAAGAACTACAGAAATAGTACACAGTTTAAAATTTTTAAATATAGATCAATACATGAAATAAAAAGGCATTAGGTACCATTTTTTTGAATGAACATACAAAAATATTTTGTGACACTTCAAACATATCTGCATAATAACTTTTTTTTGCTCTACTTCTACTGCATAGTGCTTTTTTATTCCTTGAATTTTTTTATGTAAGTCGTTTCCTAATCTTGGTGATCTACATATATAAACTCACCCCGCCCACTCATAGCTATAAACCATGACGAGTTAAAAATGGCATTCTGAGGTGATTGGATTTGAAAATTTACACTGTTTGACCTCAAATGATTATTTAAATGTACGGTTTTGATTGCTTGCCATGATACCTTATGAAGCTTGGTGTAACTTAAGGATTCGGCGGTAACTTTGAAGGTGTTCATTTTTATTTTATTATTTTACACAGTTATCTGACCATGCATTTTTTTAATAATTAAGTATTAATATTGTTTTTTCAAGTAAATTGTTATAAAAACAATCATTTTTATTTGAATTTTTTTTGACAGTCACTAATTCTACAAAAAATAAATATATTTTATTAATAATCGAAGTAAACTAGGGGTATGTATTTTGCGTTTTTATGTTTTTTTAAATATAAGCCACACTTAACCATTTAACCACTTAAAGCTTAGAATTTATTTGAATTTCATCTGTAAATAACCTAACGTTATTGCGCTTTCAATAAAGAAAATTTTTCCTGAATAATTAAAAAGAATAATCCAATGAACATCAACGAGGCATATAACATATGTATGTATTGTATGTCGGGCCCTGTGGCGCAATGGTTTGCGTTGTGGGCTTCCGTGCCGGGTTTCACGAGTTCGAGTCCCAGTACGAACAGCATTTTTGTCTATCGATTAATAGATTTCTGTTCGAAAGCATGGTCGATTGTGATGTCTAAAGTTTCCCTCCCACCTTTCACAATCCTTCAATAACTTTAGAGGAATTAGTTAACTACTTGTCCTGTCCTAGCCTCATCCTTCTATCCCTACTACTCCCTTTGAAAACAAGAGGTCGAGTGTGTAACAAAAAGCCATATACTCCACATTGGAAGCAGACATGGATTAAAAAATATATTTACGCCAGAAGGTTTTCTATCTGAAATAGTTATCAATGTATAGTCTAATCTTAATCAACCGCTGCTTTAAGTTTATATACAGTTTAAAATAAACATAATTTTGAAATGATTTTACATTTAATCAAAATGATCAGGGCTGGTGACACTCATGACAAGCATTTTCAGCTGATAATAATACTATACATGAACACAATGCTATTTTTACGGATTTTACTATACATAGCAATGTATCAATGCATATTCTTATCAGCTGAAAATGCTTGTCATAAGCGAAAACGGTTTTTATAATATTTAATAAATATGATATTAATACAAAAGAATGTTCTATTTTTTAAATATAATTTCTTACTTGATTATTGACAGTAAACACCTTAAAAGTGAATAAAGTATTTAACTAGTTTATTGGTTATATCACTTATTTATCAACAAAACATTGTAACTCTTGCTTTATTTAAAATAATTTATAACGAATTATTAGATGAATAAACAAAACTTGACAGCATCATGATAAATGGCCAAATAAAATTTCACGAGCAGCGTTTTTTTCAGACAGCAAAAAATAAATGAATGAAAAATTGTTCACGATAATTAATTTCTTATTTAGGTTCTTGAAAATATTACTATTATAAAAGCTTCTCCTTTTCACAGCGTGGAACTAGAGTTTCAGTTGTTGTTATATGAAAATAATTTAAATTTAAGAAAGTTTAGTTAGTTTAACGAAATTTAAGATATAATATTTGAATTAAATGACTGCTAGTAATCGGATTCTTCACTCAAGATTTTCTTTGTAAAAATTTCTTCTGCTAAAAATATATAAATTAATAACTTATTTGTCAATGTGAAGTCATAAACTCATTCGATAGAATAAATTTATTTTGCTAATCCATCGTTATGGCAATCTTTACATTTAATTGCACTTTTATCGAGAGAACTCTTCTTTATAGAAGAGTTCTCTCGCATTTTTATAAATGCAATTAAATTGAATACGACACTCATATTGTTTTTCAATATAAGTAGAAATTTAAAAAAAATGTTTCTTATTTTTTGCCAGAACGGATTCGAATTTTGTCTAGTCTTCCTATTGAAATGTTAAAAATAGTGAAAATTATCAATTTGAAAGTATTTAAGATTCAATTTTCAATTGTATTAATCAACCTTAAATAAAAGATAAGTATTCAATTATTTGATTTCTTCGCTCGATTAATGAATGCCATACACCAGATAAATTTTCGTTTAACAAAACACAAAATTTTCTATGAAGAAGTGAATCAACTAAATGAACTTAATAGAAAATTTGGGAATATAATAATGAAAAGAGACCTTGATTTTTTTAACCGTTTGAATGCAATATCTACAGCCAGGCTTATTTAAAATACATTTATAATCTGCCTTTATGCTTTGGTTCCCGTATTTTACGTTTTAAAGACTCAAAATTCAATAAAAATTACGTATATCTGAAGATGAATTGAATGACTTTAATACTATTTTACTAGTTTTAAAACGCACACGACTAAACCTTTAAAATCAAATGCCTGCAATGAATGTTTTGCCTTAATTTACATTTTTTTCGTCGTTCCCTTCAAAATCATGAATTGAGGAGCGATACTACTACGTTCCACGGTGTTAACAAGACAATAAATAGTGCGAAAAATAGAAAATACAAGAAAAGTATTTTTTTAAATTTGTCTTTTTATTTTTAAAGAAGCCTTTTATTAATTGTAAGCATATTAAATCTCGATAAGAAATATGAAATATTAATTACTCAGTCAAAGCTGAAACCGGAATAACTAAGTGAAATGTAGACAAAAATACTCCACTAGTTAATTCTCGCTAGTGTATTTCTGGTTATAATGAAATGCACTGCCAAGTTCCTGTCACGTTGTCGGTTTTTAGTACAATATGACTCTACTGGTTAAATGCAGTACTATTCTACTCAGCTACACTCCTTTAAATGCACTTAAAGTAATTAATTCGTTGCGTCTAGTCTTAAAAGATTTATAAAGTCTAACTTTGTCTTATGCCCCTTTCGGCAAATAAATCGTTGGGTGAATTGTTGGAGTTTCGGAATAAACTACTTTAAAATTAAAATGTTTACACCGAGTCAAATAGTTTCGAAATTAATATTAAACTACCTTTTAATTGAGTTGAAATCTTAGTATTAGAATTGTTAACATTCTTCAATTGTTTCTTTTGCACAAGTTAAGCGATTTGTTAAGCCGAATTAAGATGAAAACATTAAAATTTACATAATAATGCTGAAATTTTACAATGATGTATAATTAATTATTGAAAAATTTTTCATTTGCTTAAAAAAATCTTGATAAAAGTATTTCTGCTCTTTACTTTTAAATACCCTAATAGTTAAAATATATGTGCCTCTTTGTCTATCACGGCGATTAAAATTTTTTGTATGTCGTTGGGTTTGAATTTATTAGCTTGATTATGCTATTTTTAACATTTAAGATCAGAAAAGTATGCCTTCGAACAGAAATCGATAATTTGATTGGAAAAAATGTTGTTCGTACTGAGGGTTGTACCTGTGAAGTCCGGCATGCAAGCTAATAACGTTAACCACTGTGCATACCCTGACTACCCTTTTTTACCCAGAATTAACTCACGAGTCATGCCATCAAAAGTCGTGGTTTTATAAGTGCACATATATAATCTTAGCTTTTCTTCCAAATCCACGGTATATTTGCCACTTTATACTCGAAACGGTTCTATTTACAAAGAATACGAAGAATCTAATACAAAAAGTCGATAAATTTCATAATCTATGTATTTCAGTAGCAGCATCGCCGAAACTGTTTTGAGAACAAATATGAAAACAAATAAGAAGATGTTATAGCTCAAAAACGCTCCTTTTGTATATTTTAATGTAAATTGCCACCAAAACTTTATGATTAAACTTTCATAATAAAATCTGTGAATATATAAAATATTTTAATGATAATAAAAACATTAAAAACGTGTATTTCTCTGAAGATTTCTTCATCCGAAGCAGATATCAGAGAGAAAACTGATATCAATAAAAGAATAAAAAATGGACTTAAGACTATACTATTTTGCTATTGTTTGTGATATTTGTTGTAGTAACAGGTTTTACACTTTTGAGTACTTCGTTTCCAGCAGTTGTTGATATGATATGAATAAAAATTATTCTGATGATATGACTAAATGTTATGAATGATATGACTATATGAATGATATGACTAAATGATATGAATATAAATTATTCTTTTCTCACCTCTCAATTTTCTTGGTGCCCATGCTTAACGTTCTGAACTGGTAATTCGTTTCTGGATAAAATTCTGGGTCCACAAGAAGACAGTTGGAGGGTATTAACCCCTGCAGACATATTTTTTTTTTTTTTTGAAAAAACCCACATAAGCCACATTGTATTAAATAGATAAAAAATCTAGTCAAAATAATCATAAAACTGCTGTATACATAGAAAAGCCGCGTGACCGTAAGGTCACGCTCGTGATAATAAGCCCCGAGTAACATTGTGTAATGAAAATGGTAAGAAGAACCAGCGTAACCATATGGTCATACATTTCCATTTTTGAGAAAAAAATAATTAACGAAAATCATAAAAAATTGTATGTGCTTTTAGTAGTTGTATCAGTCCCCCTCGGCTGATGAATAATGTAACTCAGTATACTTATTAACCAAAATTAACGATATTCAGATAGAAAAAGGGTTTAAAGTGGGACCGTGTGGTCACGCTCGTTCTTCATTAAGAGATAAAAATATCCATGCTATTTTTTTATACACAAATATAAATTAATGTATTAATACTTCTATTCGGTGATTCAAATACCAACTGATGATAATACATTTAATGCGTCGACAAGATGGCTTCGGTTTTGGTCAAGATGATATACATATGTATATTAAAATAAAAAAGGTTCTTTGACAAAATTGAGGGAAAAGATACTGATGTAATCCGAACGTGTTTCATAATATAATTCGCTTGTCATAATTGAATTTAATTATCTTCTTCATCACAAAGCATCCATTAAATGTTGCATGTCTGTTATCTCTGTATTTTACCGTGAGTTGAAGTATTATTTGATGAGAGTTCACATCATTACAACCCACAACAAGTAAATTACTTAGTTTGTGTTTAACAATATTTTAAATATTGCTGTCAACCCACATAGACCAAGTATTGTATTAAAAAAAAAACATAATAATTAATTTTACTACTTTCAGTTTTATTTTAAAAAGTCAGGACCGGTTTCGTTGATGATGAGCATTATTAACTGATGAGAAAATATAATTTTACAGTGTTATTTACACAAAACAAAATGAAATTAAAAAACTTGTAATAAACAATTGGTATTGAAAAGAATTTACAAATAACAGTACAACATATGAATAAGTGACACTAAATTGACTCAAATTTGAATGTTTAATACCTGTTATGGACTATTTTTACTGAAACACTTTATTATTATTTAAATGTTGTTTCAAATTTAGTCTATAACATAGTTTATACACTTTATAATAAATCACTTAATCTTATTAAATCAAAATAATATCGATGTGAGTATTAAGGAGTTTCTACTAAGCTGTTCGGCCTTTCGATTTGAACTGAAGAGAAGGGAATTGAATTTTGGTTAAGTCCGTTGATAGGTGTATTGTTACAAATTTTTATCATAGAGAAATAACATAGCACAAAGGTTGATGTTGTGTATACATAACATACCTCTAAAATGTAAATACGAAAATCACCAAAGAGTAATTTAGTCAAAGTAGTGACTAATGGTAACTAATAGTAATAATGGTAAAGTGGTGACTGGTTTTCTTATCAGTTGATAATGAAACCGGTCCTGATCTTTTTACATAAAAGTTTACTCAGGAGTATTGATTTTTTTTTAAATCCCTTTCCACCAAGTATTGACAGTGAACATCCTAAAAGTGATCGATATATGCAACGGTATTTGATTGTCATGGGTAAAACATTGAGTACCGATTGTCTTATTGAGATTCCAATCAGTATAACAGTTCATATTGAATGACTTGACACCATTTCACTTCAGTACACCAATATTCTCATATTGGTAATAAAGATAATAATTACTGAATTTACAGTTGAGAATAGATAACGGCGTCGCAAGCCGAGTTTTACGATTGAAGGATATTTATATAGGTATTTATTAGGGATTGTGGGGATATCTCGCTACCTTCGCCATATAACTTTTGACACTTTATGCAAATTTTATTGCATTTAACTGTCAGCCTATCATTAAAGTGATCATACGCGTTAAATTAATTGAAATTCGCTTAATCTACTATCATTAACTACTGCTTGGTTTTAAATAGGAAGTGATCGCTTTATTATAAATGTACAAACTTAGTTTATAGAAAGCTCATGCGTCTCATAAAAATTGTTCGTCATTAGAAAATAACTGTCGAAATTACTTTTTTATGATTATAAATAATTAATATATATTTGGGCTGTGGGCGAGTGTTTAACGCGGTTGGTTTCAGTTGAGGAATCATGTGTTTAAGTCCCAGTACATATTTATGGATTTTCGTTACAAGTCATGAATGTCTGTGATGTCTAAAAACCATTTATGTTGCTTGTCTGATCCATAAACTAGACGTAACGAGAGTTATTAGTACGTTTTTATTACCTTTCTTTGACAAAACAAGAGTTTATTAAATTATAAAGCAGATTTCGTTGAAAAAGTACTGGTTGAAGTATTCTCTATATATTAATTGATTTGGAATTTACTTGGTAGAACTCCATTATCAGAAGGTAAAAATATTTATATAAGGTAAGTACTTTACTTCTACAGTTTTTAATATATATATTTTTTAATTTGCTTTTATTATTGATTTTCGAAACACGAAAGCCTTAGCTAATAAATTTAATGTAATGTAATTAATAATAAATATTCAGTTGACAATGCTCATCATGAGCGAAACCGGTCCTGATCTAATAAATTTTATGTGGAAAAAGTACTAAAAATGTTTTATTATTTTTATAATAAATATCAGTTTAATTTTATCCTAATTAATGTTTTAAGAGGTCCCATTATGAAAATACTTAGGATAAATCAAGCGGGCTTCCTCCCTGGAAGGTCGTGTGCGGACCAAATACACAATCTTTGATGTCTCCTCCAGCAGAGCAATGAATTTAACAGTGCTCTTGCTTGTTGTTTCGTCGACTATGAGAAGGCATATGATAGTCCGCACAGACCCTATTTGTGGAGGATACTGGATGCCTACGGGATTCCGCGGTCGGAGTCACAACCGGAGTGAGACAGGGGTGCGTTCTTGCACCGTTCCTGTTTATTATTATCTTTGACTTCATACTTCGCAGTTCAATTCCGCCTGATCGAGGTGTAGCTGTTGGTCCCGGTGTGAAGCTGTGTGACTTTGAATATGCCGATGGTGCTGTCATATTCGATAAATCCATTGAGGGCATCCAGGAGACTATTGATGGGTTAGGAATTACCTCAGGTCGCATTGGTCTAAAAATTAATACTAGTAAGACCAATGTGATGTGTAACCAAACCTGTCATGGCTCTGATAGGACCCTTACCAGCGCGGGACAGATCATCGAGAGGGTTGACAGCTTCAGATACCTCGGCGTACATATCCCCGAAAACGGTAGTACAAAAAACGAGCTCGCCATTCGTTTAGGAATGGCTGGAGCCACATTTAACTCAATGCGGACTGTCTGGGACACACAGCTGTACTCGATTAAAACCAAACGCCAGTTGTTCAACGCTCGCATTTGGCCGGTAATGCTTTACGGTTGCGAATCATGGCACCTGACGAAGACTCAGAAAAACCATATACTGAGCTTCGAGAACAGATGCTTGCGTCGGATAATGGGGGTGAAGTGGTTTGATTTTGTGAGGAATTCAGAGATAAGGTAGCGTACAAGACAGCGTCCCGTCACGTCAGTAGTTATGGAGAGACGTTGGAACTGGCTGGGTCACGTGCTGCGGATGCCTCCGGAAAGCCTCAATCCTGCCTGCCTCTTCTTTCAACCGATGGGATTCCGGCGTCCTGAACGTCCGTCGGGTACTATCCATAGGATGGACTCGGCGGAACTGAAGGATGCTGGCATGTCATGGGAGGAAGCAAAGCTGTTGGCGGGAGACAGGGAAACATGCAGGTGCCGCGTGGCGGCCATATGCTTCACATAGAGAGCGAACATGGCCAAAGAAGAATATTGTAATTATAATTTTAATTAGGATGTTAAAGTGAATAACTTGATGCATTGTGTATCTCTTCAGAGCCAGTATATATAACTGAGCAAAATATAATTTTAAAAATAGTTCTGACGATGGCAAAAGCCGAAATACCTATCAACGCATAAAAAATATTAAAAACTCTAGAATTAAAATACTTTGATATTTTTACCCTCTAATCTCTATATACTCAACATTGAAAGTAGACATTTTAAAAAATATTTAAATAGTAGTTCACTTGTGGTTCGGCAACTATTTTAAAACTCATGCGACTCTTAAGGCTAATACCTCATTATAATGGTTGACTACCAAGTAAATGCGAATTTAATCAATGAATTTCTTACCGGGAAAATAAAGATCTCTACAAATGATTATGTATTATTTGAAATCATAAAATTAATCAACTGAAGCGTTAACCTTTCTTAAACCGTTCTTTATTGAGATAATAGCATATAATTTACTACGACTGAGTTAAATTCTCGCTTAGGATTAAATCCGAATTTGAGTTTAGTGCTCGATTTCCACAAATAAGTGGTTTGTCGATCTAATAATTGGCGCGACATGTGGTGGTATTGGTTTCGGCTTAGATTTGTTTTAGGCGATTTTTGTTTAAATAAAACTAACGAAACATAGTTTGTCATTTATTATGAAATAAGCAAACCTTATTGTGTAGTATTCATTCACTGCTATATTATATTATAAAATTTTAAATTGAACATTATAAAATTACCTTGAGTAGTATTTTGGATTACAGCCTGTTGCGTTAATATTTTGTTGATCTCTCTATAACATAGTAAAAACGAATTTCAAATCCCTTAAATTGAAAAATATTTAACCTTTAAAAAGTAAAAGGACGTAACCCATATTTTTTTCGATAACCACAATTAATGCACGTTATACCAAAAGAACGTACAGTGCAAATGCCGGATTCGTATCTTAATTTAGTTTTTAAGTTTTAAGAAAGAAAGGTCTGTGAGTTTTAACACCAGCTTAAAAGTATTTATGCAATAATTTTGTCACAGTCGATTTGATAAAATTACGACAAAAAAATGCCAATATATTTTTTTTGATGGATTCAGCTGTTGGATTCTTTATTCATATTTTTTTTTTTGAGTTACCGTGACGTCAAAATTATTTGCATGTTTACATCAACTGTAAATGATTGAAATCAAATCTGTTAGAATACTACTAGTTAAGTTATAAGGTTATTATTTTAAAAAATGAACTCTTTGGCGAAGAAGTATGTGTCTCATAAAATAAGTATTTTTTAAGACAAGGTTGTAAGAAGTTAACGACGATATTTGATCGAAAAATATTAAAACGCATCCATGCACTACTATTAACAGCTGTAAATAGTCATTTTGCTCACTGATTACTTTACTCAAAAAGGTCAGCGGTACAAAATATTCGACCAACAAAAATGACTAAATTAACACCAACCTAATTTGGATCGTTATATGTATGTATACCTTTTTGCTAAGCACTAGTCTCAATTCTAAAACATTTGTTTTCATTTAACGCTTGCATACACAAATGGGATTGTGGTTTTGATAACCAACATGTATTTACATTCATTAAATAGACGTTTCATAGTCCCAAAATATGATTAAAGGTGGTTTGGGGCTACTATTTTAACAACGCTGATATCACAATAATGATATAATATCTTACTATGGTCTAAAAATTAACTTGAAGAATGATACTATATTGATTTCTGATCCGTGATAGGTAAAAGTAAAGTGCAATTTTAGAATGATTTTTTCGAAAGCGATGCAGTGTGCACTTGAAAATCAGTGGGTGTGACGAAAGTTGTGTTGAGTATGTGAAATGCATGCATGCATCGTTGCAGCTTTTAGCAACTTGTGAAAGCTACGCTCCACTTGAAGCTTTTGCTAAATTCGAGACACGTATATTATACACCTTTCATGTGATACCTAGTGTTACATAATATAAGACTTTATTGCCTTTATATATTCTTGCTAACCGTTTCTACAAAGTTTGACGTAAATAAAAATATTGCCTGTTGTATGGTATTGTTGTTTTATATATTAAAGAATATTTATAAGGATCTAAAACATCAACAACAGTTAACATAAAATATTATTTTGTAGAACAATTTTTGTCTGTGAAAAGGCTTAAAGGCTCTAATTGAAAATGGAATGTACATCGATTAAATACAAATCAATTCATCATTATGCTTCCATCAAAGGTGTTATTAGACTTGAAAGCTCTAGGGGTCAACAATTGGTGTAGTTAGGAGAAGGCAACTTATTATGACAATCAAGTTTTAATCTGGTCAGTAGCGCCAGAGGAGAAGAAAATGAAAATGAGATCATGAAACATTGATACTTAATTCTTGTTAACAACCAATTCATATCAATTACATTCTTACTCATTAGGTTGAGAAGAATTTGGAGACAAGGTAACATATGAGGCTTCTCTTTATTGCCTCGTTAGTCGTAGAGAAACATTGAAACTTGGAATGGCGTTGAAAACTAACAAACCATCTTGTCTCATCTTTAAATGGATTTTGGTTTTTATAAATCCTAACAGTTGGGAGTTACAAAAATTCTTGGAGATTTCACGTCTTGGTAAAATGCACTGCTTAGAAAGTTGATATATTCAAGAAATATCAACACATTCAAGTTTAAATATTCTTTCTTAGTTTTTTGATAAATTTCGCTCCAACTTATTTCAATAAACACTGTTTTAATATTTATAATAAAGAAACTCGTATACGTTGATCACCAACATATTTTTTACAAAAAATAACGGCAAACAATACTTGGAAATCAAATAAATTGGTTTGCTTACATCCAAGTAATACTAAGAATATTCGCAACGACTAATCTACTGTAAGCACGCTATTCAAATAATTATTTTATAGGGTTCTATTGAAAATGTACGTTGTATAATAGTTAGCTTATGAACGTTTTCAATGTATTTAATCAAATAGTTACGCTCTACTATAATTTAACTCAGTTATGGTATTTAAAAAATAAAGGTTTTTTTGATATAATTGATTTCAATTGACTTCTATATTTCGATATAAAATAGGTGTCTTTTAATCCGTTGCATCTGATACAATAGTCATAACAAATAATGTATGTTTAATTATTATTTGTTAAATAGCTTTTATTTTTGCTTTCAAGATAGTTTGTAGCCCATATGCTCAATAAGTATTTTATTAGAGAAGAATGTTTGTAAGTCATTCAATTATATTGAATTTCGTGATATGTGTTAGTTTATTTGTAAAATTTCTAAGTAAATATCAGACACAAAATTCTATTTTCATTCAGTCAGCGCTTTAAGCCATTAATAAAATATACGGGGAAGTGTTGGCTATCTACAAATATCAATTGTGGCTTAAAATTTTAAAAAAGATCGGGCAATAGAGACATAAAGATGCTCCTATAACAGAATGGTCTACAAATTAAAACAATGACATGGTTAAACTGCTATTTAAGTATTTGGAAATAATTGATGAGTAATCATTGAAACTCTCGTTCCCATGATCAACTATTGTAAAAAAATATTTAACCTTCTCACCGCGTATGACCGCTATGCATGTCCTAGCGAAGATGCCCTCAGCGCGCGTGACACGTATAGATGTCATGGAGATTTAAAACCCTATATAAGAGCTATCTATTGTGTTAAAATTGTATAACTTGGTTGCAAATATTACTTAATGTATATTTTACCGAATTTAGTAGATGGCATTAGTCAAAAAAGATTCAATATAGGCTAAAATAATTTATTTCTGGAACACGCCGTGAACATACGTCACCGATGAAAGATTTTGGATAGTGCAAATAAGCGATCGAGTGCGGGTGAAATTGAAATTGTTCCGAGAATTTAATATTATAAGTATGGTATGGTGGTGGCGCAGTGTTCTCTGTCACGCGTGGCGGTTTTTTGCAATATGGTGACGTCACGCCGCAATTGTATGAAGAATGATTATTGCTGAATTAAACCGAAAATACAAAAATATATTTTACTTTATTATTGAAAAAGTTACTTTCGGTGGCAATTAACATATTTCATTAGTTGAAAAAGTATTACAACTTATATTTATAGTCGAAAACGCGATAAAAAAATCCGCAAAAAAGCAGCCGCGTACAGGGCATGCTCGCTAAATTTGGTGGCGCGGGCAAAGGGTTAAAAATGAGTATTTAAACTCCGCACAAGCTATCCATGGATAGAAAAAAATGTCAGATGACGATGAGTAGGGCATTATTGTCAAGACGAAGATATCATATATTTTTTTTTTGTTGAACCGTAACTGTGGGTGAATAATAGATAATTTATAATACGAAATGGTCAATGACTTCAAATAATGAAATGCCTGTTCCAACCCCTAAGTCAGAATCAACGATTTGAAAGGTCTGTTTGAGCATTTACTGGAATGTTTCCGGTATAATTTACTTCGAACTATTGAAACCTGGTGAAAAATTGAACACAAATATGTATTATTATACTAAAAATACCCGTTGTAACTAAGTGTAAAATAAAAAATGAATTTCTTCGAACCACTTTCAGTATCTCTAATAAAATAATATTTGTTGTGTTGATATCAGTACCAAAATATTTTCTATACCTTTTCACGACTATGTGACCAAACGGATTGTCATTATAGTTTCAAAAAATTACTTAGGGACCAATTTTAAACAGTCAAAAGATTGTCATCAAATCTTTTATTATATATTTTTATACTTCTTTACAACGCTAATACGTTGGCAATAATAAAAAATAAATTAACTTACCTCTATATTTAGTAACACTATCAAATGAACGTACTAGAATCAGAACGTAGCAGACAGGTACTTTGAAATTTATATCAAGTTGATATTTGATATCTCAGCTTGAGCTTTGTGAAAAACTATGACAACAATTTTCAGGTTTTTACACAAACAAAGAAAACAAAAGTGCAGAAAAAAATTATTTGAACCATATTTGACATGTTCTTAATTTTATTACACCACTTCCTATTGCAGGACTCGTCTTTTTAACAGCCAAACTCACATTATGTCCATGTTGGAATACACACAACATAATGTACTGTAACTGTTTTTTTTGTTATCTCTCTTTCCATTGTTCGTATAGGGTGGGAAAATTTAAAATAAATTATTATTATTTGATTGGACAGCAAACCAAAAAAACTGTCGTTCTTAACCATCAAGAAAATACTGAATATAGCTTAAATTTTTGAAAAAGAGTGCATATTGAGCGTGTGTTAAAAGAAGACCTAATATTAAATTTATAATATCATTGCAGATACTGTACTCTTCGTCTGTTTTTTATAGTCAACTTTTATTAATTTACTACCAATCTTCGCCCAGAATGATGTCAAAAGTATCACATACTATATAAAGCTTTGTTATTATTTACAATTATATTAAATCTTAAAAACAACACAATTAACCGAGAACTGACAGCCAGAATGACATTCACGTCGCTACTATTTATTGTTTAAAAGAAGTTCTTGTGACAGATAGACAGACATGTATTTTCTGTTTTATATTATAAATACTGTAGTTTTTCATTTAAAATATTTTAAAACGAAGATTTTGCCGTCAATTTAAAACAATCAGACATATTAAAAAAAGATACTCTCAGTTTGTTTTCATATAAATGTAAAAATACACAGAATAATAAATAATTTGTTTACAGTTACGTGCAGCTTTGAATCGTCTTCCGACTAAATTTAAACACAACTTTAAGTTGCATACTTCTTAAAAGTCCTAAAACAATAAAGACTACCACATAATATGACGCTCAAAAAAGAAACTTGCAAAGGTAAACCAGATACAGGTTGAAACGATTCAACAAAACTTATTTCGACAAACATTCGGCAAGTAAAATTTTTGCCACGCTCTGTTCTGCCCGGAAATCTGTAATTAACTTCGGTGTCAAGCGGGAATTCCACTAAATATAGTTAACCCGGTAGGTGCTGTGTTGGTTTGAAAGTTTATGGGGAGAAAGTATGGTTGTGGGTAATTCACGAGCGATCTGTTCTATCTATCAAAGTTTATCAAGCGTGGCAACCCGAGAGGTCGGATAACCTGCCTACTTCGGTTTTTGGCTACCCTAAACCAGATATACTGAACCAAGTTGTATACTCAACTGCCACTGGATACGATAACTCAAGACCTTAAATGTGTGCGTTATATATGTATCAGTGTGTGTTATGTCTGTTCATTTAGTATTTTGAAGATGGGAGCTAGACTTTTTTATAATTCTGTTTTTTTTTTACAGAAGATATTAAAAATTAAACATATTTTTGTACTACAGCTGAAATTAATAATGTTTGCGACGAGAGAAAGCAGCGCCAATTAGGGCATACAAACTCGGGATTCGGGATTCCGTAATCTGAGGATTGACACGGCCGCGATCCCGGGATTTCGGGATTGAGAAATTTTGAGCAAATCCCGAAAATTGACACGAAATTGGCAAATTCAATATTTCAAATTCTTCGATTAGCTAAAAAAAAAAATCGATGTTCTGCGACAATTTGGGAAAAAGTATAGCGAATTGAGGATTTTATATTCCTGGGTGAGAAAATCTCAATCCCGGGATTGGAAAAAGGCTCCGGGATTGGATACCTTAGTGCCAATCTCTTTAAAAAAAAAAATACATACGAAATTATTTACGATTAACACCATACAAGTTGAAAAATGAAGAGTTAATTGGACTTCAGCATTTGTTTCTAATCTATAGAAAATAGACTTTTAATGAACTTAATTACTTTATCAGTTTTTTTCTACGATAGCTTATTGTTACTCAATAGCTCAGTGTTTGTTCAATTAAGAAGACAGTATGTATGTACATAACTTTTTTTTGTATTGTCCGCTAGGCAGAGTCAATGCAGTTGCTTTCCATGACGGATCTCACGGGCTTAGTCTCAGTACCAAAGACACTTTTTGAATCGGCTTATCGATTTCTGTTAGAAGGTATGGGTGTTTATGTTGTCTACAAATTCCCTCTTTACCCTTTCAATCTTTAAAAAACAGAAACATTAAATAACCACTAGGTCTGTCCTGTCTAGGGCATCCGATCCTGGAACCTTTTTGTAATCCCGCGATTTCGGGAAAGACAATTTTTCCAATCCCGGGATTGAACATTCAACGTTAAATCGTCTATACATTCGTGATTAAGAAATTTTTGCTTGGCGATTAGAAAACCCTGAGTTTTTATAAAAAAAAATCGATTTCAAAATCCCAGGCATTTACAGAATTCTTAAAATGAAAACATTTTTTTAAAGCTCTTCCTAGAATTTTTGAACCCAGAATCGGATTAGTACTATCACAATCCCTAGATTTCGGGATCACAAAATCGGACGGGACTAATTTTTAAAAATAATTATATTTATTTTTTATTAGTTTGAACGACTCAATTGCAATGCTGAAATAGACTGCATGTTAAAATTTGATCCGATGTAAGTCTCTCCAGCGTACATTTTAAAATCACTTTATTTTCTAATATAAATTCCCTTTGATGTTATGTACTGTGGTGGCTACACAAACACTTAAAAGAAAAGTCTGCAGAACAAGTCGGTACAAGCAAACGCGACGGACCAAGAGTAATAAAAAAAGATTCCGACACTTTTTGAAGTAGTGCTTTCTACTTTACTCTAGTTTGTATAGGGTTAGCAATTCTGACTTAAACGAAACTAGCATGCCGGTATTCTTGCATTTTATTTTCAAAAATCGGTTAAAAAATAGGTCAGAAAAGATTTTAAAAAGATTGACTTTTAATTAATATACAAAATTTAATAATGTCAGTGTTCATGGACGACCACTTTCTATAATATACGTCCTCGACTTCATGAGATAAAGTATGTATCTGTATTGATTTTTAAAAATAAGTTTTGTGGAGCATATTGCTTATAAATGCAGAAATTTAACAGATTTTTTCCACGAAATATTCTTGATACTCAGTTGCCTAACCATTTTTATTTTGAAAAAAGTAGTCATAGAATACATAAGGCTATGACAGCACTAGTGGTTAACTGAATACGCTACGCCCCGTTATGTTTAAAAGTAAAAATTGGCCGGTATTATTCAGACATCACAGACACCCATGCTTTCAAACAGAAATCTAAAGGTAGATTGTAAACATACTGTTCTTACTAAATTCGAACCCGTGAAATTTGTCACGAAGGGCAACAACGTTGACCACTGCACTACGGAGCCGAAATATTGAAAAAAATGCCCTTTTTTTTTAGTTTTCCGTTCAGTAGTAGTAGTAGGGTCAGTATTTGCAAATTTGTCACTATTTATCGAATTCACAATAAAAATTTATGACTTATTGTGAAATTACTTATTGTTTTAAAATCCATAACCGCTCCCAATGTAGAGCATATGGCCTACTGATGGATGTATCTCAACTGAAGTTTTTCTTCGAGAACTTTTTTTTTTTTCGATAAACTTTTTTCTTTTTTTTTATGCATCACACCGAATATGATATCTCCTCAATGATTTCTTCGAGAACTGCTTGTAACATCGCTT
The DNA here is from genome assembly GCA_030503985.1 of Himalopsyche tibetana. Taxonomy (NCBI): domain Eukaryota; kingdom Metazoa; phylum Arthropoda; class Insecta; order Trichoptera; family Rhyacophilidae; genus Himalopsyche; species Himalopsyche tibetana. The sequence continues at coordinate 7,833,519 of JAPJYX010000015.1, forward strand.
TACCATTATTATTCAAAGAGAGTAGTAGGGATAGAATGATAAGGCTAGTGGTTAACTAATCGCTACCGCCATGTTATTGAAGGCTTGGAAAAGGGAGGAAGGAATTTTCAGACATCACAAACACCTATGCTGAACAGAAATCGATATATCTATTGAAAAAATTTTGTTCGTACCGGGAATCGAACCCGTAAAGTCTGGAACGCTAACCGATGCGCCATAGGACCCGACACTAAATTTAGTTTAATTATTAATTAAATTTAGTTTATTTGATCTATGATTCCAATAACGAATATAGAATACCAAATAAACGGTCTTATTATATTCGTCTGATATGACAATCCCTTAGTTGGCAAACAGCATTGACATAATGCTTTTTAAAGCTCGTAGTTGGAAATTATACGAATACTAATAAAAGAAGAAATGAAAGCACTGTTTTAATAAAAATATGTCAGTAGTTTAAAATCCAACGGACCTCTTCGTTAATCTTTTATTGTTGACAGATGTCGCTTCAAACCCACCCAAGGTACTTAAATCTCGAGAAAAGTATAAATTATATTAATACTAAGAAATATATTTTTTCGTGGCTTAATATTTGCTCACAGAAAAATACAGAATGCTTTGCAATTCATTTTAAAAATATAAAAAATAAAGATTTATTTATTCACAAACGAAGAGTGTAAACAGCATCACTGTATTATTATACACACATAATACAGTAAAGCGTAAGTCTCTTATTATATTTAAATTAAAATTCGTTGAATAATTTTATTTGAAAAAACAACACATTATAAATTGTTTATTTTGAGATGGTGATTGAGAAAACAATTTAAACCATATTTTTATTAATTGATTGTCAAACAAAGACACTTCAGAAGTTTACAATTCATAATACGTATACATATACGAAAGGATTTTTTTTTTTATTATGGTTTTTGAATGATTTTCTTTTCTAGGGTAATAGAAAAGAGGTGCTCTTGTCATTCATTATCTTAACATATTTCTCTTTTATAATATTGTTTATCCCTTAAGATATGTACGTATTCTTAAAAAATATTTTAAATAGCAGCTCATTCAAATAAACAAAAGTATGATCCGTATATGAACAAACAAATTAAAGTAAAAAATCATTTTTGTTAAAAAATATATTTTTAGTGACATTCTGGACAAAGAATTTTGACGTTTTATTCTATAAAGTTGTTACTTACAGACTGGTGATTTATCAGTTATGTTTGGTAACGCTAAAAATCTCCGATCACTGTGTCGTATGTATTTTTATTCACCATTTTAAATAATACTTGGAAATATTGCCTCATATGAGGAATTCGTAATGGGATTTGAATGAGTCAAATTTGAAAATTCAATCTTTACAGATAAAGTTTTTTTAAACTTATAATAGCATAAAAAATATTGATAATTATAACTTTACTTTGATCCTTAAAAAAACTCTAGTTATTTAAATGAAATCGGTGAACTTTTGTTGCTAGAAATGGACGTCAAAATATAGCATTTTTTGCGCACTTTAGAGTAAGGGTGTCCAACCTTTTTTGCCCTGGGATCGACTTTTCAACCGTAAGTTTTCTCGTGATCGACTTCTAGCATGATTCCTATAAGAAATTTTATTTAGTAGGGTTTTTTTCCCTTCAAACTTTGAAATGTTTATTTTAAATGCGAAATACATGTCATCAGATAGGTATGTGCTTACAAAACAATTTTAGTATTTTTGTATATTTTATATTTAAATTATATATTTTTTCAAAATTTACGAAAGCTTTCGGGATCGATCAAATTTTGCTTTGGGATCGACCGGTCTATCGCGATCTACCGGTTGGACACTCATGCTTTACATTGAGAACGAATGTGGATACAAATATGCTATTTTTTTATTTATACAACATGCACACGTCACTAACATAAGGCATAATTTTTAACAACGGTATGAAAAGTTATGTTCTTATAAAACTGTCAGTCATATATATTTTTTCTAAAAATGTTGAAAATTACTGAAAGTAATACAATGCGCTTTTACCTAAATCCTGCCATGTGCAGGCGTGACGAGTAGAAGTACTTCTACTGAGTTAGTGAGCTGGCGAGTGCACGTGCACTCAGTGCGAGTGACGTCACGTGTGTGAATGCACGCGATCTTGTGCGATACTTGAAAGAGCTACGACGGTAGCTCACGATGAGGTCGTAGACGAGGGGCTTTGGGCTCTAAGAAATATCGTAGATGCATGAACAATATTAATTAAGATTTCTTAAGAACAATTTTAAAATACCACCAGCTACGCTGGTTACTTGTAGTTAATTAAACGTCAATTTAGTTCAATTTAACACTTACACCTTTCTGTTTTATAGAATTAATATTTTTATTTATCTTGGTATAATGTTACTGATATTGGGTCTTAAGAATTGAATAACTATTCCAGAGGAGTATTTTGAGACAGACTTTTTACTTTATCTTTCAAAGAAAATTATTTATAGCACATTTTTACGAGTGAACAAGTTCAAAGCATTGTTTGATGATGAAACATGAAGCTATGACTATTGTGACAGAATCTTCAATAAAAAAAAAATATTCACCTTAGAAATATAACAATAACATAACACTATTTAAAAGGTCATAACATCTGTAGGTATTCCTGACCTTTCAAATAGTGTATTGACGGTTATGAAATATAATTTAAAATATGTACATAAATGGTATTTGTTTATGTTATAACTTCTTCAAATGATTGAACGTCAATTTAATCAAACCATAGGTAAAATAATTTGAATCGCCATACACAGGTTTTTGCGTAGTGATTTTAATATTATTCATATATATATACGATTCAATTATTTACCAAGCTTTTTCCGTGCATTTGAATGCCTGAATATGTCAAAACAGTGAAAGAACAGAGAAATGTACGATTCAAATTTTTAATCAATTTCACTAAACATCTTCACCCAAAATCTGAAATTAAAATATAAAATGTCCAAGTGCCGTGGGTGACCATAATAACGTAAATATTTTTTCCTATGTACCATATATAAACTTCTTTAAGTATCCATTATAGAGTTTTTTCAGAGCCGAAAAGTAAATATTGCATAAGGTTATCACCAGAAAAAGACTCTTTTTATTTTCATGTGAAATATTTTAATTTCATTTAGACATGCTGTTTAATTATATAAAAATAATAACACACAGATATTAGGAAATTTTTATGAAATCAAATGTTTTCTATTATTTCAAAAAACTTATTATACTTACAGCTTATTTTTCACTCAAGGATGTCACTGAATCGAATTTAATTATATTAGATAGAATTAAAAGGAAATCGCCAAAAATAAAATGTGACATTTATTAAAAAAAACTGATATAAGTCGAGACGATATATATTCATCTGTAGAATAAATTAAAATACAATTTTTTCCGAACATATTTGTAGAACACATAGTAAATTACTGAATTTATTATTCGTTATTCATCCTTTAAAACAGGAAATATGTTTGTCGACTTGTTTGTCACAAGAACTTATCCCAAACGGCAAACCCTGCAATAATGTATTTGAATTTATTGTTGGTATATCCAGCTAATGAAAATTCAGAAATATTATAAATTATAAGAAAAAATATTTTTAAATAATACTTACTGCCAGCTACAGTCAGTGTTTTTTTGTACAAACGAAAGATTTAGCTATTTTTAAGCAAAAATCAAATCTTATGATGTCCATTTATTATTATATAAGTGCCATATTACATAAACCATACAACACGGACACGAAACCCGTCATTCAAGTATTGGAAATATTATATATTCAATATTGCAAAGAAAATAAAAATAAAAATAATTTTGTGTAGGATTGAAAAAAAAAATACGCAAAAGAATCAGGCCCCAGGCTTCCGAAAATTCACCAGTGAATAAAAAAAAATACTTTTGTTAGCAGCTGAAAATAATTATGTTGCAGGGTATCAGCTCAATAAAAGATCGTTAGGATATTGAAAAAATGATTCATTTGTTATAGGGATCAAAAGAAATTTCATCAAAGCCATGGCAGCTACAAAGTCACTTTGTAGTTGTTTTCACTATAAAATTTTCATCTTTTAAATAGGATGGTAGGATTGAAGTATTGGAAAAATAATTTATTTTTATACTTTTAAATTTCAGATATTTATAAACATTAAAAGAAAAGCTATATGCCACACCTAAAATTTTTTCAAACTAATATCATTTTTTTTTTCATATTTTATATAACCTAAAAATAAACGTTATTTTATATTATCAGTAAACCTATAAACAATTCGGAAAGTAAAATTAAATGACAAAATAAGTTTATTAGTTAAATAGATTTTTTTTATATAGTTTGGAAAAAAAAACGTCACAATACACTTCCCATACATGCGTCATACACAAACATCGCACAAAGACACCCAGAGAAGTTTTGAGAAATGTTTTAAACGTAAAATATTTCAATATATGTAGTATTTAAAAAAGTGTCATCAATCTTCAGTTTATACATTAGGTATTAAATCATTTTTATTATATAATATACTAGGTAGTAGTAAAATAAAAAAAGTTTTTCATAACCATACTAACAGAATTAACAACAATGAAATAAGTACACAGAAAACCACTTATTTGATATAAAGTAGTTGTCTGGAATATTTCAGTTTTTTTTTTAAATATAAAAATATCAGATTTTTATTAACCCTTCCTTTACTATGCAAAAAAAGCACAAACTCCTGAGCTGTGTATCCGTTACACATTAGGCAAACGGGAGTGAATGATGACAATTATATAACACTATTACAGCAGTACTACATATAATTGTCATGATTCACTCCCGTTTGCCTGATGTGTAACGGCTACACAGCTCAGGAGCTTGTGCTTTTTTGCTTAGTAAGGGAAGGGTTAATAATACAATAAATTGGTGCCTATTGATTCCTCATTATATTTTCTACAGATTGGCATAGATACAACAATATTTCACAATTATCTGTATGTTATATAAAATAACGATTCTAAGAGCTTTAAGCTTAATGCTCAAATTTTCTGTTTACTCAGAACTATCAATTTGTTACTAACTAACTTCTGGTAGCTAGTACGATGACGATGTTTAATATTTAATGATTATAAAGATAACAAAATATGCCATTCCATTATTTCTCAGCTAAAGCCTTAACGACAGGAAAATCGCTGTGGTTAAGCACAGACTTTCTCCAAGAATACCAATACTCTAATCCTCTCATATCTCAACTAGAAGCTCGATCAGCTTGAATTTCTCTTAAGCTCATTCTACAATGTAAACGGGAATACTCTATCCACATATATAGTTAGGCAAAACGTTAAATTAACTATATTCCGCAATGTGGTTAATATATACTAAAAGTTCATTTTCCATGATTTGATTGACTTAGTTGATATTATCTGATACGACAATATTATAAAATCAAAAATTCGTATTTAATTCAGACTTAATTTAAAAAAAAATAATGTATTCAGGTGTATATTCCGTTATGTAGTGGTGAACGTTGTTGTTTTTCGTGCTGGATTTAACGTTTTAAAGTCTTAGTGTATTTTTTCCTTTTACACTTCCAAACGTCAAATAACGGTGGCAGTAAGAGCGATTAGTTCTCCACTTGTTCCTTTCTATTTCTATACTTTCTATTCGAAACAAAGAGAGGCAAGCAGTTTTTGTAGATTTTTCTATGTCGAGCTGGACTCGACATTATAAATTTAGCAATGTTTTTTAATTTACTGATTTTTTAATAATATAACTTTTTTTTCGACCAAACACTACCAATACTCAATGTGTGCAAGATAAATTTTGCTATACTGAAACATTTAAAATGTGTTTTATTATAATTATACGATAATAAATTAATTAAAGACGAATCAATGGGAAAATATATTTCAATTAAAGAGTGCAAAGGGTTGGAGCCATATGCTCTACATTTGGAAAGGACATAGATTCATGAAAATCTATGTTTTTGTAAATATCAGAACCTGTTCTTAAAAGAACCAATTGTTAAAAAATTCAAATTTCCTGGCTTAGAACTGAAGCACCGTAATAATATTGAGAGAACTTTATTTGAAAGTTGCATCGCTACGAAGTTTTTCAAATAATCAAATATACTGATTCGATTTTTTGAAGCTATAATTGTGGGGCTGGGCGAAGATTTTTTGGAGCTGATTTGACAGATTTTGATCAGTGTCATTGATTCGATTATTGGCGGTATGGTTATATTTTGCATCCGCTCTTGAAAATCTTTTAAATTTCTTACATGCATTAAGAATATTCTAATGACAGTATGGATATTTTATGGAACTATATTTTGACTTTAATTTTAAAATCTTCTACTACGAAAAATAGTTGTTAGCAAATTTAAACATTATTCCAAAAAATAAATAATTTACAATTTTCGTACGCCCTGCAGTTCAAAAAAACATGTTGACATTGAGCACATTGAAAGTTTTAAAAAATCAGTTGATAGTGCTTATCATGAGCAAAATAAATAAAAGTGGAAATTAGTACAAATGTATAATTTATTTTTGTGAATATTGAATGGCAATATTCACTTTAGCAGAGTGGAAACTATCTAGAGTCACTGTGCAAAATTAATTTTGATTACATAATATTGATTTATCTTTACAAAAAACAAAAAGAGAGAAGCTGAATTATAACCAGGTCTTGTAAACTCTGTTCTATTGAAACGCTGCATCGGCAGTTCTTAATATAGCCCAAGATTTTAATCAAACAAACTTCAAAACAATATTGGTATAAACAATGAATAATTATTGTACTTTAAACTGTAAATGAAACGCGTTTCGCTCATTCGAGAACAATTATCAATGCAAATATTGTTTATAAGACAGCGGTAAATAAAAGGTTTGTCATTGTTAAAAAAACTTACATTATTTTTACTTTTTAATCTAATAATTAAAATAGAAAAATAATTACTATTTGAAAAAATTATAACAAAATGAAATCAGCAGGGGCAATAATATTTGGACGTTTCTTTAAAAATAAATTTCAATGTCGGAACATAAAAATCAATTTGTTTCCTAAGCTATTTTGTAATTTGAATAAATGTTTGTCACGGTTGGGAAGAATTAATCACTTGTAATTTATTCAATTTATTTTAGTTGGGCCATGAATTCGTCACGTACCTAAATTTATTGTCTAAGCACCGCTTCGAATTGTTTCAAAAAAACCTTTTCTTAAATAATACTTCTTTTGTGATTATTTAATTTTTCTGGTTAAGAAAAAGTGTGAATCAAATGTTTGAAATAATGTTTCGACGTTGTAAATTTTATTTCAATAGTTTTATTTTGTATAATATAAAATAACTAATTTAATTAGTATGTACTTTTTTAATATACTGGTAGATGTCGGTAGTACGTTTTATAGTTTTGAGTAAACAGTAAACAAAAAAAAAAAATGCGATAAGAATACAACTTCTAGCGAATAAAGTTTAATAGAATTCAGCAAATACGATTTTATGCCTTTATTCTGCACCAATAATAATGATAACACAATAAACTGGTAAAATAAAATGCCCCTACTGAGTAATATCCAGACAAGGAATTGATATCAAAGAACCTCATTATTTACTTGGTTCATTTTTGACAGTACAGTGACTTAATGATATATCAATCAAATGCAATCAGACAGCTTATGGTTTGAAGACACAGTAATATATATGTTATATGTATTTAGTGTTCTTCATATAAAGTTAATAGGTTGCTGTAAACATATTATAAATACTACACAAACATATTAAAAATGAATATTATTTTCAGTACTAAAACGTTTACTTAATTAACGTTCGATTAACTTATAAGTAGGAAATAAAAATTTAATTATCATTATCTCTATGATGATTCAATTATCACTCTCACTATCAGGATTTTTTCTACTTATGAATTAGATATTTCGGGAATCCCCCATATATTATAATCTTAAGTTTTTATTTCATCATTTTCGTATCATCGTGATAACGATAAATATGTTATTTTTTTATGATGTGATTCTACAATATAAATACAGTTTATGTCACATAGCATTTTTGTTTATTTTGAATAATATCAAATATTAAACATAATCGTATAAATTTATTGTTAAAGGTTAGCGATTTGAGTAAGAAGGTGGCAAAATGGAGACTTATTAATTCTCGTAGCTCGGAGACTAGAAAAATACTCCTCTGCCGATGAGGATCTTTTGTGACCCCAGTGGTTTCCTCATTATTGGCCTTTTTCTTATGAATTTCAAAAAAAAATAGTCTAAGGGCTTTAAAATATCATTTCTCATACACTTTTTTATAAAAATCCGTGGTTTTTTAATAAATTATAATATTTTAAGTTGCGCGTAAAAAAAGCGTCATCCCAGCACACATATGAATTTACAACTGACGAGTGTAGCGCAGCTATCTTACGAACGATCGTTATCGCGGGCGCTTATCGCCTTATAGCGTTATTGCGTTATCGCGTATTTATATAAACTACAAAAGGTTAAAAAAACTATGATATAAGAATACCTTAATTATAAACATTGTATCACCCATATTAAAATAGATATTTAAGAAAATTTTGGTATTGTGGTTGCATTTCTTGAGCTTAGAACCGGAAAAGTTAAAGGGCATACGGCACATCCCGGACTGTAGCGCTATAAAATAAGATGTTATTTATTTTATTGGAATTAAAAACGCTCATAAATATTAAAGGTATTAAGGCAATAAAAAATACTTTCCAGTACATCGTACAGAAAACAAACATATCGCTATACCAATGCAGTAGTGAGGAAATCGACGAAAACCATGTTTCAAATTATGAATGCCATTATAAGCAATAAACATATAATGATTTATTATTATTTTAAAATACGACCAACACGGATGTTGGCGAACAGCAATACTTAAAAATATCGATATAGGATGACTTCCTATAGTCAGCCTTTTTAGCTTAAACATGATAGGTTGACACTGAAGAAAACATAATTGTTTAAATATGTGTCGATAGTAAACCAATTGAAGATGTATGTATATTTGTAATAAAGTGACTTCTAGAAGTCAATGCATATGAAAGGCTAACTACTGATTTTTGTTAGCTGAGTACTAGATTTTTGCCATTTTTTGGAAAACCGTTCTTATTTTATATGTGGAACGATATTATCTGTTTTTATTTTACTTGATAACATTATTTAGTACCTGTTTTATGAAATATCAATGGAAAAAAACATTATTATTCATTAATTCATTATATCATTCGAAAAATCATCCGTCCCTTAACATTGCGACTTATTGATTTTTGGGTTTGCTATTTAGTAAAAAAACCGTTTATTATTCATTAATTAAACGGTTTGTTTTACTAAAGTTACTAATTTTTACTTGTTACTAAAGTTTTACTAAGTGAATTTTTTAGTCAAGAGTTTTTGTTATTTTAATTTTATAACATATACGTGTTACGTGTAAGCTTGGGTTGTAAGTCGCTTAATTATTAAGCATTTTTTCATAAATTATTCAATATAAAATAATGTATATATTTATGTAGGTATTTCGTTGAAGATGGATTATTTAAAGATGTTTGTTTCTGTTATCAATATCGTGAAATATTACAATAATAAAAGCTATAAAAGTATTAAGTTTTAAGCAAAATACTGTATAAGAAATGGTTATTATGAAATTGCACACACTAATAAGACTCTTGAGTGGGAATAAAATGAAAATGATTAGAAAACAATCAAAGACCTTACAGGCCTTGCATAACATTGATAATAAGTTCAAGCTTAAGGCCGCAAATTTAAACTTTTTTGCAATTATACTATGATTTATACTTCATTCAAATTTTTTTGCACGATTTTATTTCTCGCACTAATACCTAGGATAACAGAGATTTCATTATTTTGTATGTAATGCAGCGGTCATCAAACTACGGACCGCCAAAGATTTCCATCAGGCCACCCAAAAGTTATTTGCATATAAATTATTTAAATAAGAAATATTTTTTTATAAAATTTTATGATTTGGTTGTGAGTTAATTCAAACAGTTGCACACGTAGCACTAATTAAAATTTAAGCTTGATAGATTTATATTTAAATTTATATTATCTATGTTATTTAATGTGTATGAAATATGTATACATATATTATACGTACATGCTTACTAGGGCATCCAATCCCGGGATCCGGGATCCCGTTCAATTTTCTGATCCCGAAATTCCGGGATTGAGATGGCCGCGATCCCGGGAATTCGGGATTGAGAAATTTTGAGCAAATTCTCGAAATTTACACGAAATTGGCAAATTGAAGATTTCAAATTCTTCGGTGAGCTAAAAAAAAAAACGAGTTTCTGTGAGATTCTGGGAAAAAGTATACCAAATCGGAGATTTCAAATTCTTCGGTGAGCTAAAAAAAAAAAAACGAGTTTCTATGAGATTTCGGGAAAAAGTATAGCAAATTGAGGATTTCAAATTCCTCGGTGAGAAAATCTCAATCCCGGGATCCCGGGATTCAAAATAAATCAATCCCGAAATCCCGGGATTGGGAAAAGGCTTCGGGATTGGATACCCTAATGCTTACCTCATTTTTTTCAATCAATAAATGAAAAACATCCTTACAACATGTAAAACTGTAAAACTATACAAATAAATAATTGGAATACCTTTATTGCTACTTTCTTCCTTTTTAATTGTATGTACAGTAGGCCTTCATATAAATAATACTTATACACTATGTATGTTGGCACGTATAATTTTAATGTTCTGATAAGGTCCCAATAAGATTTTTGTGTCGCCCGGCCCCGTAAGTTAAAAAAAATTCAATCCGGCCCATTTCTCAAAAAGTTTGGTGATCCCTGATGTAATGTATCACTAAAATTAGCTTTTGTGGTTTAGTGATAAGAAGGATCAGTTGGCTGTAGGTGTCGCAAGGTAAGTATCATATTCAGATTTTTTTATCTAACCTTTAAGATCTTTATATGGGTTATCGTATTTTTTTATGTTCGGTTTTTTATTATTATTGTTTAATTTGTGAGTATCATAAATACTATAAAAAATAGTTAGAAAGTGTCATTTCACATACATTTTTAAAGCAACACACCTACAAATGTTTTGAAGTAGACCGAGTAAGCCCGCCGCATGCTGGGGTAGTAAAGTTCGTCTTTTAACAGTGTTGCAGTCCCATATTTGCAGGTACGTAAATCTTAAAGCTGCGGGTGAAAACAAATTCTGTGCGAGTAGGTGGTGAATGTAACGACCCGTTCAATTTTATTTTTCCCTCCCGCACCGAATCGCTTGAACGTTTAAACGGTTCAACGAATAAACTATGTGTAATCGGCCAAAACGATTTTATCGCGTTAACCTCTTGTCCATAATGATAATACACTAACTAGAAACTCTCCTTGAAAATTTGACATAAAAATTTCATCAAGAAACTTCAGCCGATAATTTAAAAATATAGCACGATAAAATCGTATATAAAAACCGCGAAATGATACACAGAAGTAATTACAAATCAGTCACGATGAGTGAAGCTGGCAAGTGGTAAAAGAATTGTGACTCATTTAATAAACAGCAGCGATAAATTCTTATAATTTTAGATTTAGACTAAATTTGCTCGTGTCAAAAGGTAAAATCTCATAATTCAAGACTTAATATGTAAGTACATATCATTAAATGTAAAGTGGAACCTATCATAACGAATTTAATTCGATCCAGAATAGCTATCGCTAAAATACAATAATGCGTTCCATGCCGAAAAAAAAATCATTTTACTTTAATACATTTTAAAATGTATTAAAGTAAAATTACATACTTATAAATTGTTAAGGAGTGTAACAACCTGGAATTCGCAAAAAACGATAAAAAATCTACTAGTTTATTGTTTACTAGCGAGTACCCGGCATGCGTTGCAATGCCACTCAAAGAAAGAATGTGTTTGTGTTTTTATTTTGTTTATTGAAGTGCTTTTGGATATTTTTTGTTTTTCCGTCTGGTGCGTATACGAATGGATCTGAAGGTTTTCCAACGAGTGAGCAGGCCACATACAGCTGTCCATGTGAGAAGCATAGATTTTCAAAATGTAGTCCACACCCTTGTAGCGATTGTCCCTGTGCTTTGTTGATGGTCATTGCAAACGCGAGTCGCACCGAAAACTGCAAACATTTAAATTCGAATGGCATATCTGTTGGAATCATTGAGATGCTTGGCAACAGTACATTGTCCCCTTTGAATTTTCCTGTTAATTTGTTAAGCTTCAATGATATTGTGCGTTATCTTTTTCACTGAATTTATGGTACTGTTGCAAAGTGGTGGATTTATATTTCGGAGAAGAATGATAGGTACGCCAATTTTCAATGTTAAAACGTGTGACGGCATGGCTGGCAAATTAAGTGAATTTAAGAATTCAGTTGGATAGTTGACAACTTCGTCTTGATTTATTACAGTATCGATGGACTTATACATTGTCTCTTCGCCTGGTATTTCGTTTTGAATCCTGAAGTTGATGGCATTAACATCGTTGTTTTTGGCTGCTAATATAACACTTTCTCTGAGTCACTGATGATTTTTGTAATTCTTTGCGATATTTTTGGAAAAACTTTGTGAATGAAGTTTATTGGCAATGTAATACATTGTGTGGATTCATCTATTTCCAATTTTCCATTCCCGATATCTAACAACTATTTTGCGAAACGTTCAGCGGATGTGTCATATTGTAGTTGTACACGCATGCTGGCCTTGAAAGCCAATTTCTGCACGTGTCGCCATAAAACTGATGATTTGAGACAAACATTTAATTCATCAACAGCTGTTGAACGTGGTATAACTGGTAGGGTTTGTCGAAAATCACCAGACAATAAAATAAGTGCGCCACTAAAGACCACTATTCATTTCCTCTCAAATCTTTTAGTGCATAGTGTAGAGCTAACAATGCCTTTTTGTGCGCCATAGTAAATTCGTCTCATATTATGAGTTGCCATGATTGAAGTACTTCACTCATTCCGATTTTTTTTTTATATTGCATGTTAGTGTCTCAGTGATTTGCATTAAAATGCAATTTCAGTGCTGAATGCGCTGTTTGACCACCATCCAAAAATGTTCACACCAAAGGAACGCGAACAGACGCTAAACTATAGGAAATACACACATTTGTTAAATTGATAAAAGTCACCAGAAAAGGCGATAATTATTAGAAAATGCGCCACAGAGAATCCTTAAAATAGCCAATCAACGGGTCCAAATTTGACTTTTCGTGACCTATGATTTGCCATGAAACTGATAGCCGTGGCACGCAGATCGCTTTATTCGGCGAAATTTCTCATTGTAAAATGGCTGCACTCTGGGGTGGGCTGGAAGAAGCTCAGAGGGGCTTGCGCAAACATTTTGTGAAATTTTGCTAAGGTCGGCCAGCCCCTTGTTAATCTAAGAGAAAACAATATTCTCAAATCAAATGAGTACATAACTGCAATTTATGACTTAAATATGACATCTATGACAGCATCAGTATACACAGTAGTACATTTTCGGCCATTTACATTGATGAGTTTACAGTAAATTGCATATTGTTACATAATGTAAATGTATTAAGTAAAAATCGATTGATTATTTAAGTAGTCCACCAGAGTGATAACAAACTCACTGCTTCCCAGAATACCGAGAATTTCTTTGATATAAAGCGAGTTCCTTGTAAACGCATTGGCAGCCTATCACTGATTGTACTGATTTAGAAAACTTTGACGTCGTCCGCACAACAAACCATCAAAGTTTTATTGCAATCGGATGAACGGTATAGAAACAGGAACGCATAAAGGAAAAACTACCAAATTACCGTATTGGCAGCCCATCGTTGTATGCTTTGATTCAAAAACTTTTGCTGGTGTCCGCAAAACCACTCACCAAAGTTTTATCGCAATCGGATGAACGGTATAGAAACAGGAACGCATAAGAGACAAACTAACAAATTAACGTATTGGCAGCCCACCGATGATTTATATACATTTGCGGCCTTCTGCACAACAACTCACCAAAGTTTTATTGCAATCGGATGAACGGTATAGGAACGAATACGGTAAAAACCAAAAAAAATAGCGTATTGGCAGCCCACCGCTGACTTATATACATTCACGGGCGTCCGTACAACAACTCACCGAAATTTTATCGCAATTGAATGAACGGTATAGGAACGCATACCAAACAAACAAACAAATTAACGCATTGGCAGCCCACCGCTGATTTATAAACCTATTCTGGCGTCCGCATAACAACTCCCAAAAAAAATTATCGCAATCGGATGAGCGGTATAGGAGCGCATAGGTAACAAACATACAAACATTCATTTTTATATATATAGAAGATAGATAGATAGATAGATAGAAGATAGATAGATGACAAATAATTTATTATTTTTTACTAGCAGGTATATGTTTTTGCCGACGCTTCAAAGTTTGGTGAAAGTGTGACAGCATTATCATTGAATAAATTTCTAAAACGCATATCCACCTCCTTATCGGCGATGAATATTGATCCCAGAACGATGCTTCTCAACGTACGATGCAACAGTTTCACATGCTTTCAAATTTTCTCTTATTGTGCCGGAAGATTGTTACTCTGCTTCTTCCTCCTCCTCCACTAACAAACTCTTCTCCATAACTTCTTGCTGTGAAAAACAATGCAACTTCATAAGCTTTTCGGTGGTCAGCTTTTGACTGTACTCTTTCACAAGCTCATCAATATCGTTGTTATCCATCTCCAGTCCCATGGTATTGGCCAAAGATATAATTTCGTTGATTGTAGACTCCACAGGTACTGTTTCAAACCCCTCAAAATCACGTTCGACAACTCTCCTTGGCAAAGCTTTTTTCAACTAAAGCGAGGGTCCTCTTGGTAACCCCTTCCCACGCCTTTTCAATCATCTTGAGACAAGCAACGATGTGAAATTGATCTTTCAAAAACTCTGTGTTACTCGTTTTGCGAAATGTCGCTCGTTAAGGGGGCATTTTTTTCACTATCTGTTTTGCTCGCTATGCAAATTACTCGTTATTAGAAGTGCTCACTGTAGTAGAAAAATAACAACTTTTCAGCAAACAAAATATTCCGAATCTCAAAATAATACGAAGTCTATATCTGTAAACGTTTTTATGTTTTAACCTTTCAAATTGCATGTTTTCGATCGTCATAATTTTAAAAACCTTCCCCAATTTTATAATCAAAAGTCATTAGAATCAGTAAAATTGATTCAGGTCGTCATCAATAGCTTGAAATTTGTGTAATTAATTGCATTTTAAAATATAATATTATTAACACGATACAACTATTTACCAAACGTCAGTTCAAGTAAATTCGTGTATTTGAATGCATGAAGATGTCCAAAGGTAAAACCCGGGCTAAAAGTAAAGTAACCCGAGTAAAATAAAAACGTACAAAATTGAACAGTAAATTTTAGACGTTATGGGAATATAACAAAATTGGATTTGCTGCGGTTTTCAAACTCAGCATCTATAATTCATTTGATCAATGGATCTATTATAGTTTGTAACGTTGTGAGGAAATGAATTGATGATATTGCAAAAAAAAACAACTTTGTTGGTAATCATTTTATCATTATTCTATATCAGATATGCACAACATTTCTCTTCTAGTGAACAATATACAAAAAATGGTTCGGACGGAAAGAAAATATGAAGCTTAAAAGACTGGTTTACAAAAAAATCTTTAAAAAATAAAAAATAAAAGATAATGATTTTTTTTCCTATGTAAATTTGAGTCTTACTCAGTCCTTAAAATTAAAACTTTAATATATATTATTCTATATAAATAGATTTGCGCTAATTGATTATTTCTGATAGAACTTTTATATATTTATATATTATACATATATTTAATATAAATATAGATAGTTTTAGCACACTTAAAAATTAATAAAAATCCCTAAATTGATTAACACATTATTTTTGTCCTTATTTTACAAACCGCCAGTTCTTATATTTTATTTATTGCGTCCGCCGTTGAATATATTTTAATAAGAAAAACAAAACATTTCAAATTGTGTAGAATTAAACATAAAAAATATACACTTCACATAGTCTTCGAAACATTTTCGATGGTCTCAAAAATTGACAAGGGGCCGTGGGTTGTGTATTTCTGTTATATATGATAGCTTGGAGTAAGGAGAAGCGAGAGGTCATATGAGTCATAAATTAGCGTTCAGTGAATGAACAGCATTAGATGACTTGGCAAAAATGCACTTTTGATTTATAATCTAATAAAATCCGTAAGTAGCTCTTTCAAGCACTAACGCGTATCAAGTGAATAACGAATTGGAAGAAGCACTTTTTGTTAAAGGTTTACAAAATTACATAGTGGCACTGTTCGTTTTTTTTTTAATACCACTACAGCTAATGCCAGTGTAAAAGTAATTTTGAAATCGGAAGATCTTACGAGATAAACGCGATGAAAATTTTTATAAGTGATTCAAGATCAAGTCGAGGCGTCGTGTCATCACCACAACCAATGTCTTAGATTTCAAATGCACCTGGAAAAAATGCGTGATTACAAATGAGCAATGAATTCGAAGACCCATCAGGAAGTGCCAATGTTAGTGCAGCTAGAGACATACGTCAGTGGTGAAGACCAGACTAGAAGTCAAGCTCTGAGTGAGAGGAGGCCAATATTTAGATTCTAGAATTGAGTCTCTCCTAGTACCCTGATTGGACTTAGATGCCTGCCAATGGGCTTATTTCGTTTATATAAACAACTCTTGCCATTAGCATTTTTTCCGCGTGAAAGAGAGAGTAAGATAACTGTTTGCTGTAAAAAAAGTATTTCTTGTACCAATAATATGATACCGACTCTCGTTGACGTTGCTCCAGAAGTCGGCTTAAATTATTTCCCATACAAATTATTAATTATAAGTTTTTTATTTTATTTATGAAAAATTCTTACAGCGATTTACTTTAAAAAAAAATACATAATTTGTAATCATATTGCATCGATTTTAATAACATGATTGAGGTGCTGTTAGGCTTTTAAGGTAAATTCTGGCTCATACAAATTGGGGTGGTGTCAAAAAGGTATTCTCGCCATAGCCGGAAATTATATTATTACAGCTTACTTTTCCTCTTTGGCTATATCCGTTCTATTTTCGAATATCAAGATCTTTACTTGAAATCAACGATATAATTGATTCAGAAATAAGTTTTGATTATAATAACTCACAGAATACCACGTCTATTATCATTTCCTCATATACCTTATAGTGGCATTCTTTCTAAAGATAACATAATATAATGATCACTTTTAAGGTGTTCACTGTCAATACTTGGTGGAATGGCATTATAATAAAAATAATAAAACATTTTTAGTACTTTTTCCACATAAAATTTATTAGATCAGGACCGGTTTCGCTCATCGCGAGCATTAAATTTGTATAAATATCACTGTTTTTGTATTTTTCTTATCAGTTGATAATGCTCGCGATGAGCGAAACCGGTCCTGATCTAATAAATTTTATGTGGAAAAAGTACTAAAAATGTTTTATTATTTTTATTATAATATAATGAAATGACTGTAAATTCGTGATTATAATCAGGAATTTACTTTAAATAACTAATTATACGTCTGCGGATTATGGATACAATATTAATTCCATAAATATATAAATATTTTACTTGGAGTTTTGATTGATTGATCGATTGGCATATTGGAGTATATTTTTTTAAATTGATGCTTGCTCCCAATTTAGAAAAAAGTGTCGCTAAAGAGCTGTACTGAGACATCTCATGAATCTAATATTAAGATGCTATGCAATGCTGTTTTATATTATATTCTAAAAGTGAATTATATAAAATAAAGAGATTTTTTTTTACGACATATATTCTACCATAGCACTAACATTAAGGAAAAGGAATCTTTCTAGCAAAAAACAATTATCTTTTTTTATATGTCTCAGTAGAATTCTCAGGTGACGATATAGACTCGTAATTGACGTATATCAGCAGTTTTTTCTTTGATTTAAGCTGTTTGTTACTCAGTTGTTCAACCTCTCTTTATTTTGGAAAAAAAAATAGTGATTAAAAGAATAGGGCTATAATGGAAGTATACGTCAGATAATTGCTCTACTAACGCCCCGTTATTATAGAATTAGCCTAGTGGAATATAAATTTTAGACACCCTACGCCTTAGAACCAAAGTCGATAAATTGATTTAAAAAACCTTTTTGTACTGAACGTTCCTCCAGTGAGATTCGTCACTGATGTCAGTGACGTCGATTACTTCACCCTAAATTATTGACTGATAAACATAAAAATGCTGAATAATCGAGAGAGAGTCGTATTATACTGACTGTAAAATAGAAAACAGCCTTAGTTGAAAGATCTGAAGAATCCTTCCGAAGGATTTGAATGGAATGTCTTGGTACAAAATAAAGACAGTAATAGTACATTGATCAATGTGTACTCGAATAGAACGATTCAATAGCTTATATTAAAAATATAAAACAGTTTTTAAACTCATTCCACATTGTTTTCAAAATAAGGGACATGAGACCAAACTTAATATGGTTCTTATTCCTTATACGTATTATATTCTCTTATTAAAATTATGTGATTTTTACAAAACGGACTCGCAGTTTCTTTACTTAGTTTCATATATAACAAGCTTTTTTAAAATCATTCAAATATTTGGGAAGCTAAGGTCCTTCTCATAAAACCTCTTTTTGATTTGATTGCTTTTTTAACTGTCAATTATTCTAGGTAGAAAGACGTTATTTAAAAATTTAGCACTTTCTTGCTCTAATCCATTTATTGATGTAAATAATTTGAAATAATCAACTGTGAGCAAAATCGATCCTGATCTCTGAAAAATGGTTTGTAATTAGACACTGAACATCATAAAGTGGTATAATAAATAGTTCTTAAGAAAATTCAAGAACATCCTTTGAAGATCCCTGTAAATAAACCAATGTCGCAAATATTTACCATAGATAATGAGTATTTACCATGGCAAAATTAGTTTTTTGCTATATAAATAATGTATGTATTTGTAAACAAAATTAATTTGAATATTTTGGATTGTCCAAGCAATCTCTTCCTTACTATACTATCCTGGATAATTGAGAATTTGCTGTGTTTGTTTTAATAATCATATTTTCAAAATTTCACAAGATGCTTGAATCTTTTCCGAATTAAGTGTACATTACAATTTCATAGATATGTAAAAATAGATAAGAATATCACAAAATGGAAAAATATATTATGTAAGTTATACGAATTGAATAATCGTTCACGGCTTAAATTAAAGTAAAATATGTACACCTGACCTAAATTATTGAATAAAATATGACCTCAAAATCTTTTTCTAAATTAAATTTGCTTGCTCGTAAAGATAAAAAAATATACTTCACACGTTTTTACGGCATTTTTATTGAAAGTTGATTTGCCATAAATAATAAAAGCTGCGGTTAGTATCGTATAATGTTTATATTTCATACGGGAATAATGTTATTATTTAATGACCCTCTGCCGACCTGTTGAAGTTAATGGGGAAGATTTATAGACTACTTAATTTCTGCTTTCGGATTTACACGTGATCTCGTGTGAAATGGCCGTTGTCACGCGATTATGCGACACGTGGACTTACCCTGTTTTTGAATAAATAGCACTTATTATTCGAATGAATTAAATATTCATTTTTGATAAGGTAAACGTGTTAATAAACGACCCATAAAACAGCAGGAGTTCGAAGCGTAAAAATTGTTTTGGGGCGCGAGTTATCACTACATTTTGAATAATTTGTTATGTTTATTTTTACATTTTTACATTAACACATAACAATTTTTATAGCTATACAATGATTTTATCTTACACAAAACACAGTTCACAATACTTCAAGTATTATTTATTATAACAATATTCAAATATACTATGAAAGTAATACTTAATAAGGTCCCAATGTTTCCGGCCCAAACATGTTAAAACACGTCAGTGGGAAAAAATACAGATTATTTTTTCACGGTAGAAAAAAGGATGTAAAAAAAAATATTTTGAAATTAATTAACAGCGATTATAAAAAAAAGTAACGAAAGTTGTTTTATTGTATTAACCAAATATGAACAAAAGCTACGATATTCAGGTAGAAAAAGGATGAATAGTGGGATCAATAGACAACGGTGTTTACTGGGACCATACGGTCATGCTCGTCCTTGGAAGGTTAAATCAATAATTTTATTAGGCTTAAATCTTTGTGTTTTTTTAATCCACGTAAACTTCCAATGCAGAGCCGATGGAGGTATCTCAACAGAAGTTTGTTTCTACGAGAAATGATTGTTACACAGTTGCTCAACCTATGATTCTTTTGAAGAGAGTTGTAATATGCAAAATAGGGTTAAAACAGCACTAGTAGTCAAGGCAGATTGAATAAATGAAAAAATGACCGGATAGAGATAACGACACAACAAAAAAAACTGCTTATTTGTAAAATCAATTCAACTGGACCAATTAAAGCAGTGGTGCACAAGCTTTTTGAACAAAGGGCCATTTTATCAATTTTCTAATCTTTCCCGGGCCGCAAAGGGTAAAAGTGTTGAAAAATAATGAAATACACCCAATACTTTTTTACGCAATTTTTAGAAAGTACCAACCTTCAAATAATTCGTGTCAAAATTTCATAACAATCTGACTTTTAGTTCACACGTTACAGTGGTTTTAGTGATGCTTATTTTCAAAATAATAGAAAATATCTGATATTTCCTGATATTTTGATTCAAATTGATCGTTGTTCTGCAAATAGATCAATTCTAGTTGCAATGATAAATTTGCCTCGTTGGTGGATACTGAGAAAGGATTGGAAAATGTTTTCAGCGACAAGCAAAGCGTGTTTCAAAAACAAAAATCTAAAAGCAGACTTAACATGCGCCACAGACGGTACTCATTGTATAAAGATGTATACCAAATGTATACCCGTGAAAATTTAATCATATTAAATAATTAAGGAGTACTATTAAGTTTTCTATCAGTGACGATTCAAATTATAAAAGTTTGTTACTGCATAATTTTTTCACATATCAAACACAGATTTTTATCATATTCGATGAAAAATTTGGTGATGAAGTACTTGTTATTTTGGGCCGCCACAAATACTATTTCAGGCCGCGGTTTTTGCACAACTGACATAAAGTAAGTATCTATAAAATCAATTACTCGCGAAAGGCAAAATAGTGAAATATTTAAAAAAATAGCGAGAAAAATCGAAGACCTCAACGTTTTTTTACAAAATTGACAAATAGTTGTATTTTGAATCTAAAGAATGCCAATAACAATTACAAAAGAATTCATATTATGCAAGTACGTATAGTTTATTGAATTGCCAATTTATTTTGTAGAATTCCATTACATTATGATAAAAAAATATCAATTTGTTTGTATGTTCTGATTTTAAATATTTTTAATGTACTTGGTAGCAATATCGGTTTTTCTTCGTCGTCAGAACATTACATTTGACCTTAAAAATATATGATACTTTTTGCAGGTTGTATTTCACATTTCAATGTAATAGATCTTGTCTTTCGTTTTATTTATCCACTTCAACTTTCCATGTAATGTGCCCTCAGTATAAAACTGCCCTTTTTGATATTATGGTAAGAAATAAAATTAGACGGGCCTCGGTTGAAATCCCGAAAAAAAAACTCTAAAATTAAAGTTTTTTCCAATCTAGTATCTTGAGCATGGGCTTTTGTAATATATTTTTCCCCAAGATCTCTAGTGGCTTTTTAAATTATCATAAAGTTATCTTAACGCGATGCCAAATTTTATATTATTTTTATTGTAACGTATCAGTTTTTCTGGACGTGTCCTGGAGGCTTGTAATAAAATCACTAACACTATCACATTGTACTTGTCAGTTTCAAGCCGGCCATGGCAAGTTCAAAGCAAAACTATTTACAATAGGCACGTTAGTTTTAAAGCCGGACTGCTCTTACCAGTATGCTAAACAGTACGTTAATCATGTTCTGTGGGACAGTTCTGAGATGGAATCCGAACAAACAGAACTGTTTGCTATGGCCCGTTCTCACACGTGCCCAATAGATCACGCTGATTTGATTGCAACCAATCTTAACTTCACGGAATTTGAAAAGTTTGCTTATTTATTTGGGGATCGTTATTGTCTATAACGTCTCAGTATACGGAATATACCCAAGACACTTAGTATTAACTTGATTTAAGTGGCTGAGCCAGTCATACTTTTATTATTATTTTATTTTTTCAAGCGCACTAGTGCATCGTCTTATGTTTTATTCCGTATTACTTAATTGTAAGCATTGTCGATTTTGGAAAAAAAATCGGATTAGTTTGAACAAAACACCTTTCCTTCATATTTATAAGTGAAAACATTTTTTTTTGTAAAAAGTACTGTCACAATATCGCGACCATAAAGCATCAGTGAGATAAAGAAAAAACATGTTAATTTTAATCAAATCGATTGCTGAAAGGTAAGCTTTTAAAATAAAACACTGAAATATTTCAATTATAAAAACAATTACCCATTTAAAAGAAAAATCCCAATTAACAATTAATGATAATGACTTGTTATTTTATAGCATCAGCTAGATGATTAATTAAAATAACTAGATACATATCATAGTAGGTATACAAAAACGTTCGACTTATTCCACTGTTGCTTTAGGGTATCGATATATGAAATCATAGTTAAAGTAATGAGACATCAAAACTTTAATTTGACATTAAATATCAAACCAAAACTACATCATGAAAACTTTGAATTGTCGGGAACCAGGTAATCGTATCAACGTGCAAACATGTCATACAACAATGAACCCAATTACGCTCCGTTTTCAGCTCGGGCTTGTTGTTATCAAGTTAGCAAAGTTACACATGGCCGTGGTATATAAATCGCTTGACCAAAATTTACTTCTGTAAATTCTTCTTCTGTAAGTTCTGAGTCTGGCTTCACCTGGGGTATCTTACTGCCAGCCTATAACCGGCGGTATTCTACAGTTCATATATATATCAGTCCAAAAACCCGTAAATTGTGCTTCACAGAAAAATTATTATTTAATACAATTAGGGACTGCAATGCCGGTAATATTGAAACCGGGTTTGGGAAGAATCACTTGTTGACCGGTTTTAAAAACAAAAACAATAATTCATAACGGATTGGTTATTTAAACACTATTTATCAATACACACTTAATCTGAGAATGCTTGGTTTACAATTGGATTTTTCACTAAAAAAATTGACAACGATGAGCGGGGCGGGGTGAGACTGGGGTTT
The DNA here is from genome assembly GCA_030503985.1 of Himalopsyche tibetana. Lineage (NCBI taxonomy): Eukaryota > Metazoa > Arthropoda > Insecta > Trichoptera > Rhyacophilidae > Himalopsyche > Himalopsyche tibetana. The sequence continues at coordinate 7,856,777 of JAPJYX010000015.1, forward strand.
TCTTAACTGGATGAATGCTACAGATGAGATGTCTTGTCAATTTTTCGTGCTCAACACGCCATAGACGAGTAGTTTCGTTATTTAATCATTGTAAATTATAGCCGGTGTGCTAGGTACACAAGTACTTTTCTCTACAGCAGTCAAAAGGTTAAATATACAAAAACTTAGGTGTCAATTACGGTAATTTATTCAAAAGGCATTTGATTTTTAATGGTGGTATAACATATATTTAATAATAGGTATATGGCGCAACAATTAAAGTCGGTAACTTCCGTGACGAATCTCAAAAGTTCAAGCCCTAGTACGAATAGTATTTTTCAATCGATTTCTGTCGACCTGTACTTTCTTTTTTCTATACTACTCTCATCGAAAAAGAGAGGTTTATTGTCTGAGTAATAAACCGTTCTCGTAGTAAAGCTACTGCTGAGATCCTTCAATTAGGAGGCAACATACTCAAAATTGGGAGCGGATATGGATAAACAATAATAAATAAAAATAAATAATAGTTGCATCTATTTACACTGTTGTTATAATCGATCTATCAAATGATTCACTGGTATCATGAAATAGAAATAACATTTGGTAGCTATACTCGAATTCAACAAGCGGCATGTTGTTAAGCATATTAATCTCAATACAATCACTCATATCCGCATAGCAAGTAGACGTGCTTATTAAAACATACAAAACTCGAAAGATTAAAACGAAATTCAGTTGATCGTATCCGTTTGATGGATCGAAATTATTGATTATCGGTATAAAATATTAAATATCGTTAAACGGTATTAAATTTTTGTTAATGTATGAAAACTCCAATTAGCTGCAAAAGTATTATTTTTTCCTCAATTTTATAAATGTTGCTTTCCACCCCTATGTACAACCGTAAAAGATATGTTACTTCTCAAGCGCATTTGCACAACACTATGAATGCAATTTGTCACTTATTACATCGGTCCACTTTTGGTAGTTAGATGAAATCCTAATTATTAATCAAAATTTAGGGCAATATCTTGGTTTTTGGTAAAAAAATACTCGTATGTATGTTCTCTTCAGTTAATGATATATTTTTAATTGAATTACATTGTTTATTTTAAATATTTTGAAAATGTTCTCATTTCCAATGTAAAGTATCTATATCAGCCATACTCAATCTGCGGGCCGCATGCGGTCCAGTCAGCTATTATGTGCGGCCCAAAATAATTATAGTCACCGAATATTTTTAAAAGATAGTTAAAGGCTTGACTCAATATCAAAATTCACATTCATTTTTAAGTAAACGTTTTAATATTTTGGATACATTGGTATTTTTGTGTACTTTTTACGTATTTTTTAAATTTTTTGTTCATTGTTATTTATTACTATGAAAAATACATGAATACATAAATTTATACATATGTATATATCAACATAAAATAAAATAGTTTTATTTTGACATCATAATACATACATATGTGTGGAGTATAAAATGTGCTATATTTACAGTTTACTTTAAATATTTTGCGGCCCACGTAGAGAAGCAAAAATTAAAATGCGGCCCGGAGGAAAAAAAGGTTGAGTATGGCGGACCTATATGGTCTTTTAATGAAACGGTCTTAACAGAAATTTACTTTCGATTATTTATTGCAAATAAAAACCTAAGTCATCAGCTTAGCGAAAGCGAATAGTTTCTAGCTAGTACTGCAATAGCTCTATTCTTACATTTCGTTGTTTCTTCGAAAAGAAAGATTGAGAAATTTAGTAACAACCAGTTCTCGAAGAACATTTATGTTTCGATAAGCTACATAAGAAGTCCGTATGCATATTTGGATTGGACATATTAAAAAAAACTTCGAAATACATAATCTATTTGTCACAGTCTTACTTTAATCACTGATGAGACTGCATGGCTAAGGCATCCAACCTCGGGATTGTGACAGTACTAATCCCGGGATTTCGGATTGAGAAAATTACAGAAAAAATTAACTTGGAAGATCAAAAAAAGGTCTCGCGCTGGTAATTCTGGGAAATCCACAAATTTATGGGTTTTTGAAATCGACATGAAATTGTTTGAGAATTTCAAAATCGCCGAGCAAAAAATTTCTCAATCCCAAATCTCAATTAACACACGATTTTACTTTAAATGTTCAATTCCGGGATTCTGGGATTCCGGGATTGGAAAATTTGTCAATCCCGAAATACCATAATCACAAAAAAGATCCGAGTTTCTATACATAATGTATCAAAAATCGCTTTCAACACAGTGTAGCCTTTTTTATCGGTATGTTACATTGTACATATAATTTATCAAATAGTCAATGAATATTTTATAACCATTTGTAATCGAGTTTATTGACTGATTTCAAAAATAAATGGATAGCAAATTTGTCCTCATTTTTAAATCCGGTTTAGATGAGAATCCGGAAAAAATAAATAATCAATAAAAATTCTGAAAATATTTCTACGTAAGATAATGACAATGTAAAAACTTAATTTACAAATAATCTTAAAATACATTCACATAATCTATATTTTAATTTAAGACTCGTGTATGAGTATGTTTGTAACAAAGGATTATGATTATTTAAAATGTTTATCTAGAAAATGGCATTCTTAACTATCAAAATAATATAAAGAAATTATCTTTTTTCAGTAGAAAAACAAAATAACTTTGGTATATTTATTTATCATAATCTAGATCTATCATTTACTCGTTTGATACTAGCGAAGTATTTTTATCATTCTTCGAAATACATTTATGTTTATATTTTAGTTATAACATTCCACATCTTTTGTTGCAACGGTGTTTTGATAAGATAAACAATATTATGTTTATTGATACAACAGCAGGTCGAATGATATTATTTACACGGTGGTATCTATAATTATAAACATAAACTTATCACTGCTTTAAGCGGCATTTATAAATATAATATTTGAAATCGTGTTTTTTAATCAATGTCTTCTCCCAATGTGAAGCATATGGCCTCATAATGGGAGTATCTTAATTAAGGCATCTAATCTTGGACCGTTTTTTTTGGTTGCGGAATTTAGGTATTAACAATTTTTTCAACACGGGATTGAAAATTCATCATACAATTGCGTTGGAATTCGGGAGAATTTACAGATTTCCTATGGTGTTAGACGCTAGTCATTTTTTTTGTCGCGCAGCATTCTAAAATTTTCGTAATCCTGAAATCTCGGGATGACAACTATCACAATCCCGAGATGTCGAGATCCGGGATCCCGGGATTGGAAGCCCTAATCTCAACAGAAGATTTTCTACGACAAAAAAGTGTTAATCAGTTGCTCAACCTCTCTTTTTAAAAGAGAGTAGGAATATAAATATATGACCAAGACAAAATTAGTCGTCAACTAATCGCCCTCGTTACGCTCCGTTATTTTGGAATTTGAAAGGTGGGAGGAAATTTTAGACAATTGAAAAAATGTTGTTCGTACTGGCACTTAAACCCGTGAGATCCGTTACGGAAACCAACGATTTTGACCGCTACGGATCCAACAAACTTTTTTACAATCAGATTAATAATTTCAAGTTAGTTAGGTCAGCAAGGCCTTAGCTCATTCATTTTACCCAATTCATAATATGAGTCAAAAGGTTAGCAATCTCTTATTTAATTACTTGTTATATCCTTGCCACATTCTTTCGGTGGCTTAGAGCAGTGTTTCTCAACCGGGAGCCAGGTGCCCCCCCGTGGGGAACCAACATGTTCCAAGAGGCCAAAGAGAAAAAATAATTTAACGGAAGCCACAGTACCGTTTTGTGGCGCCACGGGAAAATATCCATAAATTCCCAGGTTTTGAAAATCGGACAGCGACAAAATATTTTCAAATTTTAGGAAACCGTAGATTCCTGGGTTTGAGAAGTTAAAAATTCTGGGAAGTCCTAAGAAAAGGTCTATCGTCTTTTTGTTTTGGGAAATCCCAATATTCCTGGGTATTTGAAATTGGCCAATGAAAAAATGTTTTCCGAAAAACAGGTATGAGGGCCAGGGAAAAATATGGTTATAAAAAAAGGCCACGGGCCCATAAAGACTATGGCTTAGACTGCTTAGAGCAGCCATACTCAACCTGCGGCCCAGTAAGCTCTTATGTGCGGCCCAAAATAATTATAGTCACCAAATATTTTACATGCAAAAACCGCAGTACTGGTAAAACTGGCGTGCCGGCTCGACTAGTGACTGTATTTTACGTCAAATCAGTCACTAGTCGCGACGCCATTGTACATCATACATATTTATGCAGTATAGTATGTGCTATATTTACAGTTTACTATAAATATGTTGCAGCCCACCGCTCACGTAGAGAAGCAAAAATCGGAATGCGGCCCGGAGGAAAAAAAGGTTGAGTATGGCTGGCTCAGAGTGATAAAGGCGAAACGACAAAACAATGTTTCTTAAACGCATTTTTTTTTCTTAGATTATTTTTTTAATTATAGCATATTATATTGAACAAAAAAATATTCTTGTGAGATAAGATAACTCTCCTTTTTATAATTTAGTTTTGAAAAAAATATAATTCCTCATAAAACACTAAATAAAGTAAATAGTTCATATAGTATAAAATAAATATATTTTTGTAGTTTTGTCTTTGTCATCCTTAAGCCACACTTTAAATTAAGTTATCATATTATAATAAAATGTAGAGTTAAACGACTGAATACGAGAAATTCTTGCTATTTTTTTTAAGATGACACGTAATAATTTTATGTTATAAAAACAAATCATGACAAAAAAGCTTTCGAAATTGATAAAAGCATCTTCAAACGGTGTATGAATAATATCAGAATTCATCAGTGGATTCAATTTTTCATGTGAATGTTTCCGCGTAAGTGGACTGCCACAAAAAAGTTCTAGATCCTCTGTATTAGCGATTCATGAAAATAATGAACAGTCGGCAATATAATGGTGCCATTACTCAAATAATCCAAACTTTATTACTCTATTTAAAGTAGTTTTCATATGAAGGCACGTTTGCCTGCCTGTTATTAACACTATGTTTGGGTAAGCTGCGGCGTTCGTTTAATCACATAAATATTAGAGATTTATTAGTCTGTATTACTTTTTTTAACTTCACAAATTAATATTAATGGATGATTGATGTGAATATTGCCAGGTCACTGAAATTGTTCAATTGAATACTGAATTTATACTATGAGAAGTTGTAAAAGATTTTAAAATGCTTGTGAATCAACCAATATCTTTTGTCAACGCCCCTGTGTGTTCTTCTGTTTGAAAATAAATAATATATATTTAAAGTACATCAACAGTGTCTTTAGTATATTGTCGTGTAATTATATTGTGAAGCAGATTTGTAAAGTTAACAATACACGTAATGTTTGTTTTAAGGAAAACCGGTAGCATATGCCAAGAACAGTTGTATGATGTTATTAAAGAAGCAACAAAGCTTTATTTAACTCACTCGGAAAAGAGGAGTTACGTCTCGGTGTTGCAAAATAGTCCATATAATTATTGCTTTATTGACACTTTCGGGCTGTTTTGTTGAACGTGAAAGTGAAAATATATATGTACATATATCTATTAAAGGTGAATCAAAAATATTGTTTTGTAGCAGTGATTTAAAAATCTATTATATCAATGATACAATAGATTCTTAATATTTATAAATGTAATTATGAAGTATTTAAAAAAAAAATGAAATGTCTATATTATTGGAACACTCTATTTAAATTATGAATATTTCTGATGAATTAATGAGCTTAAAACTTTTTTTAGACGGTAGATACGTTCAACGAAAACTGTGTAAAAAGTGATAAACATGTTATTTGAAAATTTAACAACATTTTAATATAGTTACACAAAAAAACACAAAATATTATTCATTATATGTATTTTAATTAGAAAAAGTAAAATTAATCATTTATAATAGGGTTGAAATAGCAACGTATTTAGTTCTACAGTTTTTAAAACTAAATACGTTGCTATTATATTTTTACTCTATTATAATGGAGTTTTACCATGTAAATGCCAAGTCAATAAATTAATCCTTGGTTATACACAATCCCTTTTATTGGGAGCTGAACTTAAATCACTTCCATCGCTAGAAATGTCATATACATGTAATGACTCCAGAGTCTTATGAAGCCTTTTGTTTTTTTTTACTGTCTTGTGTTGTTGAATTTCTTGTAATTATAAAATCCGTTATCCCATTCGTTATTACTTCGTTTCTGGGAAACGTGTTAAAACAAATAACACGTGCGAAAATACATTATTATTTCTTTTTAGTGGACCGTGTTCTTTAAAAATCGTGTAAAAAAAAGTTGAGTGCATTATAATTGCAAAAGTATCGCTTTTCCACTAACCGTCTAGCGTATAATCCGGATTGCAGCAATGTATTTCCGCGAGTGAAATTAGGTGCACTTGTTTAATTGTGTTTAAGCGTACATCAAATTATCGGCCAGTTCGCGCTAAAGCTGCTGCAGGTTTTAATCAAATTCAGATACGTGGTACATCATTTTTAAGCGTAGAAAAATAGATTTTAACAAATTATATGGACGAAAGCAGTACTTTTGTCGTCAGTTACACATTTGACTGAAAAAAGAATACACCCCACCTTTTTTCCACCGTTTTTTTAAATACAGTCTACCTAAAAAAACACGATTCCTAGAAACAATACAAATAAAAATAACATATTTTCTACCTGAATGAATGCAGGATGATTATAACAAACAAAAGTCTTCATTAGTTTCTAGCATATTATACGTGACAAAAATTTCTAGCGATGAAAACGATTTACTTCTATTTTCTTATACATACAAATTGCGATAAATAGTATTATTTTTTTCCTAATTTAAATACATATTTACGATTAAGATTTTTTTTGAATTTTCCTTTCTTTTTTCACTCAATTTTTCAAATAACAAGTTTTTTTAGGTTAAGTGAACCATCTTTTTCTCTCATTATTTAAACGGTGTTTATTGGAACGTATCTACCATGTTAAAAAAGTGTTGATTGTTCGTTCAAAGTAAGAATTTAATTGTATCGAGAATTAAGTGTACAATATGAAAATAATATTATCAACTTTTTTCTTATTGAACAAAATTTTATTCATCGTTCAAAATTAGCTCGATATTTGTAGATTGGGTTCAGGATGTTTTGCAACTAGACGAGCGAGTTCAGAGCAAAACTTGCAAAGTCAATAAAATGTGATAACACGGGTGTTTTATTGTTACGCTGGTATAAGGTATCGTATAAAAGAGATTGCACGCAAACAGCTTTTGTTTTTCAAGTTGTAAAATTCGTGTGTTTTAGTTTTACCAAAGGCCACTAAGATTTCACTATCTATAAATATAAAAATATATGCACAGTAGTGCAGATCCTAAAAAGCTTTTCCTGACGGTTCCAATATTTACGTTTTTATCGTTTCGTTAACATGAATTATATTGAATACCTACTTCAGCATAATTATAAATTTACATATTATTAAAACACATGAAATTGCGTAAGGGCTGAATAAAAATATATTTACTTAGACTCGCTTAGACCATTACGATTTTGTTATTTAAAAAATGTTGATGTTCATTTATTTTTTGGACCACAAAACACTTATTAATTAATACAGATTTTTTGATAAATAACGTTTTTAAATTCACTAAGTTATATTAAAAAAACTGAATGAAAACAAAGATATATTAGTATTTTAGTTCCACAAATATTATTCTATATATGGTGGAAAGGCATTATATTAAAAACAACAAAATATACATCTGTACTTTATTTCACTTTATTTTAAAGGCTTCGACTGGCTTCGCTCATTGCGAGCATTGTCAACTGATTAGAAATTGAATTTAACAGTGTTGTATAGAGTGATATAAAATTTAACAGTATATGGTTGATAAATATTTCGGTATATCAGTAGTATCTTTAAACATGTATAAAGTTAGTTATATACATATACTGGCTTAGAAGAGGTACAAAATACATCCTCTAATTTACTCTGACATCCTAATATATATTGTAATATTTATATATTATATTAAAAAAATGTATTTCTCTGAACGATTTTTTTTTTTTGGATATCAAATTTATGGAGCTTCAAGTACCAGGACGCGCTAACGTCAAGGTTCTTCCAGTCTCCTTCATCGATTCTCTGAACGATACCACACATGGGATTATTCAATACAATCTTTGTAGCTCTTTGATGATCTTTGTAATTACATGTTAGAAGTGCTATTTTTTTTTAATTTGTGTAAACTTAGTCACTTGTTTTTAACACCTTTTCAAATATTATTTTTTTTGTATAAATAAGGTGACCCGGTTTTGAAAATGTCAAAGTAGGACACTTTTCAAATCCTAAATCCCAGAAATTTGCGAATTTCCCCAAATTACCAACGTGGGACCTTTTTTTTAGCTCATCCAGGAATTTCAAATCCTTAATTATCCCAAATTTGACTAAAAAAGGACAAGGAGGACAATTTTTTACCTAAGGGAGGGCAAAGGAGGACAAACTTTCCAAAAGGAAGACAATCCTCCTCAAAGGAGGACGTCTGGTCACCTTAGTATAAAAAACACTTTTAAATTGTATTTCTAATCAGTTGATAATGCTCGCCATGAGCGAAACCGATCCTGACCTTGGTTAATAAAGTAGAAATAAACGTTGTGTTTTTCTTAAGCTATGTGTCTGCTAAAGTTTAAATGCGAGTCAGGTTACTGTGTTTATTTTTTATTGAAATATATGGACGCTACTGTAACTACGCATATATCCAAACGCTCCAGTCAGGTGAAATACAATGTTTTTTGTCTTTTCTAAATTCGTTCGGATTTTTTCTTGGTTGATGTTATTTATTTATTTTAGCGGATGTGACTAAACGTAAAGACATTCAGAATTTGTGATATATTCCAGTTTTTTTTAATGATTTTTTATTTTGCTATTTTATGTGCAATAATAACGGAAAAAATACGGGTAATGTTGCGGTTCAACTAATTATTGTTTTTGATGAGACGTTGATTCACTTTTACTATTTTCTTCAAGTTTAAGAGTAAGTTTGGCATAGTTTCAAATTAATAAATTGCACTATTATGGATTGCACACCACTGAAATGATCACGCTATTTCTTTGGTAACAAAACGATGGAATAGGAATTCTAGTGACCAAACCATCACCGATGTAGGAGACTCCAAAGAATTCGATGCTATCGCGTCCTAGAAGTTGAAGCTCTATCAATTTGATATAAAAATATGAATGATTTAAAACTACTTTACCACGACTTTACTCCCAATGTGCAAGCACATAAACTTCTAACAGATCATCTTCCACAGAGCTTCTATAAGAACTTGTTATTATTGAGTTACTTTCCTCCACTTAGCGGCAAAAATATGACTACAGTGATATTACAATATATAGTTAGATGGTTCGTTCAAGTATTTTTGATGGAGAGATGTTTTGAATATACTGCATATTTGTTTGTGTTTTTTATTGAAAGATGCGTGTTACAATATATAACGCTTTGCGTATTTTAAATTCTGAGATAAAGTGAAGTAATTATACAATTATAAACTGTGCCTTCAAAATATATCACCAGGCATTGCACTTGTCAATAGTTCAGACAAGTATTAAATTTACCTCTTATTGAAGACTAAGTATTCGATTGGCAGGTAATATGCCAGAATTAGTTAATACTCAGTGAATGACGTTTCAATGTACGGATAAACATGTCAAGATAAGAGAGAACTTACTGTAACTAAAGTGTTTTCATTAGTTAGAAATGATCTGAGCATGAAAATACTAAACGACACGATAATTTAATTGAAATATTAATACCTGCAGTAAGTTTCCCATCTAAAGATACTTACTTACCGTTGATATGAACGACTGTTGTCACGTAAAATCATGACATCTCAACCATTGAAATGAATTTAAAGTAATTATGAAATATGTTTGTATGTATTAAGAAATTTAAACATTAAATTTCACAAGACTATAAGTATACTCGTAAGGTGACGTATAATACTATAAGATTAAGAAGTTTCTTGATAGTAATCAAATCGAATGAAAATAATACTTTTGAATTAGTTTTAAAACAATAGAAAATTTAAATTAACTTTGATTATTCCACGTATTGTGTTACTAACTGTGACACGTGTTTCGCCTCTTTCAGAGGCATCTTCAGACTTACTATCGCAAAGTTTGCTTAAGTAATGAAGCAAGATTGATTCTAACATTTTCAAATTATGAAACTACAAAATGGTAATCACCAACCTAGCTGATTGATTTCAGCTCATTAGTTTAATAGTTTGTAATGTTTAACGTCATTAGTAGTATGATTAAATTTGTTTGCTCTGTTTCGATTTTATAATCCCCTCTTTGTTTCCCTTAAAAAGAAAAAATCCCAATCTGATTGATTCCAACTCATTAGTATCATTATTTGTTTGCTTTATTTCGATTCTACACCCCCCTCCTTGCTCCTCTTAAAAGGAAAAAACCCAAAACACCATTTTGTAATTTCATAATTTTAAAATGTTAGAATCAATCATGCTTCATTACTTAAGCAAACTTTGCGATAGTAAGTCTGAAGATGCTTCTGAAAGAGGCGAAACACGTGTCACAGTTAGTAACACAATACGTGGAATAATCAAAGTTAATTTAAATTTTCTATTTAAATGAACTTCCACAAAGTTACCGCCGAAACCATCGAAAGTAGTTTTAAAAAATTTCGATTTGTTGGATTCAGTTTTCTCGCATGACAACATCATTAGGCAATAAATTGTTTATGAAATAATCTTAATTTCTTAATAGAGGTAAGATAAAACATCTTTCGAAATTGGCTGTAGGAAATTTGTTTGCTTGAAACATATTTGATCTATTGCCAGACGTTTTCAAAGTATTTATTTAACCCGAATTTGGATTATTTTTCTCATGGTTTTGTTATAAATTATTTCTTACAAAATGCACAGAGTTTGTTTTTGGCCTTTAAACAAAAAGTTTACAAAACTCAAATAAACAAATTCTTGGAATTCAAAACGAGTATCTTGTTAAAGAAACAATTGTTGGAAAAACGTATTTCAAGATGAAATGTTTATTTGTGCTTAGGTTTTGAGTATATGTTACATAATAAAAATATGAGAATTCTGAGATGAATGAAATAGCAGGCATATCTTGTTTTTATTAGGTTTTGAAAAAATGAAAATTTTTATATTAAATGTTGCTGTATTAAAAATTCAGTTCGGGATAAATTATATCCTTTTATTTATTACTCATTGATATCTACATATTCTTTGCTTTCAATCATTTTTATTTTGATAAATTAAAAATTGCAGAGTTTTACAAATAAATGCAGGATCTATAACGTATTGAGTATTTTTTTGTTTTTTTTTCTACCCCTACAACTCTGAGTTTTAGAACATTTTTTAAATTGTTGTTTCGAGAAATATACAGCTTAGTGCAGGCGTGGGAAACCTGCAGCCTTTTTTGCTACCCTGGTGCGGCCTTCTGGCCAATTCTGTAATTCTGTATTTTTTGTAAATTCGTAAATTCCTGAGAATTTGAGAAGTAAATTCGTAAATTCCGGGCAAAGATTCCCTAGTGAATGTTGTCTGCGGTCTTATGTCGAATCAGAAAAATGAATGCGGCCTTTAGAGAAGAAAAGGTTTCTCACCCTGGTTTAGTGTTTTGCTTAATCTAATACACTTTTTGTTACACACAGTTTTAAAAAATACTGTTAATTTCTGATTGGTAATTGTATATACATGTTGTACTACAATAGCACAAAAAAATAATATTATATCAATCAAATTAAATTAAATACAATATAATATTTTTTTATCAACGTTATTGTTTTGTCGTACTTTTGTGTTTATAGTTTTATAATATTTTCTGACCTGCCACTCTTCTACCAAATCTTAAAACAGTGGGGCACAGCTAGAGCGATTATCTATTATATATGTTCTGTTACCAACTTCTGCCAGAAAACTGACAATATTATAATCACATTGCAAAATAGAATAATAGGCACCATAAAATATTAAAATTGACTTACGACTCGTCCAATAAAACAAAGTGTAAGACGACAGAGATTTAGATGGCGAAGCTTTGGTAATAGATTCTACAAGTGTATGGTTAGGGATCCGTAGATATCGGAAGAATCAAATAGAAAACTAAAGCAATATATCAGTGAGGCTCTGATAACTTTCCAGCTAAGCTGGTTCAAGCCTTCAGCCAAATGAGCCAATAACTTTGATCTATTACGATGTGTGGGGTGATTTTTGATGCATTGTATGGTACGTACATATAAAAATAGGAGCCGATCAATTTATAAATACATGCATATTTTATTAAAATATTATATGCTCGTTTATATACGAGTGTGCTTGTTGTCAAGTTTATAAAAAAAACATCTTGCATTACAGCCAACAACCAACCCACCAGATATATTTTTTTTTAATTACCTGAACTAAACTCAAACTCAATTTTTTTTTTAAATTCGATTGAGATCAACATTATCAGAAGATACTTCATTTAAACTCATGTTCAAGTAATATTTAAAGTTAAAACAATAAAATCGATGGAAGTTGATTTTTATTATAAAGTAAGACTTAATAAAGATAAATTTGTGACTTTTAATGAATGGTAAACCTGACCATTACAATTTAATGTCTGATGATGCTTTTGATAAAAGACAAATAAATACTTATTTTGATAAATAACACAATAGGTGAAGTAAAAAGGTTTTATTTAATATAAGAATCTTAATTTGATATTGATCTAACTGGGGCTTGAGCCCAGTCCCGCCTGATAAGAAATCTTTCTTTTTCTTGATCGACAAATGTATTTTCAGTCTATAAAAACAATGTGGTTTTTATTTTACAAAATATCTAACAGAAAAATACGTAATTGTTTATTTTATTATAATATTACTTATTCATAATATAAATAAAAGTTTATTTTTTAAAAATATACGTAATAATACAAGATTCAATTTAATTTCTTTGAAAGGCTTCATAAAACAAAACGCGTACACAAAGTTTTGTTCCACATATTATATATAGATTTACAATAAAGTACTATGCAAAGTTCTTCTATAGATTCCGAGCATCAAAGTTTACAAGAGTAAATGACTTTAGAGCTTACGAAGGAAATAGTTTTCAGTTGAAATGACAATAATAGATAAGTGTAATGTAAGACTTTTACTACCAATATTGCTTGTAATATTATTGTATCAAAGCTTTATATTGAAAATATTAAAATCGTGTATACAGCATATTTTTTTTTATTCATTTAATTGTATTTCAAAATAAACGCTTAACACATGAATATTATGTTGCAACTAATTTGGTGTTATATGTTATACCAATTTAATTTTAAATACAGATCAACAGTGTAAAACAAGTAATCTACATTTATAGTAAATTTTAAATGATTTATGATACAAAAAAAAATGAAACTGTACATTTGGTCTACAGTTACCTAAGGTTTAAAAGGTATTTTTTAGCAACAATTACTCAATTCTTTATATTGAAACCGGGGTTTTAGAACTAGCTTTTTCATACTAAAAAATCATTCATATTAAAAATCCACGATGGTTTCGGTTGCAAAGCTCATATGCTCGAAACCTAGCAAGGTCTAAAGGCTCCAATCCCGGCATCCCTAGCAATTATTCAATCCCTCAATCTCGGGACCGTCTTACTATCAATACCGGGATTTCGAGAATAGCTTCAAAATATGAAAAAAATCATTCATTAAAAATCTGTAAGATTACTTCGCTCTTATCTATTTTTTAAATTATTTGCCTGATTTTCTTTTGATTTTTTCTACAAACTTTTTTATTCATTTCAAGATGATATTGTTATATTTTTAGAATCGTATTGAGTTATATTTAAAAACTATTGTAAAACTGTTATATCATCACACAAAGTGAGTAAAAATAATGAAACAATTAATTTATCGACGTGTTGTATTTGTTGTTGTCAACTCAATAAAGCCAAGATGTAAGTAAAATTTAAATAAAAATAAAATATAAAAATTATACACATGATGGTTTTTTTTAGCTTTATAAAAACGTAGTCTTTGTTATTAGTTATGATTTGTATAATACATTGAAAACGAGTACAGCATAATATATTTACAGAAAAAGTACAAAGACAGAAGTTTTTCTACAAGAATTGCTTGTTCATTACCTTCTCTTTTTTCGAAGAAATTGGGGTACAAATGGGATTATTGGTCGGCTAATCACTCTCCTTAGGCCCCATTATTTTAGTATTTGAAAGATGGGATGAATTTTTTGTCTTCACAGACATTCATGCTTTTGAACAGAGATCAATATATCGATACAAATGTTGTTCGTACTGAGACTTGAACCCGTGAAATTCGTCATGGAAGCCAATGCCATTGAAAACTCCGACCACGAATCCGACCAAAACTGTATTTTACTGTAGAATTTTTGTTATCAAATTTTTGTTATCAAATATGTAAATGACAATCATCACCTATATTGATATTAAAGATAATCATACTATTATCAGTATTGTAGCCGAAAATATCAATATGAATATATTTTGTGATGGTATATATATATCTGTATGATGTATTGTATAAAACGTCAGTCAACAAAATTTAAATGGAGCCGAAACTCGTATTTTTAGTTGGGCCACCCGGAGCAGGAAAAAGCACTCAATGTAAGAATATCGAGCAAAATTTCGGTTTCAAGCATGTGGCGGTCGGAAATTTATTTAGAGATGAGAGCAAGAAATTGGATTCAAAATTTGGCAAGATAATCAGTGCAGCTATGAAGGAAGGCAAATTAATTGACGGAAAAACAACGTGCGTGCTGATAAGCTCGGATATGGAAAACGCCAAGACGAAAAAATTCCTCATAGACGGTTTTCCGCGCAACGAAGACAACCTCGAAGAATGGATTAAGACTATGGGCGAGAAATACGATGTCCTATTTGTGGTAATTCTTGAATGCCCTAAAGAAGTCTGCTCTAGAAGGTGTCTGGGGAGAGCCCAATCAGCCGTCAGCAGGAATGACGACACCCCTGAATGTTTCGAGAAAAGATGGAACACATACATCGATGAAACTATCCCTGTTTTTAGTTCATTGGAAAGCGTATACACTGTTCATAAAATCAACACGGAAGCTGGACCAGAAGAGGTATATTTAAAGGTGAAGAAAGCTTTCAATGATGCTGGTTTGAATGAAACTGAATATTCAAGCTAGATCATTTTACTTACAGGTATTTTATTTTCTTATAATTATACTGATAACAATTATTGGTGAACTTTTCTTTGAAATAACCCAATGCACCAACCAAGTTTTCATAGTAATTGATAACTGTTTTCAAGTCAAATTAAATCTTTTACATTATAAATGGCATATAAACTTCCTCAAAACATGCCTATATTACAACAGACAGTCCAATTAGATATGTATATTGATATAACCTCTAAGTATTTGAATAATAAATCATAAAACAATGTCGCTGAAAAATTCTCATCGATGATATTATATTGTATTGATGTTGTTAACAGTAGTTGCTCTAGTTAAACATTCAATCCCTGACAATTTTTGTGACCCAGTAATATCAGGATTTACAACTTTTCAATTCCGAGATTGATAATTAACTTTAATTGCATGTTTTAATAATTGGTATTACAGTTAACGGCGATGGAGCCATTTTTTTTATAAACTACAGTTGTTTGAGATAAATTCGAGTAGAAGAGGTATCAAAAACACCCGTTTACGTTATCTTAATTTAAAATGGAAAACGTTCTTAAGCCACCCTAAGAAAGAAATGATTGTAACTGAATTTTGTATAACATTATGAAAAAAACCCAATTTTTGTATATGAGTGCTATAAGATTTCAAAGTTGATAATTATTATTTATTTTTAGAGCAAGATCATATATTTTTGTAATGCCATCTTCTTAAAGAGACATATTTGTAGTGTACAGGTAACACAAATATTTTTTATATTTTTGAATATAACTTTTAGAAAAACCATGTTATATATTGGAAATCAGATGCACACACGTAATGAAATTAAGAGCTGAAGTAAGCCAAAAAGAACAGTGCATCAGAAATTTCAGTTTAATTTTATCCTAATTAATGTTTTAAGAAATAAACCCAGATTGTTAATTGTTCTTTGAAACACTAGAATCACATTCGATAAGTGTAATATTGTAATTATAATTAGGATGTTAGAGTGAATAACTTGATGCATTGTGTAAATTATTAAAAACTGTAGAACTAAAATACTTTGATATTTTTAATCTGTTATAATAGTTCTACCAAGTAAATGCCAAATCAATTATTAATAATGCATTTATTTAAAAAACATTTGTTTTCAATTTTTGTTATCCATGTCCGCGTATATACGGAAGAAATATAACTAATACTTTATCTATAATTTTTTATAAATGGCTTTTTTTATTTTTATTGTTTTGCTTTTAATAATTGATATGGGCTTTCTTTTAAACATTTCAGATACCTGTAAGGAGTAGGACCAGAGGAACCTTCATTTTCACGTAACTTGACAGTGTATTATAAAATAATCTAAGATGTAATTATATTTCAGTATCGTTGGTTATTTTTTTTTATTGACCTAGATTCTTCGCAGGAGTCAATAAATTAGTCTTATAAAAGATCTCTCAGTGTAAGGATTAATCCTTACACTGAGAGATTACTTTAAAGACAGAATACTTATTATCAACTTGATTTAAACGATTGAGCAAGTCTTGCATTTTTTTTCAAACACGCTGAGGGTTATGGTGAGAGAAAGTAAACTAAAGAAATACTTGTTTGTTCACTGATTTTCCTTTTTTTTAATTATTAACTAGTACTTGTAATGTTTATTTACAAAAAAAATCCTCAACTTTCAAGTATTACTTAATTAAGTGTCATTCATCCATAACTATTTGAATTGTTGTTTGTAAATTGTTTACATATTTCATTTACTAATTTTTTGATACATTTTGTTAATAACCTTGTATAGATTCATATTTTTATCAGTTAGTAATGTTTGTGATGACCGAAACCAGTTTTCATCTTAATAAAAATTGTTAAAAATCAGTACAAAAAAGTGTTTTATTTTGCTGATACATTGTCTTTTGCTACAAATTGACTATGAACACATTGAAAGTGAAGCACACAGTGGCAGATTAAAAACTTGGGAGGCCCAAGGCATAATAAAATTTGGAGGCTCTGTTTTTGTATAAAATAATAAAAATACATTAAAATCTGAAGGAAATAATATGGGCTAAATATTATAAGCTATTTTTAAGGCCCCTAAGATTTGGAGACCCAGAGCGCGCGCCTCTTTCGCTTATAGGGCAATCCGACACTGGATACGGATAGCAGTAACTATTGTTGACTAGCTGTATGCCCGTTGCCCAGCAACGTGAGATTTTTGTTGCATTTTTAAGTAGTCAGAAAATTTACTGGCGTGAAAAATAAATTACAAACCTATTAATTGAATAAGCCAGAAATTCTGATAGTAAAAAAATATATCTCGGGGCATATATCGACAGCCCTGCACTGCAGTATTTAAATTGTAAATTATTTAATTTTTGGAATAATGTTTAAGTTTACTAACAAATATTTTTCGTAGTAGCAAAAATAGACCTCGTAAATAACTTATTTTTGGAATAATGTTAAAATTTGCCAACAATCATTTTTCGCTGTAGCATAAATCGACCTCGTAAATTATTTAATTTATAGAATTATGTTAACTAGCTGTATGCCCGTTGCCCAGCAACGTGAGATTTTTGTTGCATTTTTAAGTAGTCAGAAAATTTACTGGCGTGAAAAATAAATTACAAACCTATGAATTGAATAAGCCAGAAATTCTGATAGTAAAAACAATATATCTCGGGGCATATATCGACAGCCCTGCACTGCAATATTTAAATTTTAAATTATTTAATTTTTGGAATAATGTTTAAGTTTACTAACAACCATTTTTCGTAGAAGCAAAAATAGACCTCATAAATAACTTATTTTTGGAATAATGTTAAAATTTGCTAACAATCATTTTTCGTTGTAGCATAAATCGACCTCGTAAATTATTTAATTTATAGAATTATGTTTATGTTTGCTAACAACCATTTTTCGTAGTAGCAAAAATAGTCCTCGCAAATTACCTAATTTTTGGAATGATGTTTAAGTTTGCTAACAACCATTTTTCGTAGCAGCAGAAATTTCGTAAATTATTGAATTTTTGGAATAATGTTTAAGTTTGCTAACAACCATTTTTCGTGGTAGCAGAAATTTCGTAAATTATTCAATATTTGGAATAATGTTTAAGTTTGCTAACAACCATTTTTCGTGGTAGCAGAAATTTCGTAAATTATTCAATATTTGGAATAATGTTTAAGTTTGCTAACAACCATTTTTCGTAGTAGCATAAATTTCGTAAATTATTATATTTTGGAATGATGTTTAAGTTTGCTAACAACCATTTTTCGTAGTAGCAGAAATTTCGTAAATTATTTAATATTTGGAATAATGTTTAAGTTTGCTAACAACCATTTTTCGTAGTAGCAAAAATAGATCGCATCAGATCTTATCAATCAGATTTTATTATTTTCATACGATCAAGATCTACTGTGTTTAAAAAAAAAAGTTATAAACCCAAAAAAAAAATGCTCAAGGTAAGACTCGAACCACTGACCTTCAGCTTACGAATCTGGCGCTTTGCCTTTTGGGTAGAGCGGAATTAAGCAAGTGCGAAAATTAGAACATATATGCTGTGTTTCAAATAAAAAACAAATGTTTCAAAATTCGAACGCAATACAATATATATAATGTAATTTTATCGCATCCGATAGTTGTCCGTTACCCGAGAGGTAACGAATTCAACTCATAATCAGGAGACCGTGCTTCGAACCCAGCTCTTGGTGCTTTTTTTGTATGAGAATTCAATTTTTCAGCGATTTGATCTGTTTTATCAAATAACAGTGTACGGAAAAATATGTCATCAGTATGAATAAAAAAATGGCGACAGCGAGCCTGGTGAAGAGGAGGGGGAGGGGCAGAGGGAGGGGAAATCGAGGACATCCTTCATTCAAACAAACAAACGGACATTATCGACTATTAATATATAGATAATAAAGTTACATTGTCGTAGTCAAAAAAAGGTTTTCAGCTGAACATTTCATACTTCTAATGCAGTTATTAGTACAAAAATATGCGTAAAACACCACAATACAGACATTGGCTAAAATACATACGATCTAAGACCGTTTTTTCTTACAATTTTCTTACATATTTAAGACTGAATGACTAATTTATTGGGTTGTTATATATTTCGTCATTTTTGAAAAACCTATGATTTGGAGGCTCTAAGCGTGCGTTTTATGGGTTTATGGGGTTACCCATTACTGAGAATATTCATATTGTACGTCAGACTTATTTTATTTCTTTATCAATAAGAATTTTTTTATAGATTGATACGAGTTAATTCATGAAAAAACATAATCTCATAGATAAAAGCGATTCAGAAATAATGACATTTTGATAATTTTGAAGAAATTCGTTAATTCCTCATTTAATATTTTATCTTTGTGCGTCACCAATTTTGTTTATCGTATGTTGTGATCAAACAAAGAAATCAAAGTACTCCTGGTATTTTGATTAATTTTATCATTGAAGTTCAAGTTTGGAAGTCTATTAATCATTATTAACTGATATTAATCAAGTTTCACATCAAATTTTTCTTCTTGTGTTTTTAGAATATCTTGTATGGGAAATTGTTCAAAATGCAGAAAGTTATATTGACTCAGTTTCTGTTTTTTTTCTTTAAATATTAACAGTATTATTAATAACAGTATTATTCTTAGAATATGCCAAACTACTTGCCTAGCAAGGTTTTTTGAGAATATGTTTTTTGTCACTGATACGTCATACCTAGGGACTGTAATCTTGGTAATTTAAAAACCGAGTTCCGCTATTTTTAGGAGTCGGTTCATCACTGAAATACAAAAATTTGAAAATACACATACTGGTTATTAAGAACTTTATATTGCATAATATTATTTAATGTACATAGAAAATTTTTGAATCCAAGACAGATTTTCTCAGCTGAATATATCAATATTGACAGATTCCAACATTGTTACACATACCCATCTTTATAACCGTATTTAGTCAATTCTAAAAACGATAAATTGAATTTGTGAATATCAAAAACCATTTAAACTTTTGATTTCGATATTTTTTAAATCGAATATAATTAATATTTAATTTATGTATAAAGTTGAGCATTTTTAGCTAATTTTTACTTTTTTCTATAATATCGGTTTTTGCAAAACCAATTATTTATATGAAAGACACTCGTTTTTTTTTGCACGGGGGATACATCTGAAAAAGCATCCGTGTAAAAAAAATATAGTATTGTAGTAATAGATAATTTTAGCGTAGGTTTTAGTGTATCAAATAGAAGATATAAATTTATAGTTCAATTATTTGAAGATTCTTTTATGTACATAATGTAGACAATTTTACTAAATAATTGGTTTTTCATACCCGGTTTTTGTTAGCCAAGTTTCCATCATCTGAAGTATTTATCGAATTTTTTACAGTCAACGAGCATCTCACAAATGCTTTCATCGATGATACCGCTGCAGTTCAATGACACGACGAAGATACTCAAAGCATATTATATTTTGTCAAATTAAATCTTTTCTTAACCATTACAGTTTTCAAAGTGTCGGTACATTGTTTGTTGTTACCGATTGTGCAATCTAAATACTTACATTCAAGAATTTTATCTTACTATTAATCAAAATGAATTTATCGTTTAGATAATGACTAATCGGTCTATCTTTAGGATTAACATATGTAAATAGAAGAGATAACGATGAAATAAAATCCTGAGATAGCAAACAGGGTCCGGGAATGGATGCTCTGGTCGGCAGGTCACCGAACGATGTTAAAAAGTATTGTTCTTTTTTGGATTATCGACCATATTTTTATAATTTTGTTATTTTATGTTAAACTGAAACTTTTCCATTAATGTAAATTGGATGACATATTTTATCTTTATCCTGTATCTTTTGATTCAGAAATAATAGTATTATTCTCATACAAAAAAATGTCTGCCATTTTTGTCACAATTATATTTTTTTTTGTGCTTAGTAAATAATAGAAATATATATATATATAAATGATTGTATCAGGATCACACATGCAATTATCAGTCTATTATAAAAAAATCAAATTATTTTACTCTTATATTTAAAAAAAAAATCTTTTTAACCTTTTAGCTGCCGTAGATAATTAAAAGTAATTACCTAGCACGTCAGCTATAATTTAATTATTTATTGACGAGATAACTCGTCTTTGGCAGCCGTCAAGTTAAAGAGAAAAATAGTACCTGATTTTAAGCATTTTGTATCAAATAAAATATTCTTGTCAGAGATTAATATAATGAAAACTTTCTTAAAGCGTCACTATCAAACAAAGGATCGTAAAAAAAAGGTTGCAAAGCCATACAAACTTTAGAATTTATTGTGTCAAAACTTTGACACGATCGATACGGCATCATCGAATGTCTTAGTTTATCAACTGTGTCTATTGTCATTCATAAATAAAGTTTGCCGAATCCTTCCTCACAGCCTCTTGTAATTATTTATAAAACCACTCTGAGAAGAGAAAAGTTTTCATCGTCAAATAATAAGTAAGACACTTGGAATTGCGAAGAAAAGTTTTTGTTCCAATAATTCCAGAAGTTAAGATCGCGCAAAATATCCGATGAATTTCCTCCAAGCGATTTTTCTTTTCATAATTTAGATGTATTTTTAGATGTCTTTTCAATTCTTTACAGAAATATTTGAATATCTCGAAAACTCCCTGAAGCAACATTTGAATATTTCCTTATATTGATTAAAATATGATTTTAATCTCGAAAACTTTTCACTCAATTGTTCAAAAGAAGACAGTACTTTAGGATTATTTATTCAGCTAGATTGAAATAGATGTGATATAAAATTAGGTATAATAAAATAATTTTATTACACAATATATTTGCTGTAACATTGTTAACAAAGCCATCGTATACAAAGTATATAATCTTTCTTGCATTATGTACAGCGACAATTTTTTTTCTATACTCATGTTTTTAATTCGTTATTTCAAGCATTGCCAAAATAAAACGGAAAAAAATCGTTACATGTAACATCTTAATAAATACAATGTAATAAATTCATTAAAATAATGAGTCCAACCAAATGATTGGAACCTTGATCGCAAAATGAATAAAGTAAAATCAATTACGTTTACGAAATACTTTGGTCATTATGATCATATAATTGCCAGTATTAGCCATCATAAGCGTACTTAGGATCCAAGCAAATCTTATCAATCAAAAGAAAAATATGTTGATACTCGTGATATATTCAAAACTTCTCATGTAATTTTTTGGCTCAAAATGATGTGCATTATTCATTTATCCCCCTCTACGACGCTACGCTTTTCTTGTCAAGTCAGATGCGTAGAACGGCTCGCCGCTAATGGTGTAGCATTAATTTGATTGCGTCTACGCTGCTTTTAATCAAAAGTATATTATAAGGCTGTTTTAATGTTTGCGGCTCAATTCAAAGGATTCTGAGCTAAATAAATAATATTTTATCATTTATTTTCACAGATTATACCGCTTGAAACTGCTTCGCATTGTACGTCAGTAATTTAACTCACAGTAGAAACGATTCATATTTCTAAATTTATTTTAAACTCATTTAAATGTGTACTTGATTCGTCAAAAATTCATTTATGAGAAATTAATCAGTGTTTTACGAATTCATAGTTTTTAATTAACTTTAATCTCAATGTTTCACATCAATAAAATATATGATTACAATAACCGTCGTCTTGTAATACAAAACACATGATATTTTTTTTTATTCGATGCAATATGTCTTGCTTAAGTAAATTGAAAGTAGACGCATGTATTTACTGCGTGTTTGAGAAAATCGTAAAGGACGTATAACAAAATGTGTTTTGTTTTTATAAATTATAAAAATATCTTTCCGTTAATATTTGACAGGTCAAACTATAAAAACAAGTCTAATTTTCAATACTGATTCAAAATTTACAACATTTGGCTGTTGAAAAATTGCTGAGGTAAGAAAAATGTGTCTATTTTAATATTGACCGTGTGTGCTTTGGTCTGTAATCCCGGGTAGTAAGGATAATCAGGGTTGGTAAATAGAAACAGATACAATTGCATACATAATTTATTATTTATTTATTAATTTGTAAGAGTATGTGTATTTTTAACTCATTTCCGCCTCTAATGGATGTATCTTTACAAAAGTTTTTCTACAAGAAATTTTTGTTACTCAGTTGCTCAACCTTTCCTTTTCAAAGAGAGTAGTAAAGATGTAAAGACAAGGCTAGAACCAGACTAGTGATTAACTAATCGCTCTCTCTACGCCAATTAATTGAAGGATCGGAAGGGTGGGAGGTAATTTTTTAGACATTACAATCACCCCTGCCTACGGACCAAAATCGATCGGAAAATACTATTCCTACTGGGACTCAAAGCCTTATGGGTTTGACTTCCAGTACAAATGGAACAGAAGTCAACAACGCTAAACGCTGCGCCATAGGACCCGACAAGAGTGTATAGAGTATTCTTACAAAGAAGTTTAATCACACAAACAAAGCACGAAGCGTTGTCGCCAGGCTTATGCGATCGGTATACCAGTACTTTTAGATTAATAAACTGTAATAGTTCGATACAATATTATCATTTTATTAGGCTGATTTTTTTGTAACATAAATATCTCGTTTTATAAAATTCAAAATTAAATTTGAAAAATAAAGTGAAAAGTTCAACGTTTCAGTTGAAATTTTAGGTAATAAATCATAAACTTTTGATTGATGAAACTTTTGAAGCACATTTATAAACCTATTTAAAAAAATATTTTTCCACTATTAATTCATCATTTTTTTTGGATCAAGACATACCCTTAATCTTTCCTTAATTTTTTAGTCATGCTCATACTGCGTATTTGTGAATTTAATGCTGAACTAAGAACAAAAGTTTTACACAACATTTTTTTCGCAATTATCTATATTTATTTTACCGAGTTGAAAAATAATATATATACGTACATATTTATTATCATTGATGAGTATTCATATTAATATGAGATATAAAAAAATACAAACAGCTATTCGACGAATGTTTTTATTCAAGGAAGTCTCTGGTGAGCGGTAAATAAATCACAATTTTTTTAAGCATTCGACCCTAAGCCTAATTAAAGCCAAATGTGAGGTATTAGCACCCCACCGTTTGAGTGATGCAAAGCAATTTTTTTGTTCACCACCATCATCACACGAGATCCTCATGGGATTATCATTTCGGGGGTTGAATACTAAAATCAGAGACTCAAATATAAACGTAGGCCAGTACAATAACATGTTTAGTCACATATGTATTGTTTATATCATCAGCGTTTTTTAGGTGAAATAAAACACTCTTTTTTTGCACAACTTCTAATTTTTAGTAAAAGACCAGTACAGGTTTTGGTTATTGCGAGTAGGTATTATTAACTTATGATAATAAACTCAGTTGAAAGTATTTGTTGTATGCGAAAACGGTCCTTATCTTTATTAAAATATTCAACAATTGCAAAAATATGCGTAAAATAAAAATACACCAGTCAACACAATAATATTAAATTTGAATCATTCAAATTTTGTACATTCACACAAGATTTGTCACAAACGACCCCGGTTTAGCTTTTAGGCGTATTTAGGCAATAAAGTGCACGAATGGACTTAAGCCGATGGTCGTTAGTGACAAAATTTGTGAGAATATACAACATTTAAATAATTCAAACTTAATATTGAAATTCCACCAAACACCTTTAGTCGAAATCTTAAACGTGATGTTCGATTATTTAATTGTTATGGCTTTTAATATGTTTTTCAAGTTAGTAATCGTTTTAAATAAGAAAAAGCCAAACGGAAAAAGGAGAAGAAGAAGTCATTGGCCTTCGGTAAAATAAAAAAAGAATGATGAATAAAGACAGACTAATCTTGTGCTTTGAATTTTGACTACATATTTGATTAAATATAAAAAACCTACTGTTATGTGTATTTGTATAGTTATTACTGGTAAATAAAAGATATTATTTTATTAATATCTATTGTAAATTTATCGCAGTTCTTTCCCCTAACGACTTATGGAAATTTAAAATAAAAATTCAATGTTAATGTGTGAAAAAGTGAAATAAAATGAACCACTTGTAAATTTTATTTTATTACGCCCCCTTTTTTTTATCCATGTCCGCTCCCAATGTGGAGAATATGGCCTCCTAATGGAGGTATCTCAAAAGAAGTTTTTTTTCTCCGAGAAATGTTTGTTACTTAGTCGCTCAACTTCACTTTTAGTAGTGAGTAGTAGGGACAAAAGGATAAGGCTAGAACAGGACTAGTGGTTGGCTAATCGCTATTCCTACACCCAGTTATTTAAGGATCAGAAGGATGGGAGGAGAGGAAATGATGTGAATTGACATCGCAAACACCCAGTCTTTGATCACAACTTTGGCCTTCAAATCACTATGATCTGACCGGGAATCGAACCCAGACCTGTGTGATAGGTAGAGCAAGCTCTAACCGACTGGGCCACAGCAGGTGACTTGTTTAATAATAAAATACAATAATTGCAATTTTTAGTATAACATTACCATATGTATATAACTTTCTAATTAGATGCCTAATGTAATTGAGACATTTTATAATGCTTTATATAATATTCTATACATTTTTTGAAGCATCAAGCCCAATTTATCTTACATGAAAAAAATGAGCCAACGAAAAAAAAATGGGATTGTATATTAATATAAATGA
Source organism: Himalopsyche tibetana (assembly GCA_030503985.1). Lineage (NCBI taxonomy): Eukaryota > Metazoa > Arthropoda > Insecta > Trichoptera > Rhyacophilidae > Himalopsyche > Himalopsyche tibetana. The sequence goes on from JAPJYX010000015.1 coordinate 7,882,584, forward strand.
CACATTTTGGGTTTGTTTTGCGTGTAAATGAATTCAAGATTATTAGAAATTCTGACGTACACGCATGGTGTAGGAGATATTTGTAATTTTAAATGTATGTAGACTTTATGCTAGCATTCTTGGTATACTTAATTTAACAAGGCTTCATGTTAATTAATTGTAGTATGGTTTAATTAAAAGCTAGAAATAAACCACTTTTTATGCCTCTACAATAAATCTAGAATACTTGCTGTCTGATAATTAATGAATGCTGGTGATAGTTTTTTAGTTTGCTTAGAAAAATATTGACTTAGTAACAAACAAAGCTCTAAATGCTAATTTTAATTTATAGAGTAATTTATCATTACGTCTTAAGAATTGTTGAGTTAATTTATTTTAAGACCGAATACATAATCAAAGATTTCGACTAAAAGCGCTTGGTGGAATTTCAATATTAAATTTGAATCGTTCAGATTATGTACATTCACACAAGTTTTGTTCACTAACGACCCAGGTTTCGTTTTTTGACATCTTCAGAAGTTCAAGTGCACGGATGAACTTGAACTGACGTTTAGTAAATAAATTTATCACTCAGCTTAAGGTCATTGCTGGTAAAATGGATTAACCCATGGGAATGCCTACAAATTTGAATGGTGAGTAATTTCATTTTTTTTTACCCTGTTTATGTTATATGATTATATTTACTTACACATAGGATACAAGATAAGAGAATTTGGCAGATTTACCTGCTCATTCAAAATTCAGTGGGCTAATGCTACGCCTTACCTGGGTGAAGTATGCGAACGCAATGAGAGCGCCGCTTAAATTGAATCAAAATATCAAACAAACTGATCGCGGCGTGCGTTTTGTCACATGGACAGTATAGCGGCGGAGACCATTTGATATTTTCGTGCTGCACCGACTAGCTTTGATTTTGTATACGTAAGACAAACAGTAAGCGTTAAAAGTGAGATATTTTGGCGTTGATTTTCAAATCAAAATAAATTCGTATATTTAAAGTTGACAATTTTAAATTATCGACACACTCCGTTTCATACTGGAAACAAAATATATTTATAAAAATCTTTCAGATTCAGTGGCGTATCTATTTTTCGGTGACCGTAAAAAGGTCATATAATTCAGGCAACCTTTTAAAGTAGACATTCCGAACAGCGTGCTGGAAAATGGGCCTGACGGTAATTCCGTGTACGACCGCAAACGTCACTGTAACAAATGCGATGTGTCACTTTTCACTTGGCCCAAGCCTGACGAGGAGACCTTTTCCAGAGATAGAAGAGGTTCGCAGGTATATCACTGTTAGCATGCGGACAGTAAACTAAATAAACACATAATAATTTGAAGCTTCGCACAAGATTTTCGCCAGTGTCGTTTTGAAATATACTAAGGTACTTCTATTTTATTTGCTACATTGTTGTAAGCTGTTGTTTTCTGGGTTTATCTCATTTGGTATGGTAAAAGCTGTCTCCATTTCAAATACGTATTTTTACTACTCTACATTTCAAAAAAAGTACTGTGTAAAAGACTTTGTCATTATAATAACTTATTATAGAAAATCCACTTTGCTGGAACGATTAAATTAAATTATAAGTTGTACATATTATACTATTTTTTGAAAGCGTATAATGTTTAAAGATGTAACAATTCTTTAAATTTTCTGCAATGAGCGAATATAAAGAAACTTTTCCCTCTACGTACGCATTCTTTTTTATCTTAACTTTTTTTAGCAAGAGTTTGTTATGCAACTTTTTTTAAAAATACATGTCTGCTTTCAATGCTTAGCACATGGCGCACCAAATTAACGTATCTATAATAACTCTTTGTAGAGAGTAAAAGCATAGAAGGATATAGCTAGGACAGGATAAGTAGCCAACTAATTGTTTTTGGGGAGTGAATTTTAGACATCACAAACAAATGATTAAAAAAATGCTGTTCGTATTTGTACTTAAACCAGTGACATTCGTCACGGAAGCCAACGACGTTAACCGCTGCGCCACGGACCCGAGATTTTTTTTGTATTATAATTACATTACACTGTTTGTTTATATGATTCCTTATAGAAATAATTTGTTGTTTATCGACATATGATTAGTGTTAAAGCACACAGATAAAAAATCTAAGAACAGAGGCTCACTTTTTAAAAATAATAATTTTGACTACAACAATTGGATATTATTTAAAAAAAAAGACCAACCATTCTGTTTTACATTATATTCATTTTAAAAAATATATTTACATGATATATTCAATGTCTCTGAATGCCAACTGGATGTATAATAATAGGATAAAGAACGTTAAAACAATAATATTTACTAAACAATAGCGTTTTCTTTCTACGTGATAATAACAGGTTGAATGTTTCATTTGTATGATATAAATGCACACATGACGAAATCATCTTGGCAGTGAAGAGGCTTAAAAACGGCAAAGCACCGGGTGGAAACTAGGGTATCCAATCCCGAAGCCTTTTTCCAATCCCGGGATTGATTTATTTTGAATCCCGGGATTGAGATTTTCTCACCGAGGAATTTGAAATCCTCAATTTGCTATACTTTTTCCCGGAATCTCACGGAAACTCGTTTTTTTTTAGCTCACCGAGGAATTTGAAATCTCCGATTTGGTATACTTTTTCCCAGATTCTCACAAAAACTCGTTTTTTTTTTTTTAGCTCACCGAGGAATTTGAAATCTTCAATTTGCCAATTTCGTGTAAATTTCGAGAATTTGCTCAAGATTTCTCAATCCCGAAATCCCGGGATCGTGGCCATCTCAATCCCGGAATTTCGGGATCAGAAAATTGAACGGGACCCCGGGATTACGGGATCCCGGATCCCGGGATTGGATGCCCTAGTGGAGACGGCATACATTCGGAATTTCTGAAATGTGGTCTTAACGCCGTCCTACATCCTCTCTATCACCTGATGGCCAGGGTGTGGGACGGTGAGCGTTGTCCTAGGAACTGGGTGGACGATGAGGTGTTAGCACTCCACAAAAAAGGTGATCCCCTCAGCTTTAACAATTACCGAGGCATAACTCTTCTCAGAATTCCTGGGAAGGTAATGTCACACATTCTCTTGGCGAGAATAAGAGGTCCCATTATGAAAATACTTAGGAAAAATCAAGCGGGCTTCCTCCCTGAAAGGTCGTGTGCGGACCAAATACACAATCTTCGATGTCTCCTCCAGCATAGCAATGAATTTAACAGTGATCTTGCTTGTTGTTTCGTCGACTATGAGAAGGCATTTGATAGTCCGCACAGACCCTCTTTGTGGAGGATACTGAATGCCTACAGGATTCCGCCAAAGATAGTGGCCATGATCAAATCCCTACATGAGAATAGTGCATGTTGTGTAAGAATCGGTGACTCAAATACCGAATGGTTCTGGGTCACAAACGGAGTGAGACAGGGGTGCGTTCTTGCACCGTTCCTGCTTATTATTATCTTTGACTTCATACTTCGCAGGTCAATTCCGCCTGATCGAGGTGTAACTGTTGGTCCCGGTCTGAAGCTGTGTGACTTCAAATATGCCGATGATGCTGTCATATTCGATAAATCCATTGAGGGCATCCATGAGACTATTGATGGGTTAGAAACTAGCTCAGGTCGCATTGGTCTAAAAATTAATACTAGTAAGACCAATGTGATGTGTAACCAAACCTGTCATGACTTTGATAGGACCCTTACCAGCGCGGGACAGATCATCGAGAGGGTTGACAGCCTCAGATACCTTGGCGTACATATCACCGAAGATGGTAGTACAAAAAACGAGCTCGCCATTCGTTTAGGAATGGCTGGAGCCACATTCAACTCAATGAGGACTGTCTGGGACACACAGCTGTACTCGATTAAAACCAAATGCCACTTGTTCAACGCTTGCATTTTTCAGGTAATGCTTTACGGTTGCGAATCATGGCACCTGACGAAGACTCAGAAAAACCGTATACTGAGCTTCGAGAACAGATGCTTGCGTCGGATAATGGGGGTGAGGTGGTTTGATTTTGTGAGGAATTCAGAGATAAGGGAGCGTACAAGACAACGTCCCGTCACGTCAGTGGTTATTTAATTAACATTGTACAAGGTTGACAAATTATAAATTTAAAACTTTTACAATGGAGAAAAAAAAAATAGTATAATTTAATATTAAAAGCAGTAAAAAAAAAGTGGCAAGGAAGTCAACTGAGTAAGCTCCGACGAACTCTACTTTAATACATAACAAAATAGTATTCGTCGGAACTCACCCACGTCTACGTGGAATATGTCGACATCCGAAGCAACATTGTTGAACACCGTTAAAGCTCTCTCCAGTGGCATCCCCATTGGCAGGCTGGTCCTACACCTTGGGAGAACAAACAGTTCATGTCCACGATTTCTCAAAAAATAATCAGGAACATTTAGATTCACATTCTCAAGAATGGTGGAATTCTCATTTTGGCCTCGTATAAGTCGAAAGAAATATATGGCCAGGTACATTTCTCTTCGAACGTTCAAGCTATTGAAGTTAAGCATGCCTAAGAGAAAGTCAGTTGGATAAAGCCATGGGTAATATCCATACACCCTCATATAGAGAAGTCTCAAAAATTTCTTCTGAATCTTCTCCACCATAAGGGTATATTTCGAGCATCTTGGGGCCCAAACAATTGACCCACTCTTAAGTCTGCTTCAAACCATAGCGTTGTACATTAATATTAGAATTTTAACTCCCGAAAAGGCTCTGGTGGTACGAATGATAAAGCCCAACATTTGCAACGCTTTTTTGCAAGTAATCTTAATGTGATTATTGAATGTTAGTTTGCTCTCAAATTGTACGCCAAGATCTTTGACTGATGAAATTCGCTATGGAGAGACGTTGGAACTGACTGGGTCACGTGCTGCGGATGCCTCCGGAAAGCCTCAATCCTGCCTGCCTCTTCTTTCGACCGGTGGGGTTCCGGCGTCCCAGACGTTCGTCGGGTACTATCCGTAGGATGTACTCGGCGGAACTGAGGGATACTGGCATGTCATGGGAGGAAGCAAAGCTATTGGCGGGAGACAAGGAAACATGGAGGTGCCGTGTGGTGGCCATATGCTTCACATAGGGAGCGAACATGTCCAAAGAGAAGAAATTACTACAAAGTAACACTACTGATTAAAATAAAATTCGCACCTTATAATTTAAAAAGTATAGGCAACACATTTTTTTATTGATTTGGCATTTACTTGGTATAACTCCATTATAATAGTGTAAAAATATCGATGTATTTTAGTTCTACAGTTTTTAATATTTTTTATACGTTGATAGCTATTTCGGCTTTGCCGTCGTCAGCTATCAACGTATAAAAAATATTAAAATCTGTAGAACTAAAATACATTGATATTTTTACACTATTATAGGCAACACAATTTATTTAGAGAATGTAAAAATCACCACGCCAAGTAAAATTTTCAATCGAACAAATCGACTGTAGAAAGGAAAAAGGAAGTAACCCACAGTTTTTCAAAACAGGTTTTTTTCGATAATCACAATGTGTCAAGCTTGACATACGTTCTATCAAAAGGATGCAAGCAGCAAATTCCGAATTAGTATCTAAATTTAGCTTTTATGTTCGAAAAAGATGAAAATCAAAACCAAGAAAAAAGACTGAAATAAAGATTTTTCTTAGACAACTTATTTAATTAATATTAGATTATGTCAATTAAACACCAGCTTAGAAGTATCCGTGGACTTCAAGGTTATGTATAATTCAAAATTTGCATATGGCCCAAAATCATCAAAACACATTTTTTGCGCCTCCTGTAAAATTTGATATGTGTGGGTTACGTCCTTTTTCATTTCCACAGTCGATATGTTTTTGTATTCATGAAATAAATAAAATAACATTTTCGAAAGTAGCGTAGATATTTACTTAGCTTTATGTAATATATTTATTTGCTCGAAATCATTACAATACGCCTTCGTAATAATAACATGTCACAAAGAGCACTCGCCTGTGAAGAATCATAAATTGTTAACATTTTTGATGAGAGCACATCGCCACTACGCCGAACCGAAATGAGTGTAATTTGCTTTTTGTCATTGTTGGAAACCTTCGGTGTACCATGGAAGTCTACGTGGAATTGCCTCACAATTCACGTAAATTCCATTTCACGGCGCATAACATAAAGTAACGGTTTCAAATATGCGTGATTGTGCTGCCATGAATTTCACGTTACAGTAAAAAAGCTTCACGTATGACTCGATGTTAAATTTAGAATTCGAGTGAAAAGTTCGATGCCGAAGCTTTTTGTTGTTCATTTTCATGTTGTGATAATAAGTTCAATGAAGATTAACTTAAGTTTTGTATTTTTTTTAAACGTTAATAATACAGTTAAAATATGGTTTTCGTCGATGTATAAACTAACTAGATTAATAGTACACGAGAAAACAAATGAACACAATTATCTAGTTCAAGGTTTCTAAACCTTTTTTTGCTATGGAACTCTTCTCGAATTCGAAACCTTCAACGGAACACAGTTTACATTTTAGGTTGGGCAATTCATAATAGTAAATATAATAACAACAGTACATATATATGTACAATTATGAGTATTTTCTCATTTTTGATGTAGCGTCGACTCTGTTGCAGCATAATGAAAAAATTCTGCTTCGCATAAATAGGTTTCAAAAAATAAAAGTAAAACAATAATAGTTTGTTTTGACCCATTGATTTGTCTGACAAACTCAAGCATTAACCATTAGTTCTATTAGATATATCCTTCTATTCCTACTCTCTTTAGGCAAGTAGAAGGACATAGTAACAAGTAGTTCTAGTAAACATACTTTTGTTGAGATAAACTCCATTAGGAATACATTCGCTCCACATTGGGAGCGTAAATGGTAAGAATAATAAAAAAATTATATATATGGCTACATAAATACTCATTTTTTTAACCGTTTGTTACAATTCCTAGCTATTTTTATACTAAACTTTTTCTTTCACTAATATACACTTCACCTAAATGTTTTAATTCAACCTTTTACAAGTGGGTACAGTAAATATGATTATTTTTTATGAGTAGACTATGACCAAAAAAAGAATAATGGTAAAGTTCCTCGGGGCATAAAAGTAATGTCGTAGACAACTGACGTTATTGTAGTCAACGGAAGCCATTGTGTGAGGGATACAAAATGCGGTTTATACAAAAACCGCACACTTTGGTAAAAAACCTTGATACAATTTTACTGCCAACGTATATTTGAATGTAAAAACATCCGCATGCATAAAACCTAATAGGATTCTGCTACAACACGACAGCGTCAGGACAGACGCTTAAAAATGACTCCACTGCAGTATTTGAAATTCCATATTTTCCAATTGGATTGTATGTAGATAATTGCCGCTAATCTGTTGGCGGAAGTAATATTCTAACGTTAATTTTTACATCGCTCGACCGTTTAAAAGCTTTACTTTTTTTAAAATTCAAACAGTCCTGTTTATTGATAGATACTTTTCACTAGAATAATTCACTTTCCTAGTTTATGATTATTACAAGATAAAAAAAGTTATTATTGCAGAAAAAGATTCAAATTTAATATTGAAATTCCAACAAGCACCTTCAGTAGAAATCTTAAATTGCAGAAAAGGTTAAAAATATCATTATTTACCTTCTCAGCGACTTTAAAGAGTTTAGATAAATTAGTGGCTGCAAAAAGATATTGTTATGAAATTGTCTATGTCTTCATTAGAAAAAAGAATGTCTTAATAAGAATGTGTATTTTTGGTCATGTAATTAAAATATATTAAAAATTAAGTACACCGAAGTTGCTGAGAAAACATGGCAAGTTATAAAAATCAAATATTTAAATTCAATTCTCTCATAATGTTATTTTTGACTTTTCATAGTTTAAAAAGCAGGGAAGCGAATTGCGTCTTATCCAGTTAATATAAAACTTTATAATTGTAGATAAAAAATAATACTTCCGTATTATAGATTTTAGAAACATTTCACACACACACACAGAAACAGAGATTTACATTTGTACTCATGCGAACTTAGTATTACTGCCTGTACTTAACTACAATTTCACATTTTACTATAAAACTTTTATGGTGTTTACTGTCAATACTTGGTGGAAAGACATGGTATTCACAAAATAAAATACTCATTTGTGCATATTAATTCTACTTTTATTTTAAATGATCAGGACTGGTTTTGATTATGATGAGCATTATTAACTGCTGTCGATTGACAATGCTCATCATGAGTGAAAACGGTGCTGATCATTTAAAATAAAGTTAGTACTAATGTTATTTTATTTAATTCTATAGTAGTACTGTAGCAAATCATTTAGCGCCAGTCAGATTTTCTTTCACCAACTTTGTCGGGTCACGGGCTTGAATTCATAAATGAATTCTTTTAATCAATCTATGAATTTTCATCTATTGGTATAGATGTCTGAAAGGTTTTAATACCTCCCCTAATAACGCCTACTCAATTCTTAAAATGGAGTTAAGCTATCAACTCCTTTTCTAATACTCATGAAAAGGGAACATTCACGGCTTAAGCTTTTTTTTTTAAAATACCTCATTAGAAATAGGTTGCAGAAATGGTTAGGAAAATATTTATTTTTATCGATGTATTTCAAACGAAATTGATAAAAAATAGATTTCAAAACAGCATAAGATGTCTTTTTATTTATGGGTTGATATATTAATTCACAATTAAAATGTAACCATTCGATTATAATATTATTGTTCTTATTATTCAATATGTAAATATTATAATTTGAAAAAGTTATTTACAGATATGGTCGAAATTATACTGTTTAAATTTGCATTAACAAAAAATATTTTTATTCAGTAAATTTATATTGACTTAGTTCATACGTTTAGCACTATTTTAAGCTGACTTTTGTGTATTTCAGAAATGAAAACTTTATTTTTGTCTATTTAATTTTTTCAGGTCAGATCCTAGTAAGATTTTCAGTGAACAAAATAACGTTGTAAATTGATAAAAAATACATTATTTTTTTTAGTCCGACATATAATTTTATAAACTATTCTGTCAATAAAAATGGGTACCTTAAGCAAACGATTTTATATGAACGTACGTCAGAATGAAAGTTATTTTAACGAAAATTGACCACCTAAGACAACAAATGCACGGGGCTGAAAATATCGGCCCGATTTCCGATTCTTCCGTCGACGCACTGCAGTAATTTGAAAAAATTGGATACTCCAAAAAACGATTTATTTTCTGGTAGGTTTCAGGCCAAGGATTCATTGACATGGGATGTGACCAAATCATTTTTGATTTGCGAAAATCCGAAAACAGTAGGAGGTTGGACGTATTGGGATGACTTTTCGACTTTTTTTAAATTTGAAGGCTGGCTTTTTGATTATAGGAGTAATATGTTTTCGAATAAGATTTATACAAGAATACGGATTTATAAACGTTGGATGAATTAATAAAAATGTTATTTATGTCGATTGCAATAATGTATTTTGTTATTATGAGAGTACCCAAATATTGTTCGTCAGAGCGTTTAGCGTCAAATCTTTCGGTGAATTGTTAAAATTGCAAATATTCTTAATCGCAAAATAGATAATTGTTGTTAGATACAAATTATATAAGAAGTTTGAGTTTACAATGGGATTGATTGCTCGATTATATATAAGCTTTTTGTTACGATAAAACAAAACCTTAAGACGACTTCGAGCTTTTGAAGCTCAAGTACAATGTCTCCTATAAATACAATAGGCAATCAAGTCGAAGCGAGTATGCGGCTCTTGTACAAGCAGGGTAGGCAAATAAGGGAAGATTGAATTGAAGTACAGACAATTCGCCTTAAAATATGCAAACTTAATTTCTACGAACACAGACAAAATCATATCAATGTTTAAACAAAAACAACTCAATTATGTAATCAATAAATAAATTACGATACAATTATATAAAAGCCATGATACTTTTATATTTATTTTACTTTAAAACATCTATTTATACTTTTTAACTGAAACTAGAGTAGAGTAGGTAAAGTGAACTCGTAGTTTCCTGAATATGTAAAATTCTACGGAACAGCTATTTTCAAAATACGGTGGAACTCTGATCTACCGTTATCGCATTATTCGTTTTCCCGCATGGATCGTTTATTGTTCATAGTCAAAGCCCATAAGAACAATATTAATCGCTTCCCGATTTCCTCGATATTTCGTCTAAATATTATAGTCCCGTCATACATTTTATACCGATTGACCGTTTTTGTTTGAATTTTTCTTCTATTCACTCATAAATATATGGTCTTGCTTCGCATTTTGTTTCGCGAATTTTCTACCTTACAACTAAAATACCTAAATGAAGAAAACAAAAACTGTAGCTTAGAAACTAAAAACAATTCAATACGTAATAATATATATATATTTATTATAATTTGTAAGAACCTAAATAAATGGAGTATTGATGAAGTATCTCAACAATATTCTTTTTTGATAACTGGAGATTCAACCTTTTTTTCTCATGCGGATAATTGTGTGAAGATATGAATGGGTAAAGACTATTAGTTGGGTATTTTTTCGGACTTTTTTTAAACATTCTGGTTTGAATCTTCACCTATCGTGTACAAAAATATATATCAAAAATATCACGATGTTAAAACGCCGAAAAATGTGCATAATGACATCTTGACCGACAGAATATGTTAAAATTATAGAACCTTTCTATTAAATTTGAATCGTTCAAATTATGTACTTTCACACAGATTTTGTCACTACCGACCCGGGTTTCACCTTTCAGCATCTTCTTGCGTTCAAGTGCACGGATGAACTTGAACTGACGCTTAGTGAATGAATTTTTCGTGTTTATTGTATTTTATAAAAGTAAAATGAAAGTGATTTTAGCAAGAATTCTCTAAATGTTTTATGGGCGGTCGTGATGCACCAATGATGCTTAATTAAAGTTTGTCTGTGGCTTTCCATAACTGAAATTTAATAGCCATAGATAAAACTAAAACCTACTAAACATTTATCGCATTAGGAATCATGAAATTTCTTTCAGCATACAAACAAATAAATTTATAAATTCTTTCAAAAATTAATTCTTTTAAAAATTTCAAACAATGAACCTGATAAAATAGTTATTAAATTTCTAGTAAAATCATATTCAAAATTCTCAGGAGGATTCGTTTGATAGCGAAATTGAATTGAAAGTAATTTAATCTGAATTGGATGGGACAACACACTCATGACAAAATACATTCAAATATTTTTGTACGCAGTAGATACGTTCCACGAGAAATCGGGCATTAAAAAACCATGTAATTATTCATTGAAATCATAGAAAAATTAAAGAATTTTCCCTGAATTAAAAAACCGTGTTATTAAAAAAAAAAATTATGGCTTAGAACAGGGGTTACCAACCCCATGCCCGCGACTGATTCCGATGCGTCCGCCAACTACTTTATCAAATCGTTAAATTCCTAAGATTTTGAGGATTCTTCGGTGAGTTAAAAAAAAAAACTAGTCACGGTGATAATTTAGGCAAATCGGTTAATTAATTCGTTCTAAAGTTTTGAGATTTTCAAATTCCTCGGGAGCTAAAAAAAGGAAATGAGTCATGGTGATATTTTGGGGAAATCGGTAAATTCATGGGTTTGTAGATTTTGAAAAAATGTGGTGCTCGCCGCCGCCAATATTTTAGTTTGCGCTCTATGTTCCAAAAAGGTTGGTAACCACTGTCTTAGAACGTATCCACATTGTAAAAAGGTTGTCAAGTTGAGTATATTAATTAAGTGATAACTATTTTTTTTTGTCTAAGGTAGGTGGGTTATGATTTTTATGTTTCTATTGTACATTAAACTTCCTACATCAATGAAAACGTGTATGCCTCATTATCAAATGATTTATTGCGTGGCTTGTGACCAAAAAGCCCACCTTATCATAAGCATATCCTGTCACGCCATGCGCAGCAAATGTTTTTATTAAAATGCTAGTAAGTATCTTAAGGGAAATGGTGATCGTGCAAACACACTAAACAAGCGTTGAATTATTAGCTATAACTTTTATACAGTTAAAAGGCTTATAGAAGAATTTATTTTTTAGTACGTAATATTTCACTAGAACGCCTGACACGGCTTCGTTCAAAATAATTTACGAGAGTCGCAGCTTTGTTGTGATGACCTCGTTTAGTAATAAAGAAAGGATAGTTCTAATGTCTCATCATCATTTTAAAACATCAGCAATAACTTATTAAGAAAACCTACTTTAATTACCCCAAAACTTAAAAAATATTTTTGATCATTGCTCATTATTAATCGGCTCCTTTTGTTCATAAATTGATCCAGTACTAATAAGGGATGGTAGGGGGATGATTGTAGTAAAAAAATTCTTCCTACATATCAGTGCCTCAAAGCAACGGTGGGATAAATCGAAAAAACTAGTTTCAAGATAATTGATCATTAAGGTTTTGTGTTCTACTTTTTTAACAGTTGATTTTGGATTTATTTAGTTTTCTTTACGGTTTTTATATAAGTTTTTATTTTTTTATCCATGACCACTCCCCTGTGTGGAGTATATGGCCTCCTAATGGAGGTATATCAACACAAGTTTTTCAACGAGAACTGTTTGTTACTCGGTCGCTCAACCTCTCTCTTGTTAAAGAGAGTATAGTTAATTTTGGATTTATTTAGTTTTCTTTACGGTTTTTATATAATTTTTTTTTTAAATCATGACCACTCCCCTGTGTGGAGTATATGGCCTCCTAATGGGAGTATTTCAACACAAGTTTTTCAATGAGAATTTCTTGTTACCCAGTCGCTCAACCTCTCTCTTCTTCAAGGGAGTAGTAGAGACAGAAGAATAAGGCTAGGACAGGACTAGTGGTTAACTAATTGATCTCGTTATTAAAGGATCGGAAGAGTGGGAAGGAATTTTGAGAACTCACAAGCACCCATGCCTTCGAACAGAAATCGATAAATCTACCGAAAATATGCCGTTCGTACTGGGACTCGAACCCGTGAGATCCGGCACGGAAGCCAACAATGCTAACCGCTGCGCCGGAAGACCTGGCTAATATATTATACTAAGAATTTAATTCAATAAAAAAAAATATATTTTATGTCATTATAATTAGAATACAATTTCAGTTTTGAAATGTGGATAGTATTTTTAAAAATATATTCGTATACAAAGGATCATCGAATGAGCTCCGACGATGAGACACCATTAATTAATTAAAATTGGTAACCAATAGAAAAATATTTAGGTTAATAATTTTTCAGAAAATTCTCTTGAATTACTACGGCATCTGTGGATAATAATTTTACTATCAGCGTTTATTAAAGTTTTACCGTTACATCGTATAATATGTTATATTATTTTTATATCATCTAATATGTGTGTAAGCTTGCCTCAAAAAAATACAACGTTTTTATTCAAAGCGTTTTCTTTGAATAAACAAAATAATTTAAAAATACATGGCGTTGTGTGATGTTATATACTTTTCAACCTTTTCATTCAACCCACATGTTTCCTAGAATTGAGTGAACGAGATATGAATTTATAAATCATTCTTGTCTTGAAAAAATATCTCGTGCAATAGTCTTGTAAAATATTTTTCTAGCCTATGAATGAACGCATAAATAAAAACACTGTATTCGAAAGTAAGAAAACAGTACTTTATACATCGTCGAGGCTCTGCCAAAAAACTTTAATTTGAAATAACTTGTTTTAAGACAATCAGTTTTGCAAATTGAAATATAGCGAGGCAAAATCAATAAACAAAAATTGACCAAATTTGAATCGCTCAAATTATGTACATTCACACAAATTTTGTCAATAACCCGGGTTTTGTCTTTCGGCACCTTCGGGCGTTCAAGTGCATGGTTGAACTGACGATTGATGTGAATATTGTCAGTTCAAGTTCATCCGAGATGCCGAAAGGCGAAACCCGGGTCGTTAGTGACAAAATTTATGTGAATGTACATAATTTGAACGATTCAAATTTAACATTAAAATTCCATCCAGCATTTTCAGTCAAAATCTAAAATTAAAAAAAATGATGAAATAACTTAAAACCGTTGAATAATCGTCTTTGGGTAGATCTAGAAATAGAAAATCTGTAGTGCTAAAAGCATTTATTTATGTATAGATTTCTGCCAGTAATAACTGCCAAAGAAATATACTTAGTTCGTATTACTTCTTTAAATATCGAAATAAATAAATTTAATATGAGTCAGTTTGTTTTTTTAAACTGTAAAGCGTGTTTAAATCTATCGATCTGCATTCATACCTTAAAAATGCAATTTTTGACTTAACGTTTTCTGGCAGTATGTACTATGTCCACTCGCAATGTGGAGCATATGGACTAATAATGGAGTTTATCTCAACATAAGTGTTTCTACGAGAACTGCTTGTTACTCAGTTGCTCAACCTATTTTTTCCAAAGAGAGTAGGAATAGAAAGATATGGCTAGGACCGGACTAGTAGTTAACTAATCGCACTCAATACGCCCAGTTCATAGAATAGGATGGAATGGAGGGGGAATTCAAGACATTACATGCATCCATGCCTTCGAACAGAAATTGATAAATCGTACTGAAAAATCAATTTATAAGATTGTCCGTACTGGGATTCGAACCCGTGACCTCCGTAACTAAAGCCAACGACGTTGATCACTCGACCACATAGGCGGCTAAATATATATATATTATACCTTATACCAAATTATTTTACCCTATTGTGTTACTTGTACAAGTGAAGTGAATTCATAAAAGCTTGTAAGCATTGTCTTTAGTTAGCGTACGCAAGATACTCATTCAAATGAATATGATGCAATTTTGCCAAACTAGATGCATTGTGAACCAATGCTCAACGAAGCTAGGTCTCAAAAGTATTTTCCATGTTTTGATAATAAATTGAATCATGACTCGGCATTAAAACTTTGTTTCCGTTGTAAGATACGATTGGCTGCAGATAAAACAGGGGAGACTATTACTAACCATATGCAAGCTTAGCGTAAAGTGGCTTTTTGAATAAGCTTTTTCGAATATAGGAATTTAGGAAGCTACGGAATACACCCTATAAGAAGAGTGTGAAGCCGTAGCGGGTCGTGGTGGGTACAGCGTTGAGTACCCTAGGGAATTTTAAAAAATGTAGGAAGAAATTTTAGACATTCTGAACACCCATGCATTCGAACAGAAACCGATGAATCGATCGAAAAATTTCGAAAAAAAACTCGATTCTGTGAGATCCGGCACGGAAGCCAACAACGCGTACTGCTGCGTCATAAGACCCGAAAAAAACTATTTTACTATAAAATTAATCATTAATAAAGTTTTTTTAATGCATTATTAAATACGCTTATCAAGGTTAAATATACCGTTGAAGTTTCTTAATCATATATTTTCATTTCTCTGAAGCAAAAATATTTTTTGAATATTTGCTTAAATTAAATATTTGTCAAAATATAGTCAATATATTTGATTATATACCAGCCATACTAGACCAGCAGCTCGCGGGCCCAATCAGCTTTTATGTGCGGCCCAAAATAATTATAGTCACCAAATATTAAATGACGAAGATAGTTAAAAGTTTGACACAGTATCAAAATTTACAATAATTTTTAAGTAAACTATTTAAGATTTTGGATACACTGGTATTTTTGTGTAATTTTTAAGTATTTTTTATTTGTTGTTCATTGTTATTTTTAACTTTGAAAAATATATGAATACATAAAGGTATACATATGTATATAGAATAAATAATAATAAAAATAAGAATAAATAGTAAAACAGTTTTATTTTGACATCATAATACATACATATGTATGCAGTATAGTATGTGTTATATTTACAGTTTAATATAAATATGTTGCGGTCCGCGTAGAGAAGCAAAAAGTTTGAGTATGGCTGGTCTATACAGTGTACAAAATACGTTTATTACGAAAAAATATTGTATTTTTTGTTCAAATGTCAGTTTAGTACGTCTCAATCATTATTTCGCCACAATACACATATTGTATGTCTGAAAAATACTTCATCTCACTCGATAAAATAAGTTTAAAATGACAACAACAAAAAAGTGGAAAATATCCACAACCCTTCGTCTATAAAAACGACGTCGGAAACTAGCGTCGACAGTTCTCTCTTCTCAGAAGGCATAGATATCGCTATGGGTGCGTCGCCGTCGTGACATTTCCCTCCGCCTTGACATTCGCAAGGGGCTCTGTGATTTATTCGATATCGAATCTGATGGTTCAGCCACTGGGAAAATTGGCCAGAATACTTTTTTTTTATTATCACATATTAAAGTCACTGATTCGTTGATACACACCACCGTAAGAACGATCGAGCTGAAATAATGTATTCCAATTTAGTTACATAACAAAAAAACATATTTGACCATAACATTCCTTTGTACTTTATTCCACTTTATTTAATAGGTCAGGACAGGTTTCGTTTCTTGCGAGCATTGTCAACTGGTAAGAAAAAATTATAAACAGTGCTATTTATACAAAATTGGATTGATATAAAAGGTGTAAGCAACAATTAACAATGAAAATAATTTACAAATAACACTATAAGTGACTTTACAATTACACAAAATTAAAATGCTTAACACCTATACCATACAATTAAAAAATCATCAAAGACTTATGACAAATTATACAATTATTTACAAAGTGAAATTCTACATTACTAAAGTAAATAAATTAATGATAATTTTGTGTTTTTCCCGCTTCCAAGTAATAAGTCTGTGTACTTTAACAAAATCGACAGCAATTAAGATTCTGAAAAAAATATTTTTAAAAACCATATCAATTCTTACAAAAGAAATATTTTTTTTTAAATATATATATAATATAAAAGAGCAGTTAGCATAGGCTAATGCAAAGGATAAAAAAAAGTAACAAGTGGTCAACCACACACATATTCTAATAATTCACAGCTACTAATTCCAGGATGGTGTTCCTATATAAGCCGGTTTTCAGTTGATGAACAAATTTATGGATGTAATTATACATACTCAGCCTGTATTAGTTTTATTAATCAACCATTACGCTTACCCCATAAAAAAGAAAGTGACATGAATCTACCACGAAAATTAAATGAATCTATAATCTATGAGGGCTTAAGTATCCAATGAAGCTATACCTATTTTTTTATGTGAAAAAGTACACGTTCGTTGATTGATTGAATTCGCATGTATTTGGTAGAAATTACTTTAAATAACAGAAAAAACATCAATCAATCACCGTTGATAAAATTCTTACAGGGCGCCGATTTATCTGATTTTAAATAATCACTTAAATTCTAACTAATTTACTATGAATAATTCCATATTTTTTATGGGTTTGAGAAACATTTTTGTCAATTACGATGTTAGAGAACATAAGTGTATTTATTGTGTGTCTCTTCTACGCCAGTATATGTAGCTAAGTAATGAAGTTATAAGCCAAAACAACTATCAATAATATATAAAATAATATTTGTAGAACTAAAATACTTACCTTTGTTCACATTGGTTTACACTTGAAAACTAGTGCACCGTCGCTTTTGAACCATACTTAGACATTCAAATGCACTCCAACGTAAAAGCTCGAATGTTTATGTTACAACTAAAGAAGTCAAACTTTTTGAATAATCCTGAATTATATTTATCTACGGAGAGAAAGTAAAAGTTTTATTAATTATATTTTCACAGTGTTTAAAATGAGTTTATCACAAAATGAAGATTAAATAATACACGTGCAATCATAAATATTGTTTTTTTACATGTTATTGCATGTCACAAGATAATTTTAATTCAACGTTAATAACAATATAATTACTTACTGCAATAGAACAAAGTTTTGCACGATAAAAATAAACGTATTAAATATGCAAATTCTATGAACCGATCTGCACGATAGACCGCATTCAACGCCTCTGAGTTACTTTTAATAGCATAGACTGAATCAGCGTTTCCCAATTGAATGGCAGAACCTATTTATATGGTCTAAGTCGTCTACGAGAAGGTAAGGTGCTGAACATCTTTTTTAGTCTTTCATGACCTTATTCATGGTGCCGTCCAAATATATAACTGACTTTACTGCTATTATGTTATCACATTCTTTCGTTCGAGTGTGTATACAAATAAATTTAAATACTCAAATTTAATTAAATGACTCACTATACATCTTTTTACTGTCGTGACTAAGGTATCCACTCCCGGAATCCCGGGATCTGTTCAATTTTATGATCCCGAAATCCCGGGACTGACATGTTCGCAATCCCGTGATTTCAGGATTGAGAAATCTTCAGCAAATCCCGAAAACTGATAGGATTTTGGAAAAATAATCGACCCTTGGAGATAAGCTTTAGAAAAGTATCCTCGGTGAGCTAAAAAAAAACGAGTTTTGGAGATAATCTGGGGAAAAATTATAGGGAATTGAGTATTTCAAATTCCTCGGTGAGCTAATCCCATCCCGGAATCCTAGGATCTCGGGATTGAAAATGAATCAATCCAGAAATCCCGGGTTCGGAAAAAGGCTTCGGAATTGGATTCCCTAATCGTGACACAGCGCACGCTATTTCTGGTAATTATTGTATTATTCTGACTCCACAGCTCTGATTATTAGTATGAAACCATTACTGCATACATCAACACATTTTTGATAATATTAATTGTATGTTTTTATTAAACCATTTATTCAGTTACTTTATTGCACAACCTTAAAAAGAAAACTTAGTTCCTCGGTGCGAAACTTCGCTTTAGAAATGATGTTTTATAATCATTCATAAACGTTGGATATAATATGTTGAATAACGTAATCAAACTTAATAATATGCTAATTATTTTTAATATGGATATACAATGTATAATAATAAAAATAATAAAACATTTTTAGTACTTTTTCCACATAAAATTTATTAGATCAGGACCGGTTTCGCTCATGATGAGCATTGTCGACTGATAAGAAAAACAATAAAACAGTGATATTTATACAAAAGTTAAATATAAATATTGTATAAAAGTTGTATAAATATCACTGTTTTATTGTTTTTCTTATCAGCTGACAATGCTCATCATGAGCGAAACCGGTCCTGATCTAATAAATTTTATGTGGAAAAAGTACTAAAAATGTTTTTTTATTTTTATTATAATGCCATTCCACCAAGTATTGACAGTGAATATATAATGTTATGAGTTTTTATTAAGTGGATCATAAATTGTTTAAATTCTATATGTTCCGTGGTAACTTCATATATTTCAAAATCTATGGCATATATACCATCTTGGTCAGTGTGAATTAGTGAGGCGTTTATATTGAACGGTGATAATTTTAGGGCATAACTAAAAATAAAAAAGCCCATGGAATACAATTATGTACTATTTCAATGAGAATTAATAATTATTGCAAGGATAAATGATATATGTCGAATATTGAATAAATCGTCACTGTGCTAGCAGATGTTAGTTATAAACAAAATTCACTAAAATGTTGTACAAAATGAGATTTTTAGATATCAATTATTTGCAGTTAGTGCATCTATTGTATCAGCTTAGCCTTTTTATCGGTGATTTTTAATAATGCAAATTAAAGGTATGGAATTGTTTCTGAATATTAATTTTTATCTTTAGTTGCGTCCAATCAGCATAAATCCATTTATTATATATATTTTGATACCAAAATATACAAGTAACATACAATATCGAGACTTTATCAAAAAAGATAAGTTTTTCATGTTCGTGCTTACACAGAATTTTCAAGCTGTTATCTGCCAACTTCTGCCAGAATAGTTACGTTATGGTGTAAGGTGCTTATAGTTTTACAGCCTTCTACATTTTTTTCTAATTTATTAATATTTTTTAATTATTTGAATTTGGTTGTACGTTGATAAAATTGCAATTTTAAGCACTCTTTTTTATTTTCGAAGTTTTCGGCGGTAACTTTGATAGAAATTTATATATTTTTTTCTCTCTGCCTGAATCCAGTAGTGGGAAAAAAATGAGTAATAATGTAGACTTATATTTTGTTATGCGTTATTTAAATCTACTGCCTACATAAATTGCATGCATGCCTGCCCGTGATATTTGCGAGCAAAATTCATTACCGTTATGTTATAACCAGGCCTATTCTATTCGTTTTTTTTTTAGCCCAAAACGTATCCAGGAAAATATGCCAAGAGACTAAACGTGGCACAGTCTATGACGACCAAATTAAAAACGATGAAATATTTAATAAGCCGTGCTTCCAAATTGAAGCTGAACTATTTATCAACATTAGATTAAAAAATATCTCGCAGTAAAAAGCGAATGTTTCGTGACTTAATAAATGTACTTATGTCAGAATTTATACTCTTCGTTGTTTTAAACATAATTTCAAAAGCTTTCCGAGCTTTTGCAAAAACTGTATGATATTCTCAGCGTTAGGTGGCGTGAGAATCCTCAATACGGCCACCTGGTGCGGACAGAAGGCGCTAATTTTTATTGAAATTTATACGAACCTTATTGCAAAGTAAAATTTTCATTCACGTAGGTCGTAAGTTGTATACGGCGGATATGTGGGCGAGACATAGCTTCGTTACGGTTCCGTGTATTTGTTCTTTTGTATCTTTAATTTAATTTGAAGAATGAAACAACGTTTGTTTTGCTTTATTTTCTTTGCTTCTGTAGTTACGAAATGAATGGTACGTTCTCGTTTTACAGAAAAAAGCTAGCAATATAAAATCATTTGTAGAGTTTAAATCTAGAATACAAATTCCTGAATTAATACTTTTAAATATCATTTGGAAGTTTTAATAACTAGAAAATTATATAAAACTATAAAAAAAATGGTGCTTCATTAACAAAAATATGTTGAAAAAATAGAAAAAAAAATCAGAATTATTCCATATTTTTATTTTAAAATATGAAGACCGCAATCAATAAAATTCTTAACTGATGAAATTATAAAAACTTTGTAGTGATTAATTTATATTTTTTCATCAGTTTATGATGCGCGTGATCAGCGACACCGTTCCTGATCTTTGACAATAAAAACGTTTTATTGTCAAAAATCGTTTGATCAAAGTATTTTTAGAACGCCTTTTCACTATGAGTTTACAAATAACACATTAAAAACGAACGAAAATACTTAACCATAAATAAATTAAATTGATTTAATTTAAGATTTCGACTGAAGGTGCTTGATGGAATTTCAATATTTAATTTGAATCGTTCAAATTATGTACATTCACACAGATTTTGTCACTAAAGTCCCGAGATTCCCCTTTTGGCATCTTCAGGCGTTCAAGTGCACGGATGAACTTGAACTGATGCTTAGTAAATGAATGTTTCGTGTTTATATAAGAAATAAATGTATCATTAAGTATAAAGCCATTGCTGGCGAAAAAGATTAGCCCATGGGAATGTCCACAGATTCGAATGGTGATTAGTTTCAAGAATTATATTTATTTTTATTAAATATGGCATATGTAGCAATGGCTTTAAACTCAACGATACATTTATTTCTTATATAAACACGAAACATTCATTTACTATGCGTCAGTTCAAGTTCATCCGTGCACTTGAACGCCTGAAGATGCCGAAAAGAAAAACCCGAGTCGTTAGTGACAAAATCTGTGTGAATGTACATAATTTGAACGATTGAAATTTAAATTTCTTTACGCTTAATACTAATATTGTTATTAATTTGCAAAACGTTGTAAAATAAACTTTATCACTTTGACTTTTGTATCTTTTTTCTGACAGAGAAAATATTGATTTATTTATAACATTCCATTTGAAAGCTATTCTAAAGTTTTAGATTGAATCTAATACATCCTGAAAGCACTTTGATAGAGCCGCATTCACCACTTAAAGAGTGGAACAGGTAACTTAGGAGCCTTCAGTTTCAATTAAGCCAGGTTATTATTGTTTGTATGTGATGAAGTTTAGCCCTGTGATGTTTTGAAGAGTTTGTGTTTCAAAGTTTAGATTAAGCCAAGCAATTACGCAAGCCCAGGAAAGATTTCTGAAGCTCTTGTATTTGGGTAAGATTGTAAGAAGTTTGTACGTAAACGGTACTTTCTCGTGTTTTCGAATGAAATTGAAGAAAATAATCTGTTGTAGCTTCCACATGTTGTTTGAATATTACTACTCGTGGTAAACATTATGCTAATTAAATTTGAATTGAAATTTCGTAACTAAATTGATAGATGAATACTGAAATAACAAGAGAAAATGAGAGACTTTAAAAGATAAATACTAAAACACCACTATGGTTTCTTTTGAGGTAACCTTCGTAAAAAAAATATTTTTACTATCTGCATAATAAAACTCAATTAAAATCTATTTTTTTAGGGCGGGATCAATGGCATTTTTCCAGTAAAGTCTTTGTTATAATCCTCTTTTAATTTTTTATGTATATTTCTGTTTTTTCTTTTCTTTCGTAAATGGTTGTCTAGTAATAAATTTTTGTAAAGTAATAGAAAAATCATGGATTGATCTTAAGCATATGTGGCTTAAAACTAACACTTATTATAGCCTTGGCCTTTAACTGTAATGCCAGATATTTTCAAGTTTTAAAATCAGGGATATAAAATGTAAAAAAGTTAAAACAGGAAAAAACAGTGGATGATCAATTCTGAGTTTTGTGGTACTTTTATGTAAAACTACACTTAAAAGCATGTTGATTATTTGTAAATAAAATCATATTCAATTAAAAGTGGGTAACACTATTACTCATAAAAAAAACATAGAGTAAAAGAGCTCGGGAAATCCTAATTCAAAAAATGTTTTTCAAAGTTGGTAGAAGAATGCTTATTTTACGATAAGCAAACAAAAGAAACTTTCTAAAACAGCTTAATTCAAAAAAAATCTTCTCAAATCAAAGTATTGAAATAAAGCTCGAATTGTGGAAAGCTCAATCAGAACAAACGAAAAGTTTTCAACTGAAAATTGTTTCTGATTGTTTATTATTTCTACATACTTTGGCTATTTCCTGTTTTCAAACTCAAACTGAAAATTTTGCTTCAATCGTATATTTTAATGTGAGTTTTTGATCATTTAAAATAATCATAATCTTTAGGAGTTGTATCAATTGCCTATATATATATTTTTTGTAACTATTTTTTATACATCAACTATTGTATGCGATGTGGTCGAGTGGTCAACGTTGTTGGCTACTGCTACAGAGGGCCCGGGTTCAAATCCCGGTACGGACAGTTTTATAAATTGATTTTTCAATCGATTTATGATTGCTGTTCAAAGGCATGGATGTATGTGATGTCTTGAATTCCCCCCTCTCACCCATCCTATCCTATGAATGAGGCATATCGAGAGCGATTAACTTACCACTAATCCTGTCATAGCCCTGTCCTTCTATCCCTACTCTCTTTGGAAAAAGAGAGGTTGAGCAACTGAGTAACAAGCAGTTCTCGTAGAAACACTTCTGTTGAGATAAACTCCATTAGGAGTCCATATGCTCCACATTGGGAGCGGACATGGTTTTAAAAAAAAAAAAATTGTATGTGGTCATATAACTCTACCTACTGTTGCAGCGTTATCGATTAAAATGATCATTTTTTGAAATTCTACTAATCTATACAGAATTGTCGTACTAGTAATAATACTTGTGTGCGTATGTTTGACAACTGCAAACCCTAGATTATAATAATATAATGATAGATACAAATTGTGTACAAATGCATCTAAAATAAATGATTAAAATGAATGCGATTGGAATTGTATTGAAGTAATTGAAGATATTACAAAATATCGCAAAGATAACATCGTACCAAAATATTTTTGTGGACAAAAAAGTATGATAACAGATTGGTATGAACAAACTCTAGTAAAGAAAAAACTGTACAAAAAAAACTATAGTTTTATTTACACAAATTCGTATGATCATTGCTAGGGCCTTCAATCCTGTGAAAGTGATAGTAGTGATCCCGGAATTTCGGGATCCAGGAAATTTTAGAGAGTTTTGCGAGAGCTAAAAAAATGGTACCAAATTTTATCATTTTGAGAATTTCAAAAATTTTGAAATTGAGAATCTTGGAAGAGCTAAACAAAGGGGGTCTAGTGTCGTTTCATTTTCGGAAATCCGTGAATTACTAGAATAATTTTATGATGAATGTTCAATTGTCAATCACAAAATTTCGGGATCACAAGGGTGAGGGATTGTATGCCCTAGTCACTACGGCACTGACAAAATGATGTAAAACAAAACACAGTGTCTAATGAATCCTAATTTTTTTGTTGTTGCTTAGTATGATAGAATTTCCATATTTATGTATTTTTTTACGTTTTGAGCTACATTATATAATCCCTTATATTTAATTAACATTTTTCTATATGTCCACAAGGGTAAACATATAAAAAAATCTAAAAAAAAATAAACCATATCTCATTTCCATATAGTATTTTTTATGGTTCAGTGAACGTTGCTCAGTTTAAGCGCTTCAAAACTTTGGGAAGTTTCTCAAAACAAATAATTTCTAGTTGTAGCACTAAGCCATAGAAATATGTTATTAAAATCATATAAATGTTTTTTTTCTTATATATTAAAACTAATATTAATACCTTTAGCTTTCACTATGGAAAAAAGCCATTGATATAAACAAATATTTGATCAGTACGCAAGAATGTTTTATTTTTTGAAAAATATGCCTTTCCGAAATTTATTAACAGTGAAATGTGACCGTACATATTATTAAGAAAAAATGAATTATTACAAAAGTTTTTTTCAATATAATATCTTTTTACCAAGAATCAACAGTGAACATTTTTAAGTGACTACACGTATTCTTAAAATAAGTTATGGGCTTTGAACTGAAGTTTCTATAAGCGATTTTTATGAGTAGCAAAAATTGTAAATATAAACAAAATCCATATAAATAATAAATTGCTGAGCGTTTTCTGAAACTGGCAGGTTTTGTATGTATACTGCGTCAGCGTAAAAAAGTGTTTTTTTCCGGTTTGGTAGGTCAAAACATCGCTCGTCTACCAGCCGCTTGCCGGAATAAACAGTGTTGATAAGGTTAAATGTGTACTCAGCAACGAATGTCGTAAACCACGTGAGTGATAAGCAATCGGTAAGAAGTTTTGCGATGGTAAATCAGCATTCTGCAAACATGGGCGGGGAAAGAAAAACTATAAAGGGTTCTATGCAGTGGCGGTTCGTGGATAAAATATCTGGGGGTGTTTGTTGCGTTAGATAAAAAATAAAAAAATCTACATTTGAATTTTATTTAATTTTTAACATCAAGAAGTATACTTAATATGTATTTTTTATTTCATTGTAAAATTCATTCAGAAACATTTTGACTTGAAAAATGAGCACATGAAAATATCTGTGCATTTATGAAAATACTTGGTATAATTTACATATGTGGAAAAAAAATAATTTAATATTTTTTTGGTACCTGAATCTCTATTTGCTGTCGATTCTTTTAATACTTATTACCTTATTCTTATTCTAATATCTTTGTTTACTCTATTGAATTTTCAATATTGTAAAATTTCAAATATAAATAATGTTGTTACGGTATGGATAATTTTAAGTTTTACAGTTATTAATTTAAGGTACTCAATATTTGATTAAGCTTCTAAAACACAGATAATTGCCAATTTGTGTAAGTCTATCCATAATTTTACCTTAATGTTAATGATGAATCTGTTATTATTATTATTATTATTTGTCTGAAACATATTTACTAAAACTTTATTATTTTTGAGAAAGTGTAATTAATAAAAAAGTCCTTTTAAAGTTTCGTTGGCTTTTTTAAGTTTTCAAAGCGATTATTTTTTTGAAAGTAAGATGGAATCGTTTAAATATTTCAATGTTTAATAATTGAAGACACTTGAAGTTTTCGGTTTGGAAATAATTCATCTTCTTTTTTCGTAAATGTGATATTAATATTGAAGATTTAAATTTTAAAAAAATATCGAAGCAAACTTACTTTGTAACACGAGTTTTATGACCAAAAATAATGATAAGACATTGTTACTTTTTCATCTATATTCTATTGGCGCTTGGACAAAATAAGGTTTGAGAAAATTTGTAAAACAACTTGAGCTTTCCAAGAAAATGTACTGGCCTCATAAACTTATAAAGCAACTGTGTGCCTTCTTCACAATTTTCAACTTGTAAGCACATACTATTTCTTTGAAGAAAAAACTTAAAAAAGTAGTTACAAATTTTACACGGATTGCTTAAGTTCAATTTTTAATATAATGTATCGCGAAAAATTGTTAGACGTACTCTTTGAGTAATGATGCGTGTTGACATAACAACGTTTCATGATATTGTGGTGACTACTAAAAATTGAGATGTGAAAAGGATGACAGATTTTCTTTCACCCGATTTGTTCACGATGCCATAAAATTTTCATATCCTGTAAACATCAATTTCAAAAGAAATGCAACACTTAACAAAAGAAAAACATTAAACTCAAAAATTGAAAAAACATTACAGTATATTAAAATAGCAAATAATATATTTTTTCTAATACTTATTGGATGTGCCACCTATTTTTTGTCACTTCTGCCTTGTCTAGAATTCAATAGGAATTCTTTCGTTTATTTATGAACCATTGTACTGATATTTTTTCGAGATTATTGAAAATCGTATGCAATTGTGAACACGGGCAGCTTTTAAAGCACAGAGAAACACTTTCACGTAGAGTTTTCCTTAACTTAGTCTTTATCAACACCTTGTGAATTACACTTAATTTATGCAAGCATTTAATCTGAAATTAAGTTCAGCCTTGTTCACGAGAACTTCTCAGGCAAACTGCAATGTTTGGTTCAATTCTTACTGATAAACTTTTACTGTAACGATCAATTATAAGGCAAAGAGAATAATTTCTTAATAACATAAACATATAGAACTTTTTTGATGAATAATTAAATAATTTATGTGAATAGTTTAAGTTTATAAGAACTGAATCATTTATCTTAGTAGTTAAAGTAGTAGATTTTTATTTTATACTCTCCCAATTTAAAACTTTCAAGTTATTAGCATCGTCGACTGAAAATAAATATTTAGTATTTTCGTCGTCTTTTATAGATGTTTATTAATGAGACATAGCAAGAATGATAAACTAGTTGTTTTTTCCTTGTCCAATTGTCCTTATCTTTGACAAAATACAGAGGCAAGGTAATTATCATTTCTCACAAAAACAATTTCTGTTGATATATTTTATAAAAGATCCATGCATTTGCTTCAAAACAAAATTTTTGTTTTGTTTTTTTTTAATAAAACGTTTAAATTCATATCAACGTAGGCAAATTCAAATCGCTGTGAATTGATCGCTCAAGGCTACAGGCTTACTTGTATAAGGGATCGCGGCCCGAAACAACCTGTATGCAATTTGCAAACATTGACGTGCTTTGTGAGCGTTCGTTTTGGCTGGGGGCGAATGCGGTGGAATATTTTTATTTTCCTGGCGTTCAGAGTATAGCGCGGGGGAAATCTTGCTCCTTGGGCGTGTTGCGGTTTGTTTTTTAATACTTTACAACAGGGCAATTCAGATGCTATTCTTTGGAACCGTTTGCAATTGTTGCACTATTTTGTAAAACACGAGCTTTAGAATATGTTTATTGTAAAGATATCGACCGTTTTGCCATACTGTGAGGAATAAAAGTAAAGTTTTTAATAATACAAACACTCCTGATAAAGCTTCTCAAAATTATTTGGAGTTTACACAATAACTCTTTGTAAATACATGGTTACTCTCTTATTGAAGAAAAAGTAGTGACTTAAGGTATAATGATAGGTCACGGAAAGATAATTTAGTTAGCTAATAGTTCTCTTCGCATCTTTTTATTTCAACTTATACTAATAAAAAATAATAAAAAATACTGATCATGTATTTCGTAAATCAGCTGACCTCTCCCATATACACCGCTCCTGCAAGTTTTATCTGAAATATTGGCACCCGTATGAATAATATAATAAATTATAATATTTCATATTCACAGACATTGAGGTTTTCAACTGCCTGGTGGTGATTGGTAATTACTTTTGGACTTCCATTCAGCTCCATTGCACAATCCAGGTCTCGAAACCTCAAATATGAACATTCGAAGAATTCATTGTTCTAATAACTGTTTAAATAATTATATTTTAATTTCAAAACAGAGAAAAACGTTTTGCATGTTTTTTTGATGGTTTGTTTTATCAATGGTGAAACACCCGTAATTTTTTATTAAACTTTGTAAGAAATGGATAGAAATATTTTTTTTATCTTTCACAAAAGTTCAATGTCACATATTATACCGAGAAAAGTATTGTCTCGCCATCGTTTGCTCTAAAAATGATGTTTAGCTCATTTATAAAGATACCTTATATGTACTTCTAAATATAGTAAGCGATAAGCATCTAAACTTTAAAAGAAAGAAAAGTTTGAAAAGATATTTGTCCTATTGAGAAATGATTAAATAAAATTTTCATATAAAATATAAAAATTATGAAGTAATATCGCTCAATAGCAATGTTTATAGAATGTATAGATATTCAAAATTCATTTTAATAAGGTTACCATAAGACATAAACAAAAATGAAATAAAAATCAAATTGAACTGAAAATAATCAAATAAAATCTCTCAATGGAAAATTTTCATTGAAAACCGCAATGGAAGTGTTAAAAAATTCAAGATATTGAAAAGAAAAAAAGATAATCGAGATTATCTTACACAAACCGCTCGTTTCGTAAGGGGCGTGTTTGCTTTTTTTGAGTAAAAAAATCACATGCCACCATAAATAAGTGCCCGTTCCATTACCCCGACTCACTTTCCCCAACCCTCCCCCGGCAATAATGTTTGTTTCTAAACATTTGTATTCAATGCGTTTGTTTGATATTCGTATCGCATATCAGAAATTTCACTTATCGCCCGCTGTGACTGGGAGAGATGGGGGCAAATGAGACTTTCTCAAACCAAATACGGTCCCCATCTTTACAGTATTTCTCTCAAGAACTGATTTCTTGCCGGTACTAATAATTTCACTCAGGTTTACTCAGAATTATCAACATTGAACTTTACAGCTTTTTTCAGTACGGTGATTATGTATTGACAAAAAAAACTCACTTTTTAAATCGTCTGAACAAAAATAAAATAAAAAAAAGCTGACAGCGTTGATTATTTTGCTTTAGAATTAACTATGGCATATATTTACAGATCATTTTTAAGATATTTTTAAGTATTATAATGACTTTTCATTAAGTATTGACAGTGAACGTCAATACTTAATGACAAGTCATTATAATACTCATTTGCTCTAATTCTTAGTTTATTTTATATGTTCAGGAAGGAGTTTGTCTACGACTAGCATTATCAACTGATAAATAAATATATTTACAGATTACTAAATGTTTAGTTAATAAATGAAAGAAGTTTGTCGGTATTTTAAATTTCAATATTATCTTCACTTAATTTGTCACCCGCTGTGGTCTAGTTGGTAAGAGGTTGCTCTAAAGATGAGGTGGGTCTGGGTTTGATTATCGGTTAGGTCAATGTCAAATTTAAATTTTAAAATCTTAATTTGAGACCTAAAACATGTGTGTTTGTGAAGTTAATTATCCTTGAGTTGATCTCGTGCGGCTAACAAAAAATTCTCATCGAGTTCATCTCGAATGATCTTTATGAAATTGATAAATATTTGGCTTATTGGCATCACCTGTAATGCCAATTTTTTTTTTTGAAATTTTTTAAATCAAAAAGTTGCAAAAACATCGCTCAGTTTTTTTGTTTCTTCTAAGCTATTCATATGCCTGGTAGAAGTGGTTCCCATTTAGCAGCACCGCTCCATTCTTTACTTCCAGCATAAGGATTTGCACTGTTTTTCGGCCTAAATATTTCATAGCACATGCTCCCAATCTTGCGGAATGTCAACATCAATTTTAATGCCGGTGACTGCTTAAAATATTTCAACGCTTTACGTTATGTAATACCGTAGTTAAATAAAAACCTTGAGAAACAAAATTTCAAAACAGCAAGCATAGAATTATTGAAACCAATTTCAATACCCAAAAGAAATTGTTTTTTTCTTTCTAAATTGCATACACCATGATCATACGTTTTACTTATATTTTGTAAAGGTAAAAGTGTAATGGACTATAAATAAAAAAAATATAATCATTTAACGACATCTAAATAAATACTGCAGTTGTTTTTGACAGCACTTTCAAAATTACTGATCAATAACACTCAACAATTCAATCAATATTTAGCTCATCTTTTCGTTTATGACCCAAGACTCTTAGACAAACTTCATCTTAAAAATTGTAAAATCTAGCCTTGATACGTTTCAATTCTGTTTATGTATATTTTTTGATTGAATTGGAATTTACTTGGAAGCACTACATTAAAATACAGCCAGAAACTGCGTTTTATTTTAGTTATATTTAGTTTAAAGCTATTTCGACTGTACGTCTTTGTCAGAGCTATATTTAAACTTATATTAACAAAGCCATATTCATCTTTGGTTAGACGAGATACACACTACATCTTCTTATAGATGTATTTTCTATATTTTTCTTAAATTGATTGAAATATGTAATTTTTAGGCGTCTGTCAACAATCACAATAAAACGTCTTTAACTTGATATTCAAAAAGGTTAAATGTACATTAAACACAGTTATATGGCTTACAAATTTGATAATGTAATATGCCTTCCATGAATTATCATTATTGGTTTGAAATCACAAATTATGCTGAAGATCTGAATTAATTATTCTATGTGTTGAATATGTTTTCAGTATTGACATTAAGTAAACAATAAATCTTGGTTGTTCACCCACACCAAGTGTTGATTTAAATTTAGCAACAAATCAATACTACGCTACTTTGATTCAAGACATACAATACATAAGATGAATATTTTGAAACAAATATATGCCATAATTTGTTTTGTTTTCCGTCGCTAAATTGTGAGCACAATATCGTCAGTATCACTTATGGTATAAAAAGCATTTGATTTTGATCTTGGCTCTAAATTCAAAACTGACTCCGAATGTATTTTTTCAATCATTTACGTTTAACTTACTTATAATATGTATACAATCAAATAAGTCCGCCTGCCATCCAGTGGCAACACTATGGACTCTTCTGATTTGAATACATATCATTAAATATTTGTTCAAAAAGACGGAATTGTAAGATTTTTCTACTCCAACTCCACAACCCTGGTTTACTCAATGATTCTTGAAGAATTCATAAAAAGCTCTATAGAAGTTAATTTTCAATTTTAATTTAAGTCCATGACTCACGTAGCTGAGTGTCTAGCGTTGTTTGTTTAAGCTACGGTGTTCACTGGCTCGAATCCTAGTACAAATAGTTTTATAAATTTATTATTCAATTGATTTATAGTTTAGCGTTCAAATGTCGTAATGTGATTTTGAATGTGATTCAAAAAACCAAGTAAAGCGAGTTTTGTTGGCATGTTTCTAGTATTTTCCTATCGCAATAACCTTAGTTTTTAGAACAAAGGCGTTTGAGTGAAGCAAGCAGTTTTGAGATGATGTGTAATATATTCCACTAGTCTATTGTTCAGAAGAGAATAGTTGTGTTTGACGGTAAATCAATTTAGATAAAGAAGATTTTATTGGGAATCAAGCTTTTAAATATATTGTAATTTGGGCTAGTATTTTTGACCAGTGAATTTGACTGACCAAATCCATAGCACGAAAATATAAGATTATAATAAAATAATCATGTTAGCAGATACATATAGTTTGAGATACAATGATACAGTCTGTTTTTATGGAAGTTTTCTTCTTTTTTTATTAACATTTCCACGAACCGTCGAATGTCATAACGCTTTCCGACTTGAGTTTATTTGACATTTTTTCGTTGCCTCCGTAATATTTTTTGACAGCATTATAACTATTTAAGTGCTTGCGTATTTATAGTGTATAGTGAACTTAGCCTATTTATTTTTATCACCAGCGAAAAACTTATAACAGAAAACGAATAGTACAATATTTATTTTAAATTTGCGTTGTTTGTTAAAAAGAAAACATTTTTGTTCACTTTAACAACTAACGCTGTAGTCTGCCGTGTAAAAAAAATCAAACGAACTTGTTAAACTTGTTCAAACTTACTTTTTATATGAAAAAAGGTTCTAAATAAAAAATACGCAGTAAAATAAGTATTTTGACTGCTGCTTCAGTTGATTTTAGATGATTATTGGTTTCAATGACGTCTGTAATGTATCATGCCCTTCTCATCCACCTCATATATAGTCCCTAAAATGTGTCGTCGGCAAGTTTTAAGACTTCTTATAGTCGTTTTCCCCGATCTTGTATTTATACCTTAAACGTTGAATATACGTTAAAGAACTTTTGGATGAATCATTATTCATATGCTGAATTATATTTATAATTAAATTAATTTATTTAAAAAAATATCTGACATTACAGCTTACGCCAATGCTTTAAATATTTTGAAGTTGAAAGATCATAATACGAGATATACTCGATGAGAATTTTTGAAAGTCACATGAGATTAACTCGATGAAAATTGACATCACAAACACCCATGTCTTAGATCTCAAATTAAAATTGAAAAAAGAATCATTTTGACATTGACCTTACCGGGAATCGAACCCAGACCCACCTGATAGGTAGAGCAACCTCTAACCAATTATACCGCGGGCGACTATAACAGCAGGCGAATTATCAATCTGTATGCTCTACATCAGTAGGTCCCAGACTAATTATGCTCATGGAGCCATTTCAAAGCAAAAACCGGACCATGGACCCCCAAGTGAAATAATCAATTACGTTTTAATGCCTTAAATGGTGTTTATTTATTCATGTCCGTTTTCAATGTGAAGCATATGGTCCGTAATTGGGGTATGTCAACAGAAGTTTTTCCTCGAGAACGGTTTCATACTCAGTTGCTCAACCCCTTAAGTTCAACGTAACTACGTGACAACGTTCTTACGCTGCATCATATGAAAGAGTATGTACCCATAAGCACGAGCTCCCTACTTTTTTTTACGTCATTATAGGTAATGAGAATAAAAATGAACAGGCTTAGAAAACCACGAGTGACAGTATCGAGACAGACACGAGAGAGAGAACGATATTAATCATAAAATAGCAAAACCCAGACCAAGCTTTAACTTTAAAGATACAAGGTAAATTGTTCTTAATTTGATGATGATACTCCTTATCTGGCCTTTGTTTAAGAGGTTCTCAATCTGATCAACTTTAATGACCGAAAACCGAATCCTGCGAGTGAGAAACGAATCTTTTTTATCGCACTGTATGTGGTGCTTTCGTATAAAGACAACTGTAAAAAAAAACATGTTAAACATGTATGAACAGCAATTATTTATCATTTACTGAAATCATGAAAAAGATTCCAGCACTTAATTTCACATAACCTCATAAATTTCAACGTCTTGTGTTCATTCTCGCCCTTTTTCTGTTCAACATACATATATAAGCTAGCCGCGAGAGTTAACTCTCGCGGCTCGGAGACTAGAAAAATACTTTTCTACCGATAGGAGTCGTTTAGGGACTCCAGTGTTTTCCTCATGATTGGCCTTATTCTTATGAATTTCAAAAAAAAAATAGTCTCAGAGCTTTAAAATATATCTTTACATCATTCCTCATACATTGTTTTATAAAAATCCGTGGTTCTTTTAAATAAATAATAATATTTTAAGTTGCGCGTAAAAAGGACGTCATCCCAGCACACATATGAAATTGCAACTGACGAGTTTAGGCCAGCTATCTTACGAACGATCGCTTATCGCCTCATCGCGTTATTGCGTATTTATATAAACTACAAAAGGTCCGAAAAACTATGATATAAGAATACCTAAATTATAAACATTGTATCACCCATATTAAAATATATATTTAAGAAAATGTGGGTATTGGGGTCGCATTTCTTGAGCTTAGAACCGGAACTTCTGACGAAAACGACAATTCCGACTACAACTTTTAGCATTTTTACTTACCTACACTACACTTACCTACCTTTGAAATAGTTACACATTGTTATATTATATAACCCTTATGCTTCAGATTTAAATTTATTTTTATTATTATTAACTCCATGCTTTTCTGAAGTTTTTATGTTGTCCGAACAACAGGGCCTCCAAATTGTATTGTGCCTGGGACCTTCTGTGTGATTAATCCACCACTGGCCGTAACACTCACAAGCAGTCAATGTTTGGTGAACTTTTGGGTGATAGAATCAGTCTTTAAAAATTATGCCGGTCAAAACGTTACAGTTGATGGAGAGCGCTACAGATGATTTTCCTACGCAACAGATGGCTTTCCAATCCTCCAATTTTGTGATCCCGAAATCGGCAAGTTCCTGGGTTCTGAGATTTTGAAATTCTTGGAAAAGTTAAAAAACGTAATCACGCTCACATTTTGGGCAAATCGGCAAATTCCTTTTTTTTTGAATAGTTTCAATCCCAAAATTCGGGATCACAAAAAGGCTCCGGGATTGGATACCCTAATGATTACTGATATTTATGGACTTGTGAATTGACCTCACTTAAAATGATATCTTTTTACAAGGAATATTTGTTGAATGCACTTCACATGACGTACAAATCAAAACTAAATTGTAATTACGGCCGCAATCGGCTTGACTGCACGGTGGATGATTGACATTACTTGTTTTATTATGTACTATAATTATATTTTACTCAGGATCTAAAAATTGTTACCATTTTATTTATTTTAATTTTCGTTTTAATTAACAAGGTGTCAGGAATATTTATTATATGTATTCTTCCGCGAACCCCCTGACGTCGTCCACGCACCCCCAAATGACTTTTAATTTGTCACGGACACCTTCAGTGGTTTTACGGACCCCTGGGGGTTCATATAAGCCCACTTGGTTCCACTGCTCTACATTGTAGAAAACCGTTTCTATTATGTAGCGTTTCAATATACATACTTTTTAACGGTGATTTATTCTAAGTTAGCTAGCTAATCACACTTGTTTATAACGGTAAGAATGTAATTATGGGGTATTATAGATGCAACAGTAACGAACGAAACTTTTTAGAGCACTTTTTCTCGATCAGACATGGTTTGGTAAAGAATACGTGAAAACATTTCACAAATGTCCGTGTCTTATTTGGACCTAATTCGTAAATAGTCAGAAAAATAATGGTTAAACTGTTAAGAAATTAAAGCCTTAGAATTCGCAATCAATTACTACAAAGCTAAAATGATTAAAAACACGTCTAACGCAACAATTCACATAATTAATTCAAGTCAATGATCAACTATTTTACCAGATATACTACGCAATGTTTGTTTTGTTGAAATTATTCAACTGCAATACTTTCACAAATGAGTAAAAAAGACAAATCAGAATAACGATTTGCTTTATTTAAACCCATTTTCGGATACAAGCTATAGTTTTAAATTGCATTTAAAATTCATGGACGGGGCATAACAGTGATGTATCAAATCTCATACCAAAGCAAACGCTTTCGCAGTCGAAATGTACCTTTTAAAAACAGTCATTCGAATACTCTATTGAATCGAGAATTTCCCCTCTCAATATTACAAAATGCTATTTGCTGAATACATCACAGACTGCACAAAAACTGTTTTTTCGCCAATGAAAATGTGTACTTTGAAAAAATTATCAAAAAGCTCCCAAATCAAACAGACTCATTTTGAAAAGAATAGTTGTTTTATGGATGTTTTTTTTAATTTTAGTTTACGAATATCACAACTAGGGCTTCTTACCCGATCCAAACTAAAACCGGTTAACCAGTTTATTGACTATATTAAAAAAACGAAAACCGGTTAATTTTGCATGGTTAACCGGTGACTAATCAAAACCTCTTTTTGCCTACAGTACAATGAACTTTTATACAACTAATAATACGTTGGTCCGTGGAGTAGTGGTCAACGTCGTTGGCTTCTGTAACGGATCTCACAGATTCACGCCGCTAGCACACAGACGCGAAAATGGAACAAAGGCGGACCGTACTACCATAAGGTTGTGCGTCGTACCGGTCCGCTTCCGTTCCGCCTTCGCACCAGTGTGCTATCGGCGTCAAGTGGCAGAAGGAAAATCGTTTTTTCATTTTAAGGAAAGGGTGTCTGTAATTTCAAAATTCCCTCGTTCCATTCCAGTTTGAATTATTTAAATCATTACTTAATACGATGATAACAGAACAATTAACTAAATAAAACAGACTAAGCCGGCTGTGTGGCCGAGTGGTCAACGTTTTTGGCTTCGGTTACGGAGGGCACGGGTTCAAATCCCGGTACGTACAGTTTTATAAATTGATTTCCAATCGATTTATGAATTTCTGTTCGAAGGCATGGATGTGTGTGATGTCTTGAATTCCTCCCTCCCACCCATCTCATCCTCTGAACGGGGCGTATCGAGAGCGATTAGCTTACGACTAGTCCTGTCCTAGCGCTATACTTCTATCTATACTCTCTTTGGAAAAAGAGAGGTTGAGCAACTGAGTAATAAGCAGTTCTCGTAGAAACACTTCTGTTGAGATAAACTCCATTAGGAGTCCATATGCTCCACACTGGTAGCGGACATGGTTAAAAAAAAATACGATGACAACAGAACAATTTACTAAATAAAACAGATGCTGCGAAAATCAGACCAGAAGGCAATTGTGATAATTTTTATGTAAATAATGTTGATTATTGCCTCGATAGAGTTATTTGACTGATTTTTAGGTCGCTTACTTTGATATTGTTTTAATATAAATATTTTTTTACGAAACCTTCAATAATAAAAACTTAGAAACATAATTTACATTAATCAAAACAAAATAAATGAAGCGCCAAAATAATTCAAAAATAAAATCAATAAAGCGCTATTTAATTAAACTAATAAAATATGTGTATTTATTATGGTTTATTTTGTGAAGTTGCTCACGTTTATATGTCTCAATTTGTTTTGAAGCAAAGTAGGTTAGACTAAAAGTTTGAGCCAATACCATTTTCGAGCGGAAACACTATCTTTGAGTGTTTTTGGTTATTACGAAATACATATTGAACACGCAATGGAATGTGAACATGTTCTAAGAATATCTAAAATGCATTACATGTTTGCACTGGCGTACATAGTAAAAAATATGTTTGTTTGTTACTGGCTGTCTGATACTGCCTTCTACCACTAGGCACAATTTAAGATATTCGAAGATTTAAAAAATGTATAAATTATTTATGTTATATTCGATCATAATTTGATCAAGAAATATTTAACCAAACGGTTAACCAAAAATATCATTCACCATTGCATTATATTTTTTCAAACGACAAAATACAATTTGAGTCGTTTATGTTTTATATACTGCATATTGTTTGTTCTGGGTTTCATCCTTCGGAGTATTCTTCTTAAGATTTCAAAAGTTTAATACAAGTGATGTGTCAGCTTATTTCGAACTAATTGATTATTCTTTCCTTATTTTAAAATGTCCAAATGCAGTATTCGAATACAATAGGGTTTTCGTATTAGATATTCGAAAGTTATTGTTTCAAAGAATATTTGAATACCTCGTTCATACGCACTAGCTTACCCAGATACAATCATTTATTTTTGTTGTGCCGGTCTGGCTCTGTTAATATCAAATGTTATTTTATATTAAAAAGGAACTTTTACAATGTTGCCGCCGAATCTATTGAAGATATTCATTACTTTTTTTGTAAACATGCTGTCAACTGTAAATCTAGACTAAGATATCACAGTAATTGCCCAAATTCATCAGGCCATTCATTGTCTTGTAAATTGGAGGAAATTGACCAGGAATGATCCGTTGATTCAAACGATATTTCAATTTATTCATTTTGCATCGAGGTAACATATAGGCCGTTTAAGACAAAGTACTTAATGCTTGAATATTGAATTAAGCTTAATCCATTTCACATTAGAAAAGCAGCTCCTGAGTTTTGTGTGTTTTGTTTTTTTCGTATTTTTAAAATTAGTTTTGACTATCTTCTTGACAAAATATTGGAGAATCCATCTAGTTAATGCTTTGGAAATCTATGTTGTTGTAGATTCAGATTTTTTTTTCTATAAACTGTGTTATAAAAATCATTTATCTGACAATCGTATTGTTTTCAATTACAATGAAAGATATGACTATTTTTTTAAAACGCCTCTGAATTTCAAAGTTCCGTACAGTACCAAAGGCAAAGTGCATTGCAAGTCTGAGGCTTTAGCGAAAAACAAGCATAAGATTCTACAAAACTTATCGAGGGGGGACTTTCGATTAAAATTGCATGTGAGAGAAAGAGCAGCGCTTTCAGAAGCTTGGGAACCGCAATTGCATTTCGTTTGAATATTCAGACCACCCATTGGGTTTGAAGGTATTGTAAAACTTTATTGAATCGAAATAATATTTCAGCGTTAGTTTATACAAGTAATTATAATTATATAATTGAAGACTTTCAAGCTCAAGATAATTTATATATTAAAGGCAAGATTTCTCGGATAGGAAAATCATGTTGTTAGATTTGAAGAAGCCACTCGACCCTTAGAACGTCCTAAAGAAGATGTAGAGTCAGCAATAAGAAGAAAAAATGTAAAAACAAAGGTTAATTAATGGCTGGGTAGAAAATTTCTGGTAGAAACGACTGCCCTAAGCTAAGAAAGTAGGCTATGGACCTTAACGCATCGTGGCATCAGTAAAAAAACACGAAGAAATCCTATTATTTAAAGTGGTCAAGTTCTTATTTATTGAGTTACTGACCGATTTTACCAATCTTAATATCTCTCTAAAAAATCACTAACTCACATAACTTACAGCAGTGATGCACAACCTTTACCTTCTAGCGGGCCGCACAAGAAAAAATTTTGTGGGTTCGGGCCGCAAAGAAAAAAAAATGAAAGTACGCTCAGTCCTTTTTTACACGGAGCATATGTACGTTCCATGTAAAACAGCTTTACAAAAAAACCGTGTAAAAAACATTAAGCGAATTTAGATAAATGATTGATAGGTTCCATTACATTATTTTGGCCGTGTTATTTCGAAAACGTGAAAATAAATAAGCCATGCAAAAAAAGTATTGTTAGTACATGCTTATTAAAAATCGTTTCATTGTGAAATATTTATGTTTCATTTATATTTAATTCAAAAGTTAACGCGATCTTGGTCTTTGTTAATTTTTAACTATTTCATTTTAATCTGACATAATATTTGAGGGCCGGTTTCTATGAACCGATTCATTCTCATTCATTGAAGAAAAGTTTTACGTGAAAAAATTGTAGAGAAAAAGATTGATGGGCCGCCACAAAATTTAAAAAGGGCCGCGGTTTGTGGATCACTGCTTTACAGTAGCATATTATATTATAGGACTGTGAGAGACGATGAGAAGATACCATAGTATTTACATATTTATATATAACAGTAAAAAGCAATGATAAATTATTATAAGGAAAAAGTATTTTTAGATAAAAATTCGGCATTAACAGATTAAACTCTTTTGATTAAACGTGTATTATATTGTATACATATTCATAATAGAAAAAATCTTATTTGAAAAAAACTGTGGGTTACGTCATTTTGCTTTTCTACATTCGAATTATATATATAATAAAGCATTATTTTTTATTTTTATGGAAACATCAGAGAAGTAAATATTTTTTTAAACATACACATAGTTTTTGTTATAATCAATAATAATTTACTAATTAAAAAAAAAACAAATTTAGTGCTTTTATTAAAAAAAACAATACGTTTCAATGTCATTTTATGGTTTTTTTAACTTTTCAGTAATATCCTAATAATAACTGTTGTAGTAAAAAATAAATTCCTTTTCTGTTGGTAGGAATTGATGTAATAATGATATATCGGTGTATAAAAATAGTCAGAAAATACTTTTTCAGAAGATTAGAACACGTATTATGAGTACTAAAACACAAAATTTATGTTTAATATTGTATTGAAAATTAATGACCAAAAATAAGCCGATTAATTTGCAGAAAAAAGTCTTCCATCTTCTTTATTTAGCCATAACAAGGCGTGTTTGCTTATCTATGTTTATTACAAATAAGCCACAACGTTGCCTTAAGTAATTATAACTATTCATTAATTAAATTGGCATAACTAACATTAATCAGTTGTAGAACTAATAAAACGATGACTCACCAATATAATAGGGGTCTGCCAAAACGAGGGTCAGCCGGGGTTATAAATTACTTCTTGAGATAGCAAAAGGTCAGAATATTCTTATTTAGTGTTAAATGTTAATCAAACAATAATCAAACAAAATCGAAGTGATAAAAAATAATGCTCATTTATAGTTCATTCTGTTTTTTTAGTGAACACCCTAAGTAAACTATGAAGCAGACTTGTTTTGGTATACTTTTGATCATGCATTTCAATTTGTTTATAATCTCAAGGCTGTCACTCTTAGTTGCCTCGATGAATTGCTCAAAGATCTGGTCTCATTTGACCACCGTATATATATGCTATTTTCAAGCCTATTCATAACATATCTCCGTCGAACTTCGTAGGCATAAATGAACGACGAACACATTATCTCATAGTTACTACCGGTATTGCAAATATTAATACCAGTATAAAAAAATACAAAAAAAGAATGATTACAACCAACGTTCCCTCTAAGCTTCGCGCGTGCGCGGCCGCGCAGCAGCTGGGAAGCCCCCGCGCACTCATTCCGGGTTGGCGCGCACTACAAGACAGTTGTTCAATTAATATTTGATCATTCCGCGCAGCCTTTGAAATTTCCGCGCAGCTTACTTCGTGCGTTAGCGGGAACATTGGTTACAACTAATTGGTACTGCAACCAACGTTCCCTCTAAGCTGCGCGTGCGCGCGGACGCGCAGCATTTTAAATCCCCCCGCGCACTCATTCCGGGTTGGCGCGCACTCCATGACAACTACTCAACTAATAATTGATTGGCCCGCGCAGCCTTTGAAATTTCCGCGCAGTTAACCTCTTGTCTTTGATTGAGCATTGACTGCAACCACAAAATAATAAATCAAAACCTATTTTCAGCACTTCATATAACGTACTGGTGGGTTTTAAAAAATGTATTTTTAAGCTAAATATAAAAAAGTTTATTTTCGTAAATATCTTAAATTTTAAGATTATTCATGTTTAAATACGTCTTCTAATAATAATTGTATATTATTATCGGCTGTTTAAACAGCTGTTTTAAACTTCAAGCTTCAAGCAATGCTAATTGCAAATATTCACCACTAATTTTTGGATTTAAAATATGTTAATCAACAACATTTTTATTTTGTATTTTTTTAATAGCAAAATGTAGAATATATAGTACAGAAATTTTGATACTGATAAAACAACCTAAATACTGAAATTTTGGATTCGTTAATGGTGAAATTGGAAATCCCTAGCTGCTGGACGTACTCAGAAAGATAAACGTTTGATAATACATAACGAAGCTAGGAAGTAAATTATAAGGCTTGGTAAATGATGATTTTGAAGATATTTGAGTCCAAAGCTAAAGGGAATTTAATTTTGTGTTAGGTTGGTAATTAATTGGAATGCTTAAATGTACACAAGATGTTAACAACAAACAGAGAAAAAGATTAAAGGAAATACACAGACAAACACTTCTATATTGTGTATTTTTTTTTATTTGTATACTCGTTGAGTCGCTGGGCTTCTCCTAAAAAAAGGCAAAAACGTCAAGACACATTATATATATTGCGGTAACTTAAATATATTGAAATTCAGAATAAAAATGTTATTTATACCTCAAACACGTAAAGCAATGGTCAAGGTTTTTTTACATTTTTCGACAGCTGTTGCCGATAAGAGCTTAAGTAGTTTCCGTGGTAATTTTTCACCTTAAATGCATTAGAGGTGAAGCCATCTGCCCCTCACTGAATCTTAGAACTGCATTTTACGCGCCAATAATTTAAAAATGTTTTTTGCTTGCACATTGAATTGTGTTAAAAATGCAACATATGAATCGTATTATGGTTTGAAAAATATACCAATTTTTACTGTAGTTGAGTGGCTAATGCGCGGAAAAGATATTTGATCACGGAATGAAATCTTGTATACAATCGTTTTACTAATTCACATATATTTTCTATACAAACTTAATCAAATTATATATTTTTTAATATTGGAAATATAACATAATTATGAACCGAGTGCAATGGTAGGATACACTGTAATTTTGATATACGACTAACAAGGATATCATTTAACTGTGAGACATAGAAATATATCAATATACTATTAATGCAAGAAAAACACGAAACAGTTAAATTAATACAATGATATTATATTACGTTTAATTTGATTGATACGATAGGAATAGAGTCTCTTTGTCATATTACATTGACACAGTAGGGCTTATTATCACCCGCTCCCACTACCGCTTTTGTGATGAAAACTGGCGGAATTTTGAAATGTGTAGCTAAATTAATTGTGTTTAAATTTTAACATATAATATTTATAAAATTGTGTGAGCAAGCTAGGTTGTATAATAATTATTGTGTATTGTATTAATTAAAAAAATTGTTTGTTAAATATTGTATGTAATTAATCCGGTGATTACAAGTTCATAAATAAACGTTTTCGTGATAGTAGAGCGATTGGTTTTATTTATATCCACCTACATGTTAACTCCGAGTTATACCAACGGTATTGGTCTTAATGACTTTCATTAGCGGGGATTCTTTCTTGGGACTTAGCACCGTGAACAATAGTAGAAATTTCTAACAATAAATGAAACTAGCTCTAAAATAAATTACGAGTAATGTCAACATACATATAAAAATATCAGTTAGAAATTTAAGCGACTCCTGTACATAATATTTTATTTCAGAGTTTTAGAAATATTATCTCGAAACTAATATGTTAAGATTGTCTTACTGTTGTAAAGATGAAGTAAAACACTACAGTTTAAATTCACTTAATGGGAAAACTATGCATTTTGATATAATCATTTTTTTTCCTTTGTCAATAGTTGTCTTCGTTTTATAAATCACATGAGATCAATTCTATAATAAAGAAGATCGTGTACGTATAAATTGATCTTAAAAAAGTCGTCATATGATATTGAGTATAAACTCAGAGCTATTTTATCATTTGGGTAAAGTACTTATCGCAAGATTACAAAGGTCAATTATAATACATTTCTTTTGTTTATGAATTTTTACCCATGTGCAAAATGTTTCTGAATTGATTCAGCAATAAATTAGTTACAGAAATAGAGAGTAAATTTGAATTAATATTAAAAATATTTGTCTGAATATTGATTTCAACTTGTGTCATTAAAATATTATTTTGTAATACGTACTTTTTTAAAGTTGAAAGTTAAACGGCCAATAACTCTTTGTGAAAATTTCTGTCTCGAAAGTTTTCAATCAGAATTGTTTTCTTAGAAAAGGCAGTTTTATCTTCGGACGGGCAAAGTGATTACAGAATAAAGAGTGCTTCATGATGTGAAATCTATACTTCATTTGATCCAACGCCTACGCAAGAAGAGTACAAAAGAAATAGGTGTTTTGCCATTTTTTCGATTAAAGAGATTGATCTCTTACATTTTTTGCTCATTACTTTTGTTACAAACCAAAATAATATGAAACGTTCACTCACTTGAATAGATACTCAATGATATTAAATCTGATACGGAACTTATGTTCCTTAATTGCTAGAATATTATTAACAGTATTGATTTTGTCGACGATTAATTACAAAATAATAAACATAAATATTGGGTATTGTTTAATAAATTCTATTAGCTGCTCAAAAAACATAATGTTATATATTTTGATATTGAAAAAAAATTATCCGCATTACAAATCCACTTTGGTATGTCAGTGTGAGAAATATTTCACCCTGCATTTTTTTGTTGTATTTTTTATATTTCTCATGAAAAACCTGTTTACACATTTTTTTATCTGTAATACAGCCTTTTCCCCTGGGAAAGAGACTATTTTCAAGATAATCTCTGAAATATTATTTATATATTAAGCCATCGAGAGGTGAAATGAGCCAACTTGTAAAACGGTAAAACTTTTTTCTTCTTTTAGTCTCTGGTAAGTCTTTATTTGGTGTTTTGATGGATTGCATATTTTTATTTAACGAAAATAGCACTATTACAATGTGTATTAACTGAGGTTACTTCACTTTTATAATACTTTAAAGTGTGTAAAATATTACAACGCATCTAGTTTACTTTTTTTCTAAAATACCACTTGGCTCA
The DNA here is from genome assembly GCA_030503985.1 of Himalopsyche tibetana. Taxonomy (NCBI): domain Eukaryota; kingdom Metazoa; phylum Arthropoda; class Insecta; order Trichoptera; family Rhyacophilidae; genus Himalopsyche; species Himalopsyche tibetana. The sequence continues at coordinate 7,926,684 of JAPJYX010000015.1, forward strand.
CTTCACCTCTAATAGACATATGCTTGATACAACTTTCTCGCCACAATATTGGGTAATGATTCTTCATTTATGAAATGAAATGTAAATATTTGCCTATCTGAACAAATATATTTAAGATAAAAACGTAAATTTGCACTATCATATTAATAGATTAAAATAGATATACAAAATGTCCGGTTCGTGGTGCAGTATAAACAGCAATTTTCCAAAAAACCTTCTAACCTTTGATTATTTAAATTAACGTAGCGTAGAGCGAGAACGATATATTAACAATAGTCATGTCCTACCTTTTCTATCCTTACTCTCTTCGAAAAAAAGGGTTGAGAAACTGAGTAGCAATTAGTTCTTTTGTTGAGATTTCTCCATTAAAAGACCATAATATGCTCTACATTAGGAAAGAGGGGTGCATTAAAAAAAGTTATTGAATAAATTAAAACCAAAAATGTCTAAATGAAGTCGTACCTTATAAGGTACATTACAAGAAAAAATTGCAATGTAATGTTTGTTAATGACTGTGTTATTGAAGAGGTTCCACTCATGCTTTAAGAAACTTTGTTTTATGTACGAAAATACTGTACATCACTAATATTTAACTTACTTAGCTTGATGGTACAATAATAAATTTATAAGCAAATTAAAGGCGAACAGATAATTTGTTTTTAGGTAAAAAAAAACAACTTCTAAAAAAAGAATACAGGTATTGCGTTTTATAAACTTTCTCTAACCATCATCAGTGTCATTTCATCTTTATACGAGGAATTGTGGAGCCGAGCTCCAATCTCCCTTTCATCTAAGGTTAAATATATATATATTTTGTTCTAATTTAGATGTTGTGGGCCCATTTCATTTAATTTATTCTATTTACTTTTTTTAGAATGCTTTGGGTTTGTCTGTTGTTCTCTAACCATTGGTTGATGGTGAGATAGGCAAATGTCTTTGTAAAGTTTATCAACAAACCTTTCTCGATAGTATATTTAAAATATCACGCAAAAAAATCATTCAGATAAAACGACCGCATCTATCATTGTCTTATTTGAAGGCTTTTAAGTACTCATTCGGAGTGGACTTTTCCGACATTTCCGTTTTTTTATAAAACACAAAAAAGCTCCGAGCAGTTAAGTCGATTTTCATTTCCTTGCATTTGCTTTGTTTAAGCCTTTTACATTTTTTATCACCATAGAAACTTAATAATGTCAACCATATATAAACCTTATAAAGCAATTTCATGTGTACAGTGCGAGCAAAGAAGAATTAAATTCTAAAAAAATGTTTTTTTTTAATTTGTATTTTTTCACATCCACGACTACCGCTAATGAAATAAAATATTTTTTTTTTATTTACGCTAAGTTGTAAATGTTTATTTTATATTGTTAGAACTTTTTTGTATCTCGTAGGACTAGAAAGAACCTGTTTTTTTTTAACCACATTCACTAAGAATACGAAGTATATGAAATCCCATAAGAGCATCTCACAAGAAGTTTTTTTATTGAAGGAGGGTTCAATTTGTTTTATATAAATAAATATACCAGAAAATTATGGTACTGTAATTCATATGTACAAATATTATATTTTTTCCATATTAATTCGTAAAATCTCTACTACACTACCTTCTCGGAACGTAGAACTTTCCGGGACATAACAATTTTATGCCTCGTGTCCCGGGACTTAAAAAACAATTTACCAAAGTGACTGTTCGCGGCTTAAGGTTCGTGAAAACTATCAGCAAATATAATGAACGGCTACAAAAGCTGGTATCTTGGCTACATGTATAAATAACACCTGTAATCTCCTAAATATAAATTCGGTTTCCCATTGACTATCTGTAAAAATTAATTTGTATTGTCATTGTTAGATACCTTCCTAATATACGTGAAGAGCTAAATTTTAAGCTTGTGCTATAAAATGTACTGTTTTTCAATATATGTATGTGTTTCAACAAACAACTTTCTGTATTTAGCGCCCAACGTGGGACCGCCAACTAAATTGTTCTATAAATGGGGCCCACCAAGGGACCCAGTAACTAAAAGCTTCTATAAACCGTAATACATTTTGGATCGGTGGACAAATGTTGTTCGTTTATACCTGACTGTGTGTTATTGACCCATTGCAAGACACTTTATCAAACTTTCATTTGTTTGTAACCAGATAAGCTTAGCAATAAATTATTGTTAACAATTTTTTAGATAATTTTTTACTGCTTCTAATCAAATCCATTTTAATTTTGAAATACGTCTAACATGATGCTTTTACGCGATAAAAATAATGTCTATTAATATTAAGCGATAAAGTTAAGACGATTGGGTTAAGACACACAAATTATCATAGTAATAATATTTTGTATAAAAATCAGTTTGGCAATGCATCTAAAAATAATGATATTAGTCTTATACTTATCTCATGTAAGTCAAAAATAATGATAAATTCTGAAACAAAATAAGTAGCCAATTATTTTTATAGTAGATAAATCAATCAAATTTGAAAGAAAGTCGACAAAGTCCGTTAACATTAAATTAAGTAAGAAAATACCATTTTGCCCATCATAGAATCTTTATAGTTACAACAAATCATTTAAATAAACTTAACTTATTATAATGATCGTCGTGGTTCAGTGAGAAAATTCTTAATAAATCTTGAAAATTCTAAACAGACGTTATAATACAATTAGTATTATCTTACGAAGAAAATTATGAATTAAAGTGATATTTTTATGTCATCAATTTTGATTAACGATGCTTATTTTTGTTTTAACTCTATGGCTGACACAGATGAGATATCTCGTAATTTTTTTCGTGCTCAACACGCCAGTTACGAGTTAACTCGTCAATTACTAATTAATTTCATAATTGCAAATTATAGCCGGCGTGCTAGGTAATTACGTTCTTTTTTTTACGGCAACTAAAAGGTTAAAGTGATTCAAAAGAAAATAATAATTTTAGTTAAAAAAGAACATAGCACAATACAAAAATACTCTAAAATCCTGTATAAACCTATTTTCACTTAGTGATTTCATTAAAAATGACAAACAGACCTCTGGCTGTGAAATTTAAATCTCGGTCCATTTTAATAATAATTAACACGAAAATTTATTAAAAGCAAAACTATTTCTTTAACAAAATTATGAAAGGTATTTTCTTATAAAATTCAAAGAACTTTTGAAGGAAATTGTTAATTTATTCAATTCTCGAAAACCAAATCATTTACACAAAGGAAATCCATAATATTAAGTACTTTTATTTCATAATAAAGAGATGGATATGAATTCCAGACAAGACTATTTTTTAATTGAGTTAGTACTGTCGCAATCCCGGGATTCCGGTATCACAGAATTGGACGGGATCCCGGGATTGAATACTTTAGTTTTGACGGTGTGTAATATATAAATCCTTAATCGCTTACTTCGCACACAGGGAACGCAATTTTATTATATTTACGAAAATTGTTAAAAAAGGAATATCTAAATCCTTTATTCGACCGTGTTGGTGACAGGCACCCATTTAAATGACGCGATTACTTCAGGCGTGTCCTTGGGGTGGATCTACTTCTCTCGAACTTTCTCCAAGGACAAACTCACCGCTGTGACGTCACAAATGCTCGATTAAATAGGCTTAATAACAAACGTAACAAATGAGTTGAATTACCGAAATTACCAGACCAGACGAACTTGCAAAGCCGCTTTCACATTTTGGGGCAGTAATTACTAAGTCGAGGTCATCTTTAATATCATGAGTTTAATACTTACCAACTTGGGCTCATTGTTTTTAGACCAATAAAACGAATCGAATTAATTAGAAAAAATACCAATTTGAAAGAAAAAAAAATACAACGAGAAATTATTGTATGTGTTATCTTATTAAGTAACACATTTTAAAACGTAGTCACAGTAGACATTAAATACATACATCTATTTTATGTTCAGATATTGCAGTATTTTAGATAAACATATATATTGAAGTCGTCGACATTAAGGCTTATACGAAAACCGACTTTTGAAAAAACCAGTTGTCGAATGTCAATATTGTTCGAAAACAGGTTTTATCCGGTTTTCGAAATTTTACAAAAAAAGTAATTCAATTAAAATAGCGAGAAAAAGTTAATTTTTTTATGTTCTTTATTTATTATACATAATAATGCACAACAAAAAATTATTTGGTGTTACTCTTCAGAAATTACAATTTAAGAAAACACAAAGCGTCCACTGATCGTTTTGTAACAAAATTTCCTAATATCAAAAATACCCTATCGCTGGGTAATGATGTGGGGCATTTAAGCCATCAAATAAAAGATCCAAAATTTTCTGTCCTTTTGTTTTTAGTTGAAGTTGTTTGAAGTTGAAAAACTGGTTTTCGAATGTCACAAATTTTGCCGAAAAACCGGTTTTTGAAAACCGACAAGCCGTAGTAGTGCTGCATATTTATCGTTAGATAATTGATTTAATTGAATTCATTTAATTGACTCGAAACCGGTTCTGATCTTGCTTAATAAAAGTGAAAGTGGTACAAAGGAATATTGTGTCTTTCAGTTTAATGACTTTTCACCAAGTATTGAACACCCTAAAAAAGTCTTTAGTACAAATTTAAAGTTTATTTATTTTTTCTATTGTACAAGCATATCTATCCTGGGACAGGATTGTTTATAGTGAATGATCTCTGTGCTTGGGCCGTAGGTAGACTATACAATGTTTTGAATTTCAAAAAAGCACATCTAATGAAACTTATAATAAGGTAATATCCATTTATAGCCGCTAAGATGGTAAGAGCATTAGTTTGTTTACGAAACAACTCAATATTTCGAAACCATTATGAAACTTTATTAAAAACATATTCTTTGTTATAACAAATTATATTGGCGGGTTCCTAGTTGAGTAGTCGACGTCGTTGGCTTTGGTCACGGTGATCACGTGTTCCAATGGCAATTGTGGTAGTTTGATTTTTCAATTGATTTATGTTTATAAGCCCAATCCCTTGAGGGTAATTGGCTTACGACTAGATCTATTAGTCTATCCCTACTTTCATCGAAAAATATTTTTTTTAGCAACTTAGTAACAAGCAGTTCTCGTAGAAAATCTGATGTTGATATACCTCTATAATGAAGCCATGCATTCTACATTAGGAGTGACCATGGATTAAATATATTTTTTAAAAAATGCGGTTAACTAGACGATCGTTCGGTTCTTTGGCCGCTTATTCTCTGAACAGAAATCACTTGTAAAAAATATTTTAACCAGTGAAGGATAATGATAAAACAGCTATACAATTTTGATACAAACTGTTCATTCTATCAACTTCTTTTTTTGGAGAAGAACTATATTCATAAATTATATTTAGCATTTTAGTCGGCGAAACTTCGTTTATTGAAAAAAATCTATTGAGACTCTTTCATTTAAATTATTATTCCAAGCCTGGTACGATTATTTTTTTCATTCAAGTGACAGATGGCGGAAGAAAATTGAGCAGTGAAAAATTTAACGGCCACATCTGTCCTATTTATATCACACCGGAAACAAGTAATGCTTTCAAATTAAGGCATTGAGCAGTTCCAGGCAGCACAGATAGATTGATGATAAGAATAATCGTTTCCACAATACGGAATGTAGATTCGATCACAATTTATTTTACCCGTGCCTCCATTGAGATCCCAAATATGTCCCAGAATAAATTTACCCTTTCTTACTAAATAAAGCTGTGCAGCGAAATCTTTCTTGTTTACAAATTTATACTGCCATCTTTTGAATACTATTATAAATTCTATTTTTTTGTTTGTTTTATTTTCGATCAGCTACCCATGACGAACAATTTGAGTTTAAATGGTCAAGTGTATCACATACGGATAACGGTGTGCTTATATTGTTCATGAAATTCGTTATTCAGAAATTTATTTAGGGCGAAAATTGATAATCAAAGGATTTCACGTTTTTAATTGGATTCATGAAACCAAAATAAACAAGGTATATTTAAATATGATATGATCAGATTATGTTAAAAAAATGTTTATCCAATAAAATACGAATAGAAAATTTGAATCGCAAAAAACAAAATTGATCGCTATAGTGAAAGACATTCCTCAACAAATAGCTGCTAAATGCATAGGATCGATTTTTCCTTGTTAGAAATCCATATTATCAAGGATAAAATATAAATATTTTTATTTACAGTACAATAGTTATTTAATTCTGATAGCTGTTTCAGCAGCACGTCTTTGTAAAAATGTATCGTATTTTTTCAGATGGTATGGGCGGCTTAATAATCTACTTAAAGAATCCGATTGAAAAAAACGACATCTTGTCCATGCGTGTCTTAAATGTATGTTTTTCTTAAGTGAAAATAGATAATCACTTTTGGTCAATACCATGTGTTTTAAGAAATTCAAAACAAATTCCTTTTTAGCTTCAGTACAAATTTTTATTGTTATTATTATTTATCAATCATTATTTTCTAAGCGGGCACCGGGCAGTCGATTAAAAGACTGATTCATTCATTAATTATGAGATGTATAAATAATTTTATGTTACATATTGATTGTGAAAAGAGGAAAATCATTTTAAAGCTTATTTTATTCTGTTTTAAAGAATACAATTTTGATATAAAATAACGTTTTAATTATTGCGATGGTTTTTCACTGTATATTAAATATTAATTAAACTAAATATTCCAATATCGAAACAACTTTTAGAGACAAGATCATATTATCATTATACTGACAGAAAAAGGTAAGTCGAAAAACCTTGTATTAAGATAATCGTCATATTCGACAATCATGAAAATTATTTATACACTTTTATATTACTTATCGATCTTCAAACTTCGTGAAGTTCAATTTAAATTTACAAACGTTTAAGTTATTTATATTTTTTAATAGCCTTGATTTGAATCGAATTAATGTATACTCTGTTCGAATTATGTAAAAATATACAAAATATGGCTGAATTAACTTTTTTAAAAGATATGTCTGCATTCATAATTTAAATCAGCCGGTTTTTGAATTAGCGCCTCCTGCCAGAATGCCGAACGTATATAATTATTTTATAATGAACATATATTGTCATTTGAGTACCTTAACGGAATACAAAATAATATAAGTCCATTCGGTCGTTAATAGCGTCGAGAAACTCACTTAAGTTGTCCTTAAACAAACAAGATAATGTACCAAACGCTCTTAATGTGCATTACTGAGATACATTATTAGCATTCTCCGCTAAGGGCTCATTTGCATCCAAATAACTTTGGCAGGGGCCCTGCGGATTGTAAATGGGCTGTAATGCTATCAAATCGGTGACATCATCTTCAGGATCTTCTAATTTCGGCTTATTTAGTGGCCCGCCGTGATGTTAATAATACAATAGTGCTTTGTCATTAGATACCCATCTCGTGACGTTTATTATAACAATATGAGATCAAAGATAGAAACACTGTGAAACCGTATCAATTAAGTGGTATGTGGTCTCAAGACAGTGGTAGTTAAGCACTTTCAACTTTAATTGGGAAACCAAGCAACCTTAGACGTGTATACAAGGATGTCGTTATTCATATTTGGTTTCTGCTCAGTTGACAGTTTATAAAAGTAATTATTGTCAAAACTATATAGTGTCAAATAGAAGTTTGTAACCTTTTAAATGAACGGGAACTCAAAAAAGCTTGCTTATGATAAAGGACACTGAATCTTAATTTTGCTAAATGTAGGTGTTGTGAGCATTAATTTATAATAGGGTAAAAATATCAACGTATTTTAGTTCTACAATTTTGAAGTACAGAACTAAAATACGTTGATATTTTTACCCTATTATAATGGAGTTCTACCAAGTAAATGCCAATTCAATAAATAAAAGCATTAATTGAATTCAAAATATGTTCAATAATCGAAAAAATAATTCAATATTGTACACCTAAATGTTACATAAAATAATAAATTATTATATGTAATTCATTCGCAAAAAAATCCGAAATCTTTATCCAAACTCTTCGAAAAATGAGATGTAAATTCAATTATTCAGTAGTATGAATTAACTCATTGATGATGATTTTAGTGTTGCAATCTCATATCGTTTTTGTAAATAATGATAATCGTATAATTTGACAGCATGCGGGTCGAAAATATTACAAAACCAGGCCAACCAAGTCATAAGGTGGCTATTTTTGGCGGGATATGTAAAAAAAACATGATACTGCGCTTCCCGGGTAACTGGACTCTGGTATTTAACACTTAAACCAGTGAACCAAAATAAAATTAGCACGTAAGCTGTAAGTCATATATTTTGAATTTTTAATCATCGTATCTACCATCCATCTACCTCGCAATTTTTTGTTACTAAGTTTCGTTATTTAGCAGTGAATTTTATAAAACGCCTTGAATAAATAATGAAATAATTACACCGGCATTTAGTTATTTACAGATAAGCGAGTTTGTATATTCGAATTCGAAATTTCGTTCGAATTAAATTATCTAATTAAGGAAAACGTAAATACTATTTTCACCTGAGTTCCGTTTCCGTAATTCCTTTTAATTACCCGTCAAGCATAACAAATATAACACGTAATTTCCTATTTAGTTTCAGTAAACCTTTATGAAGGAAGTTAACCTATTATTCGCATGTGGAGATTTTCCCTTTGGTGCGCTATAATTTTTTGACCCATCTGCATCATAATACCGTTACAAAAGCAGATATGTAGTAATGTGAGTGGCGAACCATGGTAAGTGAAAATGGCATTGCTTGGAGATATGAGAGCTTAATGTTTTTGTTTTGCTGGGCTTGCATTGTGTAAGTATAGGATTATTACTCGATTGTCACGAAGTTGTAGAACATGGGTTATCTTTAATGTGCAATTAAAATATGTGAAAATTATATTGCTTTACACAAAAATGAAAAATAAAATGTTTTATAATTTAAAATTTCGACAGAAGGTGCTGGGTGGAATTTCAATATTAAATTTGAACTATTCAAACATAAAATGTTTTATTTTAATAAGTAAACTATCCAATAAAGTATAACTTTTTTTAACACTATCAGCATTGCCATGATTTCTACAGTTGTTTCATATGTAAATCTCTAAATCATCACTTTTGCACTTTCAAAATACGATTTTATCTTTCTAAATAAAAAAACACTTTTTAAAAATAATTTATATTCAAAAGAATTATTTGTTGTTGTATTGTTTAATGCAGTAATTAAAAAGTCACTTTATTGAGCACCTGGTGGCCCTGCATATTAAATTTGCTTTACATTTAAAAACCGAGTTACATTTGTTAGAATTATAGATAGAATTACAGTAGATTATTTATACCTAGTAAAATTATATATATATCACTTCAGTTCTCTGTCAAATATAAATTGAACGGTTTATAATATAGTGATCGAGGAATGCTAACATTCACTACTTTAACGAATTAAGTTATTGGAAAAACCATTTTTATAAGAATACTTATTCATTTTTTCATATCTAAAAATTATAGACATGCCCAAATTCCCTCTGGCATGCTTTAAGTGTCTATATCACTGACTGCCAAACTGTGTGCCGTAAAAATTACTAGAGTGTGACGTGAAAGAAGATGTCTCAAATCTGTTTATTTTAAATAATGCTAATTCATTTAAATTTTCTTAAACATTAAATAAATTCAACATCTACATATTAAAAAAAATATTTGTCACGTGCGTATAAGTGGTCAACGTGACACAGAAATACAGTGTCGCTGGTATAAAAGAAGCGTTGCGAGTATTTATACCAACCAATAAGCTACATTTCCCTTTTTAAGGTAATTTATTTTGTGTGCTAGTTTGCCGTGAAGTAAAAATGTTTGGCAGACTGGTCTATATAAATCCCATTTTAGAAAAAAGAATAATTACATAATTGTCACTCTTGGCAACTCGTTGATTGTGGAGAGTCTTTTGTTATTTTTTGGAGTTGTTTCGACACACGGTCTGATATGTAATTTTTCACTACATCGTTATAGTTAACTTTTAACTATTCTTCAACTTACATAAAGCTCTCTAGAAAGTAAAGAAAATGTTGCAACAAACAAAACTTATATATTTTACCCCTTTTTCACAAGTTCTGTTATAAATTATAAACAATCTACATGAATATTTATTTTTTCATTTCAAACATTTTTAGCTGATTTAAAAGATACATTTTAGAGAAACCTATTAAATTCGTTGCTTGTACCAAAGAAATGTTAAATACACTTCATTAGTGATACAAAATTTAGAAACTAATAACGCTGAAACGATTCACCTGTTAAATAATATCTCTGTCAATTTCCAATAACCTTTCTGAATGAATGAGTGTAATTAAAACTAGACTCATAAGCAGTAAGGTAAATTAGTGACTGAGTGAATGCCAGGCAGCATAAACATGACTTTATGTAATACGAATACGATGAAAAGACTTAACGAAGTGTGGTTACTGAAATTTAGTAATTATTTGCTGATAAAGTCGCATTGTTTTAATGTATCAAAATTATGAAAATTAGTATAGTATATTTCATATCACACAGCTTGGCACCTTTTGTTTAACTTTCATTCGAAATAAAATATGTCTTAATTTGTCTAATCGTTAACGTCCGAATGCTTAGTTAAACGGGTACCGGATAAAGTCCCGAGGTCAACTTCCTGACGGCTGACTTCCCGGCGGACTTAATTACCGACAATAAAAATCCCGAAAGCCAACATTCTGAAATAATAAAATGTAAAAATCAACGATGAAAACGGTAACGGGTAAAATCTTGCGAGGTGATTACACAGTTGTGAGTATTTTTAATTATTGATAATATTATCTTTGCAAATTTCTTCGGCAAAAATACCAAATTTATCACTGTCAATTATTGTTTATCCACAAGTGTTCACTGTCAATTGTTGGTAGAAAGGTATTACATTAAAAAAACGCACACACTTTTTGTATCAATTCTAAATTATTTATTAAATATGAAGACCAGTTTCACTCATCGCGAGCATTATCAACTGATTAGTTGATAATACTCTCGATTAACGAAACTAGTCTGATATTTTTGTGGAATTAGTACAAGTGTTTTATTTTTTTGATATTATATATGTTTTCTGAAAATTACTTTTGAGATTCTAGAATGTTCTGTCTTGAATAAAGCCCATACCCTACTTTAATCGAATACACTGATTTGTCTGATTGTGAAAACCATACAAGTGATTTTTTTTGTATTTATAAAAATAAATACAAACAAATATCTGTCAAGTTCATTACACAACTTCATATTGTTTGAGCTCTGTACTTATTCTTCGAATATTCCAAAACTACTTTATTTGTTTAAAATGTCTAATTTATCCATGCACAAGCAAAATTATTATAAGTAGTTGACTATTTAATATCCGTAAAAAAAACACAAACCCACAAACAAATAAACAATACTGTTGTTCCTGCTGTCAAACCAGCCGGACAAAATGACATTTCATAAAACATATGTCGCCATCTTGTATATTATGCAAACTGGCCGCCCAAGATGTGTAGTTAACATCCGTAACTTGTTTAATCTATCATATTGTACACTAGCGAGTACTCGGTATGCGTTGCAATTCCACTCAAAGAAAGAACGTGTTTTTGTTTTAATTCCATTTGTTGAAGTGCTTTTGGATATCTTTTGTTTTTCCGTCTGGTGCGTATACGAATAGATCTAAAGGTTTTCCAACGGGTGAGCAGGCCACATACAAATGTCCATGTGAGAAGCATAGATTTTCTAAATTTATTCCACACCCTTGTAGCGATTGTTCTTGTGCTTTGTTGATGGTCATTGCAAATGCGAGTCGCACCGGAAACTGCAAACATTTAAATTCGAACGGCATATCTGTTGGAATCATTGAGATGCTTGGCAACAGTACATTTCCCCCTTTAAATTTTCCTTTTAATTTGTTAAGCTTCAATGATATTGTGCGTTATCTTTTTCACTGAATTTCTGGTACCGTTGCAAAGTAGTGGATTTAAATTTCGGATAAGAATGACAAGTACGCCAATTTTCAATGTTAAAACGTGTGACGGCATAGCTGGCAAATCAAGTGAATATAATAATTCAGAAGAATTTATTGCGATATTTTTGGGAAAACTTTGTGAATCAATTCTCTTATTGTTTTTGTAATTTTACAGAAGTTTGTTGGCAATGTAATACATTGTGTGGATTCATCTATTTGAGATAAGTCACCAGAAAAGGCGATAATTCTTAGAAAATGCACCACCGAGAATCCTAAAAATAGCCAATCAACGGGTCCAAATTTCACTTTTCGTGACCTATGATTTGCCATGAAACTGATAGCCGTGGCACGCAGATCGTTTTATTCGGAGAAATTTCTTATTGTAAAATGGCTGCACTCTGGGGTGGGCTGGAAGAAGCTCAGAGGGGCTCGCGCAAGCCCTTTGTGAAATTTTGCTAATGTCGGCCAGCCCTTTGTTAATTTAAAAGAAAACAATATTCTCAAATCAAATGAGTAGATAACTGCAATTTTTGACTTACATACATTATCTATGACAGCATCATTATACACAGTAGTACATTTTCGACCATTTACATTGATGGGTTTACAGTTAATTGCATATTGTTACATATCGTAAATGTATTAAGTAAACATCGATTGCTTATTTAAGTAGTCCATCAGAGTGATAAAAAAACTCACTGCTTCCCAGAATACCGAGAATTGCTTTGATATAAAGCGAGCCCCTTGTAAACGCATTGGCAGCCTACCGCTGACTGTACTAAATTAGAAAACTTTGAAGGCGTCCGTACAACAAATCATCAAAGTTTTATTGCAATCTGATGAACGGTATAGAAACAGGAACGCATAAAGGAAAAACTACCAAATTACCGTATTGGCAGCCCATCATTGTATATTTTGATTCAAAAATCTTTGCTGGTGTCCGCGAAACAGCTCACCAAAGCTTTATCGCAACCAGATGAACGATATAGGAACGCATACGGAACAAACAAATAAATTTAGGAATTGGAAGCCCACCGCTGGCTGTATTTATTCAGATACCGTTGCGGGTGTTTGAACAACAACTCACCAAAGTTTTATCGCGATCGGATGAACGGTATAGGCACAGGAACGCATAAGGGACAAACTAACAAATTAACGTATTGGCAGCCCACTGCTGATTCATATACATTCGTGGGGTGCGCACAACGGCTCGCCAAAGTTTAATCGCAGTCCGATGAATGGTATAGGATTGCATACGGAAAAAAAACAAACAAATTAACGTATTGGCAGCCCACTGCTGATTTACATACATTTGCAGGCGTCCGCACAACAACTCACCAAAATTTTATCGCAGTTGGATGAACGGTATTGGAACGCATACCAAACTAACAAACAAATTAAAGCATTGGGAGCCCACCGCTGATTCATAAACCTATTCTGGCGTCCGTATAACAACTCCCCAAAAAAATTATCGCAATCAGATGAGCGGTATAGGAGCGCATAGGTAACAAACAAACATTCATTTTTATATATATACATATATAGATAATTGTTATTTAATGCATTCGTTGAAGTTGCATGTATGTATGTACTAATATAATTTTACAATATAGGTTTTGTCGGCTTCAAATATTTAGATTTCACTCAGTTATAATATGAATATGATTAAAATTTATTATTCATTAATGACGTATGAAGGTTGAATCACATACATAGAATATACATAAGAAAATGAATGTGACAGATTTACCGTCATTAGGGAGATCTAGTATGTTCGAATACGAGCACTCCATTGTTTTATTTATAACTGCGAAAAGGCATGTTCGACTTTCAGACATTATGAGAAATGGGACTCTAGCCAAATATTGTCTAGGCCAGGGGTCACCAAATAAATTTCTCAGAGTTTATTATTACTTCAAATTTACTGTTTCACAAGATATATTACACAAGATTTTTAAACATAATTTAACTGCATTCGATATTGTCGATTATCTTCAATGAGAAAAAAGCCTGAAATTAAAAATCTCATTTTTTCTGTTTGTATTAACAGAATCAAAAATATATTATGCACCCATAATAATGGCGATAAATCAAATATACACATTATGAAAAACTTAAATAAATCTGCAGAATAAACGTGAAGAACTGTGAATATTTAGAATATGAATGATAACGGTGTAATGCAATCGTTGCAATGAAGCAAAATTCATTAAATATTATTTAAAATTTTCTTTGAAATCAGTTTCTCGAGAGAAAGTAATTTTGTTCGAATAAGAGTATTATTAAGATATGGTATAACTTGACCGCGGTTTTAACGTTTGTTTAGTTATCTTTATTATTTTATTACCCCTACAACTTTAATTATAAAATAACGGGGTGTAATAAGACTGATATCCAATCACTAGTTCTGTTCTAGCTCTAGTCTTTTACTCTACTCTCTATATTCTATCTTCGAAAAAAAGAGAGGTTGAGCGACTGAGTAACAAGCAGTTACAGAAAAATGTATGTTGAGGTACCTCCGCCAAGAAACCATATGCTTTAGATTGGGAGTAAACATAGGTGAAACAAAATATTATCATGAAAAAAAAATACGAAAATTAAACTAAATTAAACACACATTTATTAAATCTCAGCTGCTCAAATTATTTTTACTACAGTTAGCTGTTTTTTTAATAATTATTATGACGGAGTAGTTTATTGCACTAAGCTTTTTTGAATAAGCAGTCGAAAACTATGTAAACATAAAAATGTTTATATGTAAATCTATTATTTCTTCGCGTTTTACGTTTTCCACACAATGTCTTCGCAATCCTTTCAACAAATGTATTGAAGAGAGCGTGTTATTCTTTATTACACTTTTAGGGATTTTATCTGTTCAGGCAAACTAAAGGGTTGATTTCTTTTATTTCGGTATGTTATGCTTCCATCGAACGTTTGTGTATAAAGAAAAATATAAATCTTGTGTAGTTCTGCTGTTTGTTGTATAACGTTTCGCCACTGTGTTATGAACCGTTACATGCTTTGAAAATACTAAGTTAAAGCATTCTCTAAGAGAGCTTGTAAATATATAAATAAAAATGTAGTAATAAATATTATTTTCATTTTGTAAATATTGGAAGTTAATTCTTTTTTCATAATTTCAACGTCGTCCACTCATAATATTTAACATATGAAGAGCTTGGGAACAAAAATGAAATACTCCATTCCCTGAACAGAGAAAATTTTGTTTATATGGTCATATTTAAACCATTAATTGCATGGAAACTACGATGTATTTAGCGCCGTTAATTAAACTAAATCCAGTTCTTTTGAATCAGTACTTCATTAATAAAGCGTTAAGTCACTTCTTCTTATAACTAAATTTAAGCGTGATGGATCCCAAGCGAATCATATGAAATCTTAATATTTCAACAGAAGTTGTTCTATGACAAGTTATTGTTATGCAGTTGCATACTATTTTCTAGAATTAAAAAATATTAAAACGCGAATATACATTTATAAAAAGTAAGAAGCTTATCTGCGTAGCATTATCAACTAATGCTTGCCATGAGTGAAACTGGTCCTGATATTAATAAATAAAAGTTGGAATTAGTACGAATGTAATTTTTATTTTTTTAATATAATGTCTTTCTATCAAGTATTGCCCGTGAACACATAAAGAAGGAAAGACATTTTATTAAAAAAACATAAAATTCTTTTATAGAAATAAATTTCACATTTATTTATTAATATCAAGACTGGCTTAACTTATCACCACAAAAAAAAATGCTCGTGATGAAAAAAATCGGTCCTGATAAATAAATGCGTAATTAGTTCAAATGAGTGTTTTTTTTAGTTAGCCAATCTTTCTTGCGTTGTCTCGATGTTTAATCATTCTCATGGTAAGGAATGTACAATCACAGACACCGATGCATTTTGAAGAGTATGGTATTGGTATTACACCCTTCGACACCCAACACGCCCTACAAAAGTCAGATATAAATTTATTTAAAAAAATAAGAAATTGTTTTATACAATCAGAGAATAGCTGATTAAGCTTCTTGTTATTTATTAAATTATAAGTTATATTATTATTTATCACCAGTTACAGGCGAATATATAGTACACCACAAAAATCAAGGATATTTAATAACGTTGTATTTTTTATGATCAATACAACGATATCGTCTAAATTTATTTTGTAAAAACGTTTGTCGTGTTTTTCAACGGAAATTTGACATCATATCTGTGTTATCTAACTTTCAGTATATGAAAAAAAAAGTGATTTATTAATCAGTATTTTTTTGAAGCATTGATAGAAATATTAAAAATATTTACAAAAAGTTATTATAAGTTTAATCTTTACACTAATCATATAATATCATCAGAAACCGCTATTGTTGAAAAAAAATGAAAAAGTCTTACCTAATAACCAATTATTATTTCAAAATACCTAGAAAAATTCTGAAGCAAAACTTTTTTTTTTAAATTGTATGCACACATATAAAATTAATCGTGATAAAATGTCCATAAATTTGATTTTCTACATTTCACAAATAATATTTTTTTGCTCAAAAAGTATAATAAAGTAAATTTAAAAAATAATTCACTTCCTTTGTATATTGATAACCACTGATATAATAATACATTAGTTGCAATGTCGAATGGATGTAACGAGAACTTCGAAATTCTTTGAAATACATTTTTTTTCTAGACAGCTTAATTGCTACAGAAATTTGTACAAAATCAAATTACGCTATTCAAGACACCCAGTTGCATTGGTCAAATAGAACATTTTATATTATATAAGTTTGAGAAATTTCAACTAAATACTCAACATCAGTTTTTTCTTACCTAATTGAAACCATTCACATTTTTACTACACATGTTATGCAATGTATTTTCGTGTTGAGAATAAATATTCATAGCAAATACCAATGGTTAATTTGTAGATATACCTACAGATTAGTGATTTTTTGACACCCTATATCAGGGGTAGGAAATCTTTTCATTTCTAAAGGCCACATTCATTTATCTGATTCAACATCAGACCGCAGTAAAGAAAACATTGACGTAACCCTTCTATAGACTAAATATGTTTAATTCACAATGTAAATTAGTCAAAATGCAATTTGGCACAAACAAAAGCAATGCAAACAAAATAGGCACAAATCAAAAGGTCACATGTGACCTTAAGGCCGCAGGTTCCCCACCAATCCCCTGTACACATATTTTGGTGACACATTACTCTGTCAACTTGTAAGATTTTTTGTATTTTTATATCAACTTACATGTGCATTAAAAAATATTGCAAGTATTATGAAAATATTACTCAAGCCATTTTTTGATTTTTCAGCTCTTTGGAGTATTTTTATTCTTTAAGGTGTTACATTACAAATTTAGGTTTACTTTTAAATGAGTTAACCAGATAGATTATGACTTACGCATGTCCAATATGGTCACACGCAGGCACATCACTTTAAAACTCTTCAGGCAATACAAAACATGGGATTGCGCACGATAACGAAATTTTTAGATATCACAAACATCCATGCCTTCGAACAGAAATCAATAAATCAATTGAAAAAATGCTGCTAGTACTAGGACTTGAACCCGTGAAATCTGTCACGGAAGCGAATTACGTTGATTACTGCGCCATGAACACATTTTTTTTTAGTAAAATAGCAATGGTAATTATTGAAAAAGCAAATTTAAAAACATCCATAGAGTTTTCGAAAGTGTTTTACAAAAACCTATATCAATTCTTACAAGATAGAAAATTGAATTAATCATTAGTTAATTTAATGATAATACTTACAATGGGCGATTTTTTTTTTGGTATTTCATTAGTATTGTGAAATAAGTACACAAAGTGCTTTAAGTAATAACCGGAAAAATTTCTACATGAAGTGAAAATGGCTCAAAAAATAATGAAATACTTTAATGGATAACTTATCGAAATTCACTTAAATAAAGTGGCAAAGAATAATCTAGAAATGCGTGAGTGCTCGTTAATCTATTGACTCTCGAAAAGTAATCTAGTTGAAATAACTCTATTTCGCCTCCAATCTTCATTGCCTTTCAAAAATTGGGTAAAATATATATATGTGTAAACAAGGATACGTGCGCTGTTTATAACGGACACTCCTGTGGGAGATTTGCGAACTTAAAAAAGGATCCGCCAGACGAATTCGCGAGATATATTTTTTTCGCCGAGCATTTTTTCTACAGTAATTGCGTTCACCCATTAAGTTGTCCATACACTTACAAATCATTTGACGGAATTGAAATTAATGCGATGATTTTATAATTTTCTTAATTATTTTAGGCAGGAAGCTATCAGTGTTAAGAAAATTTTGTATTATTTTTTTTTAAAAAAATAGGCAATATGGCATTGTTTCAAACGCTTCAATGGTAAGATTCCAATAAAAAAGAATTGGTAGTTTTGACATATGACTTACCAAAGTTTTGACACATACAAAGTTATAATAAAGTGACCATTATTATCTGTCTCATATTTTTAGTGAATCATTGAGTGATATATCTCAATTCAGTTCAAATTGATTCCAATGTTAACAAAACCATAAAGAGATATTAATTCAAGCTATAGTTATATGAAACTGAGAGAATATGGTTTAATTTCTTTATTTTCATAAGCAAACATCTCCCAACCGAGAGAAAATGAGTGATTTTTAATATAATATAATTGGTAATATAACTCAACATATTTTTTGACTAACCGTTTCACTTCGCAGGAAAACTATTGTACGATATTAAATTAAATACAACTTTATGTCGTAAATATAAAAAAAATGGATTAAAAAACATAATTTTATTTCACACAGCTGGTGAACATTAAAAACACTTTTTGCTATAGAGAAAAATCAAATTGAAATAAATTTTACTTCATATGCTAATGATTTAAATACAATATCGTGTATTTTTTATATTAGTCGTATATAGTGAAAACTACGCTAAAGCATAATTTGATAATGGCGCAATGCCAAAATAGCTCTTTGTAGATTTAAGTATTTTTTTAAAGCTTATAAGATTGAATTCCTTTTGTTAGAATCATTCTAGCGTGTCACAAACAAACGCAGACATGAGTTTTATCGTCACTACAACAAGAAAAGTGCCCTCGTAAATATTTTTTTTTTGGCAAATCAAAGTTAAATATAACATAAACGTATGATTTTTGTTGAAAATTGGTTGAGAATTTTTAAAAAGCACAATCGGCTTAATATTATATAAGTATGCATCTGAGTTTAGGTATACGATTTAAATTAAATGAAAGTATGAAGTATTATGCTCAAATGTGTTTAGACAGTTTAAAAAACAATTTCGATTTATTCAATTAATCTGGTCACAATCGAAAGAGTTTCAAACGGTAGACATTTTGTAATCATACCTTTTAACATTCGTTGCTGACCAGGGCAATAATAATGTTTTTAAAACATATAAGTATATGTGTTCTAGAAGATTTTTTTACATTATGCAGTCAAGCGTGTTACTCTAGAAGTTTTGTCCCTTATTTTTCTTTTAAACATATTATGTCTTTCACTTTCAAAGTTTAGTCTAGACATTGTGCGATTGGTGAAAAAGTTATATTCGACGGTAGAGTACGCTATTATATACTATTATAATATAAATATATCTGGAGAGCGTCTTCTATAATCATATTTCACATTTTCATAAATTAATTAATTTCTTCTCTTTATACCATATATATTATTAGATAATTTTTCACAGAGAATGCTAAAATGAGAATCCATCCACTTTGCTTAAGGAATTTCTCGGTCAATATTACTTTAAAATAACTTAATTTTACGGAACTAATAATTATATTCATCAGTCATATTACTGAGTGATTAACGCTTACTCAGATACACTTAGTTACGAGATGAAGCATTAAAATTCTTGATACAAAACTTTCAATAAATCTTTGAATATCTGTTGAAATAAATATATCTGTGGTATTACTATCTTTTCCTAACCTGACACTAGATATTGGGTAGTAAACTTATAACGTGTTCTTAAGCTACAGCTATCTTCACATTAATAGCCGATAAAATAATCACTTTGTTCATAACACTGTCTATTTTGCCCAATGATAGAGGTTTATTTTGAACAGCACATTTTTAAATAAAGCAACAAAAAATATTTAAAAGTTAGTTCCCGAATTTATCTGTATTTTAAAATTCAGCAAAACAATAGCCTATCTTAAATTTTCAGATTAAGACTTGCATGTCAAATTGTATATTTGAGACTCAAAGTAGGGGTTTTGTCAGTAGATTGTAATTACATAGTCCACCAGTGTATGATTTTTCATCCAGCACAGATCATGGGCTCAATTTGCAAACGTTCACTTGTTTGCAAAGTTAATTAAAGCTCTGATAAGGGTACTCTCCATCGAATCACGCCTGAAAAAAGAGGTAAATAAGTTAATAGACTATTGGTATTTTTAGTCTATCTACAACATTATTGGGAAGCTGATCATGTTCAATTATATTTATTGAAATTCAAACATGTTGTTTGGATCTACGTTTGCTTTAAGGGTGAGTAATACGGTCTATAGCGGTATATATTAATTTGATAAAACAATTGTTACGGTTCGCAAAAATTCTAGCTGTATAGAATTTCTAATTTATTAATAATACCGTTAATTCTTTACACTGCCATCTTTTGGCTTGAATTTAAATAAATCAGTGGCAATATTTTGACAGTGTTTTTTTATTTAACTTGGACTTATAGCCAGTAAAATTTGCATGTTGAGACATCACCAGTAGGGCATCTAATCCCGGGATCTCGTTCAATTTTTTGATTCCGAAATTCCGGGATTGAGATGGCCGCGATCCCGGGATTTCGGGATTGAGAAATTTTGAGCAAAACCCGAAAATTTACACGCAATTGGCAAATTCAAGATTTAAAATTCTTCGGTGAGCTAAAAAAAAAAACGAGTTTGTGTGAGAATCTGGGAAAAATTATACCAAATCGAGGATTTCAAATTCCTCGGTGAGCTAAAAAATAAAACGAGGTTCTGTGACAATCAGGTAAAAGGTATAGCGAATTGAGGATTTCAAATTCCTCGGTGAGAAAATCTCAATCCCGGGATTCAAAATTAATCAATCCCGAAATCCCGGGATTGGAAAAAGGCTTCGGAATTAGATACCCTAATCACCAGTATTCTATGGTGAAACATTTATATAAATCATTTGAGTAAAATCGAAAAATAAAAATAAATGTGTGTATAAAAGAAATAGCCAGAAAGTTATTTATGCTACACTTGTCAAATCATTGCAAGCATCATAAACGCTTTAGTTCAAATAAAATATGATTACAAAACAATCATTTGATTAATGTTTTTCAATATTTACTTTGCACGGCAAAACGCTGCGAGTTTAAAAATATGATTTAAAACATTAAAAATCATAAAATTTTCAGTTATTTTTTTAGCGATGCGAAAGAATTAAAATATGATTTTAATGCCAATGACCGCTTTAAATGTGGACTCTCACCACTAGGGCATCCAATCCCGGATCCTTTTTGCATTTCCGGGACTTTGGAATTGGCAATTATTCCGACCCCAGGATGGAAAAACGATTGATAATTCACCATAAAATTGTGGAGAAATTCATGATTCGGGTTTGAGAGATTTCAAAATATCCAATTTTTTTAAAGACTTGATCTCAATAGACCGAAATTAAATATCTTTTTAATAACTTTTAATCCAATCCATTTTTATGACTATGAAGCAAGATGTTGAAGATAAGAGCTCTGGAAACAAAGGCGGCAGTTATCATAGCTCTAAATTTTGGCTAATCAATTAAGACGTTTTTGCTTTTGTTTTATAGATAAAACGCCTAAAAAAAATAATGTTAAATATTATTATTAATATTAACTTGTTTTTCTATAATTTACATTGTTTTGTGATATTTGCTAAATAATTGCTATATTTGTTATACACGACAATGTAAACTTTCGCTTTTGCTACAAACTTGATTTTAATCCTTTCAAAAATATACATGTAAGAGGCTTATTTTTTTAAAAATACTCACTTCTTCTTCTTGTATCTTCTTCTTGGCACCTCCATGTATACCTGTCCTATGTACATCCTATGGATAGTACCCGACGGACGTCTGGGACGCCGGAATCCCACCGGTCGAAAGAAGAACTACTACTATATATATACGAAATTACCAACTTTGTACCCACCCACACACGATTTTTGGACAAACGCAAATTATGGAATACACACAACCTTGAAGTCCATGGAGACTGATAAACTGGTTTTTAATTGAATTTATCAAATATAAATTTAATATTTTTTTTATAATAAAGTCTTTTTTCCTGATTGCAATTTTCACAGTTTTCACAATTTTCACTTTTTTTTAATTTAAAAACTAAGCTTAGATACTCGTTCGGCGATTTCAGCTGACATCCTTTTGATAGGACGTGTATTAAGTTGTATACATTCTGATTGATGAAAAAACTGTGGGTTACGTCCATTTTTCTTTCCACAGTCGATATGTATCTTACTAGTTTGTTTGTAGAGCCCTCAGATATGTAGTTACAATGTACATAGGTGATTAAAAGCCTATACGATAAAAAAAAATGGTCGTTATATTAGTATGGAGGATGAGGTATATTTCATCACACTTACTTTTAAATAATGTCAACTATCGTGTGAACACAACAAATTCTCTATTTTGCAGCACTAAAGTTTCTTGTCAAAACCGTTAATAGAAAATAAACTTTAGCAATTAACCAAACCAAACTAAACTTACTTACTATTAAGCAGTGGCGTTCAAATCTCCTTCGCCCGATACCAGCACTAACTAAATTGTCACCAGATTATTATCATTGGAGGGAGGCCTTTACGCTCAAACCATTAAATGTTTCCTAACGACCTCTTAAGTACGGTACTTGCATGTTAAATTTACTAACGAGTCCCAAAATGAACGAATCACGGTTTTTTCTATTTATTCACGAGGGGATAAGGCCGGTTTCACACTTGTATCTTTTTTTATTTAATATTCCATCCGAACGAAAAAAAACTCTCAACCCAGCCAAATTCACAACAAAACTTATTTGTGGCTTTAATGTTTAAAAAACCATGTCAAAATTGCAGTAAGCTAGTTTTGACTCACCGCCCCGCCCCGTAAAAAGATCTCTTTATTGTAAAAAAACAACCCAACTTAAACGTTGCCTATATTTTTTAGTCCTAAATTCTTATGGCATCCATGTAAGTATAACGATTGGCGTTTTTGTTCTTAACAGGTCCACTTATATCATCTGCTGACCATTTCTCATTTATCGTAGCTTTGTGTACTGTCATATCTGATCCAGTGTATCCAACAATGATCTTCTCATGAGTGGATTACCAGTATAGTATCATTTATTTTTGCACGACTGCTGGCAGTTATTTAGAAACTGTTTCAATGTCAATGACCAAACACGATAGTGTATACTTTCATAGAAATGCTGAGGATTGTACCCTCGATGCAGCAGGTCTACCTCCGATTTACTATGATGGGACTTACTTCCGAACAGCTTTTCATAAACTGTACAAAACTAGATTGTCAAATTAAGTATTAAATCTGTATGGTTGCTAACAAACAATATTTACCCTACCTGCGTCCAGTAGGAAATAGCAACCAGAGTCATGTCTTAGATTTTTTGAAAATAGCTTCACGATAGTTTGTCTTAACAGCTTCTTAATCTTTAGAAGAGTATGGACGTACATGTACTTTGACGCCATTTTGCCGTAAATGAGTACGGCCATACTTTACTAAACTCAGAAGTGTCTGTATGTGAGCATATATACGCTTCAAGTATGAATTACATAATTTATTGGAAAAAGTCACAAAAGTGTCATGTATAAAATTCCAGTAATGTAAAGTAAGGTCAGTACAGATCTATTCACTCCTTTGAAAGTTGAAGAGGTAAACACGCTTACATTTCTTTTACACAACTTGTGAAATAACAATGTAATCATATTTTTTTTTAAATACAAGTGAACTCTCACAAATAAACTACCGAATCCATCGAAAATATAAAATTCACCACAGTCATGAAATATATATATTGTACACAGAAATAAGAAGAAAAACAAATGCCACACATAATACAATAATATATTTGCCACCAACTCATTGATGATATAAGCATTTATTTTATTTCGGTAATGTGCAGAACAACACTAATATTTTCTCCAGACAATACATTATGTTATATCAGGTAAATTAAAGTACGTTTTTATTTTGAGTTGGTTTATGAATTTTATACATATTACAGATACGAAACGCGCTAGTGCACCCACGCATTTATGTTCAAATAGACAGGTTACAGATACTCTGCCATTCAAAACTTTACCGATTGTTATAATATATAATGACGAGTCTACGCTAGGTTACTAAATAGTTATTTTCAGTTTAAAATAGATCCTAGGTATAATAATAATATCTAGGTGACTATTGTGTGCAAATGTTCAAAGCGGAAAAGTCGACAGGAAGCCCATGATGTGGAGTTGAATAATATGATATTATAATATTGAAATGAACATTTCTAAAATGTTTCTTACAGTCTTCACAGTTGTTTTTGAAGTTTTGTCGGAAAGAAGATAATATTGTTCATACGTGATACACAGGAAAATTTTGTAAGAATAAAAAAGGTAGCTTTGTTCAATGAATTGTTCTTATCTAATTTTTCTAATAATTTAATTATACAATATTAAATCCCATTCACACACTTAATTAAAACAAGAGTAAAGAATAATATCCACAGGTAAAGTGAGCCTACTGGTAAAATAAAAAAATGTTTTTTCTTGAACTTTTAAGTACAATCACGTTTTCGTGGATTGCATATTTTTATTTTATCTATTGAAATGTGTTTCAACTGAGGTTACTTCACTTTTACGATACTTTAAGATGTGTAGAATATTACAACGCATCTAACTTTTTTCTAAAATACCACTTGGCTCTCTTCACCTCTAATGGGCGCATATTATAAGTGAAAATAGCGCAGTCGCAGTTCTTAGAAAACTATAAATAATGGCAGAATATTATTTCAGCATTACGACCTCTTTAGAACTATCTGTAATGTTCAATGTAAGTCAGATTACTGAAATTTAAAAGTACATCATTAACAAAGATGATGTACCACGCAAAACTAAATTAATATGATACAGTTAAGACGAAATTATGAAAAGTAAAGTTTTTCAAAATCTATTTTGTTATATTCCATATGGTGCCGAGTAGCAAACGCTCTTAGTCCTGATTGATTGCGCTGATTGGATCATATAACTGAGCATTTATCTATGTATTCAAGGACCATTTGATACGCCCAGGCCAAGTTTATAAATCCGATCTTAAGAACGAAATGTAGAGAGTACCATTACTTACCTTTGTTGTTTGTATACTCAGTTACTTTTCCGAAAAAGCTCTTGGTGACTAAATCAAAACCAGCTTTTATAAAACAACTTCTATCGATATGCTTTATTGGAAGTCCACGTACATGGTATTCGGAAACAGTAGAAAAATCTTAATAGTGGGACGATAGTAAAAAAGTTTAGTAAAAACATTACAGAAAAAAAACAAACAATGGAAACCAACCTTAACATTTACCGTTTCCTTAAAATTTGGGCGAACAATTTATTATTAAATGTTTTTTT
The DNA here is from genome assembly GCA_030503985.1 of Himalopsyche tibetana. NCBI lineage: Eukaryota > Metazoa > Arthropoda > Insecta > Trichoptera > Rhyacophilidae > Himalopsyche > Himalopsyche tibetana. The sequence continues at coordinate 7,952,255 of JAPJYX010000015.1, forward strand.
CACGACATCACTGTGAATGAGAACACTACAATTTAAATTTAGTAATGAGCCACTTTATTGGTGGTTTTAATGTATCCCTTTCCAAAAACCTATAACCTTTTTTCCGATAGATAGATAAATACTTTATTTATTGAAACGGAAACGAAGTTTAATATGGATAAATCTTTTTAAATGATTTTTAGTGGTTTAAATATCGAATAAACTTAAAATTAATGGCATAATCCTATCGAAATCATTTAATATTATATAATGTATATAATTTCTTAAACCATGTCAGTAGATTTTCTGTGGGATAATTCAGCATCAATATTCGAATATTAAAACTATTATATTATTAGAATATTCGAAAAATATAAGATATACATTTAATCGTATTATATATTCAATGTTGTGTTAATATTACTGGAAAAAAGCTAAACACACTAGTTATAAGCACAAGTCTTGAGTTAGTTTAATGTTGTTTAAATAAAGAAAATTGATTGTATTTACATTGTGGTGTAATTTACGAATAATATCCGAATACCAAAAAAGGACCGAAATTACTCAAATATTCTATTGGAATCCTTATTTATTTCAGGTCTGTTGCCAACGTGGAATAACAAATATGGCTGTTTTTTTCATATTTTAGAAAACTTTCATTTTAAAAGTAACACTTTTCGTTACTTGACAAGACTATAAAAGACGTTTTTTACTTAGTGAGCTTTCTTATTTACGTCCCGCTTTTAATTTGGTCTTGTAGAAATATTTCCTAAAAATCTATATCTTCTAAAAAGAAAATCCATAAAATGTGTTTGTTTGGTCAGCCGTGACTGTCAAAATTACCATTGGTGGTTTTGTGTTATTACTGGTTATTAAAATGAACAGTCTTGTCAGACACTCTATAACCTTATGGGTGAAATATATAATTATATTAGATATTAAAAAAAAAGATATGTGATTTTAATCTTTTCAGAGGTATTCTAAGAATCTTCTCGATTTATATCATTATCTTCCAAACGTCTGCTTCAAGAATTTTAGGATTTTTTAAAACCGTGAAGCCACCGATTCTTGTATGTGGGAAGGTCCTGCTGTTCACCATTACCTTTATCATTGCTTTTATATAGCTCCTCACTAGTACAACTTTATTAATTCACCCAGTAAATTTTCCGAAGCTATAATTTTTAATATATCTTAATATTATTGCTTGTTGTGTTGTCTGTAACATATTGTTTATTCCATAGGGAAATATAATATTAAATAAAAACAGATCACGTTTTAGCAGACATTCTCTAATAACATATTGTTAGACTTGGATAGCTGCGGGTTTATATTATTTAGTATACATTGTCAGATAATGTTACATTGGATTGAGAGAGTAATTACAAAAGCCATTAATTAGGGTCCAAGCAATTAAAACCTGCTAAATACAATAATTCATTGTTATACATAATTGTGATTGGTGATGTGGAAAAGTTTATTAGCTATTTGAATTTATTATATGGAAGAAATTGCGTTGGAACTGAAACAAAGCCCAACACACAAAATAAATACTAATCTTATTAATTTTAAGTAACGGGGTATTTTATTATTAAGAATGCATCATAATATAATGCGTTACGACGATAGATGTATTCTTGAGAGAAATTGTGATTGAGTCTTTTGAATTTTCTGGAAAGAATCGCATAAACTATTTACTGTTTTAAGCACGTCTGTAAAGTCACTTAAGAACCAACAGATTTTTAAAGTTAAACGTATACTCCACCGCCGACTTATAGTACAATAACAAAGGTATTTTTAATTATAAGTACTATAATTAACGTAAAAAATGGGCACTTTTTCAAGATTTAAAGATTAGGAGTATCTTATTAAAAACGATTTTGTACCTAAAAATTTACTACCCATATATATTTGAGTATACTATTTTGTTCGTGTATGAACATTCGTGTGTGAATGTATCGAGTTGTAATACGTAAAAAATCGTAACTGACAATTTATAAATTTTACAGGAGAAGGTATTTTTTAAATTATGTTAGAAAAAAGAATTCTTTAAGTGCAGTGAGTAAATAGTAATATTAAGTCGATGCCTATCATGCTATTATTATATTTTTTTCTGAATACTTTCAGTTCTTTAGATCAGCGTTTCTCAGTCGGAGTCTACGTGGAATAAACGATAACAAGCCAAGACACTAAAATGCACAGGCCCTTAAAACGATCAGGCGAATAAGATAGCGTTCTAAAAATTTTGTCTCTGACGCCTTAATGCTTAAGTTTTTTTTGCTGATTATAGGTCGATATATATTAAATGACCTGTCTTGTGAAATTTTGTAGATAACTTTTGCCACACTTTGATAATAAGTTACTCAATTACATAAAAAGTTATTTCAACCAGTCACTGTGAAAAATTCGCTTAAATTATTTCTTATATTATATTTCTTCCAATGAATGATTCACACTTGCATACAAGATAAAAGTTTATTCTTGTCATGTCGGGGTCATGGTAAATGTTGGCTACAGTTTCAGTAGTCGCTGATTTTTCAAGCGATTCACTGATTAGGGCTTAAAGACATAGTAATATGTGATAGAAGTTTCCGGTCTTCAAAAATAGAGTGTACCATGAACAATAAGCTATCTTGTTATCTTTATTCTCTGGAAAAAAGTGGTTGAGAAACTGAGTAACAAGCAGGTCTCAAGATCCACATTGGTAATGGAAACGGTTTGAAAGCAGTATATTTCCATACAATTAAAAATTTCTGAGTAATAACGTTATGTTTTAATTAAAACTGAAAATAAAATTACGTAATGAAAACATAGTTCTGATAAATCCACTCAACAATTTTGGTTTTTGGAACATGTTCATTTTGTGCCCAATCTTTCACTGGATTATAGTATAAGGATCTACTCCAAACAAAATTTAGAAACAGCAGCTTTGTAAACTTTTTTAATTAAGTTCAATTGCATTAAGCAAATTGCTTGATAGTGTTGTGTTTACTTTATTTATTTTATAATAATGGTACTTGTAAAAAGCGTTGCCTATTGGCGCGAGCTGTTATTATGTTTTTTTTAAATAAATATAAACAAAGATATTATAAACACACAATTTTCTATTTCTACGCACTGTCAATAAAATTTAATTCGTGGGACCCAAAGTTAACTAACTACCTTACAAAATAAAAATATGTTCGCACATTGATAGGGTTGTCAAAGAAAAGGATTGCAATAATAAACGAATAAATTAATACTGGTATTCCAAAAATATAGACAACACAATTCTGGTACAGATGAGGGGCAGTGAATAAATGTAAGTAAAAAAAAAATAATCGTTCAGATTATGTACATTCACACAGATTTTGTCACTAACAACCCGGGTTTCGCCTTTCGGCATCTTCAGGCTTTCAAGTGCACGGGTGAACTTTTACTGACGGCGAAAGGCGAAACTTGAAAGGCGAAACCCGGGTCGGAGTGACAAAATCTGTGTGAATGTACGTAATCTGAACGATTCAAATTGAATATTGAAATTTCACCAAGCACCTTCAGTCGAAATCTTAAAGTAAGTAAAAAATATTAAAATAATTTATTACAAATAAATTATATCTCATCATTTACATTATTCATTAATTTTTAATTTTCGGCTAAAAGTCACAACTTCCGGACTCCACAATCCTCAAAAATTAATATAGAATTTTACATCGCGCAAGGCATGAAACGAGACCACATTAATTAATTCTTTCCATAGTAATCAAGTATTCATAGGTTTTGCGTAGCGTTACGTTGAACGTGGTGCGGCTTACGGCCTATAGGCATTCAATTTTTTTTTTATTTCATGAGCTTATCCTTTTCACCAGCAATGGCTTTAAGCGCAATGATAAATTTATTTTTTATATAAACACGAAACATTCATTTACTAAGGGTCACTTCAAGTTCATCCGTGCACTTGAACGCCTGAAGATGCCGAAAGGCGAAACCCTGGTTGTTAGTGACAAAATCTGTGTGAATGTACATAATCTGAACGATTAATTTTTGTTTTACTTACATTTATTCACTGCCCCTCATCTGTACCAGAATTGTGTTGTCTATATTTTTGGAATACCAGTATTAATTTATTCGTTTATTATAGCAACCCTGGTCGTTAGTTACAAAATCTGTGAGAATGTACATAGTTTGAACGATTCAAATTTAATATTGAAATTTCACCCAGCACCTTCAGTCGAAATCTTAAATTATATTAATAAGCAATATTTAACATCAACATGATGATCATGCTTTATTTTTTAAATTGTATTGCCAGTATTAAACATTTTAAAAACCGGTATTTTGATTTAAAAAAAACCGTCATACTACTGGGATCCTGGTTTCGGTTATATATTTTTTGCAATCCCTAGTTGAAGGGTGTGAATAAATACGCTGTCTCCCGGTCAATGTGAGCTATTTTCTTGGTGAACCGACGTGTTTGCATAACTAAATGAGATTTTTCGTATTGTTTTCAAAGGACTCGTGCTCACGCAGAGGCCATAACAAAAGAAAAAAAATAACATACTTCGTGAAACAAATTCGCTATTGTCACGCTAGAAAAGTTCCAACTGAAATAGCACTCCGAGAATTTATTAAAGTATTTTTATTGTTATTTATTATTCGTGCCGCGATTACGATGTGGAATTTTAATGTTTGCCTTTTGTGATAGTAAATGCAATTGAAAGAATTTTTTACTGAACGTCAGTATCAAGATTTCCTGGTAACGTCGCATAAATATTATTTTTACTGAACTGTTGGGAATAATAATTTTAGTTTTATAGCACAGCTTCCAAAGACATGGACATAATACCCATATTACACGGTTTCCTATAGTAAAAATTATTTTACGTACATATATTATGATTCAATTCATATATTATTTCGTTTTCCCATTCTAAATCCATTCATTTTTATTAGCAATCTTTTGTAATTCAGGATAAACACCTATAATTAAGACAAATTATAAAATAGCTCATTAAAATTCGTTTTATTGATTATATCTATCTTAATATGATTTTTAAATCATACTAGTTGATTAAGACATTCGTTATTATTATATTACAATAAAAATTACATGTAAAAAATATGGTTTCAATGGCGTGATAAAACAATGACCTCATCTCATTCAAAACGCATAATCTATTTTATTTAACGTCAGCAAAATCAAATATAATAAATAATATTAACATTGATTTGTATTTTTTTTACAATTATCTATTTATTTTGACAGTAACTAATTTCCACATTTAATTATATAGAATGCCAAATAAAACTTGTTTTTGAAATCCTATTACCTACGCTAGATTTTATTAACTACACGAATGTTTGTTGACAAGTAATTTAATAATATGTCCTAAATATAGATGTCGCTGTAGACCGCTACACTCACCTCTAAAAGCAAATATATTTTATCCAATTTAACTGAAAAAAATGTGGTTAGTGTGTTAATGAGAAATTTTAGATATTTCTTGAGTATGATATTATTAGATATCTTTCAATTAAAATTTAAAATCTAAGACGTGGGTGTTCGTGATGTCATTTTGATATGGAGTTGTACAAAAAAATCTCATAAAGTTTATCTCGTGTGATTATTCAACTATTTAGCGTATTGGCACAAGCTGTAATGCCAAATATTAAACAAACAATACATTAATAAATAATTTGATATGGAAACTATTAAATGTATAATGAACCACAAAAAATATGCCTGAAGTTATTATCAACAGCGGAAAGTAACAGATCATTTGATGTGGTAGTAAATATGTTTTTAGGGTTTCAATTTAACATCATGAAAAGAATAATTTGAATACAAACATTGTAACTAAATGAAAAAAAAACTAAAGCCATAAAAAATACATTTGGAGAGGGAAAAATAATATAAAAAAATATGTTTAAGTTCCGGTTGCCGTTCAGTTGCCAATCCGTAATGGATGGCACAAAAAATATTTAAAGTTAAGGCAGTGCTGTTGTGAAGGATCCCATATGCAGGACAATAAAATTCTAGCAAAAAGGTTGATTCAACCTTCCCCTATTATTCGTTAACCCAACAACCAAACCTTTTACTGTTGGAAAAAAGGCAAAATTGTTTGCAACCCAACGACATTCGTTCAACTGAGAATATTCGAACAGGATCGGAAAATCTTTTGATTGAATAAGATCGGTTTCTTTTCTATTCGTTTGCCAAATTTCACATGATCCGAACGTGAGAAAATTTTATATTCGTGAATAAATGATGCTATTTTGACCCAGATACCGATATAATAATAATTTCAATTTTCAGAATTTGGTTGATAAAGTCAATTCAACACTTTCAGCATTTTAATGCTCTATCCCAGGTATACATGAATAGTCAGGTAACAAAAAATAATATTTTGTCTTTTTTATTTTAATCCTGAGAAAAAATGCTTTATTAAAAAAAAACAGCTTTTAAACAACGTTTATGTTGGTCGATACGTTGATAATGTTAATACCAATATATAAAATTGGTTTATTTATTGATATAAAATGACTGATATATTTTAATACAATATTCAAATAGACTTCTATTATTTTTTTATAATGGTTTATTTCGGTTTTTTTTCAACATTGTGTATGTTTTTTCTATTTAATATTATAGTTATTTAAAATGATTATTTTATACTGTGTTCATATTTCCACGATTTCGTACTAAACGTGTTCAACTTGAGAGCATATCAAATAATATAAATTGTGCAATAATAACTAACCACTGTTTTTTTTTCAGTTTGTAAGTAAATTTTTATAAACAACGCTATTTATTTGATGACTTTGACTGAAGGTACTTGACGGAATATAAATATTAAATGATGTGTTTTTACATTCCTGAAAATGCTGAAAAGTAAAACCAGGGTTGTAAGTGACAAAACGTGTAGAAATGTACAAAATTTCAACGGCTTAAATTGAATGGTGAGTATGTTTATGAGAAACCGAATAAAATGATTTAACTACATACGTAAAAATAAGTTAGTTATATTATGTTGCATTTATTAGTGAACCAACAATGCTTTTGGTAAAAGAAAAGTATTGTAAAAATCCTTGCTTGATTCGTGAAAGTTATATTTATTTTGACTCGATTACGTGTACATAAAAGGAAAGGAAATCTCTCTGAATTTGGATAATAATATTCACTTGTTTGAAAGAAGCATCAAAGAACGAAAAACACGTGATCCAGAGACCGACATGTTATACTTACTACAGTCTTCCGTGAAATGCGCAATAATAGAAAAGGAAATATGGTTACATTATTATGTTTGCTGTCTGCTTCTGGAAGCTTTATCAGTACATTACGTAAAAAAACAATGTTTATTTCAGCTTTGTCTGGGCGTTAAACTCGATTTATTAATTTATACGTATGTGAAAGTGATTGCATTTGTTTTCCTGGCTCAATTTTAATCATAAACCATTGTTTTTGATTAAAATTGTCTTGTTTTTATACTTTACTTCCTTGGGCTGTAATTATTTAGGTGATTGCTTAGTATAATACATGTATTAATTTATAATTTTGTCATTTTTTTGTTTCAGTTGAAAATTCTTACTAACAATTATAACGATAATACCTCTCGTGGCTCGGAGACTAGAAAAATACTTATCTACCGATAGGGGTCTTTTAGAGACCCCAGTGGTTTTCTCATTATTGGTCTTATTCTTATGAATTTCAAAAAAAAAAATTGTCTGAGGGCTTTAAAATATCTCTTCGCATCATTCCTCATACATTTTTTTTATAAAAAAATCTGTGGTTTTTAATAAATAATCATATTTTAAGTTGCGCGTAAAAAAGACGTCATCCCAGCACACATGAAATTGCAATTGACGCGTTTAGACCAGCTATCTTACGAACAATCGCTTATCGCCGGCGCTTATCTCGTTATCGCGTATTAATATAAACTACAAAAGGTCTAAAAAACTATGATGTAAAAATACCTTAATTTTAAACATTGTATCACCCATATTAAAATAGATATTTAAGAAAATGTGGGTATTGGGGTCGCATTTCTTGAGTTTAGAACCGGAAAAGATACGAAGCATTATAGTTCTACTCAATAACTGATGTTTGATTTGCTTTAAATTGTATGTGGACGGTCATCATATCTATCATACCCGATCGTGTGAAATACACAGTCTTTTAAAAATCTTTTAAGCCTTATTTATATATTATGGTGAAAAATATCACAGTTTTTAAGTTCTACGAATGATATTTTATATATGGTTGATACTTATGTTATTTCGGCTTCATCAGAACTATTATTATTATTTTTAACATTAACATTGCAAAAGATTTACAAAACACAAACTTAAAACGTTTACAATGAAGAAAAAAACGGAATGAGTACGCTCCGAAAACCTCTACTTTTTTTTACCATGTCCGCTTCTAATGATCGATTCCAATCGATTGAAAAATCAATTTATAAAACTGTCTATACTGGGATTCGAACCCGTCACCTTTGAAGCCATTGACGTTGGCCACTTGACCACACTTTAATACATAAATAAGCCCCTCGTCGTAACTCAACCACGTCCACATGGAATATGTCGACATCAGAAGCAATATTGTTACAAACTGTTAAAGCTCTCCCTATTGGCAAGCTGGTCCTGCACTTTGGGGGAGCAAACAATTCATGACCACAATTACTAAAAAAATAATCAGGAGCATTTAGTTTCACATTCTCAAGAATGGTTTAATTCTCATTTTGGCCTCGTATAAGCCAAAAAAGATATATGGCTAGGTAAATATTTTAGAACTTACTTTAACTCAGCTATGTATGTATACTGGCATAGAAGAGATACACAATACATCCTTTCATCCATTCAAAAATTCTATTTTATATTATAAATTATAGTTTTATATACTTTATGAACTTAGTCAGTTCAAGTTCATCCGTGCACTTGAACGCCTGAAGATGTCGATAGGCGAAACCCGGGTCGTTAGTGACAAAATCTGTGTAAATGTACATAATTTGAACGATTCAAATTCAAAAGGATGTTAGCTGAAAATGCTGAAAAAGTATCTTAATTGAGGTTTTGAGTTTGAAAAAATAAGGACCTGCAAAAATTGCGATTGTTTTTAAATAATTAAATTAATATAAGATAAAGTCAATTGAGAACCAGTTTATCCGTCTCCTTGTACTTCAAGGTTGTGTATAGTTCATAATTTTCCTTTGTCCCAAAAACATAAAAAAACGTTTTTCGTGTCTCCTGTAAAATTTGTTAAGTGTGGGTTACGTCTTTTTTCTTTTCCAGTCAATATTTTTTTCAAAATTTTGTGAAAAAAAGTTAAAAAATTATACACTTTCAGCTGTACGTGTAAATATATTGATTGTAAAAATAATATTTTTTCGTGACAATTCTGAAGAACAAGCATTGCGGACGGCTTGAAGCGTGATGAACTCCAAAATGTAGTGTTTCGTTGTGAACTAGGATACTTACTGAATCAACTCAGGTACAATAACAAAAGACAAACGAATTCTATAAATCAGTAAGTCGCTAGAAAGTCCTGACCTGTTTCAAATGTCATGAACTCAAATAATATGATTCCTTTGTTTTGCAATTTATTATACAATAAATCTAAATTCAACTAAATTGACGTCATTTTGCAGAAGATGTTTAGAAGATAGTTGCCAGCAAAGTTATGCCTAAGGAAGAATTTATTTATTATTTATTCAGTCTTTGTCTACCTATAACAGAGCTCAGATTAGATTTTTCTAAAAGTAATAAAAATTCGCCTGTGTAATATTTACTGTTCCTTTTTAATTACTTGAACATCTTTCTGTAACAACAATAATTATTGAATTATAACGCGAAAGTAGCAAAAAACGGTTCCACAATTATTATAGAAAAAAACTGTCATATTGTTAAAAATTAATTTTAAACTTAATGAAATTTACTTTTTATTTTAATTTTAACAACAATTATTTTTTAATTAACTTAAGTTCCAATATTTTAAAATTAGTGTCCAATCTTTTCACAATTTTTTAAAATTCGTGAAATTAAAATATGATATAAATATTTCATCGCTTGAAATTATACTAGAAAACATCAAAATATATTTTTTTAAATTCATTATCTATATTAATTAGGAAGAGCTTCCTTCATTTATATTACCTGATAACATTTTATAAACACCCCCGTGCTTTCTATTTGATAAACGCATGTTCATGTATTATATTGAGTTTTGTGAATCAACGCCCACATAGAAAATCATAAAATACATTATCTTTGGAAATCTTACTCAAAAAATAATGAGTGTAGCACGTATTATTTGAATTAAAAACAAAAATCTTTTGACAGGGAAGGTTAATGTGTCATAAAATAATTTACACAAAATAACTGTTCTTTCTATCCAAAAAATCTAAGCAATTTAGAACAAGTTGAGATTTATTATGCACATATTTTTAAGTAGTATCTGTCACCAATTTTAACACGCATGGATTTTACCTTTCCTAATCCTGTCCAAACTATTTTTTCTACCTTTGTATTCTTTTCTAAAACAAAAAAAATGTTCCAAACTGAGTAAAAATTAGTATTCGTAAAAAAAATCTGTTAATGTAAGTTCAGTTAGGGGTCTATATTCTCTACATGAAAAACGGAAATGGTTTTAAAAAAAATAGCATCAATCGCTTAACCTTTTCATTTAAGGGCACAGATAGAAATATGAACGGATTGATTGCAAACTTATAACCATTGGTATGCTTTGTTTAAATGGATGAATAGACTGGGTGATACATGATTTACACATCATGGACACCAATATGTAAATATAATAAAATTATACAAAGTGATTAAGGTTTTCATTCGATAATTCACCTTCCATACGGTGAATACCGTTGATCGTGACACATTCTAGAAGAAAAGCTCTATACAATTGTAACGTGTAATGCCTAGTGCAAGAAAATGCAATGAGTAAATTAAATTAACTGAATCAGTATTCGAAATAACTGGAAATCAGTTATTATTTAGTTTGATTGTCTCGAAAATTTAATGCACTATCCATGTTTATTGTTTCTCTATCGTTTCGTAGTAGCAATGATAATAAATAATTGTCTGTACAAGTGGATGCATTATCCTTTGACACACCCCTGTTGCCACGTAAGCTAGAGGGAAAATGAACTCGGGACGAAGCCGTTATGTTATCGGTACAACACAAATTTCAATTATATCCAGCCGAGTGGGAAGTGCATTAAGTGCAGTATTGCACAATCGCACGCCATGCTGCAGTTATAACCACTATCAGATAAGTCTTATCGAAATTGTATAAACAAAATCGAAAAAGAAGAGCTTATACTTAACGCATTTTCACTGTCAATAAAATGTTACTTAATCACGCACATATCTATAAAATGTCAGCTTGTGGGAGGGTAGATTGTGATTTAAGCTTTTTATTAAATAATAATTTTAGAAGCTTTTATAACAATAAATTATTATTACTATGTTTTTTTTTCCATCAAAATATAGAATTGCCTCAGGTGGACCATGAAAAGAAAAAAAATACTCATTTCTCCCGGACTGGAAATCCTTTCCAAATTGGTTTAAATAAGGACGATCTGTATGGAGATAAATTACACTGCGGTGTTAAGATTTCATCTCATAAAAAACTTTCTGTCAGCAAACTGTTCGCTTAACACGTTTGAAAAACACATAGCAAACAAATCTCAAACTCTTTTTCACGTATGAGATTATTGTAAAATTTCACTACCAGCCTAATTTTTTTATTTGATTCACATTTTATATTTTTATTGATAATTATCAAGTGATAAAAAATTCATGGTAACTTTTTAAATATTCGACAGTAGGAACTGAAAAGATCAGCTATTTGGTTTGAATTTAAACAGATAATTATTTTAATTTTTTAAACCATGTCCGCTCCCAACGTGGTGCAAATGGGAATCAGTTGCTGTAACGATTTTAAAAATAAATTAGAAATAGTTGAATAAGAATAAGACAAGACTAGTTAGTGATTAGTTGTTTGCTCTTGCTTTAGGTTATGTTATACGAAGCATAATTTTGTTTTTTACGTAACACTTTTTATACTAATACAACATATATTAAATATGATCTGCACCGGTTTCACTCATGCGAATTTATATACTTATTTTTTTATTTTAATGCAAATTATCTCACAAAAATGTGCTTATATATTTTTTAACAATAATAATTATAAAAAACCGTCAACTAAAATATGATGATAGTGAAAATTCAGTGCCTTAAAATTCCACCTACTTCGGTAGTCGGTTCGAATGAAGAAAATAATTAGGCGATTCAATTATTCATTGCTCAACTTAAACGTTTCATACTGTACCAAGTACAGGCCACAATATAGGAGTGGGCTTTGAGACTTCAAGCGTGGGCGTTTGTCGGAATGGAATTGTAAGAAATTAGATTTTATTTGATGTTGTTTTTTCTTATGGAGTGCTGCGCGGTTTGGAGAAAACAGTTGAAACCCCCAGGCAAACAAACATACCTCGAACATGGTGTTTCGTGCTTGCCGAAATGGCGTATTAATAATTATACAAAAATAAATAATGCTTCTTGAATTTTGTAGACTGAAAAATATGTAAAATTTGTATGCATGAAATAATGATAAACACAAGAAAAAATTATGATCAAAAGAAGTTTCGTTTGTACACTGTACGCATGTGATATTGAAAACATATTTTCAAAAAAGTACGGATGATAAAGTTCTCGATTGTATAATATAATAAACGCTTCTGTGAATATGTTGAAAGCTTAAATATTCTAATACTATTTTAACTATTTACAATGAAAAAGCAAATATGTCATGACATTGAATGGCTATTAAATTTTTATATTTCTACACAAAATTGTCTATTTAAAATATTAAAATTCCGGTTAAAGCTTTATAATAAACCAAAATAAAGAAACATCAACATTTACATATTTTAACTATTGACAATAAAAAATATAATGTTTAGGACACGTGGCATGTTGATAATAAAATAAAAATAAACTAAAATTCGATAGCAATAATCATATTGAAAGTTCGCATATTTACTTGACATTTCAAAGAGAATTATTTTTTGTAACCCACGCATAGTAACTATAAACCCCATGCACAAAAAATAGCTGTAATTTTTTTGTATAATCATGGAAAAGAGATTTAAAATAAATTTAATGTTACTTTAAAATTTAATATTAAAAATACGTGAAATAAAATCGCATTACTAAATTTGAAACGACATTAAATTTAGATGAATTATACTTTAATAATTTTATAGCAATGAAAGTACTTGTAGTAAAATATTTATGTTATACTATTCGTCAGTTAAACATTGTATTATGGCTTTAATAAAGTCTAAAATGTTAAATATTATACAGTCAAAATCATTCCTTCCATAAAAAGATAGAAAACCGTTAGTATAACTCGCATATAGGTAGGTCTGAAACAATATAAATGTTTCATTTCCCGCATATGGTGAAATAAACCATATTATTGCAATAAATTTAAATACTGCGCGATATAAATGTCAAATAACCGAGCATAAATCCAGTTCCGACGCAAAAATACAGGTTTTTATTCGATTTAAGTATTCCGGTCCATTTAACTTTAATACAAGGCGCTATTGCAGCAATAAAATTATTTTAGTACCCTTATGCGAGATGTGAAATATTTGGGAATGCTTTTCTTGCAGTTTCTGCTTGTTTTAGCCCATTTTATATTGTATTAAAAACACCAAAGCGTGACTTAGATCAAAGAAAATCTTAACGCCTGTCTTTCTGTTGCCGAAAAAGTTTTTTTTTTAACCATATCCGCTACCTATTCGGTGCATATGATCACCACAAGGTTCTTGCAAGATTATTTATACTTAACGAAGTTCAAAGTAAAAATAAGTGCAGTTTTAATACATCGATTAACTAGTAAAAATAATTGCTGGCTGGGTGGTTGAGTGGTCAACGTTGTTGGCTTCGATTATGGAAGTCACGAGTTCGAATCCTTATATTGACAGTTTTTATAAAATGATTTTCAATTAATTAATGGATCTCTGTCCAAAGGCATGGAAGTTTGTTATGTCTTGAATTCCCTCCCATCCATCCCATCTTAATAAACGGGCGTAGCGAGAGCAATTAGCTAATTACTAATCCTGTCCTAGTCCAATTTTCTACGCCTACTCTTTTTGAAAAGGCGAGTAAAGGATTTTTAATACCTGGAGGAATCGTTTCAGAAATTAGAATTAAATAATATACTTAAGAAACGATCACTTTTAGAGTATTGACTGTCAATGGAAAGGCATTATACATAAAATATAGAAAACTCTTTTACACTGATTCCACATTTATTTAATATGATCAGGAGTCAGGACCTGTACGCTAATCACTATAGTATCATTTTTTCGTAAGAAGTTTTAAACATTTTCATTAATTGGATTGATATTTACTTGATAAAACTTCATTGCAAAAAAATGAAAACGTCCTGATGGGGCGGGTATAAGCCATATATAAAATAATATTTATAGAACTAAAATAATTAATATTTTCTCTAAATCATCAGCTTAGTGTCATATTTTATATCTTTCTTTCTCTATAAATTTCTCTAATATATATATATATTTAAAACATGTTTGTTACACACTATTATTAGTTTGACTTGGCTAAGAATAAACAGTCCTTAATTAATGAACATAGTTGAAAATTCTCATGATAGCGAAACCGATCTTGATTATATTAAATAAATGTGGCATTGCTACAAAGCAGCGTTTTATTTTTGAGTAAAAATGTGTGTAGGTAAGTATTTGTTACTTGTTATTAGTGAAAAAGCGGTAAAAAAAATCAGGCATCCTTGAGGTTCATACTTTAGGGCCTTAGACTATAGTTTCTCAACATTTTTGGACCCGTGACCCTTCTCGAGTACCATAGTTTTCCGTGTCCCCGATACCCATTTTTTAAAAAATAGTGAGAGCTTGAAAGATTCCAATATATTTTCAATTCTTTGAAAAGCAGATTTCAAAATTTTACCCAGGAATTTTGGTTTTCCAAAAATGAAAAAACGCTATATCTTTTTGTGTTTGTTTTGAGCTCTTCGTTAGGTCCGTGGCATCCTTTATTTTTTTATCTGTGGCTCCCTAAATCGTTTCGTGGATGGGGTGCGTTTTTTCATTTTGAGAATTTCGAAAATTTCTGGGTATTTTTTTTATATCTGGGAGAAAAATGTTGAAAGTTTTTTTTTCTTCAATCTTTCAATTTTTCACTTTTATTTATAAAAAAATAGGTATAGGGGGCATGGAAAACTATAAGACTCAAGAAGAGCCACGGGCCCAAAATGTTTGAAAACCTGTGCCTCAAACAATTGTGTGAAGCTTGGTAAACTCAAAATATAAACTTTTTCATTTAATCATGTTATTTTTTTTAAAGCTAAAAAAAATTTCTGACTTGAAAGGTGCCTGAAATCATTTCTTTTTGGGGAAATTTTTGTTCGCTTCATCCAATCCCGATATATTATGTATTACAATCAACAATATTACAACCAATCCTGATAATATTATGACACTTAACAGTTATCCAAAAATTAAAAATACAATTTGAAAAATACAGAATCGTTTAACATTAAATAAAAGCACAGGAAAATAAAATTGTATACGATCATCAAGCATAACACTAACACAGTGCGAGATTTTATTTGTGTAGCGGAGAAGTATTGCGTGACAATCACCGCGCGATAAATAAGGCTCTCATCCGCCGCCAAACTTGTGATCGCTTTGCAGTAAAGCCTTTATTGAAAGTGGAACATTAGAGCGATCGCTTTGAGTCAATTACAAGTTTCATAATGGCTGCCGGAAGTGCCCATTTGGCGCCACTACTGCAACAGAACTTCATCGGAAAAACAGATTACTAACAACATGGATTCAAATAATGCATTATCTTTATCGGCAACCAGAAAACATACAATTGTCGTTCATTTCTAGCAATGATTTGAAAAGTAACGATTTATGTCACTTTGTTGTTCAGTACTAGGGCATCCAATCCCGGGATCCGGGATCCCGTTCATTTTCTGATCCCGAAATTCCGGGATTGAGATGGCCGCGATCCCGGGATTGCGGGATTGAGAAATTTTGAGCAAATTTACACGAAATTGGCAAATTGAAGATTTAAAATTCGTCGGTGAGCTAAAAAAAAAAACGAGTTTCTGTGAGATTCTGGGAAAAAGTATACCAAATCGGAGATTTCAAATTCCTCGGTGAGTTAAAAAAAAAAAACGAGTTTCCGTGAGATTCCGGGAAAAAGTATAGCAAATTGAGGATTTCAAATTCCTCGGTGAGAAAATCTCAATCCCGGGATCTCGGGATTCAAAATAAATCAATCCCGAAATCTCGGGATTGGAAAAAGGCTTCGGGATTGGATACCCTATTCAGTACATATATGAAATAAGGTATTCTGCAAGATTTTTTATAAATTGAATAAACTGAAAAAAATATATACGAAGGCTGTAGTATGTTATGATGTCTTAAAAATATACGTTGGTTTCAGAAATGCAGTATTTGTATAAGTCATAAAAAACTTTTGAGTTTAAAAACTCGCAAAACTACAAAATGATTGCAAAGATAGCTTTGGTTCCTTCAATATATTTTCTCATTGATTTTCATTTTCAAATAATCGCTCACTACTGAGGATCTCTTATTCTATCAAACTTTGGCTAATTTAATTGTAAACATTCATTAGTTCTTCTATATTAAACTTATTTTAAGAACTATTAAAAAAGTGAAAAATTAAAAACGAACTAATACGAGACGATTCATACATAAGTCAACCAAAAGACACTCAACGCTGTTTATTTTATATGTAAAATCATATCTTTACAATTTTTTAAGGCTGTCATTCATATACCTTTAGCATATGACCATATTGTGTAGGTATATAGGTCTCTCAATAGAAGTTTTTCTACAAGAACTGCATGCTACTTAGTTACTCAATTTTTCAAGAGAGTAAGGAAGGATAGAAGAATTGGGCTTGTATAAGACCAGGCGTGGGGAACCTGCGGACTTTTAACTTCTCTGGTGCGGCCTTCTGGCCAATTCTGTAATTCTGTAAATTGATGTAAATTCGTAAATTCCTGACATATTCTGACCGTAAATTCCTGTTTACGGACAAATATTTCCTATTCAATGTTTACTGCGGCCTTATGTCGAATCAGAAAAATGAATGTAGCCTTTAGAGAAGAAAAGGTTCCCCACCTTGGATTAGACTATTGGTTTGCTAATTACTCTCGCTAAGTCTTGTTATTTTAGTTTTGAAAGAGTGGGAGGGAAATTTTAGATAACACAAACACCCTCGTCTTCGAACAGAAATCTATAAACCGATTAAAAAATCTATGCTATTCGTACAGAAACAGGGACAGAGAGTCAAAGACGATTACCACTGCGCCATTGACACGAATTATATATAATAATTTTAGTAATATTGTAGATAGGTTTGTGAAGTTATAATTTCGTTAAATCTGTTTTAAAAATTTTCAAGTGATTTAATTGATCAAATCCAAACGAAATAATCTTTTTTATAGTATAGAGAAGGTAGCTTATTTATATTTTCTGATATATATATATCGACTGTGGATAGGAAAAAGGACGTAACCCACAGTTTTTTCAAAACAGTTTTTTTCGATAATCACAATGTATCAAAATTTATACACGTTCCATCAAAAGGATGCAAATTTGAATTGTTCAAACTATGTACATTCTCACAGATTTTGTCACTTACGACCTGGGTTTCGCCTTTCGGCATCTTCAGGCGTTCAAGTGCACGGATGAACTTGAACTGACGTTTAGTAAATGAATGTTTCGTGTTTATATAAGAAAAAAAAATGTATGTCTGGGTTACGTTCTTTTTCCTTTCCACAGTCGATATATATATATATGCATCGCTACGAATCACTTGTTTTTTCTTACACTGTTTTGTACAAATCAGTTGCGATGAACAATAAAATAGTAGTTTATTAATTTTCTCACTTTACCACTTATATTTCGATAGCAGTTATTTGTTTTCATGACGCAGTAATATAATTCGAATGAACGATTCAAATAGTGCAATTGACTCAAAGTCTTTAATTTGTATACCAGTTCTTCGTGTCTAAATTGGATGTTCAAATACTGGTATGTTTGCTCAAAATTCGATAATATAACACACACAGCAAATTGTTATATTCAGATTGCGAAAAGAGAATTTTCGTTTCAAAGCAAATTAATTGAGCGTCTTGTCATAATGATATCGAAAATTCTCCCATGATAGCCTTATTATATTTTTCTTTAAGTCAGCATGTTAATTCGCTGGTGCTTTAAAATTTTACTTTGGAAACACAAAATGGATGAGAAATAACAAAGCAGAGTATAAGCAGAAAATTAATTAGTTTAAACAATCGCTGCTGTACTAATTAAATGATAAGCAAAAAGCTTGTTAGTTCTCAGTATGTAAACTGAACGAACAGTATCTTAGGTACGAATTTTGAAGACGCTTTGTCCAATTGTGTGGGGTGCTTTACAAAGAAAGCTTTTTTAATTTACCTTACTGTTTGAATAAATACTGAGAGAAAATACTTTAGGCACGTGTTTCTAGAGCTTTTTGAGAATTTACCTCCTTTCATAATGACTGAGTACCATTACAAGAGCAACAGCAAACTCCCATTGTAATGAAAGTATACATGAGTTTTTATACCTAGGTATATTGTTTAATTATTTGCGTAGGTATATTAACTTATCAGTATTGGTAAGGAGTGGATGATAATTGTTTACACTTGTGACAAGCAACCCGCCGCCCGTGGGTTGTATGCAGCCAAAAATAAAATTGATTATAAGACATATGAACTCACTAAAAGTTTCGAGAGACTTGCCAAATTATAAAAAAAAACAACACTACGCTGCTAGAAGAAGTTTATTGAAAGACTGCGCTTTGAGAAGCTTTCAGGACCCACATCAAGTTCTTGTACAGTCAAGTTCAAGTTATTGTATCTTAAAAATATGCATATGATGTAAAGTGGATAACGACTTGAATGGTATGCAATTATTATATAGATACTTTATAATACTATTGTCTCAACTGCATTTTTTAAAAAAATCTACGTCCGCGCCCAATGTAGAGCATATGGCCTTCTTGTCGAGGTATTTCATGAATAATGCCTGAGAATCGTTTTAGACCGAGGGCTGTTCTGCTCGACGACCCACCATATATTGTATGTTTCCTCTAAAATTAATCATGGAAAATACTCAATTTGGTCGACTTTTTTGTGAAATGTATGTGTACATTTATGTATGCGCACGTGTGGATATAGTATGAGAGGAAGCATACAAAATGTGATTTTCAAATGAATACGTAGTACCCGTGAATTGACATCACTGAGGATTTCTTAACTCTGTAGCAATCACGCCCTTCCATCTGCAACAATTGTAAGGCAATAGAATTTTTCAAAACATTAGCGATAAAGAATACTCGAAGAGCTTTGACGCTGATGCACCCTGGTACTTTAAGCTCAATTGATTTGATATCCAAAAAAATGTTGATATAATTGTCAAATAACTAATTTTATTAAATATTTCAATTGGTTAACAAGACGCCATTATTGTTGAATGTAAACGTCAAAATCTCTAATAAACGTCCACAGTTGCAGTCGTTATGTAAATGGTAATGTTGTTTTCGAACAATTTCTATGGCGTCCCTTTAAAAGTTTATGACTGTCCAACCAATTCAAAAGAAGCATTAAGCCAACTGTAAGAGTAAGTTAAACTCTTTTAAGCCTGGCTTTAGCTTAACTATACTTAAGTTTAACTGATAAGATAAGGAGACAATTTAATACTTACTTAACGAAATTTTAAGTGCATTTCTAAAATGACTCGCCTACCACTTAACTGAATACATTTAATATGAGTTCAAATTATATTTTTACGTACTATTGTGTTTGTTGGTTTGTGAAAATAACAGGTTGGTTATATTGTCAACAGAGGAGAGTTTCAATCATTTTTTGAGCTTGATTTAATTTGCTTACAGATAACGTGTATCAATTTTTTTTGAAACTTAGTTCTTAAGCTGTGGCTTTTTGCAAATTTGAACTGACGTTTAGTAAATTAATGTTTCGTGTTTATATAAGAAAAAAAAATGTATCATTGAGTTCAAAGCCATTGCTGGCGAAAAGGATAATAAGCTCATGGGAATGCCCACAGATTTGAGAAGTAAGTTGTTTCAAGAACTATATTTTATTTGTTTGTCGGCAAAGGTTTCCTTCCAAAATTAAGTGATTAGCAAATCTTAGCAAACTTTTGCTAATCACTTAATTTCGGAAGGACACGTGTTCAATCAGGAACAAGGGATAAAAATGTTACACCCAAATACGGACAGTCATAAACTCTTTTTCCAGGAAATTTTGGAAATTAATAGAGCACAATTGCATAGTCTTCCGATTTTAAATGAAATACTCAATCTACCTGGGTCTCCACTTTTCTACCCTATATAAATATAATCATAAAACCTTTGCCGACAAACAAATAAAATATAGTTCTTAAAACTACTTACTTCTCAAATCTTTGGGCATTCCCATGAGCTTATTATCATTTTCGCCGGCAATGGCTTTGAACTCAATGATACATTTATTTTTTTTTCTTACATAAACACGAAACATTAATTTACTATACGTCAGTTCAAGTTCATCCGTGCACTTGAACGCCTGAAGATGCCGAAAGGCGAAACCCGGGTCGTTAGTGACAAAATCTGTGAGAATGTACATAGTTTGAACAATTCAAATTTAATATTGAAATTCCACCAAGCACCTTCAGTCGAAATTTTAAATTATATTATGTACTAATTGCATTTTTGTTGAATATGGATTTAAGCGATTTCGATCATGATGGGCTTATTCTACAGAACAGTTGAACATGATTGTCATGGACAAAACCGTATTGACAATGATAAAATGACTTTGAAATGACCTCCATACTATTCATTTATCAGATATATCTTTTCCTTAAATCAAAAGATAAAGTTAAAAGTACTCAATTATTTTATAACAAATAAACATTAAGCCACCGGAATTTCGCAAAGAAATAAGAATAAAGCCCGCATCATATAACATACAACCTGAAATACTCTTTTCGACTTTACTACTTATAAGATGATATATATACTCGTTTATCATGTATATTGTGGAAGACGGTTAAGTATTCTTGTCATTAGGTAGTCATGACATCATTACGGCATTGCAATAACGCTGGCACGTTCGTGAATGCATATTGCATATATGTGCAGATGATCCCGTATTATTGTTGTATGAATAGCTTCCGAAACCAATTTCGGTGGGTGATTACGTACGCCCAGTGCAAAAGTCTTTGTTTGTACGTATTAAAGATGGGGTGAGTATTGTTAAATTGAAATAACATTACCATTTCCAAAAATATGTCACGATTTTTCAAATAAATGTTTTTTTCTTATTTTAACGATATTATTTATTTTTTGTATATTAAATTACTTGAGCTTAAAGCTAAGGCAAGTTATTGTAAAATTTCTTCAAATGTCGTTCATCACCGATTTTATTGGTTATTGCATTCCGTTTCCATCACTGCTGACAGAAAGGCATAGTCGCTTTAGAGTTGAGGAAACCACAGTGAAACCAGTTCACGTGGACACCATTTGAATTTATTTGAATATACTATTATTTATACCACCCTACATATTTTGTATATACATAAATTTGGTACATACAGAAGTAAGGGTCGTTTTTGTAGTTATATTTTTTTGTATAATTTTAATTTATGGGGATCGTTGAGCAGGAGACTACTTTCATTCTAAAACGATTTTGAAGTATTTTCTTGTCATAACTATGGAGGTAAGATATCTTTAAATTTATAAATCTTTATAAATTTATAAATCCTTAAATTTATAAAATATTTAATTATTATTCTGATGGACATTGAAAATTCTTAATCCTAATTATGGTCACCCAATATTGTAGCATTTGTCCGTAGGGTAAGAGTCCATGCCGATTGTATTCTTGCAATAAAAAGTTCATAATGGTTTTGCAGCTGCACATACCTGTAACTGGTACGAGTCTTACCTCTTTTCTCTACACCAGCAACTAGCTTGACTCGTACCAACCCCCAAATACAGGGATTGCTATACCGGTCTCTCCTATTTCAGTTGTTTATGCCAGTACTTCGTTTTTAATAAATAAACATAATTTTTAATAAATGATTTCAGAGGACAAAGTGTTGGAAGTCCGCGAATTAGCTGGATGGGCGAATAAGGTGTTACAGGGCCTGCTCGTGCTGCAGGAGCATCTAGAATAGTAAGGTGGATAAGCGATTGGAGTGAAGGAGATTGATCGTCTCGGGTGAGGTTCACCCCGGACTGTAGAACCAGAAGAAGAAAATGTTAAAGATTTCAATTCTCTTCATTTTTCAATAAGTTCACAATCAATAAGTTTTTTAATCTGAACGGATTTGTTTCTAATATTGATATATTTTACTATTGATTAACGTGCTATATAGAGATAGAGAATAATAAAATTTATAATAACGACGATAAAATTATAATTAACTACAATAAATTATCTAAAAAAGTACTTGGCGTTACAGCTAATTAATGCCAATGCACCAAATATTTTAAATTGAACAAGTTTTACGGGATAAACTTGACGATAATATTTTTTTGTAAGTCAGTCTAATCCCTCAAATATAAATTTTAAAAATCTAAATTTTAAATTTACCTTACCGGGAATTGAAACCTTATACTACATAATCGGTCAAGTAAGTTCTAATCAAACAGACCACATCAGGCAACGGATCAGATTTTTGTAATATCGGTATTGATATTTGCAGAATCGGTATTTAAAATAAAATACCGGTTTGGATATATGTGTCGGGTTTTACAATCCCTATCTTCATACTGCATGTACTGCCTGTTTCTTACTGCGCAAGTTTGCCTATGGTGTGTGGCTTTTGGAAATGAAATTAGAGAGTCAATGGAGTTGAGTAGTTTGGCCGGAAAATGTTTTCCCACCATACACAGAGTTTTTCCAGTTGAATCTGGGTGGATCGTCAAAGCGTGGGACTAGATAAAATAAACATATACAAAATATCAGGGCTAAACATTTATAGAAAGGCGCTCAATCGAAGTATTGAAAAATATTTCAATCGAAATTCTATACATATTTATAATCATGTTTATTATATTATGTAAAATAAATGTTTATAATAGTTTTGCTATGAAAAATAATTGGTAAAAAAATATTAATACAAACATCAATTATTTTATCATGACCTTCCTTTAACCATGGTTGCATATTGTTGGTTAATTTCTACAACCTCGTATCTCAAAAAGTACAATGTTTTCAAGAGATACATAAATGAACTTTATTCTACCGTGATCACTATTGCTTTAAAAGACCACTGGTATGTTTTTGTTTTCAATACATTTGAGGGGAAAAAAAAACATTTTTAGTACTTTTTCCAGATCAAATTTATTGGATTAGGACCGGTTTCGCTCATTTTGAGCATTTTCAACTGATAAGAAATACAATGAAACAGTGATATTTATACAAAAGTTAAGTAAGAAAAACAAGGTATAACAAACAATTAGTATTACAACTAAGCAAAAAATTGAAGCACAATCCAAGAAAAATAAACTATAAATAAAAAGTTGAAGACCTCTTAGCAAAGAAAAATATTACATCAAAAATCAATTAAGTATGAATTATCATTAACAAAGTAAATGCCAAAAAGTGTGTGCACATAATAAATAAGATTTTAAGCTATCGCGATGTGTATTAACTGAAGTTAATTCACTTTTACGATACTTTAAAACGTGTAGAATATTACAACGCGTTCACCTTATTTATGTCTAAAATACCACTTGGCTTACTTCACCTCTAATGGACTCATATATAACTGCTAGTTGCGGTTCCTCTACAAAAGTTGTTTAGTAAAATCTGAGTATTGTATAGTAATCTTATATTTTTAATCTGCCCAAATAGAAAAAAATAAGGTAGAGCAAGACGAGTATGAAATTGGTGTATCGCTTTCAATACACCTCGCTGTCAGTAGCTAGCTGAAGGAAGAGAATTTTAGTTATCACGAACATCTACGTCTTTACCAGCCTGGGACCTGCTTGCGGAGCAATAATTATTGTAACATGTTTCAAACTTGCGCATAAATTGACATGGTAATAATAAATTATTTTTTTAGGTTTTTCGGGAGATATAAAATACATACTTTTTACAGATGTTTGAGGTTCGCGACTAAAAGTAAAAGCGTCGCACAGCCCCTACGACTAGGTTAACGTAATTTTAAAGGCTTTAGTTTATATTTAGCGACTGTTGGAAATGTTGGGAAAACGAAAAAAAATGTATCACGTAGAGAAATTGACAATTTCAAAATATTATTTATCGAATAAAAAGAGTTCTTAGATTTTCTCCGAAAAAGTATACCTGGTGATAAGTTTGTGAAAAATGAAAAAAGAAAATGTGCTTACATCACTATAAGATCTTCCAACTTTATCATTTTGATGCATACGGTAAGCTTCACCATCTAGTCGGGTCCTATGGCGCAGCGGTTATCGTTGTAGACTTCTGTACCGGACTTCACGGGTTCAAATCCCAGTACTGGTAGCATTTTTTCGATCGATTTACTTTAATAACCGGGAGTAGTGAGAGCGATTAGTTGACTTCTAGCACTGTCCTAGCCTTATCCTTATATCCCACATCGAGAGCGGACATGGGTAAAAAAATCGTCAACATCTCCAGCTGCACTTATTTTAAATAATTGAAAGTCACCTCGTTGTGATTTTATTCGAGAAAAAAAACAATGAATTTAATTTGTTTTATTTACTGTTTTATTAGTAAAAATGGCTTAAGTAAAATTTGGTTTGCAAAGTAATCTGCTTTATAACTATTATATATTACCATGTGTGGGGGGCCCGTGATGCAGAAATCAACGTTATTGGCTTCCGTAACGGATCTCAAGTGCAATTTCCAGTACCAAAAGCAACGTTTCAACCAATTTATCCGTATTTCCGTTCGAAGGTTTGAATATTTGCGATGATTAAGGTTTCCATTCTACTCTTTTGAGTCTCAATGCCTCCTACCATCCTACTCCAATCACTAACCTCTAGCGCTCACAAGTCCTGTAACACCATCCATCCAGCAAAGTCGTGGTCTTCCAATGCTTCGTCTTCTTGCAGGAATAGTAAATGTGAGACATTTTGTTGCTTGACATTCATCTTTGCGTAATATATGTCCAGTCCAGTGAATGCATTGAATTTTGTGCAAACCTGATAATGTCTGGTGAAACAAACGTTGTCAGTTTCGATTAAATTTAGTACACATCCCGTGACAGGTTGCTCAATTTCTCTCAAACATAATACGTGATTTTTACGTTTTAAAATATTGGTTTTCTAATTTTTTTATTAATTAATGGAAATAATTATTAATTCTAAAATGTGCTTCGTCGTCATTATTTAAATACCTTTAACGTGTAGTTGACATTATTTAATTATGAGTTCAAAATACTGCGTATTTTAATTATTATTATTATTATTTCAAACATGTAGCAATGTATACGTGTAATTAATATAGGAAGATAGACTATCCAATTAACCGAAAGTTTCGACAAAACAGACAATGTAACTATTACACAATACAGGTTCCATATATATTGCTTCACACCTACGCCTCTACTCCGAGATTAATTAATGATATGATCCATTAAAATTAAGGAGGAAGCGCTTCCTGGGAAATTCACTGTCGATTAAAATTAATTGACAGTACTGTTATAAAAATTCTTCAATAGGAAAGACGTAAAGGCCACGCGACATCACGTCCAATATTTTTTATTTTACCTGATATTAGTTTATTATGGATAAAAAATGTCGGTTTATTATTTTAATCTAAGTGGTCAATCGGACGATGTTGAAAATGCGCAATTAAATATTTCGTTTTTTTATAATATTAATATTTTAGTTTTGTATTATTTTGGTATATTTGAACGTCAGAATTTCGCTCCCAATGCAAAGAATGGTGATAGGTTATGTAGCATCTAAACAGAAAGTGTTTTAGGAGAACTGGCCAATATTTATTCGTTCAACCTCTACTTTTTGAAAAGGGTAAGGATATATAGAAAGATAAGGTGAAAGAAACTCTACATTTTATTTAATCCCTATAGCTTTCAAAATAAATTTTAATTAAAAAGTATGCATTATGTTACTTCAAATTTTATTCCGTTTTAAAAAGATAAGTTTCAATCGAACAAAAATAAAATTGTTTTATGTTCCTTATGAACTGTTCAAGAATAATTTATTTTAAAAATGATCTTTATTTGTTTGTTTATGATAATATTATATACAAACAAATAAAGTATTTGTGTTCAAAATAACTAATAAAAAGTGTGTCGTGCAGAGTTCAACATTTTGTAAGCTGGAATAACATCCAAGACGTATATTTGCATAGCGAAATTGAGATTTGAGCAAACAAATACTACTTCCAGAATGCTTTTATATGTGTAAACAGAGGTTAAATTCTACCTGGATCATTTGTAGGTTATATAAGCATACTCACAACAATCTCGCTGTATTCCCTTTATTAAAAGTAGTGGATTTAAATTCACATAATGCGCAATACAACCTTTTTTTAAAAATTGTTTTTATGACACGAAAATAAGTAGGTTGTCTGGAGATGCTTCTGAAAGAGACATAATACGTGTCACAGCTTGTTACACAATACGTGGAATAATCTAAGTTATGCTATTTTATATTAAAATGAGCTTCCACAAAGTTACCGCCGAATCCATCGAAATACGAAAATAGGTTTTCCAACATTCTCTAGGGTCTTCCAAGTTTACACATCGCTTACAGGCTGCAACGAAGATGATATTTTTATCAGCATTATATTAAGAAAAAACACAATATTCCTTTGCATTTAATTTCGACTTTTATTTATCAAGAGCAGGACCGGTATGTTGGAGGTATTTTTTAAAAAACGACTAATAATTTCTCCATTTGAGATGTCCAGTACCAAATACGGACAGATCAGTTTCACTTTATTTGGGAGAAGAGTCAAAAGTTTGTTCGAGTAATTTTCAACAAAATTTTAATGTGAATCAACTTTTACAACTAAGAAAAACTAAACGTCAAGTTACTAAACGTAAACTTACTAAACGTTAAACTTTTATAATCAAAACAAAATACTGAAAGACATTTAGTCAAACGAACGTACAATCTGATGGTACTTCTTGGCTGGCTTGGCTGTCATATATCAAGGTTTTGGTTACTTGGTCAGTTTTGCTAGTGACATGGTGTAAAATTGATTTACGTACACTTGTAATAATTATTTCAAGTTTAAACATAGCACAAGCATTAAACTGTATATATTAAAATAACTGTAGAAAGGAAAAAGGATTTAACCTACATTTTTTTTCTAAACATCAGGAAAAAGATTTGAAAAAGGTTTTTAAAAATATATATATTATTAGAAAAAGTCAATTAAAAACCAGTTCATCAGTCTCCATGCATTTCAAGGTTGTGTATATTTCATAGTTTCCCTTTGGCCCAAAATCATCAAACAACGTTTTTTGTGTCTACTGTAAAAAAATATATGTGTAGGTTACGTCCTTTTTATTTTGCATAGTCGATATAATACTGGACGTCTCATTTTTTATCATATTTCGCAGTACGAAATAAAAGAGTTTTTTTTCAATACAATTTATTCCAAATTTCTATTCCATGGAAACAAAACACGTTTCGCACTATGTTTTTTAAGTAATGGAATATGATTTTGGTTTGCTTTATAAATCCATTCAAATTTACTATACTTACTCTTTCGTATTATAATATCATGTCAAAAATTTCCCCCTGCGTTTAGTAAAACGCCTTCGTAACGGGAGACTGAACAATTTTACTGCTAACAAATTAAAATATTTAATCGTACTGAATAATTATTTGGAAGTTCTGACCGCTGTAAAGCGAGACTTTGCTCGGATTCTCTCGCATTAGTTGAACAAGTCTATGATGTAACTCAACGTTACTGAAACATTAAATACACGATGTTAAGCGGCCAAACTAGACTGCTTACAACGATATTACATTACTGAATTATTCCTTTCTTTACCGAATTTGAGATGAAATAATTTCTACCACGGGTCATTTTTTAGCTTAATTTATATAAAAAAATATCCCGGGATCCTGTTCAATTTTCAGATCCCGAAATTCCGGGATTGAGATGGCCACGATCTCGGGAATTCGGGATTGAGAAATTTTGAGCAAATCCCAAAAATTTACACGAAATTGGCAAATTCAAGATTTCAAATTCTTCGGTGAGCTAAAAAAAAAACGAGTTTCTGTGAGAATCTGGGAAAAAGTATACCAAATTGGGGATTTCAAACTCCTCGGTGAGCTAAAAAAAAACGAGTTTCTGTGAGATTCTGGGGAAAAGTATACCAAATCGGGGATTTCAAATTCCTCGGTGAGAAAATCTCGGGATTCAAAATTAATCAATCCCGGGATTGAAAAAAGGCTCCGGGATTGGATACCCTAGTGTGTACTCGTAATGATTGTAGATTTAGAAATTTATTCGTTAAATTTTAAATATTTTATAAAGCGGGTACCACTTACTTTGAGGAATAAATTATTGTAAAATATCCAAAAAGTAAATCACTTTTTTTTTTGTATTGACTACATACACATTTATTTAATATTTAAATTGAACTTCCAACTGAAAAAAGATGATTCAGTTGAAAATATTTGTGATTGACGAAACCGGTTCTGATGAAATGTTAACAAAATAAATTAGCTCGTCAAATCAACAAAACAGTGATCGGTTGATGTTTTTAAATTAGTGTTCATAATTTCAAATTATTTCAATATTGCAATTGGAGTTATTGAATTCAGTATGATATATAACTTAATCATTATTTTTTATTGCAGTTATAAAAAAATTCAGAAAGATGGTTAAAATATATTTTATATATTTAAGAAAGATATTCGATTGTGAATAAAAAAACACTCTTAAGACATTTTTTTATAGAGTTATAGAGTAAGGAAAACAAAATAAACAACGTTTAAGCTTAACAGTCTCGTGATAATCTCTTCATGATGCTATTTTAATTATTTTTAAATGAAAAATTTTGAATAATTTTTTAAACCATTGAGTGAATTGCATCTACTGTTTAAATCTAAGTTAATTTTGTAACTTATATAAACATTTATCAATAATCAACAGAATAGTAGAATTATAAAGTGTTCAGAATCTAAAATATTGATTTTAGTATATATGCATATCTGTGATTGATTTTTTGTTCAATACTGTTCTAACAAACAGATTCCTTGTTTATTCCAAATTCATTCCCAACGTGGAGCATTGTATATATATCAGTCACAACATTCTCTTCAGAAAGTTTGAGAAAAGATCGATGAAAAAGACTTGTTAGTGATTGTTGACTATTTACTCTCTCTCCGATCTATTATTAGTATCAGATAAGAAATAAATAGAAAAAAACTAACCTCTTTTATTTGTCATTTATAAGATGAAAATTCATAAAATATAAAAAAATAATTTTATGTTTTTATCATCTTAAGGAATGAAACTTTGAATTCTTGACCACGCCGATAGAGAACCGCAAAAATCTTGCTGAATATAAGTATTTTTATAATATTAAAGCATAATCTTTTATTGGAGAAAAAAAATATGTGCACAGAAACAAATTTTATTGCTTATTTTTGTTCATGCCTGAAAAACATTTGATTGAATAATAATAAAAACTCTTTTTTTTCAGTGAGCTTCAATACTTGTTTTGATTAAAGTGACTTATTTAGTCACATCACTGGCCATGCTCAAAGTCTGTCACAAGACATGTGTTTATTTTATTTATTGTAAAAACAAACTTTCGTTCTACCTAGCACTATTTTATTCAAATTTGGCATTGATTTTATTGGTTCTCCTTGAAATAGTTACAAGTTTTACAAGAAGTTGGCAAAATAAAATATTTGATACGAGAAACTCTGCCAGAAAGTTATCTTTTGCCTCATCGAGTGACGATTTATCGTTTTAGCTCCCCAGGGCGATGCAGTGGCCAGAGTTTTCCTGTTATAAATCGTTGTGTAAAGTATCTGAAACAAAAGGATTTTTTTGTGAATTGCATCACTAGAAAAGACAATTCACAAAGATATCGGTCAATATAACTTTTTATAAATGTGTCACCACTGGACTATTTTTACCGTTCTCCGGTGTTTTATTTCAAATTTTGAAAAATCTACAACACATACCATTTATCCATATTTATTTTTTCTCGCTTGAAATGATAATATACTTTTATATTCGACTCTTAAGTCTGCAATTATTCTTTATACTTTCATAGGTAAAAGAAAAAAGTTATTTTGATAAGCTACGATTACCCAAGTTCAATAGGCCAACCTGAAAGTATCAATACGTAGCGTCAAGAATATTAAGTTTCTTTTGATGTTTTTTATATACAAATTTTACCTTCTTCTTATCTCTATAATCTTAAACATGTTCTCTTTTCAAAAGGTTTTCTTACGTTTTATTACTCTTTATATCATGCCGCCTGTGTGGCCGAGTGGTCAGCGCCGTTGGCTACCGCTACGGAGGGCACGGGTTCGAATCCCAGTACGGGCAGTTTTATAAATTAATTTTTCAATCGATTTATGAATTTCTGTTCAAAGGCATGGATGTTTGTGCTGTCTTGAATTCCACCCTACCACCCATCCTATCCTATAAACGGGGCATATCGAGAGCGATTAGCTAACCACTAGTCCTGTCCTAGCCCTTTTCTTCTATTCCTACTCTTTTTAGAAAAAGAGAGGTTGAGCATTTGAGTAACAAGCATTTCTCGTAGAAAAACTTCTGTTGAGATAAACTCCATTAGGAGTTCATATGCTCCATATTGGGAGCGGACATGGTAAAAAAAAAGTATATATCACTTAGTATGCTGATATAAGTAAAGTTATTTATTTTAATTTGACGATTTTTAATAATTTATAATGGCAATATTGATCGGATAGAACTACCGTAAAGATTTAATTATTTACAAATAATTAAATTGATTGATTTATTACGTTATGACAGGGTTGGTTTCTACTGATTTTAAATATTCACTTTGCACATAATAAAACTATTTTAGATTACGAAATGTATCTCTTCATTACAAATTATTTTTCTGAAGAAAATAAATCAACGGATTATCTTTAAAATCTTTTCTCTAGTAATAAAACATAAATCTCTTGGTGAAATTGCGACTAGCCGCGTTTGATAAAGCAAAGTGACAACTGCCGGGTAAAAATGTTAAGTTTCATTTGATTGTCTGTTTGTACTTATTTCATCATTTTGGTAACTATAAATTATATATTTTTTAACCCTTACTCCTTTATTTTGATGAGTTAAGTACAGCTATCATGTCAGAATATCATCACTGTGCCACGGACCCAAAATAAGAATAGTCGTCGTTGTATCTATGGTGGAAAGAGAATTATCAATAAGCCTCGGTTAACCGTGAAAAATAAACCAGGTTTCGATTTTTTACAACAGGCGATAAACCGGTTTTTGCTCAAGCCGGGCTGGAAATTCTAGTTCTGACAGAACATTTAGATCCCCTGGAGGTTGTAAAGAAGTCTATTGGACTAATCAGGTCGACATGGAGTGAATCAACAAGCTTCATCTACATATTTAATATTAAAAACTATTTCTTTAATTTCGAAAAGTGTCTCTGAAAACTATTGTGACATGATTATAAATTAGATGTTGAATACACCTGATCCAACGCTTACTGAAATAACTTAATTCGTTAAGTACTATTAAAATAATAAATAATTATTGCGTAAAATATATTTTTTTTTTTTTTTTTAATTAATTAAACTTTAACTAAGCAATTATCAAAACTTTTCTCGTCAAAAAAAAACAAATTCATTTTTAACGTAAAAAAAATGGTCAGACCGAAAATGTTTTCAATTATACGATGGAAGTTTTACTTTATGAATAATATTATACTCTTTACTGAAAACAGTAAACTTTTCAAATCAAATTTTGGGCAGTCATGCGTGAAATAAAGTTTTATAAAACAAATATTTATAACAGGCAGTTTGAGTGACTAAAAGTTTGACTCTGAAAATAATCGGCGAATATTAAAAACAAGAAGCTATTTTTTATTCAAGTAGCACAGGTATTCGGGATTAAATTAAAAAAATATATTCTGGCATAAAATATATCAATGAAAACATTTATAGTTTAAATTGAGTAATGGATTGTTTTAATGAAAAATGAACTAATTTATAACTTACACATATGTATAATATTTAAAGTTGCTTTTGACTTACGACTGGGATACGTTCCTATCCTTACTTTGATCGCAACCGGTAGTAAGCTGAGTTTCAAAAAAACATATAAACTTATTTAATAGCACAAAAAAGGCAATCACTTAAGAACAAATAGTTTTTATAATTACTCGTCATATTTAACGTAAGTAAAATATATTGGTACACTAATCAGTAGGAGAGGAAGCAGTGCTAGAGTTTATAAAATAAATATTCAATTTTAGTTGAGTTTCTTTCTTTTATATTAGGTTCACTTAGCAAAAAAAAAATTTTTTCAATATGTTCACTGGAAAAAACTTTTATAATAATTAATATGGAACTAGTACAAAAACGCATTGTTTTTAACACAATCGCAACCCAAGAACTACCTTTATTATGTGTCGATTTTTAAGTAGAAGTAACAATAAAGTAGTCTTATAAATAACAATAATGGTATTTATTGTTACTTTTGATTAACTAAAAACCTGCACTTAGAACATTGGAGTTCTCAAGTTAGCACATTAGGAGAGATAGTTTGTAATTAATAGTTCCCAGTCAAAATTAATATTTTCTTTTAATAAGAGGAAGCATTTGTTTGGAAGAAATGCCACATTAGGGAATTCAAAACGATCAGCAGACGACAAGTATACAATACGTTTTTTAGATATACATAAACTTTTTATTATTATAAAAAGGCAATTCAAAAGAAATGGGACGATTGGAACTGTTAAACATCATTAAAAATTTCTTTAAATACAGGTGCTAATTTTGTGGCTGAGAATGGAGACCTTATTTTTGAAATAGGATTAAAGGTTGGTAACTAACTGGCAACCGAAAAATAAGAATGTTCCTAAAGCTACTTTTTGTTGTTGTTCAAGTCTTTTGTTGCAAAAGGACATTGATACTGAAACCATACGGAACATCATAACGTATTTCATTAATTTGTTGTTCAAATATCAACATGCTACGAATATTTCATGAAAAATTTCAAGACACAAAGGCAAGTGTAAACAAAAAATCAAATAGGTAGTTATCAGTCTATCCCTAAAAACTATTTTCGTAGGTGCGAAAAAGATAGCGCTTGAATCATAATATTATAATTTAATCAAAATATTACATCAAAGAGTTATATTAATTAATCAGACAGCGAGGCTGAGGTAATTTCAAATTTATGAAATTATCAATAAAGAAGGGCTGTAACTCTATAATTAATAACTGACTGTTTTCTGAGAATTTTGCTTGAAATCTATTTCGGTTAATTAAATAGCATAAAATAAAGTTTCCAGATTTAATTTGGTTTTCGGAAAAACGGGTGATATTTCAATATAATTAATATGAAACCTTTCAAATAGTAAATATTATCAATTTAATATTGAAAACTTACTACGAAGCGAATAGAGTGGTATTCAATAACGCGATGAATAGTTTGAATCCTCAGATAAATTAAATTAAAGGCTTATGTCAAAAGAAGCCATATTGAAAAGAGTCGTATTGAAAAAAAAAATACAGTCAGTTACAGATAAAACTTGTACTCAATAATTCATTAATGTATTTATTATAGACAATAATTAAAAACGAAAATCAAACACATGTGATTCAGCTAAATTAAGCTAACAGTTAATGATAAAATAGCCGCACATTAGAAAAAACTTTTAAGGGTCAGAAATATAGTCAAAGAATTAACAGATATTTAAATTAATCAATGATTAGTACTGTTATAAAGTAGATATAAAATTTTATGATGGCTTATATAAAATGTCAAAAATATGTGCAAATTCGTATTGTTCATTTATTTCCAAGAATTTTTGACAATAGTTCACAATTAAACATACTAGTACGATAAAGACTACAGATTAAATTTTCGCAATGATTTAATCTAAGCATCGAACAGTAAATATTGGAGACAGTGATGATAATCATCCAACTGTGCTTTCGACTAACCAGAATTCAAAATAAATAAAGATAGGTTAAACCATTTTTATTCAGCATTGATTACTTTATTTGAGTGAACTTTTTTTTACTGACTGAATATAATCTTTACAAAGGAGACTTAACAAAAAACAAATTCCATATTTTTGATTGAATTGGAATTAACTTAATAGAAATACATTATAATAAGCTGAAAAAATATCAATGTATTTTAATTCCACAGATATTATTTTATATATAGTTTATAACAATTTTAATATATATATACATATATACTGGCTAAAGAGAGATACACAATACGTTTTCTCAACTATTCAAACATTCTAACTTATATATATTGAAAAACACAGTATGAAATTGACCGTCTTTTCCGGAACGATAATAAATTGTAATTTAACACATTTATATTAATTCCATTGATCATCTATACTATATAGCTTTTGCAACTGTCGTCCCATATAACCAACGAGAAGTTTTTGAAAAAGATAATCCAAGTGACTGCTTTATTAAATAAGGATTGTCAATTAAACTATGGCAATAAAAATAAACTTTAAATACAGTGAATCAATACCCATTTCTACTTAAAAGTATCATGTATTGCAATTAACCTATTCATAAAGCGGAGAATTAACAGAAAAAACGATTAACTCTTAGTACTTTTCCTATACTTCTTTCCTAACACCCTTTTAACAGGCAAACATGGTTAAGAAATACTATTTAAACTATTTTTCGAAAGCTTGAGCAAATATGTTATTATTTCCCCTTAACAAATTCAACACAGCACTCTACATATGATGTTTGTCTTAGCGCTGTAGCGTTACTATTAACACAGTAATATTCTGTTAATAACCAGTTGAATTTCTATCGATAGTCATTGAAACGAACGTTATACGCCATAATTTCCAACCGCGCTTACTAATGTGAAATTAATTGGCCCGAATTTCTGCACGAGAACTTCTACAAGCTTCATATCATATACATTATTAAACATGCATAATATTATTCCAGCCATGTTGTGTATATTACATATTATGTAAGGTAATATGGTCGAGTGGTCAACATCGTTGGCTACAGTGACAGTCATTATAAAATTATTTTTTGTAACCGTAACAAGTGCATCTTTGATATAGTGATAGTTGGTAGTTTTCGAATTGCTTAAATTTAAATGGTAAAACAACTATTAAATTTGAATCGTTCAAATCATGTACATTCACACAGATTTTGTCACTAACGACCCGGGTTTTGCCTTTCGGCATCTTCAGGCGTTCAAGTGCGCGGATGAACTTGAACTGACGCTTAGTAAATGAAAGTTTCGTGTTTATATAAGAAGTAAATGCATCACTGAGTCCAAAGCCATTGCTGGCGAAAAGGATAAGCTCATGGAAATGCCAAAAGATTTGAGTAGTAAGTAGTTTCAAGAATTATATTATTTGTTTGTCGGCAAAGGTTTTATGGTTATATGATTTTATGATTATATAGGGTATAGAAGTGGAGATGCCGGAAGGCTTAATATTTCATTTAAAATCGGAAGACTATGCAGCTGTGCTTTATTTATTTCCAAAATTTCTTGGAAAAAGAGCTTATGACTGTCCGTATTTGGGTGTAACATTTTTATCCTTTGTTCCTGATTGAACACGTGTCCTTCCGAAATTAAGTGATTAGCAAAAGTAGACGTGTCTTTTTTCAATCTAAAGGCTGCCATATGTTCTAAAACTCGGATGTTGTATCCTTTCTGTTTTGACGATATAAAACTTTGTACAACAAGAGCATTGCAATCTATAAATCCCGGGTTTATTTAAGTAATGTATTTTATCTTTATTAGTTAATAATTAGTTAATAATAAAGATAAAATACATTACTTAAATAAATTCGGGATTTATAAATTGCAATGCTCTTGTTGTACAAAGTTTTATATCGGCAAAACATAAAGGACACTGAACATCTGAGTTTTAGAACATATGGCAGCCTTTAGATTGAAAAAAGACATGTCTACTTTTGCTAAGTAAGCTTTATAACAAGACATAACAAACAATTGGCAAGAGAAAGATATTTTAATTTGTTTCATTATTTATTTTCACATCTTGTTATATGACTTACTTTATTTTGTACAAATAATCATGTATAGATTTATATTTTTATCAGTTGATAGTTCTTACAGTGAGCGAATTTGGTCATGATCTTATTAAATAATGTAAAATTAGTACAAAACGTATATTTTTTTATCCGTGCCTTTGGTTATAATTGCATAAATCTTTTTAAAAAATTAATTAAACGAGTTTCAAACTCGTGGGTTCGAGACTGAGGAGAAAACAAGTGTTGAAACCACAAGGCTACATGACCAAAAGTAAGTAATCAGTAAAGCCAGTATTCTTTTGTTAACATAAAAGTTTTAACCTATTTTTGGAGAGATTGTTGTTTGCGTTTAGTTTTTGTGATTTAATGAATAAACCGTACATGGATAGAATAGAGGAAAAAAGCACTGCATTCATAAAGGGTTCATTCGTAATTGGTTTGGAACGAACGAAAAGAACCATTTAAACTTTTCTGTTAAGATTTTAGCAAAGACAAGAGTGGACAAAGCTCACTCCCAGACAATAAATTTCTTGGCCTTTTTACTTC
Organism: Himalopsyche tibetana; assembly: GCA_030503985.1. Taxonomy (NCBI): domain Eukaryota; kingdom Metazoa; phylum Arthropoda; class Insecta; order Trichoptera; family Rhyacophilidae; genus Himalopsyche; species Himalopsyche tibetana. The sequence goes on from JAPJYX010000015.1 coordinate 7,989,077, forward strand.
AGCACTTTAATAGAGCTAACGTAGTGAATTATGATCTCAATCTTTTTTCAGGATTTAAAACGTCTTTGCGGATTATTTTTTTAGGGTTGGTAGCTAGTTTCAAGTAAACTTGTCACCAACCTAAGAATATTTATATTCAGTAAGATAGAAATAATACTTTTTAGGCTTTACTTACTGTTACTTAATAATAGAGGTTTATATTGTTTATGTATATTTTTTGGAATAATGATTCATCGGTTGCATGCTCCAATCTTTTTTCTTCTTTCATTTGTATCCTAGTGTTTGAAAGTCATAAAAATAATACCGGCCATATTTTATAATATCAAATAACGATATAAATCAACACAAGTTAATTAAATTCTGAATGAAAGCGTTCCTATGTTGCTCTCTCAGACTTCCATATCTAATTAGTTTATTTCTAAATTAAGCAATAGTTAACAACTTATTTATTATTTCTTTTATGAATATTTCCATCCCATTATCATTCATGTTTGTATTTACTATACGACGTGATATCGAAATTTATTCCATAAATAAACTATCACCGCTGTGAAAAGAGTTTGTCGACATTTATTTTATAAAAAAACAATGTTAGGTGGATTGATTTCATTATTTGAAATTTAATAAACGTGTATTTTAAACGTAACTTCATTTTCGACTAATTAATTTTGCATTAAAATACTCGTCGCATTTCCACGTCTTTGTAAACCTCAGTCAGAACTCGACGTCTAGGCTACCCCAAAAGACGTGGGTAGACGGCATCTAGGAGGAAATGATAAAAGAAAGATCTCGAAACAAACGTGTCTGCAGGATAGTTGCGGAGTCAAATATATACCGAAATCAATCATGGTGTCAACAAAACAAGCTTACAAATATTTCCATACCACGTGAAAGTTTTAAATTCTTAGACATTTTCGTATTATACATTTTGCATCTACGTGTAAGTCTAAGGATAAAACATTATTTTTTTAAAATATGTACTGTATTTAAGATACACAAATACATCTTGGCAGTATAAGCAATCTGATCAAAAACAAAACAGTATTTTTTTCATGCTTTCCTTATTTTTAATAACTATTCCCATTGCGCACAATAAAAGTAATTAAAATAATATATGTATCAGAGAGCAAACAAGAACTATGTTTACTTTAACATAAGGGAATAATTATTTTATTATTGCCTCTATTCTCAGTAAAACAAAATTTATGACATTGTAGACCGTATTTCAACGTTTCTACTGTATTCGGGGGGTAGGTTTAGCCTTATTCCAAGCGGGAATTAATCCTGTTTATCCAGGTACTTGTAAAAGGGTTGGAGCTAATATTTTGCAATGTCAGAATAGGCTGGGAATATTTATTGCACGTGACGCACACGCGGATTTATAAATACATATTCTCGAACATAATATGTAAAATGATTATAATTAAATGAAGATTACCCCAAATCTGAAGCTATAGAATATTTATAGTGAAATATAATTATTGCCTTCGTCTTAATTTAATATAAAACCTTTCTCCGTTGTAAACTGCAGTACGAAACGTAATTTTCTTATTTATTCATATCATTATATACATTAATATTTCCAAGCAATATTAAAAAAATATATATTTAAAACAAAAACATATTGTGACATTTTAAGAGATAAAAAAACTTATATTCGGCATTTAATTATTCATTGCTAATATTTTTTATTTTAAGCGATTAAAAATCTATAAATCATTACAAACCGTTAAGTATTTTGACGTTACTAATATTATTTCTACTGAAATTCAAAAATCATTGCCACATTTTTGAAAACTATAAAATATTTTGAAAATTGAAGAGAAAATTAAGATACCAATTCATAATTATATACATGACAAAGTAAATTACGTGCAATAGTTAAATTCAGAAAAAAGGATGATTTATTAATACCTCATTTCATTGATACAAAATAATTTTGTTTTGAGATTCATATGTCTTATACCCCAGTTTCTCAATTGGGGGCCACAGCATGTTTCAAGGGGGCCTCGAGCAAATATCCATAAGCTCCCAGGTTTGGAAAATGAGTAATGACAAAATATATTTAAAATTTCGGTAATTTTTATTTTGGGAATCCCTGGGTTTTTGAAAATAAAATCTCTGAGAAGAGCTAAGAAAGGTCTCGGGTCTTTTCATTTTGGGAATTCCATAAATTCCTGGGTACCAAACTTTAAAATCTGCCAGCGAGCAAGACATTGAAAGAATTGAAAATTATTTTGGAATCTTTTAATCCCCGAGTCTCGTAAAAAACCATGATACGAAAATATGAAACTCTAAAGAAGTCACAGGCCCAAACAGGTTGAGAAACTATAGTTACAAGATAAAAAAAAAAGCAATGCTCAGTACTATGGTATTTTTTTATTAGTTGAACACTTTCAGGCGCTGAGCGCTCGAGCTTGGTCTACGCGGTGTAATAACAACTAAATACTGGAATGAATTTTAAATGGATTTCAATTCGTTTTATATGTCTGGATTAATGAATTTCATGAAATTTTTATTTTGTATAAAAAAGAATGAATAGTGCCACTTCGGTATTTTCAACCATTTATGCGTGTTGCAAAAAAATCAGTTACGTGCACTTAAATGTTACCTTATAAGTCTACTCACGTCCACGACGTTACCATTTTCTTTTTGCCCTCAACACCTGATCTCTTCGTTTAACTTGGCTTTCTTTTCATGCAAAACTCGAGAAGAGCAAACTTTGTTCGATAGAGCAACTTGCATTTAAAAGTCCAGCGAAGGGAAAGAGCAATATTTCTTACAACGGTATGGAAAAATATTACTACCTAACTTTTCTCTGCAAGGGAAGTCAAAGCGTCGGAAAAATACATCAAAACACCTGCTACGCTCTGATTACTTTATGTTTTTTCCACATCATAGGATTTTAAATATATTTTTTAAATTTTACATAAAATCTTTGATTAAGTTTTTTTAATCTCAAATAAAATCATCACTGTGAAAAATATTACATTCGTCATACAATATAGTTTAGAGCAGGCATGGGCAACCTTTTTTAGGTCTGGGGTCAAATTATCATTCAGACTCCCAGTTAAGGGCCGGACTAAATTATTAAACATTATAAACCAATATTAAATTAAATAAAACACGTTGCTACTTGTTATATATTTCTTTATTTATATACTGAACGTGTCATCTTCATTATTTAATCCCTCCCTGGAACTATTAATTTCTTTCTCTATTACTTCTCCGAGATTAATCAGCGCCGGACAAAATAGCTTGGAGGGCCGATGGTTGCCCATATATAGTTTAGAGTATTAAAATTTACTTTTAAAAGTTACTAATTATATATATTTTTTTTACCATGTCCGCTCTCAATGTGAAGCATGTGGACTCCTAATGGAGTTTATCTCAACATAAGTGTTTCTACGAGAACTGCTTGCTACTCAGTCGCTCAACCTCTCTTTTTCCAAAGAGAGTAGGGATAGAAGGATAAGGCTAGGAAAAGACTAGTGGTTAGCTAATCGCTCTTGATACGCCCCGTTCGTAGGATAGGATGGGTGGGAGGAGGGAATTCAAGACATCACATACATCCATGGCTTTGAACAGAAATTTATAAATCGATTGAAAAATCAATTTATAAAACTGCCCGTACTGGGATTCGAACCCGTGACCTCTGTAGCGGCAGCCAACGACGTTGACCACTAAGCCACACAGGCGGCTATTATATTATTTTATTCATTTCTAATTTGAAAAAGTCCCAGTACAAACAGCACTTTTTTTATCGATTTATCGATTTCTTGGGTGTCTGTGATGTAAATATTCCCTCCCACCGTTCTGCTTCATAAATAACTAGGCGTAGCAAAATCGATTAGTAAATTACTAGTCCTGTACTAGTCTTGTCCTTTTATCCCTACTACTCTCACTAGAAAAGAGAGGTAAAGTTACAAACAGAGCTTTAAATGATCTGTACAGTTTCATTATAAAACAGAAAAAAATATTTTTTTTTAGATTGACAAAAAGTATTTAACTCTCGCGGCTCGGAGACTATAAAAATACGTCTCTGCCGATGGGGGTCTTTGACCCCAGTGGTTTCCTTATTATTGGCCTTATTCTTATGAATTTAAAAAAAAAATAGTCTAAGGGCTTTAAAATATCAGCATCATTCCTCATACTTTTTTTTTTATAAAAATCCGTGTTTTTTTTAATAAATAATCATATTTTAGGTTGCGCGTAAAAAAGTCGTCATCCAAGCACACATATGAATTGACAACTGACGAGTGTTCTCAGATATCTTACGAACGATCGTTATCGCGGGTGCTTATCGCTTGATAGCGTAATCGCGTTATCGCATACTTATATAAACTACAAAAGGTCCAAAAAACTATGATATAAGAATACCTTAATTATAAACATTGTATCACCCATATTAAAAAAGATATTTAAGAAAATGTTGGTATTGGGGTCGCATTTCTTGAGCTTAGAACCGGAAAAGTTAAATTAGGTCTTCAATAGCAGTAAAGGCAACGTTTATTTCAACTCCAACCTCTATTTGTGTACATTTTAAATTCATACAAAGTTGCCAAAATAGCTGTCTATTCAATATTTTTTTTCGGAAGGAAACAATACTTTCATTTGTTAAACTTTAATATAATAGAGTTTTGTCAAGATAAACGCCAATCACAATAAAAAATGATAAATAAAACGATGGATTCATTGATACAAAAGCTTGAATAGATTTATGTTAAATGTTTGTATTGTCTTAAGTTTAGGTGCATACATCACACAACAACACTATTTACAAAATGACTATATTTTACAATGAATTAAAGTTCTTTGAATCTGCCCAAAGTTGTATCAATATTGGCCGGTTCCACAATTGATGAGACTTTCAATGGTGTAGTATTATTTTAAAAGTTATCTATCAAAATTACTCTATGATTTACCATATATTTTTCAATGACGATATTTAGCATTAAATATCAAACAGTACTTGCAATCCCAATTGCTTTATTTATTTATTTTTTTTGTAATACCAGTATTAATACATTTGTTCTGTATTAAACTTTCACGTGGTGGATCTGTTATTAAAAAATGCTGGTTATGTTTAAATTCAAGTTTTCTTTAATTACATGTCCGCTCCCAATGTGAAAAATATGGCCTCCTAATAGAGATATATCAACAGATTTTTTCTACGAGAACTATTTGCTACTCAGCCACTCAACTTCTCTTACTTTAAAAGAGTAGTAGGGATAGAACGATAAGGGTAGGACAGGACTAGTGATAAGCTGATCGCTCTCGCTACACTCAATTTATGAAGGATCGGAAAAGGTGGGACGGAATTTTCAGACATCACACCCATGCCTCCGAACAGAAATCGAAAAAATGCTGTTTGTACTGGAACTCAAGCCCGTGAAGTCCAGCACGAAAGCCTACAACGCTAAACCACTGCGAAATAGGACCCGAAAGTGATGATTTACTAAACAACAAAAAAATCAAATATTTCTTGGTTTAAAATGAAAATGTGGTCGTTATTTATTTAAGTAGAGAGAATTCTAAAAATTGTTTTCACACAACAAAAAAAACATATTTTAAATTCGTAAAGTAAAATAAGTCAGCCGAAATGTTGTGACATAACTCATTATTTTGGGTTAAGGTATAAAAAAATATTCATATAAAAATAAGTTTTCCAGAAACCAATTTCAATATACGGAAAGTGTGCAGGGGTTGCGAGTGTTTTTGGAAGTTTTTTTTTTACAGTGTAAGCAAAGTTATAACGCCCGCATAAGCGATCCATCAAGTGCTAGATGTGTAGATTACCCTATTTTAAATTACACGAGGCCCGATATCTTAGCTGGGTTAAATTTGTTCTCACCAAATCAGTCATGCGAAAAGCTCATTGTAAATGTTAAAGTTTAAATAATGTTTTCCTATCCACTTACAAATGTTATGAGATTTACGATTCTGAAATAATGAAAATTAAGCTCGTTGGTATGTCGCCTACGAAATATAATTGAGTGCCTACGTAAGAATTGTTTTCATTTTATGTCTTTCTTGTTGGTTGAAAACAATGACAGATTGTAATAATTTTTAATTTAATGAATGTGTATTCTATCTATCTTTGTCACGTCTGAAAATAGAATTCAACCAAACAGATGTTTTAAAATATACGTAAGATTAAATGGGTAAGAAGCCTAGTGATATTTAAGAAAAAAAAATTAGACGCGTTGTAATATTCTACACGTCAAAAAGTATCGTAAAAGTGAAGTGATCTCAATTAGTAAAACACATTGCAATAATGTTATCTCTGTCAAATAATAATATTCAATCCTTGAAAACACCATATAAAAACGTAATTGTACTTAGTCCATGAAAAATTTTACCATTTTACTAGTTGGTTCACTGCACTTCGAGAGGGTTCATATTAATTAACCACTTGAATACCAAGCGGTCGCGGGTGTCCAAGACATTTAAAAAATCAATACTATATCATACTACTATACAATAAATAATCAATCATACATTGTATTCTTATAAAATATAAGCAATATTTTGATGAATATGTGTAGTGCTATCTATACTGAGTCAATATAGGTTTTTAATTTATCGAATTCGAGTGTATATTAGGCAAAAGTATTTTTCTCAAAAACACGCAGTATCTCTGGAACATATTAATGGTTTATTTGCGCGGTATTCAAGTGGCTAAATTTCAGCGTCTAGTTCAGGCGTGGGGAACCTGCGGCCATTTGGCTACCCTGGTGCGGCCTTCTGGCCAATTCTGTATTTTTTTGTAAATTTGTCAATTCATGAGAAGCTGTGAAATAAATTCGTAAATTCCGTTCAAAGATTCCCTAGTCAATGTTTACTGCGGTCTTATGTCGAATCAGAAAATTGAATGCGGCCTTTAGATAAGAAAAGGTTCCCCACCCCTGGTATAGTTACAAAAAGCGGTATGTACACATTTCAATATTCGCCGCAAGTATTTTAAATTTAAGAAAAAAATGTTTGTTTTAAGTTGAGATGATTTTTAGTATTCAATTATATTTTTAATAAAAAAAAAATACTACGTTTATTATTTAGTGAACCATTAAATTTAATGAACATAAGCAAAATTTAAATTTTACATACCAGATACCAGAATCAATCAGATTAGAAATAAATTACCAATTAAGATTTGAAATATTTTCTTCTCGTAAGCTTATATCTATTTTTGGAATATATAAGTTATCTAACTTTGTGCAAAAGTGCGCGTAAAACACCGACGCCCATTTTTCTTTTTGTTATTCGACAACGCCTCAATTCAAACATATGAATAATAATTGCTTTTATGTAATCTATCAACTGTATTTGACATTGTTTTTTTACAGTCTAGAAGTGCTTACTAATTTATAGTTTTATCCAGTCTGGTCTGTGTTCAGTGGGTAGACAAATCAATATAGGTTTATGACGTACATAATATGATTATCTTCTTCGCATGTTTTAGAATAGCGTCTTTTAAGTGAAATATGAAAATATGTACTGTGCGGTGAGCCAGATTAGTTATAGTTTTATTGCTAATATTTAAGCGATGATATAATAAAAGTTTTTTTTAGCTTTTTATGTAAACATTTTTTGTTACAATTTTATTATTATTATGTATATACAAATATCATGATCGAATTGCGTATAACCCTAATTATTTGAAGAATGCCGGACCCTTAATTGAGCGCCAACGTTGTTAGACTTTCTTCTTACTCGTTTGGGTAGTTAAGAGCTCAAATCGTTAATTAGCAAGTTACGCTGAAATTTTCTATCCTTACTTTTGAAAACCATATAAAAAACTACGATTGGATGAACACTACAAAAATACTAAGTAGATGAGAAAAATATGCCTTCTACCATCTAGAGCATGGTTTCTCAACGAAGAGCCCTGTGTTCTTTTAGGGGGCCTCAGAGATTTTATTTAGATTCCACAGGGGAGCCACAGTACAGTTTAGGGGGGCCACGGGCAAATTTTTCGGATTCGAAATCCTCGGAAGAGCTAAAAAAAAAGGTTCCACGCTGGTTTTATGGGCAAATCCGAAAATTCATGGGATTAAGAATTTTAAATTCTTGAAAGAGCAAAAATAAATAGGTCTCTCATGCTGGATATTTCGGGAGATCCGCAAATTCTTGTGAAGAGCAAAATTCATTTAAAAAAATCCTTTCAAAGAAGACAACAATGGTAAAGGGTCACAGACAAATAAAGACACTTAAGAGAGGCCACATGCCCAAAAAGGTTGAGAAACACTGCTCTAGATCACGGGTTTTCTGTGGGGTCACCAACTTATACAGTCAACTAAAATGCTTGTTTCAATTGCATCGGGGTCGCGGGTCACATGGGTTTTATAAAAAGGGTTCGCCAGTCGAAATGGTTGGGAACCTATGCTCTTGATGAAATGGCTGAAAAAATTTTGCCCACTTTTTCTGTAGAACAGATGAATTATTAAAAATATATCGTCCACAAACAGTTTATTACATTCAAATTATGGTGAAACGATTTCAAATAAAAATAACTTCAAAATTAAGAGAATCAGCATAATATAACGTTACAATTTAAATAGCAACAAACATGTCTCTATGAAACCTGATTCTTGCAAATTTCTTTTACCAATCTAGTGGATGATGACCATACGTAGAAATAGTCAAGGAGAGTGGCGTGGGATAGAGAATCTTAGAGGTATCGTGTGGTTGTCATATGTATTAGTTTAGGTTTTTATGTCTTTTTTTAACCTCCATCATTGAATTGAAAACTGCATCAGTTCTATTTTTTTTAACTGTAGATATAAATTGTTCGTAAGATTCAATTTATCACAGTTCTCAGATTTAATATAAGCAAGTGTGACACAGTTTCCAATTTAATTTAGCAGCACGAATCGGGCATCTATCAAGTTAATCCAACCGTAGATGTGTGGGACACGTGGGTGGAAGCTAAGGTAGCCGCCGCGACCCGTGGGTCAGGTGTTACGATCATACCTGTAAATCAAACGTCGTGCTTTATTTGAAAGCTCCATTGTAAATTTGTTATAGCGGCGATAAAAAAAATTACTCCCTTTTTATAAGCGTCCTTTTTTCTTTGTAAGAATAATTTAATCATATTGGAATTAGGCTGTTAGATAGAAAAGACTATTACATAATAAATCATTGATAGTTATATACTTAAAATAATCATCTATTCAATTTGAACAGATGTTTTTATTATTCATCCCTTTTCTTTTGGACCAGGAGATAAACATATGTTATCTTAGACCAAAACGCCCTTCGTTTTAGTGTCATTAAAATGATTATAATCTCAATAAAAAGCTAAAACTACATTTGTCTAAATATTTAATATATTTGAATTATATATGATCAACAATAACTGTCTCCCCAGTGAATCATGACGTGCTGTTTTTTGAGTGAATCAAATAACTTTTATTTGAGATTCATTTGAAAAAATCAATTGCAGACCGAAAAAGATCTTTACTATTTATAAATTTAATAACATCCGCACGATTGATTTAATATAATTTCATATCCACTCAAAAGATTTAAAAGAAAAAGAAGAGATGAAAAAAATCCAGATTTGTTAAGTTGCTTGGTGTGATAAATGACACTTCTGGCAAAGCTGCTCGATTTAGTTAGAAGTTAAAAAAATAAAACAAAAGGAAACATAACATAAGTAAGAAGCATACAGCAAGTCTAAAAAAACCAAAGAAGTATTATTTTTTATCTTTTACGAGTTATACAAATTAGGCTTGAAAATTTTCTAATAGGTCATGTCAACAATTATATATTTTTTAAATGTATGTCTGCTCTTAATGCCAAGCATATTATCCCCTAATGGAGGTATCCTTGTATTATTTTTTCTACGAGAACTGCTTGTTACTCAAATGCTCATTTTTTTAAAAATATTATTAGAATAGGGACAGAAATAATATGTCAAGGACAAGACTAGTGGTCAGCTAATAGCTCCCGTGGCTTTGAACAGAAGTCGATAAATTTATTGAAAAAATGCTGTACTGCGACTTGAAGCCGTAAGATTCGTCACGGAATCCATCGACGTTGACCACGGTGCCACAGGCCTGACAACAACATAAACTACTCGCAGAAAAATGAATGTAAATGTGTTATTCTATTTAATGTTTTTAGGTAGCACAAGCGATCCTAAGCAGGGTCAGTCATCTAACAATTCGATCAATTTAAAAATAATATATCAACAAAATAATCTATGCGACTCGTTTGAACTCAAAATATATTCTCATAAAAAATTTAAGTAAAATCAACTACTACTTTAAAAGTACATCAAAGTGAATCAAGCAATTTATTTTTACATTGAAAAACATTTAAGAATATTTATAGAAAACGATTTAATTTATACAAAACAATAATATGATAATGAAGAAAAGTTTGTGAGTATTGTTTACTTTGTGTTTTACGACGAAACAAAATATATGATAATATTATGATGCTCGTATTGTGCTTGGTTAAAAGTCACGATTGAATGTTGAAATATTTATTATGCATGCGTTAAAATAACTGTTTTCATTTGCTTACATTGTGATTTTACTGTGTAATAAAAATACAAAATATCAAAGGTACTGATCGATGTAATATTTTGTGTTGAAAATATTAGTAATAATACAATTGAATATAAGATTAATTCTTTGTCTACTATTAAACATGAATAATCTAACAGCGCATTTTGTAAATATATTGTGAAAATAATTACGTTTTTTAATCAATTGAATGTACTATTTTGTATTTGTAGTGACTGATTAAAGTTTCACAATTTTTTGATTAATACAATTAATTCGTTGATCAAAATGCGCAGTAAAAATCATAAGAATGAACATTATCATGAATTGATTGTGTATAATAGCACATTAAAATTGAAATGAAAATGTTTGAATATGACACAAAAAAATCTTTCGATAGAGGAGAGTGGGGTCTAAAGTAACAACGCCCATCTCTCCCCATATTATATTAATTTACCAACCGTACAATGATGATCGAACTACTTTTTGAAAGCCCCCACGCTGCAAATAAATCGCCAGTCTTATTTTTTTATGCACGCAAAATAGGTTGTGTTTTGTGAATTTTAATTTTTATATTGTTTTTGTGAAAAAATATCCAAGATACCAGGCTACTTAAGTGTAGTTATTTAATGCAACACAGGTTATTTTCAATAGTAGTGATTTTTGGTATCCAATTATTTGATATAAACTGGACAAAGTGCGGTTGAGGTCCAAAGTAACAAATTATGTGGTGTTTTGATAATTTTGTTGGCTTCTTTTTTGAATGCCTAGAAATTGAGCTAGAATAACAACCAGAGATAAATAACCTACATATGCCTCAATTATGAATCGAAATAATTTGTATATTTTTGCAACAGCTTTTAAGATTAATATCATATTTTTATGAATTTTTCGAATTCACGGTGAACTTACTTTTATTTTTCCCCTGGCTTATTTTAAAATGTTTTTCGTAGAATATTTTAATATGTTTTGCGTTTTTATTTGTTTATATTAAAAGTCTAGCTATGTTACTTTCGACCTCAATATGTGTCACTGGTAGTGTCTTTAAAAATATCTCATGACATACAAATGCCTTTTAATTGAACAATAAAAGTAAACATCGATAGAAAGACAAGCCACCTTAATAGTTTTATCAAGTAATCAGTTTTATTCTAAAGTATTCCATTATTATTTTAACACTGAGCTCTAATATCAAAACTTTTTCTTTAGACCCTGCTCTCCTTTATAATAACAACATATAAAATGTGTGTAAATCTTCAAAGTCTAAAATATTTCAGTATTTTTATTACGTTTTAATATTGATAATATTGAAAGTGTGTTAATTTATTGTCATTGTGAAACCAAAACACATTTTTTAGTATATGAAATCTGTAGACCTTTGAGTATTAGGGAGCGTCAGCATCAAAGTTTTTCGAGCCTCCTCCATCGCTAATGTTTTGGTCGTTTGTATTCCTTTACCATCGTTGTCAGAGAAAGCGCAAGATCGCTACAGAGGTGAGCAATCTTTAGTGAAGCCAGTTCACGGGAACACCATATGCATTTGTTTGCAAATCACACTGTGAAACCAAAAACATACTGTGCCTATAAAGTACTGTACGAAATCAAGGAATAAAATTATTCATTTCAATGACTCAAATGATACAAGGAACTATTTCATTCAAGGATTAAATGGTCCTTGTGGACTAAATATTAATTGTATTATTCAAAAACTCACGAAATTGTAATAAGATAAGAACATTCACCCTATCTGCCGAGACTGGCGCTTGTTGTAACTCACTTTATATTAAGTTTCCTTGTTTAACTTTCACCAGTCGGAAGGAGGCTGCACACAGAAAACCCGTCACAACCTCTTTCGACAAACTGCCTTTGTGGACATTGCAAGAAAATTTTGGTGCTCTCTACGCAGGAAAAGCCACCATGGGAAATTTTCCTTCGAACTTAAACTTTTGGTTGTCAAAATGTTTATCTTAAAAGTTGTTCTATAAAATAGCTAATTATATCGTATAATATTATAATAAGGTCAGTAATCGTTTGCCGTCATGCGTAAAAAAGTAATGATATCTATTTTTTTTGGCATGTCTTCGCTATTATGCATAAAACATTTCAAAAAAGTATCTAGGGTACAATTTTTACTACTTTTTTACATACCTTTGGCGTAGAGATTTCAACACCGAAGAATAAGGAAAATACCTGTACACTGAACTACTTTTTTAAAAAGTTTTTTAACACGATTTCGAAATAGCACGGTGCGAAAAAAATCTAACATTCATTTAACAATGCGTAACAGTAACTTTGAATGTCCTACCGTGTAAATGGGGAGTATATTGTATTTTTGTATTTCATACTTAATACGGGTATTAAAAAATAAGGCCAACTGGGATTGCAATACCGGACGAGAAAACCAAGTCGGTACTACGATATTTCATATAAAATACTCCCCAAAAATATATAGGTGATTTGACAAAATTGACACCATTGAAAATCTCTTAAATCTTTTAATTGATAAAATATCGATATTTAATCAAACCCGGTATTTTAGTATTGGAAAACACCGAAAACACCGTAAATACCAAAATCTTGGTTTCGGTAAAACCGATAAGGCAATCGCTATGTCGACGTTACATGTTAAATAAGTTCTTGCAGCCAAACAATCAAACGAGAATTCAAATTTTACAAAAGGTAGCTTTCGTAAACTGATTTTACAAACAATTTAAATTCAAATTAATACCTATATGTCTTTAATGTGTTCATACTCTCACACTCATTTCATATCCGATTATTAGAATGACGCGTATAAAAAGTGTTTAGTTTATTTATAAAACGTTTCTACATCACCATTTTTTTCGTTTATTCGTTCAGTGAAAACCACGAGAAAGTAAAATTCATATTTTCTGTCACCGTTTTACAGTTTGCAAACCCAAAAGTTACTTTAGTGAAACCATTTTATGATGTCACCGCAGAAACGCGATTATTTTGAAGTTGTATAAACACTCAAAATTTAATATCAATGTCACAAATAACATATTCTAAAAACGTGAATTTTGGAAGCATTTTTGAAGTAGTTAATGCGTCGAAAATATTAGTTTCTACACTTAAAAGACCGTTGAAATTAAAGTGATATTATTAAAAAAAATATGTTATTTCAAAACTATTATTATATTTACCCACAGAAAACTAATATTTATATAAAGTGCTTTTTAAAAAAAAAAAAAGTGCCGGAACTCAATTCTTGCCAAGCTTTTTAATATTTTTTTTTCTTTTAATCCATATACATACGTTCCCGATGTGGAGCACATGCTTTTTAGTAGAGGTGTTCCAACATAAACTTACGAGAACTGCTTGTTATTCATTTTCTCAACCTTTCTTTTTTTAACAATATATCAAACATTGGACCCTTGGTTCTGGTCACAGAGTAAGTTTTTGGACCTGGTATTGTTTTGTAGTATGACATCAACTTATGAGTGTTCGTTACCTGGTATTAAATTCAAAATGAATATAAGATAAAGACAAACTGCCAATGGTTTCAAAAGAAAAACATTTCCAGAAAGAAACGATGCCGGAACGCTGTTCCACCGCGTTGAATGGGAAAAAAACCCTGTATATATATAATATTATATATACTTTTAATGAATATACCAAATTTCAAGCTGTACACAAATTTGTAAATCTTTTCAGTGATTTGTAGATAATTTTAAATATTTACTTTGATTATTTATTTAATTAAAATGACATGAAAGGCGTGCGTGGTAATAACCTATTACTCTATGTTAATATTGGCTTTGACGCTTGAGTATGGTTGGGTTGAAAATTTTGTTACTGGCGTTAAGGCAAGTAAGGCATCCAATTAACCGTCCAAAGCAACCGACCGGTTTTCGGTTTTTTTCAAACAAATAAACCAGTTAACCGGCTTAATTAAGCTGGAATTATTTTCAAAAAAATAAATTTAAGTACGACACAAACTAATATTCCAAAACGAAATAAATATAGGGCATTTTACTAACTTAAATATGAACTAATAATTTGAATAAACAAGTAAATAAACTTTTTTTTCAACCATGTCAGCTCCTTATGTGAAGTATATAGACTGTTAATGAATCTCGAAGGTTTTTTCTACGAGAAATACTTTTTATTCAATTGCTTGCCCTATCTTTTCAAAGAGAGTAAGGATATGAGAATATGACTAGAAAAGAACTAATAAATAATTAAATCCTGGTTTACCGTGAAAAATAAAACGCTTTTCGGTTTATGCTAGGTTGGAAGCCCTGGTGGATAGCAGTTGAATATTTTTGTATGGAAATCTATGAGCAGACTTTATAAAAGTGACTATGTAAAAATGAAACTTTCCCTTCGGATGGAATGTTTGTCGCGAGTAGGTAGAAGTAGAAGATACTTGTTGACAAGGCAATTACGTCTACATTAGCAATCTACGCAATCTACGTACTTTACAGTTTATTTGGAAGTTTTTATCGATAGTAACTGACATTATTTGGAAGAAGTTTTTGTTTTCTATTTTTGGAACCCGCTTAAAATACTTTTGTGTATGTTATTTATTAGTTTGTTGTTAAGAACAATAAAGGACAAGTAAAAAATAGTCTAGCTCATCAAAAAATATACGACTTAAGGTGCTAAAGCTTCAGGTAAAACTTAGTATCATTGTTTGATATAATTGCTTTCTATGTTACTTGTCAAAACTGTGTGATCATTTTAGTGATGCGTAAAACACGACAAAGCCAGCTTACGTAAACACCGTTTTCAAGTGTAACTAACACAATATAATCGCTCATTTAATGATTGTCTGTGAATAATAAAAAAAAGCTGATTTTCTTTCGGCGTCAAATGGGTTTTGAAATTATATTTGAGATTATCACTAAACATTACATGGTATGATTCCAAAATTTTAATTTTGCTTCCAAAGCAATCACAAAACATCAATCACCTCGTATTTATTTTATATTGCTATCACAGACAAACTGGAATTGAAAATTATTTACGACTTTCCTATAAGTACATTTAAATAAAAAATCATCAATCCTATACTTATTTTCATGCATTTGAGTATCTAACCAAATGTGATTATTTCAAGTCCATATTTAACTGTTTATTCTTCGTATTATTAATTTAGACAATGACTGTAAAATAAAATAAAGCGTTCAGGTATTACAATTTAATATAACGGTAATTATAACGAACTCGCAAGAGTACAATTAAAATAATTTGCACTTCTAGAGTGTAAGTAAGAATTAATTTCCACCGTAAAACGTTGAGCTCACTGCCCCAACATTGTACCTACGTACCTCAGTTGAAGTAAACTTCTTAGTAAAGTTTCTTTTCATATAAACACCTCACAATAAAGATGTATTACTTTCTAGAACCGAGACGATAAATCTTTGTTAGTCATAAATACGCAATTAATCTTATATTATTTTCAAGGAGAGTAAGACCGTGAAGTAAATATTATTATTAAAAGTTGGGATACAATTTAATAACGAAAATGTTAAAACGGTCTTGCATTTATTAATTAAGTATAGTTTTGACATCATGATGGGATATTAAATTTATGCAAATGCAGCAGTGTTGTTCATTGGTTGTGTGTAGGCAAAAGGTGGCGAGTTTGTTTCGGAAACTTGGCAAAGGGAGACTTCATCTCGATTATATTATATAATATATTAATATATTAATATTTATAAATTTTATATATTTTATCTACGAATCCCAGTAAGAAAAACTTTTTTCAATCGATACATCGATTTCTGTCAAAAGAAATAGATGTTTGTAATGTCTGAAAATTCTTCTTATTCTAAAATAAGAGATGCAGCGAGAGAGAAAAGCAAAACCAATATGCTTTTCCTTACCTTATCGTTTTTATCCCTCTACCAAATAAAGAGGTTGAGCATTCAACACTTCTTAAAACTAGCTACAGAATATCCGTATACGTTTACAGAATAGACGAATTATCTTGTCAATAAGAATTGAATTAATAATTGTAAATTATAGCCGGCGTGCTAGGTAAAGATGTTCTATTTTCTACGGCAGCAAAAGGTTGAAATGTACGGAGTATTCTGTGTATGGCGAATTGTATGTACGGAAGGTTCGGTGTACGAAATATTCTTGTTCGGAGAATTCATTTTCAGAAGAATTACCAAACCGGACCCGGCACCTTACCAAATATTTGTTTCTATCTATTCTGTTTGATAATCGTATTAGAGTAACTAAAAATAAGACCGCGTGACAAGCTTTAAATAATGTTGATACCCATAACTCATTTCCGAATTCAATAAATAATTGAAATGAATTAATTGCTTGAATGTTTCTATTCTGTGATTCCTATCCTTGAATGTACTTGAGCTTGGTGGCCGGCATCTTGGAAGCGTTGACTATGCAAATATTATTTATAAAAATAAAGCTTTTCAGTATGTAACAATTCAAACATTGCTGACACCAGTAATTAAAGTAGCCGGGCGTAGAAACATTGCAACAATGTGCGAAAAGCATGTTTTGTTGCTGGCTAGTAGGAATAAGGGCAATAAATTGCTGACATGAAATGCGTGCTTAAAAGCCTACCAGCAAGACAATGATGGATGCGAGTGCTTTATCAGTTGTTTCTTTCCACCGATTGAGGACTCGCAGGAAATATTCCAGTGAAAGCTCCGTCGC
Source organism: Himalopsyche tibetana (assembly GCA_030503985.1). Classification (NCBI taxonomy): domain Eukaryota; kingdom Metazoa; phylum Arthropoda; class Insecta; order Trichoptera; family Rhyacophilidae; genus Himalopsyche; species Himalopsyche tibetana. Next base: position 8,006,245 of record JAPJYX010000015.1, read on the forward strand.
ATACCTATGTACTGCGATTCCGGGTGCTTTGTCGGCCGTGTAAGTGAATTTGACCCACATTAATGGCGGCACGTTCTTAAAATAAATAAACATTTACCTGCCTCAAAGTATTAAAAAAAAAGAATATCTCTCGAATGTGGTGGGATTTAACGATTACAATTTGGATTCATTGAGAAACCGTTTTTTTTAAATGACTATTTTATAACCTCTTAACCTTTACTGAAAAAAAAGAAAACATCTTAAAAACTAGACTTTCGAAGCACATGGCTGCTTTTAGATTAAAAAATGATACGTTGACTTTCGCCAATCACCTGATGTCAGAGAACCACGTGTTCAATGAGGATGAAGGCATTCAAATTCTATATCCAAACACAGATGGCCATAAGTTGTTTTTCCAAGAAATTTCATAAATAAGTAGAGCAGAGTTTAACAGTTGAACAATTTTGCAACTTCAGGTAAATCTTCCGAATTCCCCACTTTTATATTCTATATGTAAAAAGCAAGCACAATAAATATAGTTCTTAAAATTACACATCATTCAAATCTGTAGACGTTTCCATGGCTTATTCATTTCGCCAGCAATTGCCTTAAACGTTGTGATACATTTATATCTTATATAACCACGATATATTTATTTATTTAACGTCAGCTTTAGTTCATCTGTGCACTTGAACGCCTGATGATGCTGAAAAGCGAAACCATCCGGGTCGTTAGTGACAAAATTTGTTTGAATGTACATAATTTGAACGATTCAAATTCATATAAATACAATAAATAATTATAAAAAATAATACTTTTAAAATTATGATTATGGTAGGTAAGCATTAACAACTTGCAGAATTACAAATATATTAAAGAAATATTTGATACGGTTCACAAAATACGCTTTGAATAATAATACAATTTTAAGCGGTATGTTGTAAAACAGAACTTCCTTGTTGAGCTTTCATTCGCTTCATTAAATGGTCGATGTGAAGAATAACGTATAATCACTTGTATATAATGATAATCCAAACATTTTATAGATTTGTATTAAAAATTATGAGAAAAAAGGATCCAAAGTCTTGCAAAATCTATTTTTTAACCACTAGCCCCGTCCTATCATTATTCTGACATCCTTTATTTGTCTAAAAATCGAAGTTTTAAGCGACTGAACAATTTACAGTTCAGATATAAGTAAAATCCTGTAGTACACTATCAATGATTTCAATGGCAAGTCGCCTCATGATCTTAAAAGCGTGGCCTTAACTGTTGTTGATAAATTAAATAATATATTATAATTCTGAAAGCTTGTATTCCAAGACCAGGTTGTTAATAAGTAAAGACTAAAGCGGTTTTCGTGATAGCACCTATTACGTGGGTGTTCCTTTTGAGCACTGTATGTCCTAGTCAGCTTTTCCTCTTTGTTGAAATAAGATTTCCGCTCGGAGACTTTTAGTTTCCTGCTAATACTTGCTAAGCCGTCCCGTGTAATCTTAGCGTTTAAAATGTATTACGTTCGCAACATTATCCCTTAAAATGTATCAAAATTCGTCAAGCCGACTGGTTCATGTGTCTAGGCATTAACATTTCTAATTACGGAATGAAGGAATTCATTATTTGCACATTAAGCAACAGGAAGCGATGTTTCTACGTTGGATTTAAAATGCTTATTTGATTCGCATCACGAAAGCTGGTACAGATTTACATACACTTGATAGACAAGAAAAGCGGTCACTAGCCTTTTAGAACTCACGGAATACTCAATTTACTCTTTTATATTAAAAGAAAACTTTCTTCTAATATAACTATAGTTTTTCCCTTTATGGAGCATTTGGCCAGTACGTGGCACCTCCGAGTTTCCCTATCTACCGCCAATTGATTTGCTTCCTCCCATGACATACCAACATCTTTCAGTTACACTCAGTATGTCATATGGACGATACTCTGGGATACGAGAATACCATAAGTCAGGAGAAGAGGTAGACAGGATTAAGGCTTTTTGTAGGCACCCAATGTATATCCATAACCATTGACGTGACAGAGCGCTGTCTTGTACGTACCCTAATTTCCGACTTCCCCCGAAATCAAAACATGTGTTAACTTCGTTTTCCTCATTTTTTTATGGTAACATTGCAAAATTTATTTAAGGATACGTTTAATATGCTCTTCCATTACATAAAATATTACCTGTGGAGGAGGTAAGTTTAGTATAACGTATTATTTGTTATCATTTTCATAATTATACGTCAGTTGTTTGTAACACCTTTTGTAGTTTAACTTGGTGTTGGATACGTATATTTTTGGCAGTATATTTGTCAGCTCGTGATGATCAAAACTGGTCCTGATCATATGCGGAATAAGCGCAAAAAACTTTTTATTTTTCGATATAATCTCTTCCCACTGATTATTGACCGATTTATTTTATTCACAAAAATAATGACCGAGTTATTTCTGTTTAAATTATGAAAAATTATAAAAAAAATATGAAAAAGTCTTAAATTATGTTACTGCAGCAGCTACACGTACAACTACTCGTCCGTTAACCGCCGTTTGGTAACAACTGAACCAAAATAATATCTGTATGCTTAATAAGAATTCCAACTTTATACTTTTCTGTAATATTTGAAAGACGTCAAATTCTTAATAAGATTTTTTTAATACAGAACTATTTTAGATATTTTTAACGACGACATTATCTCTTGATCAAAAACGAGCAATAATTGAATGGTTCATTAATTTTACATTTACTTTAAATCATGTTAATGAGAAACCTTTTCTGTTTTTAATGAGACGAATGCAGTCTTTTATATCGTCATTTTTTACAAAATCTTCAAACGATATTCTGCCATTATTTTGGATCCTTTGTTCATATTTGTGCTTTGTTGGATCAAAGGGTCGCTTCGCTTACTAATTAAACACGTTGATCTCACTGATGGTGAACGAAACAGGCCACGTATTGCATATCAAACTCCGGTGCGGCTTGTATCGTACGAATATGCTGCGATAATTACCAAAAATATCACGCGTGATTTATTAACTGCACAAAATTTAAGTGCAACCAAATATGTTTTTAACTCTCGCGGCTCGGAGACTAGAAAAATACTTCTCATCCGATGGGGATCGTTTAGAAACCCCAGTCGTTTCCTCATTATTGGCTTTATTCTTATGAATTTCAAAACAAAAAAATAGTCTAAGGGCCTTAAAATATATTTCATCATTCCTCATACATTTCTTATAAAAGTCCGTGGTTTTTTAATAAATAATCATATTTAAAGTTGCGCGTAAAAAAGACGTCATCCCAGCACACATATGAAGTTGCAACTGACGAGTTTAGTTAGATAGCTGGGATCTTACGAACGACCGCTTATCACGTTATCGCGTTATCGCGGTATCGCGTATTTACATAAACTACAAAAGGTCCAAAAAACTACGATATAAGAAATCCTTAATTATAAACATTGTATCACCCATTTTAAAATAGATATTTAAGAACATGTAGGTATTGGGGTCGCATTTCTTGAGCTTAGAACCGGAAAAGTTAAAGTATGTGCTACGTAACGTTTTAGTGTCTGGTGGGAAGCAGGGAGCTTCAGGCATCCCTATACAGCTAACATTCTTTACAGTATGTCTTACGTGGAGTAAATCAAAGCGAATGCAAAGCGAAAATATCAAATTGTCTTTGCCGCTATCGAGTGTCCTATGTGACAAAAAGCACGTACACAAAATCAGTTGGTTCGCTTTAAACTGCGTTTCAACTTCCAACCGTGTTCGGATTGACTTTGTTTCAACGTTCGAAGAGGCCATATATTTTTTTTAGGTTTTCTTAAAGGCGGGGTTTTTAAAATTCCGTTTTGCTGGAGCGGAGCAAAAGCGATCGGCTAACTTCTAGTCCTCTTACAACCCTATCCTCACACTTTTCGAGTGAAAAAATAAGTAAACCAACTTTTATTTAGACAAACTGAAAATAATATAATAAGTAGTCTAACAACGCACAAGCTAGGGCATCTAGCCCCAGGATCCGTAATTCCAATTTCCTGATCCCGAAATCCCGGGACTGACATGGTCGCGATCCCAAGACTTCAGGATTGAGAAATCTTGAGCAAATCCCGAAAATTGATAGGAATTTGGTAAAAAAATCGACTCCCGAATATAAGCTGAGAAAAAATATAGCAAATCGAGGGTTTCAAATTCCTCGGTGAGCTAATCCCAAACCTGGGATTGGAAAAAGGCTCCGGGATGAGATACCCTAGTACAGAGGTAGGGAACCTTTTCTTCTCTAAAGGCCACATTCATTTTTCTGATTCGACATAAGGCCGCAGTAAACATAGGACGAGATTGATTAATATTAAATCCCTTACCCTACTTTTCCTCGCTATACTTTTTCCCTAGTTATTTCCAAACCTCGTTTTTTTTTTTAGCTCACCGAGGAATTTGAAATTCTATATTCGCTATACTTTTAACTTTTAGAATTGGCCACAAGGCCGTAACGGAGTGGCCAAAAGGCCACGGGTTCCTTACCTCTGCCCTAGTACAAGCCGACATGGATAAAAAAAAAATCAGTGTAAAAAAACTATCTTAAATCCTCAGATCTTTATAGATTTCACTAGGCTGCGGTGGTTTTAGGAGTTTTTAACATTTTATATTATAATAAATATACTTGAATATTCTACTATCGTTCTTTGAGTTCCGCTTGAAGCGACTAGGTTAAGACAATCAAAAAGTGTTTTCAAACAAACAAGATTCATATCACAAAGTAAGCGTGCGTTAAATCATCTCGTTTTCAGTGGTACGTAAGTTCGTATCTACCGAGAAGCTTAGGCAAATTTCGTGCCTCTTACGAAAAGGATAAATCACTGTTCCTAATGTCTCTCTGTTTTTAGCCCAGGCTTAAGACACTCTGTGACGCAGACGCTTCAGGAGATAAAATGAAAACAATGACAAACACGGGACAAAGGTATAACCGAAATAGATTTTACTATGGCATGCAAGCGTGAACGCATTCTATTATCACAACGACTTTGCTTTTACCAATCTTACAATCGTACATATCGACTGTTAAGTTAAGTCCTAAAAAGACTTTTAGAATGTCAAAAAGAAATGCAATGTTTTTTTTGAACTGTTAAATGCTGCTTTTTTCAGATTGGTTGATTAGCCCATAGTGTCTTTACCTATTTGAGCCCATCGCCCCTTTTGAGTATCATATTTTTCCGTTTAAGATTCCAAAATAATTTGATTTTCTTTGAACATTTCGATCGCTCACAGTGTTGGATTTGCCCGTGCCCCCCCCCCCCCTTCAAACTGTACTGAAGCCCTATCTTCCTAAAAATATGTTTTCTCTATGGCCTCTTGGAACATGCTATGGCCACCGTTGAGAAACTATGAGTTAGCTAATGGGATTTCATCCGCGTTCTTAAATGCATAAATATGCTGAAAGAAAAAACTTTTTTCATTAAAAACAAAACTTTAAATAATCCAAATTTGATATTGATATTCCATCGAGCAACTTGTTGGAAATTTTAAGAAAAATATTTGTTTTTATTTTATATACCTCTACAAAAATATTTATTGAAGTTTTGAGCTTGGATGTTAAATTAGTAACCTTTGTCACAGATTTGTTGAAGTGCTTAAAATCTATGCAGAGTCGAATTAAAGATATATATTATCAGCAGTTTAATTTCAGCTAAGGACTTTATGAAAAAAAAAGAAAAAACTTCCATAGATTCTTGGCTATTGTACCCAAACGAGACCATTTATTTTTGGATTGAATAAACCGTAAAAACTTTCAAAATCTGACGTATAACAAATTGCCAAACTTAAATCATAACATATTTTGTGTGAGTGATTTGTTTTTAAAAAGAAACCATCGATCACTATTAGTGCTAGCCGCGTCGCAAGAATTTAATTTTAAATCTCCAAAAGCTCATTTGTCAAAGCTTTATGCTGCGTCTCGCACTTCGTGGGTTGTGAATAAGCGACGTTTAAGCACTGCATACAAAGTGAGTGTCACACGCAAGAAATGGCAGGGTGAAACGCATTCAGAGCGCCGCCCCTGTTAAGCCCACATTACACGTTTCAAAAACAAATTTACTTCACACAACACAGAAACACTGATGCATGTAAACAACTGCGAAAATATATTTGTTGCTCTGAATAAACTATCAATCTTTTCACCGATCAGTCCCACTTTGCGATTCTGTCAAAGACATTTCTGGGGAATTTATCGAGACTAAATTTAATTTTGCAAAATATCGTCTATAGTAAGTAAATATTTATTTTTATTTTGGACGTAATCAAATTGCGACGATGGACCTGGATTCGACATGTTTTGCGGATGCCTCAAGAGAGTCTGAACCCTGCCTGTCTCTTTTACTAACCAATTGGATCCCGACGTCGTAGAAGGCCACTGATGAACATCCACATAATGTACTCAGCGGAGCTACGGTACGTTCGGATGACCTGGGAGGAAGGCAAAAGGAATCTCGGAGGAACCATCTGAAGACCAAATGCTCCGTATAAGGAAAAGATATGGAAAAAATACGGCCAATTAAATTTTAAATATTAGCTTGCTAAGAGAAACTAATTTTGATTATGCTTGAAAAAAAAGGCCTTTACATTTTTTTATTTTTTATTAAAAGGTGATAATAATTTTATTGTTAAAACATGTTAAAAAATTAACACAATACTTAATATTTTTAAAAATGTTGGTGGCAAACCATTCATACAATATTTCTACTGAATACAATTTTATTTAAACTTTTTGCATGGAAGACTTTTCTAATGGGTTGGTGTTATGTGTGAAATCCAGGAAGTGATTTCTAAATAAGTATGATCGTTGCGATATTGTAGGTGTTTCGTATATGTAGGTGAATATTTTAAGACAGAATAAAAGAACATATAAACGTACCAAGAAAGGTTTTATCCATTTATTTTTGTATTAGAAGCAATTTAAAAAGTCTAAATACTTATAAAACTTACATTATTCATGTTGTATTATTTTTGTAAGCACCCTGAAAACCTTCATATTTTGAATTCTGTTAACATGTTTCGAGAGTTTATTGAGGTAAACAAACATAGGTTATTCACAATATTTTCACAAGAATATTATATTCTGGTGTATATTTTAAAAGGGATAACCTGAAATATACTATAATATATGCACCAGTCGGGCGATATGCTTTATAAACTTCCATCATCCAAACTTCATAAATCTTGCCAAACATGGGTTTATCTGGAAGAAAAGTTACAAACACTCCACAGCTGCATTTATCGTTTATATCTATTTTAAATTTCACTTTCGATAAAAGGCGAAGTAAGTTTAAAATAAATTTTCCACAAAGCATTAAAGGCTGTTTTGTACATACGTAAGATGCCAATGGTTTAATGTGTCGAAAATAATAACAAAGGCTGAAAAAGAATTCAATATGTCATAAAAAAATGGCTAGGCAAAATAAAACTCAACTCATTTGAAAGTAGTTTTCATAAAAGGTTTGTCAGAATTTATTTTGATTTAAGGTAGTTCTAAATAACGTCGTTTTGGATAAACATGGTTTCATCTGTGTTTTTTTACAAAATGACTTTTCAATGCAGCTTTATTCGCATTCAAAATACGATTATATCTGCATTTAAAAAAGTCTTCAAAGTCTCATTAAATCCATAAATATTATATGATATGTTATATGACAGTAAAACACAATACCTGAGTGATTGTGCACGCACAGTAGTGGTTAGTGGCTGGCAAATATATATGGGCAGTTAATGTATACATTGACTGTTTTATTGTAAATCCTGTAATTGGCTAAAATGGAAATTGATTAAAGTGGCTAAGTGCATAAATGCGACCCCAATACCCACATTTTCTTAAATATCTATTTTAATATGGGTGATACAATGTTTATAATTCAGGTTTTCTTATATCATAGTTTTTTAGATCTTTTGTAGCTTATATAAATATGCGATAACGCAATAACGCGATGAGGTGATAAGCGCCCGCGATAAGCGATCGTTCGTAAGATAGCTGGGCTAAACGCACCAGTTACAATTTCATATGTGTGCTGGGATGACGTCTTTTTTACGCGCAACTTAAAATATGATTATTTATTAAAAAATACGGATTTTTATAAAAAAAAAATGTATGAGGAATGATGCAGAGAGATATTTTAAAGCCCTTAAACTATTTTTTTTTTATTGAAATTCATAAGAATAAGGTCAATAATGAGGAAACCACTGGGGTCTCTAAACGACCCCATCGGCAGAGAAGTATTTTTCTAGTCTCCGAGCCGCGAGAGTTCAGTATGCACTAGTTAATGTGTAAGACATCTTAGAAATGAAATCGATGTGTAAATATTGATTACTGCTAAATCAAACATTACCTTGTGCAAATAAGCCCATGCATGTAACTAGAATGCACAAGTGTGAGATAATATTTACCATCAAATACATGGCAATAGTTCGCCAGTCACGAATTGGTTTGAAAGGAATCTGCTTTAGGTATATTATTATATACATATAATTTCTCGCCTCTTGCAGTCTAACTGGTAGAAGCTTCACTCTAGCAATCAGACCTGTCTGGACTCAAATCCCAGTAGAACCAATATCACTATTTTCTATTTATTTCAAAAAACATCATTTTCTTCTTGATTCGAGTTGACGATCGACCATTTATATGAATTTTCTGTTTAAAAATGTATAAATGAACGTCTTTCTCTGTATGTAATGTGTTATGTATACACAACATTATAGTGCTATGTTAAATTATCTATGACAACTTGTAACAATAAACCCTTTCAACTAAACCGATATCCTTCTCCTTTTTCGCCAGCTCAAATTGAGAGTTTAAATCGAAAGGTCGACAGTAGGGCATCCAATCCCGGGATCGCGTTCAATTATCCGATCCAGAAATCTCGGGATTGACACAGCCGCGATTCCGGGATTTTGGGATTGAGAAATTTTGTGCAAATCCCGAAAATTGACACGAAATTGGCAAATTCCTCGGTGAGCTAATCCTAATCCCGGATTGGAAAAAGGCTTCTGTATTGGATACCCTAGTCGACAGCCAAGTAGAAACTCCTCGATACTCATATCAATATCATTGTGATAAATAAAATTAAGTGATTTATTTATTAAGTGTAAAATATATATATGCATATGGAATAAAGTTGAAAAAACATTGAATTTAAATTCAGTGTTTTAGTAATAATATATACATAACAAATGTATATCAGGGCAGTAAATTCAGAATAAGAGCCGTGGGGTTTGAACTGTTAAAAACGGCTGTCTTCGATTTCTTCTTTTTCACAATTATGCAACTTTTTTAAATCGTAGTTAGACAATTTTTAATGCCGTAGTCACAGCTTTTTTCCACGGCTCTAAGATCCCGGCTTATATTTACTACCTTCAATCCGATCCTGAATACAGAACAAAGAGACAGCAAGTAGTTAGATACTGGCTACTCACAAGCGTTGACTATTTGACTAAAGAATCTATATTGTACCGATTTTCAGTAATCCTATCCACGTGGTTATACAGTAAACCATTCACATGCGCGGTTAATGCGTTAAAAATTCCGATAAACATTAAATTTATAAATTTAATTAACAATTTCATATCATGGGATATTACATCATGCTAAGATAAATAAGTTTCATAAGATAAATAAAATTTCATAAATACTATCGTCATTCACATACGCGGTTAGTGCGTTCAAAATTCCGATATATATTTGATTTATAAATTTAATTAACAATTTCATATCGACTGTGGAAAGGAAAAAGGACGTAACCCACAGTTTTTAAAAACAGCTTTTTTTCGATTATCACAATGTATCAAACTTGATACACGTTCTATCAAAAGGATGCAAGCTGAAAATGCCGAATTAGTATCTAAGTTTATCTTTTAAGTTTGAAAAAGATGACCTTGTAAAAAATTAAAACCAAGAAAAAAGACTGAAATAAAAGTTTTTCTTAGACAATTTCTTTTATTAATATTAGATTGTGTCAATTACACACCAATTAATAAGTCTCCGCGCACTTCAAGGTTGTGTATAATTCATAATTTGCATATGGCCCAAAATCATCAAAACACGTTTTTTGCGCCTCCTGTAAAATTTGATATATGTGGGTTACGTCCTTTTTCCTTTTCAAAGTCAATACCATGGCATATTAAATCATGCTAAGATAAATAAGAAAATGTTCATAAATAATATCGTCCGTGAATTTATTTTTTTTATAAGGTTTTCAGAGTACACATTTTTCTATATAATACTTTTTTATAGCATATCGAATGTGGAAAAGCAAAAACACGTAACCCATAGTTATTTTGATAATCACAACGTATGCAACCTGATACACGTTTTGTCGAATGGATAGAAGCTGAAAATGCCAAATTAATATCCAAATTTAGCTTTTATGTTTAAATATGTAATAATTGCAACCAGTAAAAATAACCTAAATAAAGGTTTTTCTTGATGTAAATATTTAAATTAATGTTAGATTAAATCAATTGAAAGCCATTTTATTAGTCTTAGCGTACTTCAAGGTCGTGTATATTTAATAATTTGCTTTTGGCCCACAATCATCATAAAACGTTTTTTGAGTCTCCTGTAAAATTTATTATCTGTGGACTGTGGGTTACGTCTTTTTTCCCTTCCACAGTCGATATGTAAGATACAATAAAAACATAACAAATTCAAAAGTGAATTTATGATAAGTATCTCTACGGATGTTTGTGCATTCTATTATATTGGAATATCATCAGACTCTATGAATGATATTATATTATTGTCTTTTTTATTTTATTTATAACAATATTTATTTTGTGATGTTTGTACGACAGCTCTTTTTTCGCAAAATCAATAAGTTTATAAAAGGAAATTGCATTCTGCACCGCTTTATGCACTTTCGTCAATCAAACAGTTTCAATATCTTGTGTTTCTGAGCAATATATTTCTCTTTCTATGATATAAAAACACTCTTCCAATTTATTTTTCAGTAACTTATTCAGTCAAAAAATCCGTAGAAACTAAGCATGAAACACACAGACATAATTTTTTTAAATTCTCAACCACGTAACTACGTTGATATATGTCACGCATCGCAGTACATTGATTAAAGGTCAAGGAATATAAAATAATCGAACCATTTTTTAACAATAAATTGTAATAAGATATGGGAAATATTTTCTATGAATAGATAAATCTTTTCAGCAATATTACATACTGAAAAAAATAGTATTTTTGGTATTTCCGAATATTTTCAGAATAAAAGGCGACCTGAAAATAGGTAAAACTCGCATAGGTTTAAGTAAAAATGCTCCATATTGTAAAACTTCAATATTTGGAATGCGGGTGGTGTGGGCGTCGATAAAGGTAACTGTGCTGAGGATACGAGCAGGGTAAAGGAGTGAGCCAGAATCATAACCTCTGCTTTTTGATGATATAATCAAAGCTCTAGACATGAGTGTCAGAGAGAGGGCGTGCACTGTATATGACTTCAGTTACCAAATAAAAAAAATATGTTTGACCATTCACTACAGTTTAAAAGAATAATTATTAAGATATTAAGTACGAAAACACATATATTTAGAGAACTTCAAAGTCTTGATCTAATTAGTATTGGATAGTAATTTCTACTGAATGAAAGAAAAAAAAAGTTTTTTTTTGTAAATAAAATTACCTTTAAGTTTAAAGTTTATTGCTTCATCATAGTTGCATTTTTTTAATACAATCTTAGATTTTTTTAAAGTTATTGCAATCTTTATTGAAATATTGAATTTCTAAAATAAAACACGCAAAACAGTTCATAAATTCATGAAAAATGTCTCAATAGTAAATACTAATTGTTGCTTAAGACAGAATTTAATAAATACACATTTTGGCTAATGACAATGACAGTAATCGAGTATAATGCAAGCTTTACATGGTTCTAAGTCATCCACGATATTCAGTGTATTTAATAATATTCTATCATGATTTATTTTTAAGCTTTTACTTGTCATTTGAGAAAACATTATAGTCAATTCAATTAATGAAAAATAAATTCAATGAAGCCATTTATACAAAATTGAGTAAGACTTATATGGCACGGTATATAAAGCAATTATGGATAAAATTAAAAGTGATTGTAGCGGTCTGCAGCGACACCTATAATTAAGAAAAAATATAAAAGGCGTTATCTACAAACATTTGTGTAGTTAATAAAATCTAGCTAAACAGGATTTAAAAAAAATCCCAGTTGAGTTAAACATTCATTATTTTATATATTCTAAATAATCTGTACAAAATGACGAGAGCCAGTGGCGTACTTAAGCAGTGTTTTCCTATTTTTTTCAATAAATAATCTTTCTCAACCAAAATTTACACCATTATCTGTTTTACAGCTATTATTTATTTCAAAATTAATTATTTTTTATGATTATCGAAGGTGTAAAATAAGTACACAAATATATATATATATTAGAAAAAAATTACCTTTATTATTATCAATTTTTATAATAACTGGGCTCATAAAAATACTTTTCTCTCGAAATAAAATATGTATATGGTGCTTCACCAGTCACAAACTTTGTATTTTTCTTTCGCATGCATTATCAAAAAGTATAAATTGAATTTCGCTTATAAGTTGCTCTCGCTGTATTTAATATTTTGGAAAACATTTTTTTCTTATCGAAAACGTCAAATATTACAAGACTCGTAACTACGTGAGAAATGTATGATTATGACATTCATTCCACGTCAATATTTCTCACACACCCTATGCAGATACAGAAAGATATAAACATATGAAAAAAAGCCTATCCGCTGAGAGAAAAAACCTCTTAGTATAGGATTGAATCGCGAAAAAATGTACACCCTGTCATAAACTTATCGAATTCCCGTCACACATTCATGTCAAGGGTTGAATTCAATTTCGTCTCGCCTGTATTCCCAGAGGAATTTCATTTGATTGTGTTCTGGAATTTCCACAGTGTGTATAAGCAGTATTTACAAGATGTTTTATTGAGCCACACTGTATCGAAAATCTACTCAGACAGAAATCTATGGATCGTTGATACCAATAGAAGCTACAATTTGAGCATGTATAACTTTGTATAAGTTTAACTAGACGTCTTGCGAAATGTATACATGATGGTCTCACTTCTGTTCTATAAAATGTCGTGTTTTCGACATGGAGTTATTTAATTCGTACAAATATGTTTCTATATTTACACTCCGTTATCAAGAAAAAAAATCACATACTATATATTTATAAAATCTTTCAATGAAAAAAGGTATATCTTTCTTTTTAAATCCATAGACTCTAAAGCATTTGGTATCTTAATAAAGGTAGCTAGACAAAGGTTTGAGACAAACTGTTTGTCAGTGGCTCAACCTTCCTTTTTCGAAGAAAATAAATAAAGAAATTATGGGTCTAGCTAAACCATGACAAGTGGCGGGAAAGAGTTTTCACATGGCTGTTTTTTTTTTAACATTTTTTGATATTTGGAAGTAAACAATATCACGATGTATAGAAAATGTTATCAAATCAATTCCACTTTATTTTTTACCACGAAAACTTCCTCACTATATTTGAAATTAATTTAATATTATCAAGGTATCGGGAGTATTACAAAATCAAAACAGTTTCAATGAAAAAATAAACCTTGCATTAATTATCGATACCTCATTTATATAATTTTTCTAATATTGTTTTTCTGCTTGTTGTGTTACTAGTTATTGTATTCGTACATCGACTTTTTGATAAAGGTCTTTACTGTTTGTTCTAGTAAAAAAGTGCGATTAAAATTTCTAGCATAAAAATAATCAGAAAAGTAGTTTAAAAAAATTGATCATGACAGATGAGGAATCGAAAAGATATTTTTTAGATTTGAATCGTTCAAATTATGTACATTCACACAGATTTTGTGACTAACGACCCGAGTTTCGCTTTTCGGCATCTTCAGGCGTTCAAGTGCACGGGTGAACTTGAATTGACGTTTACTAAATGAATGTTTCGTGTTTTTATAATGAATAAATGTATCAACGAGTTTAAAGCCAAAAAAGATAAGCCCATGGGAACGTCCGCAGATTTGAGTAGTGAGTAGTTTTAAGAATTATATTTATTTTTTTGTCGGAAAAGGTTTTATGATTATATTTATATAGGGTATAGGAGTGGAGATCCAGATTATCAGAACTTATGGTAGCTTTTAGATTGAAAAAAGACACATCTAATTTTGCTTATCACTTAATTTCGGAAAGACACGTGTTCAATCAGGAACAAGGGATAACAATGTTGCAACCAAATACGGACGCTCATAAGCTCTTTTTCCAGGATTTTTTGAAAATAAACAGAGCGCAATTGAACAGTCTTCCGATTTAAAATGAAATACTAATCATGCCGGGATCTCCACTCACATTTTGTTAAACAACAAGTAAAATAACAAAGTTATCAAATCTCATTTTATAAGTAAAATTAACTTTCACTCAGTTACCGCTGAATCCATCGAAATTGTGCAAGCAATTTGATTGCAAAAAATTGAGTACATTGAAATTATTGAAAAAACTAATAAATTACGCTTTAACAGAAAATAGCTGTTGGAAACGCTGCCAATTTTTTGCCCTTTTTTATCAATATGACATTCTAAGACAAATAAAAGTGTTAAGAAAAAAAATCTGGCGCTACAACACTAAAGAAATGCTTTGACATTAACAAGAGAAGATAAATTAAACCACGTTGTTTATATTTGAAAAGAATTCTATCAACGGAACTAAAACACTCGGCTGTTTTGAATTTTTAATGAGTCATTATTTTTTGAATATTCAGAAGGGATCACTTTCCCGACGTTGCATACAGTCATGAAGAGACCCCCCATCCTACAAACTTCACCCGAACCCCAGAATCAGAAACAGAAAACATTTACTTCTTGATTATTACGAAATTGTTATATCAGCCAATAGTGTACATTAATTTGAAAAATAAGTAAGATATTATCTGAGAGAAAAGGCAATTATTATTTAAAATAATTTTAATATTTCTCTCTCAACAGAAGATGTTTAGTATTGACTGCTTGTTATAAAATTGTTCTAACCACTTTTTATAGCGTAAATATTGGATTTGGAAAAAGGTCGTAGTTAACTATTATCTCACTAACCTCCCTCCCACTTTTTATACGGATCCGGCCTGAAGTGAGTGTTAAGTAATCCATGTTCATATGGTTACAAAAGCGTATTTTTTTTTAAATCATATGGACCCGTAATAGGCCGAAATTTATAAATTTATGAATTTTCCTGGAGACTTTATTTTTGTTTAATTAGTTTCGAAAAAGGAATTCTTTTAGCGCGGTTAGTAAATAGCGGTCGATGCCTATTCTGATATTAAAATAAAACTTTAAGTTCTCCAGATCAGCGTTTCTTAACCGGGGCTCACGTGTAACGAACGCTAACAAGTCAAAACCCAAAAATTCACAGGCCTTAAAAAAGATCAGGCGAATGAGATAATGCTCTATTTTATTTTTTACTGATGCCTAAGGCGATGTTAAACAATTATTGGCTTAAAATGGAATTGGTTGAATTGGTGTCACTTACGTTTTTAAGCCTATTATGGGTCGATATAAACTAAGGAATTTCAACTGAAATCAAGTGGCTAAATCTCCAATCAACATTCACAAGGGTCTAGGACAGGCGTGGGGAACCTGCGGCCTTCTGGCCAATTCTTTAAATTTATGTAAATTTGTAAATTCTTGACATATTCTTACCGTAAAGTCCTGTTTCTGACCAAATATTCCCTAGTCAATGTTTACTGCGGCCTTATGTCGAATAAGAAAAATGAATGCGGCCTTTAGATAATAAAAGATTCCTCACCCCTAGTCTAGGACGTCTAGAGGTACTAAGTTCTTTTGATTAATAAATGAAACTGATGTTGATTTTAAAATATTTATATATTTCAGGTTATATACTTGCTCGGTGTAGTGTTTTTTATTTTCGCTGCTTCATACTTATTGACCGTGAAAAGGAAAAAAGACGTAAGCCACACAAAACAAACTTTACAGAAGACACAAAAAATGATTTTGATGATTTTGGTTCAAAGGCAAATTATGAAATATACACAACCTTTTAGTGCACGAAGACAGATAAATTGACTTTGTCTAATATTTATTTATTTATTTTGGAGTATGTGCCATGAATTTCTAGGCTGTATTTTATGTTGCGCACCACTGTCCTAGATTATGCAGTAGGTTGATGCATTATTAAGCCGAGGAAAACTTTAACGCTCTACCAGTGAATAACGACCCAGCTACCTTTATAATCTTTATGGGAAAGTTTCGCGAGAAGAAATCTCTTATTTCACAGGTGACGGAATCTTCATAATAACACGTTTTTACAAAGCGCAGGTGTGACATCACAGATACTAGAGACTAGGGTAACCAATCTCAGAACCCGATTAACTTACCGATCCCATAATCCCGGGATCATCTCAATACCGATCCCGGGATTCACTATAACTAATTTAAAATCTGAATTCTTTAATTAATAATTTCACGCCAGCTGCGTGGTCTAGTGTCAACTTTGTTGGCTTAGAATACGTAGGTTATCCCAGTATGAACAGTTTTTTTAGATTGATTTTTCAATTTATGCATTTCTGTTCGAAGGCTCTCCTCATTCTAAAAAAATTAGTCCTGTTAGCGTTTAAATAGCGTTGTTATTTTCCGTGTCAGATCTCACGGGTTCAATTTCTAGTATTAACAGTATTTTTTAAAGACAATGAGTGTTTGTGATGTCTAAAGATTCCCTCCCACGCTTCCGATTCTTCAACAACTGGGCGCAGCGAAAGCGATTAGCTAACCACTTTTCCTGTGCTATCTAGCTTTGTTCTTCTGCGTACTTCTGACGGTTTGCAAACCGTCAGAAGTACACAGAAGAAGAGAGCTTCTATCTCTGTTACCCTACTATCTAAGAGAGGTATAGAAACTGAGTAACAAGCGTTTTTCGTAGAAAACTCTTCTTTTGGGATTAATTTCATTAGGAGTCCATACAATCTACACTGAAAGCGGATATGGTAAAAAAATAAACAAAAAACCTGACAGTGTACATCAGTTTGTTTATATAAATATTCTAATACAATAACTACATAATAAATAAATGAACTGTTGTCTTACTCAATCTCATATTTCGTAGCAGTCGTAGATAGAAACAGACATTTTTTTAAGATATAATTTTATATAAATTCAGTTCCAGTCATTTTTTAGGGTTCGATAAGAATTTATTAAATTTTAATTTGAGATTTTGAACAAGTTCTCAAGCAGCTGTGATTTAAGAAAAAAAAATATGTTACCATGGCTGTTAGCTGTAATGCTAGTTAATTTTTGTGTAACAAAAATGAAAGCATGAAATTATAAAAAGTTATCAATCCCGGTATTCTGAGATTACAAAGATAGTTTGGTATCAGATACTCTACTAAGCACTAAGGCAAGAAAATTGATTGAAAATTGTATACCAAACGTTCTGGACAAGTGCACGAACTGTTCCTTTAATAAGTTTGTGAGCAAGACAGAAACTACAGTCGTACGACAAGTAAAGGTATCTGATACCCTACTAAAAACTGAGGCAAGAAAATTGATTGAAATATTTAATACCAAACATTCTGGACAGGTGCACGAACTGTTTCTTTAAGAAGCTTGTGAGCAAGACAGAAATTACAGTCTTACGACAAGTAGAGATTGTGAGATCAGAATGACCGAAACTAGGTTTTCGCTATTTTGACTGTTCTGCTGCCCAATTTTGAAAGTAAGTTATTGATATCTTTTGTTTAGATTTACATACGCTGGTTTTGAAATCTGTGTATGCAAAATTTCTGGGGTTTTTATATGATGTTAATTATTTTTTCTATTCTGAACAAATTTTGTTTTAATATGCTTTCCTTCTACTTTCTATTAACTTTCGGCTTGCATTGCATCGTATACGTATATGTATCGCGGAACGTCATTTGGATTCCTCATAAATTTTCAGCAACAACGCGCAACCACATGTAGCAATGTTGGCTTAACACAAATTTATTAGATTGCATTTTAAGGCTATTGAACAGTCAAAATATTTTCGATACCCTGTTCTTTTTGACAATCATTTTTTTATGCTATTACAAAATTATTTACATTTTAAAAAAATAGTGGTAAAGCGTAAGAATAATCACCCCTTGATTTATTTTTTGCATCAAAGCCGGAAGGATTTTACTCCAGATTAATATATAAATTCATAAAAAGATAATAAAGAGTAATAACAGTTGATTTATATTATTATTTTGATGAGGAAATATGAAATGATTGAGAAAAAATGTTTTCGTTTCCAATGGAAAAAACTTCAAAACTTTTGCATATGCATATTAACTGTTTGAATACCGCGCAAATAAATCATTAATAATATGTACCAGAGATACTGCGTGTTTTTGAGAAAAATAATTTTGCCTAATATACACTCGAACTCGATATTTTAAAAACCTATATTGACTCAGTATAGATGGCACTACACATATTCATAAAAATATTGCTTATATTCTATAAGAATACCAATTATTTGATTTTTTAAATGTCTTGGGCATCCGTGTTCGCTTGCATATGTTCAGGACACCTGTGTCCGCATGGTATTCAAGTGGTTAAGTGTCAAACTTTTGTTAGGTAAATGCAGGATATGCGCAAACTTGTTTTTTGCTGATGTGTTGTAAAACCTTGTTTTTGCTTTTGAAATTGGACAGCCGTAGTGCTTTTATTACAAAATACCGGTTTTAAAAATACAAGCTATTTGATAATAAAAATTGAATCAATAAATATTTTTTTTATTCGATAAAACTATGTTTAATTAATGTGAAATTAGTTGATTTATTGGCTGTGTATCCAACAGCTTTTGTGACTCTTCTACTAAATAGTCTAAAAACAGTTTTTTTTCTTTAAAAAACCTATTTCAAATATTATTTTGCATGAAACTTTCTTTCAAATATGTACGATGAAAATAGTACAAAGATCGCATCGCGCTTGCTTTTGTACCCGCCTAAAATCAGCGGGATTTTTTTTTGCGAATATTCAATCCTTTTTAGTATTTTGCTAAAACGTAATAACATCTATATTTGAAATCATTGAATTATGTTTTTTTTATTTTGACTCAACTATTATTGAAATAATATTCATAAATGCTGAGAACATTTTAAAAAGCACCATAGTTCACTCGCCAGGCGCGTGCCTGAATGGAAAAACAGAAACCTCATTTTTTTAACGGATAATGTGAAAATTTTGTACAAATTAAATACATAATCTTATTTAATTTAATGTATAGAATATTTTTATTTTTATTTGAAAGTATTTGGACAACCAATATTTTTTTTAAAATGCAATACATCGATGCAGTATTTTTTAGAAATTAGACTGAGCAATTTAGTGTAATATTATTTAAAATAACGTATAGAAAGATAAATAAACACAATATACCTACATAATATTTAATAAGAAATAAACATAATATTTGCATAATAAGAACAAAGCATAATATTTGCATTATAAGAATAAACATAATATTTGCTTGATAGTTGCGTAATATTTGCTTTGCCTTTTAAGTAAGGATTGGTCCGTGTTTCTCCTATAACGTACAGGCGATTCAAAACGGAATTGTCCGTGTCCCGCATACAAAGTGCTATACAATATATGATTAAAAAAGTCAAATTTTTACATTGTTACCAGCTTATTTTACTTGAAATTATTTCAAATCTGAAATGATAAAACGAAAAATGGTATTACATAAAAAAAACAGCTCATAATATATTTCTCACAATGTAGTATGCTAGAAATTATTTATTGAAAAGATTATCAATCACTTATCCATTAACGTGGGTTGAAAACAAACTGAGAACTATTGTTCACTAACGCTATTGATTTGCCTAATCAGAAATAATTAACATTGACAAGGGATGATTGTGTTTTCAAGGCGTAAGACTTGTTTGGGTAGAGCAATCGTCTACGAAAAAATATAAAACTATTTATACAATCCAGCTTATTTTCTATGAGGCTTTATATATTTTATTAAAATAAACATTTCTAAGAATAAAAGATTGGCTATAAGCACACATAATAATAACAGTATGATATAGGCATATTTGATATTGGTATAATTATTAATATAATTACAATATGCTATAAAAAGTCTGTTTCGTGGAACCGAATCAAAATATTTTATTTAATCAATATGTAGAAACTTTTCACTGAGGAATCCAACTCGGTACTTAAGAAATCGTTTTATAAGAAAGCTACGAGTTACAACATTTTTTTTAATATTAAAGATATATAATAAAAATCTAACATAATTTCTAAATAATACATTAACCCAAATTTATTTTTTACCGTTATACCTACGGCGAAGTTATGAATGTTACCTTTCCCTATCGGTTTTTTCAAATTTCATTTTTAAGCTCGCATTTTCTCGTTCGCAATGTAAGGCATCCAGCATTATATTTTGAAGGTCATAGTTACGCCGCAGGCAATATTTTCTTTTCATTTTATTTCAGGAAACAATATTTTTGTTTGTATTTGCAAAACATACCGTAGAAAGCTGTATAAGCAATGTAAAACATTTTTACCTAAACAAATGTAAACAAAATATATTTTTAAGACTACATAAGTAAGTCAGTTGAATAACTTTAGAATCCAATTCACTTACAAAATATTCTCTCTCAGAATTAAAAATAATTCAATTAGAATCTAGACGTCGTGTCTGACCTGTAGCCGACCTGTAAATGAGCGGTGAACTTCGTTGACTACGGATACGGTGTTCAAAAATTCAAATCCCATTGCAGGCAATATAAAAAAAAAACAATCGACTAACGAAATTATATTTGAAAACTTTGATGTTCATATTGTCTGAAACTTCTAACCACCCATTTGATCCTTAAGCTAATGCGTAGCGAGGGCGATACACTAACTACGAGTCCTGTTTTAGCCCTTTTCATCTATTATATATTCTATTGACAAGCTGAGTAACAATCAACTCTCCTCAAAACCATCTGTTGAGATATCTCCATTATAATTCAATATGCTACACATTGGGAGAGGATATGAATAAAAAAAAATATTGTCTAAAATTATAAATATAATTTTACAATCTATCACGTTACATTTTTTAAAATAAATATTTACATTTGTAATGATGCTACTTTCATTTTAAAAAATCAGGACCGATTTCACTCATGATATGCATCATCAAATGATTAGTGCTATTTACACAAAATGAAAAAGGTGTAATAAAACTTGGTATTGAAAAGAATTTGCAAACCTTTTTTTTTGTTTTACGGAGAATAGCTTCTTAAGAAATTCTTTTCTTAACGGCAAATAAATCACTAGAATGTTTCTCAAATAACGTAAGTTGATTTATTAAAAACTTCTAGAAGTTAGTAAAGTAGAGAAAAATAAATAGAATTGACAATAATCACCAATGCGCTAGTGAAATTGAATATTACAATAATAAAATAAATAACAAAACAATCTAAATAATTCATTTGTTTTTAAAATTTCATTGCTGAGACCTTCACCTTTACCAAATGAATTACTTGGGTAAATAGTTTACCACAGAGCCAGCAAAGTATAACAAGTAAATCACACTATTTTTAAAAAAAATGAAAAAATTTTACATGAAAAAAAATAAATCATTATTGCACAATCCGTTTTCTATTTCTCGAGTGCAAGTATTTATCTAATCTTATTTCTGTAGCAAAAAAATCACAATACAGCCATTTTTATTTGATACTAAAAAAACAACAAAAGAAAAAACAATATTTTTTTTGTCTGATGTATTATAGTATGAAGACAAAAAAACAAACAAAAGATGCAATTGTTTGCTGAAATGGAAGTCGCACACTGTTTCGTTGGTACCCGTTGTTTTTAGAAATATTTTTTTTTATGTCAGTAGAAGCAAGGCTTATTTATTACTATGTTTTTCAAGGAAGGAGTAAAATCGAACTGTACGTTTAACATTGCACAGTAAACGTTTGAAATTTCTGAATGGACTTCATTTTGAAATACACTATTTTTGCATATTGTTTAACTAACATATCCGTCACATGCAGAGAGAAAACTATTACAAAATCACTAGGTTTTTCATAGTCATTTGAAATAAGTTTTCGCATTTGAAACCGTACATAATGTTTATTATATATGA
The DNA here is from genome assembly GCA_030503985.1 of Himalopsyche tibetana. NCBI lineage: Eukaryota > Metazoa > Arthropoda > Insecta > Trichoptera > Rhyacophilidae > Himalopsyche > Himalopsyche tibetana. Next base: position 8,028,386 of record JAPJYX010000015.1, read on the forward strand.
TAAATGTATATTTTCTCTGGGATTTTTTCATGTTGTTTGTAATATATTCTTTGTTTGTAATGTCTACAGTTTTAGATGTCAGAACAAACTCTGCCATAAGTCTAACCGATTTATGGATTTGTATTCAAAAGTGTAGATATATGTAATATTTACATTTCCAACCATCAATCCAATCCTTTAAAAAATATGGTATAGTGCAAACGACGATCTGAACTTTATTTTATTCTTTTGTATTATTTTTGTTCTCTCTGAAATGTTATTTTCATACAAAAAAAAACACGAAACAAACGTGTGTTGAAATTATTCATTAAAAGTCCACATACTCCAAAGTAGGAGCAGATAAAGCTCAACCTATTGTTCATTTGTTACATTATTTTAATATCGTTTTTTGGGTTAAATTAAAAACATATTTTTTTATTATTCATTTCAATTACATATATTATAAAGATGTCCCAAAATTCACGGAAGATTTGAATTTTACGCCGTTTGTGCGGTAAAGTTTTGCCAACAAAAAAAAATGCATCGTGACAGCTGACAGTTCAGGGTTAGTAAAAATAGAGCGTCACACGATAAAAAAACGCGTTTTCATTGTTGAGAAATATTTTTTAAATAATGAAGGTTTGGCAGCTGCAGTTTGCAACTTTCTTATAAAATATGGCTGGAATAGTGGTTTAAGTTCATCAACTGTCAAGAGATTAATTTAGTAATTTAGACAGAGTGGACCAATCAGTGATCTTATGCACTTTTGCTGTACCTTAACAAATCGTTCAACACAAAAAATCGAAACAGTTTGTAAGAGTGCTGCTGAGAGTCCAAAAACACCAATTTAGCATCGTTGTCAACAATTGGACATTCCGAGAAGCTCGCTATAGCGCATTTTTACAAAAGATTTTAATTTTCTTACTTAAAAAGTTCAATTTACTCAATAACTGAAGCCTTACTGACCACGCTCAGCAATTTAAGTTTGTTGAATGGATTATGGAACAACAAGTGAATTCTGATTATTAATCTATGTTTTCTATCAAAATTACTTTTGTGAATTTTGGGAAATTCTTTATGTTTTTTTGAAAGGTTTCATCTAGTAATAGATATCCTATACCAGTCTCTGTCATAAAATAAAGTTTTAATTTATAGCGAAGACTGTTTTACGGAAAAGCTGTTGTATACAAATGCCGTATGTTTTCTAGCGTATTTCTTCCCCTAGGGCTTTAAGATGTTTATTAAAACATGTCAGGTCCTTGTAAAAGAAGAGAGTTTTAATTGGCCTTTAAAGGGTTGAAAGCTTGGGATCGTTAATTTATTCAATACTTTCGTTTTCCTATGACTTATAGACTGATTCGCACACAGTAAGTTACATTTTTTTTGTTTATCGTTTAATTTATTTATAATGTGAACACAAAAGAAAGGGATAATTCTCAATTACCTCAGAGAATTATTGATAATTATATAATGCTTGTGTTAGACACAAGGAATTGTGAGGGAAACTGAAACCTTTTCATCAAACTGTTACTTTACAGTTTTTTAATCCACGTCCGCTCCCAATGTGGATTATATCATATATGGCTTCGTAATGGAAGTATATCTATATATATAAGTCTATCAGTTGCTCAACCTCTCATTTTCAAATGGAGTAGGGATATGACAGGACAAGTGGTAAATTAAAGTAATAAAGGTGGCATGGAGTTTTAAGACATCACACACACACACACACACCCATGGGATCGAACAACAATCGATAAATTGATTGAAAACATACTATTTATGAGATAAGCCACGAAAACCAACAAACCAGGCATATTTTAAATCAGCGAAAAGCAGTAAAAAAAAATCATATACTGAATGTTTATTGTGAGGTAGAAAGGAAGAAAAAAAGAATAAGAAACTGCGCATTGCCGTAAACGAAACAAAAAAAATTAAATAAATGGTAAAATTGTTGATTCCAGGTTGATTAAGTAAATGTCTCGCATATACATTTTTTGGTATTGGTGTACTTATGAGACATTTTTTTCCGTACCGAAATATTAATTTCATTTCGACTTTATATTGTGAGAGCTTATGATTCTTTTCTAGCTCCCTAATTTTTGGACTTTAACCAAAATATCACATATTTTTTAATTGTTTGTTGTCTTGAAAAGTTGAGTTTGTGAATTGGAATTGTTTCAGCGTTTGTCACACACGGCCCTTATATTATATATTTTAAGTATTTTTATAAATCAGAATAAAAGTAGAAATTACATGTCAAAAAATTCTTTTAAAATAAATAAAATGATAAATTCATCTTTCACAAATTGCTTTGCATGGTATAATTCTAAAGAGGATTAACGTTTCTGAATTTGCCCTATTACTTTTATTATTTATTTTTCAGCAACTCAAATATTTCATTGAAAGCGCTTTGGCAAGATACTTCTCAAAATTATTTACTAGAAAAAAAGCGTCATCAATTTCTGAAGATGTCACGCAATTTTTTAGCCCCGTGTAATAAGCTTTGCCTTTATTGTGCTTTTTATACAATATTTTGAATTTCTTACTAACTTTATCAATGTAAGAAGGCGAGATATACAAATATTTTTGATTCAAAATTAAATTTCATATTTTGTCTAGTTTATTTTTTTATAAAAAGAAATATTTTTTTTCATATAGAACAAGAACATAAATGTCTATTTAGCACAGATTTTGATTTTTCTATATAGGTAAATAAATAGTCAATGAAGTTTATCTAAAAAATTAATTTATAAAACACTCTTTGTTTCCATACATTTATCAGTGAATTCAAATAGTTTTTGTGTTTATTTCTTAATGGTTTTTTTAATTACATATGTTTAATGCATGGGATATATTAGGCTTGGGAAACTTTTTGATGTCGAAAAACTATTTTCATATTACATATGTAATACTATTGCATTCAAGAATCATCAATAAGAAATACTTATAAGAAAATAGTGCATATGGATAGGTAAATTTGCTGCAAATTTCATGCCCCTACAATATGTTACAATAAATAAATTGTTTTTACAGCAGCTGTGTTATCAGACGCATATTTTCCACATGATTTGAAAAACTGATATTATTATATTTGTGGTTTTTGTCTATCCTTCCTTGTCTTGTCATAATTTTGTGAGTTTTTTTTACCATTCGCCTTACCCCACTTGTCAGATGGTATTGGTTATAAATAAGAAAAATTCTTCAAATTAAAACAATACTACAAATAAATACTTTTATTCTTGTAATATGGATGCTCAAAACCCTGAAACCGTTGGATAACTGGAACTTCAGTTGTATATAAAATAACAATTATTTATATGTAATTGGTCAGCAATTGTTTGCAACATAATTGTTTTTAACAGCTGTTTTCCCATGTACACCCTGTATGGTTTTTGATAAATAGATACTCATTTTTTTATCCATGTCTGCTCTCAATGTGGAGCATATGGCCTCCTAATGGAGATATATTAACATAAGTTTTTTCTACGAGAAATCTTTGTTACTAAGTCGCTCAACCTCACTTTTTTTCAAAGTGAGTAGTAGGGAAATGAGGATAAGACTAGAAGAGGACAAGTGGGTAACTAATCGCTATTGCTACATCCGGTTATTAATGAATCAGAAGAATAAAAGGAGAGGATATAATGTCAATTGATATCACAAACACCCAGTCTTCGATCGCGACTTTGAATTAAATAATTCTAAAATTCACTGTGATCTTACTGGTAATTGAACCCAGACCTGCGTGATTGGTAGAGCAAGCTCTTACCAACTGAGCCACAGCAGGCGACAAATATTTATAAAATAATAAAATCAAAAAACATTTAACTTTTATTTAAAAAAAGCTTTTAAGCGCCTGTTGATAAATAAGTCAACCAAAATTCAAAATTCTAATAAGTTAAAAAACCTTGTTAAAAAAACAAAATTATCTTCTTCATTAGTCATATTTTTGTAAACCATTTATCCTCCTATTTCCAGGGTATTTTTCACCACACTTTACTTAACAACTTCCATTCTGTGAACAGGGTGCCCCCCTCCAGCGGCGGAAATCTCCAATTCAAGGCATCAAATTAATATGATACCTTAAAAATAACACGGCATCGCTGGTACGAGAGGTTTGTTTTTCGCAGCTTTCATTCGATACGCTGAGGAAGCGGGGATGTCGGGGACTGTTACGATGATTAATGTTCAGACGCGCAGAAAAACCCAAGGTGGTCGCGAGAGCTTTTGCAAAGGCGTACATTAGCTTAACATGTTTATATTTTTTGATTATAAAAAAAACAATGAATTTACTACTATTTAATATGATACAACTGTATATTTAAATTGATATGATGACATAAATTGAAATAGCGTCAAACTGTGTTCTTATCTGGGTAAAGTTGAAGCGAACACGACGCGGAGCGGCGTAGATCGAAAATATCAAACGTTCCCCGCTACTATAGAGTGGCATACGTGACAAAAATCACGTGGTGCGCGGTACAAAGCTGTTAGAGTTTTAGAGATATGATCAGTTAGTTTGGTAATTAAGTAATCAGATATTATAGAAATTATGAAATTCTCTATGAAGAGTGTTTCAAAACACATATCGTTGAATTACTGCCAGAAGTCATTTAGTAAAATATCTTGCAAAACTGAGTTAGATATCACAATATAAGAATTTTGTCATACTTTACTTTAACATAAATAAATAAAATTTAAGATTAAGTCAATGAAAACAAAACACAGTAAGTTTAATGAAGAATTATCAAATCAGTTTTCTTTTTCATTGCTCGAAATATGTTTAAAAAATTATATACATGACTTTTTTGTCCTATTTATGCTCTAAAGTTGGCCTTTAACCCTCCAAGGACGAGCGTCACCATATAGTCACAGTAAACACCGTTGTGTATCGATCCCACTATTCATCCTTTTTCTACCTGAATATCGTTGCTTTTGCTTATATTTGGTTAAGAAGGGTACAGACTACAGTTAGTCATCAGCCGTGGGGATGAAAAACGGCCGCCAAAAGCACATGTGATTTTTTGAATTTCCGTTTTTTTTAATTCACTTTTTGAAACTGTTAGTTTTTTTTTTATAAAAACATCAAATTATTTACATTTATTTTGCTAATATATTTGTATTGAAATTATGTTGATCTAAAGAGGTCAAATTGTAAATATTTTTAAAAAAATCACGTTAAGCTATATTTCAACCCCGAATGTTTGCGAACCCATACGGTCACTTTTGTCGTTACTACTGACCGTACTCAATATTACACGGCAATAAAAGGATGAGCATGACCATATAGTCATACGAGGTTTCTATACAACGTCTTTGCGTTTTTTTTTAATTTTGGATAGGAATAAAAGTTATCCGTGACTTCAATATGGCATAGAAAATATTTTTTTTATCGGGAAAAAGCTCTCGTCTCTGGATCGTTAAATAGATAAACGGCCGACTGACGTAAAAACCGTATACATTGACATTTTCTGACGAAACACTTCATTAGAAGTCAAAATGGGGTAAAATCTACTTTTATGAGCCATGTTCAATTATTGAACTCTTGCATATAAAATCTAGTTTTGTTAAATAGTATACCAACTCTTATTCCTGCTACTAACTAATTGAAAAAACTAACCAAGAGTTCCTCCATTAGAAAAACACAAAACTGTTTTATTTGCCTAACTACACCGAAACCTAATTTCATTTGACAATTGAAGTGTCATTGTGAAACTAGTGTGATTTCTTGTCAATATTACAAGGATTTGATTTCAGTTAAAAGCTTTGTAAAACATCTGTAATGACATAAAATAAAATATTTATTGAATTCGCTTGTTTGTTGTAAGTGTATCATAAATAATAACTTTGTATGTGCTCGACATATTATGATGGTGGCCAATAACTGATTTTTAAAATTAGTATGAAAATATTTTATGTAATGTCTTTCTTTAAAGTGATGATACGCTACTGTCTGCTTGTTTGTTACACGTAATGGCGATGGTTAATATCCGACTGAAAAGGAAAAACACGACGGCCACCAGGGGAAGGAATAGATACTAAGGGACTGTCCGATGAATAATATGTATTTTTATATCTGCTTTTGTTTTTATACCGCCCTAGTATAATCTGATAGCAAACGAGACGGTTATATGGACAATGCTCGTTTTTGATTTATATCATATTTTCGTACATATGTAAGAGCGTGATTACATACTCTTCTACGAGTGCTGTAAAACGATTTATATGCCAGAAATTTGGCAAAGATTTTTATATCCAATTATAAGTTTACTTTATTATTTGCTTTCGAGACGTTCACGAGGGATTCGCAAAAAAATACTGTTATTTCTGAGTTAATAGCTCCACGCGTACAATATGCGTCTTAGTATCTTGAAAATATGAAGATTATCTGTACATATAACATGATAAAAACATCTTTTAGTCGTTTATTAAAATTTCTTATTTATTTCTAAAAAAATGACGCCAAACATCCGGTATCGTAAATCATAGCATGTGTGTATACTCCCGCAATATACAAACCGAATTTGTGGCGGTTGAAAGTTTGTTGAGCCTTTAAAAATACATATTACTAATACTTTTAGCATCACAAGTGAAAAGATAGTAATTTGTTAAGATTATAGATATTGTTTAGCAAAGAAGTGAAAATACTTTTTTTACTAACCGCAGGCAGTGGCGGCCGGTCAATGTGGCAGTCGATCAATGCACCCCTTGTATATGCAGATGCGGTTATATTTCATGAAATAATATTCAAACATAACATTTATACCATTCACTCATTTTAAATTCTTCATGTATTTACTGTCGATAGTAAATATTTTAGAAAAAAATATTTTATTTTATTGAATTTAAAATGAGGGAATGGTATAAATGTTATTATTTCATGAAATATATCCGCCCCTGCATATACAAGGGGTGCATTGATCAAATGCCACATTGACCGGCCGCTACTGATTGCAGGTACTACTTGTTTGCATGCAGTATTTAATATTTAATTTTAATACATTATTCAATTTTCTCAAAAGTTTTGTCAGAATTAGTTTAAAAAGCGATAGTGTTAATTTCTATATCTGTTAAACTCAAAAGAAACATTTTATTTAACAATTTTAAATACATAGGAGGCAAATACGGTTATAGAAGAATATTGAATACCCTAGTTAAATTTTGAATTGACCGAATAATCGATGTTAAAAAACGAATCGATCCGAATATTAATATAATTGAAATATGTAATTGATACATTAAATTTATTAGATCGAATTTTCTACTGGTCAAAATATCATTCGATCGCGATAAAATAAAGGTAAATTACAGTCAGTGGCCTCAAGTGCGATTTGTCCTTATTTATCTACGAAAGGGTTGCGACCGTTTGCGGTTATGAAAGATATTTACGATGCATCCCTGCCTCATATCGCTCCGCCCTCCCTGTTGTTTGTTCGCTCAGAAATAATTCGCGTGGATAGCAATATCCAATTTGTGACCTCGCAATATTTTCAATTATTTTAATGCTTTTCAAGTTATTTTATTTTATTGAATATTGTTGTTATTATCGAGATAAGTTTGTATAAGATTTCAATATATTGCCATACTTACGTTCATTTAATGTTAACAGTTCCCAAAAGCATTTATTTTAACATCGGGACATCGAGTTATTTTAAACTCTATTAATTTTTATCACCCCCTACGATGAGATTTGTTGAAAATTGACTAACCGCAAGTTTTGTTTACATGATTAAGATATATCTTTTTATTGTTTTACAAAATAAATGTACCTTTCAATTATTTCACAGTTAATTCTTGGAGAAAAGATTTTTTATGATCTATGTCCGTTCCTAATGTGGAGCATATAGCCTTCTTATGAAGGTATCTCAACAGAATTTTTCTACATTTGTTACTCATTTGCTCAACCTCTCTTTTTAGAAGAAAAAAGGGGTTGAAGGATAAAACTAGAACATGATAGTTTTTAGCTAAAAACTGTCGGTACGCCTGTTTTAGGATAGAATGAGTGGGAGGAAATTCAATACATCACCAAAAATCAATTAAAAAATCAATCTATAAAAACTTTATAAAACCAAATGCTCGTCAAACTGAGCACATATCACCTGCAACTCTGTGAGCTGTCTAATTGGCTGTCGCTGGAAAAAGTGTTGCTAGTTCAAAAAACATATACTTTAAATAAAACTGTATTTATAAACGTTCTTACAAACTCGACAAACTCTTTTTGGGAAGCGTTGAAACATTCATCAAGATTTTAGGGCGGATATAAATGATATTCGCTAGACTGTACCCTTAAAAGATACCTCTAGATCAGTGTTTCTTAACCATATTGAAAGAATCGCCCCCTTTACCACAGTAAAATTATCCAGCGCCCCCCCTCCCCACAAAAAAAATTACTCTCTTTTTTATGTATTTCATGCAATGATTTTCTTTACAAATAAAAAAATATAAGAAAAACAAATAAAAAACATGATTATTTTTATAAAAATTATGTATTTATCGCCATTTATGTCATATTAACATTACATACAAAATTATATTATTATTTTAACTAAAAAGTAAATAATTCAATGGAAATGAGAATTTTTAAAAAAATTAATGAGATCCTTGAGCCTCATGTGATTGGGCTATTTTCGTAATATTAGGTTCAAGTTTAGTTAAATATAGTCTTAAATCTCCTCTTTGGCTTATCTGTAATCGATTTCGGGATTTTTTTAATATATGCGTTACTGCGCTAAAACCCTTTTCCACTAAATATGATGAAGGAAATGCTACGATGGGTAATTTTACCTCTTTCCACAGAAGAGGGTATTGATGGCGAAAATGGACCCAAAAAACATCATAATTACATTGATTGAACACAATTTTAGCTTCACAGTCATTTTGTAGCTCAATAAACTGCTCTTTTAAATTTTCACTGACATTTTCTACATTTGATAAAAATGGATAAATTATCCAATCTGGTATTAAAAGTTCATACAAGTCTTTGAATCGTATTATCATATCTTCGATAAGGGCGTCAATGTGGCTACAGTATGTTTCCAAATCAGAATCCTTAAGTATATCTTTTTTTAATTGTTGTAAAGAAGGAAACTGATGGAGTTCTCGCCGACAAAGATTATCTTTAAATAATTTGAGTTTGTTAATAAAGCTCAGTACAACACCTTTGGCTTTAATAAGGCTGATATTGTTTCTTTGAAGCTTCAGGAGATTTTCATTCATCTTTTCGAATATATCCGAAAGATAGGCCACATCATTTCGCAGTAATTTTAATTCAAAGCATATGTTTTCATTGTTTACTTCCAAAAATTCCACAATTGTATCAAATAATGCATAAAATCTTTTTAAACAATTTCCTTTTGATAGCCATCTTACATCTGTATGTAAGATAAGTCGTTCGAATTCTTCATTATTTTCTTTACACAGTTGACGAAATAATCTATCATTCAAGGGATGAGACTTTATTTTATTGATGACATTTATAACAATACTCAGCGATTTATGAAGTCTTCCATTAATCTTCTTTGCGACTAAATGTTGACGGTGAATGATGCAGTGAATTGCTAGAACATTTGGTGCAACGTTCTTCAACCTTGATATAAAACCACGATGCCGACCAACCATAGCTGGTGCTCCGTCAGTAGCACAGGCAATAACATTAGTAAAGGGAATCTTTTTTTCAGTGAAAAAGTTTTCAAGGGTTTCAAATACTGACGAACCTTTCGTGTCAGTAGTAAGTAATTTTGAAAATAACATTTCTTCGATAATTTTTTCATTCTTCACAAATCGTACATAAGCAAGTAGTAGAGATTCATTATCACGCAGAGTACTCTCATCCAATTGTAATGAAAAATCGTTGGACTGTAGTTCATCACATAACTGAATTTCGATATCATTTGCCATCTCATCAATTCTTTTTGAAACCGTGTCATTGCTCAATGGGACTGAAGAAAGAATCTCTTGCTGATTTTGTCCGATCATATTATTAATGAATACACGTATAGCTGGTAGTATTAATTTTTCTCCATATATATGTGGTGCACCACATTTTGCAATAATTTGTGCTATTTCATAAGATACTATTAGTCCTTTATCGTTCCGACTTGAAATCTTCTTAAAAACATTACTGAGAGTATTACGGCTTTCAAATGTTTTCTTAAGTTCTTGAAAGTACAATATATCTTTATTATTCTTGTCGGGATGTTTCTTTAGAAAATGTTCATTTAACCGCGATGGCTTCATTGCCTCATTAGAAAATACGTGTTGACAGAGTAAACACATTGGCAATTGTTGATTTGTAGGAGATGGAATAAAACCGAATTTTAAATAATCAATAGAATATTGTCGACATCTTTTCTGTTTGGTTGTCATCTTGAAATAAAGGCCGATTTGCGAAGAAAAAAAATTTAACGCAGAACCCCTCAGATAAACGTTAGTTTTAGCGTTAGCTTATAAGTGAACGCGACCGTCTCCAACGGATTGACAGAGATGACTAAGTGCATCAGTGCTCCCAGATTATGAGAACTACACTCACACACACTCAAAGACTCTGTCTATCGTACGAATAGCTGTGCGTGTGTTGGTGCGTTGGTGAGACCGGCCGATATAGCGACGGAGCTAGCGGCCTGCGCTTCCCCCCAACCCGGCCTCCCCGCCGCGCTCCGTGCAGTTGGCCCGCTCGCCGCCGCGCGCGCTGCGAGCGCCCAGCCGGTGCAGACTCGTGCAATATGCAGAAGCGACACAACGCCCACTTCAACTGCCGCAGCGCCCCATAAATGCTAAAAATTTAAAAACGCCCCGCCAGACCTTTAAAACGCCCACAAGGGGGCGCTGGCGCCCCGGTTAAGAACCACTGCTCTAGATCAACGAAAAGTCGTAAATGAATAAAAACGATGACCACGTTCATAAAAATTGACCATTTAATGCAACACAAAAAAATATATTAAATTACATTAAAAAGAAAAAAATAATAAACTATATTTTCATAAAACAGCGATGCTGTCATTTCATTTTTTCTTAAAATGTAGTGAAAGTTAACTAAGTTGTGTTCAACATTAAATTAATGCAACGATAATATAAAAAAAGCTGAGCTGTTGGTATTAAGTTTTAAATGTCTTAAAATGGTGCGTAAATGATTTGAGTAATTGTTTTTACACTTATTTTTCTAATAAAAACAAAGAATAAAATCATTGTCTAAATTTTTTTTGCAACAAAATGAATGTTACTAATTTTTCATTAAAAAAATGAGATCTTAATATCTTCAGAGTCTTAAGCTAATTGTGCAATATATTTAAAACTTACAGCGCCTCGTTTTTTCGTCTATGCCAAAAAGATGATAAATTAATGAAAACTCTCTTTAAGCTCTGAATACATTTTTTAATTCCCCCAAGTTTTGTTATTTTGTTTTGTCAAAGTGGTGGGCATTTGTTTTACTTTTGGATGTTTTCATTTCGTTTAAGATTTGAAATAACGAAAATGTAGTTCAAGATAAATTAAGGGAATATTTATAAATAAAAAAAAACTCAATAACGCGTTACGACAAGCACATTTATTCAAAATACAAACACTACATTGAACTATTGAACTCAAATAAAAGGAATATAAATTGGACGTCCTAATTTAGAAAGTCCAGCGATGCTATTCCCATGAACATAAAAGTTTATGTAGGCACTTATTTTTTCTGTCTTAAATACTTAAACATTTGACGGTTGGTAAAGTGAAAGGGTTTTAAACCTTATTGTGGTAATGGATGCATTTAAGACGGGTAGATAATAATGGCGGGCGCACGCCGAATTTATAAACAACACAATTTCAGTAATGTGTGATAAAAATACTTTATCATACTCACTTCTAATTATTAATTGGTAAATATACATGTATATTTTAAATAAAGGCATTGAAAAAAAGAGGTAATACAATAAAGATATCAAACATAGTTAAATAAATAACAAAACACAATTACTGCAATCATTGATAATGCATTTCACTTACTTATTTTCTAGAGTTGAGGGTGTGAAATGATTAACTTAATCGTAAACAACCATCATTTTTTTTTGTTATTACATACTATGCAAGTGCGCAAATTGTGACACGTATTTCGCCTCTTTGAGAAACATCATCACGCTAAATAATAAACTTAAAGTAGATTCTAATTTTTAAGATTTAAATTACAGGAAAAACGGCCAGGTCTGTTCTACTATTAAACGCAGGGAGGGGGTGAAATGCGAAATTTAATAATAACAACTGTAAATCGTGATTTCAAAAAAACTTGCTTGTATAGACGTTGTTCTATTTATTTGTATATGCCTCAATTCAAAACGCGATTATGTAGTAAGATTTTTCACACTTTGTCACAGGGAGAAACGATATAAATACAGTTTCATAAAATAAGCCGAAATAATTAAGTTAATCGGTTGTTATATTGTGCATGGTATTGAACATTTGTCATAAACATATACATACATTGTGAAATATCTCATTTCCTCACTCAAGAAAACAAAACGTGAAATAAATGTCAGGCTTACAAGTATTCTTCCATACTGACAGTTGTTGTCAGTATCATTGTTGTCAAGCACAGCAAGGTCGACTGGGAGACTATATTTCAAGAAAAAGCTTTTTTTAAAGCTTAATCTGAACAGACAGATCTAAATTGTCAAGGTGCTAACTAAAAAAGTGTTGTTTTGTTAATTAGAAGCTAAAGTATTTTCTGAGAATGTTCACTCAACAGTGAACATGAAAATAGAGAGTAAAAACAATGCCTTTGAAGATACAAGAATTGTCCTTGATAAGCAAACTTTAAAATAATATATTTTATCAAGTGATATTTTGTTTGGTTTGAGAAATAATTTGTTATACAAAAAATGTGGACATTTCTTAAAAAAATTGAAGAAAAGAAGTCCAAGGACTAATATTCGTTAGGAAAAATTCGCTTCAAAGTTTTTCTTAGAAAATTAAATTCAACATTCACAACTGTACGAATAGAATGAAAAAAACACATGTTCAGTGCATTTTTCACATTTTATTGTAATCATTGGCAAAACAATACATGTAATTTTTCTACATCAGATATGATTTCAATTAAGGTCTTCTAGATGGTTCAAAAATGACTATACGAAGATGAAATTAATAGTGATTATTTTATAAAAAGCACGTAAGAAAAGAAATCACTAAGATTAATTTATATATTAACATGTTTACCTCTTCAAATTTCTTCGTCTAAAAAGTACATGAAAACAGTGTTGTTATAAGGATAAGTAAATTACTTTTTCTTCTAAATAAATATTTATGAAAACATCAGCTCAGTGTCTAAATTTAAACGATTTCACATGATTTTTTTAAAATTCAAATACTCAATTCTGATTTCTTTCATATTATAAGTGGATAATAAACATTGAATAAAAACAATTTTAAAATAAAATAACGAGAGTAATCCAGCAAGCCTTTTAATCGGCTTATCACCTTGATCATCTCAAAATAATTCAATTCCTTAATTGAGGTGTTTCTAAACTGTTATCAAATAAATTATTTTATGTCACTGCAAAAATGTGTTTTTTTTTTTAAATATTTTGCTGACTATATTTTTATTACGTTCGGTCATTACACCCAAAAATGAATCAGTGAGCATTCAAATAAATTTTCCAATATCTATTTTGATTTTATCGAGCATCAAATGTCTGCTCTGATATTTTTCCACGAATCAGGTTAAATAATGCGTAAAATTGAAATTTATACTTCAAAAATTTTCGACGCAAATCGTTCATTATCGAGTCATTTTTTTTACTCATACCCGTGCAACGCAAGTAAGGTTTATACAAAAACTGAATTTTGTATAAACCGGTTATCGGATTCCAATATATCCTAGTTTCACAAAAAGGGAAATCCAATTAAAATAGCGAAAAAAAACTTGGTTTATTTATTTTAAGCAATAAAAAAAAGGGATTAAAATTTACAAACAATTATTTCACTTTTCTTGTTTGATAGTCGATTAATTATAACTAGGTATGTAGTCCTTTCTCGATAAGTAGTGTATCCAGGTCAAAATTCACAACTGAAATAATCAAAAAAATAAAACACCCTTCAAAGACGAGAGCTTTTTATCGATAAAAAAAATATTTGTTTAGCCATATTGAAGTCACGGATAACTTTTATTCGTAATGAAATTTTAAAAAAAAGACGCCAGTTCGTTGTATAGAAACCCCGCATGACTATATGATCATGCTCACCCTTTTATTACCGTGTAATATTGTGTACGGACAGTTGTAAGAACAAAAGTGACCGTATGGGCTCGCAAAAATTCGGGGTTGAAATATAGCTAAATGTGAATTTTTTAAAAATATTTACGATTTAACCTCTTTAGATCAACATAATTTTAATACAAATATATTAGCAAACTAACTGTAAATAATTTGATGTTTTGATAAAAAAATAACTAACAATTTCAAAAAGTCCATTAAAAAAAACGGAAATTCAAAAAATCGCATGTGCTTTTGGTGGGCGTTTCTGTTCCCGCGGCTGATAACTAACTAAAGTCTGTACCCTTCTTAACCAAATATAAGTAAAAGCAACGATATTCATGTAGAAAAAGGATGAATAGTGGGATCAATAGACAACGGTGTTTGCTGTTACCATATGGCCACGCTCGTCCTTGGAGGGTTAATATAATAAGATTGACAACATATTCACTGTAGTGGGATGTCAATTAAACCACATTAATTATCATGTTTTTTTATAACCAAGGCAGTATCAAGTCAAAAGTACTAAATTTATTATTTAAAAAATGATAACAATTAAATATTTATTCCAATATTTAAAACCGAGTTACCAAGTTGAAAGCAAGATTAAGGAGTCGTGAAAAAATAATACGATTTAAACTCCGTCCATAGCTAAAAACCTGACTTGACACTAGCAATTTGAATACACATTCGGCTTTTTAATGATATCGAAGATATTAGTTTTTTTCAATCACGACTCTAGGTAAAACAATACAACTCCACAGCCCTGGATGAAAGAACCGGTTTTCGACTTTCGCTTGAAACCCGGGTTTCCAACCAATTAGTCCAAGATGCAAACTTATTTTAATTCACGTTTGTAGTCGTCGTCAAGACTGTTCTCTAATGTGGTTTGATCTAAAGTTTTGTTGTTTTGAACCCGTGAAATAGGTCATGGAAGCTAAAGACGTTAACAACTGTATATCAGATATGACATTAGGCGTACTTAAATTGTGACTTATTATATTTGAGGAGCAAACATTTAAATTTTATTTGTCACAAATTTTTAAAAACGCCGTTTAATATCAGTTCTGATAGATCAGTGGTGCACAAGCTTTTTGAGAGAAGGGCCAATTTATCCATTTAAAATTTTTCGCGGGCCGCAAAGGGTAAAAGTGAAAAAAAATATTGATATATTACACTAGATGAGATTTAAATTTTATATTTTATTTTTAATTTAATAATTGCATAATTTTATCGGCAACTTCGATCCTTTTCCGCTCCACATTACGTGCAGATTTGCACGATGGAACTTACAGAGATTTCTGACACTGCATACTGGCAGCAAGCATTTTGATGTCGGGTTCAATGTTTGTGGTTGCTATCCTTAGTACAGCACTGAGATTATCATTGTTCAAGCGGTTTCTGTGTTGAGACTTATTTAGTTTTAATACGGAAAATGCTTGCTCGCAAATGTAGGTGCTTCCAAAAAGACTTGCACAAAGCGCAGCCTTTTTACGTAGGGTAGGAAACTGCTCTTCGGGGAGATATTTATAAAAACTTTGCAGATCCCCTTCCTGATATTTCGATCTCAATTGATCGTTGTTCTGCAAATCGATCAACTCTAGTTGCAATGATGAATCGGCCTCATTGATGGATACTGAGAAGGGGTTGGCAAATGTCTTAAACAAGTATCGGTCACGATTAAAATCACAAAATCTCCTTTGAAAAGATTCTTGAATTCGGATTATGTGGCTAGCATACTTCTGGCTGGAATCAATGCCATGTAAAGAAAACATTTCTTTGCATTGCGGAAAGTGACACAATTTATTTTCATTCATCTGTAAATGAAACAATTTAAGTTTTTCTTGGAAGGCTGATATATTGTTTGCCATGTCTGAAATATAATGATTTTTTCCCTGCAATCGAAGATTCAGATCATTAAGATGTGTTGTAATATCTGTCAGAAATGCTAAGTCACACAGCCATTGAGGATCTTCCAAGACATCGATCGACTTTCCTTTATTGACAAGGAAAATTTTGATTTCATTTAAAAGTAACATAAATCTAGTCAAAACCTTGCCTCTGCTTAGCCAACGAACTTCGCAGTAGTACAACAAGTCCTTATATTCAGCATCGATTTCATCAAGAAAGGTTTTGAACTGTCGGTGATTAAGTCCGTTAGATTTAATGTAGTTAACTGTGTGCACTACAGTGGCCATTATATTTTCAAATCCCAAATCTTTTCCAACCAGATTTTGTTGGTGTATAATGCAGTGATATTTAATTAGTGAGTTTTCGTGGCCAAGCTCACGCAAATGTTTTTCGAGAAGGGACACCATCCCATTATTTGCCCCAATCATTGCCGGTGCTCCATCTGTAGTTATTCCGCAAAGTTTGGATAAATCCAATTTCATTTTAGTCGTGCTTTGAAGGATGCCTTGCAGCAGATCAGAACCTCTGGTCTGTCCATTCATGGAATGCAGAGAGACGAGTTCTTCGTAAATTTCAAATTCTGACGTCACACCTCGAGCAAATATGCTCATTTGAGCGGTAGAAGTAATGTCAGTGGACTCATCTGCAGCCAGTGAAAAATATACGAATTTTTTGGATATTTATAAAAATTTCGACGCAATGTTGTCTCCAATATCTATGATAGGACGTTGCACAGTCATTCGAGTAAGATGCACTGACTCAAAATTCTTCACGCAATTCGCACAGCAAAGTTTTTGAGATGCGGTTATTAAACACTTCTTCACAAAGTCTCCATCAGTAAAAGGTCTCGATGTCTTTGCTATTAACTGAGAAATATTAAAACTCACTTCAGTTACTGCTTTTGATGTATCGGCTGATTTGATAAAAAAAGTTTGCTGAGCCGATAAGGATTTTAGTAAAGATGCAATTTTTTGTTTACGAAGTTCTCCCTTAAACTTTTCGTCAAATTCTTTATGTTTCATTTGATAGTGGCGATTTAGATTATATTCCTTCGGTACTCCAATAATTTGTTCACATATCAAACATATATTTTTTTTTTTATATTCAATAAAACAGTACTTGTCCGACCATTGTTCTTGGAAAATTCTATTTTCTTCTTCGTTTTTTAGTGTTTTCTGCCATTATAAATAAATGGGGAGAAAATTAGTTCAGACACAATTAATTTGTTAGAAAAAAATAAAAGTTCATAAAGAACTTTATACGCGCACTATTCCACACGCACACAAAAAATGTTTCACAATCAAACTGTATTTTTCTGTCAAGATAATCGATAAATCAGTATACGATTTTTATAAATATTTATACATATTAATATTATATATTTTCATTATTTGCGGAGATTTTTTAATATCGATACACAAACGTCATGCACTGACAAAAATCCTGAAGAACTAACAATACAATCCGTGTGTTGAAAACAATAATCTAAAAATAGACTGCACCTGCATCGCAAACGATATGACTCATTTAAAAAAAATGAATTTCGGTCACAAAATTATATCCATGTAAATACAATCATATTAAATAATAAAAAATAACGTTGATTTTTTTATATATCGTTGCTACTGCATAATTTGTTCACATGTCGAATACTATTTTTTATCATATTTAATGAAAAATTTGTTGATGAAGTATTTGTTATTTTGGGCCGCAAAAATATCCATTTCGGGCCGCATGCGGCCCGCGGGCCGCATTTGTGCATCACTGTGATAGATAGTCCATACTAAAATTTATGAATGGAAATCACAGTTAGTGGTCAAAATAGATTTTTTTCTATAAATTAAATCATAAAGTTGACACATTTTAGCAAACCGTGATTTCTGCAACATCTCCCAAATCACCATTTCTCATCATCATCAAATCATCAACAAACCAAATCATCATTTCCCATGCTCTGTATTTGTGTGACAAATCACTTTTTGAATGTTTGCTCCTCATTTATCAGTCAATAAGTTTCTGTAACCATATCCGCTATCTTTAAGGATAATATGGACACTACATATTTCTTCCAAATTATTTGTCCAGCCTCTTTGCTTTCTTCCAGGTCATCCTATCAACTCACAGCTCCGTCGAATGCATTCTATGGATGGTTAACAGTGTTTTTCCACGGCATTCTTATAAATACAGTGGAACCCCGATCTACCGTTCTCGCGTTGTTCGTTTTCCCGCATGGATCGTTTATTTTTCATAGTCCCGGCCAAACACCCATAAGAACAATGTAAAATAATCCCGCATTAATCATTCCCCGCTTTATCGTTTTCCTCGATCTATCGTCTAAATATTTTGGTCCCCTCACAAATATTATCTCGATTGACCGTTTTCCTTGAATATTTCTCGTACATAGTCCCGCCTCGCATTTTTTTTTTGCGTTTTTTTTTCAGCGGAACCCCGATCTACCGTTCTCGCTATTGATTGACCGTTTTTGTAAATCCTCATAAACAGTCTTACATCGCAACTCAAAAGTCAAAACTGAAATACCTAAATGAAGAAAACTAGAACCTTAATTGAGAAACTGAAAACAATTGAAGACATTGGAAAAAAAATCTGTAAAAAAACGAGTCGACATAGCAAAAAAAAGTTTACTTAGAAATGTATGCGATTTTGAAGGGTGTTTGTCAAAATTTAAGTGCCAAACTGCAAATAGACTACTTAGTTTGTATAAAACAATTTTAAAATATATTTATTCATTCTTTAATAAAGATAGTGAAATAAATAAATAGGTTTTTTTAATTTAAACATTGTTTTGGTATTATTTGAAGATTTCCCGGATTATCGGTTTCCCGCATTATTCGTTCATTTATTACGGTCCCTTGAAAAACGTTAAATCGAGGTTCCACTGTTCCCATATATCAAATAAACCAATATAAGTACTTGTATTGTGATAAATAAATTACTGTTTTTTTATATGAAAATAAAAAAGAAGTACAGTCATAGGCAAGGTTTCAACCATAACAGTCAACCTGTGATTAAAAATAATCAAACAGATTACAAAAAAAAAGTTTTTAAATTGGTGTAATTTATACGTTTGACGTGAAGCTCTCTAGTTTATATTTTATAAACCTTCCAAAGCCTGTTGTACTGCCTGTTTAAAACATTTTAGCCCTTAATCTTTCAAATCTTTGCATAATCTGTAGCTAAAATCTCTATGACAAATTAAACCTTTACTGTTTCTCTATCTATGGTTTGTTTAGGTTGTCTTTGGTTTCATGTAAGGAACAAATATACGGTTTATATACAGAACGCTTTATGTGTAGATACAATGGGCATACACTTGCATATTATAAAAAAGATAATTTTTTGTCTACATCTAATTTTGTGCGTAATGAAAAAAATAACTATTGAGATTAACTGTTTACTTTAGTGAGTCTAGTCGACTTATCAACCACCTGCAGATGATTGAAGGTTCTTTTTTTTTGTTTGCGACGTCACTTTTCAAATTGCCTAACGGAAACCTTTAGTTTGGTATTTAAGTTGTATTGTTTTCATTTTACCCAATCCAAATACTCTCTGGTCCTTAAACAGGGCTTAAAAAGAGAGATACTAGAATAGAGAGGTTTTCTTACATATATCATTATGGCTCAGTCTATGTTAAAAAATATGTTGGGATTATCTATAAAATTTAATTTATTAAGCTGTTCATTGGAAGCGGTCTATTATAAGCAGGGATGTAGAGTCAATTTATTGGTTTTTGTAAGGCAAGGAAAAGTAGAGTTAGTGACAGCAAAAACAACCTAGTAACTGTCTTTATATTACTATTGTATTTTAAAGAAGGTTGAGCAACGGAGTGACAATCAGTTCTCTTAGATAAAAATATGTTTAAATAAGGTCCATCAGTAGTCCATTTATGATCTACATTGGCAGCGGACAAAATAAAATTGAATGATTTGAGCTGTTTCTTTGTTTCAATGTTTAATGAAAAAATCGATTCTTTCTTTTTTATGTTTTTCTTAATTTAAAATATTTGAGAGTATGCTCTCAAAGGTATTTTTCAAAATTTTAATTATTTACCGAGTTACAACGATTTTGGTGATCCAGCAACTAAACTAGTCCTACCGAAAAAAATCTAAACACAAAACTTTAAACGCGTTTTTCTCGAAACTACTTTTTTCAAGCTGGCGTGCATATTATCTCAAGTTCTACCAAACCGATTAATTTGAAAATTTACACCCCTCTATGGTTCGTAGCAGATTAAAGTCAAAATTTTAGTTTTTACTATTTTTAAAAAATTCAAAACTGTTAAAAAACGTAAAAATTGATTTTGATTGATTGAGATTTTTTTTATTTATCCGAGGTATGGGCGATAGCGACATTTTTATTTATGAAGAATCCATTATTTTTTTTTTCAAATGACCAGAAGATTTGAAATCACGTACGCCAGAACACCACCTTTTTTTTGGACCCCTCTCTATACCAGCTAATAACTTTTCGAGTTTTGAATTTATTTATTTTTTATGTATTTTTAAGACATAAATAAACGAATTTTAAAAAAATGGATACTTAAAATTTTCTTTGTTTATTTTTTACAGAACTTGAAAAAACACCCGAAATTCGTGCCTTTACACAAAAATACTACATACATACACTATGAACATACATTAGAATGCTTTAGTGAACAAAAACTAATATATTGATGAAAACTAAAAATATAAGCTCACCAAGACATATAATAAATAACAAAAATTCGTGGCCCCATTAGGTTTCAGTAGGTATGTAAATATTTTGAGGGGAAGGAAGTGTTTGTAAAAAAAAATACTGTTATTCATGAGTTTTATCTATAAGAGGACCCCTAATCACTGAACAATCTAGAAAATCCTAATCGTCAATTTAAAACATAAAATAAGAAATGAATTTTAATAAAAAATGATCTACTCTTGTATGGCTTGGTTATTTCATGCCAAAAAGTAATTCTAAATGGCAACACTTTGCGATCTCATAAATTGTTTCTTATCTGGCAGGCTTATCGAAATTGCATTCATACCTGCCTTTGTCAAGGATTTTGTATCACCTCACCACCCAATAAGCACTGGCTAGACAAAACACCATTTCTTAAGTCAGCCGTCTATAAACCACAGCTTTAGAACTACCGGTAACTTGTGGTGATATTTTTAAAAGTCTATATGAGAAAATTAAAAATAATGAGAAGGGAAGTATATGATTCATTTATTAGCCACCTTTACTTCTAAATTCTAACGTATACGATCTGGAATAAAAAACTGTTATCTTTACAGAAGCTTGTTAACAAGAATTGATTGAAATTTATTCTTTTTATCTCACTATAGAGATAACGTATTGATTTTGGACATGAAAGAGCAATTGGGTATCATACATATATGCTTTATCAAACTGATTGGGTGTGAAAACTTCCGCAATAATTTATGCACATTTTAAGCATAAATTCGATAATCAACTACTAAAGTATAACATTATTGATGGTTTACGTTTGGATTCACTTGTACCTATCTCATCTATTCTTTTTGTGTGCAAATGGCATATATTTTTAAAGATGGTATTAAAGCGAATAAATCTGTAACTCAGTGAACGAAAGCTTGGTAGCATTTTCCAATCGGCTTTGCATTCTATCTTTTTTTTATTTATATTTATAACTTCAAAGCCTTTCGTTTGATGGCATATATGTAGTTATTTTGATTGAATCGCGTTTTATTATTATAAAACAAAAGCTGAAAAGATTATCAGCATCAAAGATTACTTATAGATACCTAATAGGGAAGTCCACAGTTTCTTCTTTCACAAGCTTTTAATTCAGTACTATGCATAGTCACATTCTTGACTTGACAAAATAGCCCCCGTTCTTTATTGTCAATTATTTAAACGAGGCGGTTTGTTTTTAAATTTATTGTTCCCTAGAATACAAATTGTGCATTAACTTATCCAATACGTCAGCTAAATGTTTGAGTGCGATCGTTAATTTTAAGCAGAGACAAAAAATACACTCAAAGTAAAACGTTCGCCTGGGCGGAAAAAAACCCAATTTTATTATTTAGAGAATGTTTTCAAAATTCTGACGACACTCAAATATCAGTTGACTCGAATAAATTAACGACACCGCTGCAATAATTTTGCCAGATAATTTCATGGGGCGGTAAAATGTCTGTAGGCGTTTAGGATGCGAGGGGTTAAAAACGAAGCTTGACTTGACACTTCGGTTGAAGCGGCTAATTTCATCGCCTAAAAACAGCAACAAACGAATTTATCCCTAAGATTGTTTATTTCACTGCTATTTTACTAACAATCAGTTTGGTTTCATTCAGGTTTTTGAGGGTACACAATTGTACTGGTTCCAATAAGTAATTGATTTTTGTATCAAACTTGTTGATACTAGCCCAGTTAAAAGAAATATCTTAAAAAATACATATTTCTACCGCTCCTTTTACTTTTTACGTTTATAATAATAAATAATATTGCACAGTTTTTGAGTTACCTACTACAATAAGATAACTTGATTTCAATATTTTTGAGATAGCTTTTGACTATTTCCTCACATTTTTTCTACTAAATTTAATTGAACATTATTTAATTTTTTCTCATTATACAAAACAATATTTTTCATTTATAGTTTAAATAAAATTACAGCTAAGATATACCTAAATTGAAATCGAAATAAGCTATTTTTTTAAAAATAATTTATAAATTGTTATAAAACGTAATTGTTTTAGAAAGTAATGTGACTTGAAGACCTTGAAATGATAATTGTTTCATTCGCTGGCCAACGCTAATTATCTTAGTGGCTAAAATGAGTAATGGTCACTCTATTTAATTTAATAATTTAAACTTTATTTGTTAAGCAAGTTAATATTTAACGTTTCTTTTGTGTAGACAAAATAATGTTTCTTTGTGTTTCCACGGTAAGTTGCGAAATTTTATTCGACCACTAAAAATATTAATGGCTTGAAATTGTGTTGTTCATGACTTTTATGAGCGCACGAAATTAGGCGCCACTTTGAATCTTTGTAAATGAAACCGAGAGAATGTTGCGATCATTTATTTGACTCTTAACTACTCAACGGCGTACAAAAATTTCACATAAAAGCTTTCCACGGGTCTGGACAGAAAATAAAACGGTCTACCGAATTCGACCGCGAGCAAAAAAAAACAAGAAATAATGTGACATCTGAGATGTTTCGTTCTGAAAGCATTCATTATGTGAGAGATGGAAAGACAACCGATTTGGAAATATGGTAACAGTCATGTAAAGTAAAACGTTTGAAATTGTTATTGTTGATTTAAGGATGAAGAGTGGATGTGAAAGATTAAGTGATACAATAAAACTGTCGATTTGTCCTTTTATCTTCCTCTTATTGAGCCAAAAATATATATATATATATATAAATAGATAACGAGACCTCCAATTTACATTTTTTAAAGAACTGACGAAAAAAGCACAAATAGAGGTAAAATAAAGATTGTTTTTAAAAAATAAATCACTACTTTGTGTCATTATTCTGTTAATTATAATCAATTTTTAGTTTATTCGTAAACCATGCAATATTTTGTCTGATGATACTTATTTTGAGGCGAAACGCAGGTCACATTTTGTAACAAATTTATTTTTTTATTAAATTGAAACTATTTTTCGGTTAACTTCTATCATATATTTAGTATCTATCAAGAGTATTTAGGTAAAAAAAAACACGTAATATTTGGTAAAGAACGGTATTTTAATAATTAATTAAGCATATTTTAATGTTTACGAGGGTAAATTTGGGGCAATTTATTTTTATTTTCAAATTTTACACTTCATTTAGTACACGTGCAACTGAAACTAAATGTGTATTACTGCTAAGCCAATACGCATTCACTAGGGCTTGTCGGTTTTTTTAAAAACTGGTTTTTTGGCAAAATTTGTGACATTCGAAAACTGGTTTTTCATCTTCGTAACCGGTTGTACCGAATTTTCCATAAACAAGTCTATAAACAATAAGATAGAAAATTTGGATATTTTATTTGATGGCTTAAAGACCATATGCCCCACATCATTACCCAGTGAAAGAGTATTTTAGATATCAGGAAATTTTGTTACAAAACGATCAGTGAAAGCTTTGTGTTTTCTTAAATCATATTTTCTGAAAAATAACACCAAATAATTTCTTGTTGTCAATTATTACGTATATAAATAAACTGAACTTTTTCTCGCTATTTTAATTGAATTGTCCATTTTTTGTAAAACTTCGAAAGCCGGATAAAATCTGTTGGTCAAACAATATTGACATTCGACAACCGGTTTTTTCAAAAGTCGTTTTTTGTATAAGCCCTAGCATTCACCGATCGACATATCAGCGACCGTGATCTGGCATCTAAGCATACTGGATTTGGTTACGCATTTGAGCAGGGTAAGTACCCGATGTAAAAGAAAATAAAAATACACCCAGACAATGGATGAACAAAACGATAAAACGAGAGGCGGTAGGTGCGTACGAGAAGGTGTACCAAAATAGCAGTTACTACGGCATGCGATCGTGGAAGTCGCATTCCGCGATACGCATTCGGCGATAAATCCAGACTGCTTGTCGAGAGACATGACACAAATGCGCGCGTAGACACACAAATATCTCCACTCTAATTACAACTGAACTTAACGTAAATTAACAACGAATTGTTATCTTCTCTTATGTGTTGTTCCATAAATACACGCACATACCCTAATGGCTGAATTTCAATAAAGTTATATTACTCCAGCAACAATTGGAAAGCGAAAACTATATAAATTTCACGGACATGACGGAAAATAGCAGCGATTTTTTCGCTATTTTCTTCATTTGTTATTTTATCGACTGTGTAAAGGAAAAAGTATGTAACCCACAAATAGTAAATTTTACAGGAGACATAAAAACATTTTTTTACACAACATGGAAGTGCACAGATAAGCTGATAAGCTGGCCTATAAATGACTTGATTTAATATTATTTTAATAGATTGATCAAGGAAAACATTTTTTAAATCCTTTTTTCTGGTAGCAATTTCTACAGGCCTTTCTTTTTTCAAACTTAAAAGCTAAATTTAGATACTAATTCGGCATTTTCAGCTTACATCCTTTTGATAGAACGTGTATAAAGTTGTACACTTTATGATTATTAAAAAAACTGTGGGTTTCGTACTTTTACCTTTTGACGTTTGATATGTATAAACGCTTATCAGATGCAAGACCAAAATCTGATTTTGACACTGTCTTCCACAATTTGACTCCAACATCTATTAAAAAAACAAATCCACAAAACAAAAAATCAAAAGCAATTGACATTAAAAAGTTTAACATTATTAAAAAATGAAACGAAAAAAGAAAATGAATACATTGATTCTCAGATCAGCATTCACTTAACTTAACCCCCTACTGCAAATTCATTATTTATACAGAGCAAATATATATATTTTTTTTCGCTGTTTATTTAAAAAATGTGCTTATAAAAATGAGCACTCAGATCCGTTCATACTATTATAGTCGTGATACACACAAACTCTTATATCTATTTTTATTGCACTTCAGCAGTTACTTACTGAATAAAGATTATTTGATTAATTCGTTTTTTCGAGGCATTTTTTACTAAATACATTTTTTTAACAAAAAAATCATTATCATTATGTACATACTTTAAGTGTCATATATTTTGCACATAAATCAGTGATAATGAAAAAATAAGTAAATTCCTTATCGGTGATATTTTTATGAAAATAATAAGCTCTCGGTTTTTTCGTAATTAGCAAAAATATTTTTTAAGCTAAATTGAATGTAGTAATAATACTTATAAAGATAAATTGGAATATGTTGCTTACTACAGTTGATAAAAATGAATTTATTAAAATAATCAGAAACTCAAATAAATTCAAATCTTTTCCTCGAATAAATAAACAAATTTATTCGATACTTAGTATTTGTCAGAAATTCCGAATATGTTTTCTTCTCCAGGGAAGTATTTTTCAAAGGCACTTCTTATGATGCTAATACCCGTTATACACGAATAAAAAAAACACAAACCAAAAGGGATTTTTTCGTAAAACTCCCTTCACATAACACTATGGGGAAGCTAACGTATTCTACCCCATGATTTATATGATTGGTTCCGACTGAAACAATGTAAAGGATTTATATGGTATTTATTTTCCTGCGGTCACAAGTAATGGTGGACGATTTCTGTCGGTTTGGTTTTTTACGATGCAATGGTTTGTACACTATCAAAGAGATTCGGATGAATAAATAGGTTTATCTTTAGAAACTTTCCACTGACAACGGCATTATTTATGTACATATTTTTGGACCGAAATTATTGATAACAGAAAATGACAATGATTTTGCAGATGTTGTGTTAAGAAAAACATGTTTTAAGTCTCAGTTTTCCAACGTTTTGCCTTCCATCAGGGTAAAAAATTGATTCAGATCGCCACTTATAACTTTTAAGCTTAGTGATTACATTTATTCATAATTATTATTTTTATTACTATAGATACACGATAAATAATATTTACTAACCGACAGTTTATGTTCATACATACACTTGGGTGCCTTAAGATGACGAAAGGTGAAACACACTTTGTTACTGATATAATGTAAAAAACTAAGCGATTAAAATTTAAAATTTATAATCTTGTTTTATTTTTTTTTGTTCATTCGTATTTCAATTAAATACTCTCATTCAAAAATCCATCTTAATTTTATGTCACAAAGCTTGTATTTTTCATATTTTAAATTCTTTCAAAGATGGTCGTCAAAGATATAAATGTATTTTTTTATTCCGGAAAAAACCGTGACGTCTAAAAAACAGTCCTTTTCATTATTTCTGGTGGTGTGATTTTGTATTATCTCGCTCCATCTCTACGCGACATCATCACCTTGTTTCATTATTTTTATAATTGAAATGTTGGTTTTGAAAACGGCATATGTGCGAATTTTTCAATTTTTTTAACATTTCTGCTCCCAATGAAGTATTATGCTTTAAGGGTTGACTATTGATCTACATTTCTTTAAAATGAAAAACGATCATCGGCCGTAATCATGGCTTAAGCTGGGTACTCAGCTCCACACTTTTTTCCTCCACACAAAACCTTAAGCTAATCTTTTAGATAGTCATTACTTATCTAGCCTACATAGTCCTGCATGTTAATGATAAATTATGTCTTAGTCTTTGCACACTGTAGCAAAAAAAAATAGCAAGTAAGCTAGAATTTCGCTTTGCAGACCCACATATAGTTTCAGTATGAAAATAAAATAAGAAAACCCCGGTTTTAGCTAAATTTGCGACATTCAAAAACTGGTTTTTTCAACTGGATAGTTCGGCTAAAAATAATTATTATTTATTTAATAGTTAATATTTTAACATGATACCGTTTGGCTACAAATTAAAACTAATCTAACTCTAACTAACGTTGTTACGCTACGGAATACGCCCTGTAAGAAAAGCGTGAAGCCGTCTACAATTTAGCTAGAATCCCGTAGTTTAACGACACAACCATTCAATTTGTACATTTCAGAGAATTTGATATAAAACTCAAACATTTTTCCACTTTCAATATTAAGCCAGAGGCCTTTTTTCAAACGAGATGTTCATTTTTTTATAATTCAGAAATTCAGAAGTCGAAGGAGTCTTGCGTCGAAATAATACTCCCCTCCCACCCAGCCCACTTGGACAATATTTATTTTTAGTGGTCCCAGCAGACTCACACTTCAAAAGAAAGGGTCGACGTTTCTGCGCTGAGTTAATGCGATTCTCGTTACGGCGGAGAACCACTGGACAACCCTTCATCTTGAGCCACAGAGAAATAACATACAGGGGGGAAAATCAACCTTTCGAAGTGATGTAGTTTTGCTTCCGATCGGTCGATCATACATCAAGATTTTGTTAGAAGAAATACGAATCAGAGCATTTTAAAAATTGGTATATAATTTAATTTATAGTGTAATTTATTTGATTTTGCAATGCAGTTATGTACATGCTAATATTAATTGGGCCAATTAGAGGTGAAGTGAGCCAAGTGGTATTTAAAAAAATAAATTCGATGCGTTGTAATATTCTTTATGTCTTAACGTATGCTAAAAGTGAAGTAACCTCAGTATATAAACATTAAATGCAATCCGTAATATCAAAATATGCAATCCACCAAAACACCAAGTAAAAGCGTGATTTAAGATTTCGACTGAAGGTGCTTGGTGGAATTTCAATATTAAATTTGAATCGTTCAAACTATGTACATTCTCACAGATTTTGTCACTAACCCGGGTTTCGCCTTTAGGCATCTTCGGGCGTTCAAGTGCACGGATGAACTTAAACTAACGCTTAGTAAATGAATGTTTCGTGTTTGTATAAGAAATAAATGTATCATTGAGTTTAAAGCCATTGCCGACGAAAAGGGCCTCCTTTCAAATTTAAAAACGTGATACTTAAAAGTCCAAGAAAAAAGATTTACCATTTTACTACTTAGATCACTTCAGCTCTCAAGGGCTCATTGCATACATTAAAAATGACTTGGGAGTCATCGAAAATAACATTGAAAATTGTTGAAATTATTTTTAATCAAATCATAGGTTCGTGGGTGGTTTGAAAATATTTTAAAAAATATCAGTATCAAATAATTAGCTCAGACTTTTGATAAACGCTACAAAGATGTGTGCATTGTTTTAACCTCATATTAAAACATCAAATTCTGGAGGCATATGTGGTATCTTTTAAATAAAATTGTTCCGTTTTATGATCATTATTTTTTATTATTACTGCGGCATATATATAGCAAAATCCTGATGCAGATTCAGAAAAAAACATTGACTCATTATGTACAGCGTTTTTTTCGCAGCGTTTTATTTTTACTTTTTATTTGCACCACATCAACTAAAGAACAGTTATTTTCATTTTAACTTGTAAGACACATTCCGAAAATTAAAAAAGAACGATTGCAAAATAAGTACTGTAAGTAAAGGAAGTTATCACTCTTCTGTTAAGCGTAGCGAGGTCGATAGAAAAAATGAAAAAGTATTTCTGTCTTCACATTGAAAAACCTTCATAGGTTTTTTATTTTAAAGCCTTTTACATATCAAATGTAGAAAAGAAAAAGGATGTTACTCTCAGTTTTTGTCAAAACTTAATACCCGCACAATCAAAAAGGTGTTAGCTGCAAATGCCGAATTAGAATCTAAATTTAGCTTAAGTATAAAAAAAGGGATTGTGAAAATTGCGACCAGGAAAAATGACTGAGAAAAAGGTTTATTGTATAATAATAAAATAATATCAGAATGAGTAACATTATAAAACGCCTGTTTATTAATCTCCGTGCACAATATTTTGAATTTAACCTTTAGAGTATGGACGCACATGTACGTCGGCACCATTTTTTTGAACATGGACGAATATTTTCATACTGTTAAATCAACACAGAAATGTCTGTCTGTGCGCATATAATAGTTTTAAGTATGTTATAAATATATTCATTGGAAAAAAGTCACACAATTGTCATGTGAAAAAAGCCGGTAATGTAAAGTAAGGTCAGTATAGATATGTCTCGCGGCTCGTAGACTAGAAAAATACTTCTCATCCGATGGGGTCGTTTAGGGACCCCAGTGGTTTCCTCATTATTCCTTATGAATTTCAAAACAAAAAAATAGTCTAAGGGCTTTAAAATATATTTCATCATTCCTCATACATTTCTTATAAAAATCCGTGGTTTTTTAATAAATAATCATGTTTTAAGTTGCGCGTAAAAAAGACGTCATCCCAGCACACATATGAAATTGCAACTGACGAGTTTATTTCAGCTATCTTATGAACGATCGCTTATCGCGGGCGCTTATCGTGTAATCGCGTTATCGCGTATTTATATAAAATACAAAAGGTCCAAAAAACCATGATATAAGAAAACCTTAATTATAAACATTGTATCACCCATATTGAAATAGATATTTAAGAAAATGTGGGTATTGGGGTCGCATTTCTTGAGCTTAGAACTGGAAAAGATGTATTCACTCCTCTAAAGGTTAACGCTGATGGTAATTCAATAATGGGAAAAGATCCATTATGAAAGCTCATGGTAATTTTAGAGTAAACTTTTTAAATTTCATTTTGCTTGTCAACAAGGTTCGACCGGGATCAAACGTTAAATGTTATTCTACACAGAAAGCTGTTTTGTAAGCACAGAATAAAAATAAACAAACCTTCAACCATATCGAAGGGGAGATAGACCTAACTTATTGGCAATGTGAGTTATTCCAATGTTTTCGATATCGGAAATGTCTACTTACAAAACGGTATATTTCTGTGACCGAGCCCCGGGAGAAATCAATATCATTACGCTCGGGAAATTATATAAACTCGTTGTGGGGCATTCTTACTAGGTCTATGTTGCCACTGTACGATGATTCGATTGGAGCTTTTTATTTCGTATTATCAATAATTTTTTTCACCCTGCAAAGAATAAAATTGTTTTGTAATGATTTATTATATTTTAAAAAATATATACAATAAATCATGACGAAGAATGTTCAAGGTTTTCGGTGGATTTGGCGATAAGATATATTTTGTTTATTATTTAAATCAAATTAAGCTAGTATAGAAATTAGTAGTATAGAATAATGAAAGTACCATGGCGCAACAGACAATGTCGTTGGCTTCCTTGATGGACGTCACTGTTAGTAAGGTTTAACTTTTTTATTTTTTGATTTTGTATGTTAAAAATATTTGTATATATTGATGTATTATGCATTTTTGTTATATTTTGATTATAAAATATTTGTTAAGTGCATGGTGAATTGGCGTCAGCTGTAATGGCATTTACAGTTCTTATCGTTTAAATCAATAACCAATCACGAGTTGATTTTTTTTTGTTCTAAAACATGGATGTTTTTAAATTCTCTCTTACCCTTCTAATTATAAAATAGCTTGGTGAAAAAAAGCAATAAGTTAACCATTAATACTGTCCTAACCATATCTTTCGATCCCTACCTGTTCGATAAGGAGAGGCTGAGACGATAAGTAACAAACAGTTTTCGTCGGAAAAACTTATTTTGAAAAGCTTTATTAGGAGGCCATACGTATATAATCACTTCTCCTAAGGTGCTAAAAAATACTTCCTATATGATGTTGGCCCTTATAGAACCAATTGAAAAAACACTTTTTAACACGCCCTTTGATGGATAGTAAAAACCCAGGACTTATATTTAAAAAAAAACATATTTTTCATTTGGTTCTTAAAGGGAATGAAATATTTTTAGCACCGTAGTTAAGTGTGTTGTCTTAGTTAGCTTATTGATTTATCTGTATATTAATATCAGTATTGGATATAAAATGGGTTAAAAAAAGATACAAAAATCAGATTTATATCATTAGATATGTAACGACAGATTCATCTACGAATGTATTTTAAAAAAAATCTACACTTTTAACAAGCGTACAGATGAAATAAAAATAAAACACTCATTAAATACACGACCGAAAAATATTATTCAAGTGAAAATACGCTCGTATTATTACTATTGAAAAAAAGCCAACAAGGAGATGACCATTATTGACGACAAAACAATGTTGCTTTTAAGTTAGCTCTGGAATCGTCACTTGAACCCTCATATACGCCTAACTCTGTTATAATATTCTGCTGTATTCTCTTTCACCGTCCTCTGCTGAATACCCGAGTCGCTAAGTGGCCGATGATTGTTTTGAACCGCGATTAGTTAACTAGTGTGCACCAGTTATTGTATTAATCAAAGGCGCGATAAAGCACGGTAGACACTTACCTTGTCAGCAATTTATCCCTAAAGCCTCCAGCGCCCTCAACTATGAATCACGCTTATTATATGAAAGGATATACGATAATAAATGATACAGTGGTAAGCTTTCAAAGCTTTATCTTTGATAATATATCAAAAGTTAAGTCGATAACGACAACAATATTTTTTTAAAACATAATATGGGCCAGTTAAATGTAAAGAGAGCCTAGTGGTGTTTTAGAAAAAAATAAATTAGATGTATAATATTCTACACGTCTAAAGGTATTGTAAAAGTGAAGCAACCTCAGTTAATACACATTTCAATAGTGTTATTTCCGTATATTAAACATATGCAATCCGCCACAACACCGAGTAAAGACGTGATTGCACTTAAAAGTCTAAGAAATAGTTTTATCATTTGGTAATTTTTTTTTTTCGATGGATTCGGCGATATTTTTGTATGAGTGTTCCACAGGCTGTGTAGCAAGATAACACTCAAAGAAGAGAAACACGCGGTACAAACAAGTCATCAAATTTAATTTTGCGTTGAGTTTTTGAAGCATAAGACCATAGTAAATTTAAATCTTTCAAATTATGTACATTCACACAGATTTTGTCAGTAACGACCCGGGTTTCACCTTTCGGCATCTCGTTCAGGCGTTAAAGTGCACGGATGAACTTAAACTGACGCTTAGTAAATGAATGTTTCGTGTTTATATAAGAAATAAATGTATCATTGAGTTTAAAGCCATTGCTGGTGAAAAGGATAAGCCCATGGGAATGCCCAAACAATAGGTTAAGAAGTACAAATTATTAAATTTTAAGGGAGTAGACGTAAACTTTATATTGTGTAAGTATAGAATTCTTAACCTTTTATGCTTATAATAATGTGTTTATAAATACTAATAGTTATGAATATTTATTTAATTGTTTTATAATTGATATAGCTTATTTGCGCTAACTTTGTGGTCGAGTAGTCAACGTCGCTAACATCAATTGACTTATGGTTTTCTGTTCAAAGGCATAAATAACTGTGCTATCCAAAGCTACTACTAACCATCTATCCGATCCTAAATAATAAGACGTAGCGAGAGCGATTAGCCTACCACAAGTTCTGCCTTATTCAAATAATTCTGCCCCTACTTTCATAAAATAAAAGGATGGGCAACTGAGTAACATACAGTGTTGCCCAACTTCAAACAGTGGAAAAATACTTGTTGAAAAAAAAACATTTATTAATGTTTAAAAATTGCATTCTTATTTCCAGTAGCTTAAAGTTTCATACTTTTGATTGAATTTGCATTTACTTTACTCCATTGCAATTAGGGTATCCAATCCCGAAGCCTTTTTCTAATCCCGGGATTTCGGGATTGATTCATTTTCAATCCCGGGATCTCGGGATTGTGATTTTCTCACCGAGGAATTTGAAATCCTCAATTTGCTATACTTTTTCCCCGGATTATCTCCAAACCTCTTTTTTTTTTTTTGCTCACCGAGGAATTTGAAATTTTCGATTTGGTATACTTTTTTCCCGATTGTCACAGAACTTCGTTTTTTTTTTAGCTCACCGAGGAATTTGAAAACCTCGATTTGGTGTACTTTTTCCCGGATTATCACAAAAACCTCTTTTTTTTTTAGCTCACCGAGGAATATAAAATTCTCGATTTGCCAATTTCGTGTAAATTTTCGGGATTTGCTCAAAATTTCTCAATCCCGAAATCCCGGGATCGCAGCCGTATCAATCCTGGAATTTCGGGATCAGAAAATTGAACGGTATCCCGAGTCCCGGGGTTGGATGCTCTAATTGCAATAAGGTTAAAAATATCAAAGAATTTAGTTCTACATTTTTTTTATAAAATTAGTTTATAGCTTTAAAAAAATATGGGGCTAAATACTTTGATATTTTTTAACTTTATTACAACTTCTGGATTCGAAAAAATGCCCTCCGTCACAATTCCCGAATGCTTTTTTGTGTTATCTTTTTTCTGCAAAGGTTTTTTGTTTATAATGTATCATGCCAGCTATAATAGGCATGATAGCTCTACTGGTTATGACAAATAAGCAAGCGTGCTTTCCAGCATTAGATAACGACCACAAAGCAACTAGAAGACAGCTGAAATAAATTATACCCTCATATTACATGCAGGAAAAGTTGCATATGAAAAATAGATTGAAATAAAACATACAAACATTTTGAAAACTGCTACGAAAAATATGATATCATTGTAAAAATCGTCGTGCAAATTGCTTTATTATTTAAAAACGAATAATATTCTGAAAGAGTAAAATTGAAATACGATATACAGCTTTGGATTTATTTAAATTATTTGACGTTCTTCAAAAGACTTATATTAGTGTGATTTCAAAACGAAAAAAACAGTACATTTTTTCTGTGTTACCACAATAAAACCCGCCGATTCTATAGCCAATTGATCATTATTCATAACTCTTGTGTGTTTTATTATTCAGTAGCAAGATACGGATTAAAATTAGATACCTCTAAGGAAAAATTACATTTACAGATTTTTCAATTGTATAACTCATCTGTGTTCGAAATCTTAAGACATTTTTTTTGAATTCACAGTAATCTATTGTTTTATTAGAAACATAATTGATCTGAAAAGTTTTTATTTTTTTTAAAAGTAGAGTTTTTAATAAATATAAAATTGGCTTAGAGCAGATCAAAAATTTGATCACCAATATAATATAAATTAACGCGGTTGGTTTCTGTGACAGATTTAAGAATCCCAGAACGAATGGTATTTTTTTATTTTATTTTCGAAGGCATGAGTGTTTGTGATGTCTAAATATTCCTTTTCTCTCTTCCAACCCTTAAATAACAAGAACAATCAGTAAAGCTTTTATCTAGTCTTACCTTATCCTTCTATTTTTACTACTCTCTTAGAAAAAAAATAGCTTGAACTACTCACTTTAGAGACAGTCCTTGTAGAAAAAACTTATGTTGGGATATTAAGGATATCATATGCCACATATTGGGAGATGAAATTAATTTTAAAAACACTAAGCGAGATTTTAATTGCTTATGCAATTACTTTTCTAAATTCAAGTTGAACGCTATTAATCACAAATCAATCTTCAGGTTCTTTTTCTTCAGTTCATGCCGGTGTGAACCTTAGCCCCCTCAATCAATCCTCTACCCTCCCACAACAGTCGCTGATCTCTTTACTCTCAGGTCCTGTGACACCCTATCCATACAGCAAAGTCACGGTCTTCCAACGCATTGTCTTCCTTTAAGAGTAAAATTAATTCAAATCACCATCAGCAAACTTATAAACAATGAGGTTAAGTATCAAACTTAAAAAACAAACAACAAAGAAAAAAAACTTCTGTTGAGATAAAACCATAATAAGACCATGTGCTTTAAATTGGCGGTGGGCATGGATAAAAAAATAAATATTATTGCATGTTCTACTATTAGCAATCAAGTTAACCAAAACGTTACTATACAATAACCACAAATGTATATTTTCTGGAACGAATTTTGTTTTACGACAGCTAAAATGTTGTAAAGCTATGTTAGGAGTACGATATTGTTTTTAATGTTTGAAATAATTAAATAAATAATTGAGATCAAAAAAGGCATTATTTTCACATTGTAAAACGTAGTTGGGTTTTTTATCACATACAAACGATCTTAAAAGTGTGCAATTAACTTAAATTACACACGAAGATAATTTGTCACGTAAGGCAGGTGGCATTTAAACTGATTATTTAATAAATAACATATATCCGTTGTTCATTAATTTTAGCCTATTTTTGTTCTTTTCTTTTCTTATCTTATGCAAATTCGCTGATTCAGCTCAACGATACTCCTATGTCTAACTGAAAGTATTTGATATAGAATCGAGCAATAGGTGGTATTCAGAAATTGTTTTGTTTTGAATATTTCTTAAAAAATATTTATCAAAATATAAAAACAAATTCGTAAACAATTTTTATTGTTTATTATTTATTCATGATTTCTTTGGCACTTGTGATATACTGAATTATTTTATTAACAAATGGCGTGCGAAATACAATTGAATCTATTAAAGCAATTTGGCAAATAAATTGATATAAATCGTAGATACGTATCTACATCTACAATATTTTTCATTTTATTCGTTGGCAGGTGACATGTTTACATGCAATGGCATAATAATATTATATATAGATTTGACTTTATGATAAATATAAGTTTATTGTTATTTCTAAAAAATACTTTTCACGATAACAAAGAAGTTTTTTTTTCGAAATATATAAATATGTGGAAATATTAACTATTTCCATTTCGTCATTTCAACTACATAATTATTTTTTAATCGAACAAACACTTCTCTTGTTCAGTATATGAGATCATACAGCAGAATTTAAATTTGTCGATACAAATTTATTTTTAAAAAAATGAATGGTACATAAAACAGACAGCTTGTTTATCACTATGCCTTAATTAAACAAACAGATAAAGAGTTGGTGGTAAAAACCTTAATAAAATTAATTATTTTGTTTATACATTCAAACAATGTCGGGTCATATGGTGCAGAAGTTAGCGTTGTTGGCTTTCGTGCCGGATCTTATGGGTTCGAGTCCCAGTACGAACGGCACATTTTCGAAAGATTTTCGTTTTATGTTCGAATGCATGGGTGTTTGCAATGTCTGAAAATTCCTTTCCGATCCTTCAATAACTGGGTATAGAGAGAGCGATTAGTTAACCACAAATCGTTTCCTAGTCTTATCTTTCTGACGTTACTACTCTTTTTGAAAAATGAGAGGTTGAGAGTAACAAACATTTCTATCAGTTCTATATTTCTCTGTAATCGTCTTGGTAATTGAAGATAGATGACACCAGTATGACCAGTGGCGATAATAATGCGTGCTTAAAAACAAACATTGACATTCCGGATATCCGTCTGCAATAATTGTTCGTTGTAATATCTTTGTATGCGTCCTTAATTTACGATAAAATATTTTTCGGTAATTATCGGCAAGTTTTCCGATTTTCATTGATTTACCGGTAATGAGGGCCCTAGTAATGACCTCATTTTTATCATTTCGCTTACTTCAAAGCTTTGTATGTCCGATGAAGATATTATATATTATACATTCAAAATAAGTTGTGCCATTTAATCGGTTAGAAAGAAGACTATAAATATTTATTAATATATCATTATAAATAAATATGTCATAAAATATAATTATAATATATAATTTAATATATTCATGTTTTTAGTGAATTATTATAAAAAACAATTGAAATAATACCAATGTAAGAAATGGCAATAATATCTTCATCTACCGTCTCTTTACAGTACGAAAAGTTTGTTTTAAAAGTTTCTTTTAAGAAATAGAGTAAGGCTTAATATGCTTTCGACGTAAAGTTTTTGTCAATACTAGTGTTAGAAACTATGACAGCAATCATCAACTTTCATGATTTCATATCAGCACAAAGTTTTTACTAACTGATAATTGGATAAATAAAATAATCGATTCACTAACAGTGATAACGGTTATATTCGTTGACAAAGCGATTTCAGACAGCATATTCGGCTCTTTTTTTAATTCAAAAAAGCATCTGCATTGTTTTAATGTTTTAATTTTTACTTTCAAGTATTACGGTCTTGCCTTACAATTAATTTAGAATTGGAATTAATTAAGTGTTTGTGTGATGTCAATTTTTTGCATAGTGAATGGAAAGTATGGCATATTAAAATAATAGGGTAAAAGTATCAACGTATTTTAGTTCTACAGTTTTTTTTCGCCATCGTCTGAACATCGTTAGTAACGCATAAAAATTATTAAAAACTGTATAACTAAAATACGTCGATATTTTTACCCTATTATAATGGAGTTATACCAAGTTAATGTCAAATCAATAAATATATTGAAATAACTTTCATTTCGGAAATGTTAGAAATATTGTATAACAAAATAATTAGAAAATAGCTCATCGTACTTTCTACAACCCGTTTTAGGATCTAGTAAGCGGCGAAATATAAATAAACTATAATAGTTAAATATTTAAGATTTATTTATTTTCTTAATCAATAATTACTACAAATTATAAATTTATTTCTTTTGCAATTTAAAAAAATATATCGAAAACAGGCTAAATCCTTTTTACCATAATGTGAGCCCCTTAGTTAAGAGTTACGTGTGTTATGATATTCTACTCGTCTTAAAATATCATAAAAATAAAGTGAGCTTAGTCAATAAATATTCACAACAATAGTAGTATCACCCTAAAATAAAAATATACAATCCACCAAAACACCAAGTATTGTACTTAAAAATCCAGTAAAACGTTTATTATCGTATTATTAATATTATTATTATTAACGTCATTTACTACTTGGCTCACTTCGCTTCTCGAGGGCTCATATGATTCATCATTTCAAAACCTTAGCTGGTGCTGAGAGAATAGCCACCGGTCTTTAATTTTCCACACATAGTTCTGTAGTTCTCATAATAATCACCGTTATCTTAAATATTGTCCACGTTTCACAACATGATATACAAAATACAATTTCATAACATGATTAAATATTGTGCCATGGACTATTTTTATTAAAACACTTAATTATTATTTAAATGCTGTTTCAACTGTATTCTATAACATAGTTCATACACTTTATAATGAATCACTTAAATCTTATTAAATCAAACTAATATCGATGTGAGTATTGAGTTTCTACTAAGCTGTTCGGCCTTTCGATTTGAACTCTCAATTTAAACTGAAGGGAAGGAATTGGATCTTGGTTTAGTCCGTTGAAAAGTTAATTGTTACAAGTTATGTCATAGAGAATTAACGTAGCACAGAGGTTGATGTTTTGTATACATAACAATTGTAAACAAAAGACTCTGATTAGTTAAATACATAATTTAAAAAAAATACGTTGAAAAAATACGGTTAAGACAAAGTTTTTTTGTAAAAAAAAAGTACATCCGCTTCTAGATTTGCATGGCATTGGGCTCCAATTGTCTGACTATTCAAAACTTATCATTTTAGCAAAATTATATGAAATGTGCAAACAACGCTACTGCCGCTAGATGATACACATAATTCATTACTTTGTTAAACTGCCATTGTTTCTGATAGAATTTATAAAATTAATGTTTCTATATACGAACCCTTGACTTTACTACTATAAAAGAAGAATATAACACAAAAACTACTTCCCACTAAAAAGACATACAATGCATGGATCTTATTTTTAATTTAATAAACGTAAATAATGTTATTAATAAAGCGTCAAAATAAACAGTTAAGTGAAGATGCAAATTACATGTGAAACAGTTTTTAATTTATCATAGATTTTAGGTCAATCGACGCGATCCAGTGCTATAAAAGAAATCGTATAAGTTGTTGCAGATTTCTATTCTGCAGAAGTTCAAACTTTGCATTTATACTTTATGGAATCAGCAGTCGACGCCGTAAATAATCGGAGCTTAACTTATCCGAACGGTGGAGACACGTGAGCGCACGTGGGTCGCTCGTCATTTATCATACACGTGAAAGGAGACCGCCAGAAGAAAGATATATTGTAAAAATATAACGCGGTTTAAAGTTTTCACCTTTGCTGCCGTGAGTGAAAATAATTGTTTCTTTTTTAACGATGCATGTG
This sequence comes from Himalopsyche tibetana, assembly GCA_030503985.1. NCBI lineage: Eukaryota > Metazoa > Arthropoda > Insecta > Trichoptera > Rhyacophilidae > Himalopsyche > Himalopsyche tibetana. The sequence continues at coordinate 8,067,877 of JAPJYX010000015.1, forward strand.
ACAGCGCTTAAGGAAAATTTGTGGACCATTATACACAACGAAACTTTGTTTTATTAAACTTGAAAGCTTTTTCCGAGGACTGTGCAAAAACTATTTTCGGGCTTTTTACTGCGAGCAATTCACGGAATTTATATGCTGGACTGAAAACATTTGGCTGGCTGATTACGATAAAATCTATAACAACTATAAATAAACTGTAACTAGGTAAATAAATAAATTTAAATAAATTATAGAAATTTATTTATGTCCAATGTTGTGGTTGGCTGCATATACACAACGGGTGGTGGTGGGAAACCAACTTGTCCAATGTTGTGATGTGTAGACAAGAAATTCTTGTTTAATGTTGATTTAAATAAAGTAATTGAGCGAATAAACGTTAATGTGTTATTTATTGTTAAACGTTAGTGTGGTATTTTCCAATCATATAACCTTTTAAGAGAATAAAATGTTACAGAGTTATTTAAACAAACTGAAATGTCATGCAAAGGTATAATAAACAATTGGTATTGAAAATAATTCACAAAATATAAATAAGTGACACTAAATTGACTAATATCTCTTAATTGTAATTAAAACTCGCCAAAGAGTAACTAAGCTAAAATAGCTATAAATATTACTGCAACATTTTATTCTCTTATCAGTTGACAATGCTCTTCATGAGCGAAACCAGTCCTGATCTTCATAAATAAAAGTGTGAATTAGAACAAATTTATATTTTATTTTTTTAAATATAATGACATTCTACCAAGTACCGACAGTGAACAACCTAAAAGTCATCTCAAGAAATAATAATTATTCATTTTTTTATAATGGCAACGGATGTTCTGCAATAATACTAAGAAAAGGGTTAAGTATATTTGGGAAGATTGCAAACATTATAAACATCTAAAATATCAATTGATTCCTTTTTTTATCTGAATTAAACAACAAAGGGCTGAAGACGATAATTTAAAGAATTGTCATAAAAAGAGTAATAGGGGATGTTTTATAAAATTACAATACAATTGCTCATTAAAACCTTTTGTTAAGCAGGGTTATAATATTTAATATATAGTAGATTAAAAAATATTTGTCATTGTTTTAAAGCGATTGTTTTAACAAGCTTTATATGTATATGTATATGTTATATAAAGCAATGCGATCGAATGAAATAATTATTAAATTCACATTAAAAGTTTGTACCTACGATGGAAGCAGTGGGGTATGATGGGAGTTGTGGTTTAGTATGAGAAGTCTCGATGGGGCTGAAGAATATGGAAACTCTCTCGGGAAACAAGTTACCAGCAAACCAGAAGATTTCTACAGCCAGTCAAGAAGGGTGAGTGATGTTCATAAAACTAACATAAATGGCAACAAAACAGTCCTTACAGCAATCATTTTTGTTTTAGAAAATTAGTTTTGGCAAATTTGTAATACAAATGTTGTGCACTTTGATACGTTTTGTCTAAGGATTATACAAAAAATAAAACCGGTTTTATCCGGTTTTCTAAGATTAGAAAAAATGGATAATTCAATTAAAATAGCGAGAAAAAGTTCAATATTTTTATGTTGTTTATTTATATACATAATAATGCACAACAAGAAATTATTTGGTGTTACTCTTTAGAAAATATGATTTAAGAAAACACAAAACGTCCACTGATCGTTTTGTAACAAAATTTCCTGATCGAAAACACCCTTTCGCTGGGTAATGATGTGGGGGGCATATGGTCTCTAAGCCATCAAATAAAAGATTCATATTTTCTGTCCTTATGTTTACAGTCTTATTTATGGAAAATTTGTCACAACCGGTTATAATGTTGAAAGACCGGTTTTCGAATATCACAAATTTAGCCAACAAACCGGTTCAACTTATTTTTGAAAACCGACAAGCCCTAGTTTTGTCTCTAAAGACTTAGATTTCGACTTTCACACATTCAAATGCTTGGATAAACTTTAACTTTAAGTTCGAATTCCGGGTGAATCCAAAATTTTTAGTGTGTACAAAATATGAATGATTCAAAATTGATATTAAAATTCCTTCAATTACCGCCTATAGATGTAATTTTTTTAATCATTTTCTTTAAAACAATTAAGTTTAAATAAATTGAACAAAAAAAATAATTCTCCGCCCATCAAATCGACGCATTCTTTGAATGATTTTTAAACATAAATTGTCCAATACTTTCGATGGTTTCGGCGGTAACTTTGTGGAAGTTCATTTTAATAGAAAATTTAAATTAACTTTGATTATTCCACGTATTGTGTAACTAACTGTGACACGTGTTTCGCCTCTTTCAGAGGCATCTTCAGACTTACTATCGCAAAGTTTGCTTAAGTAATGAAGCAAGATTGATTCTAACATTTTAAAATTATAAAATTACAAAATGGATTGGGTTTTTTTTCCTTTTAAGAGGAGCAAGGAGGGGGGTGTAGAATCGAAATAAAGCAAACAGATAATGATACTAATTTTACTAATGAGTTGTAAACAATCAGAATGGGATTTTTCCTTTTTAATGGAAGCAAAGAGGGGATTATAAAATGCAAACAAATTTAATCATACTACTAATGACGTTAAACATTACAAACTATTAAAACTAATGAGCTACAATCAATCATCTAGGTTTGTGATTACTCTATTAATTGGAAACAATTTTAGTAACGGGGAACCGCCTGTGCTATTAAGAATATTATTTAATAATATTTCTTTTTTGTTAAGAGTTTTATTAATTTCTAAAAATTCTAAGCTATTCATCTTTAAACCCTTTTTATTTACTCGGTGGAGTATTTCTAAATTACAAATCTGATTAAAATTATGATTATTTTCTATTAAATGATTGGCAAACTCAGAGAAATTGTTACTTTTTAGACATCTTATATGTTCTTTAATTCTAATATTAAAGTTTCTACCTGTCTGTCCAACATAAGACGCTTGACAGTCTCCACAAGAGAGTCGATAGATACCACTCTGTGACGATGAATCTACGCGATCTTTACTGTTCAATAAAATTTTACCTAAATTATTTACTGTATAAAACGCGGGTTCTATATTGTCTGGCAAAAATTTAACTATCTTTGACGAGATGTCTCCTAAATAAATAATTCTACGCCAGTTTTTAATATTATCGTTTGCTTTCTTCTCTCCTGAAAAAATATTATTTACTATGAGTTGTTTAACTTGCTTACGTTTAAGTAAGTTAACTACTACGTCTGTGTTGTAACCATTATTTACAGCTATCTGTTTAATAATATTTAACTCTAATTCAAAGTTGACTTTAGTGAGAGGGATGTTAACTAATCTATTAATCATTGCATGGAATGATGAGAGTTTTTGCGACCACGGGTGAATTGATTGATGGTGAATGACGACATCTGTATAAGTAGGCTTTCTGTAAATGGCAAATTCTAATCTGTTGCTATTATTTTTCTTTATTGTTATGTCAAGAAAATTTAAGGTTTTTTGTTGCTCGATTTCTAGTGTGAATTTAATATTTGTATGCAATGAATTTAAATGACGTAAAAAGGTATCTAACTGTCTATCTGTTCCTGTCCAAATGCAAAAGATATCGTCTACATAACGATACCAAGTTTTTACATTTTTAAGTAACGTGTGATTTGACTTAAAGAGATTATTCTCAAAATAATCCATAAAAATATCCGCGAGCAAAGGTGAAATAGGACCACCCATAGGTAATCCTACCGATTGTTTGTAAAATTTTTTATTAAACAAAAAATAGTTTTGTTCAATACAAATATTAAAAAGTCTAAGCATTTCTTTAACGACGTTGCTATTAATATCCGAAAAAGTTAAAATTTCGCTGACTATATTTTTGCACTCTTCTTTTTTTACAGTTTTATACAGTAAATAATTTAGGTAAAATTTTATTGAACAGTAAAGATCGCGTAGATTCATCGTCACAGAGTGGTATCTATCGACTCGCTTGTGGAGACTGTCAAGCGTCTTATGTTGGACAGACAGGTAGAAACTTTAATATTAGAATTAAAGAACATATAAGATGTCTAAAAAGTAACAATTTCTCTGAGTTTGCCAATCATTTAATAGAAAATAATCATAATTTTAATCAGATTTGTAATTTAGAAATACTCCACCGAGTAAATAAAAAGGGTTTAAAGATGAATAGCTTAGAATTTTTAGAAATTAATAAAACTCTTAACAAAAAAGAAATATTATTAAATAATATTCTTAATAGCACAGGCGGTTCCCCGTTACTAAAATTGTTTCCAATTAATAGAGTAATCACAAACCTAGATGATTGATTGTAGCTCATTAGTTTTAATAGTTTGTAATGTTTAACGTCATTAGTAGTATGATTAAATTTGTTTGCATTTTATAATCCCCTCTTTGCTTCCATTAAAAAGGAAAAATCCCATTCTGATTGTTTACAACTCATTAGTAAAATTAGTATCATTATCTGTTTGCTTTATTTCGATTCTACACCCCCCTCCTTGCTCCTCTTAAAAGGAAAAAAAACCCAATCCATTTTGTAATTTTATAATTTTAAAATGTTAGAATCAATCTTGCTTCATTACTTAAGCAAACTTTGCGATAGTAAGTCTGAAGATGCCTCTGAAAGAGGCGAAACACGTGTCACAGTTAGTTACACAATACGTGGAATAATCAAAGTTAATTTAAATTTTCTATAAATTGTCCAACTTTGTAGTCGAGTGATCAACTTAGTTGGCTTACGAAAGGTCACGTATTCGAATCCTAGTTCGGACAGTTTTTATAAATATTTTTTTTATCGCTTTATAAATTTTTTTGAAGGCATGCATGTGTGTGATTTCATAATTTCTCTCCTCTTAACTATTCTATCCTTAAAACAAGGAATAGAAATTCGATAAGCGCATCAATAGTATGGTCCTAGCTCAATCCTTCTTTCCATACAATCTTTTTAAATAAGAGAGGTTAATCAACTGAGCAACACAAAGTCCTCGTAGAAAAACTTTTGTCGAGATAAACTCCATTAGGAGCCACAAAACTAGGATAGTAAAAATAATATGCTAATATCAGGGCTCGGGAAACAAATGTGACAGTTTTTACAATCCTAAATAAAATATTGGCAAATCAGTTAAAACGCATTTTTTCTTTTATAGTTAAAACGTCTGCAAAAAAATAATGTTAAATATTCTTAATAATATTATCTTGTAATTTTTATATGATTTACATTTATGAAATCCGTCAAAAAACTGCCGTGTTGGCTATACAGGACTAAGTAAACTGCCGCTTTTGTTATGAAATATTTTGTTACGAAATTGTTATGTTACGATTTGTATTCCTTAAAAATAAAAACTAAAATATTCTGAACTCTTAACTCTACAAAATGATATATCGAACTTATTTTCGACAAAACTTAGAGGCTGCCGCCTTTGATTCCGGAGCCCTTAAATAAATAATATTATGACATAAGATTATAAGGAAATTATTTACGCTGCATTGCGTGAAATTGAAAACAAAGTAAACAAAATTATGATGTTTTAGTTAAATACATCCTTTGGTGAAACAACTCGTTCCTTGTGAATATAACCGAACGTTGGAAATGCGACGGCTATCGTGCCGAGTCTTAGCATATTGCAAAAATGTTGTTTATTGTACGCGATACTTTTGCTCTGGCGTCTCCTATATTAATGTCCTGGGAAATATATAAGAGGAGTCTAGGTGCTCTCGTTGAGAGTCTTACATCATTCTGACTTTTATTGCGTTTTTCTTCGGTTTTTTCGCCTAAATACGTCAGTGATGGGTACACTTTAAAAGGAAATAGCCTACCGACGGGTAATTAATTCAAACTTCTTAGATTTATGTTTAGAACAGAGAGCTTTTGTTTCGGCTTGCACTTCTGGATAATGTTTCATTTAAGTAGTGTTTTAAAATTCTCAAAAAAGCCTTAGTAGAAATTTGTAAGGAATATTCTCCGAAGTAAAAATAAATCTTTAAGGAATATCTAACGCGCTTTTATACTATATCATTTAGTATGTACGAAAAAAGATAAACTTGATGTTATTGACTGAATCTTATGAATTAAACATAACTGTGGCTGATTTTTTAAATGAATTGTGCGTTTGTAAAGTAGTCGGTTCGAATACTGCACTTCCTCAAAGTATCCGCCGAATCCATGAAAAAATAATGGGTTTTTATTACAAGGCCTTGGATATCTATGATGTCAACAATTCTTTCAACAAAATTCATAGAAAAAAATGTTTGTTTACTGATAAAAATGCAGTTGCCCATTAAAAAATCTGGGAATTACAAAATTACGTGTAGGTTTTTTTAAAATTTCGGTTATTTTATGTTGTAAAAACAGTAAAATTTGGTTATTAATTTTTTTTTGAAAAAATATGAAATTGTTCTGCCTTAATCATTTATTTTTAGACCTACAGTATTCTATGGCTGTCTGATAATAACATCGCATGAAATAATTATAAAAGTAATTCAGATTGTCAAAGTTTTACAAGGTTCAATGAAGTCCTGAAAATGATTGGAAAAACTGCGGAATCATCCAAAGATGAAAACGTTTCCGGACCAAAAATAAATGGTATGAATAGCCATTTTGTAAAATAGAATGTTCGATTCTTTTTTCTCTTCTAATATTAATCAATTTTCTCGGTTAACACATAAAGTTGTAACTTTTCATTCTTATACTAAATAAAAATAAAAACAGTTTATTAAATAATTATAGCTGGTTTCGCTGTAAAAGTGTTCGCAATGAACAAAGCTGCTCAACCTGATAATTTCATAAAGAAGTGAAATAAGTATTAAAACAATGTCAAGTCCAACGACGCAGCGGTTAGCGCTGTTGGCTTCCGTGCCGAATCCCACCGGTTCAAGTCCCAGTACGAACATCATTTTTCCGATCGATTTCTGTGAACGCTCTCCCTCACCCTTTTTATCTTTCAATAACTGGATGTAGCGAGAGCGATTAGTCAACTACTAGTCCTGTTCTAGCACTTATTCTTCTATTCATACTAATCTCTTTGGAAAATAAAAATTGAGTGACTGAGTGATAAACAGTTCTTAAAGAAAAAATTCTGTTGAGATAACTCTATTAGAAGACCACATGCTTCACATTGAGAGCGGACATGAATATATTTTTAAATAACCAATCACTTTAAGCATAATCACATAATAATCATGCATATGATTGAGATAATTTGTGACAGTTTTTCGGTAAAACCATGCTTTAAAATAATATTACAAAATACCAATTCAAAAACTCGTAATACTGTCACTCAAAATATAGCATCCTTAACGTATTTTTTTATTGCCTGAAGAAAAAAATACAAATATCGATATTAAAAGAAAATTCTAATATGGTTACATCACGGTGTATAAAAATACATACGAGAGAAGCTTTAATATTCTGTTGAATTACCAGCAAAGGAAAAGTTTTGTATTTCATTCTTCCTTGCGTAGGCTTTCTGGGAAAACCTTTAGATGGAAACTAAATAATGCTAACGATAGAAATGCTAAAGCTATATTTTTAATCAGAGTTTTCTGAGAACGGATTTGACTAATAAATAAATAGGTTCAGGTTTTCATGGAAAAAAAATATTCTTGATAAAATACACATTTTATTGTATTTTTAGGTTAGTTCGACAAGTAGTCAGATAATTATATTTTGCATTTGAATACAAGATTATGTTATTGACAGCGAATAATAAAAAAACTTGGCTTATCAACGTCACTGGTTTTGGTTTCGATGCTTACGGGTTCAAACCCTTGTACAGCCAATTTATAAATTGATTTTTGAATCGATTTAGGTTTGTTTTTGTAGTCAAAGTGATAACCGACATTCCGCCCTCCCCCCATCCGTGTTTAAAAACGAAAAAGGTTCTTAGCTCACAAATAGTCCTTTAATAGTTTAATCTTTTTATCTTTACTTCAAACAATAAATAAAGGAGTATCAGCCGAGCCAATATGTTTCACATTTTCAGTAGACATGGTATTTTTTTTGTTAAAATTATTTTTAGGTTTTATTACTTTCCAATAATGGTTTATCAATTAGTTTCCGAAAATGTTGAATTAAAAACAAATATTTTATATAACACCCATATCCACTTCCCATATTGAGCATATAGATTCCTAATGGAGTTATATCAACAGATGTTCTTCCAAATGAACTGCATATTACTCAGTTGCTCAGCTTTATTTTTTCGAAGAGATTAGGGATATAAAGATACGAATAGTACTCGCAGTTAGCTAATTGTTCTTATTAAAGTTTTTAAATTGAAAGGGTGGTCATCAAGAACATAAACTTTCTTGTACTTACATTAACACAGCTAATGCAGTTTTTTAATGATTACTTAAATCAATGACGTAAACATAGATTAGTTTTTTTGACTGAACGAAATTTTACTAATTAATCATAGTATTTTTGTCTCAAACACTTGATTTTAAAAATAAATTCGCATATATTACATATATAGGCAGTAGATAAAAACCAACAATAAATTTAACAGATTTATAAAACCACAAAAACATAAACATTCAAATTGGAAGAATAATACTTAAGAGCATATGGCTGAATATGTCCACATCTGAAGACAATGCATTATTGATCAACCCTCGCGGCAGTTAAGAAAAATATATTTTGGTAAGCTTTTTGCTCCTTACATAACTAATAAAACCATGTAAGTTTATATTCTTGAGTACTAAAAAAGAGAAAATGCCTGAAAATTGAAAAGTCTTCTTACTTAAGCTTGAGACAGTAGCATTTATGTTAGACTTTATGTTGGATTATATTACATATATGTAAAAGGTTTGACTGATATTCAGACATTTGATATTGTAAGACAACCTGTGGTGAAATAAGGCTACTCATTTTAGTTTCAAATAATTACGATTATGCTGATGGAAAATATCTTTTAGTGCAGATTTTTCATCACAATTGTGTGGCTGAGAATAAGCAATTACCTTTAATGTCAGTCATCAGTAAATTTACATTTTTTCTTATAAAATTTATGATTTAGAAGAAAACAGCTGATTTATTAAAGGTAGAATTTATAAATTCATTTTTAAAAGACAACATATGCTTAGGATACAACGATTAATTTTCTTCAAACTAATCAACGACTACTAAAGTTAATAAAAATTGTTTTGGTTGAAGCGATTTTAAAATAAAATATAGCATTTTAATAAAAATAACGATTTTTAATCGATTTATGTCATTTTTTCAAAGATTCTAGGAACAAAATAATGGGACTAAGACAAGACTAGTGCTTAGTTAATCCCTCTTGCAACGTCCGTTTTTTAGGATAGGTTGGGTGGGATTTGGAGATCGAGACATTACATAAATCCATACTATAAAAAAAAACTCCATAAATCGACTAGGAGATCAATCTATAAAAACTGTCTGTTCTGAGATTAGAACCCATAATTCTGTATCCTAAGACAACGACGTGCAAAATTTTTAGTCGACTTAATTTTTTTTCCTGATTAAATCTTAAAATTTGAATCGTTGAAATTATGTAGTTTCACACAAAATTTGTCACTAACGACCAAAGTTTCACCTTTTGACAACGTCACGCGCTTAAGTGCACTGATGGACTTGAATTGACGTTTAGTAAATAAGTGTAGTGTGTTTATATAGAAAGTAAATGTATCACTAAGTTAAGAGCCGTTGATGTCCATATAATTCATCACCTTCCTCAAAATAAATTGTTAAACAAATTTGTAACAACAGGTTTTCGTATCACATTTTTTGTTGCAATGCTCCGTAAGAAATCCATCCACGCTGGAAGCCTAAGTAGTAAAAAAAAACAATCTTAACATTGTTGTTAAGCGTGCGATAAAAAAAGAAAGAACTGGTTCAAAGAAGGGACGAAGTTGTAAATAGTCATCATGTATTCACAGATTTGGCACCCGTTTTGTGTCAAGGTGAAATTCTGTTGGCTTTGGCAGCAAAAGAAAACTTTCTCCCAGACTTAGAATAATCGTATTAGTCAAATCTTTCGGTAAAGGGGTAAATCTGAACATATTAGCCTACAAATAAGTATTTTTATAACGTCTTTTCAAGTGGGCTTTAGCGTTTTTTTTAAGGGATGGGATATTTTTTTCGTCGATACAAAAATATAACGGTCTGCCTACTTACTCCTAGAAAAACAAAAATAAAATAAATTGAAATCTTTACCAACAATTTTCTTTTACATTAATATTTCCTACAAAATAAAAGCTAAGAACTAACGTATTTTATATACTATACTTTAGACCGGACCCTATGGCGCAGTGGTTAGTGTTGTTGGCTTCTGTGCTGGATGTCACGGGTTCAAGTTCCAGTACGAACAACATATTTACGATCGATTTTTGTTCGAAAGCATGAATATTTTGGATTTCTAAAAATTCGCTCCTACTTTTTCAACCCTTAAATTATTGGGCTTAACGAGAGCGATTAGTAAACCACTTATGCTGCCCTAGCCTTATCCTTATATCCCTACTACTCTCTTGGGAAAATATAGATTGAGCGACTGAGTTACAAGCAGTTCTCGTAGAAAAACATCGATAAAAAATACTTCATCTATTAAATAAATACCAATAAAACTAGATTTGCAATACGTTTAATCAAAAAAAAAATTAGCCATTTAAAGTGTATTTTTCAGTTTTAAATTAACGTTTATTTATAACAAAATTTATTTTGTGTATAAATATAAAAAAACACTCCGTTTTTCCTGTTAGTTATTTTGTTTGATATGCTTTCCAGTATAATATAAATTTTATGTTTCAACATTTATTTTAATACAAGAGCTTGGGGTGACAAGAGCAAAACTACAATACTGTGTTTGAAAAAAAGCGCAAGAATAGTTTGCCTTAATTATTTTGTATTTCAAACGCAATATATTTAACCGAAAAAAACACAGTTGGGAGATCAAAGGTTTAACTCTATAATTGTGTTGTTTAAAAAAATATATTCTTATATAATGCTGAATAAAATAAACAGTAGATTATAAAATATATATATTTGTAGTTTTGCCCTTTCATCCTAATTATCCCGAATTGATTCTAAGCATTCTATGTTCTCACAATTTTTAAAAAATATTTAGAAGGTTAACACTAAAACAATAGTTACAAGTTTTTTTAATGTTATAATACATTTTTTCCTGTACGTACTTAGTGGACTCAAACCATATAATTCGGCCCATTAGAGATGAAGTGAGCCCAGTGGTATTTTATATAAAAAAAAATAGATGCGTTACAATATTTTGCACATCTTAAAGTATCGTAAAAGTGAAGTTACCTTAGTCAATACACATTGCAATATTTTTGTTTCTGTAAATAAAAATATTCAATCTACGAAAACACTAAGTAAAAACGTGATTGTACGAGAATAAAGTTGTATCATTTTATTAGTTGGCTTACTTCACTTCTCGAAGGCTCGAGTAACATAAGCAATCGAAAATAATTAATCAGCATATTCCGAACGATAATTTACTTTTATCTAATATTATATTTCTCATTATCACTAGTTACTATAATAATTCAATTTCAAGTCTATTAGAAATAAATGAACATAATATGCCATAATAGTTTAAATGGAAATCACTTATTGTTATCTGTTAAAAAGGGCCTGGTGAACTCGATACAATCTTGTAATTAAAATTCGTTAATTCTTTACTATGAATAGTATTTTACTGTTAAAATATTTAAATTTAATATTTATCTTCCACTTAAAAATCTTACTATCTAAATCAAAATTAAAATTAAGTTGAACGATTTTTTTACTAAGTTAAACGTTATTTCTACTAAGAAAGTTATTTAATATGACATTGTAATAACATTGTATGAATATTCAAAGCTTAAGTGTAAAATTACTTGTATGATGTACGGGTATCTTCAAAGTAGCACGTTTCGTCTGAGACTCTGAAGATAAGTTGGCAAATATGGTCTCTTGGATGAAGCCTTTTAGTGGCATTGGTCCGAAGTGGTCGTTGCTGATAATCGGATTTGTCTGAAGATTTCAGAATGAGGTATTCACTTTACTACTACCTCATTTCTCCATGTATGTGAAAGTTTTATCTTTTGAAATAAAAAAAATAATTTAAAACACATCTTTTTATCTATTAAATTGATATAAAAATTGTTATCTGATAGTAAAGTATAAAAAATATCGAAGCAATTATGACAAATTGTGTTTTATTAAATATGTGTTAAATCAACAAAATAAATCTAACATTGACACGTAAAAAACAATAAAATGGTTTAATACTAATAAAAAATCAGTTGGATAAATATTATGTTTGATTAGTTCTAGCATCAAAAACATTTACTCATTGACAATAAATAAAGTGATCTGTGTCCCAACACGATCAACAGCGATTACGATTAGTGGAATTTTTTAGTGGTATTTTATGAATAAAATATCGCCATACCGATATTAATATGTTCGTTAGTTCGAGTTCATTTATACACTTGAACGCTTGAAAATTCTGAAAGGTAGAATTCCGGGTTTTAGTGACGAAACGTTTGAGAGTGTGCACATTAGAGAATGCTTCATTTTTAGAGCTAGCACTGCAAAAAACATTATGACAATAGTAATTAATATGAACAAACAAACTAATACGTAATTTTCCTCCTTATACTTCATATTAAATAAATATTTATTTAAACACTTCTTTCAACGGTAAACTCTTATAAATCAATCTTAACATTAACATACGATCAAAGGCAGAAATCTCTCCAATTATAAAACGCAAGACATGCTTTTAATTTTTTTTTAATTTTTATCTCACTTTTAATACTTTAACTCAGTGCTTCCCAACCTTTTTCATGCTACGGACACCTTAATTTAAAACAATAATTTGCGAACGCCCAAATAAAAATTTCCCATCATATTTTATCACATAGAATGAAAATTTTCGCGGACCGCGGACCGAAAAACCTGCGCTCTCCAAGGGTCCGTGCACCCTAGGCTGGGAATCACTGATTTAACTAAAGTTAAGCAGACCCTGTATTTAAAATTTTAAAAAAGAATTCAAAACAATTACTAGCAGAACTTATTTTTCATTCATTGTTTCTTGAAAGGATCAAATATATTATTTTGAAATGAAACGCAAAATATTTGTACTGCAGACTCTTTTCAATTTTAGAACATCATGCTAAGAATTATTAATTGGAAAATATATTTATAGTCTTATTAACTGAGAAAAAGAAATATTTATTTATCAATTAAGTACCAATCTGCGTTGTAAAAAGATTACCAGATCAGTTGTGTGAGCAAATAAATTGAACGGTTAATTAAATAATATCGCGTGATCTCAAGAGACGAGAGCTCTAATTTTTCTGAATTTTACTAAGAAAAAAAAATATAAATTCCTTAAATGTGAATGTATTTCTGTTGATTAAACAAAACAAGTATTACTCGACGGTTCAAAAATAAATCTTTTTGAGACGATGCGCCAAACTTTTAAAACTCTGTGAGAAGAGATAATGAGCGAAAATAAATACTCGTAAAGTAATTTCTGGAGATATTGGAGAAACTTCTAAAACTGTAACTCACCGCATAAAATATTCCCAAGGCGCAGATAAAAAAATGAAGACAATAAACAATATTAAAATTTAGTTAATGGTATTTTATAATACTGTATGTTTTTATTTTGTAACTCGAGAAAACTGTTTTAAAAATACTTTTTTTTACTTATCACACTTTTTTAAGCAAAAAACAATATGATATATTATTTGTCACGTTATTAATAACTCTCAATTCATTATCAATTCTCGTGATTATCATAATTAGTGAAATCGGTCTAAATCTTAATTAAAAATTTAGCTAAAAAATAGGGTATTATTTTTGAAAATAAAGCTTTTCCACCAAGAATTGGCAGTAAACCACTTTTAAAGTTCAAGATTTATTACTGTCAATGTCGAGTATAATATTGACTGTTAACACTAGAATTTATGTTGTGAGAACAAGTCTCCATTCACTCGCTCACTCTTTTTTTATATGTGCGTGAGTAATCGATAATGGAAATAAATATTTTGATAATTGTGTAATTTTACTTTTTATCTAACAAACTGTGACACATGTTTTTTCTCATAGAAAAGCATTTTCAAACAAAGTAACTATTAATAAATTAAAGATTGATTTTAATACATTACAAAATAAAGCTTAAGCCTTTTTCTATCTACTGAAAACAGGAAACCAGTCAAATTCAAAAAACAGCAATACTTATAACATACATACAACGTTTCTTGCTGCATATATTACTTATGGAAAGATATTCAAGTTTTGATTCATATTTTAGAGAAATTTATATGGAGCAAGTTAACATTTCAAAAAGTTTAACAAAATGACGTCGGTGCAGAGCCACTATTGACCAAATTAGGCAAGAACACATTTAATGCTTATTATCAAAATAATGTTAATAAAAATATATTAATGAATTACATCGTCGTGGGCAAACTTGTTTATAAGTGGCTCATATTTATTCATTATAAAAAAACAAAATCATTTTTCTGTAATTAAATGCAAAGTTTGGTATTAAACTTTTGCAAGTTCAATTTGTTCTACGGTTCTAGAAATTTGTCTCAAATATCCAGCTAAGAAATGCTCTTACCTGTAAGTTACAGAGCCATGATAATAATTAATTAAGCCCATAAACGAAAAATTCACGATACTTAAGTAATTTTCAAAGTTTAAAATAATTCTCGGTATTCTCATAATATCTTAAATTAAAGCTGATGCTATTTTAAAGGTTAAACCTACGAAATGAGATTCCTTTGATGTTGACAAACACTGCCCTTAAAGATACTACGGTTCACAGGATTTGCGTTTAGATCTCTTTTTCCCCCAAGTATCTCCTTCCGGGTATTTAAGAAATCATTAATGGAGTGTTGCCACAAGTAGCATCTTGAAAGCCTCTGAAAATATTTTGAGAGTTCATTTCGACAAAGCTTAATGATATTAAAAAAAATCTTATGATATTGTCATCCAATCATATAATATAAATACTTTTTCTTGTTTAAGATAAAAATATAAGAAGTAATCTACTGTTCCAAAGCTTTATTCACAATATATGAAATAAATAAATTCCTCTACAAATAATATATAACATGTCAAATTAATGTTCGTAAAAAAATTATCTGAGTTTATTAGTTGTGTCTGAGTTTATTGTAGAGTCATGTTTAATTTAAATGCTTTTGTTTTAAGTGTCGATATATAATGAGTTTATTAAAAGATTAATTTATAAAGTTTATTGTGAGATTTGATCTTTTTGTTTTACAATAAAATCTTTCAATCGAATAAAAACAATTTCAACTTGTTAAAAATTGTCTTCAAAAAAAATTACAAAGCAATCCAATAAAATATACAGTTCCCTTTATCTATCTATTTGGATTTAGCAACAAATCAAATTTTCTCCCATTTTAAACTTTCCTTCTCAGTCCCTTTACTATAAGACAATTTGATTGCCAAGCTCTCTTACGAAAGTATTTAAAATAAATAAACAAAATAAATTCTAAACGTGAAGCTCGAAAATTTTGACGGAATTCATTTAACGCCCTTTTTGATGAGCAATAATAAAGTTTAATTAGCAACCCCTACCTTCGATTCGAAGCCTTCATTCGCCCTGCCTATTCTCTTCACTTCGTTGGATAAGCCTAGATTAAGTTTTTGCTCATTCTTTGTGACGTTATATTTTAAAAAATCTCTCTTTTATCAATTTGTTTTGGGATCTAACGTTTTTTATTGGTAAAAAAATATTTAATTGTTATTTTAATTATAAATCTATGTCTCTAAAACTTGAAAAATATTAGGCTGAATAAAACTAATAATATTTTTTTTATTAATTTTGTGATAAAGCTAAGAAATATATTATATTACCATTAAGTCTATGATTTAACTCGGTGAATAAATGATTTGTTTACGCTACATATTACCTGGACGAAGTCACTACGAACACGATTGGAACACGGCTTAAAGCGAATCAAACAAACTAATCGCGGTATGCGTTTTGTCACATGGACATTCAATAGCGGCGGAGACCATTTGATATTTTCGTGCCGCACTCAGTCACTTTCCATTCGTTTTGATTTCGTTCACGTAAGACATACAGTAAAGCTCCAGCTTGTCAGATGTATAATTCTGCAAGTTCTTTTAAAAGTAATGTATGAAAAAATAATAAAAACTATTTTTAAAGTTTATTTATTGTAGCTAAGAAACAAACTAACGAAATAAAATAACTAATAGTCAAAAAAATTCAACCTCTGATTTACGCAAATCTCTGATATAAGAATAATTTAAGCTCCTAAAGATTTTAAAAGCGTAATAGTAACATCAACTCTAAGTACGGTTATGTGCGTACGAGATTCGGTAAAGCGAATAGTCCTACTTAGGCACGCATTATCTGGAATGTTAAATCAAGTCACTAGAGAGCTTTTCTTATTATTTTTCCCTATTAAAGCTTGCGTAAGCTTTAACCTTTCCAGTCAACATCTTTATTAACAGCTGTAAACATCTACATCCCTTAATTTTCAATTTAAAATTAACCTTGAGAAGAATTTGCACACAGAAATTAAAACGTTTTTTAAAAATGAAATGAGATAATATATTTTTTATTAAAGTTTGAACGGCTGAAACAAAAGTATTTTTTTGTAAGAAATATTTATAAATTAGTGGTTTAATTTTTTTGAGAACACACCCAAAACAATAACAAAAAATTTATAATTATCAGTCGGAATAATGAAATATTTTATTTTTGCTGATTGGTTATTTAAGAAAATTCAACAATTGACACATTGAAATTTTGCATTAAAACAACAATATTATTTTATTTAATAATACGTATTGTGTATTTCGTCTAAGCCAGTGTACATAGTTAATCACTTTTGAGGTGTTAACTGTCAGTACTTGGTGGAATGGCATTATAATAAAAATAATAAAACATTTTTAGTACTTTTTCCGCATAAAATTTATTGGATCAGGACCGGTTTCACTCATGGTGAGCATTGTTAACTGACACTAAATCAGTTGAAAATGGTCACCATGAGCGAAACCGGTCCTGAGCCAATAAATTTTATGTGGAAAAAGTATTAAAAATGTTTTATTATTTTTATTATACGTAGTTAATATTTTGAATTTGTTCTTACGAGGGCGTACTGCCAAAATATCTACCAACTTTGAAAGTTGTTTCGTAAACATATTGTTATTTTAGCTTTGTAATAATGAAGTTCTACCTTGTGAATACAAATATAATTAATAATATTACATCATCAATCTGACCGATGGCTTAATCGTGGCGTAAAAGTCTGTAAATCACTTACCTTACAGTTATTACAGAACCAAATAAAAAAAAGCATTAAATTTCATCATTTAGATTTTCAGATAGTAGTAGTAAAATCTTTACCCTAGCAACCAGGTGGGGTAATCCAATATCACCAAATATGAGGAAGTGCATATAAATAGCTGTGAAAGTAATATTTGTATATTATTACGTGTATATTCTTTACTTCAATACGTGGAATAATCAAAGTTAATTTAAATTTTCTATTGTATATTCTTAATTTAAATACTGCAAATTATTGATTCAATAAAATACATAAACATCTCAAAATGAGGATAGCTTCAATACTAAATGGAAGTAAAAAAAATAATAATAACGCTTTTTAGTATATAATAATAGTTTACACTAGCAAAATTGTATAAAAGATTCAGTTATATCTAAGCGAAATGATAAGGATATAATATTTATGAAATAATAGGAATTGAATTTATTATAATACCTCTGATATTTCAGTTATACAAAAAAAAACGGCTATACATTTAGTCCACGGCGTAGTGGTTAGCGTAGTATTTAGTTCATAGAACGTAGCAACTATTAACAATTTAAAGGATTAGCAAATTACATTATAATTACACAAAATTAAAATGGTTAACACCCATAACAATTAAAAAATCATCATCAAAGAATAATAATCTAAGTGGCAAACTGGTAGATTTATTATGCTTACACCTTTTTATTTCAATTTAAATTTGTATAAATATCACTGTTTATATATTTTTCTTATCAGTTGATAATGCTCGCGATGAGCGAAACCGGTCCTGATCTAATAAATTTTATGTGGAAAAAGTACTAAAAATGTTTTATTATTTTTATTATAATGCCATTCCACCAAGTATTGACAGTGAACACCTTAAAAGTGAGCATTTTTTTAAATCGATTTATCGATTTTCGTTCGAAGACATGAATGTTCCACCATTCCGATGACTAAAAAAATAGGATGTAGCAAAAGTAATAGAATACTACTAGTCCTGCCCTAGCCCTATGCTTTTTAAAATTCCTTAATCTCTTCAAAAAAAGAGGTTGAGGAACTGAGTAGCAAGCTTAGCAAGCAAACAAAGAAAAAACGTCTACCTATACTATGTGTCTCAAATTTTTAATTAATACATCAATATTTAGTCTTTCCAAAAAATTTACACGAGAATGATTTAAATGTTATAGTTTTCACCAATGTGATACTTTGTTTTACGCAAAAAGTTAAATAATTGAATGATTATTTTTATTTTATGCTTAGATTTTATAACAAATCAATTGTTGGCTTTGTATACAACATCTGAAATGCTTTAGTCTTTTCCTACAAAATCCTTAAAACAATTTGTAAAGAAAACGCTGGCTTATACTGGGCTCATTATATCATTGCCATTTTTAAATATTTAAATTGAGCAACTGAATGAAAACCAAATCTTATCATTTTTCTTTTATTTGATCGCTAATTTATATAACCATACCCTTGTCACAATCAATCACAAGTATTGGAGGGGAAATTACATTATGTACATTATAAAATAGCATACATCGGTCGCCTGCTGTAGCCCAGTTGGTTAGAGCTTTCTCTACCGATCACGCAGGTCTGGGTTCGATTCCCGGTCAGATCAAAGTGAATTTGAGAATTATTCAATTAAAAGATGTGATCGAAGACTGGGTGTTTGTGATGTCAATTCACATAATTTCCTCTCCTCCCATCCTTCTGATCCTCTAATAATTGGGTGTAGCAATAGCGATTAGCCAGCTACTAGTCCTGTTCTAGCCTTATCATTCTGTCCCTTCTACTCACTTTAAAAAAAGTGAGGTTGAGCGACTGAAAACAGTTCTCGTAAAAAAAATCTGTTAAGATACCTCCATCAGGAGGGCATATGCTCCACATTGGGAGCGGACATGGATTTAAAAAATGCATCTTTGAAAGTTGTATGCTTTGGTAGTTTGTATTTAAAAAGTTATATTTTAAAAAGATACCGATTAATGATAATTAACCGATGTCAATCTCACTCAATTGGCACTTGAGAATCACTGTCAATTTTTGAGTTATTGACACCAATGCAACAATCCGGCAGTTGTACAAAGTAATGAAAAATCTGCTAAAGATTTTTTTGAGTTTATTATGAAGAGGAAAAAGCGCCACCGAGGGGAAGATTTATGATATAAACTCGAGATATTTATTCAGTACCAGAAAACTACACGAAGTTAATAAGCAGTTTCCGGAAGTGTCCGTACTTGCAAAGCACGATTCAAGTCAAGCTGATATAGTGTATCATTATTGAAATGGATCCTCGCAACTATTTCATTAGTGAAACCAATTGCTTGCTTCCTTTCATTTATTCGCAATTGTTTCCTTTGCTTTTGTCATTTTTGTCAAAAAAAATATAGGCTTTCAATTACCAGTGAAGTAAAATCACTTATCAGATGTAGAATTTAATAAAATATTTAACTAAATGTCTGTTTCCCTTCGGAGTTGATTTAAGTTTCATACATTATTATTAAATTATACGCAAATAATTTAAATAATGTATTTTATAAACCATAAGAATATAATTGATCTTTTTAAATAAATACAGTCACAATAAAAATACAATATAAAGTAAAACGTACTACTGACCGTGCTTGACCGTGAAGAAGGGACGAAATTTATCAATAGCATTACAAATTACGTACGGTGGAAAACATTTAAGAGAAACCTATTCCATTTGAAACATTATTAAATGAGTGCTTATTTATTTTGATTATCATTTTAAGCTACTAGCCAATAATTCTCAATGGCTAATTTCAAAGTTTCAATGGGATTATAAGATTTGATAATTTCTATTTTTTTTCAATTAAATCATCATTAGCTAAGAAATATCAAAACATTTTTTTTAACCAGTAAAACTTTATTTAAAATGAATTTCATTGATATAAAAATATAACTCAATTTTCCTTTTCAATACTATAGACAAGTTGAGTTTATTTAATAAAGCTAAAACTTTAGCGAAAGTGCATTCTGTTAATGCTGCAATAGCGTCTAGTAAACGATATTCTTAGCCCCAATTTGCAAACGTTCGTGGTCAGAGAGTTACATGGTTGAGTGTAGGGATTACAAAACCGGTATTTATAAATACCGGTATTTTAAATATCAAAACCAGCACCACAAATACATATACATGTATATAAATGAGTAAAAGAAAAACTTTACGACCTTTTGAAACCAAAATATTAGAATTATTAATCAATACAGGTGTTTACATATATTGAATGATTTCATCCATGCAAAATAAAAAAAGATAGTTTTCATATATTAAATTACAAGTTGGCTGACCCAGCACCACCCGATATGTTTTTGCAGCCACTGCTTCACTCCGCCTTCCAAAACGAAATAACCATTAAGAAAAAACACAAATTTATTCATCATTTTATCGGCTCGATACATAATTAAAACCATGCACTATTTTAAAAAACTAAAATTTATTTGCTTAGCTTCTTAGTTTAAATTATATAAAGTATCGTGTGAATCCATACACTGAAAATTCATCGTAACGGAAAAGTTTCATCTACCCCCCCGCGTTGGATCTATAAAGGTATCAAGCAAATCCCGTATCCCGTATTGTAATATTTTTAATTAATTATTTCTTAGAATAAAAGTATGAGTTTCAAAAGATAAAGTTAAAAGTTAAAATTTTAATCTGATATTCGTTCAAATAAGATCCTAACAGATTCAACGTTTTTTTAACAAAAGTTTCTTATTTATTTATAGCTTCATTTATTTTACTGAAAGACCGGTAGTTAAAATTGTCGAAATCGCTAATTTGAAATTGAAAATACCGGGAACTGTACTTCGGTAATACTGGTATTGCGATCCCTAGTTGAGAGGTCGTTCGTAAGGATAATCTTTTTAACACTGCTGGTTACAACGTACCACGTTAAGAGAGAAAATTCATTAAGAATGAAATCACTTGAAAAGAAAATAGCAGCTTAAGCTAAAAGAATTTTCATCGGAACTTTCTTTACAGTGTTAACATAAATGACATGGAGATAGACTTTACTTTATTTTCAAATTCATCAATAACTTTTATCACTACACATGGATGAAACGTTTATTAGCGTTACATAAGACCGATTGGAATCTTTCAAGCTTAAATGTATGTTTAGCACGAGTGTTCTTTCTTCTTAATTTTCAGAATGATTTCATTACCCAATGAGCTTGATTAATATTAAAAATAAAACTGATTTTATGAATTATTTGTTCTCATTAAAGATGGATGTTTGTAATGTTTTAATTACCGTCTGAACATTAAAACACTAAAACGGGACTTGCGTTTGCTAATTACTTATCCTCTCTCAATAGAGTAAAAAACAGCTCTTGTAGAAAAAAATAGCTCTGTTGAGATAAGCTTCATTATTGTCAATTGTCGAATTGGCCGGACTTTTTTTGTAATCACATTTAAGTTGCGTAAATATGGGAATCTGACACATATAATATGACGTACAATTTTGAGAGACTACGAAAGGGACCAATATTTACGAGACACATTATGTATACTGCCTCTGTATAAGTAATATAGGAAACTAGAAATCTTTAAAATTATAGTAAAACTTAGACACTGGTGAAAGCAGCCATGGATATCGTCGAATACTAATTGACTGAGGTCTAGGATAATTGTTAAAGAACTACTGTATTACCACTAATAAATGAATGTTCAAAATAGATTTGATTCTAAGTAAGTAACAAAAAAAGCCATTTAGAAGCTCTCAGTGATATCGAAAAGTTTTTTTCTTATTTTTTTCGTTCCTAATATTTGAAAATGTAAGCGTCGATAAAATCATAAATATTCATGATTTGAAATACAATCATACTTGTTTAAATTTTCAAACGCTACATTGATAACTTTTTTTACTTCGTCCTACGTCTCAAATATTGATAACAAACCAAAAATGTGGGTTGTTTGAAATAATCATAATTGCTGCGCGAATATTTAAAAAAACGTCCAGGAAAATGAACGGTTTGTGGCTATTTGAAAACATTGAGACCGTTTATCTATTTCATCTGTTTTTATTAGTATAATTTTACCGTTTTGTTGTTTCCTAATGTATTTTGGCACCGAGAATGCTGCATGCAATATGAAACAAGATTATTTGACTTTTGTTTGTTCTAGCGTTATCTCAATTTTATTATTGGTAGTAGAAATTCACAAAAAAAGTTTTATTGTATTATGTTACTTTGAATATCTGATGTTTAATTTACGTGATAAAAAAGATAATTACATTTTTTGGATTTTTAACTCAAATCGGAGCCAACGAGGGAATATTATGACCCCTACGCTTACTGTCACATCACAAAATCTCCTTTCAAAGTCTCTTTTCTCTTCTGCTGAATTGCGTTACGTTAATTTGAAACCCCCAACAAGCAAATCAATTTACATATTTTTATGTATCTGTCAAAACGAAGTTAGCGGTATTTTAAATACTTGCTAAGAGAATTTTGATTTTAACATTTTGACATCATGTTTTATGCGACATTTGTCAAAAATAATAAAGTTATACAATTTCATAATCTGTCATTTAATAAATTTTATCTCATATATTGTCAAACCCTTGACTATTTTATTTTTTTTGTCTTTTTACTGGGGCATTCTTTCCACATCAAATACTTAAAAACTTTGTGAACTGACATTTAGACCTCCGTTGAGCAATCAGAATTTTTGAGGTACACGTCTTGTCGGTATCAATATATAAAATCAGTAAAGAAAACTTGGGCATAAATATTTTTGTTGTTTTTTAATTAGCATGACTTTTTTGGCGGTAAAAAAACTCACATTGAATAAAATTGTGTTTGTACTGACACCTGGGCTATGAGGTCAGGTAAAAAAAAACGAATCTGACTATGAATTGATTTTTCAATCATTTCTGTATATCTTACACATCTGTATACCATCAGATCATTCTAATAAGCAGAATAATTTAAGCACATTTCACTAATCAACATGATTAAAAAAAACATAATTTTCGATACCGCCTTTAGAAAAAAACAGCGACTCTTAGAATAGAAGCTTAGCAATTCAATCATAAATATTGATTTAGCTCATTTAAATTTACCTGGAGTTTTATAAAATGACATATATTTAAATAAAAACGATTAGTCGATGTTATTCACCCACAAAATCTAAATTAAGTCTCCGTCTAAAATTAAGCTGTTTCTTCAAGTTTAACAACAATAATTACCAACTTTTGTGTTACTCAGTAATTCACAGACTCACAGATTCAAATACTCATTGCATTTCAATCCATGAAGGTACTCAATTTATATAAACTAAATGTGAGTAGTTAAATTGTTCTGAGTTCTGAATTACTTAAAGTTTAGTATTGTTTAGGTAATAATTGCTTTGTGACATTGAAAATAATAGTAACTAAAGTAGTATAATTATCATATAGTTTTAGTATTCGAGTCGTAGAATTTAAGTAATCAAATGCAATTATTCTGAAAGCTTTGCCACTTATTAATTTGCCAAAATTTTAGTGAAATTCTTTTGTTTTATTTTTCGATTAGTTATGAATTAGTTTTTTGTTTGGCTAGTCTGCACGTGAAAGGCAACTTTTGAATTATTTTTCGAATAATTGAAAAGCGTTATTC
The DNA here is from genome assembly GCA_030503985.1 of Himalopsyche tibetana. NCBI lineage: Eukaryota > Metazoa > Arthropoda > Insecta > Trichoptera > Rhyacophilidae > Himalopsyche > Himalopsyche tibetana. Next base: position 8,091,737 of record JAPJYX010000015.1, read on the forward strand.
AATACAACAACATACACTGTTTTTGTGACAGATAAAACACACCTTTGACTTGCTTTTGTTTGTTAATTTATCAAGTAAATTGTATGTTATATCATATTAATGTTTTTAATAGATTATTTTAATATTTTTCGAAAATTTAAATGTTTTTACTAACAATTAAAATTTAAATGTTTATGGTAAAACTTAAAAAAAATAGTACCATGGGAATTAATAAACATTCTTGCTGCAACTGTTTTATAAAGTAAATTGAACATAAAGCTTAGCGTTGTACTATAATAAATTATAATGACTATACAATTTGGGGCTTAATTTATTTTTCAAATTATTCAGTATAAAATACACACAAGTGAATTAAAAATATTCGATAAGATAGTTTTTAGAAAAGGGAAATGATTATTAGTATTGTTTATTGATTTATTTTTGATGAATGTTTTGCGGTGATAATGTATCGCCTTAAAAAATTTACTCTTATTTTCATGATAAGTTTGAATAAATTATTTAAATAAATTTTATATGATAATTTAATTTTTGAGAAAGAATAAGTTATTTATTATTTTACCAAATGTAAATAATTTAGAAATTTTAGATAAGCTTTTAAATAAAATTTAATAGTCAAAAGGTTTTTTGTATTTCTTTACAATTAAAGTGTTCTTTTACCCATGTATTAATATTATTAAATACTTTTGAACCACTGGACGCACATTTAGCAAAAGTAAATAACTTGTTTTTTCCAAGATTCATTTTTATATTCTCAAAAGAAGTAATGTACGTTTGAGGGAATGTATTTTTAGTTGTGCTGCTGGGAGCGGAAATATATATTTTTTTAAAAAGGTATTTTTTGTATTTAAAATAAAAGTGCTTCTTGGAAATTTTATTTTAAGCTTTATGGTATTTATATATAAAATAATTGGCTTAGTGGCAAAAGTAACCCAAAACTTTTTTTTTTAAATAAGAGTAATTTTGGGTAGCCATAATTTTTAATCATCGTTACACGTTATCATAACAAATCATACTTACTACCTGATTACTTATATTACTTATTTTTTAAATGACGAACTCAATTCAAGTCAGTTTTAAAAAGCGTTAAGTCATTTACAGTTTTGTTCGACGAATAACCTCGATATAACGTATAAGAACTTAATTAATTAAGTAGATAAAAGCTTCACTTGTTATTTCAGACTTCATAATCAGCATGCAATAATAATGCTAATCAATCAGCTCCTGCAACTATAAAAATGATATGAATCGTGACGATGAAGTTGGTTAGAATAAGAAAAAAGCATGATTTCAATTTAAAAACCTCTCATATTGACAAAACTATTTTAAAAACTTGGCGTAGAGTCGATGAGACAGTCAGCCAACCACCCACACGTCGAGCCACTACGCTTGCTAGCGGGAGCAATCAATTACTCGCCAGGAAAACTGTCGTTTCTTCCCTTCGCCATCCAAGTGATAACAACGATAATAACATTACTGAAATGGAGTTCGTTTCCACGTAGCGTTTTATCGTGTTGCTTCTCGACTCGTCCTACGAAATCAATTTCTTTCGTTATGACGTGACACGACAGCATTGAAGCTTATGCATTTAGGCTCAATTAAGGCATCTAATTTTTTAGCCAAAGTAATCTAGCGATAAAATTTTCAGCAAAGAAAACAGAAAATGTAGGGCTTGCTAACCGATAAAGTCTATATCAAATTTAATATTTTCAATAATATGTGACAGCTTTTTCTTATCAGTATTTCATTGAATTGATATCGACTGGAAACCCTGAACGGCTTGCTTGTAAAGCAGTTTGCGTTATTTTATTTTCAGGTAATCACGATTTTGTAGCTTATGAAAAATATAATTATTACAAAAAAAACATAATTTATTGTACTTCTTCTACAACTTTACGAAATGATCAGGAAAGTTTCAGATTAGCGAGTGAGCTTTTTTATCTGATACGATTAAAATTTATGCATTTTCTTGCAAGTCATAGAAAGAAATGAATATGTAAAATATTATATTGCGTACTGTTACGTCCTCTTCTTATCGAAGATTTTTAAAAATAGGATGAGAACGTGTGTAGTTTTACTTTCAGAGGGCTGAGTTAACTTGAGATGTAGGTTGTAGTCTATTCGTCTAAGAGTCAAAGAAGTTACAATTGTAAGTTACAAATGGGGGCTATCCGAAAGATAGTCTGGGACTTTAGACAACCGTCAGGTAAATTTTCTATGATATTTGGATAGACAGAGGAGGTAGACACTTTATCAAATAGAATTACTTTGTTTTGAAGATGTTTGTTTTTTTTGTGAACTCAGATTATTACAACTATAAAAATAGTAACAACTTACTAACGGTGTAGATAATAAAACATAAAATCATTGTTTGTGTGGGTTTTTATAGTGACAAAATTAGCGATCTACATATTTTAGATTGTTTATCAATATTTTATAATTGGCACACGTTAAAAAAGGACAAAGGAAATTGTAGTATTTTGATAAAGCGGAAATTGTTGTTTTATATATCATATTATATTATCAACTTCATGAGTTGTTTAACAGTACTACAAAATATGATAAGAATCAAAAATTTTAACCCTACATGTAATTGGTCATTAATCTTTTTATTTTAACTAAAGATGCTATGATAGTTACAATTGATAAAGAAGAGTGTACAGCAAATTTAACATGATAATCATACAAAATTCAAAATTAAAGTATAAAAACAAACAATATAAAATAAAGCATAATGGGTTTTCGAGAATGTTTCTAAATCTATTGTTCTCAAAAGAAGAAATCTCATTTTTCTCTAAGAAGTCTGTTACGTCACCTGCAACTGTGGCCTAAAGTCAAACAGTTTGCCTACACAAACCTTATTTTTGTTTTTACTTTACTACCATAAAATTGAAAGTATGAACACATGTATCAATTACTACTGTTTATAAATGTATTCATACCTTCAATTGGATGATAGTGAAATAAAGAAACAAAAACTTTAACTGAAAAAAATATTTTTTTGGTGCTTGCCGCAAAATTATGCTTAAAGTCTGCATGTAGCTTTTGTTTTGTATCGACTTTACTTACTATTATTTACTTATTTATAAGTGATATCAAAGATCATATCAGTACATTATTTTTATATACATATTAATAAAATTATTGATTCAATCAGGCAATTAAAGATATCATTTCGATAATTTAGGAGAGGACGTCTTCATCAACACGTAATTAAAATACTGTCCATGCATACATGATACACCTCATATAAAGTTTTGAGGAAATACCAAGCATTCAATTCTTTTTGTAATAATCGTACAGTGTTTATTTAAAATAAAAGCCAGTTTCACTCATCTCCAGCATTGTCAGATGATAGTGAAGATCTGAATAGTTTATCGAAAGCTTTTCTTTAAGCACTTGATCTACGTATAAACCTCACAAGTAAACCAGAAAATTGGCAAGCCATTCTACAAAAATAGTACTTATTCTTATTCGTTTGTGTTTTGAACTTACATACGGTTATTCTGATCATTATACGTAACTATTTGTATGTATTGCTTACCTACACAAAATATAGTACATACCATATACAAATAATATGCATACTAAATTATTACTGTTATGCAAGTTATTGAAAAAAAAAGAATATTTCAAAACAGTTTTTCAGTTTGTCTTTTTCAACAAACAAAAAAAAAAGATTTTTCACACTTTTTTTATTAAATATCTGAAACTTTTTTCTTACAGTGAATTGTTATGGCACATTGGAATTATCTAAGCTAGATTTTACGGTTGGCTTCTTGGGACTTTGGTGAAGACCACAGCGCTGATGATTCACTGTTTCCATGTACGGTAAGTTTGATATATTCCCCACCATGTTTCGCTGCATCTGCACTTTACGAAGAGAATTTCACCCGAGTGTCTTAACATATATAATATTATAAACGAACATAACATGTGTATTAGCATTTTGTTATCATACAATAATTAAATAGTCTCAAAAGATTAATTTAACATTTAAACTTATTTACAGGCTACTAATCAAAAATATTGTCGAGTTCATGGCCAAGCTCATAGTTTCCTAACTTTGGCCCCCCATACCCGTACAAATTAGTTTGTCAAGACTCAGTGATTGAAAGATTACAAAATAATTTTGAAATTGCTCGCTGGCAGATAAAAAATTTGACTCTAGAAATTTTGGAATTACCATAATGAAAAGGCACTAGACCTACTTTTTACCGGAATTTTAAAACATTTTGTTGCTGCCCGATTTTCTAAGCCTGAGAGTTTATGGATATTGGCTTGTGACCCTCCAAAACTGTGTTGTAGATCCCTTATTTTTTTTCTATGTGTCGCCCAAAGAGGCCACCTGGTTCCCGATTGAGAAGCCGTGGTCTTGCTCTCGGGCTTGACTTGATTACAGTTTGAAGTGCTTACTAAATGAAAATCTCTGATGATTGATTTTTGGGAGAATACATGGGTTGTGTTGATGTTTAGAAGTTCTCTCCAACCCATTCTATCCCAAAAATGAGGCTTTACGAGACCGATTAGCTTACTATTAGTCCTTTCTAAACTTTTTTTTTTCTCTCTAATTTCTTCGAAAAAGACAGGTTCTGTAGTTTTCATAGAGATAAACTCCATATACGTTCCACATTGGGACTGGATATGGTTTAAAAAACTTAAATCAAAACTATCAATCGTATATTACTTATTGTGTTTAAATCAAAATTATTATTTTGTGGTAAGATCTGATTTTATTAACCCTTTGATTCATTTGAACTGTTGTTTATACCATTAAGTATTTTTTATTATTTTTTTAAAAAATATTTCATTTAAAGCTACTATCCCGATTTGTGCTTTTAGAAATCTGGTAACCCTAAATAAAAGCCATATATTAACAATGATTGTGTTCAAAAACATCAGAAATTACTTTTCATTTTAATTGTGAGTTTTTTTGTTGTTTTGAATTTAACTGAACCAAGTGTTCTATATATATATTTAAAGAAAACAAAACTCTCAAAATAATTTCTATCATTAGATAATGGGATAAATAAATTAGTTTTGTTTTATTTATAACGCGAAGCCCACATGGTACCAGATAAATCATTCTTCAGCAAACTGAGAAAGCTTTCGTAGGGGTTCCATATATAATATATCCATCTTCACGGGAGCTTTATTAGAGCAGTAGAGCTTGCGAGTCACAAAAATTATGCAGCTGCTTTTCCGCAAGAAACCTAAGTGGAAAGCTTTATTATTTGTTTGGAAAAAAGAAAGACACTTCTGAATGAGACACTTTACAAGCGACTGTGTATATAGCTTCTACGCGATCCAGAAGCATGCAAGAATTTATTAAGCATACATTTTACTGTCCTCATTTGAAAACATTTAAAATTTTATTCAATTTATACGATTCATGTATGTTACTATAATACAGATTGATATTTTCTTGTAAATGATCTTAAATAATGTTTAGAGTTATTTATATGAACAGCTTTTGCAATGAAAACTATTTATGTATTATATTTTAAGAATATGTTTGAAAAATTTAATTTTAAATGATTCATTACGGTCAAAATTACGGCCGAGAAATTTTTGTAGCCCAATTTTATTTTATATATCTCGAGAAAATACCTCTTCCACTTATCTGTTTTCTACATCATACATCTTGAGAAGGTCACCCGATCTGGACTCTTTTTGTATTTCCGGGATTGAGGGATTGATTTTTTTTCCAATCCCGGTTGAATTTAACACTCACCATAAAATTGTGTAGAATTTTGGGATCTTGGATTGAGATTTTTTTTCTCGGTGATTTTGATATCCTCGGAATTTACGGAATTCCCAAAATGAAACGGCGTGAAAGCTTTTATTTTTTTTTTAGCTCTAGCGCAAGTTTATAAAATTCCATTAATCCCGAAATCCCGAGATTAGTACTATCACAATTCCAGGATTGGAGACCCTAACCTTGAGTGCTCGAAATGTATTTTGCTGAAGAAATTGCTCGCAAATAGCGGCTTAGTTGACTATGGATATTTCTTGGATTTAAATTCGGGTAGTATAATAAGAATTATGAGTTAGTTGTCCAAGTAATCGTTAAGCAGGTGTTATTTTATTTAAAACTGACATTTTTTAAAAATCTTACACCAATGCTGTTCTTCACGGGATATTTTTTTTGCTGTCAAAAACAATTTGTTCACCACAATTTAATTATGTCTATTCATTCTTAAGTTAAAAAGCATTCACAATATTTATTCTTATTAATTTTAATAAATATTTTGAAAACAATAATAACCACTCAAAAGAAAAGGCCAGTGAATTATTTACTTTTTATCTATTTATTATTCACACATCGATGAAAATTATTGAACTTTTAGGTCAGTCTTTATAATTGTATTATTATCAGTCACTTATAAATTATAGCATGGAATAAAAAAAGATCTAAATACCAACAAAAAAGTGAGTATGCAGAAATATTTAATGTTTCAGACAGATTTCTGGATACTCATTTTTTAATGAGTTTTTACATCTGATTTGATAAAAAGTATTTTTTATTTGAATTCATGACTTCCTCATTTTCTGAGAAATCGATCAAACCATTATGAAACGAACACGTCTTTGTTTTTCAAAAATAAAATACAAATAAATTAGCACCACATTAAAATCTACATTTTGTTCAAAAGGTTTTTATATTTTGACTTACAAAAAAAGCCTTGTCGTCATCTATTGTGTTTTTCTGGGAAATTCTATTTGCACAAGTGCCTCCATACTTTGAATGATTTATTGTGAATAAAGAAATCTCTTATTTCTCAAAATTTATATCGTTTTTCATTCACTTAAAAGAGCTCAACCATGCATGAATTATACATTGTCAAGTTACTTGTCTATTATATTCTCATGAAATTCCAACGTCTTTTGATCTCATTTGAACGGAAAGAAAAACATTTGGACTGTTAACTGGAGAAAAAACAGTTTTCGCTGTTTTATGTTTTCGTAAATTGAATGTAAGTACATACAGTACACTGCCGTTGCCGATTTGTGTTCGACCACAAACACATGCCATGTTTTCAACTCTTTTTTCCAAGCCAGTAACTTCCAACCAAACGAATATATTTTTACATGGGAAAATTTTATGATTTCAAATGACGACTAAAACGAAATCGAACATCTCAGACATTTAAGTGTTTTTTTTTCAATATTATTTTTTAAAAAACAATTTACAAAAACACACATCGGTTAAAAGTATATTGAATAAGTTTGACAGATTCGTTTTTATAATGATAAATGTAGAATTTATTCTCGTCCGTGTAGAATATATTAAGCATTGTAACTATTTAACCAATCTTCGATAGGATAACCATTGGCTGTTCAGCTGTCTTCATTAGTGAACTGCTGAAATTATATCCACAAAACATTGAAAAGTGTGAGCAAGTAATATTGAAAAAAAAAGTTAATCGATAACAATTAAAAGTTTAGTAAACAGCATTGTATCTTATAATAATTTCTAATACACACGATGTAAAATAAACAATATTTTTTTAACCTACTCAAGATCAATTCAAAAAGATTTGAAATCACTTTACTCATGCATCACGTTTTGGAAAAAAATTAAGGGATTTTTAAAAAATGATTACAGTGATACCACATATGTCAGCTCTGAAAGATATTATAATGATTTGTTGAAGCAGTACATTTGTTTTGACTAACTGTAAGTAGAATTTACTAAATTACAAAGTATAATGTAAAGCAAACATAAGTTCACGTGGAAACTTTATTGTTGAGACCAAACCGTGTATTCAAACTGCTTGATTACACTTCAATTAAACATGCATAATACTGATCGTGACTGATCGCCAGCTGTTATGATCAAGACAAGATATAAAAGGCCAGAGTTGTATCAACAAAAAACTGTAATTATGTAACGAAAAACCTCAACGAGTAAAGTTTTATCACATGTGTGTGCAAATCAAATGAAAAGAAACAACAAAACCGTTAGGAATTTAAAGTACACCCACGTTTCAAAGAACGGAAAACTTTTGAATGATAATCTATTGGAATATAAACATTATCACGATCTATATACGATTGAAATTGGCTTCATTGATAGTAACTAGTTCTTTCAAATGTAGAAGCGAAAATTTGCACTCGTCATTCTTGTGTTGTAACGAAATTCAATCACTATAATTAATTTAAGATTTCGACTGAAGGTGCTTGGTGGAATTTCAATATTAAATTTGAATCGTTCAAACTATGTACACTCTCACAGATTTTGTCACTAACGACCCGGGTTTCGCCTTTCGGCATCTTCAGGCAATCAAGTGCACGGATGAACTTGAACTGACTGCCACTGAATGCCTGAAGATGCCGAAAGGCGAAACCCGGGTCGTTAGTGACAAAATCTGTGAGAATGTACATAGTTTGAACGATTCAAATTCACTATAATTAATTTATTCGTTTTTAAATAAAAACATGTTGATAAAGTGAAGACAAAGATTCTTATATGAGATATATAAAGAACCTTAACAATGGGAAACACAGTTCTTTGTAATAAATTTATATCGTTGGTTTAACTGCCAAACTTTTTATCTACGCATTTTGTCAATAAAAGTAATAAAACTCCTTTTTAAAATCATCAAATAAAAAACCACACAATTTTCGGCAACATATAACATTGTTGAAATTTAGAGAAAACTAAATATTTTCATCTTTTAAGGTCTGATGAACATTTTTCTTAAACATTGATAAGCACCTTGCAAGCTTAGACGACGATATAATAAATGCATGTCTATTAAATAGAATTCATTGAATAAAATCTTAATACTTGTTATTTTTTAATTAAATAAATTTAATATAAGTAATGTTATGACGCAAGGTTGACACACTAATAAGTCAAGTTTATTAAAACCCCATACTGGTCCCAAAAAGCATCTTGTCATAATAACACTCATCAACGGTGTCGTCTGACATTGAATAATCGAGACACACACTTAAAGATCTACCTTGAAAATCACTGTTTTATCCTTTTGCGGGATCAATGTTTAAAAAGGCAGCACGTGGGATCGGGCACCGGCGATGTGTCGTCGTGATTTATTGCACCGCAAATGCGAGTTCATTGCAGCCAGCCATTTGTTACAACAATATGAATTAAAGGGAGCAGCAAGCACAGCGAAAACACACCCCTACAAGCTACAGCTTCAGCGAGGAAAAGGAATTGAGAGATCAACCCTGTAAACAAGACAAATAAGATGTCACAAATAAAACCAAAAACTGAATTGATTTTAAAAGGTAAACTATATTTATTTGATCAAACTAAAAAGTGGACAACCTGTCTGTGTTCATCTACGTTGCCTTAGTTTGTCAGACTCACGGGCTTAAATCCCTATACGGAAAGATTTTCCAAGCGATTTATGGATTTTTTTTCGAATGTCTGAAATTTCCTCCTATTCACATTTTTATACACAATTATACGAAAAAAATATTCTCATTTTTCCATAATTATTCATTAAGGTACTTCGGATATAACTTAAAACCCTCCATAGACGAGAGTTTTCTTTTTCATAAAAAAATAAATTTGAAGTAATAAAATAAATAAATAAAAAAATCAAAGTCGTTGTATGGAAACCCCGCGTGACTATATGGTCATGTTCATCCTTATAAGCAACGTGTAATATTGTGTAAGGACAGAGGTAAGGAAGAGCGTGACCACATGGTCACACTGGTCGGGGTCAAAATATAGCTAAACGTGAAATTTTAAAACCTCTTTAAGTCAACATTATATCAATACAAATGTATTAGTAAAAGAAGTGTAAATAATTGGAATTTTCGATAAAAAAATAACTAATAATTTCAAAAAGTCCATTAAAAATAAACAGAAGTTCAAAAAATCACATGTGCTTTTGGTAGTTGTTTCCGTCCTTCTCCGCGGCTGATGACTAGCTGAAGTCTGTATCTTTATCTGTATCCAAAATTTTGTGAAGGCAACGCTATTCAGGTAGAAAACTGATGAATAGTGGGATCAATAGACAATACTGTCACAATATACATATAACAGGTTTTTTAAAACTGACAATCCCTAGACTCTAGAGCAGCCATACACAACCTTTTTTTTCATCCGGGTCGCATTCTGATTTTTGCTTATCTACGTGGGCCGCAACATATTTATAGTAAACTGTAAATATAGCACATACTCCATACATGTATGTATTATGATGTCAAAATAAAACTGTTTTATTTTATGCAAATATATTATATCGACTGTGGAAAGGAAAAAGGACGTAACCCACACATATCAAATTGTACAGGAGTTTCTAAAAACATGTTTTGATGATTATGTGACATATGCCAATTATGAATTATACACAACCTTGAAGTGCACGGATACTTCTAAACTAGTGTTTAATTGACATAACCTAATATTAATTAAGTAAATTGTCTCGGAAAAACCTTTATTTCAGTGTTTTTTCTTGGTTTTAATTTTTTACAAGGTCATCTTTTTCAAACTTACAAGCTAAATTTAGATACTTATTCGGCATTTTCAGCTTCCATCCTTTTGATAGAACGTGTGTCAAGTTGTATACATTGTTATTATTGAAAAAAAAACTGTTTTGGGAAATTGAGGGTTACGTCCCTTTTCCTTTCCACAGTTAATATGTAAACATTTTTCTATTCATGTAGTTTTCAAAGTATAAAATAACAATGAACAACAAATGAAAAATACGTAAAAAGTACACAAAAATACCAATGTATCCAAAATCTTAAATGGCAACACTGCTCCGCTCGTACCGATTTGCTAACCGACAGATTGCAACCCAATATTGAGAACATGCTGAAAACAACACCAAAGAAATATTTGGTGACTATAATTATTTTGGGCCGCACATAAGAGCTGATTGAGCCGCATGCGACCCGCGGGGCGCAGGTTGCGTATGGCTGCTCTAGAGTGAGGTAAATGACAACCGCACAAAAATACAAGATTTCAAACATTCGTTCAAATCAAATAATCAATAACAAGCACAAATGATAAAAACAAACACCCAATTGTCCATTTGGCTACAAAGCCTGAAAATCAAGTTTACGTCGATTTTTGTTTCATCGACAGCAAAAAATTACTATAAAATCACCAAAGTTAGCAATTTTTGGGCCATATGACGTATATTTTTCATTTTCTATATTATACGAGTTTCCGCGAGCAAAAATTTAAAATGGACCAATATGCAAATATGATTGTGTATTGTTGATTTATACGTCTATCAGATATGTACGTTCATTTAAATTTCCTATGGGGATGGTGGTGTCGAAAACCGGCGAGCGATTACGTCCACATACACATTTGTCACAGAGTGAATCCAATTAACTAAATCAAGAATGTTTTACAATATAAATTCCAAACAGAATATTTTTTTTACCCATGACACGATGTCAATGAAGGTCGATTTTTTTGTAGTTGGTTTTTTTGTCTTGCTAATTCGATAATGTACATTTTTGTTCGTAATAAACAAAATTAGATTTGTATCCGATTTTACTTAATTGAAATAGAAATTTGCACTTCGGTTTATTAAAAAAAAAATGGATATTTTCAGACTAATTGAAAACTCAAAGGAAATTTAATACTTTACTTTGAGTCATTATTAATTCTGTTCATATATTTTTAGTGTGCTTACTTTAATGAATATAAAATTTTGTTAAGCTAATGAACTCGAAGCATAACATTTTCTATACCGCTATCGCAAAATAAAAATTCTTGGGGTCCGTAACCGAGTGGTTTACGTCATCAGATTTGGTTGCCGTGTTCATGGGAACGGACACTTAATCTCATCTTTCCGATTTTATAAATCACCCACTGTTTTCTAGTTGAACATAGTTTTTTCTGCCAATCTTACGGGTCTGGGTTCAATTCCCTGTAAGTTCAATATCAAATTGAAAATTTTCCCAATTTTAATTTGAGACATAAGACAAGGGAGACATTGTCAATTTTCATCAAGTTGATTTCGATTTACTTACCAAAAATTCTCGTCAAGTTAATCTTGTATGATCTTTCAACTTCAAATTTTTAGTGGTAATGTTGAATATTTGAAAAAAAAGCTATGGAAGATATGAAATAAATATTTCATAATTACGTGACTATGAAACTAAATATTTACGTAACTTATCATTCTTTACCGATTACAACCCGAAGTGATTTACCTTGATAAGAATTACCCATTTGAAAACGAATGTGTTTATATTACGTGTACGCAAAACCATAAAATTGGAGCTAATATGGCTTTGCTGAATCGTGGTCTACCATCTTAATCTAGCAATTCTAATCCACGAATTTATTTCACGGAGGACTCTAAAGGTTAGCAGATGGCAGAGGATTAAAACAACCAGGTAGCTAACACATCAGATAAGTATAATGCGTAACTCGGTCGCCAAACTAAAACCACTAAATTGGCACAGGTAGAAAGGAAATTGTTACAGAAATGCCTTGTTAAGAAGGAGCGGTTTAGTTTCATTACGTATAATTTGTAGAAACTAATACGAAGAACAAAAGATATTCTAGCAGCTTAAAATATCAATACCTACTTAAAAATATCAAATTACAACTATGTTGATAAAATTTGCTATAATTTGGTAAAACTATTTCGAATTTTGGTGAAAAATAGCAGTATAGTTGTGACTAAAATGTTATATTAGTTATTTCGGGACTAATAACGCAAGTAAGCGTTGTGGATTTCTATGCTGGATCTCACTGCTTCAAGTCCCAGTTCGAACAGTATTTTTCGACTGATTTATCGATTTCTATTCGAAGGCATGAATATTTGCGATGTCTACATTTTTCCTCTCACCGTTCGGACCCTTCAATAACTGGGCGTAGCGATAGCGATAAATTAACTTCTAGTACTGTCTTAGCCTTATTTCTACTACTCTCTTTGGAAGAGAGAGGTTGAGCGACTGAGTAATAAAACAGTTTTTCAGTTAAGACACGTCTATTAGGAGGCCATAAGATTTACATTGGGAACAGACAAGAATATAAAAAAAACTCTTGTACTAAAAAAAAACTATTATAAATTCTTATATTTGCCTTTCTAAAAAGCGCAATATATAACTTCTACATATATTAATCAAGGTCTGGCTTTATATATTTATTAATTATTTTCATTAGTATAGTTTTTAATCTTGAAAGGAATGATAATCAATTTTGGCCACCATGGGATTCACATTTTCATACGGAGTTCGTAGTTTAAGCATCCAATCCCGTACTCTTTTTGAGATTATTTGAATTGATCATTTACCATAATACAAAAATAGCTGGTATTACAGCTAATGGCCAAAGCATTGTTTTATTTTATTTTTTAAATATGTATTGCCATTTATTTGTTACTTTACATTTCCTTAGATGAATTTTGTTTACAAGTATGGGAAAAAAACTGTCTGTTACTGTCTACAGCTGCTACAAAATATGAGTGAGAGTATGACTTTAATTCACTAATTTATACAAAATGTAGGTATTTTACAAAAATATGTCAATAAACATGCTGTTGTAAATCTTTATAGTATACAAATATTTGGTAGAAAATAAAGAAGAATTTAGGATAAAAAATTGATTTTTTACATGTTATAGTAAATTTGGTAAAATAAAAAGATCGGTATTAACAATCCCAGGATTGCGAGTTGATCTCCAAGTTAGTCGCAATCCCAGTATTGAATGCCTTATTTGTAGTGTATATTTTACATATTAAATTATATTCATAACATTTATTAAAAGCTTTAAATTTAAAAATATGTATATCTTATTTTAAATGAAGAGTCCATATTTTAAAGTATTTAAAGTATCACTAAGTATATAATGCAATGAATGGATAACCGATGCTTTCGTTCAAAGCCCTTTCATAGGATTATATTAATAAGTTCTGAAAACTTTTCGTCCGGATACTTTGTAGAAATAATACGTTTAAGCAGTAAACTATGATTATTATAAAATGTCTTGTTTTTATATTTTAAAAAAATGTGTTTTTGTATATAAAACTTTACAGTTATTATACTTATAATAACACGTTTAACATTATTAAATGGGTAGTATCAGATAAATACTTTAGGCCCATAATCTCACTAATAACAGATAAGACCTGCTGCGGGCAAACTTCGTTTGACCTCTATAATTTACTCTAAAAGCAGGTGAGTTTTAGCTATAATCCGAAAACAACCAAATTTCAACAGACTTAAAACACCTCACGGGATTTTTTGCTAAATGTAGGTCAAAACATAACACAACAAACCCTTTTCTATGTTTATTATATTTCACAAGTATGAAAGCTAATTCATTGTTAGTAAACTATTCAAAGATTAAAACTAGAAACAGATTGTATCGAAAGTGGCACTATGTCTTAGGATGCTTCAACTTAAGGTAAGCTCTGGTCATCTTCATCTTTAATATTGTATTCTGTTTCCTTGGCTCTTCATCATTTTACTATCGAAATATGAGTGAGTAATCTCGAATGGTCTCGTACTGAATAAATTTTTAGTTTCAAGTAAGGTCTCAACTTCAGACTCTAAAACATGAATTTCCAACGTTTAGACTCACTTTGGCTTAATTGATTGAAAGTAATTTATTGTTTTAGGTACCACATTAAATATTTAGTACTGAGAATAATATAAATAATCAACTTTTGTTTAACTACTTCTTAGGTATATGTAAATAAAAAAAAATCATTATGCGGGTAGCAGAATATTTTAATTTAAAAAGAAGTCTACTGTCAAAAAGGCATTGTATTCAAAGAAGAAAACTCTTATTTGTACTGATTCAAATTATATGTATCCACTTATAGCAGATCCGGTTTCGCTCAAGACAAACAGTATCAACTGATAAGAAAAAACAATTTGACTGTGCTATAATATCAATTGAAAATGCTCGTCAACTTAAATAAAAGTGAAATTAGTTAAAATAAGTGTTTTACTATTTGAATTTAATGCCTCTCTACCAAGTATTGCCGTGAATACTTTTAAAGTGGTGAAAATCTAATCATAAAATTCATTCAGTTATAGGTAATACAATTATATCAACTGAAAATTTTTTTTTTTTAAAAAGAAGCTTTCTTGAGGAATACTACTTTAGGATTTAGGCCCGATTTGATCCACGTGTAAGTATTTACTGAAATAGTCACTGCAAAAGACTTGCTATATATAAAAACCACAATATTCAAGTTTCAATCAATGAATTAAGACCAAAATAGACAGATGGAATCGAAACGAATACAATTATTAACATGTCACAACATCAATTTTACGGCACGACAATCGATAAAAGACATGTTTTGAGCTACGATTAACATTATAACAATATAATATAACGATTAGTCAAATGCATAAGTAAGATAAATTGCCATTAAAAAAAAACGGCCAATACGGATATCATCTAACAGTGACATTCAGTAAAATATCAATATACTTAAACGCATAAGTTACACTTAACACTAAAATTGACACAAAAAAAGTATATTGTCTTCAATTTGATTGATAAAATATGGTATTTTTGGTTTAGTGTAAGCAAAACATACATACAAAAATTATTACCACTCTTTTAAAACTGTATGCAATAAAAAAATGTATTAGGTTTTTCCAGACACTAACTGACTCTCCTAACAAAGATTTTTAGTTTGTTTTGTACTGTAAAAAAAATTGTCTACTTACACATATATATATATCATAAAATGTATAACTTCCATTTATTACACCAATCAACTGTTGTCCTTACTCGAGCTTAACTTCGATACAACTTTATTGGTAGATATCAAATAATGAATCAACGTTTTATTTGATTTGCATGAAGTCAGTAATTGACTAAATGTACAATGTCGTAGTATTACACCAATCACTGGTATAAAGCTCTAGATGAAGATATAATCTTGGAGAGGCATAAACTTGCACTCACTTTTAGCGCACAAGATTAGATTATTATACATTAGTTAAGAGCTAAAATGGATAAGAAACACATTTTAAATATAATAATAAGTTAAGCTGAATATCAAAAATTTAAGTAAGAACTGTAATTAGCACATAAAATCACCACTAGACGGAGGAATTCATTAAAACAATAAGATAATTTTGATTGCCAGCAAAACAAATAGTTCTGACTTAAGGCTCGTAACAGCTCTATTATAATTGCCTACAGTCTGGAAAAACAAATTATTCCTAAAATGTTTGTCTCAAAAGAGATTCTAGATTAGAAGATAAACTTTTATTAACATAACAAGAGTAAGTACCATTTAGAACAAAATATTTAGATTAATACTCGGCAATGTATTGCTTAAATCAGCGTTTTCCAAATAATGGGTCGCGACACGGTATCGGGTCGCCTAAAATAAAATAACCTATGTCAAATCAAACTATGTACATTCTCACAGATTTTGTCAGTATGTATGTATCATTCCCATGAGCTTATCCTTTTTGCCAGCAATGGCTTTAAGCTCAACTATACATTTATTTCTTATATAAACACGAAACATTCATTTTTTAAGCTTCAGTTCAAGTTCATCCATGCACTTGAACGTCTGAAGTTGCCGAAAGACAAAACCCGGGTCGATAGCGACAAAATCTGTGAGAATGTACATAGTTTGAACAATTTATATTTAATGTTTACACTACTTAAATGGCTGACTTATTTGTTATTCTTCATATGTTTTCGGTGAATAATTCTTTTTTTTTTAATCCAATGGAGATATCTCAACAGATTTTTTTTCTTTTGAAAACTGTTAATCACTCAGTCGCTCAACTTATCTTGTTTTCAAAGAGAGTATTAGAGATAGAAGGATAAAGCTAGGACAGTAATAGCGGTAAACTAATCTCTCTCACTGCCCCCAGTTTTTCAATAATCGGAAATGGTTGGAGGGACATCACAAACACCCATGCCTTCGAACAGAAATCGATTGACAAAATGTTGTTCGTACCGAGGCTCGAACCCGTGAGGTCTGCCACGGAAGCCCACAATGCTAACCGCTGCGCCATATGATTCGTTAGGCACTCTTTACCTATATGTATTATCGGAATGAATATTTTATATTTAAAAATGAATTCTTACTGACTTACTGAAAATGAGTTCTTACTTTGACTGTAAAAATGAATTTTGACAAAAAAAAACCTAAAAATTGTATTTAGCATTACAGCTAAGAGCTAACACAAAAATTATTTTGAATCACATTAGATCAACTCAATTGAGAGTTTTTGTAAAGTCATTCGGGATCAATTTCAGGATGAAGAACATAACAAACACCAATGTTCAAAAACTCAAACTTAAATTGAAAAAAAACTTCATTTGATATTGACTTTGAAGTGACTCAAACCAATCTCCTAAGCCTGAATGATTATTAAAGTAAAAGAGTTCTTAAGTCTAAAACATAAAGAGCATGGGTGTCTGTGATGTCTAAAAATACCTTCCCACCCTTCCGATTCTTCAATTACTCTGCATAGCAAGAACTATTAGCTAACCACTAGTCTTGTCCTAGCCATATAATTTTATTCCTACTACTCTCTTTCGAAAAGAGAGGTTGAGTGACCGAGTAACAAAAAGATCTTGTAGAAAAAGGTCAGTTGAGATCCCTCTATTAGGAAGTCATATGCTCCACATTGGGAGAGGAACTGCCCTATACGGTTGCAAGCTTTTTTTGTGAATCTATAAAGCTGACAGGCATTTTTTGTAGTGTTCTAGCTTACCTTTAAATTGATGATATGAACAATATAGTTATAATAAAACGACTTTTACAAAAAGGACAACATTTTAAATGTAATATAGTAAATAAAATATCACGCATATACCGTGTTGCTGATAAGGTTTTTACACTGTCAGATGTTTTTTAATGCCACAAACGAAAATTAAATAAATTGGAAAAATAATATTATTACATTAAAAAATAAAATATGACGTAAGTCTTAAGATGTTTTTTGTTTTTTTATTATGACAGCAATCCGTGCTATATATAAAAAATAATGATATTTGAATTTTTTTCAGATGTTTTTTTCAAAAAAATATTTATTTTATTTGCTTGAATACCAATAAGTGCTGGCCTTTATTTTCAGCAATCTGACTTGTTCAATTTTAAATTAGCGTCATATTCCAGACAGGTTACAACCTTTCAAGATGAAAAATAGATGAAAAGAAATAATGTGATGTTCTTGCACTTAGTTGATTCTGTGTACACAAGAGTTCTGAGAGTGCTTCAAAAATATTTTACATAAAGCTATAAATAATATCAAGACCTGTAATAAATTGGCATCGTAAATTACTTTTATACTTTATGAATTTACATAAAATATATTGGCTTAGTAATTACATTATAACAAACCAATGTTATAAAAAATAAACACAATATTAACTTATCATTACATGTATAATCGTATATTTGTCTTTATTTATATTATATGATTTAAAAGTTCAGGGTCGTAATAAAGAATAGTTAAAAGTGAATTCAAGAATATTCACTGTTTGTAGGACACTTTAACAATGAACACGGTTTCCATAGTATTAAGAGGAGGTAAAAAATCAGCAATCGGACTGTATTTTGAAAAAATAGCTGAAACTCCGTTTTTCGAAAAAGCAAATCATAGCGACGCTTAAAGGTTGAAAGAGGAAATTTGACCTTTTTTTTATCCAAGTCTGCTCCCAATGTGGAGCATATGGCCTCATAATGGAGGTGTCTCATCAGATTTTTTCTACGAGAACTGTTTGTTACTCAGTCGCTCAACGTTTTTTTCCAAAGAGAGTAATAGGGATAGAAGGATAAGGCTAGGACAGGACTAGTGGTTAACTAATCACTCTCGCTACGCCTAGTTTTTTTAGGATCGGAAATATGGGAGGGAAATTAAGAGATCACAAGCACCCATGATTTCGAGCAGAAATCGATAAATCGATGGAAAAAAATGCTGTCTGTACTGGGTCTCGAGCCCGTGAGGTCCGGCACGGAAGCCCACAACGCTAACCGCTGCGCCATAGGACCCCATTCAGGTAAAATTAACTCACAGCACCATTAATGATAATAAATCTGAATATTATATTATATACACGATACACCTATTTACTGATCGCTTTTTTTCATTTTAACTTATATGTATATGTATACCATCAAATCATCTTTTGTATTTCAAGCATGAAATGTCAACATTTTGAACCATTTTTTTTGAATACACGTCATTTAATATATTTTTCAAAAAAAAATCGAGTTGCTCATTTTTCACGACTCCGACTCCGGCCAAAATACCACAACTCCGAGACTCCGACTCCGACTCCACAGCCCTGGTCGATTTGCTAAGCCCGGGTTGTTAGTGACAAAACGTGTAAGAGTGTACGAAATTTTAACGATTAAAATTAAATATTGAAATTCTATTGAGTACCTTTAGTCTCAATTGTAAATTAATGTATTATTGATTCATAATTATTTAAGCAATGATATATCGGTAACTCAGGTTAATGCATTTATACATAGGCCGTTTCATTTTAAATATATAGGTTTGTGTTCAATTGAAGGTTATTTGGCATTATTTATTGAGTATTTGCGTTTCATTTTGTCTAAAAGGGCTGAAATCCCCAAAAGATAAGCCGCGCTGAGTATATATACGGTTTCAAAAAAGCGATCCGATTTTCGACCGTTCCCCATAATCGGCTTAATTCGAATGAATTATTCTATCTGAGCTGTGACAAAAAGTGTGATTCTGTGAATTTTCCATCACACAATTGTAATTTATGCGAAAACTTTGCTCTCTAAAAGGACAGAGCCGACCGTTTCAATTGGCAAAAGTGCTCTCGCCTAGTGTTATGTTACGGCGACCCTCTCATGAATCATAACGAAAAACCCATAATTGAATATACGTTTCAAAATATATCGGAAAAATATGCCAATGCAGTCGGTAAATTATTTTCAAACTGCAATATGGAGTTACTCAAAGTTTTATCGCTGGAAAACTTTTTTTTTTTACCCTTATAGCTCTTTTGTTGTTTGGAAGCACAAAACGTCGCAAGAATATTTCACTCATAAGTCATATTATTGGACTGTTATATACATTGTTAATTTGTCGATAATCGTCAGCTAGTAGAGAAAAAATAATCTCAAAGATCTTTTAAAACACACATTTTTTATTTAAGTTGATTTAAAATATACTATAACTATCTAAATTTTAATAGTTTTAAAAAAATAATTCATCTAACCATCCATATTGAGTAAAAATATGTTTTTTTACTAATAAAATGTATTATAGCTAATAAGAGTCGAAACTCTTGATAACTTGTGTGCAATGTCTCAAATTGATATTAGTCTTGTTAGGATTTGAGCCCAGACCTGTCTGATCGCTAGAATTTATTTAGTTGAACACAGAAACCCAAAAATTGGTTATTAGTTATTGGTACGAAGTTTAGTGATAACAGTCAAGATCTTACGTCTTTCTCGATTGCCTTGTTGAATTCTCGTGCAAACGTATTGTTTTTTTTTTAACTTTGTATAGTTTATTTTATTGAAAAACAAGCTTATTTGTTTATATCATTCCTTTTTAAGCCGTTCCGACTGAACCTAGAAAAAAATTATAAATGTATAAATTAACTGTTTTCTAGTACTGTTCTATTTTAAAAATTCCATTCTTACCAACTTCCAAATGATTATGTTTCATATTATATGTGCTAAGCACAGTTTATCATCGTTTTATTTCGTCAATTTAAAGTCAGTCACACATAATGTTTGCAGGGAATTTTTAAGAGAAATCAGCCAAAATTTGCTTGCAGTTCAATAAAAACATGACCGTTTGAAGCATACAGATTTATCATTTCTGTATACTGCGAAATAAGATATTGAATTTGATTTTATACCTCACAGTCAACTGGTTTTTGCTAAAATAAAATTGAAGCTAAAATTTTCTTCAAATTTATGGCTTTTGTATATAAACTTATGAAATATAAAAGTATAAGGTTTCTATTTGGATATAAAAACTCTTAACCACGTAATCCAGTTCAACAGCATAACTCACTCGTCTACTGAAATGTCAACTGAAGCAGTGGTTAGTAGAAAGTATTTTATGACGTCAGTTTTATAGAAAAAAGTTATTTGAAAATGTGTTTGGTGAAGTTTTAAAGAAATTACAGGATTAAATGTGAGTTGGCAGTACCTCTCTCTTGACGAATCTCTACTTTGAAAGCACATACAGAGTTTACCTCGTTTAATGGAGTCGCCTTATGTATGTTCCTTAAATTGATCCGAGTCTTTGTAGATACACTCTCAACCAAATAAATTATTCACACACTTTCCGCGTGTGCTTTGCCGGAAAAGTGTTCCACCGCCTAGACGATATTCGATTTATACATATTTCGTTTGACACCACGCACCGTACAAAATACGCGGCTCTCCGAATTCGCGGCGGGGCCGGGGGCGACGCTGGGAGAAGGGCGTCGGTCTGCGCAGACGCCGCCCCCTGGCATCGCCGCCCGGGACAGTCCGCGCCCCGACGTCGGCAACTCACTACCTAGCAAACATCGGCGCGAATAATATCCCAATCTTACAGCACTTTTACCTGTACAGTGCCATATAACCTAACGGTGCAAACTGGCAGATGAACACCGATTTCAACAGTGAAAAAATAAATAAAACACAATCTTTATTAATAAACTCAAAAATTAATATGATGAAATAGAAGACGGAAATTAATTTTAAATAATCATTTCCGAATGACAAGTTGTTGTAATTGTTTCGCAGGCATATTCGCGTATGTCTTAAATCTCGCTTGTAAATTCAGAATTTTAATATAACACTGCATACGTTTATCCATTGGAAGGTCAGTCAATTGGTTATCGTTGACTGACTGGACCGTTTTTGACTGGTCGGTTTGTGTAACAACATTTCGACTGATTGATCACTTGATTGGGTATCGGAGTAGCATTTTGTTGGAAACTGTATGCCATTTGTGTGAATGACGGATGGTCAGCATGTGAAGGACTTATTTTTCGGTTCGATGAAAGTGTTATGTGCAATCCTGAGGACGTTGTTGTGGAAAGAGAATATGTCCGGTCATCTCAATGAATGGTAACTATATATTTTAAATTCTTTGAATCAAGATGTAATGAATATAATACATTTGTATCTGAATACTTTTTTTACGAAATAAGCAAATACACATTACTTACGTTATAAATAAAAGGTTTCTTAAATAATACATTACACTTATTTAGATTACATGTCTGTTAATAATAATTCTTACACACTAAAATTAAGTAAAAAATAAAATTGATCAATAATTCAATATTCATATTTTAAGACACGAGGGGTTTTATTTTTATAAACTGATTACAAAAAAAAAACATATTTTTAATAGAAACATAGATATAAATAATATTTTTTTGGATATATACTAAACCGATGTTTATCGATTACGAAAATAAATATCTTCCAACATTGAATTTCTTATACATAGTATTATTCCATATGAGTAAGATAGTATAATCATATATTTAACAAAAGTAAATTTTATCCATGACCCTTTTGATTTTTTTTTTCATTTAACTTACATATTCTACTACACACAGTTTTTCTACAAATGAAATTATTTTACAAACTTTATCTCACGGCTGGGCGCTTGGGCGAATTTCGCAAAGCTTTATATATGTTACACTTTCCACCTCACTTTCAGATACTTTGATTTACGACAAATGTTAGAGGCACGAAAAATGTTGTTTTGATAAAAAAAACTCTTGGAAAAGGTACATTCTTTAATAATTTAATAATTATATATAATATAGAACGACAGAAACAAACGAAAATAAACTTTATTTAAATGATTATAAAATACAAAAACGAGATGAAAATATTATAAAAAAAATAGTACAGAGATCACTCTTAGTGTGTTGGTGGGAAGGCATAATTGTATTAAATAAAAGTAGAATTAGTACAAATGAGTATTTTATTTTTTATAATGTATATCAGCTCAAAATTTAATTGAAATAAAATATTTAATTAAGCATTTCGAAAATTAAACTAAGCTTGAATTTATAGTGCCTCAATAATTTCTTTATACTTGGTATGTATTTCAAAACAATGTATTCCTTTTTATACGCACGTACGAGATAAATTAAATCATGCGTGCTTAGTGCGAAACCTATTTAATTAATAGTTTTCTATAAGACGAAAAACAAATAGAGTGATGGTCGGATACCGATTTTAAAATAAAAAGGTTTCGTCAGTCAGAGGCCAGAATATAACCTGCCTCAGGGTAGGAAGGATGGGATAAAACCGCCACCGGGTAAGCGGGTTTATTAAATTTTCGCCCCATACAAAAAAGGTCCCTTTATTTAATCATGTGACACTCGATACCTAATTGTTTTACGGGCGGAAACGTTTTTTATTTTGTAAATTATATTTTAATGAAGATTTCGTGGGTGTACCTTTCATGTATTTGACTAACTACAGTTGACCTGTTTCGGATATTTTTCCACGGGATCTATATAATTCATGATATCAGAAATTGTTATACCGGTTTTGCTGAAACTGGGATCCGGATATTTCAGCCGTTTATTTACTGAAAAACCTAATATTATACCGGCGCACTAATTGAATAATTGTATTTTTCGTACAACTAGTGTTCAATAAAAACAGAAGGGAAGGAGGTGGTCGGACACTTTTTTTACGATTACATGCTCATTGACAAATTTATTTATTTCTATAAAACCTTTTGTAAGGTCATATTTAAATTTAAAAAAACTTGAAGTAAAAAAATCTTTGGTTAATGTATTTCTTTTTAATAGCTCCATTACGTTATATGATATATTGAAATACCGGTATTGATTGATTCATTAGCCACTGCGATCACATTTGGCTGTTTTTTTTATTATTTTACTGATTTCCATCTATATTTGGTAAACCGATTTTTTCACTATACAATACCAGTATTTAATATCAAATTTAAACATACTAGTAATTAACGAAATATGAGCCCTCGAGAGGTGAAGTGGGTCAACTAGTAAAATGGTAAAACTTTTATCTTGGACTTTTAAGTACAAGCACGTCTGGCAAAAAGGCATGATATTAAGAAAAACACAATATTTATTTCTACTTTTATTTATCAAGATCATGACCTGTTTCGCTCATGGCGAGCATTGTTAACTGATAAGAAATAGAATTTAGCAGTACTATTTATACACTTGGTGTTTAAGTGTATGACGTATTTTTATTTTACGGAGATACTGTGTATTAACTGAAGTGACTTCACTTTTATGATGCTTTAAGACGTGCAGAATATTACAACGCATCTAACTTATTTTTGTCTAAAATACCGCTAGACTTCTTTCACCTTTAATGGGCTCATATTATGCAAAAATACTATGGTATTTATATCTCAATCCGGTGTGCCGTTCCCTTTATTGGCTTAAAGCACGAATACGTACGTTTTGTGAAAAAAGTATGTAATTTTTCATCCGTGACAAATTAAATAATTTCATTTCATTTTCAGACATTTACCAAGGACGTCATCCGTAATGGAGTTACTCGCTTAAATAATTTAATCAAAAGAGCTATGTGCATTAATGTTATATTACAAGTATTTTTTTTAACCATTCAGTCAACTCATCACAATTTCTTGTAGAGCATCTAATTGCAGTTGTTTTAAAGTTTTCTTGTGGCTCAGTTCATCAACTTTATCTATTCAAATAGAAAAATGATATAGTACAGCGGTTCTTAACCTGGGGTGCGAGAAAGCATTTATGGGAGAGCAGAAAACGTTTCTATTTTGGCATATATAAAAAAATGTATATTAAATGCATTACAAATATGTTAGTACTACAAGGTTCTAAGGGTCGACTTTTGGCCAAACAAAAGTAATAATGAGGCAGTCTTAAGCGTAGCATTATCTACATGCTGTATTAATATGAAGTCGAAATTTTGCTTACATTTCCAATAAGCCGTAGTTTTATGTGCGCATCGCAAGATATCTGTGGTTTCAACTTGATCGCCTGAAGATGCCGAAAGGCAAAATCCGTGTCGTTAGTGATAAAACTTGTGTGAATGAACATAAGTTTAATAATATCTTTTTTATTTTGATAATTTTAATCATGTATTTTTTTCAGTTATCTTATTTTGATCAATTATTTTTATTCTTCAACACAATGGTGTTATTGTTTACCATTATGATGTTTTGTATTATTGCAGTGTGTTATTATTAAATTTTACAATATTAACTTAGTACATTAATGATATCAAACACAAATTACGAAAAAGAAAAAAAAAACCTTTTCCTATTTATCCTCCAATTGTTTTACATATTTTCTCCAATAATAATGATCACATCAGATGTCTTCCATAGAATTCTTTTTATTTTAATATAGACAGCGTAAGTCAGTTTTTTGAATCATTTGTGTTTTCATACAATTTGTTGTTACAACCTTGTAGTACTGGCGGTTTGTTTGAATTTCAGATGGACAAGGTTCTAATAGAAGTTTAGGTATTTCTAATTAACTATGATGAACTATTTTTAACAATATTTTATTGATAGTTATATCATGCCAGTACTATCATTGATTTATACAAACAAAAAGTAACTTGGAAACATTTACAATTTTCAAAATACAAGCATTCAAAATTTCAAGTGACCATATCTTTTTTGCTGCAGCTGTCAACATAGAACCTTGTAGCATTTGACTCGCAAAATTTAAAGGGGCTGCGAGAAAATATTTTACTAACTAAAAAGGTAAAGATCCACTGATGTAGTGGAAGAGAGAAGAACATTTTCAAGATTGCTGATTTCTTTTTCTACTGAATAATTTTATTTAAAAGTATTATGATAGTTTTAAAAATAAAATACGACTTCAAGTAGAATTGATCGCGATTAGTAAAACCGGTTCTAATCATAGTAAAGGTTTTTTATGTTTTAATAAAGCTTTACCTGCATAGGAGTATGGTCTTTAGAAGAGTATGGACGTACATGTACGTCGTCGCCATTTTTCTGGATATGAATATGGACGTACTTTTAACTCATCACAGGAGTGTCTGCATGTAAGCCTATAAATGTTTTAAGTATAAATTACATAAAAAAGTAACGCAATAGTTCTATTGAAAAAAATTAGCTACGTAAAATAATGTAAGTATATGATCTATTCATGTATTTAAAGTATAAGGATTAGATGTCTGTAGAAAAAAAAATCATCACAATTGAAGTTGAGTCATGCACCAATTATAAAATAAATGGGAAAAATGTTGTTTGAATATTTTTTTTACCACAATGAAGCACTTTCTATCTGTTAATTTTTTTTGAAGTTTACAGCAGTGATGTGGGCTTCAAATCTTGCAATTGCAAAAAATTATAGTTCAATTTTGTTTTACGATCATTTAAAATAATAATCTTCTTGTTGATTTGAAATAACTGTAATTTATTTCTGTTGTAATTTTTATTCCATCAAGTTCATTATTCTTCAAGTTGTCAATTCAGCTTGAAGTGTATCATCCTCTGTATTCCAAAGCCCACCCAAAAAAGCCAAGCTTCTAATCCACGTCAAATGATATTTTCAAAATATAAACAACTGTACCATTTAAATATTGTAAATAGCCGTTCTTTTCCATATCATTTCTGTAAGAATTTGACTTTCATAAATATCAAATAAAAATGAGTATTCATTGGTTACTTGTTATTTTAAAAATATTAATTGCAGTAAGTTTTCTTTCACCACGACTGTTCACGACTGGTCTTCCAAAAGTTTTGGGAGCAACAATATTCCGACATTTTTATCATTTGTGTTTTTTGAGATTCATTTATTATTTGCACCTCATTCTTTTTATTTCTTTAAAAATAAATATATTTTTTTTAAAACATTATAAACGTTTTCATCTTGGCATAATTCTTATGCATCATAGAACGTAAGTAAAAATCAACGTTAGTTCTTTTCTCAGTCATTCAAGCTCTCTTTTTTGGAGAGATTTAGAATGAAAGGATAGGACTGGAACAGGACTAGCTTATTGCTTCTAATACGAATCGTGTTTTTAAAATAGGGTAATCTAGACATACTAGACACTCGCGTCGTTGAAAATGGTTCCATAAATGTATGAAAAATTAAATAAAATACCTTTTCCTAATGGGTATATTTATTACCGCTTTTAAAGACCACTTCACCAAAAATATAAAAAAATGGATATTATAAGTTTTTTTTACCAAGCCCTTCAAATAAGACGGGGTATGAACTCCGAATCTTAATATTTAAAAGAGCCTTACATAATTTAATATATACGCACCATTGAAAATCAAAAGATTAAATTATTTATTATTGCTTTACATTTCGTTTGGGCGAAAGAAATAAAATGCTCCTGCAGCGTAAATATTTTAATTTCTCTGCGTTTTCTTTTTTGGGGCATAGCAGATACCGGAGCAATGTCTAAATTCATTTAATAAAACAAACGTCTTTGAAAACAATGTTTGAAAAGCCCATATTTAAACCGATAAGTCTCTTTTGTTTGTGAATGTATTATTTTATCTATTGTTTGTAAACGTATTCGGAATGATTTGAATATTTTAATTGGTTGGCAACATTTTTCATTTCTATCCAATTCAATATTTTCCCCGCGCTGTTTCGGAAATGTCAACATAATATAGTAAATAATAAATATATTTGAATCCGGTTGCAAATCTACCGTAAAATTTTTGAGATGTATTAAGGTGACTTTATATTCATTTATTTCGGTACTTAGACATGTTTTTTTATGACGGTAAAAAATTTAAGCCGTTTTTACACACGATAATAACAATCTTTTAAGTTGTATAGTGGTGATTCAGCTCGCTGCAGACATAATCGCACCCATCATAAAAAAACACTATAGCAATCTTTTATTTCATTTGAAGTTCCAACTTTCTTTGATTCTTTGTATAAAACCACAATTTAAATTAAATTAAAACAAACCATGTAGATAGTAGATACAAAATATTATGCTTTTTTACTATAATGAGAAAAGCCATATCTAATTTTGAATATGTCTATCCATGACTACTCCCAATGTAGACCGTATGGCCTTCTAATGTAGGTATTTCATGATAAGTTTTTTTCTAGGAGAACTTTTTTTTACTCAATCGCTCAACATTTTTTTTTCGATCAGAGTATTAGAGATAGAAGGATAGAGCAGTACAAGACTAATAGTTAACTAATCACTCATGCCAAGCCCCTTGCTACAAACTACAAAACACTCATGCATTCTAGCAAAAATCGATAAATCGATTTAAAAATTCTGTTCATACTGGAACTCAAACCCATGAGATTCGTAACGGAAGCAGACGACGTCAATCGTTGCAACACGGAACTGACGAACACTTACAAATAGTACCAGCTAAAGATATAGCAGTCTTGCCTGATCCTAAATACTGACCAGACAGTTAATTTGTCATTCACAGCTAAAAACCAATATTTTTTTGGTTTGTGGTGATGTTGTCCTATTAGTGTGATATTTCTTCTTGGAGGTATTAAATATTCCAATTCTTAAGAGGTAAATGATTATATAATTTTTATATTAAATAAGGTTGAATGTTTATTCAAACACCAAAGCACTCATTTTTTCTGTTTTCATTTGCTACAATTTTTGAAGACAAAAGGTAAACTTTTTGGGTATATGCCATATTCGTTAGCGTAGTCAAGAGCTGTTCGCCTCAAAATAAGACTTGTATGGATATATGGAATAATATATATGGCGAAGATTTACATGGTTTTGTTTTACTGTTTATACCTTTAAGGTGTTTAGTGTCAATTCCTGGTAGAAAACCATTATATTAACAAAAAAAAAACACTTATGTACAAATTTCACGTTATTAATTTTAGATCAGAACCGTTGGTTGGTGTGAAAAAAAATGCCCATTGTGAGCGAAACCAATTTTGACTTTGAATTAGTGATTCAAGTGATTCATTTATTCTTAAATACTTACTGTAAGTTCTTTCCTTAACCCTCCAGAGACGAGAGCTTTTTTCCGATAAAAAAAATATTTTCTACGCCATATTGAAGTCACGGATAACTTTTATTCCTATCCAAAATTTTAAAAAAAAAACGCAAAGTCGTTATATAGAAACGGATGACTATATGTTCATGCTCATCCTTTTATTACCGTGTAATATTGAGTACGGACAGTAGTAAGGACAAAAGTGACCGTATGGGCTCGCAAACATTTGGGGTTGAAATATAGCTAAACGTGATTTTTTTTTAAATATTTACAATTTGAACTCTTTAGATCAACATAATTTCAATACAAATATATTAGAAAAATAACTGTAAATAATTTGATGTTTTTATAAAAAAATAACAACCATAACATGTGCTTGGAAGCCGTTTCTGTCCCCACGGCTAATGAATAACTGTAGTCTGTACACTTTTTAACTAAATATGAGCGAAAGCAACGATATTCAGATAGAAAATGGATGAATAGTGGGATCAATAGACAACGGTGTTTTCTGTGACCATATGGTGACGCTCGTCCTTGGAGGGTTAATTATGTTTATATTGTAACATCTATGGCGAGTCAAATTTAACGTTTTACAAACAACTAGCTCTCGCTGAAAACTTATTACACTTATGGTTACAAAATGGTTTATATCTAGATGCTTCACAATGCAAACAATAGCCAATAAATAATCTGTACTTATCAAACATGTTGTCATATAAATACAATTGTAATTCTTGTTTTTTTTAAACATAATTTTATTCGTTAAGCTCTTGAATGTCTATATGTCCAGAGTTATATTCATTCCATTATATAAAAATAATAAAAGACTAACAGACAACTTGCTTAATGATTTTTTTTAAAAACCATTAGTTTTTATTATTTCCTGTTAAATAGAAGCAAATACGATATTGATATAATTTGTATTAATATGTGTAGTGTGTTTGGGTCAGAACTTCGCTTATTTTTATGTTACCGCATTCAAGCAATCATCATTACAATAATTACTTTTAGAAACACTTAAAAAAACATGCTATTAAATTTGCATACAAATAAGCCTTTTAGTTTTCAAACCATGAGCTACGGGCCAAAATTTTCTTAAACGATTATTTAAATATATTCTTATAGCACTTCCCTAAAATTATATTCAGGAAAATTGTTTCATTTCCTCTTTTAAAACACTGAATCAGAAAATATAAAAAAATTGACTATCGTGATAATCGATTATAGTATTTGATAACCGACTTAAAAAAACGGTTTGGAAGATATTTAAAAAACTGTTTACTAACTCATTATACTTTTTAATTATGTTCGCTATTCATCATCATTTTGGAAACAAATAATGATCATTTAGCCCATTGTTTCTCAACATTTTTGGGCCCGTGGCCCCTTTTAAAAGTTTAATTTTTCGGTGGCACCTATACCTGTTTTTTACTGTTGAAGTATAAGTGTTTTGCGACCCGAAACGATAAGACACGAGACTCTTTTTTTGTAGGTCTTCCCATAATTTTGAATTTCAAAAACCAAGGAACTTCGAATCAAAAATCCCAGGAATTTATGAATTTCCCCAAAATGAAAACTACGAGAATTTTTTTTTTAGCATTTTCAGAATATTGAATCCGTAATCTCAGGAGTTTACGGATTTTCCAAAATGAACACCGCGAAACGTTTTTTTAGCTCTTCCGAACATTTCAGACTTTGCGGATTTCCTAAAATTAATGCCGTGACACCTTTTTTTAAGCTCTTCTCAGAAATTTCAAGATACAACAATTTAAGAATTTCGGAAAGTTTGTCCGTAGCCCTCCTAAGCTGTACCGTGACACCCCTAAAAATGAATTCTCTGAGGCTGCCTTGCAGGACGCTATGCCCCTTCGTTGAGAAACCCTGATTTAGACAACTAATAATGATTCAGTAGCTAATTTTTTTCTTAAGAAACTATATGGATAATGTTTAAAAGAGAAAACATGTGTTTCACTGACCAAAACCAATGTGAAGCATCCGTTCTTTTCAAATACAATTCATAAATCGATTTTTTTTTCAGTGTTATAAACTTTGACTGTGCAACTATTCAAGGGAGCCGGATGCTCTTACGTGTAGGAAAAACTTAGCAACCTAACCTTTATACATTATCATTAACTATTTTGGTAGTAGGGCAAAACATACAATTATTGGCCACTTAAGGATTTTTTCAACTAAATAAAAAAATATCATAAGTTAAATTGCTTATTTATTTATGATTAACAATTACCGAAACATGTAAAAAAATATATTTTGCACTTGAAAAAAAATAACAAAAAAAAGGAAGAAATCTACAATTATTGGCCACTTTTTTCAATTATCGGCCACCAAAAGATACAATTATTGGCCATACCAAAAATTGCAGTAAAAAATTATTAAAAAATAAAATAATAACTAATGATGTAATGTTATGTTCCCACAACAATATAAAGTTTAAAGTTTAGTGATAAACGCAAATTTAATGTCATTTTAATGTATGAATCATATTTTTTCCATTAAATCGAGCTGAATGGACATAAATTTCAAAATTGAAAATACCTACAAGGGCTTAAAATACCTATATTATCAAAATTTAATAATCCAAGTTCGTCATTATCTTTGAAGTGTTCAATCAATTCATCTTATGATGAGTCTGAATAACTGTATAGAGATATGATATATGCAAATATATGATTTTTTAGATCAGAACATAAATTGCTTATTTTATATTTAATATGGGACATGTGGTCATCTAAAAATAAAATTGGACTGGGAATTTGAAACCAGTCTTTTGGTGTTTTCTTTTAATGATGCTTACTTTATTGCGTGAAAAAAGTTTTAATTATTGGCCATCAAAACCATAATTATGGGCCAGATGGCCAACATTTATATAAGATTGTCGGAAAAATCTGATAAATACATATGTGATTAATAATATTATCAAAATAAAATTAAATATTTTTCGTATAAGACACATATTGTATTAGTGGCCAGCCAGGCCAATAGTAGAAATTCTGCAAAAAATTGGAAATAATTATTGGCCACCACCATTGTAAATTTTTATAAAAATATGTCCAATGAAATCAGTGAATGATTTATAAATGCAATAAAGACAAACTAGTTAAATTAATTTTCAATTCATTTCATGAACATAGTCAAATCCAATTTTTACAAAAAATCTCACTTAGTTCACGGCAACGCTCCAACAGTATGTTTAAAATCAGATTTTAGGTTATTTAACAATGCTTTAAATGACAGCTATTTGCTATATCAACGGAGAAACACTTAATGAATTTCCTTATTTAGTCAACGAGTGGTAATGTTAGTTTCATATCTTATAAAACTAGATTTTATCTGCAAGTGGCCAATAATTGAAGATGGCCAATAATAGTAGATTTTACTCTATTGAAGAACAAAGCCACTGATCAAAATTTACGATCTATGCTTCTTGGTAAAAGCTCAGATACAACCGTCGTCCAGACATCTCTGTATGTCTTTCTCACTTTTGAATTGTTCACAACCAGCCTCTTTGCACACCCCTTCATGTTATACGCTCATCTGTCTAAAGGGTCAAGTGCTATCTAAGGCTTCTTAATGTACCTTGTGGAGAACTCAAGATTCCTCGCACTTAGCAACGTTGCCTGTCCAATAAGTATTTCTGTCCAATAAGTATTTCTCTATAACTGAAATTACTAGGTTTACTTTAAATATCGTTCATGTGTATGTATGTATGCGTATGTGTGTGTACATGTACGGATGCAGTATGGGGAAGCATATAGAATGTGATTTGCAAAATAGTGCATATGGAGTTCCCGTGAACTTCTTATCTCTGTAGCGATCGCGCCCTTCTGTCTGCAAACGATGGTAAGGGGATGCAATTTACAATTCTTCAAAAACTTTATCGATGAAGGAGACTAGAAGAACCTTGACGTTAGCGCGTCCTGGTACTTGAAGCTCCATAAATTTGATATCCAAAAAAAATAAAAATATCGTTCAGTTTCAAAAAGAGTTCAATTTTGTAGACAAAATATTCACTATTTAATAAATCTATTTTCTTTTCCACATGTGTAGCATATGACCTCGTAATGGAGGTATTTCAACAAAATATTTTCTACGAGAACTGCTTGTTACTCAGTTACTCTTTTTTCTTTCGAAAAGAGTTGAGATAGAAATGACAAAACTAGTGGTTAGCAGGTAAGCGTTTATACTACTAGTGGCGGATAAAGCACATGATAGGCCCCGGGAGCAATAAAATTTGGAAGTTCTGTTCTTCGGATAACATAAAAACGTCAAAAAATTCTAAGTAAAATATTAAAAACCTGAACGAAAAGTAGTACATTAAATAAGCTATTTTGAAGGCTCTGAGATTCGGAGGCCCCAAACGCGCGCCTCATTTGCCTATAAGGTAATCTGCCAGTGCCCACCACGCTCTCTTATCTCATTACTGCAAGAACAGGATTAATGTTTTAAGCATCGCAAACATCTATGAATTTAATAAGATAAATCGAAAAAATATATTGTTGTACTGGGATTTTAACCCGTGAGATCCATCACGCAAGCCAACGAAATTGAGTACTGCACCAGGAAACCAACACATTTGACGTGTTTGATTTACTTTATTTTTATCAATAAATTTAATGTGAAAGAATACAAACGCTCACATTTCAGTTACCCTGTGCTTTCAAGTGTTGGTAATATTGATTGTTATATAAGTTAGATCAAGTGTTTGAAACTCGGCTCTGGCTAAATTATTTGAAATCTCGAGCGTCAATTAAAATATTCAAATTTGATATTTATCTTTTACAAATTCACACGTATTCTTGCGAGGGCAAATCGTTCGAAAGATATTTGTAAATTTGCACGTTAAATAAATTCAACATTTGGTTTAACAAATTTTCTTTGTGATTAAATAAAAGAGTATATATTTCCAGACAATGCTTTTATAAAGAAGGTACATTCGAAGCTTCCATAAAGTTTATTATAAAATACGACTTCTCCTATGCAAATATAATTATTACGTCGTAAATTTTATGCTACTATTACTGACGTCATATAGCATAAACGCCAGTTTTAAATAAAAAATAGACAAAAAGTTCGTATTTTTATCACTGCCATAAGCTTTTATATCCAATATTCTAAAGATTATTGTAGTTTGTTTCTATTTTTTATTGTTTTATATAGATAAAACCATAGTTTTAAATACGAAATGAAGTATAGATATAGATTTCAATACAATTTTGTGCTAAATATGCTCTACTCGCTGTTGGTATATATTTCATAATAAGACAAGTTTTTTTGCTGTTTATTTAAATGTTTAAACCAACAGTGTCAAACGTTTTGACAATCATATGCAATATTTTTTGAGTATCTGCTAAAATAAGACGAGAGCAAAAAAAATGGGATATTGACTATTTATCTAGATATATTTACTTACATATAGGATATTATTTACTTACATATGTAGTACATATAGGATATAAGAGTAGTGAAGATGTTAGTGACAAAACTTGTGTGAATGTACATAATTTGAACGATTCAAATTTAGCTTTTTAAACTTGGAATGGAAGGACCTGCCAAAATTATTACCAGGAAAAGGACATTAGAAAAGGTTTTCCTAAAACAACTTTCAATAAAACCAGTTATCAGCCTTCTTGTACTTTTATATTGTTTATAACTCATATTTTTTATTCGGCCCAAAATCATTCTTTCTTCTTACTTCCCACAATCGATATGTATAAACCAATTCAGTTGAAAATTCAACAAACGAGAAAAACTACTCCTAGCCATTTAGTTAAATTGTGAAATTAGTACATTTTGTTATTTGCTTTCATTATGAAATGGCTTT
This sequence comes from Himalopsyche tibetana, assembly GCA_030503985.1. Taxonomy (NCBI): domain Eukaryota; kingdom Metazoa; phylum Arthropoda; class Insecta; order Trichoptera; family Rhyacophilidae; genus Himalopsyche; species Himalopsyche tibetana. The sequence continues at coordinate 8,126,448 of JAPJYX010000015.1, forward strand.
TTAAAAATATACAGAAAACTAAATTTCTTTTACGAATATGAATTTGCTACATTTTTTAAAGAATTTTTGAGCAGTCGGAGCGTTATGTGACCATATTTTTTTAACCAAAAATTTTTAAAAAAATGTCGAGTTACCATCGTTATTTATGAAACTATTTCATTTTTGTCTTTTGTCGAATTTTCTTGGTTGAAAAAAATTCGACTTAACAAAGTAAAAAAAATGTACCTTTGCTTGAAAAACAACGATGTTTTATGAAAGCTTATTTTATTTAACGAGAAAACTTATATTGTAAACTAATCAGAGTATCAAAAGATAGCGCTGAGATCATCTTTCATCACCGTAAAAAAAGGAGGATTCGTTTTTTTCAGCAATAAAATTTCCGCTTACAATAAAAACGAACGGTCGTTGTGATGCCAAGAAATTAGGTGACGCGCCATAAATAAAAAGGCAAAGCTTTATCGCGTTGCAATACTGGGAGATTACCGTTTGCTGGAACATTACCTTTTATTTGGATCACTTTTGGGCGGCAATAATGGACACGAGCCGTCAACAGATTTTTCAACGGATTTGGACACGTAAAATCATGTACACGTAATATCAATCGGAAACATATATCTTTTTATTTTTTTCTTGTAATTTACCAAATATTTATTGTGTCGGACAAACTTTATTTAGATAACATAATAGCAACTAAGTCAGTGTTTCTTTGTATGGGATGCAAAAAAGCTTTTCCGGGGGTAATGGAGATTGTTCATGACATATTATAGCGGATTTTTATTAAACCAACAACTTTGCTCTTTATCATTCTTGGCAGAGAGAAATTAAATTATTCAATTGAGGAAAGGCCAAAAAGACGTTACCCACAGTTTTTCAAAACAGAAGTTAAAAACGCCGAATTAGTATCTAAATTAAGCGTCTAATTTTCCAAAAAGAGAGGGCCTGTCAAAACTGCCACCAAGAAAGGGACCCTAAAAAGGTTATCCCAAAATAATATAACAGTATAATGCGTTTTGAAACACCCTTAACGTGATCAAGTACATATCGAATGTGGAAAGGAAAAAGGACGTAACCCACACATACCAAATTTTACAGGAGGCGCAAAAAACCTGTTATGACGATTTTGGGTCATTATGTAATATACACAAACTTAAAGTGAACGAAGACTTGTAAACTAGTGTTTGATTGACATAATCTAATAATAATTGAATAAATTGTTAAAAAATAACCTTTTTTTAAGTCTATTTTACTGTTTGTAATTTTGACAGTTCCAACTTTTTTCAAACTTAAAAGTTAAATTTAGATACAAATTTGGCATTTGCAGCTTACGTCTTTTTAAAAGAACGTTTATCAAGTTGTATACATTGTGATTATAAAAAAAGCTGCTTTGAAAAACTGTGGGTAACGTCTTTTTTCCTTTCCACAATCGATATGTATGTACATCGTAAATGGAATTTCTGCAATGTGTATCTTAAATCACAAAGCTGCATAAAAAACCATTAACTTACGTAATTACCTAATATGCATTCACATAACACAAAATTCATTTAAAAATAAACAATTTCAGAGAAGTAAATCAAAAATCCACTACAGTATGTTCAAACAGAAAGATCCTTCACAAGAAACTTATTTTGTATGGCTTTTTATTTTTGATGTCGAGAAAGAATAAACGGAACACACACGTGCTCATAAGTAACGAGTATTTTTATTAGACAATCACGTTAACCCTCTATCAGCCACGCGTGAAATAAAGTATATCACACAAAGCTCAAAAACTACATACAATAACTAAAACGGTCAAAACATAATTTCATATCAAATGCAATTTACTAAAAAAGTATAATTATTACTGAAGTTTGAGTATGACGACCGATTGTCACAGACAAGTTCTTATAAATTGTTTTCCAACTTTTAAATTTAAGATATAATGTACTTTGAGAGTAAATTTTTATTGAATATATGATTAACAGTTCACCATCAGCGCAATATTTTAAAAATAATATTCAAAGACAATCACGCAACTAGTGTTCAAGAATACTTGATAATACTTTTAATGTAATTTTCCTGAGCTCAATGTAACATAATATTACCTGTGGTTCATGATTTATATGAAAATAAAGATGTCAGCTAAATTTAACAAACATTGACATACTATTTAAACAACAAAACATCATTAATAGTAAATAAATAAAAAAGGGCTAAATTTCCAAAAAATAGTAATAAAATATAAATCCAAAAAAATCACGGCTTAGTGATCCTCAATGAAAATTAATATTATTTTATCATTACGCAGGGCACATATCGGCTTACGGGTAATCAATGTTTGCAAACAATATTTTAAACGTGTCGGTATTTTCTTTTATTTAAAAAATGCGATCTTTTTATCCATGTCTGCCTTTAATGTGGAGCATATGGCCTCCTATTGGAGGTATCTCAATAAAGATTTTTTTACAAGAACCGTTTGTTACTCTATCGCTCAACCTTTCTTTTACAAAGAGAGTAGTAGGGATATAAGAGTAAGGGTAGGACAGGACTGGTGGTTAGCTAATCGCTCTCGCTACGCTTATTAAAGGATCGGAAAGAGTAGGATAAAAATAAAATGACACCCATGGCTTGGAACATAAATTGATGAATCGATTATATAAAAAAAAATGTATTGGGACTCAAACACGTGAGATCCGGCACGGAAAACACAACTGCGCCATAGGATCCGACTAGATAGGATGCGATCTTACAATATTTAATTATAATAGTAAATATTTTGTGTAAATAAATAACCCGGCGTATATCATACGTCACGGGTGTTTGGTTTCCGAACGCCCATCACATAAAGCACGTCGCAGGCGGTTAAAGGGTTAAGGGAGGTGAGTAATTCGTACCGGACAAAACTCGTAATTCGTGGACCTTAAGACCACAGACCTTTACTCGGAATATCCTCTAATACAATATTATCACCAATCTTCATCATATGAAATGCCTCAAGATGGCGAACTTTACGATAAGTTTTGTGGCATGTCTTTTAAAGTTATTACCCGAGATAGTTAGCTCAATGGCTACGTTCAATGATAACATTTGATGTTTGACTTGAACGTTACCGCTTATAACAATGTCATTTTACGATTGTCAAACATAAAGTTTTTATTTTGATAATATCCAGGGTGAACGCTATAGTACTGGGACATTTAAGGAAGTACTTTTCTTAAACAGACCATAACTCCAAAAATATAAGCATCTTAGTAATACTAGATGTATGTAAAGACGTGGAATTTAATGAGCTCCAAGCAAATTAAACTTAAAATTATTGAAACTTAAGGTTTTTTTAGATATTCGTTTTAGACTAAAAAAGATGGAAGTCATAGTAAAGGGACAGTAGTTTACAGTAATTAGACACAAAGTTTAAATCAAACCCTAGCCTCATTTAAATATCTCAAGTCTTTTCAATTGATATTGACTGTTTTGCACGATTCTCTGAAAAGTTTCATCCCGAAATTCAAAAAACTTTTACAGAAAAAATGCCAATGAAATGTTAATTAATGTTCTTTAATGGTTCTCCTAGGACAATCACGCTTTTTCGCTATTTTTATGTGACATTGCATTTTATTTCAGTTTTTTCATCTAAAAACTAAAACTGCAGTTATCTCAAAATATAAGCACTAGATGTATTTTTGACCCTCACCATTCAATCCTTAATCACATTTGTTTCAAAATTAAAAGTCATTTTATAAGTGCCATTAACTATCATTCTTGCTTATTATTATTTAATTATTTTTTCTACTTGTAGTTATACCAATTCTATTTATTTAATTAACCTTTATTAATATCGACTGTGGAAAGGAAAAAGGACGTTACCCACACACAATTTTACAGGAGGCGCTAAAAACGTGTTTTGATGATTTTGTGACATATGCAAATTATGAATTTTACACAACCTTGAAGTCCACGAATACTTCTAAACTGGTGTTCAATTGACATAACCTAATATTAATTGAAGAAATTGTCTCGGAAAAACCTTTGTTTCAGTGTTTTTTCTTGGTTTTAATTTTTTACAAGGTCATCATTTTCAAACTTAAAAGCTAAATTTAGATACTTATTCGGCATTGTCAGTTTCCATCCTTTTGATAGAATGTGTGTCAAGTTGTATACATTGTGATTATCGAAAAAAAAGCTGTTTTGGAAAATTGAGGGTTACGTCCTTTTTCCTTTCCACAGTCGATATCTAAACATTTTTAATTATTATTTATTGTTGCCTATCAAATTGTATCTAACAAAATGTATCTTAGCTGTATCATTGAGGAGATATCATCTTCGGTGTGAAGCAGAAAGAAAAAACAAGTTTATCGAACAAAAATAAAAGGATATATTTTTGACCATTACATCAACAAAAATGCTATGCTACTCTTATATTGGATGTTTAAAGTTGAAGTGTCCAATAACTGTGGCAATCTAGTTTACTATGGCAATCACCCTGCGTAATTTATTTTGTTTTATTTTTTCTATCTTTAAATATCCATTAAAACATTGAACAGTGTTATTACCTCCATAAAGCCGCAAATTTTTACGACGAATATATTTTAAGTACACTAAAAAGCATAACATTGTTTTTTGATAGCTTTTCAAATTTTTACATGTTTACTTGTTTAATTTTATATAAATGAATAGGTGAACACATTTCCAAAAAAATTTTCGTAAGTATATTTTTCAAATGTTTGTGTTTTTCTTGCCGTTATTTATTCAGTTTCAAGAAAAAAATATTTTATACTTTAGGTGTAGACTGAATTTGTGTATACCTTCCGGGTATGTTTTCTTGTGAAGGTTTAAGTAAATATTCAGCCGAAGCCATTGAATCGGGAAAACAATTATGAAAGTTTTCCTACAAATACCGATCTTAGATTGCGACAAATAGTTCGTAATTTATTATAAACATAAAATAGTTTGATTTAAATCACCAAGTCTCTCATAAAGAGCACACAAAGCAGTTTGAGTGACAAGGCGTGGACCTTTTACTTATAAAGTTGTGTGCACAACCTAATTACGTTTCAAAAGTATGTTCCCTAATTATGATAAACATGTTTATTAGATATTTTAATAAACATTATGATGTTGTTATTAATAGATATGGATATAAAATATCCTTAAGCACTAGAAGTATTTTTTTTAAATCATATCCGCTCCCCATTTGGTGCATATGGCCACCACATGATTCCTCCGTGACTCTTTGTCCTCCCCCAGTCTCTTTGCTTTCTCCCATGTCATCCCAGCTTTCCTTATCTCCACCGAATACATTATATGAATTGTTATCAGTGGCTATCTACAACAGTGCAATCCTTTCGATTGGTAAAAACGACAGATATTAATCAGGCTCTCTTGAGGCACCCACAGCAGACGTCTAAGCCAGATCCATCATTGCTTCTTCACTTTGAACGTGACGTAGAACTGGTCAGTACGCTCACTTAACTTTGTGTTCTTAATAAAGTTAAACTGTCAACATTTACTTTTTTCAAACAAAATTAATTTTATTTTACCAACAGTTTATTTATAGTTATATAATTAACCATTATCATGTCTTCATACCATTCATGTTTTTAAAGCCAATCAACCTTAAAAGAAGAATTTTAAATTAATTAAATATGGTAGTCAATAGGTTATATAAGAAACAGTGGTTTTATAAATGATATCGTCTTCAGCTACGATTTGTAATTGGGTGACTTTATAAAATCTTTTCAGTACGCATTGTTTTCAGGCAGTCACTTTTTTCACTGAATTTTTCTTTTCGGAATGAGTATTAATAAAAAATTGAGGCTATGAAACCCGTAGTAATAAGCTAATCGCTCTTCCTGAGACATATTTTACAGGAACTTGATAGAGAAGAATGAAATTATGACAGATTTTCATGACTTGTGGATAAAATATTCTTAATTTATTAAAAATCAATGAATTACAGATTTCATTTGGGAGCCTATCTTTGAGTAGTGAAACTATTACAAAAAATTTTTTTTTGCTTTTTTTTCATCCTTCTTACGTCTAATATAATACTTTATATCTGATTGAAAAAGGCACTTTTTGTCTACTCGAATGTAAAATTTGATCACAGTTAACTTTATGAAAATAAACTCGATTATTTCTATTAATTTATTTTTTGCAACTGAAAACTACTGATCTCACCCATGATTAAGCGCATCAAGTGTTTTTTTAGTCATGTCGTCCATATATCACTACCCTAAAGCAACAGTGGGATAAGTCAAAAATATTTGTTTCGAGATAATTGAACTTTAAGATTTGTGTTGTACTTCCACTCGAAATATAGAAAATTACGGTTTTATAAAGTTTCTTTTACGGTTTACGAAAAACGGAAATAGTAAAATTTTTGTTTACTATTATTTGTATCAGGTTATTTTACTAATCGCACTGTTGATTTGAAGTTACAGGGCAATATCAATAATTGTAAATGTAAAAGTCTTCTTTTAATACATATCTTAACACTTCCCCTACAGTGCTAAAAAATACTTCCAATATGTTTCTGACCCGTAAACAAGTGAAAAACATGTTTTAATACTTACCGCCCTTTGATGCACGGTAAAAACCCAGGACGTATATTTTTTAAAAAACATGTTTTTCACTTAATTTGTAAAGAGCCAGCAATATATCGGAAGTATTTTTTTGCACGGTAGAAGAATTGCTAAAATCGACTTTTTTCACTTTATCTCACTGTTGCTTTATGGTTTTAATATGCAGTTAGCCGTTTATATTCGGCAATGATATTTCAATCTGTTATTTCACTACTCTAAGGGTACAAGTCAACAACGTTTATTCACATAATTCAATTAAAAAATACTATATCTTGTATGAACAACGTATAATGGTGCAAAGTATACGATTACGTGGATAATTTTGTATCATGCCGGCACAATATCTGACTTAGTCAGTTGGGCAAACTTGTGAATGCATAATCCTCTGCATTAGACCAAGTATTTGTTCAATAAAGTTTCCGGCCAAAACCACACCTGCTACTTGCCAAACTGCTCTGCAATAGTGTGCCGCAGCCTTACGGAACAGTTGAAAGGTGATTTTGCGGGCTTGTGCCATTCACCGTGACAGTTAGGGATGATTCGAATGTAATAAATCGTTTGGACAGCTGAGTTAATTTGAATCAAATTGTGGTCCAAGAAGTTAAACTATTAATATCGTCCTGATTCAGTAAAAACAATGTGGGAAATGTTATTATTATTTTGAATGAATCGAAGATGAAAGTATTTTATATAAGTAGCTCATAGTTTTCGGCTAAATTAATATATTTAAAAAAAATGATAACTATATTATGTTTTCTGAATGGGAAACAATGTTAAAATAAGGTCAGGGACGTTCCGAGAGCATAGGCGACTAGGCAGTTGCCTAGGGGCGGCAAGTCTTAGGGAGCGGCAGATATTCACAAATTTTTTAAATGACTAAATAGTTTTGACACGAATTTGGCTTTTAATAAATATGATGCCTCAATGTCTTTAACAAAATACCAAATTAGGAATCGATACTTATATAATGTTAGTGCATTTTAAATTAAAATTATTATTTATGATGTGTAGTGAACGTAATTTTTTTTATGGTAATAATTATTGAACAATAATATGGGCTTTTGGATCACATCAATGTACACATATATTATGAATTACCTGAAAGCAATACGGAATAAGTGTCAAAACATTTGTTCGAGCGCGTAGGTGATTAGAGGATTCGAATTTCTATATTTGTATATGAATTCCTAGAATAATGGGAAATAATGAAAACAAATGGGAGCTATTTTAGACCTCTGCCTAGGAACGTCACTGAATAAGGTCAAAGTATTTAGTTCAATATAAGAGCTGTTTGACAGTTCACCGTCAATACTTGGTGGAAAGGTGTTATGTGTAAAATAATATATAACAATCATTAATTTAAAGTTATTTCACAATTATTTATGATCGAGACCGGTTTTGGTTATCACGAGCGTTTTAAACTCATTGAATAATTATTGTGGAATAAGTGCAAAAAAGTGTTTACTATTTTCTATGTGTTTCAAACTTATTTTGCTTCTCTTGGAACTAGAATCATATAAATAATATATTTGCCCTATTTTTATAGAGTTTTATCGAATTAATTACATTTCAATAAGTTAGTTATTGATTTTTGTAGATGTAATAAATTGTCATTGTTTTGACGAAAAGGAAACAATTCATTTTATTAAAATGTATGTAAAATCACATTCAAGTATGTAATTTAAACCGATAACGTTTTTTAAAATTACGTGAATAACACGAACTTCATAGATTTCGTTGATAGGTCTGATTTTTTGTTGATTCAATGCATTTTTTTCTTTCTGGTTGTAGTATTGATTTTTTTCACAATTACCCTTGACTTAATGCTTTAAATCAGTGGTTCCCAACCTTTTTCATGCCACGGTCCTTTTAATCTGAAAAAATAATCTGCGGACCCCCGAAAAAACATTATTTCACATGTTTATATTTTATCACAAAGAATGTTGAAAGAATGAATATTTTCGGGGAAAAACCTGCGAACCCTAGGATGGGAAGCACTGCTTTAGATGACCTCTGCATTCAAGCTATTTATTTTACTTCAAAAATACCACAAATAATGAAATTTGTTGTAATATAAAAAAAATATGTCTATGTTTGTGTATACGTATGGGGTAGGGCTCATACAAAATCCGACTTTTGATAAAACCGGTTTTCGAATGTCAATATTAATTGGTTTTCCAAAAAATGGATATTTTAATTAAAATTGCGAGAAAAAGTTCATCTTTTTATATTGTTTATTTATATACATAATAATACACAACAAGAAATTATTTGGTGCTACTTCTCAGGAAATATGATTTAAGAAAACATCAAGCGTCCACTGATCGTTTCGTAACAAAATTTCTTAATATCAAAAATATCCTTTCGCTGGGTAATGATGTGGGGCATATGGTCTAGAAGCCATCAAATATTAGATTCAAATTTTCTGTCCTTTTGTTTATAGACTCGTTTATGGAAAATTCAGCACACCCGGTTACGAAATTGAAAAATCGGTTTTCGAATGTCAAAATTTTTGCCAAAAAACCGTTTTTGAAAACTGACAAGCCCTAGTATGGGGTAATTTTAGGTCGACGATGCGGTCTGGGATGATGCTTCTTAGAGAAACGAAACATTTACCACTACAAATAAAGTTATCAAATTTGATTTTATATTTGTATCAATGTTATAACTTAAAATAGGCGCATAAAAGTGTTCATAATGATAAATTAAAATTACTCGTATAACACTGAAATTCCGAAACTCAGATAAACATTGAGCCTGATTGATACTGAAACCGTAATAATAACAGAAAACGATTCACGGGCCCTTTACTGGGGTGATAATTATTTATATTATTTAAGCGGGTGTACACTGGATAGGTATGGATCAATGTGTAATACCTCACGCTCTAATTTTCGGCTTAGCCACAAAGCACTTGCATATGTAATGAAGTTCAAACAAAAACCCCATACAGTGTTATATGTCCTTCCTAACAAATTGAACCCACTTTCATTGTGTGACTGTTATACTGTTTTGGGCTATAAAAACTGAATGCGTGGACAGTAAAGAATGGTTTAGTACAGTGGTGGCTGTAAAAAAGACCCATATAATACAAGTATTTCTTAACATATTACTAAAATATACAAAATAATAAATAAACAGTGATGGTAACATATAAATGGTGATAATATGTTACATGCTATATTTTGTAAGTATTTTATATTATGTCCTAAAGTTTTGTTTTTATTTAAGGTACATTTAAGGGGATTAGAGAAGTACATTTTAATTTTATAAGAGATGAAAAAACTTCTTTATTTAAATATAGCACGACGAACAGAAAAACATAATGAAATGATTTTTGGTTAAGAACATCGAAAAATTCAAATCTATTGTTAATCTTGGCCAAAGTATAGTACTTCAAGGTTGGAAACAAAATAAACAGATTAATTATAAAGAACATGTCAAAATTCTTAAATAAATAAATAAATCTTTATATTGTGTATTGGTAATAAAAAAAATAACTTAACCAATTTTAAAAACATACACATACATAAAATATACGCAACACAAGGCAGCACATAATATGAAATTTTGGGAAATGCAAAAATTTTGACAGCAATGGATTGTTATATTTTAATAACATTGTACCCATTATTTTAAAAGTCGAGAGATAGTAAGGAATAACGTATAACACCTGTCTGGGTGCCATTTTTAAAAAAATACAATATTATTAATTCAATTAAAGATTCGATAAGCCACGAAATACGTCTGAAAGAAAAGTGAGACGTACCGGAAATGGTAGGTATAATTACTAGTCGTAGGTCGTAGTATAGTAGTCAACGCCATTGGCTGGATGGATTTCAAGGGTTCAAATCCCAGTTCTAACAGCGTTTTTCTTTCAGTCAATGTTTGTAATATTTAAAAATTTTCTCCCACTTTTCCTATTCTAAAACAACGGGGCGTAGTGAAAGTGATTAGCTCACCACTTTTCCTGTTGTAAGCTTATTCATACTATCATCGGAATAAAGAGAAGCTGAGTAACCGAATAACATCAGTTATCGCAGAAAAACTTATATAGAGTTAGATACTTTCATGAGACGGCAGTATGTAAGGTAATGAATTTAATATGTTGTAAGTAAAATCAACAAATAAAATAACTTCAAGAGATTGTATAAGAAGGAAATTGTGAAAGAGATTGTAAATTATTACTGTTGTTTTTATATTATTGAAAAAATTTGGCTCCTTTTTTGAAATACGTTTGTCAAAAATTTTAAACAATGTCTGTGAGGAAAGTCTTTGTAATGTTACAGATTTTTTTGGTTGATTACCTCGAAAAAAACAAAATATAAATCATTACTAATATTTAAATAAAATATCTGGCTGCCACTGAAAGCAGGGCATCAAAGAGAAGAAAAGCGGCGCATTAACGGCTGTAGGCGCCAGCAAATCCTTCCATCCCTTTGGAGCGAATTCCCTTTTGGGGTATATAAAAATAAATGCCACTTTCCAGCTAAAGCTTGTAGGGTGAAATTCGCGAAGCATTTCAAATCAAGATATTTTAACCCTTCAAACTGCATCTTAATTCTGGTAATTACCTTTCCCTAGAAGGGTCTGTTTTAAACTGGCCATTTAATTTAATGTATTTTGGACCGTATGTTATTACTATATGTAATTCAAGGATCTCATAACAAGGTCCATTAATTTAATCATGGTATTATTTATACAATTTAAATGGAAAAAAATTCTACATTTTAGAATAGTATTCAATTTATTTGCCAAACTCATTCGATGCTACCTTAATCCTTCAGTAATTCAGTGATATTCAGTGTGATAAAGTTAAATGTGATATTTCTGTTATTCCTCTTGTCGTGTTATAAATCTCAATACGTATTTTGCTTCTTTAAAAGGCATCATCAGGCATTCTTTTTTACACAATGGGTAGAGTTATCAGGTAATCAATTGTATGTTATATCAAATTTAGCTTCCACGAAGTTATATTGAATTGTTTTTCTTGATTTATCTAATTCAACTGGGAAATTAAGCGATTCAAAAATCATCTTTTTTGAATAAAAAAATACGAACTACTAATTAATGTGGAAACAGGTAGTGAAAAGTATTATATTAACTGTATCTGCTTAATGAAATTTCAGAGTTATATTTATACATTTCCATCCGTTTTGTCACTAACAATATCAGGCATTAGGCGAGGATGAACTTTAACTGAGTGATTTAATGCCATTAATATTTTATCAATAATAAAAATAGTTTAGAACGCCATCAATAAATTTTAATCTATGTGTTAATATATTTAATCTTATAGAAATTCTAGATAAGAAATTAACTTCGCGTCAGTAAAATTTCGTTCGTGGATTTGAATGCTGAAAACAAATCCCAGATCGAAATTACAAAACGTATAAAAATGTATAAAGTTCAAGCAATTCAAATTTGAAGAAGAGTTGTGTGAAACATTTTATTGGTCTTCTGCACCATGCAGTTGAGGCTGACTATGGCAGTGACGATGATGATCAAATGATTATTGAATAATTCTCCAACAATAAATGATTTTACTTATTGTTACTCTGAAAAAGTTCATACATGTTTATTCGTGTATAAAACAGATATTACAGCATCGTGTTTGACACTGGTGTCGTAATGTTGGACGGAAAATTTTCAAGTCTGCTTGCTTTGCAGTACAGTATGCGAGAATATAATAAGATTTCAATAATAAAAAATCTTTTATGTTTTGGTGTTAACGTCGTGAACGTTTTTTGATACATTTTTATTGCCCAAACAAAATATTATAGATGTATTGCATTCATATTTCAATAGTTCAACACATTTATATTCCAAAGATTCGATGTTTGCAATATAATATAAACTTCCTAATAACTCAAATAAATAAGTATGTATACCGTATCTGAGAATAGAGGTTAGATTTTCATTTTGATATCAGTTATCATCAAACATATTTAATTGTCATTTTTCTTCCTAATTGATTGCAAATGCAATAGAAAACTACAATAACATATCGTATAATAGTGGTCAAAAGTATTATGCAACAATAAATAATAAATAGTTATCCTTTTAATATTTGAAAGAATTCGTTTATGAAATATTACTAGTTATTAAAAATTTCATTTTTAGGCAGACGTTTCAAGAATAGCACATTTTAAAGTATCTTTTTCATCCCTTAAGTGTTCTTGAGTCTTATCTTCAACTTTCGCACCTCCAACAATAATTATTGAGAGTTTTTTGTCTGCCTACAGCTCTTTTTATAAGAAGCGAGCATTTTAAAATGAAACATATTATTTAATTAATACGCAGAAACAAAAATAAACTTCTAGGAGGAAAAACTTTTTTATTAAACGTATTGCAATTAGGGTATCCAATCCCGGGATTCGGGATTGATCCCCTATTTTTCGGGATCCCGGGATTGAGATTTTCTTACCGAGAAATTTGAATCCTCAATTCGTTATACTTTTTCTCAGATTCTCACAGAACCTCGTTTTTTTTTTTTTTTAGCTCACCGAGGAATTCGAAATCTCCGATTTGGTATTTACCAATTTCGTGTAAATTATCGGGTTTTCCTCAAAATTTCTCAATCCTGAAATCCCGGGATCGCGGCCATCTCAATCCCGGAATTTCGGGATCAGAAAATTGAACGGTATCCCGGGATTGGATGCCCTAATTGCAATCAGCTACGCGAAACCTTTCAAAAAGTGTCTTATGTCACGCTCAGAATTTTGACATTTTATTGATGATTATTTGTTTTTTCTAAATAATTGAACTCAACTTTGTGTATACAACAAATATTGCTTGTAGTGAAAGATTGTTTTCTGAAAATTCCAAAAATGTGAAAGCATTGCAAGTTTTCTCATCAAAAATTTACAGTAAGCACTTTTAAAGGAAAAAAAAAGGTAAATACAAAATAAGATTCTTAGATATAAATTTTATCATAAAATATAAAAAAATTGAATTTATGTTTTTTTTCTTTAATCTATGTCCGCTTCCGATGAAGCATATGGTCTCCGAATGTAGGTATCTCAGCATAAGTTCTTCTGCAAGAACTGTTTGTTAGTCAGTCACTTAACCTCTCTTTCCCAAAGAGAGTAGTCGGGATAGAATGTTAAAGATATCCAAGAAAAAATGGGTAAATAATCGCATTCACTACGCCTAATTATTGAAGGATGGGAAGTATGGGAAGGATATTAATACATCACAAACACGTATGCTTTCGAACAGAAATCGATAATTCGATCGAAAAAAAATGCTGTTTGTACTTGGACTCGATTCTGTGAGATCCGGTACGGAAGCCAGCAACGCTAACCGCTGCGCCATAGGACCGCTATTGGGTACAATAATTACAATATTTTACTTTCCTTTCATATGAAATAAAATTAAATTGATTCTGTCCAACTTGACGAGTGAGTTTATTATAAGACTACAATTTTTTTTTACATTTAAAATTGTGGTATTATTCAGTCATAGCATTCTGCTCTTGGATTTGTCTACTATGGGCTAACTTGGTGTACCTTGTAATGCTTTAAATGCGAAACAACCCTACTGAATGGGAAAAGTTGGCCGGAGTAAAAATGCAAAGTGGGTTTTTTTACCATGCGGGTTTGGGATTTTAGTGTTGTTTTGCTGCTACTGCAAACTGCGGGCCTATTTTAAATTTATTTATTCTTAGTCATTGTGTTTGAAAACGATTGGAGAGTCTCGTATAATAAAGTTTCGCGTAGATTAATTATTTATGCTACAAATTGGATATTTTCAAAGACATCTTTTGAACACTTCAAATGTATCAATAAAACTGCTGCGATAATGATAAGTAAGCTTTTCGTCCGGAACCATATTTTTTCTATGATAACATCAAAACATCTATGCTTTCGAACAGAAATCGATTAAAAAAATGCTGTTTGTAATGGGACTCAGCCCGTGAGATTCGTCACGGAAGTCAACGATGTTGAACGCTTGCTAAGACATATAAATAAATTACATATATTAAAACACTAAAAAGGGTGTTTGATCACAACTTGTTTTCAACCAAACGCTTTCTTTTTAAACACAATACACCTATGTACTAAGCACTAGTTCAAGTCTATCTGTGCACAAAAGTGCAAATGTACATAATTTGAACGATGCTAATTTAATTAAAACCAGAAAATCATTAAAACGTAAAAAAAATCAAAAAGTAACTGTTGACCAGGGGCGAATATTCAGGATGTGCAAGGTGTGCGCCGCACACCCGAAACATACGCCCGCAAAATCTAGAACATAAAGTATGTAATATATTTAAAGTATATTTGTTGTGCGGTAGTATACCGTATTTGAAAAGGGGAGCGTTGTCCCAAGCGCATGACCTGCCTTCCCATACGACTGCATACAAACGCGCAGTCTAGGTACGCGTAGCGTGGAGCAAATATTTTTGTACGCAACTTTAAGGTCCAAAGTCGTCCTTTTTCTTGACAGCTCACACGTCATGTATGAGATTTCTCGGGCGTTCTTTCGAAAATTTCACGTCTTTACTTTTGTATTAGATTATTCTAACAGGTCATTTTCATTAATATTTTGGCGTGATATAATTTATAATAATACTTTTTTAATTTATTTTACACTTATAATTATAAATAGTTTTCAAAACATTTTGATATGTATATTTTCAATCCATGTCCGCTCCCAGTGTGCGGTATATGTCCTCTAAATGGGGGTATTTTGGTACAAGTTTTTCGACGAGAGCTTCTTGTGATTCAGTTAGTCAACCTTTTTTTCATATACCTAATTGTTTTGTTTCTATTTTATTTTCATGCACAGCACACCCAAAGCTATCGCTCACCATACGTCACTGCTGTTAGTACAATTTACTAAAGGGTACAAATAAAGATAAAATCGTTTATTTCGTTAACTTATCTTCAAATATATTTATTTTTTTACCAGACCGCATACAACATACTTTTTATACAATCAACAACTTAAGAAAACTTTTAATAAATATTAATGATAAATTCAAATAGTTTTCTCAGTACGAAATCTATCGCTTAATTTGTCAAGACTGTCAAGTTTCTTATGTTGGGTAAACAAGTAGGAACTTTAATGTAAGATTAAAGAACACATAAGTATTTAAAAAGCAATAATTTGTCAGATTTTGCGAGTCATTTGACAGAAAATGATCACAACTTTGATAAAAATAAAAAATGTTGAAGTAATCCATAAAGAAAATAACGAAGATTTAAAAATGAATAGCAGAAAGTTTTTTGATACTAATAAAGTCATAAATAGAAAGAAAACATTGGTAATTTCATAGTAGTAGCAGTTTTATTTATATTTTGGTTTTAATAAACCATTTTGAATATAAGCGTAAGAAATTAATCAATTTGGATTATATTCATAGCCTATTAGTCTTTTAATGACAATATTAGTATAAAATATCGTAATATTTACCCAGTTTTCTTATTGGCGAATTGTCTTATATACGGGAAAGTTTTCGAGTCAACATCAAGTCAAACGTTGATAAAAAGCTTCCATTGTATAAAGGGGGTTTTTCAAGTGTAGCTTTCTGCTATTAATGATTTACGATCCTCTTTCATCGCTTCGTCCCATTCGCTCAAATAGTCTTTAGTATACATGCAGTATCCCGTTTTAGTATTTCCCTCTGATGAGGTTTGTTTTACTATGTTTCTTTAGACACGTTTGCGATTGGAGAGTCTATTAAAATAAATTATTTGCTAAGCAAAAACAAAATCATTTCCGATATCAAATCAATCAGTTAATAGTTGTTAGTTAATGAAACTAGTCATGTTTTACCTTCAGAAAATAACGAAATTGGTCGTAAGAAATTGTCATTTTTTTGTCATAGATATGATTGGATGTATGACTTTTGCCTTATTTTTATTACAACAATTAAATTTTTAAATCAAATGAGACGCCCAAAGGTCATCCAAAGCCCAAAAGTAGAGTTTTGCGTAAATTTAATTTAAAAAATCATTTTTTACTAACTAAAATCAAACAGCATACGTGAAAAAGCTATATATATATGCATATTGAATATTTTTAATTTTCACTTTTTCAAATTAAAAGGTCTTGAGTGATCTGTCTAGATTAAACATCTAACACAAATAACTAATTTAATTATTCAATAATTATATGTAATTGTCATATAATTTTTAATCAGATTACTTAGTTCACTTTTAAGGTGCTTACTTTCAATACTTGGTGGAATGGCATTATAATAAAAATAATAAAACATTTTTAATACTTTTTTCACATAAAATTTATTGGATCAGGATCGGTTTTGTTCATGGTGAGCGGTGTCATTGTATTTCTTATCAGTTGACAATGCTCACCATGAGCGAAACCAGTCCTGATTCAATAAATTATATGTGGAAAAGGTACTAAAAATGTTTTATTATTTTCATTAGATTACTTAGTATTAAAATGCATAAATTTCGAGATGCAACAGAATTTTATCTATCATGGAAGAATCTATAGTGATAAAAAAGTGTTTAGTGTTGCAAAACTAAATTTAAATCATCTTAACTCACGTTGGAGTTACACAATTTTGAGTTAATTTAAAAAAGTAAAATACAATATAAATCAGACTTGTGATTGAGGTTTTTTTGTTTATAAAATATTAATTTAATATAACCTGATGATAAAAATGTGTGGATGAAACAATTCTGCTCCTAATGATATGATATATGATGTAATTTTAACAATATTTCACATCGAGCTATGTTTCAAATTCTCACATATATAAAATTTCTCTAAAACATACAAGGAGTTCCCTTTAACAACTCTTTTAAACATTATTATACATAGCTTGCAAATTTCTCAAAGCTTTTGAACCTTATATAAGATGAAGAAGTCAAAGAAAGCGAAGCTCTCTTTACGTTATTACATATAATAAATCTAATGTGACAGTTTTTATTATATCACTGTAATATTTTCGTCATCGTATTATGAAACATTTATTTAAATTATTATACACAAAGAGGGATTAAAATGAAAATACAAAAGATCAGATTTGTTTTAATCTTCAATATAGCGCGTAGAATTTTAATATGAATATAAATAACCAATTATTAAAAATTCAATAGTTTTAAATTATGATAAAGCAAACAAAACAGGATATTGGAGAGATGAAAATATTACACAGATCATGACGTGATCAATGACAAATTTTAATATCTATTGAAAAATTTACATATTAAATTAAGGCTCGTATTTTTCCCGTCAGAATTTGTATAACATTGGTCAGAATTTAGTGTAAATAGTCATAATTTAAATGAAATTGAAAAAAACCTAACCAAAATGGTTATAAAATATTCTGACCGCATAGTATTTTTATTCTGACCAAAAATTGATTTAAATTCTAACCATTTTATTTGTTCCCTTAAATTAACCGATCCAAATCAGTTAACAATTATGACGAAGATATTCACATGTTACCACTCTATCTTGAAAATCAGTTCATCGTTTTATCTCTTAATCGTTGTTATTTATTAAAAATTATGAAACATTAAAATATATTATGTAAAATAAAATTTGATGACTTTGTTATTTCACATGTGTTACAAAATGAGTTACGTTTTTCATCTCTTTGAGAAGCATCATCACAGTTAACGAATAAAATAGTAATAAAAAAATCTAAAGTAACGTAACAATTTAATCAATTTTTAGTATGTTCATTAATTAACCTTGTGATATTTTCATTTTAAAGAATGTCACAATTTGTAACACAACAAGTAATAAAACAAATAAACTTAGATTTTTATTGTACATGAACAAAACTAGCTTATTATTTTGAAACAAAATTAAAAATTCACTGAAATATTATAATGGCTTCAAATTTGTATTGTAAAAAAAATCCTACCAATAAACAGCTGAAAACTTTTTTTACTTAAGTATTAATAAGCCATCATATTACAAAATTAAAATTCAGTGTCCAACATCTGTAAAAATTGTTGGAAATTTTATGATCAGTTATCTAACAATAAATATAAAAATAATATATCAGCGAAAATCATATTTCTAATTGTTGTGAGAATAAGGCCTCAAAACATTTTTTTTGTTCTTAACACAATATTTACATATCGTGTTTCAAATAATACCATAAACCTAATTAAGATGTTCATTCTTTATTTACAGATATTGCTGTCAGTGACTGGATTTAAGCAAACAACAAAGACTAAAGTTACAATAAAAAAAAAACATAGACGTAGATTAATATCGAAATTATTCAAATACGACTTTTCGTTATTGTATGCAAACAACAAAAGGGTGTAAAGTTTGCTTCTTAATTCTTTTGTATTCATGCCAAGATGTTTTTATTCATAAACATTCCAATGAAAGAGCGGATTTATTCAGTTCAGATTAACAAAAGTGAAGTTAATTTTGTAAAGTGATTATTATTATACGGATTGAACTAAAAGTATAAAGATGGTGCTGTTGGAACGAGCTGTGACACCCCTTCTGACGTTGTTGTTGCTCATCAAAACACGTAAGTAAATTTTTATGATTTATGAACTTATAAATGTTTTAATTTTTTTTTTATTGCCAGCATAAAAAATACTTCTCTATTAGTTCTACTGAGAAACACTCAGAAGTATACTGTTTAAGTTTGGAATAGTTTTTCAAACTAAATAAAACAACTGAATTACTTATCGAATTTGACGTATACCTCAAAATAAAAATGTCAAATGAAAACGTTTCGCAGTAATCAATAACAGAATAAAAATTGTTTCCCATTACTCAGAGATTGGAAAAGTTTGCATTTTTTCATAAGTTATACAAACATAACGAAAAAATTACCACAATTCCATTTCTATGAGATTTTCTAGATTTTTTTAAAGTAGTATTTATGTGGAGATCTCAGTAAATAAAAAATTGTTTTGATTGAATCAGAGACTTTTCCTGTCAAATATTTTGTTTCCTACTAACAGTATTAATGGAAATAATGAGACATACCGTGAATATTATGGTGAGTAATTTTAAATTTTTCGGATTCCTAATGATTCAATATGATTTCTGTTGGTATTCACTTATAAAATACTATTTTTTTCTGTACCTAAGGACTAAGAAGAAAAATTGTGGAGACAATCCAAATGCTTTAAATAAGCACAACTTTGATTCATATAATAATATTTAATTTATCTAAGACAAAGAAGGTACTCAATTTCATTTTACTACTTGTTTTAAGCGGAATCATATGTAAAATAACCTCTATGTGTAATAAATCAACCACAAAAGACCTTATCAACCTTTGCGTGATACTATGTGATAACTAGTTCTGACGATGGCGAAAGCCGAAATAGCTATCAACGCATACAAAATATTAAAAACTGTAGAACTAAAATACTTAGATATTTTTATCCTCTGATCTTTTTTAGTATTCTGTTAGAAACCAAGTTTATAATAAAAATAAACTAATACACATCAAAATGACTGCGAACGTGCGTGACCTAAAACATAAAACATACATTGATTGCTTACACTCTGAAGTTTCTCATAACGTTTTTCACTGCTTAATTATTCTTACACAAATTGTATAATTAACGACGGTTTTTTAGTTTATTTTATATTTTTTCATTAAGTAAAAGTTATTTCCAACACCTAGAGACAAAAATTACTCTTCGAGTGTACTTAAAGTAATAACCCATTTCCGCATAACGAAATTCATCTTGATATTTAAACACAAGTTTTCGGTTATATTTTAAAGAAAAGTTTACTATAATAAAATACTATGTCTTTACATTATTCTAAATAAAAAAATAATCGTTCACCTTTAAATTGTTAAATGTCAACATTCTTAGTAAAAAGGCAATATAGAAGTTTTATAAAAATAAATCACTAATGAGAAAAAATGTGAAATTAAAATATAAAACTTTACTTCATTTTTTGATAATTCAATGTTCATTTATAAGACCATTTAACTACTTTCTGTTAAAGGAACCGAAAAGAAAATTCTTTTTTTATATACCAATAATTACTCTTACTAAGTCGTTATTAAAAAACTCAAGTCACTTCATAATAACGACAACAAACAAAAACTTTTGATTAAAAATCTCGTAGACGAACAAACCAAGAACTCTAGTTAGGTACTGAAATTAAAATACGTGATTAACTTTAATTAAAATTATCGTGCTGTCTGAAAAACTAACGCAATATTCATTTCCATTTCAGTTGATGAATAAATTCTCGTCCATCTTGAACAAAGAAACGAAACGTCGAGAAGAGATTTTTTAAAGCAAGTTAGGGGTTGAAAATGTCCTTTTCTGTCTTATAATAGAAAACTTCAAATACTACAGCCTTAATTTTCTTTATCAGGCTTTTAGTTGAAGCGATGAGAAGAATGAAAAAACAAAGACAAATTTTCTGCAAACATCCAAGTTATAATATAACCAGACTAGAGATAACTAAGACGCGAAAACCTGTGCAGAAATAGAAAACATTTCAGTTGGGTACTCAATGATAAGATTAAAATTAATAAAAAATAGCATGAAAGCTTATAACTAATAACACAATACCTGATTAAACTATTAAATGAAATCTAGGACAAGCATGCACCAAACCACACGTATAAGATTGATATAAACGACAAAATATTTAAAAGTATTATTATTGAAAGGCTTTTTTTGGCTGAGAAGTTTATAACAACAAATTCATGATGAAATTTTTACACAAGATGAATTTTTAAAATTTATTAACGTTTTTTTTATATTTTTGCCGTTCCACATTACTCACAACTCAAAAGAGAACGAAAGGATACCGATTACCAGAACTTCATCTTTCTCTCCATACTTTATTTCAATACTGACTTTGAACCGGTGGTGAACAATCATTTCTAATAATACTTTTATTAAAAGCCTTTGCATATTTCACATCGGTAGTGTGCATTGGTCGACTGTAATATAAAATGAACTAGGTATACTGATGATTTAATCTTCATTCTAAATTTATCATTGAATACAAAATACGAACAATTAGTGATAACAGACAACGTGTTGGGTCCGTGGTGCAATGGTGAACGTCGATCTCACGGGTCCAAGACCCAGCACGAGCAGCATTTTTTATATTTATCGATTTCTGTTCAATTTTTTTTCTAAAAATTCCCTTTCCAGTCTTCTAATCCTAAAATAACTGGGGCGTAGCGAGAGTGATAATTCAACCACTAGTCTTGTCCTAAGCAAATTTTTCTACCCCTTCTCTGCTCGAAAAATTGAGGTTGAGCAACTACGTAACAGACAGTTCTCGTAGATTTTTTTTTGTTTAGGTATGAGGAAGCTATATGCTCGGTATTGGTTGCGGATATGGATTATAAAAAAGTGACTACAGTAATTATCCTAAATAGGCAAGGTATGACTTTAAATATAACAAAGGAAATATATTGACCTTTAAAAGGAATACAAATATTTATTTCGTGCTTAAGTTCTGTAGAGGGAGTTTTTTCTTCCTTTTTTTTTCTTAAAATAAAAATAAAAAATTTCATCACATTGTATTATGACTATGTGGTGTTTTTGGTTAACAAAAAATGGTCTAAACATTTATTGTGCAGGTAAATTTATATATATTTTTTAAAATATGAAAAAGTTTCCCCACCACTCTATTATATCATCACGTAATAATACAATAGCATCACGATGTAGATTATAAAAAAGCTCTTGTAAAATTGAAAAAAACATGTACTTTTTATTATTTTCACAACACATTTTTTTAACGAAACCAAGTAGTGAAAACATTGCCTTGTTATATGGTACGCAGGAACAAAAGGCGACTGAAAGAAAATAATATTTGTAAAGCATAATAAATCAGTGTTGTGCAAAAAGAACAGGCTATTTATTTTATTTTGTTCAGAATTTTCGTTTTCCGCAGATTAATATTTACTGCCAGTTTCTCGCGGTTAAATATCCCTGCATCGCATGACTTGATAAAAAAGTTTTTCTGTCGCCGCGGCCATTTTTAAGATGTTTTCAATTTATATTTTTCAAATTATAGTTACTCACATTTTTACAGATAAATCGTTTCTATACGCCAGGAACAAGTTTCAAAAACGACTCTTTGAATTAATGACACCTCTGAATTTGCCATGCCAAGATCAACATTTTCCACGAAGCAACAACTCTTATTCAATATTGCCAAGATATAGCAGCAGTTTATCTTAGTATAGAATTTTAACTCTTTGTGACATATCATACGCTCATTCGAATCTTCAAAACGTACATATCTCAATACAATTTATTTTGACTTGTTGCCATTTTGACCTGGTTTATTGGTTTGTAAAAAAATATTTATTAAAATAATATTTGATGGGTTATGTCTATTTTTTTCATTACAGCATCGCCAATTGGTTTAAAGGTTTGATCTGATAATCCAAAATATGAAAACATTAATTTTCGTTAACTTATGATTCTTGAATATTGTTCACACTTGGGAATCCCAACCACATTCCAATATTGATTAATCTATTTCATGACATGAAATATTTACAAAAAAAATTATTCAGAATTCTGTTCGTTTGTTGATAAATCAGTTTCGGGTTGTTTTTTCTAAAAACATTGCAAATGCTCAGCCAGATTCCTTTGTCGAATATAAACACGCTTGCAAACCACTAACTGTTTATCCACCTTTTAAATCCTTTTTCTGGCTAGGACTTTTAACGTTTCCATTTGTGCCCTTAACGGCGCCCGATCAAAGGAGAGTGGAAATATGTTAATACATTGTGATGGCGGCCGAGGTAAGTTTTGCTTGTAGAACATGAATAACTTATCAGGCTGTCAAAAGACGATATCATTCTAACAAATGGCCATTCTGAAAAGAAAAATGAAGATATTTTTTCGTATTATAACAGCGGGAGCGATATACGAGTAGGCCTGTTTTGAAATTGGCTATGCGGCTATTAAGTCGGTAATATTTATTTTTGTCCCCTGTGTGGTCGAGTGGTTAACGTTGTTGGCTTCGGCTACGGAGGGCCCGGGTTCAAATCCCGGTACGGACAGTTTTTATAAATTGATTTTTCAATCGATTTATGAATTTCTGTTCAAAGGCATGGATGTATGTGATGTCTTGAATTCCCCCCTTTCACCCATCCTATCCTATGAACGGGGCGTACCGAGAGCGATTAGCTTACCACTAATCCTGTCCTAGCCCTATTCTTCTATCCCTACTCTCTTGGAAAAAAGAGAGGTTGAGCAACTGAGTAACAAGCAGTTCTCGTAGAAACACTTCTGTTGAGATAAACTCCATTAGGAGTCCATATGCTCCACATTGGGAGCGGACATGGTTTAAAAAAAAAAAAAAAAATTATGAAGAAAAATTTACATTGAATACATTTTACTACACATTTTGTTTTAGCATTTCTTATCAACTTTCAACAACTATACATAACTAGTGAAAAAACTATTTTTCTATACTATAAGGTCAATAATAAGCCAGGTAGTAAACGCATTTTTTGTTGTATTTTACTTGATAGCACAACCAAGTACCCGATTTTCGACCAAAGTCACTTTTAAATAACAAATTGTACGCATTTTGTATTACTTTTACCACCTAATGTTGCGGCTGTTTCACATACTATATTTTTCAGCATGACAACGTTAGCTGCAGTTTATTTTTCTTCATGATATTTTATTTAAAATTTCGAAAGATTTGCTAACTTGCAGAAAGGCAAATTAGATGTACATTATAATTGATTAACTTTAATGAAGTGAAATTCTGACGCTTTAAATATGTCGTCCCAAACTTTTGATTAACTTGGAAGGAATGTGATGTCTTCTTATTAATCTGCTAATTGATCTTCTCTTGGTAATATTTTGAATATCTTTACCATCCCTGAAAAAAGCAGGTGAGGTGACTAATCATAATTATTATTTATGTCCTGCATTATTTTACATAACAATAAATAATGTGAGTATATATTATAAATAAATTCTTCAGTCCACTTAATGGTATCCAATGAATAGGTTTTTGATTTTAAAATCAAATTAAAATTGAATCGAAGCATCACGGCAATACATTACAATTATAACGGTACTCTTCTGAAATTTTTAATTAATACTGTCTGCTTCTCCGTCTTGTCGCGGTTGATTGAAGATCATAGTCGTCGTCTTGGTACACGACAGAATATTAAATAGCCTGCATACGTTTTAAATATTTTCTGTTTGCCATACGATGAATTTTCAAAAAATATTAATCTTAAAGAGGTAATTGTATGAAAGTTAATTTTGAGATAGAATTAACCGTTTGCCCACAAGAAGGATCGGTAACTTTTTGTAAGAGATTGAAAGATGATGGATTGCAATCTTTATTTACACCTTGAAACATTGTGAATCATGATCAAGAGGTCTCAGTTTTTTTATTTATACAATTTGTACATGCTGTTTTTTTATCATTTTTCTACATGCATTGTATTGATAAAGATTCTTTCAGCTTAAACCAATATGACCATTAAAAACACACAAATGATGCTTATGAGTGTCCAGTAGATCACTGCTTCCCAACCTTTTTCATTCCACGGCCCCCAAAATCTGAAAGAAAAAAAATCTCCGGCCCTCCTCAATACAAAACATGTTCTGCGGCGCCCCTCGGAGAAATTCTACGGCCCCCCGGGGACATAAAACATAAAAAAATAAAAAAATGACTTATTTTCTTAGATATCCATTTTTTTGTTCAGGAATTATTTTTTATAAAGATTATACCGTAGTTTTAGGAGGTAAGTTTATTATTATGTATTCAAATTATGTTTAATCATTCATACCATTGTTTCAGAGTGTGATTACAACCCTTGTAAGTAAGTGAAAGCTCTATTAAATTTGTGACAGCCTTTCATTTGCATCAACTAATTTGAGATGGTTTACAGAAATAATAATTGTAAGGATAAATACAGTGTAAGCTTCTTTGTACCAAAATGGGTTAATTTCATTATATAAAAGCAGCATACTTTTATTGTAAGATATGGAAACTATAATACGTGGTGAGTATTGCATCTGACGTAAGTGTCTTTTGCAATATAATGTATCATCGATAGGCTGCCCTTTCACAGAACCATATTATTCTCGCCTTAAAAGGGACCACTTCCAGTCACACAATACATCATTTTTCTATAACGTCCAAAACTGTATAAAAAAGAACCTTATTATTCACTGAACAGCCTTTATTCTATTGTGGCAATTTATTGAATCATGCTCGTATTGAGCCCGTCTTACAACTGTTTTTTTTTGTTATATTTAGCATCATCATCATATGCTATTTTTTTTTTCTTAAATCAATTTGAATAATGAATCTGTGTTGAGCCTGTAAACTTACCTTTCAGTTGTATTATTAAGTAATTCTAGCATAGCTTTAAGTCACAACATATTCTGTCAGCAAAATACTGTTTTTAAAACCGTCAACAGTACTGACTGTGAATGTTCAATAATCAAAAGTGTTCAATTTCTCAAAGTAGTATGCGTAGTTACTCTTTTGTGATACATTTATTGGAGTAAAAATAATAATAGATTTAGAAATCTTAATTTTAGAGAGTCATCTTCAAGTCATTTTTAAATTTGTTTGGCAATATTGTAAACTGCGCAGTACTATATTAGTCTCCAATGAAATTTAAAAAAAACTGAGTTAAGATAGATTTAAAGCGTAAAATTAGATATCCGATTATTTCAACTTATTAACTGTAACGAGACATCAAAAACCAACAAATAACCTAATGATACTATCTATCTAAACGACTAATTTTTAACTTTTAATTTTTTAGTTAAAAATTTAAGTAAGCAACCGGCATGATTTGATTGAATTAGGTTTACCTGGCAGAACTCCGTTGTTAAGTTAATATAAAAAAAAATGTTTCCTTAAGAAGTTAAAGATTTTATGTTTATTATTGTTTTTATTAAAGCGGTCATTGTAACGTCATCTATTGAAGGATTATTAGACATTTTGCTGTTTTCATTTTCCCATTCATCAATTTTTAGCGAATCAAATACTATAAATTGATTGTTTTATTCTTACTATCGATATTATAGATATGAGGCAAAGCGGATTATTTGATTTCCGATGAGTGAATAAAATTTTAATTTTCAATCATAAACCGTTCGCTTAAAAAAAGCTCCACTGATATTAAGTTATTACAATGCGAAGTAAGTTATAATCTAACTAATTTTCAAAAGATTCTAAAATTAAGATATAAATATCATTCTAATAATCGCTTCGCATCGCATTATTGAAACTAACTTCTCGAAGAAAACATTCCGAGAAGACATTAAAAAAGTTTTCCGAATGAGTTTAATTGGTCGTGAATTTATCAGAGCTATTTTCACAGTTTGTGATCAATCTATTAGCGGGTTTCAGAAATCCTCGTAAAAGTTGATAAATTTAAATGAAATTATATTGAATGTGTTTATCATCAATATAGATTCAATACAAATTTAATTTTATGACCCAAGTAAGTTTACAGAATTGAGAATTATTGGTTCAATTACACAATATGAAGGAAACCAAAAAGTAATATGTTTAATTCTAAAACAGTTATATTATATTATTGATAGCTATTCAAAAACGAATTTTCGTTCATCAAATTAACCAACATAATAGAAATAGACAGTACTTCAACTAACTCATTAACTTTAAATAATATGATGCATTAGTCTTCAATTTGTTTTAAGGGTGTATTAAAAAATATAGCAATTACCTTTTTAGTGTAGAGTTTGCAGCTTTTTTGGTATTGAAGAGTGGCTTTTTGACCATCAATTTAAACACTATTTTGTCTAGAACATTTTTATGGGAATCTAATCTTCACGAATAACTTGATTTCAGAGTTCCAAAATTTCATCGTTACTTACTTATTTTCCAATCAATTCTAAACAAACAATATTTTTATTTGCAGTTCAAAATATGAAATTTCATTGAATCAAAATATCTATATGCATTACTAGTTTTAATTGGCACAGTTCTTTACTTGCAGTATTCCTTTTTGACATGACACATTTTTTTGACATCCAATGTAAGGTTACTAATAAATTTTACATAATATTACAACTACATCACCATTAACCGTAAATTAAACTATTCCTTTTGACAATGTTGCATTTAAAACGACAGTTAAATTTAAAAAAAATGCTGAACTTCCAAGCGATAGGAGTGCAAAGATACTAAAACGTCTGTTAAAATAAGCGCATTATAACTTACATTTTTTATTGAGAAGTGAAGCGACTAAAAGTTCAGCGTTTCTTTGCGATAATCAGTCTCCGAAAATTATCTTGGCGAGAACAAAGAGATTGCTCTTGATATAAACGTCCAATCAGCACAAATCCTGAAGTTCATACCAGGGGTACTTGATCTAGGCCACCGTTCCCGTGTAAATTATTAAACATATTTCCGTTGATTTTGCGATATCTACTGTATAATCTGTGTGCTAAAGGAAATGGGGATAATTCTAAAATCAGTTCTTTTGAAGACAGCCAAAACAAGATTCGCGTTTATATTATATGTAAAATATGATGTTTTAACTTGATATGTACTTATTTGGCAGATTCGACTGATTCTTTTACTTCTATACGTATATAAATATTTTAATTATTACGATAGCTTAAACTAATTTGTTTTAAGCATAACGCCCTTCTTATTTCGCACACAGATCTAATAGGCTTGTATATATCTGGTATATATTTTTAAATTAAACTTTTGCATAGAATTTATTAATATAATCATATATATTAAGAGATCCGAGATCATAAGAACAGGCAGTATTTATAACATTGATTTTAATTTGATAACCAAATCTAAATATATCTTACCTCACATTTTTAAATGACGACTTTTAGTCGAATTTGTAACCGTTCTTTTTTTTATACTGACAACAGACCTTTCAGAGGCATCCTTTCAGACGAAACACGTGTCACAGTTTGTAGCACAATACGTGGAATAATCTAAGTTATTTTATATTAGATTAAATTTAAGGTTTATTGTGACCATTTGTTTATTTAAATATTGACTAATTAAATTTAAGTCCATTTATAACTGTAGACACATTATACCCGATGTTGTTTTGTAAAAAGCCGCTTAGCTTAAAATACGGATTTAAAGAACAAATCGGTTTAATATGTCGTTTACTGAGTATGACCACATAAAATCAAACATTTCTTTGCTAGAATATAGGAAAAAGAATATCTCACAAGTTATATGGTAAAAATTGCTGAATTAATATGTTTGAAGAATGCATGGTGCCGAAACGTCTGTTGACAATATTGTACATATATATAATATATTACTTTTATAACTAACAGCATAGCTTTTTGTTACCATGTCCGCCTCGTATATGGATCATAATAATGCCTCACAATGGAACTTGACTTAACAAAGTTTTTCTATAAAAATTATTTGTTACTCAGCTGACTAAATTCTTCTAAAAAACTGCTTCTTACTTAGTTGCTTTACTTCTCTATTTTAAAAAATAGTAGGAATATAGGACTAAAGCAGGACTAATTGCTCTCTGTTTGTCGTATTTTTAAGATCAGATATCGATATCAATCAATAAAATATATATTAAATTATTAACGTGGTTTTTAAGTAATTGCAATATTTTTGCTTAAAATTGTATGTAGATAAAATTTCATTACAAAAATAATCATAATTAAGTTGATAAACTGCGCACTTAAGAAATCATCGACCCAAAAAAATCTCAAGTAAAAAAGGTCAAAACTAAGAGTTTCATAAAATTTACAACTTATTTCTCTTGTAGTACTTTTTGGTCGCTTACATTATATGGGGCTTATTTGAATAAGAATTTCTGCGACCAATTCTATCCGTTTTGGCAATTTCAGAGAAAATGGCATCGGATAGTGTTTTTTCAGCATTTCATTAATATTCCATCAAGCAAATGGCTTGAGTTTATGATCCCTGGTCTAGACTAAAGATCCTTAATCTTTACATTTTTTGAAAAACTTTTTGATACTTTTAATATAATTATAATAATGTTATAGGTAAGTAAATTGGGGGAGATAATGGTAAAAGCTTTGCTAGAATTCTGGGAGAAAGTTGTAGTCTTATCTTAATAAATATTAAAGTATAAATTAAAAAAAAGATCATTATTCTTAATTTTTTAAGGAAAAATGAAGTTTTATTCGAAGTTGAAATACTATTAAAAGATAAGTATACATAAAATATTGGAACAAAAACAGCTTGTGTATCCGGATACTAAATGATATAGGGACTAAACCAGTAGTGTTGTATTTTTTAGGATTGACTATACTGAAAGCCTACTAGATTATAGATGCGACTATAGGTTCAAATCTTTAATTATAAACTATAAACAATTTTACATTTAATTTTTATTTGAAATATATTTTTTTTACAAATAAAAAAATGTTCATGATATTTTCACTAGCCCTAATTTGATATATGAACGTTATCACTTAAAAATGATATTGAGCGAATGAATTATAATTGGTTCTTATTGAATGTTTCCTTTTGAGTCAATTTGTTTCAACACATTAAAGAAGAGTGTTAGATAATTTTTTGTGATAGTAATAAAAAACACTCGTTCAAAAATAAAAAGGAATGTTCAGTAAAATTATTCAAGCAAAAAAAGTAAAATTTCAATATATTTTCTCATGCTCGAACGATAAAAATAATTGCTTTGCCAGTAAAAACTGTCTATAAGAGACGAAAATATAATCTGAAGCTATCACTTGTGGATAATATAGAGTTGGAGTTTCTATAAGAGGTTAAGTATCTACTCTAAAATCATTTGTCAAATATTTTTTTTTTCAAGAATGTCTACTACAAAAAAAGTCGCTCAGAAGAAAAATACAGTTTATAATATCAAACGCAATATAAGCTTTTTTATTAATTTGATTTGTATAGCTCCAATAAAATAAGGTAAACGTACCAAATTGTTCTTAATAAACAAGAATGTTCAAGTTGATAATCATCAGTTGATAATGCTTGTCAGTTGTGACAAGCAAAACCGGTCCATATCTTTGATAACAAATATGGAGGTAACAGGAAAAAGTGTGTTTGTTTAATTTTAATGCCTTCCTACAAGTTAATACCAATAATTGACAGCGAACACTTTCAACGTAATATAATTAAGTAGTCGTGTATCAATTTACTTTGGCACAAATCGTGCTATGATTGCTCTTGATAGTATATGACGCATATGAAATAAATAATGATTACAAGATTACAACAGAAAACAACTACATTTCAGGGCTATGGAAACAAACACGGCAGTTAGATATGTCATCGTGTGGAGATGACAATTCTACATGTTGTAGTAAAAAGTTTAATGACGCATATATTTAGTTATGTTAGTTATTAAAAAAAATTAAGGTTCTAGCTTGTACATTTTTGAAGAATTTAAATTGACGTTGTAACAACAGCGGCAATTAACAAAATCCTGAGTAGTTCGGTTTTACAAATAATAGCCTTATACTAAGAGTTTAGCTTACAAACAGTATACACTATATAAAAAAAATGATCCACTATAAGTGTACGTACGTTTTATTTTTTTTCTTTTCTATTTAGTATATTTGAGAACCATTTGAAAATCAACTAAGAGACGAGGACCACCCATCTTATGCCATAGAAGTAACGGCCCACTGAAATTATTCAACGAGCCGAGACGAGATCACATTTTTATAATACAAAAAATTCTCCATCCTTAAAAATGATGCGCCATGGCGCCATATTGTGTACGAAGATTTCTATTTTTATTTAAAAAATGTAGATATTTTTTTATTTTGATCTTACACCAACTAGCTATTTTATACTTATATTTTACTTTTGTTTTATTATTTGTTCATTTGATTTTTTACAATTAAGACTCTTTGTTGGAAAAATACGTACTTAAAGCACTGGCGTATTGCGTAACGCTACCCTCCTCCAGAAAATAAAACTTTATATGAAGAACAACAGCTGTAAACGTATATTTTTAAAACTTGTTAAGTGGTATTTTAGACAGTGACGTTTTTCAATAAAAAAACAATTTACATGATGTTAAAGTAGATGTAAAGATATAATGTTATGTACCTCGTCTTAGCTAACAACTTTAAACAAAGCTCTGACGCTATACGCCAAAACAACTTAACAATGTGTTATTCTGATCAACATCAATAACATGAAATTCAGCAAGCTAACTGTATTGGTTTTCCCTGTTCATTTTTGTGGAGCATATGGTCTTCTAACAGAGCTATTCCAACAAAAGTTTTTCTACAAGAACTGTTTCTCACTCCGTCAATCAAACTTTCTTATTCGAAGAGAGTAGTAGGGATAGAAGGATACGGTCAGGACAGGACTAGCGGTTAACTAATCGCTCTCGCTACACCCAGTTATTAGAGGATCGGAAAGGGTGAGAGGGATGCACTTGAACGCCTGAAGATGCCGAAAGGCGAAACCCAGGTGATTAGTAATAAAACGTATGTGAATGTACACATGTATATATAAACGATTCAAATTAAATTAAGGCAATTAATTTTATATTTATTTTTCGTTTAGTTGTAAAATAGTGTGTATGTGTGAATATGAAAAGAATAGCTTATATTTTCTATCGATAATATACTCGCATATATATTGATATAAAAAAATGTAAATATATTATATAATACGATAATAAAAATAAAGCTAGTCAAAATTGATTTTTTTTCTCCTCAAAGAAATAATAAGTTTCCAATATCTGAACAAAAAAGGTAAAAATATTATAATTTTTTAATATCCAAGTTCTTTGGCAAATTTAAATGTTTGAATTTTATTACTTCATTTCAAGATGCACGTGATTTAAATAGAGCCAATTAAAATTAAACGTTTGGGTGATTCTCAGAGATCAAAAGAAATCGCCGACAAACAAACTCGCGTACCTATCTATCGAGATTCAGCATTCTTTTCTAATTATATTATTCTTGGGCAACATTTTCAAGAGCCTTATCAAAATAATTTGAAAATATTGATCAAGCAAACATTAAATTTTTTATTTGAAATTACTTTTATACAATATATCAGTGCAATATCTTCGTATCTTTCCTACCTATTTCAATCAAATGTAGGTATATCGCGGTTCAATTTTCTTGAATAAATCTTCATAAAAAAAAACGTTTTTTGATCTATCTAATGATTTTATTGATTTTTGAAAACTCTTAAATATCCTTCATTAATCCATTAATATCCACTGAATTTAGTATTTCTACATTTTAATTTGTATTAAATCTACGATCATTTTTAATTAAGTATCATAGTTAATATAATAATTGCGCCAATTAGAGGTGAAGTGAGTCAAGAGGTATTAAATAAAAAACGTTAGATGTGTTGTAATATTTTACATGACTTAAAGTATCGTTAAAGTGAATTAATTAATTGCAAAAAATTGATAAAGCAAACATTCTAAATTTCGAAGTAACACATTGCAATTGTGCTATCTCTATAAAATAAAAATATCTAATCCACCAAATCACCAAATAAATACATGATTGTACTTTAAAAGTCTAAGAAAAAGTTTTACCGTTTTACTAGTTGGCTCACTTCACCTCTCGAGGGCCCAATATAAATATATAGTTATGTAGAAATGGACTTGTATGGTAATTATAATAGATTAAGTACACACAATCAAAAATTCTTGGAAATTAATACAATTATCAACCAAAATTAATTAATTAAATAGCGTTTTAAGGAGAACAGGTGACTCGCCACTTCTAAATGTATTTCTTTTGGAATTAATCTTTCCATGCACAAGTATTTAAAACAAGACCATGTAGTTTCATTGAAATAAGTACTTTTAAAGTAAGACTTAGGGTCTAGCACCTTCCTGCTTCCAGTAGAAAATAAAATACTCTAGCCTTCATTTTGTAATTTAGTTTTCAATCTTTTATTAAATTAGTTTGTTTGAAGGTGCTTCTCGAAAATCAGAAACATGTGTCACAATTCATTGCACAAAATTTAAAATAACGGTCATCAAAGTAAAATCCAAATATCAAAAATATTTTTGATGACGTTTGGAATATGTTAAAGAATTCTTAACGCAAGCTATGCGCTATTCCAATATAATATGACGTCAGTAGACTTCTAATAACAAATCTCACCAGAAATCGTATTAAAAGAACTGATTCTAATTCATTCACAGATTTGTTTCTTTTTTTGAACGATGCTAATTAAGTGTGCTCTTTAAACTAGAACTAACCTAATCGCTACTTATTCCTGGTCTTTAGAATTTGTTAGAAATAGGTTGGAATGGATGCATCGATTATCCAGACCATCATGAAGAAATCTTTCGGAACTTAAGTTAAATGTGAAATATAAAACATGCAGTGCTTTCCCATGTAACGCGATGGAACGGCGTTCCAGCATCTTTTTTCTTGATATTTTTAATGCTTCAAATTAATATTCGCAAAACTTTTTATTTTGCTTTGAAAATCTTTTAATTTTTCAATAAATATATCGTTCTCCGTTTGAAGACATTGCCATTTGTGATATCTAGAAAAATTCTCTCACCATTCCAATCCTAAAATAATCAAAACAAACCGAGAGCGATTAGTCTCCCACTAGTCCTGCCACAGCCCTATCTTTCTATCCATAATCTCTTAAAGAAAGAAGGTTGAGCAACTGAGTAACCAGCAGTTTTCATAAAAAAACGTATAAAACGTATAAACGTAAAAAACGTAGTTCTGACGATGGCGCAAGCCGAAATAGCTATCAACGAATAAAATTATTAAAAACTGTAGAACTAAAATACTTTGATATTTTTAATCTGTTAAAAAACGTATATTTAAATAGCTCTATTAGGAAGTCATATTTAAGTATTGTCTGGGTTATTTACAAATACTTCTTTATGCCTTACCACTGAAAATGACTTATCCCTCTGAATCCCTGAATCTTGTAGTAATCTTGTGACTATTTGAAACCACCTGGTGATAAAATGATAAATCTTGGGCACAGATACGCACTTTCTTTTGGTGACCATTTGAATAATGTTTTTCCTGTTATCTCAAAACAGGTATTTGTAGCTTTATGACTGACAAACTCGACGATTGATATATGGCAGACAAACAATCCATTAAAGCACAAAACCATAAACCAAGAAAGGTTTCATATTAATTGATTTGGCATTTACTTAGTAGAACTCCAATATAAGAGGGTAAAAAGGTTTCGTTGGATAATTCGAACTCGTGGCAAACACAACCACTTGTCTACAGAGTTTTAGTCGTAAAAAGTTCGATATATGTTTTTATCACTTTGAAGTTCATTGTCAATTCGTATTGGAAAGGCATTTTCTTAAAAAATTTTTTTTATTCATAGCTTATCAAACAGTATTTTACAATTTGTTTTCTGCACTTCTTTTAATTTTTTACAAATAATTGTGAACTCAGCATGTGCATATAAAATTCCGAGGGAAAAAATCCGTGAGGCAGTCTAAGTGAGAGAATAAAAGAAAAAATCGGTGATTTCGGCGAACATATGCCGTTTCCCACAGGACTTAAATAACTAATGCTCCTTCGCGTCCTGTATACCGTGCTATAATCTATATGAGATAAGCTTTCCTTCGAGCTTAAAGTGTGTTACGTTTATTCATATTATTGTTAGAAACAAGAATTTTTCATAACAATAAAAGTCTATTTGACCCCATTATATTAAAATATTACCGTTGGCGCAGCACAGTAATAAAATGCGTATGCTTTCGTTCATAAGAGTGAAACGTACAATAATATGTTTTAATGAATATATTACTACTAATTTTTTTGACGCAGTGCTTGGTTGACTCCTTTGCAATGTCATTTTTTATAAGATTAGAAATTCATTTAGACTTTAAAAATATCGAATTCTAAACCATGAAACCTCAGAAATAACAAATTGTTATATACCTGTTAGTCATATTTATGACCGGCCGCACATCGTCCTTTAAATCCCGTAAAACACTATGTTTTGTTATTTTTTTTTCTATCCTATCTTTTTGTATATAATTAACGATAAATTTATTTCTCTCTTAATTATCTGCTAAGCTTTCTTATTTGGTGAATTTTACTTACTTTAAACAAACCTATGTCATTTTAACCGTAATGATTCTTTTATTATTTTTTACGCCTTTTTCAAATATGATTTATAACTTTTAACTTGACTACACTAGTTTTTGGGCAAAACTCTTTAAA
The DNA here is from genome assembly GCA_030503985.1 of Himalopsyche tibetana. Lineage (NCBI taxonomy): Eukaryota > Metazoa > Arthropoda > Insecta > Trichoptera > Rhyacophilidae > Himalopsyche > Himalopsyche tibetana. The sequence goes on from JAPJYX010000015.1 coordinate 8,162,101, forward strand.
GTAGAACCAATTTAATTCCGGTTTTTTTTTATTTTATCTTAACCTGTTTACAAAGTAGAAAACAATTAAAGTAGTAAAAAAAAATAGTATAACGGCTGACTTTACTATGTAATATCCTCTTAGAGTAAGGCTGTGGCAGATGTATTATGTCAGTCGATGATTGCGTGACTCTCCAGGAAACTTTTGCGTGCCCCACCCTCTCCGCTTAGTCATGGAGTGAGCCCCCGAGATTGGGAGTGGATCCACAACCACAAAACCCTCACTTTGGCAATCAATCCTCATTGGGACGTGATTAAGCCATCGCACGTGCGGAAATTCTTCACTCTAGGAACTTTCCTTAAGATTTCGATCGCTTGATGGAACTCGTTAGGCTAGAATTTTCATTGAGTAGCGAAATGTGTTTTGAATATCTGAAAAGATTCTTATGTATGAAAGGTTGACGCACGTCTGCTAGATTCATAATAATCTATCATGTATTCATAATGCAATTTCACTCATTTAAATGTCACAATTGTCACTATATTAGCTAGATTTAATTATTTGGTAATCTTTTTATTGTGTTGACTTAAAGTATTCGTTGAAAATTTTCATATTTTGAGCTAGTGACATCTTTTAATCTGAAATTGTAAGTTCTACAAAAATTCTAACTTAAAAAAATCTTAAGCGAGCTTACTATAATTTTGCTTTCTTCTATAAAAAAAATAGAAGAGTGCTTGATGTCTACATTTTTTCTTTGCATATTTTACAAAGCCCTATTAAACATTTCTTGTTTTGAACTTTAATGATATGGTTTTAAAATATAATTAGAAAAGTTTTTTTATTTTGTTAAGTTTGAGTTTAATTTTCAAAACGAACATTAAGCTTTTGTAAAAATGAGCCAATTAGTTAAACTAATATAAAATAGCTTTTAACATAATAAAACACTGAACAAGATATTGGTGATCTTAATCAACCGAGTGTTTGAACTCCGCTAAACGAAAAGGTGTGATAGATATTTAAATACTTTTATTAAGGTGTGTATCGAACAGAATATTTATTGGTCTCCGTGAGTCTCGTCGTACAAATTCAACCAGTTTTGTTTAGTTTCTAGCTAATTTGCAAATATGTAATTTACTAGTATATATGTTGAAATATTATTTTCCACCAACTTAAGCCTCGGTCTACAACTAGCGCTGTCGGCTGCAATGAGCATTACCTGGCGCTGGGCGCTACATGCAGTTTGATTGCGAGACCACGCTAGTTCATTTTCATATTAAGCATTCATCAGTCGTGTACGGCGCCACGCTGTACGCGGCATGGCCTAAAGAAGCAACATAATTTTGATTTATTGCACCCAAAAAACACGTATATTTATATAAAAATATTTAGTCACCAAAATATTACTAATGACATCAAGATTAAAAATTACTAATAACTACTTAATTACTTCTATTTTATTATCTCAAAACAAATTGATGTTACAAGAGCTGGATGTTGTGTGAAAGAAGATAGAAAGGCCTTGATTTAACGATCGGATAAGTTAAAGATATATAAAGGTTACATACGTTCAATACTTTTAAACTAAAACATCAATTTAATAAGATTTCTTTATAAAGGTATTTTTTATGAGTTTTATGTTACATATATGAAGTATTTTTCTCTGTACCGTAAAAACTGTCAACGATTTTATTTTCACACGTTATCAAGAAGCGTTTGCGGCGCTAAAACATTGTTTCTTTCTGTCGAAACTTTTCATGACAGACACCAAGAGACAAAGTTTTCTAAAAACGCTTTCGCTGTAAGCTCACTTAGGGTTGGTGAGTGTTTGAATTACTACCCTTTGCAGTTGTCTCCGTTTCATATGAAACTTTGTACCGTACGTTTTTGAAGTAAAAGATTTGAGTACTGGTTCAAATATAAAGATTATTTTATTATTTTTAATTTTGGAGATCACTTTGAAGGTGTTCATTGTCAATGCTTGGTTAAAAGACATTACATACAAAAACAATACTCTTTTGTACTATTTTTTGTATTATGATCATGACCTCTTTCACCCATCACGACGACCTGCAACTGATTATAATGATTAGTTAAAATTTTCATGATAAGCGAAACCAGCTCAGATCATATTAAGTGCATTTTGAACAAGTACAAAATTTTGTTATATTTAAAAAAAATTAAGAGACGTTTAAAAAATTCAATTGAATAATAATCTTTAAGTTGTTAATTTTAATAATTTTGGTTCGTTCATAATTATGTTGTATTATTTTTGCTAAACAGTGTTTTTGGCAATTTTATTTTGATTTGATTTCCCAAATAAGACCATCACATCGACCAACTATTCATTCATTTTAGTTTTTTTGACATCACCTGATAGACCTTATTAAGTGAATACTGATTTGTCAACTAAAACATTGTTACGATTTGACATGTCAAGAAATAAGTGCTTATCACATATTTTCTTTGATATCTCAAGATATCATTAATAATTTTTGTACAGATTAAATATTCAATTACGAATTCAAGTTATTATTTGCAAACACTGCTCATTCAAAAATGGTTAAAAATGAAACTTAATTTCATTTAACAAAATACATTATAAATGTACTTTTAGTTTTATATTACTTTGGAATGATATTTTGTATGTTATTGGGCTAGGTTTGAGACTGCTTATCAAAAATAGTTTAAAAGTTGGTTTTTATTTACCAAATTACATTCATGGTTCATGTTTAACAATTTGTGGAGTACCAGGATTACAAATAATAGCCAAAATTATCATTTGGCTAAGTGTAGAATCAAATGGAAATTTGAATTATTTGTTTTTCACATAATGTGTCATTCAGTGTAATGAATATTAAATAAAAAACAAATTTAACGTCTTCATTATAAAATAAAAGATTTTTTATTATGTCTATTTCTAATGTGTAGCATACAGCCTCAATGAAGGTATATAGACACAAGTTTTTATACGATAACCACTTGTTACTCAGTTGCTCAACCTCTTTCTTTCTAAGAATGTAGGGATATTAGGACCAGTTGCTAGTTTATTGCTTTTGCTATTTTTTTCCTTTGAAATCAAAATAGCTAGAGCAAAAAATCCATAACAGACATCCAAACCATCGAAAATCAATCGATTAAAAAAATATGTTCTTACTGGGACTTGAACCCGTGAGAAAGCCAACGACATTGACTTATGCGCCACGGAGCTGAACAAATGTTTTGAAAATTGATATCTATCGAATATTTTATTTTTTATTTAGAGTATTGTTTAGATTTAATAAAAAGATTTCAACAAAGTATCTACGATTGGTTAAAAATAATAATAAATAAATTACAATTTTTTATTATGAAAAAGAGTACGTAAATTGTTTAATTATTACGGCAAAAGCTTTTAAAACAAACTCATATTGTTTTCATTGTATTAAAGGAAACAAAAAAAACTCAATTCATTGTAATAAAAGTATTTTGTTTTTTGAATCTTTTCTCTCAATAATCATTTGATTTTATTATTTCTCGACCGGAAAAAAAACTTTACTTTCTCTATAAAACAAAAAGTTTTCATGTTTTGAATCAAGAACAAATGAAACTAAAAAATAAATTTCTCTTGTAACATTTATGCAAATCAATTTTTCATGTAGCCGTTTCATTCTCAATACAAAAACGGATAATCCTATAAAAGGAAATTGCCAAATGCTTTTAACAAAATCGAAAAACTTTTTGTGTTCATATATTATTATTATCGTTCCAATCTGCTGGCTTATGTTAAACCTTTTGATTCCATCAATGTTAGTTCTATGTTAACGGTAAATCGTTTTTGAGGAACAAAGTATCAACAAAACTTTCCATTTTAGAGTTTGGATTCAACAACATATTTATCGTAAACAACTACAGTATAACAGATTTTATTAAAATAATGCATATATATATATTTGAATTACTTATTCACTTTTATACATTCCCTACATATAAGCACTCACAGTTTATATCATAACTATACTTTTTATGTAAATAGCTTTGAGATAAAACATTCGAAGCGCATTAAATTAATTAATTTGATTAAGCTTTATCGACGATGAAGCAGAATAAATTAGTTCATAAAAATATGCTTATCGATGAAAATTTTGATTCGATTTTACAGTTTGATACTACAAATATTAAATCAAATTATAAATAATTAAATAAAAATAGCCCCTTATCAGCTTTTGTACAGCTTGAAAATAATATGATCAAATGTAATATGACATATCTTAATTTTTCTCTATTTACTGCATCTTTTTTTTGCATATCTAGTATTATATGATTATACTGTTTTGTTTTTCTTTTATAGATTTTAAAAAGAGGTGGCTTATTGTTGTTTTACCGTACATTCATATTTTACAGCAGTATTTCTTTGCTGTCGATAGTAGGAGTGCATTTATGGAATAGTTTATAATGTATTATATTCATCTTCGCCAATTAATATATATATATATATATATATATTCCTGATCCGACAATTAATTAAATTTAATTATATCAATCCCTATCTTTATACTACAAGTAAAAAAATGTATTGTGTTATATTATAAAAAGGTTAAACATATTTATATTTACCTTCTCAAACATTTTCTATATTCTAAGTGAATTAGTGGTTATAAAAAGAGGTTCGAAGAAAATTTTCATTGTTAAAAATAATGTATATTATTGGCCAGGTAACTGTCCTGAGCAAAATATTAATATATATATATATTTATATGTATACTTAGTTACACCATACCGATGGTATTACTTTGACATGCCAAAATATCAAAATCATGTATTTCAAAAAAGAGGATATGAATCTCCAAGTCCAATTAACTTATTTTTGGTTTGTCACAGTTTAAGCCTAGGTGGACGACATGCATTCATATTATATTAGGTGGTGAAAGCTTCGTTCTCTTCCATGTTTTTTTATCCAAAAGTAAACAATAATATACTAATTCACCTGTAAGTAGAGAAATCTTCGTTTAGCGATTAATTTAATCAATTTAGTAACCACTTTTAAGGTGTTCACTGTCAATACTTGGTGGAATGGCATTATAATAAAAATGTTTTATTATTTTTATTTCAATTTAGTAACATTATAAATTATTTTGTAAAAATTTCCGAAATAATTATTATGTTTGTATTAACCGCTAGTTTCCACTTAAGAAGCCTACTAACACTTTAATGAATTTTCTAATTATATTTAGGAGGTTTTAAGCATATTAATTTTAATCAATTGAATGTAATTTATTCATATTTCATACATTTATTCGTAAATGCCTTTTAATAACAATTGCTTATTACACTTTATTAGGTTTATTTTGTTTTGTATAAATAGCATTGTAACATTATATTCTTTTGTCAGTTGATATTGCTCGTCATGAGCGAAACCGGTCCCAATCTTATTACATAAAATTAGGAATTAGTACGAATCAGTATTTTATTTTTTGAATAAATATTTATTTCTTCAATAACATGATTATTGTAACAATGTTATCAATTTTGTTTTCGATAACTTGATTGATGACAAATCTTTAAATTGTATTTTGATTTTCTTGAAAATATTAAGATAAATTCTATTAGGAAAATAAATATACTCTTCGAACTTCTGGCTAAGCAAAAGATATTTATGTAATTAAAAAGTGGTACAGCTCATTAATAGGTTCACATATTATAGTTAACCCTATAAGAAAAAAGGTTTCCCTAACTAAAAATAATGGTGTAATACCCTTAAGCTGCCTGATTTTTTTTACAGGGGAATGTACTTATCAGTAGATTAATTCATGATACTGTCTGCCTTTAAAAAGTTAAGTGGATACTGAGAAAGTCAATAATAAAATTCAGGAAATAGGAAAATACAAGACAGGGTATGCGACACCATGATGAAATGTACTTTAAAACATATCAAAGGAAAGAGTCGTCTATTGAGATCAGTATTAGAAAAAAAAATAAAGGAAGAAACTCAAACGTTACGGTATCAGTTTCTTTAATATAATGAATTATTTATCAAATTTCTGGTAAAGGATTTGTCTGATACTAAAACCTTTTGGAAACAATATTATGCGAATATTTTAGTCAAATTTATCATAAACATTTAGATATTCAAAAATAAGGTGAATCATTCTTTTTTTACCTCGTCCGAATTCAATGTGAAGTAAATGGACCTTTTATGAGATTTACTTTACAGATTATTTCTACAAGATTTTATTCAGTTAATTTTGAATTGCTTAGCCAACTCAACGCTGTACCCACCTCTACCCGCTGCAGCTTTACACCCTTCTTATACCATGTATCACGAAGAGTAACAATGATATTAGTGTTAACATTTTTGCCATGGATATCATTTTTTATATCAAATTTATAGAGCTTAAGTACTAGAGCACGATAGGATCAAAATTCTTCGAGTCTGCTTCATCGCTTTTGTTTCGGTCATTTGAATCACTTTACCATCGTTGCCGAAAGAGGGCGTGATCGCTTCATTAAAGGAAGTTCACGGGGACACCATCAGTATTTATTTGAAAATTAAATATTTCTCAAGACTTGGTTACATGCACTGCAGTGTGTAGAACGTTAAAGATATGAAGTAAAATATATTTTTTTTATGTATGAGCTTCATTCACTTTCCACATGACGCGGTGAAATATATGAATGACACTCTAGTAGCAAATACTTACGTAGTCACGGTTTTGGATTTTTATTTTTGGTTATGTTCTGATCAATAAGATTAAAAAATCTTATCAGCAAAAAAATTGATGCTTTGTTTGATTCTTTCAAAGAAAATAAAATATAAAATGCTAGAGCTAGTACAGGACTAGTGGTTGTGTAGCACATCCAGGTAGCTTAGCGACTTGTGCTAATCTTTGTCACTACCCTATTTTAGGATTGAATGAGTGAGATTTAAATTATTTGATAATAACAAAATATTGATGGAAGAGTATCATAAACAAACTCGTTTAAAGCGTTGTTGTAAAAAGCAGTTATGTGAAATTTTGTATTGATATTAAGATGAAATATAAGTCTGTCTTATCACGGAGTGATAACGCCATCAGCTTGCGATCAAAGGTTCGATCTTTGAAAAATCACTTGTAATCATGATAAAGCCATCATGTTGGTCATATCGTAGATTATTCGCTATTTACTGATTATATTCTTTAATTTGACTTTTTCTAAAAAAAAAACTACATAAAAAAAATGCTACAGATTTGAAGTCGGTCACAGTTTGGAAAAATGTAATCAAATAATACAATAATATAAACAAAAAATAATTTACAAGAATGGACTTTCGAAGCGAATTGTGTAAAAATACTAAAATTGTTAAGAATAAACAAAAATTAAAAATCTTCTTGGGATTTTTTTGTTCGTTTTTTGGTTAAAACTATTCCTGAAATGAATCTTTGTCAACAATAAATTGTAATTTTATTTATAATTGTTTCAGGATCATGTGGAAACCACTTGTACAGCGCAGCCCCACCGAGACAGCAGATTCTGGACCTTGGCGAACACGACATGGAAGAACCAGAAGGCCACTCAATACCATTAGACAGGGGTCCATTTTTTGACCCCTCTGCGTCAAAAAATGTTACAGCTCTAGTAGGCAAGACTGCACAGCTTAACTGCAGAGTCAGAAATCTGGGAAATAGAACGGTAAGAAAAACTTTCGTTACTAAAACTATTTATCATAAACTGAACTTCAGGCTGAATATAACATTTAATTGGATGCTGACACTTGGCTAAAAAAAAAGGCTAGTTGCCGTAAGATTTGGTTGCGGTGTGCACGAGATACAATCACAGTTCTATATGTTAATACATAGTATATATAAAAAAATCGTTCGATTTATGGATTTGCGTTCGAAGACATAAATCTCTGTGATGTCTTAAACTTCTGTCATCCATCTGATTATCCTCAAAACACGCGCAAAAAGAAAGATTAACCAACCACTAATTTTTTTGTCTATATTATTACCCTCACTCGTTTTGAAAAAGAGAGATTAAGCGAATAAATGACAAGTAGACTTTACAGAAAAACCTAAAACATACATACTTTATTAGAAATTCATTAGAAGCGAACATTGGATATTGAAGTTTTTTTATATTTTTACCATTTTCACTGCAAAATATTTAATATTTTGATAATTTTTAAAACAACCTAAGAAAGATGAGTAAGCCAATTAGTTTTTAAATACCAGACAACTGGAGACAGAAATAGTATTACGCGATAGACTACAAATATCATTAAAAAATCATATTTAAGAAATTAAATGTTCAAATTTTGTACAATTTCCACACGTTTCATCAAAAATCTTGAGTTGAATTTTTAAATTATATTTTTAAATGATTTTGTTATATTTTGGGTATGAGACGAAGAGCTTCAATTGAAATTGTTAGTTTCTTGGTTGGGTGGTAAGTAACCCTGTTAATCTGATGGTATATGTCAATGCTCGGAAAGGTTAATATATTTTTTTAATTCTCTTCTTTTCAGCTGTCATTAACCTGATCTTGTGTTTTTTTTAATAATAAAAAATATTCCTTAGATATGTAATGCAAAATATTTTTTATACTTGTATCAAAACAAAAATCAAAAAAGTTTTTTGACGAACGGAATCTAACCCGTATTATGTTAGGCAACCATTTTCTCGGCAGATTTCAAAACTGAACCAAATTATGCACTAAAATGTTAAGTTTAATGCTTAAAATTATTATTTTATAGCAAGCTAAATCAATGCAATGATAAAAAACAATTATTTTTATAAATCAAAAATAATATATCTGTAATTTTATTTGTCTCTTATTGGTGCAGTATTACTTTAAATGTCAGACACTTTTTCAGTTTTATTATTGATTATATGGGTTTTCTTATTGTAGTTTTTTGTTTATTTTTTTACATTGGTCAAGCTACTAACATTTCTAACTTTTACAAGAACTAATGATGCAGCTACCCATTACTTGGTATTTCAATATACTTTCGGGTAAAGGTTTGTTATTTTATGTGTAAGCCTATCGTTTGGGTATTAAAACTTTGTTGAGTTTTCCCACACAAAATTTATTATGATATGTTAATTCATCTTTAAACGAAAGCACTTAATATAATAAAAGTATTTACAGTGAAAAATAAATTAATAGCGAAAAATCGGCATTGCTACCGGATAATTTTGCTTTCCGCGTTAATTTAAAAAGCGGAAAATTATAAAAAAATATATGTTTATAAAAAAAATACAGTTTACATAATATCACAAGAGCTTTTAAAACAATAAATGAACATTTTTTAACAAAGGAAAAGTAATAATACGGTATGCTTTGAAAGTACGTATAATCCATTAAAATTTATGGTTTATATTACATATTTCCCTCGGGATCAACATAATTAATTTCTTTTTTGCTTTACACGCGGTTTATAAGGATACTAAGTATTTTTAATGTACCTAATAGAACTTAGTAAATATAATGATTAATATTCATCTGTGCATAAATTTTTGATAATAATTTCTCATAACAGGTATCTCTTTCTTTATAAAAAAGGAAAAATATTATTTTACGTAGGAACTCAAATTTTAAGTTACAATAAGGTATAAAAATAGTAATACAAATCTGAAAGTCTCTGATTTTTATATCATCGCGTTATTTACTCCGTTTTCAATGAGAAGCATATGGCCTCCTAATAGAGGTATCTTATCAAGAGGTTTTCTACGAGAACTGTTTGTTACTCAGTCGCTCAACCTCACTTTTTCGAAGAGAGTAGTAAGAATATAAAGGATAGGGCAGAAGAGAACTTGCAATTAGCTAGTTACTCGAGCTACATCCCATCATGATAGGATTGAAATATTGTGGAAGAATTTTTATACATCACAAACATTTATACCTTTGAACATAAATCGAAAAAGCGATTGAAAAAATGCTATTCGTAATAGAATTTGAGTCCGTGAGTTCCGGTATGGAAGCCAATAATGTTAACCACTGTGCCATGGACTCGATATCACATTATTAGCTCTGTCAAATCAACTAACAATACTTGATTATTCTCATCGAACAAAAGATATTGCTTTTGAAAGTTTATTTTAAAAAGGGGGCTAAAAATAAATAAATACTAAAAAATACAACTGTATAGTCTTAAAAACGTTGAAAATAAATGTATCAAAGATTCGGGTAGTTTAACTCGAGATTTTAAACGCGCAAATCATCACAGCTAGCCCATCGTGATTTTCAGTTGTTCTAACTATAAAAACATACATACAATTATAATATTAACTCAGTTAACTCTCATTTTTTTATAAATAAAAATAATTACAATATGATAATGAAGAAAGCTTAACTCAACTGGGATGATTTAAGAATTTTATCAAGGTAGATTCTATCAATAAAACGAATTTTTGTATATCAGCAATTTAATAATTTGTGTTAATTATATGTGTCTTGGTATACTGTGACTCTTATCCTGAACAGTTGAAAATGCTTGCCATGTGCAAAACGCGTACTGGTCATACAAAATAAATGTATTGTTAGTGTTTTGTTTAATTGATTGAATTTATAACCTTTCCACCAAGTACTTACAATGAGGTGCTTACAAGTGTATATATATACTGAGCATTAATATAAATTATTAATAATAGCTGTTTCCAATATAATTTTGTGTTAGCTAAGTATAACAGCTTTTGATACAAGAATTAATATCAAATATGTTTTATTGACAAGAGTATCAATAGTGTATATTAGCGAAATGTCAGTTACTTAGATTATGGTGTCTCTATATGTTGATACAAAATATATTATTCACGAGAAAACTTAATGTTATTACTAGGGCCTGCGGAATTTCGGAATCACGACCAATTTTATAATATCGGGATTTTGGCAGAACTATTCCGGGATAAATTAGCGCGAGATCTGAAAAAATGTATTTTTTTTCTCATTTTGAGAATTTCGAAATTGGAAATCTTGGAAGAGGTTAAAAAATAGGTCTCGCATCGTTTTATTTTGAGAATCCCGTAATTTTCTGGGTTTTTTTTAAAATTGGAAATCTTAGAAGAGCTAAAAAAGAAAAAAAAAATCTCGCGTCGTTTCATTTTGCGAAAATCGTAAATTCTTGAATTTTTGAAATTGGACATCTCGGAAGAGCTAAAAAAAGGTCTCACGTCTTTTCATTGAAAGAAATCCGTAAATTCTTAGGATTTCAAATCACCAAACAAAAATTGCTCAATCCCAAATTTCGAATTTCTACACGATTTTATGGTGAATCTTTAATCATCAACCCGGGATCCCGGATTAAAAAAATGTCAATCCCAAAATCCCGGGATTACAAAAATGGTCTGCGATTGGATGCCCTAGTTATAACTTACGTATTTCTGGGAGAAATTTCTTGTAAATATTATTTGCGTTCAATATCAATATCAAACAGCTTTATTGTCTTCAGTTCCACTTGTTTAAATAAATATTCTTGGAATCAGTTCTTACGGATACGAAAGTCAAATATATATCAACATAGGAAATTTACTTTACAAAAGGATATGAAATTTATTTTTATACTATTCACAAACAAAGATTTGTTGTTAGATTTTATTATGCCAATTTGGTTTCTTCATTCGGATTCGTATGATGAGCACCGTGCTTGAGAAGTCTGCGAGGTATTAGATAACTATTGGTTAAATATAACTTCCTCTTAGATTAGATAATATTCACTTGGTAATGACAAACTTCATTTTAAATAATTTGCACTTAGGAATGGATAATTATGGCTTGGTACAAGCTAACTTTAATTTGGATAATTAGCACTTTGTATTGAATAGTTTTAACATGATACAAGCAAACTTCCATTAAAATGATTTGCACTTATCTAGTGATAATCTTTTAACAGCCAGCTGGTATGACCATTAAAATAAGTTTGTTGGTTTGTTAAGAGCTGTGTTTCTTTCAAGTTAAAATTTGATTTCTGAGTGTGATGTGTATAAATCTATATAAGTAAATATTTATGAACATAATAAATAGGTTTTTGTTAAACATTTTAACGCATTATTTTTAGATTTAAATTAAAAACATTGTGTTATATCATACAATGAGTTGATGTTATTACAGAAAAAATATATGAAATAGGTTTTTTGAGAGATTTTCACGCAAACATTAACCAGTTCATTTATAGACCCGTATCTTTAGCATTTTATGATAAATGCTAAAATACACAATGTGTGGCAATTTTTGTAAAATTGCAACACCTTCTAAAAAACAAAACAGTACTATTTCTTTTAAATAAATTTATTGTTATAGACATATGTTACAGACGATATTGTATATAGGCTAATTTCATCAGCATAAAGATGGACGCACACATCAAGTTGCCAAATTCATTTTTTTTAATTTATTTAATATTAATTACTTCCCGGATTCTACTGTCAATGTTTACGACTTCAATTTTTGTAGAAAAATCAAATCTGGTTTTGCTCATAATGAGGCGTATTAAAAAGGAAAAATTAGTACAAAAATGTGGGATTTTTATTATAATTCAAATAAGTTCAAATGTGTTGGAATTTGTAATTATTTGAAATTATTATCATTTTAAAATATATGCCTAATGTATCCTAAAATAAAAAAAATAAATTATAAATTAAAATGCTAATAAAATGAATAGAAATACATGCCAAATTTACCGGTCTCCATAAATATTATTGATATGTTGGTACATTAAAATAAATAATTTTATACCTATCTCTCTGGCGTGTAAAGTAAAATATTTATACTATCATAAGAAAAGTTTATTAACACTTTTTTATGCCATTGCTAAATTGCAAAAATACTTCGTTATAAGACTGAATTTATTGTTTTTTTATTATTTTTACTGTACTATAATGTCCTCCATTCGGAACCATATGTCTTCTATTTACATGTAAAAAAAATGTTCATAAAACAAAATGTTCATAAAATACCTTAAACATCGTTAATCACGACGCTTGTTATATTTTATAATTTAAGAAAAAATGAACAATTTGTCGACTCTAAATCAAACAAATACCTGCATAAGCTGGGCCTACGCACTCGGCATAAATTTCCCGCCAAAGAAATTTGATGAGGCTTATTAACATTGAGAGGTTTCGCTCGGACTAATTTATGCCTGACCTTTTCACCGTCCAGGACCTTGTCAGTCTCAATATTTTGTAAGCACACCGACCGACCCTTTTTTTATGCTTTCCTGTTTTTATGAAATTTATTTTGAGATGGGGCAGTTTTAATAACGTGAATTAGGGAAAATGTTCTTGTTGGTTGACTGATCATCATAAAATTATATTTGGGTCACACCGTTTTTCATAAACCATTTATGCTCTTGATCGTATATATTATTTTAATATGGTTGAAATCACAATGCCTTTTACATGTAATTGAAAATGTAACCCTTGATGTAATTTTATTATCAAACATTTCAATTGCTCAAATAATGTACTTTAACTTCAAAAATATTGAAGTGGACAAAACGTATGAGGAAATGTATTTTTTTTCACTAATTCAATAAACAATTCGTTCACTTTTACGTGAATTTTGAAATAATGCTACCACGTTGCGATTACTTGTATTGTAAGTTATGTTATGTATACACAACATTAACCTCTGTGCTATGTTAATTCTCTATGACATTACTTGTAACAATAAACCTTTCAACGGACTAAGCCAATATTCAATCCCTTTCTCTTCAGTTTAAATTTAGAGTTCAAATCAAACAGCTTAGTAGAAACTCCTCAATACTCACATCGATATTATTTTGATTTAATAAGATTTAAGTGATTTATTTTTAAGTGCATAAACTATGTTATAGAATAATGTTGAAACAAAATTAAATTTAAAATAAATGTTTTAGTAAAAATATATCATAACAGTTGAGAAATGAGTATAGCCATAATTTTTATTTTTTATTGATCCGAGTTTGTTGCTATGATTGCAATGTTATTATTTGATTAAATCGAATAGTATCAAGTAAACGTAAATTTAATCTGTATTAATTAATTAACTTATCGAATTAACATTTACTTGATAGAACTCCATTGAAATACAGTAAAAAAAAACTTTTTATTTAATTTTGTAGAATTAAATACTTTGATATTTTTCGCGGTATTTGTATTAATTTATTACAAAATCTATACAACGTTTCATGTGTTTCCGCACACTAACACAGACACACACAGATACTCTATTTGCGCGTAGAACAAACGATGCTAAACATCACTGCTACCTGGTTTAAAATATACTTATTTAAAATCCATGTTTGCTCCCAATGTAGGGCATATGACCTAGAAAAGTCTGTCTACGATGTCTTATTGTTATTCAGTTAATAGTAGTTATTTAATCACTCTCGTTAAGCCCTTCTGTTTAAGAATTGGAAATGTGTGATGGAGATTTTAGACATCACAAAAAACCATGGGGTCGAACGAAATTATTGAAAATATACTGTTTGTACTGAGACACTGGTGGCATCCTTTGTGTAAGCTTACAAAGAAGACCACTGCACTATGGACCCGACATACCTTATACAAATATTTATTAGAAAAAACATGTAATGAAACAAACATTTTAACTACTTTATGTACCTAAATACTTTTGGATAATTGGTATCAAACATATTTTGTCCAAATTACGTTTAACTAAAAAAATACTATTAAATAATGAAAAGGGAGTATTTTACATATTATTTATAAGACGCCTGTATAACAAACTACATTTCCATAGACATTTTGATTTTCACGTTTTATATTTTTAAGTAATAAATATTATTTTTTGTTACGTAAGCTGGATTGTATATTGTTTGTTAAATGTCATTTCTGAAGAAATTAAATCTTCAAGTATTTTAAATTACGATATACTTAGTATTTAAATGCCAGACTTATAAAGTTTCCTGCAATTTAATTAATCGCTTTAACAAGATGTTTCTCACTAAAGTAATTTAATTCGAGTGTCTATTTAGAAACCACCCACGTCTCGATGTTTTTTATCAGTTGCCCACCTGAAATTTCCTGTTAACACCGATCAGAATTAATACCTGAGTGATAAAATTTTCTTTAATAAAAAACCGACTCGCTTACATAATTGAATTAATATAAAAAAGTTAAAAGATCTTAGCAAGAATATTTTAGTTTATAAAACAGTATTCTTTACTGTTTTATGTTCTAGAAATAATGCTTAATTTTATAATATATGTATTCAGTTCATATGTTCGTTTGCCGGGTTCCTCATTGGCTTCCGTGATAAATCTGACGGGTTTGAGCTTCAGAAAGAACAGCACTTTTCGATTGTTTCTGTTCGAAATCATAAGTGTTTGCGATGTTTAAAAGTATCCTTGCACTCATCTTATTCAAAAATTACAATAAGTTAGCCAGTAGTTTGGTTTTAGTGCTATCTTTATAGCCTTACTCTCTTCTAAGGTTTGGAAACTCAGTTACAATTTTTTTTCGTAGAATAACTTCTCTTGACATATTTTAATTAAAAGGCTATATGCTGGACATTGAGAACAAATATGGATTTTAAAAAACCATGGTTCGTTAACCTTGCAATATTTTGTCAAATGATGATTCAGAAGCGAAATATGTGTCACAATTCGTAACGCAACAAGTGGTGTAACAAAGCTATAGAATTAGAATTAGATTTTCAAGATATGTAAAGTGCTTTCAGACGATATCATTAAAAATAAAATAGCACAAGGATAAATCTTTTAGATTCATTGATCGCAGACATTTGCAGAAATATTTCCTGGCTGAAACTCCCAAGGGGTTTGTAAACATTTTCGAGCCCTTACTGGAAATATTATTTGCATCGCTCCTTTTACATAATTGCTGAAGACTTTTGATTTGTTTACGATACGTAAAAAGCTTTTCAAATACACTTCATATTCAATTACGTTTCATGCATCTTGCGGCATAAAATAAAGTAAGAACTCTCTTAACAAAATTTCACATATAATTTATATTTTATATATAATATATACATACTTTATATTTCAAGTTTTTCTAGAAAAACGATATACAGGGAAGTAATAACAGAATTTTTTATCTTGCTTCTCAGGGAAGACATAAAATTGCAACCTCTATTGGATTTAATGATTTCAATACAGAATTTATATATATATATATATATATATATATATATATGTATACCAGTTATGCAAATATTTACACTTAATACAGGAAACAACAGTCTTATGAGATTACAATGATCGAAAATTTAATATATAATACGAGATATTTACAAGGAATATATAATACAAAACAATATGCGTCTTTATGAAAAATTGCATGTGTGTCGATTGTCAATGTGATGCCAATTACTCCTGGACAGATTTTTAAAATTTTAATTCAATAATCAACTACCAAAATATCAAGATCCTGTGGTACCAGCATTTCACTTCATAGTTAGATACAATTGATTGTGAATGTATGTGAAACTCTTTCAACATCATTGTAAAATTTTATCGAGCTTGACTTCAAGCAAATTTTCCGTCACAGCAAAACACAATTTGGGTAAAATTGCTTTTTACGAAAAGAAATGTTTGTTGGGACCAAATGTTTACTCGTGATCTTTTGTGCGTTTGATTTATTCTCAAAATATCAAAGAAAGAAAGTCGACTTTGTTGTTTTTAGTCTGAGACAGACTAAAAAACAGCTCTATGACTGTATACATTAATAATATTTTGAATTGGAAAATATGTCTACCCGATATAAAATATGTCTAACAAATATCGAAAGATTCATGTTTTTCTTTATCATTTGCATGAAACAATAGACAGATATATAATAAAAATGTAAATTTATTATTGAAATTTATACTAACATTGGAAATTGGATCTCGTTTTGTATCTACGGATCAACTTTTACCGCAAAGATGGGAATGTTAACAAACTGAATTATCGATACAACAATATGGTTTGTCTTTCAAAAACAATTTAGCCCGTAAAAACAGATCCACAATATTTCACTCGTAATAAATAATTCAATCACACATTTATAGCGCTTAATTAGTATTATATTCTAACTGAAACGTTTTTGTTCAGAATAAAACAATCAAATAACAATCTAGTTATCGAATTTATTTAGTCAGGATTATTTTATTTTAAAGCTTTTTGATTCTCAATAAAATAACAATGATAATAGATAGTATATTAACCGGCTTTAAATCTTCAGTTGTTTTTTAATTTGCAAATATTTAAAATGCAAAGCGCGTAAGGCAAATAATACAAAGTGTTATTTTTTTACAAATGAAAATCTCGACGCTAGGTTTCATAGTTTTTTTAAGTATTAATACTTTTTGTCTTGCAACAATTTAAAACAAATTGGTTTTATCGTAAAATCAATTGAATCCTTCAAGTGGCGTGTAACAAAAGCAATTTAAATAATTAAGTTTGTCATTTTTTGCGAAAATTGGAAGAAATATTTAGTTACCTACTGACAGTATTCATGCACATAAATAATCGTTTATTTTTTTTATATAAATAATACTTCAGGATTAAGGTCTCGGTCTCGGTTAGGGCATCCAATAGGGATTCGGGATCCGTTAATCCCGGGATCTCGTTCAATTTTTTGATCCCGAAATTCCGGGATTGATACGGCTGCGATCCCGGGATTTCGGGATCGAGAAATTTTGAGCAAATCCCGAAATTTGACACGAAATTGACAAATCAAGAATCTCATATTCCTCGGTGAGCTAAAAAAAAACGAGGATTTGTGACAGTCCGGGGAAAAGTATACCAAATCGAGGTTTTCAAATTCCTCGGTGAGCTGAAAACAAAAAAACGAGGTTTTGTGATAATCAGGGAAAAAGTATACCAAATAGAGGTTTTCAAATTCCTCGGTGAGCTAAAAAAAAAAACGAAGTTCCGTGAAAATTGTAAAAAAAGTATAGCGAATTGAGTATTTCAAATTCCTCGGTGAGAAAATCCCAATCCCGGGATTCCGGGATTAAAAATTAATGAATCCCGAAATCCCGGGATTGGAAAAAGGCTTCGGGATTGTATACCCTTGTCTCGGTCGGTAAAATTGGCATGTCCCATACAAAAAATCGAGACTCCAGAATCCCTAATGGATACACTTACCGAGTACCGGGAAGGTTTAATCAGTCCGCCACCAAACAAGAATACCGAAGGATTTTTTTGTAAATTTGAGTATCTTTTGTAACAGTTTTTATTACAGCGATGAAGGATTCTCGAATAAATTTGAAGCTAACACACCCTAGGACTTAAGCCTAATAAATTTGATGTCTAAAATAAAACAGTGTTTATGATTAATATATATAAAGAATATTAACAAAATTTGAAACTATTTATAAAACCGGTTTAAGCCAAGTATTATAAAATGCTTGAATTAAATAACCGTTTTTTAAGTCGTTTTTTGTGTCAGCCCTATTATTTATATTGTTCCTAGCGAGTTTATCGTTTGACCAAATTGTTTTTTTGTATAAAGGTTCACGTACACTTTACTGTGCTAATTTACTTGAAGGCATTTAATATAATATACTTCTTATTTAAAACGAAACGTCCCAATTAAATGATAAATGACATATGGGTCTCGACCTACGTCAGATCCCTAGATAAGATTAGTCCCAGCGAATGTAATTAAAGACTAAGCGTAATTTGTTCTGAATAATTCCGTATGCAGATAAACATGGCCAAATGAAGCGCGGCTTTTGTAACCGATTTGCCCTTTAAGGGTTTTCTTTGACCCCTTGTACTGACCCTTAAATATAGTGACCAACATAATCAATTTTATATACTCATAATTTAATTGTTTACTTTACTTAATACATAATTATTCTCTCAATTGCACTGTAGAGAAAAACATATTTCCTGTTTGATATTGCTTAGTGCCAAACATTGAAATGATTTTCAACACTACAGTCCAGGGTGAACCTTGGGAGCATCAATGTATTTCCTCCACATCACTCGACTTCACTGCCTTCTTTTGCCAGTTGCTTTAATGTAAATGGAAGTATATTCATATTTTTGTATGTATAACTGTAATGAACTTTGAGAAGCAGCAGACATAAAAAAATGCACCAAGTATCTTAATCCTCATTAATCAACTCGTACATCGGTTTTTAATTTGATTTTTTTTTTTAATAAACGATTGCAAATGATTTTTTAGTCTTTTCACTAACCTATTTGACCCTAAAAAATATATGAAAAGAGAACGAATGGCAATAGATTGTTTCTTTACTATGTCAATCTTTCCGTATATTAAATACCAGATATAATAAAATACCAAATTAGCACAAATGCTTCATAATAAGTCCGTGTGGTGAATCAATTGGACGTACACATGATATTAAAAATGAGCAGTTTATAATTAAGGAATTTTATTTAGTTTAAACGCTAAAGCATTGATAGGATTTAAGATGAAAATTCATAAGTTCAAAAATAAGAATATTCTATTTTTCTTGCACCTGCCAACAGCGTCCTCACGTCAAAAAAATATTTCAAAATTTTGATACCGAAAATTCAGTAAAAAAAATGCCAAGCTTTTTATTTCCCACGTTTGAATAGTCTCATTGAGACTACCCCTATATTACCGATTGGTCACTTTATGTGGCAGGATTGGTATTGGCATCGGCGCCACTTAACCACCCTTGTATCGGTGATGGGGAAATACCTACTGCCCAACGCGCCGGAAATGGATATCGAGGGGCGGAAATAGTCTTTGATGTATGCATGCTTAGTCAGTCGAATCACTGTTCCCTGTATAAATAATGATACCCCTAAAAAGATTTTTTGAGTTACGCAAATCGGAAAGCAAAACTAACAGTGCTTTGATGGTGTGGTATAGTCTTATTTTTTTATGATGTGTATCACTTTTTTAATAAGAGATATAAAAATAAAAAAGAAAATACTTATAACAATCCGTCACAAAAAAAGCTTTCGGTCCAAACGCTATTGAATTAACAAAGTTTATTTGGCACGACAGCTTTTAACACATGCAACTATTTAGCAGCTAGCTAAAGTTCTCTTCCCAATTACGTATTCTAGAATAAGTTAACCCAGTTTGGCTATTTTTTTCATGACTTTTATTATTGAAAAATATATATACAGTTTATAAGCCAGAAGCTGTGGTCAACGAGGATGGATTCAGTTAGGGGACTGATTCCCAGTATGGACAGTTTTTATAAACAGGTTTTCAATTGATTTATTGAAGGAATAGATTTATGTGATATCTTAAATTTCATTTCACTCATCCTATCCTTAAAACGGGCGTAGCGAGAACTATGAGCTCACCACTAGTTGTATCCATTCTCTATCTGTTATGCCTACTCTCTTGGAAAAAAGAGATATGAATCAAACTGAGTTACGAGCAGTTTTCGTAGAAAACTTAAGATTAACCTCATTAGGTGTCCATATTGTGAGCAGACATGGTAAAAAACAATAACAATTGGTTACAAAAGAATAAATAATGGATAGCTATTCCTTCTCTACACCACCATAAATACCGCTACAGAGCTGTAGAACTCTGACGATATCATGACGCCTGAATCTACATCATTCATAGTTAAATGTGCTTCTTATGGAATCAAATTAATTGATATTTACCTCATTATAATGAAATTCTATCAAGTTAATAACCGACCCCATATCAAGGGTGAAACTTAGTAATAAAGCTTAAAAAAGCACAAATTAGATAAATATACAAATCGAATACATTTAGTCTCACATTATGTATTAAATTTAGAAAAAAATGAAAGTTACGTACCTACTAAAAAAGTTTCATTCTCAAGAAAGAATTATTATAGTTGGTCACTCTATAAATATTTTTTCTCTGCGCCAATAATCTAAAGTTCATTTGAAAATTTTCAATAAAACATTACTTGGTGAATGCGCTTAGCAATGTGCCTTCAATAAGAATGATATTAAGGCAGCAATCACAACAAACTTTAATTATCGGAGGAAAACTTCTTTGCCAACAAAACGTGCTTTGATAATAAGTTTCTTGGCATCTTACTTTGGTAGGTGGGTAGTTTCTGAGATTTCAAAAAGTAGAAGACTTTAAATTTAATATATGGATATTTTCCAATTACAAACTGAACAAGCATATTTAGTGAAGTTTTTACTACAAGTAACACTTTCTGATAACTAAAAATATTTTATCTTATAACTAATTCCACTCATGACGAAAGAAAATTTATTTGGAAAAAAATAAGATTTGAACTAAATAATATATTTTTTAATGTACCTAATGCATTTCAATATGTATTTTATATTGATGCAGAGGTAACTTTGCGGAATGAAATTTTTAATTATTTTAATGTTGTTACACGTTGGTGTTAGCAGTTATTTAAATGTAAGATAGTTTTAAAAATATAATAACGCAAATTAAGTATAAAATAAATAAACAAGCTTTTTGGCAAAAATAACAGATATTTTTATAAAGCATATTAAAAAATGTAAAAATATACCTTCATAGTAATTGCTTTCAATATAAGTTTGCGAACGGTCGATAGAAGTTTTCAAATAATCTATAGTTGAGTTGTTAGATGTGTTTTAATCAATTAATGAAAATAACAAAGAGATCAATCAAAAGTCTTCATTTTATATTCTCATCTGATTCTAAAGAATAACGTATACACTAAAAACTTTTAACCTTGCCATGAATCAACTTAGGGGTGCTCAACTATTAAAAATTTAAACTTTTGTATCAATCGAGATAGGTCCTGCGATATTCAAAAAAGTGTTGTTAGTTAATTTGTTATGCGATCAAGACTCAACATAGCCCATGTTGAGTCTTTTATATCTGAGCGGATAATAATCATTGACTGAAAGTCATACGCCACGTAAATAAAAGATAACTTTATTTCACGATTTCTAGTCTATAGTTTGGATTAATTTCTACAGCGACAAAAAATCAACAAGGAACATTCATAATATATTGTAAGCACACTTTTATGACGAGTTATATCACTCATATACAAAGAACAGTAATATGTACACCCAAGTTAACAAGACTTGACTTTTGTCACAGGTTTCTTGGGTTCGACACAGAGATATTCACCTTCTGACAGTGGGTCGCTCGACGTACACTTCAGATCAGAGATTTCAGACTGTCCACAATCCACAAACAGAAGATTGGACACTACAGGTAAGAACAATTTAATTCTTCTTGTCTTATTCTTGCTTTGTTCAGCTTGGACTCTTTATAATATTATAAAAAGCTAACATATTAAATTGCCAAATCTATCAAATATTCAGAAAAACGATTATTATTTTCTGCAAAAAATAAATTGAGAACTATATTTTCTGATAAAAAAATGTTCTGTATTTTTTAACTGAATAGAAAACGTACAAAAATCATTCCCTAATAAATGAAACATTTCACGTGTGCAAATACCAGAGAGTATATTTTTTCACCTTCAGTAAATTTAATGATCAAATAAACATTCAATTTAATATGAATCCAATCCCATTTTATGTGTTTTATTTTTCAACAAAATAAATTTTAGGGTGCGATTTTTCAAATTCAAGGATTAAAAAACGGATTTTTTACAGGTTCGGTTTCCGCAGAGGCGCGATTCTGGCATTTATGAGTGCCAGGTGAGCACAACGCCTCCTACCGGCCACTCCATGTACCTCTCTGTAGTCGGTAAGTTGTTAAAAATTAAAGCTTATTATTTTTCACGTTTTTTTTGTACAATTTTGCGTAAAAACCCGGTCCGAATATTTAAACAAATATTGCAAACGGTATTTCGTTCTTATTTTCGTAACATTACTAAAACGTAATAAACCAGTCAAAGGTTATAAAAATAAGCAAAATTAATATTTGAATGGAAAATATTGTTAAAAATAAAAAAGAATAAAAAGTTTTTTATACACTTTATTCGAGAAATACGTGTTGTAGAAATGGATACAAATAAATTAATTGACATCTATAACTGGAAAAAAGATTGACTTATCACTCACACCACGTGACGCTTAAAGGATAAAACGAGTAGAAAAAAAAAATAAACATCACATACATCCAAGCCTTTCAACAGAAATTCGTTATTCAAAAAAAATGTTAGCTACTCGATCACTCGATCAACGGTGGGATATGTGGCCCCCCCAGGGGGCCACAGCGTGTTCTAAGGGAGCCATAGAGATTTATTTTTGTTTTGGGGAACCACAACACAGTTTAGGTGGGCCATGGGTATTGATGAAACCATACAGGGAAGAGCATAATGGCGGATGTCGCGCAGCTATTTTTCGTAAGTCCGTAAATAAAATAAATTACTGGCATTCGAAAATCTCGGAAGAGCTATAAAAAAAGGTGGGTTTTCGAAATTATATTTTTCATGAGAAGACAAAACAATGGTGGGGGGGGCACAGAAAAATAAAGACACTCAAAAGGGGCCACGCTCCCAAAAAGGTTGAGAAACACTGATCTACATTATTCAAAATAAAATTTACGCACTCTGTTAGCATATATAGATGGCCTAGTTCCATAGAACGATAAGACAAAAATTTGATGTTTTAAGTAATATGTTCTATTATATTTGAATACCTCTTTTTTATAGCATCACAAAAAAAGAACTAGAAAAAAATTTCTCTCGGTAGGAAATTTTAACGGTAAATTTATTAATCTTCAAGTTTTATTTATTTTCAAAAGTGGACAAGAAAAACAACAGTCGGAAAAATCTTTTTTACACTCTCAATAATTATCTCTTGTGTCAAAATACAACATGTAATGACCAAGAAAATCGAAGTGAGCATTACGATACGTCAAAAACGGGGAAATAATCAAATACTCGGAATCGTGTCCCATTTGCGGTCCCAAAAAACATAACACGCAAAACGCTATAAGCGCTCTGACCACTCAAGAGAAAATTTCATTTCTGTACCTAATGACAGGCGAAATTTCCTTTGTAGTAACTAATGAAATTTATTCCATATCAAATAACATCAAGAGATTTGGTGTTTACGGACCGAAAGAGCTCTCGCATTTATTTTGCTCTGTTACCCATCCAACGGAAACATTACGTACCCTTGTAATGTATACATTTAATAGAATACATATATCTTACATCGATGAGTTTGATACCGTTAATTAATTAATTAACTAATTAGTTTCTCGATACGTTATTCAATAGTGACATACAGTCGTTTGATTCATATCTGACACTAATAAACAGAATTTATATTTGTATCTCAAATGAAAAGGTTGATGATATGAGAAGTTATATCTCGACAGCTGTGGTCTAGTTGGTTGGAGCTTGCTCTACCGATCTAGCAGGCTTAAGTTCTATTCAAATTTTAATTTTTTCCCAAACACGGGTAGGCATAAACTATTCTTCCATGAAATTTTAGAAATATATAGGGCACAGTAAAATAGTTTACCAATTTTAAATGAGCAGGTTAATCTGCCAAATTCCTCTTTCCTGTATTATATATAATATGTAAGTAAAAGAAAATATAATTATAAATTTTCCAACAAACAAAATAAATATAATTCTTTAAATTACTCACCATTCAAACCTGCAGGCATTTTGCCAGTAATGGCTTTAAGCTTAATGATAATTTTTTTTATCTATAAACACGATACATTTATTTACTAAACGTCAGTTCAAGTTCATCCGTCCACTCGAACGCCTGAAGATGCTTATAGGCGAATCCCGGGTCGTTAGTAACAAAACACGTGTGAGTGTACATAATTTTAACGATTCAAATAAAAAAAATCAATTGTTATTTGAGGCCTAAGAGTAATTGTGACGTTAATTTTCCTTAAGTTTTTCTCGTATGATCCTTAACTTTGAAACATTTTGCGTACTGGCATTAACTGTTATGCGTATTTCTTTTTAATTACAATTATTTATTTATTGTTTACAAATTAAAATTACAGTACATGACATTACAGCTGACGCCAATTCAACATGCACTTGATAAATATAATTAAAAAATAAATAAAAAACAGTACATAATACACCAAAATCAACATACAAAACCAAGAAATAAAAATGTTAAACCTAACACAAATAATGTCACTATAAATGTCTACTTCTCTAGGCAATAAGTTGATCAGTCAAACGGCCCTTGGAACTGGCGACTCACACGTTAGAATAAATTGGGAGTTAATAGTTAGGATTATTATATCTAAGATAGTCTTAATTATTGAGCTGGTTGAAACGAAAAAAATTAAATTACTTTATTTAAGCCAGTAACAACCATTTGTAATCATCATCTGAAATATTTCGATTATTATTTAAGGAGATATATAATATTTCTTTTATAAGTAAAATAATTTTCCTAAATACAAAATAAATTATCTGGAAAACTTTGTGTAATTTTATTTGAGTTGTTCCAGCGTAAACCTTAACTTAGAAACCGTAGTGTTTTTATTTAAAACAATCATTGTGAGAAAAATAAAACGTTTTTTAGAGTTTTATTATAAATATATTGTTTTGACGCATAAGGTTAATAAGTATTGTTAAAAACTAGTGTTTTGTAAAACATACTCCGGTAAAAATAGTAATTGAATATTAAACATATAATATAAAAGTTGTAACGGTAAAGCAATGCTAAAAATTATTGGTTTTAAGATTTGTAACATGAACCTAAATACAAAGTTTTTTGCGTAGTTAAAATTAAGTTTCACAAAGTGATTTCAAAACCCATGACGCAGCGGTTAGCAGTGTGGGCTTTCGTGTTGGATCTCACAAGTTCGAATCCCAGTAAGGACAGATTTTTTTCTATCGACTTCTGTTTGAAGGCATTGGTGTTTGTGATGTCTAAAAGTTCCCTCCCACCCTTTTCGATCTTGTATAACTGGGCGTAGCGAGAGCGATTAGTTAACTATAAGTCCTGTTCTAACTTTATCTTGCTATCCCTACTGATATCTTTGAAAAAGAGAGGTAGAGCGACTGAGTAACAAACAGTTCTCGCAGAGAATCTTATGCCTCCATTAGAAGGCCATATTTTCAGTATTGTGCAATTTTAAATAAAATAAAAATAAAAAAATATATGCTAAATATTTGGAGCAGACATGAATAAAAAAGGAGATCCATCAAATGGTTAGAAAAAACTACGCTCTATTGGTAGACTAGGTCAGCTAATACGATAAAGAAATATATATATATATTTTTTAATTTTCCATTACATTTATGCTGATACTGTTTCACGATTT
This sequence comes from Himalopsyche tibetana, assembly GCA_030503985.1. Classification (NCBI taxonomy): domain Eukaryota; kingdom Metazoa; phylum Arthropoda; class Insecta; order Trichoptera; family Rhyacophilidae; genus Himalopsyche; species Himalopsyche tibetana. Next base: position 8,188,170 of record JAPJYX010000015.1, read on the forward strand.
TTGAATAATTCACGCACTTTTTTCTGCTTCTGCTTTATTTGAGCGTTCTTTCATGAGTGCTATTTTTGGAAGAGTAAAAATCTCACATAGCGTACGCCGTGTCAAATAATAATGTACGTCACAGAAAGCTGTCAAGTCTGGCAGCTTGGATATTGTTCAAGCATCGTGAGAAAAAAATATTTACTTCTAACTACTTGACAGAGAAAATAATATAAATATTTTTAATAATTTACCATTTTTTTATATTTTTCAATGAGATGATTTTAAAACAATAAACAATTCTCTACTTAATATCCATATGCTTTTTTTTACTTTTGTCACTCTTAAAGTGAAGCACATACATACCATATAGAAGTTATTTCAATATAACTGTTTCTAGAAGATTTACTCGTAAGCCAGTTACCTTTCCTTTTTATTGGAGAGTGGGAGTAGAAAGAAAGGGCTTGGGCAAGACTAGTGGTTAGTTAAATAGCCTTCGCAACGCCTCATTTTAGGAAAATTATGAGTGGATTATTTTTTTGTAATTTCGAACAGAAATGTGTTGGTCGATTAAAATGAATCTGGCTGGACTCAACTACTCTTTTAATGACCATGGCTGATTTTGCGAGCATTGTATGCTTATTTTTCATCAGATGCCGTTCAAACATAGGTTATCATAAATCTTTTTATGTCTTCCCTGCATTTAATCTGGTTTTATTTTACTAACGATTTCATTAAATTGAAAGTTAAGTGGGAAACAAATTCTACCCTAAACGATAAATTGTTTTACATTTCAATTTTTATTAATACAAGTGCTTTTAATATTATTTTTTCACAGAGCCAATCACAATAATCGTTGGAGGCCCAGATCTATACATAAACACAGGCAGCACCCTCAACTTGACGTGTGTTGTCCGACACTCTCCAGAGCCTCCACCTCACATTTTCTGGACCCACAATACTGAGGTAAATACAATATTCCATTAATCATTCAAAGAATTTTCATGGTTTTTGAAATACTATTTTCTACATTTAAGAATAATTACGAAACTTAAAACATTGTAACAGATATAAATCGTTCACATTATTTTCGTAAGAGTAATTTTGCAATTGCTATATTAGTAAACATTCAAGTATTATTATCATCGAGAAGGTCGGCAGCTTCAGACACCTTGGCGTACATATCCCGAAAGACGGTAATACAAAAAAAGCTCGCTATTCGTCTAGGAATAGTCACATTTAACTCAATGCGGACTGTCTGAGACACAGTTGTACTCGATTAAAACCAAATTCCATTTGTTCAACACTTACTTTCTACCAGTACTGTTTATCGGTAGTGAATCATGACATCTGACGAAGACTCGAAAGATACGAAAAACCGTATACTGAGCTTCGAGAACAGATGCTTGCGTTAGCTAATGGGGGTGAGGTGGTTTGATTTTGTGTCTTTTCGGAGATTAGAGAATACACAAGACAGCGCCCCGTCACGTCAGTGGTTATGAAGAGAAGCTGGGTCACGTACTGAGGATGACTCCAGAAAGTCTTGTCTCTTCTTCCGACGTCCTGGACGACCATCGGGTACTATCCATAGGATGTACTCGATGGAGCTGAAGGATGCTGGCATATCACAGGAGTAAGCAAAGCAATTGGGAGAGACAGGGAAACATGGAGGTGCCGCGTGTCTTCCATTTGCTTCACATAAGGAGCGAATGTAGTCTAAGAAAGAAAAAGAATAATTATCAGCACGATTATCACATAAAAAAGATTTTTATTATGGATGCGTTGAAATATTTAGGAAAATTAATTAATGTAAGTAATGTTGATATCTAACCATTAAAAAAAATATATTTTTATCATGTTAATATTTTAAAAGTGCTTGTATGGGTGCCTTGTGCAAAAAAAATGTAGATTCTTGTTTATATGTTGATAGTTGACATGTCAGTAAAGCAGACTTGGCTACGATAGTATTAATTGTAACACACTAAATTTGTTTGAGTCACTGTTAGATGATGGATTCCTTTTTTCTATCCTTGTTTTAGCTTATGATCTTCGTACATATACATATATAAAGGATAAGAAAATGTTTACGAAGTAAAAGTTAAAGTTCGCCCATGCAAAAAATGTCAAAAGGCATAACGCTGGTCGGTTTCGACAAAACTTATAAAAATTAATAAAAATGAAAAATTTGAATCTGACTCAAAGATTCAAATTTGAAAGCATATTTTTTTGGAAATACTTTATTTTTTTGTATAATAGTTATGAAAACATACTTTTTAAATTTTCTTAGAAACATGTCTACTTGTGTTTATGCTAACTTTATTTAACTGAGATATGATATCGAAATACTTAGTATTTTGCAGATATACACAAAGTTCTTCGAAATTTTCTATTCGATATTCTAATATAGGAAAATCAATCCATTTTACGTATAATTATATTAATTAAATTTTGTTATCGTTAATTTAATCTGCAACGCTTATTTTGTGAGGAATTCGTATTTAGTTACATGATAATATTTAAATAGCGATTACTTTATATTAAACGTGTTCTCAATATTGCTATTTAAACGAAATCTAGGAAATCTTCCTCACTTATAAACTCCAAGCAAACAGTTTGGCTTTCAACCCACTCAGTCTATCCGGGAGCAAAATAACAATAACGATATTATACATAAATTAAAATACATTTCACCTTCCTTCTATTAAGTATAGTTTTAAAGAATAAAAATGGCAGCAAACAATGCTGAATTTATCAAAATATATAGATCTTTGCATATTCATATTAAATATTGTCAGTGTCGATTCCTGGTCAAATACAAAAATATTTATTATTAAATAGTATGAATATCAAAAGTGTTTTATAAATACAGTGGAACCTCGATTCTACGTTTTTCAAGGGACCGTAATAAATTAACGAATATTGCGGGAAATCTTCAAATAACACCAAAAAAATGTTTAATTTTCAACAAACTTATTTATTACATTTTTTTTTATTAATGAACAAACAAATATATTTTTAACTTTTTCAATACAAACTTAGTAGTCTATTTGCAGTTTGGCACTTAAATTTTAACAAACACTTCAATATCGCGTACATTTCTAAGTCAACTCTTTTTTGCTATGTCGACTCGTTTTTCTCAACCATTTTTTCTCAACCATTTTTTCTCAATCATTTTCAGTTTCTCAACTAGAGTTTTGACTTTTGAGTTAGAAAAATTTATGCAACCAGATGCAATTTAAGACTATTTATAAGCGAAAAAAATATCGGGATAGATAGTAACTGGTACGGGACGATAATATTTAGATGATAGACCGAGGAAATCGGGAAATGATTAACGTGGAATTACTAAACATAAGAAAATAAACAATCCATGCAAAAAAACGAAGATAGTGAGAACGAAAGATCGGGGTTCCACTAAAAAAAACGCGAAACGAAATGCGAGGTAAATATATATCGGGATAATATTTTTGACGGGACCAAAATATTTGAACGATAGATCGAGGAAAACGGTAAATCGGGGAACGATTAATACGGGATTATTTTACATTGTTCTTATGGGTGCTTGGCCGGGAATTTGAAAAATAAACGAACCATGCTGGAAAACGAACAATGCGAAAACGGTAGATCGGGGTTCCACTGTATAGATTACATTCAAATAAAATTCACCGAAAATGTGTCATTTCACATAATTTATATATTTTTTTCTATATGGATCAAACGCCTAATTGTGATGTTCACTAGTCGTCAGGGATCCCGTAATCCTGCGATCGTTTTAGTATTAATCCAAGGATTTCATGATTTACCATAGCATATAAAAAAATCTAAGTATACATAAGAAAAAGCTTAACAGCGCTGGACTCACTGACATAACTTTTTCAAAGTATAGAACAAAAAAAAACATGTCTCACTATTTTAAATAATAATTTTAAAATACGTCAATTTGTGACGTTTTTAGAGGGAGCAACTAAAAAGGGTCTCACACTTTTTAACAACTGTAGAATCTGTCAAATGGTCACTTTGAGTTAACAAACATTCAAAATCTCTTAACTACCCACTTTTTTCAGGAATCATTTCAAGCAATAAGGATATGAAATTATGGTGAATGATTAATTCCATAAATAATTGCGATTCCCGAATTCCCGGGACAATAAAAAGGGTCTGAGATTGGATGCTTTGATGTTCACTTTTACGTTTGTTAAAAAGTGTAATTTTGTTTATTTTCGCAAACAAAACCACTGTATTTTCAAGGAAGTATGAATCAAAAACATCCAAAAACAACGTACACATTATGAATTCCATCGATTTATCCTCATTTATAGGAATCATAACATAATCTTTCAGAATTATTCTTGAAGTAGGCACTTAATTATAATACTGTGATATGATAATTCCTACGTAATTAATTTATATTACAAAGTTACTTTAAATGCTTCAATTAAGTTGTGAACTGATCCTATTGATATTTCTCTGAGACAATGTTTTGATAATAGGCTTCATTTGGCAAGTTAAAACGAATTCAATAAACATTAAATACTTCTGAATGGCTTTTCTAGGAAACCCGACAAAAACAAACCTAACGTTTCTGGTTTCATTGTATGGAGCGTTTTATTAATATGCGTAAATATATGCCAATTGTTTTGTTCTAAGACAATAGACCACAGTTGAAAAGGTTAATACAATACAAAATTAAGAGAAAATTTTGTAAACATCCCCTGCAATTACAAGGTTCTGTTTTATTCAATTGGGCTCTCTTCGCGGCAATGACCCATTGTTGGGCTTCAATTAAAGTTTTCGCTTAATGTTGGCGAAGACTATTTTTAAATCAACGTTAAAATTAATATGAATTTAAACAGAAATTTAATTCCAGTTTTCTTCTGCTCTTTGAACATTTAGAACATTCAGAATAAATATTTAAGAATCACTAACTGTAAAGCCTTGTTCACATTTGTCAAGTAGATTAATATAGTTTATAATTTTTGTTGGTTTTTTGAGTTGAAAAGTGTCTACACACCGTGCTATAATTAGTAGCAACACGACAAGACTCCGGGAGAACAAAGCCCAAAAATCTTTTTTTTTTTCAACTTTTGCGTTAGTTCAACTCAATGTTAGATTTGTATATAACGAGTCTATATAATTTTTAAAACTTATGAAATCTATAAAATGGACCCATAAGAGGTGAAGTGAATTGTGTGATATTTAAAAAAAAGTTAAATGCGTTGTAAGTTATAATATTCTACAAGTTTTAAGTGCCATAAAAGTGAAGTAACCTCAGTTAAAACACATTACAATAATGCTATCTCCGTAAAATAAAAATATGCAATACACCAAAACACCAAATAAAGATGTGATTGTAATAAACAGTCCAAGAGAAAAGATTTACCATTTTACTAGTTGGCTCGATTTACCTTTAGAGGGCCCAAACGTCTTAGAAAAATACTTTATTAATAGGAAGTAATTATAAAATTTATTTTTAAAATGTTTTATTTTTGGAATGTAATTATAATATTTCTATAACATAAATTAATTAGATTTATATACTTCTCTCCAACAAAACGTCATTTTTGCTTGTTAAGTGTTTCGTCACATACGTATAATATGTTTTTGGGGGCGTTGCTGCATTACTAAGTCAAAATATAGAATTTAATGGAAAGTAGCGACTTTACTGGGTTACTTGATTATTTTTTCTTGTACTAACAAGATTAATTACTAACTGACTAATTCACTGTACTTATCTAATGGGAACAAGGCTTAAGGCCGTTGCCCACAATGGGAGGACGCTTTTTTTTTCATGAAATGTAAATTTTCTTATTAAACAAACCAGAAGTTCTAAACTCAATCGATTCTCCAAATAGATTTTTTTATGAAAATATGTAATTGGAATTTTTATATTTTAGAGATTTTCAATTCAATTTAAATAAAAATATTGTCAATTCCAAAATCTGCCAATTCTTATAAATAATCAAATGAGTTTGCCTCATTTGTAAGGTTTTTAATTACTAAATTTCAGGAATTTGAAAGTTTACCTTATATATGTTCACATGATTTTTTTATTATTATCAACTTCTAATAACTTTTTCTTATTCAGATGGAATCATAAAAATTTAATAAAAAGTACAAATGCTTTTTCATAAAATACTAAGAATAATTTAGGTTATTTTATATTAACGTTTGAAAATTGATTATTTTAAATTAATAAAACATAAAACATATAAAACAAAAACAATGTATGGAACCTGTTTCTATTATTGTATTGTACTAAAATTCAACAAATAATATTACACATTCAGAACCTCTGTAAAATAATCTACTATGACTCTTTTGTGTATAAATCGTCTTATTTGATTGTTTTTGGTTACTAAGCATATTTAAATTCTAATCTATTGTTTTGGAAATAAAAAACATTATTCAACCGAAGAACATTTTATACAGTTTTTGTTTGCTCGTGTCCCTACCACAGTAGACATTTTAAATATCCTTTTCGTGCCGATCAACCACTTCTTTTGCAGCCATAAATTTTCCCCTGACATTTAATAAAAATCACACCCAAATAGTTTTTACGACTTTTTTAAAATTCAGATTCTATATCCTACGCAGTACGCACGTTGCTTCAAGAAACTCGGTTTGGATATATATTAAAAATGAAAACGCCTAAGTAAGTGAAAAAAAACAAACAACCTCAAAATGTTACTTATTACACCAAATGATTGATGGACCTTTATAAGGGCCATAATGGTTGAAGTTGAAAGTTTAATAGTTTTTGGGTGAGATCGATTATGTAATTTAAACTTAAACTATTAACCCTCAGTCCAAATTTTGATGTCGATTTGGTAATCTCACATTAAACAGGTATACCAAAGTTGACACTTTTTATATTATCTATACAGTTTTATTATTTTAAAATATAATTGATATTCCATTATATGTGTTTTATATAACGAAAAAAAAATCTCGGCAATTTTAAAAAAGCTTTTTTTAATATTTTAAGAAACACCCAAAACATAATTAAAATTTAAAAAAAGCCACTTAAAAATTTACAAAGAAATTAGCGAAACGTATCTGTCTAGCTGAAATTTAATTATTAATGACGTACAACTCAAATACATTTTGAATTAATCTTTGATATTTTATCTGAGTAAAAAGAATTGGTGTTCACTTAATGCTTCACTTAATCAGGAAATATTCTTTCAATTAAGACTCTGAACCAATGTTCCCTCTAATTTTCGGAAGGTTGTGTGCGCGGAAGACATTGGTTGTGCAACTTTGACAAAAAACAAAAAGATTTCTGCGCTACACAACGATATTTAGACATACTAAACGAAAAGGTTGATTTTTAATAATGACAATAATTAACAGCACTATTTAATCTCAATTAATTTATTCTGGTGGTGATATAGCTGATGTATCTTTTGTGCGCTCTGTTGTAATGTATGTGCGCGCGCTCGGTGAGATGTGTGCGCGCGCACACGCGCACAGCTTAGAGGGAACACTGCTCCGGACTTCTACGCAGTTTGTATATATATAATTTCATAAATTGCCAACTAGTATTTGATCAAATGTCCATATTTCTTAAAATTGGTTTCCGTGGACGACTGGGCTTTCGTTTTGGTTTTGGACCATGGATTCGAAACCCTAAATAGACATTCAAAGTTTTGATTATTCAAAAGTTTTGTATGATTTATTCTTTTTGTAAAGGCTGAAAGATATATCTGAAGCTGAGTCTTTTCATAGTTTCTTCTCTAAAAAGTTTCTGATAGATTCCGTAAGATATCTGTTATTTATACAAAACATTATAGCATATACATAGTGCTATGTCAAATTATCTATGAAAATTTATTGTAACAATAAACCTATATTGATATCCAATTCCCTCTTCAAATCTAGCCAGTTCAAATTGAAACGTTTTACAACGAAGTAGAGACGCCTCGATACTCATATCGTATCATTAGATTAATAAGATTTAGTGATTTATTTTAAAGTGTAAATTATATGTGGAATAATGTTGAACCAACAAAAATATAAAAATATATCCATAACATATCTTTCAAAATCTTAAAAACAGGCATTTTATGTGCATCTGAAGCGTATATAGCTTGTTAGGTACACTGAAAAAAACGTTAAACATATAATTTATACTAAATCAATTTTATAATACATATTATGCATATCCAAGCGTCCTGAATACAAATCGGAAAAATTGGCGTAAAATGAACATTGGTATAACACTTTCAAGTAAGTTTTTTTGATACTGCCAAATGTTATTTATTTTATCATTGTAATCTTAGAAGGTTTTATTTCCTAAAATCCAAAGCCCTACTTTAAAGTTACGTTAATATAATGAGCGCCACTTTTTTTGTTTATATTTTTTTATCATATGGCGCTAGCCATTTCACTTTATGACAACAAATTTATTAGTCTAGTGAAAGCGCTTTCCCACCCTTACTCGTTGAGCTTTTTAGGCAGTATTGGCAAGTGGTGAGCAGTAGCGTGCATTACATAAAGAAAAACAGATATACGTGACCTAGCCGTATTCCTCAACCAGTGACTGCTGCATCTTCGTATTGTTAACAAATTTTGATTTATTTTTAAATTATGGTCATATTTAACTTAACTGCGTCATACGGATAAATTAAATAATAGGTAACAATATACTACAATGTTTTTAAATGAATTTGGCGTTAGCTTCGTGAAAGAAGTAATAGAAATTCGCATGGTTAAAGAAAAAAATAAAAAAACTCTCCTTGTTAAGTAATAAATTACAAAATAAAAGTCGAGGCTTTGTCTTTTTCTACTGGACGCATTTTAAAGAAGATAGACGAATCACGATAGTTAAATTAATTTCCATTGAAATTTACCACACATTATTTAAGTCATTATTTTTTAATTAGTACTATCAATGTTTGCATCTTAACCCTTCTCTGCGTATGAAGAAAAAACCCTTCTTATCTTCTTGGTCCGATAGAGAGATTTGAAAAATTATTTAACTACGCACTATTGTGCTAAAAATAGGAAAATATCAGTAAATATAATTAAATAAATGTTCGGAACATGGTTTTGTGCAAATTTAATAATTATAGAATTCAAATAAAAAAGGTTTTTCAATAACGTTGTAACTATATTTAAATAAACGTGCAACTTTCTTCAACTTTATCTTTAAAATAATAATAACATTATTTAAGCACTGTAAATTCTTCGCACGCCACTGGAATTAGGTTGGTAGGTACGCAGTGCGATGACATTGAGGTCGTTCGGTATGAGACGATAAAAGCATAAAGATAAAAAAGCTGTAAAAAGTTGTTTCTGTTGTACTTTAAGGGGTGGGGGTGGGCAGCGCACCGTTTCCACGTAAAAAGTTTTGCGGACACAACGCCTAGCTTATCACATGCAGGTCCGAACCCCCAGATTTCATTTTACTCTCTGGATTATTGGGCTATCAAACAAAAAAATAAATAATTACCTGAGCAGTCTGTCCGTCATAGCGCAGTGATTAATAAAAACATATATTTTGTCGCAATTTATTTTCTATATGGACTTCGAATAATGTTCGACTAAACAGATGTTTTTACACGAAAGCTGCTTGTAACTTAGTTTATGAAGCTCTGATATAATACTTGAGAGTCTTTTCAGTTCAAAATAAGAACAGTTAACTACACCTTCAACATATACAAGCCACTGTTTATTCATTTTGTATTCGTAGAAGACCGCAGTTAAAATGTTCAACACTTAAAAGTTCCATATGTTGTGGCCATTTTAGATCCAAAAGAGTTAGTTCATTGAGAAGGGCATACAAAATTTATCCTAGAACATGCTTTAACTAATTTTCGTCAAAAGTGTCAGTTAACATGTTCGTAAATTGACGTCTCCAATTATTTAACATACTATTCATTTACAGCAGTGATGCACAACCTTTACCTTCTAGCGGGCCGCATAAAACAAATTATAGTGAGTTCGGGCCGCAAAGAAAAAAAATGATTATAAGTACGCTCAATCCTTTTAATACAGAACATATGTACGTTCCATGTAAAACAACTTTAAAACCGCGTAAAAAAGATTAAGTGAATTAAGATAAATGAGTAATAGGTTCCTTTATATTATTTTGACTGTGATATTACGTAAATAAATAAGCCATGCAAAAAAAGGATAATGATTACATGCTTATTAAAAATCGTTTCATTGTGAAATATTAATGTTTCATTGATATGCAATTCATAAGTTAATGCATTCTTGGTCTTTGTTAATTTTTAACTTTTTTTTTTCAATTTGACATTATATTTTTAAGTCTGTTTCTATGAACCGATTTACTCTCCTTCATTGAAGAAAAAGCTTACTTACATTTATTAAATAAATGATTTACGTGAAAAAAATATGTTTGAGAGAAAGATTCAAGGGCCGTCACAAAATTGAAAAAGGGCCGCATGCGGCACGCGGGCCGCGGTTTGTGCATCACTGATTTACAGCATTCATTTATATTAAACCAGTGGTTTAACGTAAAGAAAATCGGTTTGACATCATATCCTGATGTTGTTTTTTTCGTTTATTTGAGTAGTTTTAAAAGCTTCCAGAAAGTTCAGAAGACATTTTCAAGAATATTTTTTTTATATATCTCCTAAATTAATCAATCAAATATATGACATTATTTAAGAAACGTATTGTGCAGTTTTAATAGAGCATGAATTATGAACAGTCCATGGTGGGTTAAAGTAAAGATTTTCCGCTAGTAAAATACAGAAAACGAGGCGCTCGATTCAGAACGAGGGAAACTTATTGCCTCCAAACGATTTGAGGGTGGTTTTTGGTCGCAAAAGAAGACCGTTAATGTAATCTATTCTTAATTACACACTTTTATGTTTTTTTAAGTTTTCCTTGGAATAGTGACGTCTTTTTCCAAGACTTTTGTGACTTTTATGTCAGAGGATAATCATAAAAAAGTGATCTAAATATTTAATCGAATGGTTTTATAATAAGATACTTTATTTGTTTCCAAATTATTTGAAACATTTTAGATTTGTGACTTTCAGATATGCGACTGACATTTTTTAGTTTCTATCCTGCATCAAAATTAATGTTGGCATATTAATTGTTAAAAAAATCAAATAAACTGTTTATTATTCGTTTATTAAATTTCTAAATAAGATGGTTTGGAAAAATACCGCACTAAAATGGATATTTTGTTACAGATATTCAAAATATATTATGTGACAATTTAAAAAAAGCCATAAGCTACAATCACATTATTAAATAAATGTTGATTAAGTTATAATGAATTATATTAATACGTTTATACTTAGTAAGACAACAATCCAAAAAATATATAAATAAAAGTGTTTCTGAAAAATAACGTATTTTTATTATATTACCCACAGTGTTACATGTTTTGACCGTTTCTGGCATGAAGAATATTATTATTAAAAATAAGGATTTTATGAGAAATTCTTATTCCTCTGTATTTTTCTATCATAGTAGGGAATACAATGATATTGATAAGCTCTTAAAAAAGGATGAGTGGAAGGAAATTTCAGCATCATATACATCCGAAATTTATAAATCGATTTTTAAAAACAATTTTATAAATATTAATTAAGTATGCTTTTCGAAATTAAACATTGAGATATATTAATTTTGGTGTGTTTTGATTGTGCTACAAACAGTTATGTTTATTTAAAAAAATATACATGGTAAATTTATTTTCCAGCAGGTCAAAATACAGTTCACTCACTCTCGCAAACTCGGATTTACGATAAAAGAAACGCAGTCATATAACCTAACTGCCCCATCGAAATTAAATTTATTCAAGACATTGTCCGGGCGAGAAAGTTTCCCTTGATCAGCCAAAAGTTTTGGTCTTAATGAAACCATCTTCTTATCCGTTTAATAAAATCAACATGGCCAGGGGGAGCGACTGTAAGGTTTCGGTTTATGTCCTCTCTGGCGCATTGACTCCCCGGGCCAACTTTGCTAATCTGCATATAAATTCCCGACAGTTCTGCAAAAGGTTGTGTTGCATGGTGACATAGTAAACTTTTAGCGTTGGAATTATCTGATACTAAACAAGCTGTTGTTTTCAAGTACATTACGTGATTATGAGTGTGCTTCTTTTGGTACATAATTATCGACTTTGCTAAAGGAAAAGGTACAAGAAAATTTACTAAAGAAATGAACAGAGGCCATTTCAAAAAATAAAAATAGAAAATTTCAGGCTTAGCAAACAAATAAAAAAATATTTGTCAACAAAATCAATTCAAACTAAAATATCTCTTCCATGCTTTATTTCATTGAAGTTGTGCTTTATGACTCTCTGACTTAACATGCTTTTTAAGGAAAGTATTTATCAAAAAAAATAGTTTATTAAAAATTAAAAATATGCCGCGTCCCAGTCTGTTAGTTCAAAATAATTTAAAAACCCCCAAGTCTAACTGTATTATAAATAAAAGTATATTCTTGCTGAGCAAATCGTAGAGACTGGTGGTAAAATAAAAACCCACGCCGGGTGGCAAAACCTTATTCTACGTCATTGGCTTCACCTCTTTTTTTGAAAACGGTAACAAAAGAAGAATGAATATTAACAATTTGAAGGGTAAATAGTAAGTTTTGAAAAATCATGTTCTGTGGGACTGTTCTTAGATGGAATCCAAACGAGAAAAACTGTTTGCTGTGGTCCGTCCTCACACGGGACCGAGAGACCACACTGACTTGATCGCTAACAAAGCTAACTTCATGGAATTTGAAAATTTTGCTTATTTATATGGGGATCGTCATAACTTTGATTCTTCATCAGAGTTAATAAACTTGTTTAACACGACGGGCTCTCATACGTATAATACATAGGATACTTATCAGTTTGATTTTAATGGCTGAGCTTGACACATTGTTTTCTTTCTAGGATACTAGTGCATGGTCTTACACCAGTCCAGTGAAGTTCTACTCAGGCTATGAATGTGAGAAGTAGACTCTTTTTTTTGGTTGGTAGGGTTGTGGAAGGCGGCAATAAACGTTTTTTGCATCTACAAAACAGGTGGTCGTGAGAAACCAACTTATTACTGTACTAAATTTGCCCAATTAGCATTCAAACCCATCCATTTACAAAAACTTATAAAACAAATGCCATGAAGCACTGGCTACTCAATTACGAAATTGGAAAATTATTATTTTATGCCGGTATAAATATTTTATTACAAAAAAAACTGTGGAGTTAAACAAAGATTTAAATAGGATTATCATAAATGTGTCAGTTATTCGAACAGGCAAATTCAACTTTATTTATTTTACCTAGACTAATTTGAGAATATTCTAAACCTTTTTTTAGAAACAAGCCATATAGATTGGAAGATCGTGTACTAATCATTTACTGGGTTAATTATGCGAATACTGCTCTGTTCCTGACGAGTGACGTCAATTATTTTATTTGGTGGAATAATTTTGAATCAAATTTACTAATTCAATACATAAGACTATTTTAAAACAATACCAAATTTAACCTGTTTGGTATTTAAATTGCGCAAATACATGTTATAAAAAGTTTTTCTTCAAATAACAAGACTACACAACGCCACAAAATATTGAATTTCTTTCCATTATTCACACATACATATTTTTTATCTTTTGAAAAAGTATGTTTAAATACATGGATGTCTTAAATAAACTCTTATTTGGAATTAATAGTAAAACTTGTAGAAACATTTCTTTTTATCGATGTTGTGATCCCATTTCAACGAAAATTACTTCCTGACGAGCTAGTTAAATCTTAAAATTTATATCGACTTCTAAAACAACTTTGATAAATATATGTTTGAAAACGTAGTAACCGCAATTCATAAAAAAAATAGCATGTCAAACACTAGTTGTCAACTATGGAAATTTTATCACTGCGTTATTCTCAGCGTTGGTTTTCGGGAAGCTTTTCCGTTACGGCGAAACGGACATTTTTAAAAGTCAGACAGTCATAATTATTGTGAAACGGGGTCACTACAAACATTCTCCCAACGACCGGGATAAACAGTAAAATTTCACAAAATTTCCATGTTTATGTTATGATTATTCAAAGTATTTCAGTAATTTATTTAGCAAATGGAATTACGTGTTTCATAGAAATGAATTTTGCTCGTAAAGTTTGATAAAGTTATTTTGCAAACGAGTAATAATATCGAAAAATATTCATAAGAGTGTGTAAATATATTACTGATTCGTGCTTAAATATAACTAAAACGTTTTTTTTTAATAAAAAAATGAACAATTAAGCAAAACGTTGATTTTATTTTTACGTGACAACCTTTGGCTATATTACTTCGAATAAATATTATGTTTTCATCCTAGAACGTTTCAATATTATTTTTTTTGACAAGAGAAAAATTAAGTAATTTTTCATTTTATTTTAAACATAAACATATGAAAACTCATAATTATTAATGCTACATGATAAACGTTTCATAAAAATGTCAATTTTTTACTATTTCTTAATTTTCTCAGAGACATTAAGCTCTTTTTTTATTTAAAAATACATATAGATATTTTAAAAAAATTGAGTGCCATCTATGGCTGGTTGGTTTTAAAAACTATTTTTTAACTAAATTTGCGTCATTTTAAAGTTAGATTTTATTAAAATTTTGTAACAATTCAAATATTTTTCCTTTTAAATGTTATTAAAAACCGTATTTTTTTAAACTTAAGCCCGTATTGATAACAAATGAAGAAAGATGTTCTCAGATTAAGTTTATATTAATGAATGCGTTCAAAATATTTCGCTTACTTTTTAACTCAAACGCTTCCTAGCATTAAAATTGTTATGTAAATAAAATATTTTTGAGGTACAATTTTAATTTGAAAGCTTTTTGATAAACTTGGAAATGCAGTAAAAGCCGTTTTCTGTTAAATATTTTTAATTTTAGACCGGTTTTTATGAAAGTTTTTAAGTATGCCAAACAAAGATGTATTTTTACACTACTTAAAAAAAGTAAATTCATTTACTTCGAAACTGACAAATAAATGAACATTTATCACAAAAAAGCTTAGTCATCATCGTAACTACTCGACAGTGTTACCAAAGATGTTGGTAACGCGATAAAAATTAAATTGATAAAATAATGCGAATAATCAAATTGCGTCTGTCACTTTTTATCTGAGACAGTGTCTAGCAAAGTATTATTATATTTGTTGACATGTACACATTATTCTGTGACATTTCATTCTTGAGTGAGACGTACATAATGTTTTTCCCAGAGACACTTGTAAATTTTGCCAAGGAATTCGATTAATGCCAGTCACGTTTGAGAGCTGCGTTTTAAGATACGTACTACTTGACAGAAAATACATTAGTTTCACGGGGTTATAAGGACAACTATGAATAAAACATCACTTTCTTAGGTAGTTGCGGTGACTTGCGTCTATTTTATGACTCGGGTAGCTAAGCAGAGAATAAGTGATACATTGAAATCGATATATCAAGAGACTGTTGGATTGGTTCCTCAGATATTCGTTTATATAATATTAAGTTCATACTAACAGTTGATTTATTTTACCAAAACGCAAGTATGAATTCTCACGAAATCTTCTCGTTAACCTCATGAGACGTCTTTAGTGATAGTATTTAGACATAAATTCAGTCCCGATAGATATAATGATTTTTAGATATCCATTAAATATTTTAAATCTGTATCTCTGCCAGATTTTTGATTTGTGTTTATTTGGTATTTTTACGATGTTTAATATGAAAAAAATACGGTTTCATTTATTAAAATTTGCTTATCCAGCACAATTATTTCCTCTACTATATGATGAAGTTGAAGCGCATTTTAGCTATTTTGACAGTTAAACGATATTTCAAATTAATAATCTATTTTATTCTTACCTGAATTGCAAACTAATATTTTCATCCAATTTATTAATTCAACTAATTCATGAAGTAAAGAAACGTATTTACTATTTTTTGTAACAATTTAGCTTTTTTACTTAATATATTTTATTAAACTAAGTAAAAACAGAAGTCGGACAATATTTTTGGATTTTTATTAATACAAACTTTTTAAAACTTAACTTGATATACATTGTAACTTTAACGGAATCTTATAGATATAATTTTAATTGAATAAATATTTTATTTTTAACAAACGAAACGTATTTAGTTTTGAAATTGACGTCATTGATTCATTTATAGAATTAGACATTGAAATTTAAAATAAATGAAATTATTAAACGAAAACTTAAATATGTTCAAGATTACTCATAACTGTATCGTCGTGTATTTTTTCGTGTATTGGCAATGCATCAAAACGAATTTTAAAAAATCAAGCAAAGTTTTCAGCAATGAAAATAAAACGATTACTTCAGAAACAGACAGATATTGTCAGCATTGGTATCTTCACAAGAATTTCATTGTTTAATAAAGGAGAAAAATGTTGTGAAAATGCAACAAATTTTTGAGCTTTAATAAAATTCAATTTTGAAATACTATAACACTTTTCACTCACTCTAATTGAAGCAGAAAACTTTTAATAAAGTTATATAAAACTAAGAATTTTTATCTTTTTACTGTTAAGAAATTTTTCATTTTGCTTATTACTCGGTATATTTCACTAAGGAATACATTTGGTATTTGAAAAGTATTTTTATTCAGTTAATATATATTTTTTATATCTTAATAATTGTTATCATAAATTTATTTTTTCTACGCGTAATACATTATTTAATTATTGCAATAACAACCGTAATTAAAAAGTGAAAATAATAGAAGTTTTTAAACTTATGGCAATTATTGAAACTATTTCAAAACTTACTTATTTTCTCTTTTAAATATTTTTTATACGATTTATATTTGAATTTAATTGGTCAATTATATTTCATACCCACACCAGTTGAATATAAAACTTTTCACTCTACTTCTGCTCTGCCAGCCTCGTCTTATTAAAATATGTTTAAGCCAGCATTAAAAATTTAATTTTTAGACACGACTTTATTGCATCTTCATAGACTTTTAGTGTTAATTGAGTTTTGCTAAGCGTGAACAACTTTACCTAGCCAACTACACTGTAATTTATATTCGTTCAGGCTTGGCTTACCGAAACCTTAAAACTAAAACAGCACACATTATTTTCGTATTCCACAATGCTTCATCTACAGTTTGCCCATTAATTAACTTTAAAAATTACGCCCACGCTACGGTTTTGGACTCTGGATATATTTTTAAGGATCAATAAATCTTCAGTCGGAGTAAAGCCCTAGATCACAATTTAAATTCTCGTACCGAGGATAAACAAATTATTGCTCTCCTTTTTACGCTCTTGGGGGTAAACAGGGCTAAAAAGGTATTATTGAAGGCCAAGAGACTCGGTCCTTTGTAATTAAGTTAGCTGTATTCACGATAATCCCCTTGCAAATAAGATTAAATAATAAACCATTTAGACTACATAGTTCCAATTTAGATCTTTGCCAAACGTCTGATTTGCATATAAATTATATTGTAAAAGAGCCCAGGAGATTGGATATGACGTTTCATTATTAATAGGGGTCGAAATATTATCCAATATCGGGCGATTAATTTTCATTCTGGCACCCGCGAGTCTTTAAGCCTGAAGTGCTATTGACCCAAGCACAAACGCAAACTTTCCAAACAAACTTTATACAATCTGAAAAGCTTAAGTGGGTGTAATTTTTTATTTCCTTTGAAAACAAATAATGTTTCAGTTTTTGCCAAATTGCGTGTATTATTAACAATCTTTTTATCATAATGTGAAATAAAATTACGAAGTTACTTTATTCATACAATTAAAACAAACTTTTTTGAAAACTTTTATTATTTTGTTCATTACCAGATGGTATTAGATAATTTTACTTTCACAAACAAACAAAAGCATTACATTTCTGTTTTATAAGGAGTTACTCACTTGTTTACAATATTAAAAACATACAATTACGCACACAAAATTATGATCCCTAAAAAAAGACATTTGAAATCACCCAATACAAAAAAATAAATCATTTGTGAAAATAATTGCTTTATATAACACATAATATCATGTCAATTCAACCTTTTTTTTATTAAAAAAAAAAAAAAATATTCAATAATAAAACAAAAATAAGTAACCATCTTTGTAATTATCTTTTTGCAATTAAAATTACTATGCGTATCAGTCGCCTGCTGTGGCCCAGTTGATTAAAGCTTGCTCTACGGTTCTCGCAGGTCTGGGTTCGATTCTCGGTCAGATCACAGTGAATTTGAGAATTATTCAATTCAAAGTTGTGATCGAATACTGGGTGTTTGTGATGACAATTCACATTATCTCCTCTCCTCCCATCCTTCTGATCCTTTAATAACTGGGTGTAGAAATAGCGATTAGTTAACCACTAGTCCTGCTCTAGCCTTATCCTTCTTTCCCTACTACTCACTTAAAAAAAAGTAAGGTTGAGTGACTAAGTAACAAACAGTTCTCGTAGAAAAAAGTTCTTTTGAGATACCTCCATTAGGAGTGAAATAAAATTTGTTATCACACTAATTAACATGTTTTTAGCGCTAGTGTGCTTTAAAGAATAAAATAAATGTAGTTTTCAAAAATTAAAGATCTCAGAAAACTTGTTTTTACGGTGACAGTTTTTAGACCATTTAGTTAATCTTAATTGTTAAGTATTATAACTTATGGCAAAATTAATGAGTTATTATACGTTGAAAAGAAGGAGTTATGAAAACCCTAGAAGTTGACAAATCGCTTATTCTGCGCACTGGTTCCAACATCAGAGATAGATAATGAAAACATCACAAAGTCATCAATCGACAATAAATTCATATATCAAAAACAAATTTGAACCAGTAACTTTACAACCAAGGAACAAAGTTGAAAGCATGGTAATTTGTACTAAATTACTTTTGTATCCATGTCCGCTCCTAATGGAGTTGTTTCAACATTTTTTTCTACTAGAACTGTTTTTTACTCAGTCATTCAACTTCTCTTATTCAGAGAGAGTAGCAAGGATAGAAGTATAAGGCTAGGACAGGACTAGTGGTTAACTAATCACTTTCGGTACACCCAATTATTGAAGGATCAAAAAGGGTGGGCGGGAATTTTTAAACATCACAAACACCAATGCCTTCAAACAGAAATCGACCGAAAAAATGCTGTTTGTACTTGGACTTGAACCCGTAAAGTCTGGCACGGAAACCGACAACACTAACCGCTGTGCCATAAGACCCGACAAATAGCTACAAACATTACTATAGTACAGTGTTTTGTCCATTGGATATTTATTTTATAACCCTTTTAATATTCATATGTATTATCTTCTTATTCCATGTTTTTGATTCTTAGGAGATAAACTACGACTCACCACGCGGTGGAGTGAGCGTGATCACCGAGAAAGGCGATATCACGACATCTTATCTGCTGATTCAGAGGGCAAAAGGACCCGACTCGGGAAAGTACACGTGCAGCCCGTCCAATGCAAACCCACGCACTGTCCTTGTACACGTGCTGAACGGTAAGCATACAAATTTTATGTTCAGTTAACGTCTTAAGATAATACTCTTTTAAAATACAGTATAATAAATAAAAATATGGATGGATTTTTTATTCAATTTATTGAAATACTTATCCAGTGAGTTTTGTGCAACAGCTCTATTTTCTCATAACTAATAAGTTATAACAGGTAATTGCATCCTGCACCACTTTATGCACAATTGTATATCGATCAGTATCAAAATTCTATGTTTTTAATCCATACATTCATGTATGTATATCATATTAAAGCATTCTTCCAATTATTTAGTAACAAAATATCCGGTTACAAAATCCATATAACATATGAAACAATCGAACATAATATATTTGTTGATATTTCTTCCACGCAAGTAGAAGTCTTACTGTAACGTGCGCTGGAACGTTGGCGGCAATTTAAAGATTTTATTTACCTACATAATCGAATTGATGGGTTAGTAAGTTATACAAATTAATATGTTCTATCTATGCCGGGATATACTTTAAGTTGCTTCATATAACTTATGTCTGCTGTATATTGGAAACAACCTCGACTTACGTTCTGGAAAACAATACGAGCCACAAACCTGTTTTCATTTTCAACAACTATCTATAGTGGCAAAATAATTCAGCGTCCTATTAAAATTAATTAAAAACGGCTTACTATTCGTGCATTGAGTCGTTTTGCCTTTATTCAGTAAAATGGTAAATAAATAATAAATAGCACAATTTATTTTTTTCAATCAAATATCAATTGCCCAATTAATCATCACACACAACAGCTTATATTTTCGTTTCAAACGCTTTTAGATGAAACATTTTGAGATTTAAATCAATGGTTACGTGTAAAAAAATTAGTTTGTTAAAATAAACCGAGATGTAACATTGTTGTACCGTTTCTAATTTTAGATGATTCAATTGTTGGTCACTTAACCTTTTACACTATCACAACACAAAGGGAAATGCAAAACAAACATGAAAACTTTATCGAATGTAATCCCTCGCGATTAAAAATTTAACAGTATCCGTTCTCGTGAATATGTAAATTTATTCACTCTGAAACATTGAATGAAATTAATGATCCGTATACAAAATTATTGATTGAAAATAAGCTAAAAGCATAGGTTCCGAAACTTTTTTACCCCGTAGACAACTTCCTGTTTTTATTTGTTTTTCGTATACCTGCAACCCTAATATTTAATTGTTTTATCTTAAGCTTATTAACTTCATATGTGTTTTTGACAGACAACACCGTACTGCTTACTTTGGTAGGGGTTTTTTTTGTAAAGTGGACACTTGTAAAAAATGTACTGTTTGTATTTATATTTTTTTTAAAAGACACGAAATTTAAGTAAATATTTGGATTTTGAACAAAATTCGTATGTAAAATGAATAATGCTGGTTAAAAGAGGGGTGAAAATATTAAAAAAAACTGTCAAAAACATAATTACAAGTCAGTTCAAGTACATCCGTGCACTTGGAATGCCTGAAGATGCCGAAAGGCAAAACCCGGGTCGTTAGCGAAAAAACTCATGGAAAAGTACAAAATTCAAACAATTCAAATTTGATATTGAAATTCCATCAAGCTCCCTCAGTCGAAATACTTAATTAATAATTAAAAATGCTTATAATGCAAGGTATATTTTTATAAGGCCAGAACTGCTGTTATTGCTAACTATTTTCAAACTGCTTATCTTGTATTAAATTACTCTCGGTTCTTTTTGTAATATGACATTCAATTATTCAATGTTACTTTTTGGATCAATAATATACGGTGGTAATTACGTGTTCAAAACATTCTCAAACCGAGTCTTAACGTCTATGCGAAGGACAATAAAATGTTGAAAATAGACCAAAACGTCTTCGTCCTGGAAGTTTGTCAAAAAAAATTGGGGAACTAGTACAATTTGCACCCTCCCATCCATCTTATTTTAAAAACGGGCGTAGCGATAGCAATTAGCTAACCACTTGTTCTGTCCTAGTCCTATCTTTATATCCCTACCCTCTTCGAAAATATTTACTTATAATCTTCTTGTTAACTTATTAAATGTATGACAAATTAAATAGTTAATTGATACAGAAATGAAAACAAGTGATAGTTGACGATATCAATACGAATGTTAAACGACAATTTTTACAGTTTTTGTGACTTGAAAAAATAAAATTCATATATATATTTTTTTCGTTTTCTTTTAGGGGAACACCCAGCCGCCATGCAGCACGGTGGACAACTCAAGATTGAATATCCTCTCTTCGTCGTATCATTAAGCATTTTTGTTGCTTTGATGGGTTGCTAGTATCCAATAAAGTCATTTCAATTTATAAATTAATCATTCACATTTGTAAAAATAGCACATTTTATAATAAAAATTTACATAAAACCCAAAAGAAATATTGAACCTATAAGAAATTGCATCTTGGCTATAAAATTGAATATGAAATATTCAATTTGTTTATTTATGAGTTTAATTTTTTTTTATCTTAAGCAAGATTATTTATTTTGGTTTTTCAATTGAAATTCGTATATCCAAATATTTAATACTATATCAAGTCAGTGATACACTACCTTACTACCAAATACCAATGCCATCTTGCGAAAAATCTTCGAACTTAAACTTACTGGTTTATTTTTTTACTGACTTCAAATCCAATATTAGTTACAAAAAGGGTTCAATACTTGCTGTTTTTTCTTTGTATTCTAGATAAGATCGGTGTATTTTATTTGTATTTCATGTGCAAATAAAACAATTAAAAATAATAAAAACAAAATACTTAGTACAATAAAATTAGATATGTTTTTTGGTAACTCATAAATCAATACATATTATTATGGTATTTTAAATTTACAACCGTCCAATGAATTCCCAGATGGAAAACTTTATTTTGATTATTTCATAAAAAATGATTAAAAAAACTAATACATCAATAAATTTGTAAGCAGTACATGTCATACAACTCAAAAGAAAATATAACTGCAAAGTTTTTGGCTCAGTATAAATTATTGATTTTAATTTTATTGTAATACCTAAGTTAACATATTATAATTTTACAAAACTCTAACGAGCTGAATTATCTTAAAACAAAAAAAATAGTTTTCTTATCAAAGGATGTCAATTTCTTATAAATTTTGGTATTAAATTTTCTTTAAAAGTATGTGTTCGCTAAAACATTGTATAAAATTATATTTCAAAGAAAAAAATCATCTTAAGCTGTCAAAATGCAATTGTAAGAATCGTGTAGACACAAATATTATATGTAATTCAAAACAATATTTCATTGTGCACAGACAAAGAAATGGTATTAAATAATCAATGACACCTGAAATATAATCTAATAAATATAATGTGACTGTCATATAATATACTGTATTTAATGGTAGGTAGGTGATATTATTTTTGTAAATAATTTTTATACATTGTCGCCACAAAATATTGTTTTTTTTTAAATGTAAAATATTATCATAAAAATCGAAATATAAATAGTTTATTCATAAATTAATTAATTTAGTTTGTTAGGAAAAGCAACGAACCTTAAATAATAATTCCAATTTAACAATAATAATACAGCATTTTTTACCCCTGCAATGAAGCTTTATAGTAAGATTAGTTTTAAAAATAATAAAACATTTCCTAATTTTTATGAAACATATAGTTGAATATTTGGGTTAATTTTAATTTTGATTCCTACATTTCATTATCATAATGTATAGAACAAGATTTATCTACAAAAATAACATAGGGTCTTTTTTTAAATATTTGGGCGTTTTAACCGAAATGTTTGAATATTCATGAACATTGTAAATAAAATGTAAATATATAATATGCTAACGAAAACATTTTCATTAAACTTACAAAAGTTGTCAAGTGAATATTACCAATAAGGAAATAGTATATTAAAATATAGAATACTTTTAACTAAAATACAATATTTATAATTTTTAGTGATGTAATTTTTTTAATGCGATGTTTTCTATAGTGATGTAAAATATAATATTCGACTTTATTTTGTATATTTGTTTTAAATTTTAAATTGATATGATAAGTGTGTGAATTTTTTTAAATTCTTATATTTCTTTCGATAATTTTAAATGTAAATAAGTACTTGAATTCAAAAATATCCGCTGTACAAATTTTCAAGTGTATTATTATTTATATTGATGAATAAATAAATTGAATTATATTCAAAACTGAATTTTATTTTAATAGTTTATATTTCCAAATGAAATTCCTTGGTGTAACTAAGATTTGAGAGTTTTGTGATAAAAATTAAATGCCTATTCTCAACTGCTATTGCTATAAAAAAATCATTGTCAAAGAAAAATAATTAGTTTTTCTTAAATATTTGTTTTCGTTATACAACTGAGTAATACCAACAACAAACATTAGAATTGCGAAGACAATTCCTTTCTTTTTACGTTTTTGCACTTCTTTAACTTTTCTCGTGTCGTGTGTTCAATCAATGCAAATTCCTTATTTTAATAAAAACACAATATTCCTTTGTACTTTGTTCCATTTTATTTAAAAAGTCAAGACCAGTTTCGCTCATTGCAAGCATTGTCAACTGACGCAATGGGCGAAACTGGTCCTGACCTTAAAATAAAGTAGAATAAAGTAGAAAAGAATATTATTTTTTATTAATATGATGCCTTTCCACCAAGTATTGAGAGTAAAAGTGAGCAAATTCTTTACTTTGGACGTATGTATACTAGCTATTTTGCGTTGATGTTATAGCAAAAAAATATATTGATTTTTTTTAGTCTATTCATTATATTGATTGGCGGAAAGAATAGAAATTCTCTAGTAACTATGTGTAATGATGGGATACAGATATATAAGTTTAACGAAAAATATTGAAAAAATCAATTCAGTGTCGAAATCAGAGCCGGCTTTTTTATTTAAAGCTGGAGTCGGAGTCGAAATATTTTACCAGACTAAACGCTCTGCTTATAATGAAACACTTACGGTATCATATAAAATTAAATTTGATTACTTTCTTACTCCATTTGTTGTGTTAAGAATTGGGAAACACGTTTGGCTTTTTTATCTGTCTGATTTTGAAAGAGGCAAAGCACGTGTTAAAATTTGTAATATAACAAGAGGAGTCACAAAACCATCAAATTTTATTTTATTTTTAAAAGTTAATTCTACAGTGTTACCGCCGAATACATATGAAATTTTACTGCATCATATTTAAAGAGGATATTGTTTAATTAATGTATTATTTCGTTCGATATATTATAATAACCAATTCATATTGACAAAACAATTCATTACTGTGAATTCACAACTGATTAAAAAAAATGTATTTATAAGATCGGCAACGTTCAAATATCACCAGTTTCAAAGTGAATTTTTTATGTAACCTAACGATATAAAAAAAATCTTTTTTGTCAAATTCGTATAAAATATAAGAGTTTTATCCAATAAATTATAAATAATTAATACAATAGAACAATAAACAATTGACTGAAATACAACCAGGTCTCGTTAAACATTTTATGTTCGAAAGATTCATAGCCAGTCAGATACAAAACCTTCATCGATATTTGTATAGTTCAATTGTATTTGATAGAGGAAGTAAATATAAGTATTGCCCTATAAACAAAGACATAACTGTTAAACCAAAAATGCTGAAAAACTTATCGACACTTATAATTGAAAATTGTCGTATGTGAAACTACTTTAAACTTTCCAATAAAATTTAAGTTTAACAGTGTTTATTTTAAATTTGAATCGTTCAAACTATGTACATTCTCACAGATTTTGTCACTAACGACTCGGGTTTCGCCTTTCGGTATCTTCAGGCATTCAAGTGCACGGATGAACTTGAACTGACGTTTAGTAAATGAAAGTTTCGTGTTTATATAAGATATAAATGCATCACTGAGTCCAAAGCCATTGCTGGCGAAAAGGATGAGCTCATGGGAATGCCAAAAGATTTGAGTAGTAAGTAGTTTCAAGAATTATATTATTTGTTTGTCGGCAAAGGTTGTATGATTATATGATTTTATGATTATATAGGGTATAGAAGTGGAGATGTGGGAAAGTTTAATATTTCATTTAAAATCGGAAGACTTTGCAGCTGTGCTTTGTTGATTTCTAAAATTTCTTGGAAAAAAAGCTTATGACTGTCCGTATTTTGGTGTAACATTTTTATCCCTTGTTCCTGATTGAACACGTGTCCTTCCGAAATTAAGTGATTAGCAAAAGTAGACGTGTCTTTTTTCAATCTAAAGGCTGCCATATGTTCTAAGTCCGGATGTTCAGTGTCCTTTCTGTTTTGCCAATATAAAACTTTGTACAACAAGAGCATTGCAATCTATAAATCCCGGATTTTATTAAAATAAATAACTTTAAATAATAATGAATATATGACAATTGTTTAACATCTTATTTTATTGTCAATGAATTAAACATGACATGAAACTGTTTTATAGAATGAAGTGATCTTTTGGCGGATTTGTTAGAAAATAAAATATGATGATTATGTATTTGGGTTGCAAACGAAAAGAATATACCAGCGGTATAAAAAAATAATATATTCAACAAATACTGGAGTCATTTACATTTATTTCAATACGTATGTGTAACAAGAATTTACGTTTCACAAGTGCTGGATTTGTCAAAACTGGTATTGATATAAAAACTCAATTGCTTTTGGGAGATATATGAGTTCGAACAGAAATAAATCTACTTTGCAGACTGCATGAAAATTTTAAACGGAAATTTATGGATATTTTGTAATCCGAGCGAATCACTTCATCATAAAAAACTTTTAAAAATTATCGACAATAATTTAAAAATCGGTTTATGACCATCAAAAATGTGTTTTTTATAACAGCACATGATCGTTAAAATTTGTGATACAGCTGTTTTAATAATCACTAACTAAAGATAAGTTGCCTGTTGTGGCCCATTTGGTTAGAGCTTGCTGTACCAATCACGCAGATCTGGGTTCGATTTCCGGTCAGATCACAGTGAATTTGAGAATTATTCAATTCAAGTTGTGATCGAAGACTGAGTGTTTGTGATGTCAATTCACGTTATTTCTACTCTTTCCATCCTTCTGATCCGTAAATAACTGGGTATAGCAATAGCGATTAGTCAACAGCTAGTCCTGTTCTAGCTTTATCCTTCTTTCCCTGCTACTCACTTAAAAAAAAGTAAGGTTGAGCGACTGAGTAATAAACAGTTCTCGTAAAAAAAAACTTCTGTCGAGATACCTCCATTAGGAGCGGACATGTTAAAAAATATTTTCGTTGAATAACTGTGCTATAGGCAAGACTTCATTTAATTAAAAACCTACCTACTTTGAAATTCCTTGAAGAGATTTTTCCATTTGAAGGAAGACGGACACAGATTATCCCATATAACACAGAAATAAATACCCGATTATTGATATTAACTTTAAAAAATGTTGATTATGTTTGATGGACTCAGCGGTAACTGAGTAAATTAACATTTTTAATAGAACAGGCGGCTCACCAGTATTAATTTTTTTACTATAGAATATACCTTTCTTCGCACAAGTTATTTATTTTGATCTCCACTATAAGTCTATGTATCTTTACTATACTCAGACTCCATTAAAATGGAAAAAAATCACCACCTCGATTTTGTAACTTAAATTTAAAAATTGCAATCATTTGTTTGTTTGTTTATTCGTTGATAATCTTACAATAACTGTTTAAAGATTTATTTAAGATTTAAAACACGGATTACAATTTACTAGACAACCTGTGGAAAAAACATCATTTTTTTTATTGAAAAGTGTTGTTTTTTCACATTAGCAAAGAGAAGTTCATTTATTTATTTTTGGATGTATGTTTTAACTTTAAGATCGATTCAAATTCATTGTTTTCCAATGTCATAGTATAAAAAATATGTAGTTTTTTTTAAACTCATTGCTACACGTTAAACATTCACTCAAAACCAAAACTTTTACTGGAATAAATAAAAAAATAATTGAAACCATAACGCAACAAATATGATGAGAATGTGTCAAATGTTGTAGTATATTATTGAAATATTGTATAGCTTTCTGTCAAGAACTTTTACGATACTAGGAATTATAAAGTAGGATGAATCATGACGGTACTTCTATGTGTATATAGTTTTTGATAATATTGACACTCAATGTTAAACAAAGAATTTTTCGTTTATTCTATAACTACCCGCCTACTACTACTAAGTAAAAAAATTCAATCATTTAACGAGTTATATGAATCTATTCGTCATGTTGAAATAGTTATTTATTTTTTGGTGACAATTGTATTCTGAATTTCCAAGAAAACGGTGTGGAAAAAACTTCGAAATGTATGCATACGTAAGAATAATATGTGACAAATACATAGGACCGGGGTCAAAAGTTTATTCAATATGTTTGTTTAAACCACTGTTAAGGGTAAACAATCAACCAGCAAGCACCTTCGAGTAGAAGTCAAGATAGGGTAGCAAATAGAACCCTTTTTGGACGGTGATATCTTTGTCCCAAAGCAAATCTTGCAATGTTGATTCGGGGGATCACAAAATAATAACAACATTGTAATAATAAATAACATACCCTTCAAAAGAAAAAAAATCGAGTTATTTAAATCAAAATATTTCCCTTCTCAGTTTATGTACAATATTTTTCAAATAAACTGGCAACCACTTCCCCGTCGTTCACACGAATACGTGTAAAAAAAGTGTTCCAATTTTGGCGCTCACGCAAATGCGTGTGATAACCGAAGCGCGCCCATATAAACATTTTAAAATCTTTGTTCGATTTTTGGCGTTCACGCAAATACGTGCTTCATACAATTTCACGATATTCAATTTATATGAATTAGCTTTGTGGAATTCGTATATTTTACATAAAAATTCAGGAGGAAAATCTTTAATAAAAAAAATATAAAAAAATGGACTTTGAAGGGTATTAATTTTGATTCGCCATTTGTCGCACCAGTCTGCAATTGTGTCAGCAGCTGATTGAACAATAAAATATGATACCATTTTACCAGATTCCTTGATTTTTACATTTGTATTACATAACTAAAAATATTATGGGAATCATTTTTTTTCGAATCATACCGGCCACCCAATGTAGAGCACGTGAGCACTTATTCGAAGAGAGTAATAGGGATAAAAAGATAAGGCTAGGACAGGACTAGTAGTTAGCTAATCGCTCTCGTTACGCCCAGTAATTTAATGATCGAAAGGATGGGAGGGAATTTTTAGACATCACAAAAACCCATACTTTCGAACAGAAATCGATAAATCGATCGAAAAAATGCTATTCGTACTGAGATTCGAACCCACGAAGTCCGACACGAAAGCTCACAACGCTTACCACTGCGCTATAGGACCCGACAAAGAGAATTAGGAGTATGTATATAACTTAAAACGAACAAAGTTTCCTCGTAATGGGTAAATTTATAACAATGCAAATTTGTCTAGTTAAGTTGCTTCAAAATGTTTGCTCTAAGTGCAAATGTAAATTTTAGAGACTAGTTTTAGTCTAAGAGGTTTTTTTGCAGCTGGTTTTGCATATTTATGGCAGCAGTGGTTCACCAGAACAATAGTGGCTGTTGTATGCGTTTAAATCATTAATAATTCCACCAAGTTTACCATTAATTTACTCCTCAACTATGCTCTCCAGAGCGCACAAATAATGATCATGTACAATAGACGAACTTAGCCTGATATACTGCGAACACAACAAATAACATGTGTATAATATATGTGTTTCAGTTCGGCTGTTATGGTACTTACGCAACTTATACTTAATATAAAATATAGGCCAAGTTTACTTAATTACCGAGAAGATAGATTGTTTAACCAGTTCTTGATATTTAAGCCGCTCGAGAAGTGAATTCATTTACCTTTAATGCTCGCAAAATGAGCCGAAATGTTAACAATATTAATATAACACGTTTACGAACGTGGTAATAGTGTACATTACTTCTTTATGCATGCTCGATGTCATTTATAATTAAGAATTTTAATATTTATTTAATTCTCATTCATGCATACATCCACTTACTAGTTTTGATATTTTCATACATAACACAGCTTAAATAAAAATTTGTTAAGTATTTTTTGATTTATTTAATATTTCAACACGTGCTTAAAGCGTATTTGATTATAATTAAACACTTTTTTCAATAATATTATATATCAAACTGTATTAAACATTTATCTTATAAAGATATATTTTTTTATCTATGTCCGCTCGCAATGTGGATCATATGGCCTCCTGATGGAGGTGTCTCAACAGATTTTTTTAACTGTTTGTTACTCAGTCGCTCAACATGTCTTTTTTTAAAGACAGTAGTAGGGGAAAAAAGATAAGGCTATTACAGAACTAGTGGTTAATTAATCGCTCTCGCTACACCTAGTTATTAAAGGATTGTATGGGTAGGAAAGAGGGAACATTTTAAACATCACAAAACCCATGTCTTTGAACAGAAATCAATACAAACGGAAAAAATGCTCTTCATAGAGGGACTCGAACGCGTGGGATCCGGCACGGAAGCCAACAACACTAACCGCTGCGCCATAAAATAATGATTTAATTTTAAAATTTGAACTATCCTGGCTTTATATCATTATCAAACGTATAAAAGATAGTTTTGACAAAGCTATACAAACGAAATAGCCATACAATTAATCTTCTTATTCTTTCAGAAAGAAATAATTTGGTTTTGTCAGATAAATTAATATAAAGTAAACATTATTATTTAACCTGCTATCCTGTTTTGTCTGACGATCAAAGCAGTTTCTAATCTTATTGTTGATTAAACTCTTTAAACCCCATTACGCAGTACGATGACCTCAGTGCTGTATAGTTTTCCAAATGTGCTTTCCAAAGTATCAAAAGACATAAATTCTTTCAAATCCCTCTATTGCTTATTTATTTTGTTGAAGTTACCGATACGTCAGTGACTACATGTTGAAAATACCGTTGTCTATCTTATAAAAAAATATATCGTTTCGTCGTCAGTCGATATTTGTACTTTTTCGTATCAAATAATCTAACAATATTTATTTAGTATATACATATTATACGAGTGATTTTTTCATCCATTTATCATCAAAGCGAGAGCGATTAGTTAACCACTAATCCTGTTTTATCCCCATCTTTCTGCCTTACTCTCTCAACTTTTCCGGTTCTAAGCTCAAGAAATGCGACCCCAATACCCACATTTTATTAAATATCTATTTAAATATGGGTGATACAATGTTTATAATTAAGGTATTCTTACATCATAGTTTTTTGAACCCTTTGTAGTTTATATAAATACGTGCCCTTAGACATTTTTTTTTTGAAATTCATAATAATAAGTCCAATAATGAGGAAACCACTGGGGTCCCTAAACGACCAACATCGGCAGAGAAGTATTTTTCTAGTCTCCGAGCCGCGAGAGCTAAGAAAGTTATGTTGAGTAACTGATTATCAAGCAGTTCTCGTAAAGTAAAGTTTTGTTGAGATACCTCCATTAAGAAGCCATATGATTCACATTGAGAACGGACATGAACTGGAAAAACATCTTTTGGTGAAATGCTTGACAAATGGTGAGTTCCAGTGTTTTTTTTTAAAAGCACTGGAAAAGCGATTAGTTAACCACTAATACTACCCTATCCCCATCTTTCTATCTATTTAAGAAAGGATATGTTGAGTAACTCATTAACAAGCAATTCTCGTAAAGTAAAGTTCTGTTGAGATACCTCCATTAAATAGCCGTATGATTTACATTAGGAATGGACATAGACTGAAAAAACAACTTTTATAAAAATGTTTGAAAAAGTAACTGTCATATTTTGCCTGAGTAGTTTTGTATGTATATTCATCTTGAAACCTTCCATGAATTATCTATTTCCAAAACGTAGTATGTAGTTGCAAGTTTGTTTGAAAAATGTATCTGTCTCGTATATGTTTTTGAAATGATGTCTACTGTCACTGAAATAGCAACCGTCTGTCGCTAAAGTACCGGATGCTTACTTTGCCTAACGTACACCTGACACATTGTTCGCAAACGGATTTGTCGAGAGTAATTTATGAGATGCCTGTGAAATCTTACATATTATACATAACCAGTACTCGCATGCTAAGGGGCTTCCCGCTCCTAAATGGTATTATGATAAAGTTTAATGCCACTGGGACTGTATCGATTTTATATTTGCGAAGACAAATCGTCGCCGTTCTGGAGAAAGGTTTGCTGAAATAATATTATAATGTTTCACAAAAGATTCTTCTTTCAAGTTCAAAATCAAAATTATTTCAGTGAAAGATAATGCAATAAAACTATATTTAAAATTAGACTAAATTTGTATTGTTCTAATCTATGTCCGCTTACTATAAAAAAATATGGTCTCTCATTCAGATATCTTAAAAGGGGCTTCCATCTCGGCTTAAGCCGAAACCGGTTTACCGGTTTACTATTTTTAAAGAAAAACCGAAAGCCGGTTAATTTTTACGGTTAACCGGAGTTTATTGAAAACCTCTTTTGAATAAACTACAATAGACATTTATACTACTATTCTTATATCGGGTCCGTCGATCCATGTTCAACGTCGTTGGCATCTATGAAAGATCTCACAAATTCATTTACCAGCCAGTACGAGCAGCAATTTTTTATTTGAAAGCTTGGGTTTTTGAAGTATAAATATTCCCTCTATCCATTCTAATCCTAAGATAGCGGGGCGTAGCGAAAGTTATGTGTAAACTATTAGCTCTTTTCTTTTCATTGATGAAGGTTTTGGCGTCTTGAGGTGGGCAAAACCCGGGTCGTAAGCAGTGTTCCCTCAAAATTGTGCGCGTTTGCAACTCGCCGAGGGAGCGCACATGCATTAGATCAGAGCGCACAAAAGTTAAACCAGCTATACCAGCACCTGAATAAATTAATCATTATATAGTGTTGTTAATTATTGTCATTATAAAAAATAATAATTTCGTTAAGTAGGTCTAAATACCGTTATGCGGTGTACATTTTTTTAAATTTCCTTTCAAAGTTGCACAGCCAATGTATGTTGCGCACATAGCCTTCAGAAAGTTAGAGGGAACATTGGTCGTAAGCGACAAGACTTGTTTGAATATACATAATTTGAAAAGTTCAAGTTTAATTTAAATAAATATTAATTCATTCAAATTTTACCTGCAATATAAATAATATAATGTAGAAGAAACGGCAACTGATAAATAATCATTGAACCTTTGCAAAACCTTCATCGAAGAAAGCGTCAAACATAAATCAGGCGAGCGAGACCAGGAAAGGAAATTTTTTGTCCCCGTGAAGACAGCAGGGTCATAGTCGATAGATTATTGTTGTCAACATTAAAGCGTTTTTGCTCCCGGGGTGGATTTAAACGTTCTCAGCAGTTAAGCCTTGGGAAAGCGGCGGTGGTGGACCGGCGGCTTCTGCCTCATTAGCCAATCCCCTCGGGTGACTTTGCCACTGTGGTGCGGACGGCAT
The DNA here is from genome assembly GCA_030503985.1 of Himalopsyche tibetana. NCBI lineage: Eukaryota > Metazoa > Arthropoda > Insecta > Trichoptera > Rhyacophilidae > Himalopsyche > Himalopsyche tibetana. The sequence goes on from JAPJYX010000015.1 coordinate 8,221,053, forward strand.
TCGTTAGAAAAATATCAAGGGTTAAAAGTTGGCGACTCGGCGTACAGATTAAGGCTATCTCTGTTCACGTTAGATTTTTACATCTGCGTTGCAGAACTGATGTAAGCATTCCTTTTACCACACGTTTTTTTAAAAACTAGTAGTCTTTTATAATTTGTGTGTAATATTTTAAATATAATTTGTATTATTTTTAGAAATTCAACAGTAACTTTAGTTAAAAATTCATTTGTAATAAATAATACATTTGTTTATTTCATTAGTTGTGATACAAGCTAACTTAAGTATTCACAAGGTAAACTCAAACGTAGACACACTTTCTGTTTGCGCATAGTACGCATATCAACACAATATACCATTCAAATACACATACTGTTTGTTTCTGGGTACCATAATCTACCCATCAAGTGCAATCGAATATTAATACTTGACATTGATACCTGCGGTGCAATTCCGTATGATATGATGCCGAACGGTCTGTATGCTTAAAATGTGATTGCGCTGAGTATTTGAAACCGTTCAAATAAATATTATGCACGTGGAAATAGCACCGCTCGTAGGTTATCAAATTGTCACGTCGTTAAAACTTTTTATCCATGTCCGCTCCCAATGTAAAGCACATTGCCTCCTAATGGTGGTACCTTAATATAAGTTTTTCTACGAAAACTCAGTCGTTTAAACTTTTTTTTAAAAAGAGAGTAGTAGTGATAGAATGATAAAAAGTATTAATGTGACTATTTTTTCTTTAAAGTTTTATATGAATACAATTGTGTGATTACATTTAATGTGTGAATATCAAGATTTGAATTAAATCTCAAAAAATGTCTCTTATTTTTAGTATAATATCGTTAATATTGTAGACGCGTAGTTATTTCAATAATTATTTAGTGAGAAGATAGGAGAATTACCTGTCATGTAAAAAAAAATGTTGTTAAATACTAATTTATTTCCAATTATTTTAAACCGATACTCAATGAAAAGAGGAATAACAAAATTATCAATTGAATAAAATGTAAAACTTCTACTTTATTATATTAAAAAAAAATATTTACCAAGCGTAGTAGTATAAGACTTGAATTCAAATTCGTTATTCAGTTCGCATGGGAACGATATTAATCGCCTCAACACTTAAACGTATAAAAGGGTCTTGATATTTTACCAATTTATCAATTATCAATACAAATTACTGGAGAAGGTGCTTACTGTTGAACGTGCTTCATTAAATTTCGATAATATTAGGCGGATATTAAAGACCCTTTTTTAACAATTTTTTTCAACAAATATTTTCGACAATTTTCATTTCAAATATAAAACTGAAGTAACTTTAGATCAAGCGTAGTCGTTCACGAGAAATCAGTTGTCAGTTGTTAATTAAACACTTATTAAGATTTGATGCTAACTAAATAATTTCCAGGCGTTATATTATAAAGTCTACAATGTAGTGCTTAGTGAAATGACACAGAACAAATAACTTATAATTACTTTTAAGGTGTTCACTGTCAATACTTGGTGGAATGGCATTATAATAAAAATAATAAAACATTTTTAGTACTTTTTCCACATAAATTTATTAGATCAGGACCGGTTTCGCTCATCGCGAGCATTATCATCAGTTGATAATGCTTGCGATGAGCGAAACCGGTCCTGATCTAATAAATTTTATGTGGAAAAAGTACTAAAAATGTTTTATTATTTTTAACTTATAATTAAATTAATAATTATACATATATATTATTTTGATATTAAAAGAAATATCATATTGAACCTAGACCAGCCAGGTTAGTAGAGCCAAGCTCTTTCCACATCAGATATCAGATTATATTGTGCTTAAACATTAAATTTCGGTTTACATTTAAATTCAGATAATGACAAGTGAATGAAGACGTATGAATAAAATATAAAACAAAGAAAAGCTACAAAGTGTATTTTTGATGTTTTAAAAAACAATCCTAAACTCTCAAAAATTAGTTTTTAATGTTTCCTGAAAAATTACGTTTTTGGCACATCGGAAGCTCTTTTGTATTGACGACGATATATTGCAATTAAAATATTTCTATTATGCTATCATCATATCGGAATTGTCACAAATTCTCGTCGACTGAAATCAATATATTTATACATATAAATTAAAAACATATAGGTGCAATTTATTGAAAATAACTTATATTATATAATATAATGGCTTATTTCCATCGCCCGATAAATATTCGATGTAAATGTCTCTTGGAGCGTAAGCAATTTTCCCAAACAATAAGCTATTTTTAAGAATAATGGCAAACTCAGAGAGGTAAAAGCTCGCAGTTGGTGTATATTTGGCTCCATAAAATATAAGGCATTCACTTTTTGGAATGATTTATTCAAACCAAAACTATATAAAGCTATATTGGGATTTTTTTGACATATGACGTCAAAAGCCTTTTATAATCAGTAAGTTTTTATTGTTAGTAAACATTAGTATTCTGGGTGATTATTTTAACTGTTTAAATTATAATATTAATAGATTTTTTATCTTTAAAGTAAATATATCGTGTTTCTTAAATCCATGTCTGTTCCTAATGTAAGATATATGGCTTTTTGATAGAGTTATCTAAATATATGAGTTCTTCTACAAGAACTGCCTTTTACTCAGATGCTCAAGCTGTCTTTTTTTCTAACATATTAAGTTTTCGGGTCCTATGGGGCATCGGTTAGCGTTGGTCACTTCCGTGCCCAGACTTCACAGTTCCAGTCCCAGTACGGACAGCATTTTTTGATCGATTTATCGTTTTCTGTTCGAAGGCATGGGTGTTTGTGATGTTTAAAAATTACTACTTCTTTTTCCGATACTTTAATAACTGGGTGTAGTCAGAGCGATTAGTTAACCACTAGTCCTTTCCCAGCCTTATCCGTCTATTCCTATTACTTTCTTTGAATTAGAGACCTTGAGCGACTGAGTAACAAACAGTCCTCGTTGAAAAACTTATGTTGAGACACCTCTATCAGGAGACAGTATGCTCCACATTGGAAGCGGACATGAATAAAAAAAATAGAAAAAGGAGGTATATCAGGACCAGTGGTTACCTAATCGCTCTTGCTACGCTCCGTTATTTTAGAATTGGAATGTTGGAAGGGATTTTTTAAACATCACAAACATGCATTCGAAAAAATAGATAAATTAATTAAAAAATACTACTCGTACTGGGATTCGAACTCGTGAAATCTGTCACGATGGCCAACGATGTAAACTACTGCGCTATAGACCCGACAATAAACAAAAACCTATTTTTTATATGTATGGCTGAATGGGTCTCAATTTTCGGAAACCGCAAATATTTTTTGAGACATGGCGGTGAAAAAATATGAAATGGTTATGGTAAAAAAATCAACAACAAATGTTTATTAAATATGTCCTATATGTTTCACAAATGAGCTACAGATTTACAGCACGTATTTTAAATAAATGTTATTTTCAAACAAGGTTGAACCACATGATTTTTTTTGTTGTATTGCTTAAAACGAATATTAAAAACGTTATCGAAAATTGAAAAAAGTAAGAAACGATTTCTTGTTAATATTTATTTTATGGCAGAAATATTTCTTGAAACTGTTAAACGTTATTCAATTGAACCCTTAATGCTTTTTTGTAACGACCACGCTTAACCTTATTTCGTAAGTTAAATCTAAATGAAATGGATAGGAAACCGAAAAAAATAAATTGTATTTACGTAACCCTAGAAAGCCTTCAATCGAGCGGTGAAATATACTGCGCAATTCATATTATGGGCCGCAAATCTTTTTTTTCTACACAAGCTCCCTACCAGTCACGTATTGTAACTGCTAACTTGTCACATAGATTAACCTGTGATCAAATTAAGAGATCTCTCGAAAGACACTTAACTTTTGACCTTACTGTAGCAATAAACGAGGCTTACCCAAAACAACCTTGAGTCCAACATATTCATATAACCAAAGTTGAAATAATGGCGGAATTGAAAAAGATATAGATGAAAAACATATGTACGATTATAATTATATTTATATTATCATTTCACCTACTCATTTAATTTAGTATCTTTTAAATAATTATCTGCCGGGTAAAAACATTTTTATTGCATTCAGATGTGTATCGTTTAACAGGAAAAAGTTAATAAATCTATTCACTCAAGCTCATGTAAGACTTTGAATATCTTTAGATAATGTAACCAAAACACTATATTATACATAATTTGTTAAGGACAAATTGCAATACTCACTTAAATTACATATTATGATATCATATTGTAAGGAGTAATCCTTACAGAGCTCGTGTATTTCATTGCGTGGATGAAATATCTATGATCTTAGTGCATAATGGATGAACATATGCAGGCAAGTTAATTTAGTTATTACGCTGTACTGAAATAGAGACGCTAGATGTACTTTGAAGTATCATACACTCTCATCTAATAAAACCATTTATTATATGGCACTATCATTAGATGTAAAATACTTAATTGTGGAGTAATCAGATCTTTGACTAATTCACTTTTAGGGTGTTCACTGCCAATGCTTGGTGGAAAGGCATCATATTAAGAAATACGCAATATTCCTTTGTACTTAATTTCCACTTTATTTATTAAGGTCAGGACCGGTTTTGCTCATGGCGAGCATTGCCGTCAGTTAACAATGCTTGCCATGAGGAAATTAAGTTAAACTATATCTTTGATAAATTATTTGACGTCATGACTCCGAAAATTACAACTTTTGCTTTATAAAATTAAAAAATACAATTGTTACCAATACATAGTAAATGTTAATGGGAGAATTTGAAGCATTTTTTATTGATTATCCTACTATATTGTTGTTATGTGTATGTATATTTCCATAACGAAATACGATCAAGAAAAGAAACGACTACGCCCGCGACAGAGCCCACCATTTCGTATCCTTTAACAACTGGACGTAGCGAGACCGATTAGTTAACCACTATTAATGTCCTAGTCTTACCATTCTATCCTTAATACTTCTCTTAAATAAAAGAAAGGTTGATCGACGAGTAACAAACAGTTCTCGAAGAAAAACGTCTGTTGATATTACTCTATGAGGAGGCCATATGCTACACGATGGGAGTTGACATGGATAAAAAAATCTTAGTCTAACAAACTCAGATGGCAAAATAATCATTTGTGTACAAATACTTTTGTCCATATGTCGAAGATTTTTACTAGAACTCTATATAATACGATGAAGTTAAGAGCTTGAAAATTCGTAGGTAAAAAAAATAGTATCATCTCTTTGAAAGTACATTACTCGCATGAATACAGGGTCATTGAGACTCGAGATGCTTTATATTATAACTTTTGTCTGGGAATGCTCTATATTTATTTGAAAAGCCTCAACTCTACTAGGCTTACACTCTCGACAAACCCACTTTCAACTTCAAAGGATTACACCGGTTTTCGTCCATATGGAAAAATACGATACCATTGTCAAAGGATCAGAAGCAATACGGTAAGATTTTACGACAAAACACTACTCACACTGTTTCGTTAAATATATCTAAAAACGTTTTCTTTAACAAATGAGAATTGTAAAAACTTTTTTTTAGATGGTTTTATTATTTATATCTTTAGAGATTTAATCTACGAAATTGTATACAAGTCAGTTGTTGAGTACCCCACCATCACCCGCTATGTGTATGCAGCCGCATTTTCACAGCCGCCTTTCATAACGCAATGCAAGCAAGAAAAGAAATGTATTTACTCTTCACATTATTGGCCTGATACAGAGCTGTACGAGACCAATCTTTTAACCATGCACTCTTGTGCGTAAAAAAAGTAAAGATAGAAAGAAAAAACGAGTTCGACTTGCTGAGCTATTTAGTTTTAGTGATATTAAGTATAATTTGTATGCGTATACTTAGAATCTACAGCTCTGCTCGTTCGGCATTCATCTCAGGGCATTCCAACAGTACGTGATTGGCGTCCTGGTGGGTGTGCCCACATGTTCAATCCAGCCGTTCAACCAACTTGCCCTGCCGAAATAGTTTACCGTTGAATTTGACATGCCCTGCTACAAATTGGCAAACCCAGTGTCCATACACGTGACGACTAACAAAATAAACAGAGTTCATCTGTATAACCTTATTTTTGTATGTATTCTAGCTGCTCTACTAAAGATTTTGTCAGCTAGGCGCTTTGGTCTACGAAAACAATCAAATAAAACCTTTGTACAAATACTAATTTTTAGTGTTCAATAAACGAAGATGTCCAATTGATACCATTATGAAATATCTGTGTGTGTCATAACATCTTGCCTCAAAGCATCCGAAATAGGAATATTTAATTACTTCAGGTAAATAAAGTAAAACAGGGAAGCAAAACTAAAAAAGAACAGATCTAATAAAATGTGTATTAGAAAGTGAAATGAAATAATAGAAAATATTAAGCACTCCCAATATCTAAACAAAAATTTTAAACAATATTTTATCTAAAAATTCCAAATTACATTTGAAGTAACACAAATAAATCAAAGAAGATTCATAAATTACGAAATACGTATTTTATCAACGCTCATAGTTACTCGTAATATGGTAAAGCATCTTTCTCAAATCTTTTGTGATATAAACAAAATTTAAATTTGATATTTTGTTATTTCACAGGTTGTGTAACAATTGATACGTGTTTCACTTCTTTGAGTAGCATCTCTTGTCAAAATAATTTTAATTGATTAACAAATAAACTGAAAATAGATTATAATTATTCACTTGTAAAATACAAAATTTACGATGGGACTTCTTTCTTTATTTTAGAAGCACAAAGGGGCCAAGATACGAGATACAGTACTAATTACGAATTAATTACACTCATGAGAAAGTGTAGATTCCAAATAAAAACAAAATAACAATGGTGAGCCGCTTGTCATATTTTTGTTTTGATTTTTGTTTGGAGATGTTTTTCAAAAAAGGCAAAACACTTGTCACAATTTCTAAGTCAAACAGTGGAAAAACAAAGTTATCAAATCTAAATATAGTTAATAATTGTTACTTTTCATTTAGAAACCAAGCAAAGTTTAATTCTCCCGTTTTAAAGTTAATCACCTTCATATATTCAAGGTCGGGCTGGTATTTCATCAGGGCTTTTATATGCCCAGCGAAATGCCATCATTTCATTTCGAGGTGGATGTGTGTTTGTTCGGCGCTAAACCATTCAAAAAGGTTAAAGGTTTTTTTAGCACTTCGCTGATGCTATTCCAGAGATTACAGGAATTTCCTTGCTTAGGAACCTGAATGTCAATTTTATTTATTTAGCAAAAAGGAAAAGAGAATTTATTTCTATTTTGAATTGACGCCATGTGATTTAAATGAAAAAAATGATTTAAAGTACGCTTTGTTATACAGAACATATGTACGTTCCATGTAATACAGCCTTAAAACCGTGTAAAAAAGATTAAGTGAATTTAGATAAATGAGTAATAGGTTCCATTATATTATTTTGACCGTGTTATTTCGAAAATAAATAAGCCACGATAAAAAGGATTATGAGAACTTGCTTATTAAAAATCGTTTCATTGTGAAATATTTATGTTTCATTTATATGCAATTCATAAGTTAACTTTTTTTTAAATTTGACATAATATTTGTAAGCCTGTTTCTACAAACCGATTTATTCTCCTTCATTGAAGAAAAAGCTTTCTTACATTTATTTAATAAATGTTTTACGTGAAAAAAATATGTTTGAGAAAGAGATTTAAGGGCCGCCAAAAAAATTAAAAAGGGCCACATGCGGCCCGTGGTCCGCGGTTTGTGCATCACTAATTTATACTAAGCCAAGCAAAGCTTATAAGGTTCTAGCACATCTAAAAAAACAGCAAAAATGTGAATAGGTGACTCTAATGTGAATACAATAAAATGTTTATAACGTCTTACAAATAAATGATACTTATTTTTTAAAAAACGATGAGGTTAGAAATGTCACAAACAATAAATTTGGGAGATTCTTAAAACTCGGTTTTTTTAGAAAATAATTTATATCACAAACAAATAATAAAATTTATGGCAATAATGATACACTGCTTTCGGGTTAAGCGGTCCTGATCCTATTGAATACATTTGGAATTTATACCAAAGAGTACTTTATTTTTTGAATAATATGTGTTACACTTAATCCGTGATATTTACAGTAACATGAAACAGGCCAATAATGTGATTTACTGAGTCCGTCAATTGGCCAAAAAAATGATTTTAATACCGGTGTATATATTAACTGTTTTAATTTATCATTTTGTATTAAATTTATATTTGAATTAATTCATCACTTGCTTTTTTATGAATTTACCAACAATTGTTTATTTTGAGATATTTTACGGACCCAATGTATCATATTTGATATAATTATTATGTTCAAGATATATTTAGCCAAACTTGGACCAATATGAATATCCAATACAAAGTAAAAGCACGAGGTTAAGCTTATGGTGAGACACAGGTGACGTAGCGAAGTGCAACTCAAGGCAGCACATGTTTTGTATTACATGAAAAAACACAAACCTCTGCTCTGCGCTACAATCCGTTGTGTAGCCGGCACAGATTCCTGCTTGACGCACGTAAGCTTCCAATTTCAAGCAAGCAATTTCCGGGAATCTAATTGCCTAAGTGTGAACTGAACTTTGTTTATACGATATAACACATGTGTTAAATTATTAAAAGACATGTTAAGAGTTATTGTGGATTATTGTGTCATTCGTATATGTCACTTGGCTTACTACTGCTTTATAGAGCTCAAATATGTGTATTTTTGTGCAGTATGTCTTTTTTATTGTGGAAGTTTTATTTGAATTACCCATTTTAAAATTTGAATAAACTTTAGTTGTCATTTTGTAAATAAATATACATTTTCAAATTATGCTATTATGTCTCATTCATATATTTGGCTGACGCAGCTGTCACAGCAAACGCTGGACGCACATATCTGCTTCACATGCATGTATTTGCCAATTCTGTCATGCGCTGCGGCGCCTTAGCCACGCTGATTCTTATCTTTTGGTGGAATGCAACACCTATAAATAAAGAAAAATCATTACCAAATATATTTTTCGTACATCCATCATTGAAGGATGGCGACTGAAAAACGAAAAGCCTCCATAAATATAAATACTTTCATAGGCATGTATGTAAATATTCATCCAATACACCGTTCAACCGAGGTATGTGTTGAAATAATATACTTTTGTTTGACAAAATGCGACAACCAAACAAAACGAATATAAGTATCAACGATATTCTCTTCGCCTTTTAGTGCCACTAGCTGTAAGCCCGTTGCCCAGCAACGGGAGATTTTTGTTGCATTGTGTTTAATTTTATTTAGTTTAATTTTATTTTATTTAATTTAATTTAATTTAATTTAATTTAATTTAATTTAATTTAATTTAATTTAATTTTATTTTATTTTAATTTATTTAATTTAATTTAATTTAATTTTATTTTATTTTATTTTATTTTATTTTATTTTATTTTATTTTATTTTATTTTATTTTATTTAAATTTATTTCAGTTTATTTTATTTTATTTTATTTTATTTTATTTTAATTAATTTAATTTAATTTTATTTTATTTTAATTTAATTTATTTCAATTTATTTCAATCTATTTTATTTTATTTTATTTTAATTTATTTATTTTATTTTATTTTATTTTATTTTATTTTATTTTATTTTATTTTATTTTATTTTATTTTATTTTATTTTATTTTATTTTATTTTATTTTAATTTATTTCAATTTATTTTATTTTATTTTATTTTAATTTATTTTATTTTATTTTATTTTATTTTAATTTATTTATTTTATTTATTTTATTTTATTTTATTTTATTTTATTTTATTTTAATTTATTTCATTTTATTTTATTTTAATTTATTTATTTTATTTTATTTTATTTTATTTTATTTTAATTAATTTTATTTTATTTTATTTTATTTTATTTTAATTTATTTCAATTTATTTCAATTTATTTTATTTTATTTTATTTTATTTTAATTTATTTATTTATTTTATTTTATTTTATTTTAATTTATTTTATTTTATTTTATTTTATTTTATTTTATTTTATTTAACAATTATTTCCAATAAAAATCAAAAGATCAAATCCAATTTTTCAATAAAAAATCAGTTGCACATTTTGTCCAAGTGTATGAAAAAAGCAAAATATTATTCTATGATATATCCATATCATAATTTGAATATTCTTAATGTATTAAAGAATTCTAACAGATTTTCAAGGTCAGACGTGAAAAGATTCATCATTATGATTCAATTGATCAAATCCGCTCCAAAAAATATTAGTCTCACATCGACTCACACGATCAAACGATTCATTTCGATAGCCCTATAATCATAGTTTGCAATAGTCGAATTAAAGTCTTTGATTATTCGAATATTATGATGTATGGTGATACAATACTTTAGCTCTACACCAAGAAATATCAAATTTTCAAACGTGGCGATATCAGAACATTCACGCCCGGTTTAAAATAAGCCGCTCCCATTGGATAGAACAACATTTCAAAAATGTGCTGTTCAGAATAAATCGAAATCATTGGTCTGTACCTTACTGCGGACGTTTTACAGACGGACCTTATCGACTATTAATGTTAAGATGTTTGTTCATTTTATACACTGGACAAGTCACCCGCATTAAATATTAAAATCCATTTTAAAACGTTAATTGAAGAGTATTCACTGTTTAAGGAACATTTGTATCCAAATAAATTTAAACAATACATACAATGCGCGTTTGATAATTACTAATCAGACAATGTCAAAAAATCTAGAAAAGGACTTGTTGCCAATGGTGACGACCATACATATTTATGCGTTTTTCGGAGGAACAATTCATAAAGCAGCTTAAATGTTGCCGTAAAGAATTTGTGCATATTATATTAAAAAATCGCAACAAAATAAATCTTTAATTCGAATTATTAGTTCAAGTAATTCTTTGTTTTCATAGCAAAATATGTGAACCAAGTACTACAATCTTTTGCATTAATTGATTTCTATAAGATGTATTAACTTTTTGATCGTATTAAGGCATGTATTAGGGCAGGGGTTCCCAACCTTTTTATACTCTAGAGCGCATTCTAAAATATCGATAGGTTGGCGGGCACCACCTATTTTTGATCGACAAACTCTTTCCATCTATATATTAATAGTCGATAAAATAATCACCAATAATCACAAATCACAAATATGTTCGACATGACAACTTCGCGGCTGCAGTCTGGCTCGCCGCTAGCCGCTAGACAAGTTGCGACAAGTACTGTCAGCTAAGGAACCACTCATACATACAATATCGCAAACATACGAACGTATTTAATAAACTCTAACAAATAAATAAAAATAATTTACATTTTTAATTAGTGTTTATGAAAAAATTCTGTCACGGTCGAATAGTGGCGGGCACGCACGAATCGTTCCGCGGGCGCCATGGTGCCCGCGGGCACGGGATTGGGAATCCCTGTATTAGGGCATGCTTTGAGCATAGAAACTGTAAACAATATTTATTTTGAATTCGTCAGATTTTATGATTGTCGTTTTATCTTAAGTGGGGAGTTAATTTTCAACGCATCTAAGCACACGTCACCAAAACGTCTTGGATGGTTGCCGATGAGACTTTTGATTTTTGACTTATAATAAAAAAAAACATCACGTACTTCTAATATAACCAGCGAAATTTTTTTCTTCCAAAACTATTTGCACAGTTTCCCAAACTTCTTTTTCGGTTATTTTATTTTTGGTAAACACATATTTTTATTCAAGAGTGTTGTAAATATCCTGGGCCACGCGTAAAGTACTCGCACTTAAGTACATAGTAAGAGGGAAATGAAATCACGTAGGCGGAAGTCCTGAACGCAGTAAACCTCCATTTCAGTCTGCATCCTTGCCAAATAATATACGTTTCATACTCAACTCTGAGTGAACCTTCGAATCTACCGTATAAAGGAACAGATCTTTAAATAGACTTTGCTTATACAAAATAATCTCAAACACGTAAGTATTGTATTTCTCTCTCTCGTTTTGAAAATGATATTTTTTTAACGATTTAGATATATGTTTTTTTTTGTAAGTTGCAGTATTCGGTTGCTTTTAGGTTCGAGTACCAAACGGACACATTCATTACGTAATTTTGCAATTGAGTGATAAATTCGAGAGTCTATTATATTATCAATTCTTACCAATCATATTTCCCAAAATCATGACATCGGGAGAAAAATAATATAAGTTTCACACAAGTCATTTCCTAGCTCCATCCTTATTATCATAATATTATTTAACCTTTTTCGATAAGTAAGAATTTTAAAGATTTAAAAACAACGTTGAAAAACAGCAAGTATCTTGTTGTTAAGTGGAAGCAAAAATTGTAAAAAAAAATACAAATGTAGCAATTGTTAAGTTTTCAAATGTTAAAAATGATAATTCTTGTAAGATAGACATAAAAAACGTTTTTCGTTGGTTTAACCATTTTATCTATGTATTCATAATAGTGATTGCATTACTGATATTCCTGAAACCGAGTGCTCTGTATTTATAGTGTTTCTAATACCGCAAAACCGGCTTCGAAAATTAACCAAAACTAAATTTGAATCGTTCAAATTATGTATAATACATTCATTAAATTTTCAATCAAATTTAAGTTGTATCAATATTGACAGGTTTCAAATTTGACGAGTCTTTAACCTTCTCAGTACTGCGATGTTTTAAGTTAAAAAAACATTTACTCACATACCTACCGCATGTTTTTAATAATTTTAAAAAATAGGACTGAATTTTTGAATATTAAAAGTTTACTATAAAATTATATATACTGTTTAATATTTTCAAGTTACGTTCGTGGTTTTCAGTAGCCTTACGGTATTCACGCCTTTCGTATGTAGCGGCCACCAGTGGCCTTACGGTACTGAAGCGGTTAAAAATTTATGTATTATTGTTTTAATAAACCATTACTTATTTTTAAAAATCGCCCGGTTATAAAAACTACATATTTTTTATTGAGAGTAAATTATAAAAACAAATATAAATACTGATTTTGATTAACTTGTTTGGTGCAGAGCTGTGGAGTCGTGAAGAAATAAGACGACCTCGACTTCTAGCGTAGTTTTAAACACGACTTTAATTATTTTGTTTAGGCTTAGTAGCATGCATTGACGCCACTTTTGATTCTGGTAATTTGAATACACATTTTTTTGGAATGATTCGAAGTTATTAGTTTTTTCGAGCAAGACTCCAAGCTTAACAGCTAAATTCCATGATTTCGAATCTGACTCTACAGTCCGGACTCCTGGGCCCTGGTGCTGTAATCCTAATAGCCAGAATTATTATTTTATTATTTTGCTAATCTCTCGCTTTTCAGTAGGTACAACGCAAATTTAATGCAATATACATATATCCCTAGTGAATAATTTTGTTTTTAAGAATGTTGAATCAAACGTACATTTTGAAATAATATTTTAAAGTACACCTAAACCCCGATTTACGGGGTTGCAAAATCTACATATTTTGAAGTACGATATTCATAAAAAAGAAGAGGTCATTAGATATCCATTACATAAAACTAGTTTTATGATCAATCAAAAATTTGGAGATAGTTTTGTATTGTTATTAAATAGGTATGTAACATTTTTAAAAATGTTGATTTTTATTACTCTCTACGCAAGTAGGTTTTCATTTTCGTAACTAAGTAAATAATTGACAAAAAACAATAATTCAAAATGATATTCTACGCTGAGCTTATTACCAAACTGCATTTTAATAAAGTTTCCATCAGAGCATTATAAGGCACTTTGCCAAATAATTGCAGTAAATCATTTACTGGAGCTTTAGTTTTTTGTCGAGTTATAAATAAAACTAAAATACGACGACTAATAAAAAGCAAAGAATATAAATAACATTTGTTCATCAAAGCTAACTTCATTTTTATAAACAAACATATACAAAATAATCTTTTGTGTGATGTTAATGTATCATCGAATACGAAACGAAAATTTTGGTTTATTTATATTGATCTAAATACTTCATTTTATATTATTTTTCATTTTCATATGAACACATGGTAAGTCTGAAGTAAAGAGAAAGTGTATTCCTTTACCACTAATGTCAATAATTTTATTTACTAATAGGTGTTGAAATTACCAAAAAAGATAAATCAATGACTTTTATAATTAGTAGGTGAAAAAATTTAACTATGAAAAGTCGTGGAAATCAGTTTTGAAAAAGAAACATACCAACTTAAAAATGTTATTTTTCCAAGAAAAGGGTACCGTGTAAAATTTTACTTTGTAATTATCCACTCCGTGTAAGGCATATAGTCTTCATATTTAGTTATCTCAACAAAAACATTTTTATCCATGAGAATTGTTTGTTACTCAGATGCTCAACCTCTCTTGTTCGAAGACATTAGGACTAGGGAGTATAAGTGTTAGAATTGTTATTGGTCAATAGAGTAGAGGAAAAAAGACGTTACAAACAACAATGTTTTAAATAATTAATTTAAATTAAAAAACCCTAAATTTTGCATTGACTGTTCTACAACTTGAACTCAGATGTGACAGATCGCTATTGCAAAGCTCTTACAGACTGGGCAAAGAAGGTGACTATATATAAATATATCTTCCGTATCAAAGAAGCTTTACAAATTGCTTGTTTGGAATACAATAAAGCTCACAAATTCATGTCACAATTTGTAACAAACCCGTATTTATAAAGTAAGCCAGGAAAATCTTGTTGACAAAATACTATGTAATATCTGAGACGAAATGATGCTCAATAACTAAAAGATATTTCCGGAGCATTGACAGCACCCCGTGATAACATGCTTTCGGCTCGACAGCATTTTCCCTTCTAATCCTGAAAAGCTTTCTCTACAATGCCATAACGGTATGTTCATATTAAAACTTTTACACGATTATAAATACATGACCTCTATAAAAAAATTCCCCTTCAAAGTTGAGTCATAGAAATTCCTCTGTCAAAACAGCTCCTATTGTAATTGCTGTCTATGGAACGGATAAAAGTTGGAGTGAACTATTTTTGAGCGCAAAAAGTATTTAAGCTGCTTAAAATTTGACAAATGTGTTCATGAAAAAGTATTTTATTTTAAATTTGAATTCAATTTTACACTATACAGCAATCTGTGGTTTTTGAAGAGCCTAATTAAATTGAAAAACATCATGTCAGTGTTCATGTTCGCTCAGAATTAATTATTAATATTCAGTCTATTGTTTTATATGTAAAATAACTCTTTATTCAAAAAAAGTACAAAGCATACATAATTTGAAAAAACAATACAGGTTGAGTGGACGTAGTTTACAGTTATCTGAAATAGCAGCCAAGGGCACCTGGAGGATATATTCAATGGATCACTTATACTGTAAATTTTCCAGTTTATTAGTCAGACAACTCGGAAAATAATTATAGGCGTTAAATATATAACTGCATTTTGCACTCTATCGGGTCTCCAATGAGCTGCAATGTGGAGCATATGGCTTCCTGATGGAGGTATCTCAACAGATGTTTTCCTACGAGATATGTGTGTTACTCAGTCATTCAACCACTTTTTCAAAGATAATAGGCATAGAAGGATAAGGTCAGGACAGGACGAGTGGTTAACTAATTGCTCTAGCTACGCCCGGCTGTTGAAGGTTCGGAAAAGGGTGAGAAGGATGTTTTAGACATCACAAACACCCATGCATTCGAACATAAATCGACATATCGATCGAAAAAATGCTCTTCGTACTGGGACTCGAATCCGTGAGATCCGACACGAAAGCCCACTACGCTAACCACTGCGCCATAGGACTCGATATATTCAATTACTTAGACAAAAACTCTTTTTCTTTTTTGTCAATATCATCCTTGTACATTCTCAACACCCCAACCCCGTATTATACAATACAAAAAGATAAAAACAAAAACATTCTTATTTAAGGTATCACTTTTATATCCAAGATACAAAATGAGTTTGTATTTTTAACAGCTCAGGTTAAAATGTATTTAATTCTTTACACCAACAAATATTTATTTTGATAAATAAATCCAAGCATTGTCAACTTATCAAAAATAAATAAAAAGCAAGAATCGTGTAAAAATACTTGAATGTTAACTCAAAGACCTTTCTTTCACTGTAAGAGTTATTTTACATTACTTTGCAAGTAAGTAATAAAACCAAAAAGTACAACCAACAGGATTACAGCTTAACAAGTATTTGAGAGCAAATTTATTTATGCCCGTATTACTGAAATCTAAGAGCTGTAGTGACCTTTAGAGTGTTTGGCATGTGGGTCTAACATTGACAAAGATATTCAATCGATCCAACCATTGTTATAGGACAGGGATTGTCAAATTGCAGCACGGGAATGGTTTACGACTCTTTTATTGTATTGAATCTGAAAGAAAAACTAAAACAGTACGTTGAGGTCTTATATTCAAACAACGTTTTTTGTTGATACGATATTTTTCATTATCGGAAGCATGGTCGTCAAACAACGTTTTATCAATCGTATCAAGTGTTTTCTTTATTTAATCATCAGTAAAGTCTAACATCAACTACATACATTTAAATGCCTTTGTTAAATATTTTTAAGACCATATCTTAAAAATTTCAGCATAACCATTAACAATATAAACGAACAATACAAAAAATTATATATATAATATAGCCGCCTGTGTGGTCGAGTGGTCAACAATGTTGGCTTCGGCTACGGTAGGCCCGGGTTTAAATCCCGTTACGGACGGTTTTATAAATTGATTTCACAATCGATTTAAGAATTTCTGTTCAAAAGCATGGATGTATGTGATGTCTTGTATTCCCCCCTCTCACTCATCCCATCCTACGAACGAGGCGTATCGAAAGCGATTGGCTTACCACTAATCCTGTCTTAGCCCTATCTTTCTATCCTTACTCTCTTTGGAAAAAGAGAGGTTGAGCAACTGAGTAACAAGCAGTTCTCGTAGAAACACTTCTGTTGAGATAAACTCCATAGCAGTCCATATGCTCCACATTGGGAGCGGTCATGGTTTAAAAAAAATGTACTATGAAGATTAGGTTTAAAATAAGTATTTCCTTTGTTGACTTACAAGAAAACTAAGAACGTTTTTTGGCTTTCCCTTAAAGTTGCACTTTTGTATATAGTGTCGTTTGACATTAAGCCATCGACGTGTGTCGTGTAACATGAATAGTTCAAAATTATATAGAGAAGCCAATCCGGTGCAAACGGCATACCTTTAATTGTCATACTAAACTAACCAAAATATTTCAACGAAATTGACGTAATTCAAATAAGTCGGCCTTTTTGTTAAGGGGAGAAAAGCATTCTTTCGCGGTAGGACATATTTGGGTTCAAGATGTCTCTGTTTGGCTTATAAATGATATTATTTCATGAATTCTTTGCTTTAATTCTGTTATATTTACATTAATTTAACATCTTTACACTTGCCATATTAATAATATTTAAAAAAATAAACACTTTCTTTCTGCAAATACCTCTTTTTAAGATCAGATATCGCAAGCATTATCAACCGATAATGCTCATGATCTCATCAATTTTATTAGTTTATACCACGAACGCATCAGTTGGTTATCAAGCAAACCCGCTTCTTATCTGTAATAAATAACGTAGAATTGGTAGAATTATTTTATTAAATTATACCTTTTCTCCACAGATTGACAATGATATCCTCAAAACATGTATATTTCAAATATTCCCTTAATTTTTTTATATAAAACCTTTTCCATGTATTACAAGATAACTTTCTTTAATTTATAATCTTAAACTCAAATCAATTGTACTTATTTTACACTCAAGACTTTTTTTTCATGGTTCAACTAATTGTCTAACGGAGATGAACAAGTATGAGAGATAATTATTATCTTATCTTTTTTTTTACCATGTCCGCTCCCAATGTGGAGCATATGGACTCCTAATGGAGTTTATCTCAACAGAAGTGTTTCTACGAGAACTGTTTGTTACTCAGTTGCTCAACCTCTCTTTTTTTTAAGAGAGTAAGGAATTGAAGGAAAGGGTCAGGACAGGACTAGTGATTAGCTAATCGCTCTCGATTTGCCCGTTAAAAGGATAGGATGGGTGGGAGGGGGGAATTCAAGACATCACATACATCCATGCCTTTGAACAGAAATTCATAAATCGACTTAAAAATCAATTTATAAAACTGCCCGTACTGGGATTTGAACCCGTGACCTCCGTAGCGGTAGCCAATGACGTTGACCACTCGACCACACTGGCGGCAATTTCTGATAATGGTATCTTATCTTACCATTGCCAGAAACATTAACACAAATACATTTTTTTTTCGTTAAGATTCAACCTGTGTAAATTATTTTTTTTTATATTAAAATCGATTTTATATAAATATCGTACATTTCATAACAATTTGATGCGAATATAAATAAATAGGATCGTCCGACATAAATAAAAACTTCCCAGTGCCAAGCTTTCAGTAACAACACAACCTTTAGAAATATAATAAATTAGTATTTTTGGAAATAACGTTGTTACATTATGCAGAGAAAAAAATACATTTCCACAATAACTCAAGTATCAATTCGCTAAATATTCAACGATTCCGTCACATTTGGTTGCATTTAAATTTATTTTATAAGGGTATGGTTGGGATTAAAAGGGCAAAAGGATTCAAAACAACCCTTTCTCCGTTCGAATAATATGTAAAAGAGGCACAATTTTTTTTCTGAAAAAAAAACGATCGCGTTCCCGGCGATTGGATTCGATAAAAGCGGCGATAGATTACCGAGTACATATCGACTAGAAAATAAGACGTCTACTAAATTGCAGACAGATAGAAGAACTCAGTTTCTTTATGTTCCTCTTCTTTATCTGCGGACTTCATAGACTTGAGGCCAAAGATGTTTACTCGACTTATCTGAATCTTTCTCGCAAGATGACAATCAAATTTAAAGCCAATTCGGTAATATGCTTTAACTGGGTATCGTGTCAGTTTTAGTTTATGCTAATTTCCAATAATTGATAAACGATATGTTCAGAAAGCACGACAGAATAAAAAAACAGAAACATATGTAATATTTTTTTTTTATTTCATATAACATTATTGTCAAGCCGTTGTAAACTATATCTATCAATCTAACAGGTTTTCTAAAAAAAACTATTATAATATTCTTTGTTCAATTTGTTTTACAACACTTTTCAATTCGTTCTAAATATTTAAATTTGTTTTCGTATGCTTAACAGTATTTTTTATGAAATTGTAGGAATAAATAGGCCTCAGCTAAATATTAAGTAAACCGACTTTGAACGTCAAGTTAACTTCCCGGATTCCTCTTTATTGTACCATATTATTCAAATCTTACAGAATATGGGTATCATCAAAAAAAAACTAGAACCTACTATTCATTGTATAATGTTATGCTGGTTTTCTTAGCTACTTTTAAACGGTAATATATACAATGATTTTTAAAAGATAGCGTTTACAGATTATTTTCACAAAATATTGTGCAATATAATTTTTGTAACTCAATAAAATATTTGATTTTTCGCACTAAGTTAATTCTTTTGTTTAGTTTATATTTCTTTTTTTGGAAAAATGGACGTGTCTCAATGTGACACATATATGGTAGAGTAATTAAGCGAATAATACTCGAGGCAGAGTTGCGTCAAGCAAAATCAAAATTGTACGTGTAACCGAGCACGTTTTCCTAAAAAGTGGATTTGAGACAGTCTTATAATGAATCGATTTCTTTTTTACAAAACTTTTCAATTACTAAACTTTGTAAGTTCACGGAATGACTATGAAGAAAAGAGCGATTCATAAGTTTTCTAATAAACATAGCAGACAAGGACAGTTTTTTGATCTTCATTAACGTAAAAGATTTCGTATAAAAAGTTTCATTTATGATTATAAGAGACCGTTTTTTATTGAAACTCTGTTCATAAAACGTATGCTCCGTCTACAACAGGGTTAACTTGCTTATTTTTTGTAGAATCATTTTTCTTTTTTTGATAATCAGTAGAAAACCTATTCATTAAATAGTCACCGTACAGTTTGATTATACAAAAAATACGCATACAATAAAATATTCAATTTAAAATATGAATCGTTTTAATATTTAACATTACTCCACGTTTGGTCACTAATGCCCCAGGTTTAACCTTTTGGCATCTTTAGGAATACGAATGCAAAGATGAACAGTTCAATAAGTCCATGTTCATACGTGCCCTCGAATGCCTGAATATGCCTTAATGCGAAACCAGAGTTGTCGGTGACAAAGCGTGTGTAAATGTACAAAATTTGAAATACATATAAATTTTTTGTCGAAACTGTATTAGGATTTATAGAAATTAATTGAATGTAAAAAAAATAAAATTAAAACAAACGTACAAGGTTACTAGACGTATGTTACTTATAAAGTTTTGCTAACCACAAATGTTTGATAATACCTAAATTCTATACCATAGGACTTTAGAATCCAGAATTATAGAAAGAGTAGAACCATAGAGGTATTTTTTTTATCTATGTCCGCTCTCAATGTGGAGCATATGGCGTCCTAATGGAAGTATCTCAACAGAAGTTTTTTTATGAGAACAGTTTATTACTCAGTCGCTTAACCTCCCTTGTTTCAAAGCGAATAGTATAAGGAAAAAAGGATAAGGCTAGGACAGAATTAATGGTTAACTAATCGCTCTTGCTTCGCTCTTGCTTCGCTCAGTTATTAAAGGATCAGAAGGGTGGGAGAGGAGGATATTTTAGACATCACAAACACCCATTTCTTCGAACATAAATCAATAAATCGTATGAAAAATAAGTTGAGGTATAGGTCAGTATTATTTTTTTTTTAAATTTCTTCACATTGGTAATATTTTTGTCTTTTATTTGATGATTTTGCGACATTTAAACAAAAAAAATATGATAAGAATTTGTGCCGATCCCTGTTAATCTTTATTCTTTTTTCAATAGATTAAATAAAATGTATTTTTATATTACTACTCATCACGACTTAATCAGCTTAAAAGGTTAACGGGGAAAAGTTTGTTTTATTTTAAACAAAGAAATTCTTAAAATTTGCCAAGCACTTAAATTTAAACTGTCTTGTGGGAAAAAATCATAAGGCAAATGGTGCGGATATATAGTAATTGTTTTTTCTTAATATAAAAAGTTAATAAAATGGCTTAAGTTAATAAAGAGTTGAAACGGTATTACTAAATACGAATCTTTAATCTACTGTCCTAACAATATTGAAGTGCAATATAAAGTATTATTTATTATAAAATTTAATGGCCAATACATGGCATTTTATCTGACGCCAACGCAGCGTGCGCTTGACAAATATTGTACACTACGTCTCATACTAACGCGATTTATGCGGTCCGAAGGATTAAGCGTCAAAAACCGCGTAAGTCAAAGAATACTTATTTTTTATGTATGTTTAATGTATAAATTGTATTCACAGTGTCGTATCATAGGATATAACGTAATATTAATATTTATAAAAATAGGTATACAATATCGCTCTTCAAGTATATATTTTTAACCATGTCCGCTCCTAATTTGAAGCATATGGCCTCAGGCGATTCAGGTATCTCAAGAAAAGATTTTCTATGATAACTGTTTGTTACTCAGTCTCTCAACCTCACTTTTCCAAAGAGAGTTGTAGGGATAGAAGGATAAGGCTAGGGCAACACTAGCGGTTGAATAATCGCTCTTGCTACACCATGTTTTTGAAGGATCGGAAGAATGGGAGGTATTTTTTTCAGACATCATAAATAGGTTGTCCAATCCTGGGATCCCGCTCAATTCTGTGATCCCGAAATTTCGGGATTGCGACTGTACTAATAAACTGAAAAGCTTAAAAAAAGATGTCGCGCTGCTATTTTTAGTAAATTTGTAAATTTCTTGGATTTTGGATTCGAAAATTCTTGAAAGAGCTAAAAAATAAAAAAGGTCCCACGGCGTAATTTTTTGCGATAAAAAATCCGCTAATTCCTAGGTTCTTGAAATTGTGTGAAATATCTCATGATTTCAAAATCGGTGATCAAAATTTTTCTCACTCCCAAATCCCAATTTTACGTTGAGTGTTCAATCCAAGGATCCAGGGACTGAAAAATCGTCAATTCCAAAATCCCGGGATCACAAAGAGCGTCCGGGATCGGATACTCTAATCACAAACACCCACGCTTTTGAACATAAATCGATCGAAAAATGCTGTTCGTACTGGGAATCGAACCCGTGAGACCATTAACGGAAAGCAACGTCGATGACCTCTGGAAACTATCAATGGAAATTGTAATCTCAAATGGTCGTTTTTTATATTCGTTTTTGTAATACCAATATTTAATATACATGTTTGATCGTCTTAACAATTTGTCTGTACCATATTTTCTAAACACCACATAACAAAATATTCCGCAGAGTAAGAGGGTAATATTAATAGCTTACAATGTATTAGATCATATTTGTGTTACATTTCGGAAAATGCATTGAATTCGAAGCTGAACATTTAAGCAAAAGCCAAAGCATAGTATCATAACAATGTGGATAGAATCCATCACGTGTCAATACCACTTCTGTAGGCACCATTGTAAGGAGTGATACAAAAGACAGAAGGCAACATATATTATTTAGACTGAAAGGTTTTTGTTTGCTCAGGATTAATGACATACATTGTTATCCTTTACTGACCTGTTTATACGCAGGAATGATTGATTAATGTTTTCATTAAATTATTATATGACCGCACTAAACTTGTGCGCAAAATAACTGTGACTTTGTTTAATTTCTAGCATAATTCAGTTAAGCTTGAAAGCTATACTAATCAATTATTCAACAATGTTCAGACATTGTTCTTATAAGTCTAGTCGCTTTAGAACACTTTGATTTTTTGCATAACTTACAAACTAAATTACAAATAATGTATTTTTCTTAATTATGATAATATATGTAATGTTAAACGCCTAGTTACAAAAAGCGAAATGCCGATGTTTCAATAATTGCGGCAAACAATGTTTTTATGTTTCAAATAAAAAAATATTTTTTAAGATTATTTTTTTCTTGTGTATGTCTACCTTCTACGCTGGCTACGTGGTCAAGTTGTTGGCTTTGATTACGGAGGTCGTAGGCTCAAAGTACGGAAAGTGTCTTCCACCCATTTTATTCTAAAAATGAGCAAAGCAAAAGCAATTATCAAACCATTAGTCCTGTCCTAGTTTTATACTTGTATTCTTATTCTCTTTGAAAAAATATAAAGTTGGTGCAATTGTGTAATAATCAGTTCTCTTAGAAGCAGTTATATTAAGAAAAATTCCACTTGGAGATAATTAAAATTTGATTTTTATTCGTTGGCTTTCGTCTCCAAATTGTTTTCCATTTGAAAAAAACTTCATTTTATCGAGACACCTCATATAAAGTATGTTTGATTATTAATTATTAGCAGTAAGCTTCATTTTAATATGATGGATATTTACTGGTAACATTAATTACTATAATAATTAATTTTCAGTGTTGGTCAGAAAGAATTTTATTATAACCAATTTGAATCTAACTCTGGTTTTCATACGTTAGAAATTAGAACAACATAATTGACACTTTCACTTATTTATTCAAGATTCTGTCGGGCATTTAAATGTAATTTTTTTAAAATGATTTTACAACAAGAAAATATGTTCATAATGCAGACTAATAAAATTCAGTATATTGTACGAAATTAAATAGCAAAGATCATCATTCAATTTATAAAATGTTCATTGTTTATGTGCAGCATACAATCTTAAATCCAAGGCGAATATACTTGATACGAATGACATGTGTATGATTTCAAACTAGAAGCAAATATAATTTACCACTAATGATTTCATTCACGCATTTGCTCAGGTAGTTTACCAAAATTATACCATACAAACACCAAGTACCAACCAGTAATTTCTAAAATGTCTGTAGTTGCAGCAGCGTGCTTTGATCAAGGCATATTGAAATTAATCATGCCCTTACTTATATGAGTATGTAAATCTAGAGTTAAGCAACGTTGGCACATTTATTTTTCTTAATTTCGGTAAACATTGCACTTGAAACATTTTAAATACATAAACCCGCCTGATTACTTTTTTCTTCAGCTCGATAACAATCGTTACTTTATTTTGTGTTGTTTGGCGCTTGAATGGACAACGATATTTTGGTCTTTATTTAAGTATTTAAATAAAGAAGATAATAAATCATCATCCGCAATAATTTGAACCTTCACAACCAGAAGTCAGTATTGTTTAGTAAATTAACTAACCCTACGTTGAATAGGTCATGTTTTAATGATAATTTGGATACAAATAATTCGCAGAGAGAATGATACACAATTGTATACCCGCTGTGCTGTAGAGTCAATTACAGTATTTCAAATAATGATTATATGCAATGATCCTAGTGTGGAGTCGGAAACTTATTATCTTGTAGGCAATAAATTTCAAAGCACAATAATAATAATTGTGCGCCAAATGCCATGATAAAGATCCCACGGTAAGCCTCACATGTAGAGCTTTATCCGGTTCCTTTTAGGTTGAGCGTGTTCTAAACATACATTGAAAATTTCGTCATATTCCACAAACTCGGCTCAGTGATGTAAATTTAAATTTGTAAATTGTGTAATGTGCCTATACGTACTTCCGATTGAAGGGACATGAATTATTCAACGAATTTCATATGATATTTTATTCATCAATGAAACTCGAAATACGATCGTCCTATTTGTAATGTTAACCTCATATGTCATCATTTTCGTTCGTATTTTTTTCACATAAAATATGTCTGTAATACAAAAAAAAATATATGTTTATATTTTTTCATCGTATAAATGTGTGTACTGTAGATAACTTTAACCCGTTAACAGCTAGAAAAAAGTAACGTTTTTAGTCCTGTAAGCTAGCAATTGTCTAAAAACTAATAAAGGAAAACTTAATATTCATTTTGTGAGTCCTTAAGAGATGTCTGACTCTTTTTCAATGATTCAAACTCTAAAAATTATTTATTAACGTCGTAATAATGAGAACACACTGGTGGGTAGCGTGTGTGGTTAGAAGGTGTGTGACACACCGGTGGGTCGTTAGCTATACAGTGGTTAAGATTCCCGGTCGCATGTTCATAATTTTGCTGTCCATTATGTTATGTTTTTCGTTCTATTAAATACAGTTGATAATGTATAGTACTCTGCATTTTCCAAGACACTGAAGTTTGCGTTTTATAAATAAAGATTTGTGATAGTGTATATAATAAATAAAGTGTGTAGATAGTGTATATAATAAATAAAGAGGACATTAAGATTTATTTATTATATACACTAATTGTTGGTTTTTACTTTGGTAATGATAATTCATACCTAATTGGTTTTTGTCATAATAGTTTCATTGCTAAGTGGTCTTCAACTTTTTATTTATAGTTTATTTTCCTTGTATTTTACTTCAATTCTTTTGATAGGTTGTAATACCACATAACTTTTTTATAAATATCACTGTTTTATTGTTTTTTCTTATCAGTTGACAATGCTCATCATGAGCGAAACCGGTCCTGATCTAATAAATTTTATGTGGAAAAAGTACTAAAAATGTTTTATTATTTTTATTGTTATGTTAAATATACGAAAAGTTCTTGTTTCAAACATAACAAACACTTGAGCACAAAAATTCATTGAAATAAAAACACGTATTTTACAGAAATAATAAATAATATGAATGAAATTTTCTTAGAATACATTCGTTGCCGAGCAGGATTATTTAATATAATATTGTATTTAATAATAGCACTTTATTGAAACATGCAAATTTCTCTGTATTTTTGACATATTTTTTAAACCCTGTACGATTATCATCAATTTAATTCATAAAAGTCACTATTAATCGGTTTTGTAGATAAATTTCTAGTACAATATATTTCAGATAAACAGTATGTAGATTATTTATAAATAACTGCTTACTATTAATATTCTGTATAAATATAATTTTTGACAGAATAAAGAACAAAATACTCGACTAGGTACTTTGCAATCAACTCACAACTGACTGTAGTTTGAAGCGAAATAATCATTAAAATTGAAAATATTTGAAAAAGACGTTTTTTTCCTAAGAATAAACTGAAGTCCTGTTTTTAAATTACAGGAAAAATAAATGTATTATATTATATAATGACCGTTCGATAACAAAAAAATAAGTAAGGAAAGTCTTTTACAAAACGAGCTCGAGTAATTTTCATTTAACTAGAATATGTTTTTTAGTAATAGTATTTTTAAAATTGCAACACGATCCAAAATGAAACGCAAACGCGCTAACGACATCAGAGCGAGCTGTATGTAAATAATAAAAATGCTCAAACCAAATAATGTGCCGTTTATTTGATGTGAAAAAAACATTTTTTTTAATAGAAAAATTATTAGTGTCACAAATGAACAATTTATATACAATTATTGAAATGCGTTGACGAGAAATTTAACATATTTAACAGTGTATCTCGTTCATAAAATATAGTTCGAGTTCAGCCATTAGATTTTTTGTGACACTAATTTGGGATGCGATTATATTCCAATTTGGAATGCAATATTTTTTTCGACAGCCATTATTTTTTTACGACACCAAATTAGGATGTGATCAATTTTCTCAATAAAGATTTTTTTTCGACGAACATTAGATTATTATTTGGGATGCGATCAATTTTCTCCGAGAGAAAATTTTTTTTTCAAGTGACAATATTTTTTGCGCCAAACATAGAATGGAATATTTTTTTCGACAGCCATTAAAATTTTCGCAACACATATTTGGGATGCGATCAATTTTCTCCGAGTTCCTGAGAGGTGAAGTGAGCCTGGCGGTACTTTAGGAAAAAAAGTTAGCTACGTTATAAAATTCTACATGTCTTAAAGTATCGTTAAAGTGAAGTGACATCAGTAAATACACACTACTATAGTGATATCTCCCAACAATAAAAATATTCAATCCTCCAAAACACCAAGAAAAAGCGTGGTTGTATGTACTTAAAGTTCAATAGAAAAGTTTTATCATTTTCTTACTTGACTCACTTCACTTCTTGAGAGTTCATATAATTGTTCATATTTTACTTCATATACACGAAAAGTCGTTAAATATATTATTAAAAAATATATGTTCATTAATGATAATAATATGTTGTATTTTTTTATTACAGTTAATTAATTTGAAAAATATGTTTGCTGCAATTACTTTCCTGTTGTTTGTAAAGAAATACAATCATCTGATAAATTATTATATTGTCTGAAGACATAATAAAATATCCAGTATTTTGATAAAAAAAAATGTTCAATATACAATAAAAGGTTACAGGAACAGTTCGGCTCCTCTTAAAGGGTATATCAATAATCTGGCCTTAAGTCCGCTACATGAATAGGCACTTAACGATTTCATTACGACTGCAAATGGAATGCTAAATGTGCCCGTTGAAATATATTGCGACAACAGGCTTGTGGTGATAAGTGATAATTACGCAAAAAAAGAATGGTAAGATTAACACTACGTGTAATTAACAATTAAGTAATTTGATTACTCGACAATGAAAACAAAATAAAGTCTTTTTTTATTTTTATTATTAATTCGCGAACGCTAAAAATATGATCATGGCCCTTTTTTTAATTATAAATTTTGCAAATTTCAACTGTGAATACTTTAGTTGAAAATTGTAAATTTATTTTTTTAACACATTTTTTGATTAATTTTCCTAAATTACAAAACTATAAAACGCAATCCTTAAAATTGTATTCGTTTTCAGTATTAAACACTTAAACCATCTTTATAAAAGATAATCTGGTTATCAGTAAATTGTACGATTAATTTCATCCAAAGACTAGAACGTTGGTATAATCGGATTGAAAGTAAAAGATGAGTATGATAAAAACAAAGATATACTGGCCATTGATTTTTAAACCGTTTTTTAAATGTATGTTTTAAAGATTCCATTTCATTTTTCAAACCCGTAGCCCGACAATTTAGTAATACGCTAGTCCAATAGTTATGGATGTCAAGCCACCTGAAAATATTGGTTTATTAAATAAAATGTTCAATACTTTAGATTTCCTTCAAATATTATTTATTAGAGAAGTTCCTTCGCCGCTCAATTATCATTTCAAATTGAGACGTTGCGGGTATTGTTAAAAAATACGTTTATTTTATACAAAAAAGAAGAACAATCCAAGGCTGGAGTGTAAGATATGAGAATCGAGTAAACGTAATAGAACGGAATACGACCAATTTCCGGAGTAATTTGGAATAATTCTTTTTCTTTCAAGTAACACGCTTCTCAGATAGCTACATCTCTGCTACGAGTCGATATCCGAGCTTTATGGAACGTAGCATCGAAATAGGCCCTTTTATTTATTGCTACCAAAGCAAGAAAGCTTTTTTTTATTTTCAGTTTCCAAAGCATTGCGTTTCCCTGGAACAGATTTATAACTACCGACTAAAGATGTCGCGCAAATATTTATGGAACTATTCCCAAGGATAATGCAAATAAGGAGATATATAAAATAAACTGAGCTTTTCTCGGAACTAAATAATGTTTTGCTTTGATATAAATTATAAGGACCCACATATTTTGGCTGCAAATATAATATTTAAAAAATGCTTCGACACATTGTGAAAAACGACAATATGTGATTTCCGGGGACAAGAGTAAAGGAAAGGAATTAAAAAAAAAAATTAAAATACATACGAACAATATTAATAATCATATAAAATATCAAATTAGATATTTATTTAATATTATTTTTAAAAGAAATACATACTTCATTAAATATATATTTAATCAAATAATCAGGGTTCCCCTACCTGTGTTACGCGTACTATGTGGTGATACGCGACAAAAAATCAACCATGGTGAATATGCAGAAATTAGTGATTGCAAATATCATTATTTAAATCTATATATATAATAAACATTATCTTAATTATACATAGTTGACGTCAATATGTACAGTCGATGATTGAAAATTCGGCAATCGATACCATTTTACTCTGATCTTCGTACACAAGAGACGAAGACTCTCCTACACCCAAGTGTGTAGTGTGTGGGTTAGTGCTGTCAAATTGATACATGAAACTTTCTTTACATCGACATACAAAATATACGATTCATAAAAAACTTATACATTTTTCTCTACTCTTTTATAGATCTCGTGGTAAGGTGCTTACCCGCTTCTTCAAACTTAAACATGAAATACAGGTTTTGTTTGAAGATCATATTTTCAAACTTTCTTCAAAGTTTTTTGATTTTAATTTGGTTTAAACATGCACTTGCATATTTATCTGTTTTTTTTACATATTTAAATTTGAGCATATTATAATTGTGATACTGCTAATAATTTTTTTTCCACAAAATTTCTTAAAAAAAACAGATCCATTGCGTCTACCATGTTTTACGATTTATTACCATGCAAATACTACATTATTACATTTGCAATAACAAAATTGAACGATTCAAATTTAATATTGAAATTTCACCAAGCACCTTCAGTCGAAATCTTAAATTATGCAGTAACAAATTTCATGAAATATAATCATTTTTATACGGCGGTACAATTTACTGTAATGTGCTACCAAGTGGTACGCGAGTCAAAACAGGTTGATAAACCCTGAAATAAAGCATCAAAATCAACATGAAGTAATCAAAAGAAAACCGTTTTATGTTTATATTCAATGTTCAGAACAAGTGATTATTTTTTCAGCATTGAAGTAAGAGCGAAGAAAAAAATAATTTGTTACACTACCAGTTGGGTTTTCTAGAGTTGAAGTGAGTCAACTAGTAAAATGGTAAAAAAAATTTTGGACATAAATACAATCACATCTTTATTTGGTATTTTGGTGGATTGCATATTTTTATTTTACGGAGACAACACTACTGCAATGTGTATTTACTGAGGTTACTTTACTTTTACGATACTTTAAGACGTGTACAATATTACAAAGATTTAACTTTTTTTTCTGAAATATCACTTGGCTCACTTCACCTTAAATGGGCTTAATTAATCTTGATGTTACATAGTATTTAAGTTGATAGATTGAATAATTATTCCCGTGTCTGAATAATTTAAAATGCATGGTTATATAGTGATAGTAATAAGCTATTATTTACGCTTAAACATTATTTCTAGGTTCTAATAAACTGTGAGTCCATATTTAAACGTTTTTAAAAGTTAAACTTTAGTTGAGTTTAAATGCTTCATAACACAAAACCATATTAAGCAAACTTATTGAAAGTGAAGATGATTAGAAAACAATAACTTTTTGTTTTGTAATTGCGATCTATGTTTAATATGCACTAATTACGCAATTTGAATGAAAACTTAGTCCAAGCGTAGTTTTTTTTAAGTATTATTTATTTTTCTCAGCAACATTATAATCCAAAACGTGCTCGTAAACGCGGTGGCGATAACCAGACCAGAAACGGTTCATTAAAAGCAAGCTTTTTGTCACAGGATTAAATCATAACGTGCGATGAATTTTAAAAAAATAAAAAAAATCCAAGAAATATATCGTTTGTAACAATAGTTACCAACTTTTATTTACACATTTTTGTCATAAATCATTAAAATATAGCATAAATAATAAATGCAACATTATTTTGTAATATATTTTTGTTACAATGGTAATTGTGAAGGGCGTTATACATTTTTTTGGAGAGTGTGAAGATAGAATAATGGAGTTGGTTAGTGTTCAGCAAATCGGTCACTCAATGCCTTTTGTATAATTAGTTATGAAATTGGTGAGACAAAATGCAAACATCCCAGTTATCTACTCTTCTAAATCCTATCTAAAAATTCTTAAATTGATTTATGAAATAAAAGCTATTTATTACCCAGCTTTGCTCGGTATAAATTTTAGGATATATTGAATGATAAAAATATAACCGTGGATTTTACTACTGATAAAATACGATTGATGTTGATGTTTAAAATTGCAAATTGACACTGGAAATACAAATCGTAGTTTGGCAACTTAGTAATCGTGGTTAAACAGAAGATAAAATACAATTTTAGTATAAAATTGATTATTTGTTTCCAATTATGTTTTGACAATTTATATCAATTACTTTTTTCCATCTTTCAAACACCATCATAATTTTGTGTTCATATAAAAGCTGGTTTTTATTGATCAATCAATAAATCATGTGATCAATGCGATCTTCATTTTTTTTATCTTTCAAGACATGTAATATTACGCAAAATAAAAGAAACTGGTGTAGTTAAATTTGGATAATATGGTGGTTGTGGGCTTTATAATGTTTTGCCTTTGATTATAATTGATAATTTATTATCAATGACTATCATTTTTCTAGTTTTTAATCGATTTCAATATAGCTGAAACTGCTATGGCAGCCGTTATAAGTTTTATTAAAAATAATTAAAAAATATATTATATCGACTGTGGAAAGTAACCCACAGTTTTTTCAAAACAGTTTTTTTTCGATAATCACAATGTATCAAACTTGATGATACACGTTCTATCAAAAAGATGCAAGCTGCAAATGCCGAATTAGTATCTTAGTTTAACTTTTAAATTTGAAAAAGATGACCTTGTAAAAAATTAAAACCAAGAAAAAAGACTGAATGAAAAGTTTTTCCTAGAAAATTTATTTATTTAATATTAGATTATGTCAATTAACCCTCCAGAGACGAGAGCTTTTTTCCGATAAAATAATATTTTCTAAGCCATATTGAAGTCATGGATAACTTTTATTCCTATCCAAAATAAAAAAAAAAGTCGTTTTATAGAAACCCCGCATGACTATATGGTCATGCTCATCCTTTTATTACCGTGTAATATTGAGTACGGACAGTAGTAAGGACAATAGTAACCTATGGGCTCGCAAACATTCGGGGTTGAAATATAGCTAAACGTGTTTTTTTTTTAAATATTTACAATTTGACCTCTTTAGATCAACATAATTTCAATACAAATATATTAGCAAAATAACTGTAAATAATTTGATGTTTTTATAAAAAAATAACTAACAGTTTCAAAAAGTAAATTAAAAAAAACGGAAATTCAAAAAATCAAATGTGCTTTTGGAGGCCGTTCCTGTCCCCACGGCTGATGATTAACTGTAGTCCGTACCCTTCTTAACCAAATATGAGCAAAAGTAACGATATTCAGGTAGAAAAAGTATGAATAGTGGGATCAATAGACAACGGTGTTTTGTGTGACCATATGGTGACGCTCGTCCTTGGAGGATTAACCCTCCGTCTCCGTCAAAGTCTCCGTGCACTTCAAGGTTGTGTATAATTCATAATTTGCATATGGCCCAAAATCAACACGTTTTTTGCGCCTCCTGTAAAATTTTATATGTGTGGGTTACGTTCTTTTTCCTTTCCACAGTTGATATATAAATATATACCTTACATCGTGATATCAATCATTCTCTTTGCAGTAAGATTCCAATTTAAGAGATAGCTTTCCAAGTTTCCAGTTTATTCAAGCGCTTAAACGTAAAATTTAATCTCAACTTTATATTTTGTTTTTTTTCTGAAGATATTTAAAAAATAGCGTTTGCTCACGTGACCGCATCAATCTTTAAATGTGCACTCTATTGCGTCTCCTTGTCGGTCGCCCCACCTCCGTCTACGGCTTTCGGCTCCCTAACTCAAAGTCTACGTGACGATTCGTGAAATTTTAATTCGTCCCACGCTTCGCATTCGCAGCGGTCACCCTAGTGTGACGATACGGTGTGTAGCATTGAAAATCTAGAAACATTCTGCGATAAGTAAAAGAAGAGGGATAACAATAGTTTTTCACTACAACAGTGCGACATAAATAAACAAATCAATGAATACATACTTGCACTTCTCCACTCATCACTGCTTTCCCATCCATAAATTTATGCGGCAGTATCCAGTGGTGTAACAAACATTGAGTGTTTGTAATGTTTGAATGTTTTTCATTACGAATGATGTATTAAAAAATAATAAATATAATAAAAAGCCGAAAAAATAGCATGCATATTATAAGTAATTGTAAAAATATTAAAATTTTACCTACACAATATTCTGCCATCTACCAACGTGGAACTTATCTATTATACAATATTTTCTACGAGAACTATTTGTTACATGGTTGTTGAACCTCTCTTTTTTAAAGAATGTAGAAGATGAATCGATAGAGCTAAGGTAGAAATAGCGGTAAGATTATGCCTCTCATTTTGACATGTTATTTTATTTTTAGGATCGGATGGGTGACAGGAAATCTCATATATCACAGAAATTCATGAATTGATTAAAAAATAATATTCAATGTAGCTGATTAATTGTAATGCAATGTTTTTTTTAAATATTTCAAATGTAAATCAAAAAATTTGTAAAACAAAAATATTTAAATGTTAAAAAGATGAAACGATTTTCAAAATTGTTTTAAAAAATTTTTTTTTTTTTTTTAAACCATGTCCGCTCCCAATGTGGAGCATATGGACTCCTAATGGAGTTTATCTCAACAGGAGTGTTTCTACGAGAACTGCTTGTTACTCAGTTGCTCAACCTCTCTTTTTCCAAAGAGAGTAGGGATAGAAAAAAAAAATTTAAAAAATTTAAAACTTTTAAAATATTTTACATAAAAATTTACATAAAAATTTACAAAAATAACAACACTCTGCGACCCTAGATCTACAAGGTTCTAAGTGTATTTTTTTCCAAAACAGAAGTACAAAAATCTACGCTTTCCTTGGAGTTCTCAAGCCGAGACTTTTCAGAAAAGAACAAAAAATTGTATTTGAAAGGAACAGCACAAATACTTTTTTTTCTCTCTTGTTTCATAAAAATAACGATTTTAATTTTTTTTTAGGAAATTATGTTATTGTCGGCTACTGTTTTTGTGGCTAATATCTTGAACTTGAACCGATTGCACAATAAAATATCAAGAAACGTTATAAATTATTACTATGGTTTGTTACCTAAGCAAAAATATGTACTAATATTTCTTAATAACACTGAACGTGTGTTTAATAAAGAAAATATAGCACACATTCACAATAACGCAATCCAATAAAAATATGAATCATCTTTCACGCGTCCAACTAGACATTATCACCGTAGAAATCACAGAATACTGTGACCATATTTTATTCATCCCTCGGGGAAGAGCGACGGCGTTGCGCATCGGGACGCTCCTCGCCCGTCGACTGTTTACTATAGGCGTCGAAAAATAATAGTACGCCGTCTTTACTTTTGCTCTCGTAAAATTCAAGAGTAAATAGCAGTGGTGTAGTACGAACGAAAAAATTACATTGTTTTTTAAAGAAATCTTAGTAAATTAAGTAAAAATATATTAAAAAATAACTCTTTTATGTACTAATTCCACATTATTTATTAATAACAGATTCGCTTTTCGAGAGCTTTATCAAAGGATATTTAATGAAATGATTTGTTTATACGCAATTGACAAAGACTAATAACTAGGGTATCCAATCCCGGAGCCTTTTTCTAATCCCGGAATCCCGGGATTGGGATTTGCTCACCGAGGAATTTGAAATCCTCAATTCGCTATACTTTTCCCCGGATTATCTCCAAATCCCCGATATTTTCCCCGGTGACTCGTATTTTTTTTTTAGCTCACCGAGGAATTTGAAATCCTCGATTTGGTATAATTTTTCCCAGATTGTCACAGAATCTCGTTTTTTTTTAAGCTAACCGAGGAATTTGAAAACCTCGATTTGGTATACTTTTTTCCCGATTGTCACAGAACCTCGTTTTTTTTAGCTCACCGAGGAAACTGAAATTCTCAATTTGCCAATTTTGTGTCAATTTTCGGGATTTGCTCAAAATTTCTCAATCTCAAAATCCCGGGATCGCACCCGTATCAATCCTGGAATTTCGGGATCAGAAAGTTTAACAGGATCCCGGATACCGGGATTGGATGCCCTACTAATAACTATAAGTTTATGACACAGCGGTCATGAGTTCGAGTCCCAGTACGAACAGCAATTTTACCGATGCGATTGCGATTTACCGATTTCTGTTCAAAGGCTTGGATAGTTAATAAGTCCAAATATTTCCTCTCACCTTTCCGAATTTTAAATAACGGAGCGTAACGAGAGCGATTAGCTAACCGCTGGTCTTGTCTTACCTACTATTAATTTGTATTCTCACTACACACTCTTCAAAAAAGAAAAGTAAAGCGACTGAGTTACAAAATTTAGTAAAAAAAATCTGTTGAGATACCTTCTCTAAAAGACCATATGCCTTAAATTAGAAGCGAGATGGATTGAAATAAAATAACAAACCATTATTGAAAGATCATTTTTAAGCCATATCTGCTCCTTATCCGAAGCATATAGTCACCACGTGGTGTTTATATGTAGGTGTTCATCATTGTTCTCCGACAACTGTGAGATTCATTCAGTTCGTAAAAGAGGCAGACAGAATTTAGGTTTTGTTGGTCATTCAAAATGTTAAAAGTCTAATTAACAGCAATGGAATATCTTTAAAAATGTTTTTTGAATGTATACATATTAAAATAAATATTACATCATTTATTTATTATTTCATTATAAAACAACCAAAATTACATCATATTATCTTTAAAAAAAACTTATCGTACAAACTATCAAATATGAATTCAATAAAATTTTGTACCAAAAAGTTTATACGCGATAAAATAAATCAAACGAGACATTTAAAGTGTTCAATAATGAAAAAAACGTAAATAGAAATCATTACATGAAATAAATGGTGATATTATATTTTATAAGTTCACGTTGAAATCTTTTAATGGCACATTTCTCTATTAGACGTTGTCATTACATTCCAAAATAACCTTTAACAAGTTCGTTCTATTCTTTTCAAATACAATTTTTCCGGTAAATTTTTACGTCTTTGATGATAGAAATTTCTATGTATTCGTATTGAATCGCATAGTTTTCCTTGCCTTTCACATGGGCTTTACTAACAAGAAGAAAAGAAGAGAAATACCGTGTTTATGTTTTGGTATCGCCTGGCTATTATATGCGATATAGATGAAAAAATACGTAAGTCAGTGGTGTTGTATGATGAATTATCCATAGAAATATAAATCATTATGTGTCACGCAGTCACAAAAACGAAAGTACATATATAACTCTGAACGAAATCTTTAATTTACTCAAGTTTTCAATAAAATACAATTACCAACTCGATGATGAATAATTTGAAAAACCAAGTACTAGAATGAAAGAAAATTGAAGTTTTATAATTTACACGGTAGTGAAATTGTTAGATCACGGGTTCCCAACCTGGGGGTCGCCAAGAGTTTTCTGGGGGGTCACCAACTTTCCCCGGTGAGCTAAAAAAAATAGGAGTTTTGGGGACAATCCGGGGAAAAAGTATAGCAAATCGAGGATTTCAAATTCCTCGGGGGGTCGCCTAGTCGGGAGCTGGTAAATTGCTCGAATTACAAATTATTCGAATTGCTTGGTTATTTAATAGATTTTTCACAACTTTTTCTACGAATTTCATTTTTATCTTGTGCGACACTTGTTTAGAGAGTGAAATATAAAAATAATTTTCGTAAGTATTTATTTTAACCGTGTTCGCTCCAAATGCGGAACATATGATATTTTAATAAAGTTTATCTCAACAGAAGTGTTTCTACGAGAACTGCTTATTTATTAGTTACTCAAACTGTTTCTATATATTTCCAGAAAACATAGAAGACTAGGGCTAAGACAGAACAAACGGAAACAAATTGATTATCTTGTTATTCGAGCAATTTACCGAGAACCCGCCTAGTCACGGCTTTTATAAAAAGGGGTCGCCACCCGAAAAAGGTTGGGAACCTAGATGTTAAGTTAATATGTAAAATTAAGCTTGGTAGTCTTACTATTTTGTTGTTTTATAACTAAACACGAAAAGTTCTTTATTTGTGTTTAAAATAAAGTTTTTCTTACCTGTAATTTAATTAAACATTAATAATTACGAGACTTCAAATCAATAAATTCAAAACAATTAAATATTTTTTGTATTTATTATGTATAAGTATCGAGACCGGTTTTTTTCATCGAAAAATCAGTATCAACAAATATGCCGTAGTTTATAAAATATATTTTGGCACAATACCACAACAAGAAGACATTTTCGATTCAATCTAATATGCTGGAACGCTATGCACTGTTTCAACTTTATGTCATAGTCATGAGCAAAAACGTTCCCGATATTAATAAGTATTGTGGAAGTAGTAAAAATAGTATTTTTTTTTTAAATATAATGCCTGTTCACAAAGATTGACAGTTAAAACCATAAAAGTTATCATATACATATATTTTATTATTATTTTACAATCTTATTGTTTCTAATCAATTTCAATCTGATGATGCTTCTTTAAGACAGTTACACATATTTTTAAGTATAAAGTTGTCTTTAATTTTACAAACGTTTCGTCGATATTCAATGATGAAGTAAAAAATATTTTTTAATATATATTTCATAGAGTTACGACTTTTAATTGGTATTCACGCCAAAAACACCAAGATTCTTTCATCTTTTTCTTTTGAGATTTTCAATAGATCAATTTAAAATCAAGCTACGCAATTATTATATCGTTTCAAAGCCTACAAAAAGCTAGTAGACGAGGTCACCCACCACATCTTAACTCTAAGAGTAATAGCATCTTTATTTTAATAATCTATAGAGAGGTTACCTAATTCGATAATTTTCTAGTCTACGGTATGTATAGTTTGTCAAGCCATAATTATAATACTTTTTAGGGTATGAGGATCGATTAAGAGTTGATTTCGTTTGTCGATCATAATTACACTCAGTTTTCAACGACATGCGTGAATTGTTGCTTCATAATAGTTTTGAAAAGAAAAATTGTCAGTCAACTTAAAGCATATGAAATCAAATAGACGCATGTTTACGGCTTAGTAACAGCTACTGTCTCTAAAAAGCATTAAGTTACAAAACAAACCTATCGAACTCTTTAAGCCGTTTTCATAAGTGTTAGAAACTGTGGGAAGCCACTGTTTTAACATACATAAGCAGTCTCGGCACATCTTTTCAGATATTTATTGGATTATGGAACAAAAGACGGCCCGCATGTCACCTCACACTACTGCAATGCAGGGATCGCCATTTCGTACAAACACACTAATACCGGTATTACAAATAAGGTACTGGTATCATAAAAATACAAATTAATATGCAATAAAAAAAATGACATAAAATAGATCGACTACGGTATATCATTACTAAAAGCTGATATAAAATTGTCTCAATTAATTGTCTTGGTGTGTCCAATGGCGCAGCGGTTAGCGTTGTTGGCTTCCGTGTTGGATCTCACGGGTTCAAGACCCTGTAAAAAACAGCATTTTTCGATTAATTTATCGATTTCTGTTCGACGGCATGTAAAAATTCCTTCTCACCTTTCCAACTGGTCGTAGCGAGAGCGATTACTTAACTTCTATCTCTACTACTATCTCTGAAAAAAAGAGAGATTTAGCGACTGAGTAACAAACAGTTCTCAAAGAAAAATTTCTGTTGAGTGACATCCATATGCACCACATTGGGAGCGGACATGGATAAAAAGTTAAAACTAGACACAGTGACTTAAGAGACACTTTCGTCTGAATTAAATGAGCATTAAATGATTACTTTAACAATTCTGGAATCTTTCAATCTTATTTGGAAGTTTATGCTGATAAATCCGATCGCACAATAAACAGATTCAAGAAACAGTACTTAATTTTGTGTTATTTTGCAAAATATTTTATACTGAGTAACCAATACGTAGCATATTAAAAATAGGTTGTTTTGTATTGAAATAAAGAGTCAAAAATCAGAATCCCGGCCAGTTTAACCATTGTGGCAGTCCCTAACGTGTATAATATGCAGAAATACGCTTCTTCTCTACTGGGAGAAAGAGCTCTTTGAACACCATGGGCCATATGCCACCGTACGTGATTCATTTTATGTATCGATATTAAAAGGAACACCCCCGAAACGTAGCATGATATATGGGAAAACTTTTTAAAATACGTAAAAGTTTCCGACAGAGTGTCTAGTTCTGCGTTTGGAAAAAGTTTAAATTAATATGTAAAACTGCGAGCGTTTTGTTGCTCATCAAATACACTGCAAAAAAGTATGATACATTGTGCGTTTTTAAACAGTATTTTTTTTGCGAGTTTAACGTTTTTAATCTTTGCGTAATGTATATAGAATATATGAACGTTATAAGCTGACGTTACGTAAATTTCTAAAACTGTTGTTTCCGTTTATTCAATATTCATAAATCATTAAAATATAAATTATTGGCTGTATACGGCATAATGAAAATCGGGCAGAACTTTTTGCTTAATGTTTAGTATTGTAACTGTTTTACTTAAAACAGAGAACTTTTTTAAAAATTCACTCGAGATAAACTATGAAACGAAAGACAATATTGAGCAAGACTTCAAATTATTTATCGGAAACAATTACAACCTAATTTCAATTCGATCGGCGGCAAGTTTGTGGAAGTTAACTTTTAATATAAAATGAAAATTGATAACTTAACATATTTATTCCACAAGTTGTGAAAATAAATTATGATACGTGTTTTGTCACTTAAGAAGGATATTCAGATCAACTATGGTAAAGATATTGACGCTATGATACTTTTAAAAAATGCGCAAAACACGTGTCATTATTTATTACATAACCTGTGTTCCAGTTATTTTAAATGTTTCAGTGATCAAAATAAATATAATTCTTGAAATAACCCACCATTTGAATCTCTTGATTGTCATCTAATAGCATTTTAACGATAATCACATTTGATTTAAAAACCTACAAAGACTATTTGCTAAGTAAATATTTCCCCAGCGTCATTATAATCAAATCATTAGTAAAGTTAACCCATGTCGCCATCAGTTACTTTTAATTTAGTGATACATGTATTTCTTATATTAGCACGATACACTAATTTGCTAAACGACAGTTCAAGTCCATTCGTGCACTTGAACGCCTGGAGATGCTGAATGATTATACCCGGGTCGTTCATAATTTGAACTATTGAAATCCCACCAAGCACCTGCAGTCAAAATGTTCAATTAAATCTATGGCTAGTTTTTGTTTAAGTTCATTTACTTATAATTGGTGACCATCAAGAAAAACTACGCCATCGTTTAAAACCACTAGTGTTAAAAAGTTACCACTCATGTATAAAAGACGTGCCATATCTTGGCGACTTATTTTTACTTCCAAACCACAAAATTAAATAAGAATAACGCCAGATAATCAAAGAAAAAGACTAAAGATCTGAATTAAAACCAATTATATAAGCCTATTTCTCATTACAATAAGACATGATTAAAACAACAGATTATTTAAGTAAATGGACAAATAAAAAGAAAGAAATACTTATTAAGCCTTCTTCATACATATGTATCTGGAATTTGGCGACATTATGTTTTCTATACAACCGTAATATTTTTATAAAGATAAGAAAAATTGCCAAAGCTCCATTCAGTTCCGGCTATTTGTTATGTTGGAATTATAAAAGGACCAAATATACGACAAAAAGAAAACATTTTCTCATGTGCCTTAATTACGATAGTTTATTTAATGTCTTCCTAGTTAGGACAAAAATGTTCTTTGTGTATTTGATTCAGAGTAAACC
This sequence comes from Himalopsyche tibetana, assembly GCA_030503985.1. Classification (NCBI taxonomy): domain Eukaryota; kingdom Metazoa; phylum Arthropoda; class Insecta; order Trichoptera; family Rhyacophilidae; genus Himalopsyche; species Himalopsyche tibetana. The sequence continues at coordinate 8,261,654 of JAPJYX010000015.1, forward strand.
TTTTGTATCGCATTCGGGAACTAGTTATTTGGAAAAGAATTTGAAAACAGTCTATCAAATATATTTACAAAAAAATCAACATGGGTTGATTGTTGACTCGTAAAACAACAACAATTTTAAGTCATAATCGTTTTTAGTGCATCATTGAGAGTGTACTGACATAAAGCGTAAAGCAGTAAAAACAAGTTTTATGATAATCAAAATGCCCTTCCAATCCAAATTAGTTTTAATGATCAAACATTTTTTTTAGTTGATATGAATTACTTTTCAGTTATAGAAGTCATCAGACTTAGAATCGATTAATGATAGATGAATAAAAATGTTTATACGAGCTTTTTGTGTGATTGCTGAATTAACGCATGTTTTCATTTTAAGATGTTCACTGTGAATCCTTATATGTATAGGTACTTATAATATAAAACTAAAAAAAAAAGTTCTTTAGTTGTATCACAATCTTTCTCTGTGGCTTAAAAGGACTTCGTTCTACCGATCAGGTGGACCTCGACTCAATCCCCCGTAAGGTCGATGTAAGATTAAAAAAAAATCAATTTAAATTTGAGATTTAAGAAGCAGGTTTTTAAGATGTAAATTTTTCACGAGTTGATCTCAAAGTGCATTATCTCTAATTCTATTTTTTTTTATTATTTAAGTTAAAAAATAATTACATGAATTTTGTGAAAACAAATATCTGAATAACCAATCTAACAGCAATGATGTAAAATTGTTTACGATCAAAAGTGAATTATTTAAAAAATAATATATGCCAACATCAAAGTATCTCATTGCTTGTTATTCAGCCTACGAATGAGCTGATGTTTTCCTTCTTTGGCTTTCAAAACATAAGAACAAAGAAAAAAGATGAGGTACCGCATAGACGTGTCTCCAAACATTGCCGTTTGTGTCACTGTGTTCCTTTGAAAATTGTGCTTTGGGTGTTTTTTGCTTTGTTTATTTATTTCAAATATATGAAATGAATATATTATTCATTTAAAAGAAAGAAGCCTTAAAATTTTCTTAGTAATAAAAATAATAATTGGATGTAAAAAATAGATTTACTTTAAATGTAAGATCATTTTAATGTTGTTTACTTTTAATCCTCAGAGGAACATTACTCAATATAAACTAAAACCTTGAACGATACTGTATAGTACGTAGTGTATGTACATACATAGTTTTCATTCCTATGTATTTAGTCAACAAACGTTTTTACGTAAAATGAATAAAAAAATATGTCAAGAAAACAATACAGAAAACACAATTCATTTATTATTTGTATAAATTTAGTATCGTTTAATAGAAAATACATATACCCAACAAAAGAATAAATAAAAAAATTACCGATGAATAATTTTTTTATAATAATTATTTTACTCACATAATAATGATATTTTCATCGGTGTTAATCATAATGCAACTATCTACCCAACATATCCAGCTAGACGGTTATCATGAATATGGTTAAGTTCTCCATCGACTTGTTCAGCAGGTAATATAAAAAACGACTTGGAACCCCTGTGAATTGATTATACCTTAAATTAAGAGAACACAAGTAGCCGCTTTTTATGAAATTTATTTTCATTTCACTCTGACAAAAGCGCTACGAATATTTTAATATTATTTCAAGGCTTTTTGATAGTTTAAGATTAAAAAATAATAATAATTAAACAGTATAAAAAATATGCCACTTTGATAATAGATTCTCTGAAAAAATACATTTTAAACTAATGCTTAGTATAATCATGAGTTGAGCTGAGATTTTGTCGATAAAACTAATGAGGAAAAAATACGCAGAATTAGTCGCATTTCTACTGACAATATATAATATTGATCTGCTTCAATATTTAAGAAAATAAGCTTTGTAAAAAACATCCGCAACAATCTTACATATTTCCAAAACACAATTCTTTACTTTTTTTTACTTTAAGTTATTCAAAAACTTTTATTGGATAGTTGAATAGTTAAGATTTTCTGTGTACTGAAAAAAGTACCCAAATAAATTTCGGCTGTTTTCAGATTAAGTAGTCAAAATCTTGCGTTAAACTCCAAGTCATTCGGGTTCGGAAACAATAAATATCATTGGCTATTCTACCGTAATAATATTTCCGTATCAAATCAATGAATATAATACAACATTTTACGCCCAAATAAAGCCCTAAATTTTATTTACACGAATCAAAAAAAAACGACCTTTTTTCAATACTTAACCCCTTTTTCAGATCCCTATTTGACCCCAGCGTATTCAAACTATCGTTATCCAAGTTTTGCCACCGCATGTTCTGAGGATGTTGTAAAAGTTATATTGCCCAGAGTGTCGTGTTTCCTATACGGAGCTTAAAGTTCCAGAAGCTTCTAGACTTTTAAGGATAAGATTGATAACATCGAAGTTTTATATCGCGCCTCTAACCTCATCCGATGTATCGATAGATAAAAGAGGATTTGCTACGCCCTAGAATGGCGATGATTGGCGTCGTCAAATCAGCAGTTACATTATTTATCATTACATATTTATCTTTTGTTTTTGAACGATTTTTTAAATAATATAACCCAAAAAAGAATCTTATTATAATAGTTGCAATACTTGAGAAATAAAGTGTTACACAATTGCACAGACAATGTCTCAATACTCAATAATCAACATGTTCTTTATATATACTTCTAAACTATCTTATATTGGTCCATATAACAAAAATGCTAATAAAGCTTTATTGGTGATAGACTTCATAGGCTGTAACCAAAACCATTTTTTAATATAATACTCGAAGAATATGTATATAAGGTAGGCTTTAGAAAAATAAGTAGGCCAAGACTTTGATAGCTATATGGAATTGTCAATGTTTGTCGTTGCTATGAGCACCAAACTACCCAAATACTAAGCTCTCAATTTTTGCCTACTTCCTTATTCCAAAAATTATTATTAATCTCTATTAAGGATACTTTTACATCTTTGTGCCACATATTTTGCCTCTTTCAGAAACATTTCCTGACTTATTTTTCATCAAAGCTTTATCAAAGAGGCCAAACACTTTGGTAACATAATCAGTGTTACATCAAAGATATCAAATTTAAATTTATATTTAAACAATTAAAATGAGAACGTTGATATGTTTCATAGGTCTTCTATTATACAGATTTAATATCAAAACATTTTCATTTGTTTTTCAAGTCGGTACATAAATGTCACTTACCCATCTATTGAAAAGGGAGCCATAAATTATATTATATTATCATTAAATAAATTAGCTTACCAGTCTATTATTCATATAATATTATCATCCATACCTCGAAAAAAATATTTGAACTTTTAACTATGTACATACCATTACAAACAGTTAAACTTTCTCAATAAAAATTATTAATTTTCTTTAAAACAAAAAAAACGTCTAAAAGCGGTATTTACCTCACCTTGTAATAACATAAAAAAGCGAACTCTCAAAGTTAGGAACTGATAAAAGTCGTTGGGAGGAAAAGCGATCAAACCACTTTCTGCGTACTACCCTCTTCATTCCACACTTATTGTCTCATTTTCTTTGCTAACCTGCCATCATCGCCCCCGTTTATTTTCCAAAATTGTCTTTGGATGATGATCGATCGGCTCCCTTTCAGCGGGGCCTCTCTCGGAAACCCACTTTTTAGCCCGTAATGAAACTCACAAAGAACGATAAAAAAAATCCTAACTTTAAACAGAGAGTGAGAAGAACTCTATACTTTTACATGTTTGACATCGTTTTGACGTATGGCATTTTCGTAGTATTAAAATCGATATATGCCTACAACACCTTTGCCGTAAAATACAGTAGAATGCATGTACAAATGTTTTCACAACCAATGTTGAACTAAGTCCACCTGGGTAAGAAGCTTTCGTGGAGTTTTTTATACTATTATATTTTGATCCAGGAATGAATTATTAGACAATTGTGACACAAGAAAAATGAGAGCCGGTAAATTGCTCGAATGGAAATTGCTCGAATTACAAATTATTCGAATTGCTTGGTTATTTAAACGATTTTTCACGACCTTTTCTACGAATTTCATTTTTATCTTGTGCGACACTTGTTTAGAGAGTGAAATATAAAAATAATTTTCGTAAGTATTTATTTTAACCGTGTTTGCTCCAAATGCGGAACATATGATCTTTTAACGGAGTAACAGAAGTGTTTCTACGAGAACTGCTTATTAATTAGTTACTCAAACTGTTTCTATATATTTCCAGAAAACATAGAAGACAAGGGCTAAGACAGAACAAACGGACAGAACAAACGGAAACAAATTGATTATCTTGTTATTCGAGCAATTTCCATTCGAGCAATTTACCGGGAACCAAGAAAAATAGTGTTTGACTAGCAACACATGAGACAATTGGCAGTTTTTGTTCCAGAGTTTTTTTATAGCGGTTTCGCTCGTCAAGCAAACATTAAATGAAAATGATTATTTCTGGGTAAAACTGTGTACATTATCAAGTGTGAGTTTGAATATTTTTTATATATCTTTTCTCCAACTAAGTGAACATGTCTAAAACGTGTAAGAATCCACTTTTATTTAAATTCATCGACTCAGAAGCACTTAACTTTAACTCCTTTTCTTATAAAAGTTAAAAATTATATTAAATGGATATATGCATAAATCACAGTTTAATTAAATCATCTTATATTAATAAAAATATATGTATGTATTCCTATTTCAATTTTTCTTCTTATTTTCCTTGGAATAAGATACTGAGGAATTGTTTAAAGCCGATATGCATTATTATACTATTGATGGATTCGGCGGTAACTTTGTGGATTTTCATTATAAATATAAAATTAAATTTGACTTTGTTATGAAATGGAATAACAAAGGTATCAAATGAATTTTTATATTATTATACCATTTAAATAATATGTATATGAAATGTTTACTTTGCAATAATCAATCGTCTAAAAATTTAGAAAACTTCCTGATTTTTGGATCGATTCTTACTAATCTCTATTTTTGTTTAGTCATCACTAGGGAATTCAATCCCGGGATTGGAATTTGCTCACCGAGGAATTTGAAATCCTCAATTTACTATACTTTTTCCCCGGATTATCTCCAAACGTTTTTTTTTTGGAAACAATTTGAGTAACGGGGAACCACCTGTGCTATTAAGAATATTATTTAATAATATTAATTGATTAATTGTAGCTCATTAGTTTAATAGTTTGTAATGTTTAACGTCATTAGTAGTATGATTAAATTTGTTTGCACTGTTTCGATTTTATAATCCCCTCTTTGCTTCCCTTAAAAAGGAAAAATCCCATTCTGATTGTTTACAACTCATTAGTATAATTAGTATCATTATCTGTTTGCTTTATTTCGATTCTACACCCCCCTCCTTGCTCCTCTTCAAAGGAAAAAAACCCAAACCATTTTGTAATTTTATAATTTTAAAATGTTAGAATCAGTCTTGCTTCATTACTTAAGCAAACTTTGCGATAGTAAGTCTGAAGATGCATCTGAAAGAGGCGAAACACGTGTCACAGTTAGTAACACAATACGTGGAATAATCAAAGTTAATTTAAATATTTTATTAAAATGAACTTCCACAAAGTTACCGCCGAAACCATCGAAAGTATTATACATTTCAAAGTATCAATAATGTCAACAAGCTAGTTGTTTTCCCTTTTGAAATTACTGTTAATGGTACAGTACACGGTTTATTGGCTTCTGTTTAATAAAAATATCTTTCGAAAAAGTAAATGAATTTTCCTGCCATAAACACGCGCGAAAAAAAGCTTTTGCGTATTTTTTTCAATCTAAAGAACCCCTATCTTCTTGAATGAAAGTACGTTATGAAAAGGGTTAAAATAAAAAAAAAATGGAAGCTGAATATAGGATACGTAATTTTTTAAGGATCCCTCCGTGCTTGGTGCTCAGTGGACTCCGCTATAAAAAAGGCATTACTCTTCATTTCATGGTAGTACCGTAGCCCGTGTCAGATTCTTTAAGCGCCTTCCACTTATTTAAAGATATTAAAAACACTCAGCTCTTGATGATGAAAAAACTAAAAATTCGCCTCGTAACTTTAACATAACGGCATGAAAAAAAAAATGAAAACGGTAATATTATACATAGAATATGAAACTGGATAAAAGTAAATAGCTGCTTAGGGTAATGTTTGAGCAAATTTTATAGCGATGTGATATTTTACTAGATTTTTTTGAAGGTACTTCAAAAACTATTTAAAGCTCATTGAATGCTAAAAGATAATCAAAAAATATACGCATTACGAAAACTAGATAATCGTTAGAATTCAGTCATGTCAAAACCGTTTTTCTCATAATAGAAGCATAAATGTAGTTTTTCTGAACTTTTTGCTGTTGGTTCTTTTATAAAAATTATAAATATATATAATACAAAAAATCTGTTATTTCTGTAATAAATGAGTGATGTATTTTTGATTTTGGATATTTTTTTTTATTCAGAACGCTTTTGTACTAATTAAATAAAAAAAATCTTTTTACTTTACTAAAAAGGTTACTTTTTGAAAAAATATTTTTAATATAGAATTAAAACCAATGAAATTTATAATAAAGAAAATAAATAATTTTCCAATTTCAAAACAAATATCATACGTAATAAAAATAATAAAACATTTTTAGTATTTTTTCCACGTCAAATTTATTGGATCAGGACCGGTTTCGCTCATGGTGAGCATTGTCAACTGAAACAGTGATATTTATACAAAAGTTAAGTAAGAAAAACAAGGTATGACAAACAATTGGTATTACAACTCAGCAAAAAAATGAAGCACAATCCAAGAAAAACAAACTATTAATAAAAAGTTGAAGACCTCTTAGCAAAGCAAACTGTAACAAAGTATAATTCATAAAGAGGTCTTCAACTTTATATTTATAGTTTATTTTTCTTGGATTGTGCTTCAATTTTTCGCTTAGTTTTAATACCAATTGTTTAAATTTTATGTGGAAAAAGTACAAAAAATAGTTTATTATTTTTATTATAATGCCATTCCACCAAGTATTGACAGTAAACACCTTAAAAGATATAGCAAACAGATAAAAAAATTTAAAAACATAAATAATTAAATTTGTTTTTAGTACAGTAGTGTGAGTTATTTAATTATTTATCTCTTCTGCTCAATATCTATTTGAGAATAAAATAGCAAAAGAATTTTATTTTTTAAATGAAAATAATATTATGAAGCTTGACTCGTTAACAACCAGTAAAAATATAAGTATGTAAACTAATATAAGGCATTTTAGTATGTTACATCAAAATTTTCTTATAAATAGTAATAAAAAACTTCTTTGAAGTTGATGTAAAATATATTTTTTTCTACACTATTCTTAATAATCTAATTTACGAGCTAGTTACGTTTAATGTTTCTAACCATGTCGCACAACTAATTTCAAAGCTTTCAACCCTAGCTTGTACCCATACTCTTCCTTTTATGATAATAAACAAAATTCGGCTATGTGTGAACGTATTATGGTAAATATATGGCAAAACCCTGTTCTGCGTTCGAAGTAAATGACCTTTGTAAATGTACGGTAAGAGTCACGACACCCCTACCTGAGGTTTTACTTTTTTTTTTTTATCTTGAAATCAAAAATTGTTGAAATAACATACTTTACTGATATGAACATCTGCGATGAGACATCAAATTAACATAAAATGTTTCATACAGACTGCTAGTGAATCATACAAGTATTAATAATAAACTAATTGCTAATTTTTTCTACGACATTTGTAATGAATCTGACAAGAGCTGAAGATAGAGAAAAATAGCTCGACAGAAATTCATGCAGTTGGATGCAAAATCAATTGATGAAGGTTTTTGTTCTAAAATTCGATATAATTAAATGAAAATCTTAAACTCACTGACTTCTGTATTAAAAAATTAAACACATTTCTGTACTAATTGCACATATTTTAATAAAGATAACACAGGCATTATCAACTGATAAAAATTTAAATCGATATGAGAATCGAAAGGGGGTGAACTTTCTTCATTTGGAAACCATCTGTTTCAAAACAACCACACTTTTGATATTGGTAGAAATTTTAAAGTTCTACATTAAAATAATAAGTCAGTAAAATTAGACAAACAGGAAATTCTGGAAATAAACAGATTTAAATTCTTACCTAATTAATGCAGATCTGTTGAATGATCAAATTATATTTGCAAGTTCTCTTTTACGCTACCCTTTACGCCTATGTTAACTGCTCTTTTATATTATATTTATTTAAAAAAAAAAATCTTTTGTAAGAATTGATATGGTTTTTAAAAATGTCGTATTCAGAATCTTCATTGCTGTTGATTTTGTCGAAGTACACAGACTTATTACTTGGAAGCGGGAAAAACACAAAATCATCATTATGTTATTTACTTTAGTAATGTAGTTTCACTTTGCTAAAAATTTCCCAAAATTGTAAGTGGCAAATGATGCCAATTATAATTATTTGTCTTTGATGATTTTTTAATTGTATGTTATAGGTGCTTAGCATTTAATTTTGTGTAATTATAATGTAATTTGTAAATCCTTTTCATTGTTAATAGTTATTTACACATTTTATTTCAATTTAAAGTTGTATAAAAGCACTGTTTATATATTTTTCTTATCAGTTGAAAATGCTCACAATGAGCGAAACCGATCCTGACCTAATTAATAAAGTGGAATGAAGTACAAAAAAAAAATGTGTTTTTATTAATATAATGCCTTTCCACCAAGTATTGACAGTAAACACTCTAAAAGCGTTATAAAATTATTTATAATATACAATTGAGTAAGACCAACGACAATGTGTACAAAACTATCGGTAAAAGATATGATATTAGTTATCAATTAAGAAAACTATCATTCAAATGTCAATTTGTGACTTCTATATACTCCTATAAATAAATATGATTCGATATTATTTTACATGAATGGTACAAAAACAAACCGCAATATGTAACGGTTCGGAGTTACTAAAACTGCAAACACCCTCGGCTAAAGATCAAAACAACAAGGAAACTTTTGCAGCACTGATAAAGAGAAGGAAACGAAAGGAATTTCTCATTCATAAAGCCGGAAATGTTTAATTAAGGAGCGGTCACACTAAAGTGGGCTGGCGTAAACAGCCACGGCGAGTCAGCACTATTCTAGTTCCAGCTTTTAGTTAGATTGTCCCGTCAGATAGCTAAAAGCTTCGAGTGTTCGTATCTACAAGGTGTCTCGATTGGTATTTTTTCTTCGTTGGACAAATAGCACTACTTGATTTTGAAATGACATCTCTACAAAAAGCATTACGCGTCACAGAATATCAAGTTGGAATGATGGAAAACTCACGTACACAAAAGTGATATGTAAATAAAATCACGTTTCAGAAAGAAATATTCCACGAAAGGCATTAAAAAATGTGTACACTATTTTTTAGAGCAAATGCTCTCGATTTGAAGCATATCAAACAGAATTATTTAATGAAAACTTCTTGTCTAATGACATTTCTGATGCAAAAATTTTAAGAGGCTATAATTTAAAAAATGAGGCAAGAAAATAACTGAGTGTTTCATTAGCAACTTCGGATAACAAAAGTTCATAGTTTTGCTAGTATGTACACAAATAAAGATATACCGTAAAATATTTAGTGGATTATGCCCAACCATGTTTCACTAACGGATATATTATATGTGCGATATAAGGATTTGAGTAATTTATAAAATAATAATATTCTAGCAATACCAAAACAAGGCTCAACTCAAAACATGCTTTTTTGTAATGATATAATTTTTGTATTACAAAAATATTGTTTGTATTACTAGAGACCGCAGTTCATGGTTAATTATACTACTATGCCATCTCTTTTGCAATGTATATTTGAATGAAGATAAATAATGTCTCTTAAAGATTATTAAAAGCAGCTGAATACCCAAAGGCAACTCCTCTATTGTTATGTTTTTGGAAATAGTCAGAGTTTCTAAGCCAGACAGTTTCACGGGTGAAGTTTTTTATTCTTATCTTCAATCACGGCTGGAATATGATATCTAAATGGGTAGAAATACATATTCCACAGATGTCCCGTTTTACAATATTTACATTTTTTAACATATCTGGTATCTCATTCAAGTAATATGGAATACATACCTTAGACCGAATAGTTTAACAATAATTCTTGCTAGCCAAATCGTCATCTGACGGAAACGTAAATTTCGACCATTCGATAAATGTTTATTTTATTGAGTAACTTTAAAAATTACCACAGATAACCATTGTTTATTTGATTTCAAACCTACTGTTTGACGTTAGTGGCACTTGACCAAGAAAATATTTCTTATTCCACAATTTAATTTTTCTATGATTTTTACTCGTTAAGCGATGGTGGTTGTTATACGTTACAATTAAAATAAACCTTGAATTCACGCAATTATTGTAATAACTGACTGGGATAATTTCATCATTTCAATTACATATTGTTAGTATTTTTTAATACGTTATTATTTAAAATTGGTTGCCAAAACTATTACTGTCATTTTGACAACAATAACTATTATATAAATATACTTACAAAACGAAAAAGTTTTTTCTCAAACAGAGAAAAAATATTCAAATATGTGTGAAAAATATTGATATATCAAAACCTTATTTTTTTGTTTAATTGCAACTCGATTAAAAGTGTTTTCTATTATTATTTATATTATTAACAACCAGTTACGTTATACCTAAATGCTAATGTTCTTTTTTTATTTCTTACTATAACGATCATATATCGTTTGTATTAAATATTAATATTTTTCTACTTACATGTATTTATATGAACCTCATAGAGAAAAAATCCATTAAAACCACCTACTCTTAAACTTTATATATTCTAGAAGAAAAAGTGGTATACAAAATAGCAATGTACCAATTTATTCAATTCGCGTGAGATAAAGTCATCTCAATGTACCGTGAAATAGAAGAATTTCTTAAAGGTTTAACTCTAACTATTTTGCGTCAAAAAATAGACAAAATGGAGCACGATGTAAATAAGGTTCATATAAATACATTCCGACGTGAAAGCTCTACTGAAAGAGCTTACAGGAAGAGAAGACGTGAACGTAAAAAGAACTTAAACAGGTTAAAGCGGCAAATGGCCTACTAGCGAGATTCAGACCATAGTATATATCCTATCACATTATTTTCTTCTACCTAACAAAAAAATGTAAAACTATGAAAACATTTAGACTGAAATTTTTTATATTTAAATAATTATAACGCGAATTGCCAAATTTATAGGGAAAATTTAACTTGACTTTAAGTTAAGCACTTTTAATTTGTAAAATTATTAGTGTAATCGAAAAAGCACAGTTTACAAAATATATAATCTCTCATGTGTAGCCATTTTTTTCCATTACCGTTCTCTTCTTGTAGCATAAGACTACCACACAGTGCCCTGCCTGGTCTCTTCTAAATTTAAATACTAAATCAAAGTTTGTAGATTACGTTCTTTTGATAAATCAAGCATTTAAGTTTTACACACTATGTTCTTGAAAAAAAAACAATATGTAAAAAATACCGTGACCTACGTCCTGTTATATTTCTATAGTCGATGTCATTCCTTCTAAGATGTTTTGCTTCGATTAATTGTCTCATCAGTGGTGTAAAAAGCTTTTGTCAGTTCAAGAGGCTGAGTAAAGTTGGTTTTATTTTACACGATTGAATGGTCTCCAAACGATACTTTCATTTAGTGATCTTACAGTAGATTTCTAACTTTGTATCGTAAAACATTTAATCTTTTTGATCTTGGGGGCAGAAATTCAAAAGAACAAGTGAGTTTTCTCTTTTTTTAACCAATTCTTTTCTTCAAACTACTAATAAACCTGTGTTTCAATTGATAATATTTGTTTTATTTCTCTAGTAAGAATTACTATGCAATACTTAGAGGGAAATACAAATACCGTAGTCATTCTCTTTGGTTGCATTTTCGCAAGTACGAATCTTAGAAAGACGTTTTTGTAATGTGATGTACTTGTGATCGTTGTGTTTATTTGATGTATTATTACTTCCTGTCAGTCTGATCCTTACAATTGGGGTATTGTCTTGTCCCAGCAACATCGAATTACGCTTTCTTGTTATGTGGAAAGGTTGAGTGACTGAATTTTTGTTTATTATGATCAGGGTCAGTTTTTCTCATTACGATCATTGCTTTTTCTAATTTTAGTAAATGAAACAATGTATAGTTAGTACAAAGAGTTTTTTTATATAATCCCATTCCAACAATTATTGACAGCGTACACCATCAAAGTATTGTTATGCTTATTGGGTTAAAAAAGGTAAAAGTTAAATTTTTTTACGACGATTTTCTATTTTATAGTCAAACTTACATTGGAAAATTATTTATACATATTTATTTTAGACATTGTATAATTATAAAGGCGTATAAATTATTGTTAGACTGACTTTCAGACTTCAGCAACAAAGTCAAAGTTTCGTTATTAATATTATCAACACCAAGCACATATTGTATGTTGTATTACAATATTAAAGGTGAAATTTATAGGAAACTTTTAATGATGCTCTTAGTGAAACGAGAATTTTGTACAAGAATTATTACAGGATAATAATATCATAATATCAATTTCTTAAAAAAAATGATTCAACGAACTTCTGCCGAGTTTTAGAAAATATAAAATAAGTTACTTATAAAAAAAAAGTACATAACATAAAATATGTGTACAAGAGTTTGTCTTATTGCTCCTTAGATACCAAGAAAAATAAGTTAAATTATACAGAGATTTTATTTTGTATATTAATTAAATGAATCTGTTAGTCTTAAGGCTCCTTTATCGTTGATGTTTTTGTTTATTTGCATTCCTTTTCCATCTTTGCCGATGGAAAGGCGTGACCAATTCACGGTGACACCATATGCAAATGTTATTGTATAAACCTCCTCATTATATACTTTACCACAGCGTCTACTTGCACATGCGAATACTTACAAAACATAAAGAAGTAAACAAAACAGTCATTTTGTATTGCTAAGGGTCGTGTTTATGCTTTTTTTTAAATTTCTTAAAAGAAAACCTAAATCGAATATGAAGGGACGTTGATGAAAACTTCTCTTGTTAGTATAATAAAGTCTTTTCTGCCTATCCCACTGTGAAACTTTTGGGAGATTTCACGAACTTACTAGTGAGTGGTAATTTTTTTGAAGTTTATTTTATTTATTGGTCTGAGAAACATATCTGAGAGCCAGCTTCAAATATAATTTCTGTTGGTAAATTGGATAGGAAAAACAATTGCATCATAAGAATGATACTTATTGATATGTATGCTTAGAGACAAAAATAAATAGAGTACATAATATGCTGTTTGTTGTGTGAGAAATATTATTGCATTTCTATAATATAATTGTTATATTTAGTAAGAAAAAACACAATATTCCTTTGTACTTAATTTCTACAATTAAAGACATTTATAATCTCTTGTAATTTGTAAAATCTTTTCAGTGTCAATTATTGTTTACACCTTTTCATTTAAATTATTTTTATGTTATAAATAGCACTGTTAAACTATGTTTCTTATCAGTTGACAATACTAGCCATGAGCAAAACTGGTCCTTACCTTTATAAATAAAGTGAAAATAAAATACAAAGGAATATTGTGTTTTTTTTTCTTAGAATAATGCCTTTCCACCAATTATTGAAAGTGAACACCCTTAATGTGAATTGTTATATTATTGGATGTTTAAGCGCGAAAGATGAAGGTGTTGTGGTATACTATTCATTTAAATATTTTCAGTAAATAAAGTATACATAAAGAATAATATCAACTTTTTTTAAATAATTAGAAAAGTGGTATTTAACATTTGACGTGCCTTGGGGAAATTATAACTAGGAAAACTTTCAGCGCGTTGAAACTGAAACAGTTATGTTTCCAACAAATAACAAAGTCACAACCGTACCTCTTCTTCGGATATAACTTTTTAAAAACGATTCATTTTAAAAATGAAACTTTTCTTTCAAAGTGTGTCACGACTTCTTTTCAATTGAAACTTTACCAATAATATCAAATCAAAAAGACATAAATAATATCAACAGCGAATTTAAGCGAAACTATAGAATCTATTACTTATTAGAAGCTAAAAACACGTTGTGTAAAAAAGTAACACGACAGACCTTAAACTGAGTGGTCTCAGTATAAAAACTTTCGTAAATTGATATTTCAATCGATTTATGATTTAATTTTCTGAAATTTAAAGTATGAAAGAATATGATGTTGTTCTCTCATAAATTTTTGATTATAAAAACGGGGAAAAACGAAAGAACACACACCTACAAAACATATTAACTGTGGAAAGGAAAAAGAGGGTAGCCCACACAAAACAAATTTTACAGGAGACACGATAAACGTTATTTTATGATTTTGGGCCAAAGGCAAATTATGAAATATATGCAACCTTGAAATGCATAGAGACTAATAAACTGGTTTTTAATGACTTTATCTAATAATATTATAATTTTCTTTTATTTAGATCTTTTTTTCCGATCGCAATCCACAGGTCCTTCCTTTAACAAACTTTAAAGCTAAATTTAGATACTAATTCGGCATTTTCATCTTATATCTTTTTAATAGAACGTGTGTCAAGACACATTGAGATTACTTTTAGGGTGTTCGCTGTCAATACTTGGTGGAAAAGCATTATATTAATTAAAACACAATTTTCCTTTGTACTTTATTTCACTTTATTCAAAATTTTAGGACCGGTTTCGCTCACTGCGAGCATTGTCAACTGAAAACAGTTGTATAGTTATGTACATTTGCAACAATATAAGATAAAAAAAATATTACATAAAAACCATTTTTATTTCATTATTAGTGGTCCGCAATTTTTTTCCCTTTTTTTACCAGTCCGCAGGTGTAAAAAGGTTGGGAAACACTGTGCTACACGATGGGAGTTGACATGGATAAAAAAAATCTTAATTTAACAAACTTGAATGACAAAATAATCATTTGTGTACAAATTCATCAGTTGACAATCCTCGCAATGAGCGAAACCGGTCCTTACCTAATTAATAAAGTGGAATGAAGTACAAAGAAATATTATGTTTTTATTAATACATTGAGATTATCGAGAAAAAAAACTGTGGGCTACGTCCTTTTTCATTTCCAGATTCGATATTTATATTAGAAAAAATATTGTTATACTAAATTGAAATGATTAATTGTATATTTTTAAGTCGTGTGAAAACATTGCAACACCAATTTCAACTCTTGGAATTTTTAAATGGTCTGACTCCAGCTTTGAAAAAATATGCTAAATAATATGTGTAGTCGTTTTGTATTCCTTAATATTTGGTTACTTCAATGAATCTAAGCTGCCTCACACATAAAATAAATAGTTAGTATTATGCTTTCAATTCTTGATCAATTTTCTTTCTTGATCAATTTGACATACCCGTAATCTCAATACCGTATCTTAATTCAAACATAAAAAATCTCATTAAAAAAGCATCAATAAAATATAATATAGAAAAAAATAGTTAATTTTTAATTCTTCATTTTTTTGGAATATGTCTTTATCAGAACAACAGATATGTTTTACCATATTACAATGGAGTTCTACAAATAAAATCCTAATTCAATTAATTCAAATGTTACCTTGGCAACAAAATAAAAGATGTTTAAAAAAAAATAAACATGAAATTATGGTAAATGATCAATCGGGATTGAAAAAATCTGAATCCCAAAATTCTAGGATCACAAAACAGGTGTGGGACTGGATGCTCTACTAATGTCTGAAACGTTATCAATAGTTTTCTTCTCTCCAAAAGGCGTTTTTCGCTACTGATATTTAATAAATTCTCTTAATTTTAATATTATTTAACTGAAAGGCTACGGTGGCTTTTGTGTATGGATTAAAACTCAAAGCGGAAATTTATTTTCCTGAACAATTTAGGCTCAGATGTTTTTCTTTTTTTATAACCGTGCTTTTTATTGTTTGTGCAAAACGTTCGAAACGAATGCTTTAAAAAGAAGGTTCAAAAAATATACGCGGGCATGTGTACTTATGTAATTGTTTAGTTTGTAAATTAAATAAAAACGAACTCCCGTACATTTGGCTTTCCTGGTTTAGAGATTAATTAATATTAGAAAATTCTTAAGAAACATTTATGTCCATACAAAAAGTTCTAATCTAGGATACCAAATTGAAAGTTTAATTTATTTAACCTTTATTAGAGACGTAAAGAATCATTTCTTTGTTTTGATATTTCAACCAAATATTATTTTTTAAATGTCCCCTCTCGATGTGGAGCATAAAATGAACTCTTAATTGAGTTTATCTCTACAGAAGAGTTTCTGTGATAACAGCTTGTTACTCTATCGCTCAACCTTTCTTAGAGAGTAGGGATAAACAGATACAGCTAGCATATGACTAGTGGTCATCTAGTTGCTCTCGCTATGCTTCGTTATTAAAGAATTGAAAGTATGAGAATGAATTTTCAGACATCACGAACGCAGATGCTTTTGAATAGAAATGTATTAATCGACTGAAAAATCAATTTATAAAAACAGTCCGTACTGGAATTCGAACCCGTGACCTACGTGTCAAAGCCAACGACGTTGACAGTCAACAAAATTCAGATACTATTTTGACTAGAATATTGAAAACCAAATGGTAGTCTCCTTTGAATTTGCAGTGTGATGAGTAACAAATAGACAGATATATCTAGACAAAAATATCAACATACAATTATATAAAACTTGTCAGCAATATTCTGGAATGTCTACATTTATTTTCTCTTTCATATTGACGTTTATGATAATTACTCATCATCACCCCCCACTGATTTAAAACGCCTTTGTAAGTGAACATATCTATAATATTTAAAGTGTAACCGGAAGTGTTTTAGAACCATCTTATATGTTAATTTACACTTAAGTGTACATGAAATCTTTTCCGCCAGATAAAGATGAAGCTTTTTGTATTCACATCTATACACTTTTTCTATCGTACAAAATTTCTTCATATTATTTATTTCTTATAAAATGGTTTAATTAAAGCAATTAGGTTCACATAAGACAGCATTTACAGTCTCTCAAGGCTTCCTGATAGAAAATAGCTGGTATTTTCCATACCTAACAACAAAGTTGATTAGTAAAGTTAAAGCTCTTTATAGTCATCAGAATTACGTGTATCAGATAAATACAGTGTTGTCTTTACAGCGCTGACTTAATTGATGGCTGTCTAGTTCATCTTTCATATCTTAATTCAAAACAAAGTCAAACCACTTCACAATATCCTTAAAAAGAACTTTTCAAAACTTATTTTGACATTATTAAAACCAGCATCCAAAGTTTATATATTGATTGAGTGATATTGATGAAATATTTAACACAATACTTTAACGGATACGTACGGAGAGAAGGTATGGAAAAACATTTTTAAAAATACCCTTACGAAACTTAAAAATCTTTGTTGTCAGCACAGCATGATTTCGTAGAATGTCATCCTTTGAAAGCGATTTACAGTATGGAATTCAAAGAATTTTACTAGATAATATCAAGCTTTAGTATTTCTAACAACATCTAAAGCTTTTTGCGTACATAAAAGAAAAATAAAAATGCGTTTTTGATCGTATGTTAATCGATTACTGAAAGCTCAACCTACATAATTAGACACTGAATAATTACCATAAATATGTACATATAATTTAAAATTCAAATTTAACTTATCTATTCATTTAAATTGTCTTTCAACTTCGAAGCGTCTATCTGTAGGTTGAGTGGGATAGTTATAAAAAAACATTTAACATTTTTTATAGTGTGAAAACATTAAACGATATTTCCAAAAAAAAACAATTTATCTCACTGTTGCTCTCAAGTGGTATTATAAAACGGTTCAATCCGTGAAATGTCACAACACGTTTTGATGGTAAATCATTTTTATTGTTTTACCAATAAATTGTATCAAAATTAATCAATCAATGAACCCGTATCTTTTATAATATTTCCAAAGTAAAAAAGGTTTTTTTGCCTTATGCAATTTCGATTTTTTTCAAACTTGATTTAATCACAGAATACAAATAAACTTGTCTTCATTTCAAAAGTGAATGAAGAAGTCGCCAAATTAAATGTACAAGTTAAAAAAATTGGCAATTTTTAATGTAGTTTAACTTCGACTTTTTCTTTGTCTAGATCAGTCTTTCCCAACCTTTTTCGTTCTGCGGCCCCCTTAAATCTAAAAAAAATATCCGCGGCCCTTGTCTCCGTATCTCGTTTTTTTTTAGCTCACCGAGGAATTTTAAATCTGCGCTTTGGTATACTTTTTCCTCAGATTGTCACAGTAACTCGT
Source organism: Himalopsyche tibetana (assembly GCA_030503985.1). NCBI lineage: Eukaryota > Metazoa > Arthropoda > Insecta > Trichoptera > Rhyacophilidae > Himalopsyche > Himalopsyche tibetana. The sequence goes on from JAPJYX010000015.1 coordinate 8,279,948, forward strand.
TTTTTTTAGCTCACCGAGGAATTTGAAATCTGCGATTTGGTATAGTTTTTCCTCAGACTGTCACAGAAACTCGTTTTTTTTTAGCTCACTGACGAATTTGAAATCCTCAATTTGCTATAATTTTCCCCCAGAATCCAATTTTTAGAAATTCCGCGGCCCCCAATATGGGAAACACCGATTTGATAGACTTAAATATATAGATTTTTGTACTTTCTACTTAATTTTGCGGCCCCCGCAAGAAATCCTACGGCCCTCTGAGGGGCCATGGCCCACAGGTTGGAAAACACTAGTCTAGATCAGTGGTTCTTAACCGGGGCGCCAGCGCCCCCTTGTGGGCGTTTTAAAGGTCTGGCGGGGCGTTTTTAAATTTTTAGCATTTATGGGGCGCTGCGGCAGTTGAAGTGGGCGTTGTGTCGCTTCTGCATATTGCACGAGTCTGCACCGGCTGGGCGCTCGCAGCGCGCGCGGCGGCGAGCGGGCCAACTGCACGGAGCGCGGCGGGGAGGCCGGGGTTGGGGGGAAGCGCAGGCCGCTAGCTCCGTCGCTATATCGGCGGGTCTCACCAACGCACCAACACACGCACAGCTATTCGTACGATAGACAGAGTCTTTGAGTGTGTGTGAGCGTAGTTCTCATAATCTGGGAGCACTGATGCACTTAGTCATCTCTGTCAATCCGTTGGAGACGGTCGCGTTCACTTATAAGCTAACGCTAAAACTAACGTTTATCTGAGGGGTTCTGCGTTAAAATTTTTTTCTTCGCAAATCGGCCTTTATTTCAAGATGACAACCAAACAGAAAAGATGTCGACAATATTCTATTGACTATTTAAAATTCGGTTTTATTCCATCTCCTACAAATCAACAATTGCCAATGTGTTTACTCTGTCAACACGTATTTTCTAATGAGGCAATGAAGCCATCGCGGTTAAATGAACATTTTCTAAAGAAACATCCCGACAAGAATAATAAAGATATATTGTACTTTCAAGAACTTAAGAAAACATTTGAAAGCCGTAATACTCTCAGTAATGTTTTTAAGAAGATTTCAAGTCGGAACGATAAAGGACTAATAGTATCTTATGAAATAGCACAAATTATTGCAAAATGTGGTGCACCACATATATATGGAGAAAAATTAATACTACCAGCTATACGTGTATTCATTAATAATATGATCGGACAAAATCAGCAAGAGATTCTTTCTTCAGTCCCATTGAGCAATGACACGGTTTCAAAAAGAATTGATGAGATGGCAAATGATATCGAAATTCAGTTATGTGATGAACTACAGTCCAACGATTTTTCATTACAATTGGATGAGAGTACTCTGCGTGATAATGAATCTCTACTACTTGCTTATGTACGATTTGTGAAGAATGAAAAAATTATCGAAGAAATGTTATTTTCAAAATTACTTACTACTGACACGAAAGGTTCGTCAGTATTTGAAACCCTTGAAAACTTTTTCACTGAAAAAAAGATTCCCTTTACTAATGTTATTGCCTGTGCTACTGACGGAGCACCAGCTATGGTTGGTCGGCATCGTGGTTTTATATCAAGGTTGAAGAACGTTGCACCAAATGTTCTAGCAATTCACTGCATCATTCACCGTCAACATTTAGTCGCAAAGAAGATTAATGGAAGACTTCATAAATCGCTGAGTATTGTTATAAATGTCATCAATAAAATAAAGTCTCATCCCTTGAATGATAGATTATTTCGTCAACTGTGTAAAGAAAATAATGAAGAATTCGAACGACTTATCTTACATACAGAAGTAAGATGGCTATCAAAAGGAAATTGTTTAAAAAGATTTTATGCATTATTTGATACAATTGTGGAATTTTTGGAAGTAAACAATGAAAACATATGCTTTGAATTAAAATTACTGCGAAATGATGTGGCCTATCTTTCGGATATATTCGAAAAGATTAATGAAAATCTCCTGAAGCTTCAAGGAAACAATATCAGCCTTATTAAAGCCAAAGGTGTTGTACTGAGCTTTATTAACAAACTCAAATTATTTAAAGATAATCTTTGTCGGCGAGAACTCCATCAGTTTCCTTCTTTACAACAATTAAAAAAAGATATACTTAAGGATTCTGATTTGGAAACATACTGTAGCCACATTGACGCCCTTATCGAAGATATGATAATACGATTCAAAGACTTGTATGAACTTTTAATACCAGATTGGATAATTAATCCATTTTTATCAAATGTAGAAAATGTCAGTGAAAATTTAAAAGAGCAGTTTATTGAGCTACAAAATGACTGTGAAGCTAAAATTGTGTTCAATCAATGTAATTATGATGTTTTTTGGGTCCATTTTCGCCATCAATACCCTCTTCTGTGGAAAGAGGTAAAATTACCCATCGTAGCATTTCCTTCATCATATTTAGTGGAAAAGGGTTTTAGCGCAGTAACGCATATATTTAAAAAAATCCCGAAATCGATTACAGATAAGCCAAAGAGGAGATTTAAGACTATATTTAACTAAACTTGAACCTAATATTACGAAAATAGCCCAATCACATGAGGCTCAAGGATCTCATTATTTTTTTTAATAAAAATTCTCATTTCCATTGAATTATTTACTTTTTAGTTAAAATAATAATATAATTTTGTATGTAATGTTAATATGACATAAATGGCAATAAATACATATTTTTTATAAAAATAATCATGTTTTTTATTTGTTTTTCTTATAATTTTTTATTTGTAAAGAAAATCATTGCATGAAATACATAAAAAAGAGAGTAATTTTTTTTGTGGGGAGGGGGGGCGCTGGATAATTTTACTGTGGTAAAGGGGGCGATTCTTTCAATATGGTTAAGAAACACTGGTCTAGATCAATAAGGAAGAGATATCTGGAAATAAATCAGCATACCTAAATTTTTTAATGCGAAAAACAAAGTACTAACAAAAATAAGAGCTACATTCAACTAAATCTAATAATTAAAGCAATTAAGCTATTTGAAAAATAGCCCATATTTGGAGAAAGTGGTTTAGTTTTGTGACGAATATCTAGAATAATAGAGACATTATCGCGGCTTGGTTATTCAAAATAACTGAGTAATTAAGGCACCCACTATAAATATTTCTGAAGAGTCTTAACCCTGTTTATTTTTTTCCAAATAAATGCATTTCGCTCTCTTTTCTAAAATTGGTAAGACGCTAGTGAAACCTAGAAGAAATCAAAACCTTTTTCAAGTGATAGAGAACAACCTAAAATTTTCACAATTATTAAACAACGAAGATTTCCATTACAATTTATCAGTACGTAAATAATTCAAGTTCTTTCTCTTACAGAATTGGAGGTAAAATATAGGCCATGCAGATTTCAAGTTCTTAGAAGTCACAAACAAACGACAATACAACTTCATTAGAAAAATTTTGACAACAAAGAGATTGGGACAAAGATTTGCTCTACTATCAAAGGGTTGCCATTTTAAATTAACTTCATCCCGATATAAAGCAACGTGATGTCAGCAATAGATAAGAAGCTTTCTTCGAGAGATAATCACATGAAAGAGCAGTTAAAACAACCTTATCAATAAAATGACAAGGGTTTATCAAACAATTCCTGGAAACAATTTGAATGAGATTAATAATTATTACGCAATCTGTAAACGTAGGTTATAGAATTAATCTTCGCAATATTAGGTAGATAATCATACTACGTAAACAGTTGAGATTGTTTTATTTGAATATTCGATTTAAAAAAAACATTGATTTATACTGTAGCTGCAGAACACGCTGGATATATTCAAAGCCAACATTCAAATGAAAGCTGACGTACATAGTTTAAAACCTTTATTAATTAATCCATTTATAAACTTTTATATGTTATGTTGGTCTGTACAGTTTAGAAGTTAGAGCTGTATTCTTACAGCAAAATAGGCTTGGGTTCAATTCCTGGTAAAGTCTTGAATGAGTATGAAATTTATTTATTTTAAAATTCATATTGTCTTTTACTATAGTGTAGATTTATTTAACCGTAACTGATAATAAATCAAATCTCATACAAAGTTTATAGTAAAAAAATAATATTTTATGCAACACACATTCATTCGAACCATAAACATATTTTCCACTGCTCCTGCCTATTTTATTTAAAATTTTAATAACTAATGTTTTCTTTATATTTATGACTTTAAAAATAACAAAAACTTTAAGCTTTCATTCTTAACCATTTTAAACATTTAACCATCTTAAACATTTAAACTTTAAGTTTAAATAAAAAAAAAAAATTTGATGTTTTTATCTAATAACCGGAACTTTCCTGTTTATAGCGGTGTTCTAACAGTGCGATATTATATACATAAGCATTATTAAATTTATTGAAGCAATAACATAGTTTAAAAAAATGTTTTCAAAAAACCTCTACGTAACCCTTTCTATCGATAAGAAAAGAATGGAGCTATTTAATGTTTTACGAATAAATCTTTATGTAAACAAAAATATCTGTGTTATTTTTGGAAATCTTGAGATTGACGTTTCCAGTTAAGAAATTTCACAGCCGACTGATTCTGTTCAATCGAAACAAAAGTTCAAATAAATCAAAATATAATTTTTGTGACGGCGATTTACTCTCGACAACTTTTTTTCGCATAAAGCAAATTTCTCTTTCAACATAATGAAAATTTGAAAATTAAATAATGATGGAGTAAACTTTGAGGAAGTATTATCATTTTTTTTTTAAATCATCACCGGTAAGTTGCTTTCAATTATTAGCTTAGATTATTCTACAAATACTCATAGCCAATCATAACTTCACTATGAAAACTGCCTCTAAACACTTCTTTTTGAAAAACTCTAATATAAGTTATTTTTATACGTTAATGTGATCGTGGTATTAGTTTTTTTAACTATGAACGTATTTGATAACATTTTCCGGTGCTAATAGAAATATTTTAAACGCAGATGGAATTGGCATGCGTCTACATTTACGTTTGTTTTTCTGTCTGCGCATCGTGCACAAACTTTTTGTTATTACTTACGAAGCTGTTTACAGCTATATTAAGCTGAATCCTTATAAAATATAACATCGTAAGTAAATTTCTAAAAAAAAATGTTTGGTGAATTACGATTTGTATTTTAACCGCTTATATGCCGGAAAGTGTGAGTATGGTCAAACTCGTAGAGCCACAAATTTATTCGATACAATAAAACCTAATGTTTATATTTGTACTCTTAAGCAACATATTATACGTGTATAATTTTTCAGACATATGAAATAAAAACAGGGTATAGTTCCACCGTTGATTAAAAAAAACAAATCCAAATGTTTCATAAAGCTTCAGGGTTGTTACAAAACTTACACAGCACATACGTGAACGTGATTATGTGTGATAGTTACTTTATTGTATGTATCTTTAATATGAAAACTTTTAAAAAAATGCAAAAACAACAGTCTTAGTAATAGTCTTAGCAACGCGTTTCGGAAAACCAAGAAAGCCCTTTTGAAAATCGATGTAGTATTGATTACACAAAAATATGTCAAGTGTAAGTATTAAACCTAACTTCAAAGATAGATTGCTGTTCCCAATATGATCAAATCATTAAAACCATTGACTTTACCTTGTATAATGAGTACATAGTATAGCTTTATGTCTATGGCTGGTTCTATGCTCCCGGAATTGTAGATCGTGTTAGCGTGTGGCGTAAAACCAGTTAATAACGATTGTGAAATTTGTGAAATTGCCATATATAGAGCCAATTTTGGTGAGTCAATGTTAGTACCAAATAAATTGAAATTGCTGTGATTTTTTTAAGCGCAAAACAACAATATTTCAAATTAAAAACACCTAATACAAACTTTACGATTTTATAACAAGTAGTAATTTGGTAGTTATGTCATTTCATTGAATATCTCCACAGAAGGCTGTATTTAATTTACCATGCCTCGTGTTATAATGGCGGCTGACCTTACGCCCATAAGCCTCGTATAGGCTAGTGGTAAATATTATGAGGGGCTATCCTGATTGCAGGGCGAAAGGGACTATTTAATGCAGCATCTGTCAGTTCTCACGGCTTTCACACTTGACCCTCTCAAACAGAACTATTCAATTCCGGACACAATGCGCCATCCACACGTGCAGATTTTTTCGCCGGTAAATCAATTATAGTACGTAAAACATAAAATAGGAACGCGTTTAAAACCGATACGGAATGATTCACCATGCACTGAGCCAAAATGATTAATACAAAAAAAATATTTAAAAAAAAACCATTCAATATTATTGCGTTAAATAATTTCTGTTATTAGGTATGATCTTCCTCCACATAATATGCAGTTTTTTAATACCTCTTTCGTAAAATTCTGGCGACTTATTATTAAAATATGAATCCAGGTAATTCACCACAGATGAATATATTTTTCATGTTTTTTATCCATGTCCGCTCATAATGTAGATTGTATTGGCTCCTATTGGAGATATCTCAACAGACGTTTTTCTAAGAGAACTGTTTGTTACTCAGTCCTTCAACCTTTGGGTCTTTAAAGAGAGTAGTAGAGATAGAAGGATAGGGCTAGGACAGGACTAGTGGTTAACTAACCGCTCTCGCTACACCCAGTTATGAAAGAATCAGAAGGAATTTTTAGACATCACTAACACCCATGCCTTCGAAAAGAAATCGATAAATAGATCAAAAATATTCTGTTCATACTGGTACTCAAGCCTGTGAAATCCGGCTCGAAAGCCCACAATGCTAACCGATTACCCTTCCGAATCCAGGTAAGTAATTTTTAATCTGTTAAATATTATTGTTTGTATCTAATTTTCTCCTTGCATGTGTAACTTCATTGATAAAAGTTGAACATAATATAATGCAGTTTTATTTGGGGGCTTAGAGTGACAAGGGCAAAAATACATTTTTATAGTTTATTGTATATTTTATCATCTACTATTTATTTTATTTAGTTTTTTTTAAATTTATTTTTTCAAAACAACATTTGAACTAAACCTTTGATCCCCCAAGGGTTTTTTTGTTGTTTAATATATTTTGTATTAAATTCAAAAACTGTTGCGTTTTTCCAAAAAACATTGTTTCACCCTCGCTACCCTAAGCCTTCAAATTTTATTTAATAAACCTAAAAACTATTTTCACATACATAACGCCAGTATTATAATAATACGTCCCACTTATGGATAATGTCAGTCAATCAAAAAATGGCAGGAAAAATCTATAATTTTGAACGAATTTTATAATAAAACTATTGTATTCAGATTTTTTCACTCTATTCCGTCATAATTTGTCAGAAGGTCTTTTTTCATTCAATGTTTATAGTTATAAACAATACTACACATATATAATATTATTTATGCTGATTCACTTCTAACGAGGATAGTGTAAACACTTCACACAACCGGTGGACTTTTTTCCTAACAAAGCATTTTGGCAAAGTGCCTTTATACGAAATAAAGCCAACAACCATTGATTTGCTGACTTAAATTCCATGCATGTTCAATGAAAATAAAATACTCGGGTAAATATATTTTTTTCTTTTTATTTAGCTAATTTTTGGCAACATAGAAAAGTGAATGTGATTTAAATTGGGCAAACAATACCTTAAATATACAAAAAAATAATGTGATTTAAATTTGGTAGTTAAAGATTCGTTTTTGGACATTTATTAAGTAAAAACTATGTTATTAAAAAATAAAATAACTGTTTACCAATTTACTTCGTATCACAAAAAGCATGTTGTTTAAATGATACTTGTGTTAAAGTTTATAACTCTTGTTAGAACTTTTTAGAAGACTTTCTATAGTTATTTTAATTTAATAAGCTTCCAAAGTTTCAGAAGAGCGCGTTGTATCTAAAAGGTAAATATTCGAAAATGGTGGTTCACAACCGAAAAACAAGTACCTTGGCCAATAATGTGAAGATATTATTTAAATGATTGAATTAAAAATTTCGTCATTTTAATCCTTGAATAAGTCGAAAAAAATAACAAACATTTTGCTAATGGGCATTAATAATTTTTCATATCTCATTTACATACAGTTTGAGTGTTCTTTTAACATATTTCGTTATCACGAATATGGAATTTTTAATACCTAGCCCACTGTTTTGTGTTTCCGTTTTAATTTTATTCTTGATTCAAATCATATTTTTTTATATATATTTTTTTTAATTTAAAAAAAATATATTTGACATTACAGCTTACGCCAGTGCGTCAAATACTTTGAAGTTGAAAGATCATAAAAGATATACTCGATGAGAATTTTTGAAAGTCACATGAGATTAACTCAAGGAGAATTGACTTCACAAACACCCAGGTCTTAGATCTCAAATTGAAATTGAAAAAAATCCAATTTAACATTGACCTTACCGGGAATCGAACCAAGACCCACCTGATCGGTAGAGCAAGCTCTAACTAACTAGACCACAGCGGGCGATATTGTCTTTTTTTCTCGTAAATATATATTTGTTTTATTTTATCTAAACAAAAACACTGTTCAATTCTTTACGATTTGAAGTTATATTATTAGTAGTATAGTATTTAAAAAATATACATTCTTTCCTCCCCAGTAAATTGTTTAAATTTTCTTTGCAGCTAGTATGTGATTATTTTGTCTGTAATTTGATGTTTGATAAATTAAACTATTTATTATTATACTATAATATTTTTATGGCTTATTTTTAAACTTCAGTGATGATGCTTAGTTAGAAACTTTAAGAACTTTCCTATTGTTTGCATTTTTTTTCTCACACTGACAAACGTAGTCAATATATTGTGGCAGTGGCCGGCATTTTGTTTCCAAAAGATATCGCTACTCTCCGCATTGTTAGCTGTATCAGACAGAGCCAGAAGATATAATTTCCCGAATGTGAGAAAGGGATGAATGGGTCTTTGTTTAAAGTCCCGTGCTAGGCTTAAGAAATTTTAATTCAGCAAAAGCTTCGCGGAGCTTTCGGAACGGAAAACAAAACTTCTCGTTACATTTTATACTAATATTTTCGTTCGGTGACGGCAAGACAGCACAAGAGAAGAAAATCGAGACGTTCTGAATAGAACAATAGTTTGCAAATCTTGACTATTGTTTCTGTTTTTTTTTCTTGTTTTTATTCATCTTCTTGAAAGAAAAGCTTCACGTAAACATGGCGTCTGTAAGTATATTGTTTTTATCTTATTATCCACTGACTCTAATAGCTATTATCAAAATACGAAGGATGTAAAAAAAAATATCCTTATCTCGACAGTAAAGAAAACCACTTTAATAGAATTTAATTCCTTCTACCAAATTTTATCAAAAGATACTAACGCTGTGAACTACTTTTACGTAAAATAATTGTGTGATATCAATGAAGGTATTATGAGTTTCGTTAAATACAGCAAGCAAGGTTGCCATATTGTTTCAGAATATACTTCTATTAGTGTCAGTGTAATAATATATAATAATTAAATATATCAACATCCGTTGTGATGGAATATTTAAAGAAAATAGTTAAACTGTTTTAGTGATTGCATCAATTTAATTTTACTATATCTGACAGGGGAATTTCGCATATAAAATCAGTTGGTATACTTAAATAACGTATGTATTATAATCTGAGTCGGAATATTTTAGGTTATGTTCATACTGTTTATGTTACGAATCATAATATATTGAAGATTAATTCTGTTATAGCCAATAATACCCCGATATATATTTAAAATCATTCTTTTAAAAAATATTCTTAGAGCTATTTACTCATATCATAAACATTAGTACATGTAACGCCAAGCATGATTTTCGATGTTTTCTCTGTAAACTTTTGAATGTTTGAGTATATTTTATATATAAATTATTTATACATACATACATCTTTTGTGTTGCGGAACATAAAATTTTCATCCAACGACAAGAAAAAATGATTTTAATTTAAAAATAAATATGACGTACTAACAATTTGTTATTATTATTGTTATTTTAGTAAAGTTAGCTTTTTTGTGTTACCAGGCTTTTTATAAACACATTAATACAACAAACAGGCGACCGTTGAGAGAATATTTGAATTATCTGGACATATATTCTCGTGAGATTTCAAAGAATCGATAAAATATTGCATATAGTATGAAGGAGGCTAGAAGGGTATAATAAAAAACGATTGCAGATAATAAAGTTTTTGCTCTTTGTGAGATCAGGTTTTCTTTGTACGATTTAGCCCTCTACTATCTGGGATAGACATCACATCAAAAGTTTGTTTGTGATTCAATTCCAATTAACAATCCACGAATGTAGACCTACACAACAATAATCATTGGGCTGCTTTACACAGAAATTGACAGTTGTTTGTAGTTATATCACAAAATCCCGTCCAAAACAGTACCGGGCAATTAGTCTATACATAATTTTAAGCTGTCCACCCTTGGCAAAATGATATCGTAAGATAAAATGTAAACACACGCATCGTTCATAATTCACACGTTATTTCAGTCTTGCTTACAAAGTAAACAATTTCATTAAGTATTATAGATAAATATGTGCTTAAGCATATTTATGCATCTTTTGTTTCTTTAACAGCGATTTTGGTTCCTTCGCATTTTTTTATCATAGTTCTTTGTTTAATTTATATAAAATAACATTCAAAATTTATCTGCTTTATGATTCAATGTGTTATTAATTTAAAAGTTCTTACGATGATGTTAACATTGTTAACCCAAAAGAAACTACATACTATATTTTATAGTTTTTTTGGCTTTTTTATGGATGAGGCAGTAACTTTGTGAATATTCATTTTTAATATAGAATTTGATTTGAAAACAAGAGGGTAAAAATATCAAAGTATTTTAGTTCTACAGTTTTTAATATCTTTTATGCGTTGATAGCTATTTCGGCTTTCGCCATCGTCAGAACTATGTTTAAACTTATATTTTGCTCGGATATATATACTGGCTCTGATGAGATACACCAATGCATCAATAACATCCTAATTATAATTACAATATTACACTTATTAAAACCGGTTTTGAAGCCAATGAAGGTGACTACTGTGCCATGGACCCAACACAAATAGTAGAAGAAAATCAGTGAGTTTCTAACACCAACATCACGAAGAAGGTTTGAACAGCTTTAGTGAAAAATTGCCATTTTTGAGAAAGTTTATTTTTGTCTCCTATGGTCAAATTTAAGTAAGCAAAGTATCAAACTTGATATTAAACAACTGGCATTTGATTTTAAAGCCGATCATTTCAAAATAATTAAAAATAAATTTTAATTTAAGCTTACAACTTTTTTTAATCAATAATGTTAATAATATTTCCTAAATATAATCAATATTTTTAGTAACAATACATTTTGAAAAATACCAAACTATTTTTAAGCCGTAAAATATTTCGTAGATACATAATTCAATAGCGCTGTTCAAACGTATGTAATGATGAAAATAAATACAACAATTTTAGTATTCTGCTTGTTCTAATCCACAGCAATGTTTCCACGCACAATTTATTTCTAAGATGTTGCACCAAGAAAATGCAAACACGACCCAGCTTCGTATGTTAGTTATGCAAATAATATTATTAAATAAAATAGGTCCTTGCACGCGACACGCTTAGCTCACAGGAATAATTTACTCCGGTTTAGTTAAGAAAGTTTAGAAGCTTGGGTTAGGGTGGGTTTAGTGGCTCGGGTGGGTTTCGGTGGCTTGAGTTTCGATTCGCCCTATCTCTTAAAATCTCGTTCGCTATTTCCGGTTGTTTGAAATGCAAACATAATTCAGCCGGATACTGTGCAGTTAAAGGAAACTTAACAGTTGCTATCTTTGTGAATAGGGCTGATGAGCCAATGGAATGATTGTTATACTTGAACAGCAGTTTTAGCGTTAGAGTATCTATTTACTTACCTTTGCTAGGAAAGCTGACGAGGGATAAGTGTGATTTATGTTATCTTACAAAACATAATTGAAGTTTCGCATGAAAAGAATTATATATTTTAACAACATGAAAATTTGTCTGCTGGCGTCCATCAATTCAGAAACGTTTTTCTGAAATCAAAACGAAAATTTTAAATAGAAGTGCTTACCAATCATAATTTTTATACTATGAGTATAAAGATTTTTTAAAATCCAAGTCCGCTCCCAGTGTAGAGCATTTAGTCTCCTTATATTGGTATCTTAGCAGAAGTAATTCTACGAGAAATGTGTGTTACTCAGTCGCTCAATCGCTCTTTTCCAAAGCGAGTAGTAAGATAGAAAGATAAGGTAAGTACAAGACTAATGGTTAACTAATCACTCTCGCTATGCGCAGTTATTGAAGCATCAGAATGGTGAGAGGGATTTTTTCGACATCAAAAACACTTGTGCCTTCGAACAGAAATCAATAAATCTATTGAAAAAATGCTGTTCTAATCGGAACTCCGAGACGAAAACCAACGATTCCAACTGCTACGCAATAAGACCCGACCGAAAGTAAACGTACCGTTCTTCAAAATATGACGATATTATCAGTACATTAAAGTTCATACAACGTGGCAATGAGAGGGGTTGCTTAGTCCCGGTCACTTGGTAGCTATAAACACTACGTCTTTTGGTTTTGAATTTTTTTTTTCTCACAAAAATCATTCATCGTATCTCATCGACTTCGACATATCGAAAATACCTAACATCACTTCTCAATCTTTTCCTAGTGTCTTATTACGCTTTGCAGTAACACTTAAGGTAAAAATATATGACAATCAAAGACTTTCTCTGTCTCCAAAAATAAAACGAGTATAGTTTTGATTCAATCCCATCAGCGTGTTTCAGTTGTAGACTTCTGAAATTATCCTTACAAAGAAAGCATTCCGAACGCGCGAATAAAGTAAAAAATTGACGTGAAATAGAAAATTCCAAAACGTGTCAGGAATAATTTTTAATTGGGTAAACTAATATTAAGTCATCTCTCATTGCAATGCATCGTTACATAAAACAACATTTTGCTATTATTTGGCTTAGAGATGGTGAGAAATGAGAGTACAAGGCTAGAGAAATATTTATTGCATTTTATACGTCTTATTTTTATATAGGATAGTAGGAAGGTTATTTTAACATTACAAACATCTATGTTATTCAAAATAGTCTTATATATTAATTGAAATATCTAATAAAGAAAATTTCAGTTCATTTAATCAAAGCCGTCGGTACCACAACCGAATAGGAAGTAGGAAGTTAACAGTTTTGCTTTACCAGTACCTATCTTAGTAATTCACTAGTGATATTTACTTGTTAATTTTAAAAATTAACATATAAAATAATAGTTTTTTCTGTTGCGGATCTGATTTATAACTGAACAGCCTTTTGGGAATCGACATAAAAATAATAATTTCATAAAAGCTGTTACTTAATATTCCTTTGTATTTTTTAGAGCATATTTTTTATGGTGCACTCAAGTGAATGAAAAATATATAATTTGTCTGCTCGGTCAAATATATTCCAAATACAACCTTCTTTTCTTCCCTATGTCTTCCGCCCTATTTCCTACCCCTACACAGCACGTTATGCACATTCGTAACTTGATTAAGCTTGCTTTATTTTTTTTATTTACATTTTGTTAGGAAGAAAAATGTGTTATAAAGTATACACGCTAGTATATTAATAAGACCTTTCTGAAAAACTTTAAGGAGGCTTTCAAAGCTTTTTATTACTAATGCACAGCTTTAATTTTTTTTTAAATATTCCTCTTTGAAAAATTAATGTTACACGACAGTTACAGCTTTATTATTTTGTTGAGTTAATTTATTTATTGTCCGGGATAGTAATTATGAAAATTTATCACTAATGAAAAAATCCGTTTTAGTAAAAAATAGTAAGCACTACTATAATAGAAGGAAATGGTTCTTTGATAAACTTGTGAAAACTGCATCAAAAACTATATTTTTTTATAATAATATACAAACTATCATAGTTTATTTTATCAAGTAAATACAACACGCACAATTTCCTGCCTATACAAATTTATATCGTAGTTAAGGATTTTTACCTTAAATTTCAACATTATGAACAATTCAACCGATAATTTCATAAGACTTTTGGCTAGGATATCCAATCCCGGACCTTTTTTGTCATCCCGGGATTTCAGGATTACAGAATTGGATGGGATCCCGGGATCACGGGATTAGATACCCTACTCCTGAACAGTCAGCTGGAGACTATTGCAAGTGAATTGATTAAAAACAATGTATACTTGCCATCACCATAAATGTCGACATTAACATTTCAACTTCAATTCATTACTGTCAATGAAATTCAAAAATAGTTTACGAAGAAGAATAGAGATCGGTTTGAGACGTAGAACTTGAGCTTTAAGCAGCGCGTTTTGAGTTGGACAAAATAAAGCTACTACGACCAACATTAAATTAACTGACTTAAATACAATTTGAATAGCGTTACGCAACGTGGAACGATGCTAATTGAAATAGAACGAAAGTACTATTAATATATTTAGTTGCGGTGTGAATATCACACTTTAAATAAAGGCGCTACCTCTGGCAGTCCTGCGATAATAGGAAATGATAAGAGGCAAGAGATTATGCCGCAAACTTAACAGGCTTCAGAGATAAGGCACGCGCTTTATCGGGCGATAAAACCGTGGAACTAATCTGAAAAATAAAGACATTAGCTTTTTGTGAGCTTTATTTGGCTATTAACTTGCTGTTTTGGCCTTGTAAGTAATTTCAAATGTATATTTTAAAAACTAAGCCAAGTGATGATATTTAAAAGTTATCATTTTGTAACAATTTCATCGATGAAGATTTCTTTAAAGTATATCCTTACCTTTTCATTTTTCAAAAACCTTAAACGAAAAAGTATTAATTAACCATTGAAAAACTGACAAAAAACGTGGGGCACAAATTAACAAAAAATTTTTTTTAGATGTGTAGGATTTTAATCCTAAAATTTGAGAATACACCAGCTATAATATTTACAGATTTCTTTTTCTCGGTAAACATTAATATTTTTCTTTGAGGTTTTTCTTCAAGACAGTTCAAGTTCATCCATGCACTTGAACGCCTGAAGATGTCGAAAGGTCAAATGTCCAACCCGGGTCGTTGGTGACAAAATCTGTGTGAATGTACATAATTTGAACGATTCAAAGTTAATATTGAAATTTCACCAAGCACCTTCAGTTGAAATCTTTAATTATATAATAATAAGTCATTAAAAAAACAAATCTCAAGAAAAGATTACAAAAATATTTAAATTCATTTAGTAAAATCAATTTGGTAGTATTTACTTCACATCGACATTTTTAAAAAAAAAATCCATGTCCGCTCCCAATGTGGAGTATATGGACTCCTGATGGAGTTTATCTCGACAGAAGTGTTTCTACGAGAACTGCTTGTTACTCAGTTGCTCAACCTCTCTTTTTTTCAAAGAGAGTAGAAATAAAAGGAAAAGGCTACAACAGGTTTAGTGGTTAGCTAATCACTCTCGATACGCCCCGTTCATAGGATAGGATGGGTGGGAGGTGGGAATTCAAGACATCACATACATCCATGCCTTTGAACAGAAATTCATAAATCGATTGAAAAATCAATTTATAAAACTGTCCGTACCGGGATTTGAACCCGAGCCCTCCATAGCCGAAGCCAACAACGTTGACCACTCGACCACACAGGCGGTATACTATAAATGAATTAAATAGCAATTTGCAACCGTTTTTACAGTAGGTAACCCCACAAGAAAATAAATTTCTATGATTCTGCAGTATATTTTTTCACATTTAAAATTCAGCTAGAAGACGCCACACTTTATAATAAAAACTACAATGTACACTTAACAAAAAACTTGAATGATAGACAAGGTTTTTCGTAACTAAATTTCTTACTTTCTTAAGTCTGGCAATTGATTTGAGCGTACCCAATTACTATTAGATATGCAGATATTCGAGCGAATCTTTGCCAAAAAAACAGCAACAAAAACTTGTGCGTGGAAAATTTATATGGAACACAACAATACCGAATCTGAATCTCAGATTTTCCTTACTAAATCTAAAGAAAGATTGGCCCGAATTTGCTGAGGTCTTTGTTTAGATTGCGCCACGTATTGGGATTCCGTTGAATAATGGATATTAACGTTCGTTTGAATAAAAAACGATCCCAAAAAATGGTCTGTGTTTTCTGTTTAGTTTCACTTACCTTAGTGATGTCCCCTACAAATATATCAAACGGTACGCTAAGCTTTATGTCATAATGTTTATTTAATCAATATCAAAATTAATAAAAAAATTGTTCAACTAAGCTCGAAGAGGTTCGCGTCCCGTGAACATCGCCTAATTTTTTATATATATTTTATTTTATTTCGGCATTCGCGTTATGGTAACCATTACTGTACTATATTTCAATTAAAAATCTTATTGTTACGACTATTGATATTTCCCTGTATCTTCAAAGCATCAGCAACATTATTGGAATAATTAAATACATATAATAGTATAAAAATAGCTGTTCCATACATTATGTATGGAACAGTTCTGCTTTTGATATCAGACGACTCATATCTACCATAATTTCATATCATAAAACGTATAAAAAGCTAAATAAAACCATAATCAACTATTTAAAAAGTATATCACATACCTTAATGTTCAGTTATCATAAATTATAAATTAGTATTTTTGATAAATCCCACTCTTGCTTTGGGGTAGCGACATATTATCTCACCTTAGCTTTATATACTAAAAATAATCATTATCTGATGGCGGATTATGATTTTTTAAAACTTTTTTTAATCATTTAATACCCAAATTGTTAGTAGGTAGTTATTTTTAATCATTGTTCCGGTGAAGTTTTAAAATATAAAGATAAAACTGTATACGTTCACAGTATAGGCGTGAAAAATATTACCACAGGTTAACAATATGCAGTCCTAATAAAGGTTAAGGCTTAATTTAACAAGATTTTTTAAAATTAAAAGCTTATAAAAATACACATTACATGTATTCAAAATAAGGTATTTACTCATCTATTTTTGTATATCACCCAACTTGGTATTGAAACAACAATTATTTTTTCCTTCGCGCACAAATAATGCAATGTTTTAGAGGTATATTTTTTTTTTGATAAAAAACTAAGAGTAAAAAAGAAGTTTATTAACTATACCATAGAGCAGAAGACCTAATACAACTAGCATGTGACATAACATGCATTACTATAAGCATTCTTATTTATTATATTTTTTTATATTATATAACAAGAGGTGTTTGAATTAATCAACCGGTTCGGATAAATATGTTTATATATTAAAAGAACATCTCTGGCTTACCTACGCTAGAAATGTTGATGGTATGTGATTTCTGCTGAAGAATGTCTATTTTTTAGCATTATTGTTTTTTTTGTTCTTCTACTAAGCAGACGCGTAAAATCATGATATGAGTATTGGAATTCTACCCGGAAATTTGAAATATTTGATGTCGAATATAAAAATATAGTTGGCTATTTTAATCCTCCTTAAATTTTTGGAAATGAAAACATCAAATGAATTTGACATTATCAATCGTATACAATTTTAAATATGTTATATTTTTTTAAAGAAAAAAAAAGCATCGTATTTAATTGTTTTAATTAT
The DNA here is from genome assembly GCA_030503985.1 of Himalopsyche tibetana. Classification (NCBI taxonomy): domain Eukaryota; kingdom Metazoa; phylum Arthropoda; class Insecta; order Trichoptera; family Rhyacophilidae; genus Himalopsyche; species Himalopsyche tibetana. Next base: position 8,297,487 of record JAPJYX010000015.1, read on the forward strand.
CAAAAGAATCACTTTATTATATTTTAATTTATCTCCAAATTAATTATCATATTTTTATAAACAATAATAATTATCTACTGCTGCTATCAAAGCTGCTACTTGAATATTAAAAAAAAATCTTTTTAACTTTATGATGCTATCCATAACGTACTTATTTCTTATTATTATAAGTTATTTCGTTCTATCATGTCGATTTTTATATCAATGTGGGAAATTTATTTCTGTAATAAATTAATTAAATATAAAATACCAAACTACTACTCATTGTTAGTTAGTTAGAGGTTGTGATAGAACAATTTGGTCAGAAAAAGACTAGTTATCAAATAATAAAATACAAATCGTTGCTAATTTTCTACACGCACGTATCTCAACTTTGGTCAGTTTTGAGTTTTTTGATTCAAAATTTAATACACACACATTCCATTAACTCGTATACCGAAAAAAAATATTTCATACTTTAATTAACTTGATACAAAAACGTTGACAAATTTTTTTTTTGACAAGTAATATAGTACAAATAATATAGTTAAGCATGAAGGAGAAAGTGGCATGGATGGAAACGTCGTTCCTTATTTTCTTATTACTTTCTCAAAGATATTGAGAACAAAACCATTCCAGTGCTGTTTTATAGCAATATAAAGCGATAAAGATAGCGGTAGAATAAAGTACATTTATGTGTCTCTTAAAAACTTGTACTTTTTGAGATACGAGGTTGTAGAAAATAACCGACGAAATTCATTTGTATATTGTGAAATAAATTTATGAAATTATCGATTCGTGATCTTGAACCGATCTCGCTCAAGGTCACCAACTCCACTCGGGGACTGACTTATTTCAATGGACCAATACAATCATAATGTATTTGGTTTTTTTTCTTCTAAATTAAGTGTAAATTTACTATTCTTTTTTAAGCCCACCTCACATCTGTCACTAACTGGACTTAGTTCACTTTTTTATATAAGACGACGTTCATTATGCATACATATTTTATCATGTCGCAAAAAAATATTCACATTTTCAAAAACGCCGTTTAAAGTTTGAATTTTTCATCATCATAATGTAACTTTCCTTGCTAAAACTTCAGTTCGATAAAATTTACTCAGGCCGAGAACGAAGCCTAGCCATCAAAGCTATGGACTGCCAGAGCTTTTTCGCATGCCTATTACTCCGCTACAGTTGCGTTTGGTGAGTGTCACTTAGCAACTGAAAACTTTTGTGACTATCTCTCTTGATTTTGTAACTTTTGATTAGGAAAGCTCTGCGATCGTCATTGGCGAAAAATATCCCGCAGCTTTTTGTCAGTTTGTTAGATTGTTGAAAGTTTGATTAACTTTGAGGCTGTTTTCACGGAGAGATGTTTTCGGTAATTTGCATAAAGGCTTAATTAAAACGAAAAAAACTATCGCCCACGAACACTTTATCTACATTAAACCGCTTACATTTAAAATGGTTTTTCATTAAAATTGCCCATAGTTTTTTACGCTCAGACTGCTCAGAATAAGATCAGACATATAATGATTTAACAAAATGACAAAAAAAAATGAGAAATATTTTTGTAATAAATAGCAATTTTCAATAGTCAACTAATTGTCCAACTGGTGTTTATAGTTATTTTACCAGGAATAAGTTTGACTTTTTGTCGAAATTTTTACTAAACTTATTGATTTGATTGTATTATTGACGGGTCCTATGGTGCAGTGGTTAGCGTTGTTGGCTTCCGTGCTGAATCTCACGGATTCAAGTCTCAGTATGAACAGCATGTTTTAGATCGATTTCTGTTCGAATACATGATTGCTTGTGATGTCTTAAAATTCCCCCCAACCTTTCCAATTCTTCAATAACTGGGTGTAAGCGAGAGAAATTAGTTAAACACTAGCCTTGTCTTAGCCTTATCTTCATATCCCTATAATACAGTTATCTTGGAAGTTCCTTCGTTATACAATATATTTTCATATAAATAAAAAGAATACTTACATAGTGTATTATATCCGAAACAAACCACTGATTTCCCTTTGGCCGCGTAGCACTAATGTTTTCTTTCAGTGTTTATGTTTCCCTAGAAAGCTTCCAAATGTCTCACAATACAAAAAAAGCTCAACTGCCATCATATTTCATTTTAAACATCAAATTTTTACACATTTTTTCCATGCGTCCGCTCTGAAAAATGAAACATCTCCAAAACGGTCATGCGGAACATTTTTTATTAATATTATATAAACACATCTTAACGGTCCCAGCACACATCTTGTCCTTTATAATGCAATAAATAATTGACTTTAAATTTGTACTCGTTTTAAATGTAGATCGATCCCGTTGTCAGCAAGAAACTTTTTTTTTTTTATTATTTTTCCTAAACATGTTTAATAATTTTAAATATTTTACAAATTGTATTTCTGCCGTTGTCAATCTAGTAATCTTATAATTTGTAATAGATTTTAAGTCTCAGTACATTACAATACTAATAAAGCAGCTTTATTCCCTTATTATTTACACAAAGACCAGGAACAATTAAGCTCGTCGCAAGCATTATACAACTTATAGATTATCAATTATCACTTGATATTGCTTGCGATGAGCGAAAGCGGTCCTGATCTTGATTTGAGCATTCTATAATAAGAGGCCGTCAATATAATTATGACGTTAGGTTCACGAGATTGGTCGTAGCGATGGGGAAGGGGAGTTTAAATATAGCCAAATATGGACAGTCGCATAGAAGGTACTAAATATATTTTTAATATGAACCCTATAGAAGTAAGTGAGGCAAGTAGTAACCTTGTAAAACTTTTCTATTGGTATTTTAAATACAATCATCTTTATTTGGTATTTTGGTGTATTATATATTTTTATTTTAGGAAGATAACACTATTTCAGTATTTATTTACTGAGTATGTATGTATCATTTTTGCGATACTTTAAGATATGTAAAATATTATGCCTGCCTCTTTCTTAGACGATCGTTGGGTACTATCAATTGGATTTACTCGGCAGAACCGAGATATGCTGGCATTTTAGGGAAGGAAGCAAAGCAATTAGCGAGAGACAGGAAAACATGGACGAAACATATGCTCCACATAGGGAGCGTATATAGTAAAATAAGAAGAATAATATAACGCATCTAACTATTTACACAATATTTTTTTCTAAAATACCACTTGGCTCACTTCACTTTCCAGGGGCTCTTATAGTAAATTTCCATCGAGAATCTAAAATGGGTGCCTAAAATTGAATTCGGTATAGTGTTTGATAAACAGCAATAAGTAAAACTTTTATTATTTTTAAGGCACGAGTAAAAAATATCAATAAGTTTCTTAAAACACTAAATATTTTATCAATAAACGTGTTAAGTTACTTTAAATAATAAAGTGTTAGTTTATATTGTTTGTTACAAGATAAACACTAAAAAATATCAGTTTTCTATCGCTGTTTGAGATTTGTAAGAGTACGTAAATGGCGTATTTATATTATTTAAGCTTTTACAAGTTTCTGATCTGGCGTGAATTGCTTTCAGTATAATCCAGCTAAAAAGTGCTATTTTTCAGAAAACTCTGAGCTTGCGTATTTAAAAAACGAAAGTTTAGGGTTGTTATTAATTATATGAATTATAACAGTCTGGTAATCCCAGCATTTATTTTGTTCATAATCTTTTTTGTAAGTTTATTTTTCAGAATAAATAAAGAAGCGTGTAATTTTTATAAATTTAAATGAGTGACAATCATTGTTTACTTTTTTATCTGTTTAAATTTTAGCTAAAAAATATACTCAATATGGTAATCTTTTCTGAAAATAAAGATAAATTTGCATTATAAGAAATTGGATCACAATTTTTCCATGCGGTTTTTATAGTGTGACAGATCCTTTTAATATCAAATAATAAACATATTTTGTTACTACTCTTCTTCTTCTTTTTTGACCACATTTACTCCCTATATGGTAATTTCTTTTATTGAATTTAAAATTTATCTTCATCAGTTGAAGTAATGTTTATTCCAGTAATGTTTATTCCACGATTTTTTTAGTTGTACAATTCAACTTCTTTACTTACCTATTTCTGGCTCATCAGGGTTAAGGAAACGTATCATAAATGTTTTCTCCTTTTTGGGAGTAAGTTATTTCAAAGATGGTGAAAATTATTTGAATATTTTTTAATTATCTTTAAGCGTGATGCTTTGAATTTATAATTTGTTTGTTAACTTTGCCATGTGTTTTAAACGTTTGTTTTCAGAAGCTGCAAATTGACATATTTTTTAATTCACTGCTTCTATTGATACGTCTCTTTGTCACTTAATTTCATATGCTATAATGTCATATGCTATATTGTGCCATATGTAATTAAATAACTCTAAAAATTTAGTTTTTTTTAAAATCTTAAGTGGCCGTTTTGTATTCTTTTTATACTTGTAAAGTTCATTTTGTAGAAATAAGACACAGTGTGTTTGCAATAAAATTAATTCGTTTTATAATTTGTGTATTAAAATAAGCAGATTATTAAAAAACAATTACATAAGTGTTACATTTTGGTATATTATATTTGTAGCTTAAATGCAATTATCGCAGTCTTAAGAGATTAATAAATCGTCATGTGTGATGGATGACCAAGTCATCATAATATTATAATATACACTATCATACGTGCATTAGGCCGTTTTTTCTTTTCCATAATTGCCCTCTATGACATATGGCAACCACACGGTATTTTGCTAAATTTTTTTTGTTACTTCTTTTCAAACTGTTCAAGTGTCTCCTAACTCCTTCAAATACAACCAATTAATAAATAATCGGATCCAATTCTCATGTGTGCAATTTATAAAGAACTATTATGCTATATTAAATTAGAATAATTTTCTGTGAGGGAAAGACAATAAAAATAGTTCGTATGCTTTTTAAAATAAGAAAACATATCCAACAAGTGTTTATTATACGACTTGCGTCAAGCAATTGCAATTGATATAATAAATATAATGTCGCCACTATCCAGAATTCAAAGTTTATTTACTACACACTCATCTCTCGATTTACGCGGAATCCATTTAACGCGGTTTCACTTTTACGCGGTCAGGAAAAAATCACATTTGAAAACTATTCAATCAATTTACTGCGATTTTTTTTTCTCTATGTCGCAAATAATTATGTATTTTTACCCCCAGGAATGTCTACTTGTATTTTAAAAAAGAAAAGAAGCACAATCTCTTTGGATATAAAGATTCAAATTCTAGATTTCCTCCAGAAAGGTGATAGTTTTGCATCTCTTGCAAAAACTTATGGAATTAATGAATCTACTGTCCGTACAATTAAAAAAAACGAAATAACTGTCAGAAGAAGTGTCGCCTCTGGATCCCTTATTAGTTATAAATGTACCTCATACGTTAGAGATCCTATAATGGAAAAAATGGAAAAAGCCTTAATGATACGGATAGAAGATCACACACAAAAAAGAATACCGATTGATACTAACGCAATTAAAGAAAAGTCTTAAAGAATTTATAAGTTTCTATCAGAAAATAATCAATCTATATCATCTGACGAAAAGAAACAAGATTTTACAGCGAGCATGGGATGGTTAGAAAATTTTTAAAAAAGATTCTTATAACACAATCTCAAGATAAAGGGTGAGACTGCTTCCGCCGACGAAAATGCAGCTAAGATATTTTTACCACAGTTTCTGAAGATAGTAAACGAAAATTGTTATTCCCTGCATCAAGTTTTCAATGCTGATGAAACAGGACTTAACCGGAAAAAAATGCTCAGTAGAACATTTATTGCAAAATATGAAAAAACGGCCAATGGTTTTAAAGCTGCTAAAGATAGAGTAACGTTAATGTTTTGTGGTAATGCTTCAGGAGATTGCATGATGAAACCTCTTTTAATTATCGATTTACGCAGGTGTTTATTTTCTGGAACCTTTCTTCCGTTTTTGTATGAGCTTGAAGTCTCGATTTATGCGGTTTTGATTTACGCGTTTTCTCTCGGAATGTATTTACCGCGTAAATCGAGGGATACGTGTATTTATAAAACTTGTGAGGTATTGAAAAAAACGTAAACATAAAATTTGAATTAAAATTATTAAACCTTACAACGTAATGCAGTCCCGTAATAGTCATTAATGTCTAATTTGAAGCAGAAAAAGTGTCGTAACGAGAATTAAGTGCAACATCCCTTCGCTTGCAATTCTCATAATAGTGTTCAGAAATGGGCTTCGTCATCGTTTCACTAGAACTATTTGAGGAAAAAATGGCATTTTCAGTCGTTAATCATCATTAAACTGACCCTGGACTGGTGCTCTTTCATCGTTTAAGTAATTGGTTGTTTTTTTTCAGCCGTCTTCTTTAAATAATGACGCCTCTAGGTTTTATATGAATCAGTGATATTGCTCTGCGTTAAAGTAATGAAAAAATACCTAAGAATTTTTTGTCTTCTCAACGGAACTACGCAAAAAATAATGTTTTTGTGAAGTTTGCGCAAAACACAATAAAAGGTATACACTTTTTAGTTCACGGAGAATACAAAAGAAAATGCTTAAAATAATTTGAATGTTTTATCTTTATAAAATTTGAACGATATCAAAGAAACGTTTTGTATTCAAATAAGATACTGTGAAATATTTTTCGAATGTAACCGATATATTGTATAAGTAGAGATTGTTATCCAGTTTGCTTTTTGGTTCTTGATATATAAAATAGATTTTTTTTATATATATCATTTATAATAATATATATAAGTGGTTAAAGTCACGAGTTCAAATCTCAGTACGGAAAGTTTATATAAAAATGATTTTCAATTCATTAATTGATGTATGTGATGACTTTAATTCCTTTTCAACCTTTCTATCTTCAAAACGGACAAAGTGAGAGCAATTACCTAACCACTAATCCTGTCCTAGTCATATTATTATCTCTCTGAGCAACTGAATATCAAGCAATTCTCGTAGATTCACTTCTGTTGATGTAAGCCTCATTTTAAATCCATTTGTTTCACATTTGGGAGTGGATATGGTTTAAGTAATATAATCAAAAAAGAACATTTTAAGCGAAATAAAAGTTTCACAAATAAATATACTATTATTTTTTCATAACTTCAGCAATCAAATTGTTGTTTCAGATGTTGGTCTTTTATTTTATATTGAACCAATTACTTTTAAGCACCATAAATAAATGTTAGAATAAAAGTTACACTAAATTTTGTTTCTTCTTCAAATATAATGATTTTTTTTACCTCTTGAACGTTGCAATGTTATATCTGATGATGCTTTCGAAGAAGCAAAACATGTGCGATAATTTTTAACACAATTGTTATGTTAAATTTTATATTAAAAATGAACTTCCACAAAATTATCGCCGAATCCGTTGAAAATATATTTGACAGTATTGAAAACAATTGAATTAACGCTGATTGTAGCAAGATTTAAAATATTTGAAATCCAAACATGCATAAAAATAAAATAGGAAGCATTTGTATTATATTTTAAACGTTAAGTTTAGTTATGGTTTCCTAAAACGTATTTGGCCAGTAAATATTTAGACAACTGTGTAGTCGAGTGGTCAACGTCGCCTTAGAACACGAAGATTACGGGCTCAAATCTCAGCACGGTCAGTTTTAATAGATTGATTTTGAAATCGATTTATGGATTCCTGTTCAAAATCATGAATGTATATGATTTCTTGAATCCACCCCCACCCATTATATCCTGAAAACAGGTAAAGACAAAGCAATTATCCAAATAGTAGTCATATTCTAGTCCCATCGTTATATCCCAACTTTCTTTGAAAAAAAGAGGTAGATCAAGTGAGAATTAAGTATTTTTCGTTCAGTTCATAAGCTCATCACAAGCTAAGAATTTTATTTGATTTAATGATAAGCTTCGTAATGATTAAATAGTTATAAATCCAAAATAGTCTCTTGAAATTCAAATTATTTAAATTCTTACTGTTTGAAATTTTAATAAAATAAGTATTTTAATAAATACAAAACGTTTAATAATATAAGTATTGGATACGCATGTATATAATAAATTCTCCGTTTACTTATGTTTTACATTTACAATGCTACATTTTAGGGCAAGTGTAACTTACAAATTATAAGAATTATTTTATTTACCAAAAGTTAAATAGGATATTGATAACATAAACACACAACAAACGGTTAAAAAAACATTGTATAATGGGTGCATATCTTAACCAAATACATGATACATAATATGTACAAATAATACAATATTTGTAAATGCCTATTTCAAAACAAAATAACAATATCCAATATTACTTGTATTTAATAACAAACAACAAAATTGTTCATGTATTTATAATAAAGTGTATAATATATAGAACTGCGAAGTGATTTCCGGTGCCTTTATTTCCGTCTATTAATATTTTCCACCCTTCGCCGGAGGCGTAGTCCGCTAGTTACTCATACCACTCCAAATGGGAAGCCTGAAAGGAAAGGTTCAACTATTTTTATTGCCAGTATGGCAAACCTTAACATTATCATTTATCAGGCAAAAGCTTGTTATTTATATGTCACACTTTAATCACACAAACTATTTTATTTATGTGATGTGTAATAGTAATTTTAATTTTCACATTTAAGACGTGCCATTACAAATTTTGACATAAAAAATATAGTATTTTATTTTTATGGCAAGTATATATGCAATTCAAAATAACTTATCATTAAAAAATTCTAATTTTAATATTTCTAACTGTCATTCTGTAGTAATAAGATATTGTTTGATATATATGAAGGCTCGGAAAGCAAACGCCGCAGTTTTTCATAATCCTTAATTGTTGGTAAATCAATCAAAACGTTATTTTATGTAAAAAAACACCGGAAAAAAAGTAATGTTAAATATCGTTACAATGTTTTATGAAATCTGTTTGATTACTGCCGTGTTTACTTTTTTGTTACACACTCGGGTTATCTCTTTTAAATAGATTTCTTTCAAAATTAAACTAACTAATTTATGCATTTTTTTAGATCTAAGCTATGACATTTTTTTAATAATTTTCAACAAAACATGGTGACTGGAGTTTATTTTCTCAAAGCTTTCACATTATTACCATTGTTTTGTATTTTTTTTTTTGATTATCTCATGAGTTTTAAGTTCCAGTACAATACACCCGTTTTTACCAATTTATCGATATCTGTTCAAAGGCACGGAAAAATTCTCCATTAAAAGATACCTCCATTAAAAAGCTGTATGCTATATATTGTTAGAGGATATGGACTCAAAAAATCCAAAAAATAAATAATTATCATATTACAAACAATAAAGAAGAACATGGCGGTCCACATTTTGAATAGTCTTCAAATACTTATCAGCTGTTTGTCTACTAAATAAATTTATTTCCAAAGTAATGAAATGATTTCATAACGTACACTTTATTTAGGTTCAGAATGAATTGCTCATCTTTTTCAACAATCCATTGTTGAAACGTAAATATTTGAAACTGAGTTCAAAGTAACATTATAAAATATGAGACTGAGAATAAAGCCATCAATGGATTTGAGCACGTCGTTCTCTTTAGATGAATTTATAATTTTAATTGTTTTATTCTTTTATCATGAAAAGGCGATGTATCTTACAATAAGGGTTTGAAAAACAGTAATATAATAAGCGATAACGGTAACGTTTATTAAAATTTAGCATTACAGATTAACAAATAAACGAATAATGGTATTATAAGTGTTATGATATATTTATTTAAAAACATTAAGTAAAGTTTTAATTCATAATTTCAACCGAAAGTACTATGTAGAATTTTAACGTTAAATTCAAACAATTTAAAACAGTTGTTTTGCTATAAAAAACTAAATATAATAATACTACTTCAAACAATAAAAATTTCAGCAATAATTTGATTTTGTATTTTTGGATATTATATAGTTTTACCAATCAAAAATATGTAACTTTTGTTTTAGTCCTAATTAAGTAAATAAATAATTAAATTTTATCAATTAATGGCCACATAAGGTGTTTATGTTAACAATGTTATTTTTATTAGATGATTTTATTATTAAATGGAAAAAATACTTTCGAAAACAAAAGAAAATTTGATTTTTATACTCGAAACTAAAACATCTTTTGCCTTTCACATTTAAGAAAAATTACTGCTTAAATATCTCTTGGGAGATGTTTCTTAGAACTCATCTCAAAACTGCACTTAAAAAATGTGAGAAGGAAAAATTTATTTAGTAATTTGTTCGTGCCACAAGGTTCAAAATTTCGGCTACTAAGAAAGCTTCTGAGAAAATTTGTGTTTACCTATTTCAAAAATTTAGGTCGACTACACAGGGAAATTGTTATATGGAAACACATATTGCTTGAAATTGAAAATAATAACAAATTGTTTCTTTTACCGACGAATATTTTACGTTTCATAACAAAAGCATCCAAGTAAAACTGATTAACTGTGTGTTTATAACGTTTTACCTGGTCGTTGAACCCAACGTTGTGATGAAAATCGTATATTATACTTTTTTAAAATCAAACTTTTGATACTTTTTTTGGGTTCAGAGATATAAAAAAAGGTTAGACTAAGCATTCGGGCAACTCATTTGCTAAATCAAGAGCTAGAATCACTAAATTAAAACTTATTTATTCAAACGTATGGCTGTATGGCATATTATTTATTTTGACTCGTTTCCAAATCCAACTGTGTCGTTGACATTGATTCAAATCATTGTAAAGATGTAAAACAGCATGTTGTCAAATCGATTATCCAAAACGACCTTTCACTTACGAATACAGAAATCAATACTCTTACTAATGGTATAGTTATATGCTTAAAATATTTTATTTGATCATTACTCAGACGTGTTATAAAGGAGATGTTTTATAACCTACTAGCTGGTTTGCGGCAAGCGTTGCAATGTCACTCAAAGAAATTTTTTTTTTGTGTTTTAATTGTATTTATTGAAGTGCATGTTTTCTTTTTCTGTCTGTTTGACGTTTGAAGTTTGCTACAGACTGTCTATGGTACGACACACGCGCCACATATTGTAAGTTAATTTTACTTTAACTTTTGCGCAAGTGCAAGCAAACATTGTCAAAATGAACTGTATGGCAGACATGCAAGCATTTATTTTTATTTTGTAAGACCAATTGTAAGTAAATTTTACTATGCCTATAACCTTTCCGGAAGTGTACGCAAAAAGTTTGTCAAAATTGTATTGCAATCGGATGACCGGTGTGGCAACGCATTAAGTACGAACAAACAAACACTCATTTTTATACATTAGATGCAACCCTTGCAATAAGTCAAACATCTAAGGTGTAGGTGAACTAATACTACTGTCTAAATGACATAGAGATGGACTGAAGACTGCTAGAAAACGGCTCGGAGCAAAATGGTGAACAATGACCGTAGAAATGATATTTATTTCTCAAAGTTCATTGAAGCTATTGTTTTAAAACCAGCATTAAATATAATAATACAAACATTAAATCCCTAAAAAATATTTATGTGATAACTGTCGTAATGTGTTGAATATAAAAAGTAAGTAATGTTTACTTGTGTTTTATATCACGGTTTCTCAACCGGGGGCCACAGAATTTGGAGAATTTTTGAGAACTTGAGATTTTTTTAGTGGGACCACAAGCAAATCCCGGAAGAGTTAAAAAAAATAAAAACAAAAACGTCTGGCGTCCTTTTATTTTGGACATTTTCAAAGAATCGAAAACTGTTTTGAAATCTTTCAATTTGTCTCGTTAACATTATATGCATAAAATGGGTATGGGGGGCACGGAAAAATGTGAGATTCAGAAGGGGCCAAGGGCCCAAAAAGTTTAGGAAAATTTGTCTTATACAATATACCGTGTATACGTAAAATAAATGCATCTTTGCCACTTTTATACTTTCGGTTCGGTTGAATATTTTTTCAACCCTTTCATATTGGGGCCTGGACAATACGGCGGACTTTACTCGTCTCTCTTCAGCGCTGCATCATAAATTCTCAACGTCGTCCATTCACAAGTATGGGGCTCCGCTTACATTTCGGCCCCCCTGCCTCCAGGCCAAAGCCTCGCGTGGTGTAAACAACTGGAAACAAATAACTCGCAGTGACTCGCACTCTACCCTCGGATGGGACATTAATAATCAGTGGTGTTCCGTTGACAAGGAAGGCAGTGCTGGAGTTGTCTGAATAGGCCAACTTGCACGAAAGGTATAATTACCACTGCATTACAAGTTGTGAAGTTAACTTAGAATGTAGCTATGATTTATGACATCATATTTAAATTATTGTTTATCGTATGAAAGTTTTCCGGCTACAACATAAATTTAGCGAGTCCTTTTTTTATTTGTATGTACAATAAATATTTTATTGAAAACAATCTCATGACGGAACCAGTTTGTTATGCAGTATGTCAACTACTTGACCATAACTAATTATATCGTTATTCATTATAAAAAAATATTTTATGCATCGAAATGATGGAGTATAAAGCCTTGAAGCGCGATAGCGGCAAGAGTCTTTTTCATGGCTGATGTTATTGGTTATTTGAATTTCTTCCCATTGTTGCTCACTGAAGGACGTGATCGCTGCAAAAATAAGCAATACACTGTATATTGCTAGCCAGTTTACGAGGACACCATTTGCATTTTTATTTATATACATATAATAAATACGACGAATGACTTTTTCTTAGCCTTAGCACGACGGTACAATTTTAACTAACAAATATGGATCCGACTGCCATTAAATTAAACTAGCAAATGATTTTTAATAACAAAAACCACATCTCATTTTAAGCAGAGTAGTACATCTTTTAAATCAGTGACTTTTCGGATTGTGCTAGTTTATAATGTTAATTTATAGCTCACAAACTATTAACATGCCTTTATTCTTAAAAAATGCAATGATATAAAAAATGAAGATCGATAAATTTGAGTTTAACACATGTACAAATGAAAAAAATTAATTTGTATGACATTTTAAATAAAAATGTAAAATCAATACAAATAAAAGTTTTTTTTTTATTAAAATGCCTTTCCATCCAATATTGAAAGTAAACTCATAAAAAATTCAATTGATAATATTTTATTATGGGGTATTTTTATAACTTAATGTAACTCTGTCAGCCATTATTGACAAAAGACTATTTCTGAAGTGTGAAGACGTTCTTTGAGTTGTCTTCTGTGGAATATTTTGTAAAACAAGAAGCAGATCTATAGAAATCGGTTTGAATAATGAATGTTTTTTCAATGGTTTTCACACGGCTACTTTTAAACTTAAAAAACATTTTCAAAATAAAAGTGTAAAACCATATTTAAAAAGTCACTATATAAAATGACGTATATAGCAAAAGTTTTCAACCTAAATCAAAGAATTGTTTTTTTCCAAAACAGGAATTTTTAAAAAGCTATTTTAAATAAGTCAATAAAAACTGAAACCACTGAAGTCACAACTGAACAGAAAACTTTTCTTTATTTAAATTCTTTAATTTAGTAAAGGTTTAATAATTTCAAACTAGCACTTTTTATTGGCTTCGTATAAATTACACTTTATAAACTAAATTGGTTGTTAAATTTACAGATTACACATAAAACTATTAAATTTGAATCGTAAAAATTATGTACTCTTATAGGTTTTTACACTAACCACCTAAGTTTCTCAAACTCAAACTCTCTTTTTCGAAAATAGTAAGTAAAGATAAATGGATATAGATAAGACAAAACTAGTGGTTAACTAATCGCACTCATTACGGTCCGCTATTTTAAAATTGGATGAGTAGGAGGGAGTTTTTAGACATTACAAACACTCATCTTTTTTATCAGAAATCAATAAGACAATTGAACAAATGTTGTTCGTACTGGGAATCGAACCCTTGAGATCCGTCACGGAAGTCAACAACGTTAAACGCTGGGTCACAGCTTTGACAGGATTGTTATTACTCTTCACTAATTTTGTATTTATAACTGTTTACCATTTTATATATATTTTAATGAACACTATAGGCAAAAAAAGGTTATTTTAAATTTTAATGCAATTGATTTTTTTTTATATAACTTTATTTTTTTTCATATTTACAAGAAAATACTGAAATCAAATGTGATGGCATCGCATTAATCCTACTTTATTCAACGATCTTGTTTTTGTTGGCTACCTTTTATCAGAGAATCTTGTGAACAGTAAAAACCTAGAGTAAAGGAAAGCTTTTAAGTTGTTATGTATAGAACAATTCGAGAAAGCAATTTTAGACGTAATATTACTTGCATACCATTTTTCGAAGGCGGAAACCTTACTTGACTGCCGGAAAATAAATTGGAAAATCTTTTTTCAGTTCAATTCAAACCGTCAAACAAAATATTATATTACAGATTGTATGACTTCTTCAAGAGACTTTAATATGATTAAATTTTGTATAAAAAAACATTGATTCTTTCAAATATCATTTCTAAATATAATAAATTACAGAATATTCAACTTCTTCTATTTGTGTACATGAAAATAAAAACAAATATTCAATAAACTTTTTTGGAAAGTCGTCAATGTTTAAATTTAAATATCAATGAGGAGCAAACATTTAAAAAGTGATTTGTCACAAATTTTGAAAAATACCGTTTAATATCAGTTCAGATAGTCCATATTAAAATCTTTGAATGGAAGTCGCAAGTAGTGTTCAAAAAAGGTTTTTGTAAATAAAAATTAAGTTATGAAGTTGACAGTTGACACATTCAAGCAAACCGTGATTACAAACACTCAAATAATCATTTCCTAACTTCAGTATGTGTGCGATAAATCACTTTTTGAATGTTTGCTTCTTTATAATGTTTCTTGGTTTTTTGCAAAACTTCTCCATACACAAATATTTTTTTAATTTAGCACACTTTAACACATATGTACCTGCGTTTATTGAGTATTGTAATTCACATTTAAACAATTACTTTTTTCATCTTATCAAGCAATAACGTGAAAAAAGTCTGCAAGAGAGACGTGGAATATTGATTTCATATTCAAAATTGTATTAATATTCAGTAAATTTAAATAAAACCATTTCAAAAATACTGATCTTTATGGTTTTTAATTAGTTGAACCCATTACAGTAAAAAATAGCAATTCATTCAATTTTTCAAGATTTAAATCATGTAGTTGATATCTTTTCTTGCTACATAATTGTTTTGATAAGGATATGGATAAGAACAAAAGATCAACATAAGCAAGCTTCTAATTATAATTTAATAAAAAGAATTATTAAATAGTAATATTTCTATTCTGATATTTGTAGAAAAAAGTTATTTGAATATTTTATATAACTATAATGTATTATATTTCACATTTATATAAATGTTAAAGACTTAATTTATATGTTTTAATAAATATTTGAATAATTAAAATTAAGTTTTTTATTAAAAATATCATAGAAAATCAACACGCATTATATAACTTTATAAAGTTAATTCAGATTATTCATAAAACATAAACATACTATATACGATTGTTAATGACTTTTAGAAGTTATTCAAACTTCGATATCCAACATATTCCTTGAAATGGAACTTCTACGGTAAGATACTTTTCCAAATTATTCGAATAAATTAGAAGGAATCTTCTAATATGACACCAGAGAAGTTTATAAATATCGCTGAGAGATAAAACCGCTTGGAAATTTTAGAAACGTGAAAAGGAAAGCGGAACAGAAAACCGGTTGCTTACAATTTTTTAATGAGTCTGAAAAGCTTTAATCTAGTTTTGTTTATAAATAAAAAAAATCCTTAAAGTTGCTTAAGCTATTTTTTAAAAAATATATTTGTGATTTAATTAAATAACAAAGGAAATTTCAAGATAACTGTACGTTAAATGTTTTAAAAATACTTAATTAAGAATCTTTGATTTTGAAAAACTATGCTTCCTTATTAAACGTGATTCTTTTTTGAAATGCATGATTTTGATTGCTTGTTATGTTACTTCACTACCTTCGATATGACTGAGTATGCTTTTTTTAAACATTCTCAGTAGGTTATCTTACCAAAAATAAACATTCTCGTTAAGACATTCCCATTTCAAGAAATGGTGTAGAAAACGACCAATTTTATTATAACTTCTTTTTGTAGCCTTCTGTATCGCTCAGACTTCAATGAGTAGAATCACTTAGAATGAGTAAAAGTCAGATAAATTTTTGCATTGATAGCTGAAAAATTTAGTTTTTAAAAATATAAATTAATATTAAAGACTAGATTAGAGAGTTTACATTGTATCTCTTCGAAGCCAGTATATGTATTTATGTACATTTATTCAAGACATAGTTCTGATGAAGACGTAAACCGAAATATATTTCAATCATTTATAAAATATTATTTGTATAACTAAAATACTTTGGTATTTTTTACGTTATTACTATGAAGTTTTCTACTTATTAAATCAGCAACGTTTATTTATTTTATAACAATTTTTTTGTCGTTAAATTCGTTATTTTTCACTTTTTAAGATTTGTTTCTATTACTGTCATATGTTTAGCTCTGGTTTATTTTAGTTGCAGTATTTAAACGTGAAGCAGTTCTTAAGCGTGAATTAAATTATTATTCATTTATTTTTTACGCCAAAGAGGGCTAAGATATGTTAAAGTGTATGTTATTATTTAGCGTCCCTTAAGAGCTTTCACAATATAAAGTGAGCTTAACTTACAAACACGCATAAAATAATTTCGTAAAACTCAAAGTTTCCGTAACACTTTAATGCCTGCTTCAATATGTTCAACAATAGTTCAGAATAACTGCGTTAAAAGAAAAAGCAAAACGCAAAAAGAGAATGGAAACTGTGAGGATAAAGCAGGAGAGAAAAGTGTAAAGTACAGGGGGTATTCTAAAGTTACGGCTATGCGGTAAAAAGTTGTACCGCGTTAAAAGTAGCTTTAACAACAAGCATTTCTTCACCTGATGCCACTTACGCGGTTAGTGGCGACGGGGAAATCTTAACGGCTTACTAAGAACAGGCCTACGAGCCTCTTACAGAGAAATATGAAAGCTGTTTTCCTCTTGTTGATTAAGTCTCGAGTGTTTAATATTGACCGAATGTTTCTGAGTAAGAACACAATAGATTTATTGCGTAGTCTGTATTCTTATAGTTCCGATAGTAAAATATCAAATTGTAACGCTGTCCTAAAATATTATTTAAAACACTATTACTAGGTTAAGCCATCAAATCCCGGACTTTCTTTTTAATTCCACATCTAAATCACATTTTTTCAAAACTAATTATATCGTGAACAAATTTTAACAAGACAAAAAATTAGGTCGTTTTTTAGGTCTCACGCGGGTTTCTCGAATTTTATCTGTGCCTGTTTTCACTTTTCGAAAATTTCAAGCTATTCTCAATCCCGGGATTAGTACTATCACAATCCTGGGATTTCTGGATCCGGGATTGGACGCCCTAGCTGAGACTGATTTTACACCTTAGTAAATTCTTCTGCATTAGAATTCATATATTCAACTGTTTTATCAAAAATTCTGCACTGATTCAGATAATTTGTATCTTTCAAAATATCAGATTTTCATAAAAAAAAAAAAAACCAAAACCTTACTTTCGTATGTTTTAATGAACAGTTTTTCACTTCGTTCCGGTGACAAGCAATATAAAATTGAAAGATTTGGTTTGATAACACTCAATTTTTTTAAAACTTGAATATCCTTTACACATTCAGTGATTATGGTTTATGGACGTGTACTCTTATTATTTTTTAACTTTGTGTATTTAACCCTAATACGTTGTAGACGAAAAATGTATAATTCATATTTTATTTAATAATTCATTATAAACGTTATCAAACAACGCTGTTCGAATAGTCTAACCTGGAAACGAAAAATAAATAAATATTTTACGTTAGTTGACCAAGGGACTTAAAAAGTTTCAACACCGCTCTGATATGGTTTCAGTGTCGAAATATTTTATGTCAAAGTTTTAAATAATAATTTCGATGTTTATTCTTTATTTTTAAATGAGCAGAAAACAAACAAAATAATTTCTAAAAGTATTAAAGCAATAGTATTTTTATGTTGTTCTTTAGCGAAGTGGTAAGAGTTTTAACTCTTTTGTCATAATTGGCTTAATACTCTTAGAAGTCAAGTTTTTAATACATAAATAGTAAGTTATTTACATTACATTATTTACATTACATTAAGTTAGTACATTATTTTATATAAATAAATACAAAAATATAAACTTTTATGATATTACGATACTTTTTGACCCTGCAAAACTGTAACAACTGAAAGAATTTTCTCTTTTCTTTACTTCTCTGTAAGCAGAAGTAAAACGAGTGATTTACCACTATTTTCCGTACTTAAAAAGATATAAGTTTTTTTTGTACACATTTAATAAAGCACTTAAATAAATTTTGGAGTGGAATATAAAAAAAGTTTAATTATAAAAAAACTCATCCATAGAAAGCATAATTATTTCGACAACAGTAGACAAACTGTTTTGTAATATTTTCATAAAAAAATGTCACGAGCTTCATTTTCATTTTTTTACTATTTATAAACAACTAGTTTCTTACCACATTGGTTTTGAATAGTAAAATAGTTTTAATCACACTGAGATGAAGGTGGTAAAAGAGCTGGCGCAGAACAACTGCGTCAGCTTTTTACCCCTAATTCAAATCACATATGAACATCAGAGTATTCTAGCACTTCTACAAAATTAATGGCATCGTAGACACACCGCAGAACCTGCTAACAGACTCTAATAAAATATGAATGATTTTGAGCGTCGACTATACCTGTTGTCTGCAAAGTTTATTTAATCGCACAACTAGTACAATATTTTTCATATGATAATGTCTTGATGTTAAAAAGTAGTTTTGAGAAGAATTATTCTCTTGGGTGGTTTATTCGTAAGAAGTTTCTAACGTCTTCAATCATGATTACTGTTTCATAGTTATCCATGTTTTTAATTATTAAATCATAACAAAAAGTTGTCACTGAGGGACTTAGGGAGTATCTTTGAAATAAATACAACGTGGAATAAAAGAAACGTTTTTGTTGTATTAAATTGAAATTGTTGTTGCCCATAGGTCATATAAGTTTTATTGATGTGTTCTTTTTGAAGATTTCAAGGACTTCTGAGGTAGAATACTAGGCTTATAAAAATTCAACTAAAATGATAAATTAATTTGATAATTATCAGTCAAACAACATAAAATCTGTCATTTTTACCTTGTATTCTACAAAACGATGTAAGCTTTCCAGCGGTCAAAAATAAACTCAATTTTGGATAGTTATTGCAAGTAGTTAAAAAACTGGAAATATGTATTTGTTTTATAAAGATTTTTGTACTTTAATTCCTTTATTTAAAAAAATTGTATTAACATAAAAGGCCAAAATTTAGTCAAGTCTATGAATATCTGTTTTCATACCAGTACTTGTTATTTGTGAGTGGTTTTTCATGATACTTCTCAATTTTTCACAGTGAGGTAGTCACACATTATAACTGTTTGATCAAAATTATAACGACACAATTCTTCAGAATCGTTTTGAGTCAAGAGTTCTACTTGAACATTCTCATAGATAAGAAAAAAATGTAATTTATATAACTGTAATCACGACCCTTTAAGTCATGAACATGGCTTTTCTCGGTTAATGTATTTAAATTATCGTATGTGCATAAATATATTTAAACGTTTGGGTATACTTTACAGGGAGATTTATATTTTAATATAATATGCATATAAGACCTGCGTTTTATTTGTGAAGTTCCTTACCTCAGCAGCGATCACGCATTTGACACGCCGCTGACACTTTGGCACGCCGCTGACAACGATTGAAAATGATGTAAATATTCAATGACATAAGTGATGAAGTAAACTTAAAGAAATTTGACATTTACTAAAAACTATATCAATTTTAAATCTAAAAAAATATTATATTCCATTATCTACATCCTAAACTTTTTATCTTCTTCAAGTAAAAAAAAACTTGATATGGATTTAAAGGCATTTTTAATGAAAAGTGTCTTATAAGAACTGTTATTGTTTTATTTTTCCATTTCCTGCTTTCAATAAGTTAGAGATTTTATTAATGTATGTCTTGAAGAGGCAAAATTCATCTAAATAAACATTCGACAGAATAACAAAGTTATCAATTATTTAAATTATATGTAGCATAGGGTCCGCCGAAAATTCCATTTAACTTTTCTTCTGATAAAGGAATAGATATCAATTATCATTAAAGATGCAAAACTTACAAGAAAAAAAAATTCACACAGAATAATTGTGATTGAGAAGGCAGTATGGTTGACATATATTTTTTCAACTCAAAAACAAAAATATTTTCAACTGACACATCTAATCGCTAAGACATGTTCAGATATTTTGACAGATTGTTACAATCGAGACATATTGGGCTTATATTTCGAAAATGTGGGATGAAAAATTTAAATATCGATGTATGTTTTTACAAATCGTGACTTTCGAAAAACTTCAAGCACACTAGGCTTGACATTGAGTTTTCTAACTTGTCTACTCGTTATAAAGCACGAAAATATTTAGCATTTATCTTTTGACGTGTAAACACGCTTTAGTAACATTATTTGACAGAAGGCATATTATAGTAATTATTTAATTCCAATGTTTGTTACAAAAGATAATAGGGAGTATTGTCATTTTTTTTTCTTATTTTTATATCGGTCATGATCGACGTCATTTTCTTTGCTCCCGTTGTCCACCGTCTCAAGCCTAATAACGGACACTTTAATATTTTTTTTTTTTATTCAATTTGAAGTTTTGTGTTCAAACACATGGCAGTCTTAGTTGTCCGAATTACCTCTCTCGCATCTGATCCCAGTTTACTGCTAGTCCTGTTCAAATGTTCTTCTCTTCTCACTCTTTCCAAAAAAACAGAGGCTGCATAACATAAAGTTGTGATAGTTACGTCTGTTAATATAATAAAATTTTATTGGTTTTGCTTTATTTTATCAAAGTAGTTGGCTTCCATGATTGATCTCACGGGTTCATATATCCGTGCGAAAAGTATTTTTTTACAATCATGCAATATTTCAATCCTTAAATAATGACGTAGCGAAGACGTTTAGCTAGCCACTTGTCATGTCTTCGCCCAACTTTTCTTTCCCTACACATTTTAAATAAGAAAGGTTGAGCAACTGAGTAACAAGCAGTTGTATTAATCTTTAGAGGAGTATGAACTAAAAGTACGTCGGCGCCATTTTTCTATTAAATAGTATGGACGTTCTTTTAACTCAACACAGTAGTGTCTGTGAGCATATACATATATGATTCAATATTTATTGGAAAAAGTTACACAATTGTCAAGTAAAATTTAATATTTAATTCTTGAAAACCATACGTTTAATTTTGACTCAGGTATTGATTTGTTACATACTAACAGGGGCGAGTTTAAATTATTTTACCAAGAAATCTTAGAGATTAATTGAGCTCAGCTTAACAATTTCCCAATTTTAAGCAAGTAACTTTATTTATCAAATTCGCCATTGATGTACCCCTTTTAAATAATTGTCATTTATTTATAATTCAAGCACTTACTATCATTAAATAGTAATTCACTTGCTTTCATTAAATATTAATTCAAAGGCTTAATTCAAAGACTCAATGAACTCATTAATAATAGGTCGGATAAAACCCTAGATTGATTTTAAATATTCCTATGTTATTATCTGGTCATTAATATTTTCAAAAAATCCCCATAGTTATAAAAAACCCACTTAATTCATTGAAACTTCTATACATTCAATTTTCGCTAATTTACATTTTAATAGCCGTTTAACTTAGTGATCTATTTATATGTTTTTATATAAACGATACAAATTGTTTACTACGCGTCAGTTCAAGTACATCCGTGCACTTGGAATGCCTGAAGATGCCGAAAGGCGAAACCCGGGTCGTTAGCAACAAAACTCATGGAAAAGTACAAAATTCAAACAATTCAAAAAAAAAAGTTATATTACTCTATAGCTTATTGTTTATTGTCGGTGGTGTATAATAACAAGTACATCCGTGCACTTGGAATGCCTGAAGATGCCGAAAGGCGAATTCCGGGTTGTTAGCGACAAAACTCATGGAAAAATACAAAATTCAAACAATTCAAAAAAAAAAGTTATATTACTCTATAGCTCTTTACTCTTGTTTATTGTCTGTGGTGTATAATCTGTCATTGTGGATGATTAATTTTGTATTTTCATTCTATTATTTCATAAGTAATATACTTTACACGCATTTTTGCATCCAATAAAATTAAATAACGTTCGTTTGAACACAACGCTGACCAACATAACCTCAATTGGTGAACCCTTGTGTGTTCAAGAAAATGTTCTGGGACATTGTTCCCGAGACATAGCGTAGATGTTCAAGATCATGTTCCCATGTGAATGGCTAGCATAAGTATTTTTATTATATAAAAATAAACACATCCTTTGGTAATTTACACAATTGTAGTAAATTGTCAAATCTGCTTTTTTTCATCACAAGCATTAACAACGGATACGTTGCATCAGATGAAATATCATTATTTCTCAGTATTTTTATGAATATTATACCTTTCTACCAAGAATAATTGACAGTAAACTCAATGGCTATTGTTTTATATTACAAATAAAAGGTTAGGCTTTTTCATTGAAAATAAAGCGTATCTATGTGAAATATGTATATTTTTCATCTGACTTTGAAAGTTTTGTTTTGAAGTTTTGGCAATAAAAACTGCTTTATTCACGAAATGCAATGAGGTGGAACAAGTCTTTGAATCACAAGTCAATGACTTAGCACCACTTCAGACGTCTAAAAAATAAATTTAAATGTCCGTCCTGGGTAACATTTAAAAAAACTTTCTTCTCAAATGCACTTTTTGTGTCATAAATTAAAATACACATATTTCAATGAAAAAAGTACAAATTTTGTATTAATTACGTGACAAAAATTTATATCTTTCACAGTCTTATTTTTTGTTAAAAAATTCAGTTGTATTGAGAGCTGTTTTATTAACCATTTTAAACGATGTATATAAAATAATAGCGATGATATTATGCGTACGCACCTTAAGGTGTGAGTGTTTGTGATGTTAATTTTTACCGAGCTCATCTGCTAAGATCTTTCAACATCAAAATATTTGTCACATTATCATATGTTATGCCGAATATTTCTTGATTTGACGTTGATTTCTTTATTAATAGTATTTTATTAATTGATAAAGTATTGTTTCATATTTAAAAAACAATTTTGAACATTGATTTGTACTGACAATAAAAAACTATTTAGTCACGTTGAAGAATTTTCTCAAGGCAGCAATCTAAATCATCTTTATCGAGCTAAGCAATGGTATGAAATGTAATGTTGATAATAATTACGATATGCCATCGACAATATTTTGATATAATTTTATGTGTCCAATATAGCATTTTAGCAATATCCGTTCATAAATTTAACAATGTTCTTCTCGTTTAACAAAAGAAGGCAATTTCCAGTTCACTCTGAGAAGCACCTTTTCCGGAAAATACCTTTTCTACGGTAATTGGCACACAATGACTCTCGAAACATTCTGTTGGTACTAAAAAAATATACTTTGATACAAACTCTGGATGAAGTCGAACAATATTTCATACAAACGTCAGTAAATCAAACTCAACGCTGACAATACAATATTGTTGAAGATTTTCCACCAATTCGTAGCCAATTTATTATTTTCGACAGTTAATTGCATTTATTATAAAAGGCACACAATTTTTACACAATCCGTAGTCTTTTGACGATGTTATGATATTTCAAAGAATCTTTATTTATAGGTAGCATTTATTAAATAAAAAAAAATCTTGGGTTCACATAAAATTAACGTGGAAAGTTAGTTGCGAAAAATGAATCTCATGAACCTCGTTTGGAAATTTTTTTATTAGACATTTCTTTAGATTCTCTGTTTTAAAACTTTATTAAACAGTTATAGGTATAAAATAACTTTACAACAATTGCGCGTTAAATAATCAACCAGATCAATTAACGGTAACTATTAAAATACTTGAATTAAGTGATTTTTTAGTAGATTATTCTAAAATTTTTTTGACGTAATTGTTATTTTAATTACATTAAAGCTATAATATAATATCCTCAAGAGCATTGCAGTAAAATTTTATAAATTCATTTTTATAATGTTTGTTATTCCACTGTTTAAACCAGTACGTATTTACACAATACATTGTATATCCATTTAAACTCAGATTTTAATGTTTTTCGAGTGTTTTGTCATTTTATCCGAGAATATCTGCATGTGTTTGTGCTTAAATGCAATTTAATTATATAAATGCAATTTAAGTGTATTTATAAAAAGTTTTGAGATTATGTTTATGAATATCTACATCATTTTTGTAAAATATAAGAATTGTTTTTAAGATTAAGAAGTGAAAAATTCTACTTTTATCATTATATCAATTAATAAAGAAAATGTTATTATCAACGAAAAAACATTGCAGTTGGTACTACTTTATATAGTGAATAAACGACGACAGACTAGGGTCGCGATCATGTGGATTTTTTTTACCATACTTCACGAATATTATATTACCATCACTTTGCTTATTCTGTATACTCACTTACAAATTTCAACATTTTTACTCATAACCTTGCGAAGTAAAAAAGAAACTTTTCCGTATTGTAATCCATCTCCTCATTCTTTTCTTCTCCATTTCCTTCGTCCTTATTTCAGTCGCTTATATTCAAATTACTTTAATACGGCTCATTGTTGAAATGTATATTTTTCTCTTTTCTTGCGGTGGATTGACTGTTTTTTGAATTGTTAACATCAAGAATTAATTGGCACGACAGAAATGTTTCCAAAGAAAATTTTTCAATTTAAAGTAGCTGTTGAAATCTTACTGAAAACATTTGGAATTTGTAAAACATGTATCTGAAAACATTTGGAATAAAACATTTTCCTAAATGCAGTTTGTATAAAATAAAACTTTAATAGAACTATAGAAAAACAACGATATTATTAATTAATTGTAAATTTTCTCACAAAAAACATATAAATTGACGGAATTTTAAATTTTCAATAGATATACTACAAATTACAAAATACAAAAAATGCATACATTGGTAAATCGATGATTCCGCTTCAAATTGTATTGAAAGTGTATGTTTGGTTACGTGCAACCAGTAATGGTAAAAATTCCACGATGTACGTATGTTTATTAAAAAAAATCTTTTAAATCGTGCATATTGTCAACATTTCAGATCCGTATCCAGATTGTCGATTTTATAAACGAAAACGATGTTTTACAATTATAGTTTATTTATTTTTATATACAAAACAAATGATTTCGAATGATTGAGGGTTTATAATGTTTAATTGCGATTTTTATCTCTTCAGGTCCATATGAGTAACTATATACAATTCTTTTTGACTGAATTTGTTTAACCAATTCAGAAACTTGTTATTGTATTTATATACTAAAATACAGGAACAATGCTCACATGAATACATAAAGGCCATATAAAATTACAAATGAGATTATCAAGTTAATTTTTATTTAAATATATAAAATAAAAAATGTATAAAAAATCAATTTTCTCAGCTTCATTGTGTGGAGTCTATTGATAGAATAACTCACGTATATATACAACTTTAAATAAATCATTTGAAAAAAAATACAACTGTTATAGTTTGAGAGGGTCAAAAGCAAAGAAAATGTTGTATCATGAAAGCTATTTTCATTAAAACGTATAAAACTGAAAACAAACGTTACTAATTAATTTAAATTATACGTGCATTACCTTTCAGTAAATTAGTATGATCCACAATAAATTCGTCAAATGTGCTGAGAAAACATTTTGTCAAGTGACTTTTTTTATTCGACGAAAGTGAAGAAGCTGAATTTGTTTCTAAAGCGAAAGTAAAAAAAATGATTTTCTATGGAATAAAACAAATTTTCCACTGAAATATCAGCTCACAGGCTGGATAAATTTTAACTCTATGATTATGCATCGATGGATTGTTTTTTTTTTATTAATAATAACATTGCTTACTTTGCTTCTGACTATTTGTTATTCATAAACTAAATTTGTATATTTTTTTTTTTTTAGCACGTGACCCAGCCAGTTCCAACGTCTCTCCATAACCACTGACGTGACGGGACGCTGTCTTGTACGCTCCCTTATCTCTGAATTCCTCACAAAATCAAACCACCTCACCCCCATTATCCGACGCAAGCATCTGTTCTCGAAGCTCAGTATACGGTTTTTCTGAGTCTTCGTCAGGTGCCATGATTCGCAACCGTAAAGCATTACCGGCAGAATGCAAGCGTTGAACAAGTGGCATTTGGTTTTAATCGAGTACAGCTGTGTGTCCCAGACAGTCCGCATTGAGTTGAATGTGGCTCCAGCCATTCCTAAACGAATGGCGAGCTCGTTTTTTGTACTACCGTCTTCGGGGATATGTACGCCGAGGTATCTGAAGCTGTCAACCCTCTCGATGATCTGTCCCGCGCTGGTAAGGGTCCTATCAGAGTCATGACAGGTTTGGTTACACATCACATTGGTTTTACTAGTATTAATTTTTAGACCAATGCGACCTGAGTTAGTTCCTAACCCATCAATAGTCTCCTGGATGCCCTCAATGGATTTATCGAATATTACAGCATCATCGGCATATTCAAGGTCACACAGCTTCAGACTGGGACCAACAGCTACACCTCGATCAGGCGGAATTGACCGGAATTGAACCGGAGTGAGACAGGGGTGCGTTCTTGCACCGTTCCTGTTTATTATTATCTTTGACTTCATCATTACAATACACCATTAAAATTTTTATATCGACTGCACAATGATATACTTATTAAGGAATAAAATTATATGAACTCTCATGATACTTAGCAGAATTTATCGCTTAGATTCGATGAAGCTTTGGGCATAATTTATTAAGTGACTCGATTTAATTATTGACGTGAATGTTTCGTAAGCTTTTAATGCTTTCTAAAAGCTCTGGGACAATAAACAAACATGCTCTGCGGATACTTAACTCAAAAACCACCAAACCTCTGTCACGTACTTTGCCTTTCAAATTTTCAAATAAATCAAACCCTTCGAAGGCAAAATCGGATGCTTTTATGTACTTATTTGCTAAATAGCAACATGAATAACATGAAATAAAATGATCAGTACAAGTATGTCAACTCAATGAACGACTTAGTTTCTTTCCTTTTTAAAATAATTAAACTTTTTAACCAATAAGTTCATTCAAGTTAGATTTAAATGTGTACTTGTAAATACGATAAAATAAAATGTAAAAAAAAACTCTAATAAAAAGTTTCGCCTACATTTAAAAATGAAAACATATTTCACTGCAATACTGGAAAAAAAGATAGCTTAATTTAATTTTGCAATGATTGCGCCAATTTTATTCATCGGTTATATCAATAATTAAAAAGATAACAAAACTATAATTGCCTTTTTAGAATACATAAGGTTTTTGACAATCGATCATTCTTGTTTTTAGACCGTTGTTATTTGCCTTTATCATAATTATTGTTAATTTTAAATTTATTTTAAGTAAAAATGTTTAAGTAACAATATTTTGGTTCACCTTTGATAAGTATCGGGGAGTAATTGTATAATTAACTTTGCGTTATAAAATTCCTATATCCTCTCTGTCTAAGGTCTCGGTTTATAATGGACGCTGACGAGGCATGTAGATGCTACATGCAGCATGATAACGAGACCAGACTAGTTCATTTTTATAATAAGCATTTATCATTTAAACAGATTTACAGTCTCCCAATGAAGCACTCAATTATCTGTCCAATGGGTAAATAGGATCGGATAGAAAGTGGGTTTAAAGAAATAACAATATCACATACAAACATTACTTAATCGATAACCGACTAAGAATTATATTTTTCAATGTAAGTAATATGGAAAAATCTTTCAGCTAAATAAAACGTAATCCGAGTTCGTTGACCGCATAAAAATTACATCAAAAATGTTTTGATTTCAAAAAAGTTGTAATAGTAGGTATTTTCATATTTGCAAGTTTTAAATATTTTTTGAATAACTTTTAATAAGCGAATCCAAATTTAAAGCTCTCTTAAGTTAAAATGTCTGAAGAAGTTCGAAAGATACAAAAACGTAACTTTGAAGTTTAAGTTTAAAAGTTTCATTGTATGTTTTCTCCGTCGAAAGCTTCTCTTCTGTTATTATTTTAATGGGATATTCTTAGCAGCTTACCATTAAATAATTATACATATTACCCAGAAGATCTCAGAGGAACATGCCGCGCGTATAGGTATTTCGAACTTTAAAAACATTTAAAGGCAAACTCCGCGAAAATAGAAGGTAACTTCGCTTATATACACCCCAAAACTTTGACAAGTTGTGTTTGTTGATTTGAATAAATTAATTTAAAATTCGTATGCCATATGGATTCAATATAAGCCAAAACGTATGCAAATTAATAAGGTATGCCTGCCTGCTTCTGTGCCACGGGAACAGCTTAATTTTCTACATTCAACTAATATCTACATAATATACATAATTTCAAACTAATAACTAATGCATAATTTAAAGTCAAAAATTATTTTCAGTTATTCTGTTGCTTGGGTTTATTATGGATAATTAGACTGCACTACTTTTTCAAACTGGCTAAATTAAAAAGAAAATATGATTATATTCTTTCAAGACTTGCAAAATATGAAAGATATTAACAAAAGTTGTATGGCACACTTATTATGCAACTTCTTTTTACATAAAAAAAGTGTTATATCAACTCATAATAGGCATAAAATTGTAACCGACAGTTTATAAATTGTACAGGAGAACTCACTAAGTTTGATAAAAGAATTCCTTAAATGCGGTTAGCAAATATGTAGCGATAAATGGTCAATTCATTTCCTGAATTACTGACTTCTTTCTGTTTTCTAGATCAACGTTT
The DNA here is from genome assembly GCA_030503985.1 of Himalopsyche tibetana. NCBI lineage: Eukaryota > Metazoa > Arthropoda > Insecta > Trichoptera > Rhyacophilidae > Himalopsyche > Himalopsyche tibetana. The sequence continues at coordinate 8,326,355 of JAPJYX010000015.1, forward strand.
CTCAAAAAGGGTTCACGTGGAACAAACAATAACAAGTCAAAAAACTAAAATGCATATGCCCTAAAAATATCAGGTGAATGAGATAACGATCTAAAAATTTCTGAGGCCAATAATGGCGAATCTATGGCACGCGTGCCCGAGGTGGCACGTTTGAGAATTTGGATGGCACGCAAACGACTTCTAAATTCAAAAAAAAAAATTTTAGCTTTAAAAAATTAAATTTTGATTAAACAATCCGTGAATTATTAATTTATTCGGTTTTAATAATTTTCAAATGATTCCCAAGATAAACGACACTCGTTTAAAAAATGATTTTCTATTTTGTTAAAAATACTGCTTGGGCACGCCATAAAATCTAGAAATACTATTTGAGGATGTTTGGCACGCGAACCCAAAAAGGTTCGCCATCCCTGCATTAGGCGATATTGAACAATTATTGGCTTAAAACGCAGATTATCTAATTTTGTCGCTTAAGATATTTTGCCAATTGTGGGTCGATATGAATTATTAAAATATTTTCCCTAAAAATACAATATACAAAATAAATATCTTGATACATATAACAATAATAGTATTTTGATTAAACATCTTTTAATTACCCTATATTTTTGAATAAAAAACGAATATTTTTCAGTACAAAAAGAGAAGTCAATTATGTTGAAAAGAATCTGAATAACTTTAATTAAGTTTCAAAATCAATAGACTAATATAAAAGTCGATGTTAAAACTTGTGTGGTCAATAACCCGTGATTGTTTAATTTAGACAAAGCATTGGACACTAGATCGTAATTAAAATTTCATCACTCTCTAACCTCCAAGGCTAGTTAAACAGAAAATGGTTTAACTAGCTATATTGTTACTCTGCTCGAACTTTCAGAGAAACTTTGATTTAAAAATCACATTTAAATAACAGCTGTTATTTTTATTATTTTGGTTTGTGTTTTAGTTCAAAGCATGCATTTCTTTTCGTATAAAATTGAAACAAAATAAAACAACGTGGCACTTACAATAGAATTCTATATTTTATTATATGCAAAAACATCCAAGAAGTTGTGTTATAGCTTATAATTTTAAAGAATCATTTGTTTTTTGAAGTCAACTTTGGGGTGAAACATTTGCTTAAAACCTTAACAGCACCTAACAACTGTTTGATGCAGCTGATTTTTAATAAGCAAATAATGAAATTCAACTAACGTTAGTTCAAAAACATAAACACCACACAAGAGCTGATTTCAATCATGCCACTATTAAACAAATTGTTATGATCAACATAGTGTTTTTCAAAAAGATTTATTATTGATTTCTACATTGAAACTGATTTGAATACACAGTAAAAAGATCAAAGAGTTTTTTTGTTGAAAAAACATGTATATCATTCTCTAGACTTTGTCGAAAATGAGTTAGATATGTCGTCGTGTAGAACTAGTAATTCTGCGTACGATATTATGTTAGTTATTGTTAAAAATAAAACTGTTACGCGTACAATTAAAATTGAATTTGCGACAAAAATGGCAGCTTACGTAGTCCTGCACAGAAAATACGGCAGTCTAATAAGAATATTTAACATACCTTTTTTGAGACGTTATATATCTATAAAAAAGTTTCAGTTCAACCTCATATATTATAAAAGTGTGCTGTGTGTGCTCGCTATTGTGAAATGTAATATTTTATTCCAGTTACTTTATAAGAATTTATTAATACACTAAGATTAAATTAAAACAAATACTCACGTACATAAGTAAGATAAAAGATACCAAATTGTATTTATGGTTAAATGTTAACTATTTAAGCGCTGGAAAAAATGTGTTAAACAATTTAACAGCGTAAGCAACTGCCTTATACAAAATCACATCAAAGGTAGCTGATATTAATAAAGCAATATTTTAAGCTCTGGTAATGATAACCACCCAGAGACAAGCGAAGTGATATACTGGCCTTGGTTGTTGGCGAGTTGTGGTGGTGGATCCAGGAGTGTGGGATGAGAAAATGAGGGGTAGGCGAGCCATCATTCAGACGATCTCACCGACCGCAAAACGAGAAGCCTTAAATTACTTTTAGATTTATTATGTCTCAGTTTATTCACAAAAGAAAATAGGGCCTTTATTTTCTATTCGTTGCCACCGGAAACCGAAAAAAATGGTAGAGGAAAACTGTTTTTAGGTTCATTTCAATATTATTTTTAAATTATATTATAAAATCTTTTATGCGAGAAACTCTAGCTGCAACAATTGAAAAGTTTACGGCTGGAAAATAACAATAATTGTCGGTATAATTACATAAAAACTTTTTTTTCTTTGATTGTGTTGAAGCATGTTATTAAGATCCAAAAGTTTCCAGTTTAGAAAATTCAAGATATAATATATTTATTTTGTGTAATCTCTGATTGTTTATCATTATTTTAAACAGCTAGTTAACATTTCTACCCAAAAAAAAATAATACATTTTGGTTTGTATTTTTTATTTCTGGCACATTATCCACTTATTACGTGATCAGCTGAGTTAAAGTTTCAGTTATTGAATTTCAAATTTTCGGCATGAATACTTGTAATGTTTTTTTCTCTTTTAGTGTTGGATCTCATGAGCTGTTTTCTTAAATATCAGACTTCATAGTTATTGATGATAGTAATACTTAATGTATATACATGATTAAATATATTTTCTTAACATATAATATGTTTAGATCATAAACTTATCAACCATATTACATATCAATATGTTTTTTTTTTAATAAGTAATTGATTCTAAGCCAGAAAATTCATGACATTTTCGAATTTTTTAAGCTACTTACACCTAATTCAACAGCAAAAGACATTATAATTCACAAAGTTGCTTATTTAAAAATGAGAAAAATTTAAATTTTACATTAAACATGCAACAATGAGTTAACCACCTGATTGCGAAAGTAATGCTTTATCGGCCAGACAACACAGGCCGAAAATTTGTATTTTTCTAATTAACTTCGTATGTGTTGTCTCTGTTATATATAAATATAACATATATCTTCATATAAATGAATGATAAAACATAAAAATATATAAAAACCTTTCACAATATTTCACATAAAATAATAATCAACTAATTTGGTTTACCACTCAGAATTTGTTAAACACAGCTTTAAAAAAAAAACTTGTTTTAAGATAAAAACAAAACTTCACTTAATGGATTCGTTAATTACTTTTTAAAGTTTTATTTCACCAACAAATAATTGAATTCTCCCAAAACTTTTAATAGTTTGAACGTGTAAATTGAAGAGATGTTTTTAATATATTTTGTCTCTAGAATCAAAAGCACTGGTATTAAATAGAACGAAGCACAATATGAATCTCAATGCTTAATCGATTTTGCATACAACTTTCATACAATAATTCGACCAGCATTATCTGAGTTCGGGCATCATTCCAAATTAAAGTGATCAAATAATTCATTTGGATGTTGCTGCTATTTTACGTACAAATTCTTTCATACAAATCATTTTTTTGTAAAAATAATAAGGTATTTTCAGGATGGTCTATTTTAAAATTGTCTTTTTGATTTCAACCAAGACTGCTCTCAACTTAATTTATAAAGAAACAAACACTGAAATATGTTTTTTTATTTCACTGTTAAGATAATTTTGCTTTTTTATAATTTTAATAATTATGTGATATTATTTTGGCTTTCTAGAGGTAAAGTGAATTTACTAGTAAAATGTTTTTTGTTTTTTGTTACTTTTAAATAAATACATCACTTTATCTAGTGTTTTTGTGGATCGCATATTTGTATTTACGGTGATAACACTATTGTAATGTGTATTAACTGAGGTTTTTTTTTAAACCATGTCCGCTCCCAATGTGGAGCATATGGACTCCTAATGGAGTTTATCTCAACAGAAGTGTTTCTACAAGAACCGCTTGTTACTCAATTGCTCAACCTCTCTTTTTTCAAAGAGAGTAAGGACAGAAGGATAAGGCTAGGACAGGATTAGTGGTAAGCTAATCGCTCTCGATACGCCCCGTTCATAGGATAGGATGGGTGAGAGGGGGGAATTCAAGACATCACATAAATCAATGCCTTTGAACAGAAGTTCATAAATCGATTGAAAAATCAATTTATAAAACTGTCCGTACCGGGATTCAAACCCGGGCCCTCTGTAGCCGAAGCCAACAACGTTGACCACTCGACCACACAGGCGACATACTGAGGTTACTTGAAGAATATTACAACGCATCTAAATTATTTTTTTCTAAAACACCACTTCGCTCACTTCACCTCTAATGAGCCTTATTCATTAAATACTTTTTACTGCTTGCTTATTGCTCTTTGCAATCAGTCTTGTTAAATTTTTATATAAATAACACTGCATCGTTTTATATTATCGGCTGTTATTACTCACTGTAAGCGAAACCGGTCCTGGTCAACAATATGAAATATATATCATAAAAGTGATAAGAACTGTTAAGATGCCAAAAGGTGTTATACATTGCGGAATGTTATAGCGTTAAATATTTTTAACATTGATTTTTTCATAAACCACCCTCAAAATTATTTTCAATATAATTTGACGTTTTTGGTTCGCACGTACAAGTGTTTACTACATTTTTATTAAAATATATTTTTTCTATATACAAATCAACTCTTTCTATTTTTGCTTCACGTAAGGTGAAAATAAAGTACGAACGTGTCGTATTTCATTCTCATTAATTTCAATAAGGGGCAAATGACCAAATCAAGTTTCTTACTTTACTTCTGGAAATAAAGGCTTAGCCGTGAAAGCCTGTACTTATTTCCTTGATGGGGGAATATATTGAATGATTGTAGGCAATTTATAAGGTATGGCCTATTTACAATGCTAGCCTTTTCTAAGACTTACCAATACTCAAAGAAAAAACACACTCTAACTATAAAAGTTCGCTCAAACTTTCAATAATAGCTTCTTCTACGTCTACTATAATAAAATATCTTTAGTGTTTTTATTGTTATTAAATAAATAGCAATCCTTTTCTATTTTCTTTTTTACCAACGTAATATTATGTTAATTTATAAAAGAGTACACGTGTTTTTACATATATAAAAATATTTTTTTACATTTAAACATTTTCTGAGCATTTTAGCAGATTGAATAAAACAAGAATTTGAGAGGAATTAAACGCATAGAAAGATTGGATGATGTTTAAACGTGCCATAATTTCCGGACTAAAGGGAGTGAATTAAATTTAAATAACACAAGAATCAATGTTTTTCATATATCAATTGAAAAACTAATGCACTTATGTCTCAAATAAAGATTCAAAATTTTGATACGTCCCTAAGTGAATACTTTTCGTTTAGCAAGAGCGATTACAGATGTAGCATAATGAATGTGGGACAATTACTCAAGTTATCTAACAATATAGTAAATTAATATATCTTTATAATTATTTTATTATTTATCTTTTATTGTATTGTACATTATTTCCTCATTTTTAATTAAAAAATACATTTGAGACCTTGGACTTGGGTTCGAGTTGATCTCGAGTGGTTTATCTATCAAATATGATTTAAAATTTAAAAATAACTATATCAATAAATTTTTCAGTCGGAGGCATGGTCGAGTGGTCAGCATCGTTGAATTAAAGCACGGAGATTACGTGTTCGTATCCCAATACGGACAATTTTTATAGATTGATTATTTAAACGGCTTACAGATTTTTGATCGAAGGAATGGATATATGTGATATCTTGAATAAATAAGCTTTTTATTAGTCCTGTCATATCTCTATCTTTCTATCACTACTCTCTTTAAAAAAAAGATAGATTAAGCAATTAAGTAGGAACTTTTATGTTGAGATAAACTCCTTTATGATCTACATTGGGAGTAAACATGGTTAAAAAAATAATGATAACTGTCACTTTAATATTATTGAATATTTTTTTCCTTTATTAAAATTAAACAAAAACTTTTATATGAGCTCAAATTTAAGCACAGTAATTAATACTTCATACGTCTTGTGCTAATTTAGAGACCTGCAGACATCCATTTCAAAATGTAACTAGGGCTGCATGCACTTGCGGTCTCAGTTTAGTTTACAAGTTTGTACAACTGAGCTCCCAAAGTCTACGATTGTTTAAAAGATATGACAGGCTTGTGCGACAACTTTATGTCTTTGGCCAAGACAATAATGGAGCGAGTTTCCGCTTGCGTATGTAATAAAAGACATTAACGGTTTAAACAAACACGACCGGCCTCCTTCTTAAACGACGCTATACGCAATCAGTCGTAGTGTCTCTGCAGCATAGAATCACAAAAAGCTCCGCCACCGGAAATGAAGCGAACATTTTTAAGACTTTGAGTTATCTGTATTCGTATATTGCATAACAAAGTAACCAAACTCAGAAAAACTTTCTTGACTTAATTTTTAAGCTTATAATTCTGAATTTACAATACAGTATTGAACTATTTTTTTTCAATGTTGTTGCACGAAAGCACCGAAGCATTTATAAAAAAATATCGTTTAAATTTTTTCACTTTTAGGGTGTTATCTGTTTCGATTTTATAAACCCCTCTTAGCTTCCCTTAAAAAGGAAAAATCCCAATCTGATTACAACTCATTAGTAGCATTAGTATCATTATCTGTTTGTTTTATTTCGATTCTACACCCCCCCTCTTTGCTCCTCTTCAAAGGAAAAAAACCCAAACCATTTTGTAATTTTATAATTTTAAAATGTTAGAATCAATCTTGCTTCATTACTTAAGCAAACTTTGCGATAGTAAGTCTGAAGACGCCTCTGAAAGAGGCGAAACACGTGTCACAGTTAGTAACACAATACGTGGAATAATCAAAGTTAATTTAAATTTTCTATTAATATGAACTTCCACAAAGTTACCGCCGAAACCATTGAAAGTATTAAGAATTTAGCAGTGCTATTCATACAAAAACATATTTAAATAAAAAGGTGTAATAAGCCAATGGAATTGAAAAGAATTTACAAATTACAGTAGATAATTTGTGACTCTTAACTAACAACAATTAAAATGTTTAACACGTGTTTCAATTTTGATTTTTATTAATAGAAATTTATTACAGTTTAAATAACAATTTATAAACATATAACTTTCAATGAGGTTATTTCATTATAACAGTTTGAATTTGTTTTAGAGATTAAAATTGTATCAATAAGTTTAATGATTTTAAAAAAATCCTAATTGATTCCGTTTATGAGAAAATTAAAATTAAAATTTTAAGAGCCTGTAAATGTTTTTGTACATTTATTACACAACACGTAACGTCACTCAACTGATGAAAATATTTTTGAAATAACCACGTTAGTTAAAAAAAACCTTGTTGAAAAATTTCTTTAGCACCAGGCAACACCAAAGCTTATTATTAACATTTTTAATTCAAATGACCAAGCCCAGAACACTGTGAAAAGGTTTTTCTAGGAAATTTGCATAGACAACAACGGAAAAGCGTTGCATAAAAGAACTTACACGCTCTGGTAATGCAAACGTTCTCTCTCGCAGGTTTTGCTGCGGAAAAACAAAAAACATGCACTGTTAAACGAAAATTTGAATACGTTTCTACAAAACGATTTTGGATTTTTTTACTTTATAAATGTATTTTGATTTTAAAAAGAAACTTTTGCATATAAGCACGATCTCTTGGATATATAATGCAAACTTTTTTACCTTAAATATAATATGATATAATATAATATATACTCAATTGATTGTTTTCTACATGCTAAACGCTGGAATAGTAAATATATTAGGTGTAAAACTTTACTTCCGCCGTCTTCCTATAGATGACTTTAGCAGTAAGTAGTGGTCGAAATAAATAGATCATAGACGTCATGCAATAAAATTTGGCATCTGTCAACATAATACCACAGAAACATTAGTTGATTTGTGTCTGCATCATTAAGTTATTCTCAATTAAAAATGCCAGCTTACGAGCCAAATTCTCGTCATTTGCTTTATTTGGAGGCTTTATTTTCGGCTTAAATATGAAAAAAACTGAGGCTGATACTCATCAAATGCTTTTAAGTACTTATGGTAAAACCACTGTTAGTGAAAAAAATGTATCGTGAGTGGTTTCAACTAGGGCATCCAATCCCGGGATCCCGTTCAATTTCCTGATTGAGAAATTTTGAGGAAATTCCTAAAATTTACACAAAATTGGCAAATCCAAGATTTTAAACTTCTCGGCGAGCTAAAAAAAAAAAAACGAGTTTCTGTGAGATTCTGGGAAAAGTATACCAAATCAGAGATTTCAAATACCTCGGTGAGCTGAAAAAAAAACGAGTTTCCGTGAGATTTCCGAATTGAGGATTTCAAATTCCTCGGTGAGAAAATCTCAATCCCGGAATCCCGGGATTAAAAATAAATCAATCCCGAAATCCCGGGATTGGAAAAAGGCTCCGGGATTGGATACCCTAGTTTCAACTCTTCGAAAACGGTGATTAACACGTCAATGATCAACATAGCGGTGGAAAAAAGAAGATTGTCAAAGATTCAGAATTGAAGGTATTACATAATGAAGACTCGCGTCAAAGTCAAAAAGAAGTGACACGGTCATTGTGAATTTCAAAACGAGGCATGGAAATGATTCAGAAGCAAGGAAATTGAGTGCCATACGAGTAAAAACCGAAAGATGATGAACGGCGTTTTTTTGCTAGTGAACGATTGCTTGAAAGACAAAGGCGGAAGACAAAAAAATGGGTTCATTACAATAACCTCAAACGCAGAAAATCATGGGGATATCCCAGCCATACTTCCACGTCAACGGCCAAACCGAATATTTACGGCTCCTGAATCCTGAAACAATCACAAACGATTGTTATCGAACGCAATTAATGCGCTTGAGCCGAGCATTGAAAAATAAACCGCCGCAATACGAAAAGAGACACGACTAAGTGATTTTATATCATGACAATGCTCGATCCCATGTTGTGAAAGTGGTGAAGACATACTTGGAAACGTTAAAATGGGAAGTCTTTTACCCCACTCGCCGTATTATCCGGACGCTGTTCCTTTTGACTATCACATTTTTCGATCAATGGCACACGAGCTAGCTAACCAGCACTTCTGGTCTCATGAAGAAGTAAGAAATTGGCTCGATTCGTGAATCGTTTCAATCACAAATGTATAATGAGTTTTTTACAACAAAGCCTCAAAATTTTATATTTTTAAATTCAATATTTTCTATTTTTTTAACCTTTATTTAGTAACTGACTTTTGTAAAAAGAAAAGCCTTTAATTTCTTAGCTATATAAGTCAGGCTTTTTGCTATATAAATCTAAAGCCAGTGTATCTTTAGACTACATATATTCTAGTTCAGTATTATCGTACTAAAAAACTTGGAAGCTGGAGATTTTGAGTGAAGAAAACAAAAACCATTTACAAATAATAATAAAATTACAATATAATGTTGATGTTATTAACTTTGCTTGACCAGTCCACATACGTCTTACAAAAGTGTCTAAAAGAGGAGACAGTAGTCTTTGAGCCAGAAAGTTGATGTAAAATTTGTTCGTACAGTATTTCCTTATGCATCTTTATGTTTATTGAGAAAGTATTTGGCTAGCAGTGCTTTTAAATAAATACCTACGAATAATAAATCAAATGCGTATAAAACTTGATATTATCTTAACAACCTCTTCGGAGACCATTTTTTAATACTAAATAAAATTTAAAACTTTTTTCTCCAGTTAATATTTACTTATGTGTGAATTTGATCAGAGCTGTGAAAGTTTTTGAAAAATTGCTGATCTTTTCTATTGGATTCAGATTCCAACGCCATCTAAGAATTGAAATTTAACAATGTGCGACTGATTTTTTATTCTGTTTTCATATAAAATGAGAATTTTACTGGTCGTCGAGAGAGTACGTTCTATTTGAATAATCAGTAATACGAGTCAGTCATTTTACACTCTATTGACGCTCAATGTTCTTATGAGATTTAAATCACAAAGTGATTGGATTTAAATCATTTTACAAAATACGTGAGTGGAATATTGATTATTTATAGAAAAGTTTCATGTGAAGACATTTAATTTGCACATAAAAGCAAAATACTTCATGAAATGTATATTAAGTAATATTTAAAGGTACTTCAACACAAGAGTTTTTTTTTCTAAAAACTGGGTTATATTCAGTTACAAAACTTCTTCTAGAATAGAAAAATATAGCTTTGTAGCATGCATTTTATAACATATAATTTCAGAGTATCATGTGAAAATTCAATATTATATTTTAACCGTTAAAATTGTACACAATCCCAAAAGTTTTGTCGATAAGGACCCGGTTTTCGTTTTATTAAATTTTTAAGCGTTCAAGTGCTCGGATGAACTTGAACCGGACGCTCGTCAAATAGTTGTATCTTGCTCATATGAGAATAAAATTTATTATCACTAGATTAAAAGCACAGTTTTCAGCTATGCATAATATGTATACATTTTATCATTCATGATTGTGTCAAAATATGAAACAATCGACTCTTTTAATATTTGTAAAGAAATTATGGTGATCTGTATTATTTTACAAATAGTTTGATTTTGATGACGATCAATCAAATGGGGAAAACATCATATCAATAAAGTTTAGTAGGTCTTTTTAATTACATGTCATTATCGTTAAAATATTATTATATGGGAAAGAATGCCTTTTGATTTTAAAGGTGGATATCTTGAAAAGTTGGGTATTTTTAAAATAGTGTCTTATTTTGATTATTGGATTATTTTAATTGCTGGAAAATTCATAATTACGTGTGGAAATTTGAAAATTAAATTAGAAAAATTTAAATTTAATTTTCGAACAATTTCATGAATCGATTGACAAATAAATATATCTTTTCATCGCAAGACTTGAACACGTGGACACTGCAACTTAAGAAAAAAAACGCTCAACAGCGTTGAAGATTTGGCAACAAATAATTAATTGAAATAGCTTAATGATGAATAAAAGTACATTTTTTAAAAAGTATAGCATGGTTTTTCTAAATTAAATAATCTTATAATGGGTTGGATAAAAATGAATATTAAAAGCTCCGAGAGTAAAATTTTACTTCTTTGAAATGCTTTTAATCCCTTAAAATGTACTTGTTCTGTGGCGAAAGTACTTAGTCGGAAGAAAAATCTAAAAGCAGATAAGTTTTATCATTTCGTCGAGTTAACAAAATTATGGCGCTCACGTAGTCAAATAAAATAGAACTTAATGATGTCATTTATTTGTTCCCTGTCATTAAATCCTTTTTATATTTCCATGTTGCCTTACCACTAAAGCCCTTTTCTCGAGAAAACCTCTTGCGTTTTTTATCGCTGCCACATTTGAAAAAGGATGTTAAAGTTCAAAACGAGCCAGTGCAGGCTTAAAGATGAAATACACAATTATTTTTAATTGAAAATTTATATTTACTTTTTCAGCATAGTATTATTACAAAACTTTATGTATGCGATGTATTGTTTTATCGTCAGCATGACATATTTTATATTATAAATCGGTAATTTAATGTATTTGTCGGGTATGACCTAGTTGTTAGAGTTGTGGGCTTCCGTGCCGGATCTCACGGGCTCGAGTCTTATGCAAACAGATTTTATTCGATCGATTTAAGATTTTTGTTCGAAGGCATGGGTGTTTGTGATATCCAAAAATTCCTTCCCACCCTTTCGACCTTTCAATAACAGTGCGCAGCGAGAGCGAATAGTTAATCACTAGTCCTATCCTATCCCCATTCTTTTAACCCAACAACTCTCTTTGAAAAAAGAGGGGTTGAGCGACTAAGTATCGTTGTTCTCGTTGAAAAATTTCTGTTCAGATACCTCCAATAAGAAGCCGAATTGAGAGCGGACATGGATAAAACATATTTATAATGTATATTATATTAAATCATATTGTTATTAATCATAACATTATCCTAGATAAAAAATAAAATTTGCTTAAAACACAATAATTATAATAAATAATAACAACTGGCAATTTTTTTAACTAGGGAATTTGGGTTAATTGTCAATTTTTACAATCATGAAAAGATCTTAAAAATCAATTTCCAATCATTCAAAACGAAATTTAGTTATTTTTTTATTATATTTGTAAAAAATAAATGTGCCGCGTAAAAATTCTAAAATGTAAGCCTTTAAAATAAAGCGAATCATTAAAACGCCCATTATATTAAATTTGTTACTAAATTCCTTCCTCTTGCAAAGAAAGCATTTATATCTTTATTAATGTTTAATGAGACGAAACATTTAAATGTAAACATAAATAATAATGTTATCTAAAGAGTCCTTTATTGTTATATAATATTTGCAAGCGATGTATTTACAGGATTTTTACGAAAAAAGAAAAGTTTCGGTTATAACTATAGGCATTTTTTTTGCTTAGTTTTTGTTTGAAAAGAATTTCATTCCTACAGTGAACACGTTGTGTTGCATAAAAAAAATCAAGCGAAAATTATTGGTAAATATTAATTTGTAAAACGGTAAAGATAATATTCACGACTGCAAAGGATTTCAGTGGAAAACTGGTTGTTCGTTTTTTGGTTTGTTAGTGTCGAAATAATTTGTTTATATTATAGTTGTTTGCGTTGAATAATTTCGATAGATTCGGCAGTTACTTTGTTAACATTATTTCAATTTCTTATTCATTTCATTATTGTATTAATTGTGAGACGCGTTTTGTCTCTTTGAGCAACCCCGTTAAACAAACTCTATCGTTAAGTTAATATTTTTTTTAAAACGCCTTTGTGCCGTAGTTGCAAGAGTATCTAATACCGGTTTCTTAACTCAGAATTGCAGGTTTGCCATTTTTAAAAACTAAGTCAATACAATACAATTCTAACAAGGAACTTGAATAGAACAAATGAAAGATGTTAAGTATTAAGGGTGCATAATTTAAAAATGTCACGAACAAGTAGTCGCTGAGCAATATTTTTTTTATAATTTTTAAATGTGTTCTTTTTATATCTCTTATGTTTTTAACATTAAATGTAGGCTGAACAGTAAGTTTCAACAGTAAATAAATGACAAGCAGTAACAGTGCATGATAGAGTTATTCAAACATTTCTTACTATTATGTACCAAATTTTTCGTTAAATAAATCGATTGACTTTCATTCCTAGCCAGCTATCAATATCAGTGATTAATGAAAGCTTTCCTGAAATTGTATAGGTGCATTTCACAAAGTTCCGTATTCGTCTGATTGCAAATTGCTGAAAACCTTTCAGGCCACGCAAAGATTTTCTATAGTCGTATCCAAAATAGGGAAAGCTTTACAAAATATTTTTAGAGTAGCTGTGGATCAATCGTGAATAAATTAAAATAATGGTCTTGTTGTTGCTTTTACTAATAATATAATTTATTTTAAATTGAATTGAGAAAAACAAATAAAACTTTGAGTCACTTATAAAACTAAACATTGTTTTTTAAGCCGTCGTTGCTCTTGACTATTTAAATCAACTCTCTTTGAGTGTCTTTGCCTAAAGTGATTGTTTAACTCCTTGAAACTCTAAGAAAACAATAATATTTATGAAATTCGTTTAGCCAACAAAATCAACTTTATTCTTTTTATAGAGCCTATTGAGTTAATCACTCATTTAGCTGGTCACTGTTCTCTATACGGCTTAAATGACCTAGCGAAAAAACCTTCCAATATAAAATCGACTGATTTTTTTTTTTGTAACTCATGTCTGCTCCCAATTTGGAGCATATGGCCTCCTTATGGAGGTGTCTCAACAAAAGTTTTTTCTACAAGAACTGTTTGTTACTCAGTCACTCAAACTCTCTTTTTTTAAAGAAAGTAAGTGAAAGAAGGATAAGGTTGGGACAGAACTAGTGATTAACTAATCGCTCTCGCTACGCCCAGTTATCAAGTAATCGGAAGGGTGGAAGGGAAGGACATTTTAGACATCACAAACACCCATGTATTCGAAAAAAACATAAAGTCGACCGAAAAAATGCTGTTCATACTGGGACTCAAGCCCGTGAGTCCGGCACGGAAGCTAACAACGCCAACCGCTGCACAATAGGACTCGACCTTATTAAGATGTAGAATATACTATTATTTTTGTAATGTGAATATTTCATCTTGTAATTACTTTGACATTTAATAAATTTTATATTTGCAAATTTCAAAACTGTAAAAGCTCAAAACACACAGTAAAAAATTCAACGTTGAAGTGCTTTATTGTGTGACTTGTATTTTTGTTTAAAAAAATATGCAAAAGTTATGGAGCACTTTTCTTATAACAATGAGCGACGTGTCATCTGTTTGGCAGATGTGACGACCCATCAGAAGCTCTGTTTTAAAGTGAGATATAACCACGCTTATTATATTCTAGCTCTATAAAGCTTTTGTATTGTTTCAATAATATTTTATATAGACTAAATATTGTAACAGATTTGCGAGAAATATCTGGATACATTTTTCAGAATGATGTTTTTTTTCCGGAGTTGTAATTTTGTAACATAGATTCCAGTATTTTTTTCTTTTTAAATAAACAAATCATTGGATATATTTTGTTTATCTTAAAAGTGTTAAATTCTATAAAAAATAAATTCTGTTGCCATGAAGCCTTAAACGAATACGAAAACCTATCGATGCCTCAATATAATGGTACAGATTTGAAAAAGTGTTTTTTTTTTGTATTTATAAAAGTAAATTCTATGTTTTTTGGAATGATTTTATGACAAGACTCATAACAGAGTATGTTTTGAGGTAAATATGTTTTAAGTATATTGTGATTCTTCTCTTTTTAGGAAATGCACGAATATAACAAAATAAATTACAAGATTGAGTAAGTCGTTATATGTGTGTTCTTTAATAAGGTTGTATTGAATAAATGTAAAATGTTTTGCTTTAAAAACAAGATAGACCATTACTTATCTGCACACAAATTAAATCATAAGCTAGTTTAAAAATTAAAACATTTAAATGTATTACAAGGATTTTAAACTTTATCTAGCTGTTTTATGGCTTTGTCAAAAATTTGTTTAATTCATTATCTTTATTTAAATAAGATATTTTTAAAGATTACTAGTTTGCACTCTTGAAGACAATTTAAAGTGCAAAAAGCTTTTAAATTTAGTAAGAATTTGTATACTACCAGAAGTAAATTGGAACTTAAATCTTAATTTTCTAAGTAAATTTAAAACAGAGAAATATTTAAAATGCAAATTATTTATGCGTGGATCTTGTTTGCGGTTTGACAAAGTCTTCAAAACAGTAAATATTGACATTTAATTATTTTTATATTTTTTTTTAATACGTTATGGCTTCTTTGCATGGATTAATAAAATCACTATGAAATGTAGAATTGCTTTAACAAATAAATAGCTTAAGTGGCTAATGAATTTTCTTTATTTGTGATGGCAAAAGATGGGACACTTTTAAAATTGGAAAACACTCATATGGGTTACATAAAAGATAAAATACTTTGATGACAAAGGGGTTGTAACTCATTCAATACCATCAAGCGTAGTTTAATAAACGCGATAAGGTAGTTCTTATCCTCAATAACGAAGCTCAGTCGATTAAATATCAAAATAAAGTCGGGGGCGGAATACATAAATTTTATCAGCAGTAAATATCGTTTACGGTGAAGTGTATTTTTATGTCACTATTGAAAAAAAATGTAATAAGATCCAAAGTTTTTATAATAAAGAAAATCTTTTATTTGATTGAGTAGGTATTTTCAATGAAAATATAATCACAGGTTAATTCTTTCGAACGTTTGTCTTATTATTTGGCTTGTCGGTTTTTAAAAATTGGCTTTGAATACGAATTTTTCAAGTTGATAACCCGGTTTCAATTATACAAATAAATGCACTATACATTTTCTTATTTTATTAAAAAATATATTATTTTTCAATTAAACTATCTTGCTGATAAATAAAACAAATTGAAATATGTAGTTTATTTGTCAGTATACAACAATGCGTTTAGAATATTATATTAACGTTTATTTAAAAAAAAAAATTGTCGTGTATTTGAGCTTAGATATACCTTTTAAGCACGGGGCAGGTATAACCAGCCCTCATACAAATAAGAACACTGAATGAAATGGATATTGTTTTCAAAATTTGAAACTTTGCAAAACTTTTAAAATCGGTTTAAGCCGAGTTTACGAAATATTGGGATTCGAAAACAAACTTTATACGAGCTCTAGTGCCAATGTGTACGGTTACCCTTTGACAAAACATATCACTTGTTTAATTTCAATCAGCTCATGGATGTATTTAAAAGCATATAATATGTATACTCCTTTCTACCTACAAAAGTTGCTTACTGTTGTCTAGTTGGTAAAAGCTTTATTCTACCAGATTTAATAGATCAGGGTCCAATTTATGGTTTTTTTAATGTCAATTTGATGCTTTCAACATCAATTTGAAATCTTAGACATGGGTGTTTTCGATGAAAATCCTGTTTGCGTTGATATTAAGTGACTTATAAAAAAATCTCACCAAGTTTATCTCGTCTGATCTTTCAATTTTGAAAATACTTGACGCATTGGCATTACCTGTAGTTATCACATTTTCTTAATTTTCAAATTGACGTAGCAATAATCATCATCATTAGGATATTTACTTTAGTAATGTAGTGTTTCACTTTGTGTAAAAATTTCCCAAATTTTAATTGTGTTTATAATTGATATCGTTTGCCACTTAGATTTATTATTCTTTGATGATGATTTTTTAATTGTTATGGGTGTTAAGCATTTTAATTTTGTGTAATTATAATGTAATTTGCTAATCCTTTAAATTGTTAATAGTTGCTTACACCTTTATATTTCAATTTAAATTTGTATAAATATCACTGTTTATGCATTTTTCTTATCAGTTGATAATGCTCGCGATGAGCGAAACCGGTCCTGATCTAATAAATTTTATGTGGAAAAAGTACTAAAAATGTTTTATTATTTTTAGAAATATTTGAAACAATCAAGTTGAAGTCATTTTTTTAATAAAAGCCGGAATCGGAGTCATCTTTTCCGACTACACGGCAGCAGGATGTATTATTGGTACACCTCATTTCACAATGAACAGCTAATGTTTTAACTGGATGGCTGCCATAGACGAGATATCTCGTCAAATTGTTCGTGCTCAACATTCCAGAGACTAGTTACCTCGACAATAAGTAATTAAATTAATAATTGCAAATTAAAGTTGGCGTGCAAGGTACAAACGTATTTTTTTCTACGGCAGTCAAAAGGTTAAAATACGCAATATTTTTTTAATATAAAGGTATTAACGTTCATTTAATCAAAGATATGTATTTTAACTGTATTTAGCGTTTTCAGTAGAAAAAATCTTGAGATACCTTCTAAGGTATTATTGTTATAAAGGCTTGAACAGTGTAGAAATTTACTACCGTGTATGACAAAAGGCAGTACGAAAAAGAACCGATGCATTATTAATACTGTAAGTACTACCTTACGCTATCAATGCTTGCACGGCATCCTACAGAAATCACGCACCGTGGCGCTACACTAGACTACTGCTCATTCACCGTAGCAGCGTAGCTTTCATCGTAGCAGCATTACACGTAGATGGCTTTGACAGGGATCTGACTGTGATACACTAAACACTAATAAAAAGATTCAAGTAACTTTATCAAAACTCAAACAATGTCAATTTAAAAATATAAAAAAAATATTTCATTTTATTTCATATCTCTATTCTAGTGAAATCTTTTGCTCAGTGAATTTGCAACATTATATGGAGATCTGGAAATTCTTAATTTCTTTTTAAACTTAACGCAAATTAGCTTAAACTTTACCGCCACGGTGGATACTTAATAGCATTTAAACTGAATATCGAAGCAAGTCACATTTTTCCTTCAAATACAATCTATTACAGGACTTCTCAACGGGGAGCCAGGTGGCCACAGCGTTCTTCAAGGGGAACACAGATTTAGAATAGAGGGGAATTATTTTTTTAGGGGAGTCACAGTAAATTTTTGGGGGACCACGGGCAAATTTTCCAAAATCCGTAAATTCTTGTGTTTTAGAAATTGGAATGTCTGAGAGGAGCTAAAAAAGATGTCACGGTGTTCATTTTGGAAAATCTGTAAATTCCTGGGTTTTTGAAATTATGGTACCTGAAAAAGTCTCGTGTTTTTTCGTTTTGGGTCCCAAAATCTCTTATACTTCAATATTACCAATACTTATATTACAGGTATGGGGGGCACAGACACTCAATATGGGCCACGGTCCCAAAAACGTTGAAAAACACTGCAATATAGTATGTTGTAAGATCGATTCCGTGCAGCTCTGTATCGGACGAAAAACAAGAGGTGTAAATCATTTTATTTTTTTAAAACCCTTTAAGTTAATTGCTTAATTATTATAGCTTGAAAAATTGAAAGTGGTTTAATGTCAATGTTATAAAAAAATATTTTGTTTAAATTGTGTATACAAGCGTCAAAAAATCTTGTTTTTCCTAATTCGAAAAAAATAACATTTTTTATAACAATAATTTACAATCTATGAAAAAATCTTATATTTTATGTATGAATGGAAATAAAACTCTCTCTATTGCAGATTTTATGAAAGGGTTTATTTTACAAGTGTTTTTTTAAGAAGGTTTTTGGTGCGATTGAGTATCAAAAAAACAACTGAAAATAAATCCGTATTGTTTACTCTCCGTTCTATTTCTATTTTTGGTGTGAAAATAGCGTTGAGAAATCTCATTCATTCAAGTATAAAATGCTTTATAACAGCCAGGGTTCAATGACTTGGCATTGTTCAACGAAAAGATTTTTAGGACGGTCCAGTATATCGTTTTGTTGGAGAAAAAGATCCAGAAACACACGATTCTTTTTTTGGATTTGCATGAATGTTACTAGGTCATTTATTTAGTTATTTTAAATAAACAGGATTTTTTAGTTTCAATAAAAACAAAATCTTCATCTTTTAATTAATTTGACCGTGTAGTTGTTTTCTTAAATGATAAATGCTTTACAACCCAACATTTTGCCTCTGAATTTTTTTTCGCAATAAATCCACTTCTATCTCAATCCACTGCCAGGATTTATCAAAAATTAAATAAAACTACAATAAAAATATATATTATCTTGTATTCAGATAAAGTCATTAAAAAGTGGTTAAAAATAATATGCTAGTACGAGGAGCATTTTTTCAATAGTTTTACCGATATTTTTTCAAAGACATGTCTCTGATGTCTAAAAATCTCCCCATCCCTTCTTCATTAAAATTCTATAATAATGGGGTGTAGCGAGAGTGATAAGCTTAATTACTAGTTCTGTCTTAGCCTTAACGTTTCTTTTCACTCTCTTAAAAAAAAGTTACAACCAGTTCTCGTAAAAAACTTTTGTTGAAATACTTGCATTGGGAGGTAATATACTTCACATTAGGTTCGGACATAGATTTAAAATATATATGTATGTATTCAAGCTACAAAGTGAAAAAATATCAATTTATTTGAGTTTCTACAATTATTTCAGTTTTCTATATAAATGATAATATAGATTTCGGCATTACATTTAAGTATTTTTTTTATCTTACTATTGAATATTTCTACATAACGTGAATGCCAATTCAATTAATAACATGTTAGTTTGTTTGCAATTGTCATGGATTGAACCATTAATATATTTGATAAATATACATACGTATTTTTTAAGGCTCAAATATGTTTTTAAACTTATATACTTATAAATTGTATAAAGATTAAATGATTTTGTGAATTGACAAACCATAGAAGTTAGTCCATGTTTTTCCATTTAATTTAGAAGGACCGTGTATTCAAGGAGAAAAGGTTACAGAATAGAATGGTCGAAAGTATTTGGCACGACTAACTTTATGGGGAAGACCCCTAAAATTTTTACGGTTCGCATTTTCTCCCGTAGGGTTTATGCTGATATATTCCTGTGGATTATTTCCAAGCACAACATGCTAGGATCGTTGCTATATATCCTTTGGGATACCCTGGATGCTATAGGGGTGAAAACCTTTTTTTTAGATATCCACTTGAGGTAATTTTGAAGGTCAGCTACTCGTTTCGGCTTATCTTACGTAATAACGTCTTACCCTAGACATGCTTAGTCCTCTTATAAACTAACGTAGACGTAAATCTCAAAGATAAGTCGGTGCTTTACATTCATTTTAACCCCCCTAAATATCTTACTTACTTATACTTCGAAATATATCACATAATTTAAAATTTGTACCGTTTTTAATACATTATCGATTAATTGATTAGTTTGATTTTCATTTTATAGAAAAACGTTAAAATAAAGTCAAAAAACAGCTACGTATTTTCATTGTACAATTTTTTAAATGTTTTAAACGTGTTAATAGTTCAAAAATAAAATACTCATTTGTACTTATTCCCACTTTTATTTAACAAGATCATAACTACATGTATTATATTCTATGTTTTTTTTTTTATATAAGTTGAATAAACGACAAATACTACTCTTATATTACATTTTATTCACTAACAATGACTTATAATTTTTAAAAATAAAGTTTTGTACAATAAAGACGTAAAAAATCTTGCAATTCTTTTATAATAAATTATGTAAAACTATGTTATTAAAAGATTTATTAAAAACATGAACAATGTTAAACTTATTTGTAGAATCGTATATAAAACTGAATAGCCATCTATGTTCATACATATATTTACTGTTGTAACTGAAACTTTTGATATATCTTGTATTAAGCACATCGAGTTTATTAAACGTCATTAAAACATGCCCTGAAGAGTCAATGTAACTATTTGAACTTAACTTTGATACAAAATGAAATCAAACGGCGCTCAGTTGAGGGCAGGAGACGACCTCTTGATACATGCATGCGTTCATTGAATGTCAATAGCGTGTTGTTCTCCGTGCGGTACTCGCTAATGCACTTAGCGTGAGTTTGATTTATTTGTTCCCAACTCTATTGCACAAACATTTGGAAATAAGAATTCTTCCAGAACGATTTAATTTTATTTTTTGGCGGGCAAATAATAAACTTGTAGCTGAGTGCTTAACGTAGATGGCTTCGGATTTAAATTTTAAAAGTGTAATAGGCTGGTTAAAATAAATGATTTTTAATCAATCACGGATTCTTTTAGAGATATTGATATATGTGACTCTCGATTTTTTCACACGTAGTATAACGCAATTAGCTCACTGCAAGCTGTTTCGTAAGTCATATAATTATACCGTAACTTCGAAAAATAAAATATGTATAATAACGTGAGAGTTTTTGTTGAAATAATTTTCATAAGAAATCCACATACATACTTTACATTTGGAGGGAACATAAAACAGTTTCAGTACTTGTTCACTATTAACTCATGTTAAAAAAACATTTAATTTAATAATAAAAAATATTGCTATCAACATTATTTTTCGTAAAATATGAAAAACGTAGTATTAATCAAATATTACTGTACTGATAATTATAGTTAAAAATATAAAAAATAGACAATTGCGGGATATGATAAGACAGCTGAAACTCAGAGTAGTGACTTTTGTGACTTGTACTTAGTGATAATATTTTTAAAAATATAAAAGAAAAGGTTTCATGCTTAACCTGCCAGAGATGACTAACTTTGTAAGTAACAAATTAAATTAACAATTGCAAGTTATAACCGGCGTGATAGAAACAAATGTACTTTTTTCTATGGCAACCAAGAGGGTAAATAAAAATACAGCAAAATTTGCGTAAACACATGATTTTGATATAATTTAAGATAATTTCAAGTTCATCCGTGCACTTGAACGCCTGAAGATGCCGAAAGGCGAAACCCGAGTCGTTAGTGACAAAATCTGTGTTAATGTAATAATTTGAACGATTCAAATTTAACATACTTTTGAGTAAAATTTGATGAGTTCCAGAATGCAGTATAGAACAAAACCACGTTACCACTCGATTTTGATAATAACAATAATTTATTTTAAGTCGTAAACTATTCAAAGTGAAGTTTCACTAAATAGCACTAACAGATATTCCAAGAATCCATCAATGAAGTGTTAAGGACCGAGCCCTTCGCAAATTACGCTCGCTTTCGGGATTATGATGAATTGCTTTTATAGGGAGGGTTTGCAAAGTAAGGGTTCGAAAAGGAACCTTAGGTAAATTTGCGCTCGAGTCTCAACATGGTCGTTTATTTGATTACAAGTACATTTCTAGTGTATGCATGTAATATAGGGTTCAGGAGTTCCATGACTTCGCAAATGTACTACCAATTAAGAGTTCGCAACTCAGCTAACTTTAGACAGATAACTTGATCAAGTGAGTTCATTTTATCGATGCCTTACATTTGATTTTTTTTTTTAAATTAAAATCTATAACAAACATTTATTACAATATTCGTTTTCTATGTGTAGCATTTTTTCGCGAACGTGAAAATAGAATATTAGTTAAATGTTACATTGCAAAGAAATATAACTGTTTTAAATTTGATTTTTTGAGTAATATTAAAAAAATTACAAATCGAGGAAGACACATATTTAAAACGGTGAACAAGAGAAACTACAATTCGGATTTGTTTTATGTTTTACAAAACAACCCTCAACTTTCCAAAATCAATTTTTATGGCGACGATTCGAGCTTTTTATTAGAACATCACTGCACAAGTTATTCTACCACAACTGATAACTATTCAGATGCACTTTTTCGCAGACAGTAAAGATAAATATAATGATGGGATAATAATATTTTTAGCAATCAGTCAATGTATCTGACAATACCTCATTTTTGTGATTAGATGAGTGATGTATTATAATGATTTTGAAATTGTATTAAAAAATTGTGCATTCAAATAAAAATATATTAAAAAATAAGCATATCGAATTGTCCATATTTAAATTCGCAACCGACGATACCGAAACTAAGACTTTTTCTTAAGCCCTAACAATATAACATTATGTTGATCCCATCGTGCGACAGATAAAATCTTTATAGAGTATTTTAAACGACGATATTTCACGTAAACTAACGGTTGTCTATACATCCAACTTATCATTCAAAAAAAGTTGAAAAAAATCACAAAATTACATCGTTTTTTAATGAGTTTCATTAACTAAAGAAGAGATTTTTTCAAATAACTTTCTTGAAATGTACACTTTTAACTAACGGAGCTATAACGTGACAAATCATGTCTTGTACACAAGCTTTGTACCAAGTAGTCTATTCACCGTAGGTCATTAGTATCTAACGCACATGTCTGATTGTGTGACTATCTGTCTGAAAAGTCACAAAGGCAAAGTTATCAATCAGTGAACAAAATTGAGATAATTTGGCATAGCTTTGAATGCATTCATAACTCACAAAGACAGCGACAACGACAACAAGCAAAAATTATTATTTATACCAACGAAAAAACTATGAATACAATATAAGTTTGTTATATTACTCGTAGTCCTAAACTATATAATAAAGCTTGAATATTATAGTCCTTATATACCACGGCACGTTTACGTTAACAAAGTTCATTTAAAATATTAACATAATCACTCTCGAGTGCCAACATATATCTCTATAAAACGTGTGCCTAATTTTCTTATTATTAGTTGCTCATTTCGTTACATAACATAAAATATTATATATACCAGTATTTTATCACATTATCTCGATGAATAATTAAAATATCCTTCCCTCATTTTTTATCTTAAAAAATACTATTTATCTATGAAAGATTTTTTTAGTGCGTTTAAAATTAAATATATTTTTTAGACTAAGTAGTACAGTGATGCCACTTTTCCTTCTATTTCACGCGATTTTTATCCACGGAAAGCTAAAAAAAGTAGTCGAAGAGGATTTTTTTTCCAATTACGGTAAAAACATTCCACTCCACAGCTTTAATTAAAATATTTATTTCATAAGGAATAGTCTTAGATTGAAGTTTTCCATGTGTGCGATTTTCTGAATCTGGAATTATTCTTATGCCGTTTTTTATTAGGAGAGAAACAAGATATTATTTTCAAAGCCACACAATTGTCTTATTATAATGATTTTTTTCTCGATAAAAATAATTTGAAAAAAATGTTATAAACAACTATTTGTCAAATTTTTGTGTGGCTTAAGATAAGTTGTCTTTTAATTATGACAAAGAAGCTTTTTGTTTATTTCCTCACTGTTACGAAATATACTAAATTTGAATTTTCGGGATCAACGTTATACTTGTACAGTAAAGTTTTTATTATTTTTTTAATGGTAAGGTTTCTTTCTTTAAAAAAGTGTACCTTTTCAAAGAAAATAAAAAGCGCTATTATAAAAGAAGCATCTGTTTTTTTCTACCCCGTCGTGTGATACGTTGTCACGTCTACGCGTCCAAGGTCAAATGAAAGGTACGTGCTTCGCGCGCAAACCGCTAGTTAGCCCTTCGGTCCATCCCTAGGAAAGAAGTGACGGCTACTTAAAAAGAAAATCTCGTATTAAAATTCTGGACATCGGGCCTTCAAAACGTAATAATGAACACGCGTTGCAGCGCCATCTTTTGTATTTTTATAGCTTCAGGCCATAAAACGTACAGCGCTATGGAGGTTAACAAAGCGGGCGAATAGACACAAAGATGGATGCTTTTTATCATATTTCTTTGAAAATCACTCATATTTTAAAAAAAAATTATAAAACCGTTTCACTTTCAAATAAAAACTTCACCGAAAACATATATAGTCCAATACCTAAAAAATAAAAGTTATAACGAATGATATTGAGGCGTCTAAAAACAAAAACCGATGTTAACACTTTACAAGGAAGTAGTTTAAGTTATCAAGAATAATATACTTATTTATAAGAGTGAAGCCGTCGTTAATTTTTCTACTTAAATATAACTATACTTATCGGCACTACAGTAAGGGTTTGTGCGTGTGTTTTCCGTAAAATGATGAATATATTATTTTTGTATGCTTTTGTTTGTTTTTGCCTTTTATCACTAATCAATATTACAAATATAATAACTAAATTAAGAATTTGATAAAACAGGGACTAGATAAATCTATTGAATAAATATTATAACAACATGCACAATTTACAATTTTCAGCTGAAAAGTAATTCAGAATGAAATAATACATAAAAAATATGGTTCGACGTTATGTGTCACTTATTTTACAGTGCTATTTTATCAGCAGTATCGTTTTTCGGCAACGAGGGAGCGTTTTAGGCTTAAATGTCTTTACATAAATAATTGACAGTCCACATCAATCAAGTGATTTTCGAATGAAATAAAAATCTAATCCCAAAAGATTCACTTTCAGACAAGAACCGAATAAATAAAACACAGATTTTTTTAAAGAAACAAAAATAAAATATTTTGTTAAAAAATAATAATGTTACTCAATTAATGAAACATGTTTTTGATTGTTTCAAGCCACATGTAATTTGTATGCAGTCACTTTCCACAACGCAATAACGATCAAGAAAAAAAATAATTAACTTCTCATTTTATTGACCTGATACAGAGCAGCACGGGAACCATACACTTTTAATTATATTGAGTATTCTGTGTATCCGTATATTGAAGATGCGCCGTGGTGGTGGATTTAAATCTTCTTCACAAGAATATTCCGTTCACCATCATATAACGATGTTAATTAATATGCATTCAAAAGTTTGAGTATTGTTTAAATTATTTACGAATTAAATTTCACACTTTTCTAAATTACTCAATACTCGACCGAAATAAATACGTTATAAAACTCACAAAGTGAAAACTAGATTATTCTTCGCTTAATACGGTTTACATACGGAATTATTTTTACTACGCATGTACGTTAAAAAAACTTAAATAAAGAGCTGGACGTCTGAATACGTCAATACAGTCATTCCACCGGCTGACGAAACTTTCCCGCATAATCTCGCCGACCCGACCCCCTGACTGTAAAATTCGCATAAAAATTTCGACGATTACCAAGTTGTAAGAAAGGTATGTGTATTTTTATAGCCCCAGCTCATAAAACGTTCACCATTTTGCGAGTAATAATAAGGAATTACAAACAAGAGTAAAATAAAAGCAAAAGCCTTCCAAAATTTGTATTGAGGTATTTCGTATTTTGAGAAATAAAACTTCGCATTAAAACCGCACTGTCATAATCATTGGATTTATTTATAATAAATGTGTTCATTTCAAAAATAGCCTGACATTTTATTTTACTAATTGCGGCCATTAAACGTGAATATTTAATCATTTTTAGAGTTGCTGTGTTATTATAAACAAGCACACTAATATAAAATGTATTACACATTTTTATTGCCAGTAAGTATCACGAAAATCTACAATAATAATGAATGCTTTTATGATATCGCTGTGCTAATTCAATTCTGTACCAACAAAAAAAATGTTTTTAACCTAATTCTTGATTGGATTATTTATATCTTATATTTGAAACGTCTTTGTATGTTATTGCAACATTATCAGTATCATTATCATATCAAAAAAAGTATTGTATCCAACTAAGTAAATAAGGGAGTAGCGTTTTAATATTATTACATCATTTCAATAATTATATTTTCTTACAAATAAAATCTACATCTTGAACGAAACCAATGCAATATAAGAACTTATAAATAAAAAAATCGATTGTTAAAAACTGAAACAAAAAACACAATAAGCTTATGGCTCTCGTCGCATAAAATTTTATTCAATTGATTTATATCTCTATCCCAAAGATAAAAATGCAATACTTCAAAGTATTATGCTTCTATTTGTTACTGTATTTAACTATCACAGCGATATGTTGCATGCCATACCACCTTTTTGCTGAAAAAAGGGCGTAAAGCATTCATTTAGTCAAAATTGTACTCATACGTTCCTATTCCGATCATTTTTTCTTTACCTTACTGAAGATAAAATAAACATCTGAATAGAACCAAAGATATTTTCATTAAGAGCACACACTGTGTTAGGAAAACTTTTATTTTATTACGCTTTATTTATTTATTAAAAGAACAAAATGAATAGATTTCACAATCAAACAGTTTTACTTAGATTGCTCGGAAATATTCTTTTTTTTTATTTTTTAAAAAAAATATTTGACACTACAGCTTACGCCAATGCGTCAAATATATTGAAGTTGTAAGATCATACGAGATATACTCGATGAGAATTTTTGAAAGTCACATTAAATTAACTCAAAGAGAATTTACTTCACAAACACCCATGTCTTAGATCTCAAATTAAAATTGAAAAAAATCCAATTTTGACATTTATCTTACCGGGAATCGAACCCAGACCCACCTGATCGGTAGAGCAACCTCTAACCAACTAGACCACAGTGGGTGACTTTTATTGATCTGTAGTTATGTGAAAATGTTTGTCATATTACATTAAGAGTCAAAGATTATGTAAATACTTCAATAGTAGTAACTATTTGTACGGGTAGCAAAAAGCTCAGCGAAAGCTCTGTAGATGTTAGGAGAATAAAATTAGCATATCATTACAGTTATGTATAAGGTCAGCAGTATTGAGCTGTTTTTAAGAAGTAGAAAAATTCGAAATGAAACTTTCCTAAAAAATATAATGGCCCAAGAATGGAAAAGCATTCGACGAGGAATTAAACTTTCGCAAAAATTAATAAAACATTTTTACACGAAACTTTTTAATGCAGAAAATTATAAATTCAAATCCTCATTTACAATTCAGATGAACTTTTACAAGGAAAAAGTTTTTTTTTTCAAATTGCATATCCATCATTTCAAAACACTTTGATTGAATCGCACATATTAAATTAATAATATATTTTTCTTAAAAATGATTAAAATAGTACTTTATGAAAATTTCTAGCATTTACATACATATATAACTATTTACTGTTGAATTTGCTAAAATCATAAATATAAATCTGTTTATATTGTCCGTAGTTATAGTATGTAATTCATTATTTAATTAATTTTCCATTTACGTGACTGATTAGCAACATTAAGGTTTTACTTGTTAATCCGTTGCAGGAGCATGAGTTGGAATCTTTTAATCAATTAATGAATTTTAAAAGGTGTTTTGAACTATGTTTGTAGTTTTAATATCATTATTTGTTAATTTGCTATTTCCATAAACCACTTTTAGTGTGTTTACTGTCAATACTTGGTGGAAAGGCACTATATTAGGAAAAACGCAATATTCCTTTGTACTTATTTCCATTTTTATTTACAAAGATCAGGACCGGTTTTGCTCATTACAAGCATATCAACTGATAAGAAATATTATTGAACAGTGCTTATGCATTTATCAGCGCTGTGGTGTCGTGTAAAAAAAGACGAATCCAACCCCGAAGAAACTTTTCAACAATTTAATTTTCACTTTTATAGATGTATTCCATCGGTCAGCGAAGCATGCAATTTCAGCACTATGGACTATTGTGATTTGAATACACATCATTGAATATATATTTTTAAATTTTTCGAGCCACTCATTTTTTACGACTCCGACTTCACAGCACTGCTATTTATACAAAAACAAATTGAATTTTAGCACTGTTAATTTATATTTCTTATCAGTTGATAATGCTTTCCACGAGCGAAACCGGTTCTGATCTTGTTAAATAAAATTGGAAAGAAATATTGTGTTCTTCTTAATATTTCCATAAACGATTGCTAAGGCTCTGTACGAGTTAATCCATTGCACAATCATGAGTAGAAATCCTTTCAATCAATATGTGGAATTGTAAAAAGGCACGCATTCCCATGATTTCTTTGTATTCGTATATTCTTCCATTTTCTAAAAAAATAATCTATGTTACTTATTCTCATTTAAGTATTCCTGTGGGATTACTTCGATAAGTATAGATGCTTCGAATTGAAAATGGATAGTATTAAACTAATATATATGCTATACAAAAGAACTTAATAGGCTGCATAAGTAATAAAAAAAATGCCAAAAATAAATGACGTATTCTGTCTGCACGTTTATTACAAGTTGGATAAGTGGAAGCATTAAATAAGATTGAAAACATTTTTACAAAAATATAACACATTTGTAAATTGCATAGCTTTGGATAAACAGAACAGTTTTTTTTTAATTCTACGAATGATTAAAAATATTAAATATGATGAAAAAGTTATGCATAATTTTCGAAAAATTTCTAAAAACTCTTAACGATCAATTGTAAATTGACTGGAACAAGGCCTCGCCAAAAATTGATTGTAAAACTTTTAACTGTTTTTATTGTTTTCCTATTGAAAGTAGTCCCTTAAAGTAGTAATTTATAAAATATATCGACCATTTGACACAGGCAATCACATCTTTAAAAATACGTAATAGTAAAAACATGAAATGCTTGTATTATCTTGATGTATAGACAATTAGAAAATGTCAAGCAAAATAGATTTATAAAAACCACAAGGAAACATTAAAATTTATCTCATTTTCTATTTGTGTAAACATTGTGTTTTAATGAAAAAGCTGAGAACATATTCTTGATGTAATGAATGATTTTCAAAATCACAGCATATAAATATTTATTACATATACGTGCGCCAGATGATTTAACTTTTTTTTAAATTACATGAGGTAAACTTGACGAAGTTATTTTAAAACACGCGATGAAAAAATCACTTATGCATAAAATGTCAAATAAAAAAATATTAATAAATTAAATATATTCTCATTGCTAGGTAAAGTTCTTAAAGCTAGACCACTCATCTCAAATATCAATCATAAGTATTTATAACAAAAAAATATGTAAGCTTACTCACGCCCATTCAGAATATGTCGATATTCAAAGCACTATTCAAACTTTCTTTTTTTGCCTTTTCAATAAATATTTAAAGTTGACATGATTCCATTTATCATCATCATTTATTTTTCAATTGAATTATATGTAATATTGTGGACATTAATTATCAGGTAATTTTACTAGTTTGTCAAAACATTTCAATTAATTGATGAATGTGATTCAAAAATATTTATTATAATACAACACACTTTTCTTGGTATAAAATCTAAATACCTATATAGTAAACTTTTTGTATACATTTTATTAAGACAGAAGAAGTTTATCATTGAAATGAAAAAATATTTTTACATTAAAGATATAATATCATTATAAATCAGTTTACCAAGTGTTTTTGTGTTGAGAACTCGTGTACGGAGATTCGTGCTTACAAGATTTTTGTACGGAAAAATAACAACGATTATAACTCAATTTTAAAACAAATACTATAAAAACACGAAAACCTTCGTTTGTATTCGCAGTTTATAGTGTCAAACATTCAAAATCAAATATTAGATTGCATGCAAATAAACTGTTTCCTTGTAAAATATTTGTACAATTTTCTTAATTACCGTCTGATTTCTCAAAGTAATGAGCGTCTGTGAACGTATGTCGCGATATTAGTAATTAACACAAAATTAAAGGTAGGATCATTAACTGTATGTCATTAATTTGTGTTCAACATGCAACTTGCTTTAATGTCATTTTAATATGTGGGGTAAGTTATTTCTCGTTCTCGGTGCTTTAAGTATTTCGTATTATAACACGTTGAGTCTTGGGTCCGTGCTTTTACACGACAATTTAAGCGTGTGTTCAGTCCCATTAGATCGTTTTCACACGATACTCTAGTTCCTTGAATCAAGTCATATATAAATGGTAGTGGCATTATTATGGAACCTATATACAGTGAAAATACGACGCATAATTTTTACATTCGTCGTTGTCTCGCATTAGTTGTAATTTTTAGACTTTCCCATGTCGTGTTTTTGAAAGTTTATTTAAAACGATGAATTTAGTTGTGATTGTTTCAAAAAGTTACATAGCAATCTAAATAGATTCTCAAATCATTCTAAAACATTCATTCAACTGATTTTGTTGACTAAATCTGAGTCTACTCTTTTAAAATGCTTTGCACAAGTCTGAAGTGTTTTACATGCATTTTATTTGCTCGTATTAATATCGACAATATATAATTTGGTGGCGTGTGTCCTAACATAATAACATAACGGCTAATCAACGCATTGCCTAGAGAAGTGGACATTTTTGGTGATGGTATTTGTGAACTGTTTGATAAATTTTTCTTTTGTATTTCTTGATTTTTTATGTTGAATTTGATGTACTGTGTATTTTTATTTTATGTTTTGTCTTATTATATTTTTCAAGTGCATGGCGAATTGGCGTCAGCTGTTATGTCATGTACTGTAATTTTGATTTTTAACAATAAATATAAAAATATAAATATAATAAAAATAATAAAACATTTTTAGTACTTTTTCCACATAAAATTTATTAGATCAGGACCGGTTTCGCTCATCGCGAGCATTATCAACTGATAAGAAAAATACATAAACAGTGATATTTATACAAATTTAAATTGAAATAAAAAGGTGTAAGCAACTATTAACAATTTAAAGGATTAACAAATTACATTATAATTACACAAGATTAAAATGCTTAACACCCATAACAATTAAAAAATCATCATCAAAGAATAATAAATCTAAGTGGCAAACGATGTCAATTATGAACACAATTAAAATTTGGGAAATATTTAAGCAAAGTAAATATCCTAATGATGATTTGGTGTTTTTCCCGCTTCCAATCAATGATGTACAAGCAACAAAATCAGCAGTAATGAAGAATCAAAATTGAGTTTGGAAAAACCAGTAGAGCTCAATCCAGCAAAATTGAATCCTGCGAAAAGAATAAAGGCAATATCAATTCTTACAAAATAAAAACAAACTAAGAAAATTAAAATTCTAAAGAAATAAAACAGTACAAAAATGGAAATATAATAGGCTAGAATTAGGTTAATGAAACGGATATAACAAAGGTGATGATGCAAATACAAGCTGTTCGTTTAATAAATTAGAGTTCGGCAAGAATTTATGTCTATTGATTTCTAAGATCTCTTGTTTATCAAGTTTTAAAGATTTATTGTTAACATGCAGGATTTTAAAGTTTTTAGAGATATCAAATGTATGCTTATTTAGGAACAAATGGTTCCCAAATGAAGATAATTCATTCCCTTTACGTGAGCAGGCTAAATGTTCTTTAAATCTGATATTAAAAGCTCTTCCCGTTTGACCAATATACCTGGCTCCACAAGAATCACAATCAATTAAATATATGCCACTTTGGTTAAGAATGTTGAGTTTATCTTTAGAATTTACTAAAATGCGTTGTAAGTTAAAAGAATTATAAAAAGTGACATTAAAAAGGTTTTTGTTGAATTTCCTTGAAATCTTTTCTGAAACACTACCCAAGTAGCTCAATTTCACCCATTGTTTCTCAACAACTGGTGCATTAATCACCAAACTAGAGCTTACATTTATCAAAGCTAGTTTTTTGTGTTTTTTAAATAAAAGACGATCTATTAAATCCGAATCATAACCATTATTCATTGCAATTTGTTTTATCGTATTTAACTCAAGATCATAACTAGCTTTAGTCATCGGAATCAACAAGAGACGATGAATAAAGCAATGAAAGGTTGCTAATTTATGCGAGATATGATGTCTGGAAGAATTGTTAATGATGTTATCGCTGTATGAATCTTTTCTAAATATACTGAAACAATGCCGATTATTAATAATCTCGATCGTTAAATCCAAAAAGTTTATTTTATTCAACCCCAACTCCATTGTAAATTGAATATGCGGGTTAACGTTATTTATAAGTTTTAAGAATTGGTTAAGTTGTCTCTCTGTACCTCCCCAAAGTACTAAGATGTCATCTACGTATCTATACCAGTAAATGACATTTCTAAAGAGATCAAAATTACTGATTTTAGATTCTAAAAAATCCATGAAAAAATCAGCTAAAATAGGAGACAAAGGGCTACCCATTGCCAACCCATTCAACTGTTGGTAAATTTTATCATTGAATTTAAAGAAGTTTTGGTCAATACAACAATTGACAATAGATTTAATATCATTAACTAACAAGGGATTAAGATTTTTAC
This sequence comes from Himalopsyche tibetana, assembly GCA_030503985.1. Taxonomy (NCBI): domain Eukaryota; kingdom Metazoa; phylum Arthropoda; class Insecta; order Trichoptera; family Rhyacophilidae; genus Himalopsyche; species Himalopsyche tibetana. The sequence continues at coordinate 8,359,157 of JAPJYX010000015.1, forward strand.
TATCTATAAAGTCTAAAAAAGCTAACTTTAACTCAGGTATAGGGACACTCGTAAATAAACTTACTACATCAAAAGAAACAAGCTTACAATTTAAAGGAACTGAGATATCTTTAATTTTATTTACTAACTCAATCGAATTTTTAATACTAAATTTAGGACTGAAATTTAATTTATATTTAAAAAGTAGGTTCGCATTTTTAGCTAGTTTATAGGAAGGTGCTGAATTGAATGAAACTACTGGCCTTAAGGGAGTATTAATTTTGTGAATTTTAGGCAAACCATAAAGTCTAGGACACTGGGGGTTCATAAGTTTGTACATTTTTTTCATACGTTCTGTCGGGAAACACGCATTGGCCTCATCGATAACAGTTTTAACCTTCTCAGCACTTGATGCAGTGGGATCACGTTTTAAGATAACGAAAGAAGGGCCTGACAAAACATCATTCATTTTTGTTACATAATCACTTCTATTCATAATAACAGTCGTTTGCCACTTAGATTTATTATTCTTTGATGATGATTTTTTAATTGTTATGGGTGTTAAGCATTTTAATCTTGTGTAATTATAATGTAATTTGTTAATCCTTTAAATTGTTAATAGTTGCTTACACCTTTTTATTTCAATTTAAATTTGTATAAATATCACTGTTTATGTATTTTTCTTATCAGTTGATAATGCTCGCGATGAGCGAAACCGGTCCTGATCTAATAAATTTTATGTGGAAAAAGTACTAAAAATGTTTTATTATTTTTATTATAATGCCATTCCACCAAGTATTGACAGTGAACACCTTAAAAGTGATATATAAATATAAAACATCCACCTTGGAGAAATGTACAAATTTACAATGTGGAGAAACCCTTGCCACTACTCCATAATATATACTTCGAAAAGAAAAGCAGACGCGTCGTGTGTATTTAATTTACATTTTGTTTTTCATAAAAAATACTAACAATATCAGATGATTCTTATATTTCAAAAGAATCTTAAGCTTTAATAAGTTTACCATTAAAATAAAAATATCTTTAAAAATAAGATGGTACTGGGTTGGATTCCGTTGATTCAGGATAGGGGCTAAAGCGTTAACGGAAAAGTTATAGAATGCTAGGGAAACAAAACGCCTTATCTTGTTCGCATGTGCTGTTTAAACCTGCAACAATTTAACGTTTAATGTCAAAGGAAACAAAACAAGTATGTCGTTAAATATTTTTAAATTAAACAATCAGTAAGATAAGGAAAAAGAAATATAAATTGATTTAAATGAAAATATTGAATTAATAAATGAAAATAGATATTGTATTTATTCTTTTTTCAATCAAATATAAATTAAATCGATTTTAAGTTAGACCTTTACTTCATAGAGAAATAACAAATAAAGTAATCCAATTTAGAATTTCAACTGAAGGTGCTTGATGGAAATTGAATATCACAATGCATTTGAAATGTCAGTTCAAGTGCATTAGTGCACTGTATAAAAGCAGAAGATGCCTTAAGGTGAAACCCGGGTCGCTATCGACAAAGTTGATGGAAGTTTACTGAATAAAAATAATTCAAATGTGAAAGTAATCCATGTTTGGAAAAAACATACAAAAGTCCAGTAAGAGAAATCTAAGGGTACAATGTGGTAAGATTCGAGATTACCAGAAAATTTTCTAGGATATAATATTTAATGTAAAAATCATGGATGAAAAACGACGACATATTGCTCAGTGTGATTTACAGAACATGATGCTATATAGAGTCAGCTTAGTAACAAATTATACAAATACATGCCATGTGGATATGAAATAATAAAGTAAAAAACCCCTTAAAACTTTATTCCATTACAGACATAAATAAAAAAAACTTTTAACAAACAAACAGACTTTACATGCATATATTTTACTTTATCAGAGAACAACAAAAAGTCAAATATTTAAAAAAGCGTTTTTATTGAGTCGCCGTTCACTATATTTTTTATCGGCTGGCGTAGTTAATAAAAATTTGCGTGTGTATCGATAATATTTGACAATACTTGCAAAACATAATTTATCACGCCTTAATAAGAGTAAAGTGAGTTGCAATTCGATACAAATTAATTCATCTCTACAGTTAATATTATATTATTCGTATCCGTTCCTCTACATAAAGGTGAATTTACAATCACGTGTTATTTATGCGTTAACCATTGTGTTTATTAATGAGTTCTGCACCACCTGTTTTCACTTGTGCATCGCATAATGCAGTGCCAATATACAACACAATTTCGAATAGGTTGTGCGACGCCCAGTGTGCAGCGCAATTAAATTGATTACCGAGATTTTTCAAATTGATGCGACAGCTATTTGCACTGACCATATTTTGATAGAAGTTTTTTCCCGTTAAATAAATATGCAAAAGTGCATATTGAACGCTTAAAAATTCTAGTATCAATAAATAAATCACAACGGTAAAGAATGGAGGCAAATATAAATTTATAAATCCGTTGCATTCGGAATAAAAATACTTTTATGATATTTACATATTTTTTTTGCGCTTTTCTTGTGTGTCGCAAAGGTTAATTAAGTGTTAATCATGTGGCCTACTTTTCAAACATTTCATCATGCACATGTGCAACTTTGTGTATTCTTTATTATAATTATTTGCCACAGTCAAACTGGAAATTTTTTGTGATTTATAATCAATCTTACTTTTTACATTCTTTATAATATTTTTACCAGAAACACGTTTTCCGCAAACAGCACGTTATAATAATGTAAACTTTTTTTTTTCAATGTTACTTAAAATAATATTGAAAAGCAATCTGCTAAATGAAAACAAATAAGTTTATTTGTAGCCTTTGATTTCAGTACATACTTGCTTTTTTTCAACTGTCAGTTAAACTGATTTGCGTGCATTAAATTGCGACTGGTGTTTTTTGGGAAACATTTTTGCCAGTCATAATAAGCTACATTTAATAAATGTTTGCTGCAGCTTCAAAAGGATTGTATTTTAATGTGTCTCTAAATACCCATACTATTATGAAATATAATAATTTACATTATCTTTATGTATGTAGATATACCGAACCAAGAGATCGAGATTTTGAGATCGAGCAATAGCTCTGCATCCACGTCATTATTTTTTTTACCATGCCCGTTTCCAATACGTATAATATGAACTCCTAATAGAGTTCTTTTCAACGGAAGTGTTTCTACGAGAATTTTTTGTTACCCAGTTTCTCAACTTCTCTTTTTTTCAAAAAGAGTTATGGAAGTATAAGACTAATACTGGACTAGTGGTGAGCCAAACGCTTGCGCTACTTCCCGTTTTTAGAATATAATGGGTAGGAGGGAGGAATTGAAGACATCACAAACAACCCTGCCTGCAAACATAATTCCATTAATTGATTGAAAAATAAATATAAATACCCCGAGTCGGGATTTGAATCCGTGTTCTAAGCCAACGACGGTGACCATTCAACCGTAGCCGGCAATACACAAAACAAAACTTTTTTAAAACTTGTGTTATTAAAGCTTATTTTACTTATATCATATTGTACCTTTTTAAAAATCTCTACCGCTATGTCAAACACAAAATCAATGAGAATCTGTATTGTTAAATTATAAAATTATGAAGATATAAAGATATAAACTGAGGCTTAATTACTAGATCCACATGTGTTCATTAATCAAAATTTATTATATTCAAAAAATAAAATACTCATTTGTACTAATGCCAATTTTTTAAATATGATCAGAACTGGTTTCGCTTATAACTATTATTATCAACTGATAATTGAGTATACAAACTCCCCAAGAGAGTCTGAACTATTTCTGTTTCTTATACCGAATGGATCCCGTCGTCGTCAAAAGCCACTGATGACCATCCATTGGATATACCTGGAGGAGATACAAAACTTTGGGATGACTGAGGAGGAATCAAAGAGACAAGTGGAGGACTTGGTAGAACCGTGTAGTGGCCATATGATCCGAAAATGGTTAGGATACGTATAAGAGAAAGCTTCATCTAAAACTGTTAGTAAATATATACATTGGCGAGATTTTACAATTTTACTGTGACATAAATCTCCATTTTTGTATCCATGTCCGCTTGCAATGAAGAGCATATATATATATATATATATCTCAACCTTTCTTTTTCAAAGAGAGTAGTTTGCAAAGAAGAATAATGCTAGACCAGGAATAGTGGTTCACTAATCGCTCTCTCTCTACGCACAGTTATTGAAGGATCGGAAAAGGTGGGAGGGTATTTTCAATACATCACAAGCAGGGCTGGCCCTAAGCGTGTGCGAAGTGTGCGGCGCACATAGGCACAAGTTGGTTTCCCACCACCACCCGTTGTGTATATGCAGCCAACGTTTAATGGCCGCCTTCCACAACGCTATCGACAGAAAAAAAGGAGTTTACCCCTCACATTCATGGCCCGAGCAGAACTGCACGGGACTGATTTTGAACCATGCACTTATGTGCTTAAAATAATAATAATACTAATAATAATAAAAGCGTGACTAGCTCAGCCACTTAAATCAAGTTGATATTAAGTATCTTGTGTATACTGAGAGCTTGTCGATGTAGACGAGTTTAATGACTCTAGAGAGAAGTCAAGGTTGTGACGATCTCCATATAAATTAGCAAACTTTTCAAATGCCGTGAAGTTAGCTTTGGTTGCAATCAAGTCAGCGTGGCCTATTGGGCCCGTGTGAGGACGGACCACAGCAAACAATTCTGCTCGTTCGGACTCCATCTCAGGGCAGTCCCACAGAACGTTATTAACGTCCTGCTCAGCATACCCACAAGAGCAGTCCGGCCTTAAAACCAACTTGCCCAGCGCGAATAGTTTTGCATTGAACTTGCCATGACGCACATAGGCACAGGCTCTTAGAATGATCAGTGGGGCGCAGATATGTGAATCGCTCCAGAATCAAATGCATGACTCTTGACCGCTAAGAATTCAGGGGCCGGCCCTGATCACAAGCACTCATGCCTTCGAACAGAAATCAATATTTCGAAGAAATGCTGTTCGCATTTGGACTCGAATCTGTGAGATCCAACACGGACGCCCACAACGCTTACCGCTGCGCCATAGGACTCGGTAATCTCCGTTTATCGAAACAAATTTTATTTATATATGAAGTTCATATTTTTTTTAATAAAAAAAAGAACTTTGAATGTTTTATAATTTATTCAAATAACTTAATTAAAGTGAGATTCAAATATTTCAGTAGCACTTAATTTCTCTATGTTTATTCAACTATCTCTTCTCAATTTCGTCTGTGGTACTTAGAAACAAAACAAAGTCAGCAATAATAATTACTCTTCAAAGTAAGATTCTACCTAATACTTTCACTCACAGCACGGTTATCGTTTTCTCTCGTTGTTTTAAATTAATTGGTAAAGGCGGTTAGTTTTAATCCTTTTAACAAAAGTTTTCCTCCGTAAATCAGTCTTAGAGCGTTGCGAAAACATTGAACTCGAATTCTTTGAGACTTAAATAAATTTGATATCCCGCCATTTCTATACGAGCCACTCCCCATAGTGCGCAAAATTTAATATCGAAAATGCACACCCAATTCGTGCTGCCGGTTGTGATAAATGAATTCAAAACGCTAAAGAAACTTTTCCTTTGCGCCCCCAGTGATCTTGCAGACAATACCTGGTTACTACGTCACGAAAGGTGTTGGCGACAATGGGTCCAATGCTTCAATTGAAATAATATAAAACACGGTCCTCTTCTGACTCTGCTTTCAGCTTTTAATAAAATGAAAATGCCTACGAAGTACAAACAGACAATGTATTAAACATACAAGGTAGGCTTTATCATTATTAATGGCATAAAAAATATATTGTTATATCGCTTGCTAAGTCTAGATACCGGTTGATTTCATTTCTGTTTCTATGAAAAACTTTAATAATTTAACAATAAAAACAAACATCTTTGCATACAAAAAAGTATCTAAGTATACTTTCGATGGTTTCGGCGGTAACTTTGTGGAAGTTCATTTTAATAGAAAATTTAAATTAACTTTGATTATTCCACATATTGTGTTACTAACTGTGACACGTGTTTCGCCTCTTTCAGAGGCATCTTCAGACTTACTATCGTAAAGTTTGCTTAAGTAATGAAGCAAGATTGATTCTAACATTTTAAAATTACAAAATTACAAAAATTACAAAATTATAAAATTACAAAAACTTTGCGATAGTAAGTCTGAAGATGCCTCTGAAAGAGGCGAAACACGTGTCACAGTTAGTAACACAATATGTGGAATAATCAAAGTTAATTTAAATTTTCTATTAGTATCGAAGTATATTTACGAATAGTTATATGATTTTACTATATTTTACTATATTTGAAGTTTTTTCATGTCAATTTCTTGCTAAGCCAGATGACTGTCAAGTGAAGAGGTAATAAATACTCAAGAAACAGATCAATTCATTTATTTTAGAGATTTTTTGAGATTGTCCTACAAAAATTTGTACTTAATAAAAATTATTTAAGCATTGGCGAACGATTTTTTGATGTGTTGGTTATGAAACATAAAAAAGACAAAATTGTCTCAAAATATGTAATACTTTATTATAAAGTAACTTTCGAACTATTTAGTTTTCATTTCAGTGTCAATAGGGCTAGAAAAAAATACATTTTTTTAATGTAAATTGTTAATATCATATTGAGTATATATTCATTAAATGCTTAATTATTATTAAAAAAACATTTTACGTTGCTTTTATCAATAATTAGGTCAATTAGGATATAATGTTTTTATTAGGCTTGGTAAAGTATCGTATATTCAAACAAAACACTCTGTAAACAACAAAAATCACATCATACTATTTAATATTTTATTTTTAATAAGTTTACAGTGATGTGGAACTGCACAGTGAATGCAATCCCATTAGGAAATCTTCTGTTTCCTAACTTGCACCGTAGTAATGTTTTTTCGAAATGAAAAGTTACTAACTGAAATAAAACAAAGGAAGAGCAAATAAAGAAGAACGCTGAGAAAAGAAAACAACAATGATAATCATAATGTTTTCAGTGTAAAAATAACTTCATACATTTTGAGAGGAAACAGCGTCTTAAGATATTGCTTTGAAAGTGCCAGGGTCAACACTGACTGGACTTAAAATATCGCATTGGAAGAACCTTGACATGCTTGAGTTTTTTCTTTGCGTTAATAAAAGCTTGTTTTTAATATTATACTTGTATTTCGATACAGCGCTGCGCTTTGAATACATATTATTTATCTTGAATTCTTTCGACAAAAAACCTTTTTGAATAGAAAATTTTGTTTTATGTATTAATTCAGTCTCTAACTTACACAATGTTTTCCACTAGAGATTCATAATTTTCTGACGTTGTGTTTTATATACAACAACGATTTTGTCATATTTTTCTCGGTCTAGAAAAATACTAAAGAATATGTCAACATCTACATATATATATACAGTGGGGCTGTGGAGCCAATATCTGTCGTACTTTAATGGCTCTTATATTACAAACAATCGATGCAGGTAAACTATGAATGCGTTAAAGTCCAGAAAAATCATAAATTTTTAAAAAATACAGAGATTTTCTCTTATTGTAAAACTTGTTTGATTTTCATATATTTTTATAAAATAAAATATATAAGTTATAAAATAAAAAAAGTTAATCTATTTTTCAATAAAAAAAATACTTCACATTTAGTTATTCTTTTGCAGTCTGGGATTAAAATTCAATCATGATTTTATTGTTTTTATTTTACATTTTAAGTAGGCACATTTTTAATATTTTTGTTATATTTAACGAAATTGTATACGTATATTTGTGCGCAATACTGAATGCGTTGTCTATATCATCTTTGTGTTTTCTCCGAAATTCATTACTTTAATAAATTTAAAAAGTCGACGAACTGAGTAGTGAAAAATAATATATTACTTTTGTATAAATATTGGTATGATGACCGAATGAATTGTGTTTACATTAATAATTTGAAAAATCTTGGATTTGTTCCTTCAATAATAATTTGATGAATATTTATTTGCAAAAAGCTATATTGAAAATGTGAAATGTTATGTTGCATGGTTATCTTTTCGGTTCGAACTTGAGATTTTGTACATGAATTTTTGTGATGTTATTTCTCTTAGAGTCTCAATATTTCATCAAGTTTTAACTTATTTATTTGGGAGCGTTTTCAAATCTTTTGTTTCAACGTTTATCTTTAATATAGCCAAAAAAAAGGTAACACTTTATTGGAGCTATCGTTAAAATATTCCGTTTTATTGTATATATTAAAAGCTGAACTTTGAACAATATACAGCCAGTAACCTTATAAGAAGAGCTTCAAATTGCACACTCTGGAGTGTTCAATAATAAATTTAATTATTTTTTATTTGAACATTTGATGTGTAAGACACGTGTGTATATAATCTCTTATCTTTTAGATTTAATCTCGAACAATTTTAATAAATTCTTTTCTACGTAGTTCATATTTCAAATAATTAGAAATTTCAAAATAAAACTCGCTTAATTTTGCTGTAGGTACTTAAATAAAACGAAAGATTTTTTCCACATTACGAAATAAATTGATCGTATGTGAAAATCTATCATAAAAAAATCTATAGACAGTTTTTATATTACAGAAAACTTTAAGGCAGTATTTTTTTTACCAAATCTTTATTCGTAAAAACTTCGGTGAAATTCTAATTCAAAAAGTCATTTTAAAAGAAGAAAAATCCATGTCCGCTCCAAGTGTGGATCATATGGCCTCCTAAAGGAGGTAGCCCATTAAATATTTTTTCTAAGAGAACTGTTTTTTATTTACTCACTCAACCTATCTTATTCAAATAGAGTAGTAGGGATAGAAGGATAATACTAGGGCAGGACTAGTAGTTAGCTTATCGCTCTCGCTACACCCAATTATTAACACATTTTTTCCCGATTTTTTTTTCTCAAAATTTATAAATATTACAATAAATCATAATGATATATAATACAAAACATTTTTTTCTTTTTGCATTCGTATTGTTTTTATACATTTTTTTCGAAATGTTCAAATTATGGAACAGAGGGAATACAATGGAGTAGACGCTATAAAACTAAAATAAGAATTAAAGTTTATTTCAACACAAACAACCTTATAAAATAGTGTACATAGATAAGTAAATCTATGTTAATAAAATATATAAACATGAATTAACGAAAATGGAACGTTTTGAAACGTCCTTCATGAAAATTGAAAGGACATTTTTCACATATTATTTTTTACAAAGTGTACATCGATTTTTTTATTAGCTGGAATCATCCAATGATCTACCCGATCATATTGAATATTGAAAGGCACCCTTCTAGATAATTATTTTGAAGATTTTGGCCTTCTTTCCCTCTTCATGGGATTTCCATTAATTTTCAAGTACATACTATATTTCTTCTAAATTTCAAGTAATCTAACTTTTTATTTTCTGGATTTTTTCTATAAAGTTTCCAGGCATTATGAATTGCAGTATCCAAACAAAAGATAAAAGGTGACCACCACCATTTTTTAGATGTGATGGATACTCGATAGTTATCTATATTTTTATCCATTCGTTATACACCGCCCATATACTTGTTTTATTTTGGTCGGTTGATTGGTAGCTTTTTTTTGTTGAGGATATCCATCTTTGAGCATGTTCTATTTGGTTCTACTGGACCGCAGGAGCTAACGGCGAGAATGACTCGGTTGTCATTCCAAGCTCTAATAGTAATGCCAGTTTTGGTGTTAGTACAAAATTCATATGTAACATTTCCATTTTCATCACCGTTGTCCTCTTCAGTCTCAACGCCGTCTTCGAGAAGTGTTATAACCAGTGGTGTAGTGGGGCCAGGTTGGACCAGGTCAGCAACCTGGCAGATATTTAAAAAAAAAAAAAAGGGAAGAAATCAATGACCGACCTGATTCCTATCTATTTACCACTACACTACTGATTATAACCACCTCTACGTATTTTACATCCTTCCAAGAATTTTTGTCTTCAATTTCTTCCATCTCTGATGTTGTTAAAATTCTGGGTGAAAACAATTCACATGTTGTTTTATAATCCCAGTGTTCCAATTTAGAAACATGCATTATATTGTGAATAAAAAAGTTACATATGGAAAAATTAAAAAAAATACTTCACATAATGAATCTTGAACAATAAGAGATCATAATAAAAATGGTCAATATGTAATAAATGTGTTATAAAGATGTCTAAGCTTACTTGTCAGATGACATTTTTCGTTGAACGTAATTGATGCAAATAAAAAAACACTGCTCACTCCTACAGGTTCAAATCTAAAAAAATACTACACGAAACAATTTTTTCGCTTGTTAGCTGTAGACTGATGCAATTTCAATTTTATTGCGTCATGCATAATGGAGTGGGGGTAAAAATACCAAATGTTCCAATAATGGAACACTGGGCAAAAATGGGTTAAAGGATTAAAAAGGGTGGAAGGGAACTTTTTGCAATCACAAACACCAATGCCTTCGATCGAAAAAATGCTGTCCGTACTGTAATTCGAACTCGTGAAGTCTGGCACGGAAGTCCAAAACGCTAACCGCTGCGCCATAGGACCCAACAACTGGTTTGTCATTAAATGAATATTATATAAGAATTCTATAAAAGTGTTACATATTTTTTTACTACTGATTTTATTGTTATTACTTATATACAATATCATTTGAATGTTTTATAACTATACCGAAAACATTTACCTAAAATATATTGAGGGAATATCTAAATACCCTTTTATCTCATTGTGTATGGAGTTTTATGCATCGAACCTCGAAGCTTTTGTTACCGTATCGATGTATGACATTTAACATAATAGATTTCACTTAGAGGAAGCGAAAAACTTCCAAGTAACGTACGGGTTTTTTTCGGCCCCCTGAGAACTTCACAAAAGGCCACATATCCCTGCTCCCCTGGGGTGAGTTGGCCCAACTTTATAGAAATTAATTATGCCAGGGGATTTCCTGTCAAACGCAGCACACCGCTGATTGATGACGTACATGGCTACATAGTTGATGATGGTCGACTCAGGTTCTGGCCTTAAAAATATTGTTCCGTACCCGCTTGTATGACCATAGAATGTTATGTGCTCATTTGACCCAAATAATGAATGAAAAAAAAACAAAAGACTTGATCTGCACTGATTCAACAATGAAGTTTATGGGGGTTTTGATACTGTAAAATGTTGAACATTCTACAAGTTTTTTTTGTTTTCATTAAAAGTAAAAAGAAATTCGATATCATTCTCATACAAAAAATAAACGTTTATTATCACGAAACGGTTTTAATATATGTTACGTGGTCACTGTAGGATCGTTTCTGTGAGACACTTGAAATAAAAAACCGATATGGTTAAAAAATAAGTTCCTTTTATAATTTACTTAAAAGTCATTTTACATAACGCTTCTTGATATTTTACTTACAAACTACGATAAAAGCATACGAAATTAAGACGCAGAAACCGTAATATTCAATTTTATTTAGGGTGTACTTATCGCAATATGCGATTGACTAAATTTAAGCGCTCAACACATAAACACTGTTTACTACTATCATTGCAAAGTGGAAATATTAGTTTTTGATGCTTCATATAATTTTATCTCAATTGAAATATAAAACAATACAGCTTTATTAAGACAAAATCAAGTAAGACTTATTACTTACAAGATGTGCCAAACTGTTCATAAAAGAAATTAAAAAATACTTAATAAATATTGATACCAATTAGGAATCACACTTGATCATCTATTTTTTGAATTTTTTTGGACCTGTTAAGAGTAAAAATTTACTAATTTACATTTCTAGCAATGAAATAATGTTCCATAAAGCAAAAACGAACAAGCTAAAACACAAATTGTACCTTCATATTCTAGGCCTGATACATACTTCCACGAGACATATCGTTAAACCTTGCACTATTTTGCTTAAAAACTATAAAAAAAAATTTAAAAAAAAATGTTTCTTGCTTTGTCATTTAGTTCAATTTATATTAATTATACTGTGTACTGAGAATCCACCGTGACGGTTAAGTTTAATCTACTCCGCGCTAAATTCAAAGAGTAATCAAGAATATCCCGTTCCCCAAATGATGTTGCAAATTTATCGATTGTCTCAAAGTTGACCTTGGTTGAGATCAGGTCAGCGTGGCCTATACAGCAAACTGCTCTGCTTGCTTAGCATTAAAATAATTTGTGTAATAGTAAAATAAATATTTCCATACAACTATCAGATGAAGTGGGGATGAATATTTTTATCCAACCAGCCACCGAAGGGTATTTTAAATATTTAAGGAAAAGCGCCCAGACAATTATTATTTCAATGAAAAGATTCACGTGTTATAGACACTACGTGATATGCATTCATTTTCAAGTAAATATTCATTGAAATAAAACGAGAGAAAATATTTGAAGGTCGTTTATAAATTGTGATTTATTGATATTTGAATTTATTCAGAAAGTTAATTTAAATGTTTTTGAAATGTTCCATATTTTGTATTTGAACCCAGATAATGTAGACCAAAACACATGTCATACATTTAATATGAATCACATCCTGTGAACACGTTTACATTCATAAATATATAGAATGTTATTATACCATGTAAAACAGTTTCTACGAAGGTACTGTATTTATCGAAGGCAACAAATCAAATCTAAAATATTTTAAGCGAACAATATCAGAGTCTTTGAAAGGATGTTTTTATTTATTTATGTATCAATCGTTTTATGGATTTCTTCGCACAAGGATAAATAAATATAGTTTATGCTATGCTTTACCCTGTGCGAGTAATAAGCTCATTTAATATTTAAATTATTTACAAAAAATTTATACGCGTCTTAATTTAAAAATAAATGCCACCTGTTTTTTAAAATAAAGTATTTTGAAGTCCGTTTTTATGAATATTATAAAAATGTACCTCATAGCTTTTTGTTAAATATTGTCATACACAATCCAGTTTCTTTTTAAACTTACTGTATTTCTTTAATTCTTCAATACAAATTGTTTATTACACGTTTTTATTTAATTTTGTTTTGTATAAATAATTGTTAAATTGTATCTCTTATCAGTTGATAATACTCGTCATGTCTTAAGCCGGCCTTGACCTTGCTAAATTAAAGTGGAAGTATTACATAGTAATATTGCGTTTTTTTGTATAAAAAATAAAAATCTTCTGTACGAATTCCACATTTATTTCATAAAATCAAGATCGGTTTTGCTTATGAAGAATTGATTGAACTCATTTAATTAATGTTAGTATAATATACTTGTCAAGTGGTATTATTTTGTTTAGTTGTATTCAATTTAGTATCACTCATTAATATGTTGTTATAAGGTTCAGTATTATAAAAAGCACTGTATAAATCTATTATCGTATCAGTTTAAAAGCTCGTCATAAGCGAAAGCAGTTCTGATCATATTGAATAAATGTGGAATTAGTACAAGAGAGGATTGTTTTTACGCCAAGTATTGACTAGGGATTCTGTTTCGAGACGTCCTAGGACTTGTCGGGTTTTTTGCTTTCTTAAGTCCCGGGACTTTTTTGGAAAATTTCCCGGGTATTGTGACTGTGATTTATATTGTGCTAATAACATGTACATTTTAATTTTGAAAAAAACAATTCTTGTGTTTATGAAACCCTTTAAAGGACTGCTGTGTATTGGATGAAAACAGATATAAGAGGGGAGGCCCAAGAAAAACGGACACGACATGATCGGAACGTGACACTTACCCGTGGTTTTAACAAAATTAAGTTTACATATATAAAATGGATCTGATAGAAAAACAAATGTTTGGGATTTATAATTTCGTAGAAGTTTCAAATACCATTTGTTTATATATTGTAATATAACTGTAGCAAAAGCAAATTACAAAATATTAAAATTAAATGTTCATACTTGATGTTGTTTTATGTACAAATGTTTTTTCACTGTGTCACAAAAGTACCAATGTCTCAATAGGACAAAAAAGTCTAAAAGCTGTATTGTAAAGTTACGGTTATAAATTTACTCCTGACGGCGGCTTCAATGATATTTTTCATTACATGTACCGATATCATCCCTTCTTAGTAAAAATTAGCCGTAAGCATTGCACACATCCATTACATAAGAAAAATAATAATTATTAAACATTGTTTTAAAAAAAACACGATTTTTACTAGTGCGTACTTTCAAAAAGCGCCCAATGTATTTGAAACTTACATACAAGCATGCAAATATTTAATTTTAATAAAATTATAATTTTATTGAAGGGGAAATAAAAGTCTCGAGTCCCGGGACTTTGAAAAACCTGAGACTTCAGAATCCCTAATATTGACAGTAAGCAGATCTTTTCCTTTAGTACATATTGGGTCGAGTGAGTTTCCCAATTATTAAAAATAAAAACGATGCGGGCTTTAAACGACAAACGTATGCTTCAGTGCGAGATTTTATTGAAAAAAAAAACACTCACGAATTCATTTTATATAATATAAGCGTTATATTTTTCACTCTTGACATAATTTACTAGATCGCGCAGTTGTGTATTTTGCTAAAACCAAATATATTTAAACAGTAAAAGTTTGTAAGCATAAAAGAATATACTTATATATTATATTATTTCTAAAGCGAGAAAAATGTGGCATTATTTTCCCCATCGATTTTCCTTCGAATGAATGTCCTTATTCTGAATCACGTGTTGTCAAAGGAGTACCACATAAAACTTCATTCAAGGACATCTATTATGTATATATTCGTTCAAGCAGTGGTGTAGTCAATTTTTTGGACCATTTAATTATGTTGAAAATATATCATATTCTATTGTATTTTATCGGTGATTAATATTTCTCAATTTCCATCATCCTTTAAGGATATTTAATAACAATCGGTTAATGTTGATAATAAATAAAATAAGGAAAACTCGGTTGTTGACGCCCATATCTTTTTGCCCCGTTTCTTCACCCGTTTCTTCAATTGATAAATTGATTGCAAATATGTTGCCTGTAGTGAATGAAACCCGAGAGATCCGTCAAGACAACAACGTTTATCAATTCGCCAAGGTGACATGATTGAATTGGTGTATTTTTTTAGTAGTGCATATTACTCCATTTTGATTCATATCTGTTATCATATGAAACAAAACCGGTCAACTGACATTATACTTTATAATGTCGTCTTTGAACCGTAACCGACACTGAGCCAAAGTTACTCCCTGCCGTTAACTTTATGTCCGTTGTGCAGCGCATGAGACCAGTATAACTAATGCCGTAAACAAAGAATTGAACAAAGCCTATCAATCATGTCGAGGAACTCTCCCCCTTCGTGCAATAAAATAAATATAGGTTCACACGTAAATAAGAATCAAATAAAAAAGAAAACATATGATTTTTTTTATCGCAGCTACCATAAATGCGATGTACCTCCAGTAAAATGATCAGTGAGATTTGGATATCTTAATGTAATAATAAGAATAAACCTTTAACAAAAAATCTAAGATAAAATTTATAGTATGTTTGGTTACTTTTAGGATGTTCACTGTCAATACTTGGTGGAAAGGTATTATAGTAATAAAACACACAATATTTCTTTGTACTTTATTCCACTTTATTTAATAGGTCAAGATCGGATTCGCTCATTGCGACCAATGATTGTTGACAATGCTTGCAATGAGCGAAACCGGTTCTGACATTTTAAATAAAGTGGAGTAAAGTACAAAGGAATATTTTGTTTTAATTAGTATGTTCGGTTGTAACACACGTGAGGGGTAAAAATGCAAATGTACTTAAATTTGTTGTAAATATAACATAAACGTAAACAAATATTTTTTTAATCTACGACAAAAATATCATCCAATTTATGTGATTTTACACTTTATAACCACCTAAATCGTAAATCTGAGTATTTTGTAAACTATTTCAATCAAATCATTTTTTAAGCTATGTTAACACGAATAATGCAAATTTATTTGACTTTTGTTTCTTTCTTTCTTTCTTAAATTATGTGTTGACTGGATATCTAAGCAATTCTCAATTCTTAGTTCTTAAAATAGTATTTAATAGATGGTTGATAGTTTTATTGGTTTATGCATTTATCAGAACTATAAGACTATAATTCTGGTGAAGGCATAAGCTGATATAGCTATGAACCATATATTATATAAAATAATATGTGAGTGACTACAGTATTTTAAAATTTTGCTAACATTATAACAATGGAGGTCTACAAAGAAAATCAAACAATTCTCAATTCCACCAAAGCTAAGTTATTTGTTATTTTTTTCCGTTGGCAACTTTTTAATTAACATTTAATATCCATGCCTTGCACCAAATAAAATCATATAACGGAATATTAGTGAGATTTTAGTCGGTTAAGTTACAACCGACATTCTTTTAACAAGTGTGAAAACCAATAAATCATGTTTATCTTTCGTACGTGAAACTTAAAATTATTCCAGATTTAAACTTATTTAGAATATTTTCATAGTTTACCTACTTTACACTGAAATTTTCATCGGTATACATAAAACTCATTCAATAAAAATACTTTCATATATATGAATATTTTTGGTTAACCCACGCATAACAAATCTTAGTTTTCTTTCAATACGCTATCCTATAATAATATCCATCAAAAATATTTATTATTGGATATTTCATTTCAGTTTTTGATACAATAAAAAACTTTCAATTACATTTTTTTCAATAACATACGGAGTTTTATATAATGTATATATTTTTTTAATATAAAATAATTTGACAGTGCACATCTGTTTCGAAATTGTAACAAGCATTTACGTCAAAATCAATTTTACCGACAGTTGTTTACTCTACAATATGGAAATTTCAATAAATATGAATTCGTTAAAATAATTAAACAATCTCTTGTCAATTATTGTGTGTCATTTTTGTCATTAACTGATTCAATATTTAATGACAAAATTACTTAAATTAAACAGAGAAACTAATAAAAAATCAGTTTGTATTTAATACATATCTAAATTAATTAGAACGACGTATTAAAAAAAACAGTGTATTGATTGCTTTCGTAATGCATCACACAGACTCAAATCCCAGTACGAACAGCATTTCAATCGATTTCCGTTCAGGCATCTATCTGTGAATGCATCAATGTTTGTGATATTTACAAATTTCCCCTCACACTTCCAATCCTTAAATATAACTTACCACTAGTCTTGTGCTAATATTTCTATACATAGTTTCTTAAAAAAATATAAGCTGAGCAACTAAGTATCAGTTTTGGTAGAAAAAGCTTTTCCTGAAATATTTCCATTAGGAGGCCATAATCTTTACATGGGGAGTGGAAATGGATTAAAAAAAAAGAATTTTCTCTCTTAGACGAGAGGCTAGCTCAGTTTTTTTTAATAGCTGAAAATTAAAAGCAAATTCGCAATTTAAAATTTAGACGTCGACCACTCACACGCAATATAGTAACTAGAATACTGCAATTCAAATTGATATTAAAAACTTTATTTAATTTGACGAGATTTTTTTTGTAATAATTCCCTTGAATGAAAATAAGGCATTTGCTACAAAGATGTCTGCAATGATTTCATTAAAATAAAGTACGTACTCTAAAAAAAAGTTTCACATCCAAAACATGTTGAGATTCAATTGTGTTTCTCATTATGATGATGAAAAACGTAACGTAAAGTTTAATATTCTTCAATTGTTTTTATTTTGATGACATAGAATTAGACGACATTAAAAATAAAAAGGTCTCGCTGAAGAGTGCTTGTACGTTTTTATTTTTTTTCATTCTTATTACACAAAGGTTAATAAAATTTTATTGTAAGCTATTTTTAACTACATAGGTTTTACATAAAATAAAATAAATTACGATTTTTTTAAAATAAAAGCTCTTAATTGTTCACACGTATGTGTTTGTAAATAATATTTTTTTAACCATGTCGCATACAGAGTTTATCAAGAGAAGTAATTTTTTACGAGAGGTGATGTTATTCAATCGCTAATCTGTCTTTTTTGGTCACAGTAAGAATATAAATATACAGCTATAAAATAAGTAAACTAGTTTGAACTGTACTGCTCTAAGCAAATCACTATCACTACACCACTTTTTTGGAATCGATTTAACATCCTACCTAAATTTTATTAAAATATTCGTGAGGTGATTTGAAACCATATGCACTGCAACTAAGTACGCCTAATACCTATTTTACAACTGCCGGATGCGCTGCCCAGAGGGTGAACTCAGCCGAATAATAAATATTCATACAATAATAGACATTCTGAACATACAAGAAAGTACAGTACTTGGCATAGCAGGCTGACAAGTGAATAGAGAATGATTCCTAGGTCAATGGAAACCCATACTGCGTACATGTAGCACTGTACCCACTAACATACTCCACGAGAAATTTTCATTGGAAACACTGTGATTACGTAATGTCTGTTTATTTTTTTACCCAGTCTTTTAGCCATATCCATTTTTTTGTTCAACACAAGTTTTTTTGGGTCTTCAATTCATCTCCCAGTAGCTCTGTCATCATTAACGATGACTACTAACGTAAACACCGAAATGACTAGTTGGTTAGAGTTTTGCCCTAGCGAATATTTAGACATGGGTTTTAGTATCGGTAAGGTTCATGTAAAATATTTTTTATTTCATTTCAAGATCTAAGACATGGATGTTTTGTGATGATTAATATATTCATGTTGATCTTGAAAAACATACAATTTTTTTATAGAGTTAATCTCGTTTAATTTAAATAAATTATATTATCTGTCGCTATGCCATTTTTTTATTTTTTCAAAAAAATACAAATGCTTCATTTAATATGCACACTTTTTTGTGTGTGAAAACAGCCAACGTTTGTGCTTGTAATCTGTCATGTTCGAGTTTGTCTTGTTTCTCATAAAAATGTTTATATATTTAACCATTAAGAATTTAAAAGGTAAAATTTATTCATTTAAATCAGAACTAATACAAACTATTATAATAAAGAAGTACGCGACGGTACGTTACTGACAACTACAGTATTTTTACGACTGTAAGATGCTATCAATTATAACACTGTGAATTTTCCTCTACTGCCACTAACAAAAACTAGTTTGTAACAAAAAATCAAATATAAACCATTTATTGAATTTATCTAATTTATATAAATCATCATGTACGAGATTAAGTGTATACGATAAACAATAATTATTTGATAAAGGTTTCAATTTGGCTTCTAAATCAAGTCTACCTTATCTTGAGACAAGTTCTCTAGCGCGACGAAAAACTATAACAAGAATGACTAAGCATAAAAATGGCTATAAACCGTTTGCATGGCAAGAGACGATTATTTATGGTACAAATAATGCGGATGAAAACAATTCTCGAAACGAAAGCAAGCAAAATTGGGACAAATGCGATGCCATTATTAAGAAAGGGCGAATCGGGAAAGACAGTGCCATATTCGTAGTATTTTATATAAAATAAAAAATGTTTAAACGAGTGTTTGGCACAGTAAAGCGTTCCCCTTTTTCATCAGTGACGATGTCATGTGTTTGAATCTTTGTCACTAATGATCCGAGTTTCGCACATTTACACATTAGTCGTTCACTCTCGCGGCTCGGAGACTAGAAAAATACTTCTCTGCAGATTGGGGTCGTTGAGGGAACCCAGTGGTTTCCTCATTATTGGCCTTATTCTTATGAATTTCAAAAAAAAAAATAGTCTAAGGGCTTTAAAATATCTCTGCATCATTCCTCATAATTTTTTTTATAAAAATCCGTGGTTTTTTAATTAATAATCATATTTTAAGTTGCGCGTAAAAAAGACGTCATCCCAGCACACATATGAAATTACAACTGACGAATTTAGCCCAGCTTTCTTACGAACGATCTTTATCGCGGGCGCTTATCGCCTTATCGCGTTATCGCGTAATCGCGTATTTATATAAACTACAAAACGTCCAAAAAACTATGATATAAGAATACCTTAATTATAAACATTGTATCACCCATATTAAAATAGATATTGAAGTGAATGTGGGTATTGGGGTCGCATTTCTTGAGCTTAGAACCGGAAAAGTTAATGACAAAGCGTATAGAAATTTACAGAATTCGAACAATCAAAATCAGATATTACAGTTTGGTCGTAAAGTTTCAATTGAAATCCTAAATCAAAAGATGCGTAATATGTATAAATACATTGCTTTTTTATATTTGTCCTACTTATTCAATCCTAAAAACGGTCCATCAAAACAGCGATTAGTTAACTACTTGTAATGTTTTTCTTTCACTGTTATTTTAATTGTTGATATACTAGGTTCTTTTAGAATGATTTAAGTTGAGATAATCTTAAACATAAGAACTTTATTAAAAAAGTCATAAACTTAAAATCGGGAGTGAAAATCGTTGCATGAAGGGCTTTGCGAGCAATATACTTACACCATTATTAAATTTTTACTCTTTCCTAAAACATGATTGTAAGTGATTAATTTACGATTTACTTTCGTAAAAGTTAACATAATTAAGATATATAATTAAATTGGATAGTTTTGTTATTCCACTGCTCGTGTTACAAATTGCTCCCGTGACACGCGTTGTTTCTCTTTTAGAAACATCGTCCGACGTTGATTTAGTTTTATATTTAAAAAAAAAACCAATTCGTGCTTCGTTAGGAGTTCATATGAATGATTTTGATCAGATTTTCACATTGTTGAAAACCAAATCCAATTTAGCTTGTTTTGTTGAATAGAATATAATAGAGTTTATAATTCTATTTTTTTTATTTACTCATAAAGTGTGTGACACAAACTATATAAGAATTTTATAATTCACTTAAGATCTATTTAAGAAAAAAAAAACGGTATTATCACCCATGCCTGGGATATTAAATTTATTTTTAAAAAAAACTTCACATTAGACCCACATGATTGCTAGGACTAAGACCTTATTATCTTTACCACAAAAGGTGACATTAAATTATACATACATTCAATGAATAAAACTAAGAATAGTTTTCTAATGCAGCGATTTCCAACCTGGGAGGCGCGCCTCCCTGGGGTGTTGACTATTCCAAAGGGAGGCGCGAACAGTCCAAAATATTTATTTACTCTTTAAAAGGTGTCTTTATTACTAATGAAATGAATGATGGGGAGGCGCGAAGATATTTTTTTCTTTAAAGGAAGGCGCAGTTACATAAAGGTTGGAAGCCACTGTTCTAATGTATTTTATTTAAATATCTCAACATAGCCACATGTTCATAATTTGCATTAAGCAAACAAAGAATGTAACAAATCAATTCACTCCAATTCACTCCTGTTACTATGAACGTATGAATACTTCCGAATATTGGAATAGTAGTTTTTTACAATGTCAAATATCAGTAATAAAATTTTTAATATCCATATTTCGTGCACGATTTCGACTGCTCGCGGACATTTGAATAATGTCCGTTTGTCGGTAATGAATGAAATAAAAACTTCGCTTATTGTAAACTCTTTTTTACTATCTTAGGAATATTTAATGTAACTTGGGATTTTTCAATTGAAAGAGTTTGGGTAACATTACAATACATGTTGATAGTTTACTTAAAATTAATACTGATTCAAAATATTTCTAAAATATATATAACTTCGTATTATGTTATGAAAAAATATTTTTTATAGCTCAATTGTCAAGGGTTAGAAAAGTGCTAACGATTATTTGACAATGTCATATTTTAACGAATCAATACAAAGATAATTTTAACGAAAACCTTCTTATTGATAAACTACTTTTGAATGCATTAAGATAGTTCTTATAATTCTTTTTTACAAAACTTTTAATGTATTTGCCTGATGTTGACCTGAAATAGCGACACCTTTTATCTTATAAATAAGTTTATTTCAACCTTACGCAATATTACATCCTAAAAACTTTAACGATTTTTAATGAAATGATAAAGCTCACAGATGATATCATTAAAAAAACAAACAAAAACATTACTTACATCGTACATATTCTTTATAGTTATATTATCAAAACTATTTCATTAAAAATTCTAATCAAATAATAATTCCTATACTCATTTAGGAAATGACAATTTTCAGTTTTTAAATATCAAGTTGATCCAAATTTGAATGGGTGATGGTTAAAAAAGCTTTAGCTTTATTTTAACATGAAAATTATTGAATATATATCCATTTTTATAAAAAAAAATCAATCAAAAAAAATACTGGCCTGAACAACAAATCAGACATTTCAAAGTATCGTTTGCTGTTTTTTTACACTAGGAAGTCGATTGCTTAAAAAATAATATTCAGTTAGACTCAGATCAGTTTTTTAATGATTCAATAATACACTATTGTGAATATGAGTTAATTGTTTTGTTCTTTACGCTGTCGATTGAAGTAATATTAAACAATTGTTTATTACTTCTTATGCTTGTATAGATAAATATTTGCTACTTTTACCTTCCGTTCTCACTCTTCTGACCCTAATGGGACATAGAAAGAAAGATTGGTTTACCTTTACTCCTAGCCTAACAACGCCCATCATTCTTTACCTCTCTGAATAAGTGAGATTTAGAAATTAATCTCCTAACAACAAAGACTACGTTCATGTTTTATTATTAGTTATATCCTGTCTTTTCAAGAAAGTGGGCAATATCCTGCAAAATTTGTGAATACTTTTCATACTTAAAGTAAAGTTATCTTTAAAATACTGTAAAAAACTTGAATAAAAAAATAGTCACCTTTTGACATTACAGATATTTATTAGTAAAAAGACAACACCTGTAGTTTTGTCAGGCTTGAAAAGGTAGTCAATTCAACTACTAACTTATTTTGGTTACTGATTTTTTGTTACAAATATAATGCATTTTCAATGTGTATGCATGCAGTGTGGAGCATATGGACTCTTAATGGAGTTTATCTCAACAGAACGAGAGACTACGAGAACTGCTTGTTACTCAGTTGCTCAACCTCTCTTTTTTTCAAAGAGAGTAGAAATAAAAGGAAAGGGCTACAAGAGGTTTAGTGGTTAGCTAATCACTCTTGATACGCCTCGTTCATAGGATAGGATGGGTGGGAGGGGGGAATTCAAGACATCACATACATCTATGCCTATATGGTATCTTTTCATATGTTATGGGGCGCTTGTGGAGCAAGCTCCAATCTCCCTTTCATCGTTGGTTAGTGTTTTTTTTTTGTTTAATGTTGAGGGCCCAATTATTTTTTCACTCTTTTTTTTGGAAAGATTCTATTTTTTTTTAGAATCATATTGGGTTTGTCTTGTAAATATTTTTTTTTTTTAAGATTTTAAGATTTTTTTGGGTATAGAAGAATGGGGGTGGTGTGGGAAAGCAAAGGTAGCATATATACGTGGGAAGGGGGGTGAAGAGTAAGGGAGGGGTGACAATTTAAAGTAATATAAATCCATGCCTTTGAACAGAAATTCATAAATCGATTAAAAAATCAATTTATAAAACTGCCAGTATTGGGATTCGAACCCGTGACCTCCGTAGCAGTAGCCAACGACGTTGACCACTCGACCACACAGGCGGCAGAACGGTTATATAAAGCTTCGATATTTTATGTTACATAAATAAATACAATATTAAAATATAAATAGATTAATGTTGATCCGACGTAAATAAGAAATGAATAAATATATAGAAACAATTGCCTGCATCAATAATCTGCATTAATCATTATATCCGATTAAAAAAATTGGTATAATAAATGCACCATCTGAATTATTCAAGCAAATACTAAATGTTCAAGAACTTCAGTGTGTATTTATTTACCAACTTGCTAAAATATTTATTTTCCATTATGAGCGCAAGTTATTAAAAAGGAAAACCAGCGTGTGTGGGAGGCTCTGTGAAAATGGCATATCTATTTTAATCTTGCAATAGACTATTGTTAGGTTAGTAGATCATGAAATGTAAAAAAAGTCTCAACGGTAATATTAAACATGTAAAATTTTAATAATAGTCAAAAGTTTCAGGGTAAGTACACTAATATTGAAGGAAATCAGCCGAGAAGAAAAACGTGACAACCTATTAGTAATAAATACAGAATGTATTATACTTATCGCTTGATATTTAGCGATACATTTATCCACACACTTTTCCTCGCGTGAAAGGCATTTAGGGGGTGAAAAGCTCGCCGGGTGGCGGGTTGGAGGTTCATCTAAATGCGGGGGAAAGGGGTCGCGTCCCACGCCCTGCCTACAGTCATCGTTGCGGCGTCGTCGACCCAACATGCGTTGGGACGCTCGCTAACCTCCGTTTTCTGCAATCGCGGGGAAATCTATAAAGCGGCCTTGTCGTTTACTGCTCGAGTAATAAACTATGAAATGCAGCTTCTCCAGCCGTTTTATCTTGAAGCTATAACTCGTATCAGTGCTGTGTGATATCATAAAGAGTGCGGTGGTATTCTGTGGACCTAAAAAAGTGATATTGCAAGCAAAATTTGTGACCAAAAAAATATTAAATTATTTTTAACACTTATAAATCCAAATTAGAAGTTACGCTACAATATAAACTATTTTTAAATAGATTTGCATGATAAATTGGCAAATAAACACTGCTACGTATAATTAGTGATATGTGTTTATAGTTATACCTGTTTTCAACATAAGTTTAAACTTACACAGTAATAACAGTTTTTCTTTCAATAAATTGACAAGTTTAATATTATACTCTCACTGCGAGGTACTTGAGTGACAAATAAGTGATTTCAAATACTCGAATTTGAACAATGAATAAGAACTTGTGTATTTTAGACGTGTTTTTATGACGGAATAATGTTTTTCGTAAGGATGCAGATTCTGCTCGCAATACTAATGTTAACCATCACAACGAGTGAGTATACCCATTTTACAATCGTATTTAAATATTTAATAAATATTTGACTTTACCAAAAACTATTTTTAAACTTGATTTTATGATTTCGTTTTTTATGTGAAATAAAAGGGGAAGAAAAAATAACACATGAATTTTTTCAACCGCTGAAGCGTTAGCAGAATTTTGCATTCAGACCTATTTCTTTAAACGTACATTAAGCCTTCAGTTTTTGAGGGAAATATTTTTATTTTTGCGTATTATATTTTTGTCGGTTTTATAGTATAACGGTTAACATTTTTGGCTCGTCACGAATTTCAGAATCATGAATTCCAGCCCCATAATTTAGACTTTTAAAACGTGTACATTTGTGATACTTTCATCTTATTTCTTTTCCGATTTCTTAAATGAACTTTTGTGACTTTTAACATCTTCAGACAAGGCCTTAGTCGTTACTGAAAAGTGTACACCACATATGAAATGTCAGTGTTATAAAATTCCATCAAGCTCCTTCAGTCGATATATTTTATACCTACTAATCTTATCTTCTCGTCAGACAGAAATAAAGAAATGAACCTGCAACCAACCAGTCTCATATAAATTATGTTAAAACCGTCCACTGGGAAACCACAATATAATATACTTCAAACTTGAAGTTGACCTGTTTTAAAAATACTCACATTTAATATAATATTTTTTTGAGATCTGTTATCACTTTTTGTCAAATTCTATCAAATTTATAAGGATTTTGTGACAGATTTTAACGAATAGAATAAATTGCAATGCATTCATTGATTTCATAATAGCGACATAATTAAACAGTACAGAACAGTAAAAATAAAAAATAACCTATCATTACATTAATAAACGTCATCTTGTTAGTATGTAGTTATACAATTATTATTTTAATATGATATAATACTCTCACATGCGTTCTTCCGTTTCAGCTAAGAAGTTTTGGCTTAGCAAAAATAATTATACTTCTATATTCATTTAACTCGATGGCTGCCACAGACAAGAATCTCGTAAATTTTTTCGTGCTCAACACGCCAGAGACTCGTCAATAGACTCGTCAATAGCTAATCAATATAACTGTTGCAAATTATAGCCGGCGTGCTAGGTAATTAATATGAATTATTTACGGCAGCTAAATGGTTATTGTACATATTAAAATTTGAATTGTAGTGAAATTGTTCAAGAAATATTACATTTGATTAAAATTGCATACCTAACGCATTACCATCAAAATCACACTTGTAATAATAAAATTCATGGTTTTGAAATGCAACAAAAAAAATATATATTGTTTGGATTGATTATTTGTATCTAATACTTTGATTTAACTATAAGTAAGACACATGAGATTCCACGTGCCGTTTTATTATCCTGTTTACTTTTGCTTCTTATATGTATTGTATAATAAAAATGAAATTTCATTTTTATATGTTAAATAAACGTTATTTTATACCTAGAGGTTTTTTAGTATCTTAAGACTAGACTGTTTTCCAATATAACGTAAAAAATAATCGAAAAACTATATTTCATTTACGACCGAATTATTAGTTGGAATCAATAACGGAATAGAAATAGCAGGAAACGTAAGCTTTGCTTTAACTTTGGTAATACTTACATAAAAGTAGAGATTTTATGTCAATATTTTATGACATATATTGAAGAAATCATCCAGATAATTGTGTTTTTTTACAGAGAAGACATTTTATGATGGGAAAAATAATATGCAGTAACAATCAATTTTTAATAATCGTAGTAGTTGTCAATTAGAAATAAACTCTCATTAATGCAAAGATTTCAACATAACCATTTATTTTCACATGAATCAAGTAAAAAATATTCAGAAAGAGTTTTTTCACATTTAATTGTAGACGGGAATAGCTACATTTTATTCGCAAATAATTGAGGTGCAAAATATACTATTACATTTTGAAAAATACTGATCGCCAATTGTTTCTTTATAATCATATCATATTATCCATTTGATGATGAAATGTGAGCTAATATAGCGATAGTGATCTTTGACCGTGGTTTTAGCAGTTTTCAAAGTAAATTGTATAGCCAAATCTTTTTTGATATATACCATTCCTTTTCATTATTTCAATTTATTTGCAATTAATAAACTTGTAACAGTTTCTTTTTTTATGATAATGGTTTTTCGTAAAAACTTATATAACTGATTATTTTTCTCAGACACGTGTATTAATAATTATGTTCTTGAAATATGATAAGAGTTTAATTAAAAGTGAAGGTTCGAAATTTGGAAAAAGTAAATTACCTTAATTACATAATAAAGTTGGCATTTCATTGACAGACCACTTAAATGTAGAAGAAGTGGTTGATGTAATTTAAGATTTCGACTGAATCTGCTTGGTGGAATTTCAATACTAAATTTGAATTGTTCAAATCATGTACATTTACACAAGTTTAGTCAATAACGACCCAGATTTTGCCTTTCGGCATCTTCAGATGTTTAAGTGCACGTATGAACTTAAACGGACGCTCAGTAAATAAATGTTTATATAAGAAATAAATGTATCGCTTAGTTTAAAGCGATTGCTGGAGAATTGAATTTACACACTGACATGACACCTATTTTCTTATAAACTAGCCGTATTTCATTCAGAAATTCACCGGTTTGTAAGCGTCACTTTAATATCGAAATAAGAATCATCAAACAAATAGGCAACTGATTAAAAATCAGTTATATTGGAAGCTCTTGTGAAAATAAATATATACGAAACAAAGTGATAAGAAGAAAAACGGCACAATTGGCATCATGTTGAATTTATAATATTTTAAATTTCTCGCATATTCCCACCGTACCAGCAAAAAATACTGGCAATATGTAATATTGTGATAATTATGATTAAGCAGCACATGAAAATTTCGTATGGCGATTAGTCAAAAATAATGTAGAAATTGATAGGTAGGGTAAATATATTTATTTTATAATAACCTCCGATACAAGAAATGCTGCACTGACAGAGTTATTCTAGACAAATAACTGATATTCAAGAATCTAACTGTGCACTTACTTCTTTTTGTATTTTATACAGAATCTTTTGTATCCTTTGATGTCAGCTCTTGTATACTCTTGCTAATTTGTATCATTATAACTACGCCACAATTTATCATTTTTTTAATCCATGTCCGCTCCCAATGTGGAACATATGGCCTCCTTATGGAGGTATCTCAACAGAAGTTTTTCTACGAGAACTGATTGTTACTCAGTCGCTCAACCTCACTTTTTTTAAAGTGACTAGTAGGGAAAGAAGGATAAGGCTAGAACAGGACTAGTGGTTAGCTATTCGCTATTGCTACACCCAGTTATTAAAGGATCAAAAGGATGGAAAGAGAGAAAATGATGTGAATTGAAATCACAAACACCCAGTCTTCGATCACAACTTTGAATTGAATAATTCTCAAATTCACTGTGATCTGACCGGGAATCGAACCCAGACCTGCGAGAACCGTAGAGCAAGCTTTAATCAACTGGGCCACAGCAGGCAAATTATCATACTACATTAAAAATAAATACTTTTTTAAAAGGTTGAGACTAGGAATTTTATGTCAAGACAATAAGAGAACGAATTCGCAGGAAATCGATGCTTTTTGCTAGTCTCGGTTCTTGGGACATTCAAATAAAACAACACGACACTTGAAACTTGCAAAGTTTATAAAAAAATATGCTTTAACTAGTTTTTATTCTTTTAAACAAATAAAGTTTGAGAATTTTTATACTTTGAGAACCATAAATAAGCATTTTTAATTATTATGTCTTTATAATTTCAAAAAATGTAATATTCAAAGACTGGTACTGTTATTCATGCATATAAATATTTGTTTGAATATTGTTTTTTTTCAAAATATGGTTTAATAATGGTTTCGGGTCAGATATTTTATTTCTCGTAAACAGTTGACTTACCCAAATATATTAAATTAACAAAAAAAGCAGAATTATTATATTTATTTATAATTGAATAGATAATCAAACTAAACTTGTTCGTACTAACTAATAAAAACGAAATAGTTTTATAAGAAAATAAAAATCATTAGAAAATCTTCGATTAAATTATTTCATTTTTGGCGAAACTTTTCTGGGCCGTGTCTCACGAAAGCAGATATTTATGAGTTTGATTAAGTTGCTTAAAAGATTTCTTCTTTTTCCGATCACCCTTCCGTTTATAATTAAGTTTTCGGCAAAGTTTGCTA
This sequence comes from Himalopsyche tibetana, assembly GCA_030503985.1. Classification (NCBI taxonomy): domain Eukaryota; kingdom Metazoa; phylum Arthropoda; class Insecta; order Trichoptera; family Rhyacophilidae; genus Himalopsyche; species Himalopsyche tibetana. Next base: position 8,388,157 of record JAPJYX010000015.1, read on the forward strand.
ATTGATGAAATGTAGTATCTAATTCCGAATAAATGCTTTCGTTCGCGGTAGATTTACCGCCATTTTAAGATTGAGAATTTCTAATCGGTAAACTTTCGAACGCCATTCAAAATTTAATTAAGCACTTTAAAAATGGTATTCCGAAATTGAATCTTCTTTTTGAAATTGCCACGTGAAGGATTAATCAATCATCAGGAATGAAACTGACCTCATTTTATATATAAAATAGCGCATTTCGCATTTTACAATTACATGTATGATACGAATTATGGAACTTAACTCAACGGAAGTTTTTTTACGAGAGCTGCTTGTTGCTCAGTTGCTCTTTCGAAGAGAGTTTGGAAAGTGAGAAGAGAGAACAAATTATCTTTTGTCGATATGTTTTTTGAAAATAAACATAAAAAAGTAATGATATTGCAATTAACAATATCATTGTTTGCATTTAAAAGATGATAAATTAAATCAATGTTCAATTAATAAATGTGTAACCTTAGGGTAAAAAGTATAAAATTGATAATCAAGGAAGCAAACAACGCATCAAAATTGAAGACTTTGACATAAAACAACAAATGTATACTTTTGCCACGACTATTTTTTTACATTTCTCAATTTCCTATGTATCATTCCAAACATCTGTGGAAAATAAAGACTTGAGGCTTGAAATGAGGCTTTCAAATCAGTTCTCAAAAAGATGCAGTTTTTCTCAAAACAGCGAATTTCCAGATATTTTCCGCGCATATGTGCCACCGAAGTTATTATCATGCGCCCGCAACAAAGTATTTTTCAAATGACAAGGACAGTACATGGCATTATAGCTGATTCCAATTCACCATGCACTTGAAAAATATAATTTAAAATTAAAAACTGTACATCAATCTTTAAAAATATTTTAAGAACATACAAAATAGAGAAATAAAGACTAACTAATGGTTCTTAAATATTGCTACTGAAAAATTCCACTTTTCAATTGTTTAAATGATTCATATGACCTACGTGAAGAACAATTTTTAAGAAACAAAATTGTATAGTTATGGTTTCGGCCACGAAGTTATAAATTGAGAGCATCTATGTTAATAGTCATGATAATTTCATGATTATTAACTCGAAACGAAAGAAGAAGAGAAAAATGCTTAAAACTTGAAAACGATCTTTGAGCGCCAGGAGAGTGAAATAACAGCATTTGGTGGAGTTTATTTATTTAAGGAATTATCAAATGGAAAACATATTTTTTTTTTGAAATAATAGTATCTTAGAAATTTATGATGGACTCGTTCCAGTATTAAACAACGATAATACCAAAATGAATTTAATGGTATTTTTAAAATGATTGTCTATTAAATTATATTAAAATTATAAATATATGTTTTAAAAGTTTTAATTATATTCTCTATTGTTTTTTAGTTATTATATAATAAATGTAACACATAGTATAACTTAAATCTTGTTATTTTGAAAACTCGAAGTGCGCCTGCCACTTTTATTTTTTCTCTCTAATGCGCCCGTTACCGCAATAAGATTAAGAGCACTTTTAAGGTGTTCACTGTCAATACTTGGTGGAATGGCATTATAATAAAAATAATAAAACATTTTTAGTACTTTTTCCACATAAAATTTATTAGATCAGGACCGGTTTCGCTCATGATGAGCATTGTCAACTGATAAGAAAAACAATAAAACAGTGATATTTATACAAATTTTAAGTGATAAAAACAAGGTATGACAAACAATTGGTATTTTTGCTAGGTTGTAATACCAATTGTTTGTCATACCTTGTTTTTATCACTTAAAATTTGTATAAATATCACTGTTTTATTGTTTTTCTTATCAGTTGACAATGCTCATCATGAGCGAAACCGGTCCTGATCTAATAAATTTTATGTGGAAAAAGTACTAAAAATGTTTTATTATTTTTATTTAAGATTAAGAGCCTCTGCATTTAGTGCATATAAGACTTTTCTACGATTCCTAATTGTCAAATTAATAGAAATACCTTTAAAACCTAAGATATAATATTTTTACTCTCTAATGAAAAAACATAGTTTTGTTCAATTTGGCTATATTTATGTAATCACTGAAATAACGATGTAATCAAATTTATATTGCTATCCAAACAGAATATTTTTAACAAAACAAAAAGTTAAATAATAATATTTTCGGAAAACCTTGTATGTATAATGTTATTTTATTAAAATAAATGGCCCATAATCAATATCATCCTTCACTAAATAAATATATGACACCAGCGACGTGTTCCGATTAACGACGTTATTGATGAATAAATAACATAGATTATAAAATCTATAAAACAAAGCCGTTATTGAGATCCCCGTTCGTGTCACATAGCTCTTGACTTTGTAATTATATTTGATCGTCAGCACACACAGAGTTAGGTATAAACCATCTTTTGAATGTATAATCGTGCAAGTAGATATTTTCATCACTCCAAAAGCTAATTTCTTGATTATGGAGTCACTTCAACAAGTAAATATTTGAAAGCAGTTAAGTTATAGGCTATTTCGTTTAAGTTGTTTAAGTTCATTTGAAGGGTAGTTAGAAATAACAAACCGTTCATAAAATTTCATTGTTTTTGCTATTATAAGCTATTATGGTTTTACCTACAGACATTGTGTTTTATTTATTGTATAATAATTAATCATACTTGACTGACTATTTACCTAGTATCCAGTTTTTTATAACCATGACTATTTCAATGAAATATTTAAATATAACATTATAGTTCTTTGCATTCAATAGCTACTCGTTTCGACTGAGGAAAGAAAAAAGGACACAACTCACAGTTTTTTTAAAAAAACGCCTCTTTCGATAATCACAAAGTATACAACTTGATACGCGTTCTATCAAAAGTATGTTAGCTGAAAATGCCGAAGTAGTATTAAAATTTTGCTTTTAAGTGTTGGAAAAGAAGAGTCTGTAGAAATATACATATTTCATAATTTGTCTTCTGTCCAAAATCATCAAAAAATTGTCTTCTTTTTTTTATGTGTGATTTACATCCTTTATATCAGCTTTGACAATACATATTTTCGCCGCGCGCTTTAACGTTTAGTCATATGAGACAATTATTCCGAAATTAATAACTCTAATCTACCGTAGACTACTAACGATAGTAGAATGTGAGAGATGGTTTGTTTCCCAATTCTCTGGAGAGTCAACGATCCGACTTACTGTGCTGAAGAGTGTCATGTGGTCAGGATGTTGCTTAGACAAGGGGATAATTTTGAGGGAATAGATATCGGAATTATTTTTATCTTTTCAGTACATTTAAATGAAAGCTTATTTTTTAAAATATTTTTAATATAATTCATTCTATTCTACAGTCAATATGCACAATTTTAAACCTGTATCACCAAATTAAATAGGTTTGTAGATAATAGTCAAATAAAATAAAGCAATTTTGAGAAGGTTGCATTGAAAGCTTCAAGCGTTTAAACAAATGCTTGTAATTTCGTCCGTATACCTTGAGCGGCGATTTATTTATAATTCATTGACAAATATGCTCAAATACAGAAAAAGTATGTAATTGATTGACAAGATAAATTTAATTTGGATTAAAAAAAATCGAAATACTTTTTTAAATTACATGGCTAACGAAACGTTGAAACCCTAATGATATCCAGCTTCACACTTTCACTCTGCATTTTGAAGACTATTTTTTAGAAACACCTTAGTGTTAAAAAAGCAACTGCAAAATAATGAACACTTTACAACCCGAGAATAACAAGGTTCTAAGTGTAAATTTTTGTTGAAACAAATGGTACTTTAAAGACGGCCTCATTGTTACATTTGTTCTATCTACACTCTTTTAAATAGATGTCGTGTATCGCTGTCTGAGATTTAGAAACAAAATGTTTGATTTATCCTCATGTGTTTATGTGTAATATCGTTTTCATAATGGTGTTGTAGTTGAAATGAACTTGCTAAAATAAAAAAAATCCTTTCTTTGCATTTTAACTGTCTTACATGTATAATGAATAATACTGATATGATGTTACTAAGAATGGTCGTAGTCAAATGAGGTGGGATCATAAAAATCGAGTTTGTTAGTGTTTTGTATAGTTAAGTAATACGAATGAATATTTGTACAAAAATCAATTACATTCTGACATCAAGTATTGTCCTATATAGACTGGTAAAATGCAAGATAGGTGTTTTTTATAAAGCGTCACTATTACACTTAATGTTTAATTGGGCCCATTTGAGGTGAAGTAAGCCAAATGGTATATTGGAAAAAAAACTTAGATGCGTTGTAATATTCTACACTTTTAACGTATTGTTAAAGTGAAGTAACGTCAGTAATGCACATTGCAATGTGTAGTATTAACTTTATAAAATGAAAAAAAGCAATTCACCAAAGCACTTATTAAAGACGTTATATTAATTAAAATTTCAAGAAAAATAATTTTATCATTTTACTAGTTGGCTCACTTCACCTACAATTGACCCAATTGATACTCAGTAGATTGAATCGAAGTTGCTCCATAAAATTCATATAAACCGATTTGTAAATATTATTAGCCTGAATCAAATTATTCATTATGCATGAACGATGATGTCATATTGTGAATTTACATCGTTTTGACTATGCATTTATACATGATACACTAGCTGCATGAAAATAATAATATGCAGTATTGTGTAGTTAACGTTTCCAGCCCATTATTGATATGCTTAGAACTAATTCAGTGGCTTTTGTCCGCTATTATATTAAATTTCAAATGATAAATAATTCGCAACGTATATTTTAATCAACAAACATTTCATAACATGTCCTTCATTGTTGTTAATTATTTAACATAAAGTATGTGTGAATTAATTTCAACATTGGGATGTATATTTACACTTGTCATTACAATAATACATATTTGTCACGATTTGTACAATATATCACTTAACGGTACTACATATAATAACTCATTTCTATTTGTATATACAATGCCGAAAAGTATTAAAATATTATTTTATTTTTATGAATATTTCGGTTCGTAAAACTGTAAAATTTTGTGCCAATGAAAACGTGTATTAATTTAAAAATAACTGCATTTTTATTAAAGAACAATATCATTTAAAAATCTGTTGTTCATTAATAGTTTTTAGTTCACTTATCCAGTTTTACTTTAAGTATTACTGTAAGTGTAAAATTGTAAGCCGATGAACAAACACACATAACATAAACAAGATGACAGAATTGGAGATATTCAAATTCCTATTATAATTTTCTATTCTCAAAACATACTCAAATATTGAAAATTAGAGTTTAAAAATCTTATCAAAACAATCAATGCCAGATATTTTATATAATATAATAAACATTTTCTCTGCTCTGAGACCTGAGAGTTTCTAGTTGTCAAACAGTATAAGAATTCTACGGCAGAAATGAAAAAATGAATAATGCCGTAAAGAATTTTTTCAAATATATTTCTTCATTAATAAAGGTGATCAAGCAACCACAAGCATACAATTTTCAGTCGAAAAATAAAAAAAAACATCCTAAAGTTAGGAATGAAATCAACTTTTTTGACTTCAAGACATCCTGTTTATCTCTATATTTTTTGACTATTATACAAAATCTTTTGCACAAGCACACAAATCATCACATATTTTCAAGTCAGCGCGTATTTTTTTCATAATATAATAATTCATTTTAACTAAAATACTTCTAAAAATTGCATAAATTAAAGAAATAATGCATTTTTACTACAATGAAAAACAAAGACATTTTGTTATAAAATTCAAATAATCTTATACAATTTTTAGATTCGACAAAAAACAGTTCAATCAAAATTTATATTTTTAAAATGAAATGTTTCTTCGATCAAAGAAAAAAATATTTGAAAAAAAACACGTACACCTTGTAAATTATCCAATGATGTGATAGGGGATACAACGGTAAGTACTATGGAATTCATCGAAACATTATCCGCTAAAGACGGCTAGAATCAGTCTACCAAGTTTATATTCCACCAAATAGTTTAGGTCAGGTGTCGGCAAACATTTAATCCAATATATTCGAATTCAGTCACATCAACACTACGATTATGAATGTATCTTTACAAACATAGCTTATTCAGGTGAACACTTTTAATTGTGTTTCTGTCAATAATTGAAAAACCCCTCCATTACTTTTTATATATTTCATTTAACTTTTTTTTTTAACATGTCCGCTCCCAATGTGGAGCATATGGACTCCTAATGGAGTTTATCTTAACAGAAGTGTTTCTACGAGAACTGCTACTAAGTTGCTCAACCTCTCTTTTTCTATAGAGAGTAGGAATATAAGGATAAGGTTAGAACAGGATAAGTGGTAAGCTAATCGCTCTCGATACGCCCCGTTCATAGGAATGGATGGGTGGGAGAGGGGAATTCAAGACGTCACATACATCCATGCTTTCGAACAGAAATTCATAAATCGATTGAAAAATCAATTTATAAAACTGTCCGTACTAGGATTCGAACCCGTGCCCTCCGTAATCGAAGCCAACAACGTTGACCACTCGACCACACAGGCGGCATTCATTTAACAGTTATATAATATTTATTTGATAAAATTTGCTTTGAGGTTAAAGAAAATTCATATTTTATAACAAAAAAAAATCACAAATGTGTGACGAGAGATCATCGTCGATGGCTTTGGTATCAGTACTCACAGACTCGAATCCCAGTATGCGCAGTTTCCTTTAATGATTTTTCAATTGATTTATGGATTTTTTCTCCTGACTCATCCGATCAAGCCAAAAATATTCTTTTCAGCATTAAGATCGTATTACTTATATTGTAATGCTAAATATGTCATGATTTTGAAAAGCTATCCCAAGTATTAAAAATCATCGTTTTTACCTTCTGTAGACATCTAACAGTGTTCCACTCGCGTAGCGAAATTGAATTACATTTTCCACTTCCAAGTTATCAATTCCGATGTTTTGAAATGAGCATTTTAAGTTTGATTCGAAAAAATAATATGCCTTTTATACTTTTAAATTCAATATTATTAAAAAAAAACCACACGCGCATATCCCGCCCGTTGTACACGACTCGCGAGCCGTGTTTTCCTGACCCCTGGTTAAGGTATTGTATTATTCAAAACACAAAACAGCCATGTCCGAACATAAATTATTCGCAAATAGAGGGCAAGAGTTGTTACGTGCTCGGAAACAAAATGAGAAAATTGCAATTATCTTAAAACTATCGCACATAGACTTTTTGTATCGGGCTCTTTAAGTTTATACGCCCAACTTTCGAATAAACAATCGATAATAAAACTTATTCAAATTTTCATTATTCTGAAAAAAGAAGGCACCTGAGAAAAATAAATATTTTTCTACCGAATTGTGGTAAACGTTTAAGAATGACAGACAAGTTTAATAATTTGGTTGTGTCAAAACATTTGAATTTATTTCTGAATAAATGTAACCATCTCAGTCATGCATATTTTTACTATTAAACGAACCAAACACATCTATAAAAAAATCATCTTTGAATGTAAATCACTTATTTTATGTCCATAAGAAATTACTTCTGTAGAAAAGGTTATGTATTCACAGTGGCTCAATGATAGTCAATGTCTGTTCTCAGCTTAGAACATACGGTTTTCTTTGTGACTCCTTTATTACTAATATATCATATCAACAGACCTTTTTTTATAAGAATTCTTTTTAATTCAGTTAAACTTTTGTAATAAACGGTTGCAGACAATTTTAAGACAAAATAATGTAGATTAAAAAGAATGTTATTTCCGTGTTATCTATCTTGTTTTACTATTTTGATGAGTAAGATGGGATGCTTATATCACAGATACATTTTTGTTTTAACACAAATCTATCAATTACTCATTATAGACAAGCGCGAGATTATTTGCTACCCTAGGCAACATTCACCATAAAATCGTGAAGAATTTCGGGATTCGGGATTGAAAAATTTTGTCCCAGCAATTTTGTCGCCCGCTGTGGTCTAGTGGGTTAGAGCTTGCTCTGCCGACTTAAGTATAGTTAAGTAAAGTCAATGTGAATTTTCCAATTTAAATTTGAGACCTAAGAGACATGGGTGTTTGTGTTGTCAATTTATCTTGAGTTTATCTCAAGTGACCTACATTACTAAAATTCTCGTCGAGTTTTTTCTCGTATCGTCTTTCAACTTAAAAATATTTTAAAAATATTTTAAGTTGTATGGTTAAATATTTTTTTAAATGGTTGAAATTTAAAAAAAAATCTTAGGAATCCTCTCCCTAAATATTTTGTTTCACTATAAAGAGCAGTACTTTTGTGATGGCAAAGAATTTTTAAGCTACTACTTGAAGCTCATTGCATAGATATTTAATATTATTGATGAATACAAAAATATTTTACTCCTCACCTTATTTATTCCGGTATTGATGATATTTTAAATATAAAAATACCGGTTGTAAAAAGAAAAAATTCCCTGTATTTTGGTATGAAAAATTATCCAATATCAAACTTTGCATGAACAATTGTATTTTTTTCCCTAAATTGCACACGATGAATTTAAATAATTGAAATCTATTAAAAATTGTATCAATATTGACAGGTTGCAGAATTGATGAGCCTTCCGATAGTGTAATATTATTTTTTTTAAATATTTTAAAATCACGTATTTATGATTATGGCATATATTTTAATGGCGGTATAACATGAGAAATATTGGAGTACCGATTTTATACATTTATTATTTCAGGTAAGGTAAAAAGCATGTTTTATAAAATATTGGCAATATTTCATATGACATAAAACACTATCCAATGAAATACAAAATTGTTTGAACAGAATGAAAACATCTGAAATATTTTCAATGCACAATGAAGTATTCTTTATAATATTGAAAATTTTAAAATAAATTACGTATATATTTATTTTTATACTAGCAAGTTTCAGATCTGTACGACCAAAGAGTATATTATTAGAAAAATGAATATTTTTTTCGTTATTATGCTCATTTATTAATGTATATGCATTCTTTATGTTAGTTAATTTAATTTCTTCACCATTACATATTCGGGTCAGAAACATTTGAAACTTACTATGAACATGAGTAATACTAATGATATTTATCAGTTTGGCAAAGAGTTTAGAGCAACACTGAAAAAATACTATAATGCAAAATTGTGGTGAGTAAATGTACAACTGAATGGCTTTGCGATAATGAGAAACATTTAAGGAATATAATAAAATCATTGACGTGGGATAAGATCCGTGTACTCTTGGTGTTTTTAGTTGAGTCAGTTGGAGTCATAAAAAACTTGTGACGCTCTTCACTCCGGTTTATTTCCCGTTTTTTAAATTACTTAAATGAATATGTTTTATATTATGGGAATTTCACGACAAAGAAAAATATTTGTCTCACGGTATCGATAATAATTATTGATTTTTGTTCATGTTTGCAAACTATTTCTTTTATATCTCCTAAAACATATTATTATTACACAATGGTTTTGCCATCTGGGAATTGCAAAGATTTTTGTTTCAGATAAAAAATCAGCAGAGTGAGACAAATATGATATTTTTTTCATTGTTAGAGTTGTGCTTTTTCACCAATTCTTAATGTATATGTAAAATTAGGCACTGTTTAAAATCAAGGACATGGGATCAGATTCTTTAAAACGTATTACTTTCTCTTGAGTAAATATCGTGATTCATTTTTATTGTTAATGCTGCTCGATATTAAAAGCAAACGTCTTTAAATATTCTATTTCTAGTTTTTTGAGGCTCTTTTCTGCGATTGTGCATATTCTGTTTTCCTTAATCTCTCAAAAGACGAAAGATGCACCAATTGCTTATCATGCATTTCTCCCAATATAACACGTTTAAGATAAACTTTATTATAAGTTCAAATGCTATTCATAAGAAATGGGTATGGTTATTAAACAGTATTTAAAACTTTCGGTGCAAATTTCATTTTCAAAAAACTTCATCCAATTTCTTAGGACTAGCTGTTTTCTTATGGTAATTGTGATTATTTGGTCTCGATAATGGCAAAACTTTCTAGATATCGCATAACATAGCCCACTTGCTTACTAACTATCATTGAAATTTGGTACTTAATACTTGGCCGCCACTTTGGAAGCTTGTTTGTTATCAAAAGTCTTAGCGAAACTATTATTAAAAATTACTAACAATTAAATATAATTAAACTTTGCTAATGAATATCGCTAGGCGTCCATTAAAATATTCTCACTTCTCTCTCGCAAAGTATAGCGCGACCTTTATTTGAACAGGCCCATAGTATAAACTTAAATATTTGGTCTTCGTACCTTTTTGAAAGTAAGGCGCCCAATAACTTTTTTAATTAGAAAACTTTTTATTCTTGTTAAGAAATTCTGAAGATATATTTAATTAATCAACCATCTACGGGACGCAATAAATAATAAGCGATATTCATATACATGAAACGCAAAGAAAACTAATTATATTTTAGTTTTTTTATCGATACGTCAATCTTATAATGATTAAATACCAGCATAAAGAGCATATTTCACCCCTAGAACAACACCTTTACAATCCCAAATCGCATTTTCAATTTTTAAATCTATTTTTTCTTTGATTCAGCGTACAGTCAACTAAACCAAACAATCTTAATAGTTCATACGCAATATTAAACTATTTTAATATTATGAAAATAGTAATATTTTAATTATGTATGTATATTTCCAAATATTTAAAAGATATTTCAGATTGCAATACAGCAATAATTCTTATAACTTACATCAAGAAATCTAGAAATATGTCAGTCTTATAATATCATAATATATACTGACCCGGCAGCTGATTTCACTTTCACTGATAAAACTGTATTTTTTTGGTTTGCGATGGTGTTGTTCTACGAGTGAAATATATAATACTGACATTGAAAAAAAATAGGGAATATTAATTAAAATGTGTCCTAAATACAATCAAATTAACTTTTTTCCAGAAACTATTAAAGGATTTCTCTATCGCGAGAAACTAATATTCTAGATATTTTAAAATCTTATTCGTTAACCTCTTTAGATAAATTCAAAAACTATTTTCACAGAGTCACTCGGAATTAATTAATATAGATGATGATATGCCACAGTCATCTATGTCTAAGATATGATATATGATAAAATTGATATTAACTAATTTTTGTTTTTTTTTCGATACACCAACTTTTAATTATTTTTTAGTAAATTTAAATTTTCATAATATGAGTGCTACACCATATCAACTTATCAGCTATATTCAAGTGCTTATGTTTTAATGTAAGCTGAAAAACTCATAATAATTTTCATTATACATTAAAACTTCTAATGAGTTAATAAACCAGTTTCAATTGCTGTCAACTGCAGTACTCAAGTGCAAGATATTGTTATCCTTTGTTCCTAGATCCAATGTCAGAATTTCAATTAGAATACTTTCATAGCATGTGGTAGCTGTCAAAAGTTATATGGATAAATACTAAGTACAGGAAGTCTGGATACTTTCCAATATTGAAGAATCATACGTCAAACTTTTTATGTGTGGGATAATTGAGAAAGCAATATTAAATTTTTCAAGGTAGAGTATATTTTAAAAGACCACATATAAAAAAATCTAAGCAAGACAGGCGGCTCTTCTTTATTTATATATTTATTTTTCTACACGACTCTAAAGCTGTATACACAATAGCAATCAATACTTTAATTCTTCCTATCTTCTCCCTCTCTGCTTCCAATCAATATAACTGAGAAAACTCTTAACTTTTTATTTGTAAAATAGTTTAAAGTAAATTTCAATGTTCACTGTATGATAAAAAAAAATATTATATTCAAAAAGCCAAAATAAATCGACATAGTTACAGAACCAGTATAATTACAAAACTATGTTGGCATTAGGCTCAGATTTTAATATATAGCCGTATATAAATAGTATTTTGTTGTACTCTAAAACTGGCAACATCGTAACACTGTCAGTCTTAAAAAATACGAAATACATACTCTTTTATGTTATTTTGAGATATTTTTCAACCCGTAGAAGCAAATCGACGATCAAATTTTCCGTGTTTTTTTAAGTTTATAAATGGGTATCCTCGGTCTTGAACCATCTCGGCAAAGTTCTTTGATATGGATAACGGATGGCAATCTCGAAAATTCTATGGGATTATTCGTGATCAATACAAACGCAAATATTGATAGTCTCGTACTTCGTAGTTCAAGGCCATTCTCCTCATTTAGTTTTGTAATCACAAACCGTGAATTATATCACTTAGAATATATAATATTATATATTAAGACCTTGTCTACTCTTTGTGTAGATAATATGGATTCCATATGGAGTTAATATCAACATCTGTTTTTCGGCGAAAATTGCTTGTTAAATTAGAGACATCACAGACAGCCATGCATGTATTTCAATATGTTTCCATAAATCTATATTGAAATAAATAAACTAAAATATTGTAACATACATGAGTCTGTATTGGGAATTAAACCAGTGAGCTTCACAACTGAAGCCAACAACGTTAAGCACTTGACAACGGATCTAACTCCAGATCCGGATATATATCGACTGTGGAATGGGAAAAGAACGTTACCCACACATAACGAATTATACAGAATACATAAAAAAACGCTTTTTGATGATTTTGGGCCAAATTCAAATTATGAAATATACACAACTTTAAAGTGCACGGAGATTGATAAATTGGTTTTTTATCGATTTTATAGGTTTTTTAAGCCTTTTTTCTTAATCGCAATTTTCACAGACCCTTCTTTTTTGAAACATAAAAGATAAATTTAGATATGGATTTTGCATTGTCAGCTTACATCCTTTTGATAGAATGTGTATCGCGTTGTAAACATTGTGATTATCGAAAAAAATCTGTTTTGAAAAACTGTGGGTAACTTCCTTTTTCCTTTCCACAGTCAATAAATATATATACACGTATTTTTAAGAATAAAATAACAAGATGTAAATTTTTTGAATATATTTTTTATTTATTTATTGAATTTAAAATTCGTAATAGCCGTAAACTCGTAGACTGATTATTCTGCCCCAGAAATAGGAAAGGTCACCTATGTTTGCTGAAGTCATTCGCATCTTGAATACTCCTGCAAACGACACATGTCTACTGGTCATTATTTTTAACCTTTTAAAAGAAAAACAGACCCACGGTGTCGAAATCGTGTCGGGTTTTAACGATTTAAAACCATCTAAAAAAAATGCGAGATTATATTTCCCACCAAGGTTGCAGATTTTTAAAATATTATATTTTAATAAAATCTTATAATATGGCAATACTGTTTTAGGCACTTCTAAAAACAGTTGATGTTTATGAAGCAACGAATTTCCACTATTGGTTTTCAATTGTGTGTACATTTTATAAACTTGATTTTTTTAACCATGTCCGCTCCCGATGTGGAACATAAGAACTCCTAATGGAGTTTATCTCAACAGAAGTGTTTAACTGCTTGTTACTCAGTTGCTCAACCTCTCTTTTTCTAAAGAGAGTATGAATAGAAGGATAAAGCTAGGACAGGACTAGTGGTAAGCTTATCACTCTTGATACGCCCCGTTCATAAGATAGGATGGGTGGGAGGGAGGAATTCAAGACATCACATACATCCATGCCTTCGAACAGAAATTCCTAAATCGAATGAAAAATCAATTTGTAAAACTGTCCAAACTGGGATTCAAACCTGTGACCTCTGTAACTGAAGCCATCGACGTTGACCACACAGGCGGCAATACTTTTCTCAAATTATTTTTTTTCCATAATAGAAAATTTAAATTAACTTTGATTATTCCACGTATTGTGTAACTAACTGTGACACGTGTTTCGCCTCTTTCAGAGGCATCTTCAGACTTACTATCGCAAAGTTTGCTTAAGTAATTAATTACTTAAGCAAACTTTGCGATAGTAAGTCTGAAGATGCCTCTGAAAGAGGCGAAACACGTGTCACAGTTAGTTACACAATACGTGGAATAATCAAAGTTAATTTAAATTTTCTATTAAAATGAACTTCCACAAAGTTACCGCCGAAACCATCGAAAGTATTTTTTTTCCTTTTAGGACTTTCATTTTTATTGTAACAGAATATAACATAAAATGTTATTGAACAATTACATACATCAAATATAGTTCATTTACCGAGAGAATAATGTCAACGAATTAATTAGAAATTCGACTAAATAGCGAAGTACTTTTACTCTTCCGCGATAGTATGGGTTTTGTCACCCAAAGAATTAAACTTAAATCAACCCAAGTTTTGAGTTCGGTAGACTGCCGAGACTGTAAACCCTTCCCTAAATGGTGGCACACATCTTAAAGCACTTGGCAAAATTTTGCAGCGAGAAGACTTGCTCTCGCTAAGTAATCGCTAGGACACGAATAGTATAGCATCATACGCTGTAACTAAGCTCATCAGCCAACAAAATTATGCGGATTGTTCTACAAAGTTAACCTCCAGTGAATCTCTATGTCTACTCATATCATATTAGGCACAATAGATTCAACTAAGATACAGGCGCGCTGGTGTAATTTAATGTTTAGGTGAAACTTTTGAATTACGCTTGATGTTGAAGAAACAGAGTTTCCTGGGTTTCACACTAAAGAAGAACGGTCACTGCAATTTATTTGACACTGAAATCACTCAGTTTCTTAAAACTTTGATAACAATACTTCACTTCCAGAAATGTGCTTCTTAATATTTGAGCAAAGCTTAACTTTAAAAAAAATAACAATTATTATATTTTTTATCATCTTTTTGGTCACTTTTAGGGTGCTCACTTCTTATTTATCATTTCTTTGTGAAAAAGCATTATATTAAAACACTCGTCATGGACAGAACCAGTACTGATTATATTAAATATAAGTAGAATAAGTACAAATAAGTGTACATCTTTTTGATACAAGCATAAAAAGATTTATTTGGAAAGGTAATAAACTCATAACAAGCTATTTTTTGAAGATTGAAGTATAAACACATTACAGTGATAATATTATCCTTTCAAAAAAGGTTTAAAAATACAATGAATCACTACATAATAAGGTGTTAAAGTAAAAAAGTATTTTAGTTCTACAAATATTATTTTAAATATAGTTGACAGCTTTTTTGGCGGATGTCTACATCAGAACTTTTTTAAAGCTTACATTAACTCACATTTATTTACTGGCTTAGGAAAAGATACACAATATATTATAGCTTGTCATTCACTCCAACATCCTTATTTATATTAAAAATGATAATACTTTATTTAATAACTTAACTTTAGTGTACCTTGGATCACTACATAGTATCAAAGCACAGTGTTATGCGCATCTACAAATCCGTTACTATTAAAAACACAAATAACAGCAAACATCATATCATTAGCAATGACTCATTTTATAATATTTATCAATAAATTATATTACAAATTGTCGTTAAAAGATCATTGATTATGATTTAGTACTCGGAATAATATGTCTTAGGCTTGTTTTTCTCATTACTGAAAATCAACAAATATTTTGCAATATTATCTACTTATTTTTACATGTTTTTTTTTATTTTTCTTCTCAATTTTCTTTATACAGAGAGTACAATAATGAGATAAACTTTTGCATTCTGCTACTCACAGTTTTTTCAAAACGATACTTTAAAAATGATTTAAGCTTGTTCTTAAAATATATATTCAACTCACTTTTCTTGTAAATAGGTCAGTAATGGTAAACGCAATAAATATGTATGTATTCAAATGATCAAAATGTCACAAGAAGAATTGTTAAATAGACAGCTCTCCAATTGTTTGTTCAGCTAAACTTCTTTCGTTTTTTTATTTTTAACTTGTAAAAAATCATTTTCTTTTCATTCACAGATTCTTCTGGAAATCACATTTATACCGGTGAACCCCCGATGTACCAGGAGCATTCGAGCGATTCTAGCGACGAGCTAGATGAAAACACGATTCAGACCAGCCACGAGCCCTATTTTGAGACATCCGTTTCAAAAAACGTGACTGCCCTAATAGGGAAAACGGCATATCTCAATTGCAGGATAAGAAATTTAGGAAATAGAACGGTAAGGAAATTGTATTGTAAGCATAACGATGTGAGCATATTTTCCTCCTATTCGTGACAAATATGTTTTTCTTGTCATATACGCGGAAATTTTATACATTTTCAATTTATTATGAACAGATTGCAAAGTATTTATTTGCAACATGCTCGATCACAATGTGAAGTATTTCTACTCGTTATCATACATCGCAGTAGCATTAAAAGCTATAGTTGAATAAATATAAGCATAGCCAATGATTTTATGAAACTTTATACATACATTTTATGCGTGAAATAAAATAAAAATAAAATGATCGTCGATTCTTAATAGAGAATTTGTTCTTGGAAGATGTAAGCATATTAAAATGAGGCTGTAAAATATAGTAGTTACGTTTTTGTTTTATCTTCTCTAAATATGGAATTGGATTGGAGTGTAGGTGGGTCGGGTTGAAAACTTTTTTCTATGAAAGCACTTTGTTACTCAATTACTCAACCTTGGTTTTTTGGAAGATAGAAATGATAGAGTTAAAGGCTAAAGGCGAATTAGTGCATAGCTTATCGCTCATTATCATAACGCTACGTTTTAAGATAAAATGGATCAGAGGAAATTTATAAAACACATCCATTCATGCTTTTAAAGATAAATTTATAAATCGATTGGAAAAACAATTTATTAATCTGGAATAAGAAACAATAATCATCCTTTCTCAAGTAGTTTTATAATTAAATTAAGAAACAAATTTGTTTTTACTTATACAAAATACCAGTTCTATATATTTCAATACAGTTTGTAGGATATGACGAAAGTTCTTCTTTAAGTTATTTGACTATATTAAAAGTGTGCAGAATACGTATGTTGAATAAATCACACCGTAAATATTGCATATAGTTACTTTGATAAGAAGCAAATTGAATCCGCAAGTGTTTTGATCATACGTTTCAATTTATAGCTGTTAAATCACTTTGCTGTGTCTACAAAAATAGCAAATTCTATCATAATATCAATTATTTTAGTCTGACAATATGTCATACTTGAAGTTATGCTTCAAAACATCATTTTGATTGAGTCAAACACGTAAAACGACTTTAATTAACATGAGTAATTCGAGGATTAGATTGTTAGTCTCCAGACGGGCTAAGAACGAGGAGTAAATAGATTTTCTCACAAATCTATAACCGCACTATTATGAAATTGCGACAAACTTGTGTGACACAGACGCCGAGCTTTATTTCACTTTGAGTAAGCTTGTTTTGGTGTAAGCTTTAGTGATATTATCAACCCTGTGAACCGGAAAGTTTCACATTGCATTTCAATATTACATCATGATATACATTGTATTCACTTCAATTTATTTCAAATATTATACATATTCTTTGCAGGAAATTTCATTTTTATTATTTAAGAAAGATTGGATAAACCGTGTAAAATATATTTTTATTTTTATTTTTCGCAACATTCAAAGCATATTCATGGTAAAAATATATCAGTGATTCAATTATGTACTGAAAAAAATAACATTGTACCATTTATTGACAATACCGATTTAAAATTAAAAAATAATAATTGTTTTTTAGAATAAAGAAGACTTTCAAATATTAAAAAAATACATTTATTACTTAAAATTGTTAACGTGATCTTTTTGTATTTTTTAATCACCTTAAATCTACTTGTGTCGAAATAAAATCAGAAATATTCATGTCCATGACTCAGAAATCTATCAATTTCTAAAAATCTGCAATCATCTGATCACCAAGGTACAGCTCCGCTTGACCACATAAGTCGGAAATTATTTAAGTAATCGATGTTTCGATAAAGTCACAAGAACATTTACGCTTTTTTTAATGTTTACAACCCAATCAACGCCTTAATGCGGCTGTAATTTTTAAAGAACATTAATCAGCATAAATATTTTTAATTTAATGAATTCTACAATTTTATATCGTTGACTTTAATTAAATGCTAAAATTTGAGATTAATATTCAGTAGAGACACGAAGTTTTTTATTGATCCTACAAAATACTAAGACACATAATTTTAACACTATCGACATATTTTTAAAGGATTTTTTAACGTATTTCGTACATATTTCTCAAGGATAGATTTATTTCATTTTCAATCGTCTAATAATCCCTGACAATAAATAATTGTTTCTGTCGATCGCGTTGTACTATTTGTATTAGATTACTCGATCAAGAATTAACATATTCGAGTTAATGATTACTCATATCTATTGTTTAAGTACACAGACTCATTACTTGGAAGCGGGAAAAACACAAATTCATCATTAAGTTATTTACTTTAGTATTGTTGAGTTTCACTTTGTTAAAAATTTCCCAAATTTTAATTGGATTTATAATTGACATCATTTGCCACTTATATTTATTAGTATTCGATGATTTTTTGATTGTATGTTAAAGCATTTTAATTTTGTGTAATTATAATGTAATTTGTAAATCCTTTTCATTGTTAATAGTTGCTTATACCTTTTATTCCAATTTAAATTTGTATAAATAGCACTGTTTATATATTTTTCTAACCAGTTGATAATGCTCGCAATGAGCAAAACCGGTCCTGATCTAATACATTTTATGTGGAAAAAGTACTAAAAATTTTTTATTACTTTTATTATAATGCTATTCCACCAAGTATTGACAGTGAACACCTTAAAAGTGATTATATCGATTGGTTCACTGAATATGTAAATATTCATCCGTAATGTGTATGATATTGCTTTCAGATAACTCAATTATGATCACGAGAGATAAGAAAAACCATTTACAAACAACACTATTTTAAGTACTTTCAAAAAAAATATTGTTTCTTTCTCCATTTAATGAGTTTATATACACTATACGTTAACTGATTTTTTAGTGTCCACTTCTATAACTTTATGGAAAGACAGACTAATTATGAAATAAAACATTATTTGAATTAATTTCACAATTATTTAATATTATCATGATCGGTATCGCTTAATAACTGAGTTTTATTATTCCATTTATTTTTTATTCTTTTACTTGTAATACTTGATATAGCGTCGATAAATTATTATTTTTCCGAAACATTGAGAGTGTTGCATTTGATAAAAAAAAATCCTCGATTTACCTAAAAGCAGTTTGACTTTCGTTTATTTCTATTAATTTTATCGATGTGATCTTAATGGGATAAAATGTATTGTAAACAATTTCAGATTTAGAAATACCTTTAGTTTTATTGTTAGTGACCACTCAATCTTAATTGTTCCCTGATGACTTTGCATATTAGTACTATTTATTTATGAGCTGTTAAGTATAAAAAATGACAATTAAATTTAATTTTGTGTCACTTATTCATATTCTGTATGTTTATCTGTAAATGACTTTCAAATTTGTTTTACCAATTTTGTATACTGCCTCAATAGTTCTACTTGGTTTAATATAAACACCCTTGTACTTATGAATATTCTTATGGTGAGGAAAACAAGTCCGAATTATTTTAAATACATTTTAAATTAGTACAAAAGAGTGTTTTTATATGAGATACAAATTCATAGTTTTGTAGGTAGATCAAATATTGTCTAGGTATCAAATAACTCTGACTGAAATTACTTGGAGATATTTTTGCCAGTGGTAGAATTGTATTATTAATATTAATTGAATTTTCAGGTATCCTGGATCCGGCACAGGGATATCCATTTGCTTACAGTGGGTCGCTCAACGTATACCTCTGACCAGAGGTTTCAGAGCGTACATAACCCTCAAACTGAAGACTGGATGTTGAAGGTATTGTTTAATTTAATTAAATTAATATATTATTATAATTTAAGGTTTAGTTAGCGTATGGTGTGAACAGTGGGATAAACTCTTTAAAAATATGTGTTCCTAAAAGTTAGTATTTTTTTTTCCTTATGTAAATCAGATTTATATTCATGAGTTTTATTTTTGACAATATTTTTATGTTAATACTGTTTTCTGGTGATATTTTATTTCTCTTTTGATACTCTGTTTTGTTTAATTTTATAACTATGCATTATGTTGGTTCCATTTAGGAGAATTCTTTTTACATATTTAAAAAGCTATATCAAATAATTTTGAAGTTAAAAGTACTATTTTTTTCTTTGTCTTCCACATAAATATATATGTATACTACTAAAATCTTATATAATAGATAGTTTTGTTGTAAGCTTACAAATATGCCATCTGGTGGTTTTTAGATAAAAAGTCATATTAAATATAAAGTGTATTACGTTAAAACAAAGCTTCGGGGAGCTTTATTACGTGGAATAAAAAAAAAGTATTTTAACTTGCTGTCAACAGCACGTGCTTATCCACGCTTTGTTTTAACGAATACTCTGAAGCGCAAAATTTGCGGACGTCTAAGGGAAAAACTGAATAATAGAGTAAAATGCGCCTCTTTTAAGGTGAATGAGGCAACAGGGAAAGCTTTGCGGGGTATGATAGCAGATGGTTTGGATTGCGTACCATTTCAAGAATAGTTGCCTTACCTCACACTTCAAAAAGTCTTGGAAAAACAATATTAAAAACGACTGGCAATCACTAAAAAAAATGAACAGAAGTGTGTGATAACTGGGTATACAATAAATATTTAAATGTTTCATATTCCTCTGATTGTAATCCCAAGTGTAACACGTGTTTTTCCATAATTTAAGTTTCAAATGTATCACAGATAGAAGACTTGTTTACGAGGTCAATTCAAACGGACAACAATTCAGCTTAATTTTTACCACTTATTATTAGGTATTTGTACATTTTTTAAGTTATTTATTTTACCTTGGGCAAATTATTTCCGCATTTATTTCGTGTTTTCTTGCTATAGTTTATTCTAGTTTTCTATTATCTACACAGTTATATAAACACATAAAGTAATTTTTACGTTTTCCATTAGATACTTTCCGAAAACAGCTTATTTAGTTCGAATTATTTGAAGCAATTTATCAGGTCGCCTTGAAACTAGACTTTATATGTTAACGTATATTAAAAAAAACACAATTTATCCCAAAATTTGATAATAGAGGTGGACATAAAATGGTTCTGGTTGGCTGCACTCCAAAAGCAACAAAACAATTTTGTGAATTCAAAATAATGCCGGTTCAAGGTTTCAAAATTCATTTGGTTCAGTTTTCGATACTTCTTTACCGTGTCAGTATTTTAATTACCCAATTTCAAAAAGGAGAAAATAGTTTTGTTTTAAAATGAACAACATGAAACAGATATTTCTATTTATATCTTAAAAATATATTAATTCATATATATAATTAAATGCAACAATATAAATGCCACTCATTCACAAAACAAGTTTTAAGATAAGGAGGAAAATATACCAAAGTATTTTAGTTCTACAAATATTATTTTATATGATATGTTTGATAGCAACTTCGGCTTTTATTCTAGTCAGAAATATATCAAGTGAGTGAATCTTGAATGACCAAACTTATATCAATCAATCACCTTTTCTAAAACCCTCACAAGATGCTTTTGAAATTAATTACGAAAAATTGTTTAAATTTCAACTAATTTGCTTCAAATACTCCCATATTTTTTATTGTTTCGAGAAACTCTATGACTACTTAGAGGATTTACTGTCTATTTCATCTAAGCCAGTATAAAGCTTATTTTAACATGTTTAAACATAGTTATAACGATGGAATCAGCTAAAATAACTATCAACAATATGTAAAATATTATCGGTAGAATAAAAAACGTTGACATTTTTTCACCTCATTACACTGAAACTCTAAGCAAGTTTGATGACATCAATAAGTTATCCAATAACCCTAATTTATAAAAATATATTTGAGTATAGCAATATAATTAAAACTTCGTGACACACTTTTATTTGACGTGTTCTGAAACTTTGATCAAGATATAGAAAATTTCATTTGAATTGACTTGGCAAGAACCAGTAAAAATATGTGTTTGATTTTCTTTTAGATTCGGTTTCCGCAACACCGAGACTCTGGCACATACGAGTGCCAAATCAGCACAACTCCACCGATTGGGTTTTCGATGTCACTTTTGGTTGTTGGTGAGTAGTTTCTATACTTATTTTTACTAAGTGAACAAAACTTGGATTTGCTGTCATCTTTGCATACGTTACTTAGAAACTTCAATACTAATAAAATAGTTTTATTACGAATATGTAGTTTTTTTTATTTAATTCAAGACTAAACAACACCAAGAACTTCTTAAAAGAAGTTTTTTTTTTAGTTTATAGTACTTCTTTTTCTTTGACTTTAGTCGCTTTCAATGTTAATCATAATAACTATGCACTTCTTTGATACCCTGTCTCCCGCTAATTCCTTTGCCTTTTATCATGACATGCCAGCATCTTTCAGTTCATTTAAGTACATTTTATGAATTGTACCCGAAGGTCGACCAAGACGCCAGAATTGTACCGTTTAGAAGAAAAGGCAAGCAAGATTAACGCTCATTGGAGGCATTTGCAACACGTGACCCAGCTGGTTCTAACTAGAGCATCCAATTTTAGGATCGTCTCGGTACCAATCTTGCTCTTTTGAGATTCACTATAACATTTTTCAAACTTAACTTTTTTAAATAGAACTAACAAAAGCTCAACAAGGTAGAAATACTTAAATCACTGACAGACGTAACTTTTTTATATTTTATTAAAAAAAATCTGGAATCTGTCATTTTGTCACTTTTTCGTCAGAATTTTCGGAAACAATGATAAGTTACCATTCCCGAAATCTTGAAAGTTCAGACTTCGATAAAAAAATGATCCTGAAATCTTGGAATCAAAAAATTAGTGCGGGATATCATGCCCTAGTTCCAACGTCTAACAGTGATACGGCTCATAGTCTCTTATTTAGTTACGAAATCGAACCACCTCCACCTTTATAACTGACTTAACCGTCTATTGTCCAAGCTCAGAATTCAGTTTTTTTTTAATTTTCGTCAGTTGCCATGAGTTTACTGCGACTAAGCACTATTGGTAGAATGCAAACGTGGGATCAACAAATAATATTTGGTATAAAACTTGCACTCCAGATAGTCCGCATTGAGTAAAATGCCTTTCAAGCTGTCCATAAGCAAATATTGAGCTCTTTCTTTCTACTACCGCTAACCTAAATACGTACAAGGTATATGAAGCTGTTGACCTTCCCGTTGATCTGTCTTGCGCTTTTCAGGATTCTAAACATAAGAATTATTAAAAATTATTTTCGAACTTTTAGTGCATAAAAAATCTAAAACCTTTTCAGAGGCAAAAACAATCAATCGACAAATTCACGGAGTAAGCAAATTAATCATGTTTTTTTCTAGCGTAATAACTCATTGCTAATGCGGCAAGTATTTTGAATACTTAATAATATGTACTGAACGAGACTTGTGCGCGGGCTTGACTTGGATTGTAAATGTTTACTTTCTTATTACTATATTTACACTAATCTCACTGCAAGGTTAAGAGACGCTAGTTCAAATATTTAAAAAAAACTATGTGTAAAAAAATGTTTTTCTAGTCTCTAGTCTCTTTTAGTTCAATAAAATGATTTGTAGAAAAGTATCATAATATTTATTTTTGACATAAATTGAAAAATCCAATCACCACAATGAATCCAACCATTCAGTTGCCTACAACGATCGAAGAATATAAATTTTAAAAAGGTAAAAAAAAGTATTTTAATTCTACAAATATTATTTTTTTATCTATTATAGTTGTTCTGTCAGTTCTGACGAAGACGTCAGCCGAAAATTTATTTATTCACTTTATTCTAATGAAGTTCTATCAAGTAAATGCCAATTCAATCAATTATATAAAAAAAAATATCCTAAAAGTTACATCCACTTTTTATTATTAACTTTTGAAATATAAATGATAAGATTTGCAGAGTTTATTATATAATTTGATATATTTTATAAACACGTTTTCTTCATAATTTATAATTGTATTTCACTGAAATGGAAATCAATACAAAAAGGAATTACTTTCACTCGTATTTTAATGTTAGATTAATATTCATACAAAATCACAACACTTGAAAGCAAATTTATAACTAAGAAGTTGATTTGAAAATGTCAATCTAAATACATGAGTAAGTTAAGAGATGTATAAAAATAAGCTTATACAATGTTTTTCAAATTATTTGATATTTCCGCTAAGCAAACAAATTTAAATGGTTATTGAAACTTCTTGCGTGGTTTGTATTACTAAATACATTTCCACGTGCCGTTTTCACGGATATGCTAAAAGTATAACGAAAAACTTTGATACTTCGCAAGGAAATTCACAAAGTTTTGCAAGCGTTTACTTTTCATCAGGAAATAAAGTAATAATTTCGTTTTATTTTTGAATCCAAACAAACTTGTTTATTTTTCAATATTTGTTAACCTTTCGTCGTGTATTCAATGATAACATTGTTACCTATCACATACATTTTAATAACTAACACAGTTTTTAAAATACTTTAAATGCCATTGCTAAATCACAATTAGGTGAGTGTTTTACGACTAATTATAAATACAATAAAAAATAGTTTATGGTTCTTACTTCAATCTAACAACCTGTCTTATAGAATAAATATTTTCTTAAGATTAATATTTATGACACTCTTGCATAAAAAACATTTTTTTTATCAGCATCCATTAAGAATGATCAAATATTTGCAACAAACCGGAAAAAAATCACAACAGTATTTCTTTGATATGAGGAGAACTTTAGTTGTGTCGCAAAAGTTGCATCTATGAAGTTTATGCATTTTTTTTTTCAACTTAAACTTAGTCACGTCAAATTGAAACATTAATATTTTTTTATGCTACAAAAACGAGTTCATAATTAGAGTGTAAAGCCGTAGCGAGAATAGTAAGTAATAAGAAAATTACGTTACAATTCAATTCAATCGATGAATTCAAGTTTGTATTCCATCTAAATTACAAATTGACTGCCTCGATTTATGACGCTTTTAAAAATAAATATTTCTATTGAATTCGATTGAAAGGAAGTGGGTGTAAAAATAGCCACATTTAAGGTTAACCTCATTCCATGTATAAAATCATTTTTTACGACTTAACTTCTCAATGCCTTTATTTCTTTGCAATGTCACGCACAATGGTTTTGACAGTAATGAAAATTTCAACACAGACACTGAATTTTTTTATTCAAACCGGTATAAGCTTTAGTACTTTGAATTTATTTTATTACTTTTTTGAGGAAAGCGTATTTATATCGACACTTTTCGCTTTCTATACCAGCTTTAACTTCTTAATAAATGACTTTGGTATGACAATCCTTAAGTACATTTTTTCATTTATTATCAATACATCGTTTAAGCGTATATTTTTTTATCAATTTCAAAAAGTTTGATTTTTTATTTAAACGTTCTTGTTATATTCTCTTCTTGATCCAATATTTTTTATTCAAACATGAAAAGCTTTTTTTACTTTTTTACACTACAATAGCTGTCCTTGTGTGTCACCTAATACAATCAGTTAGGTGCGATGAAACATTTCACACCCCTAGCTTAGACTTTGAGAGGTAAAAAAAAATAGTTATTCGTGCAGAAATCATCAGAAAGTATCATTATTTAAGCTATCATAGATTTTCACAGATCTGATAAATGAGATTGTTTAGATAAATCTGAAATATCTTTTTATAACATAACCAAAACAAATTTCTCAATAAGAATGTATATTTTCGGTTTCATAACTGCACTGGAAAAAATAAGAACATATTTTGAGTTACACCAAAAGTACTTAGATAGCATATGAAGCTATGAAAATGATGCGTTTCAAAAAACAATGTCTTTTAATTAAGACAGTATGAATCTTTTAATCCAACTATAATATTACGGTGTCGTTTAAATCTCAACATATGGTTTTATTTATGCTCTGTATTAATAAATACACAATATTAGTTTGTACTTTATTTAAGAAGGTCATGATTGGTTTCGCTTATGGTAAGCATTATCAATTGATAAGAAATATAAGTTAGTAGTGCTTTTTATACAAAAACAAATTGAAATAAAAAGGTGTAAACAACAATTGAAATTGAAAAGAATTTACAAATTACAGTATGCTCTGTATTGCTATAATGTTTAAATAATAAAAACTCAATTTAATGTTTTAATTATGAATACTAATACAAAAATGGTGTATTTTTGAACGGTATTTTTATTAAATACTACAACAATCACTTTCGTAACATTTATTTTTCAATAAATTTTACATCTTTACATGTATCCGATCTGGAAAACGTAACATAGATATATGAATCAGATCTTCGGGACATGGCAATATTTGTTTGGAAAAACTCAAAATGATCTGAAAAGATTTGAGTGCTAATTGGTGATAAAGCAGTTATTTTTTTCAAAAACTATGTTCATATTTATTATTTATTTACTGTTACACAAAAATGTACACATTTATAAAATATGTAAATTACTTAAAATCATCTACTGGTAAAAGCTTTGTACAAGTAGTCATATGTTTCCGACAAGATAAATAGCAAATTTAGGTATTTTTAACCATAAATAGTGTCTTTTGTTGATCTCAAATGAAATTTCAAAAATAGCACGAATGTTGTTAGTGTGTTTTTAAATATATTATCACTTCAATTTTTGATGAGAGCTTCTGTGATTTTTGCAAAAATTGACTTTTGTATTCAGTATCGATTTCAACCCTTGAAAAAGGTTTTTAAATATTTTACTGTGGGACACGTTTTGCCTATGAGTAATGGAATCCAAAAAAAAACAATTACTGTGGATGATAAAGCTTCAGTAGACCAGACGAATACTAAATTCATTTTTACTATTATTTTGCCGCAAATTCAATTTGGGATTATGATAATCGCCTGTTAAGAAGACTTTTATTGCCATTGTGCGAAACTGGTATTTAAATTCTTCAACTATTTATTTTGTTGTTCAACTTTCATGTATAATATATATAAAATTTTATTTTAATCGATTTCTGCCCCCAATATGAAGCATGTGGATTTCTAATAAAGGTATATCATTAATTTTAAATTATCTACGAAAACCGCTTGTTTTTTAGATACTCACGTTTTTAAAAAATAAGGATAGAAACTATAGGGCTAGGGACAGAACAAATGATAAACTAATCGCTTTCACTACGTTTTGTTATTTTAGGATTGAAAATGTATGAGAAAAAATCTATTGAAATATGTAATCTGTCACCTATGCTAACAACATTGACCACTGCACCACGAGAACATAACAAGACTGTGATTGGACCGTGGCCACCTGACTACCACCTTCTGGCAACTCGGTGTCCATATCCTGGAAGACAGTATCACAAAAAAAGAGCTCGGATACGTATTTATTCCAATGCGAACTGTATGGAATACACATTCGCTTCCATTATACCAGTGCAGTTGTACTGCAGTAAAACATTTCACTTGACGAGATCTTAGAAAAGCCTACAACAAGCTTTAAAAATAGATTTTTGTGTCAGATATTGGGAGTAATAAAGTGGTTTCAGAAATTCAGAAATTATAAAACGGACAAAACAGTATTTTTTTTCAATATTTGTGTTAAGACTTGGGAACTGGCTGGGGGTCGCTGGATGCAGATGCCTTCGGTAACCTTTAATTATACTTGTCGTTTTTGCTGACCATTGAAATTCCAATATATTGGACTATACATAAAATGTACCCAGTGGAACTGAGGAATGCTGACAAGTTATAGGAGAAAACAAAGTAATTGGTAGACGATAGGAAATCACGGAGGTTAAGCGTGGCGGTTATATGTTTCACGTAAGGAGAGGAGAAGCTAAGAGAAATTTATGGATGTCGATAAAAAAAGTTGTCATGAAATTACAAACGCTTGTGAGAACATTGCTTGGGGATTATAATCCTGGTGATGATGGGTGTTCTTTTGATTGTTGTTTAAAAAAACATTCATTCTTTTTTTGATAGCTTATTCTATACAATTCTGAATGCGAGGGGACAATTAACAATAATGGTTCGCAATGGGCTACTTGAGCGATAAAACTACGCCAAACAGTAAATCTGTTGTAATCTCAAAAGAGTTACACTTTACCGGATACATAAAGAGAAAATATAACTGGCACACATACAAATAAAAAGAGGGAAACATGTTTTTTTTCGTCTTCGTTGTCGCGTGGAGAAATAAAAGAGGCAAAATAAATTTATTAGACGGCGCAGATAGAATAAAAGGAATTGAATGCATGCCGCAAATAATATCAAGACAAAGGTTTTTTTTTAAATAGGGTCACTTTGTTTCTGCACAAGAGTCAAATCTGGGCTTTATCGCGATCATAAATTGGTTAATTTACATAATTTTCCCCCGTATATACTTGCCTATTTCCGGGTAAATCATTTTCATACAGAAAACACCAGATCTTGTTTTCAATATGTTTTATTTTGATTTTGCTGATGGATTATTTGAGTAGTTTGGTATCAAAAGCAGAACTGTTCTATACATCATGTATGAAACAGTTCTGTTTTTAATACCAGATGACTCATTTGGTAATTTTAAAGATCATTTTTACACAAAATTAAAATTGATATCGTAGTTTTTCCACAGATTGTGACACAGATGCACGTCATCAAAGATTTCAAAGTTGTTAGCAAATAACCCACAACTCGTTTTTTATACCGTTAAATTTTGAATTTTATTTTAATAGTAATGATGAGTTACACTGATTTTTTCAGTGCAGTATCTATCGCCTCATATGTGTAGACTGTCAAGCTTCTTGTGTTGGGCAGACAAGTAGAATCTTTGATGTGAAAATAATAAAAAAAAAGTAAGACATCTAAAAAATAATTTTAGACGTTGAGATTTTGCAAATCATTTAATAGAAAATTATCATAACTTTAACAAAAATATTGGTTGGCAGTTGGAAATGATGCAATGGAGTTCAATACAATTATTTACCGAAATGAATCATTAGTAACTAACATTTAAAATAGGACAGTCGGCTCACCGTTGTTGAATTTATTTTCTCTGGGATTTACTCTACGTCATAATACACTTACAAAGTACTAAACTTATTGTGCCTTTTCCCCTGATTTAGTCCAGTAGCAAGGAATAAGCTTCTATCATAATTTTTATTTTGGTTCCCATCTTACATCATATCTTGAATCAAAATTTACCCTTAATCATAAATCACTCTATGTTCGTCTGAAGATGCTTCTAAGAGAAGCAAAACACATATTATTATTTGTTACACAATCTGCGGAATAACTAAATTGTCAAATTTAACTTTATATGTATATTTTTTTTTCTAAAAAACAATCTGTTTCAAAAGGTTATTGAACGTTTCCAGTTATCAACACAAACACTCATTCAATTAAAGATTTGAATTTTTAATTCAAAGATACTATATCAACTGAAATTGTTCCCTTTATATGGTAATTGTTAAAAAAAGATTAAATTTCGTTAACATATATATTAAAACAAGCATAAATGGCTTTCTGTAGGACCATTTCAAAACCCATTAAATAGCCTTAATTTATTTTATAAAGTTTCATAAATATGGCACAACAAAATAATATACTTTTTTTAATGAATGACGAAGCGAAAGTAATTTAAATTGTTTGATGTAGTATGTTTTGAAACCCAAGGTCCAGAGACTTGTTTGACCTTCTTCACAATATGCCGAAAGCACGATGAAACTTTCACACCATCGTGCGTATATATTATTATGTTACTCCCCTACTTGTGGGCATTAGACGAAACATATTTTGCACGGGTCACGTAACTTTCACCCTCTTGTAAATATAACAATATCAACATCACTAAATATACCTACACGATCCAAATAACACTACAATAGACTCTGGAGAAAGAAAGGGTTGATTTTTTGTACCGAGGCAGTATTCTAATACACACACAAACACACGAGAAGAGATATTGTTTTGTGTACGTGCCGTAGCGAAGTGGTCAATGCTTTTG
Source organism: Himalopsyche tibetana (assembly GCA_030503985.1). Taxonomy (NCBI): domain Eukaryota; kingdom Metazoa; phylum Arthropoda; class Insecta; order Trichoptera; family Rhyacophilidae; genus Himalopsyche; species Himalopsyche tibetana. The sequence goes on from JAPJYX010000015.1 coordinate 8,418,048, forward strand.
AGCTTTCATCCGACTCGGTCACGCGGAGAAGCGCTTTTGAATTCCCAAATAAGGTTATTATGCATTTATTTTCCAATAGATTAAACAATTTTTGCTCAAAGATATGGTTGTATGTTAAAGAAACTTAAATTAATCAATGGAAAGTTAAATAAATTGCATAGATCATAAGAATCATTTTGTCAGAGCGATATCTTTCCCCTGACCTATCAAAACTGTCGAGCTGCTTATGTAGGGCAGACGAGTCAAAATTAAAAGACACGTACAATATCCAAAAAATAGTAATTTTCAATATTTATTTAATTACCTTTTAAATAATATAAGCTACTTGGCATTATTTAATTTGTTTCTATCGAGTTTAACTACATTTTATAAGTAATCAATATGTAATTAGTACGATTAATTTTTCTATATATTTTTTTTTGTAACGTATAACTTACGAATTATAATCAACTTTGAATTTCTTTGTCATCCTTCCAATGTTCTGCCTGATGATGCTTCTCTATGAAGAAAAACACATGTTACAGTTTGTAACTCATCAAGTGGGGTAACAAAACCAGATTCAATTTGGTCGCCTACTGTGGTAGAGCAAGCTCTAGCCAACAACGTTGGTCTGGTTTCGATTCCCGGTAAAGTCAATGTCAAATTTAGATTATTCAATTTAAATTTGAGACCTAAGACGTGGATGTTTGTGATGTAAATTTACCTAGAGTATATCTCGAATGACTTACAATAAATTCTCATCGAGTTTTTCTCGTATGATCTTTTAACTTTAAACATATTAGTCAAATTCCGTTTGAATCAAAAATTACACCTAAGAACAAATATTAAAAATACTTTTCAAAGTGAAAACACTTTTTCAGCAATTTCTCAAAACAGCAATTTCCCAAAACAGCAATTTCCCAAAACAGCAATTTATTAATAACACGTTCATCCTTAAAAAACTTTTTTTGAATTTGTGAATAAGAGTAATTAATTAAAAACAGATTTTATTTACCTACGTACACCTCTATTTAAATATTTCAGTAACAAACTTGAAAGGTTATTCAACTCAAACTCAATTCTTTTCTTAAAACTTCAAAGCACTCAAGTCAGTACTTTTATTTGAAGTATGTACTTTATTCTTTCAACTAGGTACGAAAGTAGCGAAGAAGCATAATGTTTTTGAACAACACAAAAGAAATTTTGTGTATAGTCTTTGAATACAATCATTATCAATCGGTTTTAGAAATCAATATAGGAAGCCTTTAAAGTCATCATTGCTTGACAAGTACTCCTTCTGTTGGCGGGAAATTTGTCCCGAGGTTTATTTTCATCCTCTCCAGAAAAAAGTTTTATCACAAGAAGATGAGCGGTGTGCATTTTGATACCGCATACTAAAAACCTTCAACCCACAAGTAGCAGTTGATTGAGAAGATCAAGCAAAATATCTTGTAAATGCTGCTTTTTTAATGCTTTTGTGATTTATTATAAGCGATACTCTTTGAATGCTGCTGGCCAAAATACTGATGAGACTATTTAACTTATAAACATGAGCATTCTCTGATGCAGCCATTGAATAGAAGTTTTTTTTTTACTGTAATTTGCATAACATCGCTTTTTTGTTTTATTATACTTCTTGAAAAATGAATCGCAAATGCATGCTATATAATATTTAAACTCATATCAGTAAAACTGCTTTAATTTCCTTTATTTTTTCATAGTTAGATTTTTTTTTTAAATCTTTCCTCTACAGGTGTCCCATTTAACAGCATATGTTTGATGATGACGTAGCATGATTCAATTCTTATTTTTTTTTACGTTGCTGTTTTTACACGGTTATAAAAGTTTTAAATGATCTACCCAAATAACATCTCATAATTCTTCTACACTTTAACAGTGTTGACTTCTTTTCTGACGTCATTGTTTAGCGTGAGCTTTGCCTGTCCCACTTCTAGCACTGATATTTAGTCAAAATATGTCTTCAAACTATTAACACATACAAGTTTTAATAACCATAGCATTTTTTTGAAACAACAAGTTAAATTGTTGTTTCTTATTTTGCTTTTTATATTTCATTTAATTTATATTCTTATGTTTAAGTTTAAGTTATTCAACGTCTACAATCTCTAGGTCTCAATAAAAACAAAAAAAATGTACGATCAAAAGCATCTACACCAACATAAAAGTTACCGCTCACGTTTTTTTGCTAGAATGGTACACACGCCTTTCTTCCGTAAAGCAAACGGAAGTTTTCTTCGAATTGTGGAGTCATTTGGTTTCTTTTGTGTTGCTCAGAATCCTGAAAACACTCGGGAATTTCAAACAAAACCACTGATCACCTATTTGATCGCATCGTGACAAAAATATTCTCTCATTTTTACGCTAGAGGAATTCAACGTCTATTTAAAGATGTTTTGAGAATGTAAAATAAAGTTTGGAAGTATATGCAAGCATAAGTAAACTATGCTATTTTGTAAAACCTTAAGTAGAACAATATTTTGAATGACACTATCATACAACTTATTTCGTATATGCTGATATTTCCTTTCGTTACTTTCTACAATGAATATTTTCAGTCAACCGATCCAACAGAAGATATTTAATACATAGTCAAATTATCAACTCACAACTTTTGAGTATTTAAAATTTAAACTTATTTTAATCATATATTTACTAAAGACAACGCGACTAATGCATTTCAATTGGGAAATCATACAATGTTAAGTCGGAGAGAATTTTTATAGGTCTTTACTCGAGGATACGAAACATTCCAAACATCCATGTATCGCCCAAGATCTTAAACTTATATTGAAAAAAATTGTTCTTGATTCTAAAGAGACTAAGACTAAAACTAAAATTGACATGAATTTTCGAAAATAATTATAAATAAGTATATAAATAAGTGATGCATGAAATCTACTATTACTAATTACGTCAACCTGTTTAATTTCGTCTTTTTAATAAATTGGTTGAGTTACCGTGGGCTTATTGTTTTCGATTATTTCACTTAAATAATATTTTTTTGTAGGATATATACCAGATTGTGTATTATCACAAGTTTTGACCAAGAACAACATAAATTGAATTAAAAAATATAGATATGATATTTGAATCATAGAACAAATAAATAATTGGCTGTTTGCATAATTAATACATGGGTTTTATTGGGAGTCAATATTCAATTTAGTTGTTTCAATAACTTTATTTTAAAGATTGTTGAGGTATAAATTGTGCGTATTTATTCATAAATTATACAGTCTACACTCTACACAAACAACAAACAACAAACACAGAAGTAAGCAATTTTGTGTTTTCTATGCAAACTATAGTTGTAAATAATTAAATCTGCCTTTTTTGTAGTATATGTTCTTGAATTTAAGACGGTGTGACCGTTCCTTGCAAAACAATAATAAATTATTCTGTGACCTGAGAAATTTATTAAACGTATTCGTAGAACAATTTTATCTGAGAGCAGACTCGAGAATTTTTAAAAATCAATTTTCACCCAATATGTGTTGTGCAGAGTGTAGGTATGGACGTATAGTGAACAAGACTAGTGGTTAGCTAATTGCTCTCGTTACGCTCGTTTTTAGCATAATATGGGTGGGATGAAATTCAAGACATCACATACATCCATGCCTTTGGTCAAAAATCCATTAATCAATTAATAAAAACTGTTTGTACTGGGAATTTAACTCTTGACTTCTGTAACTGAAGCCAACGACGTTGACCACTCGACCGCGCAGGTGGCAAAAAATATTGAGAGTAAAATAAATCACTTAAAATAAAAATGTTCAGTATTTTTTTTACACCCAATTACATTACTTGCATTTTTTCTTCTTCTCTTAGAACCCATCACAACTATAGTAGGAGGACCTGACTTGTACATCAACACTGGCAGTACTCTTAACCTGACATGCATTGTGCGGCACTCTCCAGAGCCCCCACCTCATATTTTCTGGACGCACGACAACCAGGTAAGACTTTTTTAAATAACCTGTTTACAAAACAATGCAAAGGATACGACTTGAATAATCAATCAATTTTTGAAATAAAATGTTCAAATATGATCCTTTATTTTAATGAAAAAAAAATAGCAAAACTATTTCAATTATACTTAATCTATCTTGTTGTTGGATGTTCTCTTTTAAAAATGTTATAATAATCAATCTTTCTTATTATTTCGTCGTGACATTCAAATATTCAAAATACAATTACAATACAAATACATGAAATACTGCTTTCATTTAAAGAGAATTTAATTAAGGAAAAATGAAAAACATTTTGTTTCTATAAAGGCGCACATTTTTTTGTAGTTTATTTTACAAATTGACAAACTTTTGTTATTATTTTTTTCCTATACTAAAACTATAAAATAAATTCAAGCGGTATACGCTGGTTAATTGCAAAAAAAACAGTTTTGATTGAACTTTTCTTTGGCCATTATCAAAAAAAAGTTAGTCTTCAATAGTTAGTCGCAGTTTTTTGGATCTAAATTATTAGTTCTGAAACAGTAATTATTTTGAATGCAATGACAGTTATACTTTATGATTTTTATGTGATATATTCATTTGACACTTATTTTTATATATACAATTCGTAAAGTTTTATTCCGACGATTTCAATTTTTAAAAAATGCTAACAAAAACATTGCTTTCATTGATACCGCTGTTGGATACTTTATTATTACGTGTTGACTGTTTTGTTTCAATGCAAATCACAAAATGGCTATTGGTTAATATTAAATTACACTTCAATGATACATTTTAAATGTTTTACAAGTTACTTTGCAGCACATAGGCAAACGTAAATAGTTACAAAATAAATATTATAACCACGAATGAAATATTTTTGTTTAGAAATGAAGATCCTGTCCAAGCTTGTCGTTATAAAGTAAAATTGTTAGTTAAGTACACTGAAAAGACCAAGAATTCTTGTATAAAGTGATAATTGCACAGTGAAAGATATTACTTGCACTAGTATGTAGAGCTTTGTTCGTGGACATAATTACATATCACTGTTCTGCAAGGTAATCCTTATGTTCATGAGGATAACTTAATATTTTTTGTATTAGATTTTGGTGGTTGGTATAAAACAAACGATTTTTTTTACTGCGGCTGTTTATTGTTTTTTTGTTGTTGGTTGTTTGAGTCAATCTGTCAATTAACTAGTCTTGATTTATCTGTAATGCAAACTTCTTTTTTCTCTCTCTAAGCGCATCACATGCATTGAGCAAATGTTGAGAAACGACTTTACCACCTGGTATACAAATTAAGAAATTATTCTTTGTATATTCGGTATACAAAGAAGAATACTTCAAATATACCATATAAAGTTAAAAGATTTGTTTTGTAACCATACCTGCTTGTAGGTTAGCTTTATAGAAGAAAAGTTGTTCGAAAAGAACTTTTTGTTTCTCAGTCACTTAAATTTGAATCGTTCAAATTATGTACATTCACACAGATTTTGTCACTAACGTGCACGGATGAAAATGAACTGAAGCTTAGTTAATGAATGTTTCGTGTTTATATAATAAATAAATGTATCGTTGAGTTTAAAGCCATTGCTGGCGAAAAGGATAAGCCCATGGGAATGCCCACAGATTTGAGTAGTGAATAGTTTTAAGAATTATATTTATTTGTCTGTCGGAAAAGGTTTTATGATTATATTTATATAGGGTATAGGAGTGGAAACCCCGGCATGTTTAGTATTTCATTTAAAATCGGAAGGCTGTTCAATTGCTAATAATTTTCCTAATGAGTTTTTACAATAAAAAGCTGGTCTAACACTATCAGCCAGCTGTTTTTTTAATTTTAAAACTTGTATTTCCTAAATAATTGATTCTACGCCAATACTTAGTATGTTCTATGTCCTTTGACAATTTATCTTTACATTTTTTCTGCATGTTTAGTTTGTTGCTTTTTTTTAGTCGCTTAAGTTTATTTTTTTGAGAGAGTAAACATATAAAGACAGAGCTAGAGCAAAGCTCGTATTAAGCTTAACACTTTGCCTCGATTTAAGGATTGGATAAGTGAAAGTAAATTTATACAATCACAGAAAACTACGCAATCAATCAAAACCTATATATCGTTTAAAAACTATGAAACACTTTAACCGAAGCCACAATTCTCGCATACAATTAAAATGAATGATTTTTATTAGATTAATTGTGTTCTCTACGAAAAGCAAAAACACTATTATACAATATGTTATAATAGTTCCTTGTTTCACAGCTGAAGTGATAAATTAGTTTTTATTGTGCGAATGTCAAGATGTATACTACATTGAAGTTGTGCAATTTTCCTGCTTATGATTATGGTTAAGAATTTCCCCACCCAGACCGTGTGTAGAGGTACGTATTCAATGTTCGTCTATTACAAGAGGAGGCTGGAAAATTCCGTTTCAACAATATGTTCCTTGTTCACATACTGAAGGAACCGTCATTACTGTTGTGGCGTATCACATTCTCGCGTCATTAAGCAAACTTCAAATGTTAATACTGGCATAAAAAGGGAAATAAAGTGTTTATTCGTCTGCAGGCAGTTAACAACTTGGCTTTTTGCAACCGAGTACATAAACGGCTAAGCGATTTGATACAAATTCACATTTTAATGTCACTATCAACGATGTTACGAACTGTACATAAAAATACATACACGGTTTTTCCCCTCGCAAGTGAGCTACGAGTATGCAAAACGAATAAAATTTTATACACACTTAAGTCCCTGAATAAACAGGTTGTAATGTAAAATACTCTTCCCCCAAAAATGTTGTCAGTTCTTTAAAGAAGATCAATTTTAGTATCCGTCTTCGATGTAGTCAAATTGTCATATAATGGTCTACAGTTAGTCTTATTTAGTTATTTCGATCCAAAGCTTAACAGAGGTTAAATAAATCTTCAAGTTGAGCAGTTTTTAAAATAGCATGGGCTAGATTCCGTAGATAGATGAAAACAAAATAAACATTCATACACACAAAGCACAAAACATTTATTTATTTGTTAAGATTCAGAACGTACATACATTTAAATACAAACTATAATACATATTTTAGTACTGGTTTAATGTGTATGCCTTGTGGCTTTTTTCTTCTTAATAGATTAATGTAAAGCATGCAATACCGTCATTCATTGCTTTTATAGCACGATCGCAAATCGTTTGGATTAGAGTCTTTAAGCCAGCTAGCTGCTAGTCCATTCTCGATCATATTAAAATTTCAGCCATCTAATATTATTAGTATTAAAATGTTTGTTGCTTCAAATTGTAACATTGTTTCGTCCTTACTCTACGAGAAAAAAAAGACATGTTGAAAAACGTTATCACAACCGATTATAAATAGTTGAATCACTAGTTTCATGAAATACTTTCTTCATGTTTCAAAATATGACTTATTCACTATAAAATAATATATTTACATCAATTCTATGAGCCTAAGGGTATGATATCGTAGCATCGTAGAGTCGTAGCATCGTATCATCGTAGACATCAGTCAACATGACATCAAAAACAAATCAAGCGTTCGTTATGCTGACACACTTGTTACAATAAGAAGTGCAGATAGTATCAAATATAATCAGCGTAGCATGTCAACCATTGCGACGTTTTCTATTGTTGGCTTTCCTCCGCGAACAAACAACGGCTTGTTGCTCTACACATTTCTATGAATCTATTTATAAAATCATGTGTTTACCAAATTATTTCTACATAGTATTGCTGCTTAAACAATGAAGTTTGTTTTGTCAAGTGGTGACAATGTAGTATCAATAATCTTCATTCGTACTTTTTTCCTTATTGAAAGCTTTTTCTTTTAATACGTATAATATAGGAATTGCAATTTATCAAAATCGGCATAGCAAAAAAGTTAGAATAAAACAACAAAAAAAAAATACCGAAAAATGGGACCACAATAATGGCTGTATGAATCAAAATCGTTTCTACAGTCATTAGAAAATATAATGAGCCCCTGAGAGGTGAAGTGAGCCAAGTGGTGTTTTACGAAAAAAAATACTTACATGAGTTACAATGCTATAAATTGTATACGTTATGATAGTGTTATCTCCACATGTCGCCCGCTGTGGTCTAGTTGGTTAGAGCTTGCTTTACCGACCAGGCGGGTCTAGGTTCGATTCCCGGTAAGGTCAATGTCAAAATTGGATTTTTTTCAATTTTAATTTGAGATCTAAGACATGGGTGTTTGTGAAGTCAATTCTCATGTGACTTTTTAAAAATTCTCATCGAGTATGTCTCCTATGATCTTTCAACTTAAAAGTATTTGACGCATTGGCATAAGCTGTAATGTCAAATATTTTTTTTAAAATATTAAAAAAAAAAAAAAAAAAAAACACGATCCTCCAATACACCAAGTAACGAAATTGAAAACTTTACCATTTTATTACTTGGCTCACTTCACCTCTAAAGGACTCATATAATAATCATAAACTGGTGATTTTCATAAATAATTTACGGTGTCTTAATATATTAACACAATTTTAAATAGTTCATTAATTCTGAATATTGTCAAAACTTAAACAGCTCTTTTCAGATTTAAAATATTTCAATTCAACGTTAAAAATATTTGACAGTTTTTTGTAATTCAAATTTCGATTTTAGTTAATATTCAATCCTAAAATACTTAATATAAATATAAAGAGTATTTTGACTTTTTCAAAACCGATATCTTAATTTTTTTAAATCTAAAGAATACCGGTATCCCGGTCGCGTTAAAATCAGTATTGCAATCCCTAGTATAATGTATTAGTTTGATTTTGTAATATACATTTTTTGTGGAACGATAATAACAAATAATCACAACACATTTCATTCCGTCAAGGAGAATTTTCAATTTATGAAAAAACCACAAGTCAATAAAGATACCTCTTTAAATAAATTATCTATGAAAAAGCAATTGATCAGATTTAATTCCGTTGTTTCTACATGATTAAATAAATAAAAAAGTGACTGTTTTTGTGAGCTGTTAATGGCTTAATTAATGATTCCCAGTGTTACACCAAAGGTGTGGCTACAAATAACTAGTTCTGTGCACAGCAGTACGTAAGCGGACATCTATAGTTGTGTAGATCTATTTTGTGGCTTTTTTACTGCTCATTTAATTTTTAAAAAATATGAACATGGAGATCGCTGTTGAATGGATTCATTTAAAGAAAAACTAGCCAAACGAATGATCTCTTCTGTCTATTTGCAAAAGTGTTATATTTTGCACAAACTTCTTGCTACTTTCATATTCTTTAATAACGTAATCGTCACACGGACTACCTTATTTTTTGGTTTTGTTTAAAAAAGAGATTTGACTGGGTCTGACAATTAATTAATTGACAAATGACAGACTCCTTCTCGAAATTTTTAGTACCACAAATAATCAAACCTTGTAGTTAAAGAAACGCAAACTCTTTTAAAAGAGTCATGGCTACCGAAATGTTAGATTTATTCAACGTTACAAATAGTGAAGTGCGGCTTAAAATTGAAATTTTGCATTGAAAATTATTTTTTTTCAATTTTTTTAATTGAAAAGTACATATTATATTTAACTACTTAGTTGTGAATCAATCAATTGTTCTGGTGTTCTACTGTCAACTTGATTGAGACTATTAAACTAATCTTGTTTATAACAATATTTTTCCAAGCTGCGTGGAACCTTGATCATGGTAGTAATAAAGAAAATACCTCTACGTGATGTTATAGGTGTGTGATACATCAGGGCTAATTTGCTCACTCTTGCTTCGTTGTTTGTCCCACAGGAGATAAACTACGACTCCCCACGTGGCGGAGTGAGCGTTATCACGGAGAAGGGTGATATCACGACGTCCTACCTGCTTATCCAGAGAGCAAAGGGTCCCGATTCTGGAAAGTACACGTGCAGCCCGTCCAACGCTAACCCGCGCACGGTTATTGTGCACGTGCTTAATGGTAACGTTTTTTTTACTCAATTATATTTTTTTAAATTCTACCGTATTTAATTTAAAAGAATTTAGAAATGAACACAAACTAAAACATCTTTTCTTTTACACCCTTTTTTTTATCATATTCTCCAAATTTGACAGTGATTTCTGTAAAAGTATTACTTTACATAATGTTAATAGCTTTTAAAAATTATAAAACAACTTATAGTTACAATATGTTTAGTTTTACAATAGTTGTCGAACTTGCTTGATAGTCAATCATATTATTACTCTTTTTTTGTTAAGTTGTATTGACGTAAAAAATCGGTTAGCAAAATCAGATTGTACTTATAAATTTTCCCGCTGTAGTCTGATTAATTAAAACTTGCTCTATCGATCAGGTGGTGTTGGGTTCAATTTTTGGTTAGGTCAATGTTAAATTTAGATATTTTCTACATAAAGTTGAGACTTAAGATGTTAGTATTTGTGGGTTCAATTATTCTCCTCGGGTAGATCTCTACTAACAAACAATATTCTATTACACTACAATAGATAAACTCGATGAGAAATCGAGTTTAACTCGTATGATCTTATATCTACATATATGTGTATCACTGGTTATAAGATAACTGACGAAGATAATAATAAAAGAATTAATTATATATATAAATTATTTTATACCTTATTTGACGATACATGATAATCACATCACACATTGCATTATTTCTATGGCATACTATTTTTAACTATGACATTGTACGAAAGCTATTTAACGGTAAGGATATTAGAATAAAAAAAACTGTAATTATTTTCTTATATGTAAAGTGGTAATTCAACTCAAAATATTTGTACTATAAATAAATCTTAACAGAAAATTTTTGGTTATTTCAACAATAAAAAATATGATAATTTGCATTTAAATTGGCTGCGATTACTCAATTTTGCCAACCCTTTGTTTTAGCGTATATAATATATCAGCGAAAGAAAAAAAATGATGCATGGTTCTGACAAAGGCTTAATTCTGAAATTTATCGTAAAAATTTGACGATCTTTTTACTACTTTATACATTTAAACTATAACCTATTTATTATTGAATCATACCACGTAAATATTAAATGACTCTATAATCTTTTGTGTACAGTAAACCTTTGGTTAATGTCGATATTTATTTAACAAATTGTACACGTTCATTTTACGTATCATATAGATCGGTTCTTTTTAATCTGTAGAATAAAATAATGTCCTCAAATACTCTTTCGGCTAAATAAACATACGTTCTTACAAAACAAAATGATGAAAGCAATTTTATTTGGATAGCGTATTGATACCGTGTGATATCATACAACCACTTATTATATCACGAACGTGGAATTATTGTAAGTCATTTGACCTAAATCTCGTTTTCAGTTAAGTGTTCACACAGATAAATTCTTTTCTCTACAGACAATTATTAAAGTGTCACAGAAAACTTTGACGTTTGCTAAAAGAGAATGAACTATCTTTTTAAATATACAAACTCAAATGTAAACTTGAAGAATAAACTATTTTTCTATATTAAGTAAATTAAAATATATTATTTGAAAGTTACATTTTTACAAACACAAATCTGTGCGATATTTTCTATATAAAGTAAATTAAAACATATCATTATAAAGTTACATTTTTACTAAAACAACCTGTAGCAGAAATTTAGTCCTTAAATAAACATAAGAATAGCTGCTGTTATTTTATTTTATTCAAGTAATCAAAGGATTTGTTCATCCTCTAATGAGATTTTAATTTTTCAGGTGAGCAGCCAGCGGCCATTCAGATGGGGGTCCAATTAAGGACAAAATATCCTTATTTATTTGTTATTTTAACCCTTATTTTAACAGCACTAAACTGCTAGTGATTTATTTCATGATTAGTTTTAATATATCTAATTAATTATATTTTAAACATATATAGAAATTACGTATAACAAAGAGTGAAATTTATAAGTTCTAAAGACATTTACTATTATATATAGAAAAGAAATACGAAACTGTGTTAAAGGTGTAATGATAACTTATAATTGAAATTATTTCATATAAGCAAATTTATTGGAAGTTGATATTTTAAATTGTACATATTTTATCAATATTTGTTTTGCATTAAAGAATAATAAATAATAATTGTACTATTGTGTTTTAATTATGTAATAAAAACATTTTTTATCACAAATATAATATGTCATCATATTCAAATTAGCAAATGTAAAATACACTTAGAAGACATCGAGAAAGTCTACGACGTCAAGCTCTTAGAAGTATACATCACGAGAGATGGAAATCCACGCAAAGACTTCGCGATCCTATAAAGGATAGCTAGAGCAAACTTTAACTTTATGCAGAAAGTCTGGGGCTCGCGATTGTACTCGGTCAAAACGAAGTGCTTTCTTTTCAACACATGCTGACATCCTGACAATGTCTTTTACAGTTCTACGTAGTACCTTACGAAAGCACAAAGTAGCGGTTTACTGAGATTTGAAAACATATGCCTGTGACAAATAATATGATACAGTGGTTTCATTTTGTCAGGAACACGGAGATATGAAAACGGACTAACCAGCCTTATTACGTACAAAATAAAAAAAAAGTGACGATGGGCTTGAGTTGTACTTGTGCTGCGGATGCCGCAAGAAAGTCTGACCCTGTTGGTTTTTTCTACCAACTGAATGGAACTCTTCAATGTTAACTTGAACGTCAGCGTCTCACATACGGGTCGCGATATTTTTTTGTTGAAAAAAAAGATTTTTTCAATATTTAAAAATTATTGTGCTAGTGTCATTTATTTTTTAACCCAGTGACATCCAAAATATTTGGTTTTTTTTAAATAAATTCAATCGATTTCGTAAGGGCTACCTATTGGACGAATTTTTATACGAAAATCGTATTTTAAGATGTATTTGTCACAAAAATGTATTAAATATATCAGTCGAGATATAAATCCAAATAAATGCTTCGATCGGTGTAAGCATTTATTTATTAACTAAAAGAAAAATAATACAAAATTAAATTTGAAAAATATATTCATTGTGTGTTGTGACAACCCTGAACAAGACACAGCATGTGTTATTCATACATATGCCAGGACACACATCAACACCTTAAAACTATAAAGTATGTAATTCAAACCACTTTTTATACAATTTCTATTGTTTCTATAGTCGCTGGCAGGTAAGTTGTTAAGCGCTACTGAACCATCCATTGAATGATTAGTTCATAGGTTCCTAACCTTTTTCGGGTAACGACCCCTTTTTATAAAAGCCATGTGACTAGGCGACCCCCGAGGAATTTGAAATCCTCGATTTGCTATACTTTTTTGTTATTTTGTTGTTCAAATCCAAAATCGAAAAAAGTTGGTGAACCCCCTGAAACCCTTCGCGGCCCCAGGTTGGGAACCCATGTATTAGGTGAAGCTAGGGGACGTTGAGGTGACCTAGAAGGAATCAGACTTAAGGAATCAGAGGAAAGAGACGTGCGGGAAATATAAAATCTTTGAGGGACCGTGTGGTGATAATACGCTCCAAATAAAGAGGGGGTGGGGACTTAGAAACATATATTTACTTATTTTGTAATAAAAAGTGAAAGCATTTATACTGTGGGACACAACAAAAGCATAAAGATAAAATACAATCAAAACTTTTCTCAACATTCAAAATATGAATGTTTTAAATGTATGTACAATGTTATTAACAATTTATGTAGCTAATTGTTATAAGTTCTAGAATTTACACCATGATGACTTACTTATCCTTCATTTACCCTCCCTATCTGACGAAAGCGGTTTCAAGAGTCATGTTTAAGCAGTTAATGTAACTATTAACTCTTTAATTGCTTTTAAAGCTTTCACTGTCAGTTTTTGATAGAAATATTGGATATACATTGTAATTAGCCATATTTAATGTCATATAAATAATTATGTTTTGATTTATTTTTTGATCAGTTAATAATGCTTGCGATGAGTAAAGCCGTTCCGGTATTTTATTTTTTACACTGATTTTTTATTAATGTCAAAATCAAATCAAAATAGATTTTGAGTATTTTCTTTAAAAACAGTTCTCGATAAAACAAATTCTGTTCACATGCTTCCCTAAGAGTCTACAAATTAGCTTTACCATGCTAAAAAAAAAGTCAGTTTCATCACATGAAATAACAGATTTGTTTTAAGTGCTCTAGAAAAAGTAATTTGCATTAAAAAAATGTTTCAAAACAAATTATCATAGAATAAAAAAAATGCTGAGGCTTAATAACCTCAGTCATACTATTATGGCAGTAACCTGATTATCAGCTTTAATAATTGATAGAAAAATAACCAGGCTATGCTTCGAAATCACGCATACTTTTGTATCATAATACAAAAGTATGCGTGATTTCGAAGCATAGCCTGGTTATTTTTCTAAAATAATATGTAAAATATGAAACAAGTTGAACCAGGATATCCCATTCTAAATATAATATTTTATCACCGCCAACATGTAACACACACAATCAATCTTCTGCCGGATGTCAACTCTCAACTCTGCAAAATCATCGGACTATTTTCATTAAGTCGATTCAACAAACTCTACGACCTTATTTCGATAGTGCCAAGTCGAAAGTATCGTTCACTCAATATTAATTTTAAAATCGTGATGTAAAACACAAAGAGAAAAAGTACATGTACGTATTTTATTTGAACAAGTAAATGAATACCAGCGTTACTTACTTGTAACAAAATATATTAAAACTTAATGTTACGCCAATCGATCTTTGTTAAAGGAACAAACTGCTTTTAACCAACAAACTTAGGGTAGTTAATGGGTTGTTATCTATTCCCAGAAAACGGATCATAATAATTTACTTGCATGGTATATGTTAGGGTAAATTTCAATAATAACTAAGTAAATCAATTTATTTTGAAATAGTTTTGGTAATTCACTTAATATAAAATTAATAAATAATAACTGTGATAAATTTATTATATTTATTATCATCTCACAAAAAATATATCGAATAAATTATTGTATAATTTGTATTTTCGATGGATTTGTTGGTTACATTGGGAAAATTCATTAATAAATTTTAATTTTATTATCTAATCCAATTAGTAGGGATTACAAATTTTGACAAGCGTTTCGACTTAAAATTTAAGAAAAACTTTCATGATGTTTTTTATGTATAAAGTAATCATAGATTTAAATTCTTAATATTCAAATAAAAAATAATCATTGTACAAATTCTAATTTAATTTTATATGATTTGTACCGGTTTTGTTGATGACATTATTAGCTGTTGAAATAATAATGTTCATCATAAGCAAAACTAGTTCTGATGATATTTAATTTCAGTGAAATTATGCAGTGCAAATAAGTATTCTATTCTTTGAATATAATGCCTTTTCACCAATTTTTGACAGTGAATACCCTAAAACAAATCTTATTCTCGAATCTGACTCAATTTATTGCAGATAATTAATTATTTCAACAATAAATAACTTAACTGCATGAGATTGATAAAAATATATTCTATATGTCTCTTTTGAAATAATTTCCTTTCAAATTATTCAACTATATTTATTCTGGAGAATAAAAACATTACTTTAATAATTACATGTCAAAAAAATTGTACCAATTTTATTAATGGCATTAAATTTTATAATTTGAGCCATGTTCTGTGTTTTCTAAGAATACATTTCAAAGTTTCATTGAAACCACACCACGCGAAACTTTCCACTTATAAATCCAGCAAAAACCATTATAACAGAAATTTATAAAGGCCCTATTTTCGTGTATTATAATCATTGCTTTCCACGGCAAGTTTTTGTATTAAAATCGAAAAGTTTCAATATAAACTACACATTGATTTATTTGTCAAACAGCAATTTTAAATATGAAACACGCTACTTATAAAATCAATCAGAAAAGTGTTTCGAGAGTGCCTTTGAGTATATTTATAATTAAGAAAATAATGATTGAATCATTAAAAATTGTCACGAATCGTTAATATAGTGGTTTTTCTATGAAACTACTTTGATTTCTTAAATATTGTTTTTACTAGTCCTGGGCAACTGTTTGTTTAAAAAAAAAAAACCTATCCGAGTGACATTTAATGTGCTTTTGTAATTCTAACAAAAATATCAATGCAGAAAAAAGTATATTTAGTCGCTATTTTTTTCTTTAAAATAATATATAATAATTTTTAAAAATCATTTATTACTGCATGCATTCATTTATAAAATTATTGTGAAATTAAATTTATTTAATATTATGAGTTTTATTAAATGTTTTGACTTTTGCATTTTTGTATTTTTTTCTCAAATAATTTGTCTGCTTTAAAATTCTGTATCAACAAAAAAAAATCGTTTTAAATAAACTCTGTGAAGATTTATAATCATATTATTTTTTCAATATTTATTAAATTATATATTATATTGCAAAATCTTAAAACGGGTTCATCAGTTCGATGAGCAGATCCTTCAAAAAGAATCAAACATATTTTACATCCAATTACTCCAGTGGAACAACAAGCTTTTAAATTTTGATAATATTTTATTTAAATTATCAAACTTTGTATTTACCTTCAAAGCCGTCTATATAAATAAAACAACTACTTATTTTAAGGTAAGATTGCAACATAACTCAAGGAGAAATTTTTAGTATTTCATATTAAAAAAGTGCTTGGATTTATCGACAAACTAATATTTGATTTTAATTAAAAATTGAAACCCCTTTCTTTATATTTCAATAAACAGCAGCGTTGGTTTACATAACTTGTTATGTGATAGAAAATTGAACTAGTATAA
This sequence comes from Himalopsyche tibetana, assembly GCA_030503985.1. Lineage (NCBI taxonomy): Eukaryota > Metazoa > Arthropoda > Insecta > Trichoptera > Rhyacophilidae > Himalopsyche > Himalopsyche tibetana. The sequence continues at coordinate 8,434,727 of JAPJYX010000015.1, forward strand.
AGATAATAAATTTTCAACTCAAAGAAGCATTGACGCAAATATCTAGTTATTAAACATGTTGCAAGCACATCCGATGCAATATGCATCTTGTTAGTTCCATAAAGTGCACATGGCAAAGCTATTGTGACTCGAATACAATACGCCAGATGAAACTTTTAACAATACGCTTTGGGTATCTAATAATACGTACATATATTCATGGATTAATATTGTATAGTAGAATTAAATGTTATTATTTAAATCTCCGCAGTAAAAAAAGGTTTATTTCTTCTTTATAGAGATTTAAAATATCGGGGCGAAGTATTTATATTCTTTGCATTTGAAAGGCGTTGGTAAAATCTAAGTAAGCGATTACATCATTTCATACTATCTTGATTATGCAATGAACAATCATCTCTGCCAACCCATGTTCGATGGGTGCATTCATTTTTTCACATTGTAACGTATTCTTAATCATCTGCATTAAAATCTGTTAAGTCCCTGTTTCCTTGTTTGTAAATTTAAATAGTGTATATTTTGTTATTTTGCGATGAGTATTTTTTTGTGAAATGGTGATAAAAAGTTATAAAGTAAAGAAATATTGATAAAAATGATACATGTAATAATAACCTTCTATTTATTGCCTTTTTATACAAGAGATGCCACTCAAAGTATAATGAATTTAATTCAAATTTTAAGTCGGACAAAATTATTGGCAGCTTCGATTACCTTATTTCTTTTGTGAAAATACACAGTTCTATCTAAGAGAAATTCAAAAATTAAATCTTCCATAAAATTAATGATTCATTAAACTTGCTGTGTATATTCAATTTCTCTTGCTTTCTGTGTCGTCAACTCTTGATCTTTACAACCGGTGCCACACGAGGGCGCTATATTGTCATATTATCATGCCAGTCGCCCATATTGAGACAGTAGTTACTGGTTTTTGAAACCACAGATGTTTGACAGCACATTGCCGCAAAAAAAAGCTCGTTTACAGGCTTCTTAAATGATTCAAGAGTTTATTTTACACACCTTTTTTACTTACAGAGATTATGTATATCTCAGACAAGAATGACGTCACTATACTCAGGTGATGGTGAAAAAACTAATTAGCATACAAGAATCAAAAGCCTTGAGTTCAACTATATATTTAACAGATATTTTTTTTTTAAATCTTTTTAAATAGAGAGATATGCTAATTATAAATGATAAGAGATAAGTTTCCACACATATATTATATAGACGGAATAAACGAGATTTTCAAATAACTTTATTTTAAACATAAAGAAAAATAAATAACAATGAATTTTGATCGAAGAAAAGTACGCTTACGATCATTTTAATTATTATTTGGCAGGAAGTTTTCGTTTCAAAAAAAAACATATTTCTTCGAACGTCTTTCATAAACAAAACTCTATTTAATCCATAAGATGCGCTATTCATTAACGTTTCGCTCATATTGTTTATTGTATTTACTAGAAATAACTTCAACGGTGTTATAAGGGAAAACAAGACACAAATTTTTCAACAGCTTTCTAACAGAAAGCACTTCGCTTCGTGGCTATTTACACTAAGCCAAAAAATAATGATTCCACGAAATAATTATTTTATTCAAAAGGTTATTTTTTAATAAAACAAACAATACCTTTTTAAAAGTAGATAGTGGTAGATGCTGGTTCAGAAAAAATACACTAAAAGATAAATTATGAAACAAAGTCATTTTTCTTGAAAAACATTGTATTGATGTTTCACAATAAAACGAAACATACAATCCCTATTTAACGTAATATTTTTCTATACATAAGAAATTTGATCAAAGTTGCATGTACCCAAAGATTTTTTTTTAATAAAACTGACTTGTATGCAAAATTAAAGGAAAAAGTGTAAGCTATATTTGAGCTTACAAGGAATCTATTTACTTTCTTACAATCTTGTAATATAACTTTTTTTATCCACGCCTGCTCCCAATGTGGAGAATATTAACTCCTAATGGAGGTATCTCAACAGATTTTTTCTTCGAGAACTGTGTTTTACTCAGTAAACGGATTCTACCGAACTTGATTTTTCCGAACACGAACACTCCGAACACCTATTCTTTCGGACACAGAATCTTCCGCACACAGAACCTTCTGGATATAGAATACTTCTCACACCGAATACTCCGAACATTCAAATATTTTTAATAGAAAAATCATTGTTTTATTGTAATTTGGTTTTTTTTATGGCAATTATGCCAAATATTTTTCAGAATGAAAACAAGGTAACGTATTTCATTTCCATGTGTATAAGCAGTTTATAATTTTATTCGTATTTTGGCTTATGAATTTTGAAAATTGTGTTGTATTATAATTGGGCTGATATTTTTGATTATATTGAAAGGAAATACCATGCATAAAAACATTTAAAATTGCAAATTGACATTCACAGTACTTTAAACATAATTTTATTATCTTATTGATACTCATATATTATACATTTAATTAAAAAATGTGTAGGTATATCAAATTTTAAACATATTTTATCAAATTGTAATTTAAACATTAGACTATAGTTATTGATTAAAACAATTTTCGATGATGTTCGGAAGAATCACCGAACCGTTTTACTCAGTCACTCAACCGCTCTTTTTCAAAGAGAATTGTAGGGATAGAAGGATAAGGCTAGAACAATACAAGTGGTTAACTTATTGCTCTCGCTACGCCCAGTTGTTGAAAGATCGGAAGGTGAGAAGGAATTCTCAGACATCACAATGACCCATGCCTTTGATCGCAAAATCACTGTTCGTACTGGGACTCGAACCCGTGAGATCGGGCACGGAAGCCAACAACGCTCACTGCTGCGCCATAAAACCCGACAAAAATCTTTTATCGTTATTTTAATCAATCAATAAAATTCCAATTACAATTTTATTTTTCTCTAATTTTTATGATTCAATAATGCAGTACGAGGTAAGCACGAAATTGTATGACTTCCTTCATTTGCGTTGATAGATCAAAATTTACTACAATGATGGTTTCCAGAAAAGTTTTCGGTGTGTCGCACCAGTAGGTGGTACTCGCAAGCCGTGCCCAAGTCACGCCATGCAACTCGTCACCACATGTATTATTTTCTGTTGTAGTATCTTCAGTAGAATATACTAAAAATCACCAATAATTTTACGTGTGTATTAATTTTTACCGTTTGAATTTGGTCAAATACCACTCTGTACAATATTACTGAAAGACCACACTTATTGACATTTTTACATATCGACTGCATATCTACAACTCTTTTAAGATGTTTTTATACGAGAAATAAAATTAACAAATTTTAAGCGTGTTTAAATTATTAAGTTTTTTCTATTTACTTAAAGATTACTAAAGTGGAGTAAGCTGGAAATATTCTCTAAATATTTCAATAATAAAATTAAAACCACGTACAAATTGAAATTTCAGCATGTTTTTAGATAGAATTCCAATGTTTTCAAATTAATAATAATTCTATTCAATGTTCTATTAGCACCGTTTATTAGTTTTCATAATGACATTGTTACATTATTATTGATAAACTTTTCATTTTATTAAAAAGTCTGTTCTTCAAAATTAATGATGGCATATTTAGTGCATCTTAATTATAGAATATAAAGATAAACTCGTTCCGTTGAAATAAAGAGCTTTCGTTAGAATATGATAACGGTTCAGGAAGAGGAAAAGTTTCCGAAATCGGTGATAGTTTCCTCTCACCGTTGCCGGAGTTTTCTGGATAATCGCTAATTAGGACGGAGCGATTCGGAACGCCACAAGCGAACATAATGGCTGTCATTTTGGAGCTGGAACGCGTTTGGGAACTGGAGATCTATTTTAGCGCTCTTGGGCGGACCTCCTCGGGGTGGGGTGGTTATCCACTTAGGAGGAGGGTGGGCTAAACGGCCTAAATGGCAGCGATAAACCACACAAAATCCGCTTGGCATCAAATATTTGAACAGCTTTGGGTCTAATGCGAATTATCTTAAGAAATGAAAACGCGGTTTACGGAAAATGATACAATATTCGTTAAATTGCTTTTATTTTATTGATTGAATTACGTGAAAAAATCAAATTTTCATTTTATCAAAACATCATTTGAAGTACTTTCGATGGTTTCGGCGGTAACTTTGTGGAAGTTCATTTTAATAGAAAATTTAAATTAACTTTGATTATTCAACGTATTGTGTTACTAACTGTGACACGTGTTTCGCCTCTTTCAGAGGCGTCTTAAGACTTACTATCGCAAAGTTTGCTTAAGTAATCAGAAGCAAGATTGATTCTAACATTTTATAAAAATAATAAGATGGTATAAAGATAATTCTTTAAATAATAACATATAAGATATGTTATTGCAGAATTAAAGAACATATAAGTCTAAAAAGTAACAATTTTTCTGAGTTTGCCAATCATTTAAAAGAAAATAATCATAATTTTAATCAGATTTGTAATTTAGAAATACTCCACCAAGTAAATAAAAAGGGTTTAAAGATGAATAGTTTAGAATTTTTAGAAATTAATAAGACTCTTAACAAAAAAGAAATATTATTAAATTATATTCTTAAAAGCACAGGTGGTTCCCCATTACTTAAATTGTTTCCAATTAATAGAGTAATCACCAACCTAGCTGATTGATTGCAGCTCATTAGTTTTATAGTTTGTAATGTTTAACGTCATTAGTAGTATGAATAAATTTGTTTGCTCTGCTTCGATTTTATAATCCCCTCTTTGCTTCCCTTAAAAAGGAAAAATCCCAATCTGATTGATTGCAACTCATTAGTATCATTATTTGTTTGCTTTATTTCGATTCTACACCCCCCTCCTTGCTTCTCTTAAAAGGAAAAAAACCCAAAACACCATTTTGTAATTTCAAAATTTTAAAATGTTAGAATCAATCTTGCTTCATTACTTAAGCAAACTTTGCGATAGTAAGTTTGAAGATGCCTCTGAAAGAGGCGAAACACGTGTCACAGTTAGTAACACAATACGTGGAATAATCAAAGTTAATTTAAATTTTCTATCATTTGAAGTCGTTGTTAAATCTGAATAGACAAATCTTGTTGAACCTGTCCCGTTTTTTGAAATACGATTTGTTAAATATGCCTGATTAATTCGTTTTACTATTTCTTTGAATCGTGTAAATTGATCAATTAATTAATAACTATTTAGTTTAAGAAAACATCGGATCGGTAGTGTAGTGATCAATGTCGTTGACGTCTGATACAGATTTCACGGGTTGAAGTCCCAGTACGAGTAGAAATTTTTCAATTCAAATCTTATAATAAAAAAAATACCGTCGTGTTTTTATGAGTTTTTCCAATAATAGTTTTTCTCACTTTTCACTGAAATCACCAATTTAACTTCCGTATTTAAAAGTTCACAGACTGACGTGTCACAATAGTAGTAGAAGAAGGGACGTACATTAGAGTATGTTGAAGGGATTTACACGATGTCAATTTCAATAAATAAAAAGTTTTCACTAAATTTCCACGACAATTAAGTTTTCATCCGGGATATGGGACAGTTATTCCAATTCCAGGATAATCCCGGCTATCCGGGTTGGTTGGCAACCCTATTTGTGACATGTGCATGGCTATTTGCAACAGCAGACTACCGTTAAATTTCATCCGTTATGCCTGATCAGAGTCTCGTAAATTTTGTTATATTAAAGTTCGCCCTTTATAATCTTTGCAAATTGCAGAAAAAAAATAAAATACTAGAATGTAATAACTTTATTATCTTTTTCATTTGCCATTTCTATTTCGCAGAATAATAAAGCGAAAATTAAACGTAAAAAATACGCATTTGAAGATATAAAAGTTTAAATGCCACCCACGAAAACTCTAATACTTCTTCAATCATAAAAAAAGTTGTACATCACTTTAACGAAGAGCAAAAATAATATTTTGTTTACTCAATTTGTTTTATTTACCCACTCGCTAGTTGATGTTTTACTGCGTTGTTATTTTACTTAAAAACGCAAAGTTCAGGGAAGGTAAAATGAATCACGAGCTTTCGAAGTACGTGAAGAAAATCACAACGCAACGCAACGCCACTTTAAACTTTAAGCTTTAATGTAATCTTAAGTTCAATGTGTATTATTTTATTCAAAGGCAATAAACAGGAAATATTTCTCGTATTCAAGATGACACATGACTCTGAGTCTGACAGAGTGTAACATATTTAGACGATGTTTAAATTTCCAGCTGACTAAAATCTTATGTGAACTTAAAGGTTATAAATAAATTACACATCTACCACTTATAAATGAACGATCACATATGAATTAATATCATTTACCGTAGCGATAGAAGTTGAAAAGTAAAATAATACTTTTGTAAAAGATGTGGAATAAGTATGTTCCTAAAAAACGTGTTTTTTTCTACAAGTTGATAGTTCTCAGTAAATATTACATAAAGATTTTTAGCTTTTGTGAAGTGTATCGTCTTAAGTCTCGACGTGTTATTTTACTTAAAATATAACTATTATCACAAAATAAATGTGCATTTATTCTTATCTAACACAAATAACAATATTTATAAATACACAGAGACAATTGTGTGTTCTTAAATATGCATAAATTGTAATTCTCTTCTTTGTTCATATTCGCTTTCTTTGTACGAATAACAATAAGCAAGCAAGGTTGAGGCTCTCTGGAGGCATCCGTAGCACATCATTCAGCCAGTTCCAACGTCTATCTATGACCATTGATGTAATAAAGCGCTGCTTGTGCGTTATTTTAACTTTGAGTTCATTCATGATAATTACTGAGAACAATCCCATTTTTTACTTACTTATTTTTTGTCAATTTTGCTAAAAACTAATTTCTGCCATTACGTTGACAGACAATAATATACATACAGTGTTCTAAACTTTATATTTACCCTTCAGTATCCCTAAACGCTATTTTAACTTTATCTTTACATATGTATACATTTATGAATATTTTTTTAATTAATAATTAGGACGGCTTATGATGTAAATGTTTTAAACCAGCAAATTAACATATTTCTTTATACGAAGACAAAAATATCAGAAAACAATTGAATATGTCGTTATGTTCCAATCAAAAGCTTTTTGTTACGATTTTGGAATTAAAGAAAAATTTTTTTTATGAAAAACGAGTCTTTGCTTTTAACCACTATTGCTTAACTTCACTTTCTGTGATTTTATTTACAGCAAGGTATGAATAAAGACAGCTACAGATTTACCTTAGAGTAATTCTTGTTTTTAACAATAATATTCAACTTCACACTGTACTGATTCAATCAGTATTTTTGTCAAAGAGATCCTGCAAAAAGTATTATACTCAAAAATATCAAAGTATTTACATCCTTAATACTCTTCTAATAAATAAAAAAATGATTTCAGAATTACGTCATAATATTTTGACACTATCGACATAATTATTCAGTTCTTTTGGCACTAAATTCTTCGTAGTTTTTTTTTTAAACTAAAATGGTCGTTTTCCAAGTAAATGAATGCCACAATAATCAACATTGATGTATAAAAATAATTCATTTATTACAGCAGAGAATATTCTTTAATGGGAAATACACACGATTCATTTATGATATTTCCTTATCCACTAGTAAAAAAATAAACATTTTTGATTACGCATTAGTGCTTTAGTTATTTATTTATTAATAATAAGATGAGAAATGCTTTTATAAACATTACGGTCAAAGTGTAAGCGTGGGCAGAAATTAACCACCATAATGCTTTAATGTACTAAGTCAGACAACCACTTAAGCATTTATTAGCTCTTATTTTGATCCTATTTTAACCAGATGGCTTAAATATTATACAGGTTTGGAAATATTTAGATCCGTAAATAGCAATATCACATGTAATATTAATGTTTTGTTATTAAGTTATTATACTAAAAAACGGAGAGACACTTATTCTGGAATTTAAAAAATCTACTATGGTACATCATCCATCGCTTTGTAAATAATTTAACAAATATTGATTTGCTTCTAAGAATTGATATAGTTTTAATAAACTTTTTTAGAAACCTTTTCAAAAAATCTACCCTGCATTGACCGAAAGCAGTTTTATTGCAACTGATTGTTTTGATATTATAAATATTAGAAATTTATTGTTAGTGACCTCTCTCACTAAATTTTTATTGCAGTTTCAAATGATTAACAATTATTTGTAAGATTTCTTTGTTGATTTTAATTAAAGTGATTTGAGTGTTACTTATTCATATATTGTATCATTATATACATTTTTTTAAACTGTTTGTTACACCCATATGGTTAGCTGGTTAATTATCAATAGCCTTGCAATATGAGAGCTTGGAAAACAAACACGACAGTTTTCATAATTATAAAGTTTTACGGATGAAAACTTTATTTTAATATATGTAGATAAAACTTCCGAAAAAATATTTATAATATTTGTTGTAGTATTATCTTGATATTTTAATATTATTTGTAAAATCGGCTCAAAAATTGCCACGTTTGCTTAACAGGACTATGTAAAATGACACTTTTTTACAAACTCGATTTTAATTTTTAAAAAATGTACATTTTAGAGAATTATTTTTTAGTAATAACTTTTAAACTTATGCGCTGTTTTTAGTTCTACATGATGACATATATTTTTTAACAAAACATGGAGACGTTAATATTTGTGTCCCCAGCATTCGTATGTATTAATATTTTTTGTAAATCTCGTGAAGCTCGACACCAGTCCAGATTGGTACAACAACCTTGTCTTATTTTTTATAATAATATCTTTACGCAATGTTTTATCAATGAACGCCGTATAAGAGAGAATTCATATCAATAAGCATTTTTTTGTTCAAAGGTACTAAAAATGTCTCGCATCAAGCCAAGCTCTCACAAAAAACTTAGAATTTAGGAGAAGTCATTGGCCACTAATAGTGGTCTTAGTGGGTAGAGCTCAATAATACACTCAATTCCCACGAGTTATGCAGTTATCTTTTTTACAAAAAATGTATTTACTTGACAAATTTATCGACAACAAAACCCAATTTCAACTTGTTTATGGCGTGTGTCTCACCGTTCAGTGATCCGCCCTTTCAACTTTTAATAACTTTTGTACGATGTATGATATATTTTATTAACATTTCTTTGTAATATTTTTTGAAAAGTCTTCGAAAGTATCAGAAAAATGTTCTTTTTTTGGCTTTTTTTTAATCAAAAAGTATTTTTTATCCAGGAAGAAATATTTAAAATCTGTTTATTTTTCTCGAAGTTTTATTGAGGCTTAAAAAATTTATAGCAAAATTCACATTCATATTGATTGAATCAAAAATATTTTACGACTTCCAATTATTAGATAAATTTGAAAAATATAAAAAACAGTTGAAGTTGCTGGAATAAATTGAACTTTTGAAGTGTAAAATGTTTTGAGATGTCTCAAAAACATTACAATGGAATTTAACAGAAAAACAATCTGCTACCTAGTTCTAGGAATAAGGGTCGAAATTTTATGTTTTGGAGGATGGTAGGCGTCAATAATTCATTAAAATTTCATTCAGCTTTCCTTTGCTACTGAATGTTTAGTAAATACAAAAATTATAATTGGATGAAACGAAAACAATGAAAATAAATACGGCATTTAAGCCAATCCCAAATGATTGGAATATTGCTGAGATAAAATTAATAACGTGATAGATAACTTTTAACACTCGAGATATTTTTCAATTAATTCCTGATGCAAACACGAGACCATGTTGTGATCTATGAGCGAGTATGTGAGAATAAAAAATACGCAGTTCACCTAGAAAAATTCTTTTTGAGATAATTTTGAGATAATTTTTATCTCAAAAAGAATTTTTTCTTTTTGAGATAATTTTGTATTCACCATAGGTACCCAACCTTTTTCGGGTGGCGACCCTTTTTTATAAAAATCATGTGACTCGGTGACCCCCCCCCCTCTCTCCGAGGAATTTGAAATCCTCGATTTACTATACTTTTCCCACGGATTGTCTCCGAAAATCTTTTTTTTTAGCTCTCCGGGGAATTCGAAATCCTCGATTTGCTATAATCTAAAATCGAAAAAATTTGGCGACCTCTCAAAAAACCCTTCGCCACTCCCAGGTTGGAAATATGTATATAGTCAGTGAATATAGGAAACACTGACCATATTCAAGCTGTGACTGAATATCACAATACCGGTATTAAATCAAACGATATTTGTATTTTGTAATTATTTATCATATTCTAACTTTCCATTATATTTGAAAAAAGTTTAATATATATTTATAGATTTTTGTTATACTTTCATTTTTACAACAATTCAAAACATTTACAACTTCTTGGTTAAAATATTTATTTTTATAAACTAGTCGAAGTGTTTTTTTGGAAAATAACGTAAAACGATAAACTTGACGGAAAATTTTCAAAAAAAATACTACGCAATGAAAATTCTGTAACATTTTTCGTTCATTTAAAGGCTATTCAAAAAACTAAATAGTAATAAAGAAGAATAAACGCCCTCAAGGGACTCAACGACGTAAAATGTTCCGTAAGTCGATGGTATATGTATGATCGTAACATATACATCCACCGCCCACCATACGCACACAATTTTACGACAATTGTAGCACTAGAAACGACAAATTGTTGGCCAAAAAATACACCTCAAAAGATGTATCCCCTAAATTGCGAAGCCTCGAGAATTAGGCTTAATAACACGGCTCGGTTGAACTGTTTATATGATTGCCTTTATACTTTATTGCCGTCAGCTTCAGCACCTAGTTAAGAAGTACTGTTTATTGCACGTTATATTGTTATAGGAGTATGTCAGATTTGGCTCTAAAAATGGTAAAGACAATCCATTGCTACGAATTATCAAGGTATCAAATTTTTATTTTTCTTCAACGGACTTCGAAAAACAATTCGTTTATAAATATGACGCTTTCACTGAGGACCGTGACATTTACATTAATCAAAAAATTAAAACGATCAATTTCAAAAACGGTTTTCACACATGTTTTGAGTTAGATAAAAGTTTTCATAAATTCTCAATATTTCTGATTAAAGGTTTTTTTAAAACACATTAAATATTATATTTAACGTGTGAATTTCAATTTGACTCAGAATTAATATTCCAACGAGTTAACGTGTTGGTAAAGGAATGGTTATTATTCTGATATACATACGTATATTTTAACTACATATAGTGAAAGTTCGTTACATAGAAATGTTATGCGTTTTTCTATTAATCGAATAAACGAAACAATACAAAACCAATGATTTTTTTCAAAAAAAGATTGAAAACATTGAAATAAATAAGCAAACATTTTTTTAAGACAATATACTTTATTTGTATGTAAGTGTAAAGTTAAACAATTGAAAAAACACAAACCCTGTTTATTTGTTAGCGGGTGGTTAGATATATTATCCGTTATATCCAATGTACAAATAAAATCATAATTCAAAAATTTCAGTAATTAAACAAATATGATGTTTTTCCTTTTTTCTCGTAACTGCCAAAATTCGTTTTAGCGGGCTTCGATTTTTTCTCACACAGTCTTTCTAGGTAAAGCAATAGAATAAAAGTCTATAGAAAAAAATAAACAACATGAATTTTACAGGGATTTAAGTCCTTCAGTGGTAGGAATATTATTATAGAAAAATCAAACGATTGTATGTCGAAAATTTTGGACTTCAACAAGACAGGAAAGACGTACCAGTAAACAATGGATTAAGTAGCAGGACGAAGTGGAAAAAAAAGAACTTTGGAAACAGGGTCGTGATTGATGATATCTGAGGTGGAGTTGCTGTCATTCAAAAGCGACTTACTCTGACTTGATTTTTATTTGTTTTTTTTTTCTTGTAGAAATGTTCCGACTTTTTTGTGATATAATTTTTAATGCGCACGAGCACAGAACAAGTATACAAATAGCTGATAAATTTATATAATATTTAACAACATTTTTCTTATAATGGTATAAGGCATTGTAAAAACATCAATTGAACTAATAAAAATAATAAAACATTTTTAGTACTTTTTCCACATAAAATTTATTAGATCAGGACCGGTTTCGCTCACCGCGAGCATTATCAACTGAATAATAATACATAAACAGTGATAGATAGATAAGAAAAATACATAAACAGTGATATTTATACAAAATTAAATTGAAATAAAAAGGTGTAAGCAACTATTAACAATTTAAAGGATTAGCAAATTACATTATAATTACACAAAATTAAAATGCTTAACACCCATAACAATTAAAAAATCATCATCAAAGAATAATAAATCTAAGTGGCAAACGATATCAATTATAAACACAATTAAAATTTGGGAAATTTTTACACAAAGTGAAACACTACATTACTAAAGTAAATATCCTAATGATGATTTGGTGTTTTTCCCGTTTTCAAGCAATGATGTACTTCAACAAAATCAGCAGTAATGAAGATTCTGAAAAAGACATTTTAAAAACCATATCAATTCTTACAAAAGGAATAAATTTTGAAAAACATATAAATAATATAGAAGAGCAGTTAACAAAGGCTAGAATTATGTTAATGAAACGGATATAACAAGGGTGATGATGCAAATACAAGCTGTTCATTTAATAAATTAGAGTCCGGCAAGAATTTATGTCTATTTATTTCTAAAATCTCTTGTTTATCAAGTTTTAAAGATTTACTGTTTACATGCAGGATTTTAAAGTTTTTAGAGATATCAAATGTATGCTTATTTAGGAACAAATGGTTCCCAAATGAAGATAATTCATTCCCTTTACGTGAGCAGGCTAGATGTTCTTTAAATCTGATATTAAAAGCTCTTCCCGTTTGACCAATATATCTGGCTCCACAAGAATCACAATCAATTAAATATATGCCACTTTGGTTAAGAATGTTGAGTTTATCTTTAGAATTTACTAAAATGCGTTGTAAGTTAAAAGAATTATAAAAAGTGACATTAAAAAGGTTTTTGTTGAATTTCCTTGAAATCTTTTCTGAAACACTACCCAAGTAGCTCAATTTCACCCATTGTTTCTCAACAGCTGGTGCATTAATCACCAAACTAGAGCTTACATTTAGCAAAGCTAGTTTTTTGTGTTTTTTAAATAAAAGACGATCTATTAAATCCGAATCATAACCATTATTCAACGCAATTTGTTTTATCGTATTTAACTCAAGATCATAACTAGCTTTAGTCATCGGAATCAACAAGAGACGATGAATAAAGCAATGAAAGGTTGCTAATTTATGCGAGATATGATGTCTGGAAGAATTGTTAATGATGTTATCGCTGTATGAATCTTTTCTAAATATACTGAAACAATGCCGATTATTAATAATCTCGATCGTTAAATCCAAAAAGTTTATTTTATTCAACCCCAACTCCATTGTAAATTGAATATGCGGGTTAACGTTATTTATAAGTTTTAAGAATTGATTAAGTTGTCTCTCTGTACCTCCCCAAAGTACTAAGATGTCATCTACGTATCTATACCAGTAAATGACATTTCTAAAGAGATCAAAATTACTGATTTTAGATTCTAAAAAATCCATGAAAAAATCAGCTAAAATAGGAGACAAAGGGCTACCCATTGCCAACCCATTCAACTGTTGGTAAATTTTATCATTGAATTTAAAGAAGTTTTGGTCAATACAACAATTGACAATAGATTTAATATCATTAACTAACAAGGGATTAAGATTTTTACTATCTATAAAGTCTAAAAAAGCTAACTTTAACTCAGGTATAGGGACACTCGTAAATAAACTTACTACATCAAAAGAAACAAGCTTAGAATTTAAAGGCACTGAGATATCTTTAATTTTATTTACTAACTCAATCGAATTTTTAATACTAAATTTAGGACTGAAATTTAATTTATATTTAAAAAGTAGGTTCGCATTTTTAGCTAGTTTATAGGAAGGTGCTGAATTGAATGAAACTACTGGCCTTAAGGGAGTATTAATTTTGTGAATTTTAGGCAAACCATAAAGTCTAGGACACTGGGGGTTCATAAGTTTGTACATTTTTTTCATTCGTTCTGTCGGGAAACACGCATTGGCCTCATCGATAACAGTTTTAACCTTCTCAGCACTTGATGCAGTGGGATCACGTTTTAAGATAACGAAAGAAGGGCCTGACAAAACATCATTCATCTTTGTTACATAATCACTTCTGTTCATAATAACAGTAGTGTTACCTTTATCAGCTTTAGAAATTACTAAATTATTAATTCTTGATTTCGATTGAATTGATTTAAGTGCACGGTTGAATAAAATAAACTTAAAATAAAAATCGAGATTATTAATAATCGGCATTGTTTCAGTATATTTAGAAAAGATTCATACAGCGATAACATCATTAACAATTCTTCCAGACATCATATCTCGCATAAATTAGCAACCTTTCATTGCTTTATTCATCGTCTCTTGTTGATTCCGATGACTAAAGCTAGTTATGATCTTGAGTTAAATACGATAAAACAAATTGCGTTGAATAATGGTTATGATTCGGATTTAATAGATCGTCTTTTATTTAAAAAACACAAAAAACTAGCTTTGCTAAATGTAAGCTCTAGTTTGGTGATTAATGCACCAGCTGTTGAGAAACAATGGGTGAAATTGAGCTACTTGGGTAGTGTTTCAGAAAAGATTTCAAGGAAATTCAACAAAAACCTTTTTAATGTCACTTTTTATAATTCTTTTAACTTACAACGCATTTTAGTAAATTCTAAAGATAAACTCAACATTCTTAACCAAAGTGGCATATATTTAATTGATTGTGATTCTTGTGGAGCCAGATATATTGGTCAAACGGGAAGAGCTTTTAATATCAGATTTAAAGAACATCTAGCCTGCTCACGTAAAGGGAATGAATTATCTTCATTTGGGAACCATTTGTTCCTAAATAAGCATACATTTGATATCTCTAAAAACTTTAAAATCCTGCATGTAAACAGTAAATCTTTAAAACTTGATAAACAAGAGATTTTAGAAATAAATAGACATAAATTCTTGCCGGACTCTAATTTATTAAATGAACAGCTTGTATTTGCATCATCACCCTTGTTATATCCGTTTCATTAACATAATTCTAGCCTATGTTAACTGCTCTTCTATATTATTTATATGTTTTTCAAAATTTATTCCTTTTGTAAGAATTGATATGGTTTTTAAAATGTCTTTTTCAGAATCTTCATTACTGCTGATTTTGTTGAAGTACATCATTGCTTGAAAACGGGAAAAACACCAAATCATCATTAGGATATTTACTTTAGTAATGTAGTGTTTCACTTTGTGTAAAAATTTCCCAAATTTTAATTGTGTTTATAATTGATATCGTTTGCCACTTAGATTTATTATTCTTTGATGATGATTTTTTAATTGTTATGGGTGTTAAGCATTTTAATTTTGTGTAATTATAATGTAATTTGCTAATCCTTTAAATTGTTAATAGTTGCTTACACCTTTTTATTTCAATTTAATTTTGTATAAATATCACTGTTTATGTATTTTTCTTATCAGTTGATAATGCTCGCGATGAGCGAAACCGGTCCTGATCTAATAAATTTTATGTGGAAAAAGTACTAAAAATGTTTTATTATTTTTATTATAATGCCATTCCACCAAGTATTGACAGTGAACACCTTAAAAGTGATCAATTGAACTTTTAAAATATTTACGGTAGTGAAAGAGGTTTGTCGTTGATAGGGTCTTTAATAACGGGATGCCGTTTAATTTTGTGATACCAAAATCTCGGGGTTGTGAAAGAAGTAATCTAGTGAACACGGGATTAAGAATAAGAAGTGATTAATCTCGAAAAGTTTTTAAAATTAGGCAACCAGCAAAAAGAAAAGATTTTGAAAAGTGTTTCACTTTCTTTTGTAGATTGTTTTAAAATCTATCAATCTCGAATTTTTCTACGACGGGATTGGAAAAATTGTGAATTCTGAAATCCTGGGATTAAATGCCCGATGATTTATGGCCTTTAATACAAATCTATAGGCCGATTAAAAATTCAAAACAAGAAAACGTGTATATTGAGATTTAAAACTGTAGAAAATAATAATAACTAAATGAAATATTGTGAAAACAATTACTTTTTCCATGATATTAGAGCAAGCAATACATTGTATGTGAACTTTTCAAAGCGAGGTTAATAAGTGTCTATTATTATTCTACATAACCATATTTCAAGAGCTAATGTTTACCTTGCTAGGTAGAGGTCTTTCCATCTTATTACTGATCTCATAATAATGTATTATTTAATCCAATATTTCACGACATTATACTATTTCAATTGGTTTATCTGAACTAGAATGAAAACTGTGGATATAAAATTGAATGGCTCGAGGTGATATTGAGAGTTTTCAATTTGTTTTAAATACCCGAAAGCTTATCGTTATAGTAAAGAAATTACCGTTACACTCAGAAACATTAAAGGGTAATTTTCAATTTAAAAGTTGTGCCATTCGAAAATCATCCTACTGATCATTGAGATATTAATTTTATTTAATGGATAAAAGGTATAATTTATGGATAAAAAGGTATTGAGGTATGAATGGGACGAGTAACCCGCCATTACTGCGACCTTTGCCGAAACTTTGTGTCTATTCAACCCCATAAATTAAACGGTATAACGATAGCGTCCCAGTTACTCGAACGAATATCCAAGTAATACTTTTTTATTATCGTCGCTTCGTATCTTGGACATTTTACATAACCGTTCAACATTAACTGGTTACGTTATAAAAAACTTGTGTCTTGTAAAACTTTGCTAAACATTTTTTTTTTCATAAAATTAAAAAAATAAAAACCACAATTAGGTTCTACACAATCTGATAAAATTTTCAAACTTTTCTTATTGTCAAGTTTTTTCCACCAAATAGAAAACTACCAATATTCATGACAATCACGTTGTTAAATATGCTGTTTTATGTTATTGGGCTTTTTCATATTGTACTAAAAGTGAATGAGGCTACACAAGTTATTTAATTCAGTTGCTCTTAAAATACAAACCGTGGTCAAAAATTGGATCTAGCTTCGTATTTAGAAGGTTGTATAGCCTTATTTTTCTTAAAGCTTACTTATATATTCATTTTTTATTTTTAACTGTTTTTAATCATGTCTTGGCTCGCGATACTTAAACATTTACCTTTTTGTCACAACTTATAAAACCTTAAAAACACTGATAAAGTAATTCGTAGTCTTTTGAACAACCGTCATAATGTACAGTAGTACATAGTTTTAGCAAAAAAATCACTGACTACGATTTTGAAAATACCAGATTTATATAGACGACAAATAATTATATTAACAAAAAAATCTATCAGCTAATAAACAAAGTATATTTTTTTGACTCTGAAAAAAATGTGTGATTGCGTAAGTAACTTTTGTATATTTGTGTTATTTTTTATTTAAATTTGCCTACAACTTAACATGAAAATAAAATAAAACTTTGTATATTAAATGCGGTAAGTAAATCAATATATACGTTTGAAAATACTTTTTTATCAAAACAATTTAACCTTCAGTATTTAGTTAAAATTTGAGTTAGAATTTACCAATAATCAACACACGACTATAAAAAGCTTTAGAAGGCCTTTTCATTACTTAAAATTCACAATATTTTCTTAGTACACAAACCAATGTAAAGAGTGAATAGTAATGAAATGTTTTTTATTACTGTCTATGAACACGATAAAAACTTTCTATTTTTCATTAAAACTATTCTTTAAAGCAATTATTTGATACATTATTACAACAATATAAAATACACGAACTCTATACAGTAATATAATGAAAAATTGATAATAAACTTACTAAAGCATAGCCAAAAATTTCTGTTTTTGGTATTTAAAACAGTTGAATGAAAGTAATATTTTTTCACCAAGCACGCATCTCAGAAGTGCTTAAGTATATTTACAACATCTTACTAACCCACTGTGATATGGTTAAAACATGTTTTATCGATCAGGCAGGTCTGGGTTTAATTCCCTGTAAATTCAATGTCATATTTAGATTTTTTCAATTTAAATTTGACACCTAAGACGAGGGTGTTTTTGTTTTAAATTCTCTTCGAGTTGATCTCAAGTGACTTAAAAAAATACTCATAACTATTTAACTTCGTTTATTATAATGCAAACATTGGGCTAAACAAACAAGTTCTTATATATTCAATTATTTTTTTATGCATTCAATCAATTTTCGAATCAGAAATTGTATCAATATGTATTCCTTTTGTTTACAGCAGAAATTAATTTATCTGAGCATACAAACCTTGGTTTTTAAAATATGTTTTTTACATTATATTAGGGGGGAAATTTTGTAACAATCAAATATTTTTTTCCAAAAATGTTAGATGACTTCTGTATTTATGCCATTATTATAGGTATTAAAAAGATAGACTTTAATATAAGACACCAATTTTTTCATTGTTGTTTCTGACATACTCTCAATCAAAATTTATGATACGTGTAGCAAATACAAAATATCGTTTGAAAGATCCATATTTGAACTCATTCCGAATAAACAATGAAATATAAAAAAGTAATATAGAATTCATTCTTAAGGTTTAATAAAAAATGTGTCAGCTTTTTCAAACAGAATTCATATTGCTTGTTGAAATTATAATTTGAGCACTTGAATTTGCAACCACATAAAACAAATGCAAAAAAATAAAGTGAACTGTCAATCAACTTTAAGATTTATTTGTTTTTTTATTAAATAACACTACCTTTAATCAGCTAAATGTATCCTACACGTCATAAGAAAAGTTTTCAGATGGGACTAAATAAACCCGGCACAAAACAAAAACTAAAATATTTCAGGCACGTAATTCATGTTTCGAATATGATCTCTACTCTTTTCAAAAGAAAGTTGTACATAATAGATGTAAAAAGAAATAAAAAGGATCAATACTAACCCGGAAGCATTGAAGATTTGTTTCAGTTTTGTATCTACCAAAATAATTTAAATATTTAATAGTAATTTAAATAATTTAAGTAGCTGATGGATCTGTCGTTGGTTTTAGTTGCAGTGCTCACGGTTAAAATTCTAGTAACGATATATTTATTTCAGTTCAAAGGAATGGATGTATGTGAAAATATGGTGAATTCCTTCTCGCCTATCAGATGGATATTTAAAACGGAGAGTAATGAAAACGATTATGTAACTGGTAGTCCAGTATTAGCCCATCCATCTATATGACCCTACTCTCCTCGAAAAGCATTGCGAACAGTTTTTGTATTATATTATGGTCAAATTTCTTTTAAAAAAAGTTACATTAAAAGTATTTATATAATACTTATCATTGGACGCAAAAATAGTTTTGAAAAAGTCCATGAAGAATAATATTAATGTCGTAATATGAATCGTGATCGCTGTTTTATACACAGATGTGAAGTACGACCCATTGTTTTTTAAATTAATTAATGATGTATTTTCAAACTTCATACACAACTTAATACTTTTAGCACTGCTTATAAGGTGACATATAAAGTATATATAATATGTGAAAGTTACAAAAACTTATTGAAAAAATCAATTCGAAGTCAGAGTCGTTTAATATAGGGTAAAAATATCGACGAATTTAGCTCTACTGTTTTTTAGGCGTGTGCCATCGTCAGAACTATGTTTAAACCTGCATTTACTCAGCTATATATACTGGCTTAGAAGAGATATACAATACATATTGTTATTTACTGTCACATTCTAATTCATTTTCAATTATAGTATTATATTTATTAAATATGACTTTAGTGTTTTCAAGAACGCTAAGCAAAATAAGATTTTTCAAAGTAAATTATATAACTGATGTTAATTTTTAGTTACATTAGAGGTTTTCTTACATTATTATTATGATATCATACTATTGTTATTAGTACCATTAGGGAACTTCTCAGCCCTGCGCTTTATGTTGAATTACTTATAACAATATTTTCTTTTAAAAAATATGTAATTTTATATATACAGCCATCGAGTAAATGAATTATTTAGTATTTTGACCAGAAGAATCATTTACGTCTAAACAATTTATTCCGAAATCTTCACGAAGAAAAAATGTTAACACTGAAATAAAAAAGTAAAGAAATAAATTAATGTCAAACCGTATTAAATGAATACATATTTTTTGTGCGCGAGAGTTTTTTTTTCTTCCGTTTTATCAGAACATTTGTTTATTTTTTAGAAAAACATTTCTTACACGATTCTGTTGGGGAAAGTATTAATGATATTATTTTATATAGAATTGTTTTGAATACTGACCATAGTTTGGGAAACATATTTCCCTTTTGTTCAATTAAAAGTAAATATAAATGTGTATTTGTAGGAGACGTTAGAATTGATAAAATAACTTTTTGATTTTTTACATCTTCTTACGTACGATTGAGGATAAAGTTTTTTATTATTTAGACAATCGTAAAATTGGATTGTTTAATGACCGTATTTTTAATTGACTTACCTGCAACTGGAGCATATGGCAAAAGAAGTTTTTGTTACTTAGTCGCTCAATCTCTCTTTTAGAAAGATAGTTAGTAGTAGGGATAGAAGGATGGGGCTAGAACAGGACAAGTGGTTAAAAAATCAATTTCGCTACGCTTAATTGACAGAAGATTTGAAACGGTGAGAGGGAACTTTTACACGTCACAAACACCCATGCCTTTGAACAGAAATCGATATATCAATTTAAATGCTGTTCGTACTGGGACTCAAACCTATGAGGTCTTCACGGAAGCCCACAACGCTAGCCGCTCTACCATAGGACCCAAAGGCGCCATAGGACTCTTACTTAGCTCTTATATCTTCCCTTGAAGTCACTTGAAGCCAACCACTCTTTGGTGAATCTTCAACACGGAAATTCTTCGAACAAATGTGTTTATACAAAATTTAACACTTTCTTGGTTTTACTGCACTACTGCATTACATGTTTTAAACAGCTTAACTTTCGTTATGTCTTAGTTGAAATTCTCACTACATATTGTACTGTAACTGAGTTTCTTCTTCATTTTTTTTATTGCTTGTATAGGGTTAACAGAAATTTAGTAAACTAATTATTATTTTACTGAAGAGCAGATTGAAACAATTCCTTTGACAAAATAACAAACAAAATGGCTATATTTCTGAATAAAAGTGCATATTATACATGTATTAAAAATACGCAAAGACTTGTGAGACAACATAATATTTTCTAGTATTTTGGACCACTAAAATGAAAAAGTCAACACCAAATAACAATAAATAGGAAACTACACTGCTGAATAACGCTGCTTTGGGTTTTCATAATTTTTGTCTGAGTTAACTTGTATAGTACCATTCATTCTTGTTGCTAATATCATACAAACTATTTAAATAATAAATGAAACTCTCACACAAATATAGCTAGCTTATGTCGAAATATACTTTCAAAAGATTCAATGTCATTTAATTTCATCTTAGAGAATGATCAGTCTATCTTGAACTACGCATCGTAGAACGTGGTCTACGCCGTTCAGAAAACGTATGCTAAACGTGTGCCCATTGAAACTGCTACGCCATATAACGGACGTGTCAAAGCGACAAAGATTCTGTCCAGCCCAAGGGTTGATGGCGTAACGCATTTATCTCTACGGTGTAATCCCTAACGGTGCGGTATAATCTGTAGTATTATACTCTGTTAGGGTGGATGGCGAGTGCTTTCCGGTAGCTTGCAGCTTGCCTTGTTATTATTTCTTGGTTTGAGACATTTATGACGAAGCAGACAACAGACACAGTAGTAGAGTCGCTGATGTGAAATAATTTACTTCAGTGATGCTTTAATTTATAACAAATCTAACAACATAATTATAAAAATCTTTAAAGTAAAATTAGTATGAATTTCGAAAGAATAAACAAAACAAACTCATTGCTACATAACCCTTGATGTACGTTTTATTTCCTCGCTTACACATTACAAATAAATCATTTCAGTCATAATGGATAGCAATTAAGTACCCACAGGAGAGATGTATGTCATTTGGTGTAATTTAAGGATATGTTTTGACGAGCAATTAGCCATACGATTGTATAAATTATTACATGTTGTTTTTTAATATGATTCTGTTAGGGTTCCGGTACAAATCAATTGTAAATGTCTCGTGTGAGCGAGTATTTTTTACTTTTTAAAAGAACTATCCTGTTCACTTTGAAGTCAAATCAAATAAAACTTTTTATGATTTTTTTAAATGACTTTATATAATATGATTGCCTGTATTTTCTGTTATGGAGAGTCATATGGCAATGTGTACGCATTTACCGAGTTCTACTCTTTTTTCTGCTATTATATTAGTAAGTATTGACAAAATTGTAATAATAATGTTCCCAAGCGTTCATTTTTGTGAATTATGCAATGGCGAATACCACATCTATGGCTTTCAAAAACATCACATGAAAACACATTTCCGGGACTCAACGCATGGCTAACTTATCACGTCAAAACATGGTTGCGTAACTGAACGTGTTAATATCACAGTTTTTATATTTAATAAGAGACTGTTTTAAAATTCGCATTTAAAAGCTATTTGAAAGCATGTGTGTTTGTGTTTATTTCAATTCTAAAATAATGGGATGTGGCAAGAGTGATTAGCCAACTACTAGTCCTGTCCTGCCCTGTCTTTTCTATCCCTACTACTCTCTTGGAAAGAGAGAAGATGAGTTCTCATAGAAAAACTCTTGTTTAGATACTTCCGTTAGGAAGCCATATGCTCAACATTGGGAGTAGACATGGATAAAAAATAGTTTAATGTTAAAACAATATAATAAAATAAATTCATCAACGGACCATTTCCTATAAAAAATGATAACCTGATAAGAAGGATCATATTCAATGAAATATGTCTGACAAGAAAGTACCATCAACAAAAATAACATTTTTTCAAAGCATATAGTAAAAATTCAATATGTTAAGCTACAACGATATGGTATTGGTTTAGCTTAACATATTTTTTATTATTATTCCGTGTAGTAAGTACTGATGAGCATTTCGTGTGAAATTATCCACGTTGTACCGTGTTAGCATTTTCCCTAGCCAATTTAGAAACGAAAATTCACTATAGGTACGCGCAGAAAATACGTGGAAAGCAGATGGTGGCACGAACAGCATCGAACGGCGATCAACTGGGCTAATCACTGCTGTAATTGAGTCAGCTGTGTCGCGGCGAAGCGCCGTGGGGTGCGCGGGCGTGTCCGACATGGATTTTGGTGCAGTGTAAGTGATAAGCCATCGAATATAGCCGTAGTTCTATTTTCAACTTAAATTTTACGCAGTTCCTAAGTTCAAATTTGCTTATGTTACCGTTTAGTTAACATTTTGTTCTTATATAAAGTATTCAAATTGTTGTAAGGGCGTATAGGTATTTCTATCAGAAATTTAAATGGATCACATGTGATAAGCTCAGTAATACTGTATTCAAAGTGATAGGTTTGTGTTATTTTATAAACAATTCCATTTTAATACAGTTAAAAAGTGATTGGATTATTAATATTATACTAAAGCTCATTTAATTTAAATGAAAAATAAAGTCACAATTTTCATTAAATATGTATATTATTTCTAGGTTCGATAAACAAGTAAACCAAAATTATATTAAATAAACTAGGCCGTTACATGATACTTACAAAACTATCATTAATATTTTTGACTATTTATGCTGGATTGCAGAAATTTTTATTTTAATATTTTTTAAATAGTTATCTAACGGGCGGGCCAGTAAAATAATTTAAATAAATAGTAACAAAAAAATACTCATTTTTTCTCATTAAAACTTATTTTTCATGATCAGGTCTGGCTCCGATCATCACAAGCATTTTCTATTGATAATAAATAATCAATAAAAAAATTTCAACCCCATTTTATCAGACAGCAGGCTAGAATCTATCTAATTTTAATGTCATATTAATTTTAAAAGTTTTTTTACTGGCATTGCGACGTTAATTTTTAAATAAAAAAGTATTTGGTAATTTATTCAAAATTCCTTAAAAAAAAAAATTACTTATAGTAATTTTTTGATAACTCTTATGCACGACACTAACTAAAATCACAGTGTAAGGTAAGGCTGTAGTCCAGGTTTTCCTAACCTCAATCGTTCCATTCCATTCATCCACTATTTTTTAGAATATAAGTCCTCCAAACTCAAGATGTTCCAACTAAAATGGTATATGCGAAATAATATGCGTGTATATGGCGATATGTGAAAAGTTGTATTGTTTTATTTTGGCACTCATGTTAAGCTTCAAATTTTGAGACTTAATCTCCTAAATTGATAAAATACTATATTAAAAATTCAATTCAGTGTCCACTTCTTACGGCGTTAAGCAGTTCACGCGTTTAAAAAAAATATATTGTTAAATAATTAAGGGATGAGAAATTTACGTTGTTACCACCCTTCCACCAAAAATGTTGCCCATATGTATGTGAAGTGATTTTATTAAGTAAAATAATTAATAAAAATGTCATATTGTATTTAAAATAAAACTTAAAAAACAAGAATCTATCAATTCAACGGTTTACTTCCTGGAACTGAAATTCCCCCAAAATATACGGAAATTCCACAGCCGTTAAAAACCCCTGTTGTAGTTGGTCGTTTTTTAAGCAAACACACATCCCTGGTCGCATGCAGTTAGCATTCAATTCGCCTCAAAGCAAGACAGGACAGCAATGATGGCTTGTGTTTGCTTACCAGATACCACGACCAAGTCAACACTAATTTATTGTCTTTGAGTCGTGGCGTGAGCGGTGCACTACACTAGGTAAATACTGACAGCGACGACTTACCAGACCCTCGTCAACCTGAAAGATTGATCGCCATTGAGAATTATCAATCAATCTTTACACCTGGAATTTGTAAGCACCAAATTCGCGCGAAGATAAACAGGCGAGGTCGACCTGTTAATAACTCACCTTATTAGATTCTTTGCTAGAGTATTAGCAGCTCTAAACACTTAACAAATAAAATAAGTCGTTTTATTGGTAATTGCTAAAAATGCAATGTTTTTTTTTAGAAAAGCATTGTGTTTTACTTATAACATAGGATAATCAGGACTGGTTCTGTCCATTTGTCCATTTGTCCAGTATTTTCAACTAATGGACAATATTATTAACATATTATGAATACATATATAAACATATTTTTTTATTAAATGGACAACTGACAATAAAACAAAATTAAGTTTTTCAAAATCTGTTTCACGGTAGTCTTCCATAGCGCAATAAAAATCAAGAAAATAAACGGATTTACTCCACTTGCACCGGAACCAATCTTTTTACCATGCTCGATTATGCTACACAAAAAAAGAGAGAGAGACTCTGAACATAAGTAATATTGATTATGTGCATATACTGAGAGTCTACTCCATATTGAACCTAAATATGAATCGAGAATATCCCATCTTCCATAAATCATTCTGTTTTATCAATAAAAGAGAATTTTTAGTACTTATTTTACAATCTTTCATATTATTTTAATTACATTTAAACTAAAAAAATCTATATTTTTTAAATACAATACTATCCATTGGTCGCAACTTAGTTTGACTAAGAAAAATAGTCACAGTTCTTAACGCTTGGACACAACCTATAGTGAAATAGTGAAAGCCATGTTATTGAGTTGAAAACAGTTACTTTTTTCAGATAAGTTGTCCGGATTCATAATGTTCAAAATAATATCACATCATTATGAAACCATTCATTTCTGTTATATTGTAGGAAATACATATTTATATTGTAATTATATATTTTTTAAAATAAGAAAAAAACACATTTTCTAAGGTTTTTAAATAAAAATCTCGGAGAACAAAAGCAAACAAAGAAGGCAAATCATTTTTTTTTTTTTTTAAATACAGTATTTCAATAAATAATATGAGTTTGGATAGTTCATTAAAAAAACCAACGTCATTATTGAGATTTTACTCAGTTAATATAAATCTCAAAAATTATTTGTACACACTGGTTCGAAACTCAATCTTTCCATAGGATTTCTCAAGTCATATCACTAATCAAAACTGCTTGGAACTTTAGACTGCTATGAAACAACTCAACTAAAGTCAACAATGGTAAAGGTAAGCAGGCAATGATTTTTTAAATCCTTTCTAACATGTCTATCGATAGAATTAAAAAATAGATTGGTTACTTGAATAACTGCTAATTTGTATATTTTAGTTGATTTATTATTTAATAAAAGCAGACGCACACAAAGACATACAATATTTTTTATTAAATTTACACATTCATTAATACATCAAAACATATATTCAATACTATTACAATTTATTACGTTGGAAGACCCTATGTGAAGGTTGTTTGTCTCCCATACTATATAAAAACGCTTATATATTTTCCTTTCATCGTGATATGTGATAATGATCTCTTGCCTATTTGATCGTAAATTTAATGGCTTTTATGTATAGCCAGCAAATGAGTTTATTTGGTGAAACAAACCCATTAAAATTTTAATGACCGGGAGTGTTTATTGAATCAACTAACTTTAAATGCCCATCAAACTAAGGGTGCAACATGATATCGCCCATAATTAAAATTTTCGTGCTAGTAATTGATACATAATTACGTCATAACGTACATTTTAAATTTCACCTTTTTTACATGTTTTATTTTAATCTGTATCACGTAATTATGTACGGTGCAAAAATACCCTCGTGTTATAAAAACATAACAATTTCACTCAAAAAAGTGGTTTTAAAATATTGAATGCTTTCTAATTATTTTGTTTACATTTTAGCAACTACTGATACAAGTAATTTAAAAATGATGTATTGATCGAGGGAATACGACACAAATTGTCAATGATCTATCAGCAATACTTTAAGCTTACTTGTAGCTTAATAATCAACCAATTCCCATTAGATTTTTTTTTGAGTCACAACGTACAGTCACTGTCTATGATTCAAGACATAGATATAAAATCGTATACGACAATTTATAATTTTTTTAAGAGAATGTTTTTTTTAAATTTAGTTCAAACAAGGAAATTCCGTAAGTGCGGTCAGTAAATAATAATATATGGTCAACGCTTATCCTGATATTATAATACAATTTTCAGACTAGTTTCAGTTCTCTAGAACAGCGTTTCTCAATTGGGTTTCACGTGGAACAAAACACTAAAATGACGAATGAGATACCACTCTAAAAAAATTGTCACTGATGTATTAGGCGAGTATCAAACTTGGGAAAACAAAGTGTAGTTGTTGATCCATTCGCTGCATTTCAGTATAATTATAGAAAATTTACATTGAACTTTTGTTATACACAACTGTAATTTTAGATAATATTTGTTTATATTTGCGAGCTTTTTGTGAGACTTTGTACATTTCAGAGTGCATCCCTACTTGCGAAATAACTATCATTTTTCAATAGCTTTTCTGTTAGACAAATATTTATCACTCTGCCTGGCGGTGACATGTTAAACGATTGCCAACTGATGCATCTTGCAAGAGGCATGGTACCAAAGTGCAACTAACTACTGGTTCAACTGCATTTTTGAAAAAAAGCTATATTTTATCTGACGATCTTCTCTTGAACGACATTCACCATTTTTAGTGATTATTTCATTGTTTGATAGTGTCTATTTGATTTATTTTGGAAGATATTTTTTTGTATGACATATATGTTATATATTTATTCAGATTTTTTTAAAATGATAAATCATTTAACTTTTTTAAGAAATTTTACTTTCGTCGTATACTTCAATAACGTATTTTTTTTTGTGTTAGTTAATTATGAATGCAGATAAATAAATTTAAGCACGTTTAATTATATTTAATAACATTTATTTATTTATGACGTAATATGAACTATGTGAACTTTGTTGTGAGTGAGTGAACTTTACGCTTTTCAGGTGTAGACATTTTGATAAATTATTATTTATTCTATTAATAAAAACACATTATTCCTTTGTACTTTATTCCACTTTATTTAAAAGGTCCGGTTTTTCTCATTGCGAGAATTGCCAACTGTCTGTTATACAATGGAATAAAATACAAAGGAATATTGTGTTTTTATTCATATAATGCCTTTCCACCAAGTATTGACATTGAACACTCTAAAATGTATTATTTATTCATTTGCCTTATTGCATACGGCCTTGCTAGGGTGCTTTATAATATCTCAAACTAAAGTTTTTGGCTGAACGTTTTTTGGCATTAAACCCACGATGTTGTGTGATAAATATGTGCTTAAATCGTTAAAAGAGATAACTTTTTAAATTTTATAAAGTATCACATCATAGATATAGTATGTATAAGAAAACTGCTTTAAGAATACGTCTTAGTATTTGATTTCTACATGAACATGTATTATTTGGAAAATTGGTAAATTAATAATATCCAGACGTGTTTGAAAAGAAAATAATTATTATATTGTGAAAATCAATATTTGCTTTATATGTGACACAAAAAACTGCTTTACCAAGCTAGTTTTTTATATTTGTTGCAAAATAAGAAGCTGTACAATTTTATCATTTATTTAAACGTCTTTTGAATGTAGCGTTTTAAATGTCATTCTTAATTAAGATTCGATTTAGAGTAAAAAGATCGCTTTTATCCTTGTCAATGCCTTCGTTATTTCCTATTGAATCGCTGACTCTGCGCCGTAAAATGAAATTGAAGCCAATCTTACGTCTATTTAGGTGGCAATAAATTTCCAGGTTATATCTTTTATGTTCAGCCATCACTTTTATCCAAGTGCAGCGACTGGTGGGTTTATGAATGCGTTGTATCCACACTAGATTTCATCTCAGAGTAAAATATTTTATGGGACTGATTGCAGCGAGACGACTCGACTTAGTCGCAGTTTTGTAACGCAATTGAAACTGCATTTGAATGGCAACACATTTGCATTTATGGCTTAGAATATATGCGATAATGATACATTACACAAACGTATGTACATCAATCAACTTGTCTTTTTTTGATTGACAAATAAGCTTTAAATGTGTGACAAAGTTATTTTAATTCCTAAAATTTGATTATTAAACTAGACACGTCTCGTTTTACAACAGTATTCAACGTTTAAAAAGGTTTGTAAAGTGTATCGAAGAAAATTAACCAAATACCAAGAATTGGCTGATTTGGCATTTACTTTGATAAACTTTATTGTAACAAGGTAAATTAAACGTAAATTAATATGTATAATTAAGTCAATGACATCCTAAATGACACAACAAATATTCATCAATCACCTTTATTAAAGCCCCCGTATGTAACTGATAATAAATATCACTTTAATTTAAACTAATTTTCATGGAATAATCCCGTTTTTTTATCTTTATAAGAAAAACTTAATTATTACTGAAACTTGTGGAATTAATATTATGTCCTGACTTTAATAAAAAATTTAATAAAAATTAACAATCAATGACACGGTACTTAATAGCCTTCGATGAAAATAACGACTAAAAGAATACCGCGTTATTAATTTTTATAGGTGGATCTACTTTTAAATATGAAACTGAACATTTATACGTTGTTTTAAGAATTTTCACTTCAATATATGTTGAAAGATGTATAATATGTCTGTCTAATTTTATTGTTTGTTAGTGTTTTTTTGTAATAAAAAGTGTACATCTATTCTAAACGTCGTTTATTTTTGATAATTCTTAAAGTGGATCTTCTTCTTTAAATAACTCTCCCTTCCCCCACCTGATCTATTGCAATTCTTCTTCTACGGAATACGCCAAGTACAAAGATGATGTTACGGTATAATATGCATTTATAAAAACTTTTCTAAAGCTTTAATAATATACGTTAATCAATGTAAAAAGAGCTTTTTCGAAAAACTGCAACACCAACAATACTGGTCGTATTTATATACAACGTTTATTTAATTAAAGATCTCAGCATTATTTTCTTCTCGAAGGTTTCATATACCCAACTATGGGGTTCATTTGATCAGTTAAAACGTAATTACGATCAAATTGCAGGTCTGGCGTAATCGACGGTGAGCCTCAGTGGCGCGCAAAAACGGAGGGTCAGATTGCTCGATACGGTGATAATTATTGTCACTGGGGATTTGGACGGAGGGTTGCAATATATCGCGCCAAGAGGAACGGGTACATTGCAATATATATCCATGCATTATTGAGTTCATTGTATTTTTTTTTGTCTGGTAACCAATTTATACGAATTTTCCAATTGTATTATAATAATAAATGTTACTTTAGATTCAATAATGATTTGTTGAAATGGCAATTACTTCTTTTTGTTGCCATGTCCGCTCGCCGCGTACATCATTTAGACTATACCTATGGATGGAGCAGAGCTTACCTCAACATTATTCCCTCTACAAAATATGTTTGGTACTCAAATTTCAACTACTTTTTACGAGAAAATAAATATATAAGGATAAGTCTAGAAATGAACCAATGAGGGGCTTGATATCAAACTCATTATATCCATGATTGATATTTCTGAGATATATTTGCCAACAATTTTTTAATGCTGTACTATATATATAAATATTAGTTGAGTATTTAAATATATTTTAAGCACTATCACTATAGGTGTCTTAGTTCAATTATTTCTATAATTTTTTTTGTGATTTAGTGATCAGTATTTTTCATTTTGTTATAGTGTATTTTGCATCAATCGAAAGTGCTACTTTCCACGTGTGGTAAATATCCATATGTAATTTACAATTTTTTTATTGTGCTCGTGTGTTTTTTTGTGATTTTCTTAAAACACGATATTAAGGGAATGAGAGTTATCATATGTTAAGTATTTCACTTTTGCCACACCTTGTTTTTAGGATTGGTTGGATAGATGGGAATTTAATATACAGTTTTTTTTTGTCATTTAACTATTGGTACTGTGATACAAGCCCGTTAACTAAGACCCCGAAACCAACGACGTACGCCAATGCAAGCAAAGAACTTATAATAGTTTCACAAGAATTCTCACGAAATACAATCAAATGTTAATATAATGTCTAATAATAAATAGCTATAATTACATTGAAATGCGGTAAAAGTATGAAAGCAACTTATTTGTTCGAGAATAATATTTTATGTTATTTCAAACTATTTTTTGTCGAGTTCGTGGCACAGCGGTTAACATCGTTGGTGTCTATGACAGATCTC
Source organism: Himalopsyche tibetana (assembly GCA_030503985.1). NCBI lineage: Eukaryota > Metazoa > Arthropoda > Insecta > Trichoptera > Rhyacophilidae > Himalopsyche > Himalopsyche tibetana. The sequence goes on from JAPJYX010000015.1 coordinate 8,465,771, forward strand.
ACAGGTTTTTTCTAGTACGAAAAGCATTTTTTCAATCGATTTATAAATTTCTGTTCGGAGCCATGAGTTTTTGTGATGTCCGAAAATTCCTTCCCACCCATTCAATCCTAAAATAACGGAGCGTAGCAGAGTGATTAGGAAATCACAAGTTTTTTTTCTAACAAACTGTATTTGAAAAAGAGTGTTTGAGTACTGAGCAGTTTTCGTAGAAAAGTTTTATTCATATACTTTTATTCGGTTCCCGGTAAATTGCTCGAATGGAAATTGCTCGAATAACAAGATAATCAATCTGTTTCCGTTTGTTCTGTCTTGGCCCTAGTCTTCTATATTTTCTGGAAATATATAGAAACAGTTTGAGTAACTAATTAATAAGCAGTTCTCGTAGAAACACTTTTGTTGAGATAAACTCCATTAAAAGATCATATGTTCCGCATTTGGAGCGAACACGGTTAAAATAAATACTTACGAAAATTATTTTTATATTTCACTCTCTAAGCAAGTGTCGCACAAGATAAAAATGAAATTCGTAGAAAAAGTCGTGAAAAATCGTTTAAGTAACCAAGCAATTCAAATAATTTGTAATTCGAGCAATTTCCATTCGAACAATTTTTATTCGGATGTCATATGCTCCACATTTGAATTTTTAGAAAAAAGGTTATTTTCACAATCATGTTCTCTTCAGATTTGAAACAGATTTTATCAGCTAAATTATTTTTTTGCAAAGACTGCTGTCACTTGGCCTTCAACAAAATATAAAAATTAAAGGTAGATGAATTGGACTGGGAAATGGGAAGATAGTTTTTCACCTTCTTCACGACAATGAATGGTTCCATTTGGGACTTTCGAGTATGTAAACACCGCAACTAAAAAACCCTCGATTGGGGGATTAATTAATAATAGTCTCTATTTTGCGTTAGTAAAATTATTCTATCATAAAGAAGCACCTCTAAATTTCATTTTATCAACATTTGAAAACAGTTTTTATTTAAAACAGCAAAAAAGCCGTAATAACTCTCAACCACATCGACACGTTGAAAATTTGAAAAATAACACCAAACAAACACTGGCCGAAATTTAACGGTGATGTATTCCGGCGGTGCAGTAGTAAATTTCTCCGCCAAATATTTTCACTAAACCATATCCGGCATCGAAACATTTCCGCGTGCTCGCTGCGGGGCTTCACCCGGAATTCTTGTACCTGCTTTTCCCCAAAAACTGAATTTCAAATAATTCTTGCACCTTATAGCTCGGCTCAGAGGGAGAACAAATTTATTATGCACATTCCGGGCTAACTGGTTTAAGTATGTCTATAAAATTTGCAATGTCCGACCACCCCAAGAATTGTAACTCAGCTATTCCGGAGGTACTTTTGTTACCCATATCACGTATAGTCCTCGTGAGTCATTTGTGATATTAATTTTCATTTTTCTTTTACTATACTGCTATGATTATGCATTTTATATATATAAAAATATCAAATAAAGAACTAGATTGGTGTTAGAGTAAAAATATGACTGTATTTAGTTCAACAAGAATAAAATTATAGGAAATAGTTTAAGCTATTTTGACTTAACGCCATCACGTATTTATAAACTGACTGCTGTGTATGTACTGTATATACTGGCTTAAAAATGTTTATTATCTGACTAAAAAATACATTATTGTAAGTAAAATGATACTAATGATGATTTATTACAAAGAGGTATGTGCAGTTTTGCGTGTTCCGAAGAAATCTTTTTTAAACAACATTCTCGCGTGAAAAATAATAGTGAAATGGACCAATTTTAAATTGTTCACTGCTGAAATGGTGATTGCGTGAAATGCTTTCACTGTTAGAAATAGTTAATATAACTTTTTCTTAGGTAAAAATAAACAAACGTTACACTGAACGTAATAATTAAAGTAAACTTCTTTTTTGTAATGATTTCACGTTTATTTAATTTTTCAAAACTGAGTAAACACACACGTTAAGATGTTCTGAATCACACCTTTATGCTTTTAAGCGATTGTATGCTCAAAAAAAACATTAAAAAATATTGTATCATTTAAATACATAATATATCCACTTAAAATACTCTCGTTTTCTAATTGCACATTTATTCCATGTGATCAGGACCGGTTTCAGTCGTCACGATATTTTTCAACTAAAAACGCTCGTGATGAGCGAAACCGGTTCGAATCATATTGAATACATGTGCAATTAGAAGAGAAGAGTTTTTTTAAATGCACATATTTTGTATTTGAATCCTATAATATGTTTAAAGAATCTAATTTTACAGCATCAAGGTATATTGCAAACGAACTTCATATGTATGTTTACTCAGTTTCGATTGAAACTAGACAGACAACATCTTTCTACGTACTACGAAATTGCATTTAAGTTTTTATCTTCTAATACAGCTTATATATAATAGATAAAATATACTTAATCTTCCATTGTTCTTAAAATGGCTTGAAACCAAAGTAGTAATAAATCGATTCATATAATTATTTTGGAACCTATGTCTACGAAGTAATTCCGAATTCAATCAATACACTCAAATTAAGCTCTTTGTGATCCAAAGCTTAAATCTCGAAATGGACAATTGATTATTCTCAATTATTGGACGAAACCGGCTCTCGTAATAAAGTAAAATTGTTAATTGAGCCACACACGTTTTAAAATATAATAAAATTATTATACACTAAGCAAGATGTTTATTAAAAAATCCACGTAGATGTGTTATACGAAAAACATTTATATTTTTATAAGGTTATTTGTTGCTTTTCGTGATAAAAAAAAACGGTCCAATAAAGATATATCATGATAGTAAAAATATTTTTACTGGCACCTGTGTGGTCGAGTGGTCAACGTCGTTGGCTACCACTACGGAGGTCACGGGCTCGAATCCCAGTACGAGCAGTTTTATAAATTGATTTTTAAATCGATTTATGAATTTCTATTCAAAGGAATGGATTTATGTGATGTCTTGAATTCTCCCCTCCCACCCATCCTATCTTATAAATCGAGAGCGATTAGCTAACCACTAGTCCTGTCCTAGCCCATTCCTTTTATTCATACTCTCTTCGGAAACAGAGAGGTTGAGCAACTGAGTAGCAAGCAGTTCTCGTAGAAACACTTATGTTGAGATAAACTCCATTAGGAGTCCATATGCTCCACATTGGGAGCGGACATGGTAAAAAAAAAAAAAGTTTTTTGACGTTCAATGGCTAAAGCATCATATCATATTTTTTGCACATTGCAGCAGAAGTCTTTTTTAATCCATATCCGCTGCCAATGTGTGCAAGTTACTCAGTTATCAACCAATCATTTTTATCGAAGAGAATAGGAATAAAAAGCTGTAGCCCAGTTGGTTAGAGCTTGCTCTACCGATCACTCAGGTCTGGGTTTGATTCGCAGTCAGATCACAGTGAATTTGAGAATCATTAAATTCAAAGTTGTGATCAAAGACTGGGTGTTTATTAGTTTATTATGATTAGCCAACCATTTGTCCTGTTCAAGCCTTATCCTTCTTTCCCTACTTTGAAAAAAAGTGAGGTTGAGTGACTGAGTAACAAACAGTTCTCGTAGAAAAAAATACTGTTAAGATACCTCCGAATGCGCCACATTGGGAGCGGACATGGATTTTTTAAAAAAAAATCGCTTTTGCTACGTCCATTTAATTTAGAATTTGAATAATGGAAAGATGTTTTTAGACATCACAAACACAGGCTTTTAAACATAAATCGTTAATGATGGTGATAAGCCCATGATAGGTCATGGAAGCCAACGATGTTGACTACTGCACCATGGATCTGACAAGAGTCTACTAAACTGAAAAACATCAACTTCTTTAAAAAACATACCTACATATTTCTACAGTGTTAAAACTATTCAGTCAAATATTTTTATCGAGCAACATTTAACAATTTATCAGTAGATAAAACACTTTTAAATAAAAAGAACTATTGAAATTCTGGCAATAAAAATAATTTTTCATTTTCATTTTCGGAAAATATATAATTAAATCGTTGGAGTTATGAATAGATAAATGTTTCAAATTTAAAACAAATGAGTTTTGTATTTTTATTTTTAAAAATTCTCTTTGATTGATACTTTGACCAATAATAAGTTTACTTTAAATAACTGTTTGATTAATAACGGATAAAAATGAATTTGTAATATATACAAAAAAGTTACCCATCCCAATTCATAGCATAGCTTATAAAACTGGAGAGCTAGTGTAAATATTGACTACATTCAATTCAGCCGGCACTTTTTTTTATCAAGTTTAATTAAAATATAATACAAAATTATCACCCACCGAGTAGTTAACCTTTTTTAAGCCCCGTTTATTGATTTCCCTTTAGAATGTTTCCACAACAGAAAGTAAAAACGATTCATACATAATTTATTAAATGCCCCCAGATCCAATTAAATTCAACGTTAAGGGCCGTTCTTATTTTATTTCGCCTGCCATCATTAAATTGTGAAATAAAAAATAAACTTTCAGAGGCAAAGTAATGAAGGCATTTAAGTTTCGTGTAAAGAAATAATAACATTAAAGAAAGGTTAATTACGTTTACATTATTTTAAGATCCTGTGTTAACGTTACTGCCGCAGTACAAATATACATAACTGAGTATTTGAGATATGAATACCTTATAATTTACAACCCCGTCCTCAGAGTATCAAATAAAAACGTGAATTAAACAGTTAAATGAATGTTAAAATTATTTACATAATTAAGGAAAAGTAACCAAATTAAAGTCCTAATAATTTACAATAATACTGCTATTATTTAAATCGCTGCTTTATGCTTTTTTCGTACATTTGAACTGTTTTTTTCTTAATATAGGTATTTTTGCACTCGTGAAAAGCGGGGAGAGAATAAATAAAGTTTGGAGCTGAACTTACACATTAAGTCAAGATTAAAGTTAAGCACTTTGATTGATAAAATACAATAGTTCATACAATTTCTAGCGTCGTACAGAAGACATGTAAATACAAAAACAAAACTAAAAAACATAAAAGTTATGATAGGATAAAAATATCAACGTATTTAGTTAAACAGTTTTTATATTTATGAGTTGATAGCTATTTCGGCTTTCGCCATCGTCAGAACTATGCCTAAACTTACATTGTTCTTAGCTATATATACTGGCTCCAAAGAGATACATAATGCTTCATTTTATTCACCTAACATCCTAATTCAAATTACAATTACAAAATTACACTTATTAAATGTGATTCCAGTGTCAGATTCCTCTGGAATTACATTTAATAAGTGTATTTGAATTAGGATGTTAGAGTGAGTAAAATTATGCATTGTGTATCTCTTCGGAGCCAGTATATATAGCTGAGAAAAAATTAAGTTTAAGTATAGTTCTGACGATGGCAAAAGCCGAAATAGCTCTCAACTCATTGATATAAAAACTGTAGAACTAAATACGTTGATATTTTGACCCTACTATAATGGAGTTCTACCAAGTAAATGACAAATCAATAAATAAAAGTTATGGTCTGAAAAAACGACAGCAGAGCCACACAATTTCCGGAATGGCTTGATTAACAGACATACGAAATTACACCGTATGGGTTCGATTTAAGTGAGAGAATTAGTTGACAACGCAAATGACACGATAAGTTGAAATTTTGATGACTTCAAACGTCGCAACAAACAACTTCCCTCTAGGTTGAAGGTTGACGACAGAAAGAAAACAATATTTCGACTAAAATGGTTCAAATAAAAAACAAATATTGGGTCGCCACTTGCCAGGTTGAATATCATTAGATTATTTGCTTCAACTTATAACTTCGAAAAAAGTTTTTTTAAAAAAATCAAATTAACATGATTCATATATTTTTTTCATTTTTTTATTTCCATATGGCATTAAACAGGTCAGGCTTTATACGTATCGATGACATAAAGTAAGCCGAATTCAGGCCAATACGATAAGACGTAGCACAGAATTGGCAGGTCCAGGAATGCGGATCACACATGTGCAACCAGCGTATGCTGTGACAGCTGCGTCACGCGAGTGACATGAATAAAAGCCACATAATGATCCACGCCACAACAATTCTTTTAATATCTTTTAAGTGTAGTATCGTACAAACAACATTTATTTCACACTAGTTCAATTAGTTTCTGGGTCAGTTTTGCGGAAAAATAAAAAGGGCACATCTAAGCCTGCACGCGTCAAGAAGAAATCTGTGCCGGTTCCACAACCCAGCACAGCCTAAGGCAGACGTATGTCTGCGTCACACGTGCTTGTGTGGCAGCGTACACGAGTCGATTTTTATTGTTTACAAAATACATGGTCAAGTGATCTACGTAGCTGGCTTCGAATACGAGTTCAAATTTTAGTACGGAAAGTTTAAAAAATATTTTTTTTATTCATGTCTGGAATGGTTCTCTGATATCTTAATTAAATACAAGGAGTTCTTGTAGGGACGATTTTGGGTAAATTTTTTAGATTTAAAAGTTGAAACGAGCGCTTAATGCGAATATGACGAACAATTAAAATAATAATTTCAGTTTAATAATGCTAATAAACTAAGCCGGTTTAAAATAACATGATTTAAATATTTTGAATAATATAAAAATAGCTGGCATAATATATACGTCAAAATATTATTTGGATGGAAGTTTTTGGAACCATAAACCATTCTTTTGTTACACAATCGTATTTCCAATGTAAACCAAATTCGGGTTTCCGTTAACCGTATGCCGAATCTGGGTTTTCTAAGCTCTGTTATTAGATTCCGTCTTCCTTTAACGGGCTTCTAACAAAACGTATTTTTTTGACAAACTGCGTTAAAGATTTTTCCGGAAATTCTTTTGAAATTTCTGAGAATTTGTAAACGCAGAATATTCAGTGGAAGAGAATTAATCTAAGTGAAACTTGATTGGTTTTTTAATAAAGTGATATTCTTGAAAACGTTTAATTATATCTCGCTTTTATCAATAGGATCATGGAATATATAACTTTAAAAAAAATATCTTTATATTTTAAAATAAAATTTATAGTAACGAATTCAAAGCATTTGAAGCAATGAAAAGAAAAAAAAATATTATCGAAATTCATTTCTATGATCAACCAAAAGTCTTACTTGAATATTAATTCGTTATAGCCAACCAACTTTTTTCCAGTATGCCATATAACTCTGCATTTCACTGCTGTATATTAAAACTACAAAGTTTTAATATACAGCAATTTGCATATTAATAATGGACAATTGTTTGAAATTTGTAATTCACATAGGAAAGGTTCATCAATGGAATTAAAATATTGTAGCTTATGAATTTATATGAGGTTGTCGGTTTTTTATTCTTTACCGAAAGTTTCCTCGCTGAATCCATAAAAAATATTCAATTTTGTGACTTGATATTGTGAACATTCTATACTTTGACAGAGAAGCATAAATGAATAATTTTGACGATTTTGGATGAATTTCAAGCGAAATAGACAAGGTCATTGAATAACGCACAAATTTTCTCAATTGATAGTACCAAATGGTCGTCCGGGACACCAAAACACGACCGATTGAAATAAGTCCCAAACAGCAAGTAGTTTTTTACGACCACTGTCGTAACCGGTAGTTGCTTGCTCCGGCTTTTAATTTACCAGTACCTCACAAAGCCAGGCGAAACTATATACTACGCGTTAACACTTCAAAGGTCAATATTTTTTTTTAGTCTTCGTCGTTTTCTTTCATTTGCTACTTCAAAGCAACACTTAAGGAATGCAAATGGTATTTGATTTTAACCGCGCACACCACATGCAATTATACAGCAGTAGTTTTCCATGGTGCATCAGTGGCATGCGTTTATTCAAATTTTGTGATGAGTTTTTCTCTAGAGCAGTCAGTCACCCAAGACTTGAGAGGGGCTTGTATTTAACTAACTGTAAAAAGTCTTTAACCCAAAAATTTACAAAGTTTTTAGTTGTATAGATCTGTACTCCGCAAATTTACAAAATAGTAGACATGACTCGTGGGTCTAACAGCTGGTCTGATCAACTTTGAACATCACTGTCAATTTTCATTCAACACAACATAGGCTTCAGTTTGACAAATTTCTGTTCTTGAGTACTATTATTTTTTAACTATTATAATTTATCTTTCTTCCCGATCATTTATTTAACTCTGTGGAACTTTATTTTCAATATTTGATTGTTTTTCAACTGTTTTTTTTCACATATCTTGTCATTACCTTCCTGGGTTGTACGATTTGGTATATCTATTGTGTTAATAATAAGGCAAACATGAAATTGATTTGATTGGCAGTAAAACATTTTTCAAATGAGTTTCGTGATTGAAAGACTAGATAAGCCACAACATGTAATATGTCGAGTTACTCTATCGACTAAAAAATATTATTTTGAGTAACAATTATACACCATTTCAGATAAATAATTTCTTTAGTAGCAATATCACAGAAAAATCTTTACAATATTAACTCTCGCGGCTCGGAGACTAGAAAAATACTTCTCTGCCGATGGGGGTCGTTTAGGGCCCCCGGTAGTTTCCTCATTATTGGTCTTATTCTTATAAATTTCAAAAAAAAATAGTCTAAAGGCTTTAAAATATCTCTCTGCATCATTCCTCATACATTTTTTTTTATGAAAATCCGTGTTTTTTAATAAATAATCATATTTTAAGTTTTGCCTAAAAAAGACGTCATCCCAGCACACATATAAAATTGCAACTGACGATTTTAGCCCAGCTATCTTACTAACGATCGCTTATCGCGAGCGCTTATCGCTTTATCGCATTATCGCGTATTATGTAAACTACAAAAGGTCCAAAAAACTATGATATAAGAATACCTTAATCATAAACATTGTATCACCCATATTAAAATAGATATTTAAGAACATGTACGTATTGGGGTCGCATTTCTTGAGCTAAGAACCGAAAAAGTTAACCAGTTTTGGGAAATTTAGCGGTTATAACGAAAAAAAATATTATGTTAAATCCTCCTCAAGAATTCTTAAACGTATGTACTTGTTTTGTCTAATGTGAAAACAATGCCTTAATGAAAAATTTATCTGATTAAAAAATATATCTACAACACTAATTGTGTGCGGGTTTTACAACTCTACTGTTTGAGGTTGATTATTTCTAATATACTCCTTTGTAAGATATAAAGTTTTCCACCATACCTCTCAATTATAACCCGTTTTTTTTTCTTTTAACTTCCATTTATACTACTGTAGTAATCAAAATATTTTTTCCATAAACAACTACTTAATTTAATAACCTTTTACAGTTTCGAAATATCTTTTCTTATTAAAATATATTAATAGTAACTTAAATTTACTTGCCGAAAGCTTTGTGAGAAGTAACGAAGTGAATAATCTACAAAGGTATTAAATTAAACAAATTATAGATGCCTAAAATACTATTTTCAATCATAATTTATAATAATAACTTCAAATTTGAAGATATCCTTGTACACCCTAAGAGCAAAGTTTATTCGAATGACATAATGTAACCACATCAAATTGTTCTCGGTATCTGGTTCCCATAGATTCATCTCAAACACGAATTATCAGAAGCTGAGCATACAATAGCATATCTCAATTTAAATTATTATTATTTTATGGTTTTTTTCTGGGAAAATGGTTAAATCTTTACTTTTATCAGATACTGTATTCAAATGTAATTATATATTTTATTTTGTCGATGCGCCAATTATTATTGATTTGTTTATGACCAATAAATGGATGAAAAATCAGTTGTGCATTTTTTTTAATGCCAAATTATATAACCACTTTTAATGTGTTCGCTGTCAATTTTTTTAGTGGAGATGTACATTTAAAAATAAAATATTTTGTGCATACTAACTCCACCTTGTTTAATTTTAATCTTAACTGAATTGTTTCATCATTTAATAATCTTCGCAATAATCAAAACCGTTTCTTATCTTAAATAGTTTGAAATCAATATAAATTTAATTTATTTTTTAAAACAACATTTTTATATTATGATGATAAAAAATCTTAAATTTAAAGGCTAAAGACATTGCCAACTTTTTATTGTGAAGTAAATTTATTCGAGAAGCCACGTTTTTTAAAAATCCAAAATTCACATTTTTTTAAATTCTATGTCCACTCCCAATTTGAAACATATGGCCTCTTAATGGAAGAATCTCAACAGATTTTTTTCTACGAGAACTGTTTGTTACTCGATTTCTCAACCTCTCTTTTTTCAAAGAGAGTAGTAGGGATATCATGATAAGGCTAGGACAGGACTAGTGGTTAACTAATCGCTCTCGCTACGCTCAGTTATTTAAGGATACGAAGAGTGAGAGGAAAATTAAGACATCACAAACACCCATGCCTTCGAACAGAAATCAATAAATCAATCGAAAAGATTCTGTTCGTACTGGGACTCGAACCCGTGATATTTACAACACGTTGGCACGAAAGCCAACAACGCTAACTGCTGCGCCATAGGACCCGAAAAACTCACAAAAAGCGATTTTAATTCTTCAATTGGTTTATGAAACTCAGTCTATGGCCGTGTTTGAATTTTATGATGTTTTCACTTAATTCTACTCAATTCTTATTCAGATTAGATTTTTCTTCTAGCACTTACTCTTCTTCTACGGATGTACCATTTTAACTTGACTGTGGCAGAACTCAAGAACTAAAATTGTCGCCCTAGGACGTGTTGACTATGGCAACGTTAACTTTTCCGTTTCTAAGCTCAAGAAATGCGACCCCAATACCAACATTTTCGTAAATATCTATTTTAATATGGGTGATACGATGTTTATAATTAAGGTATTCTTATATCATAGTTTTTTGGACCTTTTTTAGTTTATATAAATACGCGATAACGCTTATCAGCTGATTAGCGCCCGCGATAACGATTGTTCGTATGATAATTTGGAACGCTCTTCAGTAGTCAATTCATATGTGTGCTGACATGACGTCTTTTTTACGCGCAACTTAAAATATTATTATTTATTAAAAAAACACAGATTTTTATAAAAAAATGTATGAGGAATGATGCAAAGAGATATTTTTAAGCCCTTGGACTATTTTTTTTTTTGAAATTCATAAGAATAAGGCTAATAATGAGGAAACCACTGGGGTCAAAAAAGACCCCCATCGGCTGAGAAGCATTTTTCTAGTCTCCGAGCCGCAAGAGTTAATGATGCGATGGTGGCGCCCTCGCGGGCAGTCAAGTTACGCTGGTACATCTATACCATGTTGTTAAGGATCGTATATAAAACCGATGGGCCTGGATAAAAAAAATCGCAAGCAACTGTGCATTTGGATAAAACTTCATAATCTTTTGAAATATCGAATTCGAAAAATCAAATTCGCTACTTTAAAACTGAGAAAGGCGAAAGCATTGACTACGGAACTTGCAGGAGTATAATATTAAGTTAACCATCCAAGGACGAGCGTCACCATATGGTCACAGTAAACACCGTTGTCTATTGATCCCACTATTCATCCTTTTTCTAACTGAATATCGTTGTTTTTGCTCATATGTAGTTAAGAAGAGTACAGACTACAGTAAGTCATCAGCCGTAGGGACAGAAACGGCCAACAAATGCACATGTGATTTTTTGAAATCCCGTTTTTTTTAATTTACTTTTTGAAACTGTTAGTTATTTTTTTATAAAAACATCAAGTTATTTACAGTTATTTTGCTTATACATTTGTATTGAAATTACGTTGATCTAAAGAGGTCAAATTGTAAATATTAAAAAAAAAAACACGTTTAGCTATATTTCAACCCCGAATGTTTGCGAGCTCATATGATATCTTTTGTCCTTACTACTGTCTGTACTCAATATTACACGGTAATAAAGGATGAACATGACCATATAGTCATGCGGGGTTTCTATACAACGACTTTTTTTTAAATTTTAGATAGGAATAAAAGTTATCCGTGACTTCAATATGGCTTAGAAAATATTTTTTTTATCGGAAAAAAGCTCTCATCTCTGGAGGGTTTATTTACAGATTATATTAAATACCTTCAAATAATCTTTACGTTTATGTTCATGTCGTAAGTTGCCTTCCTTGGTAGCGGAATCGCTTGAAGGAATTTACCCTCTTACCTTACCACTTGAGGGTGCATAAATGAATTATCTCCATCGCGAGCTTATCACCTGTTTGTGAACCAATAATTTACATATTCTGGCGAATGTGTTTGCTCATGTAAGAACGTATTCGGAATATGGCGGAAGCTTTATCGCTCAAGCATTATAATGCCAGATTTTAAGACGTGGAAGATTATCGAGAATACCTCTGATATTGGAAAGTATAAAGAATACTCTGTGTAGTATTTTAGGCATATACCTAAAAAAACATTCAGTTTTTTATAAAAAGTATCATGAAATTCTCGCTTTTTTCTATGAATTTACATCGTTTTAAATAATATTATCACTTTTCTGACAAAATATTTCATATAAAAAAGTAGTTTTTTTAATTATTCATACGAATTATACATATTTGTAAGCTCCATTAACTAGCAAAGAAAACTAACATATATTGCTGAAATGAAATCAAAATGAAAACATTTCGTAATTGCATCATATAGTGCAATTAATTATTCCACAAAAATAATATTTTTTATAAAATTTCAGAACTTAATATTTAATTGTAACTACAATATATGATGATTCAAATATATACATTTTTATAGTCGATACAAATTTATGTATGTATTCATCATTTTATACGATTTTCAAGTTAAGTAGAAGGAATGAGATGAAAAAAGGATGCTATTGATACTAGGGCTGTGAATTCGTGTAAAAAAGATTTTTTACAATAATTTCATTTTAACCTGATCTGTGCCGTGCGGTATTAATATGGACAAGCATGGAAGGCAGTGATTTTCTTTCAAAAAATAAAACCTAATAAATATGTACTTTTTTGACATATAATAATAGTAAATCACAAACGCGTACCATATAAATACACAATGGGTCATTTCCGCCATCATTTATCGAAAAACTTTTCAAAAACGGAAATTACCGCCAAGGAATTATAGCTTTAGCAACAAATTTGAACACAACAAAAAAACTTTTTTTTAATCGTTGTATTTATAGATTACAAAAAAATATCTTTAAAGTTTAAGTATCACACTATGCTTTCAAGAGATGTTACTATATGAATAATATTTTAAAATTATTAAATACGTTTTTTGTGACCTTTAAGCCGCGTCTCAAGTACTGCGTGTAAAAACGCATACTTTGTATGGCCGGCCGTAAGGCACAACATTGCTTGGCGTGTTAACACGTCACTGGCAGAGAACTGCTTAACTTATATAAATATGTGTGTGTATTCCATCAGATCATCTTTAGATAGCCAAATATGGAATATCAACACTATTATAGGCTATATTTTATTGCTGTTTGAATAAACATCTTTAAATATTATTTTTTTAATTATTCGTTTAAGTCGCTCGTTTTTCATGACTCTGACTCCACAGCCCTGGTTAATACATATCGCTTCTCCAGAAGGACAATATTGCAATTGGCGAATGTATAGTTTTTCATATATCGCAATTTAGATTTTTTATTGAACTGAATCGTTATGGAATAGCTTCGGAATGAGCGTTTCACCAAGTCGTTTGTTTTTAGCTTGTGTTTAAAAATATACATCGCTTCTTTTTACAAATCGTTTTTTTTTTTATCAAATCAGTCAATTAAATCTTTTTTTGTAGTTATAATCGATTTTGTTGGCTATCAACATTATTATTAAATTTCATCGAGTACATGAACCTATATTAGTATGTTTTTCATTGTTAATTCAAACATTAGTATTATAACAGATTAAAAATAACAAATTATTTTAGTTCTACAGTTTTTAATAATTTTATTCGTTGATAGCTATTTCGGCTTGCGCCACTAAAACTAAAATACTTTGTTATTTTTAATCTGTTATAAATGGAGTTCTTCCAAGAAAATGCCAAATCAATAATAATTAGTATTATAATTGTAAAAATACAATTCATCTGGCAGCGAAAAAATGTCTAAAAAATCACTATTCGAAGAAAATTGAAAATGCTGCCTTTTCATACATAAATTGTTCGCTTTTTGCGATTTTTTAAAAAAAACTCACACGCAAATAAACTAAACGATGTATTATTCAAGCTTGTTTATGCTCACAAAACAGCTATAGTTAACAATTTCTTTTGAAAAAAGGAACAAACATTTTTTTCTTGACACATAGAGTAGCCTGTTCAATATTTTACAGACAAATCCCAGGGCATGCCACTCGTAAGTACGAGATATGTTTTTACGCAAAAAAAAACATATCTTGTTTTTCGGGAAGTTATTAGTTTCTGGGAAACGCGCATTTTTATGGAATCGCGGTAGGCATGTCACAGAATTATGTGAAATTATCCATACCAAACACAACATTACGTAAAGCAATTTAGTTAAAAGCATTATGAATACGTTGTTAAGAGATTTAATCCAAAAATACAGTGATATCGTATCATGGCATAAAATAAGCAATCTTTTTAATTTATATGTAAATTCAAGCTTATCGGAACATAATACATACAACAAAATAATAATAAAAAGAGCTTGTTTTAAGCTATGCGTTATTCGACTTAATCCTAGAATCTATATCAAACCTTGTATAATATGTTCGATAGATTTGTTAGTAATTGTTAAAAGTTCTATTTTTACATAAAATTATAGATGATAAATTATTTCAAAAAACACAATATTCCTTTGTTGTTTAATACCTCTATTTAAAATGTATTTGAGTAAATTTAGTGTCACTTTTTGATATTTTAAACTGTATTTTGGATATTCTTTTTAATACCGATTGTTTATTGCACTTTTTTTGTTTCATTTTGTTTTGTATAAATCACACTGTAAAATTGTGTTTTCTTATCAGTTGATAATGCTCTCGTCATGTGCGAAACTAGTCCTGATCATTTTTAATAAAAATTGGAAGTCGTACGAACGAATATTGAGTTTTATTGAACATAATGCTTTTCCAAGAAGTATTGACAGTGAACAACCTAAAATTCATGAAAAGTGCTTTGCATTCAAACATTATGCATCCCTAATATTTTTTTTATTCAAAACTAAATGTGTAAATTATAATTAGAAAATTTACTGACCTTGCATACAATATAATACTTTCAAATGATTTCAACAGTTTATTTTTCATTACAACGCATTTTGAGTTTTGGCTTTATCGCTTGTCTTTGACACCCTCTCGCCCGCATTACTCTTTACTACATTGAGGTTTTACTGTACAAACATTTCTTGTTCCATATTATATCTTGAACGAAATTGGAGTAAAACTAAATTGTAACGTAATACTGTCGTAATTCGATGAGTAACTGTATTCTGAATATGTAGATTGACAACGTTCAAATAGAAAATTATGCATGGTTTTACCGATAGTTATTGGCCAATGCAAACAAAAAAAAATATTCAAAAAAAAATGAAATTTTTGTGTATGTTTAAAATATATTACACCAAAATTATATACACAAGTATCAAGCTATTTTGTTAATCAAGAATTACAAAGTAATTTTGATAGGTTTTCCGTCACCCTTCATCATCAGAACAACGTGAAAACCTTTTCAATAACTTAGAAATGCAGCTTTTAAAAGAGGTTGTTGAGTATAAAACTATTTACACTGACCTTTCAAACAACGCTATTCTGTTGAGTTGTTTGAATGCAAATGCAGAACACGTCTATGCTGAAGTTTGCGCCCTAATTCTTAACCACTAGCGAACTCAATCTGTCTGCAAGCACGTGTGCGAGTAAGTATCTGTCTACCTATTCCGTTTTTTTGTTCCTTAGCTATCTTTTTGCGCACATTATCTACCTATGGCGCGATATCCTTGTGCCGCTCGCTGTTGGAAATTTACCACCGATTCCAAGAATTCACGTATGCCATTTAGACAAATCATACAGAGTGTTTCAAGTTTATTCTGCACGACAGCAAATTTTTATTTTTCAAACAAAATACATTAAAAATAAATGAAGATTAAACCAAAATAATCTCTGTCTTTTAATGCAGTGCTTATCAATATTAAAAAAATATCTATAAACTAAAATAGCGTTATAAAATCAACTGCCAAGCCTTAGCTAGATGGTAGATACTTATTTTAATCTTGGTACAATTAAAAAAAACAACACTAGCACATCACATATTATCAGTACTTCTCCCAAATTCGTACGGCTAAGTCGTTTTGAGTGCGTTAACCGCTTTTAAAGGGAATCATATTTTTATTAATAAATGAGATTTTTTTAGCGCAGCATCAATTTTGGCGTTTTTAATGAACAGTGAACGTGTAAACCTGATTATGTTGGATATGCAATATTTTAATAGTCAAGGTGAAACAATCCTAGATATCGCAAATGAAAAAACTATAATCTTTTTATCCAATGTGCTATAACTTGCCAACCTAAAAAAAACTCAATTGTCAAAAGTTGTGTTTTTTATGACACCTTAAATTATATTGAATGATTTGGCATTTACTTGGTGGAACTCCATTGTAATAAGATAAAAAATATCAACATATTTAGTTTCACATTTTTTTATAAAATGTGTTTATAGCTATTTTGGCGTGCACCATCGTCTGAACCATAGCCATAGTTAGCTATAGCCAAGTAAATACGTTGATATTTTTACCTTATTACCTTAAATTATTCATGAGTCCACTAGCTGTAGCTATATCAGTTTGATGAAAATCCAATAAACGTCATATTTTGATAGTAGATAAAAAAAAACTATTTTAATTATCTTTCACTTGTAAGATATTTTTTTATTTCATAAAACAATGAATTATCAAAAAGACCTATCATAAATACAATGACATTAATTCCCAAACAGATTATTTTACTGTAACCTTAAATTATCATTTTTGAAATAATTCGACGAAAACAATTGTAGTTTCACCCTTGTCATATTAAGTCCCGGATTAATAGTGTTTTTGTAAGAAGTGCTATTTAAATTTATTTTAAGCTTCTTCCTGCATTCATTAGACCGAGCAATATCCCACTTTCGTTTTGTAATTTATTAAATTCAAAATAAGAGGAAAGGTTAACTTTTTTAATAAACAACTGCGTGGTTTAAAATTTGCAACAAACAAATAAACTCGCGAAACTATCGCTGATCCATCGAAAATATAAGAATAAATATTTTTTTAATTTACTCTTCCTATACGAGGCACCACATAATTCCTCCAAGATTCACTATCCCCCATCAGTATTTTCGCTTCCTCCCAGATCATCCCATCGTCTCGCAGCTATCTTGTGGATAGTCATCAATGGCCTACCACGACGTCGAAATCCAGCTGGTTGGTATAAAAGACCGGCAGAGTCCAGACTTTCTTGAGACATCCACAGCGCATGTCCAAGCCAGATCCATTTTGCTTTTTTTTTATTATTTTGGACATTATAAGAGGCTGGTTAGTCCGCTTTCTAATCTCCGTGTTTCTGACAGTGTCGAACCACCGTACTCTTAACTTTCGCCTCAGCCATCTGTTTTCAAAGCACAGTATGCGGTTACTCTGCGCTTTCGTAAGGTGCCATAATTCGCAACCGTAAAGCAGCCCTGTCGAAATGCATGCGTTGAACAGGAGGCTCTTGGTTCTGATAAGAATAAATGTATTTATCTTAAATTTCATAAGAATCAATTTACTGTATTTTTCAACTCAAAAAATGAAAAGGTCCTTACGGCTTAAAAATAAAGAAAATAAATACTTAGAAAAACTATCTTAATGCAAAGTTTGTTTCGTTATTTCAATAGGAAGATAAACGTTAAAAAATCTCTTCTTTCGAAATATTTGGCATTACAGCTAATGCCGATGCGCCAAATATTTGATATTTTATAAAGAGTTGAAAGATCATATAGGAATTTATTGTTTGTCACTCGACATCGACTCGGGGTAAATTTACATCACAAACACCCACGTCTTGTGTCTTAAATTTAAATTTAGAAAATCTTAATTTGACATTGACCATACCGGAAATCAAACCCAGACCCACCTGGTCGGTAGAGCAAGCTCTAACCAACTAAGCCACAGCAAGCGACAATATATATCTCGTAAAACAGAGAAGCCTTACACATATCGTGGCGAACGCTAATTATTGCATATTAGTTATGGTACAGCCTGTAACTGTACGTCTCGCTATCGTTATACAAATGTCGTGTTAAATGGCACGTGAATGGACATAAATTATGAGCCTCCGCTCACCTCCGAGCGTCGTTAGCCGAAGAGATGTTGCAAAATCCCACTCCCCGCCAAAGCATCCCCAGAGGGACATGATTTTTCTAATAACATCCTGGCTGGCGATAAATCACGGACTCGTTGCACAGGATAAAAGAATTTCTCTCCAGCCTCCACGATTTATTTTCGCGTGTTTTTTGTGATCGGCCTATTCATTTGTGTCTTCATTATTATCGCATCATTTTGGAATGAAACGATTACAATAGACATGCATGTAAACTCAATATTTTTTTTTTTCACCAAGATAAAAATACGAAGAGCAGATACAGAATTTACTGTTGTTAATAAATCAGTACACTGGAGTTAAACTACGAATTGATATTAATTTTGTAAAAAAAATGAGATATCGTCTAGGGCAGGCGTGGGGAACCTGCGGCCTTTTGCCTACTCTGGTGCGGCTTTCTAACCAATTCTGTAATTCTGTAAATTTATGTAAATTCGTAAATTCCTGACATATTCTGACAGTAAAGTCTTGTTTCTGGCCAAAGATTCCTTAGTCAATGTTTACTGCGGCCTTATGTCGAATCAGAAAAATGAATGTGGCCTTTAGAGAACAAAAGGTTCTCCACCCCTGGTATATGGTTTCCAATCCCGAGATCAGGAATCCTGAAATGCTGGGATCCTGACCAATTTGGCGTTTTTCTTTATCCCAGGATCGTCTTAGTATTTTAGGATTTTGAAATTCACCAAAACATAAAGGTGTTATTTTTTAGGTTTTCAAAATAATGGAGCTAAAAAAAGGTGTTCGAGTTGAGAGTTACTTTTTTCACCAGTGATCAATCCCGGGATCCCAAAAGTTTAGGTCCCGAAAAAAATGTGAAATCCGAAATCACGGGATCAACAAAAGGGTGCAGAATTGGATGCCTTTATATCAAAGCCTGAGACAATCTTTCAAGTGATATTGTAAAAAAACATCTCGAGTATGATCAAATCAATGATCTATACATACAGTAGAAAAAACCAGTATGTTTTAACTAAAACTTAAAGGAAGCTTAAAAAGCTTTCTCCAGCCTAGGAAAACTGTCATTTAATAATTAATGCAGTTTACCTTCCAGTGTAAGATTTATATATCTGTAATGAATATAAACTCGCTATTGACAAGACTCATAACGTTGAACGTACGCGAAGAAATGTAAGACGTAGTCTCGTGAAATCTGCATCTTATATCAAAAAAGACAACGCGCTCAATCTTGGCTCTCATTCTCTCGCGAAAATTCGGCGCAGTGTGCTTGATGACCCTTTTAAAATAAATCTGCTGTTTTAAGACCGCTTTCCATAATGCAATGACCATAAAAATACAAATAAGTCACTAACGTTTTTAGCCCGATATAGAGCTGCAAGGAACCGAACTTTTGACCACGCACTACTGTGTTTAAAAATAATATTACAGAGATATAATCAAATGTTATTTGCTCGGTCACATGTAAAAATCAACATTAATATTATATAAATATATATATCTCGCACTCCTAAAACAACACCGCGACAGGTCAAAATGACATTTTTTTGTATGTAAAGTATTCGACTTTCGACCATACATGATGTATAGAACAGCTCTGCTTTTGATACCAGACGACTCAATTAAAGCTTAACTGAACCAAATTACCTAAATAGTGTTACGTAATATATTTTTTTAGTTTAATAAATAAAGCCATATTTTAATTATGTCAGTGAATTAAACGATCAACCCCTGCTTCCATCTTAGTTTCTACTGGTTAAAAATATTTGCTCTTTAGACAAAATCCAGTTCTAATTCTGTGCTGTGAATTTTGAATATAAATATCGAAAGATCTTCTTTTCCGAAAATACTGTTCCTATAAAAAGTTTGCAGTTAAAGTTGAATTTTTCAATTTTGCATCTGCTTAACATCTTGATTCTTTTCCTCAGTAATTATATGTCAATGATATATTGGTATATAAAAACCCTTTCACATGTAATAAATATAGTTTTATTTCAAATTTATGATTATTAGCTTTATATATTTGTTTAAAATAGTATTTCTACAATCACCTTATTTCTAGGTCAATAATACTCAAACGTGAAGAACTTTTTTTATTTGGGCTTGTCTCGACAGAGCTCATTTTCAAAATTGTTAACAACTGTATTATTTTCAAATGAAATGTGTATATTATATCACCAAAAAATTATTCGATTATTTATTTGTGAATGTGAGAATAATCTACGTACAACAATTAAATTTAAAACAACCTTTTTAGTTAAACTATGGATATAAAATTTATAATGATGATAAATGGAATACTCTTATATTTATAACGATAAAAATGGTAAAGATTTTTCCGCTACGGCTAACGAACCGTAATTTTTCACCGTTTAACAATTATATTATTCATTAAAATCAAAACTTACTGGGAGCGTTAGATATTTTTTGAGCGTCAAAAATTGTTTACCCCGGAATGAAAAGATATAAAATGGGAAAGTAATTAACCTAAGGCTCGGCGATTAGGGAAGGATACGAAAGGTCGCAATATAATAATAAACGTTGTAAATGAATTCAAATTAAGAAAAATCATTGCCGAAAATGCGAAGAAAGATAATTTAAAAGCCATAAATCCAATGGGACCAGATGTTAATCTTTCGACGCGGCCTGTTTCTGAACGAATCCTTCGCTTCAAAAATTTACATAAATTACAATAAGGGGTTAATTTTGCTGATTGATTTATTTTTCCTTTTCTAGCCGCAGATTTGCTTTGTTTTGCGGTAGATTTTTCAATCATCGTATTTTGAATTCATGATTAATGAAAACTAATGACCCTGATTAAATTTAAACGGTTCTTAGGTATAGTTATTTTCATTCACCTATTTAGCATAAAGTATTTTATAAATTATTTAAAATAGTTAGAGGTGCACACCGGATACTACAATCACTTTATTTTACGTGATAAAATGGCAACAAAAATTGTTTGATTTGAATTGAATTGTTGAACACTTCTTTATACCCTCATAGATTTTATCAGAATCTACGTAAGCATTTTCACACGTTTAAATTATTTTAACTGAGCACTTTAACAAACATTTACATATAAGTATAATTTATTATAGCTAGTGATTACAATAAAATAAAACACAATTTATAGCTACCATTTGAATGAAAACACAGAGTGTAAAATTTTAATTTTAATGGATGACATAAAACACATTAAAATAGTAAAGGCGTCAGACAAATGATAATTTAAAAAATCACATGAGACCATCTGTATGACGGAGGGCTTAATAAAAAAATTCACATCAACCCGGTAATAAAATACTCAGATCTCAAATAAAATTATGAACAAAATCATTTATTGATACTTTCCTGGACTGGTGGAACCCTAAACCATCTGACTGCCAGGGTGCAGCTTCGAACACTGGGCCACTAATTATAATTATTATTACAAACTAATTATTATTGTCATTTTGTTATCTAAATTTTACTATCTGTTATATCATAAAGTTATTAACCTTTACTAGATTATCTAAAATCAATCTTTTGATTATGCACCATTTTATTTATGAAAAAATCATAAGTTTTAATGATTTTTTGATTAAAAAACTTTCAAATAGATACACTACTGGCGCTCTTTGTAAAATATTTTCAGATTTTCACCTTACAATTCTACAAATATTAAAATAAATTATTTGACTGTTTTTTTTTTTAAATATATGTCAGTGTCACACAATCTAAAGCGATTCATCCAAAGTTAGGTAAAAAGGAAAAAAGCTATTTGTCGTATAATTTCAAAATCAAAATTATTACGAGCAGTTTATTAGAAAAAGAGGTCATCAAAACATGGTATAAATAACACAATTATCAAGAATATTTAACGCAAACGGAAACTAGAACGAAATTTGATTTAATAATATATGAAATATAAATTCAAGCATGAATAAATTCGGTCAGATGTCTTGGCTTTGTACTAATCATATCGTATCAGAAACATTTCACAATAGAAACGATCATATAATAAATAATACTCGCCGGCAGTTCGAAGTTGTACGTGTCTCCAAATTCATTTTCTACGTGATTGATGGATAAAAATTTCCCGATGTGAGCGTAAATTTGAAAGCATAATTTATCAAATGTAAACTAGGAGAGTGGATTTCTTCAGTATTCTGGCAAAAAAACTATATGCATGATACTTTTGGCCGCTTTTTCTTTAAG
This sequence comes from Himalopsyche tibetana, assembly GCA_030503985.1. NCBI lineage: Eukaryota > Metazoa > Arthropoda > Insecta > Trichoptera > Rhyacophilidae > Himalopsyche > Himalopsyche tibetana. The sequence continues at coordinate 8,488,157 of JAPJYX010000015.1, forward strand.
TTGTCAATTGGCTTATACTTTTTATCAGTGTCTGCCAAACTGTGTGCCGCAAGAATTATCAGGTGTGCCGCAGTGGAAGAAGCCTAAAAAATGTTAATTATGCCTATGCATTTAAAAATTCTTTAATTTTCAATAAATTTAACATCTACACATTCAATCAAATACTTGTCGCGTTCATACATAGTGGCCAACGCGACACATTTTATTTTTTAAAGGTACATTTCCCTTTTTAAATCATTTTTATTTGGTGTGCCGTGGCACAAGTCCAATTAACCAGTGTGCCGTGAAGTAAAAAAGTTTGGCAGACACTGCTTTATATGAATACACGAAAAACAATTTATGTACATTTGCTATTCAAGAAAAATTGTGTGTGTTTTTTTTCTTTTTATAAAATTATTTTGTAATTTAAATTTAACTGTCTTTCTCGATGATACATTAAATCCTGGAATTTGAGCCTGTGAATACCGCAACCGACCACTTGACTTTAAACACGATTTTCTTCTTTTCACTCACTCGATTTTAAAAATAGATATTAGCAGAAGCGATCAGCATTTTCATTATACAATATACATGAGAAGTGGATTTGTAAAAAATAAAGCTTATCGCTAATGTTTAATTCTAAGAACTCACTAATCCATACATAGAAAATAGGAACTGATAGATGTTAAAAAAAAACTTTTATTTTAATTCTTGGCATGTTTCGTTTCTATTAAGGTACATATAACATCATTTGTATCGTTAGTATTGAATTAAAAAATGTTTACGAACGCGCTTATTTACGTATTTATTCATTCGTTACTACATTTGTATTATTTTTATAATATACTAAAAAATATACGAACCATATGAATAAAAGTGCACATTTTTTCGATTGAAGTTTTACTGTTTGTGCAAAATGCGTTGTGGTTTTATATGGTTATTATGGTAATTTAATTTTTAAATGGACTGCATAAAAAAATATGCTTGATGAATAACGAGAATGCTAATATTTTAACATAAATAAAAGTATCGTACATGCTATTTTTAATATTCTGACAACAACTTATCAGTTCGAGAAAGTCGTTAACGTATTTGAAAGATAAACAAAACATACAAGAAAACATACTACAAAACTTTACAAAAAAATATTACGAATTTTAAGTCGCTACACTAAGCACAAACTTTTTAAATAATTCATTACATTACATACATGTTTTTGAATAAAAAACTTTATTTGAAATGAGAGAAAATTTTGCACTTAACCGTTCTCTATACCAAATATAATTTATGAGTACCCCGCACTAGCGCAATTTTTGCATATGGTTAGTTGTGTCAACCCACATGTGAATGTCTATAAATCAAACGCAAACTTTACCAAACTTTTTATTGCGCATAAAACTCAATTTGCGGATGCATTTTGCTTACCGTGCTGCATAATAATGCACCATTACTTACGCCTGGCAAAGAGTTGTACCCTAATAAAAATAATCTCGTAGGGGTAGTTGAATTATTTATATGCTCTATTGTAAATACACACTTGTACTATTTTTTCGAATGGAAAGATATTTTAACTAAATTTCAACTACGAGAATGGGAAAGAAAGATTTTCCCCGCAAGCTTCTGTTCGAAGATCCATGAAATTGTTTTTTAACTACTCTTCAAGGTGAGCAAAAAACTCGAAGAGTCACAGTTAACTTTTAAAATTGCATATCACATTAAAAACACCTACACTCAGTATTCGTAAATGGTTTTTCTCAATTTGAAATCTAGAGCTGACTATGCTGTGCTAAGCGAATAACCAAAACAGTCTCTACCTACTCACATTAGAAGTAAAAATAGCCTGATAACTAAGAACTTAATTCGCAGGTTCCACATAGTTTAAGTAGGGAAATAAAGATTAGTTAAAATAAAGAAAATGAACTTATGAATCACATGCATTTTCCAACGGCAAAAATGGTTTCGTTTTCCAAATAGAATGCAATATTTTAACAATTCTTCATAGACTTGCAACAAATTTTGTTACGGCTTATTTAAATGGTCATTTATTTAACAAATTTTCTGCAATTAAGAAACTCACACAGGAAGTAAATAATAATTTACATGTTGGTTGTAGATTATCTTACCACCACTCGTATGTATCTATCTATAACGTAATAACGGTCAAGAAAAAAAACGAATTTCTAATTATTCGAGGATTCTAAGTTTTGGCCGTTCAAGATCAAGAAAAATGAAGACCCCAAATCTTCACCATTTGTCTACTTGATTGATATTTTTATAATGTAAATTATATAAATATACATCAACAAACTTAAATTTATTTTGAAACAAGAAGAAACTATAATGATTTATTTGTTGTAAATAATATTTGGAAATTTCTAGTCAAAATTTGTTGTTAATTTAGTAAGCAAGTTAAAATATCATATTTGATTACTTTATCATCGTTGAGCTTTGAGTTTTCAATGAATAATTAGGCAACAGATAGTTTCTGAATATTTCCCTTCGCGTTGGTGGAAATATTTGTAACACTAGTTTTAATGTCAAGGTTCATCGCGAAACTTTCAGCCGTCACTGTTCCAATAACAAATTCCAAACAAAAATGGAAGTTTCTACTGTAGGCACAATATCAAACACGAAAACGCTTCTTGCTTGCCCTATACCGAGCTTGTCATACAGTGCCCGTAAAAAATGATTTTTAGCGCTTTATAACCAATTCATTTTTTTTATAATATTTATCGTACAATATAACACAATATTGGAAAACATAACTTAATAATACCGCCACAAACCGAACAATAACAACTGCCTGGTCAGTCACTTTTAGGGTGTTCACTGTCAATACAATACTATAAGATCAAGAACGGTTTTTCTCATGACGAGCATTATCAACTGATATCAGTTGATAATGCACGTCGCAATCTCAAATATGCTATATTCAAAATACTTGAAACATCACTGCCATACTAAAAATATCTTCATGTTTATTATACCCAAAAATAATTATATTTTAATTATAGTATATATCCGTCGCCTGCTGTGGCTCAGTTGGTTAGAGCTTACTCTACCGATTACGCAGGTCTGGGTTTGATTTACGGTCAGATCACAGTGAATTTCAGAATTATTCAATTCAAAGTTGTGACCGAAGACTTGGTGTTTGTGATGTCAATTCACATCATTTTTTTCTCCACCCATCCTTCTGATCCTTTAATAACTGGGTGTATCAAAAGCCATTCGTCAACCAATAGTCCTGTTCTAGCCTTTTCCTTTTGCCCCTACTAATCACTTTGAAAAAAGTGAGATTGAGCGACTGAGTTACAAACAGTTCTCGTAGAAAAACTTTTGTTGAGATACTTCCATAAGGAGGCCATATGCTCGACATTGATAGCGGACATGGATTTTTAAAAATGTATCCTTAATGTTTTAATTTGTAGACAAACAAATTTAAGAACCCAAAGTTACTCAGAATATGAAATTTTGGATTGTGGTGGTATTGTTCTACGGGTGAGATAATTTTACATGATAAATGTGCAGTTCACATTCTTAATTTATTTTCGAAATCAATAGTTTAAAGAATAGCAAAAAAAATCATGAGCTATATTTAAAAAATAATTTCAAGAATTAACCAATGTTGTTATTTTTATTGATGGGGATAAATGAACCAACGATCTTTATTACTTTTTTGAGATCTGTTTTACACGCAATATGAACAGAATAAACGTCGTTTGATTCATTCACATGGGAGTTTCAACTTCAATAAAATATATAATAAGCTTTATATAACTATTTTAAAAATTTGAAAGAATTCGTTTATGTACCGGAAGAGATTGCGTTAAAAGTTCATAGATGCATCTTTATTGGCCGATTAATTCTATTATGTTTCTTTGGGAGAAGAAATAACTATTCAGATAATCGCCAGGAAGATAAGATAAAAATCTATTTTTTTTCGTACAATTACAAATTAATAACATATAAACAGGTATATATAATACTATTCATATACTAGCAGTAGAGTGATTTAATGAAAAGTAATATAAGTTTTATATTTTCGATTAACAGTTAACTTTTTATGATTATGTCCGCTAAATTAATTGAAACTTGTAATGACTATATAATAAAAGAAACTAAAAGATCAAGCATTTTTAGGCCATCCTTCACAGTTGTTATTCACGCTCCTAACGACATTAATAATTTCATACGTATTTCTCTATTACTGGTAAATGCCTCACTTTTAAAATATAATAACTGCTTTTAAATTAAACATGAGAAAAATATTTTTGAAACAGAGTTCGTGGTACGACTTGTTTTGCTATTTTGACAATCAAAAAGTAATAACATTACGCTGGGGTTGATACACAAGTTATTAAAATATATTCATTTTAGTACACAAATATTAAAATTAAAATCTATGTAGATATCTATTATAGCTCTTCGGATCTGAGAAGACCTTGATTAAATCCACAAGTTTTACATTGTATTTTCTACAAACAAAATTGCTGAATATATTTTTTAAATAAAGAAGTTCCAACTATTATCAACTTTCTGATTTCATTTAAACAACTTAACCGACCAAAAATGGTACATAAATATAAATATTTTCCAAACTTTGTACTGTCCACTTGGGAGTTACTAGTAACGATAACCAGGCGTGTCAAACACGCGACCCTTCAAAAATTTGTCGACGGCTTACAGAAAAGTCTTTAGAAAGCATTTTTTCAAATTCAACTTATATAATGTACCTACTATTTATTTTGAATCTATGATCTATGACAAGATTTTTAAATTTTATTTGAACGTGTTTCAGTTTTTAAAATGTTGTTTTTATTATGTGTAATATAACACTTTTTGGAAGTAAATATTTACCTGAGTAATTATTTCTTGTAATGAAATTTAGCAAAATTATGGAAAAACTAGCTCGTATCATCAATTTTAATAGCTCAAAATATTCAACCAAAATATGAAGGTTTGCTTTGTGAACAATTGTGACAACAGTATTTATATGAATATATAGTTTTTTATTTCCAACAACGTCTTGTGAGTAAAGAAGTTCAAGCGTACTGATGAATTGACACTCGTTGTTTTAAAGCATCTTAGCTTTAATTGTTGACAATGAGTCTACAAGGTAATTAAATGTAACATAATTTGCCCGTCTTGATTATCCAGGATTCTCACGGTACACAGTAAGTTTTGCATAGTGCACTCCTACATTAACTATACAGTTTATTGTAAAACTGAAAAAGAGTAAATTATTATAACTTGTTAAAATTCAGATGTCAAAAAAAATGTTTATTTCCATTTAAATGTAACTACGACATCATTCAATGACTTAAAATTATCACCTACCAAAAATGATAAATAATTATCATTAAGTATCATTAACTTGTTTGAAGGTAACCGTTGATAAATAAAAAAATTAAAATTTTAATCGTAAAATATATCTGGAAATAAAATTCAATTTCCGAACTTGCAGTATCTACATAAACTTTAGAAAAAGAACACATAGTAAGTTAAAAGACTTGAAACTATTTGGGTAATAAATTTTTGCACATTACAAATTGTTAAGTATATTTTATAGAACTTGAAATCTAAAGAAACGGTTTTGTTATTGCAGTAAAGTTATTGTGAAGCATACTTTAAAGTTTTCTACTAATGTGACTTTAACGGGAATATAATAGCTCTTTAAATATATCTTTTCACTCATTGTGCCATTTATTTTCTACTTTAAAGGCAGTTATTTCCATTGCAATAATAATTGAAGTTTTTGAGAAGCTTGTCTTGTAAAAAAATCATTTATTAAAAATTGGTATTCCGGTCGTCATCGGAATGTTTTTTTTAATACCTAATAATGATATTTAAAAAATACAGTTTAAATTTTCGACATTTTTGTACGTTTTATGACTAGCGACCTGAGTCTCATATTTTGACACATTAAAGCAATCAAAATGTATGTAAATATACAAAATTTGAACGATTCGAATACCAATTAGCAAATTTTAAATTCAAACTTATGTTAATACTACTAGTAAAATAATAGTGTCTGAGCTCAACGATACATTGGTTTTACAGTATCATGTCGTTACTCAAAAATTATTTTTAAATAAAAGTTTTTAAAAAAATAAAGTAACAAATTTAGTAGTAATATTTTTTCTTTATTATTTGTTTATAAATACACTATTAGAAATATACTTAGCTTCAGATCAAATTCATTTGTACACTTGAATGCCTGGCAATACCGAAAGGCGTACCCGGGTTTTAAGTGACAGCATATGGAATTGTACAAAATTTTAGCGATTGAAATTTTGTATTGAAATTTTGTCAAAAATCTTCAGACTAAACGTCACCCTTATTAGTATATATAGTAAATTAGTTCCTCCGCCTTTTGAAAATATTAATCGTACCCTTAGTAGTATTTATATTTAATTTTATTGGACACGTTTAAATATTTATATAATATCAAGATCAATAAGCTAAATCAATTAACATGATAAGTATGTATTATCTACAATTGATTCAAATACATTATTCATTTCTCCAGATTTGAGGGGATACTTGTAAGCTAGATGCGTTTCCTATTCCTTGTTTTCGTGATTGAAGAGAGAATGAATTAGATTATAAAATACCATAAATATCCACGGCTTTCGCTGAAAATCCATTAATCTTTTGAAAAATAAATGCACCTTCGGATTGATAATTAAAAGCGAGCCCGAATTAATTAAAAATGAACAGCATGGCCAATCGAATATATGAATAATTTGTGTCACGTTTAATTAATGTGTTCTTATATTAACAGCCGGAAGCTTTTTGTACTGCAGTAACTTAATTCACTCCATAAACTTTCAGTAAAGTGCAGCAATTATTACTCAGAGCTTTGCTTTAGATATCTAAGATTGTTATATTGCTTCCGTCAGTCTCACGCGGTATTATACGAAAGTATAAGCATGGCGTACTTGCCAAGAAGTGCAATAAATGTCAGAGAGTATTTAAGTGCGGAACGAGATGTCAGTAAGAGGTGTAAATCAGCGCTGCTAGAACAAGTCGAGGCTATATTTTATTATATTACTTACTGTACATTACTCAGTTTTGTCGGAGTTTTACTCGCGTGTCCGATCTAAGGTCTGCGACTAAAGAAAGTTTCAATTTTTGGCGTGCAGCGTTGTTATAATACCTTCATGTCGTACAAAGGGATTGTATTTGTAATACAATATCGAAAGCTAAGAATCAAATGAGTCTATCTTCAAAAACATAGTTTTAAGTTAACTGAGGTATAAGGAATGATTTACCTTGTTGCTTCCAACATTATATTTTCATTTATGAATATACCCAATCGTACTTTGTTAACAGTTATATCAACAAGACATTGCTTTATTTGTCGAATTAATATGATTATGGCATTGCCAAAATCGAGCATAACTTAAAAAACGTATTTGTATAGTTAGCCCTTGACTATGACATCGAAAAAAACTTCAAGTAAAGTACTTTGTTTTTTTTTCGATAATATATTAAAGTATAATCAATATCACTCAATTTTTATATGAATATTAAAATTTAATTGCACTGGGAAGTTGTATCGGTCATTATTTTTTCTAATTTATTTTATTCATTCAAAACAAATATATTAATAACAACAATAATCCTTTGTACTTCATTCCACTTTATTTAATATGTCAGGACCGGTTTCGCTCATTGCGAGCATTGTCAACTGATAAGAAATATAATTTAACAATGCTATTTATACAAAATTGAAAAGTCATACACAACAGTTGGCATTGAAAAGAATTTTTGCTAGTTCCCCGTTACTTTATCCATTGCATTAGCCCTTGTTAACTATTCTTTTATATAAATTAAAAAATAAAATAAAATAAATATAGATTTCTTTTGTTAGAATTGATATGGTCTTTGAAAAATTTGTTTTTCAGAATCTTCCTGGCTGTCGATTTTGTTTAAGTGATGAATGAACACACCAACTACTTGGAAGCGGGGAAAACATAAAACTATCATTAAGCATATTCATATCATTAAGCATATTCACTTTATTATTGTAACATTTTATCACTTTGTCAAAAATTTCCCAAATTTTAATTATGTTTGTAATTACTTTCAATCGCATTCTGAATTTATGAATCTTGGATGACTTTTTAATTATATGTTAGTTGTGTTGAACATTTTAATTTTGTGTTATTTTAGAATCACTTTAATGTAATTGGCAATTTCTTTTCAATGCCAACTGTTGTGTATAACTTTTCAATTTTGTATAAATAGCATTGTTAAATTATATTTCTTATCAGTTGACAATGCTCGCAATGAGCGAAACCGGTCCTGACATATTAAATAAAGTGGAATGAAGTACAAAGGATTATTTTTTTTATTAATATAATGCCTTTCCACCAAGTATTGACAGTGAACACCCTAAAAGTGAAAACAAATATAGTTTGAGAACCGTTATACTTTGAAAAAAAATTAAAGCAAAAAAATCTTGTTAATCCTTCTTTTATTTCATAAACATTGTAAATAGTTGTCACATATGCCAGTTTGCAAGAAAAATAAAAATACTGACCCGATGTAATATTTTTGGGGGAAAGGGTAATTGGCAAAATCAAACGAATTTCTCGAAAGATATGTAGTAAAAAGCAATATAATTATTTACAGTCCAATATTGTATTGTAAATACGAATATTGATTTATTTCATTTTAGCATGAGTATCTTTTAGGAGCCAGTATATATAGCTGAGAAAAATGTAAGTTTAATCCTAGTTCTGACGATGGGGAAAGTCAAAATAGCTATCAACTAATATATATAAAAACTGTAGAAATAAATACGTTGCTATTTTTAACCTATTATTAGTTTTATAGATAATGAAAGAAATATCCATTTACGCTCATGATATTAAATTTATCATATTTCTAAAGAACGCCACTGTACTTCATGCATAGAAAAATGTATTTGTTTAATTATGTTGTCATATAAATAACTGCCTAATTATGAGTCGATCTTGGGATAAGACAATTTCTCGGTACATGAAAATTTATATCTCGCGTCCCGGGAATTGAAAAAAGCCGAGAATTCGTTTGTATCCCTAATATTGATCAATAGTTACGATTGATGGTTTTTAGAAAAACTTTTATTCTTCATTAGATGCGTTAAAACTTTTAATATTTTTCATGACAGCAAGCACTAAATGCAATATTGGATAATATAAATGTCGGTAAAAAAACTATATCCAATACTTTTAATTCTTTTTGGCAAAATCTGGAAGAGTCTTTCTGATTTTGGGCTATATTCCCTATCCATTCAATATTTTTTATTGCAAACCGAGCCATTGTAAATCAAGAACTTTTTCCAGCGTGTAAATCATAGTTCCCTCTTCATTTCCTCTGCGATTCGCCGCCAGTTCTCCCTGGAGACCGATTCCGGCGACGATTGCGTGTAGCTGGTTATAAAGTGTGCTGTCGTATTATTTGACACCGTTTTTTTTCGGGGTTACCTAATACATTATAAAAAAAAACATGCCGGAATTCAAAGCTCAAATGGTATATCAAACATAAAACGCAGAAAAAGTATGAAAAAAATCAAAATTCTTACCCGGTAACATGCAACGAACAAATTTTACATTTATTAATAAGGTTAATTTAAACACAATATTCTTTTGCAATTATTTTTACTTTTATTTATCAAAATGAAGACTGGTTTTTCTCATGGCGAGCATTATCAATTGATGAGAATTTAACAGTGCATTTTAACATTTATACAAAAACAAACTGAAAGAAAAAGATGTAATAAACAATTACATTGAAAATAATTCTCTAAAATTTAATTACGAAGATCAACCAATTACTCTTTGGTCTTGGTAAATAAAATTGAAAATAAGTACAGAGTAAGGAATACTGTGTTTTTCTTAGTATAATGATTTTCTACCAAGTATTGACAGTGAACACCCTTAAAGTAATGGTAAGGTGTTTAAGTTGAGAAAAACATAGAAAATCACTGAGAATTTACGACATTCATAAGCTTTCATGCAAACAAGGTACACAAAGCAAACATCTAAAAAATGAAGACCATGGCCGCCTCAAGTTATCTCCTCTACTTCACTAAATCATCCACTCTTCTACGTCAGTCGCTGACCTCCATCACTATCGGGTCCTGGTACACATCATCCATTCAGCAAAGTTGCGGTCTTTTGTTTACGTTTTGTCTTCCCTCAGGAGTGTAATTTTATCAAAGACCTTTTATTACTATGATTGAATTACGTAACATAATACTTAGAAAGTAAATAATATGATCCGTCGTGCTTTAATACTTTTTTTATGGTGCTATAAAATACTCGCGATATGTTGCTGGCCCCTAAAAAACCGTTTGAAGAAACATGTTTTAACACTTAGCGCCTTTTGATGGACGGTAAATATCCAGGACGTATATTTAAAAAAAACATGTTTTTCACTTGGTTCTTAAAAGGTTTGCATATTGCATCGGAAGTATGTTTTAACACCGTGGGGAAGTTTTAAATAATATAATAAATAATACATCATTAAGAATCCTGGTAATTCAATAAAAACTTTAAACTGTTTTATTAAAACAAAATGGGCGAGTCCCCTATTTTTTATTCTTCTAAATATTTTTCTGTTTTTCCTTCTGATATCAATCATTGATTATTTATTTTAGCTTAAACCTCAAGTTAAAACCACATCGTAATAAGTTTAGTATAGTTAGGTTAGGTTAAAAAAAGTCACGCGCCTGCGTCGCTGTGTGGTGAAATAAATCCTCGTAAAACGTCATTCATTATTGAGTCTTATACAAAAAACGTATTATTGTATTACTTGTATAGGGTATAAATAAGTTCACCGTAATAATTAATTGCCCATTATATAAATTAGTTACATGTTAATTTATCGCCTGTGCAAATGTTAAGATTAGCTAAAAATAATAATGTCTGTACACGACTTACACGTCGGAAAATATTTAAAATATTTTCTTTGAAAAGTCACGCACTTTTGATAAAGAAAATTTGAACACGCTTTTGTTGAGATTTTTCCCCGATTGTTACAAAATATTAATGACTTACTCACAACTTGAATGGAAAAGCCATAAAACATGCAATAGGGAAGGAAATCTGAAATATTTATATACACTTTTTATAGGCATTTACATCGAGTACTACCAGCAATTTATGATATCGCCCCCAATTAATCATAACTTATTATACATTTATGAGTTTTATTTTATAATTTTGTTTATTGAAAATAGAATGACGAAAACCTTTTCTTACGAATTCTACTAAAATTGATAGGTAATTAATAGTTTTTTTAAGATAATACTGAGATATTAATCTTCACAAATAAGTGTTTTTTTATTATTAGGTTTCAATCATCACAGGCATTATCAACTTACGATAATGCTCAGTGACAATGCTTATGATGAGTTAAACTGGCCCAGCATAAAAATGTCTAGTTTGTGCAAAATAAATATACAATTGTATCCACGCTTTCATCAATTTTTTGTTGTAGTTTGTTAATGACACTTTTAAAATTAAAATAAATAAGGAAACTTTCACAAAATGGGATTTTTTTATATCTTTAAAAAGTCTTCGCAGTCTGCACGTTTTTCATAAATAGATAAAACAGATGGAGAAAATAACATATTTTGAAAAGATTTCATCTGACTTTGACATCAAAAGACCTAATAACAAAAATGGAATCTCAATATTGTATTTCATAGTTTGTTGTTTTTCATTTTTAGATAAAGTATCAAAAGTGTTGCGTAAAATACTACACAAGGAATATGCGTTTTAAAATTATCTTAGTAAAACCAACATTTTAAGTTTCAGTTTAACTGTCAACCGACATGTAAGTATATGAAAATCTTGTTTGCAGTATAACAGTGAGAGGCATCATAAAACGACTTATATGAAATATAGCTGCCAAGTAAATATGTGAAACTATGTCAAAGTAAACACAACAGCTAGAAGCGAAGAATTCTTAACAAGCAGATGCTTCAAAAAGCTGCAGTTAGAGTTTCAATATTCACGATGCTTAAAAGCTTTAAATATGTTTGACTTTATATGCAAAACTCTTCGATAAATAATATTCAATATAAACTTTATTCAAATTACAAACTGCTACTCACAAGCAAAAAGAAAAATTACAATTTATATATAATTTCTGGAACTGTATGTACGATCCAAAATTTCTTTTTTTAGCTCTATTCATCCACACACGGAATGCATATTATCCATAATTTATTAACTGTGTCTGAAAAAAGTGTCTTATTATATATAATAAAATCTTTTTCAATGTTTTTTTTTTATGACTTTTCATTATTAATTTATTTTTGAAAATACACAAACATAAAAGTAACTTTTATTTTAAATGCATACAAAAATGTCCAAATAAACTCTTTTTACATTATTAAAAACATATTTTATTTAACATATCAAGGCTCTGGAAACAAATATGGCAGTCTCCATGTTTTCTCGTAAAAGAGTTAGCCATGTCATCGTGTAAATCTGGCAGTTCTGCACATAGCAGTTAGATTTTTTTAAATAAAACCTAACATGTAAATTTTTGAAAAATAAAATCTGGTTTGTAACAAAAGCTCCGGTTTACATAGGCAAACACCTGAAATATTAAACGGATTTCACAAAACAACTTAAATTGTATTTTAATGACAAGATAATATTTACCAATAAGAAAATGATTTTTTATCTATAAATGTTTTTATTGATTTGCAGACATTTTGGAATTATGAAAATTCTCGTCTTTGTTTCTTGAGCCTTCATTATCTTCAGATCATTTTGATATACTTTTGATTTGCAACTTCTATTTCAGCTTTCTTTCACTACAAACATAACAATGTGCCTGTCTGCTGTGTTTTTAATAAATTAATACTTCAGTCAATATTCGAAACAGTATCTCAATAACCGTTATTTGATCAATATACTGTTACATTGTATTATTATCACACAAAACACTTTTTATTAATATATAGTTTCGTCATTTAAGTAAAGCAAACGAAGAGTTTTATTTTTATAGAGCTAAATTTTTGGCTTTAAGCTAAAACTTCTTAAGTTATGTTTTGTTTAACGTCATTGTATCGCATTTAATATAATATACTTGTAAGTAAAATCGCTTACTCCATATACAACCACAAAAAATGTTACATTGGGTGAAAAAATGACTTTATTTGTTAACTATGCTGCTAAATTTAGATTTTAAATTACTTAATTATACAATATATATGAACTTAAAATATAAAAATGTGCATTTTAAAAATTATGCATTACAAATAATATTGTGAATCAATGGAATAAAACAGATAAAAAAAACAATAAGTAATATCTCATTTAAAACAAAAATGACGTAAGAACACTACAGCCACAGAAATTATTAAAATAAAAATAATTTATAAACAATCTTACTGCCAAAAAATAACTAAGAAAGAATGTAGCATAATTGTAATCGACAGTAATAAGTTTTGTGTATATATCATGCAAAATAAACTTTTCCATTTTCAATTAATGAATACTTTATGGAAACAATTTTGTACCTATGTTATTAGAAACAAAATATGTTTGTACATTATTTGTTTCACTTAATCATTATCCGTTTTCCGGTTTCCCGTTCAATTTAACGTTTACACTGTTCTAATTTTATATGCATAATTAGACTTGCATTAACACATGAAAATACTTGCTTTAGACCTTTTCGTTTACATTCACTTACGTAAGCATTCATTATACTTTAATTTATACATGAAAAAAGTTTCATAGACACATGGAAATAACTACTATAAAACACAAGCAAACATGTTACTTCTGAAAACAAATAGATTTTGTTAATAAAAAAAATACCATATTTAAACAAGACTGTAAAGTCGTTCGGAATAAGACGATTCTGATAGCTTAAAGATAGCTTAGACTCCAGTTAAAACAGTCTGACTCCACGACTTCAACTCTGACTTTTCGATGACCAAAACGAACCCTCCTAAAATATATCAATAACTGAAGCAATATTCCCATTTAATTATCGTTTTTATATCATTTCTACACTTTAATACGGTGTAGCCGACCTTATATAATTAAATGAAACATTTTGAGAATGAAAGAATTTTCATTTTGGCTTCATAAAAGCTAAAAAAATACGTGACCAGGTACAGTTATCTTATGGAGCTCATTTTATTACGTGAACGTGAGTATTCGCAAGATAAAGTTATTCGGATGACGCGTATAATGTCTATACACCTTCACTTAAATAACTAAATTATTAAGTTATAAAGTCATATATTGAACATCTTTTTATCTCATGGTACTGCATGTTCAAAATTGATCGTTTTTAATAACTAACTAAAATAAAAGACTTACTGCAGCATTTACACTTGCTAGCCATTTTTTAAAAACTTTTATCACTGTCTTATCCAACGTTTCATTTATCCTACACATTGTTTTTAACCATGTCCGCTCCCAATGTGGAGCATATTGTCTCATAATGGAGGTATCTCAACAGAAGTTTTTTTTTCTACGAAAACTGTTTGTTACTCAGTTGTAGTGAGTAGTAGGGAAATAAAGATAAGGCTAGAACAGAACTAGTGGTTAACTAATCGCTATTGCTATATTTAACTTTGAATTTAATAATTTTCAAATTCACTGTGATCTTACCCGGAATCAAACCCAGGCCTGCGTGATCGGTAGAGGTATCGGAGAGAGGATCAGTATCGACAGATAAATATATATGGTATATTTATCCGTCGCCATATACATGGTATAAATGAAGTTTAAATAAATATTGAACAATAAAACAAATAAACTCTTGAGAGGTGAAGTGTGTCAACTAGTAAAATTTTAACCCTTTTTGGACTTTTAAGTACATTCGCGTTTTTACTTGGTATTTAGGTGGATTCCTTTTTTTTATTTTACGGAGATAACACTATTGCAATGTGTATTAAATGAGGTTACTCACTTTTACGATATAGTACTTAAAGACGTGTAGAATATTACAACGCATCTAATTTTTTTTTCTAAAATACCACATGGCTCACTTCACCTCTAATGGGCCTAAATAATAGCTTAGATGATAAATATAATAAGATCACATAAAATCAACTCGATAACTATTTTTAAAATCATTAGAAATTCTATGTCATAAAAAACCGCATCGTAAGAAGGTTTTTTTTAAATACGATGTGAGCACTCAATTTTAAGTATCGTATCGATCATCCAGTTAATTATTCAGACAGCTCTGAATGGCTTGTTTTGTGTTTAGGGGAAAAGCTGGACTCAAATTGTCACCATAAATCAAGTTTTATTCATCTGTGTCAAAGATATATACATTTTATCAACAGATGTTTACAGGTAACGGACATTGGTCGCGTTTAGTAGTAGGATATTTAGAAATATTCATTTACTAACCCAAAAAATACCAACTTATTACTAAATTGTCTGGAAATCTGTCGACATTGACCTTCTCTATGCTGCGAATTGGAATAACATGAATTGACCAAAATAAATGAAGAATTGGAAATTAAGATTAAACTAAAATTAAATTCTTATTTAGTACACTTAATAGTAAAAATATATGTATAAATTAATAAAATGAATTGATAATTATTAATTGATTTGACATTTACTTGGTAGAACTCCATTTATAACAGATTAAAATAACAAAGTATTTTAGCTCTACAGTTTTTAATAATTTTATTCGTTGATAGCTATTTCGGCTTGCGCCATCAGTTCTGACGATGGCGCAAGCCGAAATAGCTATCAACGAATAAAATTATTAAAAACTGTAAGGCTAAAATACTTTGTTATTTTAATCTGTTATGAATTGATAATATTATTTATTGTGCAAATTAAAACCTTATTTTTTATATCAAATACGATAAATTAAGCCTCGAATTTGTTGGATTGGCCTTTTGTAGCCATGTATTACTCTTTGATTTTTAGCGCTGCTAATCTTTTGTCTTATACTTAGCACTTTGTGGTGTAATTTTTTAACACCTAACTGCACATTTCACTTTCATTTAGATAGGTAAATGTATATAAACTCATAATAAATATCTCAACAATAATTCAACTACTTAACGTTTCGTTTTGAGTGAGGTGAGGATTAGGGTATCCAATCCCGGAGACTTTTTCTAATCCAGGAATTTCTGGATTGATTAATTTTCCCCAGATTATCTCCAAATCTCGTTTTTTTTTAGCTCACCGGGGAGTTGAAAATCCTCGATTTGCTATAGTTTTTCCCAAATTTATCCAGAATAGCTCTTCCAATTCCGAAATCCAATCAATTTTCGGGATTTGCTCAAAATTTCTCAATCCCGAAATTTCGGGATTGCGACCATATCAATCCCGGGATTTCGGGATCAGAAAATTGGACGGGATTCCGTGATTGGATGCCCTAGTGAGAATAGCAAAGAATGGTATATAATGGATAAGTAGTTACTTTTTGAATAATCGTGCCCGTGATTACAAAACCTAACAAAAAAAGCTTCTATATCAGATCACTTAGCTTCAGTATCGGTTTTTTTACGTGGTGTGTTATTACTTTTTTCAGAAATTCTCTATTCAATTTAAAATATATTACATAATATAATATCAATTCAAATTTATTATTATGAAATATGAAAAGACGTATAACAATAGACTGTCTAATATATTTCTGGCTCACTTTACTCGCAGGTTGTAGTCGTAAAAGCTTCCTTTGACGTTTTAATAGTTCACTTCATTCGCGCCTTGTTTCGTTACAGTCTCACTCTACACAACGTTTCAAAATTATTACGTTAACTTTGAAAAAAAGGTTTTTTTTATAAATGAATAACTCACAGCTTTGGCGTGCATAAAAATTTAATCTTATTCTATAAAGCATACCAAGTAAGAAACTATATTTACTTTTTTAAAAAATCCACCATTAAAACATATCTGGGAAACGGTTTTATTTTCGGTAAAAAAAAATTATCGCCGGCCGTTGGAAGTAATATAAACAATCATTTAAATTTATTTTTATGATTGAATTGGCATTTACTTCCATAAAATTCCATCGTTAGAAGGTAACAATTTAAATTAATAGCTCTGACAGTTGAAATAGACGAGAAATAGTTGTAAACTCATTTTATAAAAAAAATGTAAAAAAAGTAAATACTTCGATATATTGTGATATAGTATGAATAAAAGTCGATTAAAAACGTGTGTTCACTTTCGATTAGAAAAAAAAGCTTTTCACATTCTGCAATTAACAAACTGTTTTGCCATGCAATGAATGCTTAGTCAAAAATCAAACACTTTTTATCCTGACATGTACGATATCTGTTTGTAAGTATTGAAAAATAAAATTTAGATACATGACTATCTATTGTGTTTTATTTTCTAATTGAGCTCTGCTTGATCATATTTTGTTAAATATCACATATTTAAATAAAAGTGATCAAATGCGATTAAAAATGCACCAAACTCATAAAATAATGTCAGATAGAGAATTGCGGACCACCAAAATTTTCTCGTGGACCACTGAAAATCCGCGGACTACACTTTGCCGACCGCTGGCCTAGATTCAAGATATGATTTTCCGACGTACGGAAAACGTACCATGAGTACCATTTACATTTTTTTTTGTTTCAGAGTATATTTATATAGAAAAAAAGGTTTAATAATATATATACTGATATATCTTTTAATGACGTTCGTATTGTACAGCATAGTTTTCGTTTATGAATCAAAATAAAATATTATAAATACAACAATGATACCATTACTTGGTGGAAAAGCATTATATTAATAAAAACACAATCTTCCTTTGTCCTTCCACTTTTATTTAAAATGTTACGGACTGGTTTTGCCTATGGCGAGCATTTTGACTGATTATCAGTTTAAAATGCTTGCCATGAGCAAAACCGATCTCAATCATAATAAATTCAAGTGGACATAAGTACAAAGGAAGATTGTGTTTTATTAATAAAACAATGATATTTTAATATTGATTTAATCCCTTCATTTTGAATTCACCCTATACTATGAAAACTTGTCTGGCAATAATTTCCTGTTACTTTGATATTGAAGCGTAATTTAATATCAATTCAAGAGATGGTGTTTTATCGAACCGGTACTGAAAATATGAATAGAGGTTAAAAAATACATTTTAACAAGTAAGTAGTGCTTGCACGCCAAAGACTTCAATAATTATAAAAAAAAATCAAATTCCGATAAAGCGCAGTAAAATTTTCCACAAAATTCAATATATATTACAGTTAAGAATCATAAAAAGATACAAACTTTAGTTTCTTCCTTTTGGAATAGTGTTTTTTTATTTTAAGATTTCGACTGAAGGTGCTTAATGGATTTTCATTATTTAATTTGAATCGCTCAAATTATGTACATTCACACAAATTTTGTCACTAACGACGTGGGTTTTGCGTTTTGGCATCTTCAGGCGTTTAAGCGCACGTACGAACTTGAATTGATGCTTAGTAAATGAATGTTTCGTGTTTATGTAAGAAATAAATGTATCATTGAGTTCAAAGCCATTGCTGGCGAAAAGGATTAAGCCCATGGGAATGCCCACAGATTTGTATGGTGAGTAGTGTAAAGAATTATATTTTTTTTTTTGTTTGTTGGAAAAGGTATTATGACTATATTTATGTGGGGTTCAAAAGTGGAGAACCCGGTAAATGGATCTGGTCATTTAGTTGGAATAGTGTTGTTGAACTATTTCTACACAGATTTGATATACTGGTTGAAAAATATTATAAAACTGATCTTCAGTTGATAATGCTTGTTATGAGCGAAGCTCAGGTCTTCTTGATGTTTTTTTTTATTTAAATATTTGTTTTTAGTATTATCTTGTCATTTTAATAAAATTAATATCGTTTTGTAAAATACGTTAAATAACTACCGAGTTTGCTATTCAGAACATTTTAAGCTGCCGTTTTTGAAATCGATGTTAATGTACTTACATGTTAGAGATATATTTTTTAAAAAATAACTTCTTACAAGATACGGAATTACCAGCTCTAAACGATTACATATCTCCCTCGTTTTCGACGAATACAGAGACTTTCGTCTTTGCTTCTAGAGCACTTATATTCATAACGTGATAATGCTAGCGATGAGTGAGACTGATTGGAATCTTTTAAAAAAATAGTTTAGAATCAGTAGAACAAAAAATATAAAACGAATCTCTAACAATATTGCCAGTAAAAGATTTATTATATTTTTACACAAAACGGAATAATTAATTTAAAATGCCCAAAAGAATCTCGAGAAGAACTGTCATTCATATGAAATGAGTTTCGAAAAAGGTTTAGGATTTCATTGGTCACCTAAATGAATTTAAAAAGTCATTATCCGTCTCTAAGAAAATTTGTGGCAGTGTTTGAGAGAGAAGAATATTTGGCAAAATAAAATTTGCTTCCATTTTCGAGGTGGTGCTTTTTTCTTTACTTTCAACAGAAAATCTTTTTCTTTGGCGAAACATAACGTATTTTAAATTACTTGGCATCCGCTTTTGTGAGAAGCGTCGCTTGTTGTATAATTGCTTCATCGAAACGTGAAGTAACGTATTTTTTCATTCAAATAATATTAAATAGTATTTTTTACCCATTCGACTGTTTTTAACGCATATTATATTTATATACGATTTATTTGCCAATATATATGTTTTATCTGTCTAATTAAAGAAAAGTATTGAAAAGTGTATTTTATGGATTTATTGAATTCAAAACTATGCTTTAAAATTGTGTACATAAAAATAGTAAGAGTATGGTCTAAGTGGTCGAGCGTTTTACGATATTTCGCGTGCAGCGTTCATAACAAACACGTCTTACGCGAATACAGTGTTCTAACTAAAAGATTAGATAGCGTTCAACATGAAATTCCGTAAACGCTAATCACTAAGATTGTACGGTAAGTGGCAACAAATTAAAAATCTTCTCGGAGATTTTGTTAACTTTTTGGCACTAAAAATATCTTCATAAACATATGAATGGTGTAATATTAATTGTGTTGTCACATATATTTAAAATAGTTGAAATTCTTTCATTTATCGTTTCACACCGCATTAATTAATGATTTTCCTACTTTAATATTTGTTTTTGTTATAATAATATTATGACACAACGTCTGTCAAAAGTATGGTTTCGTGTAAAGTATTTTACTCGATGGATTCGGGCATTAAGAGTAATCGTGGATGATTGAATGAATGTATTTTGTTTAAACCTTATCAAAATCAAATAACGTTCATTCGTTAACAGCACTGACCAAGGTTTCTTTTCTGTAACATTGTTCCCAAGCCATTGACGTAGATATTAAGCGTCGATTTCCGCGACATCTGTCCTCTATACGTAGATTCAAACACAGATGTGTATCCCAACTATCAACCTAGCAGAGATTTAAAAAATCACTGATAGAAATATAATATAATCCGGTTGATATTACCTTATTAAGATTTTTTTTGTAGTTAGACTAAGCAGCAATCGTTATTCTTCGTTAGTTCACACAAAGCAATCACTCAATCGAAATATTTAAAACAGCAAGAACTTTTTTAGTATTTAAATGTTGTCTCTTTTTATCTCATTACTAAAAACCACTGGTAGAGAGAGAGCGATTCATATATCGATGCCTACTCATCCTTTTCTCAGCACCATTCATATATCGTCCCCTTGGTCAAAAAAGAGATATTGAGCAACTGAATAAAAAGCATAATTCGCTTTATTAAAAGTTCACATTGATAATTTACAAAATGTTAAGTTTTATTTACTGCTGTGGTTAAGATGTTTATTCTACGTGCAGTTGTTGAATATCTTTTTATAATTCAAGTATGAATGTTTACACTGCCGCTTATAGTTGACACAACTTTAGACGTCTTTGTGTACGTAGAGTTGTATGTTCGTGCGCATAATCACAGTGCGTCTACGTTATCAGTAAGATAATGTCTTTATGTAAATTATAATTCAAGTTTGGGTATTTTACTGCCTACTTATGAAACAGTTGAAATATCAAGATTGTATCTCACATTTAAGCACGACGTCTAATTCTCCCGAATTTTACTCATAATGTCTTAAACACATATTTTTAGTGTACGGTATTACGAATCTGGAACATGGCAGTTTACATAACTGGAACATGCTCAACAATATAAACACCTATATCTTAAGAACCTTAAAAAATAGCTTTTAAAACCGACAAGTATAATATTTATTCGGCACAACAAATCTAGATAAAAACTTTTTTATTGATTAGAAATACATTTATAATTTATTTAGTTTTTATTTGTTACTATACCATTTAAACTTTCTTTTATAAAGCACTCAAAATCAAAGACCTTCCATGCAACTTTCACCTTCCTATATTTGGTCTAGTGTCTTGTTATGCTATATACTTCAAGTTAACGTATTTAAAGCCATATTCATAACCCAGAGATTTTTTAGTCTCTGCTTCTTTTTTCATATGTAGAATTTGACCGTCATCTTTTTTAAATGTACATCGTTGATATTAGTCAAAAAATTAAGATTGAATAAATTTACAAAAAAAAAGTATACTGACAATTGAAATATGTTTCTAATTTATATATTATTAGGAATATTGGTAGAATATTTATTTCAATAATATAATACTTTGTTATTTAATAAGATAATATTGTATATTTTTTATAATTCGTTGTCAAAAGAATTCTGCATAAGTCTTTGTTTTTTTCATAAATATTTTTTTTCACTCAGGAATTTGTTTATTTTTAATAAAATCTATCGACTCTATCTATTTGAATACCAATTTTAAAAAAGAATCGTTTCAATTTTAAATTGCCATATATTACCTTTTTTCAGCCGCTCTATTAAAAACAGCTGATGACAGTGGAAGAAACACAGCAAATCACCCTCGCTTCTTCAGCGGCGCCTTACCAATTCACTTTCCATTTATAATTGAAGAGACTCAACTTAATATTCTAAAGACAGCCGCCTCGTTCATTTGGCTCTATTGCATGCCTGGCATCCACACCCGGTACAGCCTGCGTCCAAAGAGCGATGCAATTTTCCAAGGGAGAAAAACTCGCCACTCGCGCTTTTCATTAAAATTTCATTTGAGAGAATCCCCTTCGCAGGGGCTGATTGCCCCCTGGTGATGAACCTACCCACTCATTAAATGTTTCATAATCAACTTCGTCTATTTTGCCGCTTCTGTGAATAAGCCACCGAGGACGAAATTGAATTGAATTCACAATATAAAAGATTTTTTCATTTCCTGCATGAATAAAATTCAGTAACACATTATTTTGTTTGTTGTTTTCAATTTGAATAATTTTATAACAGCTATTTTACTGTGACAATGAACCAATCTTCAAAAGAAGTATTGCTTACACATGTGTAAATAACGCATACTATATACGCACATAAATCAATTTAAAAAAAACATATTTCATTTAGACTTGGAGAATACATTAAACTGGTGTATTTTTTTATTAAAAAAATCTTTTTACCGATGCAGTCAATTGATGTTTAAAAATAATAGGAAAATCCATAACGCATAATATTTATAAAGAAGTAAATTAAATGAGCTACGACAAGATGATATTAGGGTGTCCAATTCCAGGATCCCGTTTAATTTTGCAATCCCAAAATCCCAGGATTATAACAGTAATATTTTTATCCATATCTGCTCCCAATATGGAGCGTTTGGCCTCCTAGTGGAGGTATCTCAACAGAAGTTGTTTTCTACTAGAACTGTTTATTACTCAGTCACTAAACCTGTCTTATCCAAAGAGGGCAAAAGAGACAGAAGGATAAGGGCTAAGGCAGGACTAGTAGTTAGCTAATTACTTTCGCTACACTCAGTTATTGAAGGATCGGAAAGGGTGAAAGGGAATTTTCAGACATCACAAACACCCATGCCTTCATACAGAAATCGATAAATCGATCGAACGAATGCTGCTCGTACTGGAAAATTTAGGAGGTCAAAGTAGACGAGAAGATGTATTTTGTTTGTTTATCTTCTAAGTTATCAAGCCATTTTTAAACACAGTTCGGACGATGGCGTGAAACTGATTTAGCTATGAACTGAAGAAAAATAATTATTTTACTAAATACAGTGTTGTAATGATATTTATACAAATGATTTGTTTAATTATAATTTATTCTACGTTTATTGCCACGCAATATTGTCGTAAAAAAATGTTACTTAATGCACGTAAACAATTAATTTTGTGTTTTTTTAATAAAACCTTCAAGTAAAAATTTTACAAGAGATATAAGCTGTGGATTAAGAAATGGATTTTCAAAAAAACTGGCAACCACTGCGAAGAGTTTAAACACCGTATATCAACATCAATTTATTTATTATTTTAGTTTAATAAAAAAAAACAATCGGAGATTTTCATGACGATAAAACTTTAAGCTGTCTACTTTTGGTAACGCGTTTTTTAGTACGACTAGATGTTCCATAATGTATGAAAAAGCTTCAGTAAAGCTTTATCTGACGAAAAAAAAACATTTTTCCCTCTGACCGACAGAGTTTTTCAAATTTACTCAGTCAATAGTGATATTTATATTGTTCAGCACGTGTGCCTTGCTAAAAACATTTTTACTGTACCCGCTTGTGTTATGACGTAACAATGTTATACTCCATTAAAAAGAATGAGTTGAAAATAGTTCCAATACATATCATTCTTTTTATAACAGAATATAACGAAATTCATAAAGCAAGCGTTTTTGTATAATACCTTCTTGTAAACGTATTTTTTTAAGTGTTATTTTTTTCTTTTGAATCCATTTCTTTTGACGATACTGGTATCTGATCATTGTGGCTTACTGATAACGCTCCGTTCCACGTTTATGCGGCTTAAAATTTAAATTTTTATCATAACTTTTAATTGGTGCAAAAGTTTTGACGTTTTCCTAGAATGCCAATTATCATTTTTTTTCTCTGAACTCGTCAAGTACATAGTTAAATTGTTTGAAAAACGGTTAAAGCGTTTTTTGCATGGGTATAGTTTTTCAATACAATGTATGGATTTTTTTCCATGTCCGCTTTCAATGTGGAAAATTTTGGCTGCTTATTTGAGGTATCTGAACGGAAGCTTTTTCTACGAGAACTGTTACTCAGTCGCTCAACCTCACTTTTTTCAAAGTGAGTAGTAGGAAAAGAAGGATAAGGCTAGAACAGGACTAGTGGTAAACTAATCACCATTGCTCAGATCAGAAGGATGGGAGGAGAGGAAATGATGTGAATTGACATCACAAACACCCAGTCTTCGATCACAATTTTAAACCGAATAATTCTCAAATTTACTGTGATCTGACTAAGAATCAAACCCAGACCTGCACGATCGGTAGAGCAAACTCTAACCAACTAGACCACAGCAGGTGACAAAGGGATAATTGTGGCTCTCTAATAGAGGTATCTTAACGGAAGATTTTTTCACGAGAACTTTTTGTTACTCAGTCACTTAACCGCTCTTTTTCTAAAAGGTTTTTGGGGATAGAAGGATAGGGCTAGTATAATACTAATGGTTAGTAAATCTGTTATTTTGAAATTGAAAAAGTAAGATGGAATTATGAGACAATACAAACACCCAAGTTTTTGAATAAAAAACCAATTGTAAAATGCCGTCACTGAAGAAAACGACGTTGACCGGACGCTACGGACCTGGTAATAAATTACTAAAAAATATATTTATACTCATGAGTTTTTTCATCATAGATATTATGTACTGGTAGGATTTAAACCATTCAATGATTTATTAATCCGCTTTATCGAAATAACAAAACGATTTTTCATGATTGTATGACCATTATCACAACATACAAAATCTATTATGTAAAAATAAAAAATTATGACCATTTAATATTGTCGCTGGAATGGCAGCTAGTTATTCAACGTCGCTTAGTAGTGACCCGTTCGCATCTGGAATATTTATTATAAGTTGTGCCTGTGATACTATGATAATATTATTATCATCGCCATTTTATATATTTTTCTTGCCTTTTTCTCGCCATAAAAGTATTTTTTTAAATATATAAGTATCCATTTCTCGACTTCTTCAATTAGGAAAAACAAAAGAAAAGTCATTAAAATAAGTTAATAAATATATTTGGAAAAGATGTAAAACTTTCCAAGGCGTAGCGTAATGAACGTTATGCGTTGTTTTAAAATACAGTTTAAAAATACATTTTTTTTGTATTAAATATGTTAAATAATGCCGCACATTTCTTGGGTTGGCCTGCGTAGCCTTGAAATTTTCCGCGCAACTAACCCCTTAAAACATTTCTCACAGCAAAAAATAATAATTTTTTGATTGAATTTACATTGACTTGGAAAAACTTTATTTAAATAAGTTAAAAATAAAATGGGACCTCGTAATTAGGGTATCCAATCCCGGAGCCTTTTTCCAATCCCGGGATTTCGGGATCGATTAATTTTGAATCCCGGGATTGAGATTTTCTCACCGAGGAATTTGAAATCCTCAATTCGCTATACTTTTTCCTTGGATTCTCACAGAACCTCGTTTTTTTTTTTTTAGCTCACCGAGGAATTTTAAATCTTGAATGTCGTGTAAATTTTTGGAATTTTCTCAAAATTTCTCAATCCCGAAATCCCGGGATTGCGGCCATCTCAATCCCGAGATTTCGGGATCAGAAAATTGAACGGGATCCCGGGATTGGATGCCTTACTCGTAATATCAATTAATTTAAACGTTTTAGTTCGTGGAATGAAAAGTTCGTTTTACAAAAGACTGCAAAAGACTTTCCTGTACTAGTAAACACGTCCAAGGTATATATTATTTAAACATATTATTATTGAAATGACTTATATAGGTCATTTAATTTCGAACAAATCCAAAATAAAATAGAATATATTTTAAGAATTTGAGTTATAAAAAGACTGTTTCCATATGGCGGCCAGTTAGATTATTACTGAAATAAAAAAAAACGAAAAAGAAATGACAATGCAAAGTTTATACAAAAAATAAATTTGGATCGTTCTTTTATCAGAGTTTTGAATGAGCCCTTAGCACGACACATTGTTACTTTGATCCGGAAAATTGTTTTGAAAAAACTTGTGCACGATTGTTACAGTTGTGAAGGGGTCAAGCATAGTGAATAGCGTGTCTGCGTAGCTCATTTGTCCGTAGTTCACGTGTTATGAAATACGCATTAAGCTATTTATCGAGCGCTGAATATTTAGTTTTTCACTAAAAAGTATCTAAAACTTATGGAGCTATTTCTCATTAAGAGATGGATTGTATATACATATATGTAGTTTCTTCTAAATACATTTCTCCTCGAGTGGATCCATATAATTATCAGTCGGCTGTAGTTCTCGTAGACAAAGTCATTTTAAAAAACCTCCATTGAGAGGCCATATACTTCATATTGAGAGCGGACATAGATTAAAGAATGCATAATTGAAAAAATATATCAAAATTACTAGACCATTTGAATAATTTGCATTATATGTCAGATTACTTTTAGTGTGTCACTGTCAATACTAGGAGAAAAACCATTATATTCAAAAAATAAAAATAAACATTTGTAAAAATTCCACTTTCATTAAAAAATATCAGGACGGTTTCGCTCATGACGAGCATTGTCAACTGAAAAGAGAACACAATTTCACAGTGCTATGTATACAAAGCAAAGTGAATGAAATCATTATCGAAGACAAAAACCAAAAAGGTGATTTGCTGATAGACTTAAGCACCTGTACTATTTGATAATTCTTAAAGTAAGTCAGCCACACGAGCTTTCAACCTATGTCTATACTTTGCTTATTATCATGATTAATAGCCAGCAGATTTTCTAGTCCATTAGTCAGACCGCTCCAAATAACTTATTTTGAGTAATGGGAAGTGCAATAAAAAACTCATCAAATTTCATTCTATATTTTTAATATTTTTTTACGAAGTATCCGTCGAATTCATAGAAAAAAATCAATTCAAAAATAAAATTTTCATTTCCACTAATTCGCACTTTAATTTTATAAGATCAGGACTTGTTTTCCTCATGACTACCATTATTAACTAAATCATGACTTGATTTTGAGTATTTTATTATTTATTATAATGCCTTTACACCAAGTATTGAACGTTAGCGCCTTAAAAGGAAAATATTCAAGTATTATATATTTTTGCTCAGTTTTTACTCATTTTGTAGGTTCGGTAGTGTATCAATTCAGATCATCATCAATATATTTTAATCGTCGTAATGATATCTTTAATTCATTAATTTTTAATATACATGATAAAATTATTTACTAACAGTCAGTTTAAGTTCATCTGTGCACTTAAATACCTGGGGATTGCAAAATAGCGATACTTGGCTCGTCAATGATTAAGCATATAAAAATGGACAGCATTTAACGATTCAAATACAATATTAAATATCTATCAAGCATCTTTGATCGAAATCCTAAAAAGTTATGTATTTTCTGTTAATTCAGATCACATCATGTCTGCAAAATCTAAAACAACCTGGCGTTGTAAACGTCTTATCCAAATTTAATTTGGGAAAATGTCTACGACGTAGATTTAAAACATCGGGGCCATCAGAAATTCCCATAAAATTTATAATTATTAAGGGATTAAAATGATAATGCCGGCGGAACCCTCTTTACATTTCCGGGACAGATTTTAAAATACCTTTTTGGAAACTTGACAAGATGGGAATTATTCGTGACAGTGCTAAAATTAACAATGCCATCGCCTTGTTTCTTTAATTACGAGCCAAAAATTAAAAAAACCCATTCATGCATTTTGAGTTTTGACGCAAAACAATGGCTTAATTACGGTCAATTATTATAAACACAGCAAATTTTTTAAAATAAAGAAATTTAGACACTTTCTTTGTGTGATTTTTTTCTCGTAAAATACATCTTATTTTTTTAAATTTTACAAAGATTAATTTCAAAAGAAAGACACGATTAAACGTCAAAAAAATAGATTAACATTAGCTCTCTTTTTTGTATTGCCAAATCGGATTTGATATTGTTTTTCCATTATAATATTGTACGCGAATAACTGACGAATAATAATTCTAAGGTACTAACCGAAATCAGATTATTTAAATACATTTAAAAACCTGGCTGTTTATGGACCAGTTTTGGTTATTCCGAGTATTTTATCTGAATATTGAATTAAAAATGACACCTTTCTTATTCTTATCATTGTATTAATATGACTTTTACTAGTGACAGGTATTTTGCTAACTTGCAAACAACCCTAAACAAAAATCTATCTTATAAATAATATATATTTATGATGTATTTATTTCTTATTTCAGAATTGAAGTAAGCGTGTCAATTTGAGTCATATTCTATAAAAAATAAAAAATATTTTCAAACCTTTTAGGTACACATAAATAAAGACAACAATACAGTTAATTAAAACAAGTCTTAATATGCTGATACACTAAACCAGTGTTTTTAAACTGGGGTCCACGTGGCCTCCTTGCAGTCTCTAGCACAGTGTTTGGGGGGCCATGGGCACCCTAAATAAAATGACAAGACAGTGAAAAACATATTCAAATGAGTTAAAAAAAAAAAAAAAACATTTTTTTCAATCGTCAAGAGTCACAGTACAGCTTAGCCCGATAGGGTGCAACGGATTTTTTTTTTTGATATCCGTAAACTGTTGTGTTTTATGATTTAGAATTTCTGAGAAGAGCTAAAAACGTGTGATGGCGTTCATTTTGGCAAATCTGCAATTTTGAACTTTTATGGGAAGAGAAAACAATGGGGGCTATAGAAAAATAAAGACACTCAAAAGGGGCCACGGGACCAAAAAGATTGAGAAACAGTGCACTAGAAAATTCCCGATACTATATTTCCAGTTAAATGTTGACCGGATATAAACTAATATGATTGTCTCACTTATTCGAAAAATCCAATAGAAGGAAATAAAGACATTCGGCAAGGTAGAAAAATGAGGAAAGGACGAGGCATATTTAAGTGTAGAGATTTGCCTAGAAATTGTCTGAACGGAGACGTCCCCATTTGAATTCCAATCACAAATGCCACAGCATTCTTGTTTGAATTTAAATGAAGAGATTATTCTTGCTCGCTTTAAAAATAAGCTCTTCTTTTAAAAAAAAAAAAGTGCCATCGATAATGCAAGGGATGCCGTACTGGTCGTGTAAAGGGAGGTTTCTCCTGCCATCGCATTGAATAATATATATTACGATTTAACTATTACGAGGCCGGCAAGTCGACGGGACATTTTTGCTTGTATCTGTTATTAATAGTGGGCCGTCAGCATTTAGCGGGGGAGGATTATATTATGTACAGATTTCCCGATCCAGTCGCGGTAGTTTTTTTTAAGCGATGACCTTTCCATAAGCAACATAATACACCGTTGGATTTACTTGCCGAATTCGTTTCAACATTTTAGAATAATTACGCTGAAGAAGAAAAATTGAAGTTAAAAACAATTTAACTACTACTTGTTAAGCTTTTAAAACCTGATTAAATAATGAAAAAACTAACTATAATAATAAATAAATTAAGGATTTGTAAAGTTCCAAAGTATTTATAATAAAAATTAATCTGTGTACTATTTTACTATCTACATACATATAAGATAAAAAAACAAAATGTTTAAATAATTTATTGATTAAAATGGCATTGACTTCTATTATGAGGTGAAATAGAATCGATGTTTTTACAATAATTATTGTAGCAATAAACATTTTTCGTGAAAACATTTGTTGAAATAAACTCCATTAGGAGTCCATATTTTCCAAAACGGAAGCAGACACATAAAAAATATTTAAATATATGTGTCATGTAAGGATTCTAAAGTCTCGGGGTTTTCAAAGTCCCGGGACTACAGGCGTGATAATGTTTTTTATTTCCCCTTCAACAAAATTATAATTTAATTAAAATTAAATATTTGCATATACGTATGTATTACATACACATATACATGCATTACATGCCTTTTCAAAGTACGCACTAGTAAAAATCGCGTTTTTTTTAATACAATGTCAAATAATTATTATTTTTCTTATGTATGGATACATGTGCAATGCTTACGGTTAATGTTTACTAAGAAGAGATGATAGCGGTACATGTAATAAAAAAATATCAATGAATTCGGCTGCCGTCAGGAGTAAATTTATAACCATAACTTCACAATAAAGTTTTTAGACCTTTTTTGTCTTATTGAGATATTGTTATTTTTGTATAATAGTGAAAAAACATTTGTACATAAAACAACATCAGGTATGAACATTTAATTTTAACTTGTTGTAATTTGCTTTTGCTACAGTTGGGGCTCCCTTCTGATACCTACTTTCATTCAATACACATCAGTTCTTTTGAGGGTTTCTTAAGTACAAGAATTATTTTTTTCAAAATTAAAATTTACATGTTATTGGCACATTTTAAACCACAATCACGATTCCTGGGACATTTTCCAAAAAAGTCCCGGGACTTAAGACAGCTAAAAACCCGACCAGTTCCGGGACGTCTCGACACAGAATCCCTAGTGCCATGTATGTTAAGTTTCTTCTCTGCAAATATTGCATTTAATTATTATATGACATAGCTCTAAAAAAGGCGAGAATCAAAAATGCAATAAAACTTGACAAAAAAATATATCATAAAAAAAAAATATTGTAAGCAAAGTAACAAAATTGAATAAAAAAATAGATGATTACACGGTGAAATTTTTGAATAAAAATTCTTTGACTAAAATAAATACCTAGGTTTTTATGCATTTATTTCATCAGTTTGACAAGAGCAGCATTGTTTTATCTTTAATTATTATATATGCAGGCAAAATTCACTACTTATCAATTCCTTACATAATTGGTGTCAGATTGGTATAATTATAGTATCTTTTTTTATATTAAAGTTATAATTGATTTAAAATATACAGGTATATAAACAAAGAAAAAAATATCCTTATTATCCTAAGGCATATAAACAAACTTCTGCTAGTAGGATGACAATAAATATTCCTACAGATTTTTGTTTAACAAATTGAAAAAAATAAGCTTTCAATTCGATTATTTGAATTTATAGATAATCTTACTTGACCTTAACTTTATTTGAATATAATACGCATACAAATTGTATGAAAAGTATAAATATACATATATAAACGCGTTTGTGTTATTTTATCTTCCAATCTCACGCTATACGTATTTAATCTGGAGGTGGCATATCAATTAGGTCGTACTCCAGCAATATACCAATATTTGAAGCCCTCTTCTCGCTACAGCATATTTATATAGAGACGGTTCTGCAATGCAAATACTTGCATACAAGTGTGTTAATTTACTAATAGCTTACTTCTTGGTAATATGTATTGTAACTAAGGTCTTTCATTCCTGGATTTTGATAGTACTAATTCATGAAATAAAAGATCTCAAGTTTTTTCCGTAAATTTCGAGGATCTTAAAATCGGCCAGTGAGAAAACTTTTTTGAAATGAGCTAATGAACCAAAAAAAATCGACCAATTTCTGTCTTTTTTCCCACTGATCAATACCAAAAACCCACACTCCTAAATAATTGTGAATCTGAATCTCAAACAATTGTGACATGATTTTAAGGTGGGATCCGAAAAATGGGGAATCCCAGGATCACAAAAAGGGTCTGAGATTGGATGTTTTAATTTTATCTATACATCGTAATTCATTACATATGTAAAATAAAAAATGAAATGCTCACTCATAATTGATAATTCATTAAGAGTCTACCAACGTATACGTAATGAAAACATGCAATGATAATTTTTATGCAAAACATGATCTGGTTTCAAGTTCCTTCATTTTCTTTGATCATATTTCCTTCTTACGTGGAGCCTGTGGCTTCTACACGTTATTTCTTTGTATCTTTGTCTCCCGCCAATTTCTTTTCATGACATGCCAGCATCCTTCAGTGCCACCGAGTACATTTTATGGATATAACCCGACGGTCGTCTATAACGCTGGAATCTCAATGTTCGGAAGAAGAGGCAAGAAAGACTAGGGCTTTTAGGAAGTTTCCACTGCACGTTACCCAGCCAGTTCCAACCTTTCTCCATGACCACTGACCAGACAAGACACTGTCTTGTACGTTCTTTGATTTGGAAGTTTCTCACGAAATCAAAAAACCTTATCCCCATTATCCTACACAAGCGACTATTCTCCAAGCTCATTATACGCTTTTTTTCAGGTATCATGATTTAATACCGCAAAGCAACTATGGTAGTATTCAAGCGTTAGAAAAATGCCATTTGGTCTTAATTCTGCACTCCTGTTTGTTTCAGATAGTCCACATTAATTAAAATATATCTCTCACTTTTAGGGTGTTCACTGTCAATACTTGGTGGAAAGGCATTATATTAATAAAAACACAATAATCCTTTGTACTTCATTCCACTTTATTTAATATGTCAGGACTGGTTTCGCTCATTGTGAGCATTGTCAACTGATAAGAAATATAATTAAACAATGCTATTTATACAAAATTGAAAAGTTATACACAACATGTATAACTTTTCAATTTTGTATAAATAGCATTGTTAAAAAATATTTCTTATCAGTTGACAATGCTCGCAATGAGCGAAACCGGTCCTGACATATTAAATAAAGTGGAATGAAGTACAAAGAATTATTGTGTTTTTATTAAATATATCTCTAGCTATTCCTACGCGAGTAACAATCTCTTGCATAGTACTACCGTCGCTGAGTTCTGTTTAACCTTCTGGATTATCTGTCTCACGCTGGTCAATATCTTATCAGGCATGATAGGTTTGGTAACTCATCACATTAATCTTATTTTTATTTATTTTCAGATCAACGAGACCTGAGATAGTTCTTAGCCCGTCGATAATCTTTAGGATGCACATAAAAGTTTGTCGAATATAAAAATAAACTAGTGGAAAATGAGATAAGCTTAGACGCAATAAAAATTTCAACAAAATAATAAAATAAATGCTGATATTATTTTTAGTACAAAACCATAGGGTTATATTTTAATCATAACATTATATCATAGAAAATTGAGACTTATTTCTCATGTTAAATTTCTTTATATATGTATATTTAATTAATGTCTGCTCTCATCGCATGTGAACTCTTAATGAACAGACGTTTTTCTAAAAGAGCTGCTTGTTATTCAGTTTCTCAGTCTCTCTTTTTTTGAAGATAGTATGAATGGAAGAAAAAAGCTATGACAGGACTAGTGGTAAGTTTATCACTCTCAATAAGCTCTGTTCTTACAACATAATGAGTTGGAGGGAATTCCAGATACACATTTTTATTTTTTTAATATTTGACATTACAGCTAATGCAAACGTGCCAAATATTTTAATGTTGAAAGATCATACGAGAAAAACTAGATGAGAATTTATTGCAAGTCAGTCTAGATCAACTTGAGGTAAATTGACATCACAAACACTCATGCCATAAATCTCAAATTTAAATTTGACATTGAGTTTAACGAAAATCGAGCCCAGACTCGCCTCTTACCAACTAGATAGAACACAACGGGTGACAAACGGAAATCCATAAATCTACATATATTGAACATTTAGCCTTTTCGTATCGGACTCGATATATTTTTTAAAGTTATTAGATTTTCAAAGTTAAATGTTTTAAGCTGTTTTAATATTTAAAATAAACATTGTCCCAAAATACTTTGTAATTTTACACTTCCACTAATCCGTAATACCTGACGGTTTTTTTTTAATTTTGCGAAAGTTATACAGGATGTTAAATGAATTTAACTGGATAAAATTCATCCAATAATGTTAAGTAAGCGGATCAAAGGTTGCCATTTTACAAACATTTTATATATATTTACTGAATATCGATAAATTGCTTACTTAGCAGCTTAGCCGAGTCTAAAAATACATCAAAGCCTTGAAAAAAAAAATTAAGACACTCGTTTAGCGTTACCTACTTGTAAAGGGTAAACTTTTGCATTAAATAATTTATCATTTTTGCGATCAAAGTAAAATATTTTTCAATTACTTAGTAAATAAAATGTACAAAATAATAATGTGAGATAAGAAGAAAATTTCGTCGTCACTTGTAAATAAACCAACGCTGCTCAGACAACTGTCATTTTTAGGCGTGACGGATTTTTCCGTTTCTTCTGATGCTTTAAATTGTTACTTAAGTAAAAAATCACGACCGAATATATTATTTTAATTTAATAGTGTGAACTATAAAGAGTTTAATAGAAATAGTAATAAGATGCAGGTGGTGCAGTAACGAGAATATGCGACTAGCGTAAACTGTGACAGCTGCGCTGCGTCAAGCAAGTGACATGCTATACGACTGATACATAATAACCCACAATAATTCATTGAATGTCTTTTAAAAGTAGTCACGTGAGTAGTATCATAAAAAAAGTTTATTTCGGAATAATTTATTAGTTTCTTTGTCATTTTAGTTTAAAAATCAAAATAAAACGTCCAAACATGCACACGTCACGCACAAATTTGTACCGGCACTCCAACGGACCGCAGAGCAGGACAGACTCTCGTTTACGTTACACGAGTTGCAGAAATACGCATGTGCTTTTTCATGTAATACAAAATTTATTATAGTATTAAGTTATGATACAGAAAATTTGTGTACAAATAGAGAATCTCGTGCTAAAGAATAACCGAACTTATTTTTTGATTGATTTGCCGAATACACGAAATCGCACTGGTCATGATGCATCATTGAATATTTTTTGTTAATTGTGTAAAATATAAAACGCAAAAAAAATGTTATTTTTTTTATAAATACAAATCCAAGCGCTTTATTGGGAAAAAAATAACAACATTAAATACATATTTATTATATGAAATAAAATTTGAGTTTTTTTTTACCTAACATTTCTGATTTATATAATTTTGCTAAAATGTTTAATAAGATAAAAAAAATAGTAATTAATCTACTTACGATGACAGATATTAGAATTTTATTTTAAATATAAAAAAACAATGTTTATAGTTTCGAAATGATTAATTGTGTTTTGGTTAGAAAATATGTTAGTTAACGCCGCTTGTGTCTGTCTAATCTGCCTTTTAAAACAAACACATAGTGCTGTAGTATTTTTTATAAATCCCTTCACATAAATTTATTTAAACGTGACTTAAACTAAAATTTATTTTATTTTATTACTTCCAGGAATATTGGAGTATTTTTTCTCATTTCTAAATGCCGTTGTAATATTCATAATATTCATCCTTTTAATCTACCTACAAGTATTTTTCCAGATAATTCTAAAAAGCCTTTTGATCTTGGTAAAAGATAATAATGTTGACGCAGAATCCAAGCCATGTTGTACTTAAAGCAGAAAGGGAATATCGTATTGGAATTACTTTGAGGAAACTCTGTGTTTTACGATTAGACAGAAAACTTTTAAGGTCAACGCTGACGACCTGAGAGCACGCTAAGTATTTAAGTGTTTCAACTGTATAGCCAGTACTTAATAGTTAATACAACATATTTTACCAGAGAGTATTTAAAAAAAAATAAGACTAAGCGTTTTAAATTTTAAGTCTACATTAGTGAATAAAATTCTTAAGCAACTACTTGAATTCACAAAGGTCATTGTTCTGTTAAACATTCAAGAATTTCATCTTAGTTTGTTTTGTGTATATAATTAGCAATAATTTATTCACAAACTTACTATTCTCTATCAATTATTACTTTTAACTGTCTTAACTGTCAATACTTGATAGAAAAGCTTTATATAATATTAAAATAATAAAACACTGTTTTGTACCAATTCCACTCTTATTAAATATAATCAAGACTAAGGCATCCAATCCCGGGATCCCGTTCAATTTTCTGAGCTCGAAATTCCAGGATTGAGATGGCCGCGATCCCGGGATTTCGGGATTGAAAAATTTTGAGCAAAACCCGAAAATTTACACGAAATTGGCAAATTCAAGATTTCAAATTCTTCGGTGAGCTAAAAAAAAACGAGTTTCTGTGAGAATCTGGGAAAAAGTAAACCAAATCGAGGATTTCAAATTCGTCGGTGAGCTAAAAAAAAAAAAACGAGGGTCTGTGACAATCGGGGAAAAAGTAAAGCGAATTGAGGATTTCAAATTCCTCGGTGAGAAAATCTCAATCCCGGGATTAAAAATTAATCAATCCCGAAATCCCGGGATTGGAAAAAGGCTCCAGGATTGAATACCCTAATCAGGACCATCAAAAAACAGACTCGATGCCACATAATAAAATAAGCCGAATGTTCCGTTGTAATTTCCGGATTTCCAAAGTGTTTCATTTCAGAAAACCCTGATTTAAACCCTGATTTAAGCACACAACTGAACATTTTAAAAACTAGAAAGTTTTTTTTTAGTTACTCAGTTAGGAAGATCCAACTGTAACTTAAATTGTATGTGTCAAATTCAATTTATAATTTCTGAAAATCTTATTGATTATGGATTACTTCTTTTTTGAAGTCTTTCTTTTAGTATTTTGTACACGAGAAAAAATATACAACCATATTAAAGTAAGAAAAAAGCTGTACATATTTTATTACTGAGGAAATAATTATAGACATATCTTTTAAGTAAGAAAGGAAAAGTTTTAACATAAAAGAAAATGCGAAGGACAAAAGTCTGGCCATAATGCCAACTGTCAACAGGTCTCAATCGATACTATTGGTTTTTGTTTCCCTGCAAACTTTTTACTTCCTGTAATGAATTTTCTACGTCGTTACAATGATTGCTCGTCGAAATGCGAGAATTGTATCTGTTTTGTTATACGACAGTTTGAAACAAAATAAATGTTTTTTCTGGCGCATTTTGTTCTCTCTTTAGGAGTAAAAATAATATATCCATGGGATAGTTTTACAATCAATCTTAGTAAACAGGATAAACTCAATAAAGAACCATCATATTGTTGTATCTCATTTGCTTGTTGGGAAAGCTATGTAAAAAACGGTCTTGGTGTGTAATCATATAGTTGATTATTTACATTCGCATCTCTATGCAATCAAAAACTTCCTGAAAGACAAAAACAATTTGTTAATAGGTATCCTGGGGTCTTAACATCATAACACTTTTTTTTTAAATTGAAATCACCGTAAGTGTGAGCAACGTTAACACTTTTTTTTTTTAAAACCATGTCAGCTCCCATTGTGGAGCATATGGACTCCTAATGGAGCTTATCTCAACAGAAGTGTTTCTACGAGAACTGCTTGTTACTCAGCTGCTCAACCTCTTTTTTCCGAAGAGAGTAGGGATAGAAAGATAGGGCTACGACAGGACTAGTGGTAAGCTAATCGCTCTCGATACGACCGTTCATAGGATAGGATGGGTGAGAGGGGGGAATTCAAGACATCACACACATCCATGCCTTTGAACAGAAATTCATAAATCGAGTGAAAAATCAATTTATAAAACTGTCCGTACCGGGATTTAAACCCGTACCTTTAGTAGCTGAAGCCAACAACGTTAAAAACTCGACCACACAGGCGGCGAAACACTTACCTATACGTTGTTAATGTCAAACCAATTAATAGTCATTGTGAAAAGATTAATATGTATTTCTTTCAAATGTTTGTAACTTTTCTATTAATAAAAAAATCAACAAAGTAAAAATATTTATAGATACAAACTCTTTGGTGAATTTCTCTTAGGTTGCTGACTAAAAATCATTTATTATAAAAAGAAGCAACACTTCCCGGCTTACGTTATGCAAGAAAAATAAATTTGTTTATTACGTTCTATTTTTAAAAGGAATTGAAAATAATAATGTTGAAGTCATATTTCGTTTTCGCTAAAACAATCATTTTTAAGTAGCTTATATATATTAGGTTAATATTTTTTGGTTACACAAAAAATTGCATGGCTGAATTGAATAATATTTATTTTATGGTTTTTTTTTTGGATATCAAATGTATGGAGCTTCAAGTACCAGGACGCGACAGCGTCAAGGGTCTTCTAGTCTCTTTCATCGATAATTTTTTTGAAAAATTGTAATTTTTATCCCCTTACCATCGTTTGCAGATGGAAGGGCGTGATCACTACAGAGATAAAAATTCGCGGGAACTCCATATGCATTATTTTGCAAATCACATTCTATATGCTTCCCCCATGCTATATCCGTACATGTACACACACATGCGCATACATACATACACACATACAGTACACAAAAAAGCCAAACAAAGAGAGTCATTTTCGTGATGCTAAGTTCATTCTTAAATTGTCAATTTTACTTGGTATACTATTAGTAAAAATATATTGTAAAATAACATAAATAAAAATGCTGAAACACTGTAATAAAAAGTCAAAAACAATTTTTGTATAACAAGTCTGGTCGTTTTGTTATATTTGAATTATACAAATTCATAAAAGTTCTTCAATATTTATTTTTTTCAAAATTAGTCTTCATTCAAACAGCAATGGTTTCAGTTATATATTTTTGAATTTCCCAACATTTAAAAAGTTTGCTTATATGGTTTAATTTTCCAACAAAACCTTTCCTATCCTAATTGAAGTGCTATTAAAGTTACCTCTGCCCAAAAACATGTTCCGTTAGAGCCAACAACGAAAAAAAATGGGTAAATTTTCCTCATTTCAGCGAAGCTTCGTAATAGTTTATAAAATAACTTCTGGAGTGAGATTCTCGAGCATTTAATATGCTTTTCCGCACCCGGCCCCACTACAAATTCAAATTTGTTTATAATTTATTGCTTCATATATTACGAGGAAAATATTAGCTTTTCGCCGGGGTATCCTTTTAACGTTACATGGAAAATTGGTGGAATACCTGAACAAGAACGCTTGCAATGGATACACGAGATCTGATTTATACAGTGTTACGAAATATTCTCAACCGAAAGAAATTGTAGTAGTAATTAATGTGTTTTATAAAGTAGTTTTAAATGCATAAGAATATTTAAGTCGGTGAAAATTAAGCGTTGTTATGGTTATAAAGTATAAAATATACCAAGATAAGTTTAAATTAAAAAATATATATAAAAACAAAAACAAAAAATTCTGCTTGCAAACTGATTATTATTTTTATCCATATCCGCTCCCAATGTGACCCATACAGACATTTTATGGAGTTTATCTCAACAGAAGTATTTATACGAGAACCGCTTATTACTCAGTTGTTCAACTTGAGTATGGATTGAAAGTTATTACTAGGACAGGTCTAGCCGCTAGCTAATCGCTTTCGCTTCGCCCGTTTTTAGTATAAGATTGATGGGAAGAAATTCAAGACATCCCGTTTTGAAAATCAAATGAGTTTGGACGGTGATTTGAACCCGTGATCTCCGAAACCAAAGCCAACGACCACTCAACCACGACGCTGGTATTTATTTTTTCAACTTATTGATTTAGATTTTTTATTAATTACAATAAATTGTTGAACCAACTCAAAGCTATTATTTTTTTATTTAAAATAAATGGATGCAATATTAAAACTCTTATATTGTGCTTGCAATGTTGTGTACTGTATTAATTTATTGTCAATACTAGGGCTTATACAAAAACTGACTTTTGAAAAAAAGCGGTTTTCGAATATCAATTTTGTTCGAAAATCGGTTTTATCCGGTTTTCGAAGTTTTACAAAAGTTGGATAATTCAATTAAAATAAAGAGAAAAAGCTAATTTTTTATGTTTATTGTTAACAAGAAATTATTTGGTGTTACTCGTTCTCCTTAGAAAATATGATTTAAGAAAACACGGAGCGTCCACTGATAGTTTTGTAACAAAATTTCCTGATATCGAAAACACCTTTTTGTTGGGTAATGATGTGGGGCATATGATCTTTAAGCCATCAAATAAAAGATCCAAATTTTCTGTCCTTTTTTTTATAGAAAAGTTTAGTTTATGTGAAAATTCGGCACGACCAGCTACGAACATGAAAAACCGGTTTTTCAAATGTCACAAATTTAGCCAAAAACCGATTTTTTAAAACCGACAAGCCCTATTCAATACGCATAAATTCCACATAAAGTCGAAATCTTCAAACAACTTTTAAGCGTTTCTATGAATCGCTCTTCCCGAAAAACGCATTATTATTTATGGTTGACGCCCTTGGCAACGCACTAATTGGTGAGTTTTTTGTTTATTTTTCAGTCATTCTTTCTAGAATTTCTTATACCAAAAAGAAAACGTCAAGTGCCTAATTTTCTTAATAAATTAACACTAAGAACATTACCAAAACCACCTCAGAGTGAAATGTTGTGCAATTGTAAATGAACAAATAATTCAACAGGCTTATGTATTTTTTTAGTATCGAATCAAGAAAAAGAGATCAGATACAAAAGAAAATAAAAAGAAAAAATAATATTTATTTTGCATCGATTAAATATAGTTTCTTATGTTTTTTTTTCTTATTACAGAATAGCGTGATTACTGCTAGAGAACTACGCTGTTATTTTTGCATCCACTTGTAAAAATCCATTAATTTTCTTTTGTTGTTCTGTATGGAAGATGACACTAGTGGCATTTATTCTTCAGTTCTACCAGTAATGCCATCTATCTCTAGACTGTTGAATACCACTCTTAAATAAAGGCGATGAGAATATAATATATTGAATA
The DNA here is from genome assembly GCA_030503985.1 of Himalopsyche tibetana. NCBI lineage: Eukaryota > Metazoa > Arthropoda > Insecta > Trichoptera > Rhyacophilidae > Himalopsyche > Himalopsyche tibetana. The sequence continues at coordinate 8,528,595 of JAPJYX010000015.1, forward strand.
AATGATGCTGCAGATTTTTCATATGTAAGTAAGACGACTCGTGATTTATAAACACACCTATTGATTCTGTGTTCTTATAATAATAACAAACAAACTGAATATATTTTTTGAATTGAAATCAATAATATAGGACACATTTTAATCAATGAATATATGTCTTACTTTCCTTCTAATAAACTGATCAAATTCTTTAGCACGTAGATTTATGCAAACTTAATTGTAAGGACTTTTTTTTGTTTCCGTTTTGATTAAATGATTTCAAACAAGAAAACGAATGTCGCCGCGAATTGAGTGTAGTAAGTGCTTAGATAAAAACAACAACTGATTTACTGATTTTGCGCTAATTGCCACAGAAATTTGCAATCTAAAAAAAGAAAAGCTAAGTCACAAAATAATCACAATGTTTGGATGCCAAAGACAATCTGTGACGTCACCCCATCGCTGGTTTATCGTGCGTTCAATTTTATGTTGAATAAAAATTATCGGTACAAACCGTGGGCCGTCATTATCCGCCTCTACTTGCCAGCTATACTGCGTTTGTTTCGTCTCACGCTCCGTTTGGCACGCAATGTCCCGAAATTGATTCCACGATCTGCCGCGACACAAATTTGGGGAGCTTTTTGTCGTCATTTTTTTTCGGTTTACCTGAACAACCGTCGAAGGTTCATTTTTGCTGTATCAACTTTAGTCATTTTAAATTTATTACAAGATAAAGTGTACTCGCTGCCTGTGATATATTATCACTTTCTTGTACACCCCAGTCTTTTTTCGATGCTATCGTAGTTGTAAGTAATGTTACACCGTATAAATAAAATATATATTATTTACTTTAGTTAGCTTAACATACGCATTTATATATTTGTTTCAAGAGACAAATGTGAAATTAATCAAAAAAAAATGATAATTGTCAATTATCACATCAATATTTGATATTTTTTTTACTAATAACACAAAAAAACATCGTTAATCTCAATTTTTTATAATATTTCATGGTTATTGTGCGTCGTTTTCTTTCTTTTTTCGTGTGATATATTCCATTATTCGAGGTTGGTGAATTCACAAACGATTTGAAGAGCTTATTGCCTTTCTGACAATATAGTGCATAATTCATGAGAACGAGGTAGACTTTGGAAGACTCGTTAGTTTTCCGGAAAGGTTCTGAATTCAGCCATTTCGGAGTAAGGATGACACAAAATTTAATCTTCAATTACGAAGGGTCTTTTACGGACTCGAAATAAATAGGATTTTTCCATTTTAACTAAAACTCACGTAAGGTTAACGACCCACGAAATTTAGTACACATGATATTATATAATATGAGCCCTTGAGAGATGAAGTGTTATTTTAGAGAAAACAATAGTAAGATGCATTATAATATTCTACACGTTTTAAAGTATCGTAAAAGTGAAATTATCTTAGTAAATACACATTGAAATAGTTCTATCTCCCTAAAATAACAATATACACTCCACCAAAACACCAAGTAAAGACGTAATTTAATGTCCAATAAAAAGTTTTACCATTTTACTACTTGGGTCACTTTATCCCGTGGTGGCCCAGTATCGTAAGTTTTTAATTTTGTTAATGTAAAAAGTGTTATATTTAAGATTATAAATAATTTATATTTATGCTTACATTGTATACTTTTTGCCACAGCAAATTATTGACTTAGGCATTTTCTTCACTGTAATAAATTTCCTGTGTTTTTTGTTTATAAGTAAATAAATAAATATAATAAAATATTACTGTGATATTGGGCTGGCTTACATTCTCTTTGGTACAATAGCGCCATAGAGAATGTAATGGTAGTATGGAACCATCTACTGACTTTGACCAGTATATATTACTTTTCAACGTTTGAGTTTACATAACACTGTCTTACATTTTTACTATTCATTTCCGACATTACCGTGAGAAATATGACACCTCTATTCACAGAGTTAGTGTCTATGATACGAGTGTCGAATGCCAGTGTCACCTTATTTAAATTGTATGCACAAGCATAGCAAGTAACACAAACTTAACTGCGCAGTTTTCATTTTCATTCTCGTATGATGCTCCCTAAACTTTACTACTGAGAGACGAAGTAAATTGACAGAGAGATAGCGTTTCAAAGCCTTGCTTTTTGTAATAATAAAAAATGTATTGTTTTAGACATAGTTATCAAATACTTCGTTTATAATATGAAAGCTAGATAAGTAGTATTTTTCCATATCCGGTCCATAATCGAAGCATATAGACAACACAAGATTTTTCCAAAATTCTGTATCATCCGCCGGTCTTTCTGCTTCCTCCTATGTCATTCCAGCGTCCCGTAGCTCCGCCGAGTACATCCTATAGATGGTCATTAGTGGCCTTCCATGACGGCGAAATCCATTCGGTTGGTAGAAAAGACATGCAGAATTCAGGCTTCTTGCAGTAATTGGATTTACTAATATATCCTAAAACCACATTTTTTCAGAACAGTTCACGACGTCATACGGCAAGTGAGTAGACTTCAATTCCTTTGAGTTTATATGTAATCTAGAGGAATTGATTTTTGTGCTCTGAATTTTTGGAGAATTACTCCTTTGACACTCCTGCATAAAAATAACACAATAAGTGCGCATTAAGTTTGCTACGCTACCAGTGGCTTTCATATTACTGTATAAAATGAACGGGTAGGGAATAAGTGTTGGGTGGAAGATGGCAAGCAAGAAAGACGATAAAATACATACATATTTCTAACTATAACCCATCTTTTATAACTCTTCAGTGTTCTATATAGTATCTATAGGCGAATGAATTTGAAAGTATCTGCCGAATATATTGTAATATATATTAAGCTTCTTTTTCTTTTCACTTGTATTTCAGAAATTATTAAGGTGAAATACAAAAGGCAGCCTGCTCTACTTAATCAATGTTTTTACTTTTTTTCCAAGAGTAATTTTCAACAAACATACGCCCAACTTTTATCAAGCTTTAACCTTCGTCTGGATAATCATATTTTTTCTCTTGAAACTTATTTTAAGTGTAAGTAACAAAAAATAATAATTTATCATAGAATTTAGAGTTCATTTAAAAAAAAAAACTTATGTTCAGCATAGACACTTGCAATATGGCCTGAAATTTCTAATTCTAAAATCCTTCACAAAAAATAATTTATGACTTTAGCTCAAATAACGCATTAGAATTCGTATTTATATAAACATGCATTTTAAATAAATTTATAGACATGTGCTATCAGCAATTCAAAAAAAAAATCGACTGAAAATATGTCAATATGAATCATATTTTTTTTGTATAAAGCAGTCGCAAAAAAAAATATTTTAACAAGTAATCTAATGAGAGAAAAAATATTAGATTACCACATTCTCTTTATCAGTATTCGGAGATATGAATTGAAAAAAAAACAATAATATTTATAAATATGATTGGGTAAAACATTCAACCTAACTACTTGGCTACGGTGATGGGATCGAGAAAAAACGTCAAAATTCAGGATAATTCGTAAGCGTGAATGTTTAATTTGTATTAATTGAAAATTTACTGAACATAAAAACGTATAACACATTTTAATTAATATCTGATATTGCAACACTTTAGTTTTAATCAATTATTACAAAATTTCACGCTATCGAGTTAATTTTACGTGTTAGATTACCAGATTTCATACATTACGCTTACTAAACGCATGATAATCCATTTAGTAAATTTTATGACCCGCTGTTTAACCGCAATTTTATTTAGTTGTTAATAAGCTTGGCGCAGACTTACGCCGTAACTCTAGATTTAAATTTTGATAGTGGCGTCCTGTTTTATAAGCGAAAAACATATCTGAATATCAGCCCGTGTCACATAGTAATAAAATACGTGTAGCCGCAAATGAAGTTTTCGATTAGCAAAACTTAAGCTCGGTCAAATTTGCAAGACATTTATTTAGAGGTCGCTTGCACTTCATCGTATGGCATATTGTTTTTAAGATGAATATATTTTATTTGAAAAATAAGCCAACCGTATTTTTCAACATATCCGACACTAGTGATTTAAAAAAAAACTTTGTGCGCTTACAAGGCAGAAAATGGTTAGAACGATTATTCATAAATTTTACAGCAGATAGTTTTTTTTTAACTTATTCTCGCAAAAATAAACTTAAGTGGCCAATATTACTAACCGCATTTGAGGAATTATTTTTGCAAACTTATTACGAGAGTAAATCAGTAAAACCTTCTGTTATGATTAAAACTGGGCCATCCATTAAAAAAATTCGAATTACTTGCGCTGTTCAGCCGATTACCAGTCGAGGTGAACTCTTAAACAGTTTATCTAAAAAAAGAGGATTTTTTTTTAGCTCAGTTGCTCAACCTGTCTTTTTCGAAAATAGTAGATATAAGACACCACTAATATATGATTCGTGGTTAATGTTTACTGATCAGATAATCATAACCCCAATTAATTGCAGCTTGACGCTACTGAATCAACCGCCAGTGTCACCTGTAATGCCTTCGAATGAGAACTTATACCCAGGGCCAGCGCTACCATACAAGCGAAATAGGCAATCGCCTAGGGCGCAAATCAGTAGGGGCGCATAAATTGAGTAATCATTTTTATTATATAATCTAAAAACAAATAATAGTACGTTTTTTAATGTTTGTATCTGTTCGTTATAATTATGTATCGTATTCTATATACTTCGAAAAAGAGAGGTTGCGCGATTGATTTTAACAAACAGTTATCGTAAAAAACTTCTGTTGAGATACTTCCATTAAAAGGCCATATGATCCACATTAAGAGCGGACATGCATTTGAAAAAATATTCCACAGTTTGTTTAAAAGGGGGCACGCTTATAACCGTTGCCTAGGGCGCCAAATAACCTCGCGCCGGTACTGCTTATAGCAACACAAAAACAAAACAAAAACCAAAATTCACGCATCCGCCTACGCCCAGGTAAATCCAGGACGCTACGCCGGAAAAGCAACATCAAAATACACCAGATGAAAGGGAAATTGGAGCACGGCTCCACCATCCCCAGAATTTGATGTATAGATATCAATCAAAATATGATTCGTGGGTTCCTAATCGTTTTTGCTGCGCTTCGTTTTTAGTTCGTTGAGAAGATGGAAAGATTTTTTTAACACGTTTACATCCATTTCTTTGCACAGAAGTCCATAATGTTATAAAACTATCCGTACTGGAAATTCGTGAGCACTGCAAATGAAGAAAAGAACGTTGACCACTCTATCACAGACCCGACAAAGTAATAAGGGTATACAAAATGATAGGGACAAAAAGTAACATATGTATGAAGGCAAACTAGTACGAGACATAATTATATATTACAAATGTTGTTTATTGGCTTGAAAAAAAGAAGTGAATACGCTCAATAAATCTGACAAAAAACTATGCAAATGTTTACAGTACTTTTATTTGATATCAGAAAAGTGATATTTACTACAATAAGTGCGCACTAAACGGTACGAATATACAGGTATAAAGGTGAGTGGTATGGGACATAATTGCACAGACAAAATGTTGTTTAAAATGGTGGTATAAAAAGAGCATATCGTCGGCTTACCAGTCATTTAAAAAATGAGTTTTCCAATTTTAAAACTCAATTTGATGCCTTCTATAAATGCAACACTTAAGTCAAAAACATTTTATTTATGTAACATTTGAGAGAGAGGCTTAAAATCGCATAAAATCATTACTAAAAAATGTTTTTTTCTGAGCAACAAAAGGCATTAAGCTTTTTATTGACCTTTGGATTTTTTTCTCAGCTAGTGACTTTTTCCACTTAGACGGAAAAATACGGATTAAAAAAAAAAAAACATTGCGTAAGCTTAAATTTATTAGAATATCAGAAAACAGTTTTATATAGAATGGTAACAATATATATGGCCGCCAGTGTGGTCAAGTGGCCAACGTCGTTGCCTACCGCTACGAAGGTCACGGGTTCGAATCCCAGTACGGGCAGTTTTATAAATTGATTTTTGAAAAAAATATTTATAATCTGGTTAACCTTTAATCCAATATTGATACAGCAATGATAAAGACTTCTGAGCACTGTCACAACTCAGTACGGGGTGTATTATTATTTATAGTAAACTAAAGTGGATACGGGTCTAATACAATCAAACATGCAAAAAAAATTTTTTTTTAAAAAAACGCCTGTGTGGTTGAGTGGTCAACGTCGTTGGCTACCGCTACAGAGAGCACGGGTTTGAATCCCAGTACTAGTACCCAGTTTTATAAATTGATTTTTCAATCGATTTATGAATTTCTGTTCAAAGGCATTGATGTATATGATGTCTTGAATTCTCTCCTCCCACCCATCCTATCCTATGAACGGGGCGTATCGAGAGCAATAAGCTAACCACTTTTCCTGTCCTAGCCCTCTCCTTCTATTCCTACTCTCTTCGGAAACAGAGAGACTGAGTAACAAGCAGTTCTCATAGAAACACTTCTGTTGAGATAAACTCCATTAGGAGTCCATATGCTCCACATTGGGAGCGGACATGGTAAAATAAAAAAAAAACAATATAAAAGTATCAAACTTTAATGGTACGGCACATAATTGTACACATAAAATGTTGTTTAATTCGGTCTCAACACTGAATATACGAAATACTCTTGAGAAACAAATTTAGTGTAACGTTTCATTTGATGACTTCGTTGTTCTACTAATAATGCTACAAATCGTGACACAAAATTTGAGAAGCGTCTTCAGATGCGTAATTGATAACGCAATCTTTGAAATAACAAAGCTATCAAATTTAAATAACGAATTTTCACAAGGTTACTGAGAATTCAATCGAAAAAAACAAGATTTACGCACCAGTGCTTTAACTTATCAGTTTTTTTGTTAATGTTAGAAATGAGAGAACATAATGGTATGCGAGCAAAATGATACGGTCAAAATGGTTTTTAATGGTGTAAAATGGCTAGTAAGTATACTTTATAAAATATTAGCTAAGTGTTTGTTTAAATGTGTTTAATACCAGTTAAAATGGTAAGATTTATTTTATACAAAATTTGTGCATACAATTTATACTTTACTTTCGCTTGTGAGAATAAGAAAATCTCTTTTTATTTAGATCACATATTCGGCAAAAAAAACACGATAAAGATGTCGTGGTAGAATAGTCGTTAAGAAATTTACGTTTACCATATTTTGTTTGTTATCAGCTTATTGGTCAACTAGCGTAAGGCAATCGGGTATGGACCAAACAAGTTACTTTGCTCCGGTCGACGTTAACAAAACGATTATGTAAAATCCATTTGTCGGCGCTAACTATTTGGCTGGGAGACAATATCACATTGACCCATCTGTGTAAGTATTGTGTATGCATACGATTAAAGTTAGAATTATACCACATATTTATATTTAGTATTTCCTATTTCACTTTAATCTGTTTTTGTTTATAGCCACAATGCCCTAACCAAACGATCTATTTACATACCTGACTAATTGCTATTTATAACTGTTTTGATTTACATATTATTTTGTCAATATTTCCTAGTGGCAAAAATCACTTTTAAATCCTTTTTTAAAACGACTCATTTGACAAAATAGTATTCTGTGAGAAAACTTTCAATACAGAAAAATTTTACTTGTATTTCTGTTCACAATCTCATATTACCATTAATTATAAGCAATGTTTTGCTTAGATATTCTATAAACTAAAACTGATAAGCAATTAATGCATTTTAATTAAATTATTTGTTTTAAGCTGGCAAATCAACTTTTTATTTGCATTGCATAAATACAAATTTTAGGTGTAAGTTTTTGTATTTTAATTTCAATTACTTGTGCTTTTTGCCAGACGTTAAAGCTTTTTACAACACTTTTATACAAATATTTCCAAATTTGACTTTTGAGCAAAGCGTTGTTTGCTATTTTCATAAACTTTATTTATTCCTAATCCAGTCGAACCACATTTTTTTTAATTTAATACACGCACATATGTTGGTTTCACTTCTTTGTGAATCGTTTTCAAAAATTCATCGATAATTTTTCGGTACCTACCTACTAAAGAAGTTTTAGGGTGTTCACTGGCAATACTTGGTGGAAAGGCATCATATTAATAAAAACACAATATTCATTTGTACTCCATTCCACTTTATTAAATAGGTCAGGACCGGTTTCAATTTCTAGCATTGTCAACTGATAAGAAAAATATATAAACAGTGCTATTTATACAAAATTTTAATTGAAATAAAAGGTGTAAGCAACTATTAACAATGAAAAGAATTTAGAAATAACATTATAAGTGACTCTACAATTACACAAAATTAAAATGCTTAACACTTATAACACACAAGTGACAAATGATGGCAATTATTAACCCAATTAAAATTTGGGAAATTTTTAACAAAGTGAAACTCTACATTACTAAAGTAAATTACTTAATGATGATTTTGTGTTTTTTCCGCTTCTAAGTAATAATTCTGTGTACTTTAACAAAATCGACAGCAATGAAGATTCTGAAAAAGACATTTTTAAAAACCATATCAATTTGTACAAAAGAAATAAAATTTTAAAAATATATATAATTTAAAAGAGCAGTTAACATAGGCTTATTTTAAGGATAAAGTAAAGAGAAACAAAGTAATTTGATCATTCAACAGATCTGAATTAGGTAGGAACTTAATTCTGTTTATTTCCAGAATTTCCTGTTTGTCTAATTTTATTGATTCGTTATGTAGAACTTTAAAATTTCTACCAATATCGAAAGTGTGGTTGTTTTGAAACAGATGGTTTCCAAATGAAGAAAATCTATCCCCTTTTTTAGCAGAACTCAAGTGTTCTTTGATTCTTATATTAAACGATCTACCTGTTTGACCAATATATTTGGCGTTACAGGAATCGCAGTTTAGTAAATATCTGACCTATTTAATAAAGTGGAATGAAGTACAAAGGAATATTGTGTTTTTATTAATACTAAAGAAGTGTTGATTCTTATTATCGTTTATCTAATAAACGTTATTTTATTATGTTGACTAGTAAATTTTAGATGTCACAAGCATCTATTTATAACGATAAACATTAAAAAGCCACAATATAAGTTAAAGATATATTGCCTTTTCTTGACGTATATAAAAATCAATATCACTTGTATTTTTGTCCTACCATGTCTACTTTGAATGTTGAGCATATGGGACATCAAATGAAGCAGGGCTTGAAAGTTACTCAACTATTTTGGTAGAGGTTGATGACAAGTTAATCGCCCTCTTTACGAACCATTTTAAGAATTGGATGTCGAGAAGGAATGATAACATCACAAACATTCGTGCCTTAAAACACTTTTAACTCACTCACTAAATATATGATTCACAAAAATAATTCATAAATAAGATAAAATATTATTGTAGTATGGTTTTGCATTGTACAATCTACAATAATCAATTCAATGATTCATTTTTTTTATTTAATACTTCTCAAAGAGAACGGGGCGCGTCTATTTCACATTTTTTTCAAACCCCATAGTATAGTTTATATTTTATTATTTGACCCTCAAATAACACTTTATTTTTTGCTTAATTTGAATTAAGAGAAAATACGACCAAATGTAAAAAAGTGCTTAGTACTTGAAAATTTACAGAATAAAATATATTACTCAAATTCTGTTTAACATCTGATAAGTAAATGATCGATGATATGTAACTAAAAAGTTTTCATTGTGGAAAAACAAAGTTTTGATAAAGTAATTTACGTATTCAATTATTTATGAGTAGCTTTTGCCAATAAAATAAACAGATATAATAAATTATGATGCTGCATACGTTTAAATTACGCCCGTTTTGACATTGGGGTCTTGGTGTGATTCGTGTGGGGTTATTTGAAAGTTATCAGAAGTAGAAACAACTTATTGACCTTCACAAAAGTTTGAAATGGGTAGCATGCACTTCAAATCAAACTCAGATCTGAAACCTAAACAGTTGATATAGCACTTGTCACGCTATTCATTGGTTAAAAGTTTCGTTTGATTTATTATTTCACAGGTTGAATTTCTTTTTAATTTTCGATAAGCATATTTTCGGTGTTACTTTAAAATATTATTATGTTTACATCTAGAATTTAAAACGAATCGCTTAGTTACTATATTATGATCGTGATTGCAATATTTTTTTATTTTAATCTTGCTTAATAAAAGCTTAATCTTGTTCTGAAATAATTTTATCTGATTTAAAACGCCATTCAATTAAATGTATATAAATAGTGCTTTCGATATATGTTTTAATGTTATCTTAATAAATAATGTAATGAATTATTTATTTTAAAGTTTTTACTTGCTTGCGTGGTTAGTGGTCAACGTCGCTAGCTTCGGTTACGGATGACACAGGTTTGGATTCCAGTACGGAGTACGGACAGTAAGTTTTATGAATTTATTTTTAATCGATTTATGAATTTCTTGAATTCCCCCTTCCTACCAATCCTTTCATAAAAACGGAGCGTTTTGAGAGCGATTAGCTTTAAATTAATCATGTACTAGCCTTACCCTTTGATTCCCACTCTCTGGATTTAAAGAGAGATTGAGCAACTAATAACCAAACTGTTCTTTTAGAAACACTTATGTTGAGATAAACTTCATTAGAGACCATATGCTCTACATTGAAGGCAAACATGTTTAAAAAAATCTACTCTTATATTTTAGATGTTTGTACTAATTTTAAATTTTACAATATTCAGGATCGGTTCCACGGATACAAATTTGGAATTATTACAAGTTATTAAGTGTTTACAGAATGTTAAAATATTCTTAGAAATTCATTGTATGTAATTTTAGTCCGACTAAAAAAACTCTCTTATCCTAAAACTTGCAACAAATCTAAAACTTTGATATAACGATAAATAAAGTGTTCACGCCGCGCAAGTTCAATATAAATTTATATTTTGTCGATTTAACATTTGAAATTTTTGACATGGGTGTCCGTGAACTCCTTTACTGTCATTTTCAGGTATTTGTCTAAGCATACTTTTGCGTTGTCCATTATCTCAGGTCAAATACGTATTATTTATGTTGATTAAAAACGTTCTTTTAAATTTATATTTGACACTCAAAATTGTATAGATTATATAAAAAAAAATGTTTGTTGTATTCTTTTGATAAACAATATTAAAAAAATGTCATAGTAAACTTCCAACACATACACACCTGTTCCGTAAATAAGTCATACGCATTTAAGAAACTGCACAAGATTATTTGGATGCAAGTTGTATAGTTTTTGTATATTTATTTTGTTGCGTTTTTACCTTTATCTTTTTTTGACAAAACTGTCTCAGGAGCATTTGGTATAGACTAAGTTGCATTACATTAAGCCAATTCAAAGCATCTTTTCGGTGAAGCAACATTAAAATACAACAAAAAAAATAATATTTAAAGATACATAATATTATGTATTACCACCATTCAGGACGAATTCTATGAATATGAATATGACGAAGATTTATTTCTTTAAGCCGATTTTTTTAAGATAGTAAACATTTATCCTGCCTTCTGAGGCTATATCGCTGAAATTTGTGTGTTCTTTGTATTTTATATATCATTAAAATGAACCGAAGAAAAAGAAAACTTCAAATTTAATGATCATTGTAATGTGTCTGGTAATGGAATAGGCAGTGCAAAATTTATTACTGTCTGTATTGAATATCCATTAATATATTTTATTTGCTACAGCTAATAATAAATTATCATGGTGATGGGTGAGGCATTGGATTATATTTGTATAAAAAGAAGAATGACATATTGCTTGCTGAAACATACAGGATAAATAAAAAAACGTTATTTACAAATACGATGTGAACAATATTCTTCTCGACTGTTCGTAAAAACAACCCAAGAAAAGGTTCTCTGGAAAGCAACGCTTTTTGCCAGTCTCGTTTCTCGGGACATTTAAATTAAGCAACCCAAGATTTGAGACTTGTTTTGGAATTTTTTTCAAAATCTCAAAATCGCTGACCTAAGTGCAAACCGGTTGATAAAATTTTAGCAGCACACCACTGAGTGTAGCATATATTGTTAAGAATTATGTAACGAAGTGGTTTGGTGATTATAAACTAAACACTGTTTCCATAACAAAGTACTGCAGATAGTTCCTTCATCTTAGTTCCATTTAACATACAACTGTATTTTAATTCAATAATGCATGCTTATCTAGCAATTTTGGCACCTGTTTTAAGTAAAATAAATATATCAGGTTAAGAAAAGTTCATAGTTGTCAATCAAGTATAAATAATAAAAAAACAATATTATAGTTAATAATGTATAAAAAATACAGTTTTTTTTAAAAAAAAGTTTATTGATTTCATTTTGCGACGATAATTTTTTAAGGGTTTGATTATGTGTAATTTTTAAAGAGAGATTGAACATTTAAATTTATCGAGTAACTTCCACTAAATTAATCTTAATGAATTACTGCTACACGTGCTTTGCTCCCAACAGCGTAATGGCTCTTAATTGATCGTTTGATTTATCGACTACCTATTTATTTATATTTATAATTTTTAAAATCAAATAATCAACTGGGTACTTCATGTAAAATGAAAGAGATTTTTCGTATCACAAATATCGTCAAAGTGTAATTATTTAGGACATAAATATTTTCCCTTTATGTGAATCCGTTACCGTCGTGCTCTTCATTTGCTGCTTAACACGGGTTCAATTCCCACTATGGACACTTTCATAAAATATTTTTTTATTTGATTTATTAATGTATATAATTCTTTCTTAACTAACCGACTCTGTAAAAATACAGCGCATAGCGAAAAAAATGACTAGCATACAACTTATCCTAAGTTAAGTCTTATGTTTATCTTCTTACTCTTTTAAAAAGAGTTAGTTAAGTACAAAATAACAAGCAATTCTTTTATAAAAATAAAATGCTTTTATAAGGATTCTTTATACTACACTTAACGAGCAAATATTTTACAAAACAATCTTAGAATTACCAGGCAGTCAATATCTTTCCAACGATGAATAAATTTTATATAAATTTTACGAACATTTAAATTTAAATAAAATGTATAGTTTATTTTATATTGTTTTACATAAGGTTACCAGCAAAAATTATGTTTTATTTAGTATTTAAATAAATAGACGTGTTTGATGTTTTAAATATTTAAAAGAATCTTTTTAATATAAAATATTATTTGCTTGAAAAGTTTACTTTTCACAACAGGTAATCATCAAAATCACTCAAAAAATGTTTACTCTCACCTTGTTATCATATTGTTATCGCCATAATCTTCAAATGATACAATTATTTCAGAGTTGAAAAAATATTGAAGATACATACTGTTCTATATCCTTAATCAAAATTCCAAAGTAGTATTCTTATTTTATAATCATACTGTTATTTAAGACATAACTACTCTGGTAAAGAAAAGCTTTGATATCTTCTTTGTGCTTTTATTTTATGTCCTTATTTACGATTGCCAGTAGCGTTCTCATTTTTTTCGGAAGCTTTAACCGGTTTTCTTTTATCTGTTAATAAGCGTGGAAGCCTCCACGTCAACATGGCCTTCTTTATCTGCCCTCGGCTATTATTCTGCTATTTAAGTATTGTGTTTAAAGAGACTGCCCTCCTTTGCGAACATTTAATAAATGCTTTCTACTTGAGTGACATGGATTGTGGATAGTACCTTTTTACAGCCAGATATCTGAAAATGTCTTTTGTACGAACTCCTATACAAATCCCTTCTGAATATTTACACTAATTCAATTAATTCCTACTCAGATAGTCACAATATTCTTTTCGTTTGAGGAAATACAAACAAAAATGGACATTTTTTCATCGCTTTGGCCCAGTGATACACAACCCGTGACCCTTTATCAATTTTGTGTCTGCTGCTCAAATGTTTTTCTCAAAATTAAACATACATTTTTTTCACGAAAAAAAAAATTATAAATGTAAGCAAGCTTTTCTTTCAACGAATGAGAATTATTCGGCTCATAGAAACCGTCTTACTGATGAATAAACATATTACATATAAATAAACACGTTTACCGAAATATTTCACAATAAAAACATTTTTAATAAACGAGTTCTCATAACCCTTTTTTTAATGGTTTATTTATTTCCACGTTTTCGAAATAACTCTGTCAAAATAATGTTTTAGAACTTATCATTCATTTATTTAAATTCACTTCATCTTTTTACACGACTGTTTTCCATGGAACGTATCCCCTGTGTAAATGAGGATTGAGCCTACTTTATTATTTTTTTTTGCGGCCCGAACCCATCACAATTAGTTTTTATTCAGCCGCCTAGAAGATAAAGGTTTTGCATGTCTGCTCGAGTCTTTTGGCTGCCGTAGAAAAAATTACGTTTCTACCTAGCACGCCGGTTATAATTTTCAATTATTAATGTAATTAGTTATTGACGTCGCAACTCGTTCCTGACGTGTTGAGCACGAGATTTGACGAGATATCTCGTCTATGGCAGCCATTCAGTAATATATTTTGTAGAATTCATTGTATTCCACAATTTTATTTCAAATAATATAAGAGAATGAAGGGTGGATTCTGAAACATGCAATCAGCGCGTACAAAATATTTTTTTTAAATCTTCAGATAAAATTATTATTACCTTATTAACATGACCGTGCACTTTTAAGAATGGTTTATCGAAATATCTACAGTAAAATTCTTTTAATACTTATTTTTAATATTTTATAAAGCGATTTTGATTTTTATTATTAAAATCAGATGTGATATAAAAAACGTCTAAAAATAAAATATGAACTAATAAAATTTAAATAAGAAACAAACGCTTACTCATTGGCTTAAATAAAATATTTTTCATTAAAAATGCTTTATACATAATATAATATAATACTATCAAGCCTGACGGAAACATAAAATAATAAAGAACTGCTTTTTAACTACAACTTCTTTATTTTTACTCTCATATTTATGAAACTTCTTTTCTTTATAATCGAGCTATAAAACATTTTCTTTAATAAGCTAAAGCAGTTCAGGCCATAAAAGTTTTAAGTGTTATAGTTAACACACATAATTTAGTTTACTAAGATTTTTCATTGCTTTCAATAATGGTGTTAATTACAATTATTTTCTTAATGGCATCGTAAAATTTATGAAATTTCGATGGAAATTTAAAAACAATCAGAGTGAAAACAATAAAACAATCATCATTTTTTCATTTAATGATAAAATTGGATTGACAGAAAAATGTAATATGTGTGTAACGGGTGTGTAAATAAATTCTAATCGTGTATTTTTGTTTGAATTGTGACTTTTGGTGTTATGTGACCGCTCCAGATACTTCATGTCTTTATGTGATGGGATGTTTGTAAGCATTTAAAAATAACTATTCTCTGATATAACGTAATGCTTAAAGCGAAAAAAATCAGTCAATCCCATCTTTCTTGTCATAACCAAGTTCGACTGTATTTTACATTTGATGAGCATTCAAGAGAAAGATTAGCCAATAAAAAGGTTTAATGATGCAATTAGTAATTTCTGTCAGTTCTTGAGAGACGGGTTTTCTTAATTTCTTTGCCTAGGTGTACCAAAGTTCTCGTGTATAATATAAATTATAATTTAAGATCACGAAGAGACAGTTTTTTTTATATTTTAAATTTGATATCTAGACATGGATGATTGTAATTTCAATTATTTCAAGTTGATCTCGAGTGACTTACAAAAACTTTTCATCAAGTTCTATCGCGTATGTTCATTCAATTTAAAAATAGTTGGCCGATTGGCATAAGCTGAAATGCCCAGTTTAAAAAGTGCTGTTGCCAGTAAAAAAATATTATAGTTCATAACGATTCTATCAAAGTTTCCATCAAACAACTAGTTTTCATTTCCTCAATTAAAAATCTGTTGATAAAGTTGCTTTCTGCTTTTGAAATATCCAATTGATTTTTCTTTGAACTCATGCAAATATCTTTTAAATTTACATTTTTATTTATTATAATATTCAAAAAATTTATTTAATATATTTAATATAATAAAACAAAATGTTACTATGACATATTTCAAATCCAAATACAATATTTCGACTGCATCATTTTATTGCAAACTTATTAATTAGATTTCATCTCTTGGAGGGTGGAAAAGTTTTTGTGTTGTATTATCGTCGGACGTCTAGCTCGGGGCAGTAAGAATCCTCAAAAAGTTTTTTTCTACGTTTAATAAAATTCTCATTTAAAATTTACATTTCTCAATGTTTGAAACCATTATGTTGGCGAAATATCCTTTTGTAAGATGCTTAGTTATAAATTTTGTTTCTTAATTCTTTACGAAAATAATACTTGCGGTTTTTAATATTCAAAGCGTGAAATACAAAAAAATCCAACATTATACAACATTTAAAGATATATTGAGAGAGAATCTCCGACGAAAAATATTTAAAAAAAAAAACAGGTAAAAAGCAGTTTCAGATATAAAAGGCATAGTGTTGTATTTATTTCTACATTGATATATTATAGTCGAGTTCGTGGCGTAGAAGCCAATATCAATGATTTCGTAAAGGATCTCACGGGTTCGACTCCCAGTACAAACAGCATTTTTTTCAATCATTTTTTTGATTTATGTTCAAATGATGTCTTAAATTCTCTTATCACCACTTTTTCAATCTTAAAATAAAGGGGTTTATAGAGAGCAATTAGTCAACTACTAGTTCCGTTTTAGCCTTATATTTCAATTCTAAATCTTTTTGAGAAAGGGATGTTGAGATACCGTTTAATCTGATGATGCCTCTCAAAGAGGCAAAAAACATATGTCACATTATGTATCACAAAAAGTGGAAGAACTATGTTATTAAGTCTTATTTTATACTAAAAATCTACTCCCACGAAGTTTCCGCTGAATCCATCGAAAGTATTTGTTTTAATTATAGCAACAAAAATAAATAAAGCTAAGGTTTTCGATAATGCCTTAGAATAATTGTTACGAAACTGTGAAAGCAAGATTGCTTGCCTGTCATACTTCTGGTGTATTAATAATTTACATTGTCATGTTATTGCTTGTTGAAAATTCTGAATAAACAAGAATAAAATAAACATCGTTAAACTTTCTTGTTGGGTACGTCAACCCTTCTAGCAGGAAGTTGAGTTGGTGAAGTTATAAAAGTTCAAATGAAGTGAAATGAAAGCTCCGCGATTGGCGTTACTCCAAATTGACTTGTTTCACTTCATCAAGATACCATAACACCGCAGTGCGCTTTTGACTCAACGCTGCACTATTTGCAATACCGGTTTGGTGAATAAAATTAAAAAGATTTCATACAAATATACACACACACAAAAATGAAAGTTAAATATACCTAGCCAATTTTTAATACTAACAAATTGTCGATAAACCATTACCTGCAATTATGATAACTTTATTTGGATCGGTGATTTGACGAGTATTGGAATCATATCTTGTTTGATTGTCGCATGTCTTGTGCCATTTAATGATTGTTTCAATGCCAATAATTATGTTCACAATGTTATTTTGTAAACTATAATATTCTTAAAAAAAAATCACAATATCTTTTATAGATAATTTGACTAGACGTCCCGTTTTCAGGCGACGTGTCTCAGTGTCCCCGAACACAGCTTCGGTATGCCAAAATGTCCCGTTTTCAAAACAAACTAGCAGTGACGATTTAAAAAAAAACAAAATCCTATCGGTAGAGTTACGACAATTAGATGGAGGCGTCCGTACTTTAAGGTTGTTCACTGTCAATACTTAATGGAAAGGAATTATATTAATAAAAACACAATATTCCTTTGTACTTATTCCACTTTATTTAAAAAGTCAAGACCGGTTTCGCTCATTGCGAGCATTGTCAACTGATAATAAATATATTTTAACACTGCTATTTATACAAAAATAAATTGAAATGAAAAGGCGTAAACAACAATTGACATTGATTTTTTTTTTACAAATTACAGTAAAAGTGATTTTATGATTAATCAAAATTAAAATGCTTAACACTTCTAACATGTCATTAAAAACCATCAAAGATTAATAAATTTCAAGTGGTGACTGACAAATATAATTAATATTTGGGAAATTTTTTACAAGGTGATATAAAATGCCACATTAATAAAGTTTATAAACTTAATGATTATTTTCTGTTTTCCCAGCTTTCAAGTAGTTAGTATGTACATATAACGACAAAAGTCAACAGCCAAGAAGATTCTCAAAAATATTTTTTCAAAAACCATATCAATTCTAACAAAAGATCTTCAAGATCACTTTGTCAAAAATTTCCCAAATTTTAATATAATATTTGTAGATATCACAACAATGTGTATTATATTAGTGGCAAGCTAATCGTTTTCGCAACCGTCTTTTTAGGACTGTAAAGATAAGAGGACATTTTTAATCATTCAAAAAATACATGCATTTAAACAAAAAACAGTAAAACGGTTTAAAAAAAAAACGTACTGGGACTTGACTGATCCATCACGCATGACAACTTCGTTAACCATTGCAGTACGGACTCTGAAAAAACTGCACAGTTAAAAGATAACCAATATAAATAACAAACTATACACATATAGTAATTAAGATATAAGTTGTATATTTTACTCATTTTTATTCTTCCAACATAATAATTATTGTGTCTCATTACTTTGCGCCATGGCTCAAATCTGACGATATTTTTTTTACAAATTTAGAAGAACGAAGAAATTGTCCATATTTCCCGAAAAAAATTAAAAAAAAATGTTCTCAAAAAACCTTAGATTAAAATGTTATGTATTATTTGAAAGCTTCTTTTGGTGCTAAAACTTTGTCATAATATACATATAGGGTAAAAAACAATGTGTTTTGCAATACAATAATAGTTTCTTTGTTATCTATAAACATTACTTTTGTTTATCCTATTTTAATAATAAAACAAAGCTTTCATGTATACTTACTGTAACTACTCTCTAAATAAAATCTTCCCTACTATTCTAATGCTACCATCAAAGAGTCGTTCACCCCCTAAAGAGCTTTGTGTTATAAAATACTACAGAATATTCAGAACCTTTTTATTTTTGTGTGTTTTCAGACGGCGTAGCTTATCTTCATTATGGAGTATACTTAATAACACGATTATGAAGAAGACCTGACCTTATTACTAATAACTTTGGTGATTTTTCCTTGCGAAGGAAAGAACATATTGAAGGACTAAAGCACGTTTACAAACTTGCCAAACAAATCTTTTTATCTCATTTTAGTTTAGTTACAAACAACTAGACTAATTATATTACAGTTAACTAGAATTATTTTTACAGCTTTTTTAAAGCGTTGTAAAATTAACATTTTAACTGAAATGAAGTTGAGTTTGAAATAAAGATTGATGAAAATAATACTGGACCTGTTGCAGAGAGGTCAACACACTTACTGTTTCTCTTAATTAGCTGCGGGATTTAAAAATTCATTTATGAATTTGTATTCCAAGACATGTATTTTCTAATTTCAACATTCTCTTTCACTTGATTCTAAAAACAGGGCTTGATAAAAAAATTACTTAACTTTTTTCCATTCATAACAACTCTTTAAAAATAGTTATACTGTTGTAATTTTTCATTTTAATTTTATTTTCATTTAATTTTTCATTTAATGATTATATTTATTTATTTTTAAATCTTATATGCTTATTTTTTTATTTATTTCAAGAAAACAGACAGACAGAAAACAGTCTTTGTTCAATTAGACAAAAACACTGCGTCTTTTTTTCAGAAAATTATATCCTTTTATTATAAAATTCAAATTACACAATGAATCTTGTGCACAATTTGCGACGCTCAATTGCCATGGTGTATTGTGTTGTACAAGTACTCAAACAATTAGTAAAATAATTTAACACAATCATTGCAGGGAACTTTATAATTTACTTGTCAATGATCAGCTTTTATTTTATTAAAACATCATTAGATTTATTCGACGATTACAGTTCGATACATATTATAATCAGTGTATGCAGAAAATTTTAAAAGGAACCTGAAAGAGACTATTGAATAACCGCTTCGTCAAGTTCAACGTCTGTAAACAATCAAAAGTTTGAAGGGAAGAGCAAGGCGTAAAAACGTTTTAAGGTTTCTAGAAAATAATATGCTTCACATTCCAAGAATGACGATTTAAAATCACTGTCATTCTTATGTTGGTAATTTGGAAATACTGAGCTCAGTAACCAGCGTTTTTCACTTTGAAAAATCAAAAGTACAAACAGACCTAACTTGTAAGTATATTGCGAATACTAAAATACATCTCAAATACAATACTTTAGTGTTTCATTCCAACCGAATGAATCACGTTATTCTATAAAACCACTGATGACCATCCAAAGTACGTACATTGGGTGATCGTTTAACGAATATTATCCGCTCAAAGACAATGTTGGATACCCAAATTGTTTGATTCACGTGGTTTACCATAGGTGTATTCATCTTGGAGATCCATATAAATAACTCGTTGAGTTTTCTTGATTATATTTGTATCTGCAATGAGTGTGTCTTATGTCATAACATACTTTCTGCCCAGCAACATCAAAGAACACCCTCCCCACTCTCTTATTTTGGCTATAATATCTTGCCTAGTTTTTTTTTCTATAATCAGCATATTTAAAAAAACCCACTCATTTTAGGCTCTATAATATTGGCATTTTTTGTCATATAAAAAGTGATACAAAAAGGTTTTTTATATATATGACACAATTTAGGTGTAAAATTTCGGCAATGTATACATCGACTATCAGTTTAAGTTGAAACTTACATCATCACAATTCATATATACTTTGAACAGTTTATTTACGAGTTAACTAGTTAGTGCAGTGGTCGGTCCAGACTGAAAATTACATTACGGTTTAAGTAAGGTTAGTTATGTTAAATTAAATAAATAAATTATAACAACAAGGCGTTAACATTTTTGAGGTTATGTAGTCGAGGTTAAGTGTCAGATAACAGCTAAACACAACAACTGCGCGATTGCGCTAGCACAGCAGTAGATAGTGACGATTGCGTATAACGTTACTGGCTAAAATGGATCATGTATAGATTGACTTTATTTATTTATTCATTGGCTAAGTGTATACTTTTATTGTTAAATATACAACTTTAAGAATACAAATTTACTGTAAGATGTCCATTATTTGAAAATGTGCTACCCGTTTTATTTGCAATTTGAACGTCTGTTGACTAACTGTGTACGGTGAAGCTTTTAGACGTTGATATGGCATGTGAGAAATCGAATATTTTTGTATTCATATTTTTAGAAAAGTGAGCAGTTGTGGCAATAGAGGAAAAGAATAATTAATGAACATTATATTTATTTTCTCAAATCTGATTTTTCTTACAATCCTTTGGTAACAAGTGTACGACAAAAACAGTATTTTAAAGAGACTGAAACAAAGTAAATCGTTTATTTAAACGAAAAAGAAGCTAAAACAACACCCAAAAACAAAGGGTGGTATTATTTTCTGGCACACAACATCACTTTTCTTTCCTCTGTTGGGCCTTACAAATGCAGCGCCATCTTTTTAACGGCTTTGTCATTATTTATGCAAAAGACTATCTGGGTTGCATCCTATAGCAGACATGCGCATGTTGTTCTACATATTTTATTCCATAGTGTGCGCATATATCTAAAAATTCAAATTTATTATATTTTAGAAACTGACTTTTTTTAATAATCAATTACCACACACTCATATTTACTATTGTTATGTTCAACTTCAAGAATTGTTTTTTTGTGTAAGAGAATTATGCTTTTTTATCATTTTTAACTCGACACATTATCCGGTAAATAAACGAAAAAGCGATCTGAAAGAAGTGTCATTCATTTGGATTTTTACTTACAAAAAGTTTAGTAAACTTCATAACTTCATGGCTCACCGCCTGGCAATTTTTGCGTATCGAACAAATACGAGCATTTGTATTTTATTGTTGAGAATATACGAGTTTTCTATGCCTTCTTTTCACTCCAAAATCAATAATCCAATATACCATATCCCATTGAAGTATCATTTCGCGCAGACATATCATTACTGGCACAATGAAACAACTTTCTTTCAGTATCGCCTTTATTACGAAATAACGCAGAGGCAAAAATAAATCTGGTTAATATTATTATGTGCAAACGTCACGCATCTTTCGGGCGCAAAAGCTTTTCTAAGCCAGGCCTCTAGCCGAGTGCCAGGCAATTAATTTGGCCGTGCGGTTTGCTCCCTTCTCAACGTATGACTAAAACTGGCAGTTTTCGATTAACATCAACTCCATAATGTAAACCCACCCTATGTCAACCAATAACCGAAGCTTTCGTTTAAGGTCTATTTTTTAAACACTCCTGCTTTATTTCACGGCATAAAAGATTACAGCGAAAACAACCTCAAATATAATATTGTTCAATTTATTTTTTTGGTAGAACGTGTGAAGGTTATAAGATCGATTACATGTTATACATATGGGTATATTAATTTAAGCACACTTTGATATAATTAAAAACATTAATCTTTCAGTGGGCTTCTATACAAAGTTTATGAAAAAAATCTTTTCTGAACATTAGCCATACAGATATAATGCATTTTAAATGCTATAACTGCAGTAGTAAAATGCTTTGAATAATAAATCAACTAGGTAGTTTTTTTCAATCATTTTGTATTTTAAAACGGGAGGCTTATCGCAATTCGGTAGCTTAAGATTGTTAAAATTGAACATCAAAGAAAAATTAAAACAAAATAACGTCAATCCGTATTGAATCAATTAATTTAATTGAATAAAAATGCAGTATGTTTGAAGGAAAGTAATTTAAAAAGGATACTCAATGTACATAATAGATCCTTTGCCCTTTAAGTGATCTTCCCATTCGTTTTTATTATCTCCTCCTCAATTTATTATTTAAATGCGTAGCACACTCTTTCTTAGCAAGAAGGTGCTTTTCCTTTGACCCATCCTTTTCATTTTATTTTTTACATTTCGCTGCCCTCTTTCGGGCACTTTAATTAACAAATTGTAATTGTGTTAACACTCCTTTTTCCGTAACAAAGACTTCAAATTAAAATTTAAAATTTCCTTCCGTGGAAAAGATTTTTTTCGAGACCACTAAAAGTAGTTCAATTAGAGATATTTACATATTTAAAAAATAAAAATTAATTTCAATACCTGACTTGAAATTAAGTTTACAATAATTTTAAGTAATGAGAATATATCCTGAATTTTTAATCAGAAGCGTAAAACTTCTCTAATGAAAATCGAATTGTTTTAACTGGAATAATAAATAAAATTGCTTCTATTCGAAAGCTGAAATAATAAATAAAATTCTTCTATTATTTCGTTCAACGAATAATAAATAGTAAAAATATTTAAATTTTCTTTTGTAAGCATCAAAAAGGTTTATAATTTTGATATCTTAATTAAATTTCAGAAAATATTTTTAATCAATTTTACGACAGTTTGTAGTTTAATATTCAATTTTCAAATACAGGAAGATTAAAATTGTATTGAATAAAAAAAGTAAATTAATTAAATTGAAAAGGATACTCATTTAGTTAAAGCTAATTTGGAACAGACGAAAAATACCTGCATAACACATACATATTAACAATCGTCATTTATTTGAAAATAAGAAGCACGAAGCAAGACATTTTCCATTTCATTTGTGAAATATTGTGCAAGTCAGCAAAAATAAAAATATGTACACAGATATCTGATCCATATTCAAATAATTCAACTAATACCTAATTACTGCATAAAATAATTATTTTTCCCATTTAACGCTGAAATCATTTTAACGGAGAAAATATTTTGTTCGTGAGTTGTATGTGCTAAATCTTATATTCTTATATATATATAAAAATGATTTTTTGTATGTTTGCAAAAACTTTGGTGTCTATGCGTTTGAACGCCACATGTCCAATTGCGATAAATCTTTGACAACCTTAAAGTTGACACTTTCGGGGAGGTTATAGGCATATTAAAATTAACTTACAGTGTCGAAAAAATAAAATATCCGTAGTTTTCAATGTTTTTTACACTGCAGCATAACAAAATAAAAATGGCCGCGCGTTCGAATTCTTTCGAATTCTTTTTGAAGAGCGTTCATATGGTTTTGTTTTATTGACAATTCAAATTTGATATTTGATTGTTTTTATTAAAAATGGAATCCAATGTGAGTGTTATTTGAATAACTTTAAACATCGTCATATTCATTCTATTATATCTTCTTATTCTTAATATATAAAAATGAATGTCTGTGTATTCGTACTCTATGGCAGCGGTCGGCAAAGTGTGGTCCGCAAGAAAATTTAGTGGTCAGCAGAGAAATCTGACATTATTTAAATTTTCTAATCCTACCACCGGAAAAAAGTCTTAGACATGGTAATATGTAGATATTAGATCCGTTTGGAGCGAACATTCAAGATACTAATTTACGCATGAAGATGAAAGAAAGCCTCATCGATCTTTCGTCGACGACACTCTCAATTTCATTTATCCTTAGCAAGACCTCAGTTTTGATGTTCTATAAAAAGTAAATACCCTTTGCGTGAAGAGGCGATGAAAATTCTTATTCAATTCTCCACAACATATTTATTTATGCGAAAAAGCCTTTTTATTTTTCACAGCAATCAAAACACGGTATCGATCTCGGCTTGAAATGCATTTAGTTAGTATATTTCAAATCTGTCAAATCGTATGGTCTATATTTTGATATAACATTTAAATGTGTTTCGTGCATTAGGTGTGATTGTTTGTTTGTATTTTATGCGTTGCCACACCGTTCATCCGATTGCAATAAAACTGTCACGAACTTTTTCATACACTTGAGCGACGTAGGCAAACAAGCATAGGCATATTAAAATTAGCTAACAGTAGGTATTTTATATAAAAATCAATGTTTTTATGTCTGCCACACCGTTCATTCAACTTGCGCGAAGGTTATAGGCGTATTACAATTAAATTACAGTAGGTGGCGCGTGTATCGTACCATAGACAATCGGCAACAAACGACAAACAGACAGAATAAGAAAGCATGCACTTAAATAAACACAATTAAAACACAAACACTTTCTATCTTTGAGTGGTATTGCAACGCTTGCCGGGTACCGGCTAGTATAATATATATACTTGTTTAATTGTTAATACATTTAAAATAAAATAGCATTTCCTCTTACAACCTCTTACAACCCACCAAAAAAAATGAATAGTAAATCCTTACTGTCTATTATTATTGATTTTACTAGTATTCTAGTAAAATCTTTCGACTCACAATTAAAAATAGCCTGTGGGGTTTATTTCTACGTATGTGCATATGACCTTTTCTACACTAAAACCAGTTAATTGTTAATTGACCTTTATTTCAAGAAATCAATTACATGGAAAACGTAAACGTTTTTTTGGCTTCTGTGTTCAAGTTTTAAGGTCAACATCAAACATCAAGAGATTTTCAATTTTTTTTCTCCATTAGTTATCTTGAGAGTATTATAGTTTTCTGTTTGAAAATATTTTGCAAATTAAGATAAACTGTAATGCCAAATATTATTTATTTATTTTTAACAAACGTTTTAACTTGGTATATTATTATTTTGGTGAAGAGACTTTTTCCATCCAAGTTCGCTCCTAATGTGAAGCATATAGCTTAAGTGAAGTATCTCATTTGCTAAACACGAAAATTACATCAATGAAATTAAAGAAAAAAACATTCATTGCAATTGACACAATATCAAACATTAAAAAAAATCAATGCATTTTTAAGGCAAGAATACTCCTTAACTTCAGAAGTGAAACAAAATAGAACATTTTTTAATCCATGTCTGCTCGTAATTTGGAGCATATGAAAGTATTTTAAAAGTTTCTACGAAAACTGTTTGTTACTCAGTCGCTCAACCTTTCTTTTCCAAGTGGTGTAGTAGGGATAGAAGGACAAGGCTAGGAAACGACAAGTGGTTAACTTATCGCTATCGCTACGCCCAGTTATTGAAGGATTGGAAGAGTGGGATCGAATGTATATTTTTTAAACTATGTCCGCTCCCAATGTGGAGCATATGGACTCCTAATGGAGTTTATCGGCAATAGTTATAATGGGCAAAAGTTATTACGTATTCAAACGCTTATACCACTATCAAACCTTCCCCATAAATGAAATTTGTAAAATACACATACGAAGAACAAAAACAACAAAATTTAACATGCATAATTCTAACTATGAATGTTTTTAAAGATTATTCTTTATCCTCTTATAGCCAACATATAAATCACAAAAAAGTTTACAGTACTATCTTTAATTTATTTATTTACCGTCTCCGCTCCCATTGGGAGCATATGGACTCCTGATGGAGTTTATCTCAACAGAAGTGTTTCTACGAGAACTGCTTGTTACTCAGTTGTTCAACCTCTATTTTTACAAAGAGAGTAAGGATAGAAGGATAGGGCTAGGACAGGACTAGTAGTAAGCTAATCGCTCTCGATACGCCCCGTTCATAGGATAGGATGGGTGGGAGGTGAGAATTCAAGACATCACATACATCCATGCCTTCGAACATAAACTCATAAATCGATTGAAAAACCAACTTATAAAACTGTCCATACCGGGATTTGAACCCGTGCCCTCCGTAACCGAAGCCAACTACGTTGACCACTCGACCACGCAGGCGGCAAACTACTACAGCTCAATTCAAAACTCTTAAAAAATATGTCTGAGAATGTTTTGCTTGTCTCGTTTAAAATTTCACAGTGGTTAACTTTTATTTTAATATTAATCAAAGATAACATATATGAGAAAAATAAGTATTGAAAAAATCACGATAAATCAATCGATACACATTTTTTTATTATAATTTATTAACTGCGCGAAACAGGTGGCGTTTTTGTGCGGCTATCGTAATTTTTGATAGCGTAAAAATAATCAAATATTGATTAACTAAAGAATAAGTGGTCGAGTGGTCGACGTCGTTACGTTTCGATTACGGAGGTCACGGGTTCGAATACAAGTTTGGGCAGATTTTAGAAATAGTTTTACGTATTTCTATCCCAAAGTGTGGATGAATTTAACGTCTTAAATTCCCTCCCACCTATCTTGATTATCGTGATTAGCTTACCGCTAGTCCTGTACTATTCATTTTTCTACTCTTTTTCAAGAAGTTTTTGTAGAAACATTTCTGTTGAGAAAAACTCCATTAGTAGTATATATGCTCTATATTGGGAGAAATGATAAAAAAATGAAATAATTAACCTACAAGAATTTAAGCTATTTTGAATTCACGCCCTCGTGATAACAATTCATATAAACCGACGTAAAGGCGAAATAGCTATTCAATATATTATCTTCTTATTCGCATAGTATATCAAAATGCAAAACTGATTCTGATAGTTAAAAAAAAATATATTTCACCCACAATCTATTTCTTACATTTATCTTGTTTATATTATTGTACTTCATGTGTGCAAATTTATTCGAAAAATCCTAATGACTAATTTTATAATTAATAAAAACCTTTTACAAATACTTAGTGTAGATTTTCAGTTTACAATAGTCTTTAAGCGTTATCAGAAATTCTTCGTTGTGTGATATTTAACTGTAAAAGTTTACTTTAGTCCAGTCCTTACCTAAACCACAGTATAGTAGAGAAACTATAAACTCAGTGGAACGTTATATAATACTTTTTTTAAATACCTAAATCTTACAAGAAATAAAGATGTATCGAGATGTGTGTATTGGTTATGAAAATATAACCATTCGCATATGTTTCATTAAAAATTATTTAGACCGTTTTGTCATGGATACTTAATTTAAATTGAATGTTGGTTCAACTTTATTCCATATATATAATTAACACTTTATAAATAAATCACTTAATATTATTGATCATAATAATATTGAAGTGAGTATCGAGAAGTTTCTATTAAGCAATAAGACGTTTCGATTTGAACTCTCGATTGTAACTGGCGAGAAAGGATAAGGATATCGGTTTAGTTGAAACGTTTATTGTTACTAGTTGTCATAGATAATTTAACATAGCACTCTATGCTATAATGTTGTGTATACATAACAGTTTTCTGTTTATTTCATTTTCTTTGGATCAGTTTGATCAGTTTTTTATATTATGTTTATAGTCGTTTGCCAACTTCAAACCAAAATCGTAGTTTCTATGAAGTTTAATTGAAGACATTGCAAAAAAATAATTCACATTCAAATAAATTTCAGCTTTGAAGGTTAAACAAAAATACAAAACGAGACGGATTAACTTAATCTTTCGGAATAATTAATTAATCCGATAACATAAATAATTAATTTACATCACGATGCCAGGTTTAACTAAAGGCTTAAATCAAAATGATCAATTAGGATTTGGGGCATTATGAAAAGTGATAAATCAATCCGAAAAAACTATTAAACGTATTGTGGTGGGTGTTTTCATACGCTAAAAATTATCATTCGTGAAATACTGGAAATGGTGGCGTGGTGAAAATTATTTTATTTTATTGATGCGCGCTGTGGTTTGTGCGGGGCTATAGAGGACTAATGTGGCGGAAACCGTGCATGATGGGAACCAATGCACTATGTAGGATTTATTCATTTAGTCGATTACTTTTACATGCCTGATTGTAACCATGTGATGGTGGAATTACATTTTATATTTCCAGTTAAAATTATTATCAATTTGGTAGACTTATTACTATTTGACTGTGAACTTTATATTACGCTGAACGTAACTTTGGAGGGTCTATTAGCGTTGTTGGCATCCGTGCCGGATCTCACGGATTCGAGTCCTATTACGAACAGCATTTTTGTTATTAATTTCTGTTCTCTCTGACCCTTCCGATCCTTCAATAACTGGTTGTAGTGAGAGCGATTAGTTAACCACTAGTCCTGTCCTAACTGTATCCCAACTACTCTATTTGAGGGAGAGAAGTGGAACGACTGAGTCTTTATAGACTTTACCTTCATATAAGTGTTTCTACGATTACTGCCTGTTACACAGTTGCTCAAACTCTTGAGTAGGAATAGGAGGATACGATTAGGACAGGACTAGTGGTTAGTTAATCGCTCTCGCTATGCCTCGTTTTTAGGATATGATATATGGTAGGAAGAAATTTAAAACATCACATACATCCTTCTTACAGAAACTAAAAAACAATTGAAAAATCAATTTATATAAATGACCGTACTGGAATTTAAGCCTGTGACTTCTTCAACTATAGATTGACAAATCAATTATTTTTTTTTATATAAAATAAAATGCAAGCGTTGAATAAGTGGCATTTACTAAATGCCACTTATGCAACGCTTGCATTCTGCTTGTACTGCGTTGCGGTTGCGAATCATGGCACCTGACGAAGAACCGTATACTGAGCTTTGAGAACAGATGCTTGCGTCGGATAATGGTGGTGAGGTGGTTTGATTCTGTGAGGAATTCAGAGATAAGACAGTGTCCCGTCACGTCAGTGGTTATGGAGAGACGTTGGAACTGGCTGGATCACGTGCTGAGGATGCCTCCGGAAAGCTTCAATCCTGCCTAACTATTCTTTCGACCGGTGGGATTCTGGCGCCCCGGACGGCCGTCGAGTATTATCCATAGGATGTACTCGGCGGAACTGAAGGACGCTGGGATGTCATGGGAGGAAGCAAAGCAATTGGCGGGAGACAAGGAAGCATGGGGGTGCCGTGTGGCGGCCGTATGCTACACATAGGGAGCGAACATGGCCAAAGGAGAAAAATAAAATAAAATAATTGACTGACCTCCGTAACCGAAAACAACGACGTTTACCACTCGACTGTGAATTCGGAAAAAAATAATACATATCCAATATATTCAACTTATCTGATATATTCGACTTCGTTTGAATGGTTCCAACCATCTCCTTACACATGCGTCATTAATAACATACGTTGATGGTGTTTAATTTAATATCATATTGTAAGTGTTAACTATATAATAATAATATTATATTATATATAAATATTTCAGTCGGATCGTGTTTCATTCATAAGTATTAAATATAATTATAGTAAATTAATTTACTAGGTATTAATTACGATTACTTTGAAAAATATCAACATTGTGTTTTAATTAGAGTAATAATTTTATTTGTGGCCATCTGTGTTTGTACGGCTAAAGATCCTTCAATATTGCAAACTGGTGGAAGGTAAAGCGTAAATATATAATTTCATGTAAGTACACAATTGGTATTACAAAATTAAATTAACTTATGGGTTATGGAATTGTTTTATGAATGAATCCTGCGGCTCAAAAATAATTGTGCGAATAAAAAAATATGGAAATTAAGTTCAGTGATGTCGAATCTACATTAAAAATTGATTAATTTTTTTTTATTTAATGCCGATCAAATTCAATTAAACTTTTAAGATTAAATTTCTTTTTTCTTGAACTTAAATACGCATATTTTGCATAAATATAGTAAAAATAATTGACTTCGACGCCTTTTCTTACCAATATGATATAATTTTATTTTTAACAAACAATCTACATATGTTGCGATTACAATTGTATAAAATGTCAGTTTGTAAAAGTTGTACAATACTTGTAATATAGTATTATCAAATCACAGTTTATGCTTAATTGCTAAAAATATCCATTTACTGTTAAAATTATTTTAACTTATGAAGAGCGTTAATCTCATACAAGGGAGGGCAGAATGAACTAATTCATTTTTCGAGGCACAGATTAAAAAAACAGTAAATCACAATCGAAAATAAAGTACAGTAAACCTCCTTTAGCGTTCCCTTTGTAGAAATTTTTCTATAGCGAATGCGGCACCGTGTAAAAACAAGTTGAGTGTAACTCAATGTTAGATAAAATTTCAAAAAACTTAACCATTAAATTGGCAATAAGAGTATGTCGTTTTGATTTATCACGTAAAAATTTATCGACATTTACGCATAAAACCATCGCTTTCTTTTGTGGTCATCGAAACTTGAATACAGAAAAAAACTACAATAAACGAAAAGCCGTTCACTTTATAATACTTTCTCAATACGCATTACGGGATCAAATATCTTCGCTTCGATATATTTTATCGTCTCGTTTTTATGAATCTAATAAGACATTTCAAGATGAAATACTTTTCTCGGGAGAACTGTGTAGTAAACACGTTCATAGACGGATTGGAATCTCAGAAAAATGGAGAAAGTGGCTAGTAACGACTCGTTGCTAGCTTTGTATATGAGCGCCCGCACCGCCTTGCGAGAAAACAATAAATCTCCACCCCGGATTTTATGCCTTTTCAAAGAAAGCAACCGCCGCGAATTCAACATAATTATGCGGGGTAATTAGATTAATTGCCTTACGGTGGGCCCAGTTTTTTTCCAGTTATTCGACAGCTTTGCATAGGTGCACAAGATTTCAAACAAGTGTCAGATGAAATTAAATTATTCAAATGTTGTACGATAAATAATTTTAACCTTAGTAAAAAATTCTTATACATCTCCAATTTTATACTCCTGAAAGAAGACAGCACGTAGGAGAACCGTATACTCAATAGGTGGATGGAGTAGTATAACTGACAATTTCCGATAACTGTGCCGACTGAAAATAGGTTTTTATAGGGCAAAGTGAGCAGGAGGAGATTGATTAAAACGGTATAGGTTCACGCTGGATAGAGGGAGCTGGAGCACCAGAAAAGAAGAAGAATATTTTTACTGCCAGTCTCTAAGTTTTAGTCGGTTGCTACTATGAGACTAGGAGTGAAAAAAAACATAATTTATAATAGAATATATTTTTAACGTTCGCTTAAGCTGTCTGTCTCATAAAAAATGGATGTGAAAGCATTTCTGTGTGAAGACAGCGGTTTTACAATACAGTAGTTGATTGTAAGCTATTAAATTGTATTGATTATTTTACAGTATTTCACTGATTGTATATGTAAATAAAATAAAATTCGATTCCTCTGATAATATCGCATATTATTTGTTTAGAAGATTTTTTTAATTTCTTAGCGTACTCAGCGTTGTACCCATCACCACCCGCTACGGATTCACACTCTTATTACAGGGTGTATTCTGTAGCGTAACAACGTTTGTCGAGTTCAAAGTTTAACAGAGATGTCCCGAGAAAAATAAAATGATAAAGTTAAGTTTAAAAAGTTTATATCTATTGGATTCAATTTTATTTCCATGAAAGCCTTAGATGCAACCAGTCGGTCAGGACATTCCCAAAGAATATGGTTAGCATACTGAATCATACTTTCACATTTACAAGTAGGATTATTTACTAACTGGGCTAACTGGAAGATCTTGGCAGCATAGTAACCGTGGCCAGTTATGAATTGGCAGGTCCAGAAATTAAGAGTCAAAATTTTGTTATCTGCATTCGCCATTTAACATTCGGAACGAAAAAAATAATCAAATCCACCAATTCCCCAGAACACCACACATAGCTCTGAGATTATGCGAGTTTCTTGTTAAAGTATTGACGGTCCATCGCTGCCTGTATAGATAAATTTTCCGGAAAACTTTAATTCAACACGCTTTAATTTAACACGCTCTTTTGAAAAAACAAACTCACTGATGTTACATTTATTCATTTTGGTATCAAGAAAAGTAATACGAATTAAGTCAATTTCGTTGGCAGTTGTTACGGGTAGAAACCTTTAAATTATTTAACTCGTTTTAGCTGTACAGATTTTAATTCTTACACCTTCTCAAAGACGATAGATAATACGATAAAACTTTAAGTTGTTAACATTTTGGTCAATCGATGTTTATTTATTATTCTCATTGTCCACGATTATACTACATTTAAGTTATCTTCATGATATTCGAAAAAGTCATTTATTTCCAAAAACGGATTTTTGACATAACATTTTTCTGGCAGTATACCGACCGAATATATTATATTTATATTCATAAATACAAAAACAATTAACCATTAAAAAAAGGTATGCAGTAACTACGTATTTTCTTAACGTGAATTTAAGTGAACGAGTAATGCACTAACTCTAACAAACTCGCTATCTAATCTATCTACATGTGAAACCCCTTTCTAAAGCTGATTGCATTCTAATGACAATTAATTGGATTTAATCGCTTTAGCAGTAAACGGAAGTAGAAGCGTTGGAAAAAGTTTTTATTTGAGCCATTAGCAAGTCAAGTTATTTTTAATAGAAATCCCTGAGCTGTTAAATACCCTCTCTTTAAAATAAAACGGAATCATCATCTTTATGTTTATATTACTATCATGAAGAAATCATTACAATTAAAAATAAAATTTCCACAGTTTATCATACGTAAATTTAATATTGGTCGTCGGCTACGGAGGTCACGGGTTTGAATCCCAGTACGGACAGTTTTATAAATTGATTTTTCAATCGGTTTATGAATTTCTCTCCGAAGGCATGGATGTATGTGATGTCTTGAATTCCCCCCTCGCACCCATCCTATCCTATGAACGTATCGAGAGCTAACCACAAGTCCTGTCCTAGCCCTATCCTTCTATTCCTAGAGAAGTTGAGCAACTGAGTAACAAGAAGTTCTCGTAGAAATAGTGCTGTTGAGATAAACTCCATTAGGAGTACATATGCTCCACATTGGAAGCGGACATGGTAAAAAAATAATTGTTTAAATTTTCACGTCAAATAATTAGCAAAGTGTAGTTTATTTTGAAACAACTAATTACAGTGATGTCTTTAATGAAGCGAATTTCATGCACAATTTTTGCTATAAAATATTGTGTGTTGGTTAAGAATTTCATGTTTTTGGAGATTGGTATTTATTATTCATAACCATACAAATTACATTCGTTTCCAGCACACCATGTTCAATATTGTATTTAAGCACATCCCTCTTCGTTTGCTTTTAAGTGAAAACATGGTCTAATACTTCAATATTAATACTTATTAATTAATTATTAAATATTTTCTAGACAGTTCCAACTATTGTTTTATAAAATATTCAAAAGTAATTAAACTATTTATTTTATTCGATTTTAGTTGTGGGGGGCTTGACAAATACTAACAATAAAAAAGACGCAAAGAGAAATCATCGACTTTTTTGATAAAAGGTTTATCGGCTTTTCGTGGATTACTAATGTAAAATGTCTAAATCTTCTATTTCAAAAAATAAATTTATACTACAGTATTTATTAGACAAAGTCAGGACATACATACAAAATTTAAACTACTATCTAGCAACGTTTGCCGTATCAGAGTGGTAACGCTTACTATTATTAATATACCATCAATTAATGATAATAATAAATAATTTAAATTCAACTAGGAAGATTTGAAGAGGTCCTATGACGTAGTAGTTAGTGTTAGTGGCGTCCGTGTTGGATCTCGCGGGCTTGAGTCCCAGTACGAACAGCATTTTTATATGGATTTCATTTTGAAGGCATCGTTGTTTGTGATGTTCTTAGCCGTATCCTTCTTTCCCACTACTCTCTCTGGAAAATACAGGTTGAGTGACTGAGTAACAGTAAACAGTTATGTTGAGATATTTACATAAAAGGCTATATACTCCACATTGGTAGCGGACCCTAAGTAGTATTCTTTCATTATAAAAATGCATATTTTTTTTATTAAATGTTTGATACTGTGTAAACTGTAATATTGTTTTTTCTTTAATTTCGTGCATGTAAAACTTTTCACTGACACATGTATTTTACTGATGCAAAAAATGTCGGGTTATACAAAGCCGCTGTGCCAACAACTTTACAGGGTATACTTTCCAAAATCGAGAATTCAATAACCTCAAAATAGATCTTTACCACAAGCAAAAATATATGGCCGGGCATAAACAGCGTTCACAAAAGAAATTGCATTGTTTTATAGTCTATTTCCCGAGGAGTGAGTACATACAAACAGACACATCCGCTTTGAAAGCGAGGTCAAAATGGATATTCCATTCCACTCTGTCTTCCCACCTGTCGGATCCATCCCATTCTTTCTTATCAATAGCCATTAATCTCTTGAAATATCGCTGGGTTCTTCATGCAATGCGGGTGCATTGAACTAAAGAGTAAGTTACTTTTAAACTTTCATTGGAATTCCATTTAAACAAATAGTGTTATCAAGAAAAAAGAATCATTTCATTATCCATTACACATAATCAAACATTACTTTACCTTTAAGCGGTATAGTCCGATCTGCGTAACAAAAATATCATTTGGTAACTTTGCTCAAGTGTGTTCAATTTTGAAAAAAAACAAATATAACAGAATCGTAACATATTATATTTCGACTGTAGAGAAGCAAAAAATGTTTTTGAAATATTTTACGCCAAAGTCAAAATATAAAATAAATGCAACCTTAAAGTGCACGGAGAAGAATAAACTAGTCTTTCATTTAATCAATTTAATATTATGTAATAAGTTTTTTGATACAACCTTATTTGTAGATCCTTTTTCTTGGTTGTAATTATCACAAGCCCTCTTTGAAAACTTAACAGCTAAATTGAGATGTTAATTTGGCATGTACAGCATAGATATGTCTGGTCTATGTACCCTGTATTATGTTGTATACATTGTGATAGTAAAAAAAAATGAGGGCTTCATCCTTTTGACTATTTCAATAGCAAAAAAAAAATGAGAAGTCATCAAAATGGATTTATTTGTGGAAGAAACTAAATTTTATTTAATGCATATGTTAGAAACTTTTAGCTTTAACAACTAATTAAACCGCATAAAAAAAATATTTGGTAAGAGAGATAAATGCATCAATTTTAGAAACTCACCTACCTAATCATTCCAAATTATGACATGAATTTTACGTGTCCTGATTTTTATATTACTGAAGCCGAGAATCACTTAAAGAAAAGATGTTACATTTTTTACGTTAATAAGAAAATTTCCAGTTAATTCTTTCATATAAACTTGATGATTTTTTTTATTGTAACTGAAGATAAACTCGTATATGATAAAGCACAATAAATATCTTCAATATTACTTGAAATTGACCTTACCAAGACTAGACTATGAACAATCGACCATATAGGGTGACAAGGCGAAATATATTTTAAAACGATCAGGTATATGTTTGAAACAAAACTGTATGTATAATAATATTTAAGTGGCAAATTTTCTATAA
The DNA here is from genome assembly GCA_030503985.1 of Himalopsyche tibetana. Classification (NCBI taxonomy): domain Eukaryota; kingdom Metazoa; phylum Arthropoda; class Insecta; order Trichoptera; family Rhyacophilidae; genus Himalopsyche; species Himalopsyche tibetana. The sequence goes on from JAPJYX010000015.1 coordinate 8,564,558, forward strand.
ACATTAGTATGTCTAACTATATTAGAAACTTTACCATTATCGAAGGTCAACGTTTAAAATCTTTTTATGTACATATCATATATTTAATGTATATACATTATAAATAACAGGACAATTTTTGTGTTATTGATTTGTACAGTAAAACTAGATTATAAATAAAACGATTGAACATAAATTTATGATTATTTACATCATCAATGTTTGTTCAAATAATAATGGTACAAAGTTTAACCCGACGTTTTCAGAACAAAACCTTAACGATAGTAAGTATTCTGCGCTATTATTTGTTGAAAATACAAAACGTACAACCTCAATTTCCAAGTCGTTGTAATAATATTATATGGTTTACATTTTGAGTTATATTATATTACAGTAAACATTGAGCAGAGGTGCCAGCAATATCCAATCAAACAAGATTATTTTACAACGCAAACCAAACTTTCAAACACGGAGACGAAGAACGATGAATTGTGCGCAAAACTTGATCATTATGCAAATATTTATAGTGAAGCTTTAATAATTTTGATTGCATACATGTTTTATTATATTTTGTGAAAGACAAAAATTGACATTTCCACTCACACTAGAAAACAATTAGATTTTTTTGAATTTAGGCGAAAAGCTTAAAAAAATCGTAGTGAACATTTATTGTTTTAATATATTCTTACGTGTACTTATAAAAATTATACGCTAGTAATATCTCTTGGGGTAATTTATGTTAAATATACATGTAAATTGTAATTCTCCGTTACATCAAGTTCATTTTTGAATGTGGAGCAATTTTAAGGTATTCACCCTCAATACTTGGTGGAAAGTCATTATATTAAAAAATAAAGCACTTAATTGTACCTTTTTAATTTTACATCATCAGGACTGGATTCAATCATGATGAGCATTATCAATTGATAAGAGAATACAATATTACAGTGCTGTTTTTATACAAAACAAAATAAAACTATTACTGTTCGTTACCAATTGTTTAATTTTCGCAGATGATTTTAATTTGAATATGATAATAAGGAATACTTAACTTAACTGGATTTTTTTCTAGATTCTATCAATTACACGAATATTTGTAAATCAGTCACTTAATAATTTGTCTTAATAATAGATGTCGTTGTAGACCACCGCTACACTCACCTTTAATAATAATAATTATAGTAAACATATTCATTAAAAAGGATTTGGTAGACTCAGCATGATCAATAACTCTGATAAGTTTGATCAAAAATTGTTGAAATTGTTTACTATACAACCAATTCCGACTGTGAAAGGAGCCGAAAGAGTACCATGGAATTACAACTGTCCGAAATCTTGACAGCTTTTGTTTGTCGATAATGCAGTTTGTGATTGTTGAATAATAAAAGAAAATAAATCACTGTAAGATAAATATAGTTTTTTTTATTATATAAATAAACAACAACTGCTTCAATCTTTTTGAAGTTTTATTCATCAAAACTACACTCATATATCTTAAAAGTCCACGTTGTCGGTGCTTTGATATTAATAATTCAAAATATTTATTTGATTACATCATTCTGCTTTGCTCGTCAAAGTTTTAAGTTTCATTGAATTGTTGACACATACAAGTGTTTTCAATCTCAGTAAATAATACGTAAAATATTTGTGAATGTTTCTTCTGTTTATTTGTTCAAGCCCTCTACGCCTCTACAATGTTCTCAAGTGATTTCAAACAACGCCTGTTATTTGTTGATACAGTTCAATTGATATACTTATTATACAGTAAATAAATATCGATTGCGTTTCTTAATAATGACACAATTGCTTGTTTGAAGATTTGTAATTGCCATTCTTGTTATGTGTATTTTTATCATTCTTTATTGAATCATTGAGTTGCAAAAAGCACTCAGGAAGCTTTTTCAAGTTTTGAGTAAATGACGAAAAACTGCTGTACATGTATCCTTTATATTAAATGTATTATTTTTTGCATTCTGTATATATCTTATAAAATAATCATTGAAGATTAATAATTCTTTTGAAACTGTGTTTTTTTGTAAATGACCCAAATTTCTGAAATGATAAAATGAATGGCATTTAAAGCTCTCACCCACTTTACTAAATAAAATTTAAGCTTTTAAACAGCGTTCATATTTAACTATCCTAAAAGAATAATTCATGCTGGTTTTGTTCAACTCAATGATTCATTTGGTCTATCATGTGTAATACATCTATATTCGATTTGAATTATTTTCATTCTGTACACTTCCATGCTGGGTAGTACCAGAAGATGACGAAAGGCGAAACCCGTGTCGTTATCGACAAACAATTTTATGGAAGTGTACAGAATGAAAATAATTCAAATCTAACATTAAATTTCCATCAAGCACCTTCAGTCGAAATTCTAAATAACATCTATATTCATTGAGCTTGAAAGACTGCAGCAATTAAGAATCTTTATAGAGTTTATCTCAACAGATCTTTTACGAGAAATTTTTGTTACATATAACCCTCTTTATTCCATAGAGAGTAGGGATGGAAAGATATTTTTGGGACAAGACTAACGATCAGAAAATTGCTTTTAATCCCCTGTTTTAGGATAAGATGGATAAGAGGAAACATTTTATTATGCGATATTACATTACAAAATAAATATAAATATAAAATGTAAAAAAAAAAAACTAAAAAAACTTGATTTTGACATTGTTGGAAATTGTACTCATTTGATTGATAAAGCAAAGCTCTTAAAATAATATACTAGCTGTCCAATTTTCGATCGAAAAAAATATATTTGAATCAAATATTTGAATAGTTGACATTCATTCGCTTTTTAAAAAAAGTTTAACAGTATTTTTAAAATACTTGATGTATCTTTTAGTTTAAGGTTATTTTCAACAGTGCTTTTTTCTAATAGAAAATTTAAATTAACTTTGATTATTCCACGTATTGTGTAACTAACTGTGACACGTGTTTCGCCTCTTTCAGAGGCATCTTCAGACTTACTATCGCAAAGTTTGCTTAAGTAATGAAGCAAGATTGATTCTAACATTTTAAAATTATAAAATTACAAAATGGATTGGGTTTTTTTCCTTTTAAGAGGAGCAAGGAGGGGGGTGTAGAATCGAAATAAAGCAAACAGATAATGAGTTGTAAACAATCAGAATGGGATTTTTCCTTTTTAATGGAAGCAAAGAGGGGATTATAAAATGCAAACAAATTTAATCATACTACTAATGACGTTAAACATTACAAACTATTAAAACTAATGAGCTGCAGTCAATCATCTAGGTTTGTGATTACTCTATTAATTGGAAACAATTTGAGTAACGGGGAACCGCCTGTGCTATTAAGAATATTATTTAATAATATTTCTTTTTTGTTAAGAGTTTTATTAATTTCTAAAAATTCTAAGCTATTCATCTTTAAACCCTTTTTATTTACTCGGTGGAGTATTTCTAAATTACAAATCTGATTAAAATTATGATTATTTTCTATTAAATGATTGGCAAACTCAGAAAAATTGTTACTTTTTAGACATCTTAGTGCTTTTTTCTGTTTATTCTTTTTTTGTACCTTACCTCAAATTTCAAAACATTGATGAATTAGAAAAATGACAAAATTGGTCACTAACTGGAAAGTAAGAAAAATGCGAATGTAATATCAAATAGCTCATTATACTCATATAATTAGATATAAATTCATATTTAGCGCTGGCATAGTTACACGTTACTATGAGAAAATAACGGTTGCTCTGTCTTTGAAAATATTTGCTTTCCGAGAAAAAAATATGTATAATCTGGTTAACCTTTAATCCAATATTGATACAGCAATGATAAACACTTCTGAGCACTGTCACAACTCAGTACGGGATATATTATTATTAATAAGAAACTAAAGTGGATACGGGTCTAATATAATCGAAGATGCAAAAAACATTTATTTTTTAAAAAAAACAATGTTTACTTTTTACATACTACTAATATTTCAGTTAAATGTATGTATATTCTTAAATATGGACCAGTCTGTTTATTTCAATGAAAAATTTAATAAAACACTCTTCAGTTTTATATTTCAATCAATAAAAAAATATTCGATTATGTTTAATATTTTCAAAAACGAATATTGTAAGAAAAATTCACTTTATAAAATATCTCTTCATTAATAAAGCTCTCAACTCTAGGCACAAACATAACACATTCCTTACCATATGGCTAATCACAAGGTAATCAAAAAACAGTTTAAATAGTAAAAAAAAACAAATGAATCGATTAATACAAACTACATTGATTTAGTTAATAAAATTAATGAGGGATTGGCTTAAGGTATCCAATTATAGCTAACCTAAGAAAAACGCAAATTGGTTGGCTGTTTGATAGAAGAATGATTGTTAAGAAGATTGCTTACACGAAGTATAAAAAAAAATATTTTCCAAGATACGATAAAATGATATTTTTTTGATGATTGAATCAAGCCTTGTTTGCTTCAAATTGATTTAATTTTATTACGATATACAAGTTGGTTGTTGAGTATCCCACCATCACCCGTTATGTGTATGCAGCCGAATTTTCACGGCCGTCTTCCATAACAAAATGCGATTAAGAAAATAAAAAATATTCCTTATATTATTGGCCCAATACAGAGCGCCACGGGACCTATCTTTTAACCATGCACTGTTGTCCTTAAATGATAAAAATAAAAAGAAAAAAGAGAATGTGACTTGCTCAGTCATTTAGTCAAGTGATATTAAGTATCCTGTGTATCCATATACTGAGAATCTGTGGCGGAAGAATTTAATCTACTCCGCATTGAATTTAAGATATATTTAAATTTACTTTTTATCGAATTATTGGTATCATGTATCGCTCGTTATAATACAGTTTTATATTTTTGAGCGTGATATTGTGAGCTAGTAAAAACAAATATTATGAACAAGGTGACAGTACCAAATACATAGTAAGTTCACTTAAGCGGTTTGAAATATTTGAGTGAAATATTTATACGAGTGTAAAATAGTACGTCTATTAAATCAAAAGACACCACTGAAGATTATTAAATTCAAAGTCAAACCAAAGTAAAATATTGAATAATTAAGTCTTAATGTGACTCAATTTCATTTTTTTCAACCACTTCTAAAAATTTTAACAAATGGGACTGCCACCTGGAGCTTTTATAATAAAAAAATAATATTTATATATACGTAACACATAAATTGTTTAATTAAAGATTAAATCTTAATTAAATGTTTTTTTTTTACTGTTATTGCTAAATAGTGCTTAAAATATTTACGTGGAAGCAAATTATTGATGCTATTAAACTGTGAATAAGCCATTAATACAGCCGTTCTAAACGTATACTAACATAGTCAACATTTGGCTAGAGTTGAGCTTGCCTAAGCATCGTGTATCCCCTGGAAGGCGTTTGCTAAAAGCTTCATGCTCTAAGTTAAGTTTGCTTGCATGTCAAAGCACTATCAAGCTAGGAAAATCTATAGTGCACTATGAAAAACGTTTTTTTTGTATAGTTCAACTTTCACCCTTTCAAAGATTTATTTTCTCATTCCCCGCTAGCATTATACAGATGTTTAATTAATTTAATGTATTTTTAAAGGTTTTTTAGAGATGTACGGATTAAATAAAGTAAAGTGTTTTTTTAAATACGTTTCAGGATATAATAAATCGAATGCAAGTTCATTTGGTTATGTAGTCTAGTGATAAAAACTTTGCCGTAGCAATCAGGTAGGATTTGGTTTTATTTCAAGCTAGTTTATTTTAAAAAAATGTATTTGAAAATCATCTTGGGCATGAGTGTTTTTGGTATCTTTTCTAGTCAAAACATTTTTAAAAATTCATAAAGCTTCTATGGATTTGAAAATTTTAATTTTGGACGTGCTTTGAAAATTATTATTAGCTGTTAACAGATTTTTTTACTTTAACTAACTACTTTTTTTAAATTATCTAACGCTTTAGGTATATATATATATATACGCAATACAGTAATATATGTATCTTGGCAAGACAAGACCAGTGAAAAATTAACTTTATTTTAAAATAACAATAATTTTAATAACCGTTAACACAAGACAATACATAAAAATACAGCCAAAATTGTCAAAATATGAATGAACATCAACTTTTAAAAATGTTATCGATTGATTCGGTAATAACGTTAAAGAAGTTCATTTTTAATAATAAATGTGTTACCTACTCTATTTTTTGTAAAACGAACTGTGACACGTGTTTCACTTAATTAAGAAGCATCGTTAGACAGAAAATAACAAGTCTTAAAAATAAACTTAATAATTATAAATTTTAATCGTTCAAATTATGTACATTCATTATGAAGTTTATCGCAATATAAGTATTTCTACGAGAACTGCTTGTTACTCAGTTTCTCAAACTTTCTTCTATTTCAAAAAGAGTAAGGATAAAATAATGGGACTAGAACAGGACTAGTAGTTAGATAATCACTCACCCTACGCTCATTTTTAGTATAGGATTACATTCAGTACATCGCATACATCCATGCCTATGAACAAAAATTCATCAGATCAATTTATTGAAACTGACTGTTCTGGGGCTCTAACTCGCGACCTTTATAACCGAAAACAACAACGTTGACCACTCGACCACGCAGCTGGCAATATTTCTGAGCGTATATACTCGTATAACGGAGTAAAAAAAAATGAATACAAAAACTTGTGTTCTATGAATCTATGAATCTTAGTGAAATACATTTTACTAAAGTACATACAATAGATTTCAAGGATAGTAAAAATATGTTTATCAATGTCCTATTCAAGAAACAAACCAAAAAAATCCATACGTCTGGCAATATTTAATAACATAAATACTGCAGTGTTTTAAAATTTACAAAAAACGCTTTGAAGCCAATGAAACTGTCTTGCAATATTACCGTGCGACCAGTGTCAAGTTAAAGTTAAAGTCAAGTTAAAGTTAAGTAGTGTCAAGTTAAAACTTGACACTACCACATAACAGCCCTTATGACCACTTTATATCTTCCAAAATACCCTAAAGTGATCGAGTGCATCTAAGTTACCTGTTACCACGTGAGATCATTCTAATTGAGCTTACAGCTCAGCGATTATTTCTTAGGTATCCAGGTTAAGGGGCAATATTACCTTGTGTGTATGTTTTCAGACCAAATTAAATTTGTAACAAAATTATGTCGATTTAACTAAGATGTTTATTAATTTATGAAAAAATATTTTTTAAGGGAAATAATACTTCAAATTCAATATTATTGATAAAAGCTTTGCAGCTTTTATCGAAAATTTCTTATACTCTCCCCCGGGAATTGCTACTACTTTTTTTGGTTGCCATTCTGATAAACATGAATTTTGACAGTTCATATTTGAATTATAAACAAAACTGTCGGTTCCGGGAAATAAGAAATCGACAATTTTTTCATCATTCATCTATTAAAAGTGACAGTTTGGTGTGTTTATTTATCTGTAGGAATCAACGGTTTCGTTTTTTTTTTTAGATGAACGTGGCAATTTAACTAATGTTAGTAATGTTATCATTATCAATTCTGACACCGTTTTCTGTTAAAAATATAAGGCGTAATTTAAATGTCATGCTTAACTTTTATTTTAAATGACAAATTTTCATATAAAAATTAAAATTATTTGAGTAATTTATAAAATTTCTCAATTATATAAAGTGCTTAGATTAATATCACAAATTTCGAAAAGTCTTCATTTGATTATGTATTTATTGCACACACATTGGTCAATTCGATCTTTGAAATGTTTTGTATTATATGTACTTGTCAAGATATATGTATAAGATAGACTGACCGGCGCCGAACTTCTATAAGCAAGCGTAATCTACAACATTTCAGACCAATGTAAAGATATCATACAAAGCTGCAACTGTCCAATGAAAAAGACTTACTTACATTATTTTTATGTGCTGGAGTTTATTTCCTTAAAGATCTTTCAGTACAAATAAAATTCACCGTAGACAACTTCATTTTTACTGCCCAGTTAAACACATTTATTCTATCTGACAATGTTAATAAATTTGATTTATAAATCCATAGAGCTATAACAGCGTCAAATTGGCGGGCACGTGTAGTTCTATCAATATTATGACGGTTCATAAATATCACATTTTCTTTGGTAACCAAAGAAAATTCTACAAAAAACATTTATAGATATTTTATTTATAGATATTTATACTCTTAATGGTTGAACAATGTTTCAATTGTGACATGTCGAAATTATATTACCAATTCTAATAGAGGCCACAAAAACACACTAATCGTGAGAAGGGTCATATATTTTGTAAATTTGATTTAGAATTTATAAATTATCACATTTTATTAATAAACAATGCGTCGAATTTTATATTTTTAATACCGCTTGGCATACACTTTTATCTAGTACACTTATACTAATAGGAAATACATTTTTTTAATCCATATCTGCATCTGATGTGAAAAACATGGCCTCCTAAAAGAGTTATCTCAAAAAACAATCTTTTGACTGTTTGTTATTAAGTTGCTATTTTTTTTTGTTGTTGTAAGAAGTAAGGGATAGAAGGATAGGCTAAGGACATGCCGCCTACTATTGCTACTGCTACGCTTCGATTATAATCGTTTGTAATCTATAATAAGAGAACTTATACATAATTTGTACTGCAATTTGTAAATTCTTAATAATACCAAATGTTTATTACATTGTTGATAATGCTCGTCATGAGAAAAACTGGTCTTGATCTTGCTAGATAAAATTGTAAGTAGTAAAAAGGAATATTGTGTTTTTTTTAATATTATGCCTTTTCATTAAGTATTGATAGTGAATACCCTAAAAGTAAACAAAATTTAATATTAAATTTGGCACAACTTGAGCCTCTTAAAGCACCTATCATCAGACTACAGAACATGGCGTTTACATACACATATATTATTTTATTATATTCACCAAAAAACATGTATCGGAACACCGAGTAAAACAAAACTTATCAAATGATTACGAAATACTCAAATATACAAAAAAAAAACAATTTACCTAACATTCCCTGGATAGTTTTAACTAAGCCCGTGCTCGAGCATACGTTTTGATAATTTGTTGGAAGTCTCGTACAAAAGTTATTACGTATTCAAACGCTTATACCACTATCAAACCTTCCCCATAAATGAAATTTGTAAAATACACATACGAAGAACAAAAACAACAAAATTTAACATGCATAATTCTAACTATGAATGTTTTTAAAGATTATTCTTTATCCTCTTATAGCCAACAGATAAATCACAAAAAAGTTTACAGTACTATCTTTAATTTATTTATTTACCGTCTCCGCTACCATTGGGAGCATATGGACTCCTGATGGAGTTTATCTCAACAGAAGTGTTTCTACGAGAACTGCTTGTTACTCAGTTGCTCAACCTCTCTTTTTCCAAAGAGAGTAAGGATAGAAGGATAGGGCTAGGACAGGATTATTGGTAAGCCAATCGCTCTCGATACGCCCCGTTCATAGGATAGGATGGGTGGGAGAGGGGAATTCAAGACGTCATATAATTTAAGTTTGAAAAATCAATTTATAAAACTGTCCGTACTGGGATTCGAACCCGTGACCTCCGTAGCGGTAGCCAACGACGTTGACCACTCGACTGTATTAGGATAAATAAATTTAAAAAAAGAGATACTTTATATTGCGTTCTTTGACGTCTTTCATTTGTAAATTTGGATACTAAACGAATGAAATAGATGCGTTGATACGCTTTTAACCGAAATCACCAAAATGACACCATGAAATCTATATAAAAAATGACTTAAGTGATCTTAGAATTAAGCCGACGATGCTATGAAAGCTTTTTATTTATACAATAATCTTATATAATAAATAATAAACATTTTTTTAAATTTCGTTTTCATTTAGAAATCATCCCTTGGATATATATTTTACCGCGTATATTTAAACAAGTGTTAATCGAGTACCGTTTACAAATAAAGAAGTTTTTTTCCCATTATTAGAATATGTTTCTCACATTGTTAGTTTCATTAAAAAAACGATCGCTTCCTTATATCTCAAAATACTCTTCGTTTCACTAAACGAAAAAAACAAGTATTTGAAGCAGTAGATACTATGAATTTATAGAGCCTGGAAGCGTGTTCATAAAATTATGTAATTTCCTCCCAAATATGCTGTCTATTCCAATTGAAATCTGACAAAGTTATTCTGCAAGGCACACAGCAAGGTCTAAGCTATTATGTAGATACAAAAAAAGTTAATGTTAGTGTAGAATAACGCTGTCACATTTCCGTTTCCGCTAGTAAGAAAACTTTATCGACTCCGTAAACATCAGTTTAGTATATCCCTTCATTCTTTCAATGAATATTTACAAGGAGCTTTATTTTTACAAAGTAGTATTATACTGAAGTAGAATTAGAGCATTTGAAATATTGCGAAGAGTTTTCCATACTCAATTGTATTACAATATTTCATTCAATAGTGTAGTTTTACTTCACTCCAATCAACTAAAACATTATCATTTTATTTAAATCTTATTGTTGTAAAATTTGAATCGTTCAAATTATGTACATTCACACCGATTTTGTCACTAACGACCCGGGTTTCGCCTTTCGGCATCTTCAGGCGTTCAAGTGCACGGATGAACTTGAACTGACGCTTAGTAAATGAATGTTTCGTGTTTATATAATAAATAAATGTATCAACGAGTTTAAAGCCAAAAAGGGTAAGCCCATGGGAATGCCCACAGATTTGAGTAGTGAGTGGTTTTAAGAATTATATTTATTTGTTTGTCGGAAAAGGTTTTATGACTATATTTATATAGGGTATAGAAGTGGAGATCCCGGCATGTTTAGTATTTCATTTAAAATAAGAAGACTGTTCAACTGTGCTCTGTTTATTTACAAAATTTCCTGGAAAAAGAGCTTATGAGCGTCCGTATCTGGATGTAACATTGTTATCCTTGTTCCTGATTGAACACGTGTCTTTCCGAAATTAAAGTAGGCGTGTCTTTTTTCAATCTGAAAGCTGCCATGTGTTCTGCTAATCTGATATTCAGCGTCTTTTCTGTTTTCCCTATATATATATATATTCGGGAATATATATAGAGAGAGGAGATATAAAGTAAAGGAGAGTAGGGAGAGTAGGGATATAAAGATAGGACAGGACAGTACGAGTGCCTAGCTAATCGCACTCACTACACCTTGTTATTTGAGAATCGGAAGTGTAGTAGTTAATTTTAAGACATCACATACATCTTTGCAATCGAACAGATATTGATAAATCAATTGAACAATTACAGTTTGTTTTGGGATTTAAGCATATGAAGTCACTATCACGCAAGCCGAAAAATTTGACCACTGCGCAATAAACCTAACTAAGTGTATAAAAACGTATATTCATTTGCATATTTTAATATGGCAAAAAACGATTTTTACGAGAATAGCAAAAACACAATGTGTATATACAACAGCAGATAAAAGAACCTACTTACTTATGACAGTTTATACTTTTTCCGATGTCAAACTAGTCATTCAGAAAAAATGTTTTTTATACATTTTACGCTGATTATTTACAATAAAGTAGCTGTCATAGAAAAGTGATATAAACATTCGGTCCTAAAAAGCAAATGGAACAGTGTAAAAAAACGCCTCGAATCATTTGCTAAATCGAATATTTCCAGGACAGTCCCAAGCCAATTTATCATCTTCATTCAATCTAGTAATGGCATATATGTATTGCAAATATTTTTTGTGAGCATTGGCAGCTATAAAAGCGGAGAGATATAAAAATAAGCAACCCTGAAATATCTCTCGCATTCACATAGAAAACCTCTCAAATGAGGTAATGATTCGTTCAAGGGGACTGACAGAACATTGCGAAGGAATCAGTCAATAATATTTCTTTCTGATACGACACGGTCCACGCCTATGCTTCCTAAATATTACTTTTAAAATATTCATGTTAAAAGCATTTTTTCTTTACCATACCCATATTTTTATTATTATTAAAAAATATTCGCTCATAATAAATCGGATTCGTAAAACTGCCGTCTTAAGGAAGAACGTATATTTTCTATAATTCAAATGTTTTCTTACACGTCTATTATAATAGTTGTAAATATACAGTGTACATATTATATATCTAGTCACTTGCCGTAACCGAGTGGAAATTCCTAAAAAAAAAAATTCTTAGGGAAGAATATTTTTAAATAGATTTTTAATTGTTTCAAAAATATATTTTTCATTACATCTAATTAATGCCAATGCGCCAACTATTTTATTTTTGAAAGTTTATACGGGAGAAAAACTTGATGAGTAATTATTTTAAGTCACTCGGGATCAACTCGAGTTAAATTGACATCACTAACACCCATGTCTTATGGCACAAATTTAAATTGAAAAATCTAAATTTGACATTGACCATTGACCGGTAATTCAACTCAGACCCGCCTGGTCGGGAGAGCAAGCTCTTACCAACTAGATCACAGCGGGAAACTGTTAACCGTTTATAATCCTACAAACAAAAAAAGGTTATTAATAATGCTGTAAGATGTCCTGGATATTGGAGAGAAACCGAAGGCAATGACGTTGACCACTCGACCACGATCCGACTGCTTCTTTATGGAGAATAATCAAATTACTTTATTAATGTTTGAAATATCATTAAAACATACATTTTTCCAGTCCTATAACAAAATAGTCAAAGTTATACGCAAAAAAAGGTGCTTGTAAGATTCATCAGGTAGCAAATTATCCTTTTTTCATCGCATCTTTTTCAATATTTACATTTTTAGAAAAACACAAAGTTGAGGGTTTAAATGACAACTAGTTGCCGTAAAATTTATTTTACTTGGATACTCCATAAGGAACACATTAACTTCAAAAGTGGAGCGGAAATGGCTGACAATAATAAGTTCTAAGCATTTAATTTTTTAATGATTTCGTGACTGACAGTCAGCTTCAGTTGATCCGTGCACGTAAAGGCCTGAAAATGTCAAAGGCAAAACTCATATTGTTAATGACAAAACGTGTGAAAGTGTACAACATTTAAGCGATTCAAACTTAAATTTTAAAAAAATTGGTATTTTATGACGTTTAAAAAAATGTTTCAAAATGATTGTTTATCGATTGTCGATATATTATGATAATTTTTTTATAATATGTGTATAATTTTCGCATCCATAACGAAGAAATCAATTTTGTTGGCTATCTTGACAAATGTTTAAAGAAGATTTTGATGATATCTGAAAGATCCTTCCTTTCCGCTTTTCCAATTGTTAAATAGCAAGCTTCTGCGAGAGCGATTAGTTAACAACTTGCATGGTTGTATTCTTTGTACCCCTGCTGTCTCTTGAGTAAAAAGCAGTTGTCAAAGGTAACCTTCTGTTGAGATACGTCTTATAAGAAGCAATCATTTTAAAAATAAATATTAGTACTCTAAATGTCATTGGTAAACGGTATTATTATTTATAGTTTTATTTATCTATGTTTCGATAATTTCTAAATAACATTTCCACCTCATTGGCATGCTAAAGAATCAACAAACATAATCACGGTCTAAAACTTTCTCGACGATATGATATTGATAGATAAATAGAAGATTAGCAAAGATTCACCCTAATGTCAATGTAAGAAAATTGAGAGCCGCCCACCTACCTGAGCAAGGGAGGAAAACCCATCTTCGGGCAGTAAATGATTTACGGGCGAGCGAATACTTTGTGTACGGAATTGCGCGGTTTTGCGAACACGGGTCACCGATTTTGTAGTAAAAGGGACCATCACTCGACCTTATCCTTTGACCCCCATTCTTTGTAGTTGTGTTTAGGCACTCTGTAGACATAAATAGAATCGACGACAGGTGATCCAAATGGCCGAAGACCCTCCGTCCGGCAGGCCTACCTTGTGATTGACTACTTGTCTGGTATAGAAGACGAGCAAATTATGGTAAAGACAATAGATATTTAACTGAAATAAAACAATGTGTTTTCCTTGTGTTAGAATGTAGCATTTAGTTTTATTTTATGTAAATAATGAAGAGCTTAAGATCAAACAGGCCTTAATAGATTTTTGAGATATAATACTAGAGTGTTGATTAAAAAGAATATATTTTGATTTTTAACGTCGCTAAAAACCTCGTAATCTCCATGCTATCAGGGGTAGGTTATCCAATTCCGGAGCCTTTTTCCAATCCCTGGATTCCGGGATTGATTAATGATCCAGGGATTGAATTAGCTCACCGGGAAATTCGAAATCCTCAATTCGCTATACTTTTTCCCCGGATTATCTCCAAACCTCGTTTTTTTTAGCTCACAGAGGAATTTCAAATCTTCGATTTGGTATATTTTTTTCCAAAATCCCGAAATCCCGGTATCGCGGCAGTGTCAATCTTGGGATTTCGGGATCAGAAAATCCCAGGATTGGATGCCCTAATCGGGGGTCAAAATATGACCTTATAACTAAAGCTGGGTAAATATGCTTTACAACATGCTACTCTGTTAATAAAAACAATAATCCTTTGTACTTCATTCCACTTTATTTAATATGTCAGGACCGGTTTCGCTCATTGCGAGCATTGTCAACAGTTGTTTTTTATTAATATAATGCCTTTCCACCAAGTATTGACAGTGAACACCCTAAAAGTGATGCTACTCTGTGTCTTTTTGAAAGTTTACTATATCTCGCATAAAACAATACAGTTCTTTGTACACTTAATTGAGGATACGAAAATATCAAAAACCTCATCGCTGTAATCAGGGTATTCATGCGAATAAGAAATATTGTTTCGAATATTTGTCGGCCATATTCAAAAATTTGCTTTATGGTTTATTCTATGTTAAAAAGCTCGATTTGCTTATGTTGACATTTCTATACTGATATTACATTTGTGTTTTGCGTACATTATCAGATTTCCATTTATAATTATTTGATAATTTCTTATTGAAAATTGAATTCCTAACAGAGTTGTATTGTAATAAGTAGCATTTCATTTATTTTTTTGGTATAAAAAGAGTACCATGTTGTTGAGCATATTTACCCAAAAGTAAGTAAGTTGTCATAAGAATTTTTTTATAACAAGCTCCTTGCATTCAAATCCACAGTAATAATATTTTCGCTTAAACATTATAATGTTATTCATATTTATGTGGTCTAAATTAACTTAACCCAGCAACACTTGGTCAATAGACATTGTAATAATTCGTGAAATTATTTTTTTTATTTCCACACAACACAGTGCCCCGCAACGACCGCAACCGCTGTGATGTGGATGACGCTAGGTATACTGTGGTGCATTGATTTATTGCAAAGATCACATAATTATTTTTTTCTTCCAATGCTTAACGTAAATTTCCAATTTATATATATGTTTATAATTTCGAATGCACCAAATAAATCGAATTATATTATTTAATACTCGTAAAAAACAAAAAAAAAGTAAACTTGCTATTGACTAGTTCGAATCAATTGAATTTCTCAATAAAAATAAACTGACATTCTCATAATGAAAGTTATTGAATGCTAATATTTTTTTACTAAAATGAAGAATGAAGTTGGTTTCTGTAAATATGTGTATGTTACATAATAAAATACTTTGAAATTTGTTATATTATCTAACAACTTGTTATATAATACATTTTATTTGTTTGTTTTTTGACTTCTTCTAAGAAACGTGCCGCTATAAAATAAAATCTTTGTAAGGCTTAAATCTTTATTCTGAGAAAGTTTTGAAATAATATACTCGAAAATGGTATATTGCTACGTGAAAGCAACAATGAGATGAATTTTACATACTTGTTTCAAGATAATTGACTTTTAAGTTTTGTTTTATACTTTTAAAATAGTTGATTAAAGTTTTATTTAGTTTCTTTAGTGGTTTATGATAAACGATACTAGTAATATTTGTTTTATACTAGTATTGGTATTCAGTTATCACACTTATACCACGTGTTCTTCGAAGTTGTAGGGTACGACTAATAAATTTAACAGTTTGATTGTGTTTTTAAGCAGAGCATTAAAATATTTGCTTCATTATTTCGGTTTACCTTTAAACATTAGATTGGGTATACTTATCTCAAAACCATCAATTTTTCATTTTATATCACTGTACTGTTTAAAGAACATGCTTGACGTACAATGCTCAACTATATATTACATGTAAAGAGTATTCTATTATATAGGTATAAAACAACTGAATTTATTTAAATAACAAATGTTGAATTATCAATTGAAATTACTTTATATTGATATTAATTTATCTGGTACAAAATCATAACTGGAATCTGTGATCAACAATTTCGATTAAATTAAAATAAAAACTGATTTCTCTGTAACGATAAACTATGGACATAATTTTATTTAGCATTTTACAACTGAATTTGTAACGCAAAATCGAATTAAATAACAAGTTTAAAAAACATTAATATATTCTGTGACCACTAAACATATTCTAAAAAAAAATTAATAACTCTTTTATCGAGGGAGATGAGTGAAACTGATAACAAAAAAATTTAAGCTAAAAAGACTATCACCTTTTAGGTAGAAATGGAAATCACAATTTAAATATAAAATAGATACCAATATGGCTTATAAGCTAAGTATTTCATTTCTATAGCTACACGTAGTAACTACAGTTTGCAATTGACAATTGACAATTTATGCCAAGTTCGTGGTCGAATGGTCTACGTCGTTGGCTCTGGTCGTGAGGCTGAAATCCCAGAACGGACGGATATTTAAATCGATTTATGGATATCTGTGATGTCTAAAATTCCACTCTACAGCCAACCTGGTGGTAAAAAATAACGTATCGATTAGCTGACCATCAGTAGTGTCCTATCGCTACTCGATTTTAAACAAAAAAGTTGAGCATTTGAGAATTAGTTTTCGTAAAAAACATATTTTGTTATAAACTCCATTAGGAGTTCAAATAATCCACATTAGTAGAAGACATGGTTCTTAAAAAAAGAAAATTTACACGTTTATTTATTTAAAAAGGTTTTTATTATATTAAATCATTATAATACAGTGCTGTTGGACCAAACTTCTGTATTTTTTTTTTCATTATTTTTAACACTACAACATATCGCTTATCCGGTAGTACAACAACATTTTTGTTCAGTTAACCACGACAGGAGTACTGAAATAGGGTAATTTACCCGATGCAATTTAAAAAATAACAATATCATGAAAAGTAAAAATAATAAAAAAATGTAGCACTTTTTCCACCTATAAAATCTAAACCTATATAAACCTATATAATATATTATTTCCATATAAATAAAAAGTTAATAAAAAAAACTATAAATAAAAAGAGGTCTTCATCTTTTTATTTATAGTTTGTTTTTCTTGGATTGTGCTTCAATTTATTTGCTTAGTAGTAATACCAATTGTTTTTCATACCTTGTTTTTCTTACTTAACCTTTTTATAAATATCACTGTTTTATTGTACTTATTATCAGTTGACAATGCTCACCATGAGCGAAACTGGTCCTGATCCAATAAATTTTATGTGGAAAAAGAACTAAAAATGTTTTATTATTTTTATTATAAGCCATTCCACCAAATATTGACAGTAAACACCTTAAAAGTGAATATGAAAAGTTTTCAATTACAACGAATTTGTGTATTTGTAGTCGATATTGGCTATAGACATCAGTTATAACTTGGGTATCTAATCTTGGGTTTCAGCCAATTATGTGATCCTGAAATCCCGGGATTGCGACAGTACTAATCCCGGGATTTTTGTATTAAGAAAATAAGACACGTAAGAGCTTAAAAAAAGATGTCGCTCTGTTCATTTCAGCAAATCTGTAAATTCCTGGAATTGAAAAATTGTCAATCCCGAAATCCTGTGGTTGGATACCTTATTTATAACTGCCAAAAAAGCGTTAATTGAGTGATTTAAAAATTTTACGAATTGTAAAAGAAAGCGATAAATACATTAACAAAACCAGCTAACGACCTGGGGTTCATAACGATTCAATCATAAATTATATGTATGAAAAAATTAAAATCGCGATTTTTGAAGAACTGTGCATTCGTGAATTGCATCATTGATCTTCCGGAAAAGCGATATTGTTTTTGTAGAGTGCTTAAAAGTAGTGAAAAATAATAAATTTATTTAAAAGCAAAATCGTCTTATAAAATAATAAAATATTTGTTATTGTTAATAATGCTGTTCTAATCCGCATTGGACGTCGGGTTTTTTCATCTTTCATTATCTCTTAAGTACCAAAGGTAGCCCAGTTTCGTAATACATAAAATATTTAACTAGAAAAATCTTTACAGGAACAAACAAACATTTTTAACATAAGCTACATGTGATTTTACAATCCTCACGAAAAAAATCTTTTTTCGTATTGAATGGAATGCCGGTATTTCATCCATTGGCGGCAGCAGCGGAACTAAATAATAGGGGGTAGCCACAAGGCGACCCGCCACCTGTACACTACGCCATCCCCATAAGCTGCCCGCCTGCATACATTATGATTTATTGAGAGAGATTCCAATGTTCCCTCTCACCTCGCACTACCCCGTCGGTGCGCATTCTGGGAATTGTTCTCGAATTCTATACTACGTGAATTCTTTCAAAAATTTTGTTAGGTTTTTACTCATTTTTGTAACTCGTAGAGAAATTTGTTAAATGGAATAGTAAGTCGACTTTTTAATTCCGTATGTTTTTTTGTAATATTTTTGATGTAAAAAGTTCGCTATACTACTGTGTCAAAGCTTTTTGATGTCCTACTTACTACTAGTGCCTCCAATACTGGGAGCAGAGATCCTGTTCAATGATTTATTCTCGCAATTCTAGGATCGTCTTACTATTAATACCGGAATTTTAAGAATAACTTTAAAACACTGAAAATTCATTAATATTTAAAATAAAGATACTTTTACGGTGAATTATGATAAAACGATTCTGCGGTTACTATTTTCTTTGGTTTGGGTATACCCACTTTTTTAATACTAAAATATACGTGTTGTTGTCTCCCGTTTCACTATATTTTCTTATTATAATATACGATTTAGAACTGTGTTAATAAAAAAACAGTATCAAAATTTTCGTGGAAATTTTAGTGGTCCGCAGAAAAATCTGATATTATTTTAATTTTTTAATCCTATCACCAGAAAAAAAAACAACTGAATCTCGTTACATATACAAACTATATCTTGATGCATTGCATTACAAAAGTCCGTTTGGTGGTCCGCCAGATCAAAATTTTGACATTTTAATCCATCTAGTGGTCCGTGAGTCCAAAAAGGTTGCCGACCGCTGCTCTATATCATAGTTTCTCAACTTTTTTGAGCCCGTAGCTACTTTCGAGTCTCATATTTTTCCGTGGTTCTATACCAGATTTTTAAGTTTTTAGGGACAAAGTGAGTGATTTTACCCAAGAATTTACGGATGGATTTACCAAAAAGAAAGGATGTGAGACCTTTTTTTAGCCCATCCAGGATTTGCCTGTAGCCCCCCGAAACTGTGCTTTGGCTTTCCTAAAATTCATTTTTTGGGCCTCCTTGGAACATGCTGCAGCTCCCAGGGGGGACGCCTGGCTCACAATTGAAAAAACTCTGTTCTAGATAGTATGAGCTTTGCTCTTTAGTCCCAGTAAGGTGAATATCATTCTAGATTTTTTCTATTTTAATTTAAGATCTTGGACATGGGTGTTCGTGATGTTTCTTTTTCTTGATTTGATTTTGAGTGACTTATAAAAATGTTTCATTAGTTTATCTCGTATGATTTTTTAAATAAAATCATCACAATACACATCAGGTATGTATGGCTAACGATACAAATTCAAATATGTCGTGAAAGATTGCCTGGCGAAGCACAACTGACCATTTAAGATCGAGAACAAAATATACGACACTTAATTCCGGTACACCTATTATATGAAAAGGGAATTAATAATGGTTTCTATGAAATATAGCATGAGTTAAAATAAATTGAAAATATCTAATATATAAGACTTTCAAAAAGCAATTCCTTGGGAATAAAATATTTTAAGTGTAGCTGCCCACACGTTAAGTAAAGCTTCAAACCTGTCTTGTGTGGTGTGTATCACAATAAAATAACATCAAGTGTTTTTCAAATGTTTTCTTAGAAAATTCGTGGAAATTATTGTTTGAAGACGAGGTTTTTTATGTTATATAATTTCCAGGAAATAAAGAGTAGTTAAATATTGTAATAGCCATTTATATATAATATCGTTTTTATTTTAAAGGTTTAACTAATGTATACGTATAAAACTTCGCAGATAAACCTTGTATGTAAGACAATTGGTTAATTAAGTAATATTGATAGCTTCTCAGTAAAAATGAATATGTAAGTGTTCGCCTCCCTTTCTGGAGAAGTTGTTAATACTATCAGTCATTTATTCAACCACTTATATTAATCCAACGTTAAAATATAACTTAGTTTTCATTTTCATTTATCTTAAATTGGTTTGATAGATTAAGAAAAATTTAAACGTTTTCTTTACCTTGACCAAAGATCTTTTCATAATAAGTAAAACAGACGACACGGTAAGAAAGAAGTGAAATGATAAATGAATCAGTTTTTTCAATAAATAAATTGAAAATGCGTATTTATATTACTATAATCATCGCGTTTTTTTTGTTTTGATTTTAACTCAAAAACTTTTTATGTTATTATTTGACTGTTATTACGTAACAAATAAACCTAAAACTAGAACTAAACTTTCTGGAATAAATATAAAAACTACAATGTGCTTTTTATAACTTTTGTATGTATAATATAACATTTACCAATAACTTGAATATATTTATATGACTGAACAGCTTTATTTAAGTAGATTTTGTTGGAAAAACGTCAAAATTTCTCTTACGCCAACTAAATTTGTGATATATATTATGTTATTCGTACAAAACGCATAGTGAGAAATTTTCGCGAGTAGTAAGAAACATTCTTCGAATTTTCAATTTCCTGGTTGTCAGAATGCTAATGTCACGTGTCGACAAAGGAACTAGGAAGTTTGGCCAGAATCAAACGTGAAAAACTTAAGCTGTAACTTTGTAATCCCGAATCAATCTGAATAATAAACGTACGTACCGTTTTTTTTCAGTTTCTACAGATCTATTGTAAGAAATTAGGCGTACTATCATGACTTGGTGTGATAAATATCGCTGACATTCATAATATTACATTATTGAATGTATATTAATTAATTAAAATATCGATTAAATAAATGATTTATAGTAATTTCCATTATCAGGATTAACCTAGAAATTCTATGAATTACGAAAATTGCCTAGTTACGAGAAATTTTCGCGCCCCGAGCCAGTAGTATTTTTTTTTTGAAAAAAATATTTAAACGAATATTTCTGTTCACAAAAACTGTTGTTTACTTAAAACACGAGCGAACTAAAATTTAAAATTAAATATTACAAAATATAACAAAATTCCATTGTAAATATTTATATTGCTTGTCACACCATTTGAGGGATTCGTGAATTTTGCCGATGAAACTACTCCATTCAAAAAATATTACATTGGGTCAGTAATATTATAATATTATGGCTATGACTGGAAACTATCATCTCTCACACTGCATTGGCATTCGAAATGTACATAAGTTCTCAAGGAATAAACTAAAAGGGTATTAAATTAATGAAATTATCTATGAACATTTAAACAAAATAAATCTAAGGTTGCTTAATTTAAATGTTCCGGGAACCGAGACTAGCAAAAAGACGTCGACTTCTCGGCGATTTATTCTCGGGTTGTCCTGATACAGAATTTTAAGTTTCAACCCTTGATTGGTGACTAGTCTAGAAAAGAAGCTTGCAGCGTTCGAACTACGTGTATTTGAGTATTTAATTAGTTTTACTGAATAACAATGGTTTCTTAATTATGTATCAGTTTAATTGAAACGTCTTAACTAAATCATAATCAAGAAGACGTTAGCTATACGTTGGTTATTATCTAACAGTTAACCTGTCTAAAATTGAATGAAATAAATTTACATATCTGCCAACCTTTATGACAAAATCCAGCAAACTAAAATCTAGTCATGTATTTGAGGATCGGCTCACGCGTGATGCTAACCATATGCGATAACTCTGTGTTCAAATGTGACCTTAGATATTTTCAAACCGTCTTCTTGCACAGCTATACCTGTAAAAATCTACAGAAGATAGCCGAAAAACTAATAAAAATAATTGAAGTGCTCTTCAATTTTCCAGGTCGCTATCAAAGTTTGAATATATTTTAACGCTTTGATAACCTTTGACGAAAGTAAATATTTCAGTGAAAAGATTTGGGTTAACAACATTCTAAAATACAAATTTCGATCAAAGAATCAAGATTTTTGGTATGCATATTTCAATAACATCAACTAATTTATTTGATTGAGTTTTATCTATAATAGCTTATGTATAGTTTGACATTACCGTATAATTACTTTGTAACATAATTTCTGTAAAAAATAATATTTTCTTATGTCGTATGTTAAGATTTGAAGCTACGCTAAAATTTAAATGCATAGAATACTTGTAGTGTTTTAGAGTGTCTTTATGTTTCAAGGAGGACTGCAAAAATATTTAACTTAAGGAAAAATATTGACATATTACAATCGTCGATTATCATAATATAATCAAAATTCCCAAGACATTTCGAATCATTTTGACCGCTCTCATTGCTACGAGAAAATGTCAGTCCTTATTATTTACTATAGTATATTCATTTGAGAAAAAACTGAAGCCGTGATGGAGGTTACAACTTTGTTTCAAGAAAGCTTTCGAAAATTTATCTGCATTTATAAATTACTATTTAAAAATCATAGTGTTAAATAAAAAAAATACGTTGTTTTCATGGTGCACGATTAAAAATTAATTATATTTTTTTCCTAACAATTCCATGATTTAAAATCACTATTTGTATCTCATCTCCTGCTAGGCACGTCCTCGCCTTATGTATGTAAGTATAGCATAGCGGCTCGCAAACAATTCTTTGACAGTTTGACTGGTACCAGTTGTGCGATATAGAGTAATAGCTGTTTCCGAAACAATTCACCCACGTATTGAAAGATTGGTATTAATAGAAAGATCAGCAGCCTGCACGAATCACAAACATTTATTTCGATTTTTTTTTTAAATATACAATTTTTGGTGTCAATTGCTTAGTAGTCATCGTCTTTTGCTTCCATGCCAGACCTCACAGGCTCAGATTCCAGTAGACAACGCATTTTATCAATCGATTTATTGATTTCTCAAATAAAGAGGTGTGGCAAGAGTGATAAGCTAACCACTAGTCCTAATGCGCTTATTCCACAAGATGATTCATTATTAGATGATGAACGCCTCAGAGAAGCACGCTCCGTAAATACGGATATATGATTCAGGATACTGATCACATCCTCTGGGAATGTCCAGACTTAAATAACGAAAGGGAAAAATTGCTCAAGACGATACGACTATCTGTCGGATTTGTCGGGCCCGTCGGTCATACCGACTTGATTGCGTCTAAGGCAAATTACCGGGCATTTAAAGAATTCTTCGCGTCTTTTGGAAAAAGAGTTGAGCTAAATAGATAAAATCTAATATTTTCAACTGCACTTAGTTATTTATTAACTTTTAATTTCTGCCCACTGTAGTGCATGCAACCAAGTCTTGAGGCATTTCTTCTCGGGACATTTCTGGCAAAATTTTGAACACGACTAACGTTGTTACGCTACGGAATACACCCTATAATAAGAGTGTGAAGCCGTAGCGGGTAGTGGTGGGTACAACGTTGAGTACTCTAGAGGGGAGGAACCACTAGTCCTATGCTTAGTTATTTTTCTCACACTAGAGTGCAAGCTGCCAAGTATTGGTAAATTGTTCCCGCGACAATCCTAGCACAAACCTAAACAACGCATAACGCTCATTACGCCACGGAAAATGTCTTATGGACACAGATTTATGGCCGCAGAGGATGGTGGAGAGGATTGTGCAATCCTGTCTTAGCCTTATCATTTCTATCGCTATTCTCTTCTAAAAAAAGGTAGGTTGAGCCTCTGAGAAGCAAGCAGTTCTCATAGAAGAACTTCTGTTGAGATACCTTCATCAGGAGACCATATGCTCCACATTGGGAGTGGACATGGATTAAATATAGCTAAAAATAGATAACTCATTTATCTGACAAATGCTAAGTCTTTTTTATTCTTTGTTAAATGATAACAAATCCTTTGGTACTAACATGAAGTTTTCATTGAAAGATAACGGCATGTTACGTAAATATCTTTATATGGCAGTTAATCCTTCTACTGTGACTTATTATAGATAGAAACGGCCAAACCATAAGAGCTTACATCAGCAAAGTCTTTGCCACGTTTACCTGATAACAAATTCCGCACTTGAAACCTGCAATTCGGTTTATAACACTTTGAGAAACACTTTGTAAAATATTATGTATAAAACTACTAAATAGTTTCTTTTAATTCTATAATTTTATTATTCTTATTATTGCATTCCAAATATGTTTTTTTCTTTTTCTTATAAAAAAAAAAACTATAGAACTACGCTGCCGCTCTGAAACCATAATAACACACTTTCTAGAGTCTTCTAGACTCTAGAGAATTCTAAAGCCAAAGTTATAAATAATGTTTCGGGAAACCATCTCCGAGATGAGGTTTTGAATCAAATTAACAACAATTTTTTTATATATATATATTATATCCGGGAATACAAAATAAGAATAAACAGGAGTTTCAATATATTTTGAGACATCCAAATTACCGCAGTAATGTCCGTAAATATCCAAAGTCTGTTCTGTCCGACCTTCTATAAACTCTTATTGTCTTCAACATATTTTTTTTATTTATATACATATTTTTTGGGTAACCGGATAAAACAGAACATGAAAAAACAGAACATCGCAAAACGTACAATATGTCTTTAGAAAACACTAGTATTGATATGTTTTACGATCAATTAGAAATCTCTATGTCGTATTAGATACAACAAATAAAACAGCAATCGTGCATATCAATAACACTTTCAATCTGAAATTGTCGTAAATACACTTATATTCGACGATTATAATAGTCAGCATTGACTGATAAAGTAAAGCGCACGTTATAACATACTGTTCTGAAATTATTACCTGTATGATATTCAATTAATCTATAATATTTTTCCAATAAATAGTTAAGAAGAAACAGGTATCATTCAACTAAAAATTGAATGTGTTCTGAATTGTCTATGTTCTATGTTCTGTTTATTCATGGAACCATTTTTTTGAGATAGTAATTATCATTATTTGGATATATAATTAGATTCATTTGTTAATTTAAATGTCAAAAATTACTTATATTGTAGTATAAAAAACTGTAAAAAGTACTGTAAAAAACCTTTTTGTACTACCAATTAAAATTCATGTTTAATTTATTACTTGTTATAATGTGTATAAATATTTTCATAAAACAATTTGTGATTTAACTGCATATTGTGTTTATTGTGATATTTTAAAAAGGAATTTAAAAATACATGTTAATTTTAACACTTTCAAAAGGTTGAAATACGAAATTAAATTTAATGTTTTTTTCAAATGTAAGAATTTTTTCCCCATTCACCTAGCACCTTCCTAATGTGTCATCGTATGTACCGTTACCCACGTACAAGCAATGCTGTAACAAAGGGAATCGGTTATAACTACGTTCCGTGAAAGCCTTCTATGTATCAAATTGCGAAATTCGGTCCAATTGAGATAGGTTTTGGGACATAGATTATTTTAAAGTATCTAACCAAAGGACGACGCCAAAAACAAAGGAGCTTTACAAATTCTGTAGAAGCATTGAAATACGCACTGTTCTCAGTTGTTAAAATAGTCAAAATTGTATTGTAAAACACAAATCAATGCAAGGTAAGAAATTATTATTTATAACTATTTTAGCAACGACAGTAAAAATGGATACGTATCCATCTATCTGTAACGTAGCGCACACACTATCTGTGCATACGCATAGTTTTCATTGAGCGTATTTAACAAATAATGTCAGCTATCAATGCCACTTGTTTAGCAAAAACAACTCAATTTCCGATGCGTATTTACTACATTTATTATGTGACCAACATCAGCTGAACCAAAAGAAAATATTTTATAAAAGTGTTGACAACAATGAATTATTCCTGCTTGTGTAATAATGGTTTTACTAGTCTACAATAGTTATCACCGTAAATGTTATAAGTTCCTCATTTGATTAAATGATCATTTCATTATTATTAAAGGAAATAAAAAAAATACTGTTTTAGACGAATGAATTGGTTTAGAAAGATTTTTTCGGAATTCAATTAATCTTGAGTTTAAGCGAATTGGAAAACACAATCCTTGTTTAGATATATATATAATACTCTTCTCTGAATTAATTTTATCATTAATATTCATACGATAAAGTTTGTGAGAATTTTCCTTTAATACGAAGGCGTCGACCGCACTTCGAAATATAATCTTGAATGGAAACCACAAGCGAATTTCGACGTCCGTTGGAATGGCGTGAAGTTCGACATTTAATGAGCATAAACTTCCTGGAACTCACTTCAAGAAATTTGTGGAGTAGTCCTCAAGTCCAACGATTCAATAATGCATTCAACGTTATTAATAATCCGCTCGTGAAAAGCAAATCAATGAAAGCGCTCAGTGAAATGTTTACCATATTGAAACATTCACTGATTTGAGCAATCCTGTGAAATGTTTGCGTAGAAATGGCCGGAGTAAGGCAATGAAACACCTGGGCAACCAGGTAAATTATTAATCAATAAAAGATTATCAAATTTACTCAACGTTTCACTAATTAAAAATTTCATCTTTTATAAATAAAATTAGAAATTTAACTTTTTTTTATTTACTGTAACTATATAAAACCGGCAAAGAAGGTTCGGTTTTCTGAATATTTCATTTTTAGAGTAGAATAAGTCTACAGTCCGAGACTTATAATTTTCCCCTACGTATTTTAGCTATTTTCTCTGATGCCTTTACATAAATAAAACAACTAATAAAAATTATCGATGAATACCGATTGTGGATGTTTAAGAAATTTATATATATATATAAAAACGATACGTCAGTTCAAGTCTAAAGATCTTGAAAGGCGAAACGTCTGGTCGTCAATGACAAAAATTGTGTAAATTTACATAATGTAAGCGATTCAAATTTAATATTGAAATTCCACTGAGCACCTTTAGTCGAAATCTTAATTTAAATTACATTTGTAGACATTTCAATAAAAAATCTCACAGTAAATTATTTATATTATTACATTTTCTTTACAATCATAGCTAGTGGGGCTAAAAGCTTTATATATCATAGAATGGTTGATCTTAACTGACTTGTGCTCTATTTGTACATTTCATTAACTTTCAGCTGCTTTTGACATATTGTATTGCTTGTATCTTTGTAACAAATAACGTCTTTCGGCTAAATTATTATTTAGAAGCAATTCTTCTTCAAATTCTTTTAACTTATATTTTATTTAATTCAAACTCTTCCCTGTGAAAACTTTTCTACGATGTTTGGTGTTTTTTTGTTAATATTATACTTTAGCCTCCAGCTGAATCTTATTCATGACTTTTTCTTAAACTTCATAAACTTTTGTTTTCAATAAACTTTCTTACAATAAAACTACAAACCACATAGCATACATATTATGCTTCTGTAAGTTGAATTAAAAATCTTTTTTCTTTGTAACCGAGTTAGTAACTCAACTTTTCTTTCTATTATAATCTATTTAGTTAAAATATATTATTATTATATTTACATTGCTTCAATTAAATTAGATACATTCATGTCGTTTAAAAATTGTGTGTTTAGTTAGAGCAGGGTTTCACAAACTGTTTCGTCATAGAGACAAATTTTAAAACAATAATATTTGACGGGCCATCTTTACTTATTTCTTAAAATATTTCCTGCAGTTAAAAAAAATATCAGATAAAAAATTGAATACATGTCAACTTTTTAACTATGCAATTATTTGTTTAAAACTAAATCCTGCAAGTTTAGTGTTATGACTATTAAAAACAGATACTATATGATTGGCTGTTAATTTTGATCTTTAGTGTAATTGTAAAACTTATTGTAAAAAAAAAAATGTTCACAAATATAAATATATAGTACTTGCATGTTAAATAATTATCAACATTCTAGACCATTCATTTTTGTCAGAGCATGTATTTTAATATTCCTTATAAAGAAAAATAATAATATCTAGAAATTTGAATCGTTCAAACTATGTACATTCTCACAGATTTTGTCACTAACGACCCGGGATTCGCCTTTCGGTATCTTCAGGCATTCAAGTGCACGGATGAACGTCAGTTCAAGTTCATCCGTGCACTTGAATGCCTGAAGACGCCGAAAGGCGAAACCCGGGTCGTTAGTGACAAAATCTGTGAGAATGTACATAGTTTGAACGATTAAAATTTAATTTTGAAATTCCACCAAGCACCTTCAGTCGAAATCTTAAATAATATCATTATTTCGAGAATGTCCCGCGAGAATTGTTTAAAACAATTCTCGCGGGACACATCAAAAATTTATCGGGACATAATTAGTCTGCGGGACACACTTTGTGAACCCCTGAGTTAAGGGGTAAGTTTGAATTAAAATTTGTTTGATACTATTGTCGGTTCTTGTTGCGCAGCGTTCAGCGTTGTGGGCTTCCGTACTGGACTTCACGGGTTCGAGTCTCAGTACGAACAAAATTGTTTCGATTTTTGTTCAAAGGCGTGGGTGTTTGTGATCTCTAAAAATTCCCTCTCACCCTTTCCAATCCTAGAGCGATAAGCTAACCACTAGTCCTGTTCTAACTTTACTTTTCTATCTCTACTACTCTCTTTGAATAAGAGAGGTTGAGCGACTGAGCAACAAACCGTTCTCGTAGAAAAAAAAATCTGTTGCGATACCTACATTAGAAGGCCATTTTCTCCACATTGGTAGCAGAGATGGATTAAAAAATACACTAATATATTTCATGCTACAAAGATGATAAAATGGTTTTTTTTAATTAATATTTGGCACTTCTAGTATACATTAATATTTTTACACGCTAAAATAATCAATTATCAGTGTTTTAACACATTATTTCTATTATCAGAAATATTTTGTTAATTGTAACGTCATTTTAACTGTATTTTTACTGTGGTTAAATCATGTAAGTTCAACTTCAAAGCGAACAAACTTTACTCGATATCAACTCGTGTGGTTTATCGGTAAGTGACACCAATTATCTGGGACATGAGTGTTGCGGGTAAGTTATGTCGTTTGCTCTTAACCCGATCGTTATTAGAGTATCCAATCCTGGAGCCTTTTTCCAATCCCGGGATTTCGGGATTGATTAATTTTGAATCCCGGGATTGACTTTTTCCCCGATTGTCATAGAACCTCGTTTTTTTTTTTTTTTTAGCTCACCGAGGAATTTGAAACCCTCGATTTGGTATACTTTTTCCCAGATTCTCACAGAAACTCGTTTTTTTTTTAGCTCACCGAAGAATTTGAAATCTTGAATTTGCCAATTTCGTGTAAATTTTCGGGATTTGCTCAAAATTTCTCAATCCCGAAATCTTGAGATCGCGGCCATCTCAATCCCGGAATTTCAGGATCAGAAAATTGAACGGGATCCCGGGATTGGATTCCCTAATCGTAATTGATTGATCGAAGTTCTCATATCGAAATATTCAATTGCAAATACAGACATCAATATTTTAATATAAATCAAAAATTGTTTCAATTATTAATGTTAATCCAATCAATAAACGAAGAAACATCAATAGATTTTTGTTACAGTGATTTTGCTGTCAATTTAAATACATTTTATTACGTATATTAAATCGTGTTTTCGGCCATAATGTAATAAACATAATTAAAGAAGAAAAAATAACTTTTATAAACATTCTTAGAAGGTTGTAACGCCCATCCATGTTTATTTTGAAACGGATTCCTTTTATTTAAACATTTGAATTTTGAAATGATTTAATCTTTTAAATACATTTTCATTTGTTTTCATTTACTTTCATCGCGAAATTCCATAAAAGCCGTTTATAAAGCGATGTTCTTTTTGATGCGTAGTCTTTGAGCTTAATTCCATTCTTGGTTGTTCAAAGCGCCATTGTAAGTAAAAATCAACTTTAATACAAACAACTCGTCAAAGCATTTAATTTGTTGTAAATGTATTATTTATTAAGTGAATATAAATCAAGAGTTTTATTTTTGCGACGTTATCAATATTTAACACCGATTTGCACAAATATATTGGTGTTTCATTTTGGTGCCATAAATTATAAAAAATAAAGATAACAATTTCATATTTTTTAAAAAATATAATATAGTCATTTAAATCTAAATTCAACATGATATTACTCATGTACAAGCGATGTTATTCAATGTTCACTTATTCAAAAATCTTAAATACAAATATTATAATGGAAAAAAAACACAATTGAAATAACCTGCGTTCTTGTATTGATTGTTTAACCATAATGGTTGGATGGGTCTGGGTAAAATAATTAAATTTACATTTTTCATTCACTGGATCCATGGTTGAGTTTTCAGCATTGTTGGTTTTGTTTATGAAGGTTCAAATCAGTTTATGAAAGGCAGTTTAAAAAATGATTTTTCAATCGATTTATGGATTATGGCATAGATTTCTGTAATATCTTAAATTCGTTCTCATTTATCGTATCTTTAAATCAGAGCGTAGTGGGAGTAATTTTTTAAGTAAAAGTAATTTACATAAACTAATTAGTATGTATTTACTATCATCGAAAAAAGAGATGCTAAGAAACTGAATAACAAGTAGTTATCGTAAAATTTCCATCAGTAGTAGTCCAAATGCTCCGCATTGGGAGAGGAAATAGTTGAAAAAATATATTATTAGTAACAAATATAATACATATTCGAATTACAGTGAAGATAATCGACACAAAACAAGTCATGAAAAATAAATAATAATTAATAAAACCTTTTTGCTTTGAATATATGTTTTACTATTGATAAAATTAAGCTTGAAAGCTCATAGCGAAAATTTATCAATTCGCTTCCTACCAATTTATAGCAGGTAACTGATTTCTGCGGAATTTTGGACACGAACTTTTCTGCCGGGCAATGCAGTTGGAGGATGCATAGCGTTTGCAGTTCACTGGCTTTGTCCGCGACACTGCACTCTACTGCACTACTAGAATGACGTTCAGATGCATTCATTTTTCCCGCCATTCAAATACGAGAATGGAAGACCGAAAGACAATCCTCTTAAAGGCATGGCTTTCGTTGCACGACCCGATCTGAATGAAGTGACTCGCTGGAAATAATTATTTGTTCTGTATTATTATAAATCCAATTTATTTTCAGTGCATTCATTCAAGTTTCTGTTTTTTTTTTTAATTTATTTTGAAGACACGGAGAAAAAATAAGCAGTTTTTCTGTTCTATTTATCATTTTATTTCATGATTTAATTCGAAAATAGTTGTATAATGTAACAGTTTACCACTATTTCTTTAAACGACCTATTATGAGCCAAAAACTCGATAATCCTTTAAAAAAAAAAGTACAGAAAAGAAAGAAAGATTTGCATAATATTTTTACATACGCAGCGATCAGGTAAGGTAAAAAATATTTCGTTATTTACAAT
Organism: Himalopsyche tibetana; assembly: GCA_030503985.1. Lineage (NCBI taxonomy): Eukaryota > Metazoa > Arthropoda > Insecta > Trichoptera > Rhyacophilidae > Himalopsyche > Himalopsyche tibetana. The sequence continues at coordinate 8,596,130 of JAPJYX010000015.1, forward strand.
TTCAGTCATCTGTTCAAAAAATATATTTCGGTATTTGAAACATAGATATTAAAATAACATTATATTGGCGAAAAAATAACAATGCATTTTAGTTCTACAGTTGTTTTATTAAGTTGATGTTCACTGTCAATACTTTGGAAAGGCAATATATTTAAAAAAAAAACACACACAATATTCCTCTGTACAACCTTTACTTTTATTTAGCAAGATCAGGACTTGTTTCGCTGATAACGAACATTATAAAAGGATAAGAAATAAAATTTAGCAGTGTTAATTATTTATCACTTTTAAGGTGTTTACTGTCAATACTTGGTGGAAAGGCATTATAATAAAAATCTTTTATTATTTTTATTTTAATTACTTATATTTTGTTTTGTATAAATATCACTGCTCAATTGTATTCCTTATCAGTTGATAGGGCTCGTCATGAGCAAAACCAGTACTGATTTTGATAAATAAAAGTGAAAGTAGTACAAAGGAATATTGTGTTTTTTTAATTTACCTTAAAGTATTGTAATTTTTTTAAATACACATTGCAATAGTGTTTTCTTCCTAAAATAAAAATATGCAATCCATAAAAACACAAATAAAACAGGTGACTGTACTTCAAAAGTGAACTCATTTTTATATTTAAAACTCGCTGAGATAGAAAGCTATAATTTAAATTAAAAAAGTATTCGCTAATTTTTATTTTTACTGAATCCTGGCTTAAAAAAACTTGTTCGTGACATCTTCTCGTAGGACGATGAGAAGTAATATGTGAAAAATTGTAAATCAATTTACATTATACGCTCCAATGGGTGTGAAATTTTATCAACCGTTCTGAGTCAAAAGTATACATTACTTCCACTGTCACGGATTTGGTACATCCTTTCTACATGTAGAGCTTTAAAAATTCCATCTGTGAGGACGTAGTGCTAGATAAAATACTTCCGACCATTCGATGACATCAAAGCTTAATCCAAATCGTTGAATTTTATTTTTTAAACTTCTCAGAACTTGTGTAAACGAAATGCTGAAACCCAATACAACAGAAAGCACATTCTGTTCAATCGAAGTGACTTCGTCTAGATCACTTCTTCTTTCTCACTTTTTAAGAAAATGTTTGAATTATTTATAGTTTAACCGTTCTTGGCCTAAATATTGTATGTAAAGTAATCATCGATAATTTTTTTATTTTACTGATTATATTTCTAAGTATGACACTAAATTTACTTGTCTGACAAGCATTTTCAGTCTTAAATTCCTTAGTTTCTTTAGTTTGAAGAGGAAAACATCAGTGATGAAATGTTTTGTACAAGAATTTACACAACCAGTAAAAAAGAGTTTTTAATTACTTAACCCTCCAAGGACGAGCGTCACCATATGGTCACACAAAACACCGTTGTCTATTGATCCCACTATTCATACTTTTTCTACCTAAATATCGTTACTTTTGCTCATATTTGGTTAAGAAGGGTACGGACTACAGTAAGTCATCAGCCGTAGGAACAGGAACGGTCTCCAAAAGCACATGTGATTTTTTGAATTTCCGTTTTTTTTAATTTCCTTTTTGAAACTGTTAGATATTTTTTTATAAAAACATAAAATTATTTACAGTTATTTTGCTAATATATTTGTTTTGAAATTATGTTGATCTAAAGAGGCCAAATTGTAAATATTTTTTAAAAAAATCAATTTTAGCTATATTTCAACCCCGAATGTTTGCAAGCCCATACGGTCACTTTTGTCCTTACTACTGTCCGTACTCAATATTACACGGTAATAAAAGGATGAGCATGACCATATAGTCATGCGGGGTTTCTATACAACGACTTTGCGTTTTTTTTTTTTAATTTTGGATAGGAATAAAAGTTATCCGTGACTTCAATATGGCTTCTCCATATTCTTTTATATAAAAATCTCTCGTCTCTGGAGGGTTAAACATATTTTAATGGATGATAATAATGTTTTTTCACGACGCCAGTCTTCTGATTTCTAAATAGTTGTTTAATTGAATAAGAAATATGGATTGAAAGTGTTTATAATTTTAAAGAGTTTTATCAAAGTGTCATACTTTGTATTTTAAGAAAAAAAAGTAACAACCTTTACAAAACCAGCGTAAATAAGCTTTTCAATGTAAATTTATAAACTTTTTTTGTATTGCATAAGGGTATCATTTTTATTTTAAAGAACACTGCACTTTCCAACATTCTAAAGAGCTTTAAAATGCCGAGGCACCGTTCTTCAAGTGATAGATGTTCATCATAAAATGCCATGAAGCTCGTCTATCGTTTTAATACTACTCCTGCATCAAACACTGCACAAGCTGCACAGGAAATATCCCAAGCCTTGCATACGAAGATACATATGAAATCATATAGTTGACATGGGTAAAAAATCTTCCTTGTGCTTTACCTCCAATATAACAATACAACAATATTACGAAATGTAAATCACCTTTGCTATCATCTAATTTGTATTAAAATATCTCAACGCTTAGTTTGCTTATCGTTTAAATGATAAGCGGATTAAAACAAAACTTTAAAAAAGCAATACACTTAGGACAAGTGCTTTTTTGTAGAAAACGGTAGCCCAACAAATCTTCCAATGACATATTTATTTCCTGAGAATCATGCCCCGACAATGCAGCCCGCATAAAATAAATTAAACGAGTGTTTTTTTTTGTTTTTCACACTGATTATAAATATTTATTTAGATACTGACAATAATCAACGAAATTAAAACTAAATATGTCGCAGCTTTTAGCAGACTAAATAACATCTTAAGCTCAATAGTTTTTACACTTAGTGTCAAAATCAAAAAAGTTGCTAATAATTTAGATTGGTTCCAAAATACAAATTATTTTTCAGTATTTTTATATATTTTAAAGCAAATGAAATACTTCCAGAATTTATGCTTTTGGTATTCCTAAATAAAATTCAATAATTTATGTTCACCACTAACTCTTGTATTTTAATTTCACTGAGTTTTACTCTTTGATTCGCAGTTCTTAAAATATGCACATTTACAGTTATAAACCATACTCAATTCATTGATTGAAAAGGCATTTAGTTGGTAGAACTCCATTGTAGTAAGTTGAAAAAATAAAAAAGTATTTTCGTTCTACAAATTACATTTAATTTTTTTTTCAAGTTATGGCGAAAGCATGCGCCAAAATAAATCACAACTTTATAACAAATTAATATTTGTAGAATACTTTGCTTTTGTCTATTTCAGTGAAAAAAATAGTTTTATAACATATTAATAGGTAATGATTTCAAAACTATTTCCCACTGAGACTGATCGTAATCAGTTACATTTAGTTACTTCTTATTCCCATTCTACTATCCTTACCTTTCTCTGAAAAAAAACGTTGATGCACTGATAATAAACAGTTTTTGAAATCAACTTTTGCTGAGATGATCCGCTATGTAACTTCATACTAGAAATTGGGAATCGACATGGCTAAAATAATATAAATACATAGGTACACTTAAAAACAACACACATCTATCTATTGACAGATTTTTTGACAAAACAAAAGAAAGTTTTGTACTTGACAATATTTTATTCATTTCAGAGATACATATGTAGTGGTGGCTAAATGAGTTTACAAGAAATAATGCTTGATATGTGCAACTTAAGCGTTTTTATCGATGATAAGTATCCCCCCACCACCCGTTATGTGAATGCAGCCGCATTTTTACGGCCGCCTTCTATAACGCAATGCGATCAAGAAAATAAAATAATGTATTCCTCATATTATTGGTCCAATGCAGAGCTGCACGGGACCTATCTTTCAACCATGCACTGTTGTGCTTAAAATATAAAGATAGAAAGAAAAAAGAGAATGTGACTTGCTCACTCATTTAGGTTAAGTGATATTAAGTATCCTGTGTATCCGTATACTGAGTTTAATCTACTCCGCGTTGAATTTAAAGAGGAATCAAGAATATCCCGTTCCCCATATGATGTTGCAAATTTATCGAATGCCTCAAAATTGGCCATGGTTGAGATCAGGTCAGCGTGGCCTATTGGGCCCGTATGAGGTCAGACTACAGCAAACAGCTCTGCTCGTTCGGCATTCATCTCAAGGCAGTGATTGGCGTCCTAGTGGTTGTGCCCACAAGTGCAATCCAGCCGTTCAACCAACTAGCCCAGCCCAAATATTTTACTGTTGATTTTGCCATGGCCGGTTATAAATTGGCAAACCCAGTGTCCAGGTGCAAGTGACTTCACCGTGAGTCTCCAAGTCACGTCTGGAAAAAAAAGATATTTTTGACGCCCTTTGGTATCGATGATGAAGATGTACACACTCACTCCATTTTTTTTCTTCATATATAACTTTATGAGACAAAGAATATCATTTTAGTGTCTGTCAAAATGAAGGCCACAACACTAAACGACTTCAATCAAATTGAACGCGACCCTACAAATTTGAATTTTTACGATATATAAAAAGACTGTAAAATAATTCTTGGCCTTGAGATATCGTGTATGTTAGCATGAATTTATTCAATTGGTGCGTCTTTTTTCCAGAACAATATTGTGATAACATAAAGTTGTCAATAAAATGAATATACCCTTTTTCGCTTTGTTTTAAAAATGTATCGCTAGGTAAACTTCAAAGGTTTTTTATTTAAAAAGACCAATTACATTTGTTTTCCATTGTTCTGCATAAACGGAAACAAAATAAATTTCAAGCAATAAACATATAAAAACTCGTTAATTGGTTTATATATTATATTTATTGAATATTTTTATAGCAATTCTAGACTAACGTCATATTTGTACAAGCCACTTAGTTTTTGATTGAACGAAACTTATTTGAATCATACAGTCGACGTTTGATTGTTTAATATTTAATCATTTTTAAAGCAAATTTCACTAATAAACTTATTTTTACGTGTAGATAGATACAGTATTTTTTTCGATTAAAACAGCACCTAAATAATCTGTTATTCAATTTAAAAGATTATGACAGTATTGTTATTAGTAATAAAGAAGTTAAAAAACAAAAAGAACTACAACTTCTCTGTTTTTTTTAATTATTTGATAGAAAGCATTTAGGATTATAATATGTGGTACATATTTGAACTAAATCATTATTTTTTTATTCTTCACGAAAGTCCGCTTTATTGTCTGTAAAATATACTATGTTACGTAAAATAATGAATATTTTACAATTTTAATGAGATTACTTTTCTCTTTCATGTCGTTTTATTATTTTACGTTGTCTTACATCGCATATTGCACCAAAGGTTAGTTGAAACAATATATAAAGCGACCTTATTCTGCTCATCGCTACCGTAAGAAAGAAAATCCACGATGAACAACGATGCAAAATTATGTCCCAGAAAGGTAAGCCAGTGTGTAATTTACATCCAGGTAATATGCACGTGGCGCAGTAGATTAAAGGGCAAAGTGTAACCTTTGGACAAACGTGGTTTTGGTGACACAATACTATTATTGGCATTTTGTTTACCCAAACCATATTTTGTACCACAGATTATAAAACCCATCTCAATTTATGCACCAAAGCATTTTGAGAACGTACAAAAAGTCGATTATTTTGTTGTCAAAATTGTTGTCAACTTTCACTGTCATTTTTGTAGGATTAAATGATTGAGTTGCACCTTTCTTACATAACTTCAATTTGTTTTAAATCAAGACTTTGTCACACTCAATACGCACTTAAATTTCTAATAGTTTTTACTTGTTTTGACTCAACTCTTTGACTTATTTCAAAGTTAAATATCAAACATGTATAGAGTACTATTTAAATAAATCATTTTCAACCTCATTTTTAAAGGTAATGCAAATTATTTATTAAATTATTGAAAAAATCATCATGTATTTTGTTCTCCAATAATTGTGATAAAAATAATAAGATTAATTTTCAAAATACGCCATCGTTATAACTATTAAATATATATTGATAGTTTTTAACAATATTTTGACCAAGAAACAACTCTTTATTACATACTTTTAAATATATTTAAAGAATCCAATTTCGTCAAAAATGTTCAATACGGTGAGTGTTTTCCTGGTAAAAATTGCTCTAGTCTTCAACATTGTACGAAAATTGTTATAACACTAATAGCTTTTAATAAAACGTAAAAAATATTTTTTTTTACAAATTCGACACTTATATCAATTTACAATTCACCAGTTGATAATGTTCGAGATTATGTAAATCAATCCGAATATAACATACATTATTTTGAATGATTTCAAAAAGTTTCTATTTTTTGATAAAATATAATATTTTTCCACCAAGAATTGACAGTGAACAGTGAATAAGTCGTTAAAAGAAATATGTTGAAAAATAACAATTTTTATCAGTGGAAAAAATTCACACTTTTTTAATACGATCACGTCTAGCGAGAGAAAATTTAATCTTTGATTAGTTAAAAATGTCACCCATGTTACGCAAAATGTTACGTACATATTTTATTCAATAATAACGCTCTACGTCATGTATTATATAAATTCTCGTATTTATTTGATATATCGACGAGAGCGTTATGATGATGCCGTAGTAATTTCTTCGTTGGTGATAAGGCAGGCTGCATGCGAGGCTTAGGCATCTCAGGGTTGCGGCGCTGCAGGGTGTCGGAAGTAGGCGGTAAGCGGTACTCATTTGGCCACACAACCTGGTGACGTGGCTGCCGCTGGGATGTAACATTTACAGAGTATTCGGCGCCGAAATTTAAAGTAAGCCTGTCTAGTTAATATCACATTACAGACAATTCTTCCTAAGTATTAAACTCTTGTTTTAACTGAACACTCACACGCAGTAATCGTAATTTGTAAGATGTTTTTCTTCATTGATTTCCCCATTGAAAACATTATTTATACAATAGTTAGTTTAAATCTTATGTGTTGATATTTGCAATACTAGTTTTGATGTATTCACCAGGTATTGCAATTCTTAGAACTGAACATATCGTGATAGTCACCTGTTGTTGTATCGTTGGCAAGATCTTGATTCTACCGATCAGGCGAGTCTGAGTTCAACTCCCGGTAAGAGCAGTGTCAGAATTTTATTTTCCAATAAAAATATCAGAACTTAAACATTGGTATTTTTTTTATGTAAATTCTTCTCTAGTTGTTCTCGTATAATGGATGAATGTCAAATATTATATGTTTATATAAAAAAGAAATAACTTTTAATTTTGTCACATAACTTTTCTAATACAGTTAAATAAAAAATATTATAATTCAATCAAATGTTCTTCAAATAAAAAAAAGTAGTTTTAAAAACCCATATTCAAGCGATTTATAATTTTCACGAGAAAACAAGCATAATATTATAGTTTTTATAATGTTTTACTTCGTCATAAATATTTATAAATTTATTATAAAAAAAAACATTTCTGTTTTTTATTATAATTGTGATTTGAAACCATATCCACACCCAATGTTAAGCATATCGAATAATTACAAAAGTTATCAAAACTTAAGTTCTTCTACGAGACTTGTTTGTTATAAATCACTCAACCTCTCTTTTTCGACCAGAGCGGGGATAGAAGGTTAAGGTTTGGATAATACTAGTGGTTAGCTAATCGCTCTTGCTATGCGTCATTTTAAAGATTAAATGAGTGGGATTAATTCGATGTCATAAAAGACATTAATTTCTTTAAACGTAATTCCAGAAATCGATTTAAAAAATCATGTATTTAAACTGTCCGCTCTGGGATACGAACTCGGAGCGCCGTAATCGAAGTCAACCACGCTGATTACTTGACCACGGATCCAACATGTCAGATTACTGATAAAAAATAGGAATTAACTCTTAAGTTTTATCATCTGGTGACGACTTTTTTAGTTTTGCTTCCACGCCTTGGTTCAGATAAATTACAGCAAAGATGTTGGTACGTACTTATTCGAAAGCGCAGACCCCAAACTGTCGTCGTCGTTACAATGTAAATTGATACACGTATCGTTGCTTGAAACGCGATAGTTCGGCGTCAATGCCATTTTGTATGTATAACACGAGCTTAATGGAATTTCAGATATCCATTATCAAGTATGAAAGCATATTTTATGTACACCACTCTTAGAAGAAAGTGAACGTAATGGTGTGTGTAACCCTTTGCCGATTTAAGAGTGTAAAAATATTAATAATAATATTTTTATTTATTTTTTAAGCCATGTCCGTTTTCAATGTGGATCATATGGACTCCTTATGGACTTTCATTCAAAAGATTTTTCTCCGAAAACAAATTGTTACTCAAGCTTTTTCGAAAAGAGTGTGGATATAAAGATACTAAGCTAATCGCTTTTGCTACGTCTGTTTTAGAATAGGAAAGATGGGAAATGTCACATACATCCATGTATTCAAACATAAATCTATAAGCCGATTGAAAATTCAATTTATAGATATTGGGATTTGATCCCGTGATTACCTTCATCAAATCTGATGGCGTTGACCAGTTGATCAAAGACCAGGGTTGACACTATCATTATTTTTTGAATCACTGAAAAGATGTTAAAGTATTATTAAATAAAAAAAAATCTTTAAAATACTTTTTTATTAGAAAATTGTAATTAATTTAATGAAAGATAAAATAATTGTGTTAAGAGCAAAGTGAAAGAAATTAAATAATTCATAATATTTTATTGAGAGTAAGTGTCAAAAAACTTTTCAGTTGTCAAAATCTTATTGCATTTTTTATATAAATTACAGTACATCTCTGTCAAGTCCGTGGTCGAGTCGTTCACATCGTTAACTTCTTTTGAGGTGCTTATTAGTTTGAATCTCAGTACGGATATATTTACATTTTTTTTTTGGCAATCGATGTAGTTATAGATTTCTGTTCGAATGCATGGCTAATTGTAATCCCATCTTGCCCTACAAAACGTGGCGAGCTATTGTGATAATCTTACTTTTAATCCTCGCACATTTTAAAGGATGAGCAATCAAATAACAATCAGTTCTCATAAATGATCTTTGTTAAAATGGTTTCCATTAGAAGCCTACATGCTTCACGTTGGAGGTAAACATGGTCAAATAAACAAAATAAAATAAAATTTAAAAACTATTTTGAAATTTTACAAAATAATATATGATAATATTATATATAACAGAATTACTTTTTTTTCGATATCTTAGTCGATGAATTTTTTATTCTACTTTTAATCTTAAATTCTACAATTGTTCTCACATTGTATTGTTATAAATACTTGTAAATGCTTTTTAAGTAAGAATTGGCAGACAGTGATTATGATAAGAATTTATGTTTTTATTTTATTTTAAACATTTTTTTAAACAAACACATTCACAGTTAAAAAAAAAAAATAACTAATAAGCTAGACAGAAACTGAGTCTTTATTTGTTTTTGCAGTATTGTACGCTGAAAAGGTAGTGAATATATGAGGCTATTATTTGCAAACCCGGCTCATTCCAAATTTGTTGAAACATGAACCATGAATGTAATTTTGTAAATAAAAACATTTTTTTTAAATATTTTTGGAAAGCAATCTAAAATCTGGCTTGATAACTTACAAAATATTAATCCAAAATAATGTAAAACTAAAAATTATTTTTAAATGTATATTACAAAATGAAACTTAAGTTTCGTGTTTTAACCATTTTGGAATGAGCCGTGTTTGCAAGTAAAAACCTATCATGATCATTAAAAATCTAACTCATTTTTTAGTTTACATAACTACTTTTTTTTTTATTTTTAAAAGTTTGTGAAATATATATATATGTACAAGTACGTTTTGGTTAAAAGAGTTTATAAAAATAAACCATCTTCGCCCAACGACGATTTACAGTCTCGTGGAATTTAGATTTAGTTGCACGAAAACATTTTATTATTGAACTTTGATCAAAGCTTATACCTGTGGAAAATGCAAGTCAAAAGCTTTGAGATTTTATAACATTAAGGTGTGTATAGCACTGGTAAGAATAAAACTCGTTCACGACGCAGTTACATCGAGTTAGGGGCAAACAATGAGGCATGCATCAAACGAATAGGATACATTCCCGGCTAATAGTCTCACGAGGGTTCATCTACTAGAAACGCTGCTAGTCCACTCGATTGCTTCTCACCGAGCTTCTATTCCAAAAGCTCAGAATTTCAAGCAAAGCTTTGCAATCGTATAATGGAGAAACAGCTTTGGTTTACGATGACATAATGAAGAAAATATATATAATACAGAAGGTTGTAAGCTTATTTGCTTTATTTGTCACGGTAAGCAGAATAAATTAATTAAGTAACGCCACGCTCGTAACAAGATAAGTATTTTAACCAGAGACAAATCTTTCTTATTTTCAAAAAATAGTATTTTCTCAACAAAAATACAATTTGGTTGAATGATTAACTTACGATTATTTATTTACAGTGAATTATAATATATAATTTAACAAAATCCATATTGAACGAAAAAAAATTGTAAAGGTAAACCAACTTTATAACAAAAGTTACGTGTATTTAGGAATTGTGAAATGTCGCTTCATAATTAAATTATAAAGCTTATTTTTCTAGAAGATATTTTATAAGTATAGGGAATCGCGGATTTGGTAGTCGATATGTGTTATTATCCATTACTTTAGGTTTCTACATCAAGAGCAATTTAACATATTAATATTTTGAACTTGTGACAAATTACTTAACAAGTTTGTCGTAATCTCTAACTTCCCTGAAACAGTAAATCTAAGTGATTCTAAGCTGAAAGAAACCAAAATTAGCATACAATTGTTTGACCGTGTTAATCGAAGGAAAGGCATTAGTTGACTTCTCATCAACCTAATCTTCTTCATACATACTTCTATAACAAAGGTCAGTTTGTAAAACTATAATAATTTAATTTTGTGACTGATGAAATATAGGTATACAAAGATCTGTTTATATTTGGCCAGTATCCTATTCATTTTTAAAATAATTAATTAAGCAAGCTAAAAAATATTTTACTAAATTTACAGTAAACATTTGATTTAATATATTAGGACCAGTGTTTAAATTAATTTTTACTTTAGAACATAACCTAATACTGAAATAATTTAAATATTTTTTTCTGCCCGTTCATTGAATTTAAAGAATAAACATTTTTATATTATTACCGATAGTTTATAAATGTACATTCTTACTGACCAAATTATTTTGTGTCTGATATTAATACGTTTTTAAAACACGAAATTTTATCTATTATCCAATTTTACAATAACGTTCGTTTGTACGGAACTGCTGCCTTGGTATTATCTTTATTGCTTTTTATTGAAAGAATTTTTAAATGAAATAGCGCGGGCAACCGTTCCGACTTGTGTAGTACTCATCTGCAGTCCGCTTGATAGCTCTAATATCGCCCCCAGAGTTCGATGCAATCGTAATTTTTCGCCAGCAAAGATTCCAACGCTCCGGGAGATTCTTGCGGGACTGTTTATTGTAAAGGAAGATTTAGTTTATGGACCAAGTCCCAGAAGACCACACAGAAAGGATGGAGTATTCTACAGACATTGTATTGTAGAAAAGTGTAATTCTTAGAAGATTTTCTCATACACCCGATAAAGCTTTATTTCTTATTGATATTGTTTAAAAATGTGTATGAAATAAGATGAATTATAATGTTAAAACGAATAATCAAATATTTTATGTTCACTATCTACCTATTTTATTTTTTAAATATAATGTAACCAAATATAATAATTGAAAAATATACTTTATAATAATTATATTGTCCGTCGTCATACCCAAATGAAGTATTCTTATTTCAAAAACCATTTTTGCCCCCAATGTGGAACATATGGCTTTCTTATGGAGGTATCTTTTTCTACAAGAACTGTTTGTTATGCAGCTCTCCAACCTATATAAGATAAAGATATTGATTGAAAGACAGGGTTATAACAGGACTAGTGGTTAACTTATTCTTATTGCTACGCTCCATTATTTTAAGATTGGAAGTGATTTGTGAGGGAATTTTTAAAACAAAAACACCCATACCTTCACACAAATCGAATGAAAAAAAGCTGTTCGTATCGGGATTTAAACCAGTGAGAGCCACGTTTATTGCTGCGCCACGGACTCAACATTGTATGAGTTCACCCTCTTAATATGATGATTGCGCTCTCAAGGATTTGAATGGATAGAATCGAAAATTAATTTTTCATTGAATTAATCCAGTATCTTTCCACGCATTCAAATAGAATCTATCCAACGAGTTTGATTCTGAATTGAGATTTTTTTTCCAACCAGTATGAAACAAATAAACAATTCAGTATTTTGATTTTTAAAAATTATCAATAATTGGATTTTAGTCAGTTATTTAAAGGAATCACAATGAAGAAAAGTGATAGATACTTCTGAAAATCGGTCATTTTTAAGAACGCAAAGTTTCACGATACGCCAAATTAACGTTTAAAAGATACCATATAATAAATATTTGGGTGAACATGTCATTACGTAGGCTGCGTTTATTACCGCGAAAAATGTAAGAATGTCGCTGTAAACAACACCATGATTTAGAATCATTTTTTTCGGATTTTGTTAAAGCGAGAAAACATACATTATTATTAAAATCACTGATAAATTATGCGAAATACGAAATATTTGTCACAATTACGACGCCATACTTTGAAAAATTCTTTTGCAATTAAAACTTACACCTAAATACGATGAAACTTTAAACATCACTTAAGTTATTAATTTAGATAAAAGCTGCAAACATAAAAGTATGACATTAATGTAAAAAAATATTATTCTGAACAAAGTTATATTATCTACGATAATCTAATATCTTGCATTCAACAAACTGATTTTGCAGCTGGCTAAATCGAGTTATATCTGTAACCAAGGTGGGACCTTTACGAACTCTCTGAACTAACTCGCATTGGAATGAATTTCCCGAACTAATATTTCAAAACTCCGACGAGTGAGCTCCAAGTTTTACACTTTCTATTAAAATAATATTTTACAAAGGAACGTCCAAGTGAAATCCAGAATTTTCAATTACGTTTTAGAATAATTATTTCTATTTTTTAGACTCGGAGAATCGAATTTACGAATATTTTAATTTTTAAAACAGCAACTTGGTTACGGGATCTCGCTAGAAAATCTTGTATATTTTTCAGTGATGACAAAGTTTTATTAGTATGCATACTGAAAATTAAAATAAGAATCATTCACATATCGACCGTGGAAAGGGAAAAGGACGTAACCCGCATTTTTTTCAAAACAGGTCTTTTTCGATTAGCACAATGTATAAAACTTGGTACACGTTCTACCAAAAGGATGCAAGCTGTAAATGCCAAATTAGTATATAAATTAAGTTTTAAAAAGATGACCTTGTAAAAAGTTAAAACCAAGAAAAAAGACTGAAATAAAGGTTTTCCCCAGACAATTTCTTTAATTAATATTGGATTATATCAATTAAACACCAATTAATTTAGAAGTCTCCGTGCACTTCGAGTTTGTGTATAATTCATTATTTGCATATGGCCCAAAATCATCAAAACACGTTTTTTGCGCCTCCTGTAAAATTTGACATGTGTGGGTTATAAGTCTTTTTTCCTTTCCACAGTCGATATTAACATACTCAACGGATTTTAACAAGGACACCATGCGTCAGGATTTGTTCATACAGTAAATTTTAGTAAAATAAAAAATAGCCCCCCAACATTCCAAAAGCTTTGTCGTAAAAAAATATTTTACGTAATAAAAATTTTGATGCTGCACACTAAGGGTTGGCAGCCTACGGCCCGCGAAGCGTCGTGGTGCAGCCTGCAAGGTTCTCTAGATTAAAATATTTGTCTACACATGCCATTACAGTGTAATGACATGTGTAGACAAATGCGGCAGCAAATGACCCAAGTGCGGCCTGCACTAATCCCCACGTAAAATATTTGGCACTTTTACAACAAAAGGTTGCCGACCCTTGTTGTACACTGTGCAGTATATGTCAAATGCTTCATATGCTATTTTAGGGTTTCTTAATCTTTACCATCGCCGAATCGTGAAAAATGACAACCACCAGATTGTATTTTTTTCTGGATACTGGCAGAATATTTTGGTGGGCAAGCACCGGTTCACATGTCATCGGTTGGGAAGCACCGTAATATTTTTCTGTACTTTGTTTTTAATATTACGAATTCAATGTATCGGTAATATTATTTCTTTAATAGTTTGACTGGTTTGTAGTTCATTTGATTGAAATCACGTTTTTCTGGGAGCAGCAGTAGCTGTACAAATAATATTATTTTACTCGTTATTTAAATTTTACTGCTTGAAAAAATATCTTTTATTCGTATAAAAAACGTCGATCGTAATAATATTACACAAGTTCTATAACACATAGCAAATTTTGCATTTACGCTAATACCTATACGTAGAAGATTCCAAAAAAACCCAGTGACAAGTAGCTAAGGGGGCGTGTTGTTCAAATCCCCTGTGGGGACACTATAATGTCTCTATTGGAAAAATGTTCAAATGCATGGATAGGTTTTTTGATTAAATTATTTATTTAATGACTTAGCAAATACTAATGCATCACCACTATTTAAACTAAAACAAGAATGTCACGCAATTACTTCCAATAAATAAAATGTAATAAATATCACGTAATAACGCTGCCTGCGTGGTCGAGTGGTCAACGTCGAAGCTTCGGTTATGGAGTTTGAATCCAAGTACGGACAGCTTTATATACTGATTTTTCAATCGATTTATGAATTTTTGTTCAAAGGCAGTGATGTATGTGATGTCTTGAATTACCCCCTTTTACCCATTCTTTTCTAAAAACGAAACGTAGCGAGAGCGATTAACTAACCACTAGTCCTACCCTAACCCTATACTTCTATTCCAACTCTCTTTAGAAAAAATGAAGGTTGAGTGGCTGAGTAAAAATCAGCTATCGCTACAACACTTTGGTTGAGATAAATTTCATAAGGTGTCCATTTGCTCTACATTTGAAGCAGACAAAATAAAAAATAGCATTTACAACTTGTTTTCTTTATAATCTAATTATAAAACTGTTGTTCATATATAATAATGTTCTCTTTCATATAAAAACACAATACTTTTATATATTTTAGAATGTTCCAGAAAAAAAAATAATTTCGCATAAAACATTAAAATATATAGCTTAAAAAAGTAAGTTAAAACATTTTTCTGACATAGAACTAAATACTTTGATATGTTAACCTTATTGTATGGTCTTGTGATATTTAGTAAAATCATTTAAACGTATGTAACAAGCATACTACAAGAGTGGTACCAGCTTTCTTCATTTATCTTTATTATTTTTTTTTAAATAAAGATTAATGGCTAAATGACAAAGTTTTTCACAATAATAATTAATGTTGAAATTTTTCATTTGTAGTGTCTTCTATTATGACAGAAAATTTTAGACATATTAAGACAATATGTATTTCTTTAACGTAAGTGAAAATACTTCGACTTGAAGATACGGTCTACAATTTCTCACTATAGCACTTGAAAAAAACTCTATTGAAAATAATTTTTGAGTAGTAACATGCACTTCTGGTATGCATAATTGAGCCATAATATAAACTGTTCACGCAAGTACTACTTTGGAAATTATTCAAATATGCTAATTTCTCGACACGGTTTGTAATAGAGTATTATGACCAAAGTATGGGGGTCACTCATCGCTGTACCATGAATTTATAATCACATTCGTTTTGCACAATACGTTTTCAATTGTATGGTTGCATTTACTTATTTTGATGTGGTTCTAACCAAATATTCCCATACCGGACAAATATATAACGGTATTTCTGTGTTTCAATATTAAATACTAGTGTTACAAAAACAATAAAAAAAAGAGAAAAAAATACGGGCTAGTAAATTAAAATTGGCATAAAATTAAAAATCATCGGAAACGATTCAATGAAAATTTGTGTTGATTTCTATACAACAAAAAACTCTTTTAATACTAATCATATTAAATAAACGAGAAATTTGTACAAAAGATTCATTACTTTACAATATAATGGTTTTCCATCAAGTATTGACAATTAGCTTTTTGGCTGTCGTAGTAAAAAAGTACGTTTGTACCTAGCACACCGGGTATAATTTGCTATTATTAATTTAATTAAATATTGACTAGGTAACTAGTCTTTGGCGTGTTGAGCACGAAAAATTTGACAAGATATCTGTGGCAGCCATCCAGTTAACACCTTTAAAATAATTTAATCTTTTTACACTTTCAATATTAAAAATAAAACACCAGTAGCAAAGGAAATAATGTCTTTATAACTATAATAAAATATTTTTTTTTGAATAATTGAACGAATGTTTGAATTTAAACAAGATAAAAAACAAAGGTGGTTCATCAATCAACAGATTTTGGTGAAAATATGGATAATTATTCTTTTCGGATTCTAAGACGCGCTATTAAACGAACAATCAATCAATTTTTTTTTATAATTATATTTAAATACGAAAATACATGTATTTATCATTTTTCGGTATTAAAAAAACCACCGAAATACCAGGGGCCCAATGATTGTGTTTCTTAATCTTTTGCTACCCGAATGAAACCAAAAATTATTAACTACAAATGAGTAAAAACCAAAACAAATAATAACGTAGTTAGAATTTTTTTAAACTACATGATTATTAATTTCTCAGTATATTAAAATTGTATTTATTTGAATTTAAACGATGTATGCACATGAACGATCAACTCGCATTATATTCGTTAGGCTGCTTGTCACCTATTGCTCACTACATAATTTAATTCGTTCGTAGAAGTAATTATTATCCTATGAAGTAAACATGCGTTGATGATAGATAAATTTCGTATGAAATGATATTTTGATCGACTGTCACCTAAGTATTTTAGCAAACAATTTAGTTTATCATTTTAGAAAGTTAAACGTATGTTAATTCAGTTGAATTTTGTCTGCAAAATTGTTAGAAGAACCATTGACGCCTGTGACGTATATACAGATAATGCGATTTTAGAAAATCTATTATTAGATTGCAATCAGTAAAATGATTAAAACACTTCGATATCTTTTTAATTTATGTTACTAAAAAAAAATTCTACGTGTTATTAATGTTATCTATAAATATATAAAACTTCCCCTATTTTGTGTCCCTATTTTGTGTCCCTATTTTGAGCGGGACTGTTCCGAGTCCAATAGACAAATCCCGAGTCCCGCATTGAAAGTCCCTTTAAAAATCACTACTAAAGAAAATGTGTCAAAAAATCTTCGAAATAGTGAATGTCCCGATCTGTGATTTTGAAAATCTGGCAATCCTGATCGGAAGGGACTGAGGGGATTATACAACACAAACATCCATGCTTTCGAACAGAGATCGATAAACCAATCAAAAAAATACTGTTCGTACTGGAACTCGAACCCGTGAGATCCGGCATCGAAGCCAGAAACGCTACCCGCTGCGCCATAGTACCCGACATATATGATTACCAATTAAAATATCAACATTTGTTTGACCTGTCTAGTACTTGGAACGGCACGTTCTTTTTTGCTAGCCAGAACTTTTAGCACTCGTCTGTCGAAGTCGATTTATAACTGAACAGCTTTGTTCAAGCTGCTTGCTTATTTTATATATAAACACGAATAAAGCTTCTCAGCTTAGCTTACATATCATAATGAAAAAAATGCTATTTATTTTAAAACGAAATTAATCTATTTGAATAGCATTTTATAATATTTTTATACATATATACAAGATAATTTAATATCTTTAATATTATTTTCAATCGCACCGTGCATCTAGGAGGCGTGAGATATTTTAATTGAATATGCAATATACCAAGGAAAAGATTTCAGAAATGTTTGCTTTATTACAAGAATGGAGAAAAGGAAATTAAATTTCCCTACTCCAGATGGCAGAAGACTAGAAAGAAGCGGGAACACACGACAATTCAGATTATCCGATAAACGGGGCGATATGGCAGAACGACAATTCTGCGTGTCAAACATCTAACAGCGTATCATTATAGTATAATTGTGTTTTATTTATTCAATACAATAAAATTACCGAGTAAACATAAAACATATATACGGCATGCGGTCTTAAAAAACAAAAGGTCTCTGTTGAATTTTAATTTGTTATGATAGATTTTTTTACACAATATTTTGGTATAATATTCGTATGGTCGCATTTGAAATACTCTCAAATATCAACTAGGGACTAGATTGGTAAAATAAAACTCTTTAAGTTCAATATCACAATTACAACGTTCAACAACGACGACAAATAGTATTTTTACTATTTTTTTTAAATATTGCTTTTTCTTTAACAGCTTTCAGCTTTCACAATTTGAATACAGTGCTTAAAGCATGCGCAAAATACACAAAAATAGATGCTGGACATAAAATCAAGGAAATGATTTCCCGTTTTTCATACTATTGAATATAGTGAATAAATAAAGATATTTTTATTAAAAAACAACATCTAGATATTCGAATAAATATTTGTTACGTTTTCACATATTGGTTGACGCGACACAGCGATACAGTGAATCATTTAGAATATAGATTATTTAAATAAATAGTTTTCTGGAAACTGAGGTAAAAATATATTTAATTGTAAATATAATTTTTGTAATGTCCGTATTGCAGTGGTCGACGTTCTTGGCTTCCGTGATGGATCTCACGGGTTCTAATCCCAGTACAAACAGTATTTTTTCAATATATTTCCAATCGAAGGCATTAATGTTTGTGATGTCTGGATATTATCTTACACCTTTTCAATCGCAAAATAACTCTGTATATCAAGAAATAGCTAACTACTCGCCTTTTCTTAGCTCTATCCTTTCTATCCCTACTCTCTTCTACCAAAGAGAGGTTGAGAAACTAAGTAACGATAATTTTTCGTAGGGAAACTCTTGTTAAAATACCTTTATTTTAGTAGGTAATATGATTCACATTAGAAGCGGACATGAATTTAAATATTGATATTTATTGATGTCAACGATGCGCAGACCGATAAAAAGAGAAAGTGTGTGTGTTGGTGATGTTTGTTAAAAATTTAGTGACAACTCTCGCTAACTCACGCAGATAAAGAGAGCGTGAGTACTGCGTTACAGAAAGACAGATTGATTACAAAGATGTCCGAAAAAAATATTTCAAGCAATACATTCATGTGCACAACAGGAGCGTTTCTTTTTGTCTTATGGAGTTCTTCATTAACATATTTATTTATGGGCCACATTTTCTTTTCAAATTACTTTTATTACAAATACTACCACTTCAACATCGTAGCGTATCCCGCCAGGAATAATTATTAACATGGCAACACCCGACATCATCTCTCGTAATGAATGGGATACGTAAATTAAATTTCATATGTTCATTCACCGTCACATATTTGATAACTGCTCATAAATCATGTTGCACGGATATTAGGGACGTCATGACAACCCGAGAATTAATTCCCGGGAAATCGACGCTTTTTGCCAGTCTTGGACCCCAGGGCATTCGAAATAAACAACTCAACTAAGTGGATTTTACTCACCCAACATATAGTGTGAGAACCTTTGTAGATTTTGGATGAAGATAAATAACAAGATGAGAAACTTTTAAAAAGTATTTATTTATATAAAATATCGCTACCATAAAGCAACAGTAATATTAAGTGAAAAAGGACGATTTTAAGGTAAGCATGTCAATCGATTGCTTAAAGAAGCCTTTATAATGAAACATTGAAAAATGTAATTAAAAAATAAAATGCCACATTAAAAAGAAAATGTTTACATTTACTACTATTAATATTGCCCTGTAACTTTATTGCGTCAGCGAGATTATTAAAATAACTAGATACATATAGTAGTATACAAAAAAACTTATTATTATAGTTTATCATAAACTGCAAAAGAAGCTAAATAAAACCATAACTCGCCATTTAAAAAGTACAACACAAACCTTAATGTTCAATTATCTCGAAACCAGTATTTTCGAATTATTCCCCTGCTGCTTTAGTAGCAATATGACAACTGTAAGTACGTTAATATATTTTAATTCTAAATAATAACCATAAAATTACTTACAAAATCAAACGAATCTGTTGAATGATGTGTAATAAAAATCAACGTAAATATTGACTACACATTTTTGTCATATTTTTAATATTTAACTTAAAAAATAAGTTTCGGCAGTCATTGTGTTACCAAAAATGTATATGCATAGTATTTTTTTACATATAAATGACTACAGCCCTACGGTCTCGGGAAGCAAAAATTTTCCTGGTCATGAAAATTTTATGTATCGTGTCCCGGGAAAAACTGAGATTTCGGAACCCCTTATTGATATGGCACATTTCGCTCTGAATTTGTCGTGGTTCGTGGCTCTTGTATTATTTCTATTTACAACGCTATAATTAGATTATCTGCAAATAATAACACGGAAGTTGTTATTTTATTTGAAACTCATATAATAACAACTGAGCCACATAGCGCAATAGGTGTATTTTTAATTCTTTATAAATGGAACATTAAAAAAAAATATTTTTTTTTATAATTTAATGCCAATCTTTAATGAAAACGTGAATCTTCATAATTCATTTTTGTGTTATTATTTGCATGTATGTAAAAAAATCAAAATATATTAATTCTTAAAAATACCTACCACTTAAATCAGTAGGCATTCGCATATTATAACTTTTTATCGATAACTAGATGTTATTCCAAACACCTACAGATATTTTATTAGTTTATGTGATTACTGTCCCAACTAATTGAACGTCATTAAAATCAAAGCATTCGTAAAATTAAACCATATCCCCATAAATAACTTTTAACTTAGTGGTTAATTAATTTATTTGGTTTATATACACGATACACTTATTTACCAAGCTTCAGTTCAAGTTCATCCGTGCACTGAACGCCTGAAGATGAGATTAAATGAGAGTAAATTATGAAAATATTTTTTTGCTTCCCCAAATAGGCACTTATTTTACTATCTTATATGTTCGTGTTACTTTTACCAATATGTCTTCAAAATGTAATTGCTTTGTTTTTTTTCAAAAGTACGACACATTTAAATTATTTACTCGTTCATAAATGCCATTAACGTAGTGTGTTCATAACAAACCAAACTCGACCATGCTTGCTTTAAATTAGTACGAACTTCACGCATATTGTCGCTACAAAACAAATATTTGCTATGATCGTGTCAGTCTCGCGGTCAACTATCAATCCACCATGGCATTCAAAGGGGAAATTCATTTTTTGTTCAATTATTTGTTTGCATTTTGAGAAGTATCTATCAAATCACTAAGAAGTAATCATGATACAATTTTCAAGTGTTTTTTCTCGTCAAAACTGATGTATTGAAAAATATTTTTATAAAGTTTTTAATAATCCCGTATTTTTTCAACGACGGTGTCAGTATTGTATAAAAAGTGTATTTCTTTCAAAGCTATACATCATCACGGCAATAAGTTGATTAAAATTCAGAAACAGTGTCACGCGAGAATGACTCGTCAAAAAATGCATTAAAAATTGCTAGAAATTATTACGAACGAATACAATATGGTAAGATGGTAAATGTTAACACAGTATTAATGAAATAATGCGAAAAAATTATATAATAAATTTAAATGACTTTTTAAGCCAAAAAAAATCACAGCGAATTGTAAAAATATAATTCATTCATAAACTAGATTGAAAAATCTATCTAAATAAAGTTTGCTAGCAAGGAAGTGTTGGATCCTACGGCGCAGCGGCTAGCGTTGTGGGCTTCCGTACCGGGCTTCACGGGCTCGAGTGGCATTTTTTCAATCAGGTTTTTGGGTGTTAGTCTTAAAATTTCCTACGCCCTTTCCGATCGTTTAATAACTGGATGTAGCGAGAGCGATTAGTTAACTACTAGTCCTTTCCGAGCTTTATCCGTCTATTTCTACTACTCTCTCTGAAAAAGAGAGGTTAAGCAACTGAGTGACAAGCAGCTCACACATAAAAAACTTCTTTTTAGATTCCTCCATTATGAGGCCATGTGCACATTGGTAGCGGACATGGATTAAAAAAAAACAGGAGTCTATTGGGAATATTCTCACGTGTATAAAAATCTAAGCACATATTTTTTACAGTCTGAAATATCATTGTATTACCTTTTGAACGTTCTATAGCACAAATTTATTAACTACAGCTATGTGCATTGTAGTTTATATAGAGTTATAATATATATTCAGTTGTTCTGTCGATCTGTCAAACGTATACTATATTACTTGGTCATAATATAGTTATATTTATTAGTGTAATATTTTTATTATTATTGAGGGTAGCGAGAGAGAGATTAGTAAACCACTAGCCTCCTGTCCTAGCTTTATTCTTCTTTCATTACTTCTCTCTTTGAAAAAGAGAGGTTGAGCGACTGTGTAACAGTTCTCGTGGAAAAACTTCTGTTGAGATACTTCCATTAGGTGGCCATATGCTCCACATTGGGAGCGGACATGTATAAAAAAATAAGTATAACATTTTATTATTTCGTATAGCAGTTATACGGAAAACGTATTCAAGATTGAACCAGCGCGAATAATTTATGAAACATTATTACTTTTTATTTATTTTTTGTACTATATGTAAGAAAACATATGTCATTGTGTTGTGCGACAAAATAGTTTACCTAAATTTAATTTAAGTTTGAAAACCTTACCGTATTATGTACAGATCCTAAATGATATTAACGTGTCCGTTGGTGAATACACAGCAACCCGAAAACACGCACTCGTGAGAGGCCACGTCGGGTGGGTAAAAGGTAGGCTCGCCTTGCCTTCCCGCAATTCCCGAATGTGACGCGCGGTCCAGGACGCGACGGGGTAGGCAACCTCGGTAAGCCGGCTGACATCTAAAACCCATCAGAGGTAAATGGCAGACACTTGGCCAAGAAACCCTACGAGAGGCAGAGATGTGTGAAACTATTTTACTAACACGGTAATTTATAAAAAAAAGCTTATTTTACAAAAACTGCATAAAAAGTATATTTATTTTTTATTTAATTAATAGTCAAAAAAATAAGACTACTTTTAATATTTTATAATTTATGAGGATTTACAGCACATCAAAGACTTATTATTCTATTAAATTATCTTACGAGAACTGCGTGTAATTAAGTTGTTAAGAAACTTTTTTCAAGAAGAATAAAGATAAAGGAATATAACTGATAATTAACAAATGGCTTTTGCCACTTCCAACTTTTATAAATCGGATGTGTCTGAGCGTATTTTTTTAGATATTACATACATATAGATTCACAAATCGATTTCAAATTCATATTTTTGTACCATTAACATATATTCAAACCCTTGGGCGGACAATGAAAAAGGACACTGACCACGTACTAATTATCTATTTTTATCCATGGCCGTTCCCAATGTGGAGCATATGGCTTCCTAATGGAGGTATCTCAACAGAAGTTTATCTACGAGAAGTGAAGTTTTGTCACTCAGTCGCTCAACCTCTCTTGTTTTTCAAAGAGTGTAGTTGAGATAGAAGAATAAGGCTAGGACGGGACTAGTAGTAAACTAATCGCTCTCGCTACGCCTAGTTGTTAAAGGATTGGAAATGGTGAGAGGAACATCACGAACAACCCGTTCAAAAAAAAAATTCGTACTGAGACTCAAACCCATGAGGTCTGGCACGGAAGCCCACAACAACGCTTACCGCTGCGCCATAGGACCCGGCATATTAAAGACTTCTTATTTATAAGTTATCATACAAAAACGGCTTGTAATTTAATTGTTCAGTATTCAATAAGAATAACGATAAAGCTATAAGACTGGTAGTTAACAAATCGTTCGTGCTACCTCACATACATCTATAAATTGATTTAAAATTCATATTTTCATACTTCAAACATACATTCATTCAGAGGTGGGCTGAAGGGGTTTCGGAAGAGCTCAAGCGAGCATCTTATTATTTTTTTACTGAGGCTGACGAGCTTCTTATATACTACTACCAAAAGGATGTAAGCTGCAAATGCCAAATTAGTATCTAAATTTAGCTGTTAAGTTTGAAAAAAGATGAGCTTGTGAAAATTGAAAACAAAAGACTTAAAAAAAGGTTTTTCCCAGACAATTTCTTTAATTAATTTAGATAATGTCAATTTAACACCAAGCCTCCGTTCACTTAAAGGTTGTATATATTTCAGTGGCGGTTCTAGATACTGGGTAAGGTGGGCTTAGCCCAACCTGCATTTTTCACCCAAAATGTGTAGAAAAAAAAACATTAGATGGCTGAATTAAAATGAACAACAATTCGGCCGCTGAGCAAAATAAATACATTTATAAGCGTAAATAACCTTTCCCAAATTAATACAATATCTTTTTTATGATTTTCCTCTGTCAATATAATTCTATGTTTACCTACAATAATACTCTTGATTGTGTTTTGTATTACAATTTTAAACCGAGCTGGCATAAAAAAGCAATAACCCTACACATACTTCATACAAAACAGGCAACGTCAGTCTGACGACACCTACGTATTAATAATAATAACAAAGGCTCGGGTTAACTATAATATAGCCCGAGTACTTTTTTTACACTGTAGCGCAATGAAGTACGATTAGATTTTTTTGTATTTTATTCACATTGGCCAACGGAAACGTCATCTAAACGTACACGAATGCGCTTCAAAGTTTCAGGCTTCTGTCAGACGTCAGGAGCTATATTAGATTAGCACATACATACAAACACGAATACCAATCTCGTTGTGTTGTATGACAGTTGATGACAGTCCCTTTGTACGGCTTTTTGTACATGTTAGTTCACTTTGAAGGAGACGAATTTGAGGTTCAGTTTTTACTTTTCTATTATTTCTTACTTACATTAGCTTTGATTTTATTATAAAATAATTTATGCTTTGCAGTAGTGTCGTAGTATTTGTTAATTTGCTTGTAGATTAATGTATAAGGTGAAGTAGAAACATACACAATTTCGTAAATAGTATACAATGATAAACTTTTCTCTAGCCCACCCAAGATTTTAGTTCACGAACCGCCAATGGTATATTTCATAATTTGCATATGACCCAAAATCATCAAAACACGTTTTTGTGCCTCTTGCAAAATTTTCTATGTGTGGGTTATGTCTTTTTTCCTTTCCACAGTTGATATTATCTACGACTGGCTCAGTATACACAGTAGTACATTTTTAGCTATTTTTATTTATATTTTATAAGTTTACGGTAAATTGCATATTTTAAGTGTATTAAAAAACAATCCATTGCTTATTTAAGTATTGCATGTAATTGCATTTTTTTTACCATGTCCGCTCCCAACGTGGAGCATATGGACCCCTAATGGAGTTTATCTCAACAGAATTGTTTCTACGAGAACTGCTTGTTACTCAGTTGCTCAACCTCTCCTTTTCCAAATAGAGTACGGAATAGAAGGAAAAGGCTAGGACAGGACTAGTGGTTAGCTACTCGCTCTCGATACGGCCCCGTTCATAGAATAGAATGTGTGGGAGGGGGGAATTCAAGACATCACATACATCCATGCCTTAGAACAGAAATTCATAAATCGATTGAAAAATCAATTTATAAAACTGCCCGTACTGGGATTCGAACCCGTGACCTCCGTAGCGGTAGGCAACGACGATGACCACTCGACCACACAGGCGGCGTGATAAAAATTAGGATAAAAAGGGTGATAAAAAGTCCACTTCTTTCCCAGAACACCGATAATCGCTTTGAAATTAAGCGAGCCGCTTGTTAATACATTGGAATCTCACCGCTGCGTTCATTCAAGCCCGTGGGAGCACCAATCAAGATAACGCTGCCAACGTACCATATTTTGATATTAAAATAATTTATAAAACTTACAATATTCATTATTTATTTGCTGTTATCTCAAAACTATTTATTTGCTACTTACCAAACTTATGCCAGTACGGTGAAGATTTCAAATTACTTAAATAATCGGTTACTGTTATTAATTTATCTGCGTATATCAACCAAGCTATAATAAGTTTTACTTGCTTCATCCAATCTCTTAAAACCTCTCATAAATCTTTTCCATGTGTGTTTAAAAAGAAAATTGTTAATACAAGCCTCAACGTAATACCAAGAAATACACCGTTTAATTTAATAATAATATTCGAGCTAGAAATTAAAATTGTCTTAGTAAATAAATACTTCTAAATAAAGTCTTCAATTCACTATTAAGACCACCCGAGTCTGGTGTCTACGTCGTAGGCGTTGTGCTACCTTATCTACGCCACGTGTTACCTTGCGGTGTATCGCAGAGGCTTTTATAATCTTTGAATATTAAAAAATAAAAGTTGAAGTAACTAAAACAATACTTATTAACAAGAAAATATTAGTGCTTAATGTCTACATCACTTTTCATTACAAGTCATTTAATAAATACAGCATAATAATTATAAATTATTCGATTTATACAATAAAGAAATTTGATGTTTGTGCGATAGTTAAAATACCTTAAAAATATTTTTATTTTTTTTTTTATATGAAGTATAACTGCTGTTGACTTAGCGGAGTGGTAAAGCTGGAAGTTAACTTATACCAGGAACGAAGAGAAAAAATCTAAAATGAGATAATAATTTAGAAAAATCTATTAAGAAATCAATACATTCAAATTTAAATCATTAAAAATCCATGCAGTAATGCCAAAAAAAAGTTCAATCGAAAACTTTGCCAACCAAATTGTTTTACAAATTGCAGGTAAAAATTAAACAATATTTCCTACTACAAGAATTCAATTCAATATAAATAGTGTCTATTATTTTTCGTTTTTTCAGTACTTATTTAATTAAACGCATGTGGCAATTTTCTTTATAATGTATATATGCATACCAAAATTTCTTGTACCTACACTCCGAGATGTCCTTAATTCTTCGGCAGACACTTAACATATCCTTACGTTTTGCAAAGCACTTCACCTACATTACCTTATACTATATAACCTACTATGCGAGTAGATAAATAGCATTTCACCCACCTGAGTCCTTTAATGGTTTTCACGCATCTCTATATTACGTTAGAACCCGAGCCATTCCGAACGTATTCTACATATTCGTACAAAGCATAGATAGACTTTGATTTATTCAATTGAAAATTCTAGACTTGTTTTATCTTGCTCCGTCTACGCATAATTATATAATATTCGTAGGTGATTCGTTCCAAAAAAAATCAGAGAATTATTATAACTACACAAGATAAAAGAATCTGACATTTTAAAGTTTGTATAATACTTACTAAATTTTGCTTCATTTCCATCAATTTTTCTCATTGCTTATAATAAAAAAGTAAAAAAACACGATTTTGATTATGTAATTTACAACATAAGAATAACATCCAATGTTGGTTAGCAAATCTATCAATGTTTTGTTTGATGATACTTCTTAACGAGACAAAACATGTGACAAGTTAAGTAAGAAATGATCAAATTTTATATTAAAAACAAAATTACTGCTGAACTCATCGAAAATATTAAAAATCACTCTTTTTATTACTTTGGGTTAAAATTAGATAGGTGTGAGGAAATTTTTACATATAGACATGTACTTATGTAATTTGAACATAAATTCATGAATAAATTTAAAAATAAAAAAAATATGGTAAATTTTCACACTGTGTTCAAGTCTAAGTAATATATTTTAAATGTCTTCGTAAATATTCAATTGAAACGTTTTGGAATGGGATATTTATCAATAATTAATTATATATGAACTAGACACTCTTCGTCTCGTTTTAAAAATATGCGATGTTGTCTAAGCTGTACTCGTTAAGTCCCAATAACACTACTGTTGACATTTCAATAAGGACGACAACGTCAATATTAATTTGAATGTATTCAGAGGCAATTCTTGGCGGAAAGTTAATACATTGAAAACGATACGGTTTTTTGTATTTATTCTACATTTTTAAATAAATATCAGAATCGATTTAATGAAAGAAAATCAGTACTAACATTACAAATATCCATTACATCTACAAACTTTTGAAAATTAATTTCATTATATGTATAGAGACTAAATTATTATTCAACAATCAATTTGTACTATAAACGTTTTACTTGAAATCCTTAAAATAATGTATAAAATTCTGTGAGATTTTAATGTATGCATGTTTGTTTTATTAACTTTAAACTTTAACTTTTTAAACTTTACTTGTTTTGTAAACTTTATACCATTTAACAACGGAAAAATATTTATTGTTGGCTGTTATTTAATTGCACTTATTTGTTTAACACTTCTCCTACGGTGATAAAAAATACTTACGATATGTAACTGGCCTTTAAAGAACCAAGTGAAAAAACATATTTTAACTGCTCTTTGATAGACGGTTAAAACCCAGGACGTATATTTAAAAAAAACATGTTCT
The DNA here is from genome assembly GCA_030503985.1 of Himalopsyche tibetana. Lineage (NCBI taxonomy): Eukaryota > Metazoa > Arthropoda > Insecta > Trichoptera > Rhyacophilidae > Himalopsyche > Himalopsyche tibetana. Next base: position 8,624,399 of record JAPJYX010000015.1, read on the forward strand.
TCAATTGATCCCTAAAGAGCCAGCAACATATCGGAAGTATTTTTTTTTGTTGATATTAAGTTTATGGAGCTTTAAGTACCAGGACATTTTTCTAGTCCCTTTATCGCTAATTTTTTTGAAAAAATGTATTCCCTTACCATCGTTGCAGACGGAAGGGCGTGATTGCTACAGAGATAAGAAGTTCACGGGAACTCCATATGCATTATTTTTCAAATCACATTATATATGATTCTCCCCATACTGTATCTGTATATGTACACATACATGTGCATACATACAATACACAAATAATTCAATCAAAGAGAGTCATTTTCATGATGCTAAACGTTTTTAAACTATTAATTTTAGACGAAACATAAGATCTATGGTGGGTCCTCGAGCAGAACTCCTCTCGTTCTAAAACGATTATCAGGCAGTGTTTCGTCATAGTTGTGGAGATGAGAGATCGTTGGGTTATAATGGTTTTCTACCTCGCTGTGAAACTTTTGAGATATTTCACGAACGAGCTCTTGGATGGTAGGTTATTTTAGGTATGAAGTGTTAATTTGAATATTCACAAATTTTATTCAAAAATCTGCTCTCTCGCATGCTTTTAAATATCATTTCGAATTGAGATCGTCGAAATAAGATTTTCTACTTGCATGTAAGAATTTATGATTGTAAAATTTTATCGTTGTAAAACGAGTTTTTTTAGTTTACAAGGCAGCGATGAAAACAATAAAAATAAAGATAATCATTACGACTTTCTTTTACAATGTGTACATTCTTGCTCATAAAAATCTGAAATTTTAATATCCCTCGAGGTGAATTTATTTTATGCTTGTGTCAAAGTTTATGCATCGTATTTTTATAAAGAGGTTGATATATGAACATAAAAATCTTTTTGCGAAATATGGAAATCGCTTCCTCGGAGGCTTACGCGCTGCGTATAAAATTTCATGGTAGAGAAAACCAATTTTCGTAAAGTAAATATCATTTATTTTATATTAATCCCATAAAATGGCGGCAACAGTAATATATTATCGAAGTTGTAAGTTGAACAACGTGACAGGTTTCTAAGCGTTGATTTGTGAGCTTTGTAGGCCAATATATATTTTGTTCGTGGATTTTATATACATTTATAGCGTCTTTACGTTTTGAAGTTATTTAGAATTTCAATTAAACATCTTGTTTAACTATACTTAATTCAGTGGCGGTTCTAGGTACTGGGCTAGGTGGGCTTAGCCCGACCTGCATTTTTAACCAAAATGTGTAGAAAAAAAACTTTAGATGGCTGAATTAAAATGAACAGCAATTCGGCCGCTGAACAAAATAAATACATTTATAAGCGTAACTAACCTTTCCCAAATTAATACAATATCTTTGTTTTGATTATCCTCTATCAATATAATGCTATGTCTACCTACAATAATACTCTCGATTGTGTTTTGTATTACAATTTTAAACCGAGCCGTCATAAAAAAAAACAATAACCCTATACATACTTCACACAGAACAGGCAATGTCAGTCTGGTGACACCTACGTATTAATAATAATAACAAAGGTTATAACTAACTATAATATAGCCTGGGTACTTTGTTTACACTGGAGCGCAATTAAGCATGATTAGATTTTGTTTGTATTATATTCACATTTGGCCAACAGAAACGTACACGAATGCGCTTCAAAGTTTCAGGCTTCTGTCAGACGTCAGGGGCTACATTATACTAGCCCATACATACAAACACGAATACCAATCTCGTTGTGTTGTATGACAGTTGATGACAGTCCCTTTGTACGGCTTTTTGTACATGTTAGTTCACTTTGAAGGAGACGAATTTGAGGTTCAGTTTTTACTATTCTATTATTTCTTACTTACATTAGCTTTGATTTTATTATACAATAATTTATGCTTTGCAGTAGTGTCGGAGTATTTGTTAATTTGCTTGTAGATTAATGCGTTAAGTGATGTGGAAACATACACAATTTCGTCACAATAGTATACAATGCTAAACTTTTCTCTAGCCCACCCAAGATTTTAGTTCATGAACCGCCACTGATACTTATGGCGAAAGAGTCAAATAATAGATGCACGTTTTATAACATTATATATTTGAGACACTATTATGTATCCATTGCAACCAAATTATATGAAATCAATAGATTTTATTTGAAATATTACCCGCTTATATTTAAAGAACTATATATGTTATCTTATCAGTTGTTTTCAAACTCATAATGAAATGAATATTCATCTCAACATCTGCAAGAACTGCATTTTTCTCAAGTGCTCAGTTTGGATACTGAAAGGTTATAAGGAAAGGTCTAGTAGAAGAATTGTGATTCTTTTATCGCTCTTGTTACACTTCGTTTTTCAGATTGAATGAATCGGAGGAAAATTTATACATACTTCGAACGGAAATCCATAAAACGATTGGAAAATCTTTTTATGGAACTGCCCGTCCTGGGACTCCAACCCGTGAGCTAATCAACCTAGGCCAACGACGTCGACCACTTGTACGCTTGAAAAGAATTTATTTAACGATTAATAGTTAGCCACTCAACTATTTTCTCACACAACCATTGTTCTTTGGTTGGCCGATATTTAAACAAGTCATGGGTCAGTATATTAGAGCGTCCTAGTGCAGTTGAGTTAAGAAAGATTATTTTTAAAAAATATACTAAGAGCTAGGGTGGAATGTGTGGGAACCAATTGATACACTTCGGACATCCATGCCAATGATTAATTTATAATACAAATAATTTTCAAAATATAAACAACTTTCAAAAACAATAACAACTATCCATTTACTCAACCTTTGAGCATCTTGGTTATCTTATTTGACTTTCATTTTTAATGTATTTTATATTGTATTTTTTTATCAAAACAACCAAGTATCGTGTTCTGAGATTTGAAACATTCAAAATAAATATTTATTTTCACTTATTAGTCAGAACTCAAAATACGTTTAACCTTATAACATCATCCACAGCTTGGGGTGTGCTTCTCTTGCCTGGAGCAAATTTCTCCCCACTGATATATTTTTCTTTACTTATGAATGTTGAGTTTTGAGCCATTTTATAATAACTCGCCCCTTGCAAGCATATTGTACATACCCGTCTATTGGCTAAACAAACTTTTTTTGTGCTGACTACGTATCTTTACTGTCTGTCCGCTTTATTCAAACTGTATAAATGGGTCATAATACAGTGATACTCCAATTCTGGTCGACCAGATAATCTATAAACTTATCTTTTCATGCATAGCGCGTTTATTGGGTATTTTTTTATAAGTTTTTCATAATAATTCGTTGCCTTTGACAATTGCAATAATCATACATTATAATCAAATATTTGCATAAAAAGTGCATCATCATTGTGAGGAACAATTTTTTTATAATGCCCACTCTAAATGGAAATAATCTTGACTTTGAAAAAAATCTACAAGAAATTAATTGCTCAACGGATCTTTGTTTTGTATATGATAAAAGGATAGACACTTCATTCTGTTTTTAGAAACATATTGTTAAGAGAGACTTTTAGACATTACAGACATTCAACCCTTCGAACACAAATTCATAAATCCATTTTTAAAAAATGGGTTGTGGCTGTATCATGGGCACGGCCGTGTGTTGTACGTGAATACGTCTCGTAATAGGTGATATTACGTCCCATTTTTACGTTCCCGGCACTGCTCGACTCGGTCATATGGTGTTTTAATGGTACCATTCGATTGCTCTTGAGAAGCCTTTTCCAACCGTATACGATCTCTGTATTTCGATTTGGCTTTTTGACGCGTTTAATCCGACATTATATATTTTGATATTTTTTTTTATATTTTAACACCTAATTATAGTCACAGTCGCAATATTACACTAATGCTTTATCTATAATCGATAGATTTTTTTAAAAGCTAACGATTGAAACTTGAACAAACATCGTAACTTCTCCGAATCAAGAGTTATCGTAAATAGAAATCTCGATACGCAGCAAAACGACCTCAAAATGGCGGCGCTTCCCCCTCCGCCCCACGCGATGTATCACAGTCCTTACGTAACGCAAAAAAAAATGATTCTTTAGCTATCCATTAGTGCAATAGAATTTTGGGTAGCGATGATAGATATAAAGCTGCAACACCAAACTGTATCCCCTGATTTTGTTGTCATTCGTTTTTTTGGATTGCCTCCCTATGGAAGCAATTTTAAAGACGTATTCACGTCAAACTCTGTTTGTCTAGGTACTTGATCTTGTGAGTTTTGGAACTGAAGCCAACGATTTTGACCACTTGATTAAAAGCAGTCAATTTTTTTCATTTTACATTGCTGTGATTTTTGTGTTTATATATGGTTCAAGTAAGTATAACATTGAATTGACATAAAAACATTATCTACACAACTGTTTCCCTCTCGATATTTATACTTAGCCGCATGAATGCTATCCATGTTACTGTATAGTTTTTACAAAACTCGATTCATTTTTTACTTTTTAAACTTTTATATTAAAACTGAGCAACATTTGGTCCCCTTATTATCATCACGTTCATCGGGAATCCATATAAGTATATTTTATTTTTATTTCAACATTCACCTATCGAAAATTTGATGGCGATTATTAAAAATAATTTTACCTACTGACTGCTACAAGAAATTTTGTCTATTTTTAACCTTACTTTACTAAGACCAACTAGTCGGATTAAATTAAATAAAAATTAAGCAATGAAATGTTTGAACCATCTTTTTTAATTTCAAGACACCTTGTTGTGGTCAGTAGTAATCACCCAATGTTTGATAAACCATTGCCAGTTTCATTTTGTGGGGTCTGAATGTAACGTCACTTCACCTGTAACTGTTATGTTGAAAATTCTAGTGATCACACAACATCATATGGTGTATTTTAAATATGATATATTTCAAATTTTCATCCAGATTATAACGCTGAATGCATTAAAACCCATATTAAAATGTTCAGCTGATGTTTTTAAATTTTAAAGTGTTTTAAAATCATTACTGACCTTGAACACAAGCTTATAATGTAACTTTACACCTATGACATTCCTTCCGGCGGAGAAAACGACGCAATTTTAGCACAATATGCAGATGATACGGCTATTTTAGCTAAATCTCGAAATCGACAAAGCGCTGTCACGCATGTTCAATCAGCTGCTCATACAATTGCAGACTGGTGCGACAAATGGCGAATCAAAATTAATACCGAAAAGAGCGCGGCAGTAATGTTTTCCAAGGGTTTTATCAGAAAACCTAATTTTGCTTCCATACGCATGCACAACGTAGAGATCAAGTGGTCCAATTCGGTTAAGTATCTTGGACTCACGCTAGATAATCGACTTAAATTTAATGAACATGCCGCGATTAAAAAACGTCAAGCTAATGCTACAAAGGCAAGGTTGTATTTTATGCTTAACGCGAGGAGCAAACTTACTCTCAAAAGCAAGCTGCTCCTCTACACAGCAATTACTCGACCAATCATGGTGTACGCTGCTCCAATATGGACGTATGCTCACCGTAAACATATGAAGACTCTCCAGATTGTCCAAAATAAATCACTGAGACAGATATGTAACGCCCCGTGGTACGTGCGTAACACGCTGCTTCACAGAGACTTGAAAATACCTACCATCCGCGAGTTCGTTCGTGAGATATCTCAAAAGTTTCACAGCGAAGTAGGAAAACATTTTAACCCAACGATATCTAATCTCCACAACTATGACGAGACACTGCCTGAGAATCGTTTTAGACCGAGAGCAATTCTGCTCGACGACCCTCCATAGATCTTATGTCGTCTAAAATTGGCACTTTTAGAACGAAATTAGCATCACGAAAATGACTCTCTTTGTTTGACTTTCTTTGTGTACTGTATGTGTGTGTGTATGTATGCGTATGTGTGTGTACATGTACGGATGCAATATGGGGAAGCATATAGAATGTGATTTGCAAAATAATGCATATGGAGTTTCCGTGAACTTCTTATCTCTGTAGCGATCACGCTCTTCTGTCTACAAACGATGGTAAGGGGATAGAATTTACAATTCTTCAAAAACTTTATCGATGAAGGAGACTAGAAGAACCTTGACGCTAGCGCGTCCTGGTACTTAAAGCTCCATAAATTTGATATCCAAAAAAAAAAAAATGTAACTTTAATATTTTATTATAATCTTTTTTCTAATGATTTCATCGTTACATGTATCAAATTCATGACGCATTGTTATCAGTTGTGGGAAATAAATTTTCTTTTTTTACAATGGAAAAAATAATTTTACTTAAAACTATATAAATTCTGATCATAAGATGTCTTTGTCATCTTTTTACTATGGGACCAGCTGTGACCTGTGACAGAAAAAAAACGCCTTCTCCAACACCTGAAAAAAGAGAAAGATATTTAAAAAGTGAAACATTTTTTTATACTAATTTCTCCATATTTATGAAATATTAGCATTGCATAATTAGTCAATTAATATTTTCACACGTATTTAAAAATCTCACGATGCGCAAAACCAGTTCATGTCTTGAATAATAAACGTGTAATGAGTTAAAAAATGTTAATTATTTTTTAAATGATGCACTTTCACCATGAATTGACAGTATTAAGTATATGTACACTTTATACTGTCAATTCTTGGTGAAAATGCATCATATATACTTTTTTTTGACAACCGATAAATATTTAAAACAAATGATTCGAAGGTTCAAATATATTTTTTTTGTTCAGATAATTAGCAGTTTATATTTACCAACATTTTAACTGGCGTTTCTTTTTTAATTAAAAATATATTATTATTTATTGGGGATTCAAAATCATGCTTTCAAATATATTAGAATTTTTCGTGAATTAAAAATAGTATATTAGTATATGTGACATAATTTATAGCCACATAAATTGAAGTTTATTGAATCTTTATGTCTTATACAATGATTTTAGAAAATTATATTTTTTGCTTATTTTAGATTCGGATTTTTTTATTTGATCAACAACAGGAGCAAACAGTTTCTTGTGTATAATGTAAAATGCTTAAATTGATTTCATTTAATACCAATTGTGATTGTTACTTAATTAATATGATTAACAAAGCAAACTTTATACTTAGGTTTTGTAATAGTTTTTTTTTAAATAATGCAAGGACCCCATTCGTATGACTTTTTATGAGATTTCAAAATTATTTACTACCCATTTTATCTCCATCCATTACTCTAAATAATATGACCATTTTACAAGTGATGTCATTCGTAATAAATTAAATAAAAAATAGTCACTATTTTTGTGAAGAGAAAAATAATTATAGAAGTTTAAAAGCGAAGCTCTAAGGGAGGCTGGAGACCGTTCAATTTAGTGAAACTCTCAAACGCCTATACATTTTAACTGTCAGTGTGCTTTTGTTACATACATCCAGAGGCGTGGGCACTTTTACCTGTGTTATATTATTAGGCATTTGGTATGGTTAAATGAAGCGTGCTCACCCCGGATTCTACCCAATTACCCGCCCGCCTGCCTGGCCCTGCGCATTAGATTTGCAAACATGAGGAATTATGAGAAAATTGCTGGAAATTTTAACCGCCTTAATTTTTATCTTTGAATAATTTAAATACACCTCGATTCATTTTTACAGAATTTTATATAACAAATCGTCGGCTCAGTATCGCTTTACGTAACAAATTCGATTAAAATTAGAGGAATAGCAGGGTTGTTTAACTTTATAAAAAAAATATTATATATTTTTCGAAGATAATATCGTTTTTATTATATTAGTTCTGAATACATAAATGTGTGTATCATCGTATATTTTATTCAGAATATTAAGAGTTTTATTGGTTTTCTTTCTTTTGATGGCTTTGTAAAAAATATTTTTATGGTGTTTCTTTAGCAGATAAACACGTGTCAGATCTAGTTAGAAACTTTGTGAAATTTTAATTAATTTTAAATTCGTACTTAAATGTTATTTCTTTTCTTTTCACATTTATTTAGCTGAAAAAAGAGAAAAAGGATTTTTTCGCTCACTCGTAACATATTATGTTCAAATTGCTATTTGTTCGACGTTTTTTTTTAAAATTAATTTCCTGCTAGTTATTTATAAGTCTTTTTCAAAAACTCATTTCATAGATTGTTCAAAAAATTTGGTTAGTTTTATGAATTTTATTTTGATAAATCTGAATTAAAAAAATATTACGAAAATTTCACGCGTAAAACTAAAACTAATCAAAATGGTATTTTTCTTAAAACTTTTCTGAACTAACGCTTTTAGACGCAAAAAAGGTTCATTTGAAGCGAGTTGTTTTTACTAAACCCTAAACATTCAATCAAAACTCTCTCATGGAAAACTCAGTATTTTAATAATTCATGCTAACCCCACATCAACTTGAACCTTTTTGGCTAGTGTCGGCACATTGCTAAAAAAATCACAAATATCGTCATGACATTTAACAAAATGACCCAAAATTTTATAAATTTGAAAATAATTGGAGGAATTGCATTTTTAAATCTTTACATTTCAACGTACCCATTATGAACGCCAATGTTCATATTTCAGGTTTCCCAGTTTGAGAGAAAAGGAATCGCCCCCAGGCTTCCTGCTCAAGTAGAGCTTTAAGGTTCAGCCGCAGTCCTGTGTGGCAGATAAATCTGGCGGTGAATCTAAGGTGTAGCGCGCTGGTATGGCAGCCAATTATCATCGAACGGAAGCTCGCGCAGTAAAGCTTTGAGTTCTCGCTGCTGCGCCACGCCGGAAGTTATGAACGTTGCGATGACTGGCTCTGTAAAATATTAGCCATTTTCATAGCCAATTTCAGATATTTTATTTTTATAGAATTTTTTAATTTCTTTTTTTTTTTAATTCTGATCCTTTATATCAAAATGAATATAACGAATGTTAAAAGAAAATCTATATTCTGCTGAATTTTATCAAATTGATTTGTTGCAAGTATAATGGAAATTCCATGCAGAATTGAAAAAGTTAGCTTTTTGATACTAATACAACAAGCATTGTCTTCTCTTAATGTTGCTTATTACAGAGTGAATTTGACTAGAATAAGTTGTAAGCTTAATTTGTCAGCCAACAATACGTTTTTGCTTCGCTACTCACTCATTTGACGTCGCGTTTTTTTAATATACTGCAATAAAAAATATATATTTGTTGATAAACGTAATTTCTGAAATTTTAGCTATAGACCGTATTTTTAGTCAAACGGACGCCGCTTGGATTAGTTTTCCAGCAACAGAATAATAATACAGCGAATAAAAAACATTCCAGTGGAAAAAAAACAAATTTGGAGATATTTGCACATAAATCAGAAAACGAGACTTCAATATTTATTATAAAATAATCAGTTTGAGGAAATATTCATTGCTACGTTTTGATGTGATTTATTTTCAGATAAGTATTAAATAAATTTGCACCATATGAATATTATACTCTAGAAAGTAAAACGTTTTCAAAATAATTGAAGTGTATTAACAATAATTATACATGTTATTCGATTATTTCTTTGGCTATACATATATTATATTTTTCCAAGCTCGATGTGCAATTGTTAATGTGTAACATATCACCAAAATCTTTTTATTAGATTTAATTGACAGACAAAAAACATCCAGTACAAATAAAACTGAAATCTTTTTTGAAGGCCATCTTGATGGCTTAACAAATTGGGCGAGCAGGTCAAATTTGCTTCCATCCTAAATAAATTTTATTAGCCCTTTTCATTTGACCTAACTTTGAAAGTAGTCCACTTAGATGAAATTAAATGAATATGGGCCAGTCATACCACGACTCTAATGATCCTTTCAAAGGATTCGTTAAAAAAATATTCTTATACAAAAACGAGCAGTACCTATGCTCTTTACTAACATAATATAATTGGTTATGCTAATAACTTACATATTTAATATCAGTAAAAAGCAAACAAAATGTTATTTGTTTCTCCTTGTTAAATATGAACGAATATTTCAAATAATAAAAAAGATTCTAAAATAGCCGTCCTAAAAACGCTCTTTGGTTTTTCACTTCGATACGATTCGTATCAACGCATAACGAAAACATGAAGCTCGCGGCTCAAATAAAATTAAATTCATTACGAGTTGTTTTCTTTATTATTCTTCTCATAAACACTATTAACAGCAGTTTTTAAATAGCAAAAAAAATACTGGGTACTTAATTCTTTTCGGATTATCCGTGAGTCATTTTATTTAACATTTTCTACTGACGCATCAATAATAAAGTCTTGCTCCACAGTATCTAGTACAAGTCTAGGCGTTTGTATTTATTATTTTGAACTGACTCTTATTGTATAGTAAGCTTAGAAAATATTCGAACAACCTCATTTATTTCAAAATCTAATGTACACATAATTTTTTTTCGTAAATTTCAATTTTAAAACGATACAAACTTTTATTTCTTAAATGTTAAGAAACTTAAAAAATACTAACAGCTTGAATTCTTTACAAGTTTTGCATAAGTTTTTTTATAACGTTACGTTAAAAAAAGAAATCTTTACGATGTATACAAATTCTTATGTACGCTGGAAAACTATGCTCTTAAAACTAACCAACAATTTTTCTCAAAGAAAAACCAAGAGCGTGAAATTAAAGAATAATGTTATTCATGTACTTAACGTAAAATCTTCTTTTATTTTTTACATTTTTTCTTTCATTTATTACGGCTTAAATGGTAACATAATATTAAATACGACAGAAACACTTAACTACAAATTCTACTATATACTAAAATCATCTATCTGTCGCTGAATTATACCATTACGTCGTTGTTACGAAAAAAGTCATTAACAAAAAAATATATTTCAAAATTAGTACAATGGCGCAGCGGTTAGCGTTGTTGACTAAACGTGCCGGATCTCACAGGTTCGAGTCTCAATACGAACAGCATTTTTTCGATCGATTTCATTTCGGAGACATGGGTGTTTGTGATGTCTGAAAATTCCCTTCTACCTTTTCAATAATATAGTCTTACAATTAATTGGACCTTGGCCAAACACTATTCCTGTTCTAGCCATATCTTTCTATCTCTACTACTCTCTTTGGAAAAGAGATATTGAGCAACCGATAGTTCAAACAGTTCTCGTAAAAAAACTTCTGTTAAGGTACTTCCATTAGGAGTTCATATGCTCCACATTCGGAGTGGACATGTATAAAAAAAGCTTTATGGAGACTAGAACTAACATGCCAAATATGACATTTCTTTCTCAGCCTGAAGTTTTAGTACAATAAACTGAGTTGAATCCTAAAAAAGAGATGTGTTTTATTTGTGATTTTTAATAAAAAAAAAACAATCTTTATTCTCGATTTTCCTAGTAAAGTGAATGAATTTTTTCTCTACAACGATGGTATTTTAATCGTTAGACACTATCTATTATTTCATAATAAAATATAAATATCTACTTGCCTTAGTCTTTCAAACTCTTTCTGATAAATATAAAGCCTTTTCGCGAAGAATCTCCAGTTAACACCGTAAAAGCGATGACAAAAAGAGGATGTGTCTATAAAATAGAAAAATAATTTCCAATTACTAAAGAGAAAAAACAACGATGAAAATACCTGTGAAATAAATTGAAAAATACACATAGAATATCCATCATAACAGGAATTTGGTTCAAAAGTTTATATTTTTTAAGCGGCATTTTTGCTTCTAAGTGTGATTTGTCATTAGCTGTAGCCATTTTTTTATTTAGTCAACATTGAATGATTGTTAAGATTTGGAGTTTTAGTATAGAAATAATTTGTATTGGTAAGCAATGGAATCTGATTAAATGTCAACAAATATAAGCATAATCTATACTTTTTGACAATCAAAATACTCCTCTCAGATTCTTTGACGCTTTCTAGACTTTATGTTTACATCCATGAAATTCCAATATCCCATAAGTTGTTATTAAGTAAATCTTATATATGAAATTGGCAACTGCTTTCATAAACGCTGAAAAGGGAGTTGAAAAAAGGAGTTGAAAAACGATACATTCAATAATCGGTTTCTATTGAGGAAGCATGGACCTCATCAAACAGCACTGCAAAAGCTTAGTTTTTTTATTTTTTATGTTTCTTGATCTAAAAATTAATAAAAAGGGTGTTTTATAGTTTTTACTGACAGCAATAATTGACTGTAAAACTTTATAAACAAGCAAAATAAGTAAAATGAAACGTCTTGCATAGTAGTTTGTTATCTTCAAACTTTACTATTATTTGTATATAAAAATACCGTCTTTGGATCACTATATCACTACGATAGTACAAGTATACATTATTTGACAAATCAATCACTTCAGTACAGAGTTCAATCCATTAAAAAGTCCTCGGAAAATGAACAGTTAAGTTTTCCATTTTACTGATCACTCTTTCGTTACGTTACTGTTACGTTAATAATGGAAGAAGTATATTACGGAGTCAGTTTAAGGGGATTTTATGTGATACGGACAATTTGTTTTTTCGGGCTTTAATTGACTTTACACGATTCTTTCTTGAAATATATAAAACAGCCATTGACTATGATTACAGTGTCGTTTATTCTTCTTTGGAACAAAATTAAAACTTAATGATTCATGAGACACGGTTTTCTTTTGTACATAACAAAAGGAGCAAACAATCGACCGTGAAAGAATAACAAAAAACAAAATATGAAACGCACACAGCTTCGTCATTTTCTGCGTGAAATGGACCTCGCCTAATATAAAAACAAAACACGCTCGATATGGACAGCGTTTTTTTTACAAACGACAGAAACATCAAACGATAAGGGCAACCTGATGATTCTAGAACTTTCCTTTTCAATTTTTAATTATTTAATAAATAACAAGCTCTTCGGCTTCGTTCCATATGGAGGGCAGAATGGAAACAAGTTGACATAAAAATTAAATTAATATAACTTTATTTATATGTATATATTGGTCAATCACATTTATATGCCATATAAATCACGTATTTATCAAATAGAACATAGTATTTGAACACAGTATCGGTATTGATGTATTTAAATAATTGACGGTTAAATTTTAAACTAAATTTTATTATCAAGTCTATTATTGTTAAATTTAATACGTTTAAAGGTATTTTTGTTGCCAAAATTGTTGTGGATTATAAAATCATGACCACTATTTCAACAACTCAAGTTAATCATAAAGGTTAGTGTGATATATGTAAATTTAATACAATATTAATAATTAATATTTTTTACAGTGCTTATAGTATAATATATGATTATCTTAGTGTATATGATTATCGTGAAATGTTAATCCTGTGTAGAAAGATATTTTAAGATGTATCATATTAAAAGTAAAAAAATTAAAAAACATACATAACAGATTTCAGGACACATTGATAATAGCTTATTATAATGCTATTATTTGCAAGCCCGGCTCATTCCAAAATGGTTGAAGAATGAAACTTGAATTTCATTTAGCAAAACAATGTAAATTTTTAATTTGAAATAACTTTGGAATGATATTTTGTATTTTATCAAGCAAGTTTGGAAACTGCTTTATAAAAATAGTTTTAAAATTCATTTGTATTCACAAAATTACATTAATGTTTCATGTTTTACCAATTTTGGAATAAACCAGGTTTGAAAATAATAGCCTTATTTCTGTTATCATTTATATCTATAGATACCACAGGTATTTTTTTTTCATTACTTATTGAATCAATTTGCTATAATTATAATTTAAAATTTACAAATAAAAAATATTTTTTGAATCCTTATTTATATCATTAAAATAAACCTTTTGTTTGATTTTCAGATTATAAAATCAACTCATGTGTAACTTTTTACGGCCATTCTGTGAAACTTTTATTTTTGAAACAAAATACACCAAAAAACCTGTTACTTCGTTCTATTATCATATTGTCGAAACATTCGGCGATACCTTGGTGGAAATTTATTTTTAATATAAAATTAAAATCGATACTTTTGTTAATCTACTGCTTATATTTCTAGCTTATGACTAGTGCTTCGTTATTTTGATAAGCATCTTTAATGTGGCTTTATTGTAAGATTGTTATTAAAATAAAGTGGGTGTGAATAGACTTTTCTAATAGGCGAAATATTTGTCACATACATTCAATAAATAGACATATAGTGGAATAAATATTTAACTAGTTTTAATTTTTTATTCAGAATAACAGTTTTCTAATCTCGATGAGTAGGTAAGTATGCCTTGAAGTATTTTTTTGGCTGATGGTATATCTACTTATACCGATAATGGCAGTAAATATCTATATATAAATTGACAGCGGTTGGTTTTAGTTTATTCAAGAATAAACACAGCCCACAGTTTGGTGTTTATCCAAGCTTTCGTTAGAGCAAAAGAAAAGTTTTATTCTTAGCACAGAGTAGACAAAACAAAGAGAAATTTATTTGATTTTCCAGATTAATGATTTTAAATAATCGGCCGACGAAATATAATAAAACAATATTTTGTTTCAACCTCCTTTTTATATATTTCGTGAATAAATTAAAATATGTTGTTTGGGCAACGGTAAAGATATAAGTTATTTATTTTTGGGGCATATATAATATAGAACACAACACTGCATATGCGAATATTTTAAGCAACACCATTTATACAAATCATTTAATGATATTCAAAATTTAAAAATTACCAATCTTCAGCGCATCAAATTTGTCTTCTATTTTTTGATCATATAATAAGTTTTCTGTCTAGAAAAAAATAATTTAAACTTTCTTTGCTATAAATTCCATATTGCCTAAAATTTAACTCGGTTTCAAACTAAGAAAAAGTTTAATTATTATAATATATTAATACGATCTCATTTAATATGCTTCCATCATGAACAGATCGGTTTTTTAATCATTTTGTTTTACTGTGCGTTATAAATTATTTGTCTACTTGAATTTTTATGTAAGCAAAAGATTTTTTGTATTTTTTCATATTAAAGTTATTTCATATCTTTTAGACGTTTCTATTATTATCTAACTTATAAGAAGACAAACAACGTAAAATGAGTTTTTGTTCTATACCCAATTTTTACTTTACAACTTTTAAGTATTATTATGTATCCTTAAATTATCTTTCACATACCTCATAGGATTATAAAAAATATATTTTAAATAGAGAAGTTCATACTGATTGACACTTTTTTCAGTGATTTTAAGATTTTAAAGACATGCTTAAGAGTGCTGTATATACGAAAACTTACTGATTTGGCACGTTGTGGTAGTTTATAATCAACAAATATACATTCAGCATAACGTAAATATATCAATAATATATTGCTTAGACTTAAAATTCAAAATTCTTTGAAACATGAATTTATTTTGCAACTTTCTTTTGAATTTTTGAGATTATAATTGAAACGACTATTACACAACGATATCAGTATAATATGATATAATTAACTTAAGAAAAATGTTTTTACTGTACAAGCAAGGAATGGCGATTTAAAAAAAAGTACCCTAACGTATTACCACACGTTAGATGTATTTTTTTCAAGACAGTATGTAAGTAGCACTAATGTACTTTAATAGTAATTACGATAACTAATTATATAAGATTACTCCCCGCTATTAAATCAAGTAGAATATTCATTACTTAAGCAATTACTCAGTTGTTTGTAAGTGTAACGCATAAAGTGAAATCTTCTTCATTGATTAAGTCTCGTTCGATTAGCATCATTCGCGGTATTGTCGTAGATACGTGAATACAAATTGCAGACAAATTAACGTGACTATCAATTGATCAATCATATTATTGAATCCAGCATCCATTATTAAACGGTATTCAATTTCAATAATTATTTATTATCGTTACCACATAACCTTCCTTTTGACTGTGCGATATAAAATTCTAAATTTACTAATCGATTTTTTTTTCATTTTTTTTGGCTATTTTTCAACCATAACCAACTTTTTACTTTTTTTTTATTGAAAAAACAAAATAGGTTTTTAAAATTGTTGACGCAATTCAGGGAATCATTTTGTATTAATATATTACTAGATAGAGTTGTTAATCGATCTATTCCAACATTTTACTCCATTAAACCACCAATTATGAAGGGTTCTGCAAACCAAAAAGACTCAGAAAAATATTATAAAAATACATTTTCACTACACGCTTTCATTGCATTGACTCATTTTTTAATAACTTAAGGTAGAGCTGTAGCAAATTTATTATTTGAATATACACATATTCTGCTAAAAAAAACTTGATCACCAAGAAAAAAATTAAGAATGTTTTAGTACTTGAATATAATACAATGCAATACTACAAGGAAGATCTAGTCACAAACTAGTTTTTTAGATACTTTTTAAACAGATCAAACAAGTTCAAACCTCCCAACTACACAACAAGTACAATAACCTAATTAAAAAAAACTTTTTTTATCAATTAATTAAGTTTCTGTCGATAAAATTGAAAGAATAAAAAATTCGATCATTAAGTCACGATCAAAATTTTTTGCCGCATTCTAGAAGATTTATAACGTTTTGCTCAAATAAAACACGTTTTCAATTATCGCTAATTCACCAAGCAAACCCATTATTCGTTAAGAATTAACAGATTCATTAAATTATGTTTCTTATTTTTTTGTAAATGATTTAACTTTATAACCTAAGCTACACATAATTATTAAAATATTAAAAAAGACACACATGTTTTGCATGTTTTGAACATGTATCAAAATGAAACAAACTACTTCAAATTCTTAGTTACACAACAAGTGTAAAAACGCATTCATCGATTGATGTAAATATATTATAGAATATTATTTACTTTCATTTACATAAATGATTAATTGAAGTTACTTAATATACCTATATTTAATTAAAAGCATTCAAGTAGTCTATTACCCAATTTCTTCAATTAATTATAATTAAAATGACAAGTAACGTTAATGAATGGATATTAATTGATCACCCTAATGAATGTGCTTTATAGTAAGTTAACTTGTTTGGATAAAACCGTTTATGAATATGTATTTATGATTACAGTATGTTGCTGATATGTATTCACTGTGCTTAAAGATACCGCGTGAAACATATGGATGGATATTAAATAGCGGATCTTTAGCTGTGAGTGGTGTAATCCAATAATCAACCTTTTTCAAACAGGATGGCGAATATATGAATGATTTTGGGGATTTGGATAATTTTTGGAGTAAGTAGAAAAGAAGGTTTTTTAAAAAGTTCATGATTTGGAAAATCTCATTAAAAAATCAGTACATATGAACGCTCTGTTGAATACTGGAGGATCAAATCACGGAAAGGAAAAACCAAGCGCTTAAACTCGGAGCTGAAAACCTTTCTATTTTTTATGATATATCCGCTTAGAATGGCAAGTATAATCACGAACATCGCAAAACAATTATTTTTAGCGGTAATTAGTTTTAAGTCTTCGGAAGTTAAGATTTTTTTAGAATTAGAGCTAAATAGTAGAAGAGTTAAAAATAAAAGTTAAAGAGTAAAAGAATGCTGTAAGGAAAGCAAAGGTAGTTAACAAATTGCTCACTCTATCTGCTACGTTTTTGTAGCCGGATAATTTTGGAATGAAACTAATTATAGCAATCATATCGGCTGTGGAAAGAAAAAAGTACGTAACCCACACATAAAAAACATTTTTTTATGATTATGAAATATACGCAACCTTGAAGTGAACGGCGACTGATAAACTGTTTTTTTATTAACTTAGCATTATATTAAATTGTTCAAGAAAACCCTTTTTTTCCAAGGCTCTTTTTTCTCAAACTCAAAAGCTAAATTTTGATACTAATTTGGCATTTTTGGCTTACATCTTTTGATATAACGTGTATCAAGTTATATACATTGTAATTATCGTTAAAAAGCTGTTTTATAAAAACTGTGGGTTATATCATTATTCTTTTCCACAGTTAATATTATATCATTAGCTTTGAATATAAAACCATAAATATAAACACCCATATCAGTATTCGTAAAGGGGCTTCTTAATTGTTCCCCATTTAAAGTCTTTAGCCAACAGTATAAAAAGTAAAGAGATAAATAGACGTCTATCGTCACCCTGGAAATAAAAATAAACAGTAAATTTAAAGTCGGTTTCACATAGATTCAGTAGATAAACATAGATTAAAAATGCATATATTTGTATAAGTTTCCGCGAAGGAACTTGAACTATCAGAGAATTGCAAAAATAAATTTGAAACCGCTTACCACTTGCATATTGACTTAAGCTTTTGGCATATTCAGTTAAATGGTATAATTAAAAAATAGATTTATATAAAATAAAACTTTTTGTACGAGTTTTATATTTATTTAATGGGTTCAGGAAATGATTCCATCACCACGAGCATTTTTAAATAAATTTTAATATAATGCATTTCCACCAAATATGCTAATTGAAATTTTAGTCAATAATTAACTCTAAAATACTCGATCAAATTTATAATACAGATATTTATTTGTTCGCGGAATCAATCTTTTATGGTCGTAATATCAAAAAGAATAAATAACTCAAAAAAAAAAATCATTTATTTTTGATGCTTGAAAAAATATTTATCTCACTCCTTAACATTATCGCATTTACGTCTGAAGATGTTTTTTATTCATAGTATTTATATGCCTGCAAAGCCTTTCTCAACCAGGTTCTGTAACCAGTATTTCTTCTAAGCTTTAATTTTATGTTCCTGCCACGGCATTAAAGAAGGTAGTCACAAGGCGGGTAAGGTTTATGGAAGGTATTCTTTAAAAACGGCGCCGCTATCATTGTTCTTACCTGCAAAGGGCGTTCCGAAGGCGACTCAGAAATTCTTGTTCGGATACCTTATCGCTGTGACAAGATTTATAACAAGGTGGTATTGATTCACCGGAATGGGGATGTATAAAATGTCCACAAGGACACGGTATTGTCACATTTAACTGACTTCGACGACATTCATGTCCTTAAAATTTGCCCAATTCAGGTACTTATATTCTATGCAACTTTGGTATATTAAATCATGTGATTAATTTGAAACATACCAAGTATATATTTTTTCAACCTATATCTGCTCCGAAGGTGGACCGATCGTCTATACATGACAAAACATCAGTATGATTAAGCTATCTCTGTGTAATGCATTACTTACCTCATCTGTCTAAGTAAGTAAGTTTTTAGCTTGGTATAATTTATATGTTACTACAAGTTTATGCTATTGTATAAAATATGCTACATTCGTCACACTCAAAATTATATAAGTATTTATTAAATGTATGTCCGCCTTCAATGTGGAGCGATTGGCTTCTTCAGCTCAAGAGAAGTTTTTTTTTTTTTAATTGTTTGCTACTCGGTTACTTAACTTCTCTGTTCTGAAGAGAGTAGTAGGGATAGAAGAATAGAGTAGGATAGGACAAGTAGTTAACTAATCGCTCTCGCTTTTCTCCGTTATTTAAGGATTGAAATGGTGGAATGGAAATTTTCAGGCATCTTAACCACCCATGTTTTCGAACAGAAATCGGTAAATTGACTGAAAAATGCTGTCCCAGACTCGAACCCGTCAGATCCTTCATGGAAGCCAACAAGGTTGACCGCTGCAAAATCAATGAATATAAATAATTTGGTCAGCAAAAGGAAAAGAGCGTTGTTACTAGGTTGCTAATTTTTAGAAGAGCCAGAAATAAGTTTGTCTCAATAAAAACTTTTATGTAATTCTCAATAAAAGCATCGTTGATTTGACTGACACATAATTAAATAATTTTGGCGAATACAACATATTATTTTTGACAGACTGTTTCCATTGTAATAGAGAGCAAAATTGTCCACCATTGAAAAACCTTCAAAGATACGAAATAAGTGTCGTAGATAAGTACAAAATTGTGTTTCAATAAAAATAAAATTCTTCAAAAATACCGCCAAATCTATCAATAATGAATGTTTTAATAGATAATTTAATAACTAGGCTTAAAAAAATATATTCAATAGAAAACATTTTGTATGTTTTAAAAATTTTGGGCGTATTTATATTTCCGCGCTTTTACTGAAATTTACATCATTGAGGACAAGGATTTTTGAGAATAAAGTTGAATTTTCGCACATTTCTATTATCAACAATCTTTGTCTTCAAAATGCACATATTATTTATACTGCGAAATTCCATAACTGTGAAAATCTATATACGAACGCATGTTATTAAACATGCAATTATACAGAAAATTATTTTTAAACAATATGTTAATTATGAATACTGATACGTTTATGAAATATATACTCTTTAAGGGTCATGAAAGATGAATACAAAAATACTGTTACTTGCATCAATTCATATGGCATACTCGATATGGAAAGAAATATCTACATTGATACAAATTCATAAGTCGTCAAATAAAAAATCACAAGACCAATTAACATTTGACTACAGTAAAACATCATTAGAAGATAAAATACACATTTTTTAATAATAACAAGGGCTTGATTCATTGTGAATATATTATATTAACCACGACACAGTAATCTGGGCTCCTTAATATTTTTGTCAAGTTCAATCCATTATAATATTATAGATAAAATTGGATAAAGACCGCATGATTTCGAAACTTTAAATATTTTTTGCAGCATGAATCATTAAAATTCACGGCATATTAAATTTTCCGGCCAAACTTTTTCGGTACTGTCTAAAATTAGGATAAAGCGAAAAAATAAGGGTTTTCCTTTTAAAATATTGCTATCTATACGATCTTCATCAAAGTCATTTCAAATAATGCGAAGAATAAAAAATTTCCTTATATTTTCCGAGTTCGTTTTTTATCGCACTACATAAAGGTGCTTTATAAAAATGTGACTTGGAAAATATTTTTTGTTTCTCATCTCAAACGGATAAAATTACCTTAGAGTCTTATAAACATTTTGTCGAGAAAAATACCTTACTCACTTTCATTAACGAGAAGCTCAAAATCAAATAAGCTCAAAAATAATCAATTCATTTATAAAGGGTAATTCAGATTTTCAATAATAATCCAGCAGGAAAGTGGAAAACACTTCGATTCCATTAAGCTTTGGCTATTTAAGTTCAACTGATAATATCTATCACGATCCATTAATCTTTTTTTTTTTAACACTTTTTCATTGAATGAGTCTTAAGGAATTGTAACTCAAAGAAAGTTGTTGATAGTAAAAGAAATTAAGGATTCATTGCTTTTTTGTTTGTTTTGCTAAGCGTCTTTAAAAATCAACTCAAAGCCAATGTTTTATATTGGTCATTTTAATTTATTTTAAAATACTAGTTTGTTACATTTAGTTAAACTAAATATCGATAGTGCATTTGTTATTCCAAAATTTTGCAAAAAAAAAAAATTGTTTTTTCATTATTTTTTGATTTAAGGTGAAATTTGTGAAATATAATACATTTCAAATCTTTATATTGTTTTATTTATTTAATTCGCTCCCATTATGGATAAATCATATCGGTTTATTATGGAACACTTGACAGAACTTATTGTGACGTCAGCGGGTTGTAAGTTTGCCGTTCAGCCTTAACTGTTTAAAATATAGGACATTGCTAGGGAATGCCTATCTTCGCCATGTTTTTAGAATTAGAGAAAACGTGAAGAGAAAATTATAAAAACTTACTTACTATCAAAAACCCAGCAACCTAAGTAGATACATTCTCCACTTGCCTACGCGACTACCAACTGAATCATCTAAGCACTGGCATCACTTTTTTACTTTAATCAAATTCAATTCCAGCTATATTGAACAGCTATTTAAAACATTACTAAGAAATGAAACGACTCAAGTTTCGCCTGTCAGCATCTTTAGACGTCAGCTCAAGTGTACGGATGAACATGAACTGACGCTTGGTAAAAAAAGGTATCATGTATATAAATATTAGAAATAAATGTATCTATTACTGAGCAAAAATCGATTGATGTATGTATTAATTTTACTAATGATTTTATTTTAATGATGTTTAATTAGTTAGCAAATAATTGGCTAAACAAATACAACCTCTGTAGGTCTTTGAAATTACATGTGATTGTCGTTTAATTGTTATAACATGGGGATGACTACAAATTTATATGGTGGATATTTTCCAGAATCATATTATTTTGATCGCTCAATTTTTTTTTAATTATTTTACAAATGTTAATTATATTTATTTACATATAGGATATAGCAATGATGAGTTCGGATGATTAACCTGTTTATTAAAAATTGGCAAACTACTCAACTGCGCCGCATAAATTTATAAAATTTCTTGGTATAACAATTAATTTAGTACTGAAATTTCAAGCATCTATAGTCTGAAGTCTTAAATTATAAGAAATGTATAGCTTTAAAGCAGTCTTAACTGCCTCAACAAAAATCTTATTTTCGCGTCTTTTTTATCCCAAATTGTTAAACCACCACTCCACAGGTCTTCCGACTTTCCATTCTCCTGCTCAGCAAAGAAATCCCTCTTCCTATATTTCATTGACATCCCATTTCAATTGCAATAATCATAAAATTTACGTTCTAGGTTGTATCGATTATTACATCATAGTAATACAAAGTTATCAAATCAGTTGATTTAACCAACACTAAAAAAAAAATAGTTTTACTGAATTGATTTATATTTCAATTGGCATAACCAAATAAACCAGTTTTTATCCAATAAAGTGGTTTTTTATCATAAAAAGTTATCAATCTTTAGAAGAACATGTTTAAAATTTCATATCGAAAATTGGGGTTTGATTAAAACGAACATTGGAAAGTAACATGAGTTTTTTGTATTCAAATATCTGAATTCGAAGAAAAGGACGCTGGACTACTGAAAAACCAAAACTGATACAGAGACGACATTTACATCGACACAAAATGACATTTCGTTGTGGTGTATTATAGGGATGGGGTGTTATTGGGCAATATGTGTGAAGACGCAGCTGAAAAACGTGCTACCGTCAGCAAGAAGCGCTGACACCTTGTATGTAACCATTCTTTTAGAGAACATATCAAAATATGTCATGTCAAAATAAATTTCCATCAAGTTGTAATGTAAACTGTTTTCCACCAAAATACGCGACATTTGAAAGCCGGTTTTTTTTACTTTGTTAACCCGGTTTCAAACATTAGAATTAATTTTAAATTTTTATATTATTCAATTAAAATTGTCTAATTATAAAAAAAATCACACAATATGCTGTTTAATAGTCACTACATTCGAAAAGAATGCGGTGGTAATCTTATATTCAGGTCTGTATAGTTAAAATATTTTAGTTGTGCATTTCGATTTTGATTTTGTACACACTTCTCAAGTACGAGATATGTAAAATTAGTTCACCACTAAATAGAAGCCTTGAATGATATAAATGTATTCTTTGTAAGTTGTAGAATTTTTTTCCAACATTATTTATAGTAAATAAACGAAGCAAAAAAATGCTTTTTTTCATATGAATTACCCTTTTTCTAAAACTTCGAAAACTGGTTCATATCGAGTTTTAAATTTAATGTTTTTCAAAAGGTGGCTTTTGTATAAGTCCTAGTGAACACATTAATTTTTCAATTGATTTATTAACTTCTATTCACCTTCAGCCGATCACTAGAAAAAGTCAGCAAAGAGGTCAATTAGCTACTTGTCAATTCTGTTGAAGTTAGTTAAGTTGAACACAAACCTAAACCAGTTCTAGTTAAACAACTTCTCTTAAGTTTTTTAATAAGAAGTCCATATTTATGTTCATTATGGTGGTGGACACGGTAATAACTAATAACTAACTTGCTATACTTTGTATATTTTTCTCTGAAAACCAATATTTCAGGCATATAGCTACTCTTTAACTTTTAACAACGCTGTATTTTCCAATCCTCTTGAACATTTCGCTTCCTAGAAAGCTTTTCCGCTTTGAAATATAAAGTGCTTCAACTTTTTTAGAAACCTTAGTTTTCATTTTACAAGATATTACTTACTTTAACGGATACTTATGTTGCCTTTAGAGCAATCAATGTTTCTTAATTGAACACAAAGTCTTTTTATTTTCCACTGTACATTTCTCTTTATTTTCAAACGGTTTTTGTTTCAACCACTTTTTTATTTAAATCTAAAAATTGTTTAAGTGTGAGAAAGTGTACCTTAATTCTAATCCAGATATAGGTTTCTGGTTAAACATGCTCTTTGATCGTTTACATGTATTGTTATGAATCTAATGAAGACTTTGTATCTATAATTTCAATCAAGGATATGAAACTGTGAATCAGTGGCTCAAAAAGAAACGATAAGAACATAATCATAGATTTAAAATGGATTTGTAAGATAGTTGATCTTCTTATATACTGTTTTCAGATTACAATTTTATTAAAAAGATCAGATGAACAATTTACAAAAAAGGACGCTTTTGGAATCATTCCATAAATCAATGAACAGAATTTTTAATATTCTTATTCAAGCCCTTGGTTGTGAAAGTTCGATTAAAGATAACTCAGAAACAACGTTGGGCAAAAATTCCAGTCAGACAGTCCAAAGGTCAAATTTCAAAAATGATGAAAGAATGTTTTTTTTTAGGTTTTCAATTTTATTAAAAAAAACACATTATGCATAAACGCGAACGCTGGTACCAATGCACGAAATATTATGTTAGGATAAAAAAAAAGTTGTAAGTTACTCAAGATCAATTTGAAGAAGATTGTCATCAGAAACACCTACGTATTAGGTCTCATAATTAAATTGAATAAAAAATGTCATTTACCTTACCGGGAATTGAGCTCAAACTCATTTCATCGGTAGTATTTAGCTGTTACCAACTAGATTACGACGGGTGACGTATTTATGCGCAATTACAATCAATTTTAATGATTACTTTATATTATTTCATCGACTATTTGTTAATTTCCTTTCTTAAAAATTTTGGAATTACAATACTTATAAACCTATCTCTTTATATAATAGTTGCCACTCGCTTACGGGAATATATCAAAACGAAACATTTTAAACGTTTATTATTTAAATAATTTTACAATAAGGAATGATCTTCTCATAATAATTGCATTAAGCATCAAATTAACAATGGCTGCTATTGAGGAGATTTAAAAGTTTGTAAAGGATTGATAATTACTTACCTTATTCTTTTTCTGGCTTGGGCTGCCATAATTTTTTGAAATAAATCATCCATAAAACCGAAACATTTTTTATCCACAAACAAAACATAAAGCATTAGCAATATTTTATCGGCTTATAAAAAAGCGGACGTTACGCAAAAAATAAACATACTGGTACAAACAGGAACATGATAAAGATATATTTTAATTCTCGTGGAACAATATTTTGATAATTTTAACATGAAATCATTATAATTTTGTTATACTTAAATATTCTGCCAAAAACGTTTTATCGCATAAACGGTTTGAGTTCATCCGTGTTCTTAATATCTTTCAGATGCCCAATGGCGAAACCATGATCAATTACGTAGGCGTAAAGAAATTAAATGTGTCAATTGCTGGAGCGAATTTTATATAAAACCTTCTGAAAAGAAATTAGCGTCAATTAATTAAAAAAAATTCACTTAAAAATGGTGTTGATGTTACGGATAGATTTGCCCTCTTTAATTTATTTTCATTTTAAACTTTTTATGTCATTAGCAGTGATTTTCTTCGTCCTGCCAGGATATATATAAAAATAGAAAATTGTATCTTTAATTAATGTTTTCTAGGCAAAAAATAAAACATAAAATATATAAAATCAGCAGTGTTTTTCTCAGATTTATTACAATCTAAAAACTAATAAACAGGTGTCTCTTATACTATAAATGGTTTTTACGGTTGTTATAACTGAAATGTTATCACTGTGGCTTATATTCACTGATGTCTGGTCGATATTATTATTTGTTTGAGCAATCAAAAAAGTGCGTTAGTGATTTCGTAACAAACTGTCAAAATTAACGCAAGCTTCCCACTAAAGTTTTCGTATTAAATTTATATTTGAATTTTGGCGATTGACAAATGAATGATATCAACAGTGAACAAAACTGCAATCATATCATTTAAGTAATACAAACCGTTACAACTAAATACAAAAATCATATGCAATATTAAATACCTTTTTTAATTTGAGAATAGCCCGCTGACTTCCTTTATATATTTTATAAGAAAAATAAGAACGTGTTTTATATTAAATAATATTACCACTATGTACATATTGTATTTTATTGTGATTGAAATTTGTTTTTGTTCTTGGTATAGAGCTATTGTATTTATTTATTTCGTTCTTATTTTTTTTCAAGTAACACTTACTAGCAATACAATACTAAAGTTTGGATTGTGTGAATTTGTTAGCTTTCTTTGATATTGAAAAGCATGTTCAACGTTCGAGTTGACATAATAATCTTGTATAGCATTATTGACTGATGCTCGCAATAAGAGTCCAATGAGAGCCTTGGGTAGTACAACAGAATGCGCTTTATTTATTTTTATAAACAATAAACAATTAACAATATACTTTTAAGGTGATTGTACTTACTTATCAACAAAAGAACTTAAAACCATTTTAAAAGACAAAATAAACATGTTTTAGTGTTTTTAGCTATTTTTATATCGCAATTTTGTAAAAGTACACGAATCAAACAGTCTTTTGTGAATCACAGTGCCAAATGAAACATTATCGAGTAGTTCGTTGGCCGCCCAAGCTGAATCTATGGCTATGATGTTGACAAATATGTATGTCATCATTGACTAATATTTTTGTATACTTTGTCACGCTACGTCGATTTCGTTTCAAATCCTCCATCATAAGTAGCTTTTGAGTCAGCCGAGTTGACACTGTGCCAAAATGGTTTACTGGTCATTACTTTTTGTCAGAAAAGGAAAAGAATAAAAACCCATTAGGGTGAGTTTGAGCGAGGTCATGGGTCACGTGGTTGATGTCTTTTCGGAGCTTATTTCCTTCATTTCGTGTGACACAGCTACTAGGCGATCCAAATTGTTTGTGAGTTTTTATGACTCGAAAACATCCAGTAAAAAAAAAATCCATTCAATGCATCTTATCAATCAAAATTCTACTCGAGTTGTGACTTTATTGAATAACTAAAGCACTTTGATTTTTGTCTTACTCAACTGTAGGATCATGGACTTAAATCCCGGTATGGAAACGTCTATTCATCAGTCTGTCGAATTTCTAAAATATAACGAAAGCTTATCCTTGCAATTATTGAGATATTCAGAAAATATCTTTAGCATAAGTAAAAATATCTGTATATATAATATTTACATTAAAAAGAATTTTACTTACTTACACTCCACTACCCACCATTGGTTTTTTATACGTTAATCCAGTGGCGTAACAAATGATAACGGTGAGAAGCAAAAAATATTATTTGAGGTATGACACCGCAAATTTCTCAAAATTTAGGTAATTTGACTTATTAGCTATCAAGTAAGCTCGGCTCTTCTCTTGCTTCGTGCATTAAACGACACTCCCATAGAAAGTGTTTGGCATTAAGCTGTATAGACCCAAAGTTGCATGATGGTCTATCTAAGAATCTATATAAGCCAATAATTGTTCTTCGATACAATAAATTATCAATTTCGTTTACATAATTACGAGTTCAGAAAAGATTCTTACGAATTCTTTGGGAGAGAAAAAAAAGCGATAATACCGGAATACTGGTAATGCAATCCTTATTTTTTCTTCACTGGCGTCTAGGTTTTGCGGTTAGATTTTTTGTGAAAATTTCTTATTTCTAGCATCTGCACAATTTCGGTGATGGCCGCCTTATTCCAAGAACAGCGTTAGTTATTTTTGTCAATATGCAATAACCATGCCGTTACGCTCCGGGAATAAATATGGCGATGAGCGTTCCCGGAATGACGATCATATGTGACCCTCCCAAAAGAGAAGTACGCTACTTGCAGAAATTATCATAACCATAAGTTTTATGACTCGATCCTTGTACCATTCATATGTTCCTAGTTTTACGTTTTTGGTTAAATGTTGCAAATATATATTCGTTATTGAGACAGTCTTTTTTACAATGACGCTATTTACAATTTTCGCTTTCAAATTTACCTGTTTTTCAATACGAAATTTTACATATTTAACATTTTAAAAACCTTAAAATTTTCAATATATTGAATTTATAATATTGAAGATTTTTTTTAAAATGGTACATTTTTGTTATTATTATATTACGTATTTTGGTTATTTGAAAAGAATCTTTCGACTTTTCTAAAAATAGAGATTAACTGTTTTAATATTATTTATTCTTTGACGCTCTTTGACATTCAAATGCTGAACAAATTTCACCCGGAAAAATGCAAAAGCAATGTTTACAAAAGAGTTAGTCTTGTGTAAACTTTACTATTGAAATGAACACAGGCAATTAATATTCTACAGGTCACATGGTCACATCGATGAAAATTATCCATTGTAAGTGAGCAGTAATAGATCCCCTTACTAGGGCCTCCAATCCCGGGATCCCGCCCAACTTCGTAATCCTGAAATCCCGGGATTGAGAAAATTTAAGAAATTTGGGCTTTTTACAAAAAGGTCACATTTTTTTTCATTTTGGCAATTCCGCAATTTATTGGGTTATTGCATTCTAAAATTCTTCTTAAAGTGATGAAAAAAAGAAAAAAAAAGTTCCCGCGTCTTTTCATTTTGAGAATCCCGTAAATTTTTATGTTTTTGTAATCGACAAAAAATTGTCAAACCCGAAATTTATACACGATTTTATGGTGAATGTTCAATTCAAGGATTGGAAACTTTTTTCAATTGCAAAGTCCCGAGATCAATCACTTATTATTTTTTTCTTACCATATTATTTCTAGTTATAATTCCTGCGTGATAGAGTAGTGAACTTTTGTTGTCTTCGATTAATTTCTCATGCCTTAATCCCAGTACGGGCAGATTTGAATTGATTTATGGATTTCTGTTTTATTGTATTAATAGCTGCGATGAATTAAATTCGCTCTCTTCGCATAATCTTAACAAAAATGGGGCTCAGTGACTGACAGTGATAAGCTTACCAGTAGTCCAATTATATTCTCCTTTTCTTCTAAATAAAAAGCGTTGAGCAGCAATTAAGTAACGAACTGTTATTGTAAAAAAATATCTATTGAGGTCAACTTTATATAGAGTACATATCGACTGTGGAAAGGAAAAAGGACGTAACCCTCAATTTTCCAAATCAGCTTTTTTCGATAATCACAATGTATACAACTTGACACATATTCTGTCAAAAGGATGGAAGCTGAAAATGCCGAATTAGTATCTAAATTTAGCTTTTAAGTTTGAAAAAGATGACCTTGTAAAAAATGAAAACCAAGAAAAAAACACTGAAATAAAGGTTTTCCCGAGACGATTTCTGTAATTAATATTAGATTATGTCAATTAAACACCAGCTTATAAGTATCCGTGCACTTTAAGGTTGTGTACAATTCATAATTTGCATATTTCACAAAATTATCAAAACACGTTTTTTGTGTCTCCTGTAAAATTTGCTATGTGTGGGTCACGTCCTTTTTCCTTTCCACAATCGATATGCTTCCCATTAGAAGTGATAATATTATAAAAAAATATGTGGACACTCTTTTTGCAATCGTATAATGATGTATTGTGTGACCATATTAAATGAAACGTAGACAACTTAATACATAAAGGTTCACAATTTCATTGCAACGTTTTAAAATAAAATAACATTATGTGTTCACGCCTACACCGGGGATTTCCCTTTGCCTCGTTTTCAATTAAAACAAATGGAAACTTTTTCAAACGAATGAGAAAGGTTTGTAATCCCTTCCGTGTGATATAATGAAATGAACTAATGGTTTCCGAATCCCCTGAAATAAGGCATTTAATTATATTAAGGCCATTACTTCTCCAGACAAATGGTTTCGAGTGTTTTTGCAGCCATACTTATATCACTTACGACATTGTTTCCTAAACTTTCAACATTTTTTTATAATTTTCGAATTAAAAATCGATTAATTAATCCACTTGAGAATAAATTGATAATTGCAAGATTTATCCATATGAAAAAACAAAAACAAAAAAAAAACAACGATCGTCATGTTCATCGCGGAAATTTTATGTAATTTGAGGTAAGTGCACGAATTAGTTATGGAATAATAACGCTGCATGCGTCAAATTCGTATTGTTATGTGGCGCGCACGGTATGTCAATTATAGACAGCATCAAACAGATTGATTAAATTTTGAAAAAAATGGAAACTTTAAAGGATTTGGTCGAAAAAAAGTGTTGAATTTTTATTATAATAATCTAACCAACATTATATAATATATTTTAGCTCGTAATTTTGGTGCTTTTTTATGTTTACAGATCAGAATAATATTATATTATATTAACAAATAATAATATATAGAACACTTGCACTAAAATAACTGCAACGAAGTTGAGAAGCACTCTTGGCCGCTGTATTGCCTAGATATTTAACAAATCAAATAGCATCATAAATTTTATAATCCATTTGGTATATTGAGTGCTGTACCTAGACAACAAATGGGTCTGAATTATAATTCAGACTAGGTAACAATGAAATATATATTATCTCAATTTAATCTTCAAATCTTTAATAATAATCTCGGCTATTTTTTAAATTGTCAGTGTGCCATCAGCTAGCATAGCTCAATATTTACAAATAAAATATTGTTTATCAAAAACAAAATATACATTTAAGAGTCATCAATACTTCTATACATACTACTTTTTGTTAAGCTTTGATGTCGGTAAAATATAATTACTCAATAATAAAACAAAATATAGAAAACTACACATGTTTCCAGATTTTAATCAAACCCCTTAATGTTTTCTTTGCTCAATAATGGTGAAGCAGTTTGTAGTAATGATAACATCAAATGAGCCCCTGTTGTTATTTAATATGACTGTATAACTTAAACCCTAAATCCAATTAGCCATTTTTTTTCTGAAAACAGTTTCAACGGTAGGTTAATCAAATAAACAAGGCTCCTGCGTTGAATTTTTAATGTTGCCGTTAATATTTGGAATAATTCATTGAAAACAGTAATAATCCGAGAAACCCGGTTCATAATAATTAACAAGAAACTTGGATAAATTACATCAAACAAAAAAGTACAGATTTGAATTTCCAGCGTGAATTAATTTTGTTTACGTATTTAATAAGCAACGCAAACATCTAAATCTGATATATTATAATATGCTTAACGATTTCTGCTCTCCAAATAAAGTATAATGTCGAGGGCCCAAAATGACAGGGGCGTCACTACAAAAATGCTTGTATTGAGTGAACCTCGATTTTGACAATGCCATAATCATTTTTACTAGTGACACAATGTTATATCTCATACATATAACCGTTTACATGATACGATTGGGTATATCTACAAATAAAATTGTCATTCTTGAAGTACAAAGATAATTCACCTGTTATACTTTAGTGAACTTAAACCCATGTTTTTGTAGATAGGTCCCTGTGATCTTGAGCCCTCGTTGTCAACATTATAATTAATATAGCAGTAAGTCGTTCGTTCGAAATTGTATTTTGAATCAAGACATATTTTAAAACTACTTCAAAATTATTTCAATAAAATCTTTTGTTTTTATAGACGACATTATTTGACAGTAGAAAATTTGAGCTATAAATAACTAATAGATGACATATTTGAATGTTTGACGGGGAAAACATTGTGGCAAACTTTTGATTCCTAACCATAAAATTCTTATCCTCGTTTTATTCCACTTTTATAAGAACGCAATTTCACAATATTTTCTCCCAATCATAACATCATGTCCATTCAAATAACTGTCAAATATCTCCAAATAGATTCTTTTACGCTTTTCGAATAAAACTATTTGTAAAGGAGATTATATCATTTCTACGAAACAGACCAAGGTTGGTAATTTCAGTTCGTTTTCTTACAGAGTACGAAATGTCTCTGTATTCTAGTAAGTCACTTGGCACGTAAAGGTTATATATAATATCAATTTCATTGTTTGATATTGGTTTACATTATGTTATTAATATATTAAAAACACTTAATATTTATACCTTCTCCCTTTACTCATTTAAGCTCCATTTAAAAAACCGACTGAAGTAGCATAAAATTTACCATGAAATAAATTAAAATTTATTTTTATAAAAAAATATATAACAAATGACAACTGATGAGACCCGGTAAAAGTAAGGCTCACAACAAATCTTTAGTGCTCTATGAGTACCTGATTATAAACAGAGTTGTTCCTTATTTTAAAAAAATATTTTCAAGTTAGCTACTAACATAAAATATTATATATAGTTCGGAATTGAAGTTTCACATTTTAAGTCAACAATATTTTCTTAACGAGTTGGGACTAAGTTAAAAGTAATAAAAATAAGTAACTGAATAAATTATATTTGGTTTACTTGATTTATTGGCATGTAACCGAGTGGTTAACGTCATGGGGACCGCTACCGGGCTCGTTATTTCGTGTTTCAGTTTTTCAATCAACTTATCTGTTTGTTCTGTTCAATGCTTCATAAGTAATACAATTACTACACCTTGAGAGAGGAAATGATAACAATACAGTTTATATAAAATTGTTTTTTTTGCAACCTATATATCATAAAATAGTGATTGATCAATATTACGATAAAATCTTACAAATCTTAATAAATTAAATTCTTTTTTGAAATTGTACTTTTTAAAATCTCAATTAAAGACACACTTTTCTGGTGACATCAAAAATTGAGCACAATCAAAAAATATCCACCACATTGATTTAAAAAAAAAACCTTTCATTATTTTTGACAATTGACAAGGGTAGCAAAATATACGTAAAACGATACCATCAGTAGGTATAGCTATTTTCCAGGCACCGTCGATTTTTTTTCGCACCCGATTTTATCACCATGTCAATCTTTAGCAAAGCAATCAAAAACTCATTTATTAAATGCAACAGATGTGCCCATAAGTCACATTACGATCTACCGATAGATCGCCAAATACTTCAACATTGATTTTAAATTCAATACTGTATATTCTACATATGTTTCGATATGTCTTATACATATATCGCGACCCGAGTACTACAAGTTTCTATGTGAAAAATTTGAACGAAACAAAAATAACAATGTATACCAATGGTATTTGGAAGACTGCTGCATTGTTACTTTTGTTTCCTCAAAAAAAATCAGATTTGTAAGTCAGTTGCTCAACCACTCTTTCTCGGAACGAGTTGTAAATCGCTCTCTCTATGAACCGTTTTTTACGATTGGAAGGATTGGAGAAAAATTTTAGACATCACAAACACCCATGCTTTCGAATATAAATTCATAAATCGATTGAAAAAAATACTGTTCGTATTTGGGACTCGAGGCCGTGAGATGCGTTATGGAAGCCAACGATGTTGACCGCTGAACCGCGGACCCGACTTATATGTATGTATTAATTTAATATACACACAATACTATTATTTATTGAAGCATATCAACAAAATTTTATTTTACGATTATCGATATTCTTTTATTTAATCACCTCATTGAAAGGATAAAAATGAACATGGAAAAACAAAGTTAAAAAAAATAAAGGAAAGAATATTACCGAAAATCGCTTTTACTATGGTGTTGGATTTAGAATAAGATCGATTAGACCAGTGCTTTCCAACCTTTTTCGTTCCACTGCCCCCTAAATCTAAAAAAAATAATCCACGGCCCTCCTCAATTGTCTCCGTGATTCGTTTTTTTTTTAGCCTACCGAGGAATTTGAAATCTGTGATTTGGTATACTTTTTCCTCAGATTGTCACAGAAACTCGTTTTTTTTAGCTCACTGACGAATTCAAAATTCTCGATTTGCTATACTTTTCCCCCAGAATCCAATTTCTTATCCAATCCGGCGGCCCTCTTAAGAAATTCCGCGGCCCCCAATATGGGAAACACCGATTTGATAGACTTAAATATATAGATATTTGTACTTTCGACTAAATTTCGCGGCCCCAGCAAAAAGTCTTACGGCCCACAGGTTGGGAAGCACTGGGTTAGACGATTAGAACAAATACAAACAACACAAAAATCTTAGTATTTTATAGACAAAAAACTCGGAAATCCAAATAGAACAAACGCCCGATCGCGTTGAGCATTTGGCTACAGTTATCTCAATATATAAGAGGTTGACATGCTTATGAATAATAAAAAAATTATCATTAAGGGTACATATCGTAGCTGTAATTTTAATCATAGAAATACGTGGTAAATACGCGTACATGGAAATTGAATTTTGGTGTCATTAATTCATTAGGATAAAAGTGTGAGTCATTGCACAAATGTTACAAGGGATCAAGTTTTTTAATTTTTCCTCGCGAAGACGATTTCAAAGAATCACTGAGCCCTCGGCAAATATTTTCGCGACAATTTTCGAAAGAACTCGCAACAAAGGGGCGATCCGTTCCCGCCAATAATGAAGTTTGACGGGAACACCCCGAACCCCCACGCAAAACTTGACAGACTTGATCAATAATCACGACGGGCTTACAGGAAAAACGGCAAAGTAACGCAGTGACGCGCCGAAGTAAAGTTATTAACTCAATTATTTTACGCATGCTTTTCTCCCCCTCGTAAAATCCAACACAGCGTATCCATCCATTTTTATTTCGCGTATACCGGGACAGTTTTGGCAAACCTTTTCCGCATGCGGGCCAAATAATTTTGTGGGCCACATCCACTTCCTATCTGGCGCATACGGTCATAAGACGTATATAACTTCATCGAAACGCAAGGCACGTACTGTGTATGGTATCCAATCTCGAGATCTAGAATCTTGAAATCCTGTTGTCCCGTTCAATTCTATGTTCCCGAAATTTAATTTGGAGAATTCCTGGGATTTTGGATTCTAAAATTCTGGGAAATTCGCAAATTTCTGTGTTTTTGAAATCGATATGAAAAATGTCAGGATTTCAAAATCGCCGACGAAAAATTTTCTCAATCCCGAATACTTATTTATACAGATTATATGTAAAATATTCAATCTCGGGAACCCGGGATTGAAAAATTGTCAATTCCGAAAACCTGGAATCACACAAAGTGTCCGGGATCGGATACCTTAGTACTGTGGGACTGCTCTGAGGTGAAAACCAAACGAGCAGAGCTATTTGCTGTGGTCAGCCTTCATACGGACCCAATACGCTGACCTGATCTCAAACAAGACCATCTTTGCGGCATTCGATAAATTTTAAACATCATATAGGGAACGGGATATTCTTGCTTCCTCTTTATGTTTAACACGTATCAGATTAAATTCTACCTCTACGGTGTATTTTCAGTATATGGATACACTGGATATCACTTAAACTAAATGTCTGAGCAAGTCACATGTTCTTATTTTATCATTCTATCTTTATCTTTTTTAAGCACAATAATACATGATAAAAATAAAGGTATTGTGCATCTTTGTATCAACCAGGAAAACGAGGTGAAAATTCGTTTCTTTTCTTGATCAAAAGCTTGCATACGCATCACAAGTCTTGCTGGGACAATCACCCACTTATATCTACTTATATCAAAACTCCAAGATATCCCCTTTCCTCTAAAACATGTAAGGTATAAATCACCAGCTGGAATCTTCAGAACGTGCAATCTTCGTGGGACAATCAACAACACACTATTTTTTATACTATGAGTATTTTTCATTGACCACGTAAGATACAAATCACCAGCTGGAATTTACGAACGTGCAATCTTTAACATAGTCGCTTAAGAATTTTTTACTTTAAAATTAAATGATAGTTCTACTAGCCTACCTCCAAATTCATACCTAAATCAATCAAAATTTTGCCTTGTATACAAGCCTCAAACATCAGCTATTAAATTCCAGTACAGTATTAATCTGAACTTGCATAAAGTGTTTTTACGATACACGATAAAATTATGAATATTTTTTAATAGCTACGTCACTGTGAAAATATATAGAATGAAGCCAGTTTTTGGAAGGTCTTAGCTATTTATTTTTCCTTGGAAACTTTCTTTTCTAAAAATATTCACAGTCAAACATGTGTCAATTTTTTTACTGCTCGAAGGAATCTTTTATCATAATAAAAAAAAACTACTTTATCTTCAGCATCTTTATTTTTTTTTCAATTATAATAGATGGTTTGCTAAAGATTAGATGTTTTTTAAATAAATTTAATTTACATAAATGTTTAATTTTCTTAGTTTTTAATAATTGTCAAATATTTAAATTAGTATCAGGCCAAATCATTAAGTAAAATGATACGATAAACTCATAGGATTTACGTTATTTTCGGACTAAAAGAACGTACGCCGTTAAACCTATAGAAATTCAAATAAAATAAAAACCCCTACCACAAATATTCTTTTATATATTAAACACCTGTTGATAAAATGTAAAAAAAACTTCGTTACAAATCAGTAATATTTGATTGATTGTAAATATTTTAATATTGGTTTTCTCACTATTTAAGAAAAAAATATATTATATTATATATAGACGTCTGACTAAAAAACTATACATGGGGCGAGGAACCTTTTCATTTCAAAGGGCCATATTCATTTATTTGATTCAACTTAAGGCCGCAGTAAAGAAAACGTTAACACCACCCTCCCTTTTTTCGACTGTTACGAACACATAACGAGCACCACATTTTTCCAAAATCTCAAAACCCAGGAATCTACCGATTTGTTTTTTTTAGCTCACCAACGAATTTGAAATCCTCAATTTCCTATTCTTTTTTCCCAAAATATCTCCGAAACTCGTTTTTTTAACTCACCGAGGAATTTAAAAATTAAATTGGCGGATGCATCGGAATCAGTCGGCCGCACGGGGTTGGTAACCCCTGGCATAATTGGTTGTTAAGGCTTTTTTCCAAGCGCATGCGTGTAATTTTTTGATCAAAGTGAAAGTTTTGATCAAATCAAAAAGCCGCAGGTTTCTCTCCACTGAACTAGACATTAGTTTCTCAAAATTTTTAGGCCCGTGGCCCTTTTTGAGTTTCACAAGTATTTTTTTCGAGACTCTCGAGAGAAATTGAAACATTCCAAAACATTTTGTTAGCTTGCAGATTTCAAAATTTTACCTAGGAATTAACGGAATTCTTAAAATAGAAAGACGCCAGACCTTTTTTTTTTATCTTTTTCCGGAATTTCAAAATTGTATGTCGCTGCCCGATTTTAAAAACCTAGGAGCTTATGGATTTACCCGTGGCCCTCTAAAACTGTGATGGTGCTCCCCTAAATTATTTTTTTTGTGGACCTCTTAGAACATGCTCTGACTTACGGTTGAGAAACCGTGTACTAGACGATTGGTATATTAGAACAATGGAAACTTTCATTATCATATTCAAGATGTTTAATAAACAAAGTTACCAATTGGTTGATCTGTCATCGCCCGTCAAGCAGTTTGACTGGTTGATTGTATGCATAGACAGTAATCTGAAATGTTCCCGTTCCATAAATGACACCAAGTCTGGATTAAGAGGAGGGGTGTTCAGAGAAAGACCTTTCAGCAGAGTCACATGCATGCTGCACCATTGTGAATGAAATTGCAATTAAATTTTCACTCAACCGGCCGCGCATCATTATGCAAATTCAGAGTACGTGTATCCGAAGCAACTACGATGTTAAATATTTGGATCGCGGACGAACAGTTTAGTACGTATGCATTTTTTTAAATATTTGATTGCGTAGCCGTCAAATATAGTCTACAAATAAATCTGCCCATGCGAGACAGATGCACAAAATAAATTCGATTCTTTACCAAATTATCATCAATACAATTAAATTACGTAGTAAGACCTAAAAATGTTAGAACAAGTCAGCTTTGTGACAAAAAAAACAGACTTCGTTTTAGTATTTTTGGAAATACTATTTTGATTTAAAGGGTGATTTTATCTAAATGTAATAAAAGACTATTTGATTCAATCACCTCTCTAATATTTGTATGCTGGCAACTTTTGGATATTTCTGATATTTATATAATAATATTTAGTTCTGATATTTACAATAGTAACATAATATTTTTTAACTATATTCGCTCACACATTATATTCTACAAGTTAACAAAATAATCATAACCGGTTTCAATCAACGAAAAAGCATTTTCATTTCAAATAAATCAGCATTTACCACATTCAATCCAAATATCTGGAAGCTTAGTGGTTTTCCAACAACAAATAACAGTATTTTTTAATATCAGACACTTAATAGTTAAAAGGAAACATTGTTTGAATCTGTATTTTCCAGGACTTTATATCGTTACGTTGACATTTTAGAGTTATTAAAATTCCGAAAATGATATTGAATTAGAATGAATACATACAACATGGCGGCGTTAGTTATATTGTCGTTTTGGTTTCTCGAAACATGGTTACATTATTTTGCAATGCTTTATATATTTATTTTATTTTTTTACCATGTCCGCTCCCAATGTGGAGCATATGGACTCCTAATGGAGCTTATCTCAACAGAAGTGTTTCTAAGAGAACTCCTTGTTACTCAGTTGCTCAACCTCTCTTTTTCCAAAGAAAGTATGGATAGAAGAATAGGTCTACGACAGAACTAGTGGTAAGCTAATCGCTCTTGATACGCCCGTTCATAGGATAGGATGGGTGAGAAGGGGGAATTCAAGACATCACATACATCCATGCCTTTGAATAGAAATTCATAAATCGATTGAAAAATCAATTTATAAAACTGTCCGTACCGGGATTTGAACCCGTGCACTCCGTAGCCGAAGCCAACAACGTTAACCACTCGACCACACAGGCGGCAATAATCGGCGGCGGCGAATAATTTTATATTATCATATATCACAGGCGGCTGTATATTATCTCCGCAAAATGAGAGAGTGCCTAAGCAAATCACATTACATTTTTTTTTGCTTTTGCATGAATAATATTGTAAATTTCAAATGGATAATATTATGATCGCTATAGAAAGAGACCGGGAAATCAGCGGAAGATGGTTGGACAGCCTACTTGCAACTTATGACATGAATATGCATAAAAAAGATTGTTAGTACATGACCATCAATAAGGTAAAAAATAACAAAGTATTTAGTTCTACATTTTTTTTAACTAGTTAATTACTATTTCGGCGTATATCTTATAGAACTAAATACTTTGTGATTGTTTACCTTATTACAATGGAGTTCTACCAAACAATGCCAATTCAATGAATTCGTGACTATTATATTTTTTTATCCAAGCTTGTGAAACTTCTGACAACAGGATAACTGTATGGGCCACACCTCAACAATGTAAGCACGTTTCGTATAATTTTGGATTCGATGTAATAATTATAGTCCTCTTCATTAACATGGCTTTAGATGGTACACAGCCCTAATCTTGTTAAGGCTGTGAGAGATCAAGATTATTGTGAGTAGTTGCAAATTAGATTCGTTAAATTTGTTAAGGCATTTATAATGAGAAGAGATAATAGATTTACGGAGAAAGTTCACATCCGTGGCTACTGTTCTTTGTATTTATTATCAAATATGTGAGCCAAAGCAATTAAGTAAGGTTATTATAGGCTTTTTGTTCAATGTGTAACGTGATATTATTTAGCCAAACAGAAATATACTCGTTTAATTTGAATTGATAAACTATTTTTTGGATCAGAAGCTCAATTCTCTTCAATGGTACTTTTGTGACACATTTTAAGCATCATAGCAGCAATAATAATAAATATTAGGCTACGACAATATTTTATAAAGTCTTGAAAAACAGTGTACGTAAATACATCGCAAGCTGAGTACTACAAGGTTCTATTTGGACAGCTGCACCAAAAAAAATATGGGCATTTGAAATTTTGAATGCTTGTATTTTGAAAATTGTAAATGTTTCCAAGTTTCTTTTTGATTGTGTATATCAATGATAGTACTGGCATGATATAAATTTTAATAAAATATTGTTAAAAATAGTTCTTTATAGTTTATTAGAATTAGAATAACAAACGCTGCAAAAAGTTGCATTTTTTTTATAAATGAGGAAAGCTTTTTGAAAACGAAAATGTACCTTTAAATCTACAAGACGAAAACAGGAAATTCTCTTCACTAGACAATATTGGACAGCCAAAAAGATTATTTCTTTACTAGAATGATTTAATTGAAATTCATTGAATTTGGCTCTAAACGATCTGTGCCAAATGATAAATAATACAATGGGTCCTTTATTTACGTTGGTTAATGCTTTCCGAAGGATTCAACATAAGTCGAAAATCGCGTATGTCGAGAAATACTGAAAATTTCGATATATATTTGATGTGTAAATTGTATTCACAGTTTCATATCAGCTTAACTTATGTTAAAGTAAATATTTATATATATAATATCGCCTTTGAAGCAAATTTTATAGACACATTCTTCTACACAATTATTTTTTATTACATATAAAAAATATAAATAAGACAACAGTAAAATTAACCAAAATTACCTAAGTCTGTACTTACTATTCATTATAATATTTTCAGGCTCTACAGATAATATATTAGGATGTTTTTTTTTAATAATTTATTGAAATATGTATCCAGTGATATTTGTACGACAGCTCTTTTATTCTCACAATAGATAAGTTTATAACAAGCAGTTGCGGCCTGCGCCGTTTTATGTATTTTCGTACGTTGATCAATATCAAGGTCTTCTGCTTCTAAGCTATACATTCCTCAATGTATCATATTAAAGAACTCTTACAATTCTTTAATATAATAGGTATCGATATATGAAACAAACAGAAATAATTGTATTTTTTTAATTTTCATCTACGTTACTACGATACTAAGTAAGTAGAAAACCACGTTTATAGAAGAGACGAATAATCTTATATCATATTTTCATTCGAGCTTTTATAGTTTTACAACATAAGACCTCGATTAATTGGCCGAAAGCACTTGTATAAATAAAGAGATTAATTCCCGGAAATAATCAACTAAATGAACAAACCAATGTTATTTGATGTGGTTTCATGTAGCCATTATGATAGCCTACTAAATTATACCTTATTAACCCAAGTTAAATAAATCTTTTTTAATATTTATTCAGCGATTTGTTCAGACATTAACCAGATTGATGATATTAAATAATTTAATCGTTATTTAAACAGAATTTTCTAGATGAGATAAGTGAATATAATTATATTACCGTATATAAATGTTCCGGATACGTGGTGCAGTAGTCAACGTCATTGGCTTTCGTGATGGATCTCACGGGTTCAAGTCCAAGTACAAACACTATTTTTTTTACATTCAAATACATGGTTATTTGTGAAACTTGACTTCGAATTCCCTCCTACTTTTCCAATCCTGAAATAGCGAGACGTAGCCAAAGCGATCAGCTAACCACTTGTCCAAACCTAACTGTATATTTTTTACCCCCACTAAATTCGAAAACAAAACGAAAAACTTCTGTTTTAACACCTGTATTAGAAAGCTATGCTTCGTTTTGGTAGAGGACATGTTTTATCAAAAAAAACTGACAATAGACACGTTTTAAGGATTGTTACAAGCGAGATGTAATCCATGATAATGTACTTATTAATAGAAGCAGTTTCGATGTCTCCGTTTTTCCTATTCCCCATATGTATTTTTTCATAATAATAATCATGAAATTTTCTATGGAAAAAAAAATATTATTCTGCTTTTCATCAATGCTTTTTGTGGTCTTGTCCGTGCCGCCATTTGCAACAAAACATCTTGAAAGGGAAATATTAAAATTTATCATTGAGTGAACTAATGTGACGTGTAAAGTTTTATTGATGGCCTTCAATATTCATATACTTTGTCAGAGTTGACACATCCTGTTTCAGACGTGAACAATATATTTCGTTAGTCAACTATAGAAAAAAACCGTCATTTTTCGGTTACAATATATACACATTACATACATACTTAAAAGGTATTGGATTGATATTTTGTCCATGGTTATATTCAAATGATTTATTTGTAAGCCATTATAAGTCAGAAATGATCTTAGAAGTAAATTTAAATATAATATAAACATATTTACTGAAAATATATCGAAACTCCGATTGTTAATATGTATTTTTAAATATTAAGGATCATAACTGAAATTAAAATATTTTTTTTCAAACGATTTTGTGTAGAAATAATTTAAAAATAATATGATTAGAGTATGATATTATTAAGATGAAAATCAAATTCTTCCTAATTTTAATGATTAATTCATTTTACATATAAAATGCGAAAAGTATTTGAATACATAATTGGGCCATCACGTTTGATCCGATTTGTTAGTTTTTAAAACAGTATAATAAGCATTACACATTCATATTATATATATATTTTTTTTTCATTCAAATGAATTGATTTTACTTATGCATCTGCTTCAGATAATAAATAGCTCTTATAGGTATAAAACATGACTTTCAACCAGTATATAAAAAGGCATTATTCAGAATACACAATTAACTATGGAGTACACAATTAAACTATGAACTATGTTTTTTATTGTAAAAATTGTATCAAAAAACGGTCGAAAATCATTGGCCGCTAAAACTAGAGCTTGCTCTGTTCTAATGAAGATTATAATGGTTAAGCACGTGTAGACAAGATATCTATTGAAACAATATGAATCTTTTTTACCATTGGGTATAAGAATAAAAGGTAAAATCTATTTCTGTTTTGCGAAAAAGCCAAAACAAAAGTTTGTCCCTATTAATATTTTAAATTTACCATAATATATTTTATAATTAAATAACTTTTAGAGTGTACTTTAATAAGCCATGGAAACATCGCACAATTGTTTAACTTAGTTAATTTTTGTATGTTTGCATAATGCAATACATCTTTCAATGCTTACTTTATTTGTTATGTTTTCATTAGGTAAAATACCCTTTCTCTGGATTATGTGGATGTGGGGCATATGGTTTTTACGCCATTAAATAAAAGATTTAAATTTGCTGTACTTTTGTTTATAGACTCGTTTATGGAAAATTCGGCACAGCCAGTTACGAAGTTGAAAAACCGGCTTTCAAATGTCACAAATTTAGCCAAAAAAACCGACAAGCCCTAGTTTTCACCTTGACTTTCATGCTTTTAATTAGAATGAAAGACTTTTTCTTTAAAACGTATTTATTTAGCTATTTACCAAAGATTTTGATTTTTTCTAATTTGTCAATAAAGACCTAATATTTTATATATTCATAAGTTAAAATAATACAAATGGAATTCATGTTTAAGCATGAGAAAATTGTACTGCAGGGAACCGTATCAAAGAGACGACTTTATTTGTGAATCGATGTTGTCATATGAAACCGAAATTTATTAATAAATATCAAATATCAAGAAACACAAAACATTCGTACACCGATACAAAATGTGGCCGATCATCATTTATCCATGCCACAAATAATCCTTATTTATTTTAAATGCCCTCTGTGATCTCATATTTCAATTTATTCTAGTGACACGTATTTTATCAGTTGAAATGTCGAGCTACATAATATATTTTCAACAAAATGTAATAAATTATGTTTATAAATCCTG
Organism: Himalopsyche tibetana; assembly: GCA_030503985.1. NCBI lineage: Eukaryota > Metazoa > Arthropoda > Insecta > Trichoptera > Rhyacophilidae > Himalopsyche > Himalopsyche tibetana. The sequence continues at coordinate 8,667,740 of JAPJYX010000015.1, forward strand.
AAAAGCTCGGCCGTAAAATATCTAAATTTTCTAAGGATAATGGCCCATCTAAGGCGTCTTTATATTTTTCTTAAGAACCGAATTCGGAACAAAAGCCTAAAATGTACGCCTTCCAGATCCCTCCTTATTTAAAAGCCATCTAGCCAATGGCTTTTTATACCGAATTCCGACAATGCAGTGCACGTAAACAATTTTATTTCCAACAACGGCAAAGCAGGAAATGTCGTTAAAAACTGCAACAATGTTCAATTTCTTTTTAATGACACCGATGGACTTTAACTTTTACTTTGTATAACACAACCAATCGTTGAAACATATTATTAAATAGTCAAGGACATTTTTGGGGATATATTACCCCTAAAAAGGTGAAGTTAGCCAACTAGTAAAATGGTAAAACTTTTTTTTTGACTTTTAAGCGCAATTACGTCTTGATTTAGTGTTTTGGTTAGTTGCATATTTTTATTTTACGGATATAGCACTATTGCAATGTGTATTTACTGAGGTTACTTCACTTTCACGATACTTTAAAACGTGTAGAATATTATAACGCATCTAACTGTGCACACCTCTAATCGGCTTATTAGTATAATTGAGATTGTTCTTGTATTTTTTTTTTAAATGATTAATGTATAATTTCCTCCACTATCGTTTGAGTTGGCGTATAAATGTTCATAAAATTCATAACCCATACATTTTATTACTTTTATACTTAAATAGTATTGGATGCTTATCGATTGCAACAATATTCAAGTAGTTATACCAATATCACAAATCAAATTATAAAATATTAGGGCATTTTAAATTAGAATACGACTGGCTACATATAATATAAATAATGCTTTTCTCTGTACGAGTCGTCTTCTAGTCCCCTTACAGTGATATCTAGTCAAATTATAGGCAATAATTTCCATACTAACTGTCTTAAGAGTCAACAAGTGAATATGTGTTCAAGGTGATCTTGTAGGTAGTAGTATCGGGCAGCTAGTAAATCTTTAAATCGTTATAATTGTAATAAAAATACAGACCCAAATAAGTTTTTTTTGTTCAATACAAATTATAGTGTTAAGTAATTCCTTACACAAGTAATGATACACTCAAATTCATGTATGTAGGTGTAACTTCCCTTCTCTTATATCGTAGCTTTTTTTACCATGTCCACTCCCAGTGCAAAGTTAATTGACTTATTCAAACTAACTAATTAAAGTTATTCAAACTAATTAATTATTCTTAAGACACTTAATGTTTCTTTTTTCAGATACACAAGAAAACAGCACAAGTAAAGTATTTAATTAATCGTTCTTGTAACGTCCTGTTTTGATAATAGAATTGGTGGGAGAAAATTTTATACTTTACAAACATGGATTGAAACATCGATTTGAGCTTGCTAATATCGGAATCGAGCACCACTTTGTTACAGGTTTGGCGTATCTACTTAATTGAAATGTTTTAAATATTGGAACGATGATAACAACAATAATTGTAGATTTTAACGTGACACCAAAGTGATTTAAGAAGATGGATAATTGAAGACGCCACATTACGCACAATTCGGGGAAGTTAGAAGTCCAAAATTCACTCACGGAGCCACGGCATCTTAAAATACGCCCTGTAGCAGAATAACGCTGTACAAAACACAAGGAACACAATCTTCCGTAATGTTGTCCTGTTTACGTCTTGTAGAAAAAAATACATCATGTCTGTCCGCTCTCCAGTATAACCCTTACAGGATAAATTTTATGAGTTACTTTGAAAACTAGTAATAAAGTCATATCCCAAGTTAATTATAATTAATATCTAGTCAATCAACAAAATTACTTCAAAGATATCCTGCATTCGATCACTCAATCATATTAGAAAATTATAAAATGCAATAATAACCATTAAAAATTGATTTAATTAAATCAATATATTTTTATTATTATTATATCCGCTCCTAATGTGAAACATATGGACTCCTAATGGAGTTTATCTCAACAGTAGTGTTTCAACAAAAACCACTTGTTACTTAATTGCTCAGTCTCTAATTTTTCTAAAGAGAGTAGGGATACAAAGATAGGGCTAGGACAGGACTAGTGGCTGGCTAATCACTCTTGCTACGCTCCGTTCTTAGTTCAGGATGGGAGGGAGGAGACTTGAATCAATACATAGTACATCTTTAATATTTATATTTAGGAACTATTCAACAGACTTCATCATTCAAATACGTATAAGAAAAACGAGCCAATAATTGATTTATTCTCCGCTCGAAAGTCGACAGTTATGGATTCACGTGAGGCCTATCTCGGCCGATTTTAATGGCCGGCGTTATATGAAATGATTCAGATGTGGAAGCACGATAGCAGAAACTTCCAAGTGAACTCGATTCTGTGGAACTCGAGCTCCGTTTTCATCGCAACGTGTTAATTTATCGTCGCCGATTCGATTGGAATAACTTTCAGTGGAACGCTGTGCTAATGGTCTATATTTAAAGTTAGCACTGCGTTTTGGGTAACATTTCAATAATCATTTTTTTTATATTCCCAATCGGCCTCTCTCCATTAGGACCTTACATCATTCTCGCTGAGATCACGGTTAAAAAACATTCTATTTTGTCTTACATAAAATATTTTTTTCTCATTAATTTCTTTTTGTTTATTATTTGGCATAATTGTTAAAGCTAAATATTTTTCAGTTAAAAAAAAGATCTTACGAGATAAACTGAATTACATTTTTTGTAAGTCACTCGAGGAGAAGCATAAACACTCATCTCTTAGACCTCAAATTTAAAATTTAAAATATCGCCCGCTGTGGTCCAGTTGGTTGGAGCTTGCTTCACTGACCGGGCGGATTTGGGTTCGGTTTCCGGTAAGATTATAGTCAAATTTATTTTTTTCAATTTAAATTTGAGACATAAGACGTGAGTGTCTGTTATGTCAATTTACCTCGAGATTATCTCGAGTGACTTGTAAGAAAATTTAATCGAGTTTTTCTCGAATGATCTTTCAACAATAAAATATTGGCGCATTAACATTAGCTGTAATGTCAAATATTTTTTTATAAAATTATAAAAACCTTAATTTGACATTGATCGGGAATTAAACTTAGATCTACCTGATCAGAATAATCAATATTGGACCAACGAGATCACAGCAGATAACAAATGAGTTTTTTTTTTTCAAATATAATTCTTGATTTCGACAAAAAGTATTTGATGGAATTTCAATATAAAATTTGAATTGTATAAATTGTATACGTGTCTTTACGTTTTGTCACTAACGACATGAGTTTCGCTTTTCGGCATCTTCTGTCACTAAGCTTAAAAGTTGTTGATGACTTAAATTTATTACTTCAGATTGCCATTAATATATTTTAATCATTCAATCATACGGATACGAAAAGCATAAATAATGAAATTCTTTATTGGTCTTTGAAATTAAGTGTGAAAGACTGATGGTCAGTTGGAATTTTTGTTACGTCTTTTCGAATTGCTTTTTAATGGGGATCGACTCTAATGATCACTTCAAATGTAAAAGTAATTAAGATAGTCTTAAATCATTTTTAATCATAGTGACAATATGTTCTCATAATTATAATTAGTTATACACAATAAAAAATAATTACTAACGGCCAGTTAAAATTCATTCGTATACTTAAATATCTGAATATGTCAAAAGATAAAACCCGAATATTTAATGAAAAAACGTGACGTGTGGAGGGAGATGTAAAAAAATTTAAGCGATTCAAATTTGGGTAGAAGGTTATGTAAAATTTTCTTTAAATTAATTATGAACAAATCACATAAACAGCATTTTTTTTAAATTAAATCTCCTTGTTAAAAAAATCTCTTCCAGTTATTAGTAAGCCACTAGTCCTATTCTTCAATCCCTACTACTCTTTTTGAAAACGAGAGGTTGAGCGAGTGAGTTACTCTAATATACCTCCATTAAGAGGCCATATGCTCCACATTGGGAGCGGATATGGATTAAAAAAACTTGTATTTTATAAAGTGTTTTTTTTATATAAAACACATACATAAAAAAATACAAATCAAAAAATAATTCCGTACTTATTGAAGTCAGAACTCAATAGATTCACTTTAAAATAAAAGTTGTTCAACATTGAATTGTTTTATTGAAACAATACAAAATCAAAAATAAATTTATGATATTGAAAGACTTCACCAGAACAAAAATATTTAACAGAATCTATTTTTAAAATAATAAATAGACATTTATTTCCTACTGTAAAACATTATTTCACAAAAAATATGCGTATAAAAATAATCATTTATCATATAAAAGAAACCTTTCATAGTACAACTCTAATTAAATTTTCATAAAGAGTAAACAAGCAAAATCAAACAACAATAAACTTATCATTGCAAGACTATTTTAGTAATTGTTATCGAGAAAGACTTTTCTAAAGAATTGTATAATAACGTAAACAACAAATGAATAAACAGATTTTTTTACGCTTGTAACCATGATATTAAAGTTTTCTAAATTTGATGTCATTTCACTTGCATCAGTAGTTTCTCGCATCTAAGATATTTCGTGTCCTTTTGTAGACTTTCCAAATATCACTGAATCTTATGTGGCATTATATATGACAGGACAATGCAGAGCTCCCAAACTAATTTTATTAAAATGATTCATGGTCTTGACGATATTGTTCGACAGGAATGAACGTATTTCGCAAAAGATACTCACTTGTCATCCTTCGAGTCGGTGACCGAACTGCCCGACTTTGATCTCCCCACAAACATGTCACATGCCTTAACCACATCTATTGTGGACACATTGTGTAGAGTCTCGTAGTATGAACAAGGATAAGCGAAATATACGAAGTATACTAATTGTGGAGACCTTTGATATATTAATAAAGTACTAGCTGATACTGCTCCTTGTGGAATCACAGGACATCAGCTTGTACTGTGCTTATGTTGTTGGTTATCACAGTCAAACTGAGACCTGTTGCATTGCGAAATTAATGTTGAGATCACTGTCAGATAACAAGATGTTAATTCATATTTAAGTAAAGCTACCTGTTGGCATATTTCGGTACAGTGACATTATCGTTATATCGTCAACACAATTTAAAGTCGTATTGGTATTGAGGGATGGCATGGTAACCTGGAATAAACAATCATATAAATGTTATAAATAATAAGAGATGACGTTGTTTTAAAATCTTAAGTTTCTTTAGCATTTCGTCATAATAAAATCTTTCGACTTATTCATGATCACAGCTCGTCGCCTCAAATAGGTAATTGTCAAAAGTCTATTATAAACGATTATCGCAGTAATTATTACTTGTAAAATAGTTGTGGCCTTAGGCGATTTCAATCAAATTCAAGAATGCGTATCAAATCTGAACATGCTTTACAATTTATATACATTTAAAAAAAAAAAGAAGTCTAAGGAAACGGTTAGCTTAAACTATTTAATATTTAAATCAGCTGAATTCTAATATTAATAATACATAATATTATTCTTACTATTCTGGCATCATAAATTAAATTTTAATGGTGTTGACATAATCTGCGAAGTAACGAAAAGATTTAAAATTCGTTGACTTAATTTTCTACTGACTTAAGCTTAAGATTAAATTTATGATAATAAGTCAAAAGAATTTATTTAAAATAATCAACTTATATTGAAGGTCGACTAACTGTGCTAGCAATATAACAATTAGGCCCTCGAGAGGTGAAGTAAGCATAGTAAAATGGTAAAACTTTTTTCTTGGACTTATAAGTACAATCACGTCTTTATTTGGTGTTTTGGTGGATTGCATATTTTTAATTTACGGAGATTACACTATTGCAATGTGTATTAGCTGAGTTTACTTTATTTTTACGATACCCTGAGACGTGGAGAATATTACAACGCATCTACCTTTTTTTTCTAAAATTCCATTCGGCTCACTCTCTAATGGGCTCAATTTTAAAACACACTCATCTTTCCTTTTATTTATCTGAAAAGACAGGTTGTGTGACTTAACGACAAGCAGTCTTCGTTGAAAATTTATATTCAGATCAGTCGTATACTCCACGTTGAGAGTGGACATGTTCTAAAAAAAATAAAGAGTACGTATTGGAAATGAACATGGCTTAAAACAATCTTATAGGTCAAAAAAATTCAATGTAAAATACAGCCTTCCATTTAAAATGGCTACGTTTTTCATTACGTAATGTGTATAACCTTAACCTTTCCCTCGCATAAAATCTGACTTCTCATCAGCATATTCTCGCAGCTTCAAAGTATCACGTCCCATAAAAATCTCCTTCGATTTTCTTAGGCATGTACGAAAAAATTTTCACGACTAAACTAATGTGTCAGCGCTGCATACAAACTCGCCTTACTTAATTCAATTTTTATGTATTTCCCGACATAATGGCTTTTCGGGAGGTACATAAGATGCTAACGCGATAGGAAGCGACACGCTGTTATACTCTCTGCGAAAAATACTATCTGCTCAAGTAATATAAACACAATAAACAAAGTTTTTTTAAAGATAATAACTACGTACGCAACGAGGATAAAAAATTTGGAAGGTTTTTCTATCCCGAAAATTTTCGAATCGAATCTCAAGATTGTATTTTTACAAATAATATTTTTTTAATTATTTACAATTTTACACAATACACTTAATAACTACTGTTTTGTACAGCATATTTTACAAAAATACTATTACATACACCTTTGTAAACAAAACATAAATCACTGTAGCAATACGACAGGGGACAATCTCAGAGAATTAGTAACACTTTTCAGTTCTTGAACTAAGCCAACAAATCTTTTTATGATATAGGTAATTTTAGATTCCGATTGAAGGCTTAAAAAACTGTATGGTAGTATTTGAATAGTTAAAATGTTGTATCACTTACGACTCGAATTTCGTCGGGCTAGCTAACTCCAAATGTCGTATTAAAAATACTCACTTGTTAAATTAGTATGCATCGGTAATCACATTTATTTTGAACTGCCTTTAGAAGTTTTATTTGTTTCTGTGGTTACTTTTCCAATTGATTGAACGTCAATAAAGTCAAATCATTAGTAAAAAAATAGTCCAGATCGGCATCAATAGCATTTTTCTTTATGATATTATATTTATTCTTATATATACAAGATACATATATTCATCAAAAAAAAATTCGCGCACGTGAACGTGTGGAAGTGTATAAAAATTGGATGATTCAAATTTAAGATACTCTTATTAATTTATTAAAAATATACCCAATATATACATGTTCTGTGTTTCATATTCATCAAAAAACTTTATGGAATCTTATGGAAAGATATGTATGCTACACATTTAGTTATTAAGTTCTTCTTGGAAGTATTTTTTAACTTATGTACCGTATTTTTCTCCATATAAGTTTGTTCTTATTTTAAAGCAAATTAAATGCCGAAAAATTTGATATCCTCGATTTTAAGTCCTGTTTTAAGGTTGTAGTTGCCACCCAAAATACAGGTTATATCAATTCTTTTTATAATCAAGATAAAAAGATATTACATATACATATTTACATACATTCCAGAACTCCAACATTAAACTTAATGTTAGATATTTTATTTTTTACCAACGTCTAATTAGAAGAATCTAATCCTATCTCAAGGATCAAATAATATACATTTCACTGATCCGCAATATGAATATCCTTCAAGAAGAAAATAAATCTGAGAAGAACGAAAAACGTTCAGAAGATTATCAAATTTAATAAAATATACAGCACGTTTTCAGTATTGTCAATATGAAATGAAAAAAAATTAAGTACGCCGTCGTAAGGCATGGAAAAACCATTTCACCATTCAGTGTTCCGTGAAGTTACAACACTCTTGAAGTCGGTAAGAAATCGCATTGAGTTGCTCCTTAATAATAAATTCATCAGTGTTCCACTAGAACTGGTTCGTACTGAAGCACAGAGTTTTTGGAGAGCTTCTGTAACTTTATCACTGACTTCATAAAATTACAGTAAACTTTGTTGTTAAAGCTGTATTAAATATTTAAATTTATAATCACTTTGTCACTTCACATGTTTTTCAACTAAGCGAAGGCGTTTTTTGTTCAATTCTAATGCATCATTAGGCTTTACTTATGTTACAAAACTACTTGTATCGTAGATATTTTTATTGTTTGTGCAATTAAAACAGAACACCTAATATAAAACGTTTTTTTACCATTTACCAAATAGAGTTTGAAAAAAGAGTATTACTTTTAGCAATAGAATATCTTCAACTTATTTTTTTAATGATTGAGAGTAAACAAAATGTCTTATGGATGCTGGGCTTAAAGCTAATTGCGTTGGTCTTCCGTTACATTAATTTTGAACTTCAATCTCAGTATGAAAAGTTATTTGTTATTGTTTTTTAGTAGATTTATGGATAATTACTTCATAATCATTCTATTCTAAAAAAACAATGTTGCAAGAGTGTTTTCTTTTCTGAAAAGTATAAAAACTCTATAAAATATTATTTTTTCTTATGACTTAATTAAATAATCGATAACATTGTATTTTTTGTATCTTTAAATTATAGAATTTAATTAATGTATAATAGTTTTGACAGAGACAATATAACAAACGTTTGAAAATTTAAGATGTAACGTTTTATTAATTTGGATTTGTTCACACTTTGATTTGTAAGCATATTGAAGGTTTAAATCAAGAAACAATCTGACTTTTACTGCAGCCATAATATAAATTATCCTGTCAAGGTATCAAAAAGAAGCCGAAGTAAGACACATGTAGATTTCTTCGGACAGATAATTTAAAATTCAGCACCTATCCGCATTGAAAAACGCTGGAATTTCACAAGGCGCTGTTGAACTTTTCAACCGTAACGCACATCGAAAGGAATATTTCTATCCAGTGTCAATATATCGCTCGTAGCAGGCTCGTAGCAAGCTTGTAGCAGGCTCGTGGCAGGCTCGTAGATGCTTTGCTCTGACGTCAGTGAAGGGATACATCTCGCGGACGTATTAAGAAGCTTTTGTAGAGTGTCCGCTGAAGTGGAGAAACAGTGATGCTATTTTATATTGACGTAAGCTTTTTCTCACTCGATATTTTTTGCGAGCAAGTTGAGAGCTTTAGAACAAGATATATATTTTTATATATTAATAAAACGGTTTTCATTCCAAATTTTCAATTTAAATACAACAATTTGAGAACTAGAATCTTTTGTGCAATTTTCATTTCAAAAGTAAAAAGCAACATATTTCACTATTATAAATACTTTTATATATGAGTTTTTTTGTTCACATAAATTTAAATATTATAGATAAAGTGAAACAAAGAGGTTTTTTTGTACTCCGCGAGATTCTAAGATTTTATTGTATCCCAAGATGGAGCTTACGTTTGCTGACAAAAACTTCCGGGTTGAAAGATCCTATCTGAAATTTTAAAAAAAAGTTTATTTTGACACTTATCTTGCTTACTCTTCTATTTCAATTTTCATTGGAATACAAATCATTTATATTCTTATAACTTAGTGATATTCTGTTAATGGTTATTATCACAAGGTTTACAAATCAGAACAAATATAGTTTTTATGATATTCTTATGTCGAAATAAATATTAAATTCATAAAACATTTGAGCCCTTGAGCAGAATAGTAAATCGTAAAAAAGTCTTCAAATTGCCCACTTTGGTCTAGTTGGTTAGCTTAGGTTAGGTTAGCTCGCTCTACGAACCAGGTTGGTCTGGAATCGATTTCCGGTAAAGTTAATGTAAAATTTGGATGTTTCACCAAAGTGTTTGTGATGTCAATTTACCTCGAGTTGATCTCGAGTGACTTACAATAAACTCTCACCGAGTTTTTCTTGTATGGTCTATCAACTTAAAAATATTTGGCGCATTTTCATAAGTGGTTATGCCAAATTTTCTTTTAAAAATGTTTTCAAAAAATGGTAAAACTTTTCTATTGGACTTTTAAGTACAATTACGTATTTACTTTGTGTTTTAATGGGTTGCATATTTTTATTTTAGAGAGAAAACACTATTGCAGTGTGTTTTGCACTTACTCATATCACTTTTACGATTCTTTAAATTTCTAATTCATTTTTTTAGACTACCGTTTGGCTCACTTCACTTCTCATGGGTTCAATTATTTTACAATTAAATAGATTATTTTTTGCGCTATTTTAATATTTTTTTAATAATTAAATCAATTTAATTAATGTAAATAAAAAAAATGACATTTTATAGTAATTTAAACAATCGTTATTTTCCACATTGTTATTAACAAATAAATTAATTTACACATTTAAGCATGAAAATGGTAATTAAAACAAAGTAAATAAAAATTGTTAATTAAATAATAATCTCTGCTCGTTATTATACATTATTACTATTATACATGGAGTGAAATATGTATTATATACATGTTCCTATTATTATTTTTAATAAATGTACGTACACATATTTTAATAGCAACTTCATTACCATATTGAAGTCGCTGGAAAATAAAATCACAATCTAAATGCAATATAAAACTGTTGATTTTCAATGTAATCAAAAGGATGCAACAGAAACTAGACCAAACAATTAAAATTCAACAAATGAAGCTGCAATTCGATTCCAAGTTGCATATTTTTTTCCAACCTCTCTACTTAAGAAACAATTGGAAAATATTTATGTACCGGCGACTTTTAAATTCTAATCGTATTATTTCTCGAGTCACTTGTTCTTCGCGTAACTCTGAAAGAAATAGGAAACTTTTCTCTAATTGGATAGTTGCCAGTTGAAATTCTCAACAATACGCCAGCGAATACAAATAGAAATTGAAAAATCACATTTACCAAATAGTATTTTATATACAAAAATTGAGTATTGCTGTATTCTTTCTGTTTGTTTCCAATTGTTTGGTTTTCTATATAAATAAAGTATATTAATGTGTATTCTGTAAATTTAAGTTATTATATGAGGATATTACATGCGAACCCGGCATTATCCAAAGTTATTGAAACATAAACCATGAATGTAATTTAGTAGATAAAAATAAATTTTGAAAGAATTTTTAGAAATCAGTCTCAAGTATGGCTTGACAACATCCAAAATATTATTCCAAAGTAATGTAAGACTAAAAGTGTACATGTACATTGCTTTTCAAAATCATATTTAAGTTTCATTTTTTGACCATTTTAGAATAAGCCGTGTTTGCAAGTAGTACTCTTATATAACCTTATTTATTTGTTTGACTCTCGTATCAATTTTTTTGGGTTATCTTTAAACCAACCATCCACCATTGTGGATAACAATCTTCGTTTCTGGTTGTATACCATTACAAGTTAGAGTGATTAGTTTTTTGTTATTGCTAGGGGTGTCTCAAGAGCAGACTTCTACGAGATGTTTCTACTAGAATGTTAGTTGCTGCACCTCTCTATTTTTCAAAGAGAGTAGGAATAGAATGACAAGCCTAAGACAGAACTAGTGATTAGTTAATTACTCTTTCTATGCCACGTTTTCATGATAAGACGGTTGGTAGTAAAGAATTCAAGATATTACATACATTCCATACCGTCGAACAGAAAATCGTCGATTGAAAAATCTATTTATAAAACTGTCTGTACTGGAATTAGAGCCCCCGATCTCCGTGGCCGTAACCATCAACATTGACAACTCGACAACGCAAATTTTAAAACTGAGCTGAAAATCATTTAAAATTAAAAATATTTACGGTTCAAGTTGGTTCACACTTTATTTTAAAAATCGCAAGACATTAAAACACTTTTAATGATATCAATAACAAAATATAAATCGTTACTAAAGAATTTCGACAAGGTAAAATAACAACGACAACTTGACGATTTGCGTAAAAATGAAAATTGCACGCAGCATACCAAACTTTTTGATTAATTTTTAAGATAATGTGATATATTTTATTATCCACATTAGTTTCAAGAAATACTTGTATTTCTTTATTATTCCATCGAATATACACGTACAGCAGTGTTTCTTAACCGTATTGAAAGAATCGCCCCCTTTAGCAGAAATAAATTATCCAAAATTGTCTAACGCCCCCCAAAAAAAACGAAATTATAAAATTACACAATTCTCTATGTAGTACTATTATTTCATGCAGGGGATTTCCTACTACAAATAAAAAATACTAAAAACTACGAATAAAACGTTAATAATAAAATAAGTACAATAATAAAGTCTTGCAATATCTCAGTGGCCCCCCTGAGTGCATTGTCCACTCGCATCGCCCCCTCGCATTTCTGCAGCGCCCTATAAATTCTGAAAAATTTAAAACGCCCCCCCCCCTAGACTTTTAAACGCTCACCAGGGGGACGGTACCGCCCCCATTAAGAACCACTGATGTACAGTTAACAATAGCGCAAAATATATACTATTATTTTCTAGTTCTTCGTTCAGCAAGCAATACAACTTACAAATACAATAAAATAATCCTTTATACAAGAGAAATAAAAAGCTTTAAAATGTTTTTACAAATACTCTTAAGACTCAAAGTTGATCAAAGCAACACTCTTTAAAAGCTAATTTAGTAGCGGTATTGAATTCCAAACGACTATACTTACACTAGATAACTATTGACTAGTTATAAACTTATTGCAATACATTATTTATATTTATTCGTTTTTAATAATAAATCCGTTTGAAAATTCATTTAAAACTAATAACATATAATTTAACTAGTTTCAATGAAAGCGAAATAAAACTTACTTGTTTTAAAACAAAATATAACACTATGCATCAAAAACTATTACCACAGTCGTTCGCGTACACCCTTCTATTTGGGGTTGTATGATTTACATCCAACGTATAACAAGCGGATATTATAAACTAATAAAAGCAAGCCTACAATATAATGTTCTTTAATGGCATCGTAACGCGAACTAATTTACTATTATCATTCTAAACTCAGACCTGCCTTAGTATTGCATGTATCCGTTTATTATTGGTTACTATTTCTATTGTTAAAATGTATGCTACGTAATGGAAACTCATAAATGTCACGCGAAATTTATAACTAACATATTGAACTAAAAATAGTCTTGAACCACGTAAAACATTTTTTTTAATATTATACTTGTAATATAAAAAAATAATAAGTGGACGTATTTTTAAAATATAAAATCTAAGTTGATAAATCTGTTTCTTCTAGTATAATAGTATTTAATAAAAATAATAAAACATTTTTAGTACTTTTTCCACATAAAATTTATTAGATCAGGACCGGTTTCGCTCATGATGAGCATTGTCAACTGATAAGAAAAACAATAAAACAGTGTTATTTATACAAAAGTAAAGTGATAAAAACAAGGAATGACAAACAATTGGTATTACAACCTAGCAAAAGAATTGAAGTAAAATACAAGGAAAATAAACAAAAAATATATAAATAAAAAGTTGAAGACCACTTAATAAATAAATCTTAATGTCTGTCAACCAAATTGAGTTTGGAAAATCCAGTAGAGTACAATCCAGCAAAATTGATTCCTGCTAATTGTTTGTCATACCTTGTTTTTATCACTTAACTTTTGTATAAATATCACTGTTTTATTGTTTTTCTTATCAGTTGACAATGCTCATCATGAGCAAAACCGGTCCTGATCTAATAAATTTTATGTGGAAAAAGTACTAAAAATATTTTATTATTTTTATTATAATGCCATTCCACCAAGTATTGACAGTGAACACCTTAAAAGTGATAATAGTATTTTTTTTCGTTGAAACTCGTGTAGTATTTTTAACTTAAAACTGTGCTTGAGAACAAGTGGCAGTGGTGGGCTACCAATATGTTAACAAGAGGCTCACTTTATCTCAGCCATAATGCATTTACATAAAAAATTGACAGTTAAGCCACAATATGAAAAAATTGACTTAGTATGCACCCGAAAAAATTTAACGACATCAATGTTTTACGTTTCATAATTATCTAAATCAGGTGTGGGGAACCTGCGGTCTTTTGGCTATTCTGGTGCGGCCTTCTGGCCAATTCTGTAATTCTGTAAATTTATGTAAATTCGTAAATTCCTGACATATTCTGATTCCGGTCAAAGAGGTCAATGTTTACTGCGGCCTAATGTCGAATCAGAAAAATGAATGCGGCCTTTAGAGAATAAAAGGTTCCCCACCCCGATCTCAACTATCAACAGAAGTTGTAGATAGGTGCAGATTTGATCTGAGAATAATGTTTTTTTTAATTAAACAAAAAGCTCGCCGCCCCAATAAAAATGAAACAAGAGACTCGCGCGACGCCTTTTGACCCCCATCCAGCCCACCACTGCCGAGTGGCCAACGTTCTCGTCATAGTTTGCTGTGTTCACGGGTTCAAAACTGAGTATCTAGTGTTCGTAAATTTCAGTTGAAATAGATTGATGTTTGCGTTGGTAAATTCTCTGCAATCCAACTTGTCTTAAACACGGAGATAACAAAGAACAATCTTTACTATTGCTTTGAGTGAATTGTTAATAAACAGTTCTTGTAAAACAACACTTATTGGGATGAGAGACCGGAATACCCGTATAACCGAATCCAGGATCTCTCCGTTCATGATAATTTTTAAATTTTGAGATACTGGTTATAAAAATTAAAAAATATCGAAATTTTAGTAATGAAAAATTAACCGAATATTTAATGTAAGAAATCGTCACATATTTGAATAAAATTTTTCACGTTAATTAAAATATTTTAAAACTGCCAAGAGTTGTATCGATATCGACAGATTCTAAGAAACCGTAAGTTTTTATGAAAATTTCCCGTTTATGTAAAAATATATATTTTTTCTTCTTCTTTGACCATATTTGCACTCTGTGTGGAGCATATGGCCGCCACACGGCACTTCCATGTTTCCCTGTCTCCCGCCAATTGCTTTGCTTCTTCCCATGACATATCAGCATCTCTCAGTTCTGCTGAGTGCATCCTATGGATAGTACCCGACGGTCGTCCGGGGCGCCGGAATTCCACCGGTCGAAAGAAGAGGCAGGCAGGATTGAGGCTTTCCGGAGGCATCCGCAGCACGTGATCCAGCCAGTTCTAACGTCTCTCTATAACCACTGACGTGACAGGGCGCTGTCTTATACGTGCTCTTATCTCCAAATTCCTCACAAAAAAGATATTATTTAATACGGTATTTTTTATGAAATACATAAATACCTGTTTTGATTTACTCGTCTGGTTTTAAGATCCGTATTTTTTGCATCATTTAAAAGTTTTTTTAACAACGGTACTGTTTTATACTTATCCGGTATTTTAATTCTTAAACATGATCATATTCTCACACAAATTTATTAAATTGGTAACAAAACCTAAAGATATGCAGCACAATTTGTAATTTGACAAACCACACCATTTGTAAAATGTTTAATCAATACTTATAAATGCTTTCTTAAATGGGAATTATCATTCAATCAGAAGGAACTGCGTTGACAAATGAACATTTACATTTAACCAAAATTCGAAATAATTTCATGTCACACAGCAAAACGACGGTGTTGCCATATTTCAACTTAAATTTACAAATCCCCCCGCGTCAAATCTGATGAACAAGAATGACTGTTGAAACAATATCCTATGGGATGATATCAGGTGACATGTAATTCATAACTGATTTCCATAATAATTCTCCTCGAAACAAAGCTTCATATTTCTTCCGCGGCCTGTTTTTGGCGCTGCGTTACAGGAGTGGAATCTGGGAAATTACATCAATTATTAACGTGAAAGAAAGGAAGATCAAAGCTCTACTGTAGCAGTTAGTATAAAGCTTTTCAACCACTTTTACAGCGCTTTTGAAGTTGTTGTTATTTTTTAATATAAAAGGTCGCTAATTAATTTTTAATTGTGTTTCACGAGCGTATATAAGTTGGAACCAGATCTAAAAAACTTAAATCTTTATCAATATACAACATATTTATTTATCTTGTATTTATAAGAGCTTATTCAAAATTTCTAAGTACAACATTTCTACGTAACTCATTCAGAATGTACAAGGTAACTGTCACAATGTTTTTCATATCATGGCTTTGAGCAGAGCGCGTTTCAGGCATTTTTCATAATTTTTAATTCATTTGTTTTCTAGGAGTTATCTGTTGAAGTTTGGCGTTTATAGTACAAAAACTTCTTTTTTTAAAGTCATTCGTATTAAATCGTCAGTAACATGGACATTAGGTCATTTTCTTAGTCTTAGTAATCATCTAAATTATAAGTATCTTAAATTCAACAATAATTAAAATCTGTGTTGGTCTTTTCAATACAGCCATTCTTATAAAGATTGTCTTTTTTTTAATTATTTATGCTCTATATATATATAGTAAGAATCAAAATGCTGCAAAAATTAAATGTAATATTGTATCTTTCGTCTATAAAGTTGGTTAATTGAAAAAAAAAGAAACAATATTTTACCTATATATGAGTTTGTCAATTATACCGTTGAACGATAACTTAATTCGCAGTGTGAGCTCGCCCCTTGCCACGTTGACATAACAGATGACCAAGAGACTACGACCCCAACATCGCAAACCACTAACTGCACAAAGCTCCGACCTCCCCCGAACTCTGTCGACCTGTACCGATCGTGTAATCAGTGGCTTCTGTGGATTTATTTGCGTTCACTTGTGTTCATATTATCCGAATATATCTAGTAAAACGCTATTAAGTTACGTTATAGTACTTACAGGTTATTGAAATTTGATTTATTTGGAAGTATAAATCGTATTACTTTTCAGAATCTTTTTTTTTCACTATCATGTCTACACGAATCTAAATGCTCATATTTAGACTGTCTTTACTCATAAGTTTGAATGTATTGTAATAATTGTTGCGAAATGAAACTCAATGACTTCTGATAGGGCGTGTCGGTTTTAAAAAACAAGAATAGAAAACCTTGTTTTCAGCGAAATTTGCGCCATTTGAAAGTTTGTTTTTTACTTAAATACGGCGTAATGGGAAAATGCGTACAGGGAAATCGAGGACAATCATACAGACGGATGGACGGACGGACGGACGGACATTATCGACTATTAATATATCGACTGTGGAAAGGAAAAAGGACGTAACCCACACATATCAAATTTTACAGGAGGCGCTAAAAACGTGTTTTGATGATTTTGTGACATATGCAAATTATGAATTATACACAACCTTGAAGTGCACGGATACTTCTAAACTGGTGTTTAATTGACATAACCTAATATTTATTAAAGAAATTGTCTCGGAAAAACCTTTATTTCAGTGTTTTTTCTTGGTTTTAATTTTTAACAAGGTCATCTTTTTCAAACTTAAAAGCTAAATTTAGATACTTATTCGGCATTTTCAGCTTCCATCCTTTTGATAGAATGTGTGTCAAGTTGTATACATTCCGATTATCGAAAAAAAGCTGTTTTGGAAAATTGAGGGTTAAGTCCTTTTTCCTTTCCACAGTCGATATAGATATTTCAAAAAAATACAATTTTCGCTGGTTTCATTGAATTGTCCTTTAAGTGAAACTTTTAAAACCGAGTCAAACCAATATTTACGATATTGGACCGTTTTTTTTCTAGAGCAGGTTTATATAAAAATCTTAATTCTCAATCATTATTCTTTAAATTTGTTTTGACTACTTAGCAATTAAATGTTATGCAAAATTTTCAACGCGTAATTTTCATATTATAAAATTGACTTTCCTCGTATGTAAACAAACATCAATGTTAATATCTAAATTCAGTTATTCAAGATGAATTTGAGAAAAAAAACTGTGTAACAAATAAATATATTTTTTTTATTTTCTGGACATAAATATATTACTTTTTGTTATATTATAAACAATGTGAAGCAATAACAGATGTTGATTTTGTGTTTATTTGCATACTTGAATGCATAAAAATACATTGTTTACTACACAATGTTTATGTAAAAGAGACCCAGGACAAGAGCATTTTTACTAAAATTCTGAAAAAAATGAGTTTCAGGCAATATTTATCAATTCATATATTTTTGACGTTCGGAAAACATTGCAGATTGAAAAAATCAAATACTCGGTATTCTAATAAAATATAAGCAATATATTGATGAATATGTGTAGTGCTATCTATACTGAGTCAATATAGGTTTTTAAAATATCGAATTCGAGTGTATATTAGGGAAAATTATTTCTCTCAAAAACACCCAATGTATCTGGGACATATTAGTGATTTATTTGCGCGGTATTCAAGCGGTTAATATAGACAACACGTGTTTCACTTTATTTAGAAGCTTCAGCCTTATTAAAGAAATATTCTCGCTGTTATTTAATAACAACTAAAAATTAGAAAAACGATACACGTGGCATAATAATTAGTTATATATTTCAATTTTTACAGACAATTGTTATTTATTGTAAAAAGGCGATTATAAATTTATAATATAATAATAAGAGACGGTTTTTGGCATTAAACAAAAGTTATAGTACCTTCCACCAACTAAATCATGACTAAACATTGTTCACTTGTTTCATTAGGCAACAACAGTTTAAATACATTCCATTTTCAAATTTACTGCACATTATATAACTTGCACGAAATAAGCTGGTTGAAAAAGTTACTATTTACCAACGAGAAAACTTTCCTCTAGATATAACATGCTAAACCGCAGAAAATAGAAATAGCTTACATGGTATGGTGTTCATGTTTCTGAATTTATTTTTAGTTGCGTGAGTGAAATGAGAATTGTGTTTCATCAGGAATTCAGCGCGTTTGAGAAAATTAAATTTTCCTCAATTTTCTTTGCTTGATTGCGAATTCATTCCAATGTCTAATTTTATGTACATATGTGTGTATTAAAATGAGAAATGCTGAATTTATATAATATATGGGTGGTTAATTTATTTTGAAATGTAAAAACACATAATTTTATTTCATCGGCAGTTTCCAAGCCAAGTTCACAAACTACAGGTTCCAAAATGCATTTATGAACTTTTTTAAATGTAACATTTATATTCGAACTTATACTAAAATTTCCATCTACATTTCAAACAATATATAAATTCTTACAAGTGATAGACTGACTGAAAACTCTACCTTAATTAACGTACACAAGATAAGGGTCATAATTAATATAATAAACGTTTAAAACAAATGCCATTTGTTCAACGCTTGCATTCTACAAGTGGTGCTTTACGATAGCGAATCATATTACAAAAAAAAAGATTCATATTAACTGTATAAAGAGCCTCGAGAGTAGTTGTTTGCGTCGGGTAATGGTGGTGAGGTGGTTTGATTTCGTTTGCAACTCGGAGATTTTTGGACGTACAAGACAGCGCCCCGTCCCGTAAATTTTCATGGAGATGCATTGGAACTGGTTGGTCAACGTGCTGAAGAAGTCTCTGAGTGGACACTGTACATAAAATGTTCTCGGCGGAATTTTAGCAGAACAGTTTATACCAGTGTTTCTTAACCGTATTGAGAGAATCGCCCCCTTTAGCAGAAATAAATTATCCAAAACTATCTAACGCCCCCCAAAAAACACTTATAAAATTACACAATTTTTTATATATGTAGGTACTATTATTTCATGCAATGGATTTTCTACTACAAATAAAAAATGCTAAAAAATACAAATAAAACACATGATATTATAGTAATATAATCTTACAATATCTCAGTGCCCCACCCCCTGACTAAGTGCATCGCCCACTCGCATCGCTCCTTCGCATTTCTGCAGTGCCCCCCAAATTTTGAAAAATTAAAAACGCCCCCCCAGACTTTTAAACGCCCCCGTTAAGAACCACTGATTTAAACATATTGTAGTCCAACAAAATATATTAATTTATTTTAATAATATAATTTTATACTACCACCGTATATAATTTATGTATGAATGCAGTAGCAATGTTAAATTCAATGAATTTCATTAAAAAGTTTTATGTTTTGTTTATATTTCTCCACAGTACAATACATATTAGATATATATTTCTAGTATCTATTATTAATGGCAAAAAAAAAACAGTTTTGTCTGGGTAAAATAAAGCATCATTCCTGGAAAATTAAGCAGGTACGTTATGATTGTTTGAAACAATATATCAGATTCCCTAGAATCGATCAACCTCTATTCACTTACCACAATTTAGTAAATTCGCAACTACCTAGGAACAGGTTATCTATGCACAAATTTAAAACACAAGCGGTCCAAAGTAATACTCGTTACTCTTGTTAAATTACGAAGTAAAACTTTTCCTACCATAGAAAGTGTTTTATTAAATTCTCACTAGAAGCAGTGAAGAATCAAACAAAATTGAACAAATAGCAAATTCACAAAGCTCATAAAACTCCTGCTCATGCAATCACCCACCAATCTCTGGTAACAGCAGGAGTTTCCTGAAATGGTATCACTTTAGCCTTGTAGCGGTGAGTTGACGACCTATAGAAATGACATGTCTTTAGTTAGAAGATATATTTTGGTATCTGTAATAAAAAGCTACATATTCATTTCGAAAATTGAGATTTTGAGTTGAGACATTTTTCTTGCGGGGTTGCGATATGTGGTTTATATTCATTGCAGTTAAGTTAGGTTGGACACAACATGGAAGACCTGACGACTGACAACAATGTAAAATCCCGTGATAATATTTTGCCATTCGTGAATAACTCAACTACGTCTGTATACTTAGTTCATGCATTGACTAATGTCCATTATTTTTTTTCATCTGTACTTTAACTGGTTATGCTATAAATGTTTACGTTAACTGAATAATTCTTACGAAGGCTAAATTACCAAAATATCTCTGGCATATATTATCTCAATATCACGTCTTCAATATCAAGTCGATTGAAACAATATGTATGAAAGTCTGACATCGAAAGGAAGAAAAGATTTACTTTTTTTATAAAACTATGTTCGCTTCCAAAGTGGAGCATATGATTTCCTAATGATGGTACCTCAACAGAAGTTTTTTTTTATAAACAACTGCCTGTTACTCAAACTCTTAGTTTTCGAAGAAGAAAGGCGCAGGGGGTAATTTGGGTATGCAATCCCCGAATCCCATCCAATTCTGTGAATGAAACACGGTAGAGCTAAAAAAAAGAGTTGTCACGCTGTTCATTTGGGCAAGTCTGCAATTTTCTGGGTATTTTAAATTGACATGAAAAATTCCATGATTTCAAAATCGCCGGCCAAAGATTTTCTCGGGATTGTCAATTTCAAAGGGATCACAAAAACAAGTCAAGGATTGGATCCCTAGTAGGGATAGAACACTATTAATGTTTATTTAATTGCTTTTGATGCGCCCCGTTATTTTATAGCTGGAAGGGAGGGAGGGAGTGTGAGGGAATTTTAGATATTACAAACATCCGTGCCAGAAATCGAGAAATCTTTTGAAAAAAATGCTTTTCGTACTGGGAAGAGATTGTGACGTGATTGAGAAGTACGGCTAACAACGTTGACCACTGCACCGCGGACTTCGGATACGCGTTCTAATAATACGTCATAGTAATGAAGAGGTATTCCAATCAGGTGCCAAAGCTTGTTCGATGTAGACACCTCAGGGTCGTTTGTCCTTTTGATTAATGCAGCGGATGCGCGATGACGTCACAATCATTCGATTATGTCGGGGGCGTGTGGCCGTAGACCACCGGACGTCAATTGCGGACCTGGCGCGGTCAAATGGCGGTGATAGTGGCACTTTCCCGCGCAAACATGGCCGCCGGATAGAAGTTCGGCTGACTCCGGACCCGTCCTGCGACATTATAAGTGCAATCGCAAACACAATTGTCTGTTTAATGTCCGTCACACACTGGCGCCATTTTGTGTGCTTTGTGCGGTTACAGAATGGACTCTGCGGATTTTGCCTACGTCACGTTAGTTCTGCTATCTGACCAGTATCGGCGCGAGGTTATTTGGCTCCCTAGGCAGCATTTAATATAAAATCGCGTAGAATTTTGGGATTCGAGATTGAGAAATTTTTGCTCGGCACCTTTGAAAGCCTGGGAATTTGCGGATTTCTTTAAATGAAACAATGTGAGAACTTTTTTTAGCTCTTTCAGGATTTCTAATTTTAAAAACCCAGGAATTTGCGAAATTGCCAAAATTGCCAAAATGAAAATACGCTAGTTTTTTTTAGGTTTTCCAAGAATTTCTAATTTCAAAGTCAGGAATTTGTGGAATTTTCTAAATGGAAAATGTTGGGACCTTTATCTTCACTCGCTATAAAGAGCTGTTCTTTTTGTTAAGGGCAAAGATTTGTTAAGTTTCCGAGCTACTGTTTGAAGCTCACTGCGTACATATTTATTATTATTAAAGTATAAAAAAATATTTTGCTCCTCCATGTATGTGCCCTCTTATGGTTTGCGCCTTAGGCAGTTGCCTATTTCACTTGTATGGTGGCGCCGACCCTGTATCTGACCATTGCACTTTTTAGTTTGTTCTTGTCGTAATTTCTGTGAATGAACCACATCAGTATAGGAGTTTTGTGTCTGCATTTCAGTCAGGTCCTGTAATGTCACCAACAATGAAAATGGACTTATTTTTTATTATTTCACATTGTTTAATTTATTTTTACGGTAATATCATTATGTACATAAAACCTTTTCATTATCTGGTTTTTACAATACTAATGTTGTATTCTATTTTTTGCTATCAGCATATCTTTTTATAAAGTAGAAAAATCATCAGAGATTGTCTATTGTTAAGAACATACTTTTCAATCTAGACTATTTCTACAAACCAAAGATCATTCTATATTTTGAATATGAATGATAATTTTCAAAATAGAACAAGAAATAAGGTATTAAAAAATAAATACATTTTAAAAATTATCAACCTTCTTATGTTAAATTTGAACCGTTTAAATTATGTATATTCACACAAGTTTTGTCACTTGTCGACCCGGAATTCGCATTTCGGCATTTTCAGGCGTTCAAGTGCACGGATGAACTTGAACTGACGCTCAGTAAATAAATTTATCGTGTTTATATAAAAAAAAAAATGTATCATTAAGTTTGGAGCCACTGTGGTGAAATGGATTAACCCATGGGAAGGCCTACAGATTTGAATCGTGAGAAAATTCAAGAATTATAAAGAAGAACGAAACTTGTGTGAATGTAGATAATTTTAACGATTAAAATTTAGTTAAGATTTTCTACTAAGAATTAACTGTTAACACCATCAAAGTGACAAACTTGCTTCACAAACACTATAGATAGTTTTAATAACTAGGTGGCAATAACTTATATTATCGTGTAATTTAGTGAATGGGCAACGCGTGATGTATTATGTTGTTTAGCGTAAGATTGATCGACCAAAATAATTACATCTATCACTTTAAAAAGAGCCAGCGAAGTTTTTCGTGACCAAACCCATTTTCTTTTCTCGCTGAAAGCACTTATTCAATGCAAAAAAGAGAGGGAAAGCTTCATTGCAATGCGTGCTACATCGATTTCCACTCGGCCTTTTCGATTACACTTGTTTCTATTCTTAAAAGCTTCGCTTCCGTGTCTCGCAAAGAACACGTACTCACACTGTATGAGCTTTTAACAGGGCTGTTTTATGTATGTAGTTAAAATTTATTTCGTAGGAATTAACAGTTTTCAATTAATGCTCATTTTAGAAACAGGGAAAATAATCAATACTATACGTACTTTAACTTCTTCAGTATTTTACTAAAATGAAATATTTTACGTCGCCTGCTGTGGCCCAGTTAGTTAGAGCTAGCTCTACCAATCGCGCAGGTCTGGGTTCGATTCCCGGTCAGATCACAGTGAATTTGAGAATTATTCAATTCAAAGTTGTGATTAAAGACTGGGTGTTTGTGATGTCAATTCACATCATTTCCTTTCCTCCCATCCTTCTGATCCTTTAATAACTGAGTGTAACGATAGCGATTAGCCAACCACTAGTCCTGTTCTAGCCTAATCCTTCTTTCCCTACTACTATATATATATACATAGTAGCCATATGCTCTACGCTGGGATCGGACATGGATAAAAACAAAACAAAAATGATGCTTCGATGTATCTAAATAATATAAAAGTAACTAAATAAGATTTATAATCCATGTCTGCTCGCAACGTGAAGCATATGGCTCCCTTATGGAGCTATCTCAACAGACGTTTTTTCTGTTCTTACTCAGTTGATCAACCTCTCTTTTTCAAAGAGTTTAATAGGGATAGAAGGATAAGAAGAAAACAAGACTAGAGGTTGACTAATCGCTTTCGCTACGCCTAGTTATTAAAAGATAGGAATGGGAGGGTATTTTAGACATCACAAACACCCATGCTTACGAACAGAAATCGATAAATCAATCGAAAAAATACTGTTCGTACTGGGAATCGAGCCCGTGAAATCCGGCACGGTAGCCCACAACACAGACTGCTGCGCTATAGGACCCGACTTCTAAATAAAAATAACTACCATTATTGATGTGTCTTTTTATTATTTCGTCTTCTCGGTGAGAATTGATAGTTTACCGTTCATGAGATTCAATGATTGTTTCATTCTTGTCCTAATAACTTGACGAACGGTATGAACATTGCGAATTCTAGTTCAAGCGATATCAATTTCATATTGCACTCAAAATGCATTCAAAATTTTATAGATATTACTAGATTTCAATATTAGATTCAATTAAAAATGACTATATAGAATGAAAAGATTTTTTCTCTGAAGTTCGACATTCGTTCGTTTACACATATCTTTCCATTGTATGTTTTTGCGATCGTGTGGTGTCTTTTCTCCTCAAGTTGATCTCAATTCAACTTGATTTTATCTCAAGTTATATATTGAGTAAGTTAATATATCTGGCACATTGGCAATATATTAATGCTGAGCATTATACATTTTTTATATTACATTCAATATAAACATATTTCTTGATATTGAAAATAATTTTGATAGGTGTTGGAACGAATGACTTTTATTCAAAATATTGAAAACTAATGTACGACTTTCACTGATTTATAATATCCTTCACTTTTTTACAATTTCTGTAACCGAAAGGTTATGATTTAAAGATTTATTCATTCTTAATTACATCCTCGAATAGATCCATAGATTTTGTTTTGTAAATTTACAAACATGTATGTTTTGTTCTTGGGTGTCTGTTTTTAGTTACGCTGACGTAAAAGAAAGCTGTCAACAAACTATTAATGATTTTCTTATCCCATAACAATTTATTGTGACTTACAGTCGTTTATAATGAACACTTTATATTGTACTCTCTATAGAAAATATACGTGATTCAAATTCAAAGTAAAGACGCTATCAAAATCTGTTTATTATTTTATGCCTCCTTTAGCAACATCTAAATATATCATTTCCAAAATATACAACTGACAAAATCCAAGGCAACATATCAAACTAAAACACACAAGTATTCGAAGCAGCTACAAAGTAACTCATTTGTTTTTGAGTCTCTAAAATTCTACATCCGAGCGCAATAAATTAATTGCAAACTCCGTAGAACAATATAAACTTTTCCCAGCCCCTCTACTCGATGTTAACCCACCGCCCACCTCTCCCATTACCCCCACAATCGACTTTCCCGCGTGAATTGTGGGTTCGCTTATTGTTTGACAGGTGAAGATTATGTCGTCCCTCTGTGGAGTGGATTTGGAAATATCACGCGCCTCTAGCGGAGCAGTATAGCTTACTCGCATGGCGTTCGTGCACAAACTTCCGCGTCGATATTATTTCCGAATAGTACTGTCATAATGCATTACAAGACAATTTGTGAAACAAAAGTTTTATTCTCCGTGCTGCCTCCGCATCTTTCGTTACTTTTTTATAAACGAAAACAGTTTCCGTAGAATTACAGCAAAATTCGATCAACTGAAATAATATTATAATAACTATTTATTTGTACTTTGTTAGCCTGACTTTATTTAATAAATAATGTGAACGATATTTTTAGTGAAATATTGAATGGAAAATTTACATTTGCATTAGTCGTTATCAGCTAACTCATTGGTAATAAAAAAAAATATATTTTCCATTGATCTGACAATGTTAAAATTATATGTTTTGACCAATCTACTTCAATTTTTTTAGCAAAAAAATCATAAATTGAATCGTTCAAATTATGTACATTCACACAGATTTTGTCACTAACGACCCAGGTTTCGCCTTTCGGCATCTTCAGGCGTTCAAGTGCACGAATGAACTTGAACTGACGCTTAGCAAATGAATGTTTCGTGTTTATATAAAAAAAAAAATGCATCACTGAGTTTTAAGCTATTGTTGGCGAAAAGGATAAGCCCATGAGAATGCCCACAGATTTGAGTAGTGAGTAGTTTTAGGAATTATATTTTTTTTTTGTCGGAAAAGGTTTCATGACTATATTTATATAGGGTATAAAAGTGGCGACCGCGGCATGTTTAATATTTCATTCAAAAAAAATCCTAGTTTGCGTTCGCTAATATCTCAATACTTTTTTTAGGTTCACTATTCTTTTTAAAAATAAATCTAGACGCCAAGGAAACAAAACATATTTAAAATGATTGGCAAATAAGGCAAAATTGGAATATAAAAAAAATATAGACCTTAATTTCTGGACATAAATACCAAAGGTTTTCAATAAACGTCATATTTTATTGTATAATATAATGGCTCTCTGAAAAAAAAATACATTTGGCTGTACCTATGTATTCACATTTCAAAATACAGAAGAATCGCGAAATTTTTCTGAATGTTTTATGTTACTGCACGCCGTGCCATGCTCATATTTTTGGTTTCGACAAATCACGTATCTTGGCGTAAAAAAACGATTTATTTTAAACCAATGACATAGATGTCTTTTATAACTGAAACCCTGACAGGTGAAGTGAGCCAAGTGGTATTTTAGTTACAATGTCCTACGCGTCATACAAATTAAGTAACCTCAGTAAATACACACTGCAATAGTATTACGTTCAAAAAATAAAAATACGAAATCCACCAAAGCACAAAGTAAAGACGTGATTGTACAGTCCAATAGAAAAAATTTACCATTTTACCACTTGGCTCACTTCACTTCTTAATGGCTCAACTAAACCATTCTACCGTAGATAATTTTTTTTTTTTTTTTGGATATCAAATTTATGGAGCTTCAAGTACCAGGACGCGCTAACGTCAAGGGTCTTCTAGTCTCCTTCATCGATAAAGTGTTTGAAGAATTGTAAATTGCATCCCCTTACCATCGTTTGCAGACAGAAGGGCGCGATCGCTACAGAGATAAGAAGTTCACGGGAACTCCATATGCACTATTTTGCAAGTCAATAACACGCCGCGATTAAAAAACGTCAAGCTAACGCTACAAAGGCAAGGTTGTATTTTATGCTTAACGCGAGGAGCAAACTTACTCTCAAAAGCAAGCTGCTCCTCTACACAGCAATCACTCGACCAATCATGATGTACGCTGCTCCAATATGGACGTATGCTCACCGTAAACATATGAAGACTCTCCAGATTGTCCAAAATAAATCACTGAGACAGATATGTAACGCCCCGTGGTACGTGCGTAACACGCTGCTTCACAGAGACTTGAAAATACCTACCATCCGCGAGTTCGTTCGTGAGATATCTCAAAGGTTTCACAGCGAAGTAGGGAAACATTTTAACCCAACGATATCTAATCTCCACAATTATGACGAGACACTGCCTGAGAATCGTTTTAGACCGAGAGCAATTCTGCTCGACGACCCTCCATAGATCTTATGTCGTCTAAAATTGGCACTTTTAGAACGAAATTAGCATCTCGAAAATGACTCTCTTTGTTTGACTTTCCTTGTGCACTGTATGTGTGTATGTATGTATGCGTATGTGTGTGTACATGTACGGATGCAGTGTGGGGAAGCATATAGAATGTGACCGTAGATAATAATATCGTAGACAGAGCGAGTATTTCATGACAAGTCTTATTCTTTACTTTCAGTTTTATAGTTTAGTTTTCGGTTAAATAATAGAATAACCATAAATGAGGAGCAAACATTCAAAAAGTGTTTTGTCACACAAATACAAAGCTTGGAAAATGATAAGGGTCTATGAGGGTATATTTAATATAAAAACGTTTAAATAATATCTCAAAAGTTTCACAGCGAAGTAGGAAAACATTTTAACCCAACGATATCTAATCTCCACAACTATGACGAGACACTGCCTGAGAATCGTTTTAGATCGAAAGCAATTCTGCTCGACGACCCTCCATAGATTTTTGGTCGTCAAAAATTGGCATTTTTAGAACGAAATTAGCATCACGAAAATGACTCTCTTTGTTTGACTTTCTTTGTGTACTGTATGTGTGTGTTATGTATGCGTATGTGTGTGTACATGTACGGATGCAGTATGGGGAAGCATATAGAATGTGATTTGCAAAATAATGCATATGGAGTTCCCGTGAACTTCTTACCTCTGTAGCGATCACGCCCTTCTGTCTGCAAACGATGGCAAGGGGATACAATTTACAATTCTTCAAAAACTTTATCGATGAAGGAGACTAGAATAACCTTGACGCTAGCGCGTCCTGGTACTTAAAGCTCCATAAATTTGATATCCAAAAAAAAAGCAATAAGGTTAAAAATAACTTCATTCAAAAAAGTATTTCTTTCTAAAAAATTTTTTTTTTTATTAGATGAAAGCTATTTCGGCGTATGTCTTCATCAGAATAATACGGTATACGCCAATATAGCTATTTAATAATTTAAAAAAATATATTTGCTATTTTTTACCTTACTACAATGTAGCTCTACCAATTCAATCAATTAAACTAGCTATTTATTTACTTCTTACCCAGTTTCGATTATCAAAGTAAATTTACATTTTATTAACATGTTTGATTTTCACAAATGTGATATTTTATCGTGAAAATAAAATTGCACGAATTCCTCGCAATATGAAAAAGCCGTCAATTCGCAGTCAGAGCCGTCGTCAGGCTGCTGACACACTCGATAGGCCCATAATAGTAATCGATGTATTTCTGATAGGCCCCTGCCAGATGGTTCCTAGCCTGGCACCAATTTACTTTACAATTCACATCATGCGAGGGTGGTATGTAACATGTGACGCATAACAACACATATTGCAAAATCCATTAATCGCATTTATTTACGCACTTGTTTTTTCTAACGCAAATATATTAAATATTTTATACTCAAAATGATTTTCCTACCACCACCAGTTATGTGTATGTAGTCGCTGTTTCACAACCGCCTTCCGTAACCATAGAAACGCTGAAGAATAGAAACGAATTGTCATCTCATGTTGTCTTCCCGATGCTGGTATTTTGCCAATGCACTGTGTATATTTTGTATCAACATAATTATATGCTATCAGCATTCAGCAACAGTCACTAACCCATTCTTGTATTATCAGTCAAGCTCAATGAAGTATTCGGTGAAAGCTGCCCAGGTTCCCTTGACCAACGTTTGTTACCTTACGGTAATATTATATTGCGCGAAAATTATAATACGACACAATAAGAAGGAAATGGAATAAAAAAGATGTCAATATATTATCTACTCTACTTTTATCAAAATTAAAAGAAATGCTTATGTTATAAAATGCATGCATACCTTTTAGATACAAACAAATGGATCAATATAAAATTTTATGTAAGTATGCAAGCAGAGGGGGGCAAACTTTTCGGACGGAGGGCCAAATTCAGGAATTCAAAATGAGCGGCGGGCCGCAAGTAAAATACCATTTGTATATGTACACTATTTGTTATCATGAAAAAAAACAATCTAATGAGAGCAATGGAACTATTTTTTTTTTCATTCAGGTGTTAATTTTGTAGTTGAAATTCTTCATCGTAAAGAGTATTTATTGAGGTTCATGATTGAAAATGTTTGTTCATATTGGTTCAGATTGGTTGATCCAAAAATAGCGATTATGTTTATTTTCAATCTTTTTTTAAAAAAGGCGTTAAAAGCTTAAAACGTGAATCTTTTTCAAAAATATAATATTGCTCGCGGGCCGCAGAAAAATACGCGCCGGGCCGCATGTGGCCCGCGGACCTCGGTTTGCTCGTGCCTGCGTTAGAGTATATACTATTTTGTGTGATTGGTTAACTCTTTTAACCATTCTTACAATTTGGTCGGAAAATCATGATAGATATGTCAAGCACTGAGCACAAGATTTTAAAATAAGATCATTTTAATCACAATAAAAAGCCAGGGCATCACCGGGCATACCTTTATTGAGTGATTCCGAAATTTAATCTTCCCTTAATTCATCATCTTCTTCATAGCAGATATACAGCGCACAGCGTTAATAGACTACGCCTAAACTTCTAAGGCTTCATCGATGGAAGCACCATTTTTATTATCTTGCGGGATCTCGCTTGATCATCACGTACGAGTCTGCGACGCCACACTATCGTTGCCTAGATACCACAAGAAAGAGATTTGAGGCTTGCATTCAGTCTATTCAGGCGTTTTATGTGTGGTATTAGTTAACGGAACTTGCGGCTTATGCTGCGTTGAGCGTACGGCAAGATGCAACGCGTTGGATAAAACCGTTTGACTTTTTATTTATTTTTTATCTTATACCAACTACCAAGTTATGAATAAATGTAACAATTTAAGATTTCGACTGAAGGTGCTTGGTGGAATTTCAATATTAAATTTGAATCGTTCAAACTATGTACATTCTCACAAATTTTGTCACTAACGACCCGGGTTTCGCCTTTCGGCATCTTCAGGCATTCAAGTGCACGGATGAACTTGAACTGACGCTTAGCAAATAAAAGTTTCGTGCTTATATAAGATACAAATGCATCACTGAGTCCAAAGCCATTGCTGGCGAAAAGGATGAGCTCATGGGAATGCCAACAGATTTGTGTAGTGAGCAGTTTCAAGAATTATATAATCTGTTTGTCGGCAAAGGTTTTATGATTATATGATTTTATGGTTATATAGGGTATAGAAGAGGAGATGTGGGAAAATTTGTTATTTCGTTTAAAATCGGAAGACTTTGCAACTGTGCTTTATTGATTTCTAAAATTTCTTGGAAAAAGAGCTTATGACTGTCCGTATTTGGGTGTAACATTTTTATCCCTTGTTCCTGATTGAACACGTGTCCTTCCGAAATTAAGTGATTAGCAAAAGTAGACGTGTCTTTTTTCAATCTAAAGGCTGCCATATGTTCTAAAACTCGGATGTTCAATGTTCTTTCTGTTTTGCCGATATAAAACTTTGTACAACAAGAGCATTGCAATCTATAAATCCCGGATTTATTTAAGTAATGTATTTTATCTTTATTATTAATTAATAATTTGCCTAAAGAGTTTTTACAGTAAAAAGCAGGTCTAACACTATCAGCTAGCTGTTTTTTAATTTTGAGACTTGTATTTCCTAAAAAAATGATTCTACGCCAATACCTAGTATGATCTATGTCCTTTGACACTATACCTTTAAATAACATTTTTTCTGCAAGTTTAGCTTGTTTTTTTGATAAAAGATTGTCTATAAGAGACATATCGTATCCATTGTTTATGGCGATTTGTTTGATGATTTTCAATTCAATATTAAAGTTTATTTCGTTTAAAGGAACACTCACAAGTCTATGTATTTCTGAATGAAAAGCGGCTAGTTTATAGCGTCAGTTCAAGTTCATCCGTGCACTTGAATGCCTGAAGATGCCGAAAGGCGAAACCCGGGTCGTTAGTGACAAAATTTGTGAGAATGTACATAGTTTGAACGATTCAAATTTAAATGTAACAATGCTGTAACATATAATTGATGTTCACGGTAATCAATTCTTATCTGAGCTTAGCTACTCAAACCGATATTGCAGATCATAAATGTATAGATGATTAATAAACGACAAAAAACATTATGAAAAGATATTAACAAGAATTTATTGGGATGACTTCGAAAGAGACTGTCAATCAATTTAAAATATTGTTGATCAAATTATACACTGGTGACATATTGAAATAAAACATAGATTAAAACTCATCGTTTCTATTATTACTGACAATAATATTGTTCTCACAATCTATTTCAGTTCGCGTTTAACTAAAGTAAAATCTTTCTCTTAGACATGCTTCAGTAGTCTGAACGTTCGAAGAGAAGTGTACCTGATACCATATATTTCTTCCAACTTATACGAGGTCAAAATGAGAATTCCACCATTCTTTTGAATATGAAACTAAATGTTCTTGATTATTTTTTGGAGAATCGTGGGCTTGAATTGTTTGTTTTCCCAAGGTGTAGAGTAGAACCAGTCTGCCTATGGGGATGCACCTGAGGAGAGCTTTGACAGTTTTTAACAATACTGTTTCGTTAAGTATTTCGACTGAGGGTGCTTGGATGAAATTTCAATATTAAATTTGAATTGTTTGAATTTTGTACTTTTCCATGAGTTTTGTCGCTAACGACCCGTTATGTTATTATCTGGTCATTAATATTTTCAAAAATTCCTATAATTATAACAAACCCACTTAATCCATTGAAAATTGTATACATTCAATTTTCGTTAATTTACATTTCAATAGCCTTTTAACTTAGTGATCTACTTATATTTTTGTTTATAAACGATACAAACTGTTTACTACGCGTCAGTTCAAGTACATCCGTGCACTTGGAATTCCTGAAGATGCCGAAAGGCGAAACCCGGGTCGTTAGCGACAAAACTCATGGAAAAGTACAAAATTCAAACAATTTAAATTTAATACTGGTTCGGATGTCGACATGTTCCACGTGAACGTGGGTGAGTTCTTACGAATGCTATTTTTTATGTATTAAAGTAGAGTTTGTTGGAGCTTACTCAGTTGGCTTCCTTGCCAATTTTAAATAATTATTTCTTCGTTGTAAAAGTTTTTTATGTGTCAATCTTTTGCAATCCTTATGTAAAAAAAAATAAGAAATCAGCAAAACTTGTTTTTTTACGAAGGCTGGAACTCAATCACTCAATATCTTTTTACGGAGGTTTTAAAGTAATTATGATGACATCATGAAACTTTTTCGGCGCCTCGGGGATGGTGAGAGCATGAAGAGATATAAAAACATCAAATACAAATCAATTAATGCTCACTAGCATAGCAAATCTGATCATGTTACTTAAATAAAATTGTTTGTTGAACAGAATCATTTTTTTTTCACTTTACAATCAAATTATGGTTGTGTTCGTTTTTGTTTTATATTTGAGTTCATATTATGAGTTCAAAAAATAAAACACATGCAGGCTTTTGAAGGCTTCATAAAAAATCTCATTATTTTTAATGAATTGGTTCATCAAATAACTTCACAGCATTGGTGTAATGAATAGAATGATGACAGTAATTAACGGTTTTTTTTCGACTCAACCCCGTTCATAAAATCTTGAAGTGTGTGCTTTTTTTACTATTTATTTCATAGAACAAAAATAAGTTTTCAAACACTATCAAACAATATTTGCGCTAGTTGCAAATTAACCACTTAAGACAGTGATGCACAACCTGCTGCCCATTAATTTAACACTATTTTTCATAACGCTTAAAATTATCAGTAAAAAAAAGTGTAGAAACAGCTGTTATAAACATTAAGACTTTTAATGTTTTCATAATACGCATTTTAATATTATTTCTTCACAAACACTCATCAATGAGCTGAATTTTATGTATTTCATATTTTTCAATTCTTTTTAAAAGCACTTACGCTTCTTATACTTTATATTATTAAAATACATTTGGCGTAAGGGATATTAGAATAGGACTTCAGTATAACACACTACTAGTTTTAGACTATTACAAGTCACAAGCTCGCCATTCGTTTAGGAATGGCTGGAGCCACATTCAACTCAATGCGGACTGTCTGGGACACACAGCTGTACTCGATTAAAACCAAATGCCACTTATTCATCGCTTGCGTTCTGCTGGTACTGATTTACGGTTGCGAATCATGGCACCTGACAAAGACTAAAAAAACTGTTTACTGAGCTTCAAGAACAGATGCTTGCGTCGGATAATGGGGGTGAGGTGGTTTGATTTTGTGAGGAACTCAGAGATAAGTGAGCGTACAAGACAGCGTCCCGTCACGTCAGTGGTTATGAGGAGACGTTGGAATTGGCTGGGTCACATGCTACGGATGCCTCCGGAAAGCCTCAATCCTGCCTGCTTCTTCTTTCGACCGGTGGGATTCCGGCATCTCGGACGTCCGTCGGGTACTATCCATAGGATGTACTCGGCGGAACTGAGGGATGCTGGCATGTCATGGGAGGAAGCAAAGCAGTTGGCGGGAGACAGGGACACATGGTGGTGCCGCGTGGCGGCCATATACTCCACATAGGGAGCAAACATGGCCAAAGAAGAAGACGAGTCAAAAATCGGTATTCTTAATACAGTCAATAATGAAAAAAGAGTTAAAATATCACTGTTTACCTTTTCAAAGACTTTCAGAAGAATGGAAGATTGGCCGCAAGAAAGGTTGTAATAAAATGGCTAATGTTGTAAACCATTATTTATTTATTTTTTAAATAAGAATGAGAATTTTAAATCAGATACTGCTGTGCTGGGAAAAATAAGAATACATATTAAATCATACCGAAGGTACAAAGATAACACGGTAAACAATCAAAAGCATGCATTTCAAAAAAGAATCACGTATAGCTAAGACTGTATGAACATTTACATCCAATTATTTCAGAATGATATTTTTTGACTATTCATAGTCTTATTTAGGGATTCCAACTCGAATATCCGGATATATCCGGCCTTTTTTAACTATCCGATATCCGAATATTTGGGGAAATATCCGGATAGTATTCGTTATAATTTTTAATGAAATATTTTACAAAATCGACGAAAGATGATATGAATGCTGGGGTATTTACTACCTGGGAGAAACCATTACTTAGGAGTTGTGTTTTTTATTACCTTCCCCAAACTTGGGTATTATGAATATCTCATCTTATTATCTTAATACTTGAAAGTTCGCTGAATCGGCTCGGACTTGAGGCAAAAAAACCTATAATGCCGAAATTTCATTCACTGAAGAAATGCCGTTGCAGTGATCTAATGCAGCTGCAATTTTTCAATATTTTAATATAATGGTATAGTATTGAAATGTGTTTTGTCTCTATCTAAGGCATTACAGAAATGGGAAAGGATTTGTTATCTAGTAATTATGAA
Source organism: Himalopsyche tibetana (assembly GCA_030503985.1). NCBI lineage: Eukaryota > Metazoa > Arthropoda > Insecta > Trichoptera > Rhyacophilidae > Himalopsyche > Himalopsyche tibetana. The sequence goes on from JAPJYX010000015.1 coordinate 8,702,713, forward strand.
ATCTCTCAGGACTCTGATGTAGATATAACACCGCTCTCTTTTTCGACTTCCGAATTGCAACATGAAATGCGTAATTCTATTTTATCTCTCGCGGAAGCTGACAACAATACAAATGACAATACAAATAATCTAAAAAAGATTTTAAATACTTAGATCAATTTAAAATAAGGACGGAAAAGTTGAACGTGTTGCTTAAAACACTTCGAACAATAAGACCAACATCAACAGCAACGGAACGAGTATTTTCAACAGCAGAACAAATTAAAACTAAATTAAGATCAAATTTAAAATATGATACATTTAATGCTTTCTTATTTTTTGAACAATTTTGCCACCTGTGTGGTCGAGTGGTCAACGTTGTTGGCTTCGGCTACGGAGAGCCCGGGTTCAAATCCCGGTACGGACAGTTTTTATAAATTGATTTTTCAATCGATTTATGAATTTCTGTTAAAAAAACATGGGTGTATGTGATGTCTTGAATTCCCCCCTCTCACCCATTCTATCCTACGAACGGGGCGTATCGAGAGCGATTAGCTTACCACTAATCCTGTCCTAGCCCCTATCCTTCTATCCCTACTCTCTTTGGAAAAAGAGAGGTTGAGAAACTGAGTAACAAGCAGTTCTCGTAGAAACACTTCTGTTGAGATAAACTCCATTAGGAGTCCATATGCTCCACATTGGGAGCGGACATGGCTTAAAAAAAATAAAATATGAATTGTTAAAATCTAAATAAATGACTTATATTACAAATGAACTCGTTTTTAATGTATTATTTTTGTACATAAATTTATATATGTAGTAATGTTTTGTTATTTTCATACTTACTGAAACTATCCGGATATATCCGGATAGTTTCAGTTTTACTATTCGATATCCGGATAGTTGAAAATGACGAATAGTTGGAATCTCTAACTCTTAGTCTAGGGGTGCGATATGGTATGTAATAATCATAATATTCAAAATAATACTTTTCATTTTTGTCGGGCCCACGGCGTAGTGGTCAACGTCGTTGGCTTCCGTGACGGATCTCAAGGGTTTTATTCCCAGTACGAACATTAATTTTCAATATAATTATCAATTTCTATTTCTATTTGATTGTATGGGTGTTTTCTGATTTCTAAATATTCTTTTCTCACCCTTTCAATCCTAAAAATTCTGTCTCATTCTTATCTTTTTATCACAACTGCTTTTGAAAAAGAGAGACTAAGCAACTAAGTAACAAGCAGTTCTCGTAGAAAATTTCCTATTGAGATTAGAAAGCTATTCTAAAAAATCTAGGGCCGGAATAATTTTAATATGTATATAATGAATTGTATTTACCGTTAAATACGTTCTGTATTACTGATTTAGAGTAAGCGACTCAAATATAATATGTTGACCATATAAAATAAATTTATTACCGTGTTGTGTAAGCTTTCCAATTCCGGGATCCCAACCAATTTGATGATCCTGTAATCCCGTCTCATCACCTTAGTACCGATCCCGGAATTTAAGGATATAATATAACACGTAATAAAAGTTAAAAAGAGGTTGAAAAAAAGGTCTTTGAGGTTAAAATAATTTTGAAATCTGTTAATTTGACACTTTTTTTGGAAGAATTTTCCGAAACAATGGGATCCTGAAAGCGCAAATCCAAAAAAAGGTGCGATATTGGATGCTCTAGTACTGCGTGATTAGTCACACTATCGTAGCTATAAATCATTGACTACTAAAATTATAATTACTGTCTACGTATCTCAGCTTAGGCAGAAACATATTTTTTTCAAGTAATGTTACCAACATAAAGAGATAGAATTTCTAAATATCGGGTTTCTGTAATGTTTTCATCTATTCTTAGTCCATTCAATTTCAAAAACGGGATATAAAGAGAACGATTAACTAAGTTACACCTAATCCCGTGTTAATCTCATCATTCTGTCTTTACCCTGTTTGAAATTGAAATTCCTACCATGTTTGAGCGACCGATTCACCAATATAAGAAATCCATACGCTGGAAATGGACTTAATTAATTTAACACTTCAACAAAAGATGTTTCGACGAAATGAATTCAATTCAATTACTCAACCTCTATTTTACCAAACATTATGGCTCAAATAGAATTAATAGAAAATATCCATGTTTTTTTGTATATTTCAGTTGATAATTAATACAAAAGTGTTTTTTTATATGAAACGTCTAGTTAGAAAAAGCGCATTTCAATATTTGCGACAGACCGCGTTTTTATGTTTCAAGCAAAAAAACATTGTTTTAAGTTAAGATCCAATTGTATTCAATTTCACTTTTAACAGTTCCCCTGCGGTGCTAAAAATACTTCCGATATGTTGCTGGCCCTTACGAACCAAGTGAAAAGACATGTTTTAACACTTACTGCTCTTTAATGGACGGTAAAAACCCAGGCTGTATATGTTTAAAAAACATGTTTTTTACTTGGTTCCTAAAAAGCAAGCAATATATCGAAAGTGTTTTTTAGCACCATCGGAGAAGTGTTGAATGAAAAAAGAGTAGCAGTGTTTATTAGCTGATAAACCACACAATTAAATATATAAATTAAGCAAAATATGATTGTACATATTAGATACCAGAATCGACCCGATTTTAAGTATTCCGATTCATGAATAAATCGCTAATTAATAGATTAAATCACTTTTAAGGTGTTCACTGTCAATACTTGGTGGAATGGCATTATAATAAAAATAATAAAACATTTTTAGTACTTTTTCCACATAAAATTTATTAGATCAGGACCGGTTTCGCTCATGACATCATGTTCGTTCATCAGTTGACAATGCTCATCATGAGCGAAACCGGTCCTGATCTAATAAATTTTATGTGGAAAAAGTACTAAAAATGTTTTATTATTTTTATTTTAATAGATTAAATATTTTTTTCGTATGATCATAATTAGTTTTACAAAATTTATAAATTTTCTAACTTGGTGCAAAATTACGATGTCGATTTTGGCAAAGTGTGGTTTGATCGCTTTTTGTAACTATGCGTCTAAATTTAATGGCTTTTCACCCAAGAATGACAGTCAGCACTTTAAAAGTGTTTAAAGATAGGCTGATAACACTACAAAAGGACAGTATTGAGCTTAGCATGCATAATCGTTATTTCACTAGCTGTGTATCTAGGTGTGACACGTCTTTCTTCTTTATGAGAAGTATCTTTCTTATTTTATAGTGCAATGCATGCTTATTACGGATTTGAATTGAACGGGTCCGTGGGGGTTTGGTATTTCATAAATTGGTTTTAAAACCGTTTATGGATATCTGTTTCAAGACAAAGACGTTTGTGATCTAAAGAAAAATTTCTAATCCGATTATAGAATCCGAGGGTAGTGATTAGCTAAACACTAGCTCTGTCCTCAACAAATTCATCTCCTGTTACTCTCTTCAACAAAAAGAGGTTAAGCAATCAAGTAACAAGCAATTCTTGTAGAAAAAAATATGTTCATATAAACTCCATTAGTCAATTCCAGTCAATTTGTTTCACATTGGCAGCGGGCATATTGAAAAACAAATCAAGATACAATTTAAAATTTCGACTGAAGGTGCTTGATGGAAATTCAACGTTAATTTACAATTATTTTCATTATGTACACTTCCACAAAAATCTTGGTCGAACACGACCCGGGTTTCGCCTCTCGGCATCCTCCGGTCCTACTCAGTGCGCGAATGCACTTGAACTGACAGGCAGCGGAAGGTTTTTATTGTCTATACAAACACATAAGTGCATTCGCTCTATACGTATTGTTAACCTAATTGATAGCGAGAATTTATGATATGAATTATTGTAGTGAATCAAGTGGGTAGATTATAATATTGGGCATAATAAATTGCCAGACAATAAAATGTAAACGTGAAAAATAAATATAATAATAAAATAAAACAAAATAAAATATAATAAATTTTGTGTGTTTTTTAAAAAACGACATATTATTAGAATTATTTAATACTAATTATTTAAAGGGGTATAACAATGGGGAATTTGGGAAATTTAACTGTTCATTTAAGATTGGAAAACTGGAAAGCTGAGCCCTATTTATTTCCAATATTTCCTGGTAAAATAATTAATGTTCACATGTGTTATTGTGTAAAAATTTCACCCCTACATCTGCATCAAACGAGTGATTCTCCAGTAATAGATTATTGGCAAAAGTTGAAGTGTCTTTATTCAATCTAAAAGCAGCCACTCTTATATTCAAAGTTCGGGATGTCTCACCGATGTAGAAATGTTGGCAGTCACTACACTGCAATCTAGAAATGTATGGTATCTTTATTATTAATTAATAATTTATATCGAAATACGAAAAAAACGATATATTATATCGAAAAACAAAAAAAAACAGCTCTCTAAGGATGTCAGGCCAGCGAAACCCGGGTCGTGTTCGACCAAGATTTTTGTGGAAGTGTACATAATTAAAATAATTCTAAATTAATCAAGATACTAATTTTAATTCTTTATTCTTTATAATATGTAGAGTAATTTCAAATAACACGGAGTAAAAAATAATGATGTAACAAGACGCGCGGCACACGTAAAACTGACTTAGTCTGTTGTCAAAATGAACAAAAGTGGCGTACCGTTGAAAGTGATAACAACACTCTGCATTTATGCTATAGTTTCAGCATATTATTTTTTGTTTGACATAGATTGTATTATTTTACAACAATGTGAACAGAAATAAATGAATAACTCACTTTTTTCAATTTCTTGACATACACCATTTTCATAATTATTCACAATATTTCACAATTTGTACATGTGATCTGAAATAAAAATATGTATAGAAGGTTCACATTTATTCTTACTCACTAACTAGTCATTTTCTAGGCCCACCATTATATTTTTATTCCATCTGAATAGGGTAGGTTGAGCAACTGAATAATAAGCACGTAAAACAATTTATGTTTAAATGCTCAATTGAGAAACCAAATTATCCTCATTGAACTCGGACACGATTTAAAAAAACTTCTATCAGTCTCCTCGACATAACTGCTATGTTGAAAATCAATCGCCGAATCCATCGAAGATATCAAATAGTGACCTGGCCTACAGTATGAAAAATTCACATACATACTTGTTTTCGAAAATAAATCAACTGAAAATTTAATGTATGAAAAATTTCTTTCGGGAAATCGAATACTTGACCGGTAACCAATTAGGACTACGGCCCACTCGGTTACGGTGGCAGACGGTTACATTTATTTTATTAATAATTTATTTCAGCTTGCAGACTCATCAATAATGTTATGATTTATGACTCTGTAGTGTAAATACTAGTAATTCATAACCTGAGATATAATCTCTTAGTAGCTTCCATTAACATGACAACCAAAACAAACCTATTCATTATTTACGACAGTGCTATTAATAAATTGTAAATTTATCGAGACATTCATAAAATATGTGTTTATTTTATATATCTCGGGCATGCTATCAAATATATCTAATAATTTAAAATCAAATATTTATCGGCAGCTGTTTCAACAGAGTTTTTCAGATCGATAAGTCGTCTCGTCTTTTACTTTCATAGCACTGTCCCGTAAAAAAACTGCAATATTAAGGTACTTAAATTTTATTTTTTCACCATCTGCAACTTATTGATATCTATAACAACGTTTTGAGACGTACAATCTTCATTTTTACTTTTTCAGTAATGTGCCATTTTACAATGAGCTCGTTTATTTGCTTAAATTTATCGCTGTTACTTAAAGTAAGTCAACCGTGAAATCTACGACTAACATACATCATTATAAAAAGTGTTGGTGTCAATACTTTCTTGTAATTCGACCATTGATTGATTATTGGTATAAATTATATGTACCAGGTGCGTAATGACAATTTGACTCGCTTAACTCTCAATATATGCTAAGGCAAGATTGCGTTAATTGTTTTATCTTACTTTTTCAAACTAAAATAAGTTCACGTGATAAGATATATGACAAAAAACATGAAACATCGTTTACAATTTAACGTTACTATTAGAACCGACTTCGTTTATCAAATTGAGCATTTTCAACTGGATTTTTAATGACTTTCTTTCCAAAATTTTCATCGCTCATTTCTTTTCATAAAACTTAATTGAATGTTATTTACTATGGACAATTGGAAACTAAAACTATTCTCGTAAAAATGCAGATAAAATTATTAATACAAACGATTACTTTTGGGGTGTTCACTGTCAATACTTGGTGGAAAGGCATTATATTAATAAAAACAATAATCCTTTGTACTTCATTCCACTTTATTTAATATGTCAGGACCGGTTTCGCTCATTGCGAGCATTGTCAGTTGACAATGCTCGCAATGAGTGAAACCGGTCCTGACATATTAAATTAAGTGGAATGAAGTACAAAGGATTATTGTTTTTATTAACAAACGATTACATTTTCAAATAAAATTCTTATTGCATTTTTCATTTAATTTATCTACATCACGATAGTTTCCATTCTGTGAAGTATTTTCCTTTGTAAAACGCACAACATCGTTCAACATTTCACGGTGAAAATAAATATGATAGTTGACCCACGCCATAAAACAAATGAATGTGTTCGCAGAAATTTTAATTGTGGCAACACCAGAATAATACACCAATTTCATAAGTGTTTTTGTTAATTTTGTATTATTTAAATGAAGCGATGGCTTTATTTTATTTAAACGTTGTTTATGCTGTTCATTTACAAATCCAAATCCAGAATAAGCTTGAAGAGATCATAAATTAGGTGGGGAAATTTTCCGCACGACTGTTGATTATTATTATGACAGCGAAAATGGCGGCAAACACGCGTGAAAAATTATAATCTAGATTCACGTTGACTCAACTATTCATAACAAAATTTCAGCGGCTCTGCGCAGAACTGGAATTGCGTATTTCGGCAAATCGCTAAAGAGGAATGTTTTATAAAAAAAATACCTTATGAATGTTTGGTATACCACATACATTTATGACGGCCATTTTTTTAATTCACAGCGCAAAAAATGTACGCTCCTAACCGATACAGGGGATCAGTTATTTTAAGGCCACTTTACTTTGATGCTCAATACCAAAATATATCCCACAAAACACATCAGTAAATATAATAAAAATATGGATTTTAAGATTATCATTACAAAATTATAGTAACTTCGATGGATTGCTTATTTTTTACATACTTAAATTATAAATACAAATTATAAAAAAACACAATCTGACCACATATTCATATAATAACAAGACAAGTGCTTCATATAATAAAAAAAACGACTAGGGGCTTAAATGAAGAATCGACTACGAATTGATTTTTTCCATAATTTCATTCGAGTCACTAGAATAATTCTAGTACATTTCACCAATCAATATGATGAACTATTTATAACCTTTTTTTCTCCGGTTTTTCTGACTCCGACCCCGTCTTCGGAAAAAAACGCCCAATTTCACGACTCCCGACTCCGACTCCACACCCTTGATAAAAGCAATAAAATAGTAAAAATAGATAAGTATTCAAATGAGTAAATTCTGACAAAATTTGATTCACTTAAGTACACGTATAATATTTTAGCACCCGAAACCACACTGCTTAATATTTTTTAGAGCTCTCCACAGTGGCATCACCATTGGCAGGATGGTTTTTAATTTTTTAAAATAAAAAAATTTTCAATATCATCGTTTCCTAACAAAATTTGCATTGTGGAGTCGAGTCGGAGTCAATAGTCGTGGAGTCGATTCGCGAAATCTATGTTGAAGTCGGAAAAATCGAAGAAAAAATATTAAAGATATTGTAAAATTATCAGTATTATATCGCCGCCTGTGTGGTTGTGTGGTCAACGTTGTTAGCTTCGGTTACGGAGGTCGCGGTTTCGAATCCCTGTACGGACAGTTTTATTAATTGATTTTTCAATCGATTTATGAATTTCTATTCGAAGGCATGGATGCATGTGATGTCTTGAATTCCCCCCTCCCGCTTGTCCTATCCTATAAACGGGGCGTATTGAGAGCGATTAGCTAACCACTAGTCCTGTCTTAGCCCTTCCCCTCTATTCCTACTCTCTTTGGAAAAAGAGAGGTTGAGCAACTGAGTAGTAGTTCTCGAAGAAGCACTTGTGTTGAGATAAACTCCATTAGGAGTCCATATGCTCCACATTGGGAGCGGACATGGTAAAAAATAAATAAATATATTGATTGGTGCAAAGTACTAGAATTATTATAGTGACTATAATGATCGGATGCTATGTATACTGATACGTAAGTTAAACGAAAATGATTGAATCCAGAGTCGCAGTTGTGAGCCCTGCTCAAAACACCCAATTTTCGACTCAAAGTTTTTTGGCAGTATTCCGACAATTATAATATAGTTTAGATGTATTTTTAATACCTAAAGCCGGCCCTACAGTTCCATCATAAAGCTAAAATCTCAGGCAATCCGTTATGTTTCCACTTGATAACGTGACCACGTAGGCCATAAGTAAAGTTACGCACATTTACATGATACCGCCCGCTATTAAATAGCCGGCATTAACATTCGCATAACTGTTCCATTATTCATGCCTTGTATTATAGCTGTCATGCTACTGCTTGGTGATTTTATATGTGCTCATATATGCTGAGCTTTCGATCATATATCATAAATACATAAACCATATCAGCAATAATCAAACGAATCAGCATTATTTCAAGAGAAATGTTTACTACGACTTTTCTCAGCGAGAAAAATGTGTTACATTATAAGTAGATATAAGGGTTTTATTTGCAAACACGGTTTATTCCAAAATTATTTGAAAATTTAATTTACTTTGTACAACAATATACATTTTAAAATTTTTAGTTTTACATCGCTTTGGAATGATATTTTTTATTTTATCAAGCCGTGTTTGAGTCTGATTACTAAACTTTACTTTTTTTTGAAAAATATTTTTGATGAAGTGTATTCAAACAAAATAGTACAAAGCGTTGCTATTCCATGCTTGACTGACTACAGATTATCTGATGGTATACATAATATTTTGAAAAATTTCCTCGTAGTCGGAGTCGGAGTCGTTAATTATTTTTAGGCTGGAGTCGGAGTTGTCTTTTTTTACACGACTCCACAGCCCTGCTAAAAATACTTTCAAAATTTGTATTTATTTACTAAATTACTACAAGTGCTTGCAAATAATAGCCTCATATTTACAATACGTAATATTTTATTTAATTTATGAAGATTGTAGATAGTAAAATTTATTATTTTTTAATAACGATAGCTAATAAGTTGGGCTCGTGGCGTTGTGGTCAAAGTCGTTAGCTTCCTTGAATCCGTCTGATAATAATATAAATCGATACAGATACATGACTGTTTTATAGGGCGTAGTAGTAAGCGTCGTTGGCTTCCGTGACAGATGTCATGGGTTCCAGTTCCAGCACCAACAGCATTTTTTCAATCGATTTCTATTCTAGGACATAGTGATGTTCATAAAAGTCCCTCTCATCCTTCCAATCCATAAATAACAGGGCGCCATAGTCCTGTGAAGTCCAATTATTTTACCAATACTATTTTCTTTGGAAAAAATAGACGTTGACTGATTAATAAATAGTTTTCTTAGAAAAAACTTCTGCTGAGATACCTCCTCCATTGAGGTACACCATAAGCTCAACATTGGGAGTGAATATGGAATAAAAGAAATATAAAAAATGTAGAAAATATTTTTTAATGAGACTTAATTATACATGGTGCTTTGGTGCACCTTATATCATTGGCTAAAAAATCATAGCTAGAGAATTACAAACTGATATTAGCTTAACCCAGTGATTTCCAACCTGGGAGGCGCGAACAGTCCAAAATATTTATTTATCCTTTAAAGCTTATCTTTATTACTATATGAAATAAAGGATGGGGAGGCGCTCAGATATTTGTTTCTCAAAAAGGAGGCGCAGTAACATAATGGGTTGAAACCACTGGCTTAACCGGTATCTCGGTGATACAATATTTTTTTAACACTGAATAGCTTATATTCAAAAAACAATACAGTGATTTGCACTAACTCTACTTTTATTGTATATGATAGGTACCGGTTTCACTCAAGACGAGCACTATCAACTGAATCACAAGCTGAGCTGAATGACGAGTATGATCAGTTAATAATGCCCGGCATGAGTGAAACCGGTCCCGATCATATTAAATAAAAGTGAAATCAGCACAAATGAGTGTTATATATTTAAAATATAATGCTCTTTCACTAAGTATTGACAGCGAACACCTTAAAATTTTGAAATCTGGCAGAGAGAAAAATGCTCAAAGAATTGAAAATTATTTTAAAATCTTTCAATCCTCGAGTTTCGAAAAACTTATTTGTACGGGTATGGAGATCACGGTAAAATGTGAGACTCAAAAGGGGCCACGAGCCCAAAAAGGTTAAGAAAAGATGTTTTAATGGTTATATTTATGAGATATAGCTTTGTTTTACTAATAAATATGATTATGGCATTGCCAAACCGAACTTAACTTAAAGCACGCATTAGGCTTCTGTGATGCTAAGCTTTTTTAAGTATTTGTGAAAGTTTTTTTTCATCCGGTGTTTATATTATAATATAACAGTATTAACTTTTTTGTATGTTATTACGACCTCAATGAGCTGTAATGGTGTTATAGATATTTTATATTATTTTGATTTCTTTTTTGATGAGAGTTGTTTTTACTTCAAATCAAATAAAAGATTATTTTTTCAAATGATCAAAATAATGTACATACTCTTAAAAGATGAATTTTACGATACCAAACTTTTATCGGCATCGTTTTCAATTTCAAATATCAAAATGATAATTCATGATAAAAATTATCGTTAAATACGGCTAAATATGTGTCTAAAATTAAATTGAATGTTGAAAGTTGGTCAGCTGTCAAAGCTGTAATACCGTGAAATTTTGTATTCTTCTAGAGAATCTTCAATATAATTAATATTATTCACTGATGATTTTTAAATTTAAATATTGATCGTATTATTGTTTTACGACACTCGGTTATACAGCCAGTAAAATAACATATCAATCAATAATTTTAATTAAACATTCAAATTATTCCTCGAAATTTTCTGTTGGTATCCATCGAATATATTAGCTGCTTTATTTTTTATCAATTAATTACCGCATGTATTATAAAGTACATAAATCATTCTATATTATATAATCATTACCTTTTCTATTGGAAATTGCAAATAAATAGTAGCATATTATTTTATCAGTTACAATAAGATGTTATAAACGTAAAAATTTACAATAACTTTGTAAGAAACTTTGAAATAATAAATTACAGTTGTATAATATAAATATGTTATGAATCTAGAAGGTTTTCATTTTTCATTTTTGGTCATCAAAAGATAAGTTTTTAACATTTTTAATGAATTCTGTTTGAAACTGGCATTATATAAAAACATTCTTAGAACTGAACTTAATTGACCTGAGCGAAGCCTTTTGCAATTTATAATAAATAATATCATTCGCAACGACTTAAAATAAATCGTATTCTGATTAAAAAATAAATATTCTCATACGCATTAGCTTACAACTGATCATTGAAATAACGGTCTGCAAAGAGTATTTTTTTATCTTTTTCACTTTGGCACTCTTCAAAATAAAATAATTTTAAAAATTCTGTACTTGTAGCCGAGGAGCGTTGATCATATTTGACTGAGAATTGATTTCCAACAATTTATAAATTTGGGTCAAAATGCATGGATCTATGTGAAATGTATACCCCAATCTTAAATATTGGCGTAGTGATTAACTTTTTATATTACTGATAATTGTCCGTTTATAACTAAATAAATTTTATCTTTACCGTTTCTGAAACATAAATAACTACTAACATTTTCTTAACTTCATCCGCTGTTTATAACCATTTTAAAAAAGAAAGAAAGACCGAATGACAAACGAATCTTTTAAAACAACAATAAACCTCAATCAATTCATCATATGATTTTTTTAGGCGTTTATAAGATTGGAATTATTAAATAAAAAATAAATATCAGATTTATAAATTATATTTGTATTCAAAATCTGACGATTATTTTCAAAAATTGACTTTATTCAAAATGAAAATGAATACAACCTAAATCAAACAATGCCTAACTCTCATAAGATTTCCCTAAAAAATATATTTTTGGTAGTCATCCAACATTATTTTTTCACTTGGCACCATCTTTCAAGCAGCTGTATTTTTATAGAACACTCAGACCTAACTCTCGAGCAAGTTGAAAGACCACGAGTGAACACTGGTTGTGGAAGAAGAAGACCTATTCTATCAAACGTTTGATTGTGCGAATTTTAAATCCTATCGCTTTGCAACTTTAAACCATCAGTAGAATAAGTGGGATAGCTAGACAAAAATAGTAATATACAAACAATCTTACTATGTAATAATTATCCTTTTATCATAAACCGCAAAAGAATTAGACAAAGCTATAATTAACTATTATAAGACTATGAAACAAACCTTAATTTGATTTTTTTATTTATTTCATTGTTGCTTTTCATATCTCGCACATATCTCCATTATAAGATACAAAGTTAAGTTAAAGTTTGAATAAAAAAGCTGTGAATATAATATTTCAAGTGTTTTTTTATAAAGCCACAGCTAAATGTATCGCGTATATTAAATCATTACTTCAAAAAAGACTTTTTCAATGATCGTATTTCAAAAAAAAAGATTACATAAAATATTTGTGTATTGTTTTACTTATTGAACATTGCAGTGGGAAAATACAGAAAAAAAACATTTATCTCTTGGTGAACATTTTAAGAAAACTAGCTAAATATGTTTAAATAAATTCCATATTTTTTTATGTTTAAAGATCATTGCTGATTTACCGAGAGAGTTTTTTATTTACTAGCTTGTTTGTTAAGTAAAGTTCACCCTGGTATTTAAATATCAAAAGGATGAAAATTTTTTCTCAAAATGTTACGGCAAAAACAATACGTTTTTTTGTATATTTATAATATGTAACCCTCTTTGCAAATTCTTGAATGAATTTCGAATGGTTTCACATGTTTTTATTTACAAAAATATGAAGGATTCTTTGAGTAGAATGTCTAATAACATTTAGGTTTTGAAATAATAAATGTTTACATACAAAAATGGCAGTATAATATTTTGGATGTGATCGATCAGGTTATGTTGATATTTTGTTTCAAGTTTCCAGGCCTCGCAAAGGAATAACTTTAAATAATATCGTGGTTGAGAATCAACATACTTTTGTGGCAACGAAATTCAGATGTCGAAAGATGGATTCGACAAGCTTCTGATTTCCATTCGCTTTTACTTATTTTCGGCAATTACTGTCAAAACATCGGAAATGATCTCCATGGGGAGTGACATCTCGCAAAAAATAATATTTCATAAAGTTACATAAATATATGCGAAACATTTTTTCATTAGAATAAAATTTAAGTTTTTTCTTGCCAAACAAAGTTTAGCCAAATGACTGCAGGTATTGACATAAATTAATATACTAGCACTATACCTGTCGGTTCCTATGGCGCAGCGGTTAGCGTTGTTGGCTTCCGTGCCGAATCTCACGGGCTCGAGTCCCAGTACGACCAGATTTTTTTCGATTGATTTATCGATTTCTGTTCGAAGGCATTTGGTGTTTCTGATGTCTTAATTTCCTTCCACCTTTCCTATCTTTCAATAACTAGGCGCAGTAAGAGCGATAAGTTAACCACCGGTCCTGTCCTAGCCTGATTCTTCTATCCCTACTAAGAGAGAAGTTGAGCGACTGAGTAACAATTCTTGTAGAAAAAATTCTGTTGAGATACCTCCATTATTACACCATATGCGTCACATTGGGATCGAACATGGGTAAAAATATCAGGTGTCAGTGACAGTTTAACAACATTCACTCAATGTCCAGGATTCGTCAACATGATGGTTTTTCTGTATGTTTTGTTATGCAGTTAGTTAGTAAATAAAAAGATATGAATATTTATTTTTTTAACTCTGAACCTTTTAATTTTTTTGAAAACCCCGGGTTCGCCTTTCGATATCTTTTGAACTTCAAGTGTACGGATAAATTTGAACTGACGGTATGTTAATAGTTGGTATCTTGTACAATATTATTTAAGAAAAAAAAATATTATTATTTATCTTAAAAGTCGTTGATGACGATTTGATGAAGACAAAATTCCTGACGTTAATGACAAAACGCACAAATAAGTACACAATTAGAAATATAAATAAATAGTATTGAAATTAAATCAAGCACCTTTATTTGAAATTCTTAATTACATATATTGAATCCGATTCTTTTTGTCGGCCGTGAAGATAAATTACTATCTTCAAACTGTATTAGAAATAATTTAATTGTTTTGTTTATTATGTAATACATGTGAAACGTGTCTGACTTAGCTATTTTACACTTAACTCTATTTTCTGTCACCATTGTTTTTTTATAATATTTTTATAAAATTTAATAAAAAAGCAATTTGAGAGAGATGCTAAGTCAATAGATAATGCAATTTTCAATATATGATCATTTTGGCTAAAACCAGAAATTATTGTAAAATATAACAATAATATCATTAACAGGCTTTAATATTCAAAATATACTATTATAAAAATATAAAACAATAGATTTTTTCCACGTACAGTTATTTTCTGCAGCTCTATGGCCACATTAAAACTACTTTTAAGCTCACGCAACGTGCGGCTCGATTTGAATTGTTTTACGAGTTTGATTGTGCTGCTCTGAAATAAATTTAGTGTCCTTAATTACACTGAAAGTTTTCAGATACATTTGAATTAATACGTTTGTCTTTTTATTTACTATGTAGTTTTATTATTTTTTAAATAATATATTAGAGAGAAATAAAAACAAATTAAGTGATGTTAAAAGATATTGAAAATTATAAATATTTGAATGTAATATTTATAGAAATAAATGCTTAAATGAAACTTTTTGAAGTTGATAAAAATAGATACTTAAAATACGGACCTCTGCCAATATTCTTCATACTATATGTGTCAAAAGTAACCAAACACATGTTTACATTGTTTCATTTTAAAAACACATTTTATGAAAATATGGTATGCTCTGTGTTGCAAAGCTCTCTTTTTTTCTTCATTGGCCAACCCGAAAAATGTAATGTGTTACTGGCTATGTAATCTGACCACCATGCGGCAAACATTGCGTAGCCGCAGATGCAATAGACTACTTTTAGACGTCAAAGAACTCTATGGTTTTAAATTTACGATGAGAGCTGTTACAATTTAAGCTTTTTACACGTACAGAATTCATTACAAACAGCGACATCCGTCTGATACTTTTCATAGGTAAAAAAGTAAGTTTTTACTACTAAATATAATTTAACACAACATACTTATTTAAATTATTTTTTTCAGATGAAGATCCACAAAACCTCACCGCTAATAAAACATCGAATATCAAACTTCATATTATACAAAACAATACAGCATAATGATTGTTCTATTATTATTATCTATCTTTTTTTCTAATCCGTTCTTAATTTGGAAGATATGGTTTCTTAATGGAAGTATCTCAACAGAGTTTTTATACGAGAATTGCTTGTCAGTCAGTTGCTCAAGTCACCTTTTTTAAAGGGAGTAAGGATAGAAATATAAGGCTGGTACAAGACTAGTGGTTAACTAATCGCTCTCGCTTTGCCCTGTTAATTTTAGGATTGGAAGAATGGGAAGGATAGATATCATAAATAATAGCGTTTTTGAACAGAAATTGATCTTGTAGGTTATTATTTTTACACGAGATCGTAGTTAACAAAAATAGTTTTAAACGTCTTTCGGCATAAAAAATCAAAAGTTTTCCAAGAAAAATAAAAATAAAATTTTGCGAATACTGATTATGGAAACATTAAAAATGTCGAGAAAAAAGGTGCCCAAACGCCGTTCTACCGCGTTACATGGGAGGAGGGGAACTACTGAGTTTTATAATAGTCAATGTAAGCTTATGTTTGTTTCCATATATGTTATATAAATATATATATTTCCATATATGTCGCCAGTGTGGTCGAGTGGTCAACGGTGTTGGCTTCGGCTACAGAGGGCCCGGGTTCAAATCCCGGTACGGACAGTTTTATAAATTGATTTTTCAATCGATTTATGAATTTCTGTTCAAAGGCATGGATGTATGTGATGTCTTGAATTTCCCCCTCTCACCTTTCCTATCCTATGAACGGGGCGTATCGACAGCGATTAGCTTACCACTAATCCTGTCCTAGCCCAATCCTTCTATCCCTACTCTCTTTGGAAAAAGAGAGGTTGAGCAACTGAGTAACAAGCAGTTCTCGTAGAAACACTTCTGTTGAGATAAACTCCATTAGGAGTCCATATGCTCCACATTGGGAGCGGACATGGTTTAAAAAAAAAAAAAATATATCATAGACTTTTTTACAATTTTGAAGCAATAAAATATCTTTAGTACTTTTTAAATCACAGTTTATATATTACTATGAACACTATAGGAACACGATAGGAACTGGACGGGACTAGTGGTTAGCTTATCGCTCTCGGTAAGTTTCGTTATATAAGTATCGGAATGGTGAGAGGTAATTTTTAGACATCAAAAATCATCCGTGCTCGGACTTGAACTCGTGAAATTCGTTACGGAAGCCAACGACGCTGACCACTGCACGCTTTAATTTGAGCGAAAAACATTTCCAAAAATATTATATAAACGCAATACTACCACATATTTACCTCATAAATTATTTTGAGTTTTTTTGATTATTTTGTCGGCGAAAGTTTCTTGGAAAATTATTTGTATTCCACAAAACTTCAACAGCGCGATGTGTTAATGTCGAAAATTTGTCAATCGGGTATCTGAGACTGGCAGCGAAATGACAGAAATTCGTCGAAAACTTTTGTTTTAATGGTTTTTTCCTCTATATTCCTAAATGCCACATCGTTTTTGTTAAAACATTTTTATGTAAGATATCGACTATGGAAAGGAAAAAGGACGTAACCCTCAATTTTCCAAAACAAGATTTTTTCGATAATCACAATGTATTCAAACAACTTGACACACATTCTATCAAAAGACGGAAGCT
This sequence comes from Himalopsyche tibetana, assembly GCA_030503985.1. Classification (NCBI taxonomy): domain Eukaryota; kingdom Metazoa; phylum Arthropoda; class Insecta; order Trichoptera; family Rhyacophilidae; genus Himalopsyche; species Himalopsyche tibetana. The sequence continues at coordinate 8,719,743 of JAPJYX010000015.1, forward strand.
GAAAATGCCAAATAAGTGTCTTAATTTAGCTTTTAAGTTTGAAAAAGATGACCTTGTAAAAAATGAAAACCAAGAAAAAACACTGAAATAAAAGTTTTTCCGAGACAAATTCTTTAATTAATATTAGGTTATGTCAATTAAACACCAGTTTATAAGTATCCGTGCACTTCAAGGTTGTGTATAATTCATAATTTGCATATGTCACAAAATCATCAAAACACGTTTTTAGCGCCTCCTGTAAAATTTGATATGTGTGGGTTACGTCTTTTTTCCTTTCCACAGTCGATATTCAATGTATCTTTGCCGACAGACAGTTCTACATTTCATCTTATGTATTAATAATTCATTAATAGACTATCTCGTATAATATACCACATAGAGGCAAGACGATGTAGATACTTTGACTTTTGTACAAGATGGCTTGGCACTTAATCCTGCAGTAGGTTCAGGTAGATAATGAAGATTCTGCGGTCAGTTTTCTAGATGCCCCATGCAGTAATAATTATTTGTAACCGGCCTGAGAGAGAAGGGAAGTGAGTGAAAACCATTGGCTAGCTACCAACATGAAATATTCAACAATTAATAATAAATTAAGTTAATGTGTTTGTACCATATTCCTTAACATTCACCAGTAACGACGTTGACATACACGTATAATCTTTTTTCAGAAATATTTTTTTGTGGAGCAAAAGGACGACTAATGAAGTATCTTAACAGAATTTCTCATTAGCACCAGTAATAAATAATTTATTTGTAAGTTGTAACATTTTAATTAAACATCATTCAGAGCTTCATTCATCAACAATTTGTGTTTTTTTTATTTTTATATTCCTTTAGCAATGAATGTTTTTTTTAATCCATCCCCGCTTTATCTCAACGGATGTTTTTTCTACAAGAACTGCTTACTACTCAGTTGCACGACCTATTTTTCTTTTTTTTAAGAGAGTGGGGACAGAATTATAAGGACAGTACTAGTGGTTTACCAATCGCTCTCTTTACGCCTCGTCTTTTAATTTTCATATCGGAATGATGATAGGGAATATTTAAATATTCACAAACACCCATGTCTTCAAACAGAAATCGGTAAATCTGATACCATTGAAAAAAATGCTGCTTCTACTGAGACTCGAAGCCAAGAGATCCGTCACAGAACCCAACAACGTTGACCAATGCGCCACGTACTCATGCGAATTGTTTGTTACACCTTGTCGATTGTCCAAAGTAACAATGTGGCAGTCTTTCAAATAGCAATGATAGAAGTTGCCTAAATGTTTAATAACTATTTTTATTTTTCAAAAAATCGGCAAATAGAACATTGTAATTCTCGGATCACAAATATATTAAAAATGTATTTTTTAAATCTTTCAATCGATAAGAAATGATTTAATTTAGAATTTTCACTAAAGGTCGCCTTTTGAGTTCAAGTCAGTTCAAGTACATTCGTGCACTTGAAAAGTCTGAAGATGCCGAAAGGCGAAATCCGGGTCGTTAGCGACAATTCAGACTATTCAAATTTGATAAGAGTTGATTTATCTCTATAATATATGTACATTACAACACCGACTGTCTCATTAAAAGATTTTACTATCGGAGCTATTCCAATTCTAACATATATGGTTTTTTTTGCGAGACAAGATTTTCAATATTGCAATATGCAAATTCACTATCACTGAACTAAGCCATACAGGGTGGCAGAGACGCATGACGCACTGCCTATAACAAACGGCGGCCGCCCAACTTGAACAATGGCGTGGTTCATATGACATGACGCTTTACTGAATGCCCCTGCCTTCTCTTTATAACCACGAAGCCACTGGCATGTATATACGTAAAGAATAATTGTGGACGACCGAGGAATTTGTCTTATTGAATGATATTTTATATTCCAGACAAAACGTCCAACGTTTGCAGAATTAAAAATAGATGTCCGACTTTTCGAAAAAATATTATATTTGTTACGCCTCAAGTCTCCAGGGATAAATTTTCTTCACTATTTAAATGGTGGCTCAGTTTTTAATCTACATTTTCTTTTCACTACGTCTTTTCTACGTCCGTCAGTATTGTCGGCCTCTATGATAAAGTAGCAAAAGCTGTAGTCTAACAATCCGATGCGTCTGTGTTCAAATTTTTGTTTTTCGTTTCATCGTTAAATTTACGTTTTGGAAATGAATATTTTTTCTTTTTACGTTAGTTCAATGTGATTTAAAATAATCAACGCGTTTGTATATTTTCTATAATGCCAACTATTTTCTTAATAATATACAAATTTTCATTTAAAAGTGAGTGAAACTGTCTACAGCAAAAACATTTCAAAATATGATTTTTAAAACATCCTGACTGAGTAAAGCAGTGATTCACAACATTTACCTTCTAGCGGGCCGCATAAAACAATGTATCTTGGGTTCAAAAAAATGATTCAAAGTACGCTCAATCCTTTTTTATACAGAACATCTGTACGTTCCATGTAAAACAGCCCTAAAACTGTGTAAAAAAGAAGTGAATTTAGATAAATGAGTGATAGGTTCCATTATATTATTTTGACCGTGTTATTTCTAAAATAAATTAGCCATGCAAAAAAAGTATTATGAGTACTTGCTTATAAAAAATCATTTCGTTGTGAAATATTTGTTTCATTTATATGCAATTCATAAGTTAATGCGTTCTTGGTATTTTTTAATTTTTAGCTTTTTTTTTTAATTTGACATAATATTTGTAAGCCTGTTTCTATAAACCGATTTCTTCTCCTTCATTGGACAAAAAGCTTGCTTACATTTATTAAATAAATGTTTTACGTGAAAAAAATATGTTTGAGAAAAAGATTTAAGGGCCTCCACAAAATTCTAAAAGGGCTGCATGCGGGACGTGGTTTGTGCATCACTGGAGTAAAGCATTACTTTTTTTTATATTCCACTGACATTAATCTGTAAAAAAAAAACAAATAACCACTGGCGTGCTTAAGAAGTGACACTTTATTTTTTTTTAATAAATCAATTAATTTTAGCTAAATTCCATTTTTTTTCAGACAACACTTACGATAAGTAGTAGAATAATATCATCATTTCTTTTTATTGACATTTAACGATTCTCCATGCAACAGCTGAAAAAAAAACGAAGGCAAAACCCGGGTCGTTAGTGACAAAACTTGTGTGAATGTACATAACTTTAACGATTCAAAATTAATATTGAAAATCCACCGAACCACCTTCAGTCGATATCTTAAATTTACTTTGAATTTGAAATTTTGTCCGATCACTGCTTTAGTACTTCAAATTTATTGCACAGTTCTCTTTCGTTATCATAGCCATGTATTATTAATAAATTATGAAATATACGATTGTTCAATTAAATTAATATTTTAATGCAGACTAGGATAACCGCGATAAGTGAAGCGCTAACGTGTACGTTATTCAAATGGGTCAGGCCGTTAATCGGTTCGTGGGAACCTTTCAGATATAATTACAATGCAGTATATTGATCGCTCTGTTATTTATATTTAATATATCAAAAATTAATCCACTAAAAATTTGTTTAACAATCCCGAACTCTCTTTATTTATATCACCCAAACCAAACTCAGTATTACCTCAAACAACTCTACTACATACGTCAAATCCACATGGAATAGTATTTTTTTTAGTATTTCCGGTCGTAGACACGTTTCTATCTCTTGTATTATCAAAAAAATTATGTTCTTAATACACTTAACAACCGTCTCATAATATAACGGATTAATTACATATTACAAATGTCTCCTATTTTTATAATATAAATCAGTTAAAATAACTGTATTTAATATTTGAGTAATAAAAACGTTTCTGGGTGATTTTTAGTAAAAAAGTTATTTTATTCATATCTTCTTGGTTATCCAAAAATCTATCAAAATACCCGGGTAATTTTTTTAACAGTGACTTATTTAGAATACTCTCCTCTCTGATCGAGAACTAGGGTTTTCAAGGCATTTAAAATTATATCAATCAACCGAAATTTGGCCGTGGTCATTATTTGATGGATATATAATACTACTAGCTGACCCGACGAACTTCGTACCGCCTCAGAATCAATAAATGTTGTAATAAAAATAATAAAACATTTTTAGTACTTTTCCCACTAAATAAAATTTATTTGATCAGGACCGGTTTCGCTCATCGCGAGCATTATCAACTGAGTTATTATCATCTGAGCATTATCATCAGTTAATAATGCTCGCGATGAGCGAAACCGGTCCTGATCAAATAAATTTTATGTGGAAAAAGTACTAAAAATGTTTTATTATTTTTATTATATTGCTATTCCACCAAGTATTGACAGTGAACACCTTAAAAGTGAATAAATGTTCTGTTAACTTGATAACTTGAAGCATGATGACTACCGAGTCAACCTTCAGTTGTAAATTGCGCGGTGGCAAGCCAGGCAGATCCAATAACTTTAAAAATTATGTTGGATAGTTGGTTGCTTCGTCTTCGTTTGTTACACGGTCGATAGATTTAAAGGAATGCAGTGGACCAACGATTTGATTTTGAATTGTGAAGTTTAAATGATCCACATCTTTGTTCTTTGCCGCAAGAATTGCTCGTTCATTCAACCAATTGTGATTTTTGTGATTAGATGTTCGGGAACATTTTGTTGAATGAAGTGAAATTGCAAAAATTCGGCGGAAACAAAATCAATCCATTCGATTCGTCGACAGAAACACCCCCGTTACCGATAGTCAGCAATTGCTTCGGCAGATAGATCGTTTAGCAATGCAACTCGCATGTTTGTCGTCAGCTGAAGATTCTTTACATAGCGCCAGAGTCGTGATTTGAGGTAAGCGTTTATTTCATCGTAAGCGGTAAATCTTGGAATGACTGGTAGTGTTTGGTGGAAATCACCAGATAGTAGAATCATTGCGCCTATAAAACATCTTGAGTCATTGCACAGATATTTCATAGTTTGATTGAGTGCTTCCAATGCGCATTTGTGCGCCATTGTCCATTCATCCCAGGTGATGATTTTACTTGCTACCAAAACTTTGGTCATTGGTGAGTGTTTCGCAATATTGCATGTCAGTTTTTCAGTCGTTTAAAGCAGTGCTCCGCAAGCGGTGTGCCGCGAGGCGATGCTGGGTGTGCTGCGGCGCGAATCTCTAATAAACGAAAAAAAAAATAGTTTGGTCGATACTACAAACTATTTCTGATGACACTATCATAAAGAAGCAGAAATAATTATTTTTTGGTTGAAAAAATATGTTATATGTACAGTCTGCGCAAGAATGTTTCGCGCACCTTGCGAAAGTTCGCTAGATTTGAAGGAATGTAGTGGACCAACGATTTGATTTTGAATTGTGAAGTTTAAATGATCCACATCTTTGTTCTTCGCCGCAAGAATTACTCATTCAATCAACCAATTGTGATTTTTGTGATTAGACGTTTGGGAAAATTTTTTTGATGAAGCCGTCCTTCGTTGAGACGAAATTGTTAAAATTCGGCGGAAACGAAATCAATCTGTTCGATTTGTCAACAGGAACACGGTCGTTACCGACGATAGTCGAAGATCGTTTTCAAGCTTAAATCATTTTTCTCTTCTCCTTCGGGGCCGAGTTAATAATCCTCAAATTCTCATGACTATTAATTTACATGCTCCCAATTTATTCTTACGTGGGCGTAACTATGAGCAAAAACTTTTATTTCTAAAAACTTATACCTCGCTTAAGAGGTTTAAATTACCAGTTCCAAGGGCCGTTAGATTGATCAACGCATTGCCTAGAGAAGTGGACATTTTTAGTGATAGTATTTGTGAACTGTTTGTAAAATTTCACTATTTTATTTCTTGATTTTTTATGTTGATTTTGATTCTGATATATTATGTAGTTTTATTTTATATTTTGTCTTATTATATTTTTCAAGTACATGGCGAATTGGCGTCAGCTGTTATGTCATGTACTGTAATTTTAATTTTGAACAATGAATAAATAGATAGTCAGCAATTGCTTGGAGAAATCTTCGGCAGATGGATCGTTTAGCAATGCAACTCGCATGTTTGTCAATTATTTGAGGCAAGCGTTTATTTCATCGGCAGCGGTTGATCTATCTACGTGGCTGCTATTCCAGAAGAAGAAACTAATACAGCAATTTTTTTATATCGCATGAACAGTGGCCATAATCAATGACATGAAGAATGTCTTCCCAGCTCCACCGGGCGCATCGAGGAAAAATAAGCCACCATTTCCATCATCAATTACCTTCATTAACGTATCGCTAATTTCCTTCTGTTGAGGGTTCAACAGTGGTACATTCGTTCAAACTGATTGGTTCAATGCATCTCGATCATATTCACGTTCACGTTCCAATTCTCGATTGAAAGCGTCGTTCATTCCACGATCTGGCGTTGGCATTCCTAACTTGACTACCAAACTGCCGCACATGAGGTAACACATGTCTTCGGTCTAAAGCAAAGCCTGGTTATGTATCTCTTCATTCACCTCGAGATCGGGATTCCCCAAACTGACACGAATTCGATGCAAAATGTATTCGGACATGTCATCCTTGTACTTGTTCCACAGTTCACGGGGATTCGATGGGAAGCATGTCAAAATAATGATAGAAAATAATGTGCGTATCTGACTTGGAGATTCAGAAACAATTTCTTCAGCGATTGTAATGAGTATCATTTTCAAGCAAATTGAGCTGTTGACATGCAAGTAGAAGCATTCGTCATTTTTCGGATGAACTTTGTACATGCGTCCAAGAGCATCAGTAGTCATTCGGATGAGCAGGAACCGCATCGCCTTGCTTTCGACGTTAAAATTTCTTCGATGTAGCTTTCCAAGTAATAACGTGGCATCTCAAAGTAGAGCAACGTTCGTGCAAACAGCGTAATATTTTTGTCAAAAAAATTATCATACCTAATTAAAAACATAACCTTATTTCAACATTATCCGATTTTATTTCGTTTTCATATTATATCATCGATTTGTTTTATTCTAATCCATACTCTAAATTTAAAATTATTTAGAAGTCAATCGTATGCAAAAGAAGCAAAAACAAATGAATTTTGGAAAAATTGCCACCTAGCGGATGAAATCTGCATACAAACGACATTTTTATTATTTCAAGGTGTTCGCCATTTGAAAACTGTATGAGAATATTAATTTTCTTCATAATTTCTTTGCCGTGATATTTTTCCGATGTTTTAATGCTTATTCTGCTATTCTAGGCGGATACGAATTTAATAAAACAAAGATCATTAAAATCCGAGCTGTTATTCTCGAGATATACGTGGTGTAACAAACCCCACTTTCTTTTATATATATAGATATAGAACAGCTTTTCGTTAAAAAAAATATATATGTGGGTTCCGTTATTTTTCCTTTCCAATGCCGATAATTCAATAAAAAATTCGCTAAAAATTGAAATATTTTAAATCTGCCAAGAATTGTATGAATATTGACAGGTTTCAGAATTGATGACCCTTTTTAATGATATATTACTATTTTAAGAAACGTTAAGTTATTTATGAAAACCATCTGTTACGTTTGTAATATATATATATTACTTTATATGAAATATCGAAATTAAAAAAAAATGATTAACTCGTCCGGTATAATAAACCCAGTTGGACGTACTTTTATTCAACTATTGTTTTTAATATGTATTGGTTTTAATATACTCATTCGGTATTGCAATCCCTTGTCACCCCTTTTCGGGAGATCGAATTGACCATAAAATCAAACAAAAACTTTTTCAACTGCTTAAATTAAACGTAAATGTACTGGACATACGTATATAACAAATCACGAGAGACTCGAAACTAAAATAAAACAAACAAACTTCTGTCAAACGCGACCTTCCTGGTCTATTCTGAACCAATAAATAAAAATGTCGCTAAAAAAGAAATCTCTCGCTTTAAAAAAATCTTACTGTATATATTATTTTCAAATATAGTTTAGATAGTCCCACTGCGACAGGCAGTTAAGCTATTATTAGTTCACATAAATTGTTAACTTAAACATTTAAATTCACGATAGTATATTATTATCATTGGCTTTAGGGAATATTTAATATCACACGTGAGAAACGCCTGTACAAAATTTGCTACTCATTTTTTTTCAGACAGTATAATATTAGTATAGTTATTTAGGTGCTTTTTTAAAATTTTCGAAAATTATTTGGCATAATAGTAACCAGCAAATGCGCTTAATATTTTTTAATTATAAAATCTTACGAGATAAGCTCAAAATCTGCTCGAGGAGACGAGAAATTGGCATTTCAATAGTTGATGTCTGAAAATCCGTAAACGCTTATACAAAAAAAACAGATGCGGCTTGCAAACCACGGTCTACCGACCCCTGAACTATACTTTTTGTTTTAAAAAATGAAAAAAGTATTTATAATCATGTTCACTGCTGCCTTCTAACATTGTCACCATTTTCTTCGTAACTGATTTGAAATTGCTTTCATCTCCATTAAAAGAACTGGTCAGTTCATTTCTACAATGAGCGAAAATGTCTGTGCTATCTTGAGTTGTTTTATATTAAACAGTGAGTAATCATTCAAAATTCATTTTTTTAATTCTTTGTATATGTTTTTATACTGTGCACAAAGATTTTGCAGGTCTCTTTTTTAAATTGAATTACATTTTCCTTCACCGCGTTAAAGTGAATTTGAGTAAATAATGTACCATTTAAATCGGGGGATGAGTATATTGTTATAATCAGGGTTTTTTAAAATAACAAAATAACTTCACTGAAGTAATTAAAAAAGAGGGTGTGACAAAGCATGAAGCGTTACACATAACTAAAGACATCCCTTGAGACGCTTATATAAGTATACTGTCATACAACCATGTGTTTATGGATACAATTATCTCATTACTAAAACTACGGGTCGCCGTTCTCTTCTTTATTTTCGAAAATATGATATCACAACTACAATTCCGTACCAAAGAGACATAATTATCACAATATTAACTTGGGCTGACGATAGGCGGACTACAAACGTTGTAAAATCACGCATGGCATGTTCGTTGCCGGGCTATTTTTTCGTGGATAGCTTACCAAACGATATTATTGGTGTAACCCACGCACAAATAACTGTTATAAATGTATAAATACGCGTATAATGTGAAAACCATATAGCCCATGGGAGCAAGAGGTCAAATCGGGTCGCATTATGAAAAAAGGCTGAATGGTGCGGTCGGAAATGCGTTGATTCCCTCTGAGGGTTGAAGCTTTTCGCCCTCACACGGTTCGCGCTCGGTAAAAAAAGTGTCATACTTATATAAAGTATAGTTCAGTTACAGAAAATAAAATAACAATTTTGTCTAATTTTTATGTTTCATATTAAGTTTTTTTTCAGTTTTATACAGGCGTGAGCTGGAAGGGGTTCGGAGATTTTAGCGCAATCCTCTTAGTAAATATAGTAAAAATAGCAACGTATTTAGTTCTACAAAAACTTTAGAACTAAATACGTTGCTATTTTTACCCTTTTATAATGGAGTTCTACTAAGAAAATATCAATTCAATCAACCTCTTGCTAAACTTAACTTAGTCAAGCGAGCCCCTTGCTTAATTAATAAAGACCAATATTCTCATGTAAATTAAGTCTTTTATCGTAATTACTGACAAATATATTATCTATGACGGCTTAAGTTTAACGTTTGAACCAATGAGTAAGAACGAAAAGAATAGTACCTTTTTCAGAGACTGATATTAATTATTTATCGGTATACTTCGTTTTCTTACATAAATTATTATGATATTAGGTACAAAATTGAATGCTTTTATCTGTAAGAGAATGCTGTAAAAGAATGGAAAAAATTCGCAGCTTATCCAGAACACCGTGAATAGCTTTGATATTAAAGGAGTCTCTTGGTAACGCACATATTGCCTGTTATTGAGTTGCCCAATTTTGTATTTTTTATAGAATAATAATTATAGAAGCATCGTTTTCGAGATCGAATGTATGGGAGTGACACACTCTTACAGAAAATCATTGATCGTTTGAAAAATCAAATAAATTTAGCTGTCAGTCTAAGCCAATAAACCATACGAAAAAAATATAACTAAAATTAAACTGTGCATAGCAGATGCCAGATTTTAAATATTTCAATCTATGAATATATCACTAACTAGAGTTTTGAAACATATATTTGCGCGTATAATACGAACATATATTTGTCTCAATTTTGACAAAACATGGCTCTATCGCTTTTAGAATAGAATAACAGTAGCCAGGAAACTTAGAGCCTACCAGATAAAAAAAAATATTCTTACTTGAAGAAGCATTTTTCATTTTTCTTGGACAACGTTTTATGCTTCAAAAATCAATTAATTCTGTCTGTGAACTGTCGCGCTTCTATTGCGGCTTGCGGCCTCCGCTAAGGGTAGCTAACGTGCACCCCTTATGGGAATCCCGCGGGTCGGAAGGGTTAACCTTGTGGCATACACTTTGCTTTGAAAGGGAAGTAAGGACACCCTAGGTACACTTACAAATTCGGGCATGTCATGTTTATTGGTGTGGTTTTGTACACAATTATTGCATTATGTTTTTGCTGGAGCTTTTAACAAGATTGCGTAAAAATAACCCCTTTTAATTAAGATGATTGTTTCATTTTTTAATTTATGTTTTTTCAAATTTATACATACGAGTCGAAAATCGGCTGCTTTGAGCTATAAATACAAATTGATAAATTTAAACACGCTGTATCTTCTGAAAAAATAAGTTCAGCCATATTTATTGTATTTTTACATAATATACATCAAGTCAATTCTAGTAAAGTTATTTTTGGCAAAAAAAACGACTATAAAAACTTAAAGCTTTTGAATATGTGAATCGAATTCGTTTGAAAGTTTATAGAACGAAGAACCATATAGTAATAGAGATTATCTAAAAATTAGGTTTTTCTACTTATCGCCATCTACCAGTATAACTTGGTTTTTAACAATTTGAACGTTAACAAATTTACTTCCAAGCAGTATTCCCTCTGAGCTGTGCGCGTGTGCGCGCGCACAAAGCTCGCCGATTGCGCGCACATACATAACAACAGAGCGCACAAAAATTACATCAGCTATATCATCACCAGAATAAATTATTTTACATTAAATAGTGTAGTTACAAATTATCATTATTAAAAATCAACCTTTTCGTTTAATAGGTCTAAATACTGTTATGTGGCGCACAAATCTTTTTATGTCTTGTCAAAGTTGCACAGCCAATAATTTTTGCGCACATAACCTTCCGAAAATTAGAGGGAGCATTGCTTCCAAGTAATAAATACTACGAGAAAATTTCTCATTTCCTTCGACTATGTATTCTAAGATGACTACAGAAGTCGATTGTTTTCAACACTTATCATTTATCAAGAGAATGTTACTATTGAAAAAACATACTCAATATAACGTCTTACTTTACATTACATCTGTCTGGATAGGTTTTCCAACATAACAAACCAATTCTTACATATGCATGTCAATAAACTAAATCAAAAATGTGAACTCAATGTAAAGTTATTTTGGATTGAATAACATTTTCAAGCGGTCTTCTTAAGAAAAAAAATATTTTACGCTACTTCAGTGACACTGCTGTATAAAAACGATGTGTAGATTGTTTGAAAACACGAAATTGTTTTTCAACATCAAATTAACCCTCCAAGGACGAGCGTCACCATATGGTCACACAAAACACCGTTGTCTATTGATCCCACTATTCATACTTTTTCTACCTGAATATCGTTGCTTTTGCTCGTATTTGATTAAGAAGGGTACGGACTACAGTTAGCAATCAGCCGTAGGAACAGGAACGGTCTCCAAAAGCACATGTGATTTTTTGAATTTCCGTTTTTTTTTAATTTACTTTTTGAAACTGTTAGATATTTTTTTATAAAAACATAAAATTATTTACAGTTATTTTGCTAATATATTTGTTTTGAAATTATGTTGATCTAAAGAGGTCAAATTGTAAATATTTTTAAAAAAATCACGTTTAGCTATATTTCAACCCCGAATGTTTGCAAGCCCATACGGTCACTTTTGTCCTTACTACTGTCCGTACTCAATATTACACGGTAATAAAAGGATGAGCATGACTATATAGTCATGCGGAGTTTTTATACAACGACTTTGCGTTTTTTTTTTTTTTAATTTTGGATAAGAATAAAAGTTATCCGTGACTTCAATATGGCTTAGAAAATATTTTTTTTATCAGAAAAAAGCTCTCGTCTCTGGAGGGTTAATGTTGAGTGATGGGCTGACACAAACATCGAGTTTATATCTTAGATTGATATCATCAACACAAAATAAACAAAAACGTTCTTCTTTGTCTATGGTAATATTAAATATCATAATAATGTCCTGGTATTGTTGTCTTCAGTTCTATAACATTATATCATTAGGACTATTACTTATAAATATTTCAGACATTCATTTCTACATTTTTTTAGGCTCAGGCGTTTAGGATCATAGGGGTATATCTACAAAACCATAGCTGAAGGTCAATAATGTGTTACAAGTGATTTGCCTGTGTTATTATATCACTATAAATCCATTTGTAGATATATACAACCGTATATTTTCATAACTTTATGTACGAGATATCGCTGTGTGTCACTAAAAAATATAATTATGTACATTGCCAAAACCGATCATAACTCAAAACACGCATTTTTGTATTTAAGCTCCTTTGATCTTAAGCCGCCGAATATGTAAGTTTGATTTCCCATTTTAGGATTTAATTCGTATTTTTTATATGTTCATTCATAGCAGGCTAATTTTTAAAATATTTTTTTTAAAAATACTAATAACATAAATTATATTATTGACTCTACTCTGAATCTATTGTAGCTTTTTCTTAAATATATTTTTTGGAATCATACTTTTTCATAATTTTACCATCAGTAAATTAAAAGTATCAAATATCAGTATTGAAAATTTGAACAGCACATTTAATAGTAATTGGTAAATAAATTCGTTAATTTGTATTATATTGACGAATTATAAATACAAAATATCTTCAGATTTATAATAAGACTTTAAAGCAATATTTAGTTATAAATATATTCTACCAATTAAAATCATATTCAAATGAATATTTAATGTCAAGTTAAAGAACTTTTTCAACTTGGAATTTTTATCAAATAATTTTGTGTGCATCTAAAAATTTTATAAAGTCAAATTCACATTTTAAATATTTCAGACATTCTATCATCTAAAGCAAAAATTAAAACTCACTTCAATTAAAAAACTAAAAACTTCTATGAAAAAGTTTTCAAAGAATAGAAATCTATTTATGATAAAAATCAGGGCTGTGGAGTCTATGTCGGAGAAACCAGGGGAAAATAATTTGAAGATATTGAAATATATATATATTAATCTATTCATCATATTTACTGGTGAAATTTTCTTTAATTATTCTTGTAACATAACTAAAATGAACTTATGATACATAGATATGTTAGTTGAACTTAAATGCTTAAAAAATCAATTCGGATTCGTATTTTTTTTACCAGATTCCACATTCCTAATAAAATAAAAATTAAAGCCGGTGAGCCCCTCGTTAAGATAGGAAAATCATTCGTCTTAGGTCAAATCTGCATCTAACTGCAATTTCTGTCGATGGTTAAATTTTATTATGAAATAAGATTTTGGTGCCCCTTCAGTTTTTTCATAAAAAACATTGACTTTGGCAGCATAATAAAAATGACCCTAGCTGTTTATTGTCTATTTTCTGGCAATGTCGAAAAATGCCGATTTTTAATGATATACTGTTAAGAGATGTCCAGTGTCTCGTTTTTATGAAACTACATTACTTTCATATTTACTTAAAACGTGTATATTTTTTTCATTTTACTTTTGCGACCTCTGCCGTAATTATTTTGCATACTTTTGTGATTTTATTCTTATATTTTATTATAGCTTTCTTCTAAGAACTATGAAAATATTATATATGTTCGTTAGAGGATAAGTTCCAGCAAATACATGTAGACTTTTGTTCAGCAAAGCTATATTATGGTGGGCTGAATTTTTGAAATTTCATTACTTGCTTAATAACTATAGTAATAGAGACGGAATAAACCGGAATTCGGATAAAATTATGTTTTAATTTAAATGAAACATTCAATGTTCAAAAAAAAAACGGGCCGCATGTGGCTCGCGGGCCATGGATTATGCATCATCTGTATTCAATGGTTTGAAGGCATTATGGCTGAGATTCCTATCCTGTCGGGTCCTGTGGCGCAGCGGTAAGCGTTGTGTGCTTCCGTGTCAGACCTCACGGGCTCGAGTCGCAGCACGAAACAGCATTTTTTCGATCGATTTATCGATTTTCGGTTCGAAGGCATGGGTGTTTTTGATGTTTAAAAATTCTCTCTTACCCTTCCGATCCTTCAATTTAACTGGGCGTAACGAGAGCGATTAGTTATTCACTAGTCCTGTCTTAGCCATATCCTTCTATCCCTATTACTCTCTTTGGAAAAAAAAGGTTGATTGACTCAGTAACAAACAGTTCTCGCAGAAAAAAACTTCTGTCGAGATACCTCCGTTAGGAGGCCACATACTCCACATTGGGAGCGGACATAGATAAAAAAAATGTATGAGATTTACCGAGCCCCTTGTTAAGATATTGGCAGCCCACCGCTGATTATTAGTCTGAAGATACTTGCTGAAGATAAAAGATAACATTTAAAATATTTTTTTTTTTTTTTTTTAATATTTCTTTAAATAAAATCATCGGTCTCTTTATTATAATATTGAATATTACCCATTCGCTAACATCGCAATTTCTCTTTTAAAGTCTTGGTTTATTGATAATTTATTATTCACAAAACTATTATTAACTAAACTAACATTAATTCCCTTGAGCCATTGTAGTGATGCTTATTAATTATTCACATCGGCAAAACTGAGCTGGATAATTATTAAGGTAGACATTTTAAATTTGCCTAGTGTAAATGTTCGCATAATTTTCAAAATGTCCGCCCTCGAATTACTCAACCGGTTAGCTTGAAGAGTGCTTAATTATTAATAATTCCAACTTTACGTTTACACAACAACTTTTGTAAAGTGACTCGCAAAGTTATATACTTATTAAAATTAGCCAGTCGACCACTGATAACAAACAAACAACAGAATCGCACCGCCATGATAATAATTAGCAGGGCTGCCAATTCAACCAAATTAATTTACTGCACGTTTATACCCGTTCCGAATTTCATCAGTAGATGGTATTTATAAGGATTCCAATCTAATATTTGAATATATTTCGATATTCAGTATATAGTAATAAGTAAAACTTCTATTGAGTGAACTCCATTAGGAAACCATATTATGCTCCGCTCCCAATGTAGATGGAGCTTCATGGATTGAAAAAAAAGTAAGTTTAATACTTTATAACTTTGTGAAAGTTCATTTTAATGTAAAATATCATAGATTATTCCACGTATTGTGCTACAAACTGTGACACGCACTTCGCTTCTTTTAGAGGCATTCTCAGACAGACTTACTTTCACAAATGCTTGCTGAAATACATTCGTACTTATTTATTGTTATAGTTATGTTGTATTAAAAGTAAGTTTGCTTGTTAAGCCACAGGTTATCAACAATTATGTGTTACTTTATTATTAAATATTTTTTGGTTAAAAAAAAGAAAAATGGACCCAATGCGCCAAACATTTTGACAGTTAAAAATAATTCGAGATAAACTCGATGTTAAGTCACTCGAGAAACATTTACATCCCAAACATACATTTCTTATACATCAAATTTAAATTGAAAAAATCTGAAACATTGATTTTTACCTGTAACTCAGACCCACCTGATTGGTAGAACCAATTTTTTACCAACTAGCTACTTCAACAACGTGTGACATATTGATATTGATAACGAATTGTTATAATCAATTTTGTTTATTCAAACACAATAATACACGTGTTGACAACAAGTATGTGTTAACAATTAGTGTTAGCAGAAATTAATATGATACATTTTTATTTTATCGTAACATTTATTTTCGACTGATTTTCAGAATTTCTTATCATTTGTCTACTACATTGTTTTACAGAGCATGTTTATATTACACATATACTCTACACGTGTTACATTATAATTCTGTGTAAAAATACATTGTACATCAGTAAATTGTGTATCAGGTAGAAATTACATTCAATAGTAAACCGTAACCAAATATTGGTTTTTGATAAACGCTCGTTTAGGAAAAATAAACATTGTTAATCGTAACATTTTCGTTTTATTCTCAATGTCAGGGTTTCAAAACTATGTTCCGCGGAACACCTACATACATTGAAAATAACTCTTTTGCAGTATTTGTCGAAAACTTGTAAGAATGATTCCAGAGTTCGGAATTCATTTTCTCTGACAGATATACCCGTAGGCTTAACCGCAAATGATTATGAAAATTGTATTAAATTGATTAGTTATTTTGTTTGAAATCTAAACTATAAAGATCTATAGTTAAATGGTTTCCAATTGAGTTTATCAGAAGATACCCTAATTTCTCAAAACAAGCTATTATTGTCTAATTTTGATAACTGCGACCCATTTGAAGACCATGAGAAGAAGAATTTTTGTATTATACCTCATCGATGTCAAACTGAAGAAACAGGTTCGACACAAAGCCAAATATTATAAAAATTCAACTCCTCAATATCAATATTCTTTATATCAAGTCGATTTTTGATTCAAAGACCAAAAATCGTTTAAGTCATCGTGACCTTTATTTACTCATATTTATATGTGGCATGTCATAAAAATATTTACAAAATAAATAATAAGTATTTTAATAGCACTTTTTTAAAATATTATTACTATAAATTACCCAAACTTAAAAATAAGCAAAGTGTACGTATACAATTTGGAAATTTGCAAAGTGTTCCATTGCAGGAAAATTTTTAGATACCCTGCTCTATTTACACAAATCTATCAACGAAACTTCAAATAATACGATTATTTGCACAACTTTATCTGACACACGCCTTACAAAAAACTGAAAATGAGATTTTAGATTCACTCAAAGTTTTCACTTTAAATGAATCACAATAAAACGTTGTGTTTATTTCAAAATGAATCTCTCCCAAATTAAACCGTTAATTAACCGCTTAGAAATCATTCATAATTATTGTTTGTTTCAAATAATTCAATAATGAAATTATAATCTTAATATTTCTAAATTTGTTCGTATTTGTATATAGTAACAAGGGTCGCACTTTCACTTAGTCTTAAGATTATAAAATGTTGGTTTATTTTGATATATATGTTATATAATTACTCAATGGTCAGAAAATAGCGTAAAACGTCATCATTAGTAAAAAGTCATTAGGTGATGGAATCTAAAGAACCCTAAGACTGCATTGGGATAAAGAGATAAAATAACACAGATTTGATGAACCTTATCCTATAATAAAAATTGTACCTGGGCAATTATTGATGGCAAAGATCAAAAATCTTACGGGTATAATTGTTGTCAAATGTATGTTTTGTAATCAAGATTATCTCTTTTACTTACGCATTACTGCCAATTTTTCTTTACCACATGAATATTTAAGTAATTTACATTTTTCATAACAAAAAATGAGACAATTTAAGATTTCGACTGAAGGTGCTTGGTGGAATTTCAATATTAAATTTGAATTGTTCAAACTATGTACATTCTCACATATTTTGTCACTAACGACCCGGGTTTCGCCTTTCGGCATCTTCAGGCGTCCAAGTGCACGGATGAACTTGAACTGACGTTTAGTAAATGAATGTTTCGTGTTTATATAAGAAATAAATGTATCATTGAATTCAAAGCCATTGCTGGCGAAAATGATAAGCTCATGGGAATGCCCACAAATTTGAGAAGTAAGTAGTTTCAAGAACTATATTTTATTTGTTTGTCGGCAAAGGTTTTATGATTATATTTATATAGGGTACAATAGTGGAGACCCAGGTAGGTTGAGTATTTCATTTAAAATCGGAAGACTATGCAATTGTGCTCTATTAATTTCCAAAATTTCCTGGAAAAAGAGTTCATGACTGTCCGTATTTGGGTGTAACATTTTTATCCCTTGTTCCTGATTGAACACGTGTCCTTGCGAAATTAAGTGAATAGCAAAAGTGGACGTGTCTTTTTTCAATCCAAAGGCTGCCATATTGGCTGACAATTGCATAGTCTTCCGATTTTAAACGAAACGTTCATTTACTAAAAGTCAGTTCAAGTTCATCCGTGCACTTGAACGCCTGAAGATGCCGAAAGGCGAAACCCGGGTCGTTAGTGACAAAATCTGTGAGAATGTACATAGTTTGAACAATTCAAAAAAAAAATGAGACTGAATGTAAGTTTCTGTGAGATCTCTTATCATTATAATAATATATTTTTTAATTGGTTAGCTTCTGCGCTTAGTGCTATAATCTGATAATACCAGATGGGTCTAGATCAGTGATGGTTCACCTTTTTAACTCTTTGTGACTAATTTCTGAAAAAATTGACCGGGGGCCGTGTCACATCTAGGAATATTAATATTTTTTGAAGCCTTAGTAAATGTTTATCATTCTTTGGCGTAGATCTTCCGTAAACGATTCGTGTCACCCAAAATGTTTTAGCGAGTCACCTCTGACACACTTGTCATAGGTTACCTGTCACTGATCTAGGCTTAATTTCCAGTAAATTAAATTTCTAATTTAGTTATTTTTTTCATTTTAATTCATGTTATTTTTTACATGAGTGCGCCCAATATCTGTTCTCCTCGAGTGACTTATGCGTGAAAATATCTGATGCCTTCGTTATAAGCTGTATTTTTTTCATAAATATGTTTTATACATGGCTGTTTTTAGCTACATATTACAGATAGGGGGTAAAGTGGCAAATGCTATATATTATATCTCACTTTTAGGGGAGCTCAATGGAAATAATCTAAAAGTTACAGCGACTGTACCTAATTATTATTTTTTCTTCTACATGTTATAATAACAGAAACAAATAGTTCAATTTATTTAAAAGCTTTAAAAACTTTATAGAATCGACAGTGAGCCAAGAACGAATAAAGAAACTAGCGACACCTAACATAAATTTCTGGATCAGTCGGACTTCACTTACTTTGAAATAGTAAGTGAATCAGCTAATGCCAAAGCACGGAAAACTTTTTTGATATTTCTCTCATAGTAAATTTCGAATGGGTAGCTCGTAAAAAGTGTCACGAACATCGCATTTTTTAAAAAATACCTTAGTTTGATTCCAAACGCAAATAATGTATAATTTTGAATATAATATGTAGTTAACAACAGATTAAAATAACAAAGTATTTTAGCTCTACAGATTTTAATAATTTTATTCGTTGATAGCTATTTCGGCTTGCGCCATCGTCAGAACTATGTTTAAACTAATCTTTTGCTCAGTTATATATACTGGCTCTGAAGAGATACACAATGCATCAAGTTATTCACTCTAACATTCTAATTATAATTACAATATTACACTTATCAAATATGATTCTAGTTTTTCAAAGAACGAAATCTGTAGAGCTAAAATACTTTGTTATTTTAATCTGTTATAAATGGAGTTCTACCAAGTAAATGCCAAATCAATTAATAATATGTAGTTGTTTTAAACGTTGTTTTTTCACAGATACATAAATTACAAATTAATTTTCATAATGTATTTTTATACAAATGACTTGAAAAAATCTATAACTCATGGAAAATATGTTAGGTTACCTAGAGCGATTGGAAACTCTTTTACTTAAGTGAATTTTACTTTCGTTTAATCTAGTCATTATCCATACGTTAAAAATTAAAAAAAACTCGGGCTTTATATGTTTATTCACTATGGTATTGTCAAATAAGTGCCGGAGTTACTCACGTTTTTCTTCTATATCTGTTGTGTGTGACAAAGTATCTGTAGTGTGGGAAAATGTTAGTAAATCAGAAACAAACTCTAGGTATATTGGATTCGTATGTTCGCGATAATTGTTTTTTGGCAACCCTGGTATACTCAATTACATCTTTTGTTGTGTTTTATTTCGCGCTGTACTTAATCTTGTTGCAAAGAAAACACTGATGATGTACTTATCAAAGTAAGTTTTGATACTGCCTGTCAGTTCAGTTTGTTTAATTGAAAGTTTTAATTTGATTATGTCGCTAATGATATCAAAGCTTCATTCTCTTAGCTGTTGTAGTGAAGAAATTCACACCCAGACTGTTTGTTCACCAGGGTGACCAAATTATTCGAAAGGAATAAAAATTAAACAAGATTATTTTTTTACTTGATAAAATAAACTATTCAGCTTCCGAACTTTAATGGTGTTTACAGTCAATCCTTGATGAATACATATTACAAAACATCGTCGGTATACTGGCAGAAGGCGTCATAAAAAGCCTGGCTGTTTTAAGTTATCAATCCACATGTATACACGCTGTATCTTCCAATTTCATGTAGTAATAGTTATAGCTATAGATATTTACAAAAAAAAATACGATTACAAGATTTTTTTTATTTATCACCTTCTGCCAGTATACTGACAATATTATAATGTTTATAGAATCTACGCCGGTTCCGTTTATAGAGCATTTTAAAGTTTTTAAACAAAATAATATTCATCGGTTGAAAAGGCTGATTCACCGATTTACTATACTGAAGAAAAAAAAGACATATCCGCTCCCTATGTGGAATATATGAGATATTATGTTACATCTTAATCAAAGTTTATTTTTACGAGAACTAGTTGTTATTTACTTACTCCATCGCTCACTTTTTAGAAAAAGTATGGATTGATGAAGGTCTTTTTCAAGGATTTATAAATTTCGCTTCCCTACTTATACAGGATTGGATGGATGGTTATGAAAAATATTTTGTCAATCATAAATTAATTTTGGAGATTTTTTCTATCAAATAGTTCATGTTTAATTAGGCCCAATTATTTTAAATGACGTATTTCCCATTTTTTATGCGCAGTGCAATACTTACTCCTTAATATAATTACAACGGCACAGTTGACGCTTTGTAGTTTACAAATTAAATGACATCAAATTGTATTTGACGTTGCAGTTTTTTTTAATTGTATCCAAATTTATATTTTGTAAAATATGTTTTATATTAAATAATACAATAAAATTATATTTTGACAGATTTCAAAAGCACAATACGAATTAGATCAGTCGAACAGGGCTAGCCGTCAAAGTTGCTTTTATTAAATGAAACATTTTGCAAAGATTTTCTCAAACACTTTGTAGTCGAAAAATTACTATTCTTAACGCATGCGTCGTCAACTAAAGCTTTAGTACTTAAGTTACTATAGTATAAAGCTAGAAGCTCACAAAACATACGTCTAGAACTTTCGTAAAACGATTGACTTACACTGTGTGGAGACATTTAGTGGGATTTCGAAATCGTCTCTTTAATAGTCGGGTGATTTACTAAATTATGAGGAGTCTTAAAGCAGTTACTTTTTAGTTACATCGAATTGTATTGTAATTGTAATTGTACAAGATTTTTGAACATATTGGAATCAATATTTTTCCTGCGTCTCATTTCCGTGACGTTTAAACCTTTATTTTTTTATACACAGTTGTTGGGGCTAGCAACACTTATTGATTGTGGAAAGGTAAAAGGACGTAACCCACACATACTAAATTTTACAGGAGGGGCAAAAAACCTGTTATGACAAAATCATGTCATGATGTCAAATCACGTAATATACACAAACTTAAAGTGCACGAAGACTGATAAACTGGTGTTTAATTGACATAGTCTAATAATAATTTAATAAATTGTTTAAGAATAACTTTTTTTAAGTCTATTTTACTGTTTGTTATTCTGACAGGTCCAACTTAAAAGTTAAATTTTGATACTAATTTGGCATTTGCAGCTTACATCCTTTTGATAGAATGTGTATTAAGTTGTATAAATTGTGATTATCGAAAAAATCTGTTTTCAAAATACTGTGGGTTACATCTTTTTTTCTTTCTACAGTCGATGTCAGATGATGCTTTTTTAAATCTCATTATAAAAAAATGGTATATTTATGTATAAGAGTTTCTCTAGATGACATACGACCAGATGTCTTTTTTTGAACAGGACTGTCCCAAGTTCAACAGACAAATCTTGCCTTTCAAAATTCCCACCTAATTTTATATGTACAAAAATGTTCGGATATAGTCAAAGTGGCTCGTTTAATTTTTGTAGTTGTCCGTCGTACCATTTTTTGTGATCAAAATTTTGATTACAGTTTCAATTAATTATGAAAAATTTATTGAGTAAATATGGGAAACATATTATTTCGAAACAAGCTAAAAGCTCGAAAAATACTATAGTTTGCATTTAAATCTTAATGTAATTCCTGTACGTAATTATATATGTTCTATTTATTTTGATAACTGTGATTCTTGTGGATTATTATGTGACGTTTTTTATGTTCCGTACATGTCTCTATTTTACTTATTTACATATGTAATAACTTAATTAAAATGACAAATATAATGTCAATTCTAAAATTCTTCTAAAACTCTTTTTATAGCATTCGAAATATCATGGAAATGAATTTTCCTATCTGTGATTTTGGCAATCTGGCAACCTTGAAAACTACCTTTAATGTTGGTTTTACAAACGTTAGAGTTCTATAACCCTCAAAATGACGATTATTTACCAAATGTAAAGTCCATCATTAGATCTTATCACGTAGGTTAAGTAAACTACATAATGGCATAGTGTCAAAACTTTTTATTTTTATATATACGGTGTTACCATCTAAAAACACCCACCTAAAATGTATTTGAAACCTGTTTAATAATCAATACGTATCTTGAATTTTTCTTACTTATCGGCAAACACCGAGACTACATTTTGCAATTAAATATTATTAGTTTTACTATCCAATTACTTCAGATAGCATGTAATGAAATCTGAGCATTTAATTAATACAAACTTGAACATAGAATGGCAAAACATAATAGAAAACAGAACATAAAATATTGTTATTCTTATCAAATGTGTTTTTCGTCTACAAGTAAACTATGTGTGAGTGTTTGATTTTTAAACTATATTCTTTGATTGACATAAAAGCAAAAAAACAAATTTAATCATGTCCGCTCCCAATGTGAATCATATGGATTTTTAATGGAGTTTATATAAATAGTTGATTGTCTGCGAGAACAATTTATTACTCACTGGCTAGACCTAGATTTTTCGAATAGAGTAAGGATAGAAGAATGGGGTTAGAACAGGTAATCTTAACGCACTCCCTTATTTTAAGGATCAGGCAAGTAGCAGATAAGACAATTTGAGACTTCACAAACATCCATGCCGTCGAACAGAAATTCATATTTGATAATATTTTTAATTATTGAAAAATACCATAGTCGATCTCGATAATAAAATAAATTATGCAATATTTACGTTTGATAATCGTTAGAGATACAACACTATAAAAAAATTGGTTGACGATCGGGAAACAGATGTAAAATATTGACAGTATAAAAAAAATACTAAATAAAACTAGTCTTGTATAAGACTTTTATTTTGTAATTTATAAATTCAGAATAACAATTACAATTTAGTTTAGCCATCAATCCTTACGATGATTCTTCGGATGATGTTTCCTAAAGTGGCGAAACATGTCACACTATATAACACAACAAGTGGAATAACGAAGATATCAAATTCGATAAAAATAAAAATGAACTTCTGCAAAGTTACTTAATCCTCCATCTTTTATCACCCATCGAAAATACAAATAATATAGTTTAAACTCAAGACTATGTTCTACTATTATGCATATAATATATTATAAACAAAAATACAAATCCATCCGGTGCAAATCTAATACCATTGTTACGGTTTCCGAACAAGTCAAGAAAACAATTTAGTATCAATTTCATTTTGCAATCGTTTATTTGAATTATTATATAATCTTTAATTATTGCGAAAACTCTCAAACAATGACGTTGTTAAAACCATTACTCAGGTGGGAGTGATCCTCTGTTACCTGCTTCATACAAAAACCGATATTATTTACGTTTAATTTGATTAATGAAACCGCTAAGTACCTGTTCACCCTTTACTTGGAAATAATTATTTTGCAAAATGGTTTCCCCGACATCTTTGATGAAATTAATTTAAAGGTCTATCGCTTCTTATCAGTGTTCTCTTTCAGCTAACAACAAACACCAAAACACCAAGAATCGAACAACATATCTTCTTATACTTTCTTACAGTGGCGTGCAACCAAGTTTAGTTTCAAGATTTGAAATGAACAAAATTTAATGCAATTAAAGATATATAAAGAAGATTTTTTTAAATCAAATTTATGGAGCTTTACGTCTTAGAGTGCGTCACCGTCAGAGTTCTTCAAGTCACTTTCATCGTTGATTTTTTTCGTCATGTTCATTCCCTTCCCATCACTTTTAGCGAAAGGCGTGATCGTTACAGAGTTGAGCAATTTACAATGAATATAGTTCACGTGCTCATAGTTCGGGTCTTACGGTGCAGCGGTTAGCGTTGTGGGCCTACGTGCCTCACGTGCTCGAGTCCCAGTACAAACAGTATTTTTTCAAACACATGAAAAACGGACATGAACTAGAAAAAAAAATTGACAAGATTTGAGTTCCGGCACCTTTTTTTCAAAAAAAAAAAAAAATGCACCGAGTTGAAACATTTGGAAGCTCATCTATATATATAAAAGAAAGTGGGGTTTGTTACACCACGTATATCTCGAGAATAACAGCTCGGATTTTAATGATCTTTGTTTTATTAAATTTGTATCCGCCTAGAATAGCAGAATAAGCATTAAAACATCGGAAAAATATCACGGCAAAGAAATTATTAAGAAAATTAATATTCTCATACAGTTTTCAAATGGCGAACACCTTGAAATAATGAATTCTGTCGTTTGTATGCAGATTTCATCCGCTAGGTGGCAATTTTTCCAAAATTCATTTGTTTTTGCTTCTTTTGCATACGATTGACTTCTAAATAATTTTAAATTTAGAGTATGGATTAGAATAAAACAAATCGATGATATAAAATGAAAACGAAATAAAATCGGATAATATTGAAATAAGGTTATGTTTATAATTAGGTGTGATATTTTTTTTGACAACAATATTACGCTGTTTGCACGAACGTTGCTCTACTTTGAGATGCCACGTTATTACACTTGGAAAGCTACATCGAAGAAATTTTAACGTCGAAAGCAAGGCGATGCGGTTCCTGCTCATCCGAATGATTACTGATGCTCTTGGTCGCATTTACACAGTTCATCCGAAAAATGACGTATGCTTCTACTTGCATGTCAACAGCTCAATTTGCTTGAAAATGATACTCATTACAATCGCTGAAGAAATTGTTTCTGAATCTCCAAGTCAGATACGCACATTATTTTCTATCATTATTTTGACATGCTTCCCATCGAATCCCCGTGAACTGTGGAACAAGTACAAGGATGACATGTCCGAATACATTTTGCATCGAATTCGTGTCAGTTTGGGGAATCCCGATCTCGAGGTGAATGAAGAGATACATAACCAGGCTTTGCTTTCGATCGAAGACATGTGTTACCTCATGTGCGGCAGTTTGGTAGTCAAGTTAGGAATGCCAACGCCAGATCGTGAAATGAACGACGCTTTCAATCGAGAATTGGAACGTGAACGTGAATATGATCGAGATGCATTGAACCAATCAGTTTGAACGAATGTACCACTGTTGAACCCTCAACAGAAGGAAATTAGCGATACGTTAATGAAGGTAATTGATGATGGAAATGGTGGCTTATTTTCCTCGATGCGCCCGGTGGAGCTAGGAAGGCATTCTTCATGTCATTGATGTCATGCCACTGTTCATGCGAGATAAATAATTGCTGTAGCAGTTTCTTCTTCTGGAATAGCAGCCACGTAGATAGATCAACCGCTGCCGATGAAATAAACGCTTGCCTCAAATAATTGACAAACATGCGAGTTGCATTGCCAAACGATCCATCTGCCGAAGATTTCTCCAAGCAATTGCTGACTATCTATTTATTCATTGTTCAAAATTAAAATTACAGTACATGACATAACAGCTGACGCCAATTCGCCATGTACTTGAAAAATATTTTTAGTACTTTTTCCACATAAAATTTATTTGATCAGGACCGGTTTCGCTCATCGCGAGCATTATTAACTGATGATAATGCTCAGATGATAATAACTCAGTTGATAATGCTCGCGATGAGCGAAATCGGTCCTGATCAAATAAATTTTATTCAGTGGGAAAAGTACTAAAAATGTTTTATTATTTTTATTACAACATTTATTGATTCTGAGGCGGTACGAAGTTCGTCGGGTCAGCTAGTTTTTAATAAAATGATGTGCTTACAATTCAACCTAGATCGATTAGCCGCAAAAAATATCATCGCAATTTTAGTGAAACACATTTATAATGTATTTATTGACTTGGCATTTATTTGGTAGAACCCATTATAATAGGGTAAAAATAGCAACGTATTTAGTTCTACAGCTTTTTTTTATATTTAGCTATCAACTAATAAATATTAAAAAAAACTGTAGAACTAAGTACGTTGCTATTTTCACTCTATTATATTAATAATGTATAAAAAATATTCTTTTGAAATTAAGAAACACCATAATATTCTTTAAATAGCTCCAGGTATCCAATATAATAAATTAAAATATTCATTGTTTACCTCTTTAAAATATTTCAAATTTCCATTATTGTACTCAGTATAATTAAAATCTATCCATGTAAAATGAAAATATCAAATGAATGAGCAGACTTGTGCGTGACTGGACAATGTATTTTTATTTGAATTGCATGCATGTGGCACATTTCTCATTTTATCTATATTCGAGCTTATCAAAATAAGCAATTACGCGGTAAAATTGTGAGGCCGGATATTTTTTTAATTATTATTAGTCCTCTTGTGTAAGCTTTTTATGTTTTAATTTTTACTTTAAAGTTTTCTGTTTTTGTGTTGTGAATTTTTTCTACTCACTAAAACGGTTTAGATACAAAAAATTAAACATTTTCAATTAACGCCAAAAATAATTATTCATCGTTTCAGGGTTTTTTTTCTCGGCGACTATTCCTCTTTTAAGTCTCAAAGCTCTGGTCAACGCCCTTTGAAATTCATTTAAATCAGATGAGATGTCAAGAGTTTAGATCCCCAAAATGATTTAGTCGCATAGTGCTTTGATTATAACAAAGGCATGTGTGTCTATGTTGTTATTATGCCTTTGCATCCGTTTCCTTATTACAGGTTGAAGAGGTTTTTATTACGCACACTCTTTTTTTTTCAAAGAATAAAAATATTTGGCATTATAGATAATGCTTATGCGCCAAATATTTTAAAGTTGAAAGATCATACGAGAAACACTCGATGAGAATTTTATTGTTAGTCACTCGAGGTTAATTGACATTAAAAACACCCTAGGTTTTAGGTCTCAAATTTAAATTGAAAAAATCTATAATTGACATTGTTTTCAGCGGGGATCGAACGCAGATCCACATGGTCAGTAGAACAAGCTCTATTCAATTAGACCACAGCAGGCAATTCTGCTTGGAGCCAATATACTTGTGATTAGAATTAATTTTAAAATACAAAATTCATTTAATTAATGACGTTTCACAAATATCTCATCGAAATCGATCTTTGCGCGGCAGAAATATATCTCAGGACGCCATTAATTTTATAAGTGTATCGAGAAATTCTAGAAATCGTGAAAATATGGCCTCCAGCACACGGCTGAGCCTGAAAAGCTTCTAAGCCTAGCCAGAGAGCGCCAGCCGCGAATATTTTCTCTCAAAGGGAAAAATTATTCCCTTTAGAATCTTGTATTTTGTGGTTTTCAGCTTTTTAGCCGTCAAAGATTTATTTTATTTAGCGAACCAAGCCAACATTTTTCATTAAAGTATTACTTTGCGGTAGAGATTTACCGGTTAATGGCGGAATAAATTTTAAGTGATTGATTTTTGCGTCGGCGTAATGATTTCCTTGCAAAGTAATTTATTCCAATTAAATGAATTTGTTGCGATAAAAATTCAACATGAGTTTTGCAACATGCTAGAGTTTTTTTCACATCTTAATTGTAATCTTCATATCGAATCAATAATCTCGAAGAGCATGATAGAAGAATCCAAAAGTAGAATTGTCTACGATAGAAATATCTTTTAACAATGAAATTTAGTATTTTTGATAAAATCATGTCTTACAATTTTTAAAACGTTTTAATTTGTATTAAGTATTCCTCGTTCTACTATTACACTAACTTTATGTCAAATACACTTTTCTGTGTTGAAATTTTGCAATCTTTCCCTGTCAAATATAATACAATAATATGAATCGTTAATGACAAACGTACTTCAAATTATGTATTAAAATAATGAAGGATTTTTACTGTTATTCATTTATGGATGAAGAAGACAGATGCATGATTTTAAAAGTGATAGTTAGATAATTATTCCATGCTTTAATTTAATTTATATAGATAAACTTGAAACATTTTGCCAGTACTTTTGTCATTTTTAGAGAGATGTTAAAAAAAAATTGAGCACTCATTTGTAGTTCTTTAAATACTCACTTGATTTACAATTTTCAGATATCTTAATTTCACCTAAGAATACACGGACAGAAACTGATTTACAATAAACAACGATATCTTAAAACTAATATATTTACCATTTTATTATCGGTATCGGCAGGCAATCGGTCAATATTTAAATATCTAATTAATATTTTTTTTCGCGTAAAGCTAATTATTCCAAAGCATTTTTAAGCGAAGGTTTTTGATTTAAGTTAAATTGTAATTACATTACCATATTTTTTTTTATTAAATCCAAAAATATCATCGTGTCTGCATTTTTTGTCGAATGGTAAAAAACTTAATTTATTCAATTAAATTTTGCTCGAAAATCTCTTGCATAAGATATTTGATTGAAATTTGTGTTTCTTATTGGAATTTACCGTTGATTAATTTGTCATCCAAAATGACAAAAAATTGCCTTCTTCGTTCGTGATTAAATTAATATTAAAAAAAGTTATCACTTTCAAAATTGTTTTTATAAATTTATTAGAAATTTTCTTTTCTACTTTTTTTCATTTCATCAATATTTTGAGAACAATGGAAATTTATTATACAAAAAATAAGAAACTCATTGATACGAATAATGTTATAGAATATAGTTCATTCAACTTATCTTTCACTGTATGTCGGTTGTGAAATAATTAAAAAATCTTTAACGTATTAACTTTTATTGGTCTAGATTTGGACTCCAATTGACTTATAAATTACTCAATCAATGTTTAAATTGTGATCGTTTATTTATTTTAGGTAGAAAGACGATTCTTGGACTTCTTTACATTTTAGTGTCATCAAGATTTACTCAATGAAGGAGCTCTTTCAAATTGTGCTATATCAATAGAATATACATTTTTTAATAAACTTAAATATGCATTTAAAATTGTATTGTTTTATAATTTCGCATATTTTATTTTATATAAAATTCTATTTCTCAACTATAGCTCATATTTAACTGATGAATAAGTATGTTTCATCAATAAAAAAACGCTTAGAAACTGATTGAAATTCAGTCTTATTTTTAAGGAAAAAATATATAACGTGTACGATAGTTATTGTTGAATACACCTAATAATATCTTTATGTCAAATATTAACAGTAAACAATGTTAAACTTACTTCTTTCGTCTTTCCATTATGTTTTCCCATTTAGGTACTAATGGGAAAGCTAGACGAGAAAATTCAATGAGATTTTCGTACGGCCTCGCAGGCGGGGTGGCACATATAAAATGTTCTCAACTTGAGTCAGCGAGTTGCCTCACCATTAATCAAACCTTAGTCCACTTTATTGACCTGGGCCACATCACATCCAGCGCGTGTTACTTCGCAAGAGATTTATTGTCAAAGTTTTTAATCAATTTCCCCCCAATGGGAACTAATGTTTACGGCGAATATGAACATACACTTCACGTTCATTTACATTGAAGTAGTTACTCGTCGGGTCGTATGGCGCAGCGGTTAACGTTGTGGGCTTCCGTGCTAGACTTCACGGGTCGAGTTCCAGTACGAGCAGCATTTTTTCGATCGTTTTATCGATTTCTGTTAGAAGGCATGGGTGTTTTAGGTGTCTAACAATTCCCTCCCACTCTTTCCGATTTTTTATTTACTGGGTGTAGTGAGAGCGATTAGTTAACCACTAGTCATGTCCTTGCCTTAACCTTCTATCCCTACTTCTCTCTTTGAATAAAAAAGGTTGAGCGACTGAATAACAAACAGTTCTCGTAGAAAAAAATCTGTCGAGTCCATATGCTCCACATTGGGAGCGGACATGAATTTTAAAAAAGTTACTCGTCGGTCACGCAGCCAAGTAATAACACTTGTTGCCGATTTTGCTAGGGGTAAATATCCCCTTGTATCATAAATATAAATTAATAGTAAAATAGCTTTAAAAACCTTCAATTTACATTTAAATAAACATAATTTTAATTATATTTTTGATATTTCAGACGCTAATTGGGGGAAATTAAAACTTAAAAGTGGGTGCGTAATTAAACATGTTGGTAAAAAAATTCACGCAAATATCGAGAAAATGTGAATTCCGGGCACGTAAAAACGTCGTTTTACTGTAACTGAGAAATTAGGAATTGTATGTTTTAATATAAATGAATTACTTGTGGCTGAATGGGAGTTTCGCGTTAGAAATAAATTTAAAAAGCGGAAAACCATCTGTCTTGTTAAAAATATTAAAATTTGACCCGTATATGAAAGATTCCTACATTTAATATTAACGTATTTACTTTCAATACTTCCATAAACAATAACATTATTATATTTTTTGTTGTTTTTAATCTACATTTCAACTGACCATGGTTATAACTTTCATCTAATTTTAAAATCACTATATCCAACTTAGCAACTACTTGTAAACGTTGCTTTTTAAATGTACACTTGATAAAGCAAGTTTTTTTGTTTGTGTTATTTTTCAACTATCGGGAAACATGAAATACCGACTAACTTGTAATTAAAAAAACCGATTGCCATCGATCAATAAAGAACTTTCTAACTTTTTTTCTCATTTATTCGAAAATTGCTTTCTTAAACAACTGTTAGCCGTTCAACAGTCAAATAAGTTAACTCTAATTGTCCGATTTTTTTGAAGAAATATGTTCATGTTATTTTCAATAAACTAAGAGTGTTAAATACTACAATGTCTTTACGTTTAAGTAACTAATTTTATGAATATTTTTGAAAGTAAAACCAGTTTGAATGTTTAAACTGCATGTATAGTATGAGGATTTGTGTATAATACATTATCTACATATTATTTTAGTGGTGTTCACTGATAATACTTGGTGGAAAGACACTAGATTTTCAAAAATACAATATTCATTTGTTCTATTTCAACTTTTTTTTGTTACTTGTTGAATGAACAGGTTTCGCTAATGACGAGCTTAATCAGTTGATAAACTTCATATTTGTTTAAAAAAAATCAGTATTTAATTTATCAAATGATACTACTATTTTTAATGGTATTGAAATGTCGTTAATTTGTTATAAAAAAGTGATCGATCAAATCAAAAAAAATCTAATCAAAATCCGAGATAGACTAATGGTTTTCTTTTTTTTTCTTGCGCACCCTTTGTCTATAAGAATATTTTCAGATTGATAGTCCTTAAAATATTTTGTTTAAATTACTTATTTGTAATATGATAACAAACAATTAAGCTCTTTGTTGTAAGCCTGTCTATTCATAACTGGTCATGATCACTTTCTTTGGTACCAAATTATTCCAAGCAATTTGATTTAGGATACTGATACCATCAACAACATTTTGTTTTTAAAAACGATCGATAGTAAATGTCGACTTATTAACATCCTTTGAAGAAACGAACGATCCAAAACTTGAAGATTTTTTCTTATGTATTAATGGCAAAAAGATTAAACACAATTCATGGTGATACATTATTAAATAAATCCTGTTAGAAGGGTGCTAATCCAGATATGGTTTCAGTGAGTACAAAATTGACTTCTTAGTATATTGCAACTTCATTAACAGCTTAAAACTATCACAAATTACTGTTAGGAAATTTAAATTTACTTCGACAACTTCGTTATAATAACGTAAATATATTAATTATTTAAAAAACCATGTCCGATTCCAGTTTGGAGCATATGAATTTCAACTCAATCTCTCTGTTTCGTAGATTGTAGTGGGGATAGAAGAAGAGGAATAAGAATAAGTTAATGGTTAATTTATCCCACTTAGTACACCCCCCTTTATTTTAGAATTGCAAGAGTAGATTTACATAAATTGACAAATCCATTGAAAAAATACTTTTTGCACCAGGACTCAAACCCTTCCCAGAGATCCGTCATGGAAACCAACGACCTTAACCTAAAAATTATTTGGCAGAACCGTACAAAAATAACTCAAAGCATATTTCTACTGTCTAGATCATTTTTTAAATAATTTGCTATATTTGTTTCAATATTGTCGTACCGTAGGAAAGTTTTCGAAACTTTATCGTCTAAAATAAAAATGTTGTTTTATATAAGATTAGAAAACATTAGCCCATCACTCTTTTATTTATGACTCGAGCGCTGTTGACACTGTCGTTTTTTTTTATAAATATTCTGCGTAAATTTAATTTACGCTTTACTTACGGCAGGTATTCACGCGGTATCTCATACCCATTATTGGCTCGGCTGTGCGGTCGATGTGGTACAATTTTTTACACATAATATTTGTAACATATCCATCCCTACATAATAAAAGTGTAACCTTCGCCCTTTCGCGTTTGCGAGGACACAACCGCGCTCCCCGAAAACGTGACAGGAAGAACGGGAGGCCATTATATCTTTTGTACTTTATACCGAATAATATATTGTGCGGCTTACCTAACACAGACAGATATTTATCATATCCTGTGAGTTCACACAAAAAAAGAAATAATTAATATCAATGCGATTTTTACGTCACTTTGGTGGTTTTTATTACTTAATATACAACGTACATACATAATATTTATGAAACCTGCAATGTTGGCTCTCAGTTTCTTAAAAAAATACTTTTAGTGTGAGTACCGTCACATTCACATTATTCACGCAAACCAGCCAAACACAGTGACAGTTTTAGAAAACAGAGCTAGGAAAATAATTAACTACCTAAATCTTTTACGAATACTGACTTACAACGTACAATAAACAAAGGTTTTAAATTATTGATATAAAATCTAATTTGATAACGTGTGTCACATGTTATATTTTTAAAACATTGAAAAAAAAAGCAGGTACCTTGCCATTATTTTTTTTTCTATATGATTTTCCTATTTAAACGCAAGTTATTAATTTGGTTCAGTTTAGTTTAGTTGAGAACTTAGTTAAGTTAGTTTAGTTGAGTTTAGTTCAGAATTTATTGTAAGTCACTCGAGATCAACCCGAGATAAATTGACATCACAAACACCCATGTCTTAGGTCTCAATTTTTTAAATTGAAAGATCTAAATTTGGCAGGAACCGAGCCCAGATCCGCCTGTTCGGTAGAGCAAGCTCTAACCAGCTAAGCCACGACGGGCGTATTATGTAATTTATAAGCTTTAATTAGAATCAATTTTTGTTTTATAAATAATCGTCTAAAAATGTTTCTCAAAAAAAAAAATTAAAACACAATCAGTGTAATAACAGTTATCAAATTTATAATTTTAAGTTATTATCGAATCCAATGAAAAGATTCAATTTAGCGTCATTGTATCAGAACAGGGGTTAATTTTCTTCCAGAGTATTGACAATGTTTTTATATCCCTTCTCCTACATAAATTCTTTTTGACGATCCTGCCAGCAGTATTTTCTCTTCATTTAGAAACAAAAATGGTCAATCCACATTACGCCGGAAGTTTGCGAGCGTATTTTATTTTTTCCACCATTAACTTTTATCATCAAGAATTTTTTAACCCAGTACGCTTTCAATATGTAGCACATGGTCTCCAAATGATATTTTCCAAGCAGATGTATTTTCCACGAAAACTGATTGTTACTCGGTTACTTAAACTCCATTTTTTCAAAGAGAATATGCATAAGACTATAACAGGACTAGTCTTTGGCTAATCACTCTCGAAACTCTTATTTATTTAAAGATTGGAATATTGGGAGGAAACTTTATTTAGACATCATACAAATCCATTCTTTCGAACAAAAATCGATAAATGCATGAATGCTATTCGTACTGGGGTCAAAATAATTGATTTAAGATCTAGACTTACCATACATACTACTAATATGTATTCTTTTCTAATTTTTTATACTGCTATTTTTTTCTCAAGCACCTTGAAATCTAAACTATTTGAAACGAGTGAGTTCGTGTGTAGAGACGATATAAAATTGTTAATTTATAAATACCTAATCGCTCAATTATTTTTTTACTTTTTGACTAACAAGAATCATAAATTCATTTATAATGTTTCGTCTACTTGCTTCAAACAGTCATTTTTTACCTCAGTTTCCTGGACAGAAGAACACGTCAGTAACCACTGCGCCGAGGAGGCTGTTTATAACATAATATGACCATCATGATAGTATAAGCTACATTTGTTTGGTATTTATTGTACATTTTGTAATTCATAGAGCTTTCACGCACCCCACGTACGAGGGTTCGTATGACCCTGAAAGAGTGTGTGTCATTAATAATGGAATTAACACATCCTAGCAGAAATATACTGAAAAATAACTTCTATCAATATCTCATATTCTTGTGCCATATCCTGTAAGACTTTGGCTGTCATCATTCATCAGGAATGTTTCTTGAGCAAGTTTAGCTTTTACTGAAAATATTTTTTTTTCCTGAACTCTTCTTCGGTTGATGAACTCTTACCACAACCATATAAATACTTATCACACCGCCACTAAAATACTTTTCTTTTCTAAATTTTTCATTTAAAATAAAAGTTAATTAAAGCCTACAAAAATATACAATAAATGCAATATACTTCTGAATGATATTGACTGTTCTCTGTTTTTTTAATACTTTTTTTGAGTTTCATTTAAATAAAAATAGAAACATTACTAATGTTGATTTAACCATTTTTTTTAGTCCTCTTTTTTCTACTCTATTCTAGATATAAACTGAACTGATAACTTTGAAATGACGATTTGAGACTGAAAACAATGTTTCACTGTGAACGCAATGTATTTTTTCAGAGAAATTCAATAGCTCGATACTTATCAATATGTTTGTCAAAAATATTGAGTTATTAGTTGGTCACAATTTCAATTAGGTTACAAGCTTAATAGTTAAAATATCATATTGGTGTATTTTTTGCATTGATTTTTCAACCAAATAACGAATTTATATCCAAAGGCTAGTATATGTTTTATGATTTTACTCTGCCTCATTCATCTAATCCTGAAAAAAATGTGCCGAGAGGTTGAAAGGTTTTGTCAGGTTGCTCGCCCCGAAAAGAAACGTTGAACATCTTACTTAAAATCTATTATATTTGCACATTTTCTGTGTGTTTTTTTTATCAAGGATACTTGCGCACCACGTTTATACTTAAATTTGAATCTATCGACTACAGAAAACTGCAAAGCTGAACTGAACAGACCATGTCTAACGTCTAGGACTAACGACTACGAAAAACTATTCGAAAGGACTACAGGCAGAAAAAAAATCAGTAAAAAGTATCCTTGCGTGATGTATATATGCGGTGAAGGAATGCCAGCAGTTTTTAAACAATTCCTTTCGAAAATGTGCTAGTGGCTTGACCGAGTGGAGAAAAGTTAGAGAGTGGTCAAACCTCTGTAACACCATCGAAGAATAAGCTCCAAACTTAATTTATATATTGGGAAATGTATACGATCTTAAGTGGAGTCATTTTTTAAATAAATTAACCTTTAAAAATCATTATGAATTAATAAACAATCCAAATACAATTTAAATCTTTGATCGAAATAAAAATGCTACATTTTTCATAAATTTATCTGCATACTACTCTAATATGTTGAAAAATTTTGCTTCATTTTCGTCTAAACAAAGATACTGTCTGTTTAATGATGTTTTTAACGATTGATACTTCTTATCTATGACCTGCCGAGGAGGTAATAAATGGTTAACAAAGATAGGACTTCGCTACAGTGCTGTAAAATTTTTATGTCACCAATACCTTGATGCTTTTTGCTTGTCATTTACCGAAACCAGTCTTTGCTATACATGTATATAAAACTGCCAAAGAAAATTGACTTACTGTGTTACCAATTTTATTTTTCTGGTTATTCCTTAAATTTCTTGTGGAAAATCTAAGTTATTTTGTTTTTATGATATTTAAAAAATATTTAAAGAAAAATCTGACAATGCAAAATCTGACATTGCTGCAGGTTTTTAATTGTCAGTTACTATCGTATTGATCTTGTCGGGACTTAACCCAAACCATTTTTCACATTTTTTTGGTATTCGTGGATTCCACAGAAATGCTTAAATGTGACTCCAGCGCAAAATTATTTCTTTACGGGATTTAACGAATTTTTTACTTTTTATCCTATACCTCGAAATTGGTTGGGATACCGGGATTGGAGGCTCTGGGTGCTACCATCGCATTATATGTTTACTTTGTCACACTCAATGTACCAAACGTTAATTCTCGGATCAAATGCATTCAATTTATACAAAAAAGATAAAATCTATTTGTACTTATTCTATAGATTAATGAAATGATTGAGGCAGATTTCTTTGTTCGTTGTCATATTGGAATTTCTGTTTTAAAACACGTTTATTTGTCCATCTCAAACGGTTGTACAAAAGCTTACATTTTTTCATCCGTAGCAATGTAAGTAAAACCATTATTTATGTTGGTTATCTATTATATTCATATTTCTTCACATTTTTAAGTTTTTTCAATAAGTTTAAGCGTCTTGACATTTTTAAAATCCTTTTAATCCACAGAACATATGATTTAGATTCAGTCATGGATTAAAAAAATATGGCCAAACACTCTTTAAAAAATAGACCAATGATACAAGTTTACAATTCTATTAAAAATTAAAAACAATTGAAAATCGATTATCGGTGTGTATTAAATCTGATTTTAATTTTGAACAAAAATCAGTCATTGAGTCAGTAAAAAAAAAATGCCCTGAAAAATTTGACAACATCAGAGTGAAATTTATTTATTGTTTAACGTCTACTGTCAAATCAAATTGTATTTAAAATATTACATTAAATGTATAATAATCATCCTCATCTTGTTTTATTCTAATAAAAATAATGCAGAACTAATAATAATATTTCGTCTAAATTATCCAATCACAATCTAAGTAAATAATTTATTCCTAATAAATATTGATTGATCGTATACTTAATATGACAATTAATTTCAGTAATGAATATTATACTGTGCATAGAGATCGATAGTATTAATGAAGTGATTAGACCTGATCATTAAGCCGTCATTATCTTAAAACAATATTCGTGTGACCTAGCATAACTAATGCAAAACAACAACAGCTGCAGTATTAACTAAGCTGACACTACGATTGCTGCACTATTCATGGAATGTTGTCAAGAAGCACATCTCACAAAAAAACATTTATATCAACGGTTTTACTGAATATTGTAATGTGTTCTAGATTTTCACATTTTTTTAAAAAATATATTCCACTTTATGAGTTTAATTATAAACGACTTGTTTTCGTCATCATGTCCAGAAGTCTTCATATTATACTTATGTTTTAATAAAAAATCCTTTCATCCGCTTGGTGTAATACAGTGATTCCCAAACTTATTATGCTCAGGTACCCCTTTTAAATCAAAACCCTGAACGTGGACCCCCAAGTGAAATAATAAAGTTTATGCCTTGAATGGTATTTTTTTATCCATGTCTGCTTCCAATGTGAAGCATATCGCCTTCTAATGGAGGTGTGAATACCATAAGGCCACTGAAGACCACAAATTCAACTTGAAAATATCAAACTATATACATTTATCATTTTATAAGTAAACTTTTGATAATCATAAATTCAGTCCTATTTATTAAAACTATTCAAAAATTATTAAAATCATGCGGTAGGTAGGTGAGTGAATTTTCTTAGCCCAAAACATCGCGGTAATGAAAAAGTTAACAGATGTTTTTCTGCGAGAACTGTTAGTCAGTCGCTCAAACTCTCTTTTCTAAAAATATTTATTCTTCCGCGGACCCCCTGACGTTGTCCACGCACCCCAATGATTTTCAATTTGTTACGGACCCCCTCAGCAGTCTTACGGACCCCTGGGGGTCCACATGAACCAATTTGGGAACCACTGGGGTAATAGATACTCGAAAACTGACACAAATTTAACGAATGTGGACTTAACGTGGAGTGGGTAGAGGAAACCAAGAAGTTTTTAGTATGCCATATATTTATTTTTGGATAGTTTTTAAAAAAACTCTCTCTTCACTATTAATTTTCTCTAATTGGTATAATTGTAAGCATGAATTTTAATCAATTTTTAATAACTTTTCTGCTAATATTGTATCGTATTTAAAATTAATTGGTACTATTACAAACATAATAAGATTAGGACATTCCACTGCTATTTTTTATTATTTTTTAAATTGTTTTTTGCGTTTCTTTTTTCAGTTTCAAGTTGCTTAAAGTTTTTTATTATTTATATTAAAATGTAAAAAATACTAATATTGCGCACTAACGTCGGCGTTCTCATTTCCCGCGCATTAACATTGCCGCACTCATTATTATGAGTGCGGCAATGTTAATGGGCGTTTGTTCCTACCTTAAACTTCCCTCCCACCTTTCCGATCCTAGAAGGATTTTTATAGATTGATTTTTTTATTATTATTATCATCAATGCTCCCACTTAAGCAAGAGGTTAGTTGCGCTAAAATTTTAAAGGCTTGGCAAACCGATAAAATATTAATTGAATAACTGTCTTGTAGTGCGTGCCAACCAGGAATGAGTGCGCGGCCGCGCGCGCGCGCAGCTTAGAGGGAAAGTTGATTACGATTATGATTATATAATAACTCGAATTACCTCTCATCTATCCTATCCTAAAACAGACAAGGCGAGAGCGATTAGCTAACCACAAGTCCTTTCTTAGTCTTATCTTTCTATCGCTACTCTCTTTGAAAAGGAAAGGTTAGGCAATTGAATAACAAACAGTTTTCGTAGAAAAACAATCTGTTGACATACCTCATTCTCAATTTTGCATTAAAAACTGTAACTATTTAATAAATAATTTGAACCGATACGATTTACCGTTTCATCATTAGCCTTCGATAAAAAATACATTTTTTGCATTTAATATTTTCAAATGATTATCCTTTATCGATATACAGTTATAATTAAACCACTTTTGTAATAAAGATGCACTGTAAAAAAAGTATCATTAAGCATATTATACATATTATTAGTATTAATGATCTGATAGATTATAACTGATATAGTTTATATATTAATGATAAGCGATGGAAATCTCGAAATATGCGCACATATTAATTCGCCCAACGGTGGCATTGGGGATATAAGATATGGAATTATATTTACAGAACTGGCGAACATTTCGTTATGGACATTATTTAGCGCCAGTAAGTTGTCAGTACAATGGTATTTTACTAGGCACTTCGGCAATAAATTGGCAGCAATGTTATACCACCATTGAAGAGTCAAATACATATATAGGTTGAGAATTTCGCAAATGTTTCAATAGATGATCTTAAGTGGAGTGGTGCACTTCAAGAACCATTAACTCTCCTGTGCAAAAGCTTCAGGGAAAATAATTTCCGGAGCTTTTGAACGTAAGACAGGTATCCGCAAGTACATTCTGTGCGCTAAATGAGAGTGGCGATCGCCGCAGGCAGAGGCGTAACTCAAATTAAAAGTTTGTTTCTTAAAATAGAATAAGCTTAACGCAAAAACATTTTTCCGTTTTCAGAAAACAAAGGAGTTTTTTAAATCACAATTTTATTGTGTGAAATTTATTATGTAAGAATTTATTAATAATAAATAAAGCAACAGTTTCTCTTGGCTACGTTTACTACTATTAAACTGTAATTTACATCGTCTGTACAAACATATAATGTTACGATGAGTGTGTTTTTTTTTAAATCTGTGAATATGGTAATGTGGTTATGGAGAGACGTTGGAACTGGCAGGGTCACGTGCTGAGGATGCCTCCCGATAGCCTTAATCCTGCCTGCCTCTTCTTCTGACCGGTGGGATCCCGGCGTCCTAGACGACCATCAGGTACCATCCAATGGGTGTACTCTGCGAAACTAAGTAATGGGAGAGAGCAAAGCAATTGGAGGGAGACAGGGAAATATTGAGTTACCGAGAGGTGGCAATATGCTCCACATAGGGAGCGAATATGGTATATGGTTCAAGAAGAATACTCTACGAAATATTATAAAAAAATAGTGAATAGTAAAAATAATAAAACATTTTTAGTACATTTTTCACATAAAATGTATTGGATCAGGACCGGTTTCGCTCATGGTGAGCATTGTCAACTGATAAGTAAAACAATGAAACAGTGATTTCATTGTGACCGTTTCATTGTATTTCTTATCAGTTGATAATGCTCTACATGAGCGAAACCGGTCCTGATCCAATAAATTTTATGTGGGGAAAGTACTAAAATGTTTTATATTTTTATTATAATGCCATTCCACCAAGTATTGACAGTAAACACCTTAAAAATAGTGTATCTTCAAATATAATCAAATGTTCACTGAAAACATTGTATTGTGTTTATGAGTATGCTATTAGTTTATTCTAAAAATAAATAAACTCCGTTATTAGTCCATATGCTCTACATTAGAAGTGGACATGATAAAAAAAAAATCATAATAATATGTTCAATGTCATCACTTTTATTTCGACTGTGGAAAGGCAAAAGGACGTAACCCACATTTTTTCAAAAAACTTTTTTCGATAATCACAATTAGGGCATCCAATCACGGGATCCCGTTCAATTTTCTGATCCCGAAATTCCGGGATTGAGATGGCCGTGATCCCAGGATTTCGGGATTGAGAAATTTTGAGCAAATCCCGAAAATTGACACGAAATTGGCAAATTCAAGATTTCAAATTTCTCGAAGAGCTACAAAAAACGAGTTTCTGTGACAATCGGGGAAAAACTATACCAAATCGAGAATTTCAAAATCCTCGGTGGGCTAAAAAAACGAGGTTCTGTGACAATCGGGGAAAAAGTATAGCGAATTGAGGATTTCAAATTCCTCTGTAAGAAAATCTCAATCCCGGGATCCCGGGATCTTTGGATTGAAAATTAATCAATCCCGAAATCCCGGGATTGGATACCCTAATCACAATTTATACAACTTGATACACGTTCTATCAAACTGGTGTACGCTGAAAATGCTAAATTAGTTTTGAATTTATTTCGATAGGGACTTATTACACTTAATGAGGGTAATTAGTACTACCAAAGTTTGTATTTTACCCATCTTCCTGCGTCCATTAGAAAAGGACAAACCCCGACTTTTATTTTGTAATTTATAACATAAGAATTATATTAAATTTGCAGTTTATTTGTAAACCCTACGATGACGGTTCTTAAAGGAGCGAAACACGTGTCACATTCTGTAACACAGCAATTGAACAAACAATGTTATCATTTTTTTTTATTATAAATGAACTTCCATAAAAGTACCGCAGGATCTATTAAAGACCTTAAAAGGTATTTCAATCCAAATTTAATTTAAATTTAAATTTAGTTTTCAGCAGGACTATTTATAAATAAAAGAAAATTCTTTGAATTATAACATTATTAAAACTACTTGCGACCCGCTTTTTTTGTATTACTCAATCTGGCATTCCACTTTACAATTAGTTTGTTACGATTTCCTGAAAATCTAAAGCTGAACATAGTTATATCTGAGAAACATTTCTGCTGCACTGTCTTCGGATATTACAACTTGTATACCTTCAAATGTTTTGCGGCTTACAGAACGTTTACTAAGCTTTATCTCAGAAATGTTTTCATGTTTATAAAAATTCTTTCATACTTTTGGCATTTAAAATAATGAAACTTCACAGAGCAAGGTACTTTAACTTGTTCAAATGTCTTAAATAAAACATAAATTAAAACTAATATACCACAAAAAACCCTTGCTGCCTTTGTTTGTTAGTTTGTTTTTATTTTTATAAGAAATGAAAGCTTTTGGCGTGAAAATTGTTGTACTAACTTATTTACGCCTAAAAATGTTGCTTTGACATTTACATCATTGATTTAATAGAATAATAATAAAAAACAAAAACATTCGTCCAATAAACCATAAAACAGAATAAGTGTGTTTACTGCTGGGCTTATGACCGGGCACGTATCAATCAAAATGGCAAAGAAATTTTACATATCGGCCCGTAAAAGGCACAAAATCGTAACCGACAATTTGTAAATTTTGCAGGAGAAGGTTTTTTTTTAAATTAAATGCGGATAATGAATAGTAATATATTGTCAATAACTATCTTTATATTATAATAAAATTGTTTGGCAACTTTCAGTTCTCTAGATCAGGGTTTCTTAACCGAGGTCTACGTGGAACAGACGATAACAAGTCAAAACACTAAAATACAAAAGTCCTAAAAAAAATACTAGGCGAATGAGATAACGCTCTAAAATATTTGTCACTGACGCTTTAGGCGATATTGAACAATTATTGACTTACAGCGCAATCTAACTAGATTAGGTAAGATTTTTTTTCAATAAAGAAAAAATAATTTTTAATTGAAATAATAAAACAAATGAAAAAAAAATTGACCCACGATAACAATAAAATAGCAGATTTTTATTTCAAACATATCTTAATTTTTTAACCTTGTTATTGGCACTTAATTTATTTAACATTTTCCGATTTTATTCCACTCAAATTTTCGGATTTTTTTTCATTCATTTGAAATGTTCTTGAGTTTTCCAATATAAAATAGTAGTATGTTAAACCATACTTGAGCAAGACTTTTTCCTTTTCTTTTTTTACCGCCTAACACGAAAAAAATGATATTGGTTTACTAAGATATACTAAAGAACCCAGTTCACTTATAAGTATTCGATATGAGAAACAAAGCATCTTTCAACGAACATATACCTATTTTTTTTATCCATGTCCGCTCCCTATGTGGAGTTTATGGCCTATAGAGGTATATCAATTGAAGTTTTTCTGTAAGAACTGTTTGTTACTCAGTCACTCAATCTCTTTTTTTCAAAGATAGTAGATGGGATATAAGAATAGGGCTAGGACAGGACTAGTGGTTTACTAATTGCTCTCGCTCCACCAAGTTATTAAAGGATCGAAAAGGGTTAGAGGAAGTTTTTATATATCACAAATATCCATGCCTTCGAAAAGAAATCTTTAAATCTGTTCGTACTGGGACTCGAGCCCGTGCGATCCGGCATGGAAACCCACAACACTGACGTTGCGCCATACCTATACAGTTATAATAATCTGTAAGCATTATAAAATCTTCTATATAATATGACATGCTTTTTTATATATATAATATGTCAACACACGTCATGCCATGTATTTCGTGTTAAACTGTCAACGGAATGAGTATTTAGACTTGTACAACAAAACATGAAACAAAAATAGAAACAAATTACAAACAAGTCTTTTTAACGCTACATTGAGAATTGTTATGACTGAACCATTACGATTGTTCCACTGTTTCAAAATGATAGACAGCGGACAACTGTGGAAAAAAATATTTAAATAATTCTTTTTACTCAATTTAAAAAAGGCTCCAATCTAGTCTATGGTTCATTTAAAGGCGAAATACAATTAGTTATTTGCGCTCGGCAAAAATTGCTGGCACATCATAAAGTTCCCTTTTATTTATAACGCGAATTTAATATATTCTGATATCGCTGAAAGACAAAAGAAGTGCGAACCGACCGTGATGATAATTATTTTACTAACATTTTTACATGCGGCAACCCCAGAATATTGAAGGAAAGGTTTTTATATTTGTAATGCTCCGCGGTTCAAAAAGATTTTCTTTGAATTAAATAATAATAATAACTAGGCAATCTTGTGACCCATTTTTTTCTTTGACTCTGTCTTATTCTTTGTTGAATTTTTATAAATCACAATATAATAATTTACACGCTTTTATTAGTCAAATGACAAAACATGAAACAGTCTTGGATATATGGATAGATAGTATTGATTCAAAATATTATTGTATATTAGTATTTAACTACTGATAACAATAAGAAACCTGCCAAACGAATTCTTCAGTTTCCAGTTATCATATAAAGTAGTAGGTAAAAACCTAGAACTTATTTCGTCCGTTTTCGGAGATATCTCAACAGTTTTTTTATTATTATTTAAAGAGAGTAGATATATAATAATAATGCTAGGACAGGACTTGTGGTTAACTAATCGCACTCGAAAATGTGGACAGGAATATTTAGACATCACAAATAAACATGCATTCGAAAAGAAATTGATAA
Organism: Himalopsyche tibetana; assembly: GCA_030503985.1. Lineage (NCBI taxonomy): Eukaryota > Metazoa > Arthropoda > Insecta > Trichoptera > Rhyacophilidae > Himalopsyche > Himalopsyche tibetana. The sequence goes on from JAPJYX010000015.1 coordinate 8,764,160, forward strand.
ATCGATTAAAAAATACTGTTCATACTGTAACTCAAAAGCCGTGAGATCTGTCACGGAAACCAGCGACGTTAATCTCTACGCCGCGGACTTGACAACTCGAACTCGTGAAAACCTTCACGGACCCGGCGGCATATAACTATTTCTGTCTACACTATGATTTTAACATTTAGAAGAATCAAGTTTACGGTATATGAGCGAACATTATAGTGAAATGTTTCAAAAATTGAATACCGGCCAATTTATAATGTCTCAACAATCTTGATTGTACAAATATTCTTACAGTGTTCTTATTAATTATACTATTCTCGTAAAATTAAAATTAAATTATACTTGTAATAAACGGAGTTTCTACTGAAGAAACATTTTCAATTATTCTTCTTATATAATACTTCGGTGTGGTTTATATCAATTTATTCGATTAAAAGTGATAACGTAGATGAAAAGTTTGCATTATTAAAAGTTTAAAGGCGTTCGGGAGCAAGCGAGAAACGCGTCACGGGAATAAAATTGTATCGATAAAATCACATCCCTCTCAAAAGACGGTGGTGATCGTTAATTAAAGAAATCTCGAGGGTGCTCGCAGGTAGTCGTTGTGGCACCTACATCTGGAAACCCACCCTTGCGTGTCCACCCTAAGCACCTTCTGGCGTGGTTGTCAATCAGCGTTGCGGAAAACTCTAAAAAATATATACAGTTTTAATCGAAACCAAAATTTATTGTTCCATCAAGGTGTAGAACTATTTCAGTTATTGATTGAAGAACATCAGTTAAATAAAATATTTTAAATGCATTATAAAAAAAAATATATATTTAAAAGTACATTTCTAAGAATATTTCCTCAATAAACAAAAGATTAAATAAAAAAATGATTTTGTAACCTCACGTGATTTTTAAAAATCTGTATTATATATTTTATTTTCTATTTTAATTCGTACGAATATAATAATTAATGCCTTTTTATACTAAATATGTTAGAGTAAGTTAGTTGATTTATTATAAATCTATTCTAAGTTGGTATTAAAGAAAAATCGTTTTTATAGCGCTAATGATGATATTATGCTGAAATAGCTACGAACAAAATTTTGAGAGTTCGAAGAATTAAAAGCGTTGCTTTTTCGTCGTGAAATTACATTATGTTGGATCATATTATAAAAGTTATCTTTAAACTAACCATAGCAAAGGTCTTACGCAACTCAATCAAAAACTTCTACTTGATGTATTAAATGCTTTTTCAGTGTTTTTGAATTCGATTATAATATAAATTTTGTTCAGAGCAGAAAACTTTTAAAAGCCGTGCGCTCTGTATACCCTCAACACGTCTGTCACGGACCGTATGGACAAGAGCCGCTCATTAATCCAAAAAGGGGTCCCCAACTATTATGGCAAGGAAGAAGACAGTTTTCGCAGCGGAAGTTATGGATGTATCCTTCCATTGACACCTTTTCTTTAGAGAGAGGGAATTGAGATCAATATCCGGCAGTTCGTGCTGTATTTCCGTTTGAGAAATATCCTCTACGTAATCGATTGAAGCATACTTTGTGTTCAAGACTTATCTTGACTGTGGAAAGATTTTTCCATAATATGGCAACACTGTGAATTTGAATATTAAGAAAATTCTATATTCAAATTTACAGTATTAATTACAAAATAATATTATTATTGGCAAGTAACAATTACGTACAGTGAGGTAACTATGGGTAAATTCGTGGAATACAATGTAGTAATTATAAACCGTTTATTTCAATTATACATTTAATTTTACTATTCAATAAAATTATTAATTTAAATTTGTTCAGTAATAACAGTAAATGAAAATAAATACTTGCGTTTTCTTTTGGAGAAAACTTTATAAATGATTCCTACGCAATTTTTACCACTTGACTGCTGACGATTAATATGTACTGGCATATCATTATATTTTTATTATATCCAGACTTGTAAAAAAATTAGTTATGTTCACAAAAACAGTTCTAAGAAATCATAACACTGTCTTCGTAAATATTATTCTAAATTGTATAAACACACTTATAATGTGCTATAGCTCGTTTTTTCTTGATTGTGATATCAAAAATAAACGATTTAGCACGAATTTAATCATAATTCATCCAATTGAATAAATATATTACTTATTATTTGCATTAATCGTTATTACAACGAAAACTAAATAAAATTTGTTATATTTCTTAACCATGTTTTGATATCGCCAACAAATGATCGAAAATAAAATAATATTTTTTTGTAATTTAAGATTTCGACTGAAGTTGCTTGGTGGAATTTCAATATTAAATTTGAATCGTTCAAATTATGTACATTCTCACAAATTTTGTCACTAACGATCCGGGTTTCGCCTTTCGGCATCTTCAGGCATTCAAGTGCACGGATGAACTTGAACTGACGCTTAGCAAATGAAAGTTTCGTGTTTATATAAGATATAAATGCATCACTGAGTCCAAAGCCATTGCTGGCGAAAAGGATGAGCCCATGGGAATGCCAACAGATTTTAGTAGTGAGCAGTTTCAAGAATTATATAATTTGTTTGTCGGCAAAGGTTTTATGATTATATGATTTTATGGTTATATAGGGTATAAAAGTGGAGATGTGGGAAAATTTGATATTTCGTTTAAAATCGGAAGACTTTGCAGCTGTGCTTTGTTGATTTCTAAAATTTCTTGGAAAAAGAGCTTATGACTGTCCATATTTGGGTGTACCCAAATACGGACAGTCCACTTCTATACCCTATATAACCATAAAATCATATAATCATAAAACCTTTGCCGACAAACAAATTATATAATTCTTGAAACTGCTCACTACTAAAATCTGTTGGCATTCCCATGGGCTCATCCTTTTCGCCAGCAATGGCTTTGGACTCAGTGATGCATTTATATCTTATATAAACACGAAACTTTCATTTGCTAAGCGTCAGTTCAAGTTCATCCGTGCACGTGAATGCCTGAAGATGCCGAAAGGCGAAACCCGGGTCGTTAGTGACAAAATTTGTGAGAATGTACATAATTTGAACGATTCAAATTTAATATTTTTTTGGTTTTATAAATTATAAAAAGAACGTAAAAAAATTAATGTATTACATTTCTTTTTACAATACACCGATGCCATGTCATTGTTTGTATTATATATGTATATACATATACATATATTATTTTTAACAGATGGCAATACTTTGTATCATACCAATAATTTCTATTCATCTATGAAAAAAATATGAACGATTTCTCAGAACTAAAATTGCATTTGTAAAAAAACAGAAAAAACATTCGCAGAAATAATGCATAATCGACTGTAAATAACAGACGTGTTAAATTGGCCAAATTTTCATCTGAGAAATCTCCATCCTTTTGTGTTCCTTTTTTTCTTTATTTCTTCGCATTTTTGAAAAGGGCTACACCTACAAACGATTTAGAAAATTCCTAAGGGATATTTTTCTATCACCATAGACAATTTCGGATCGTTACATAAATACTTCATGTAACGAAAAAAAGTACAAAGTGTATTATTTATTGATCCGCAGATGCAGACTATAAAAAGGCTGTATTCTGTTTTATACATTTTTGTGTGTTTACGTCATATCATGTTACAATATACTTATATACTTCTATCTGTAAATCTGTTTTATATCAATGTGCAAAAAAAATAACAACGGTTTGAAATAATGACAAAATATGGTTCAACCTTTAAAAAAAATTAAAATTACAAAATAACACTTAAATATATTGTAAGATTGTGATTATGGCAAGTGAACTTATATGAAATGATTTAAATTTGTTAATAAAATTGAAATATGAACTGATTTTAAAAATAGAACATGTGGAATGAATCCATTTGTTTTTATTTATTGAAGTGATTGTTAGAAAATATATTCTTAAGATCCAATTAAATTTTGCATTACGTATTTGTATGAACATGTAAAAGTTTTCAAGAATATTTTTTAATACATTTTCTTTAATTTTTAAACAAGTAGACTCAATTTTCTGTTTATAAATAGTTTTACAATGTAAAGGTCCAATTATTATTAATTCAATTATTTTAAAGGGACAATGCTTGGTATTGCAGCTTAAAAAATGAGCTACGCATATAATATACACGAGAAAAAAGGCATAAATTTAAATGAGAAAAAATGTTTGCAAAAACAACTGAAAATATAATATATATTATTTAATGATCAGTTTAAAGTGCTCTCGATCATTTCATAAAATTTTAGATTTTTTAAAACAACAATATTATTTTATTTTAACAACTTTAGTGCTTTTCTACGAAGAATTGAATGTGTCTGATTCCACGCTCTTGTAGATCAGTTGATCTACCATATGACCGACGTGAAGAACAAGTTATAAGCTAAAAAGCATATTTTTTCTATTACAATTTAATCTATTTTTTACAAAATTGGAACACATTTAAAACGATGAAAATGAAAATATTTCAAACAAACCCTCATGAAATTTAGTCTAATTGTTTTCTTTATTTTTTTTTCTTGTGTGTTATTATCCTTAAACCAGAATTCTCACGGCAGGTAAACTGCTACATTAATCAAGGGAGTCACACGCAGGTATTAAATATTACAGGTTAATTGGGGTCCGTAATTCGATAGTGAAAGACTTCTGCAGGAGTGGAGAAATTGAGGCCTCCCTGTTTTATATTCCACCTGCGGACGTCTCCGGAGGTGCCTGCTACCCTCTAATTGGTCTGGTTCTGCTAGCTCAGTGACAGTTCAAAAGTTTACAAAAAATGACAATTAATTCTTGGATTTTTTCCGAACTATGCAAGTTTGAATCGACTGCATTATATTCGTAGAAATGAAACTATGATAAATTGTTAAGCTTTCGGAGACAGTAGTAGACTAGTAGTAAACATAAATCATCTTGTCTCCCGTTGTGGTTAAGTGGGTAATATATTTTAATATTGGTATAATTTCAGTTTTAAAATATTTGGCGATAGCTGTAATCAATGCTAAGATAAGATGTTAGTTAAAATACAAAAGCTGCCCCGGGGCATTCCATAAAATGCGCGGCATAATTTTTCATGTTTTATATATTTTTTAAAATTGTTGGTATTTTACTGTATTTAATTGTATTTAAATAGGAAATAACAGAAGTCGTTCTATTTTAATATAAAATAAAATCAAGCATTTTTTAAAAAAATTAGCAGAATGAAACAAATAATTGGTCGCCAATAAATTTAATAACATATTTTATAAAATTTACAAAAATATAGCTTTCTTCATCATTCCTTACAACTAATCGTCATATAATATACTCAATTAAGATCAAATTCTTGTTCTTATAAAAGGTAAGAATTTAATTGTATTTTAATTATCTGAGTGTTCAATTTCTAATTTATTTCGGTCTACTAGGGTTATTCCAATTTTAAAAAGTTATTTTTTAGAGTGCGTGCCAACCCGGAATGAGTGCGCGGATGCTTTCAAACTGCTGCGCGGCCACGCTGCTCGCGCAGCTTAGTGGGATTGTTGGTTGTAAAGTAAATTATTTTCTAATTAAAAATTATACAAATATGGCATGTTTTAAGAATATTTCTTTTGTATTCATTATATAATTCATCATAATCAATTTCTTTTTGAATTGTGAATGATTTCTTTTCATTTAATTATCTAGCCTGTATGTTATTCATATACCAATTATTTTGTATACGAGTCACACGTATTAGGCAAATATCACTCGATAATCTACAAATCGTGATGTTAAAATAATATAAAATTGTAAAGTTAGTAAACATTTTTTTTTACTAAAAAAAATCAACACGAAATATTTCATCATAAAATTGTTTTTGAATACATATTTATTCGGTTTATATATACATATTTATTCGGTAATGGTTTTTTTAATGATTATTATTGCAGTTCATAAATAAATTAATCAAAAGGCTTAGAACCTGACATATTAAGCAATTAATTACTTCTATATACTTTTATGAAAATCGATTTCTGCTAATTATGATGTAATAAGTATGGTTTAATTTTTTAAATATATTGCTTTTATTTTCTTTGTTATAACACCATAAAATTAATTCAAAATTTGTTTTTTAATTCAAATGAACTTATAATAGAGTCATCACAATAAAATCGTTTCTGTGATAACTGTTTTTTAATTCAGTCGCTCAGCAAGGAATAATGTTGCTAGAACAAGACTCACAGCTTTCTAGTCACTCTTGCTACGCCCTGTTTTTTATGATCGGAAATGATAGGCGCGAATTTTAAAAACCGAATACAAAACTATAAATCGATTGTAAAATCAATGTTTGAAAGTGTCTGTACTGTGTTTCAAGTACGTGGAAACCGCACTGTTGTCCAGTCGGCTTCGTGTCCATGTTACAGAAACTACACTCATTGAAATAATCGTTATTTTCATAGCTTGTTACGTATTCTGGTAATCTTTTCTAAGCATAATTGAATACATACAACCTGTGATGTTCCTTGGCTATGTGCCGCCACTAGAGTTAAAAATGGGTTCCTAAATACATTTCGAATTAAAAATTTTGAAATTACATTACATATGAATATCTTAAAACCACAAGAGTATAAATGTTTTTTTTCATTATTTCCCATTATTCTAGGAATACATACACAAATATAAATATTCGAATCCTCTGCTCATCTACGTCAGTGCTTCCCGACCTAGGGTCTGCAGGTTTTTTGCGGGGGTCCGCGAAAATTTTTATTCTTTCGACATTCTTTGTGATAAAATATGAGCATGTAAAATAAAAAAAATCGGGGGTCCACAGATTATTGTTTTTGGATTTAGAGATCCGTGGCATGAAAAAGGTTGGGAAGCATTGTTCTACGTAATCAAAAACATTATGGAAAAGCTGCAGTCTACAGTGTCGCCAACGGCAAATGTCATATTTAAAGACGATCTTTGTAATAGAGTTAAGCACTGTACACCGGTCATAATACTATTGCTATTGAAAACGGATTATTTATTTTACTCTAATCATTTTCCCCTCTCTAGGACTTGCCGCCCCTAGGCAACTGCCTACTCGCCTATGCCCACGGGACGTCCCTGTATACAACCAAAATAAAACAAAATGTCGAAAAAACGATGTCGCCACTTAGATTCAATAATCGCCGATGCAGAAATGAAATCTAGTATCACGGACAAGTAATTCTTTTGTATTGTGTATACCGGCCAACAAAATGTCGTAGAATATGCTGTTGTCTAATTCTTGGCTAGCTACACCACTGACATTATCTCAGTACCGGAATGTCGCGATCAATGAACCGGGAATATCAAAGCTCCCCTTGACAGCGCCCTGACTATTGTGCTGCGGTCCGTTTGAGGAGGGCCTAGCTTACAAGAATTTGAATTTCTCAATGACAACAGTAAAAATATTTCACAATAATTATTTTCTATCATACCTCTCTGTTTGTAAATTTACATGTCTACGTCAAAGAGATTGCTTTAGCGGTGAAGTTATTTTGACTCGAGAATTTCAATATAGTTGTGTAGTTATTAATTATACTAAATACAAATTCTTTATCGCTTAATCTTTCATTAAATTGTCATGCCTTTTAAAAATAGTATCAAAATAATATAAGAATATGCCTGCTATTTGTAAGTTAACACTCAAGCAACCGGCAGTTTCGCGACAAAGTTGCGCTTAAACCCGCACATGCAGCCGGATTCACGCGTTTTTTCTTTAAAAAAATATATCTTTTTATTTAATCGACACATTTCTTTAAAACAAAAAAGGCTCGGAAGCAAAGAGCCGTACCTATGAAAATAAACAATGCATGGTCTTGTGACCGAGTATGCGACGCGATAAAAATGCATAATTTCACTGATGTTGACATCATTGAAAAGAACCGAAAATAATAAAAATTTGACACGCGTAATTAAAGTCGCCGCCTGTGTGGTCGAGTGGTCAACGTTGTTGGCTTCGGCTACGGAGGGCCCGGGTTCAAATCCCGGTACGGACAGTTTTTATAAATTGATTTTTCAATCGATTTATGAATTTCTGTTCAAAGGCGTGGGTGTATGTGATGTCTTGAATTCCCCCCTCTCACTCATCCTATCCTACGAATGGGACGTATCGAGAGCGATTAGTTTACCACTAATCCTGTCCTAGCCCCTATTCTTCTATCCCTACTCTCTTTGGAAAAAGAGAGGTTGAGCAACAATCAGTTCTCGTAGAAACACTTCTGTTGAGATAAACTCCATTACGAATCCATATACTCCACATTGGGAGCGGAAATGGTTTAAAATTAAAGTAAATGCCCATAAACATGTGAACCAATAAATTATGAACCTTAATTGTTTGATTTTTACGGCATCCAGAAAATCTCAAACTGTGTAACATTTGTTTGCGTTTTTTGTTATATTTTTGTTAGTCAGTTATGTGTACTATATTTCAAATTTGATTTACAGTTTAACTGTTATATCGAATGTGGAAAAGATAAAGGAAGTATACCACAGTTTTTCCAAAACAGCTTTTTCTGGTAATCACAATGTATACAATTTGAAACACGTTCTATTAAAAGGATGTAAGCTGAAAATGCTAAATTAGTATCTAAGTTTAATTTTTAAGTTTCAAAAAAGAAGAGCCTGTGAAAATTGCAACCAAGAAAAAGGACCTTAAAAAAGGTTTTCTTGAAAAAAAATGTATACTAATATAATAAAAAAAAACAGTTTATCAGTCACTTTGCATTTCAATGTTGTGTACAGTTTATAATTTGCCTTCGACCCAAAATCTTCCAAAAACTTTTTTTCTGTCTCCTGTAAAATTTGTTATGTTTGAGTTACGTCATTTTTCCTTTTCACAATCGATATGTATATGTTTTTATAAGTATAGTATTTTAAGCAAAGCGTACGATAAGGGTATTATATATATGTATACCTATCTCAAAACTATAGCAAAAAAGCACAGCATTTATATGGGAAACACTGCTTCAAAACGAAATAAAAATCTTCCAAAAGAATATATTTATTCGCTCTTCGATAAAAATGTTTCGAATTATTCAAACCTCATTCTAAAATATATTTTTTCAATGTCTAAAAACTGCCATCATAACCTTGCGTTATGTCTCAAAAACTTATGAAGGTTTGACCCTAAAGTTATAAATACTTTCACGAAGTACGTACGAGGAAAACTTTTTACACTATTCTGATGAAATTCTAGTCTTAAAAAGAAAGGCTAAACTTTTTCTGTTGCTAAAATTCAGTGGTTGTTGTAAAAATGCCTTTTGTACAAATAATGTACTTTCCATATAATAATAAAACATTGTGATAAATCTTTCCATCTAATTACAATGAAGTTAAAAGGCTTTTTAGTGAATAAATTCTTTTTCCACTTAAATTCTCTACCAAAAATATCTATCGCACTTAAAATAACATGCATACATTTAGATAATATTCGATAACTGCTTTTCGAGACGAAGATTTTATTATTTATAAATGTGATCTGATTGTCAACATGTTGCAATAACTAACTTCTTATTCCAACCATTACGCTAACTATTCAATCATTTTTTTTTATTCTATTAATCTGCAATTCATTGTGGAAATTGCTATTTGAATTCAAGTAAATAATTTAATTTATTATTATAGTACATTACATCAACGACTCTAAATTTCAAGGAATCATAATTATCAGTATTTATATGATTAAATGGTGGTAAATTTATTTTTGTTTAAAAAAGTAATTCAAATAGTTTTATAAAAATGAAAAAATATTTATTTACACCATAACATTATTGCATTTTGGTACTCATTTAAAATACGAAAATATGTGACACGTTTACCTCTTATTTATATCGTTTTTATTCAATAATTTTCTTTTCGAAATTTTTATCATGAATTTTTTTAGACTATCATTTAAAAAGTCAAACTTAATTTATTTTAATTCATCATAAAAGGTTATAGGTTTGGGTTCATATTCTATTCCAAAACGCAATAATTATTTAAGCAGTATAAATTCGCTTAAAATATCAAAATATTACGTTGAAAAAAAATACAGTTAATAGAATTGTAAACGTTAATAAAAACAGTTAAAATATCGAAATTACCATATCAAATAAAACTAAAAACAATTGTGTAAGAAAGACAATGTAGTGTCTTTTTCCTCTTAGCCACTATAATATTATTAAATATCAGCAATAGAAAAATTCGTTTAGCATAATTCTGACGATTGTGCGATGTCGAAATATAATATCTACCAACTATATAATACAATCCTTTTTATAACTAAATACACTGATATATATAAATTTAACATAATAGAATTATTATGAATTATTCCTGCTGAATAAATAAATACCAATTCAATCACTATATTTTATTATTACACTGTGTTAAACAAATTTTACATTTTCACTGGCAATACGTTTGCTATCACTTACTTAGTTATTTTCCATTATTCTATTACATTAAAATTTAAGAGTAATGTGGACGTTTATGTTTTCCAATTATATTTTTGATTTAATAATCAGATGAACTTAAAATACTTATTAATGTTACCATAAAATTTTGCCGTTTTTCATAAACGCGCGTCAAGAATTTTATGATATTTAAAAATCATTTCGTATAACCGCCATTTTTTAACAACTTAAATCAATGTCAGACGCAATACACATAAACTATTAACGAAATGAAAACATAAATGTCCATTCAAATTTCGAATGAATATTTTCCTCTGTGTGCAATCGGATAGGTCATATAACAGTCTGCATTGATTACCTAGCATAATTCCTCGCATAGTAATTAATATTCATACAACAATAGACCCAGTAAAATGGACGTTGAATGTACATGTCATAGTAGAACAAACAAAACCATCCACTAGATGGCAGTACTCTCTATTATTTTCCCCTTTTTATGCTTTCCCGACAATCTCGAGTAATAATTTATTAACATCATGGAAAATGCTGTTAGCAATATGACAACATTTTCGATAAAATAAAAAATATGAGACAAACAAAAGAACGAACAGGTTTCTGCTTACTATGCGTTAAAAGCAATGAATAATCATATTTAAAAGATACATAGTTTAGTGATTTATTTATTACTTAACTGTGCAGAAAATACTGTAAATTTATGGCTAGCTCAATCAATATATTTCTATATAAATTGAATTTATTATAAAGTTATACATCAGCTGCTTTACTAGATGTTATAATGATTTCCTTTGTCGGCCGTACCGTAACAAAATCTTCATTTCCAATTTACCTGAAAGCCATTTTTTTTTTGCATTTACACCGATTATTGTTGATATTATAAAATATCCATATTGTTTAAATGTCACATTTGCAAATTGTGAAAATGATAATTGTAGAATTACTTTTTAATTCATTATAGGGCACCTTTCTACTTACAAATTAGTAATATTTTGACATTTGCCGGTTTTTACGTAGCAGCTTTCTGGAAAAAAAATCATATATCACTTACGTGCAGGCATTTAAAAGCATAAGAAATGATCGACAGCTTATAAATTGATTTATAATAGGTAAATATTTTTTCTTATAACAACCTTAATGTAATAGGTTGTGTTTATTGTTTTTTTTCTTTAATGTATGAACTAATGTGTTTTGTAATTGGTATCTTTACAGTGAATAAATATTAATACAGTTTGATTGTGATCGAGCGTTTTATTTTTCTTTGTCTCGACTTGTCACCTAAATTATAAAATCATGTATGACGGCCTGGCAATCCAACTCTGGAAGCTCGGGTTAGACGGAGTTTTCTCTCGATAACTCTAGCCATAGAGGCCTGGCAATGTCAATTTATTTGTAAAGGGCAATTAGTAAATTTATTTGTAAATTTTCTAATTGTAGATATTTTTTGTTATTTATTTTTAACATTATTTTCATATTTCTTTTACCAATAATTGTTTGTCACACCTTTATTATTAGGTATACTTTATTCTGAATAAATGATATTGAATCGTTTTAAATTCCGACAACTGATAATGCTCTTGATGAGTGAAACCGGGTCCGATTCATAATATATAATGTGGAATTAGTAAAAAAAGTGTTTTATTTTTTTCCTGTCCACCAAGAATTGACAGGGAACACCTCAAAAGTGACAAATATGGCGTATATTCGTACATAAATATTTAAAAAAAAATAATCATTTTTAAAGAATGAATAAACTATTTAATTAGGTTTGATGGCAGATTTCAGTCTTGATACAATAATGTGTTTGTCTTCAAAGTCTTTGTTTTTTTTATAATTTAAAAACACTACTAATACAATTTAGGCAGAATAATAAAGTATTTTATTTTAGTTTGGCACTCCTGAATTTGTGATTAAGTGTAGTGTTTGTATTCATCCAAGAAACACGCACAGGTCCCTAGTACACAATCCCTGTTTGATGATCGACTAATACGCCGACAGTGCGCTGTACTGCTCTTGACTTAAAGACGGCAAACAGTGGAACACTTCAATAATTCCACTCGCATATCGAGAGTTCCACAATTGTATGAAGCACTTCTAATGGTGCAGATAATCGATCAAACTACTTGATGTACAAATAAATGATAAAACAGATGCTATAAGAATGAGAATTTTAATGTAATAAACGAAATTTGAAACAAACACAACGAAATATCGATGTCACGGTAAACGTTTAATATATATTTTTATTATTTGTGAGACCTGCTTTTCACAATAACAGAGCGGGTATCTAATGCTAACGCAAGTAACGCAGACCAGTGCAGCGCAGGGCAGCACATATTTTTTTATTACGCCTCCACACAGACACATGCGACGCATGCTTGCGTCTGCCCTGCGATGCACTCCATTGTGAAGCTGGCATAGTCCCGATTGAGGCTGAACGTAAGCTAACATGCAGGCGACGCAGGGCAAGCAAAGCAGACATGTGACATATATTAATGACCCATAATGGCATAATTTGAAAGTGTTTATTTCTTTACCAAATGAAATTTAAGATTCATTTTTAAAGAATAATTTAAATAAAAATTCTCAGTAAATTTGAATTAAAATACTACAATACAAAACATACCACTGCACACACAAAAACAGATTATTTGATCTCTGTAAAGCAGTGGTCACGCAAGTGGCATATATGAATAAAACATAAGGATCCACAATAACTTTTTAAATTACGTTTAAGTGTATGTAGTCTACATGAGCAGCATCCAATTAAAAAAAATCATTTTGCACCAATTCAATTAGTTTGTCGGTAATTTTCTATGCAAAATGAAAAGAAAACGTCAAAACCTGCTCGCATCAAGCAGGAATCTGTGCAGGGTCTACAACATAGCGCAGCGCAGAGTAGTCGTGGGTCTGTGCTTCTTCGTGTAATACAAAATCTGTGATAACCTGCGCTGCGTCACCTGCGTCTCAACATACGCTTACCCAGCCCGTGCAGTTTGGACGTGTTTTTTCCAGGACTTCGGAGTCGTGTAAAAAAGGATGACTCCGACTTCAGTCTTAAAATAAAAAACTACTCTGACTCAGACTTCAAGGAAACTTTTCAATAATTTAATTTTAACTTATATATAACATAAGTATACCATCAGATCGTCTTTAGTTAGCCTAGCATGCAGTGGCAACACTATGGACTATTGTGGTTTGGATACACATCATAAAATATATATTTTTAGAATGGGTCTGAGTCGTAAGATTTTTTTTGACTCCGACTCTGGACAAAACACCTAGTTTTTTTTACTCCGCTAAAATGATCGATAAACTAATTGAGTTAGTGAAAACTGAACTTTGTTTATACCATACTACTTACTTATAAAGACTTCTCTAAGTAGATCTTTATGTATCATTCATGTATGTCTATGTTGCATGACGCATCTGTCACAGCATACGCTGGTGGCTCATGTATGCTTAGCCTGCCTGCACCTGTCAATACAGTCTATACGTCTCAGCATACGCATAGTTTTATGATTTTCGTATTTGCTGACTACAATTATTACAATACTGCATTACACATAGTAATGCCGGTCAATGTGGCATTGGATCAATGCGTCCCTTTATATGCAGGGGAGGTTATATTTCATGAAATAATATTCAAACATAACATTTATAACATTCACTCATTTTAAATTATCCATGTTTTTATTATCTAAAATAAAATAAAAAATAAAATGTTCTACAATATTTATTAAAGACAATAAATACATGAAGAATTTAAAATGAGTGAATGGTCTAAGTGTTATCTTTGAATATTATTTCATGAAATATAACCCCCCCTCCCCCTTGCATATACAAGGGGCGCATTTATCCAATGCCACAATGACCGGCCGCCACTGACAGATAGACAGACAAATATCGAAAATGCTTATATTGAAAAACTGAATGTATTGTTCCATGTATTGTTCTACTTTATGCTGACATAACCGAAAAAAATACTTTTTTTATATGAGGAGCAAACATTCAAAAAGTGTTTTGTCACAAATTTTGAAAAATGACGTTTTATATCAATTCTGATAGCCCATAATAAAACCTATGAATGGAAATCAAAATTAGTGTTCAAAAAGGTTTTTTTTTCATATTAAAATGAAATCATAAAGTTGACACGTTCATACAAACCGTCACTTTTGCAACACTTAAATCATCATTTTCCAAGCTTTGTATTTGTGTGACAAAACACTTTTTGAATGTTTGCTCCTCAATATAGTCGTTATTTTAAAAATAAAAACAAAATGCTTCTTTTTTCGATGTACATACTATGTTTCTGTTTTAAACTCTGTAGAACGTATTCGCCGAGTAAAGAGATAATCGTGTTTCTAATAACATTCCTTCCTTGGTCGACATCTCAAAAGACAGCACTGTACGGAACGATGTCGCCATTCGTATAACCTCCAACTGAATGTCTCGTACACATGACTGCAGTCGGTAAAAAACAAATGTCATTTGTTCAACAATCACATTTCGCTGGTGCTATTTTGCTATGGCAAAGCATAGTACCTAACAAGGTCTCGGGAAGATCGTATACTGAGCATCGACTATACGTATTATTTAATTCTAAGGTTAAGACGGGTTGAGATTATAGAGCGGATAATGAAACCGAATTCTGGATTCGCTTTGTCTTGTCCATATCGACCCATAATCGGAAAAATATCTTAAGCGAAACAATTTAGGTAAATTGCGTTTTAAGCCAATAATTGTTCAATATCGTCTTGCTGGGACGTCAGTGACAAAAATTTTAGAACGTTATCTTATTCACCTTAACTTTTTAAGGCCTGTGCGTTTTGACTTATTATTGTTTGTTCCACGCAGATCCCGGTTGAGAAACGCTGATCCAGAGAAGTAAAAGTAGTCAGTATAAAATCAAGATAGGCATTGACCATATATTACTATTTACTAAATTCATTTAAGGAATCAATTTAGCGAACTTAGTACGAGAGTAATTAACCACTTGAATACCAAGTGGACACCGGTGTCCAGATCATATGCAAGCGAACACGGATGTCCAAGACATTTAAAAAAGCAAATACTTGGTATTCTTATAGAATATAAGCAATATTTTGATGAATATGTGTAGTGCTATCTATACTTAGAGTCAATATAGGTTTTTAAAATATCGAATTCGAGTGTATATTAGGCATAATTATTTTTCTCAGAAACACGCAGTATCTCTGGGACATATTAATGATTTATTTGCGCGGTATTCAAGCGGTTAACAAAACCTTCTGGTAAAATTTATAAATTGTCGGATACGATTTTCTACATATTATGGGTCGATATACTGTATTTCATTTAGGGAGCAGTAATTAAACGATCAATGTGAGAAAACAATGTATGCGATTTTCAAAACAAGACAAGAAAATGAACGGTACATCTATGTGGAAAAAAGCCAAATCAAGCAACGATGCATTGGGAAAACACTGATTTTTTTAAAACAACGTTATATTATAATTTTATTAGTTATTTCAATGGATAATATTTTTATATTTCACCGCAAAAGCTTGATCATTACTGGCGTAAAAAATCCAGAAAAAGTATAGTCACTACTATTGAAAGAATCTCTGACCCTCAGCGTCCTAGTGTTTACAGTTTTTAAACGTTTCCATGCGGTCAGTTCCACGAAATAGCCCTGCCCCGATCGACGGATAGACCCAACTCACTATTGGCGTGATCGGAATTATGATTTTTGTATTTTCAGTGTTAATCGAAATATGTTCTTAGGTATGCCGTCCAACAATGCGGGAGATGCTTTTTGGAATTTCCACACCCTCGCACGCCGGGAATACTAATTCGGGCCTGGATTACTGGCATCAATTTTTGATACACACTTCATGTCAGTGTGGATATTATTTGTCGATATCAACTTCAAATAATATTAAAGCCCAAAAATTTTCAGGTGGTTAACTAAAGAATCAAAATAGTCATGTTTATTTACCAAAGCACTGTCATTAATCAGATACGTCCAGTGAGTATAGGCGGTAGGCAGTTGCCTAGAGGCAGCTAGTCTCAAGGATCGGCAAATGATCACAGATTTTGAGACTTCATATTTTTGAAACGCAAATTTAGTTTAGAAAACTTATTATAATGATTCAATATCTTCAAATACTAAAAAGTATTTTAAACTCTGTCTAGAGAGCGGCACATAGCCTAGGAACGTCTCTAACTCTAATATGATTTCCGTCAACTTTTAGAATCTGCGGTCCGACGAAAATACGAAAAAACTACGCAGACTGGCGCCAGCCAAAAATAAAAACCAATGTTAAATAAAAAAATATTTACAAAATGTTAACTTATAAAATTACAATTTTCGTTAGTGCTGCATCTGCTGGTGGTTTTTTGTTAGCAAATTTATTATAGGTGTTTGCAGTGTAGTTCCTGAGAGAAAAGGCGCTAAATTAACATCCAATCGATTTCTTCATTTGATTGCTATTGTTGGCATAGTTGAAAAAATTACTAACAATTTGATAGCTTTATAACTCAATGATATTCTTTATTGATAAATATCTAAAATTAATTTAATGATTGCATTTTATTTTTAGATTTCAAAGTGACATCAGAACAATATTCGATCAGCTGTTATTTTTTACGAGGATCAAGGGCGCACGATTCTACGATGCGGATTAGCCAGGTGAAAGTTTTCGAGGACTGGAAATAAATTCCGCGAACCTCCACCTGATGACCACTGCTCAACTTATAATAAGTACTTACACGACCACTATCTTTTTAACTTGTCGAATAAACATTATTGACGTTTGACAAAAAAATATTCAGATATTTAATTATAATCTAAGTAACATATCTGTTTACTAACGGAAAGGGCGGAAAGTCTCGACAATTGAACAACGAGTTGAATTTACCAAAACATTTTTATACAATGCATTTTCCTTTAAAGAAAAATAAGAACTATCGAATTAAGTTTGCTGAAATAGTAAATATCGCATTTTAACATCACATCAAAGTTTTCAATAACGCAGATATTCGTTTAGCTTTCTGAATGTACCAATTTCACACCCAACGCCATTTTCTTTCTGCACGCAAATAATGTACATAACTAGATCAAAGCTTAATCTGTCAACAAACATACCACATCCAAAACACTTTAATTTAATATACAGACAACCTTTTTTTTCTTACTTTGGAGAAACGTTCCACAAAAAAAAACAGTGTTTTAAAAACCCGTGTAAAAACGTGATAGAATTCATTGCAAAATTTAAGATTAGTTCCCTGAATTAAAAAAACTGAAAAAATATCAACATTTTGGTATGGAGAATCGTGTAAAACAAGTAAAAATGAAAACCAAATAAGTAAATTACACAAAACATTATTTTATAATATAATATGTATTTTTATTTAAAATAATCGCGACTTGATTATATATTATATCTATGGACTTCTATGAGGGACTGGACATGAGACACTTTCATCACTAGATACGTCTAATGTGGTTGGATCTAATGAAGCTTTTTGCTTGTTGTAACTGTCGTGTGTTGTTGAATTTATTCTCTTCAAATCTTTATCTTATTATTATTTTTTGTATTCTTATGTGTATTATGCAGGACTGTGGAGTCGGCTAAAAAAATGACTCCGGCTCCGATCCCAAGGAAATTTTTCAATAATTTCATTTTAACTTTTCAATATATAATACTGCGACTCCACAATTCCAACTCCGACTCTATTATTATTATTATTTAGTTTATTAGTACATGAAATTATTAGTTGTTTTATTTTAATTCTATTTGTTAAATTCATGACGAATACACACATAGCTGTAATTCTGTAGTGCCATGTATTGTTCTTTTCATTTGAAACATCAAAGAAAAGAAATAATTCGTGTAATATCATAGTGTACGTTCCTATTAGTAGACGGTGTTATTTCAAAAATGTGTATAATTAAAGTTGAGTTTAATCTGGTTCCCCAACAGTCATTAATGTTATTCCATAAATGACAACCGGTAATCTGGTTATTTTAAAAATCCTCCAACGCTCGCACCTCAAAATAGTTTACCCCGGAGTGCAAACCCGAAAATGTATGGAATTATTATCTTGTGTTCAGAGTAAAAAGATTGATTTATATTGTAATTGGTATTGGTTCAGATAAATCTCGCGCTGTAATATCTTTCCAACGATAATAAGAAGATCTTATTATTATTGATTAGTGCAACCTTCCCGCTGCTTCATCTCTTTTAAGCTTAACACATTTATTTCGAAGACAAAAAAGCTGTTTCTGCGATCTCACATGTTATACACCCTCATTTTACCCCCAGTCGCAAACCTGTACATTATATCACACACCCTTCACATTAGGACGTGACTTCGTTTAACATCACGCATATTTTTTTGATGTTATCTCTATGGGGTTGTCGCCATTTTCGAGTTTTTAAAAGGAAAATTATAGATAATTTTCTACTCGATAGAAAGAAACATTATTATGATGTGAAAGATATGAAGAAATTTATAATTTTAACACGTATGATATTTTATATTATGTATTGTTTATTTCGGGCTACCATGTTAACGCCCTAAAAATAGTACGATAACATCACAGATGTGCGTATCCCATCGCCCGCATGCTCATCATGATCAACCTAATTGATGTGTCAACCTACAATCATTTGACAGTGATCTCCAAATCCAGTTCCAAATGCAAGAGTTCTCAATTTTACTGTGATTTATGGACAAAAACATGAACCTACAAGGTGATTTTCCATGATTCCGTATTGAATATTACCAAACTGCTCGTGTTTTCGTTGACAAGTTTGTTTCTGATAAAAATTTATAATAAAATCAAAGGCAAGAAGCCATTTCGTATTTTTATGACGAAAATAATTGCTGAAAAGCGGAAAGGGTTTCGCTAATAAATTCTTGACAAAATGAAAGTTGAATTGAGTTTCCAGGACACTTTAAGATTAAGCCTGGCCCCACTCGCAAATAGCACAATAATCTTATTATTTCAATCAAGAGGTACGATTTATTTGACAACACGTTCTGCTTAGAATTTGTTTTTCAAATGGAAATTTGTCCAAAGCTGAAATTAATTTGCCTCATTCCAATCTTATTTGTTCGTTCACTTTGTCCCAGTTGTCAAAGGTCTAATGAGTTTTCAAATAAACGCTATTCCTGTCAGCAGGAAAGCGTCGGTTTGTTTTATGGAAATACTGTTTTCCCACCAGCTCCGTTGAATATAATAATACTTAATTGATATTGCTCCAAAGTGATACTGCGAAGGCATCAATTCCTTTAATAAACACCTCGCAACAGTTAAGTTACTCACAGCCAATATTATTTTTTTTGAGTGGGATTATAATCCCGACCCGTTTTTCAATTTCAACATTTTACTAGAATTATAAAACAAGTTGTTTAATAAAAATAATTTCATTACGAATATGTTTCTACGAAACAACAAATATTTGATATAATTTTACGTAATATAAACATTAATATTTGAGATAGATTTCAATGTAAAGATTGCTTTCTTATTCAAACTAAATATTTGATAATATATTCTACAGTAAACTCGCTATTTGTAGTTTCTAATTTCTAATCAAAGTACACTAATATGTCCGATAGCTCAACGTGTATTTTCATCATCAAAGCTTTCAAACTATTAATGACATCTAGGATAATGTCGGATAATTTACATTGCTTGTGGGATTTAAACATGAAAGGTGAGAGAGGGTTGGTTTCTAGTTACACAACAAAAACCAACGCTCGTTTCTACGCATATTACGCATGCCAGCCCGGAAGAAAATGCTTCATTTATAATAATAATAAAATGCATAATTTCAAAATTATTTATACCTACATAACATACTTTCCCGTCAGTGAGAATATTTTATATAACTGATTGCAAATTACTTCAACGTTCAATCTACATAGGTAGTTCGGTGGGATATTAACTTAATTTCTCGTGCGCTCAAAGATTGTTCCATGTCCTGTTTCACTTAATCTGAAGCGATACTTCAGATAAATGTTTTTTTTTTAAATATTTCTTATAAATAGACAATAAATTTATGCTAAGCTTCATCATAGTATTATAGAATCACAAAAATTGTTATTGTTTATTTTCTATCACAAAATCTGATATTTTATATCCTAACAATGAAATATTTTCTTAAAAATGAATGCATTTTAAATAAAATAAAAATCCAGCAAGACATATTGGTTATTTTAATCCATGAGCATTTTTATACATTTTTAAGAAAGTTTATTCAGATTTTCATTTTTCAGATGCCCCAAAAGCTTTTAATGATTAATTTCTAGTACACTAACCTTGCAACTGGGCATTAAATTGCCGATATTACCGAATCTGGGTTTCCGTGTTTCGACCGTTATTTAAAAACGCATAATAATATATTATATTATAGCATAATATATCATTTTTCAATATTACGCTGAATAGCTGAGTAAACTTATATGTGCTCATAACATGGCCATAAAATTATGACGTAAGAAAATATACGATTTTATTGAAATGAGAAACGGCATCGTTAAAGTTTGTCTTTAGTTCAGTCATTCGATATAGATAGATACATCAAACATCGTTAACAAGTGCACATAAAATAATGAAAATTGATTGAAACTTTACATTTAATATTCTGCAGATATTTACATTTTCAATTAAAACGTATTAACCGAACCCCCCCCCGCCCCAGCGCTCAATAGAAATGGATAAAACCCGACTTTTATTTTGTAATTTATAATTTTAAAATAAGAATTCATTTTTAGTTTATTCGTAAACCGTGCGATGTTAAGTCTGTTGATGCTTCTCAAATAGCCAAAACATGTGTCACATTTTGAAACACTACAAGTGTAATAACAAAGATGTCAAATTTAATTATGTATTAAAAAATAACTTCCACAAAGCTACCGCCGAATCCATCGACGACAGGTCTAAATATACTACAGAAGAAAGTGAAGGGAGTAAATAAAGTTCGTATTTCACATTTTATATTTTTTATCGTTATAGTAAAAATATGTAAATATCCGAAATTAATTAATTTAATAAAAAAAATAACTCACTACTTAAAGAGCTAGCCATAGTGCTAGTGCAACAAGAATTTAACTTATTTTATTTTCCAAACAACGTGTAATTAATTATTAATCACTGATGTTTATAGGTATTCTCATAAAGTCCATAAAATGTGTTGAATGCAGTTGCAACACAACGGCGCCAAACCTTCTATCTATCCGACAGTAATGACTAAACCAATTGAAACTTTGTCTTCACTGACTTGACCAAACATAACATACTTCGGAAACACGCTGTACTGGCTCATCCGAATTATTATCGACATGTTTGTATTGGATAGAGTTTACCGTGTATCATGTTTTATCAGAACAACATTTCATAACTACATTTGCATAATAGGGTTGCATAAATAAAATGTTATTATTAACAACCACTTTAAAATAATATTATAATAATATACGGAATTTTACCAAAAAAAAAATCACTCCTGTTATATTTCTGTTAATGCTAAATATATTTTTCAAAAATTAATTGTTCATTTTAGTTACAGTGAATTAATTTGTTGAAATAAAAAAATGGGTCACTGCTTAAGAGCGTCACTGGCTCTTTATTATCCCAATAGAATAATTAATGATTATTAAAATAATGTTGTCAGGAGTTCAATAACCAATTTATACGTCTTGGCAATTAAAGCTTGATAATATTAATATATAACTCTAGACCAGTGTCTGCCAAACTTTTTTACTTCACGGCACACTAGTGAATGGACTTTGTACCGCGGCACAGCAAATGAAAATGCTTTAAAAAAGGTAATGTACACTTGAAAAAGAAAATGTGGAAAATGTGTCGCGTTGACCACTATGTATGAACGTGACAAATATTTATTTGAATGAATGGGCATTATTTAAAAAAAAAAAGCTTCTTCCACCGCGGCACTCCTGAGACTTCTTGCGGCACAGTAGTCTGCCGTGGCACACAGTTTGGCAGACACTGCTCTAGACCTTTTCAAAAAATATTTGAAATCTTTTAGAAAAATATCTTAAACGTTAATAAAAGAAATTAGCTGTAAGCCCGTTGACCTCAACGGAGGAGTTTTGTTGCATTTTAAAGTTGTCAGAAAATTTACTGGCGTGAAAAATAAATTACAAACCTATTTATTGAACAAGCCAGAAATTCTGATATTAAAATAAATACATCTCGGGGCATATATTGACAGCCCTACCCTGCAGTATTTAAATCGTATATAATATAATTTTTAGAATAATTAAAATGTTTAAGTTTGCTAACAAATATTATATATTTCGTAGTAGCAGAAATCGACTTCGGCGCATATATCGACAGCCCTGCAGTTTTTAAATTGTAAATTATTAAAATTTTTGAATAATTTTCAAGTTTGCTAACAATCATTTTTCGTAGTAAATATATTTTATTCGACTAATTTTCAAGTACGCCAACAAATACATTTCGTAGAAGAATAAAAAGACCCGAGGACTGTACGGACACATTTGTGATTATTTGTAAATTGTGATTTGTGATTATTTTATCGACTATTAATATATAGATTGATTGATTATTATCACCAAATCTTTTATAACTAATTCAGAGAACTCATTAACGGAACATTGTTTCATGTCCGTTTGGTCATATTAATATTTTTAGTATGTTTTTAATATTTAACTGCTTAAACTCGCCGCTGTCGCCCTAGTCTGGAATTGGAGTCGAAGTCATTAAAAAACAGACGACTCCGGCTCTTTTTTCTTGACGTATTTAAAATACAAAATGTTATGCATATTAGTGGCTATCAAAAAATACTACATTTTATTTTTTTTGAAATCGAAGACGGGGCTTTTTTCACAACTTTATATCCCTGCTTATGAAAGACTTAATTAACTGGGTGTTTTATGCTAATTTTTGTTGTAGAAGTATCTTTCAATTTTCATTTAATTAATGTTACTGTATCGATTTTTTTAACCCAGCCTTCAAGTGAGATATCAAACTAAATTTGATATATTCAGCAACAGTATTATTTTTAAAAAATACCAAACATAATGTTACAACTAGGGCTTCCAAACCGGTTAACCGGTTTTTTGTGTGTTTTAAAATAAACCGAAACCCGGTTTATTTTGGGCGGTTAACCGGGTTAGTCAAAAAATCTTTTTCTGCTTTGAACACTACGAGCTTTTATTAAACTATTCATATTTAGAGTATAAATATTTAAAAGTGTTGTATATAACAATAGTATTATAAGTAGTACAATATAATAAAGTATTGTACAGTTCAATTGTCTAGTTTCTGTGCCATATTAATAACAAGTATGTCGTAGAAATTATGGACAACTGTACTGCTTTCAATCAAATATCTGTAATACGAAAGGATTCTCATAATATCAATGATAATAAACCAAGTGAACCTTATACATATAAATACGTTTATCGTTATATCATTTAAATGAAAAAAAATCCAAACCGAAAACTTGTACTGTTACAAAACTATTTAAATATTAGTAAACGAAAAAAATATAATCTACATTTTTTTCACGTATTCATTTGATTTTTCTTAGTCGGATTATTTATAATTATTAACAATATAATATTGGATATGGAACTTAAATATGGTATAATATATTATACGATAGCTATTATTCCGGGAAAGTAGTATCCGAACTTAAATTTGTACCCACTTTTAGCAGCATTATTTTTTTTTTTTAACCATGTCCGCTCCCAATGTGGAGCATATGGACTCCTAATGGAGTTTATCTCAACAGAAGTGTTTCTACGAGAACTGCTTGTTACTCAGTTGCTCAACCTCTCTTTTTCCAAAGAGAGTAGGGATAGAAGGATAAGGCTAGGACAGGATTAGTGGTAAGCTAATCGCTGTCGATACGCCCCGTTCATAGGATAGGAAAGGTGAGAGGGGGGAATTCAAGACATCACATACATCCATGCCTTTGAACAGAAATTCATAAATCGATTGAAAAATCAATTTATAAAACTGTCCGTACCGGGATTTGAACCCGGGCCCTCTGTAGCCGAAGCCAACACCGTTGACCACTCGACCACACAGGCGACTTTTAGCAGCATACATACGTAAAAAGGTTTAAGTGACCAAGCCCATGTTTTATTACATCCTGCAAGTTATAAAACAATTCAATTTTAAAACGTTTTTTTGATTATTTTCAAACAATCGGTGCCATAAATCATCGGCTACTTTAAGGGTCGTGTCTTTCTCAATATTCACATGTGGCAAACTATAATAATAAAGTCGCGCAAGTACGTAGAAGACTCTTCTATTCGAAGTGTTATACAATTCAACACTAGATGTTACATTGTTATGCATTACATTTCTTTTCAACAAGTATTAAAAACTGTGACAATGTAAGGCATACAATCGTCAGTACACGGAAATTGGTAGTTACTGACAAAATTACTAATATTTATAATAGTATATATATATATATTATAGGGTTAAAAATAATTCCGCTTGTGGATTGGAAGATTTTCAGTGGTGAAGTGAACTTTATTTTTTGATTTTGTTGAAAATATCACAAAATACATATTTAATATATTTTAAATATGCTATCACAACCATCTGTACATATTATATTTTATTTTAGTACAAAAATAAAATATTGTAGCCAAACTAAGTTCTATGGGGAGCTACACAACATATAAGTGAAAATGATCTAACCGAAAGTTTATTTAATTCTAAGCCTGTATAATAAGGTATGTTTATTAATATACAACATGTACTACATAGTTATTCACTAAAAAATGTTTTTTATTTTAATTACATTTCACTCAATTACTTATGACAAGTATTCTCAACTGATTTCTAAAAGATAAATGTGAAATAAGTATAAAGGAGTGTTTTATTATTTAAAAATACCATTTATAAGTTTAATGATTAAATAGCTAAACACCAGAAAAATCATTATTTGATGACACTTAAATGACAAGATTTTTTAAAAATAAATATTTGCTTCAAATAAAAATATTTTTTAACCATGCCCACTCCCAATGTGGAGCATATGGACTCCTGGTGGAGTTTATCTCAAGTGTTTTCACGATACTGTTTGTAACTCAGATGCTCAACATCTCTTTTTTCCAAAGATAGTAAAAATCGAAGGGTAGGGCTAGAACTGGACAAGTGACTAGCTAATCGCTCTCGTTACGCTCCGTGCTCAGGATAGAACGGGCGGAGGGGGGAATTCAAGACATCACAAACATCCAAATTTCAAAAAAATATATAAAACTGTCTGTACCGGGATTCGAACCCATGACCTTCTCAAACGAAAACAGCGATATTTTTATCAACTTTCTAATTGTATGCACTTATTGACTGTTTTTAGTTAGTCAAAATACTTTTTTTTGAAACGTTGGTTAGTGTGGTTTTAAAATTGGTTTTTTGAAAATAAATCCGGTTTAAACCGGTTACCCGGTTTATTTTTTTGAAATAAAACGAAAACCGGTTAGTTTAAATGTCCGGTTAGTTGTAAGCCCTAGTTACAACATTAACTTTATTTAAGCTTTGCAGTAAGAAAACAGGATTGTTAAACCATATAGACCTAAAAACATTTCAACCTTAATATAATATATAATTTCCCGGTTTCATTAAATTTGACCGGAACAAAATGGCGGCGGATGTTGATCGTTGGGGGATCCACTATGCACACTGTGTTATGGGGTCATAGAGGAAGGAGATTTAAGCATATTATTACATTTTTGGGCAAACCCCTACATTTGTTCACGTAAAGAAAAAACATCCAAATTCTGTTATTAGTCTCACCGAAAAATATACGTTTACATGAACATAAAAAAAACGAAAAAAAAGATCCGTTTTGCGGTAAGAAAACTTACTTGAATATTAAGGCAGGTACATGAGCTTTACTACATGCCACTCATTTGCTCTCTGAAAGTTTGCCAAGTCCCTCAAAAAAGTGAAATTCTCTGAAAAGTTTAATTACGGATACGAAAATATAAACCCAACGTTGGAATCAAGGAAACCGATAATTCATGTAAATTACGAAATATTTTTACGAAAATTCGTTGGCTATATTTCATTTTTTATGGTATGTTCCATGAAGTAGTATTTGATTTGTTATGTTGACTTTTTCACACTGATACTATATTCGTAATCCGCGTGAATTATCGGTTTGTTTGATTTCAACGTATGATAATTTGGCATTTTCCTATTTGTAATTAAATTTCTAAAAGAGTTGCATTGTAATTAGCAGCATTACATTTATTTTGTATGTATTAAAAGAGTTGCATGTTTACCTTAAGCTTGAAGCATCGCGATTTTTAAATTTATATTTTTTTACGTCAATTGAATGGATATTAATTAGAAATCGAAGGTTAAATTTACACTTGAAGCCTATAACTTACAAGCCGGCTTGTTCTAAAGTTGTTGAAAAATGAAACTTAAATTTCATTTTTCAAAACAATATACATACAAAAGTATTTTTAGTTTTGAATGACTTTGGAATGATATTTTATATTTTACCAAGCCAGTTTAGAGTCTTCTTTCTAAAAATGGTTTTAAAATGTATTTGGATTTACTAAATTATATTCACGGTTCATGTTTCAAGCCGGGCTTGCAAGTAATAGCCTCATTTGTAACCTCTAATTCTTTTTTTAAGATGCTCCTCAAAGAGGTAAAACACGTGTCACAATTAGTAACACAACCATTAGAATAACAAAGAGAACATTTTCAATTATATATTTACCTCAAACGTTTTATTTATTTTCTGAAATTTGACTTTGGCCGGCGAGTTCATTGTTGAATTAAAAAAAAACACTATTCTCAAATCGCATAATATATTTTATAATTTTAAAACGCGGTTTTTCTGACATATATAATATTGTTAAGAATAGTTTAAGTAAAACGTTTAAGTTATGGAACAGAAGCGGAAAGAATAGTATTTATTTTTCCGTCAACCTTGGCTCTTGCAATATAAGCTAGAAACGTATATTTTTCTGCTTTGAACATTGATTATTTTACAATGTATCGCGTTTTGTTACATACTATAAACATAAAGTAACATTTGATTTTTTAATAATTAATTCGTATGATTGTGTAAGGGTCATAAAATATCCACCCATCCTGATAACAACGCGAATAGCTATGAGATTACGCGAGCCTTTTGCAGCTTATTAGCAGCCCTGCTGCCACCGCTGTATGAAATCCAAGACGCCGTGTACTGCAAATGAACAAAAATAACACACCTAATTAGTAAATATCTACTGCTTGTAGGTGGGTATTTTAATATTATTTGAGATTCGTTAGTTTATCTCTTTGTCATTATCTTTGTAACACAGCACTTCTTGTACTTATAGATTTTTTTCTGACAACCATGCGATTTGCATCCAGATCTTAACTAATAATAATGGGTTTTTTTCTCTATTGATTAAAATTATTTTTTTAAATCTTGTGTTTAAAAAAGTGTTATTTAAAATTGTGTTGACCTTGATTCATCACACATTTGTTATATTATGAGTCGTTTTTGCCAAATGAATACATAAAGAAGATTGCTTTCTGTTATTTTATTAACTTTTTACGCTGTCTTATCTTGGAATTGGGATAAATAGTTAAATACAGTGCACCTTTTCTATATACGCAAACAATAATAAATAAAACACAAGGAAATTTCAACGCTCTTGTCATAAAATGCTTTACGATAAAACTTTGTAAAACTCATTCCGTGGATCTTACGATTTTCCGCAAGGTGACCTGACCTGTATACATTGATTACATGATTTGTAAAACACATAGATACTCTCAATAAAATAAGGGAACTATAGATGCAACCTAATTTTACCATATTGGATACAGTAACATGCTTTGATTATGAATTACACATCTACCTCTTGGGTGTCACTTAATACAATATATTATATTATCTATGCCATCTACTTATAAAATAATAATACATTAGTGGGTTTTCAGAGAGCTTACTTATTAATAAAATTTTAGATTTAATACCATCTAACGAAAAAATTTGGAATCATGTCAATCTTGTAGAGAAATTTTCTATCAGAAAAGCTTGTCGCATTATATTTATTCATATATATAGATGGCAGTATATTCTATATTTCTTTACTAAATTTTACTAAAATCGTAATCTTTTTGTTCTTGTAGTTAAACAATCATATTGATAAATTCAATTTTAACTATTTTGATGTAGTATTTATTTTATATATATATATTAAATTGAAAATCTGCTCTGTGCTCTGGCAGTGTATTTATTATTACATATTTTATTGTATATGTTATCAAAAGAGTCTTTCATTGATTTTTTACATTTATTTTTTCATTATTTAAAGAATTAATGATTAGCTATAGAACTTCAATTGAAATTAAAGTTTGCTCTACAAAAACATTATAAGACAATTTCCACAATTTTGCATTGTATGATAAGTTGCTTGGCTATTTTTACATCGTAAATTTAAATGCTTTACTTATCCCGATGCGCTTTCATTTATATTAAAAAATAACAATTAACCTGACATTGATTTTGCAATGTATCGTGACTCTTTGCGCCTGTGATATACAATATGACGTACTTCTTCGGAAAACTCGCATTATTTTCCGGACCTACCCCCACTTTCCTGAAACCGAAACTTTAGCGATTGTACCGATCGAAAACGAATATAGTCGAACGGGTTTATCATACACCAATTTCTCATTTTTCTTCGATATATTGTTCACTAATCTATATTTTATTAATGCTATCAATGATAAAGTAACCGAAGAAAATAATGATCTTAATCTTGTTGTAAATAACCGTTGTTATTTGATGTTTCTGATAAGTTGAAAACGACAAATTTTGAACTCGACATTATAAATGTCACGGCGCATGCGCGTATTACGTCATTGAACATTACGTAAACTCGCAGCTCGTGACTTTCTTCAGTTGATTGTCGCCATCTTGCATTGTGCTTTTCGAGTTAAATACATGGAAAAAAGATTGTAGTGCGCGGGCCGTGTCTGTTCATCGTGAACATTGGCATAGTTAGTTTGTATTTTAGCTTTACGTATGATTTTTCGTAGTTTGCCAATGAAACATAAACTTTCAAAAATGGAATATTTAGTGTCTTGTGTTGCCTTCACCCTGCTATTTTTAGCCCACATTATTCCCTCAGATGCGGCAGGTAAGAATATTCAACGTTTTCTTTGCTATTTAAACAATCTTTCGAAATGTCAAATGTGGTTGGCCCATCCCAGCAAATATCAAATACATTTTTTACAGTCCGTGAAATGTCATTCATCATCTGTCATGGCATGTGTCACTTCGCCTTTAACAATATAATATCGTGATATTTGTGAAACCGTTGCCATTATCGATCGCTGTGATTCATTCATTTAATTCAAAATCATTTAAATCTCTAGCCATTAATCATCTTTTTGTTTCAAATATAGGTTGATAACGATTTTTTTCTATTTCAAGGCCTTGTGTCGTTAGAAATAAGATGTATCACCAGTACCATCATTTTTCCAATATTTGACACACAAATATCGAATCATATTTTTATTACAGTCACCGTATAGTATAGTACATTAATAGTAATCCTGTATCTAGGCCCTTTGTCAATCTTAAAAATTGTCAATGTCTGAAAACTATTTCTAGATGTTCCCATTTAAATACTTTCTATATCTGAGTCTATATTTCAACAAATGTATTATTATATACAATATTAGTTTAGTCATAATTATTTATGTGGTCAAAAATCAACATACTGGACTGTCAAATTGATTTGAAAATTTGAATGAAATATAATGTATTCTTTGCTTGGTTATGATGCATATAAAGTGTCATTAATTCTTTTTTGCTTGTTTTTGTTTTGAAATGAAAAGTGTATCGACTCCACAATTTAAAAAATATACACAAATGATGTTCTTTCATTTGTGTTAAACCATTACAACGTAATTGATAATTTACACAGTCACAAATATATAATTAGTATTATGATTCAATGATAAATAGGAAAACATAAAAAGCTGTCATATTACCTAAATAAGATAACCGTAGCAGATTGATGTGGCTTTATACTCATGCGAGTCTTTGCTTTCTCCATAATATTAGCCTGTAACAGCCTCCTTTCTGCGTAGAAGTTTATCCGTCTTATATGCAGTCAAGTGAACATCGTGCTTTTTAAGTTTTTAATTTGTTTCGAGTCTAATCTCATTTGGAAAATATACTTTTCCTCGATATATTATGTAGATCTTTTGCAAACAAAATTATTCAATATGGTTTCTAAAAGTTGCATTGAAAATATTCTTCATATAATAAATGCAATAGGCTTATCACTATAAGATCCATTCCAAATCATGCTGTATCGACTTCATCCAACCTCAATATATCAACGGACACTCTCGGAGATATACAGCATTGCTTTTACTCCACAACACTCCTTATTTGTAGATCATTTATGCCAATTTATGCATATTCCACTCCCACATATCACCTAAAATTCTAAAAAACTACAAGTTAGCACAATATTAATATAAGCATTTATATTCCATGTAAATATATGTTATCGGCGCAATACAGACTTTAATATTTTGTCGTTAGGCTTTATTATTACATTCTTTTTTAAAAAACGTAAAACTCAATTTATTTTACTTTATTAAGTATGCGGGTATTGATAATACTATAACATAATTATGGGAAATAAATTTATACATGCATGTTCCTTCTCCCTTTATTATCTGCAGTAAATTTGACTATAATGAAACACATTCAGCTATTATCTAAAATGATATAGGTATTTTTTATAATATAATATAAGTTTTTTTATTCAATCCATAGATGGCACTCCGCATCCTCTTAAATACAAAATTATTTATGTATTAGATTTTTCAAATATGTATCTAATATATATATCGGTGAAATGGTTTCAACTGGAGAACGTCTAAAAACGTTACTTTTCAATGCCTTCATTAAAATATATGTGATTTAATTATTCATATGAATTTAAATGGTAGTGTTTAAGATTACTCTGTATCGTCACTCAATCAATTAGATATTTTTTATGATTCATCTGCTATAAATATCTTTTCCATTGTGTTTGGCCAGATCTCATACTTATATAGTAGATATTTTATGACATACTTTTATATTGCTTTGGAATAATTCTAAATATTTATTTATGTAGAATATGAATTAAAGTCTGATGTACAATGAGTGAATCATTTGCTTCTACACAATGTTTTCTTTTTACTAATATTGATCTATAGACTACTTACAATATAAATATAATATATGTCTTTTCAATCAAATTATATTGTTACCTTAAAGATACCAGTAGATACATACTTACATACTACATTTATTTTTGTACTTGTTTGTTCACAACACGAATTTGTTATAATTTCTGATAATGATTCTTTTGATTACTTATCTAATTGGTTCTGCTGACTAAATATTTATAAAATTATATGGCAACATTGTATCATACAGAGATGAGTCATGCAATATATGCAGAACCCTGGATAGGCTTACAAACAGCTGATTAGTCATGACTATTAAACTCGCTGTAATAATAAGATAGTATAACAACAATTCATAACTATTGATAAATATCTTATTAAAAATAATCTTTATAATAATTAGCCCATGCTTAATTGTTTACAGTAGGTCGAAATTTATTAACCTTTCCACCGCGTATGACCGCTATGCATATCCTAGCGAACATGCCCTCAGCGCGCGTGACACGTATAGATGTCATGGAAATTCCAAAAGCTATCTATTGTGTTAAAATTGTATAATTTAGTTAAAAATATTACTAAATGTATATTTTACCAAATTCAATAGATGGCATTAGTCAAAAAAGATTCAATATAGGCTAAAATAATTTATTTCTGAAACCGTGAAAATACGTTACTAATGCGAGATGGCCGCCGTTGATTCATGGCGTTTCTCGTAAGAACTGTGCGCCACGTATTTACAAAATATGCATATATCATTATATTATTTGGGATAATGTAAATAAGCGATCGAGTGCGGGTGAAATTGAAATTTTTCCGAGAATTTAATATAAGCATGGTATGGTGGTGGCGCAGTGTTCTCGGTCGCGCGTGGCGGTATTTTGCAATATGGCGACGTCACGCTGCAATTGTATGAAGAATGATTATTGATCAATTAAACCGAAAATACAAGAAATATATTGTATTGAAAAAGTTACTTTGGGTGGCAATTAACATATTTGATCAGTTAAAAAAATATTACAACCTATATTTATAGTCAAAAATGGGATAAAAAAATCCGCAAAAAAGAAGCCGCGTACAGGGCATGTTCGCTAAATTTGGTGACGCGGGCAAAGGGTAAAGAGGATTTTCAGCTAGTGAGATTGTCAAGAATAACACATTCAGCTACATGCGGCAATATTCTTTGTTGATGGTAAAAAAAACACTGCCGAGTATGGTTGAATGTATTATTACATTCACATCAGTACTTTTCTGAAAGCTCTTCGTTTGTGCAAACATATTATGATTTAAATTTGAGTTAGCTGCATTTATATCTTATATAAACACGAAACTTTCATTTACTAAACGTCAGTTCAAGTTCATCCGTGCACTTGAATACCTGAAGATGCCGAAGGGCGAAACCCGGGTCGTTAGTGACAAAATCTGTGAGAATGTACATAGTTTGAACGATTCAAATTTAATATTGAAATTCCATCAAGCACCTTCAGTCGAAATCTTAAATTATATTATGATTTGTTTACATTACATCTTCTCATTAAAGTTTTTCATGATAAATTTACGCCTATTACTCAATCTCTCTATAAGAGGATAAGGATAAAACTACGTATTAGAATTAGCGCAGAAAAGGTATATATATATATACATTTATATATATGAACACACACACAATCCTACTTATCTTTGTAATTACATAATTCAACATAATACGGTAATTAACATCAATTTTTATTTATTCAAATCAACCTATGTGCTGTGGACTAAAAATGTCTGTTGCGAAAACCAAATGCTATCATTTTGATAGTGATAAGATGTTATCAAGCGTTTTCATTTACTGAAGGTATCACTTATCTGTCACTTATTAGAGAGGCCAATTTGATTTCATAATTAATACCCACCAAGATACCACTATTGACAGTATTAAGGTCAATCCAAAATGTACCAATTTGGCTCGTTTCTTTTCATATTATTGTATAAATATATAATAGAATATGCCATATTTGTTTAGTCAAGCTATACGGTTTGATAAGAAGTTATTCGGATGATTATTTTGTGTATGTATGTATACCTAAAGTTTAACCGAGACATAAAATTGAACCTTGGAAGACAATATGTTCCTGTAATATTTTTATTTCGTTTTAATTGTTCATCTCTCATATTTTTTCTGGAGATTCTAATTAATGATAACATTGTACTATCTTATGTCTTTTCTTATATGCAATATACACTAATTAATCAATTTTTCAATGATTTATTATTTAAAAATAAACTTTGCATTTACAACATTATATCCAACAAAACAATGTTGAGTAACTAATGCAATGTAATTTATGTTTTGTTTGCATCGTTTATAATAGAAGAAAGGTATTCAAATATGAATCAAAACATTTTTTTTTTTGACTTGTCGATCTATAGAACCAGCTCATTTTTACATACATACATATTTTTTTAAACGCACCAATTTAGTGAATTGGCATAAGAAAGATATTCGTATTTTTGTCATGCACCTGTCGATATTGAATTATTATAATCGCGTAAAAAAATTTCCACTGACCTGTCTCTTGCTGGTGTTTATGTGGAGGTATTTATTTGTAGCAGTCCTTGGATAACTTTGTGCGACGATCCGCATGTCATAACAGGGTTAACATACCTAAAAAAAACTTTCGTCTATAAAAAGATTCGAGTACTCATTCACAAAATGGGCAGCAACAATTTCAACAAAAGGTCCGGTGATTAACATAGCGTTCATTTTTCATTAACAATAAATACCGTTACAGTTTTTCAAATCGTCCTTCTTCACTATACGTCATATCGTGTTTGCGTGATCTATCACCTAAAATTCCACAGCACGACTTCATCTATTGTATAAATTAATAGTACATATTTTGTATTTGTTGTATACGAACCTTTTTCTCCGTCCTTGCGGTAGTAAGTCTGACTTTCATGTCGACAAATTTAAGCTGGGCCGCGCATCACATATATATATAGTTGTTAATTTTCTACTATTTTTTGTATTTTAAAAAGTACATGTTTTCTGGAGACACATAAATGTACTTTATTATATCGCTATAAAACACCACTACAATGGTGTTGTCCTCAATATGTTTAAAGAAGTTAATAAAGAAGGAAGCAACAACGTTTCCATCCACACCATTCTCTACTTCATGCTTAACATATCACATGGCCATAATATTTGCCAAATTTGTTTGTTGGGATACGAGTTTAAGGAATATGTCTGTATTGAAATTCTGAATTTATTCCATCAAAAGAGTCATAACTGACAATAGTCCTTCTACTTCAAAAGTCAAATTCACGACCAAAAATGGGCTTCAAACATTTTGGTTAATTTAAACATCCAAAACGATGGTCATTATGTATCTAAAAATTCGGACATCATATGCTGGTTTTAAAAATTTGCATTAAACATTTTTATAGTGATATCTTCGTTTTGCCATTATTAAACTTTATAATGATGAAATCAAATAAAATAAGTGAATAAAGTGAATGTAAATACTTCACAAGCTGTCAGAACTGCACAAAAGAACCAACGTATAATCTAAAACAAACGAATTACGGCTGTCATGGAAACACAATACCTAATTTTATAAATATATTGTTACAAATCGCAGTAAACAGGCTAAACAATAAATTAACGAATAATACAACGATTCACTGGCAATGAAAGCATTTCTTCGCTTTCAT
Organism: Himalopsyche tibetana; assembly: GCA_030503985.1. Lineage (NCBI taxonomy): Eukaryota > Metazoa > Arthropoda > Insecta > Trichoptera > Rhyacophilidae > Himalopsyche > Himalopsyche tibetana. The sequence continues at coordinate 8,799,439 of JAPJYX010000015.1, forward strand.
AAATGGCCTTAATCTCTTTAAAACCACCGCACGAAAATTATAAATCACTTTGCTGACTCATCTACAAATGTCTACCCACCCTTGGGAATATTTATGCTAGCTAGCTTCAGTGAAACAGCTATAGGTTCTGAGAAATTTTCAATGCCAGTCATTTATTATCAAGCATATTAATTTTATCGACTTTCACTCGATCAATAACTATCTATTGTTCACAGCTGAATTCACAATAATGCTTTGATAATATATCATTTTTGACATAGTTGCCAGCTGCCACCCTTATCGCAACAATTAAAGTTAGACTTAAGATTAACAATGCATGACTTGTAAATATTTAATTTTAATTTTAATTTGTATGTCGATACAATTATAAGACAGTCTTAGAATGAGCGAGGCAATATAGTTAAATCTTAGAGTTGTAAATCACAAATAGGAATACTACTTACTGTTTATTGAATATTCACAGTCGGTATTCGTAAAGGGTTTCTAAAATGGGTTTTTTCCGTTCCAAATATTACATTCCGGAAATGTACCAACCCATTGCGTCCTAAAATGGTAAAAAGCGCTTTATTTGTACCTTGAAATCCCAAATTTAAAAAAAATATATTTTAATGTAAATGATTTTCAGCGACCGTCATTAGCAATTTATCGACGTCAATATGACGTGACACTAAAAGCACTCCATCCGAGGGACGTGCGGCAATATAACGTTGTACGTTTGTCACCATGTTGGAAGTAAAATGACGTTGAGTGATTTTATTAATTGCCAGTTTGCTTTACACTTCACACTGGCAAAAGTGCATTCTTACTACGATGGCATTGTTCTCGATTATATGCCCTCCCTAAATACAGTGTATAGGGTTAACTTAAGAACTTCTATGAGAACCAATTCGCTTTATATCTAATATATCGCATTTTTTTTAAACCATGTCCGCTCCCAATGTGAAGCATATGGACTCCTAATGGAGTTTATCTCAACAGAAGTGTTTCTACGAAAACTACTTGTTACTCAGTTGCTCTACCTCTCTTTTTCCAATGAGAGTAGGGATAGAAGGATAGGGCTAGGACAGGATTAGTGGTAAGCTAATCGCTTCTCGATACGCCCCGTTCATAGGATAGGATGGGTGAGAGGGGGGAATTCAAGACATCACATACATCCATGCCTTTGAACAGAAATTCATAAATAGATTGAAAAATCAATTTATAAAACTGTCCGTACCGGGACTTGAACCCGGGCCCTCCGTAGCCGAAGCCAATAACGTTGACCACTCGACCACACAGGCGGTACAATATATCGCATAGCAACTAATATACAATACAACCTACCGAAAAAGCTTAAGATAGTTAGCACTGGCCGAGTGAAACCAGTCTTGATTTTAAACAACAAAAGAATCTCACCTAGGATTAACATTTTTTATTAATTTGTATACTGCAACTCAACACATACAAACTTTTCTCTGTTGGTGCGTCTTGCGCATCAATCGAATGTTGACAGGTGGCAAAATATAGTATTAAATGTATTTTAAGTCGAAGCGGTTAGCTTATTCGCCCGCTGTGGTCTTCTAATTTGTAACAGCTCGGTCTTACCGATCAGGCGAATCTGAGTTCGATTCCCGACAAGGTTTATCAATGCCAACGTCAAAAATTAGATTTTTCCAATTCAAAATTAAGATCTACGAGGTGGATATTTGTATGTCAATTCTCCTCGAATTATCTTACAAAAGTGTCTTATAAAAATTCTCATCGAACTTATCTTGTATTGTAATTTAAATTAATGTTTGTATAAAAAACGCGCTATCGACAATCATAGTAGATGTTTACTCGTGATAGACGAGATCTAGTGATAACTGAATTTGACTTTATTTATCTTTTACATATTATTACGTGAATGACTCATGGCCACGAGTGCGCGAACGTACTGTCGCATTGCAGAAGGGAGTGCCGCCATTCGAGTCGCAGCCTCTCACATATAGGTACCGCGTTCGGTGTTTAAACGGGAGTTTGATGGGAACTCGAGTGGAAAACTCGCTAATGGGTAAAATTGGAAATTTCGCAGCGCATCCAATATGGAAAACTGAATAGCGCCCTATTGCGGCAACAACACCAACACAAGAGCATGCTTCGGTTGTATCATCGTTTCATGTTTTTGAATCGCTTAACTTTGGTACATTTTGTCTCTTTCGGCTATCCGCATCCTTGGGCCACCATAATTTTAACTGACGGCCGACGGTTTGCGAACCGTGGTCTAGCCCGTTATTTAAAGATATTGTTAAACCATGTCCATGTAGCCTAGCGACAGGACTAATGGTTAGTTGATCGTTCTAGCACCGTTCCATTTTTAGGACAGGACTGCATGGTAGGAGAATTTCTTAAACATCGCTGACAGCAATTCCTTCCAACAGGTTTCCGTAATCCGATTGGAAAATCTGTCCGTACCTGGGATCCGTGAGCTCTGCAACTGAAGCAAACGTAATTGACCACTCATCCCCGCCCGCAGCTGTGAAGATTAACAATAGTCTTATCGCCTTAAAAATGAATCTGCGAGTGTCTCAATACTATTGACAGGATCCATGTTTTATTATAAAATTATTGTTTTCAACCTTTCGATGGATTTTGCGGTAACTTTGTGGGAGTTCATTTTGATATAAAATAACTAAGATTATTCCACGTATTGTGCTACAAAATGTAACACGTGTTTAGCTACTACTTTCTCAAATGCTTGCTTAAGTACGAAACACGTGTCACATTTTGTAGCACAATACGTGAAATAATCTAAATCATTTTATATTATTGTTTTCAATTCAGTTTTTTGTATTATTATTTCGTAGGTAATTAATGGTTTGTTTTGTCCACGTTAAAAGGTTTTTCTTTGATAATTACACCACATTAATATGTTCTTAAACAATTCCCACGCAATGTGTCCCCGGAAACGTTCGGAGCATTTAATCAAAGAAACAAAGGTAAAAAGGGGTGGTGGTGTCTTTAATAGCCAACTCCCCTATTTTGACCCGCCGAGCTACATTACCCTTGAACCGCTATGAACTAGTTCACATTTCCCGAATCTCCCCACTCCAGCGGTAGTAGCTCTCGCTTGGCCCTTTGACATTTTCGTCATTGATTTGTCCGACATTTGGCCCGTATTCGGCCAGTTAATTATTACTCTTAGACAACGGTGATTCCATGCATAATATACCGATAGTCGCTTGCAAAGTTGAAAACTCATTTACACACCATATCATAACCGTTGAAAAAAATGTATTTTATTGTACTTCCTTAATGCAATTAAATATATGGCTCGTATTTAATAATTTTGACCGTAGATATGGAGTCTGTGTTTGTCCACGCTCGTTTTTCTACTTAATAAAATTGTGCGAAAATGGCTGTAGTAAATGTACACATATAGGTATTAACTAGGGTTATTTGAAAATCTCAGAACCCTATAGTGATTTACTGATTTGCCCAAAAACTCGTTTATTTTAGCTCTTTTAAAATCCAAAACCCTATAAGTTTTCGGGATTTGCTAAAAATTTCTCAATCCCGATATCTGGATTACGGGATTCGGGATCCCGGGATTGGAGAGCCTAGTATTTATTAACTGTACTTATACACTGATAGCGTATATTATTTTTACATGCTGGACTTGTTATATTGGCTGTGTCTTTGATAATTGTCCGCTTATTATTATCCGATCGATCGTTTTTGGAATTAGATTTTAAAAATTATTACAGATCTGTGTTCAACGAAATGCAAAAGAGAGAGAGCTTTATTTACATGCCTTCTTCCGTTAATCCTCGGTTGTGCCTTTTTGCTCATTTTTCCTTTGATAAATTGAAACAATAGACCGCGGATTGGACGGAAAAGTCTCTTTTTTTCTTTTTATACAGCAATACGTTGGGAAAAAAACAAGATTTCTCTGTTAATCCCGCGGGACATATCTGCCTTCTCTCATTTCTCTCGATTTATCTTGACACTGTGTTTTTTTTCTTCCACATTTTTTTTCCTTTTCTTCGCATTGTTATCTTTTTTGTTACGGTCCATTTATAAAAGACAATGGAATATTCTTTCATCGCGCTTTTTTATCATCCGGAATGCCTTCATTAGCAAAACCGTTTGATACACCCCAAAAAAATCACTGTCGTTCTCGGATCATGTATATTTTTATCCGTCCCCGCTTGGATAATGAATCATTAATTTAGTATCCTTATAGTCGACACTATTTCCTTCTATAATTTTAATATTTTTTTAATAATAGCTCATTTATGTGGAGTGGTGATTAGTTAGTTGTATACGACAAATATTGTGGTATGACATCGTTTTATTGAATCGCGAAAAAGTTACGTTTTTTTATTCCTCAGTTTTAGTTCTCGCGGGGCCTAGTTGCGAACGGATGACTTATCTAAATCTTATTAGAAAGAGACTCATATTCCTCACAATTATTCAGTATTCACTCAACATCACACGTGACACTTATTAAATAAAACAAGGGTGTCCAAGTGCCACACTAAAGCCCTGTGCCAGAGTCGGGCACGCCGAGATCCAGTAATCTTGCCAATATATGGCACAAATTTTCCAAAACAATACTTACACAATGTACTTACAACGATGATAAAAACATATTTTTATAACGTCGGTATGCAATTGCGTTAGTCTAAAAATAGGAATAAGGACATCTTGGACATCAGGTAGGCCGGTCTTGTCCAGAAGCCTTACTTTGGCGTCCTCATATAGGGGACCGCTAAAATTTCACTCGTTTTTTTTTATTATTTCATTCACATTTTAAAACTGTCCAAAAGACGTCGTATGTGTTAATCTTTAGAAAGCAATATCTCACTGACCTTTGGAGAAATTATAAACAAATTTTAATTATTGTTTTCCAAGGTTTTGTTAAGTGTGTATTGGAATGTGTATTATAGTAATTATCAGCGCACTTAACGATATTATAATTAAAGTAGAGTGTGAAAACAAGGATATATGTTTACATTTATTAATTTGAAGCTTTAAATTATTATCTTTTAACTATGGGTAATGGAGCTCACGCCCCTAAAAACACTGCACTATATTTAAGTGTACATACCACACTGCACACGGCGCAAGGTATATAATGCAGTTCGCTAGAGAAAAAATAATCAGTATTAATTAGTATACATCAACTTTCCTAATTATTTTGTAACTTAACATATATTATTTTTCATATAGTCAGACGTTATGATGTTCATAAAGCAATAATACGTGTAATATGTCAATATGAAAATAAAGTACTCGATGACTGACACCAGTCAAAACAGATAGTTGGCATTTGAAATCGTTTATTATATAATATATTTATGTTATTATTCATAAAATGTGGTTGGTTTGAGTTTATTGGTGCACCTGAATGCGTATAGGTTCTTTAAAGTAAATCCCCTGTCGCTAATGACAAAACTTAAGAAAGTTTACGAAAGTTGATGCTGAGGTTCCATCATGCACCCCCAGTGTTCAGTAGTTTATATTGTTACGTGGAATTGAATAAAAGCCATCTGTGCAAATAAATATAAATCCATAAATTATGTATTGAATATACGTAGTCGTATGGGTGTGTGGGACATTAGCGCGCAAAACTAATATTTTATAGCGATTGACTAATTTTATCAAAATGGATAGATCAGATAAGTATGTATTTTAAATAATAGGCATAATGTTAGCGGAAAAGTTATCTAATGTAATTAAATTTCTTTAAAGTGGCTGCCAACAATAGAAAATAATCTTATATTGCGCGCTAATGTCGGGGTTGTACTGAGCGTTAGTGTCCCGCGTGCAACCGGGGTCCACGTGGAACAAATCAAAACACTAAAATGCACAGGCCCTAAAAAGATAGGAGAATAACGTTCTAAAGAAAAAAAAAAAAAAACACTGACGCCCTAAGCCAGGGTGGAGAACCTTTTCATTTCCAAAGGCCACATTCATTCATCTGATTCAAAATAAGGCCGCAGTAAAGAAAACGTCGACACCCCCCCCCCCCTTTTTTGACGGTCTGACGCTTGCGTATAATTTTTTGATCAAAGTGAATATTTTGATCCAAGTCAAAAGGCCGCATCAGAGTAGCCAAGAGGCCGCAGATTCCCCTCCACTGCACCAGGCAATATTGAACAATTGTTGTTTTAAAACGCAATTTACCTAATTGTTTCGCTTAAGCTTTTTGGCTGATTGTAGATCGATATAACTATCCAGAATATGCATTCTGTTTGTCTTCTTTTTTGCGTTTTCCGACAGTAGTGCTATTACAGCTATTATAGCGGCAACACGTGTTTCCCAATTATAACATCTCGAATCATTGACAGCCGTCATTCGTATCTTAATCTAAGTGCATTTTATCCTACAAAAACAGTTGCTTACACAAGTCTTCCGCCCCTCCCCAAAGGCAATGTTTATTATGTATGTTTCCCCACCTCCCTCTTCATTTCTTCGGGTGGGTACGTATAATATACGTTCCGCGATCATGACGGTTTCCCGCGCCCTTCGCTTACACGCTATTTGCAAGTCAAATCTCGTTATTCCGAGAGCGCATGAATAATACAGTAAAACGAAAACGTTTCGCATTTCCGAGCAGGCTTTCGTCGTAATATTCTTTCGCTGACGCTATCGGGGTCTGCGGTTTTTATTAGAAATACAGTCGTACAACATCAGCAGCCGTCCATTTTAATTGATGCATATCGCTCTCTTTCTGACTGCGTCACAATAAACTTGTAACAGTTCCTGGAGGATTGCCCGCATGGTGTATACTTATCATGCGGTTTTGCTATCGTATACAAAAATAGCAACATATTTTGGTTACAATTTTACCATCTTCCTTGACGCATTGCTTGTATGAATCGAATTTGTATGTTTTTAATTGCAATATTGTTTTAAGTATACAAACTGGAACGGTACAAAATGGTACTGGAAGACAGCTGTTGAATATTCGGGATTTCATTAATGCAGATATTGCTGCTGAAATCGGCGTGTGCATCATTGTATATTGCATTGATGAAGTCGATCATGAGATCAATTCCCGTGAGACAAGAAGGTTCATTCGTGTGCGTTAGTGTATTAGATTGCTTCTGCATTAAATCATTTTAATGTGAATTGGTCTTTATTTCATCGCATTAATAAGGTTAACACTAATCGATTGTATTATAATCAGACCTTTGTAGGCACCCAACTGGATTGAGTTCTATGAGTCGCCTTTTTCCAAAATCCACCATGCTGATCCAAATGCTTATAAAAAAACGTGAAGGGAACACTACATGTCAAAAATAACCATTTTTTTGTCAATGAAATTGAAATAGATAATATATTCTTCAATTTGATTCAATAACATATGGTTATTATTGGAGGTTCCCTGCGCCTTATTTTATAATTATGTCAAAAAAAATGAAAATGGGCAAGGTTAATTTTGGAAATGGGCGACTCATATATTACCAATAACAGCATATCAATGAATACCTACCCTACTCAAACATTATAATTGAAGTTCAACCACGGCTGTAATCGTTTTTCGTTGTGAAAAACATTAATTTGAACGATGTACATATATAACACGAATCGTTGATCCCAGGAGTCGTATCGAAGGCCGAGACCGACTTTCCAAGATGGGCTGCACGCTGCTCGACTGCCTCCGATCCTGACGGAGTCCCCATCCGCCATTGCCGCACTCGTCACGTCACTAACCAATCCGAACTGCATGACAGCGGTAAGGCGTGAATCCCTCGCCCCCTTGTGACGCCTTCGCTAGACAAAGTGAACTAAGACTCCATGTATAATGGACGAATGGTCGGCTTACGTGTGTTGTATTTTTCAATAGACATGAATAAGAAATCTAGAAACCCTTTCCATTCATTGTTAACGTATGTTTGAAGTAATAATTCGTAAGCAATTAAGACAAAACATGTACACTATTTATTTAAATTCTGATAGAATATTATGGCCCTATCCCAATCCATTAAGGGTTTTAAACAATTTTTATGCTAGTTAATTTATTTTAAACGTTTAATAAGCGTTTCATCAATCATTTAGATTTTTATCTAGCGTTTCCCGCCTATAGTAAGTATTTAAATATGTCCATATTGCTAAGCTAAACAATTTAATTATGTATGCATGTCGGAGTCGTAAAAAATCTGTAGAATTCGACTTATATGTTTAATTAATAAGAGTATGTAAAATTTTGTTGGGTACAGTGGTCAACGTCGCTGGTGTCCATGCTGGACCTCACGGGTTTGTATCCCAGTACGAACACTATTTTTCAATTAATCTGTCGATTTTTTGTTCGGAGGCATGGATGCTTAAAAATCCCCCCACCATTACAATCCTAAAATTAAGGAGGGTAGCGAGAGTGATAAGACAACCGCTAGTCCTGTCCTAATCCTATTATTTATATGTCTACTCTCTTCGAAAAAAGAATGGTTGACTAACAGTGCTCATAGACAAAATGTCCCTTATACGTAGTGTCGGCAGGAATATTAAAAAATAAACCTACTCATTGCTTATATGTATTGGCAAAATTATAAATGAAAGTGTCTGAATAAGCGATTTCAAAACTGGTATGCGCGGACTATTGCAAATGGACGGGCGAAAAAAAATCTTTTCCTTCAAAAAATTGATTTTATTATTGTATAAAGCAAAGGATAGGGAGGCGTAGTAGCATAATGTTTGGAAGTCGCTGGTCTTAATTGTATTTAGATTATAAATGAGATTTTAAAAAAAACTGTCTGAAATTGGATTCACTCGATTTTTAATTAAACGACTCTGCTTTAATCCTAAATTACCTTCATTCTAAATTGTAGTTACTTTTACGTGGAACAGGCCAGCTATTTTTATCGCCCGTTAACGAGATTAAAAACTTCTGGCAAAGAATTAGTAAATGAATCGTGTTAAGGAGCTGTTTGCCAGACAAAAGATAAATACTGAAATCTCTGATTGATTACATACAGAATTCCTTCGATTTCTTTGATATAGCATAGACGAAAATGCTTCCATACTTCGTAACGTCGAATTATTATATGTAACTTCATACAATTTTTAATAATAATTTCAATGATATTTAATTGTTCGAAGTTTAAAATTTGGTCTCTATTAATTCCGCTGCGAGGCAAAATTTAGTGTTCCAAATATGAAATTATTCGAAACAGCATTCTCAATTGAATTTATCTAGTCGAGGTGTTCATTCCATTTAATCAGTGCTTGTTAAATATTCAACTGAATAATACTAATTTAATATCATTATTTTTTAAATTAATTTAATTTTCATTCTCGGAAACGGTAAAAAGACACGTATGAAAATTACTCTTCGCGGTGCGTTATATTGAATTTCCCAGACTAGCGAGATTTGGCACGCTAAGGTTTACTCACTTTGGGTCAAGGCGGACCTAAAGCTAAACAAACACCAAGGACAGGTGTTTATCACACGATTCGACATTCTCTGTAGTGTAAACTGTCGAATCGCTGATGCTTTTATGTACATAGAGGTTTTATTGTATGAAAGTGAACCGATCGATATGAAAAAACTTTTCATTGTGGTTTATCATTTTCATCAGTCTTTAATTATATAGTTATTAAATTAATATAGTTAGTCGGCTTAGCTTGCAAAAAACATATAAATTAAAACTTTACTTCATTTGAGTTCTACCTACTAAAATCAACTAAATCGGCTAACGTAACTGTTGAATAATGAAAATTTTACCTACAATAATAGTTTTAATAGCTTGGTTGCGCGGACTGGCATTCTTTTTTAAAACTAATCAATACAAATCGGCACTTGTTTCCTATAGTGATTTGAGTTTACACGCGAAATTCGCAATAACACGAAGCATTTTTTAGTAACACTAAGTGTTAGTTTTACTCAGGGCTGTGCAATCGCGTGTAAAAAAGAAGACTCCGACTCCAGCTTTAAAATAATTGACGACTCCGACTTTGAAGAAATTTTTCAATAATTTAATTTTAACTTATATATCGACTGTGGAAAGGAAAAAGGACGTAACCCTCAATTTTCTAAAACAGCTTTTTTCGATAATTACAATGTATACAACTTGACACACATTCTATCAAAAGGATGGAAGTTGAAAATGCCGAATAAGTATCTAAATTTAGCTTTTAAGTTTGAAAAAGATGACCTTGTAAAAAAATAAAACCAAGAAAAAACACTGAAATAAAGGTTTTTCTGAGACAATTTCTTTAATTTATATTAGGTTATGTCAATTAAACACCAGTTTAGAAGTCTCCGTGCACTTTGCACAGCTTGTGAATAATTCATAATTTGCATATGTCACAAAATCATCAAAACACGTTTTTAGCGCCTCCTGTAAAATTTGATATGTGTGTGTTACGTCCTTTTTCCTTTCCACATTCGATATATATATATATATATACCATCAGATCATCTTTAGTCAGCCAAGCATGCAATGTTAACACTTTTGACTATTTTGTTTAAATACACATCATTAAATATATTTTTCAAAAAAAAAATGAGTAGCTCATTTTTCACGACTCCGACTCCGAATCCACAGCCCTGGTTTTACTATAAATAGATTTACCGTTGAGGTTGTTTGCTTCATTTTCAGCTGCAATAAAATTTACTCACGGTTCATTGTACTTAAATTATGTGTACAACAATCCCGGGATTGAACATTAATCATAAAATCATGTATTAATTCGAGATTGAGAATTTTTTGCTCGGCGATTTTTAAATCCTGGGTTTAGCTCTCGCAGGGATTTTTCAAAAAAAAAATAGTCGGTTTCAAAAACCCTGGAATTCGCGGAATTCCCAAAATGAAATGACGCGAGATATTTTCATTTTTTTAGCTCTTCCCAGAATTTCCAAATCCAAAATCCCGAAATTTGCGAAATACCTCAAATTAAAGAAATGTTTATTTTTAGCATCCGGGCAACTTTTCTCAAAATTTCTCAATCGCAGCATTTCGGGATCACGAAATTAGATTCCGGGATTGGAGGCCCTGATTGACACGTACCTAATACGGAATAAAACAATCGCTGTGCCCTAGTTTTTTACGCAATGCGCATAAACGTGTGTAAATAATGAAGCAAGTTAGATTTTTCATAGCATTGAGTGAAGCGACGAAGCTTTTTACTCGTTAAAAGATACCAACATTTTGTGCTAGCTCACGGTGACATCGTTATCTGGTAGCTTAAATTTTCTGTTTGCCTACTTGCCTGCGATGTGCGATAGAATCATAATCACGCCTTAATTTTTCTACAACCATGATTTATGATGCTGCAGCGTAGATCGTTTTCCTTTGTCGTGGATAAATTTTCACGAGATATATACTGCAAGAATTTAATGGTTTGCTTTTATGTCGTACGCTGGAAGATCGCTGGAAATTTACGTCCAGATTCTCTCAGACTGTCCTCTAATATAAAACAGACAAATAAACATATTTTGAATTATTTTCCACGACACATTGTGTGTTTTGATCAAATCCAAATTCGTCGGTAAATTTGTGGAAATTCATTTTTAATATATAATTGAATTTGAAAACTTTGTCATTTAATTCGTTGTGTTACAACATCTGACACGTGTTTCGCTTCGTCGAGAAGCATCATCAGACAACATCGCAAGGTTTACGAGTAACATAAAAGTTGGGGCTTTGTCCTTTCCTACTAGACGCAGAGATACAACCAATGTCGGTCCTAATTACAAATTGATGACTTACATTAGGTACAATAAATCCCAATAAAAATAAATCAAGTAATGGTTTAACCTAATTTATTTATAATGTTATTTACAAATGTTTCCTTTCTTTGATTGACTATTCATATATAAAAACTTGCAGGACATTGTCAACAATTTCACAGTTCACCTGATATTTTCTCCGTTATATCAAAGTTAATCGTTTTAATATCTTGAGCCCAGAAACATAAGGCTTTCACAAAACTACCGTAATATATAATCAAGGGTGTGTGTGTATAATAAGGATAGGGTATGAATACGCACGACCCACCATTGAGACTGTTTACTTTCGCCATAATATAATTAAAGTGATCTTCGGAAGGTAAACCCTTAACCTCGTGTCAAATATCTTAGGCAACAAGTTTATTCAACCGGAAATCTACTACGTATCTCATTATTCAAACATAATCTTTTTTCATTCCTTATTCCATTTTGTTAAAGAAAGTCTGTAAATGTCTTATTTCAAACTCTTTCTAAAAATACCACCATTTATCTCCGTATACTGCTTGTCAGATCCGTCGCTGGCTTCGGTCGCTGTGCTCACGGGTCCGAATTCCAGTACGGACAGTTTCATAAATTGTTTTTTTTTTTCAATCAATGGAGTTTTGATTCAAAGACATGAATATCTGAAATTCTCTTCCATACCATCTGATCCTCAAACGTGGCGTAGCGATAGCGATTAGCTACTAACCGCTTGTCTTGTCCTCGCCCTCTCCATCTATCCCTGCGCTCTTAAAAATGAGAGGTTTAGCACTTGAGTAACGTAGTAAAAGTCTCGTACAAAATTACTGCTGAGCTCCATAACATTATACATACTCAACTTTGGGGCAGACATAGTTCCAGTGTGTTGTAGCAACAATTTCTTAAAATGTAAGTTTCATTTTTTTTTACGTTCAAAAATTTTACTACCCAAATTTCGTAAAACAGTATTGTTATTTCGATTGCGGCCGAAAAGCTGATTTTCTGCGAATAATATTGTTTGGGTGTATGAATTGAATGCGCTGTTTATTTTCTCCTTGTCGGGTATCTCTAAAAGCTGTCGAAAAATGTTCAAAAATTTTCATGTCGATGATAATATATCGACATGAACTATTTGGACATGAGCCAATGAATTTTTAACACCTGCCGTGCAACTGCTGTACGAGCTTTTGAGTCAATAACTAGGATATATTCTAACCGAAATTGTTTGTTTTAAGACTAAATTAAGCTCTTATATTATTGTTTTTATCCTCATCGGTATGTCGTTGGCAATACAAATTACAATTGATATCTCGGGCATATTGAACAACTCGTGGTATTATACCCGCGACTCTTCTACCCTTTATTCTACGAATTATCGAAAATCCATTTCCGAAGCGAAGCAATATATTATACATAAATTTCCACAATTTTTTAAAAGCAAATATTCCTTCTAATTTTATGGCACCTACAAACCGTATCAAGCATTGGTATTCTCCGTCCGACCTGATCCTCAGCATTTTTATTTTAAGTGTAATTATTTAGAAACCCGCCGACATCCTTCATCGTTCCATCGTCCCATCGCATCCGTGGCTTACCCACTGGTGTCTTTACTTTAGGTTCCCATCGATTTAATTTGTTGATGCTTTCGGTTCAGGCAGATATTGCTATCGCATTAAGAAAATACCTCCCATGTGATCGATTTTACGAAAATGAGATATGACTTTGCAGAGATGTTCAACTGTTCTACCGGTTGGTATAATCTGCCATGTGATAGGAAATACGGTTGTTTTCTTAAACATATCTCTTCGCATCTCCTATTATTAAGACCACACAATCTTAAAAAAATATTATTATTTTCTTTAAACTTTAAATGTGAGTTTGATATTCAAATGATGACAATTCTATGAAAACGTGTGGTTGAAATAGTAAATAAGGAGAAACTAATTAGCGTATTTTTTTGATGTTTTTAAAAAACAACCCTTAAAAATCAGGTTTTAGTGTCTCTTGAAAAATGGAAGGTTTTTTCGCGTTGACGTCGATTTTTAGTGGCTTTTGTGATTAAGAATTCTAACTAAGGTGCATATTATTTCATTGTGAATTATTGAGAGTCGCTATATTTCTATGTAGGGTATCTAATTTTTTTTGGACAAAATTTGTCTACACGGTATAATATAAAAGATAAAATGTATAATATACACGATAGAATTTGGGCTGTGCATATTCGCTTAAAGCCATCTACGCTTATTTACATGGACGAAACTCGCGCGAAAAACCTTTCGTGAACGCTCGCAACCTTTTCCGAAAGAGTTTCTTTTTGCCCGAGGAAAACACTCCCGCTGTGGAACTCCGCCTCCGCCGTAAACCCCTTCACAAAATGTGATGTTTCGCAAATCCCTCTATGCCCCTCCCTCCCCCGGGAGCACCCCCTCCGCGATCGGAGCGTGTCATGGTCTCGACCCATCGCACGTCACTGGGAAGAGGAGACACAGCCACTCATCCGCAATTCGTTACGATAGGATAGGGAGAAATCCCTCTCGTATCCTAAATTTATTTTCGTACTCGCATCCTTTGATGGTAGTAAAATTGTTACACGTGTCAAAATACATAAATATTTATTTTTTTCATTGTTCGCATTTTACTATATTTATTTAAGGCATTTAAAGACAACGAGGAAATTGGTTGGCCTTAAAAAATGATCAATCGTGACGTCAGTCGTTCGAATCCTAGAATAGATTGCTTCATGGATTTTTTTTATCAAGAGATAATAAATGCCAGTGATATTTTTATCGCAGTCCACCGACGCGGTCACATTCTAAATTGTTTGATGCAAGTCCGTTCCTAACTCTTTGTATCTCTTTTATTCATATATTTGAAGCTCTCGATGCGGACAAGCTCAAATAAACTCATTATTATTCTATCGGTTGTGTATCTGGTGCGACACGAATTTCACATATTCAAAAAAAACATTTAAACAACTTTTTTTAAATTATTTTAACTATAACATGGACATTGGTTCTCACTTTTAATTCATGACACAAATGAGTAATTATTATTATTGCGATTATTTTTTTGTGTAACTGCGAGGATTGTACGAACAATCCAAATTACAACATTATTTTTTTTTTTGGACAGGTGGGCTGGTAGGAATCCCGTAGGAAATAAATTTAAAAGCGGTAACTCGTCTTGCTTAAAATTTTCAGTAGTGAGCAGTTTATTTGTTCTCTTCCAACAATGATAGTTTTATTTAAAAAAAATAGACTTGGAACGATGTGCATTGAAGCCATAATTAATTGATATTGGAAACACAACAGTGTGGTTATTTTTATTGCAATGCGCATAAATTTGTTTCATGGCGATAAAAAAAAAATTGACATATTTTGTTACGATACTTGTAGACATAAATTTATAAAATTATTTACATTCTGAAATTATAAGAAGACTCGTGTTTCTTATATTTCATGGTTCGGTTGTATTTGAGATATTAACTACCGGTTAAAAATTTACGCTTGTACCTTCGCACCTGTATTAAATATATATCGTTTTTAATTTGTAGATTCATTTTGCGCCACCCTGTATACGTCGTAAAAAAACATTTACTACTGCAAACAGAAAGAATGTTTTCCATTCACCCAACTGTCCATTGTTGGGATAATAGTGCGAGGAATTCTAAAGGGCCGTAGATTTTTCTATGCGGGCTTTCATTTCCAAACAGAAGTACACGAAAGTGGACGTTGGATACGGTGATTTTTTTGTTCCTCCCTTACACGCCACAGTTTGCATAAATGTATTTTTTACGTCTTTTCTCGATACGTTTTATCTTTTATGTAATTTACTTATATGCCATGCTTTCGCCTTTCTGCATTTTGATGATAATTGTTGTTTCGCATTCAAATACATTCTAATAGATATTATTTCAAATAATGTACACAAATAAAAACAATGAAAATTTAAAATTAGCTGACATGCACGACTCCGTATTTTTTTTATAACGTTTCTGGTTTGCCCCCTTTCTCCCACATCTACTCTTTCATCTTTAAAAATATACTTTATAAAATACAGCGGTATATAGAGGTTTTTACAAGCAAACAGTAAGATTATCTTATGTTTCTTGTTAAGCTAGTGTCTCAGGAGCAACTGCCCGTGACCTGGTGACCTAAAATGTCATAAACTTTTAATGAAGCAATATTCTTCATAATTCTGAGCATTGCTTTACAGGTTTGAATGATAGGTTAAAACATGAGAACTGATCTTTAAGGGGGTATTCTAGTGTACAGGCATGAATTTTTAATGTTTTTTCAAGCTCTGTAAAAAATAAACAAAGAATTTTTACCATTCGTTTATTTATATTTAAAAAAATATAAAATAAATAAATTCAAAACTCGAAATATTATCGGCTGGTAAAAGTAGGGTTTTAACTACTACCCTTCTTATACATACGGTGTGATAAGACCGCCATCATTTATTTTAATAAATGGTCATCCGCTACTCAAATCTCTTCAACCTTTTTTTTCTTCTTAAATTCATGTCCATTCTCGTTGTGGAGGATATGGCTTCCTAATAGAGGTATCTCAGCAAAGTTTTTTTACGAGGTTTGTTTGTCAGTTGCTCAATCTCCCTTTTTTAAAGACAGTGATGATAGAAAGATAGCACTGGTACAGGACCAGTGGTTAACTTATCCTTCTTGCTTTGCTTTGTTCATTTTAGGATTTAAGAGTGGAAGGGATAGGTACCACAAATACCAACGCCTTCGAACAGTAATCCATAAATCGATTGAAAAATAACTCCGTGCTAAGCTTTGAATTGTTGAGCTCCACAACCGAAGCCAACGACGTTTACAACTCGGTTACGGACCCGGCAATTTTTCAGAAGATAAGGATTCGAATTATTAAAATTCCTATTCATTAAATTGTATATTAAAATATACTATGTGACGTCTAACTTATCAAATAACGATTGAATAAAATAAAAACGTTCCTATCGCAATATCGATTATGTTCTAAATGCTGCAAGTTATATCGGGTAAATCATTAAAAATTTGTCCCAATACAAGTCAATCTTTCGCAAGTTAATTTATTTCCACGCTATATTGTGGAATTGACGTATAAGCTTTTCCGGCATTTTATAGTATGGAAATATTTTATGGTGCGTCCTATTGCCGTTCGTGCTATCCTTTTGGGTTGTGCCTATTAATTTTCCGTTATGTACAATACAATATTTGTCAGAGTGTCATGGAATCAATTACGATTTCTTGACGTTAATTTCACGTTCTTTCGTTTGAATGTTTTGTATTCAATTATTAGGCTTTTAATTTTCACGCAGTTGTATTGGAATAGATTGCAATAGATATAATTTACACATCTACTTTTAAAGGTTTTTACCAAACGAAAGTAGTACATCGTTTACAAAATCTTAAGGTCGCATTAATATTTTATTTAATATTCAATTTGATATACTGAAAAATGTACGCACATTATTTTGTGCTCTGCTTTGGAGCAAAGACATACTGAACTAAAAAATCTCTCCTAGCTATCGAAAAGTTTCGAGGCTTCTATCCGCAAACGAAGGAAATCTCAAGTACTTATTAACGTACTTCTAGCATCTTCCACGTCTGTGAACCTTTTCTGCGACGACAAGATATTTTATGGTAATTTAAATTTTCTGAGACTGTATATTATTACACTTGTCAGGGGGGCATGAACTGGGGTCTCTTCGCTGTGCCCAACTGACACGAGAAATGTCTAAAAATAATAAAATATCGCTTTTATCGCGCGCACAAGTTGCCAAGAGTCTGTACTCGGATGGCAGTCGTTAATCAAATCCTGCCACTAGGGAATCGAGACTCGCCGTGTTGAAGATCACCATCGATACACAAATGGATTATTCTTTAAACTTTTTTTTTTTATATATCAGTAACGTTTAACTTTTAATTTTAATAAATAATAATCAAAGGCTACGAAAATGTCACGTTTTGTTTTCACCGTTCAGTGCCCATTAACAACTTTGACACAAAATAGGAAACTATAGCATCCTGCAGTTATAACGTACTGCATTCGATAACATAATGCTTTTTAGTTTTCGTAAAAGCGTATAGTAATTAAGTAGTTATATAATTATTTGTGTGATACATAGTCATTATTTTTCCTGATTCCTACATTTCATAAAAAAAAATTGATTGAACTGTAATTTTTTCAAACCGTAAAATTACGTTCTTCTATTGAAAGGTAATTTCACCCTAAAAATCTAACTAGTTGTGTAATTTCTGTCATAGCAACCGCTAAAAACTCTTAAGGGCCGAAGTAAGCCTTGCAAAATACCGATCTTTTATTGCTTGCAACGACAGCACAATGGCGCCGACCGATCTTATTGCTAATTCTGTTTGGTGTGACCTTAATTAAATGCGACAGCTATTTTCCAACAGTTAAGTTTTGCGTCACTTCCCGCTGAAGCGGTATGCACGCAAAACAATATATAATTGTTCTAATATGACTTACGACAGTATTTCGTCATTTATTACGTTATTCTACTGAGAGTTTTCATTCTCGAATGAACTGAAGATGCTCCCTCTTCGAGTGAAAACGGTTCTGCCTTAATTACAAAGTTTTAGTATGAGTCTTTTATTTACATATATAAAAGAACGGCATCAATAAAACACACCGTTCCATAGGAAATGAGTATTTACATCCTCTTTCGACACCTATGTATAGTGCATGCAACCAAGCCTTGAGGAATTCTTCTTGATCATTCTTGTCTGAACTTTACAATACGGTTAACTTTGTTACGCTTCGCGTTTTATATTTTTCTTGTTAAAAAGGTGTTTATTAAAACACTAAATTGATCATAAAAAATATAGGTTTGAGCGAATAAGTTCACAACATCCTACCGGAAACACGAAAAGGGCTAAGCCGCGTCCACAAAACCCGTGGAGCGAGCGTCGGCAAAACGCCCCGGGAAGACTCGGTTCGGTTGAGAAACGGCAGCAGTAGGGAAGTCGCGTGCGGTGGCGTCCCCCGCCCTCGCCTTCGTCGCCCACCCGAGCCCGCTATTGATTTCGGCCAGCGGCGGCGGCAGTGGTAGCATTGACCTACGGCCCCGTCCAAGTCGCGTGCTGGCTTCCGCTGCGAAACCCTCGACTCGATTGACGGCTACCCTTTTTGTCTATGTTAATATGATCAACCACTGACTTCAGTTTTTTTTATCGCAAATCGCTCATTGCTTTAACAACTGAGATGTGGGCGGTAGGGGGCACAGCTTCGAAATAACCGAAAAATAATATTTTTTTCAAAACTTCTTAATACTCAATTATTTACTTATCACATTCCATTTTTGTTATTTAACACATAGGCTACGGATGACTCGTATACGAGTCTTTTCGCCGGTCTGACTGACGCGTTGAAATATATACATCCAATGCGACAAATGTTTTAGATTCTCTTTAAAGAAACAAAAATTTGTGAAATTTCGAATTAACTTATAACCATGCTGAAGCAATTTATAAACAAAATGTAAAATTCTGGTACAGGTACCATTCTTATTATTGTTTAATTATTTTACAACGAAAAAATAAATATTCAACGCAGTGATCGCGTTGTAGACATAGAATATAAGAATTTTAGCATCAAATTTACCATTATAAGCACTATTTTATCACAGAAGTATTTTTTGACTTCGTATAGTAGAGTTTCCTTTGACACTGATTTGATCTTCGTACCGAAAACCTTTCATCTCGAAATAATAGGACTGCATCCACAATGCTATTATATTGAAACTTACTAAAAACATTCTATCTGCCATCTTCCATTGTAGTTATGTTGACAGCATCGCCACCCTGTTGATAATAAATAGTACGAAGTATTTAATTAAACAGAGCTGTGGAATTCTGATTCGACGTTTTTTTTTACTTTTTAAAAAAGGGTCATTTTTTTATTAATTTTGCTTGAAAATTTCTCTCACTATTGAAACATACCTGTTTAATTTAAAAAAAAATGGTTTGTTTAAAATAATCGCTAGATAAAAGTAACCGGTATCGCTTTATTACGGAATTTGTATGATACATGTTTGTTTCGTTATACCTATTATTTATTTTCAAATTCGTCGGGTCTTTTCATTACCAATTTGTAAAGTCGTGATTCTCACTCGAGATGAGTTTTTTTTTGTGTTGAGTCATTGTTCTCTAGAGACAAGTTTATTCATTAACATGCCCGATTTGCGGAAAATCTGTGGCAACGTGCCAAATCTCAAGACTTTTTATCTCGGGCCATGCTGTCAAATCGCTCGGTATGGGCGACCGTTAAAATAATACAAAATCTGCAACAGTTCTTTGCGCAGAAACATTTTCTGACGAAATATGTTTGTGTTAAATGTACCCAGTGACACTATTCAGAGAAGTTGGCTAGAATTTTATTTGAAATTATTTCTCCTATTTAGTCGTATCGAATCAGGATTGAATCATATTATAGTTTTTGAAACCACCAAAAATCTTATCTCAAAGTAATTTCGATCAATGGTAAATTAAATCTATCGACAATCCAATCGGGTGAACCCAATGTATAATATATGTGTTTCAATAAGAATATTCTGTGTACGAAGTATTCCGTGTACGGTTTATTCTATGCACGGAAGAATCTGTCTTCGGAATAGTCGGTTTACGGAGTATTCTCGTACGGAAAATTCGTGTTTGGAAGAATCATTTAACCCCATGTATAATATATCCTTTTTATCTTCCTCTCCACGTCTCCCGGTCCCGTCCTCCGACATACTTTTGATATGCTGATGTATTGTGTATTCGTCGCTCTTTAAAATAATGGCGATGCTAAAATATGTATACCTACTCGCATTCTAACGCTACGCAGTATATTTAGAATAATTATAAATACTTGTGCAAATATTCGCCACCCTTAAAGCTCTGTTTAGAAAGCGCTGCATTATTGATCCGACTGTCGTGTGTAATAAAAATTTCTTAATCCGCCAAATGTGGGCCATTACATTTTCACAGTATGTATACCATTTCAAACACTGCACTAAGAAATTATTGTTTTCTTAATCGTACAGCAATACAAATTGGCAACAATCCTCGTCGCTTCGACTGTTTGAATTGTAGATTCTACTTTCATATATTGAAGAAAATAGCTTCAGAAGTCATTCAACTTCTGTGTTTATAGTATCGCGTGATTATAATATATGATTCGTTTATGTCTGTGGTTAAAATATTTTGGTAGGAAAGTAAACAACCCTTGAAAAATGTCAGTGTTTGTGTTTTGTTTGTTATAATAATCATAGTAACGATTATAATTTATTACTCATGTTATAATTAAAGATTTTTTTACGGAGAAATAAAATGCTTTTAAATAACTTGCCATTTTAATCATAATTTATAATTATGTAGATGTTTATTTATGATTTTTTTTTGCTTTCCTAAGTTTCAACTATACGAAGGCTTCCAAGGAAGGTTAAATGCTCGCATATTGTATTCGTCATATGTGCTGATTATCACCACCAACGTCCTCGTTCTTATAAAATTATTAAATAATAAATTTACGCAAGGTGGACGTTGTGTGGCTTCTATGAATATTCTAACGCATCAATTACGTTGTTACACACTTTATGATTGACTTATGAAACTTTTTTTAAATATTTATTTTAAATATATATATTAATTATTTAAAACTAAGAGTAAGGGGTTAACTTTATCGCTCTCGCTTACATTTAACCCAACATATACTCGTCTCACACAAAGTTTACTTCATAATGTGATAATAGGGGAAAACTTTGCTTTTTCAAAAAACACCCACTGACGCCCTTTATAACAACTGAATTTTCGAGCTTAGATAAGCATAGTTTCCAGTCTCCTTCATTCCAAGTGTCAAAAACCTTCAAAACATAACATCGCCAGAGTTTAACCGTAGGTAACGTAAAATATCAACACTTGGACACTTTATTGTTACTGACGTCAGTCTTATCAATTTCCCACAGCTTTGTGTCGGCTATTTTCCGCCACAATATACCAGGGCTGTGGAGTCAGATAAAAAAGATTACTCCGACACCACCTTTAAAATAAAAAACGGCTCCGATTCCAAAGGAATTTTCAATCATTTTATTTTAGCATATGTATGTATATCATCAGATCATCTTTAGTCGGTCTAGCACGCAGGGGCAACACTATAGACTATTTTGGTTTTCATACACATGATTAAATATTTTTTTATAACATGATTTCACCAGAAGGCGTTTAACGATAACTGGTTGTAAATCAGTCTCCCCAATCTCACTTATTAGTCGGTTAATGACTAAAAGATGTGATTATATATAATGAATTGTTGTTAGCCAATCGCTGTTACATACGGCCATTAATAAGTATTGAAAAGAGGCTAAGCTACATTTTTTTTTAATTATTAAAGACTTTTCGCCATTAGAATTGTCTTCCATCTATCGATCGATTGGGAACTCATAATATGATTGTTTCTATCCGTGGTTTTGAACTATTGAACGCGCATCGTATTATAAAGTAAGTCCAAGAGCATTTACCACTCGACCACATCAACATAAATCGAAACACCCGATGCATTTTAATTCGTTATTTTTAATTGAATATTTTAATTTAATTATTTTTTTTTTCAATATTGATAGGATTTCAGAGTAGATAAGACTACGCATTGTGTATATATTCTAAGTTAATATATATACATCTAAGATAAATTGAGAAGCAAACATTCAAAAAGTGTTTTGTCACACAAATACAAAGCTTGGAAAATGATGATTTAAGTGTTGCAAAAGTGACGGTTTGTATGAATGTGTCAACTTTATGATTTCATTTTAATATGGAAAAAAAACCTTTTTGAACACTAATTTTTATTTCCATACATAGGTTTTATTATGGGCTAACAGAATTGATATAAAACGCCATTTTTCAAAATTTGCGACAAAACACTTTTTGAATGTTTGCTCTTCATTATTATGTTTAAACGAAGTTCTAGGCGATGGCATGAATCCGAAGTATATATCAACTATTTATTTTTTTGTGGAACTAAATACAGTTATATTTTGACCTTATTTGAAAATCATCTTTATTCGGCTGCTGGCTCTCGTACAGTTGGTTGTCAAAGTCGGCAGTCGCTTTACCCTTTCAGGGAAGCAACTCTGAGTTGGGCTTATCGTAGTTATAAGCCCTGGCTTCGCGAATAAAGAAACAGTCTAATGTATTTTGGGTCGTTTCAGCCGTAAGTCCGGTGATCCGTCAAATTTTATCGCTCTACTTAATCGATATTTACTGTGTTCAATGCAAAGAATGCTCACATTCGATTTAATTTTCAGGTGAAAAACGAAAAAAAAAATGTTACGTTACTGAAGCTATTTATATAGAAAACGCTCGATTTTAAATGGAATATCATTCCGCATTAACACCCACAAGTGATCGGTGACTTAAACAATGTAAATTAAATAATACCACTGGCTGTGTTACTTATACTATCTATATATGACGAATGCTTCGCCTTTTTGAGAAGCATCATTCGTGAAATCCATTGTCAATATGTTATTACGTCTGTTTATATGGATACGTAAGTGTTCATTGTTGTTTTTAGTTGAACCCCAGATTTATTATCAAAATAATCTTAGTTTGCTTATTTGCTTTCTTTACACATCCCATCTTATTCGCGTCACAATACTATTGAAAGTTTATTGAATCCATCACAATTAAGTATTTCGACTGAGGGTGCTTGATGAAATTTCAATATCAAATTTTAATTGTTTGAATTTTGTACTTTTCCACGAGTTTTGTCGCTAACGACCCGGTTTTCGCCTTTCGGCATCTTCAGGCATTCCAAGTGCACGTGTCAGTTCAAGTACATCCGTGGACTTGGAATGCATGAAGATGCCGAAAGGCGAAACCCGGGTCGTTAGCGACAAAACTCGTGGAAAAGTACAAAATTCAAACAATCCATCACAATTAATTAAATAGCTTACCCAAAGAATTATGTTTTTAAGAGTGCTTTCAAAATGTGCGAGTTATTTATTATACCTCGACCCGTATACGGCAGAACAGTGTAAGCGACGATTCATAAATATTACAGGAATGTTCAGGTTTTAATCATAGCAGAAGGTTTTATTAACTTCCTCTCGTAATATGTTTTCAAAAATAAGTTAATAATGTTTGGTCAATAAAAGTTTTTTTTGCGAACTCAATACGAGAGGAAGTTATAAAACATTCATCTCCTATAAATTTATGAATTGTCGCTTAAGGTTTTCTTCCGATTACGGGTCGACATGTTGTATTGTAGGTACATACATTAATTATGGTTTTCTCTTATTACACGATCTTCATGTATTGTTTTTTAGATGAGACTATTTTCCACACTTCTTTGAAACAATACATTTTTTTTTTCAATTTAATCTCAGTCAAAAGTTACATTTTTTCTCACTCCTTTAAAATAATATTTTATTATTTTACAGGATTGAAATTCAAGGATGACGATTTTAATTATCGATATAACTTGGCTGCTCTTTCTCTCGATATAATCATTTTTTTATTATTATTTTATCGGTAACACTGTAAACGTATCGTTGTGATATATAATATTTATCTGTATAAAGATAACTATTTATACACTCGCTTGTGTGCGAGAGCATGTGCATGCTTGTGAAACCTATCGTATCTCCGATCGTCAATCCGATTAGTTCCCACACGATTACTCGAACCATCGACTAAAGCCTCACTTCTGGAAGCCTGGTTCTGCACTTGACTCGTCCAATCGATAAGCTGGCTAAACTCAGAGTCATGTCTCATGTCAAAGATAATCGAATACACCGCAAACCATCCAACACAATAAGATATAGTTGGTGATTCTGCATTATTTGGTATATTTGTTATGCCAAACTACTAAACTCGCCATAAACACACTAATAAAAATCAAACAATTCTATCTAGCATTTACTATTGATTTATTACAAATTACACTGTGAGTTTTTTACGCATCCGTCGTGATTCTGATTGTTATAAATACTTAGATAAATTAATTCGGTAAGGCTATGAGCTTGCGGCAATCCATTTGTAATATAAAACTAGCTATGTTATTAAGTATGCCACGTATTTTACCTCTTCGAGAAACTTCTTCAGACTTACTAATTTAAGATTTGTATTCCCACCGTAAACATTGATTATTATTTTTTACTTATAATTATCAGTTGATGATAAAAATGAAGGGTGTGATTCTTCCTTTCAACTGTGCGCGTAGAGTTATTTAAGTTTTCATTTATTAACAAATTATTTTAATTAATGCTCTTATTAATTGCCAACAGCTTTAGTATGTTAATTTTTTAATCATTATTTTACTTCGTGGAGTATTTCTACATAATTAGTTTTCCATGCCCAGTAAAACCACCGTCGTAATAACAAAGTTATCAATTTTAATTGTATATCTTAATGCGTTGTTATTTAATCGATGTAAATTATTTTCTACTGTTTATCAGTTAGGTTTCATCTGTACACTTTGGATAATGAAAACATGATAGCATTCAAATGGTTTCATTGTTAGGAGTACGCTGTTGACAATACCGATATCAGTGATTTGAAAGTCTTGCCGTCAGTAATCATTTACTGTTATTATTATATATAGAGTTACTATCAAAACAGTGCTCTCAATATTTTAAAGACTGATCGATTTTTTTTTATCTCGTATAGATTTCGTTGCAGATATATTTTTTTAAGTATAGTTTGTATAATGTTATGCTTGTTTTTTTTTTAGTTTTAAAGTCTATGGTGCCGATCTATTTAAATATGACTAAATAAATTGCTTAACTATGTAAGTGTTTTAGTATGGTTAATTCCATATGGCGAATATTTGTCATCGAAAAATATAGGGCAAACCGTGGCGGGGCACTTCATTAACATTCATTAAATTAATTGCCGAGTATGTAAAAAAATATATTGAAACGTCGCGACGCTAGAATCGACATTGTTTGTTGTTATCATTGCTGTCAAAGACTGGCTAGTACTTACTTTATTATCAGCTGTTTACATTGCCTGTCTTTGACAATTTGATCTGAATGCGGAACGTAGACAACGATAATGTCTCATTTACACGGGTGGAGGAGAGGAGATAAACATTAAAACTAGCTACCATCGTTTGACAAATTGGGCTGCTTGTATGTGTGCTTGCAGCTATTAGATCACTAGCACAAGTATAGTATTCGAGCTAATCAAATTTGTGGAAGGCTGTCCAATTAACTGGCTTAATAACTTGACCGCTTCATTCGCATTTTTAACATGAATCGTACACAATTCAATCAAAATAGTGAGAGATAAACAGGTATAATAAATAAGATATAGTGAATTCCTTGTTGATATA
Source organism: Himalopsyche tibetana (assembly GCA_030503985.1). Classification (NCBI taxonomy): domain Eukaryota; kingdom Metazoa; phylum Arthropoda; class Insecta; order Trichoptera; family Rhyacophilidae; genus Himalopsyche; species Himalopsyche tibetana. The sequence continues at coordinate 8,825,434 of JAPJYX010000015.1, forward strand.
TGTTTTACGCTCCAATAGTTGTATTGATGGCAGATGGTAATTTTTGTATTTGTTTCGCGAATCGGTGAAATATTTTGGTTCATCGCTTTGGTTTCAACACAACATTTTACGTCAAATAAAATGTGGAAATATTATGCAATGTTTGTTTATTATTTTCATAAATATGTCAGGTGTATATACATATCGTTATGTTCGTTTTTAAAACATTTTGATATACTTTTCTGGCTTACGAGCTTTAAACAAATATTTCGTCCGACCGCTGTCAACCGTTGAAAACTTGGGTCAGTATCTGGCCGGCTCGACTCGTGTAAACGGCCCGTTTCCAGGCTAGAGGAAAACCAGAAAGCCGTTGTTACTGGTACCTACTTTTCCGCGGAACGTTTCGCGACGTCACCCGTCATGGCCGTCATCGCGCGCTTTTGTTTTAAAATCATCGTGTCATATCTTGAAATAGATTTAAATTAAAGATTTCGAACCGTTGGCATATTAATTGTGGTTTGGTTTCATTCCAAATATTGTATTACTCAACTAATGCATTTTTGTGGAAATACTTGAATCTTCAAACTGATAGCATCCTCGGAACCCTTACGCTTGAAATGTTGCAAAATAATTTAGGAAGTTATCGGACGCATATTGTCTGGGCACTAAATTCTTAAGAGAAATTGCGTATGTGCTAATATTTTTAGTTGTCGGATACGATTTAATATCATTTCGGACATTTTGATTCCGATATCCGAATTACTGAAATTCAATTTTGAATAACGGGACTATTACGTTGATTGGATTGGCATATACTTGATAGAACTCCATTATAATAAGGTCAACAAGTATCAATGTACATATTTAAACAATTCTATTATGAAGTGTCAGAAACTAGCCACCATTGTAATGTAATGTGTAATAGATCTTATGGCCTCAAAATTAAATGATAAAAAAAGGTTGAATAAGGAGACTTGTCAAAATTGTTTAGATGGATTATACCGTAATATTGAGGGTGATTTATTAAATAATTTTATTTAAAAAAAAAAAAAAATCGTTTAGACCTAAATTACTATGTCTGCATTTATTGTATCACTGTATTAACATGAGAAAATATTCTTTCTACGCCAAAAATTGTCTTATATTCAATTTGAAATAACCTGTCTGGCCACTAAAAATATTCCATCCTAAAGCTAAAAAATATCAACCACTTTTCTAAACTTAAAAATTGTGCAGTAATTTACCTAATTATTCATTTTAAACATAAAGCATAACACATTTGGTGTTTAAAAAATGGAAAAGATAATCAAAAATACGATGAGGAAAATAATAAACTGTCTGGGAACTGGTGCACTTGCTTTACCATCGCATCATTCTAGTCGCTAGAATACTTCTAGTAGATTTCACCAATCGATATGATTGATGAATAGACTATTAATTTTTAAATTATTTTTCTCTGATTCTTCAGACTCCACAGCCCTAGTTTTCAATTATTTTTTTTATGCTGACACTGTGTGATCATTATTATCAATTCACATTCGAAAAAAACATTGTATGCAATGTCGTCATAAAAGTGTTTTTTTTTTTTAAATATTTTTCTTTTGCAATTTAATTTACTCTCCAATTAGCAAGAAATTTGCTGCAATGCCCTTCAAACAACAACATGGTCGTTACAATTGTCGTGTCCAATGTTTATTTGGGAAAACTCATACTACAACACATCAATAAATCATTTTGTTTTCTTTTTGTTCGCAGGTAACTCTATCAAAGCGAAGTACGACTATGAAACATACAAAATATATGACATTAAAGGCCCCCTTGTACTCAGCTGTAACGTTGAGATGGATCCAGATAGAGCGTACACATTAGAATGGTAATTGTTTCTTCTAATATTTTATTATTATTTAGAAATCCTATCTGTCTAAAAAAGAGACTTGCAATCAACGTTACTTCTAAGACTAGAGGTTAGCTGCGCAGAAAATTCAAAGGCTGAGCAGACCAATCCAACAAATGCCAGGCCTAATTTCAATGTTTATCAATGACATGAATGTCATATTTTTTATTTAAAAAAAAATCTTTTCTTTTGCTTTGCCTAATTAAAATTATTTCCATTCAATAATTTATGCTAATATGTATATTGCTTAGATATTTCTTAAATAAAACCTTACCCTTAATTCAGAAAAATGTTTGTTTTAAAAAATATACGTTTTTAATAAATTATAAAAAAAAACATTTGGTATTACTATCAAATCAATTTTGATCAATGGATGAAGGAAAATCTCAAATACGAATATTAAAAATCTCAATCTTATATTGAATTTGCCGAAACTTGAATGCTAGGGTAAATCTGCGGACAGATGCAACAGATATCAGTGTAAGGTAATTCTTCCAGTGTGAACACTTTTCTGATGAAGAATGATATGTTCTAGGTTGAAAGAAGGCAAACCCGTGTCGGATGAGCCTTCCCTTCGCAGCAGGTACAAGCTGATTCCTGACGAGAACAAGTTTGTGATTGACAGATCAGTGGAGGGCGACGGCGGCAATTACACTTGCCGCACGGCCAACACCACTCTGGATTTGCACGCCAATATCACGGCGGTCGCCAAACCCGTTGTCAAACTTCCGGCCAACACTGCCGTCGTCGAAGGAGAGAAGCTCCGCTTACTATGCACCGTGTTGGGTAACCCAACTCCAGTGGTTGAGTGGTCTTACAGTAAGTAATACCGAACAGTTTATATGATCCCCGTTCATTTACGTGGGCATGTGGCGCTCTACTGGCATCAATTTCAGGAAGAGAATAGAAATGAATTTTTTTTTTTAGTATAATTCTTTTCTCCATTTATCATTCCGTATCATACCATATCTTTTTATCATCCAAAAAAATATGAGATTAATAATTGATAAAAAATAACCAAATTCCTCATCGCTCTGGTACGGCTAATAGTGTTAAAGAATTCACACATTCTGAAATCAACAAGAAGATATTGCTCTACACTAAAATTGTTCTTATAAGATGACAAAATATGTTTTTAATATATCTGTGAGAAATAGTTACCTTTCAAAACAGAAATAAAAGGGATTAACTACACAGAATATAAAAAACATTTCAGGTTTCATTTTCTTTATAGATCAACATTAATGATTTTATCAAATACATGAACTTCTATCTTCAATATAATGCCACCAAGTAGCTCTTTAATATTTTTTAGAATAGAACTTTCTTAACCTTCAAAAGAGTATGGATGTATGTACATGTACATTCGCACTGTTTTTCTGTAAAGAAGTATGGACGTACTATTATCTCAACACAGGAGTGTGTGTCTGTGAGCATTTATATGCTTCTAGTATGAATTACATATATTCATTGGAAAAAAGTCACACAATTGTCATGTTAGGAAATGTCAGTAAAGTAAAGTAAGGTCAATAGATCTCTTCACTCCTCGAAAGGTTAACAGATGATGTGAGAAAAATCCCTGACCTGCCTATAGAGGATTAATTAAATATCTTAACATTAATAGCCGATAAGGTCTGTCTGTAAGGACGTCCGCAGTAAGGTACAGACCAATGATTTCGATTTATTCTGAACAGCACATTTTTGAAATGTTGTTCTATCCAATGGGAGCGGCTTATTTTAGACCGGGCGTGAATGTTCTGATATCGCCACGTTTGAAAATTTGATATTTCTTGGTGTAGAGCTAAAGTATTGTATCACCATACATCATAATATTCGAATAATCAAAGACTTTAATTCGACTATTGCAAACTATGATTATAGGGCTATCGAAATGAATCGTCTGATCGTGTGAGTCGATGTGAGACTAATATTTTTTGGAGCGGATTTGATCAATTGAATCATAATGATGAATCTTTTCACGTCTGACCTTGAAAATCTGTTAGAATTCTTTAATACATTAAGAATATTCAAATTATGATATGGATATATGATAGAATAATATTTTGCTTTTTTCATACACTTGGACAAAATGTGCAACTGATTTTTTATTGAAAAATTGGATTTGATCTTTTGATTTTTATTGGAAATAATTGTTAAATAATTTAAAATCCGAAAAATAATTGTTGGCAAACTTAAACATTATTCCAAAAATTAAGTAATTTACAAAATTTCTGCTACTACGAAAGATGATTGTTAGCAAACTTTAACATTATTCCAAAAATTAAATAATTTACGAAATTTCTGCTACTACGAAAAATGGTTGTTAGCAAACTTAATCATTATTCCAACAATTAAATAATTTACGTAATTTCTGCTACTACGAAAAATGGTTGTTAGCAAACATAAACTTTATTCCAAAAATTCAATAATTTACGAAATTTCTGCTACTACGAAAAATGGTTGTTAGCAAACTTAAACATTATTCCAAAAAATCAATAATTTACGAAATTTCTGCTACTACGAAAAATGGTTGTTAGCAAACTTAAAAATTATTCTAAAAAATCAATAATTTACGAAATTTCTGCTTCTACGAAAAATGGTTGTTAGCAAACTTAAACATTATTCCAAAAATTCAATAATTTCAATAATTTACGAAATTTCTGCTACTACGAAAAATGGTTGTTAGCAAACTTAAACATTATTCTAAAAAATCAATAATTTACGAAATTTCTGCTTCTACGAAAAATGGTTGTTAGCAAACTTAAACATTATTCCAAAAATTAAGTAATTTAGGAAATTTCTGCTACTACGAAAAATGGTTGTTAGCAAATTTAAACATTATTCCAAAAATTCAATAATTTACGAAATTTCTGCTTCTACGAAAAATGGTTGTTAGCAAACTTAAACATTATTCCAAAAATTAAGTAATTTAGGAAATTTCTGCTACTACGAAAAATGGTTGTTAGCAAACTTAAACATTATTCCAAAAAATCAATAATTTACGAAATTTCTGCTACTACGAAAAATGGTTGTTAGCAAACTTAAAAATTATTCTAAAAAATCAATAATTTACGAAATTTCTGCTTCTACGAAAAATGGTTGTTAGCAAACTTAAACATTATTCCAAAAATTCAATAATTTCAATAATTTACGAAATTTCTGCTACTACGAAAAATGGTTGTTAGCAAACTTAAACATTATTCTAAAAAATCAATAATTTACGAAATTTCTGCTTCTACGAAAAATGGTTGTTAGCAAACTTAAACATTATTCCAAAAATTAAGTAATTTAGGAAATTTCTGCTACTACGAAAAATGGTTGTTAGCAAATTTAAACATTATTCCAAAAATTCAATAATTTACGAAATTTCTGCTTCTACGAAAAATGGTTGTTAGCAAACTTAAACATTATTCCAAAAATTAAGTAATTTAGGAAATTTCTGCTACTACGAAAAATGGTTGTTAGCAAATTTAAACATTATTCCAAAAATTCAATAATTTACGAAATTTCTGCTACTACGAAAAATGGTTGTTAGCAAACTTGGACATTATTCCAAATATTAAATAATTTACGAAATTTCTGCTCCAACGAAAAATGGTTGTTAGCAAACTTGAACATTATTCCAAAAATTCAATAATTTACGAAATTTCTGCTACTACGAAAAATGGTTGTTAGCAAACTTAAACTTTATTCCAAAAATTGAATAATTTACTAAATTTCTGTTACTACGAAAAATGGTTGTTAGCAAACTTCAACATTATTCCAAAAATTAAATAATTTACGAAATTTCTGCTCCTACGAAAAATGGTTGTTAGCAAACTTGGACATTATTCCAAATATTAAATAATTTACGAAATTTCTGCTCCTACGAAAAATGGTTGTTAGCAAACTTAAACATTATTCTAAAAATTAAATATTTTACGAAATTTCTGCTACTACGAAAAATGGTTGTTAGCAAACTTAAACATTATTCCAAATATTAAATAATTTACGAAATTTCTGCTACTACGAAAAATGGCTGTTAGCAAACTTGAACATTATTCCAAAAATTCAATAATTTACGAAATTTCTGCTACTACGAAAAATGGTTGTTAGCAAACTTAAACTTTATTCCAAAAATTCAATAATTTACGAAATTTCGGCTACTACGAAAATTGGTTGTTAGCAAACTTTAACTTTATTCCAAAAATTAAATATTTCACGAAATTTATGCTACTGCGAAAAATGGTTGTTAGCAAACTTGAACATTATTCCAAATATTAAATAATTTACGAAATTTCTGCTACTACGAAAAATGGTTGTTAGCAAACTTAAACTTTATTCCAAAAAATCAATATTTTACGAAATTTATGCTACTACGAAAAATGGTTGTTAGCAAACTTGAACATTATTCCAAATATTAAATCATTTACGAAATTTCGGCTACTACGAAAAATGGTTGTTATCAAACTTTTTTTTTCCAAAAATTCAATAATTCACGAAATTTCTGCTACTACGAAAAATAGTTGTCAGCAAACTTGAACATTATTCTAAAAATTAAGTAATTTACGAAGTTTCTGCTAATACGAAAAATTGTTGTTAGCAAACTTAAACATTATTCCAAATATTAAATAATTTACGAAATATCTGCTAACTATAAAAATAAAATATATTAAAATAAAATATAATTAAATTAAATTAAATTCAATAAAATAAAATAAAATAAAATAAAATAAAATGAAATGAAATAAAATAAAATAAAATACCATAAAATAAAATAACATTAAATTAAATTAAATTAAATTAAATACTATGCAACAAAAATCTCACGTTGCTGGGCAACGGGCTTACAGCTAGTGTTTTTATTATTACTCGAACACCACAGTCCAGATAGTTATATCTAAATTCTGCAACGTTTCTACCCTCGATGGTAGTAGCCATAAGTTCTTTTGGCTTGTCTCCACTCCAATACAATCAATACTAATGCTTAAATCAAAATATTCCAGATAACAACACTTACAAGGAGAGCAGCGGGCGAGTGTTGCTGTCTGATGACAACGGTGTGACAAACGCTGTTTTCATGTTGGCGGAAGCCAGTCTCGATGACAGGGGACACTACACCTGCAGCGCGAGCAATATTGCCAGCCGATTCCTCAATTCCACACAAGACGCCACATTCGTTAGAGTCAAGGGTATGTATATATCACATTGATGGCTAGTTTTTTTAGAGCTCAAACAAATTTTTCATACTTTCTTGTTAGGGTTTACAGATCACATTTCATATGAAATGACTTATAGTGTATATATGTATTTTTTTTTAGATCTTGAATCAGTTTTTGGTTTTAGATGTCTCATATTATTTCCAACATAAAGTACCTAAGTGACATCTGATTAAATCGGGTGTTTAATAAATATTAGTAAATATAAAGAGTGCTTGTTCACTTTTAGGGTGTGCACTGTCAATACTTGGTGAAAAGGCATTATATTAATAAAAACACAACATTCCTTTGTTATGTTAATAATTACTATCAGTCACCAGTTAAAATTTATTAATCTTTGATGATTTTTTAATTATATGTTATAGGTGTTAAACATTTAAATTTTGTGTATTATAGAGTCACTTATACTGCGATTTGTAAATTCTTTTCATTGTCAATCGGCGTTTACACCTTTTATTTCAATTTAATTTTGTATAAATAGCACTTTTTATATATTTTTCTTATCAGTTGACAATGCTCGCAATGAGCCTCCTGACCTTTTTAATAAAGTGGAATAATGTACGAATGAATATTGTGTTTTTATTAAGAGTGCTTGTAATCACAGAATCAAATATGAAAATCGGATCCTTTTTTTCTATCAAAATATTTTCAACCATATTTAATTTGAATTTCAGACAAGTTGGCTGCCCTATGGCCGTTCTTGGGCATCTGCGCCGAAGTATTTGTGCTGTGCGCCATCATCCTCGTCTATGAGAAGAGGCGCAACAAGCCCGAGTTGGAAGAATCTGACACGGATCAGAGCCCAGACCAGTAAGTTACCCAACTATATATTCCTGTGGAGTGCAAAATTTTACGTATTTTTTACAATGTGCCCTCTGGAACTATTTCACTTTAGTATCATAGTCTTGCATCGCCAGCAAATCCTTTACAAATTGCTGAGCTTTATTCGAGTAGAACAGTTTCATATTCATCCATGTCTATATGTTTTATTTTTCAAAATTTCTGTTACCGTTTTTTATCAACATAATAAACCTACACTTATAATATTCACACATACATATTTAAATATCTGCCACCTAATTCTTTCACTACTCTAAATATATAATATTTTATATATTTAAGGTGATCAGGATCAAGATATTTTTGTTATTTTCGGAGATGTATATAAAATTTACCAAATTACATTATATTGATCAAACTGTATCTATGTGTATTTTCAGTTATGTTTGTAATTTTGTCATTGACGATATAATGTATTGTCCGTATACTGCCAGAAAATGTTCAGTCAAATATTGGGTGTTTTGAGTTATGAATGCAGATCGATCGATTTAAACACGATCTATCGCCTAAAAATACAATCTCGCTTTCATTACGTTTGTTTATTTAATTATTTTAAGAAGTAATACGAACTTAGTCAATTCTGTTGGCAGTCATTACTGTAACCTGAAACCTGCAAATAACTTAGCACTTTTTAGCTGTATAGATTTCCTATTTCTACAACTACCCAGAGACAAATATACGACTAGACGTTTTTGAGCTGTGACAATTTTGGTTGATTGTTAAATTCATTTGACTTACTGTCTACAGCCACGCTGCATTTCAGTTTGCTTTGTAATATTTGAAAAAGTTGATTATCTCAAAAGGTTTTTTGAGTCAACATTTTCTGACAGTATATCTCAACTATATTCAACGATATCTTAAAAACACAAATATGTAATGTGCAAAATGAACTATCTAGCACCAATCGATGAAACAATATTCAAAGTTTGAAATATATTTTGAGTTTTCGTTAGTAAATATCGTATGATATTTTAATTTGTTTCTTTACCATTTTGGAACATCTTACATACAAAAACACTTTATATTGATTGTTGTTATAATTAACATAATATTTGAACATTTATGAATATTGTGTTGTAAGACTGTTCAATGAACATATTGTTTTTTTTGTGATTTGTGGCACAGACTATTTCAAAATTTCAACCACTTGATTGACTATGTTTTATTAGTTCGCGACCCGAGTACTACAAGGTTCTATGTTGAAATTTTGATGAAACAAACATAACAAAGAATAGCAGTAATGGTTCACGGAAGACTGCTGCATCATTACTTGCGTTTCTCTAAAAATTTACACTTGCACAACCTTACAAAACCTTGCAGTACTCGGGTCGCGAATTTTCTTATATTAATTATTATTTGGAAAATACTCTCGTCATTTAAAAAAGCAAAAATTTTAATTGAAAATATTTTATCGATTTGTTTGAAAGGCTTTGATTTATCTATGAATTTAATTTGGAAGGTCAATATCGAAATGAAGATTTTTACAATTTAAATTTGAGATCTTGTTGGACACTGGTGTTTGTGATTCCTCTCCTTCTGGAGTTGATCTCAAGTGACTGGTGAAAATTTTCTTATTTTTATTCCAATCACGTGGCACATCGGCTTTAACTGTAATTTTGAAATATGTATATTTTTTGATTATAAAAAATAAGCATAAGTAATGTGGCGTTCTATCGTCGTAGAGCTTTAACCCTTTCCACTCCAATGTCGAGTGTCACTCGACATGATCGGTTACATATTTTGATTTGATTATTTTTGTGTGAAGGAATTTTTTCTATATTTTTCTTGAATACCCATTCGAAATACGTGATTTGTCGAGCAATTTAGGAATGTTAGAAAGTTGGGACGCTTTGCGACAACTACCTGGCGTAAACAATAGAATGGAATATTTTGGGGGTGCAAGCGAAGAATGCAGCGACGGAACAAAGGCAGTTGTTCTCGCGCCGAGGTTACGTAAAAATATGTTGTCCGGCTGTGATATTTTTCGATTTGCTCAGTCAAACGGTTTGAAAGTTATTTGTCTTTTTGTGAATATTTTTTTAAAAAAAAAATTGAATTTTTTCAAAGATTGTGGGGCTAGTGGATGGTTTTAGTTTTTTTAGGTTTGGTTGTTGACAGATTAGTAAGTTGACATCATGTGTAAGAAATCCTCATATTTTTTTTTTCAAAACTGTATTATTCATTTATAACATCAATATCTTTTTATGTGCAAATTCACTAAAAATTGCTGGTGGAATTTTTTTGAAAAACCTTTGGAGTGGAAAAGGTTAATACCAATGAAGATATTTTCAATGTTATTGTTTTTGCTTTAATAAAATGCAAATGTTTTGTTAAATTTTAAAAATACAGGACTATACTTCGAATTGTAAACATATATGTAGTTAAATTTTGATATAATGGATTTCAGTGAAATATGGCATTTTTAGAAAAAACTTGGCAAATGTGATACATTTAATTTTAAAACAGAAGTCATTGCTCGTAAACAATATTTTACACGATTAGCATGCAATTGCACTGCCGTAGCAAAAACTGAATCACCCTTTTGGTTATTACAATTGTAAATAAATAGTATGCTACAAATTTAAAAAAAAAAATCAATAGGTTTCACAGACAAACCAATCTCCTGCATAAGTCTGTTATATCAAGTTTTAATGCAAAGATTATTTTCTGTCAATACCTCTACACGTAAACAAATAAGCTCACACGAGACACGTGTAGCAAAAATAATTATTTATGTTTATATTACCCGTTCATAAATATTATTTAAAAGGTTGAAAACTAATTATGTCCTCAAAAATTTATTGAGAACTTAAAGTTTGACATTCTCAAGGATGGTGGAATTTTCATTTTGACTTTGTATAAGCCTAAGAAAATATAAAGTAAAAATAATATGAAGCCAAGTACATTTCTCTTCGGGCATTCTTACTATCAATAGCGATAACACTTGAAAGGTTTAAATACTTATTTTGTTTTATTCTTTACTTGTATATATTTTTTTATATAAACTTATGGATTTTAAGTTTTTCTTTCAATCTCGAATCAAAGCAGATCTTGGGAAATATTTTTAAACAAACGTGCATTGTGTATTTTCCAGGAAACATACGCCAGATCACGGAAAAGATGTGCGTCACAGAAAATGAAATAATGGTATTCATTTAAGAATCGGAGTGTTTTATGTTGTTTTGAAACACTTAAATTGTCGAATGTTGCTTGCTTTCCGATGTATCTGCTGTTTGTATTAATTTAAGTCGAGTTTCTTTTATCATCCAAAGCCCATGTGACAAGGATGGCGAACCTTTTTGGATCCGCATGCCAAAAATTCTCAAATATTATTTCTCGATCGTGTGGCGTGCCCAAGCAGTATTTTTATTTAACAAAATAGAAAAAAATGTTTTTTTTAATGATTGTCGTTTATCTTGGGAAACATTTGAAAATTAATAAAACGGAATAAATTAATGATTCACGGATTATTTAATCAAAATTTAAATTTTTTAAACTTTAAAGTTTTTTTTTGATCTTGGAAATCGTTTGCGCGCCTTCCAAATTCTCAAACGTGCCACATCGGGCACGCGTGCCATAGGTTCGCCATCCCTGCCATATGGTATCTCATAAATAGTACAATATAAATAATTTCAAACATCTATTATTGGTACAGCTTGTTAAAAAGTTAATACTTGCCTTCGTATTTTAATGAATTTATCAAGGAATATTATATACCTGTTACTTAAATTAGTAAAAAATTGTATTCGAAAAAGTATTTTTAAGCTTAATCTATTGCACAAAACTGCCATTAAATGTTTATTAAAAATTCATAAACCGTTTTTTGAATTAACTTATAATAATATAATTCGTATAAGAGCATCTAGTAAACTCACTGCCTGTTATTCTAAGCAATTTATTTTTTACTAATTTGTAATAGACTATTAAAAATTGTGCTTTGCAAAATTTATCCTAGAAAAAGCCCCCTTGGCATTTTTGATGTTATCAATCTTCACAGTCCAAATAAAAATTGTTGGTCAAATTTTATTCTTAAAATTTCAATACGTTTACTGCAGTATGAAATTTTGACAATTTGGACGCTATTGAATCAATTTTTATTGCAAAACTAGATTATAATACTTACATAATTATTAATTACCGCAATTGTACAATGATTTACTAAATATCTTTCGTTAAACCAGCAATATCTTCTTGTACAAAAAATGTATAATATATTCTACAAGTAAAAAGTCTGTATTATTAATATTGCCAGTTTTCTTGGCACAGCCTGTACATAAAGAAAAAATCTATAATATTTTTAAAAAATTGTAGCATCAATACGCTATTGAAATGAATATATTTATGCTAAAAGTATTGTTTGCTAATGCATATTTAAATCAAATATTAAACCATCTGAATTTTTTTCTTCCTTGCCTGCGTAATGCAGTAGTCTCTTTCATAATGTTTTAAAATAATTCATAAATACAAACATGAATATAAATTTTGACAGTTCAACTTTTGTGTAACTAGTAGCAGCTGCATTTAAAGAGTATCATTTCAAAAAACAATAATTCTATAATTGTATTTTGGGGATTAACCAAAGCCCCCTATAGTGAAAGCCATGCTATGGAGCTGAAAACAGGTACTTTTTTCAGATAAGCGGGCCGGCGTCATAATTTTCAAAGTAATATTACATCATTATGAAGCCATTTGTTTCTGATATATTGTAGGAAATACATATTTATATTGTAATTATATATCTTTTCAATTACATATTTTTCAAAATAAGAAAAAATCACATTTTCTAAGGTGTTTGAAGAAAAATCTCGGAGAACAAAAGTAAACAAAGAAGGCAAATCATACAGAATATGAGGTTGGATAGTTCATTAAAAAAATCAACGTCATTATTGGGATTTTAATCAATTAATAATTAATCTCAAAATTTATTTGTGCACACTGGTTCGTTACTCAATCTTTCCATAGGATTTCTCAAGTCATATCAGTAATCAAAAATCAGTAAGTCAAACTAGGGTAGCACATTTCACTTCATTATTTTTTAAATATTATTATTGATTAAATCATCATTTACTTGGTATATTGCCATTATTATATGATAAGACACAGCATTTATTTCATAATATCACAATAGGCGTCAAAATCGTATATAATATAATATGGATTCCGCTTGTTACTGTTGTTTTATGTTATTTATAATCAATATTTTATATAACTGTGATATTTAATTGTGGGAAGATAAATTTTATTTGTTTTACCACACATCGCATTTCTTGCCATTCGCTATATTTCTTAAAATCATTACTTAATTTGCATATATGACCCTTCCGATGTATCGTAAATTGTAAATTAATAACACCAAAGAATCATAGAATATCCATACAAGAAATCTTTCAAACATACATGTTATATTCAACGAAAAATAAGCTCATAAATTGGAATTTAGAGTTGATCTACGTAAAGCCGCCATACAATTTATTAGGAGCGGCTGGGATTTAACGGCCCGGTCTTTTTTGCTGTTTTTTCTACGACACTGCTTGGAACTTAAGACTGCTATGGATTAACTCATTGTTTGATTTTTCGGTGAATGTTTTAGTGACAGATAACAATATAGTTATCGGACAAGGAATATCATCATAAACCAAATGTTTGTTTTTGGATTTCATTCTTAATTAATAATTATCCTTTCAGTTCTTATTGAAATGTAGTTTCTGTCAAGTATCACCGTATTTTATTACATAAAGAGTATATTTATATAAATTCACTTTAATTGTATTTTCATAACATAATTATGGGCTTAAGATAATCAAATTCCTAAATAACTCCAATGCCTCAATCATCGATATATTAGAAATTTTAAATTTTTAAACAAAATCACTCTAATCGTAAATATCTTCCAAGGAATATCATAGTTACTATAATATTAATCAAATCATTTTCCTCCTACTTGTTCAGCTTCAACATGGTTTACATTACAATTTATGCATATATATATATATCATACAGGACAATTTGTTAATGTTTGATAAGTTATAAGTCAATAAGTAAAGGCAAACAAATAGCTGGAAATAGATTGTAAATATTGTTGAATCGTAACACAATTATTTGTGAAATCAACCTAACACAATGTTTAAATAGTTAGCACTCGATAATATATATGATAGTTATCTCATAACAGCTCGAATATGAGTTGAATTATATGTTATTAGGGTTAATGTACAATGGTAGTTTGTTAAGTGGCTAAGGTGTGCTATTTTTTGATATTTATTTTAAGGAGGATATCATTATAACACTCGACATCCATTCATAATGAACAAAATAATGGGCTTGAACCGGTCCATATATCAATACACCACTCAAAACAGAAATGTGAGATTCTTCACACTTGAAATACCTATATTTACCAATGAAGAAAGAAATCGTAGCCATAAGTTTCCATTTCAGCAAAGGTACTCACACAAGAGAGCTAAAATATTGAACCATAACCACCTTAAATTATTTTTTAGAATTACTGAAAACTAAAAGGTCTGAATATCTTCTATTGGTTGTCTCGATTTGAACTGGTGTATTGGTATACATTTGCTATACTGTATTTGAGTCGAAATATACATATTTGTTTTCTCCAATTTTTCTGCCAAAATTATCTATTGACATGTAGAATGGATTAGTTTTCTTGAACTGAGCTAATTAACAAATTTGAAAATAATGTAGTAGATTAGTACTCGTTTATCTACGAAATACCCATAACTCTTCATGCACCAAATTTAGTATACAGACTAGACTTCACAACACATTAATAATTAATTATACACAAATTAACAATAATCAATTAACATTTGTTTGATGTGAATTATTTCCCAAATATTTTTAAGAAGTTTACTCTAATAGTCCTATAAGATATGCCATACTTCTCTCAATATATTTATATTCTGACAATCTTCCCATAATTAAATAAGCAAATTTTATATCTTTGAAAATAAAGCAAAAAAAAAACATTTTCTAAAACTTGCCTACTTGAAATTCTGTAGAGAATCATTTTCTAATTTTGTGCTGTCACATGAAAAATAATTTCCCCAATAGTTTACTTATTTGCAGTTTATGTATTCAGTGGAAATTGTTTTATATGATATTAAGGAATAAATACATTTTTTCGTATGAACGAAACATTGTTTTACTCCGTAGTCAAACAACAATTATTACTTATCTATCATTTCATATTTATTTTAAAATAACATGGCAGAATATTTTTTCTTTTTAAATGCTTTCCACTGGAGTATGTTGTTAAACTTTACAAAATATTCACATATTTTATAAGAACTTGAAACAATATTCATTACTCACTAGATGACGTACAATTATAATCCTTTCGGGTTCATTCTAATAATTCTTATACCACGCAAATCCTTTAATAAAACAAATTTATTGACACTTTGTGTTTTCCTTTTTCTTTTGTTTATAGGAAAAAGGGATAAGGTGTTTATCTTAACTACACACTAAAAATATGTGGAGGAAGAAGGCGCAGAGAGCTTCAGAGTCACGGAACAACCTCACGGACATGGAGACAATTTAGATTCAGGTTCAGACAGACACACACCTACATCAAATTATTACAAACAGTGTAAATACTAGTCCACTTTGGTGGAGGGCAAATTTTGTCGATGATCTTCACTTCTTCATACAGTCACCGATTTCATTGTGATTACTGTAGAATGTGTTCATTTTGATCGGTAATAATACTTACTAAGAATGTCTTTTTTAATATATACTTTATTTTTTTATTCTAATGAATGTTTTCCCAGTTTTAGTGACATGAGTTGGGGCTCATTAAGGATTGCAAGATACATAGTCGAATTGCCTTTTTTCTTTTTTTTGTTTAATTTCCTTACGGTTTTGTTAATTTTATCACTTTTTACTGTACTTGCCTTTGTATAGTGTGTTATTTACTTCGTTCGTTGAATAAATAAGATTGACAACAAAATCTTTTTTTTTTTTAGAAGTCATTTACTTATGTTCATCATGATAGCATTATTGAATATTTTGTAAGGATATATTTATTTTTCATCACAGTATTTACTGTTATAATTTTTAACGGGTTTTGTGATACTGCGTTTTGTAAGTACTAGCGGTGATCGCCCAATGTTTTGAATTCATCGCAGGTTTCATTCTTAAGAATTGTTATTAAACGATAAGAAAATCATATGAATTCCACCAATCCTAATTTGCTGTATTCCCGATAAATAATCCTCAATTGAAGATGTTTTCAAGAGTACAATGTTGTAAATTAAATTTTAGATATGGTGATAAAGCGAGGGTTAGATTATCATTATATCGATGTACAATGTACAAAAATAAGGTAAGATTCAAAATATTGTTCCAGTTTGCAACCAGCCCCAACATCTAGTTATACCTAATGTCGAAAAACTACCATGCTCAAAAAATTCTTAATCTATTTACCTAAAAAAAAATTAACACAAATATATCAACAATTTTTCTAAATAATTTTGCAGTAACTTTTTGGATACTGATTTTTAATTGATAACTTTGTTATTCAACTCGTGCTACGATATCGAGGGCGAAACTACAAAAAAATATATATTTATTGTTTATTTTATTATCTACCACTTATTTGATTTAGTATTATATATAAGTACTATATTTAAAGAAAATATATATATATGATAAACCTATCAACTGTATTTTTGCCATTAAACGTAATATGTCTGAGACGAAAACTGTTTCTTCGTTTTTCTCAAAAACAATATTTTGTAGTTTCACCTTTGATACACTAAGCCTCCGATTGCGACATATATTTGACCACTTGTAGAAACATCTTTATACTGACTCTATCGTAAGATATAATCAATGTTATTATGTTACAATGAAAACAACCAGTGGAATAACATAGTTATTAATTTTTATTTTCTACAAAAATAGCCAAATTCTTGTAGTTTTAAAATATAGATAATAAAATTATATAGAACATTAATTCCGCTTCATTCATATTCCAAAAAGAAACATATACAATTTTTAATAATGGAAAAATTATCGACGAATTGTGTAGTTATAGTATGTTATAAAATATCTGATTTAGAAATAGAAAAGAGAAATATTTCCAACTAAAAAAAATATTAGTTTTATTATTGACCATTTAAAAAATTTGTACACTCGAACCATGATTATCATTAATCAATCAGTTTCCCATATTCATCATTTAATTTGTTTGATTCAGTTTCCAAAAAAAATAATTGGACTTGTATCATTGACCCAGAATTTTTGACATAAAATTGAAAAAAGTTTTCCTTGCTTGATAGTCAGTCGCTATTAGCAGAACAGTGTCTCTTACTTACTCATCCCACATGCTAGCGGCACACTGACAAACAGCAATATTTTCACTATCCATCATTGTATACTATTCCAACGTCAATCAAGGAAATTTTGTTTGGATTTTATATTTATATTTTTAAAATCATAGAGATGGCATCGGGTTTTTCAAAACATTGATAATGTTATTATAAGTTGAAATAAAATTGAATATTAAACGCAATTGGACTTAGACTGCTTGTGACTAGCAGAATACAACATTTTAATTTTAAAACTATCTTCGATTGCTTGCAACAACCGAAATTCCGGTTTTGCAAATGTTCTAGAACCCATGTGGTACAGTCATTTAAATGAGAATGTTTCCATTCAGGACTCAGAACATCTAAATCCCTTAAATTAGTAGCCTACAAGATGTAATTAGATAATATATTACTGATAGCCATTAAGGGGTACGAAACATAAACTAATATTGCTGCGTGACTTAATATTGACAACAATAAGGTGGCTTATAAGCTGTAAAAATACCCAGTTTTTAGGGTTTATTAGATTATTAAGAATTATGTAATTCGTGAAAACATAATAGAAAAGGGTGAAACCTAATGTTATAATAAATACTATAGGAACAGAAAATTGAATGTTAAACACTGGATCTACATTATATTGTTTAATACTAAATAGATAAGAAAAGTAACTCTGGAAACAAATCTGGTGATTGGCAGCAGTTTCTTTCATGACCAAGAACTAAGAGCAGTCAGCATTTATGTAAGTATTATTGACAGGAATAAACTCATTTATTTGAATAACAGTTTGAAGTTAAAAGAGTCCTTTTAGATGCGCTATAAGTGGTTTGCCACGGAAATACAAAAATAAAACCCAAGCAGTTTTCTACTTTCACACGTTAGTGAAACAAAACTATTATTTTATCACATCAAACTATACTGGTGCTGTAATTCTCAATGTTATTTCTGTATTACGACAGAACATTGAGTTTTTTTTCATTATTCATCACAAACCTGATGCCCTTCAGCAATGTCATATTCCAAAATGTCTGATGGCGCATCAGGGGGGGCAAGTATTTCCAATTGAAACAAAATAGGAGTATACGGAATAATATTTATTTCCCCTACACTCAGACAAGAAATAGACGAGAACAATTTTAGTGAAGATTTTCAAAATACATAATGTATAAAAAATTCACAGTTACAAATAAATTCAGACAGTACTTCGATACCAAATGACAATGAAGGAAATAGATGGTAACCGTTTTATCATACAATATGTATCAGTGATCGGTCATAGAAAGAAAAGTCTAAAATACAATAAATGCAAATTTCATTCAAAATTAGAAACAATCGTGCTATTTTTCAACCAATAAACTTTTTGTACCTTATCTGTCTTTTAAAATTATTTTGTAAACATAAAAAGAATACTATTTTAAATACAAGAAGTATTACAGTGTCTACCTAGTATATAAAGAGGTTTTCAAACTTGATGAATTGGTGAAATGCATTATTTTTACATCAATTTATATCTGCATGCCACACTAACATTTCTAGCAATATTCCAAAGCGTGAAATTAAAATTTTCTTTGGTTTTAAATGGATACTTCATTATATTTGCAATCTAAAGAAATGTATTTTCTCAAATTCAACAATTATTTAAACCTTAGTACACTGGGACGCTGATAATTATTTACTGCAGTGAACGTATAAGTATGGCAAAATAGACAATAAGGACATTTTTTGTTATTAAATCTAACACGGTATTATTGTTATTTCATTTTAATGGAATTTCAAATCAATTTATACATTTTGAAGCTTATTCAGTTATTGAATCTTTAGTATATTTAAGTTAAGTTTAAATATGTTACATAATAATTAAATTAGTTTTCTTTTACAAACATTCATAAACAACATATTTATACGAAGGACAAACAAGTAAAACTAGATAACCAAACATGGTGAAATTGGGCTAGTAAGATATTTAAGTTGAACCAAAAAATACTGTCAGCGTTAATTCAATCATTAAAAAGAAATTATACCCGTATCAGTGTAGATCAAATGTATCCCGTCTCCATTGAATATCAATTTCAATATATCAATTCATCATGGACATATTCCTTATGATAAAAATTTAAATGGTTAGTACAGCAATATAGAAAAGGATAGGCTGTGAAAAAATATAGATTTTAAAGTTCCAATATGCAACAAATGAGAATAGTTTCATCAACCGAATACTTTCTGCGGACACGGCAATACAAATATATACACAACAGTGACCATGCCGCATATGGGCCAAAACAACAGTTATTGCAGCCCATAGACCAAGGGTGGTGAAAAAAGTAATTCAAACCACAATATAATGTGTATGAAAGCGAATCACAATGGATAGATAATAAAAGACACTCAATTCTTGTTTTATAGGAAAAGATAGGCTACATGGTCGACGTATTGGCCACCGCTGCCATAGACTAAATACTAAGATTTCCAAGACTCATTTTCAATATTGGCCAGTGAGATGTTTATTATTATTTATATCGCTTGTCAACTTCGTTTAAAATTATCAAGAATACAAAATATGCCTAACACTGTTTGTAATGGAGGTGTAATATTGTTACATTATTGTTTTCATAACAATTTTTTTGATAATTTTTCATAAAATAGCCGCGCTTTAAACAAATCTTTTCGAAGACGATTACATTCCATTTGATAACATTTGCAATATGCACGTAATGCAGATTAGATAAAAGCTGTAATATTTGGTATGTAATTAGAAAGAAAAAAAATCTACATATCTCTAGACTTGCGAGATATATAGATCACAAAACATTTAACCTCTGCGGTCTGTAACAAGTGGTAAATTAACAAATTGGCCCTACTTTTAAATAGTTTGGGTGTCACTGATCTACACCAACACATTCGGGATATGCGGGATACTCAACTTGAGGCTACTCAACAGATTAGCTAAGAATGTCACAAAAAAATACTATTCCCAATTACTATACTGCGTACAAATTATTTGTTAACATTGATAATTAATGTACATGGCAGAAATTGATAAAACTAATTTGGTTGACACCAACTTGCGACTATGGCACTGTTAACCTTTTGGCTGCCATAGAAAAAAGTTCGTTTGTACCTAGCACGCCGGCTGTAATTTGCAATTATTAACTTAATTAGTTATTGACGAGGTAACTCATCTCTGGCGTGTCACTCGTATCAGCATGAAAATTTTTACGAGATATCTTGTCTGTGGCAGCCATCCAGTTAATATACATTTAAAATTTAACAAAGTTAAAATCTAGACACTCTCTTTATAACACATCAGTAGACTTATTGAAGCGGGCGCGATGGGTTTAGTGTAATATAAAATTTGTGCACATTTACTGTTATTTTATTTACTAACCACCCGTATCTGATCTATTCAGCTAAACTCGTAGCCATGTAATCAACACTTTTGGGCGTACATTCAATTCAATTGAGGGGTCCACGAGCTCAAATCTCTTGAAGGACAATTTTTCATCATCAATTTTTGTTTAAAAGTACGGATTTTTGTAATATTTACATTCCCTCCCACCAATCCAATCAAAAAAACAGAATAGTGAAAGGGATAAGATAACTACTAATCCTCTCATATCCCCATACTTTTCATCATATTACTGTCTCTGAAAATGAGAGGTCGAGTGATATTGTAAACGTAAAAATTAAATATGTTATTTATAGCACAACAAAAATAATAAAATAATTGTCACAGATCTTTTATGAAAACTGAAGTGGTCTTTAATATAAAAAAAATACATTCTAAAGAATTGCAAAAAATATGAAGATCCTATCACCATTCCCCAGTCAACCGGCCGAGGGATAAAGTTTTGTACGTAGCACGGTAAGGCTTCTGCTAAAATAAGCCTCTGATTTTGAAATACACCTCAATTCTGAATAATGACAATAAAAACATTCAATTTTATTTTACATAGGAACAGCTAAGTCTTTTCAACCGTAATATTTATTTAAAAACGTCCACACGTAACAAAATTACATACACATTTATATGGAGGTAATAAAACCTTTTTCAGTCAAAAAAAAAATATTAATCTAATCAAATTTATTCCATGCATCCATTGGCAGTGAGTAGAGTACGCAATGAATATATTTTTATTCTCTTAATTCATAGTTAAAACTAGCTAAGTTTACAAACAATATCCAATCTAAATCATACATTATTTCGAGGAAACTGTAGCGTTTTATTTTCACTTACATATATGTTATAACATACGTATTCGCTAATGTGCTCATTATCATAAATTTATAGAATTCATTTTTTAACATTTAATAATATTTTAAACAATACGCGTAATACTAATATTTTGTACGAAATACATAATAATTATTGCGGTATATAGATATAGTTTTCACTTGAACAGGTTCATACAAACTATGACAACTGTCTAAATAACCTTACTGTGGTTTTGCAGACTCCAAAATAAAAAACAATAATTATGATTCGTCATTGAGACGTGAGAATCGGCGCCATCTGACGAGGCTATTTGGTAAGAGCTATCACTTAGAATACTTACTGAAATAAATGGCATTGACTGACCAGGTGGTTAATTTTAAATTATCCTTAATTTTTACATTAATTACACGAATGATTATATTCACCGTCGGAGAGACAGCACGCGATAACTTCTACTGTAGGTACGGAACAAAATTTTCTACAAGAACAGTAGCAGTCGAAAAACAACAGTTGACAGAAACATTTTTTAAATGTAGGAAAATCTGCTTATGTAGAAAATCAATAATGATTCAACAACGAAATATAATGTTTATTAGTCAATGACAAATCATTAAATTCTGACAGAAACTATGCAGATACAAGTATGTATTTGCAAAACAGAAAAACAAAACATTTTAATATTGTAATAGCACTTAATAACCAATTTATGTAACAGTTCTGGATAATTGAAAGTTTTTCATCAAATATTTCAAACCGATGATTATGACATTTATGGACATGAAACATTCTGGTATGTACATAAATCTTTTTAGATATGTGTCAACTGTTAGATTTTAAGCTGCAGTTTTTGCATAAGAACAGAGTGAAGGATATGAGCGAGATATAACAGGATGATGGTGTTTGCTCTTTTATCCTACTTACTCGTACGCAACTGAGTCTGTGTGACATATATACATCCACTGCACACCAATGTCTTGTAGAAATGAAACATCGATGTACACATTGAAGGCAACATTAGTTCAAGGAGACCTATTTATTTTATCAATCTCCGATTGCTTCCGGGCTGGCCTTGGCGTTTTTACTATGTAATAATGATTAAGAATGGCTAGTTTATATCATGATAATTAATTATAAAAGGTAAATACTCGTACCTTTATTGTGAGACAGTTGAAATAGAAGACTACTCAAAATCATAAGATCTGACACAGAGCGCAATATAGGATGGGTGTAATTAAAGTAAACAAAATTCACAAATTAACTGTATCAACTGTCAAAGGGACTTCGCATGTTCGCATCTTGATGATAAGAGAAAAATAATCATGTCAACAGATTTGAGTATGGTACATAATATAGGCTGTCATAACAAGAAGAGAAAACTAATTTAAGTGTCTAATTCAGATCAGGTCTTTAGCACTCACAGTGCATTATACACTAAATATATGTTTTATCGTTTTATTACCATGAGTTTATAATATATATTGGTTGTACTGAAACACTTTAACAAACTTTCCTAGTGTTACATAGCACGAAATGAACATGTAAAATTGAGATGAGAGATTACATTTAGGAATGAACATTAAATATATTTGGATCCTAGACTTAAAACATAATTAAAGTAAACGATAGGCTGAAAACAGCAAACAATATTATTATAAGACCTTTGTTCATTTTGCTCCATCGAGTTTTGACTAAGCAAGGTTTTTTTTTTACTTGAAATTTTCAAACTTAATGTTGCAAAACAAGTTTTAAAAAATGCATCATCGCTATATGCAACAATTTTTGTAAGCTATCATAATACAGTGTTCAATTAATGACTAGATGGACATAATTAGAAAAACTTTTACTGAAGATATAATTAAAAATAACATTTCGATATACCTACGACGCTAAACATAATTAAATTCATAATGTCGAACAATAAATGAGAATCATAGATTGAGGAAGTTCAAGCCCAAACCTGAAAAGAGAAAAGACATACATTATTTTTCGCGCTAAAATAATATATTCCAAAAAAAGAATCTATTTGCAGAATTATAACAAGGATTTAAATAGTCATGATTTAATTAACACCGGTAATGGATAAAAAAACTTACTTCACGCGAATACTAACTTATTAACAAACAGTGTTATTACCTTTAAATTACTCAACATCTTTCATTGAAATTTGAATGTCTCAACATACTTATCCTTACCATATCATATGGCAAATCATGTTATTAATTTATCGTATTTTTTTCGACTACCAGTATAAATGCACATGTTTTTTATTAAATGTTTTGTAAGTATTATACGCCTAGAGGGGAAAATTTCTATTGAACATTACACTTGCGTGAACAGATGGGATTCATCCTCAGCTGGGGCATCTGGAACACACTTTCAATCCGAGTCCATAGTAGAATAAAAAAATTGAAACAGGTTGGTTAGTCCGTTTCCGAACTCCTATACCCTGGTTTTTGCCACAAGTATCGGTTTTCGAAAGATCAGTTATACCATTACCATAAACATTAATGCGATGCCATGACTCACAACCGTACAGCGACACTGTCAAAATGTATACACTGAATACCACAGAATGACACTAGTGTTAATTGCTGTGAATCTATAATAGAAAATAGAGAACCCATGATGGAAAAGAGTAGAGGTGTCAAAATATTAGAATTTTTTTTTTTGTCATAAATGTTTAATATTATCCATTATGCACAGGGTGCTAAACATTGTAAAAAGAAAACATAGCCTGTTCGCCGTCCATCGTACGATGATGAAAACGGGATCAAAAGTTGACCTTTTAATGCCCACCATGTATATTTATAAATCACCCAATATTTAGCATATGAATATTTAAATAAATGTACGTTATTGTCATGTTGTCACTGCCATATCAATTCTTGAAATTTAGAGTGTTAATAAATTGCATTTGGAGACTTGGCAGGGAAAGGGTTAATGTAGACATTTACAAGTCATTATGACTAATTGAATGAGTTGACACTTTCATCCTTTACAATCTTGGCTTCTCAATAGTCCCGTCAAATGTGGCTTAGCTTACTGAAGGTCTGCTATCGATCAAATTAACTATTCTCACCCTGAGAGTGTAGTCCCAGCTACCGGTGGAAAGGGCAGTACCATCAGGGGAGACCTGAAGGCAAGACACGCGATTCTCATGTCCGTACAATAAACAAACTCGCGCACATTTTAACGTATCCCAAACGTTCACTGTGTAGTCATTGTATCCAGCAAATAGCAATCTCCCTGAAACATTTCAATGTTTAATATTAGTAAACAATAGATACAAGGAGTTATAGTTGTAAAATAGTTATTTTACTCTCGCCATATGAATCATTTTTATAAACAGACGTACATTTACACTTTGATTACAGGTTCGTGGATTTTCCTAAGCTTATTGCTGTGTGCTACTTTTGATTTTGATATTACGTTTCTTGTTTTGTTTTAGCACAGATCTTAGAAAGTGTGGAGTTACGTTATTAAATAATTTATAAATAGAATTATAAGGAAAAAAGCATTTTTGGACCAGTTAAATTTTATGTTTATCATTCTATATTAATTATATGGTTTCATATAATTTTCTGTCGATTCTCTGACAACAGAAACACAACAATAATGTATTAAACAAAATAAAACCGACCGACAACCAAAAATTCATTAACACCAAGCATTGTTGATTGTCGGTACTTACTTCCTTTTGTTCCGTCAAATAATATTTTTTTAAACTTTATTTTAAGGTTGATACATTTATTTATTTTCTTTATAAGATTGTAGCTATGTTCAGTTTTACTGTGCATAATAGATAACCTTTACGTAGTAGGTGTTTTGAAGAAATGTAATTTTAAGCCACAAATGTCAGTGATAGAAGCTGTGTCTACAAAAAAGGTGTACACCAGACCAGGTTACCAACCCCGTGCCCGGCAACTAATTTGATTAAATTCCTGGGTTATAAATACCCTTGAAAAAATGTGGTGCCTGCCACCCTACCAATATTTTAGAATGCACTCTAGGGTCCAAAAAGGTAACCCCTGGTATACACAGTGTATTGGTATTTAATTAATGGACTCACCGCTAACAGAGAAATCTACAGAATTAACGCCGAAGATGATACTTTCTTTGCTATATACTGCCACTTCTTTATCAGCCCTCAGATCAAAGAGCCGACACTAGAAAAATAATAACAAAATGAAAATCATAACCTATTTTTCAAAACAATGATTATGTACAATATATGTCTTGGTTTAATGTCAACATGTGGCAATGCCACCTGACATACATTGTATAAGCTGACTCTGAGAAACAGATTATTTAAAGGTACGCAATTAAGTGAATTAGTGATCAAACTAACCGTGCTATCGTCAGATCCTGTGGCAACTGCGTCTCCGCTAGGGTGGAATTTTACACTATTCACATCTGATTGATGACCCTCGAACGATTGCACCACTTGTCCAGTCCGCATATCCCAGATCAAAACCATCTTATCGCAGCTCTGTAAATAAAATTAATGACCTCATTTCAAATGATACCTTTAGATAAAACCAGTCAGCCTCGTATGGAATTTGAAAAAATACTTTTCGTTCATGTTGACTAGTACAATATTAAATTTTTATTAACTTAAAAATATATACATAAACTATAATATTTAAATTTAACAGATATTCAAGGTATACAAATCCTGTATTGTTTATGATATATTTAGAAAGAAAAAATATATAAGAATTGTGATTTTTAAAGACGGCAGCAATTAACAATCCTCAATTTGATGCTCTGAATGTTCAATGGGTTAATAAATTATTGTCAATGTAGAAAAGCTAAATGTAAAAAAAAAGGTTTACCATTTTTTTTATTCTTATGAGCAGAAGAGAAGATTTTCTTAGCTTAAGCGTAAATATATATATATTACTATTTGTAACTCTCAATATTCATAAGTGCTATACATAAGGTAGTTACCAAATAGGTTGAATGCATACTCAAATCGAATCGTGATCACCTACCCCAGACACAAATGTGTTCCCAGTTTCAGAGGGGGCAAGGTCAAGAGCCATCACATCCGCTCCGTGAGCATGAAAACTTTGCAGCAATTGTCCTGACTCCACATCCCACAGTGCACAAGTTGAATCGCCGCTACCCGTTAAAATCTGAAATTGAATAATATGCTCATCATTCATTTATCAGGCATATTGCATACACTATTCTACTTATTTTAAACCACGTCTGAAATAATTAATTTACGTTACCTGCTGGTCAGAATTAGGGAATGTGCAACATGACATATAGCTAGTGTGTGTGCCAACAGTCCTTTTCTTGGCGGAGACATCTTCCTCTAGAGATAACGGATAAACTGTCACTTTGTTATCTAAGCCTCTGAAAATAGACAGAGAAGGATTCCATTGTAAAATATTTAACATGTCAGAGTAACAATTTGCTTAAATGACTCCACAGTTTAGCATATAATGATAACATCGCCATGGTTATATTAACAATTTAATGATAAAAACAGTTTGTAAGAAGAATAAACTGGAGAGAGTAGAGGTTATTATTTCAAAATCATAATGATATAAAAAAATCTACTATAACAAACCCGCAGGCCACAAGATTTCCTGACGGTGCATAAGCACATGCCATGACCCAAGTTGTCGGCATAGTAACTGCATGTTCTTTATTAGTCGTGAAGGCATCCCAAATTATCATTTTGCCATCCTATAAAAAACGATTCAGGTTTAATACATGTTGTATTCACTAAAAATTATGAATCTAGTGCAGAAATGGGAGTGTGATGAAATGATAAAGTCTATATAAATTTTACCTGTGATGACGAAACTATGTGGCGTTTATCAGGGGACCAATCCGAGCACAACACCTTAGCTTGGTGCCCTTTAAGAACTCGTCTCGGTTTTATATTCATATAATTTATTATCTCCAATCGTTCTGCAACAGTTGCCACTGAAACGACAGTCGTGTTTAATTGAATATTCATATATGACAGTTTTTTTTTCATTATCATTCTGTTTGAAAAACATTTAGAGTTCTTTTTTTTAGCTCTTTCAAGAATTTCGAATTCAAAAACCCAGAAATTTACAGATTTCTCAAAATGAACGCTGTGAGAGCTTTTCCTAGCAAACATAAGCTTGTTTAATGGTTTTTATATAATAAAAATATATAAAAATGGCATGTTACTTGAAGTATTTATTCACAGTCCAAAGCATTAACAATTGACATTTTATACGCAGATGATAGTGTGCACAACTAACCGTCTAAAATTAGTTGATATGAATAAGTACTTCAGTACTAGCATACACAAAAGCATTGGTTACTCAATGGTTGTTTTATTTTAATTTATTTCTCATGTGACTTACGTGTAACATCATTAAGTTTGAGTCTCTCATCTTCAAGTTTTAGTTTAAGGGTTTCAGCCTCTTTCAAAAGAGATTCTACTGTATCTCCAGGGCTGTTAACAATAACTGCTGTATCAGCAGCCATTTTCAGTCGCTCCAATCAAATTTATCAGCTAGGTACTGAAAAGAAATAAATAATCACTATCATAGAGTGCATCACTTTCGAATAAATAAACAGCTAGAACCATTTGATCAAAAAGTTCAAGATATTATTTTTTTAGAATCTCTCTTATATCTCTTACTTTAATAATATGTTTTGTTGATTTTTTTCAATACAATAGAAGGATGTCAGCTAACTTTTACTAGCCACTAAAAGAAGTTAACTAAATGAAGCTGTTTATTGCATTAATATGAAGCTGAGCAATGAGAATTCACTTGAAATAATTCAATTTAATCAAAAACCAAAAGATCATTTGAAGGTTTTTACCGTGAAAATGTTGTTAAGGTATTGTAAAATCAAAACATTCAATCAATACTCGAAATTCTATCTGTCAGTCAGGCGAATAGACCAGAGACAATATGAATAGACAACCGTGAATCGAACAGAAGCTGCCAAATAAAAAAAATAGTTAACTAAATAACCCCTATAGCTAACGTATAAGCTAAAGCACATATTGTGGCTGTGGGCAAATGTTACAGTAGACCAGGGGCTACCAACCCAATGCCCGTGGGTGCCAGGTGCACCCGCCAACTAATTTGGGCAAATCGTTAAATTCCCGAGTTTTCGAATTTCAAAATTCTTGAAAGAGCTAAAAAAAAAGTGGTGCCCGCCACCCTACCAATAATTTTGTAATGCGCTCTAGGGTGGGCTGGAGGGGGCTTGGAGGGGCTCGCGCTAGCCCCTTGTTAAATTTTACTTAGGTCGGTGAGCCCCTTGTTAATTTAAGCGAAAACAATATTCTCAGATCAAATTAGTAAATAACTGCAATTTCTGACTTATATATTATCTACGACATCTTAAGTATACATTGTAGTAGATGTTTAGCCACATTATTGTACATTGATAAGTTGAATTGCATATTGTTAACAATCGATTGCTTGCTAAAATATTGCATATAATAAATTGCTTAAAATTAAGCGAGCTCCTTATCAAAGTATTGGCAGCCCACTGCTGGATCTAGGGTGCAAACAGGTTGGTAACCCCTTCCATAGACCGTTGAGGCCAAAAATATTTTCAGGAATGGGCCGGATGGTTTTTTCAAAAACGGTGGGGGGCCAGACGAAAAAAAAATCTTGATGGAATCTTATAAGATTTTTAAAAAAATCAATACATATTTCGTATATCTTTGCCTGAGAACTGTACTGGGACATTTAAAAAAAAGAGGTGTTTATTTTTGTTAGAAAACAACCTTTTCTTAATGTTAGTGCTTTGGCGGGATACCTGTCTAAAAAAATCTCTTCTTGCTTTAAATTATAACTTTGAGACGTCTGAAAATATAGCTCGATTTTGCATAACATCTCAATACTTGAAATGCCAGTATAGCTCTCAGGCGACGATATGTAACATTTTTATTTATTAAAAGTCAAGGGCCGGATGGAAACTTTTGATAGGCCAGATCAAGCCCGTGGGCTGTAGTTTGGTGACCGCTACCGTAGACTATATTTTTGATTGAAATGGTATATAAGAATACGATTGTTTTTTTATTAACAAAAACTTTAAATAATAATAATTTATAAAACATCTATACGAAATGTTTTTACCTATAATGATCGACTTTACATAAAAAGGTCGTATTTGAATAGTATTGATATGCAACACAATTCTGGAAATCAGACATAAATATTGCATGCGAGAATTTCGCCACACGTTATCTTTTTTATCAAACAAAGTTTTATATTTGATATTTTTCAATATATGTGTTAACAGATCGCATTGAATCAAATTAGGTTGGGATTGGGCAGTATCGTAGGAAAAGGTACTGCCGCCCGGGGTGTTCATTGAATTTTCCGCTCTCAATATTTCCTCTTATTTTATTTTCAAATCATTTCTACTATTTTTTTAACTATGAACTAAGATTTTTACTACATGCAGCTTAATTTTTTTTATGTATAAATATACTTTCTCGAAAAATATTGTATTTTTTTTAATGTGCCACCTGAGGCGATCTGCCCCTTCCTCACCTCCCTTGCTACGCCACTGGGGCTGAGTATTCCTGGTCTAAAGCTTTCATTTAGCCAAAATTTGATATTTTCATATATCAATAAACCTATTGAAAAATCAATTTATAAAAACCGTCCGTACTTACTATGATTTAAACCCGTCAACACGGTCATCAAAGCCATCGATGTTGACCATTTAACCACAAACATTAAATTTTTATTGTACGGTGGCTATGCGTGTTGTAAAATTAAATGAAACGCATTTTAAAATGAACTGGTTTGCCTAAAAACCTATATGCGGGTAGACGCATACTCGGTAATTATTTCCGCTCAGCCAAGTAATCGGCAGATGACGCTTGACAACGAGACATTATATTATTCCAAATTTTAAAAAATTTGGTATCAATTTTTTTTTATCGATATCAATTACTTAATTACTTACATAATATGTACTTACATAATATGTAATTGATATAGATAACAATTTTTTGAAACCCGATTTTTTTAAAGATTACATGCTCAAATTTGTGTTTCATTTAATTGTTATGACAAAAATAGTATAATCGTTGAGACAAATTATTGAAATACTCAAAAAGAAAAATGACCATATAATGAATTTGGTTCGGAGATTTTTCTAAATTCTCCGTACGCCGATAAAATAATGCAATTGTACCTATTGAAATCAAATTAAAACGTCAATAAAATATTGATTATCTTTCACCTATCCTATTACCTATAAAATTTGATTTCTTGAATCTTTTGCATAATTGCGTATTGAATATTATATTGAATTTATTTGATCTTTGTCATTTTTTTCAATGAAAGTAGAGCTTTACCTAGTTACCTAATAAAATTTGCTAAATTTGTGCAATGAAAGTGAATAGTGTACGTAAGCACATAACTGCCACGTGAACAGCTGCTTCCGACAGCATAGCCAATCGTATTTTGCCACTTTCAAAAGTCGCTTATAGATTTGACGTTTGTTCTTTTGAGGTTTCCTCGAGTACTAGTATCAAATTGGGTCGGCAATATCAGATTACTTAACAATAATGTCAGGACAGTGGGAAGTTGTCGCAAGAACCAAGAAGGAAAAACCAATTTCCAATGGAAAAACTAAGCCTATTGAAGAAGAAAAGAAAAAGTTTCTTGAAAATAGCCCAAAGCCGGGAAAAAAAGGTACGATTTTAAAAATATTTTTTTTGACTATTGTATCTACTGTACTGCTTGCTTATGTTGAATGACGAATACATTAGGTCCAATCGATGTCGCTCCTAACTTCTATATGAATCTTGATAAAGACGATGATGCGAAAAACAAAGAAGCGCAGGTGAAGAAATCTGCTCCTAAAAAAGTTGTGCAAAATAAAAAACCTGCTGAAAAAAAACCCGCTGATGTCGTGAAAGTGAAGAAACCTCATACCTTGGAACAAGCTTTAGCTTCGGTAAGTTTTAAATTAAATAAGTCCCTTCATAACTATAACATCAATACATTTTTCAGACCTGTATTTTAATGCTTAATTGCAAAATTAATGGTACTTAATTATAATTAATTAAAACATAATTATCTTTAATGTTCGAAAATATATTTCATTTTCTTCATTGATAATATTGTACATAAATTACTTAATTCATCCGATTTTTAAATATTTTTTTTTATCAATTAGGTATTATAGGTAGATAGCATTTGACTGATTCGATTGAGTTTAAATATTATCAGATACCTTTGATCAATCATACAACATACCTAATATGTTTCTTATGTGCTATACAAACATCTATCATAATATATGGGGATATATTCTGTTAATATATTTAAATAATAACTAGGTTGTATAAATAATAACTAGGTTAATAAATAATAAATTTAATCAATAGATTTATTCCGTAATTGAATAGTATTAACCCTTCAAGCACCTATGCCTGAAATTGATTTTGAATATTGGCTCTTTCGTATCTAATGAACATCAGAATGAGCTGAAGATGAACAAATAGATATATTTTTGTTTTTGTATTGAAAAACATTTCTGGTGAATTGAACAAATAATTTTGAAATGAGTGGTATCAAGTTTTCTATTTGAAGTTATTACTCGGCTATATATGGCCTCAAAAAAATAATTCATTATTTGTTAAGCATGTGTGAAATTTATAATTCTACTACCTTTTCAAACTATATATTTTTTTTCAACATTCTACAGTTTTTTTGATTTAAAAAAGATTATTTACTAAAACTTTATAAGAAATCTTGATTAATTTTGAAAAGTTTTGATTAAGCTTGGTGAACTTTTGCTATTATTAACCCTTTGATGAGTATCAACGTACCTGTACGTTGGAGTAGCTTGTCATATATTATCTATTGCCATTCTCATATTTTTTAGTGAATTTTTGTCATTTCTTCAGATATGGATACTAGACACATCCACCAGTGACTTTTGGCCACCACATTATTTTTTATTTTGTATAGCAAATGAAGAAAGTGTTTTAAAAAAAGGGTAACATTTGTAAACAAATCGGTAGCCATATAATATTGAGCGTAAAATTCTATTTGGGATCGATTCCTTTCTGGATTCGACGTCTGTAGAGCGGCACATGTAGACAGATGAGAGCAAAAAAGATTTTGACGCAAAAGCGAAGTAATAGCTTCTAGAAAAATATCCAAAATTATAATGAACTAGTTTACTTTACATTTTTAAGTTATGAGTTTTATAATTTAAAAAAAATATTTACTTTTTGAAATAATAACATTCTTCCCAGATTGGTCCGTATCCAAAAAAAGGTTTTCATATTTTTTTGTGTGGCAATACTACAAATAATCAAAATATAATAAAACACCTAATTTAGTAAAAATTAACTCACCACTCAAAGGGTTAATAAACATTAAAACGGAGCATTTTTTAGCGTGCTTTAAGGGTTAAAGATAAAGATTGTTTTGGCTGATTAAATTTACCCTTACTATAATTGTTTATATAATTTCAAGTATGTATTTCTTACGGTAACTTATACTGTGGCTTTTTCACAAGACAAAAGATTTTCTCAGCACGACTTTTACGAGAGGAAAGTCACTACACATCACATGGACTATCTGTTCACATTTGTACACAACATTTCATCCTAAAGTACCATTTCAATGCATTAAATATCACAGACTGTGGATGTTTTAGTATCTAATTTTTATTTGTTACAGATTGATTCTGACGAAGTGTGGGCAATTTATAAATCGAATACTAACACCGGTAACGTGTCATGCTTGTTGGACATGGCAAGATTCATCAATACCAAAATTACTGTCGACCAAAATGATGAAGTCTACTCAGAATCTCCTTTAGATTATCCTCTATCCATTGTGCCTTCCAATCTCAAAGATGTGATCGAAAAGGCAATAAAAGAACATAATCGTAACAATGTCAATCTATTTTTAGAATTATGTTTATCATCCATCGCTAATAATATGATTAAAGGTGAGTGTAAATATGATAAAGTAAGTGTTAAACTACTGCCAGGGCTTAACGTGGTCACCCCAATGTTGTGTGATTCGGTCATTTTAAGAATTAATAAGAATTTGAACTGAGAAAAAACATTTTACATGAAATGGTGGAAAATAATAGATTTGGGATATATTTTTAACCTTTCTTTACACTTTGAAGATTACTCCTAATTACAATATTTTTACCATGCTATTAGTTTTCTCAGCTTTTAATTTTTCTAATGTGAAAGTACTAATGGCTTTAACCACTTGCCGGTCCAATTGACTTAAACAAATGTTCCAAAAAGGGTTACATATTTTTTATTATTAATTATAAAACATGCATATTTAGTGAAAGAATTCATTGTTTTTTTGTAATGGAATTTGCCCGAGTTATCTCGTATGTCCGTTTTGACGACTTTCAATGCCCGAGTATACTCGGGCGTGACCGGGAAGAGGTTAACCACTCTAAGGCTAACGACCCACGGTGTGTCGCATACCTACTAACCACACACGCTACCCACCAGTGTGTTCTCATTATTACGACGTCCATAAATATTGCGAGTTTGCATCATTGAAAAAGGGTCCGACATCTCTTAAGGACTCACAAAATAAATATTAAGTTTTCCTTTATTAGTTTTTAGATAATTGCTAGCTTACAGGACAAAAAATGTTATTTTTTTCTAGCTGTTAACGGGTTAAATAAGAATAAAATAAGAGCTTTTTCAATATAATTCGTAAATTACAATTTTTTTTGTCCATAAAGTTTTGCTGTCCATAAAATTTTACAATTTTGTTTTTGTATTTAATAAATATTTCAAATATTTATACTGTTAATTTGTTTTTTTATGTATACAGTTTTTTTCAACGGGCAACACTTTTCGATAATATATTCAATTGTCTACAGTTTGAAATATAAATTATATAGAAGCATGTCCCTCTAAATCATAACTATGTATTTGTTTTACAATATGTTACTACATGAATTTTGTCCCATAAGGAATAATACAAAGTTCATATTGAAATCAATATAATATCACCGTATACAACAGCTTGACAAACGACTGAAACACTTTTTCACTTTGAAAAGAAACAATTTATTTTATTGGAACATTTTTGAAAGGAAATTATTATATCTCAGTGTGATTTTTTAGGTGTGCCCGCAACCGGCTACAAGGTGATGTCTCAGCTGATTGCCAATATTGATGAAAATTATTCTATTCAGTGTATACCCAAAGTTGCTACCTTACTGAAATCATATCAAAACAGACCAAACATCGGTCTATCATTACTGTGGGCTATCGGACAAGGTGGATTCAAGAGTATCAATGCAGGAATTAAAAGTATGTATAATTTCAACCATTTTTAAACTGCTCGCACATAATTTGTGCCAGTAACTGTTCATTCTAAAAATACATAACTTGACAGATTACTTATATATTTACACTTAATGGTATGAGTTCATATGAGACACATCTATAGTTTTTTATAACATGGTTGAATATTTCAAATTAGGTATGTTTCCTATCGCAAACTCTCTCTTCCCAGGATACTCAATCTTGTATACTCAATATCGGATAGAGTTTTAGAGCTCGTTATAATGGGTGTATTTAAGAACACCATAGTTTTAATAATTTCAAATGATTTCTTAGATTAGGTGCAAAAGACTCATTTGCTATGCACTAAATTGTACTCGAAACGATTAACAGTGTGTAGTGGAATGCTTCCGAGTTGAACTTTACTTTTTCTTCATGTCACCTCAAAGTTTTTTTATGTAACACAACTCGCCCTTACAAGTCATTGTGTCTGATCCCGTCATCGTATGAGTAATTCTTCATTTTCATTGTCCATCTCTTGACTTTCGCAGAGGATGTGAATAGCTTCACGCATTTCATTGTCACTTTTACACTAACATCTACCAACGGGAAAAATGTTATCACAGAATGAAAACAGATGATTGAAGTCATACGCATACATTAGTTTGTAACTGTATGTCTTACTTGCACGAAATCAAAGCGAATGCAAACCAACTCAGTGCCGCATGGAAATATCAAATGGTCTCCACTGCTATAGAGTGTCCTACATGACAAAAAGCACGCCGTGATCAGTTTATATAATATTTTGATTCGCTTTGAACCGAGTTCCAATCGTGATGGCAGTGACTTCGCCCAAGTAAAACGTAGCGTAATAAAAGATGGGGGGGTTTTCCTACGATGCTGTGTTTTATAATCTTTGTATCTTTTATTATCACGCTGATGTTTTCGCTTTTTGTCTTGTTTTAGTATGGCGAGAAGCTTTGGTGCCTATGATGGAGATGAGACATTACGTAAAATATATTATCACCTATTTAATTGATTTGCTCAAGCATCACATATCAAACGGTGGCAAGAAAACTGTTCTGCGCAAAACTGAATTTTTGGACATCTTCGATTTCATTCATTCCAAAAAGAAAGGAATCCCCAAAGATTTGGAAGTTATTCTAAACAACCAGTCACCAGTTTTGAGAGTAAGTGAACTTTGTCATATTTTTTTGTAATCATGTTTGCTCCCAATGTAAAGTGTATGGACTACTAATGGAAATCATCTTAACAGAGGTTGATCTATAGTAAATACTTGTTCCTCAGTCGCTTACCCTCTCATTTTTGGGAGAAAGTAAGTACATGACAGGTCTATTGGCTATCTAATCACTCTCGCTATGCCCTGATTTTTGGTTTCGATGGGTGGGACAGTATCTAGACATCATAGACATCCATGCCTTTGAAAAGAAATCATTAAATCAATTGAAAAATTAATTCATGACCGCTGTACTGAGCACTAAGATTCGAGCCTGTCACTGCAACTAAAGCCAACAACATTGACCATTCTCCTATGTTCCGGGAATATATCACAATAGTAAATCATCTCAAACAGGTGGCTTTATTGTGATGTCAATTACTGATAATTATTTTATTGATTTGTTTGATCTGTGAAAAATGCGAATATTTATCTGCATTTGTACAAAATCTGTTTTTTGATTTACTTTTTTTCCACGACAACAGAAGTTATATTTTGAAAAATCTGAATCATGGAAGGACTTTGATTTTGTGGACCAACTTTTGGAAAGATTTCCTAATACTTACGCTGAGAAAAAACAACAGTACGATCCAAAGACCAAAGAATTGCTCAATTGCTTCATGGAGGCACTGAGAAAGAAAGAATCTACCTATAAAGTGTGGGCCGATATTCAAGGGAAATATTTGAAACAAACTTCACATGTACTCGTATTTATTGGTTAGTGTTTATTTCCTCATTTATTATATATTATGAAAATACAGAAATAATTAAACACTCATACTCGATAAACAGTGATCAACTTAATGTGATTAACAATAACTGTAAGGGTAGGTTTGAGTATGACTCGTCTGAAAAATATTGTCAAGTTAGAGGGGAAAACGGTAGTAAAAAATCTATAGATTAGGGAATCATGTAACTAAACAAAATCATTGAATGATAGTAGTTTTTAATATACAGTACATATTTTTTTTCCTTGAACCCTCATACCTCAGGAAGATAGTAATGACTGATGCTTATTTTAGAAAATAATTGGAAATCACTCAACGCCACTTTGAATAAACGCCACCTAAAAACAACTGTCTCTCGCTTCAAAAGTGCCTATCAAGAACAGATGAGTTCGAAAAATAAAGATGACGGAGCAAAGGCAGCGCTACGCACTTCTCAGGTATTTATTAAATAATAACGTTGATTTTAAAATGTTTTACTTTAACAATTTTGCTTAAGATGTAGCAAACAAAGTAACCTGAAATGCAATTAATCTGTTATGACCCGATGAGCAATTCACAAGTCAGGTAATAATTTTATTGAGATTCATATGGAATCTTAACAATCTTAAATAAACTAAATTAAATACAAGTTTTCTGAACTATTCGCATGAGTGTTTATAGAAGTGTTAATTTTAATTTTTAAAGGGGTAGCAGTTATTTTCATTAAATCTACAGATTCTAATGGTGAAATCTTCTTAATGTTGTGCTTTGTTATTGGCTATTATACTTTATTAACACTCGTCTTACTGAGATAAAAAAAGATGCGTACGATCCTGTGATGTGTAGTGGGTACGCATGAGGGTTTAAAATGAATCAAATGAATAAAAAATGGTAAAAATATTAGTATTGATGTAAATAGGGATGAATGGTTTGATTTAAGAGTTTGTAGCTATCGAGTCCAGTGCTCCATGAAATCCAG
The DNA here is from genome assembly GCA_030503985.1 of Himalopsyche tibetana. Taxonomy (NCBI): domain Eukaryota; kingdom Metazoa; phylum Arthropoda; class Insecta; order Trichoptera; family Rhyacophilidae; genus Himalopsyche; species Himalopsyche tibetana. Next base: position 8,863,086 of record JAPJYX010000015.1, read on the forward strand.
CACTGGTCTGTTGAATGTTGGCCCGTTTGAAGATAAGCAGGTTGTAGCAAGAAAGTTGTTTTCCAAATTGTACTGTTTTTCTCATTCATATTACTTTCCAATCTTTGATTGATAATTAATTAAAACCCTCGCCTATGAAAGTATCGGTTCCGAAATCTTGGATCGTTACTGCAAATCATAAAACAGTCCCATTTCAAAATTTAGTTTCTATTAAACATGCTCGCATAATGAGTAGCTTAGTATCAAAGTACAACCAATACCATCTCCGAAATTTTACAGAGGAGGTGATTTTGTGAAAGTACAATGGCCGTTTTTGATACAATATGTAAGCTTTAATATCAAAAGTCTACATTAAATAAGCAGGTTTTGATATTTTTAATGAGTTTTTGGAAACAAAATCACTTTTCTACAATAAAAACATGATTTTTGCTGAAAATGGCGTTTGTCCTACTTTGATAGTAAGCTAATCAAATAACTGAAAGATAACTTGAATTGAGGATAAACAATTTTACATGTTTTTTTGCCGTATCCACAAGGTTATCAGTTTAACAAAGGACATTGAGCTCATCACCATTTCAGTCGACAGGTAATCAGGTACAAAAATAAATATTGTTTTTATTTTTTAAAACACATGATATGATTGTATAGATTAAATTTAATTCCTTTTTATAATAATTTATAAGTTAGAATATAATATAATAGACGGATTTTATTTGACATCTTTTATAAAAGTAGCAGCTACTTCTATTGTTCTGGAAACACTGAGTTGGGATAATAATATATGTGGGGCTATTTTCTAAAACTGGAAAATAGTGGCCACACTTCCAGCAATGGCGTTTAAACACCGGTATTTTTTTTTAACCATGTCGGCTCCTAATGTGGAGCATATAGACTCCTAATGAAGTTAACCTCATGCAAAGTGTTTCTACGAGAACTGCTTATTACTAAGTTGTTAAACATATCTTCTTTTCTAAAATGAGTAGAAATATAAGGATAGGGCTAGGACAGGACTACGGTCGGCTAATCACTCTCGCTGTACCCCGTTATTTTAGGATTGGAATCGTGGGAGAGGAGGGGAATTTTTTTATACAAACACACATGACATGGATGTTTGTTCACAAACATCCATGTCATCAAACAGGAATTTATTGAAAAATGCTGATCTTACTGGGATTCGAATCCGTGAGGTTCGGCATTAAAGCCATCAACATTGACCACTGTGCTATGGACCAGATAATATACTACCTCTATCATTAATTACCATGCATAAACTCTCTCACTTAGTGTCAATAAATTATCTTTTTTACGTAAATTGTTGAGATATTTCCATTTGGGGGTCATATGTTCCACATATATATGCCATGTACCGTATATTACAACCTATCATGCATGTTCACCATAATCTGGAGTCTGGGTGAAAGCATTAGAATGTGTTCCGTCGGCTTTCTCATACCGGGGTGATTTTATATTGAATTTTTATAAATCAAATAATGAAAAATGTTTTTTACTGGTTGCTGCATTGAATTTTTTACACAATCAGTGGGGTGCTAAATGAAACTTTACTTTCACCATAAAATAATAAGTGACGTAAAATGGGTGTTAAAAAAGACATTTGAACAATTCTAACTGCCTCATAATATTTAAATTAAGTAAGATTCTAAAATTTCTTTTTCAAATATGTCTGCTCTCAATGTGGAGCATATGGCCTTTTGATAGAGGTGTCTTATCAGTAGCTGCTCAACCTCTCTTTTTCAAAGAGAAGTTGGATTAAAAGAATAGGATAAGGACAAGACTAGTTGTTGACCAATCACTCTTGCTACGCCCCGTTATTTAAGGATTGTAAGGGTGTTTGGGAATGTTTAGACATCACAAACACCCATGCTTTTGAACGGAAATCGATAAATCAATTGAAAAATGCTGTTCATACTGGGACGCAAACCCATGAAATCTGTCACGAAGCCAACACGAAGCGACTGCTGCGCTACGAATCTTGCTATATATTCATATCTTACATGTCATGTAAAGATGAAATTAAAATATAGGATATTAAATATCTAGCATGATATTTGTTTTTCACTAAGGGGTGCTATGATAGGTCAGTTAAAAGAAAAAGGAGCATGATTGTAGTAAATGTGAATTTAAAATTTTAAGTGAAATATTTATAAAAAGGTATATTATCATATAGGTTAAGTGGTCAACGTCGTTTGCTTCGGTTACTTAGCTCATGAGCTATCCGAAAAGAGAGGCTTACCAACTAATCAACAAGCTACAGAAAAACATTTAGAATGATTAAGTCCATATGCTCCACATTGATAGCGGACATGCTTAAAAAAATATATGCTTAAATTATTCTCATATAATTATATTTACTTACTAAGATAATATTTTTTTTTACCTAAAATCCGCACAAAACCGTGACTTAAAAATTTGTGAACTGTTTTTTTTCATTGTTTGCATGAAGCATCATATTACGAAAGCCATATAATGCAAAATTATTCTTTGATTCTTGTCAAGAATATCGACCAAAGTGTGAATGAGAATTTTTTTTATTATGTTCGAACTATTGAACGGACATAAGTATTCGGTTTTACCTATAGTTTATAGAGAGGTTTACTGGAAAAAATATTATTCATACAACCACACCTTTCAATTTGTTGACTGTACGCTTTGGTGAATGGCAATATTCAAAACGCTAGTAAGCTACTTTGTTCGAGGGGTGCGCGGTGATAAATATTTCTCGCGTCGGTTTCGTGTTTCTAGACATTGATGTGATAAAACTCGAACGTCCGCCCCACAGAAAAATGTATGTTTACTTCGAATCAAATATACCTTAACCTAAATTATAAACTTATGACTATTTTAAATAGATAATATTCCTCATCCCATTCATATATTTGTTTAGGCTCCCGAAAAATCATTTCGATAAGCAATGATGTGTCATGTTTGAATAAAAAACGGTGTTTAGAAAGTTATGTGAACTCGTTTGAGATGTCCCGTTTGTTAATGAAAATTATATAGCCAAAAGTGGTTTCCTACCTTCTATCGGTTGCGCTGATGCGGTACATATAATGTAGTTTTTATTCATACCTACATTCTTATGTCAAATCGCTAGATGTTTTCTGTGTTGTAATTAAGTCTCAAGCTTAATTTATGCGTATATTTTAATGAATTCTAAAAAATACGAGATAATATAAAATGTAATTTTTATTTCTTGAAGTAATCTCTGTCAGTTAATGTAATTTTTATTTTACCTAGTGACGTATTTTATACATCGCTGTCCGAATGTAATCCACCTGATGATATTGCAATTGTAAAACGTATACAAAATATACTTTGTGCTTAGTGCATCATAATATACTACTAGTTCGTGTGCTGTATTAACTTTTCTGACTTACGTTACCTTGAATTTAGAAGAGTAATTATTCAATTTAAACGACTGCCTAACACATCCCAATAATTCAATAAAATAAATTATATAGAACAATTTTTATATCTGACTATATTTTAGTCTATGTATTCAAATCTGATCTCGGGAGTTAATTTGGTTACTCTATTCTGGCTAGCAATTAACCTTTTCACTGTAGGCAATATGACAATTTTTTTTCGATCTCTGCCATGTTTTTAGTGAAAATATTGCTCGAAAAATTTCTTTGAACACTAAGAATTAAAATCACTGAACACAAGGACTCTACATAAGGACACAAGCATATTTTTCCAAATCTTAATATTTATTAGTATCAATCGTTAACTATCTGCGTATCGTAATTTTTATTTAGAGATTTTACCAGCAACCAATGGAGTAGAAAGGGGTCCTGCCGCCCGGGGCGATCCTTGAATTTGCCGCCCCCAACATGTCCTTTAATTTTGTTTTTAAATCACTTCAACTATTTATAAACTGAATATAGAGTTTTTACTACAGGTGGCTTATTTTTTCTGTATAAATATAATTTCTCGCAAAATATTGTACTTATTTTTGAAAATGCCGCCCCCAAAAATGTGCCGCACAGAGCGATCCGCCCCTGCCACACCCCCTTGCTACGCTACTGACAGCAACTGTTTATAATAAGCAGGCTAGAAAAATAGGTCTAGTCATCTATAAAATCAAAATGAACGTGTCTATATACCATAAAGTATGACAAATAACTTGTTCGTCCATGTTTTAACATACATTAACATTGCCACAGTTCTACATTTGTGGTAGTAAAAGCAAATAAGTGGTTTGAATGATCATAGTCCATTTTCTGTCATTTAAATGAACTCAAATTCAATTACTATTATTTTAACATCTATAGTATGTATTGCAAAGTCTGATAGTCAGTTTCATTATTGAACAGCGATTTATGTGTCCGTTTTAAAATGAATTTTTTATCTCAAGGCACATATTGCCCACTTTGCCATTGGGCAACCTAGTTTGTACGGCCAGTCCACCACTGGCTACGAACTTTGCACTGTAGGCTGATGATATCTGTGTTGTTTTTCAGCATACTTACTCAATCGTTTTTCTCCTGTCCACAGAATATCCTCAATAAAATGGCTGGATCAAGAGTGTTCCCGTGGATCGTCGGTTGTTTCATTCTTTTACCATTGATTGGTGGATTACTAGTGGTGTATGATGTCCAAACTAACGGCACATTTGAAAGTGAGTAATTACAAAGTTTGTAATCACCAAATTATCTTTATATCTTATTTAGCATTCTGTTCCTTTTGCAACCTAATTTGAATATTTATGTTATATTCAAATATAAAAGCAGCGAACCGTAAAGATTTCTTATTAGTTAGTAGGATTGAAGCATTTGTGGCATATTATCATGCAGTTTTATGTATATATTTGGTTTTTTTTTCTTTTTACAGAAAGCACAACAGGAAAATTCCTGAAAGACGTGGGAGCCTTAGAAACATGCCAAATCGCCTGGTCGCGAAGTCTGGCTGCGTCGGCCCGAGGATACAAGTGGGCGGAAAAGAACACCCCTCATTACTTCTCTGCCGTAGCCGATTTCAGTAAACCTTATGTTGAGTTGACCCGCGATATGGCATTAGTTGTCGGAAATCAAGCCGCACAAATCTACAACAACGTCAAGGAATACGCCGTAGAAAAGGGACCCGTTGTTTATTCAACGATAGACTATTACGCTCCCGGTTTTTTGACCACTGTCCAGGGCTACTCTGTGACGGCTTGGAATGCAGTGAAAGAGTTTTCTTGTCATTACTACACCGTCACACTTACATATCTCAAGACAAAAGTATTCATGTAAGCATATCACGTCCCTAATTTTAATATAAAAAATATTTTCAGTAACATTAAATAAGCTCTTTCTTACACATCATATTTGAGTAATCCACTCTGTGCTTAAATAATTCAACGTTCATGATGTTCTTCAACTAGTGTAATTATTTCAATTTCATGTTATTTAAACTGCATTTCACATTAAGTATTACAGTCAGCGAGATCAGAACTAGATTTAGCAACTAAGTGGCCTTAGTTAATTTTAGATATGTTAAACATTAGCTTTTTATTTCTTAATGATGATGGCAAGGATGCGGAATTGTGGTTATATGGTATTTCAGGCGGAATCACCAAATGCCACATGACTGTAAAGTGTACTTTTTTCAGTTTTAATTAATCATGGCTAAAAAAAGATGCTTAAATGTGGTATAATAAATAACCATCTATTTGACACTATTTTACCTTTCAAGTCATAATATCTTCTAATTTGTAATCTTGAAAAGTGTAAGTATTATTCTACATCGAAAACTGGCATCTTTATCAGTCCGCTTGGATAAATACAATCGGAGCCTTCTTTGAATACAGTCTTATTGTTTCTAGTGATAATTGGGCTCCTGAGATACTTCACGCCAAGACGCTGCAAGCTTTGAATACTACCCAGATTTACGCTGCCGAATATTACAACTGGTTCCATAAACAAGTTGATGATTATTCAAAAATTCAGTGAATATCGGATTGTTGCAATTTAAGGACATGACATTTTGTGTTAGTTCGAATCTCAAAGACATTCCTTCAATTTCCAGTTTACTTTTATTCCTTTAAGTGACTTCTTACGCATTTGAAAGTAAAAGTTTTCAAACTTTGAAATTTGTGTGATATGTAAAATGAAATACTAGAACATCGCCAAATCGAATAGCACACCCGTGACGTCGACGTCTTTACTCTATTTATTCCATTCCTTTTGTAAATTAATATAGGTTTTTGAAAATAGCTGAGGCTTTATCTATTGAAATTTATTTTTGAAACAAAAATCGCAAATGAGTTTATTGTGTCTATTGACAATTTTTGAATCACCTATTTTTATATTTTGATAAAGTTTACATGTTTGTATAAATAGATATCTCACCATTTATTTTGGGAATTCTTTGATTTCTCCAAGAACTGTCTTCGTTTCTTTTGTTATTGTTGTAAATCAGAATAAAAGAGAACAATTTTATCTTGTCGTTTTATTTTTACACCCATGTGTTTTTATTTTATCAAGAAAAAAATAGTTTATTAGTGTTATCAAGAATTTTCTGACTCAGGCTCTCTGCTTCTTCACCTCTTATTGCAGCTAAAACTTCTAACACTTGGCTAAAATAAATATAAGACAGATTATTTTTACAGTCAAATGGTAAAAAACTAAAACCAAATTATATTGGTTTACTTAAGCACCTTGTATATATACATCAAAAACCGCTTTCCTTCTGCACACTCGGTCAACAAATTAATTTGTAAACTTGAATCTGTGCACTAGAACGCCAGTAGATGCTGAAGGATGAAAGCCGGGCCGTAAGTTACAAAACTTGAAAACGATTCAAGTTTAATATTGAAATTCCACCAAGCCTTCAGTTGAAATTTTGAATTATAAATATTTTTCATTTTTTCAAATTTTTTCATTTCATTTAGTTAAATAAAGATGCTATTTGTTAAGTTAACTTACATAATGTTGACAGGTTCGTTTCGTCCTTTGATCAAACTATCATCGGAAAATTTTTCCTTTTTCACCGAGGGATATTTCGTTCTGACATATTTGGCTCCAGCGTGAGTCGGTCTGATTTCGCACCAAGGGCAATCTGTTTCAATCATTAGCCTGTCTGCGGGAATTTTAGCAGCAACTTCGAGGTTGGCTTCAGTCTTGAGGGAGCTGCGTGACAAAAAATTGTTATAATACGTACACAGATGTGTTACTAAATTAAAAATAATAACTCATGTTTTAAATGCTGTTGCTGAGTGGTCAGAAATCAACAGACCATACAAATGAAAAACCTGCACGGGCATTGCTGTATCCATGAAACGATTTCAGTGATGTAATCATATTTCGTTTGATAAATCTTTTACTAGTTGCAGGTTATCATAACATAAGCAACAACATAAACTCTGAACTTACACACTAGCAGAATAATTTATTGTGTAAATGCACACTTAGCCAAATTAGCTTAGAAACCAAATCAATGATAAAATTACATACCATCCATTTATTCCAATGTAAAATCCCATATCAATAAGTTTGAGCATATTTTCTGCTGTGCCATCGAAAGAGTGTACCACTCCTCTAAATTTTGTATCGTACTGTGAAATTATTTCAAAGAAATCATCGTACGCTGCTCGGCAGTGTAAAAACAAAGGTAGATTGAGTTCTTCACAGAGTTGCAATTGAACCGCAAAATATCTGAAATTTAACAACAATTATACCTTTAGATCATGTGTGGCTAACTTCATTGCCATAGTAATCACCGATACAGCTGAGAAGCCTCGCAGAGTTGAGTGTTTGGTGAAAATTTTTATGTATCCTATTGTGAAAAAAAATATAAATATACTTTTTTATGTTATCACTATTAGGGTGTTCACTGTCGATACTTGCTGGAAAGGCATTACATTAATAAAAACACAATATTCCTTTTTACTTTACTCCACTATTTTTTAATATTGTGTTGTTATTTTTATGTTATGTTATAAAATTATACAAAAGTTGACCAATTTGTGAGACTTCACCGTCTCTGTGCTTTAACTCGATGGCTGCCATAGATGAGACATCTCGTAAAATTGTTAGTGCTCAACACGCCAGAGACAAGTTATCTCGATGATAACTAATTAAACTAATAGTTGCAAATTATAGCCGGCGTGCTAGGTAATTACTATTAATTATCTACGGCAGCTAAAAGGTTAACCTTTTGACCTCGGCTCGGATCCAGATCGGTTCAGATTGGGCTGCTATAGCAGTCAACCGCGGTCTAAGGGTTAAAAGTGGTTATCACATGATGAACTTGCAGTCTTTGTTAACAGCTTAACGACCGCACGTTTTTTTTATAAAATTTCACCTGGCGAAATAAAATTTTGCGATAAATTCGCAAAAATTATAATTTTACTAAATTCACTATAATTTGTAAGCAAATTGAGATATCTTTACAAAATTTAATTTTCTTAGCTTCCAGATACTTCACCTATACGCATATATGTGTCCGCCGGCCAGCAACCTTTGTTTTTCAAAGACTCAAATACGTGTCCACGGTCGTTAAGCTGTTAATACAAATTTGATCAATAAAATGTATTGACTGCAGCCAAAATATACACATAAGACAATGAAGAATTCATTGAGGAGTATGTAAACCTTATACATGGTAGTTTTGATCAATCAAATATAGATCCAGTGAAGTATTTAAATAGACTTAAAAATTCTTATAAATTAAAATTTTATTATAAATTATATACCTGATGAACTAATGAGTAAAGCGTTTCAATAAATTTCTAGTAAAGCTTCTACCATGTTGAATTTTGGAAGGTTTATTGTTTTCATTGTAACAATGAAACATATAATATTCTTTAAAGAATTGCAAAATGGCTTTGCGATGAAATTCATGAGATTTAGAAATTATTTGTAAAATATTAAAGTTTATAAATAAACTCACTCTTTTTGGGTCTCTACGCTGCAGAACTTGAGTCGGTCATAATCTAGCCCACACTCTCCTAGCGCAACAATTTTTTTCCCACCTTTTTTAACAAAATCTTTCAATTTAGATAAATATTCTTCAGGATTTTTTTTAAATTCATTACATCGAGTGGGATGACATCCGACAGTTGAGTATAATCTCTCTACAATTGAGAAAATAGAACACATTTGTTTTGTACTACTTTCCACTGAAACTCTCTTTGTTATCGTGTTAATGTTAAACAATTAATTATTTTCGTAAACAGTATCGAAAAAGCCATCCAAGCATTAAGTGAACTGTTAAAATTCATATCCAGGGGTTTGAAAGACAGAAAAGAAAGAAAAATTTTATTTAAATTTAATTGATGTACAGTGGAACCTCGATTCTACGTTTTTCAAGGGACCGTAATAAATGAACGAATAATGCGGGAAATCGATAATGCGGGAAATCTTCAAATAACACCAAAACAATGCTAAATTTTAAAAATAAATCTTTATTTATTTCACTATTTTTATTAATGAATGAATTAATATATTTTAAAATTTTTTAATACAAACTAAGTAGTCTATTTGCAGTTTGGCACTTAAATTTTAACAAACACCCTTCAAAATCGCGTACATTTCCAAGTCAACTCTTTTTTGATATGTCGACTCGTTTTTTACGGATTTTTTTTCCAATGTCTTGATTTGTTTTCAGTTTCTCAGTTAGAGTTCTAGTTTTCTTCATTTAGGTATTTAAGTTTTGACTTTCGAGTTGCGATGTAAGACTATTTATGAATGCAAAAAAATATTCTACAAAAATGGTCAATCAATAGCGAGAACGGTAGATCGGGGTTCCACTGAAAAAAACGCGAAACGAAATGCGAGGGGGGACTATTTATGAGAAATATTCAACGAAAACGGTCAATCAGGATAATATTTGTGACGGGACCAAAATATTTAGATGTTAGATCGAGGAAAACGGTAAAGCGGGGAACGATTAATGCGGGATTATTTTACATTGTTCTTATGGGTGTTTGGCCGGGACTATGAAAAATAAACGATCTATGCGGGAAAACGAACAATGCGTGAACGGTAGATCGGGGTTCCACTGTATTTAATATTTACCATCCAGCTCTGTCATTTTCAGAGCAGCTTCAATATCATTTAAATTTCCAGCCGTGATAATCATTTTATCCATTCCATTATCCCAGCATCGTTTCAAGACCGATGATAAGTCTGCCTCATGTTTTTTTGAATGATTGTACAATCCTTTGTACATGTCATCAGTAAGGTTTGCACCGATATCTAAAATTAATCATTTTCACGACATTAGAGACGTTAAACGACAGTAAAATTGTAAATCAGCGGTATGTAGCGGTGTTTGATTACCAATAAATCTCATATTCTTTGCCATTTTAGACAAAATTTTATTCATAAAGTAATATGTAAGTGCCAAAACAATAGTACGATGATATTTTTTCGGATTGATCAAAACATATAAAAAAATCTCTTAAGTGTTTTTTTTCGTCCGAAGGATAGGGATAACCTTACTCCTTCTTTTTATTGTGTTTATTTCTACTAATAAAATTGAAGAACATGGATATATTTTTTCTCTTTTTTTGAAACCGTTTTGTCAGACGTCAAACAATCATAAGATTTATTCAGGGTGTACTGCCATATCTAAAAAAATATATATTTTATATCGAGTAGGTACATCAAAAAGGTTTATTGTCTATGATTAACACGTAGTGTAGCAAACAAAAGGGTAAACACAACGCTACATAGGCCTGTTATGATATAATTTTTAGTTTTTGTATTTCATAAAATATTATAGTGAATTAACGATGTGGATTTTTTACCATGTATTAATACGGTCCTGGAAGGTTTATTTTTATATAACTTGATGACAACATTTTACTCTCTGGAGCTATTGAGACTAACTTGATGGTCACCCTGTTAATTTTTACATTTCAAACTTCAAACGTCATTCCAATGAAGATAAAAAGGATTTTTATAGAACTACATTCGACCATCTTCTGATAATACAATTGAGAGAACGATTAAAAAATTCAAATTCTGAAACTTTGTTCGAGGAATTTCCTAAGGTATTTATTTTCCATTAAACCATTACAGAATACATGGAATATATTTTTGGAATTCTTTGAACGTTTCCATAAAAGTTGAACACTAAATAATATTATATCGTCATTGCGCCTACAAAATCCGTTAACCGGTTTTTTTGTAAATTTCGGTATTTTACACTGCGATAAAACGAGACATTGCAGATAATTTCAACACAGTGAAATTAACATGGCTTGAATTTACCTATTTATTTATTATGATCCCCCTATTGAGTGTTTATTGATGTCTTATGTTTTTAATAACAGAGCTAGTACTCAAATTATCTCAAGTGAGCGAAACCGACAATGGCAGCTGTTGAAAATAGCATTGCATCATGCTCATCCTCATTTACTACTGCTAATAGCGTAAGTAAATACATATTTTTATTATAGAAGCAGAGGTAAAATGACTTGGCGTTAATTTAGGCAAATACACTTAGCAATGTGCTACTCATTTTCTATCCAAAAATATACTACATTCCGCAAAAAACAATGCATTCCTCTTGGATGTTTCTTTGCAGACAGGAAGATATCAAAAAACCAAGCTTTGCAATTAAGGAAACCTACAATTCATCACACCATATTTCAAATTTACTCAATGGTTTGTTCTCAGAAGTTCAATTTGACATGTAATGGTGGCATTTTCATATTGATACTATATTCATATTTCGTATAAATTATCGGTTTCCCTGATTCACATGTATGATAATTTCACATTTTCTTATATATAATTTAATTGCATATAGAAATACATTGTTATTAGCGGCATGTAGTTAATTTTTAAGTAGAAAAAGTGTGGCATGTCGGAAAGCCCTTACGCTTAAATTTACCTTGATAACTCTTATGTCTATACACATCATGTATTTTTTTGACATTGTTTTTCTAGTAATTTAATAGTGAAAATGAGAAGCATGCGTACATGTTAATGTTATAAAAATGAATAACAGTATTTGCTCCTAGTGTGCGTGCACATATCACTTCTACCACCACTGTAATAATAATCTATTTGAATCTTTGTTCATGTCATGGAAATATCTTTTCTCCATTGTTTTTAGCGACCCTTTTCTGAAAAAGAAAATTTAATAAGTGATTCTCAATCATACCTTGCAAAAATATAGTGAAAAAAAAAAATTTATTTTAGCAAAATACATTCCTGCATAGCGTTAATGACCATTTTATGAATGTCATGAAATACGAAAATGCCAGCCTCCGAGCATCCGCAAAAAAATGCATTCCATTAACTACACTCCATATCAAAGCTCTCAATAGGATGAGGGAGGTACAGGAACACATAAAAAGAGGTATGCAGAACCGATACTATTACATTTCTATCCATAATAATAAATGACATTAAAACGTTGGGCCAAATAATGTGGACAGCAAGCACGCAGATCATTGCTATGTTTTTCCTTCATAAAAATCTAAATAAATTGTTTTCTGCCATTTGAATTGCTCTTAGTAAAAAAAACATCCTGATTTTAAAAAGAATTAAAGGCAGCTTTCCACATACAAGGGTTTTAATATATATATCTTTTATCTCTCAATGTTGAGCATAATATGGCCTCCTAGTAGTGGTATCTCAACAGAAGTTTTTTCTACAAGAATTGTTTGTTACTCAGTTTCTGAACTCTTCTTTTTTTAAATATAGTAGTAGGGATAGAAGGATAGGGCTGGAACAGGACTAGTGGTTAACTAATCTAGTGGGAGGTTGGTAGGAAAATATCAGATATCACAAAACACCCATACCTTCGAACATAAATTGATAAGTAGATTGAAAAAATGTGCTGTTCCTAATGGGACCTGCGAGATCCATTTGGAAGGTCAACGATTTTGACCGTTGCGCGATGGACCAGAAAAGGTCAATACAATTTATAACCTTGTGACACAAGCTTGTCAACTTTTGTTTTAAGCTGTTGTTAAAAAGCAAATCGATCACAAGGTCTTTCAATTATTTGATCACTATTTCCACAGTTTAAAAAAATCAGAGAGGTTTAAGTCTTCAGTTAGTTGTCCGCATAATTGGCTTTTTGAACCATTTGTTTTTATTGAATTGCATATTTATAATAACAATTTTTCTCTTTGAAATTTTGAAAAATAATTATTTACTTCTTCTTCTTCTTTGGCCATGTTCGCTCCCTATGTGGAGCATATGGCCGCCACGCGGCACCTCCCTGTCTCCCGCCAATAGTACAGACAGTACATCCTATGGATAGTACCCGACGGACGTCCGGGACGCCAGAATCCCACCGGTCGAAACAAGAGGCAGGCAGGATTGAGGCTTTCCGGAGGCATCCGCAGCACGTGACCCAGCCAGTTCCAACGTCTCTCCATAACCACCGACATGACGGGCCGCTCCGTTATCTCTGAATTCCTCACAAAATCAAACCACCTCACCCCCATTATCCCACGCAGGCATCTGTTCTCGAAGCTCAGTATACGGTTTTTCTGAGTCTTCGTCAGGTGCCATGATTCGCAACCGTAAAGCATTACCGGCAGAATGCAAGCGTTGAACAAGTGGCATTTGGTTTTAATCGAGTACAGCTGTGTGTCCCAGACAGTCCGCATTGAGTTGAATGTGGCTCCAGCCATTCCTAAACGAATGGCGAGTTCTTTTTTTGTACTACCGTCTTCGGAGATATGTACGCCGAGGTATCTGAAGCTGTCAACCCTCTCGATGATCTGTCCTGCGCTGGTAAGGGTCCTATCAGAGTCATGACAGGTTTGGTTACACATCACATTGGTCTTACTAGTATTAATTTTTAGAGCAATGCGACCTGAGTTAGTTCATAACCCATCAATAGTCTCCTGGATGCCCTCATCGGATTTATCAAATATGACAGCATCATCGGCATATTCAAGGTCACACAGCTTCAGACCGAAACCAACAGCTACACCTCGATCAGGCGGAATTGACCTGTGAAGTATGAAGTCAAAGATAATAATAAACAGGAACGGTGCAAGAACACACCCCTGTCTCACTCCGGTTGTGACCCCGAACCATTCGGGCATTCATATTTACATTGAATAAAAACTTATTTTTATTGCTTCAACAAACTTGACTACTTATGAGCTATATTTTATCGATACAAACAGCTACCATTAAAATATCTTTAAAATCGAAAATGTATTTTTTTTTAATATTCTCTTCCCAATAGTTGCCATTCAATGATTTTTTTTATAAAATTTGTGTAAGTAATACAGCCTTTCCTCTAAATTTTTTTGGTTTAACTAATTTTGTTGATGAATAAAAATAAGACTGAGTTGATGTACATATAATTTTTAAACATATTTTTATGTCATAAATGTATTTTTTATCTTTGTTAGGAGCTACGGATGATAAAGAGATGTGTTTCGATGACGCTGTACTTATTGAATTGCTGGACTGGTTTAAAACTAGTTTTTTCCAATGGGTTGATAGTCCTCCGTGCAAAACCTGCAAAAATGTTACGAAATATTCTCATAATTTAAAAATGAAGAGCTCATCAGAAGACAACATAAGAGTCGAGGTAATCAGGTTTATTGTTTGGCCTGGCTCATATTTAGCATTAAATGTGGAAAAAAGGTCACATTCTGTGACCTGTGCCAGTCACAGAAAGTGGAATAGAGTAATATCAATATAACAAAGGGTAAACGTTGACTCTGGGACACAATTTTTCATACTGCGTTTGTGTATTTTGCTTTTAATTCATATGGATAGTAATTCTGGTAGAAATGGAATCACCTTACCATCCAGATGTTTTTTGAACCCTAAGATCATAATGCACATCTGGTTAAACCTGGCTGTCGAAAAGAAGTGGTGGCTGCCAATACGTTAACCAGGGGCTCGCATGATCTCAAAGCAATTCTTGGTGTTTTGGCGAAGGAGTAAATTTTTTTATCCCTCCTATGCAATTATATACAATACTCAAATAAGCAATCAATTGTTACTCAATACACTTATAATATGTAACAAAATGCAATTCACCGTAAACTTATCAGTCTAAATGGCTAGAAATTTACTACTGTGTATACTGAAGATGTCGTAGATAATATATAAGTCAGAAATTGCAGTTATATACTTATTTGATCTGAGAATATTGTTTTCTCTTAAATTATCAAGGGTTCTCGCCGGCCAAAGTAATAGTTAACAAGGGGCTCGAGTGAGCCCCTCTGAGCCCCTTTCAGCCCACCCGTGATTACAAGCATGGCACACATGCCACCTATTTGCCAGAAAGCGGACATCTCTGATTTCTTTTTTTTTCTTTAATTAAACATACAAAAAGTTATTCATTTTAGTAGATTTAAAAAACTTGATTTATTAAATATAAATTTTACATCTTTTTTGATCGGAGTCGACACATTTGTAAATGCCAGGGCTGTAGTCGCAGTTCATTTTCACGACTTCATAGCCTTATTAAAACTTATAATTGGACATTTACTTTCATCTTTTACTAAAAATTTAGTATTCTCCGTTGTTTATTTATTAATTCCTAAATTCATTGACAACAAATATTATTTTTCAATATTTTACACAATGAACTGTTACGATAACAATTTACACTTGTCATCTTGTGTTTTTTGAAACACTGTCAATTCAATAATTATTTCCTCTGTCAGGTTTTTCTGTGTGATTTGTGCAATACTGAGACACTCTTTCCCCGTTACAACGATCCAGGAAAACTTTTACAAACTAGGCGCGGTAGATGCGGAGAGTGGGCAAACTGTTTCACTCTGCTATGCCGCGCTCTCAATTATGATGCCCGATTTGTAGTCGATACAACGGATCATGTATGGACTGAGGTGAATATGTACAACATGTGTATAATATTTTCTATCACTATTATTCATATATTTTTACTCAATATTGGATCATTAATTTATTAATAAACGTTGAAATTTTTTTGTCACATCCATCATAGATTATATCTCAATTGATGATCACATTCAATCACTTTCTCCATTGAAGTACTCGGTACCCAATGATAGATCTTAATAAATGATCCACTCAAAGATGATAAGAGTTTCAATTTGAAATATTAGATATCAAGGAGTGAGGTTTAATTTTATCATAATTTTTATAAATAAGCTTGAGTTGTAGAATATTTTTCCACCTTCAAACTTTTTCATCATTGTATGTCATTAAAAATAAAACTTTTCATAATAATTTCACATAGTTTCGCTCTCTACGAACATTCATACAAACATTTTACCGTGGTTTAATATTGACAAGTGATTTGTTTTCGGCAGGTATATTCATTTAGCATGAAAAAATGGCTTCACTGTGACCCATGTGAAAACATAATCGACATTCCGCTTACTTACGAAACCGGCTGGGGTAAAAAATTGGAATACGTCATTGCTTATTCAAAAGATGATGTGCAAGACGTAACTTGGAGATATACGAGCAATCATAGAGCCATATTATCCAGGAGAAACAACTGCACTGAAGATGAACTGATTCGTACCATTTTAAATTTAAGAGAAATCAGATGGGAATCTCTCACGCAGGCTAGAATAAACTATTTAAGAAAACGGATTTGCCAAGAGCTGGTTCAACTGATGACTGAAAGGTAAAACATCTGCGAGAATACGCTGCACAGTAGGCTCCAGCTTCACCGGGTGGATGGTTAAAAAGATATCTTTCCTTTTTCACAAAAATTACACTTGATGAATCTTACAACATTCTTAATCTTAAGACATTCATCAAGAAGTGTAATTTCTGTGATATTCATTTCCTGTTTACGCCACATCCAGTTTTGTTGAAATATACTGTATTACTAAATATTAGAGTAAAATGTTAAATGCAACCTTTACAGTATAACATCAAAACAAGGCATTATTTATCAACACAATCTATGCATTTGAATCGTTCAAACTATGTACATTCTCACAAATTTTGTCATTAACGACCCGGGTTTCGCCTTTCGGCATCTTCAGGCATTCAAGTGCACGGATGAACTTGAACTGACTCAAATTTAATATTGAAATTCCACCAAGCACCTTCAGTCGAAATCTTAAACAATCTATGCATATGTTATGAACTTTCAACATGGTGACTTATTTTCCTTGGTGGATTTAAGAACTGTTACTTTTTAATTTCTTTTGGGATTCAAATCCGTGAGGTCCGGCATGGAAACTAACGACGTTGACCACTGTGCCATAGACCCGACAATACAATACCAGCAATGTTATAAAAATGGGTGTAAATATAGTGTATATGATATTGAAGGAAATATGATATCAGTGAAATTACTTCAAGATTTACAGCACTGGTTATGATGTAAATTATTTTTATTGAATGTCTATTAAATATCAGTAGATAAAAATGACAAATTATTTGTCTATTTTAGATCTGAATTCCTTTTGAAACATAAAAAAATAAGTGAAAGGTTTTTCTGAAGTAAAAACTGTACAACCAAAATGTTGAGGAGTTAAAATGAGTAATAACACAAGTGTGCAGAGATTACTTGGTAACCAACTTTATAGGTGACTTAAAACTTCTCTAAACCGATAAGATTTTTGAATAGTCCGTATTGGCAACCACCATGTATAGAAATGCATATTGTGTGAAAACAACAACGTATCGTTTTTAAGAATACATTTTTGAAAAATAATAAATATTGAAAATGTTTTGTTTTTTCTTTAGAAAGGCAGGGGATGCTGAAAAACTCGGTCGAATATCCGGGTCTCTCAATTGGAGGTTAGGACGCCGCGAAACCAAATCAATGGAACCGTACACTTGGACATTTAACAGTCATGAAAAATTATCAATACGTTACAAAACAGCTTCAGATATGTACGAAGTAACTTCACCTGATGGAAGTATCATCACAACGGCTAAGTCTTGGGAAAATGGAGTTTATGAAGTAAAAGACGTTGTGCGGAAAAAAGAAAATGATTGGAAAATGGTTTATTTGGCGAGAGCAGGTTTGTAATATATTTTTTATTTATTTTAGTATTTATATTTAGTAGGTTTTTTGAATTATTACTTATCACTGAAATTAAACGTAAGATGTTAGATTAAGTAAGATGATAGTGTCAATTTTTTAGTTAGCATACGTAGATGAACCAAAATAAAAACACCAAATATATTTTACAAATATTAACACTGCTATTTTTCCTTTTATCTTGTAATCATATTAACTCATTGTAAAAATATTTTCTTTCAAGAAAACTCTGACAGTGCAAATATTACGTGGAAAATTGCAGCCACTGATGGCATGACGATAGACTCCATAAATGTAAATGTTTGCTCTCAAACATATGAAAGTGGAAAAGTGGATTGGATTTTAGGCCTGGGAAAAGCAACTGTCGCAGTACCTAAACAATTTGGTGAGCCAAATTCTTTTTACTCCTGCAAATATGAAATGTATTAATTAGGCAGGAAGGAATGGAAACTTCACATAAACCCATGTGGCTGAACAAAAAAATAATGTAAAAAAGTTTCAGGTGACATTTACCACCCGATAATGGTACCAAAAATGTATCTTTAATGCTTTTAATAACAGCGGGGTTCTTATTTTTTCCGAATGTTGATTGGAGATAACCAAAGTTTTGACTCCTAATTTCCGGACCAGCCAGTTCATGGCCACAGTCACTTCGCTGCCAAGCTCTTCCAGCTTAGCCGGTTAGTAAACAGTCCTATTTGTAAATGCGGGAATATGATTCAGGATGCTGATCACATCCTTTGGGAATGTCCAGACTTGAATAACAAACGGGAAAAATTGCTCAAGTCGCTATGACTATCTGTCAGATCTGTCAGCCCTGTCGGTTATGCCGACTTTGTTGCATCTAAGGCCTTCAAGGAATTCACCGCGTCTTAATAGCAATAATAGCAATAATAGCACTGGATGATAAAAATGACGTTTTAGGCTGTCAAAAAATATTATTAAATTAAAAAATAATTCCTGTATATGTGAACACATTGTTTTATTTAAAGCCAAATATCCATTCAATTGCATGTCTAAGTATTACTACTGCCAATACGAATTTAGTATGTATGTTGAGAACAAATTATTATTTGGAATAATCTCTATTTCAGAGCGCAGTTACACACTGGATCACATCAGAAATTTGACAGAGTTCACCTTGACAGCTAACATGAGCGGTGGAAGTGGAAACAATGCGTGGCAACATTCCCAAATACTTCGTCAGAGTTTAGATGGAAGCGAATATCCCTTGCAAATAAATGTATCATTCAAGAAGTGTGATCAATAAATAAAATGGTTTTATTATGATCTTTTTGTAGAATAGTTTACATGATTTCACGTGATGGTATTTCTAGTTTTATTAAATGTACCTTTTATACTTATATAAAATATAATAATTATTATTAACAGAATTTTTTCATTTGCATTTCTGAAAAGAAGCAATGATTAATAGCGTTTTTTAACAACAATTAAATGGTGCATTCTTTTCACCCTGATTTTTGTATTATTTTGTTTTTTTTTCAATCATGCCCACTCTTAATGTAATGCATACAAACTACTGCTGAAGCCCCGCTACAGAAGTTTGAACGAGAACTAGTGATTATTGAAGGAAGAAAGGATGGAATGAACTAGCATTATAAACACTACCCATTTTTAAAACCAAATGAGTGAGGCATTGTTAACACCAAATATCCATGCTTTTGAACAAGTCTCACAATTCTAGATAATATTGTTCGGACAACCATCTGATGACCTGAAATATTATATATATAATAAGATCCTCTCAATCCTAATTAAATGGTATTGCATTGCATTTTAGTTTGATGATTTTGTGTAAATACCTGCCATGTTTTATTTTACAAAAATGCATCTACTGCAGGAACAGCATGGCTAAAAATGGACTTGAAGTTTTATAGATAGCTCTATTGAATCAACGTGTATTCGTTACCACCATTAAAGTCAATTGTAAATTGTGTATCAGAAATTCAACATGAATATACATATATATATGTAGAGGTAATGATTAATGTACCATAGATTAATATGCCGCCTGAGTGGTCGAGTGGTCAACGTTGTTGGCTTCGGCTACGGAGGGCCCGGGTTCAAATCCTGGTACGGACAGTTTTGTAAATTGATTTTTCAATTGATTTATGAATTTCTGTTCAAAGGCATGGATGTATGTGATGTCTTGAATTCCCCTCTCTCACCTATCCTATCCTATAACGGGGCGTATCGAGAGCGATTAGCTTACCACTAATCCTGTCCTAACCCTATCCTTCTATCCCTACTCTCTTTAGAAAAAGAGAGGTTGAGCAACTGAGTAACAAGCAGTTCTCCTAGAAACACTTCTGTTGAGATTAACTCCATTAGGAGTCCATGTGCTCCACATTGGGAGCGGACATGGTTAAAAAAAAAAAAGATTAATATCAAAATAACTTTTTCAAAAACTTCAAAAAAGGATTTTTTTCTGGTAATAGTGGCAAGTTTTTTTGCACTTAGTTGGTAAATCATTGCCTGTTTTAACCCTTTGCAGTCTTTAATTGAAATATGTTTTCACATTAATTCGTCTTTAATTAATTTATTATCGTATAATTATAATAAAAAACATTTTGAATGTTTCAGTATAGCAAAATTTATCCTGCGCACAATGCGTATTGGTAATATTTGGATGAAAAAAAAACTTATATTATTAAAAAAATCAGGAAATAAAAAAACATTGCCAAATCTGTAATGTCGAGTCCAGCTCGACATAAGACTTCTAAGAGTTAAGCCTCAAGCTATTAGTAGGGAAAATCTTCTCCCATATGTTAAGTGTTGACAATTTTAAAATCTCAGAATTGTTATGAATGCTTCAATTTATTGCTCACCACACCTTGACCCAGATTACCCATTAAATCACCTCCCGTTTAGAACCCTCGAAAACATCATTGGGTACAGTAAGAATGTTATTAAATTTAATTTAATATTAAAAATAAACTTCCACAAAGTTACCGCCGAAAATACCAATGGGCGTTTACTTTATATTTTTTGTTTGGAAAGGATGATTGGAAATTTAAATAAATATATATTAACAATTGGTGTTGATTTATTTTATCTGTTGGAAACTATAAACAATAAAAAGTCTCGTTTACGTGTATTAGAAACCGGTAACAATATTTTTTGATTGTTACTAAGCAGGCAGTATAATATTAGATGGTCTTCTCAATTCATCGAATTATATTTTACAAATAAACGGCCAGCGGAATTCATACCAAATCTTGAAAGCTTCTTATTCAATATTGATTGTTGATCATCAACAGCAAACCTTTCTTGAAGATGATCCACAACACCTACAAAAAAAATATGAAATTAATAAACAAAATACATTCAGAATCTACTGCTTTCAACTAGAGTTGGACAATTTAAAAAAAATGCTTTATTTCTTTTCTCAAGTAGATCTCCAAATATATATTCATAAAATGTTTAAGTACTCAAGTTTTTAGTTTTCTTAACACTGTGATCGCCATAGGGGTCATCAGTGACCAGCAAGGAAGACCTAGCTTTGAGTTGTTGACCTAGCACTTGAACTGTGAATATTTCTATATGGGGTGACCGGCACAGCCTTTTTGCGTGTTACCTTGTCAATTTGGCCAGTGAACATTTTTACAAATTCACCTAAGACTCGCAAATAGGGATTGCAATATCAATATTACCGAAACCAGGATCTCGATATTCTTGGTGTTTCTTCAATACTATGATACCAAATTCAACGATGCAAAAATACCGGCAATTCGGGATAATTGAAAATAATAACATTGTAATTAAATTGTTCGCCATGAATCTAAACATTTTAAATCCGCTCTAGAGTTGTATCAATATTGGCAGGTTCTATCATTGATGAGCTTATAACGATTTAGTATTATTTAACCGGATGACTGTTTTAAGGGTGTCGACACGCTTTATGGTTCCGTGCCCGAAGGGCTGGCCATACGAAATGAGCGTGTTGACACGTTCAACTTTACACTATATTGGCCAAGATCGATTATTAAAAAAATTCACACAAAGAGGGCTCTTAGAATGACAGTGAAATACGAAGTTATAAATTTTATCAATATTACATCGATTTCAAAACGACCTTTGTCGGGCAACCGAAACACGCCTCAGGGTTGGAAAATACATTGTAGATTATTTAATATTTTGGGATATGTTGGAATCCCTTTTTAGTTTGGTCGTGACTTTTTGAAATTTTATTATGATTTTATATGCTTTAAAGTAAAACTCACGTATTACGTTTTATATATGTATAATTAAGTTTATGAATTGTCTATGATCATCGCAGCACAAATTACACTGTGTATTTATTTGTTCTTTATGATATACTTTCAATATATTTACAAAAAAATTATATATTTATTGGGTTTCATTATTTGAAGAAATTCAGGGCCTGCTGGGTACTGCCAAATTAATTCCTCGCGGCACTTAAAAACGTTATGGAAAAATAATACACAAGGATCTTAGGACACAAAAGACTGAAAATATTATAGTAGTGTGTATTCCCTAATCATCCATCATGTTTATATCAGAATTATCATTTTTGTGATCAATTGCTGATTTTGAGAAAATCATACATACCACGAAAGTCTTTTAAAATGTGCGACGGACAATGAACTCTAGCAAAACTATGAAACACATTCCATAGGAAAAGGGTTGTCATGTCTTTGAAATGCAAAGCGACCTCTTTCCATGATATATCTTGCCAGTGTTTGAACTTTTTCTCGATGAAACTGAAAATAAAATTGTTGTCAATTTTACTATCAAGAATTTTTTATTATTTCAATGTTACATAAATAAGTGTTGGCCACTTATTTTCCACCCCTCTTATATTGAGTGAATTGGCCTAGTTGTTTTAGTTATAATTTATTAATAAATTAACTCTCATTTCATATAGCTGTACTGTTATTGAACACATTTCTTTATTGTGTCGAGTTGCTTATTTCTGTTAAATTATTTATTGCTCATAGTAAAGAAAATTGATCCTTCTTCATACAGAAATAGTAAACTGTCAATGTTCTTTGATAATCGATGGCTTAATGTCAAACAGTATCTACTATTGTAACTTTACACGAGAGCAAAAAACCGTTTTTTATTTTATTTAACTCAACAGAGAAGTTTTTTTAAAACCTCCTATTAATATTTTATAAAATATGAAACAAAAGCAACATTATGGAGTAAATGTTATACTTTACTGACGATTAAAGAAGAAACTAGAAAAGACTGACGTAACGTTGTTTTACTTCATTGTAGCCGAGAATCTAAAATAATGTTTTCAAAAGAAAAACATTTTTTTTATATCCCCCAAAATAAAATCTATTTTATGCATATTGAATATGAGAAATGCACCACTTTGCCTTAACTACGATTTTCAAATGAATCGCTTTTACCAAACCATTTATTCGATACACAACGAAATTTATATATACGAGTTGATTAATATCGTATGCACCTAAGTGCACTGTATACTTTTTTTAGATATTAATGGCAATCAGTTCGTTGTAAGCGGGGAAATATTTTGAGTTAATAAAAATCCATTTTTACGTTGAAGCAGTGGCAGGCGAGAGTTACTTACATTTTTAAAAGCTTCATTCTGATATCTGTCAGATATACAGGTTGGGTAGAAAATAATTGCACGTAGAGCTTGCTCAACCAGTGCACTTTCAATTGCAATGGCCGCGCATCTAACTCTTTGGAGGCCAACACCCACTCGGACCAGGAAATTTTACGGTTTAATAAAATATTTACATTCCAAGTTGTATCATTAGAAGGGCGTACTATTTTCAATAAGGCTCTCACAAGTTTTTCGCATAGTTTAATGTTCCAAAGTATTTTCTTAACTGGGACGTTTTCTGAAAGTTAGAAAGAATATTAGAGGCATAATAAATGTTACAAGTGTATTTGTATTGAACCATTGTTCTTGAATAATTGTAATAAACCATTTCTTTTTCTGGAAAAAAGCAATGTTCTGACTTTTTTTTATCAATCTTTTTGAAGCATAAAAATCCCCGTGGTCTTGTTCAATGTTTTTTGACCGATGGTCCGCTGATGTAAAAAGGTTAAGAAACATTGGTCTAGTTAGTAAAAAACTTTCATTTGATGATCAGGCTAGTCTGGGTTCAAGTTCCAGTAAGATCAATATCAAATTTAGGTTCTTAGAGTTCTGGAGATGTTTACCTTTGAATAATATCAGTGTTTCTCAAGTTATCACGAAACAAATCTTAAAATTAACAAAGAATCTCAGTTTCTAATGTGAATATATAAAACATGCATACTTTTCCGTGTCAGATGTCGCCAGACAGACGGAAGATCTCTGCCTAAAATATTGGCTAAGAATTGTTGAGTGTGCTGATTATTTTTGTGTGTCATGTAAAACATTTCAATAATTTTTTTCTCCTTTTCACTGAATCTAAAAAAGAAGCGGTACCAAACATATTTAAATTTTAAAACATCCGTGACTTATTTTATTCCTTCCCCCGCCTGCAGAACTGAGTTTGCGTTAAAACCTGTCTGGCACATTTGCGTAAATTGACAGCCTACAAACTCCTTTTCATCATTTGGATTTAAAATTTTCTGCACTGTTCTCTCGAGTATAGCAAAATGAGTGACACATTGAACAGTCAGAACAACAGACAAGTCAGTCTTCCAATATCTCTTTCGCATTTGAACATCCTAAAAATTGTCAATACATTTTTTTAAATTCTTACTGTTTTGTTAGTGAAGCACTTGAAAAGATATTGTAAAATAACTGAAGTATAAATATGGGTAAGTTTTTCAAGAGTCATACATATATATTTAAGTCAGGTTGATTTGATTCAATCGAAAACACATTATCAAGTGATGAAGGTTTCTTGAATAAAACTGAAGAAATATATAAACGGACTGAGAAGTATAAATTTTTTCTTATGTCTAGCAGAGTGGAACACGGTATAGGTTTTTGATAACTTATTTTTGTGGTCGACGGATGCATTCCTGATTGGAAAACTTACATTTTTTAGATATATAGAATTTTTCAAATAAGGCTCGAGTATCAATAATGTTTTCAACTCTCCGGAGTGCGATTATCCAAGTATTAGTTACATACCTAATTTCATACTTATCCTCTCCAGAAAGGCAGAGCGACTTTTACGATTTACGACGAGCGAAAGATTTACAACCAGTTCTCATTCTAGGGGTAGGAATAGTATATGAAATATTATTTAAGGCTTGACGCAACTTATATATTTGAATAATGCTCATTTGACATCAATGGGACATTTTCATGCTAAAGAAAAAAAAAACACGAACAATGTAATTAAAAAATAAAATTTTAACACACCTTCCTTTGGCTGTTTTCCCTAAGCTGTGAATAAACCTGTAATAAATTTGAACCGGTGTTCGGTGGGGTAGTCCTTGGGAAATATACATAATCGCTGTCCTTCGAGCTAAGGCGAGTTTCAAGTCGTTTTGAGTATTACGCCAACGGGCAAATATCTCAGGGGCATTCGGCAAATTGTATTCCTACAAAAGACATGTTAGAAAATTTTATAAAGACATTAAATGTAGGAAATGATTTACTAAGGAGCAACTCAAAATCTTTTAGTCAATTATTGCCTTCATCTAGTTTTTGTTTGCATCCCAATGTGGAGCATACAGACATCTGATGGAACTTAACCGCACAGTTAACCTCTCGTCTTAGAGGGAACACTGACGACACGGTGGTGGCGGTTTCTGGAACTAATATTAAGCCAACGATGGCCCTATGGAAAAGATCACGTGTCAGGACAAGCAGCGCTGTGACGTATCATTCAACTTAGGGAAGGCAGAGTATACAAAAATTCACAACATATGTCACATAAATTGACCGAAGATAGATTTCAAATAAAACAATATTAAAAAAAACAACCTCACATAATCTGCTCCAATTTTGTTTGATAATATTGTCTTCCTCAGAAGTAAAGTGCCCAGTTCTGTTAGTTATGCCAAGTTTCTCAATTTCATTCCGTACTTCTTGATCCGGATGACGTGTCACATGTTTTATTAGTTTGTGGAGTTCTGGTAACTCCCATGTAACTGCTAAGCCACATTTGCTCAGCTGCTGTTAAGTTAAATGTTACACAAATCAGTATGACATTTAAATATTGTTTTCATCATTATTTTGTAATCAGGCACCTATAACAATAGACTCAAGCAGGAAGTACGCGTTTTTAGCGATGAGTGCAAAATGTCTTTCTTAAAATCTGTCGCCCGCTGTGGTCTAGTTGGTTAGAGCTTGCTTTACCAACCAGGTAGGTCTAGGTTCGATTCCCGGTAAGGTCAATGTCAAAATTGGATTTTTTTCAATTTTAATTTGAGATCTAAGACATGGGTGTTTGTGAAGTCAATTCTCCTCGAGTTTATCTCATGTGACTTTTAAAAATTCTCAACGAGTATATCTCGTATGATCTTTCAACTTAAAAGTATTTGACGCATTGGCGTAAGCGGTAATGTCAAATATTTTTTTTTTTTAAATTTAATATTAAAAAAAAAAATCAACAACTACTACGTCATTCAATATTTTCGATTGAAATTTTCAAGAGAATCATCACTGACATTTAATATTTCGATATAAAATAAAAACACTACGATTAGAGCATAATTTTACTGCAAATCTATACTGATTATAAAAAGAAGTCAGCCTTTAAGCTTAAACATGAATTTTGACACTGTAAAAAACAGAATTGTTTAAATATGTGTCGGTAGTTAACCACTTGAAGATATTTTTACTAAACTGACTTCTAAAAGTTAATGCCTGTGAAAGGCTAACTACTGATTTTTGGTGGCTGAGTACTAGATTTTTTGCCATTTTTTGAAAAACTGTTCTTATTTTAAGTGTGGAAAGATATTATCCGTTTTAATTTTCACTTGATTACATTATTTGGTACCTGTTTTATAAAATACCAGTGTAAAAAAACATCTATTCATTATTTCAATATATTTTCCAAAAAACACTCGTCCCTTAACTGGCTGACTACTGGAACAATCACCCTATTTATCCGTACCTATATCCATCACTGGATTAACTAATAGCTCTTTATTTTAGATAAATTCTTAAGACATCCATGCATCATTGAATAATAAAATTATTGTATATAATTACCCTAAAATATGCCTCCTCAGAAATAACAGACTGATCGGCATCACCAAAAATTTTATCTTCCAAATTTTCTGCATCATTAATATCTCCAGTTTTCTTCTTTTTGTAGCTTTTTGAGAATTGCTGATTTGATGGTTCATCCACAGAACTATCAGAGGAATCTATATCTTCTATTTTTATAACTAATTCATTCGGTAACTGAATTGTATCTTTCATTTTTTTCATACGTATCTCTGCATTCTGATCCAATATTTCTTGCTTGATATTTTCAATTGTTTCCAAAACACATTCATTCTCAAAATTAACAATTTTCTTTACTTCTTTATTTTTGTGTTTTTTGACATTTTCGTTGGTTTCGAGGCTTTCTTTTTTGGCAACTTTTTTATCATTATTATTAGAAATTGATTTTTCTTTACCCTGCTTTCTCTTTTTATGTACATCATTTTCCAAATTTAAATTATCATTCAAAATGGGATTTATCTCGCTATCATCATTATGCGTTATCATTTTATTAAATTCCACTGCATTTATTTTTTGGTTATTTTTCTTGCGCGGCAATTTACCGGTGAGATTATTTGAAGGTTCGCTGGTTTCCGATACGACCACCTTTTTCGGAGACAGTTTCATGTTGTCAAATTCACGATTGGAAACTGAAATTTAGTAAACAAAAAAAGGTTAGATTTCAACATCCATGTGGTACACACCAAGTACTTTTAATCTAATTTTTCAATTACATTTTTTAGTATAAATTTCAGAGGTCCGCCTAAATGATTAGATAAAATACAAATTACCAAATATTATTCGACAAGCAAAACACTTCCCCTTATCAACTGTCAAATCAATGTGTCAAATTTTTCAACCAAGAACACGCGGGCTTTGGCTGACATAGAGAATATTAGTCCACATCAGGGTTTCTCAACGAGGGGCCACAGAGATTTTGTCTGTAGGGGAGACAGTACAGCTTAGAAAGTATAAGAGATAAAAAAAATGCTTTCATTTTGGGAAATTCGTAAATTCTTCGGATTTTTGATTCGAATATCTCGCGTCTTTTTGTTTCGATTCCAAAATTTCTTATAACACTGACACTATAACAGTACAAAACAAGTATGGGGGCAACAAAAAAATAAAGACACTCAAAAGGGGCCACTGGCCCAAAAAGGTTGCTAAACAGTGGTCTACACCACAGTTTCTCAACCTTTTTAAGCCCGTGGCCCCCTTTTGAGTCTCAAATTTTTCCGTGGCCCCCCTATCCATAGTAATAAAATTCTCGGGGCTCGGGAAAAATAAAAAAATATACATTTATTTTTAAAAAAATACAACACAAAATTTTGTACACAAATTATTATTTAAACATTTAAGATTTCGACTGAAGGTGCTTGGTGGAATTTCAAT
Source organism: Himalopsyche tibetana (assembly GCA_030503985.1). Lineage (NCBI taxonomy): Eukaryota > Metazoa > Arthropoda > Insecta > Trichoptera > Rhyacophilidae > Himalopsyche > Himalopsyche tibetana. Next base: position 8,891,545 of record JAPJYX010000015.1, read on the forward strand.
AAATTTGAATCGTTCAAATTATGTACATTCTCACAGATTTTGTCACTAACGACCTGGGTTTCGCCTTTTGGCATCTTCAGGCGTTCATGTACACGGATGAACTTGAACTGACGCTTATTAAATGAATGTTTCGTGTTTATATAAGAAATGCCTGGATACTATATGTCCTATTTTCTTTGATGTGGAAACTTCTTGAAGCTTTTTAAATTATTCAAATGGTTTTTCTTTCATTCCCATGTGTTTTGTATAAAATGGGTATTAGTATTAGCGAAGCAAAACATATTAAGCACATGTGTTTCATATTGTCACGGGGTGATGAAAGAAATCCGTGGACAAGATAATCAATACAATATTGTCGACACTTACTTTTAGATGCAGTTATTATGGTATCCCTAAATACCATTGGAAAATAATAGAAAAAGTATGTATAATACATACATTATTTCTGCTGCAATGTATAATTGTCCTACTGTATTCTATTTCATTTGAATATAAATTTTAGTTCATTATATTTTGGGTGGCCGTGGCCCCCCTTAAGTCTGCTGTGGCTCCCCAAAACTGAAATTTTCTTCTGTGGCCCCCTTGGGACATGCTGTGGCCCCCCAGGGGGCCACATGGCTCCCGGTTGAGAAACGCTGGTCTACACAATGACGTTCCTAGGCTTTGTGCCGCCCCCTTATTATTTTTCTAAATAAAAATATTAAATGCTTACAGCCATAAGTCATTTTTTAAATTATTGTAAGAATACATATGTGTACAAATATAGAAATTCGAATCCTCTGTTCATCTATGAAATAAAAAATAGGTTAAATTTGTCCCTGACGTGCTTTTATGACCTCATTAGTGCTCATTTCCGCTCGAATGTAGACCCAAACTGCCTCCAATAATGTCGTCATTGGTAAATGTCATAATTAATGAAGGTGTTTACAATTAAGTTAACTACTGTATACCCATTGGTCATAATATTATTACTGTTGGAAAAATATTTTTCGGGTTTTTTATCAAATGCATTGATGAATCATATTTATTATATATCAAATTCGTGTATCAAAAATATTTAGCCATTTTAAAATGTATTGCGTGATCATTAACCGCTCCCTAAGACTTGCCGCCCCTAGGCAACTGCCTACTCGCCTATCTCTACGGAACGTCCCTGGGCATTACCGCCTCCATCCAAAGCCGCGTAAAAATTGCATCACGCAATTTACGTGCGGGCCGGCTTCAGTCTGTTGTCGTCTAGCGATTTACATAGAGTTTGTATGGAAACCCAGTGATTGATTCTATGTGTCTCCGCATTAAAAGTTTGTTTTCGTTGAATTTTATGTATTTGAGTTGAAGATTTTTTAACAGTGTATTCTGTGACTATTTAGGCACTATTCTACAGTTAAAAGTTCTTCGAAAACCACCCTACACTTACAAAATGTAATGATTTATATAGACGTATAATTTCTGTTACATAACTGCTATGGCCGCCATTTTGATTTTTGTAAACTGTGTTCTATGCCAATGCCATATAATTGATTAAATCGTGATATATTGTACATTAAACTTGAATTTTAAGCCATTCAAGGTTGCTCAGTGATTATTATCTTCCGCCAATATAAGGATTCATCAAAATACCCGTTAAAAGTAAGTAAATATAGATATTAAGTTGGAGTGACATCCACGCCTGGCAAAGATTGTCGTAAATTATGAATTCATAATTTATTTCATCAGCTCATTAAATTACAGCTTAATGAATAAGCACTTAATTGTCAAATATTTAGTACCATTAATATTTATCAAGATTTATCGTAATTAATGTTTAAAAAATGTAGAAATGTAATATATTATGCGTTCATATTATAGGTTAGAATTTGGCATTTGATGTGAAAATCATACATTGAATTCAATTTAAATGCTATTATTTGTGACTGAAGACATATTTTGACATTTTGAATGTGGTTTGCGAGTCGTATCAATGATATAATTTGCATTAATATAGGGATTATATTAAGATTTCATTAACCTTGTGTTGAAAAATAATGTTGGAATATATTAAGTACTGGGATTCCAAATTGAAAACAGAGTATGTATGCAATTAAACTTATATTGAAAAGCAATATTTCATGAAGTAGTTGGCATGGCTTATTACATGCAATAAGAATTATTTACCGAAGATATAGATATGTAAAATTATTGTCGTTTAACATATAGTTGCTGTATTTCATGACGACCAATAATAGCTTTTGTATAGAAATTGATTTTTAACCTAATGTAATTTTCTACATGATGTTTTCAGATGCCTAGACGGTACTGTGTTCCAGGATGCGATTCAAACTTCAGCTCATCCTTGCTAAGTAACAGTGCAGTCTCAACATTTGCTTTTCCGATGGCTGATGTATAATGAAAAGAAAATGGCTTAGAGCAATTCCACATCAAAATTCGCCTACTACAGTCAATACCGTAGTATGTATCAAACATTTTCATGACAGTTAGGTAACTAGCACATTTGTACTAAAGTGTATCAAATGACAAGCTAGCAATAATGTCGACGAACTAGTAAGTATTCATAGTTTCACGATAGCGTCTGTTTTTGGGAACTAAAATAAATAGTTATATAAATTCTAGTTTGTACTATAACGGAGGAGTCTTTAAAACAAACAACTGTTGAAGTTTCATTTACCATTGTTTTTATTAAATCGATCAACATTGTTGACAAAAAAGAACATGTCGGCATAGTTAAGGGTGAATGTTTGATAAGCAATGATTTTTTTAAACGGGCGTATTAAAGAAACACGAGACAACAAACTAGATTTCAGAATTCCAGTTCATTACTATGGACAAGACCTCATCAGTGGGTAAATGGAAGAAAATCTGTATCAAGATGAAAAAAATACATTATAAGCTCGACATGCCTGGCTAAATACATTTAATCTTAAGGCGAACAAAAATGGTGTCATTCATTATTATGAGAAACTTCGTAAAATTTTGTTGATAAGCTGTTGAAATTAATGAATGCATTTGTCTTTGTATTGCGGAAAAATGTCATAATAAAATGAAGTTTAATAAAAAAGTGCCACTTATTTTTCCTTCCCACTCCCTCATTTTTATTTTTAAATATATACAGATTCAATTTGGTTTAATTTAACATTGTTAAAATAAATCGTAAGTCGATTTGACACATGTCAAAGGGTAAGTATATATTTTCTATGGTATGATGAGCGGTCTCAATACATTGTTGCCAGGTCGTGCAACATGGCTTGATAAGTATAGGGGGCTATGCCCTGGGTCTACATAACTATCACTGTAATTTTTTGGCTATTTTATAGTTAAACCTTTGAAGAAAAAAATAATTTTGATACTTTTTTCATCAAACACCTTTGGAACACATTAAAACCTTTTTTATCCTTTAAAATACTTGAATTGACGGTCACTGAAGAAGATAAAGCTTTTTCGATGCATTTACAGATTCAAGTACCAGTAAGAATAGCATTTACTTATGTTCAAAAGCGCGGGTGTTATATATATTTTTAAACAATCCATCCGCACATTTCTAAATTAGTGGGGAAAAGTGGAAGTAACCAATGAGTTACTAGTCTTGTTCTAGCCCTTTCTTAAGCTCTCTTTGAAAAAAAAAGAGGAAAAATAAATGTTGATAAGAAGCAAGCTACGGTACTTTATTTAAAAAAAATTGAATCTACACTTATCCAGATGAAAGTGCGTCAGTCCGCTGTTACCATAGACAACGCTGTTCTACAACAGACGTACCAATGCTTCGTGGAATGGTTGGTAGATCTGTTATTTTGAAAAATTCAAAACTCAACAACGGTTTGTTTTCTGAGTACGTTCAACAAACGTCATTTATTCTGTCAAAATTGAAATTTGATTCGTGCTGTGCATGCTCATTGTTTTCGCTTATAGAATGTTGTATGAATAGAAATACATATTTACGCAATACAACTGTTTGGCAATGCAGTAAAAACACTGTTAGAAGAAAATGCTGTGTTCAACAAAGTTTTCAAAGAATCAGAAGATGTCTGTTGTTACAACCCCTCAGAGAAAATCTACCTTAAAAGTAGTTAACAGTACTCCAGTGAACAATTTAATCGCAAATCACAAAACACGGGAACCGGTGCAATCCCCAATTGAAAAAACTTCGACTAATACTATTAAATTGACAAATTCACTAAAGAACAGCATTTCTGGACGGGATCTTAGCTGCGTCGAATCCAGCTCATTCAATAGCACTCCCAAATCGAAAGCGAAATGTTTATTCAAATCTATCGGTAGGTGATTTCGGTTTTTACTAAAATAGTTAGAATGGTTTCATTTAAGTTGAATCTGCTGGAATATAAGATATCATATTAAATGACATATTATATTGCATAGCTTTAGGCTAATCAGGCAAAGCAGAAATGTGCGATCAACGTATGCTGTGACAGCTGCGTCACGCAAGTGTCATATGAATGACACATAATGGCATAATTTGAAAATGTATATTTATTTACAAAATGACATTCAAGGTTCATTTTAGTAATTCAAACAGAACTCTAAGTTTTTAGTAAATGTAAATAAAACTTCAAACTTCTAGAATACTGAAACCTACTACCGTGTAATATAACATCTCTACTGCCCTGAGCTGCACTGGACTGTGTCGTCTGGGTCTCAACAAAAGCTTAGCCTTAATGTTCAATTGATTTTTGGTTTCCACACCATTTGTCATTGGGCCCATTAGAGGTGAAGTGAACCAAGTAGTGTTTTAGAAAAAAATAAGTTGAATGCGTTTTGATATTCTACACATCTTAAAGTATCGTAAAAGTGAAGTAGCCTCAGTTAATACACATTGCAATAGTGTTATCTCTGTAAAATATAAATATGAAATCCACCAAAACACCAAGTAAAGTCGTGATTGTACTTAGAAGTCCAAGAAAAACGTATTACCATTTTCAAATGGTTCAAAGGCTCATATTATATACCGCTAACTTTTCTACTCAGTGAAATGAAAATTGGTCCACATAAATAGTTCATACATTCGATGGACTCGGCGGTAACTTTGTGGAAGCTCATTTTAATATAAGATTTAAAATTACCTAGATTATTCCACATATTGTGCTACAAACTGCTGTTTCAGAGGCATCCTCAGACAATCTTACTTTCACAATGCTTGTTAAAAGTACGATGTTTAAGTTTCTTTGAGGATGCCTCTGAAATAGGCGAAATACGTGTCACTGTTTGTAGCACAATACGTGGAATAATCTAAGTTATTTTAAATCTTATATTAGAAATGGTTCATGTTCTGAAATTTATTTCTATTATTTTATTTTTAAAATAATTCTTCCTGAAAAATAATGAAATCCCTCTAATTACATTGCAGTTCTGTAGGAAATTTTATTATGAATACAACAATGCCAAAATATCATTCATGGTAATAAAGAAAATGGATTCTTACGCAAAATACTATCATAATATCTATATATTAATAGCCGATAATTTTGGCTGTCTGAATGAATGACTGTCTTATTGACTGTAGGTCCGGGATTTTGCCTTTTTTTTCTTTTTCCGATTTTCTAGAAAGATGGTAAAAATTAAATACTGCAGGGCTGTCGATATATGTCCCAGGGTTTTCTTCTTCGTTTCCGAAATATATTTTTTTGCATACTTAAAACATTTGAATTATTCTAAAAATTATCAAAATATAAACAACACAACCGTAACAAATCGAAACTCAAAACATTAAACGCGTTTTTCTCGAAACTACTTTTTTTATATTATGCACGCCAGTGCATAATATCTCAAGTTCTACTAAACCGATTTATTTGAAATTTTGTGTAAACTTTCTCTATACATCCTTCTATGGCCCGTAGCAGATTTGAATTTGAAAATTTTTAAAAATGTTTTTTTTCTTTCAAACGGCTTTTTTTATTTCTCCGAGGTACGGGCGATAGCGACATTTTTACTAATTGAGAATCCGTAAAATTTTTGGTTGGAATCATGTACGCCAAGAGACCCATTTTTTGGACCCCTCCCATTACCAACCGATAACTTTTCGAGTTTTGAATTTATTTATTTTTTAAAATTTGTTATGTATTTTTAAAATATAAATGAACGAATGTTAAAAAAATGGATGGTAAAAATTTTCTTTGTTTATTTTTTACAAAGCTCGAAAAAACACCTGAAATTGGTTTACACCTGTTAGCAAACTTCATCGATCATTTACTTTTGCCTAAATCTCTTTTTTAATGATTGCATTTTCACAGTTTTTTACCCTATGGCATATATTTTTTCATGGAAATAGTAATAGTTTCAAGCCTGCATAGCAGAAAAATTTGACATTTGCTTTAAAACTGCTTTAAACCGTGGCCGTTCCTGAATTGATTGTATGCCTACTGAGATTTGATGTCTTAGAAAGGATTGCAGAAAAAATTTTGCGAAATAAAGTCTTGTAGAGTTTTCAATCAATTGAATATAATGATCGTACAACCATTGTTTATTTGTTATTTGGTAATACTATTTATCTAATGAAATATGCTTAACCATTTTTTCTTGTTTTATACTGTATTGCGTTTGGAAATCTATTTCGGTCCACTTCAATATTTATTTTGAAGAGTCAAAGAAAACTCGTACAACCGTACTGTTGGCCTTAATGACTTTGATGATTTTGGGTGTGATAAAATAATCCTTCACCCTATGCGATAGAAATTTGGCACAATTTTTGTTGCTGTATTCAATTTATATTCAAAACCACCAGATAGACCATCACTCGCTTTTCAATATGAAATAGAAACTGTCTAAATATGTTGCAGCGTATAAAACCATTCCAAATTTTAGTGGAAAATCCTCATTGGCCCGCGGAACACTGGTGTTCCGCAGAACATAGATTGGGAAACCCTGTTTTAGAGAATTGGGTGTATTGCTAAAATAATCCATTTAGAGAATTATTACGTTTAGATTTTCTGGCTTATTCAATAAATAGGTTTGCAATTTATTTTTCAAGCCTGAGCCTTTTTCTAAAATCATCTGCGCTTCTTTAGAATCGTCGAAATATCAGGCTGTCTTTTTTATAAACATGTAATTACTATGACTTTCAATTCAACGACATTTTCATTTTATTACAGGAACTGAAAAACCACTCACGAATGATAGCTGTAAAGTGATGACATCAAACGGCGACCTTGCGAGTAAAAGTTCAGGAGATAAACCTATATCAGGTTTAGTTAAGAATAAACCTGTTCCACGCTCCAAATCCAATCTGTCACCGACTACTAAGAGACAACATTACCAAATGAATCAACTATCATGTTCTTTCAATAATCCTATAGGATTGACCGATGCAGCGTTGAGCAGCGAAAATAACTGGTCAAATAGATTAACCAGAAGTTTTACCAAATTGAATTCTGATTCAGAAACAAGCATTGATGTAAATCAAGTAGGTAATGCATCAGTAGAAATCGTAAATAAAAAAACAAAAACTACAAAGAAGGATCAACCATTTTCAAAATCAAAGAAATTATCTAAAAATGGTTTCAATAATGAAAGCCTCACTAACGATAACGTAACGAAAGGACTCGTCCACAGCGAATCCAATGATAAAGTTGTACGTGAAACAAAACAGACACTGCCAAAAGCAAGTAGCAAAGTTAATGCAAAGACCGTCTCTGCGAAAGACAATTCTTTAAATTGTTCAAAGAATGATGTGTCTGAACAAAATGAAAACGCCCTATCGAGCGAATCGTGTGATTCGTTGGGTAAAAGAAACTCTGATAACTTCAGTTCTCAATCTATATCTAAGCCGTCTTTTATACGCAGGAAGCTTTATTCTCAGTTGTCAGATTTTACCGACAATGAGAGTGTTAAAGCTGTCGACGCATCGTTTCTAGAAAAGAATAATGTTAAAAACGTTTACAAAACAAAAATAAAAGCAATCAACAGCCAAAAAGTTCAGAGCGCTCACGACAACGGAGGCTCGAATCAGTCGACAAATGTTGAAACTAAAAGAAAATCAGTCAATTCTCTGCGGAATTATTGCCTTAGAAAGAATCAAAGAGACTCGGCAGGCGCCGAAGAAAACTCTAAAGAAAACACTTGTCAATTTATTGTAGGGTTACTCAAGGACATCGATCCTAAAATTGTGCCTCACGTAGTGAAAAAGAGTGTCAACAGTAATGATACGAGCGCTTCAAATGACACAATGAGGGAGATTGATGAAAATTTTGATCTTTTCACTGAAGACGCAAAGGACTCTGGGAAGGCTGTTGTCAAGAAAAGAAAGTATGTCAGAAAATCTGCACCGAAAACTAAAGAACCCAAGCGAGAAAAACCTAAGCCGAAAATTAACAAAACGGTTGGTAAAAAAATTAATGATAAAAAACCAAGATGTATATCGCACTCGGACAGCGATACGTCAGTGGTTAAAATTTCTATCGACAGGATTGACAGTGACAGAAAGAAGAAGGCATCTGAGAAAGCTTCTAAGGTTCCCGTGAGGCATTCTAAATTAGCGGCAACCAAAAAAATTCAAAAATATGCCAGAGAAGTAAACCTGGAAAAAGCGCAACGCTTGTCCGGTTGCGATTTTTCTTCAGAAGAAGACTCGGATGAGTCGCCCTTCCGGATGTATGGAAAGAAAAAGTATTCTGAAACGTATTCCACTGAAGAATACGATTCACCGGCGAGAGTATTGAAAAGTCTCAAGGGTCCGAGTCGACCGAAAATGCTGTCCAATAGAGCCACTAAAACGGTATCGACTGATCTGTCTAAAAATTATTCGATCAATCAAAGATTGCCAGTGCGCAACCGACAGTTGTCTCCTGATAGTCACTTTTCTATCAAAAGCTCAAATCAATCACCTTTAAAATCTAGGGCTTTCAACAAATTGTCTTATGTGTCAGCCACCTGTAGAAACACTGAAGAATCAAAAATGGTAGTCAGAAATTCTTTCATCGTCGGGGATTATATTGTCACTGCGAAAAATGATTCCAAGCTACACAGAGAAGATATAATTTCAAACAGAATGAAGAAAAGTAGTGAAAATATTGAAAGTGACAAAATGTTTGGATTTAAAAAGAGCATTTTTAACGTTGATAGAAATCAGAGTACATCTAGAGGATATAGTAATGAAAAGTTCAATAATGTGCAGAGCTTGCAGCGATGGGATAGAAATTGTAAAAAATCCACTTCACAGGATGATAAAATTAGTTTTCGCACTAATAAGTCTACTCTGATTGTTGACAATTTCAAACCTCCACAAAATATAATTACATGGAATAAGGCTGTCAGTCATAGTACAAAATATGAGGAATTCGAATTGCCTGTAGGTTTTCATAGATCTAAATCTTCAAAAGGCGACAGACTTGGAAATTTGAAAGATAATAGATCTGAAAGAAGAACACACATGGAACAGTATAAATATAGTATGTTTTTTTTTCTCAACACAATCAGCTCGCTGCTCAGCTAGTGATAACTGAAAAGAATGCAATATGAAATTAACTCAATTTATTATATTTTACAGGTAATGTGCAGGATGACTGGAGAAGTAGAAATCTTGATCCTGTCAGATTTGAAAATGGAAAGCTAGTGACTTCTGGAAAGTGTAAGTATATTATTTTATTGAATAGGTAAATCTTGAACATCTAGTCCAGTGGTGGCCGAGACGTTGACCGCTTAGTAATTCTATTATGTTTCCCTTTCATACACATTATATTGCGCTTTGAATTACTTCACTTTTTATGACAACTAAGCACATTCAGTGTTAACACTTCTTGGTCGAGCGGTCCAAACAATAGACTCTAGCCTGTAGCGGGCGTTTTTTAGTGATTAGCGCAATATATTACATTTTTAAAATCAACAGAACTTCTAAACCAAACAATATTTTCGGCTGAAATTTTCAAAGAAATCATATGTGACATTTAATCATTAAAAATAAAGTAAAAACATTTTGAATACATTATAATTTCACTATTTTTCTAAGCTGAATATAAAAACCTGTTATTAATTTAGTAGATAGCACTCCACTTGTTATCAATATGAAATATTCAAAATATTCTGTATAAAAAAATAACATTAATCCATAACATACAATTATATAAATAATTTTAGTATATAATCCACATTCCTACAAATTTACTATCACTGGAACTGTGAAATATGATGCCCTAAATATTTGAGAAACATGTGTCGCCTTTTTAAAAAAAATACCATGTGTGAACATTCCGGGCGTAATAAATTATAAGGTCACTTGCCGCCGCAGTTATTTTGAAGACACCATCAAATCTATGAGTCAATCTACCAACACGTTTATAGATTATTATTATTTCATAAACGAACTATCTGATAAATTGTCGGCGTAATCTTCATAGTCACCTATTATTTTTTAAAGACATTATTGTTAGTAAAACGTCTCATAAAATGGTAATAATATATTCGAATATTAAAATACGAAACAATAACGCGAACGGAACAACGCAAGCGGTATGAAAAATAGTCCAACTCGTTAAACGACTCAATCTAAACTAGCGATGGAGATCGCAAAATAAATCTATAACACAGTTGATTTTTTGTTTCTTAGCTCAAACTTCCACCCTTATAATCTAGCAAAGAAGTAACAATGTTAATTAGTTGCGGCATTTTATTTCACGCTGACAAACAAACCCGTGATATTATGTGTCCCGCAAACAAGCGACGATATAAAAAAACGTATTATGTCGAGATCCGCATTCTACCGACAGTACGCTAAAAATGTCTTTTGACGTGTCCCGCCTATAAAGTGTTAATAGAACGCTAGAATTAATATCAGTATGAAGTCGTCTGCAGAAGTCACAAGATTGGCTACATGATCTGGTCCAGGGATGGCGAACAAGGGACCCGTGAGAAATTATCTAACCCACTTAAACTTTTAGAAATGATTGTTTTTATTTAAAGCCTTAATTATTCAACCTATGTGACCCGCGACATGATTTTTTTAAAAAATGTAAATGAAATTTGACCCACTTGCGAAAAAGGTCTAAACTCGCCATCCCTGATCGAGTCGATACAAGATTAAATCTGAAAAATTCTTATATATCATTTTACATTTATACACCGATACTCACTAACATGCACCTGAAATGACTTAACCGTACAAATTTTTTAGTAGTACTGACCAGGGGCGTATATTCAGGGTGTGCAAGGTGTGCGCCGCACATCCAGAACATACGCCCGCAAAATCTAGAACAGAAAATAATATATTTAAATTATATTTATTGCTCGGTAGTATACTGTATTTGAAAAGGCGAGCGCTGTGCCCAAGCGCACGACCTGCCTTCCCATACAACTGCATACAGTCGCCAGTCTAGGTACGCGTAGCGTGGAGCAAATATTTTTGTACGCAACTTTAAAGTCGAAAGTCGTCCTCTTTTTTGATAGCTGACACGTCATGTATGATGTTTCTCGGGTGTTCTTTGGTCATTTTTCATTGATATTTTGGCGTGATAATACTTTTTATATAATTTATTACTAATATTTATACATCTTTATTTTATTTTACCATTATAATTACAAATAGTTTTCAAGACATTTCGATATACATTTTTTCAATCATGTCCGCTCCCAGCTTAGAGTATATGTCCTCCGAATGGAGATATTTGTATAAAAGTTTTTTGACGAGAACTGCTTGTGACTCAATTAGTAAACCTTTTTTTCATATACCTAATTGTGTTTTTTAGTTTTTTTAAATTATTTTTATGATTTTTATGCACAGCACACCCAAAGCTAACACTCACCATATGCCACTGGTACTGACCCAATGTGATGCGATAGTGATGATTTATTTAGTTAAATTATAACTATTGAAAACGTGTCTATACTGTATACCAGGGTTTCCCAAACCTTTTCTGCAATGGAACATTGCAAATCTGGATTTTTTTACGGAACACTTGGCTTATTTTTAGGTCGGGTAATTCATAATAGTATGAATACAAAAAAAAAATGTTAATAAAATACTTATTATTTTTAAATGGTGTGGCGTCAAATCTGTTCCTGCATTTTGATTTTGTTGCAGCATAAAAAGGAAGTCCTGCTTCGCATAAATAGGTTGTATTAAACAGAAATAAAACAATAATAGCTTGTTTTGACACATTGAGGTATTCTTTTGACAAACTCGCCAAGAAAGAATTTATCGACATTCATATCAGAATCTCTGATAAAATTAGTTAGATTTTCATAATCACTTGCGCTGAATTAAGCATGCTGGTTTTGCGGTCACCGCAAATGGATTCCGAAACAAGGAATCATATTTCCTAGTTTTCAGGAAATATTGAAAAAGACAGTTTTTATTTTTTTGTTCTTGTACCACTATTCAAAATCTGTTTGAGGTATACTTGCCTAAAGGGTTAAGGGTCTTTCAAAAATGAATGGTGAATGTGGGATGTCTCAAAACCTATTTTTTTTTGCTTAGAAAAAGCTTATAGTATCAACCGGAATTTTTATGCTGTGTCCACATGACAAGATTTTGAATCAATGTTGGGGAAAGTATGCTCCTTAATTGATTTTATTTTCTTATTTTATTATTGCATTTTACTCGCAGATCTCATTCTCTCTGGCAGCAATTGAGTTGATGGTGTTTATCTCCGATGTTTTGCTATCATCATGCTTTTCCCCTGGATTTCTTTTCTTCTCAATAAACTTTTTGTTTTTTTTCACCATCTCGGCTAGAGTATCTTCCTTTATGAGAGGCACTTTAGTTATGATATAAACTTATTTAGTACTGTTTCCAAATGTCTGGTGATTACCAACGACTTCAGCACTGTGTTTTCTCAATTTAAGAATCATACAAAAGGGATGACAAATGTTCGATAAATCATTCAATTGAGGTAAAATTTGTGACTAATAACAAAAAACAATAATTGCATCAAAACGATAAATTAGGGATCCACTTTTTTCATAATCTTTCTTTTTTTTGACAGTTGTAAGGCTGCTGTGTCTGGTAATGTGTTCATTGCTAAAACTGAGCAATTGGTTGGATGCTATTCCTTTAACAAATTAAGTTAATCAAAATAAATTGTAATTATGTTTCACACTCGAGAATAGGACCGAGGAGGACAGATTTGCATAATACAGTGCACTCTCGATTATCTGGGCTAATGCTGGGGAGGATGGTCATGGATAATTAGAATCATCAAATTTTTATTATATTTTCGAATATAATATCATATACACAATACAATTTTTTAACACATTATTTATATATTTATTCTTTATCAAGAAAACACAAACAAATTAGTAAAAATATAATATTTTATCATATATAAGAACATAAAAATATAAAAAAGGAATAGTTTTATGTGTGTTATTTTCATCTGTTTTCGAGAATTTTTTTAACGAATTCCTTATTTCACTTCGAAATATTCTTAAAGCTGTTACATTATTATATTCAGTTCCCTGTTATTCAGTGTAATCTAGCAATGTTTCAATACAATTCAATGCCGTTTCATGACTAACGTAGCCACTGGTATATTCTTCGCTTGTAGTACTACTGTCATTTTCTTCCTCTTGGGTAACAAAAGAAACGATATCAGAATCGTCCATGCGTTCAAAGCCTGGATCATTTAAATCATGGTTGAGCCACTCCTCTATGTTTTCCTTATCCACGTCTTCAAAAAAAATTAAATCTTCAAATAAATCACACATTTAAGGTACAAAATTTTCTTCATTCTCTTCCGAATCCATTAAATCTGTTTCCATGTCAGGAAGAATCTTTCTCCATGATTCAACGAGTGTTACTGGCTTTATTTTTGTCCAAGATTGTGCTACCCATTTATAGCATCCAATATTGTCATTTTATTTTCCAAAAATTGATCAGATTATCATCTTCCTCAACAAGAGTTTTCAGACGTTTTTGACTATAAAGACGTTTCATTGATGATTTAACACCTTGGTCCATGGGCTGAATCAGTGATGTAACATATTTCAATTCTTGACACATTCTAGTCCCATAAATTATGATGTTTATTGCGGTATATGCAAACATTCATACATTCAAAAGATACAAGTGGTTAAAAAAAAATCAGGGTTAGTTACGTAAACATAAACACATAGCTAAATTCATCCTTTTTTCAAATAACGCGCATATTCAAGATTGCAATTCATCAATGCGTCCTATAATCATAATAGAAAAAATTAATCAAATTAAATTTGAATTAAAAAATATTTATTTTCAGGCACGAATAATCCGCAAAACCGGATAATCGAGAGTACACTGTATTTGCATTGCATTGATAGAGGTATAATTCTAAATTACAATAAATATCAGCTAGATATTATTGTTATTTTAACTCGAAGGTTAATAAGTATAAATTATGTAATTCTTCTAAATATTTTCTTGTCTTTCAGTTTCAGAAACAAGCACCTCGATGATATCTAAACGGCGAATCGGAACATTATCAGAGCTAAAGCAAAAGAAAGAATTTCAAAATGTCACCCTCAATTTCAATCGAAATCATAAACAGTCGGTTTCAAATCTATTTGGCTCTGCCTACACGGAAAGTTTCAGTCAGATGAATAAAGGATATTCTTCTAACAATTCCTCAATGATCTTCAAGCGCGATGACATTTCTCTGTTCAAAAAGTCTTCCGCGGGAATGGCTCGAGACATCAGAAGACTCGTCCATTCCCAAACTGTTTATCCGACAGCTCCCGAATCGCTTTTCGGTAGAGGATCTGCTGCGAGTTCCAGTACGAGTCGACACAAGAGTTACGCGGAAGCAAACTTTAACAACTCGTATTACAGCAAGCTTAAGAAATATAATCACCAAGATTGTTTAAAAATGAATGTTTTCGGATCTGAACATGCTCGTAAAAATCATGCCGAGAATTCATTATTTGTAAGCAACTACCACAGTGTGAACAAATTTGGTTTAAATAGGAATGAAGATCGAAACGAATCATCAGCGACTCTACAAAATCGGCCCAAGTTTATCAATTATAAATCTTCGTCTGGAATAGGATTCCCCGGTGCTTCTAATCGAACGTATCGAGCTTCCGCCGCATTGCAGAGCGAGACTTTCAGACCAAATAATGAAGTTAGCGAACAAATTGACGACGTGAGAAGTGTAAATAATATATTTAAAATGCCTCAAAAACCAAACAGAAAACGACCTATAACTGATCTCGGTGAAGAAAGTGACAGAGGTTGTTTTAAAATACCGAAATACAATGGTGAGCAACATTCAACATTCATTTTATATTTCGTATGTGATTGTTTATGCTGTTTTTTTTATGACAAGAGAAATCTCAAAGCAATAAGTATATATTTTCACGAAAACAGAATTTAGATAATTCACTGCACCTGCAAAGAGAAATAACCATTATAACAAAAAGCATTCTGGAATTGCTTTACAAATATTTCGATGTTGTAGGGCAGTGGTCAGCAAACTCATCAGTCAACTGAGCCAAATATCAACGATACAACAATTGAAATTTCTTTTGAGAGCCAAATTTTTTAAACTCATACTATATAGATAGGTACATTATTATTAACTTGATTGGGATACTACTATGCTGATTTTTGCTTAGAAGGTCCTCAATTTGATTAAGGTACGTTTATTGAGATCGCCCCTTCCAACTCTTAGTTTTAAGACCAAAACTGACTTCTGTGCGTGGGACACGAATTTTCATTCGCACTGTATGTGGTATTTTGTGGAACAGCCACACTCAAGGGGCCAAATAGCCGAATTTTGCTGACCACTGTTGTAGGGGAAAGATATTGCAATTCGCACTGTTTTGTAACTATAGTTAATGTTTTGAAAAAAACACCAATTTTGATGGCGCAATGTCGATATTTGTGTTCCAATATTCATGAAAAAAAATTAACCCTTACGGTCAGAGCACAAAACACATTTAAAGTTAATAAGTTTAGGAAAATTCAATATTATGCAGTCAGAGGGATCTACGGTAAACAAAAAGAACGGCAGGTTGTCTACAGAGCAAAAATGTTTGGAAACCTATGAAAAACAATCTAATAACAAAGCATGTAAATATTTTTTCTTTTTTGTTTTCAGAATCTTTGTCATCATTTGGTTCTTCAAATACAACACACGCAACACTGAAAGGAAAAGAAAATTCATATCGAGATGCAAGCTATGTAATAAGTGGCACCTCAAGACTCAAAAGTTGTGTTTTTGAACAAAAATCGTCTCTGTCGGGTCCTATTAGTAACAGCACATTTTTAGGAACCGCATCAAAAATAAGCAAATCCTCCGGGGGAGTCCTTCCGTCAGATGACATAGCTATAAAAAAGTATAATCACAAATCGATATACACTAAACAGCCGTTTTCTCAAAATGATGATGCACATGTTTTTGAAAGAACGCAATTCCAAGCTGACACCTCGAAGAAGAACGCAGTTGACAGTTCCAGTATCGGTGGTGACATTGTGATGGAAAACTTAAATCTGTTTCAAAACTCGCATATTTCTGACAGATGTTCGAATACAAATGCAGCAAGAAACGAGTCAGTTCTCAATAAACACAATTCACATCAATTAATGCCACTCAAGTCTGATGCGTCATTTATAGTGAGAAAAAATAATATTTCAAGTAGCCAATACGGTTTCACATCTTTTCGAGTGCCCTCCGTGTGCAACTTAAAACCGGAAAAAACAACTCAATCTGAGGAATCAGCGCATCCTTCTACGAGCCTGCAAACAAAAATTCACACTCCAGAAAAGTGTCCGACTTCCACTCTGGCCATCGAGGAATCGAGTGCTGTTAGTCGGTCAGTCAATCATTCCCCATGGAGATTTTTTGTACATAAATGAACTTTGGAATAGAGTTTTGCAAGATCACTCGAGAAAAGTGTCCGACTTCCACTCTGGCCGTCGAGGAATCGAGTGCTGTTAGTCGGTCGGTCAATCATTCCCCGTAGAGATTTTTTGTATATAAATGAAATTTGGAATAGAGTTTTGCAAGATCACTCGAGAAAAGTGTCCGACTTCCACTCTGGCCGTCGAGGAATCGAGTGCTGTTAGTCGGTCAGTCAATCATTCTCTGTGGAGAATTTTTGTACATAAATGAACCTTGGAATAGAGTTTTGCAAGTTCACTTCACCTATCTATAATGACTCATTTGTGAGAAATTAGAATTTATAAAACTGGGTGTCTTTTGTAATCCCCTAGTGAAGCATAGAAGTAAGAGCATTTCCAAAATACTGTCTTATTAGTTTTATCAGATGGAGGATTGAAATATTAAACATAGTTCATCAAAACTTTGGGAAACTGGAGTTGGTCAAGTGGGAGAAATCATGCAATACATTTTTAAGTAACCTTACTTGATTTAAATGACGTGAGATAGTGTGGTTTGGAAAAATAAAGTATTTTAGCTCAATCGCTATATTGCTGAATAAAATACTATTTGTATTTTTAAATCCTTATCACCACCATTTTTACCACAAGCACATCTTTTACCATTTTTTTCATAAAGTCTTACACACCTGTTTTGAATAATTCAAGTTAAAAATTGCTTAAGATGTGTTCATTATAAATGTTTTTTATTGAACTGGACAATAAATAAAGTACCAGGCTGTCACTCTGAATTTTAACTTATTTGTATCTGAATAATTATTTGAGCAAATTATGATTAGTTGTACATATTTGAATAGCCCGTAAACGACGTTCTGTATATGATAAACATGCGATCACACAGCTCCAACAGTTAGGATGGTTTTCAACCAATTATTGGCAAAATGCATAATGTAATAATATAAAAATTGTACAAAGAACTACTGTTTAAGGGACTTTCAGTTTTCACGGATAACTCCTTAGCACCACCAGTTCGTTATATCAATGTTTTACTGTACTAAGATTTTTAATAAAGAGCAGTAATTTCTCTAGCCGATTTCAATCCAATAAAGTAGCCAATGTTTTTGAGGTAATAAATATTAAAATATTGTCAAATGTCTCCCCAAACTAAATAATTTGTCTGAAAATCAGGATACCATATCGCACATGCATTCTAAATATCTCCCATAGGAGGTTTTTGACAAAAATGAGTTATTGATACCGCGAGATGCGCATTTTTTCTCTACCATATCGACTGTGGAAAGGAAAAAGGACGTAACCCTCAATTTTCCAAAACAGCTTTTTTTCGATAATCACAATGTATAAAACTTGACACACATTCTATCAAAAGGATGGAACCTGAAAATTCCGAATAAGTATCTAAATTTAGCTTTAAGTTTGAAAAAGATGACCTTGTAAAAAATTAAAACCAAGAAAAAACACTGAAATAATGGTTTTTCCGAGACAATTTCTTTAATTAATATTAGATTATGACAATTAAACACCAGTTTAGAAGTATCCGTTCACTTCAAGGTTGTGTATAATTCATAATTTGCATATGTCACAAAATCATCAAAACACGCTTTTAGCGCCTCCTGTAAAATTTGATATGTGTGGGTTACGTCCTTTTTCCTTTCCACAGTCGATACTATTATAGCTAGTATGCAGACGTAACTGTCACGAAATGAAATCGATTTTAAATTAATCCTATGTGAGAGCATCCAAAATCATGCATCACAATTACTCCTATGTGAGGCTCCCCCACAAAATTTACAAGCACAAAAGACTTTCAGTGACGAGCAGATGATATAAAATTATTTCAAGCCACCGATATTTGCCCCATCTGATTACATTGCCTGCAAGAAAATAGCTTGGCCAAAGCAACCATTTAAAATTAAAATCCTTCACTTTGTTCTTTTTAACCCTCCAAGGACGAGCGTCACCATATGGTCACAGTAAACACCGTTGTCTATTGATCCTACTATTCATCATTTTTCTACCTGAATATCGTTGCTTTCGCTCATATTTGGTTAAGAAGGGTACATACTACAGTTAGTCATCAGCCGTGGGGACAGAAACGGCCTCCAAAACCACATGTGATTTTTTGAATTTCCGTTTTTTTTAATTTACTTTTTGAAACTGTTATTATTTTTTTATAAAAACATCAAATTATTTACAGTTATTTTACTAATATATTTGTATTGAAATTATGTTGATCTAAAGAGGTCAAATTGTAAATATTTTAAAAAAAATCACGTTTAGCTATATTTCAACCCCGAATGTTTGTGAGCCCATACGGTCACTTTTGTCCTTACTACTGTCCGTACTCAATATTTTTTTTTTTTTTTTTTAAACCATGTCCGTTCCCAATGTGGAGCATATGGACTCCTAATGGAGTTTATCTCAACAGAAGAGTTTCTACGAGAACTGCTTGTTACTCAGTTGCTCAACCTCTCTTTTTCCAAAGAGAGTAGGGATAGAAGGATTGGGCTAGGACAGGATTAGTGGTAAGCTAATCGCTGTCGATACGCCCCGTTCATAGGATAGGAAAGGTGAGAGGGGGGAATTCAAGACATCACATACATCCATGCCTTTGAACAGAAATTCATAAATCGATTGAAAAATCAATTTATAAAACTGTCCGTACCGGGATTTGAACCCGGGCCCTCTGTAGACGAAGCCAACAACGTTGACCACTCGACCACACAGGCGGCACAATATTACACGGTAATAAAAGGATGAGCATGACCATATAGTCATGCGGAGTTTCTATACAACGACTTTACGTTTTTTTTTTTTTAAATTTTGGATAGGAATAAAAGTTATCCGTGACTTCAATATGGCTTAGAAAATATTTTTTTTATCGGAAAAAAGCTCTCGTCTCTGGAGGGTTAAATACGATTCTTTACGAAAAATCTTCCATTAAGATTAGGAAAGAGAGCAGAAAATCCTGTGGTGACAGATTTTAGATGCCTGCAATACTTACCTTTTGATGAAAAGCAATAAAAGCTAACTTATGAAAGTGAATGGCAAGACTGGCCACAATGTCGAAAGTCTGGTCGTCTTACTATTCCAAGACTATACATTAAACATATTCTCTTGACAGAATCAAAGGTAGGTACTTGCAGAAACTTAAACAGGTTATCGGTGAAGATCACCATCCTTTCAATATTCACTGTCATAATGTAGAAACAATAGATATATTTTTTAGTTTAATATATGGTAGGAATCATATGATATTATATAAATTATTTAGTATTATTTCATTCGATCATCGACTATCGTGACTGTGGTGCATGGAGATCCTAGGTTCATTCTCTGATGGGACTAAATTTTAATATATGCTGAAAACTTAGTGGGTAGAGCAATTGACTGACGATCAATCCTTCCGATAAAAAATCTTTCACGATAAGTCTTTATACTTTGAGTATCCATATGCCCTACGTTGGGAATGTAAATGGTAAAAAAACGCAAACAAAATAATTCAAATACTATAACGAATAACACAAACAAAAAAACGTTTGCATAAAAATATGATTTCCAATTTGAAGACGATAGTCTTATAGACATTTTATATTAAAACTAATAGGATCAGTCGATTCCTTAGGCTTGAATTACCTTATCTGCATACCTAACTTAATATCGCTCATGTTGGAAATAGTACGTTTTGCATTATACCCCCTAATTATAAGTCAACGTCTTTTTGTTTGTTTAAGATTGAGGTGTAGTTTACAATGTAAAATTTTATTAAATATAACCATATAAAATAAAAAAAAAACTAAACCCCACTAATTAGTCTTAATTCACATAGTTTCAGATGATCGAAATGACACATTACATAAAATTAGAACCTAGGTTCAATCCTTAGCGGGTAAAAATGTTTAAAAGCTTAGTGGGTTGAGTGATTAACTGACAATCAACCTTTTTGATAACCAATCCATCAAGATAAGTTTGTATTCTTTGAGGATCCATATGCTTTACGCTGAGGGCGAAAATGGTAACCTTAATTACAAGTCGATTCCTTTTGGTTTGTTAATAATTGAGATGTAATTTACAATTTGAAATTTTAAAAATACTAAATCTTACTTATAAGTTTCGATTCAAATTGTTTTAGATGATAGAAATGATACATTACATATAACTGAAACCCAAGTTAGATCCTTGGTGGGATAAATATTTCATATAGGGCATAACTCTTAGTGGCTTGAGCGATTGACTTACAGTCAGTCCTTTTGATAACCAATCAATCAGGATAGGTATGTATACTATAAGGAACCATATGCTCTACGTTGGGGCATAAATGGTAAAAAAACCAACTTTTCTTATCAGTTTATTCCTTTTTGTTTTTTATTGATTGAGATGTAATTTACAATGTAAAATTTTGTTTAATAAAGCCATAAAAAATACTAAGCCATACAATTATTTTCAGTTAAGATAGTTTTAGATGATAGAAATGACACATAACATATGATTCACATACATTATTATTTTTTACATCAATTAATTAATAATAATACCTCCTATGTGAAGACAGTGCGAACGGAATTACTCCTATGTGAGAAAAAAATGTAAAATCAACGACCAAATCAACCATCCAAAATTGAAGAAATTATAAAAAAGTTATGATATATTATGCGCATCTATAAAATTTTTTTTTTGATTATCTCAGAATGTTGATTTAACCACATAGGAGGTATTTAGAATGCATGCGCGATATGCATTTATTATTTTGGTCGTTAATTGAATAAAAATATGAATATCATTAACATTTTTAAAATTTACGATTGTAATTGGGGTTAATCAAATTTTGCTGTGCGATTGACCAGTTGGGAACCCTTGCAATAAAGAGCTTCCTATGGTTTTGTAGTCTTTAGTGTATTCTACTCATCAAACATTATTAAAATTTACTTAAATACCTATATAAAGCAAGTTCAGTTTCAATTTATTTTGTTAAATATTTTTAAGTTTATAAATTGAAAGTATCCGAACTTAAGCCAGCCTCTTGTCTTTTTAAATCATTAGCGTATTGACATACTGTTTGAGAATATTGTGTTTGTTATGTGTACAATTTAGAGGTAGTTTTTATATATATGCACAAAATTTACATAGATTGTTTTTTTGAATTTGAAGTGTCCTGTCGCATAAAGAATAAATCTCACCACTTCATCTTGTGAAATAAGTTTTATTTTTTCCAAACCAAATTTTAAACTAGTTGTTTTTTGTCCGTCTACAATTATTTTGAACTCATCACAATATATCTAATGGAGAAATGGTTTTTCTGCCAATTTTTTACTTGAATTGAGTGTAGTTTTGCAGTGCGCCTGGTTCCAGTTTTTGAATGAAGTTTCTCAGAAAAAAACTCGTCCATCTTTGAAAATCTATTTTTCCTTTCCCATGGAACTGTTGTTTTCTGTACGACAGCTCAATTTTGATTATTGCAAAGAATATAGTGTAAAATCTGTAATACGGTGGAACACCAAGCTGTCATCCTCGCTTTTCATTTTCCTGCATGTATCATTCATTTTTTAGTCTTGGCCAAACATCTTAAAGAAAAAATCTGCAGTCGTTTCCCAATCTATGGGTTTTATATGATGAAACTCACAAATATGGTCCCAACAGATTGTTTTTGTCAACCTGCTCAGAAATATGTAAGATTCCTGTTGTTAATGTTATCCTGATTTAAAGGTTTTTACATCTCACTCGGAAGCACGCGTGGCCCAATTCGAACAGTCGCTAAGAAAACTGAGTCCAATAGTGTCGTCATATTACGATGGCAGCTAATGTTTCTTCTGATAACTCACCTATGTATAGTCTATATTTAGACTGTTCAGGCGTCTCTAGTCGGTCAAGAGTTAATATTTGTCTCGTATTAATAAGTGTGAATTGGCTTGCAACTAAAATGCCCCCCTATAAAGAATGTTAGGACTAGCCGAGACTGAAATTAATTCAAAATCTTTACCATTTTTTCCTTGAAAAGAAAAAAAAGGATCGAGGATTGACTGTATATATATTTTCATTTCAATGTTACGTGGTATTAATAAATACTGGTGGTTCTTCATTAAGTTGTATAGTAAAATAAAATAACATGAATAGTATGTGCTAATTAAAACAGTTAGTTAATAAAAACAGTTCATAATGGTTTTATTGTTTTTTTTTTATTATATTTAACATAATAATTATTTAATTCTCAGACCGAGGACATTGATCTTGGCAAAATATAATAAATGCAATTCTTCTCTTTCGATTACATAAACTTACCTAAGGGAACTAGGATATCTCATAAAAATAGGAAAGGAAGAAATTATACTTTGATACGGAAACAATTTATACATTAAATATGTAGTCGGCGCTGCAAACTTAACACATCAAAAGCCAATTATGGAAAATAGGGTAATGTGTGATAAATAGTCTATCTAATTAATAAAATAAGTAATTCTATCCAGAGTCCGTGCAGACTAGGGTAAAAATAAATGTCTACATAGTTTTTTTTCAGTTGATAAAAAAACGTTAAAAAAGATACCCATCGCTCGATTTGAACTTGACGAAGGAAGGTATAAAAAAAGTTAAATTGGTCGTAAAGATCTCGCACAAGTCTCGAGAGGACTCCTAGTTTCCTCGATATATTTGGTGAGGGCATATAAATGCAAGATTCAGCCTTCATAAATTACAATATTTTTCTATTTTAAAAGGCGTTTATTGTTTTAACAAATTCTTAAACTCCATAAGCCCGTTCAATAAATTAAGCCATCCCATGAAGGCCACCATCTGCAGTGATAAAACGCTATCCAGAGAGCGAAAGGAAAGTCGATCAGAAAAAGTAAACATACCTTCGAGACGAGCTAATCTTTCCAGGCATAACACGAAGATTAAAAGGCGCAGCTCGTCGGATAACATTTTCAGCCAGACTGGGGTGTTTCAACGTTAAAAAATATTGAGCATTAATTAAATATAAAAAGACTTAAAAACATAAATGCAATGTAACACGTATCGCTTTCGACAGAGTCAGCGTATCAACAAACAACGACTCGATTAAAACGGTGCAAGAAAGAATACGTTCTTATTTTTTTTATTATTTTCAAGCAATATTACCAATTCTCAGTGCTATCAACAAATTTAATTACAATCACTTAAAAAGGTCACTTGTTAAAAGCTGTAACAAAGATAACTTTGGGTTTATATGTAAATTATCGATGCATCCCGTGGGTGAACTCATTCGCAAATGTGTGTGAGAGAAATATTTTTCGGGGGTATCTTAAAGCGTAGCATATTGGATTCATAATTCTAATATTCTTCTTCTTCGGGGGCAGGTGGGGCGTCTCCGTCTAATTCTTCAGGGGGGGCGAATCCGTCCTGGTGCAAAAATAAAACGTAGATTAATACGGTACGATACGTGAAAGTGAGAATGTAAATCAACTTCGAGCACTTTGTTTAATACCGAGCCTGGATTCAAGCGGTCTTTGTATTTTTATTTATCCAAGACAGATTATATTACAAATTTAAAAAAAGAGCAGAGAAATCATATATAATATACGATACGTTATATCGTAATGAAGATATGTAAACTCAAAATTACAAATTAGTTCTCGGGAAGCAGAGAAGCAGATAAAAATAATAGTCTGCGTGTCAGAAGAGTAGACAAGCATTACAGCAGAGACTCTACGAGACTTTTTTTTAGGATTATAGCTGGTAACGAGTATTTCAATACAAAGCGATACAAATCTATTTGGAAATTATATTAATCTTAAATTACTTCCACCTCATTAAACAGTGCACATACAATTCTAAATATCTCACATTTCTGAATTGTTATAAAATTCACGTCACCTCTGCTTATATTGACACCTTTTACATTTAAATTTTAGTTTTTTTATTATCAGTAATCGGAATCGAAAAATATTAACATGGAAAACTATCTACGTGGAAAACACAGCACACAGAATTATGATTTCATTTAATAAATAGTCTATGTGAGATGTAATCGATTAAAATGTGTTTGTTAGTACATAATAAATTACGACTGTCACCAATTTGACTTTAAGATGATTGGTAAATTGATTTCACAATCAATACGGTGCAGTAATTTACACTAAAAAAATAGCGCCACGTACAAGTCGAGACGTACTTTGAAATATCATTGTCGATTCTACATCTGATCTATGGGAGATTATAATACAATTAATAGCAAAAAAAGTGCCCCAAAATTGAACCAATATAGGAGCTGAGGTCAAAACTACTTATTTCATCGGTGAAAACCTGTAATTTGAACTATTAGCTGCCTTTTTTCCTCTACGAAAAAATGTACAGCAAGACTAATTAAGTAGGAATTTTAGAAAAAGGAACGGATTATTTGACCGATAGATATTTTAGTTTCAAGAGTATAATTTTTATTTCAATTATATCCCTCGTCCACTTGGAAAGCGAACAGTGTTCTCAATTTGATATAAACTTAAAGCTGTATGAAATATAGGATAAAGTGAAATTATCACAGACGCATAAGTGTACATTTTTTTATGAGATTGATTTCATTCTCTGCGGTATTCCTGCAGGTTGCACGCGATCTCCGTTTCTCCCATTTATAAGATATTTCAGAATCAATTATGATATTATGTACATGATAATATTGAATTCCAATGACAATATAAATCAACTAAACAGCTACGATACCATTTCATCGAATCCACCACCGTTAAACCTACAACCGAGGAAAATTCAATTATGTAATTTACTGACTACGATAGCAATGTCTGCAAGACACGTAAGATTTCTGCTCTTACAATCGAATTTTCCGTTGGCACGTGAAAAATATGATATAATTGCGGAAAAGTGATAAGGGTATACATAACAAACGGAAAATAGTTCCAAATGTGACCAATCATTACGAAATAAACAATATTGTATTTTACTTTTGAAACTTACAAAAAAAACTAGACTGGATTTAGATGGAATTATCATTGGTGTGATTTTGATTGTCATTCTGAAAAATTACAGGCAATGACAAGGCAGGTAGTAGAATAGTAACGGTAAAAAAATCAGTGTTAATAAAATTAGGAACTCTATTTAATATAAAATTTTATTTGATTACTTTGTAAATACGATTTTTTGCTTAACTTTGAGCGACGTGTGTATTTGAGTCACACAATACTAGCTTCAGCTGATAATCATGAGATTTATAATAATGTTTCCGCGATGATTTAGACTAGCGATACATTTCATTGTACGGTCTATCCTGAGGAATGATATTATTGTGAATTATGTGGACTAATTGTCTATGTTAACTGAAAACAATTTAATTATTTTTGACATAAAAGTAAAAAACACATTAAGAATCACAGTAAATAACTTCCAATGTGCAAAAAAAAAATGATAATTTAACTCGCACAATATAAACTTAAGAGAATTATTGAAGCGATTCGATGGATCAATTCGAAAAGAAATGACATCACTCACATGACCTGTCCGAGATCTCGATCAATTTTAAATTGATAAAAATCAGACTTTGATATTGACCGTACCGAAACTCGAAGCCCATCTGACAGCTAGAGTTTTTTCAGTGAGTTTCTAGAGTGAAGTTCTTGCCGTTCAGTTAAATATTTGAATTAGTATCATCAACCCGATGAGGTGTGGATTTGAACATTATTTATTTTTAGGTATTCTATTACGATATTTAACAGACCAACGTACCGTTTGGCACACCCAGTCTGTTTCTGTTAAGGTTAAATGAGTTAGTAATTTGTGTTAATCTCGGTAAAGTCTTGTAAGAAGAGAATAAATATGACACGGAAGAGAGAAAGAAATGTCACACAATGTTACACAGAGGGTGGTATTTGCAAAGTAATCATTTTAATTTTATATTAGAAATAAAATACCACAAATAACCGCCGAATCCATCGAAAGTGTCTTCATTTGATATTCCAAAAACCTTTTCAAGCTATGGTTAAAATATTACAATTAAGTTATTTACACTATCAGAGATCGGCCTTTATAATTATTTTAATAATTATTACAAAATATATGAACAAGCATTATGAATGTAAAATCTGATGTAGCCTGTATGCGGTTACAGTTGGCAAGCTAACATATTATAAAGTATTTAAAGTTAATAAGACAGCATGCCGACAATTGAGAGATGAGACAATTACCTCGGTCGCGTAAAGAATATCAAGTATTTTAGCAACCAAATTTGATCCTTGGGCTTCTTCCGCTTCCTGACATAATACTTCAATATCACGTAATTTTCCAAAATAGAAATCTCTTTCTTTTTCGAGACCCTCTACTGTCAGCTTCATTTCATGTAACTGAAAAAAAAATACAGGCGAAACATTAACGGTGACAATTTACAAAAACCACATGCTCTTATTTATATAATTATCAGGTGTTTTGAGACTGTTATACTAGTCACTCAGTACTGCTCCCTAGGAAAACGCCTCGTACAGCTGTTCATATCACTGGGAATTTTCTACAATGTGTTATCTTAAAAAGTACAATAGCGGAACAGATCAGGTGATATTTTAATAAAACTAGCAGTCCCGAATGCAAAATATTTCCTACATTATTGACAGTTAAAACTTCGCATCACAACGCCTCTGACGCTGGAGCTCTGGGCATGAAATTAAGCTATCGCATATGCTGAGACTTTCGCGAGTGGCAGGTTAAAATCATAAGGGGTATTTTGTCATGTGTGCCTGTCACATTTTATTTGATATCTCTTTGGGGTTATGAACGTTTTCTATTGGGTAAAATTTAAATAATAAATAACTTTTCCTTAGTAACAGTAATTTAATCCAAAATGCGAGATTAACGATATTTAATGAGATTTTGGGTTTCTGACCAGCGAACAATGCGACTTTGATCTTATGACGATATCACAGGTGTAAAACCGATTCTCTTATGATTAAATGTGTCTACGTGTGATTTTGATTATTACATAAGTTGGGACTTATGCACTACAATGCATCTACATGTAACACAAATAATGCTCGCTGTGGCTTCTTTTATAAATCAGCCTTCAGTCATCTCAGTGATATCCTATCCCAGCTACGAGTCCCAGTCCCAGATTGACTTATTAGCAATTGTATATCAGTATTTTTCTAAAAACGCGTACCTCAATTTTTGTCTGTTTAGAGTTTTTTGATGTAATGATTTCAGAATTTCAATACACACATTCCACTGGCACGTACCCGAAAATATATTTTACTTTACGCTTTATTCAATCAAATACAAAAACTTCAGCAAAACATATAATATATTATATGCTTGGCATCAAGGAGAGGATGGCATGGCTATATATAAATATAAATCGAGACAATCCTGAACAAACAATCATTATTAAATGACGAGTGTTCATTCGGTGTACATAATATTGACTTAAAATAAATATTCAGCGTTGTGACAACCCTAAACAAGAAATGGACTGAGCCCATTAATGATCCCACAGCACAGCATGCGGTATACATACATGCGCAATAACAAACTAGAACATCTTAAGAATATAAATTACGTAAATACTTTTTATATAATTTCAAATGGTTTCAAAACCGCTTGTGTGGAGGGCTAGATCGAATATTTCACGTTAGCAGTTAAAGGATTAACGCACTAACTGGTTATTAAAATACGCTTGAAGACTCTGAAGAGAAATTCTGATATATTATGGTATCTTTTTACATAAATATTCGCTGATACACACTAACTAGCCAAAACGAGGTAAGGTCAATGTACGAATTTCATTGCAGCATTGACCTGTTGGGATGTACTGGTGTTGTTTTTGTAGATTTCCAACAACATTTCATTTTGTTTAATACGATTTTAAGATGCGTCTATACCAAATACGATGAAAGCGTCTCCAAAAAAATAGTGTCTGTACCATGCAGTCAATGTGTTGGATCTAATAGCAATCGGAAGAAAAATAAAAAACGCATACATCTCTTAAGGAATTAGACAAAAATTAGATTCATACTTTAAAATAGAAAATAAAATCTCACCTGGTTGGTCAATTCATCCATTTTAATATCACCACCTCTCGATGTGGGTGCTACTCTCGCTGCGGGTCTGCTGTTTCCTTGAACCCTGGTCACTAATGGAAGGTAAAAATAATACTGTGAAAATATGTTGCACAACTGATGTCATTAATAATTAATGCCTTATTAAGCATATTATAGAATCAGACTGTTGTTAAATTTAAGCTTAATATGGCTAACAATCACACGTTAGATTGCCACCGCAAAATAAATAATTTATGTGAATTCCTCAAAATTGGAAAATAGCTAAATTTTTATGTGAATATATAAAGGGAAATGTCAATACAGTAAGTCCTGGATTTACATGTATAATTCGTTCCGAAGATTTTTGCGAAGTCAAAAAATCGCATAGTCAAATAAAACTTGAAATCGACCATTTTTTGCATGTGTTCCTTTAGAAAGATATGCGACATATAAATGGACATATGTTACATACTCACAAAACAAACTTATTATGTATTAATATAAATACGTACATACATGTTGTGTAAAAACGTACAAACATTTTAGTACAAAATAATAATTTTAGTACTGGTTCAGTATTGTTTGCCTTGTAGCCTTTTTTCTCTTAATACATTAATTGATATCATGAAATACCATCATTTACTGCTTTTAAAACATTTGCAAATCGTTAGGCATCTTTTCTCTTGTCCTTACTTCCATCAAAACTTCATTCCTCAATTTCGTTGAATAACTACTATTTATTAAGTAGATAATACTTAAATACATGTATTAAACCTTTAATGGTTGAATGATTGTCACATCTATAAAAAATGAAAATAATAATTATTTTAAACTAAACGCAGGTAAATAAAATAAAACTTTTTTTTTCAATCGTGTAAGTACGAATTCGTATAAGTCAAGGACTTACTGTATATCGTTGTCACAGTTTTCCCTGCGGTTGTTTCAAATATGTACCCAAAATTTCATCTTTTTATTAAATATCTAGCAAACTTTAATTTGTGTGATTTAACAAAATTGATAAAATGACACATAATCAACAACTTAAAAAAAAATTCAGTTACTTCTTCACTAAAAATATTGTAGAAGCTGTACCCATCGTAATTTTTTTTTTTTCCAATCAAGCATGTATTTAGTTTGTTTCTTTTTTTTCATATAAGTTTTGATTTTATAATAAGTACAGATTGAGTAACAATTTCGAAAATTGTCATTTATCACCCGATAATTGAATGTAGTTTTGAAACAATGCTATGTTAGAAATAAAATTATTTGAAATTCCCATTACACGTAGAAATTCATAAGAGAATTTAATTATGGTAAAATACAAAGTAGCCCTGTATTAATTATAAAATATTGTATTATTAGAAGTTCCTCAATTATACATAATGTATTTCTTAAAAAATAGCAGCCGCATGCCTTAAATAATTATGGTGCTTCTAAATGAAGAATATGAAAAAAAGAAATCATACTCTACAAATGATAAAGGAAACATATACCAACGGATCCATATAACATAAATAAAGTGTTTGTGAGAAGTTTACTGTGACACAAGATTGAAGGTGCATTTTATGAAATCCACAACCATAAATGTGAAGTGAAAATCTTACGAGACATCCCAAGTAGGTGTCCTGTATTTAAAGATGTTTAAATAATTACAGAAATAATGTGAAATCTTAGCAAAACGCTGACTACACAATTTAATTAGGGTTAATATAATTAGGGTTAATTAATTAAATACCCTATTTATATTTAATGATAATTCATTAAATATAAAATTCCTTTCATTTTGATCAAACTAAATAAAATAAAGTTAAGATATTTTATTAAAAAAACAGGTAGAATTTCTTTGATTTGGAAAATGGTTACATTACCTTACAAAAATACACTTAGGTAGATAGTACAAATGCTAACAGTTTCAATGGATGATAACATGAAGATTCGAATAATAGGTGTATTTAAATTGGAATTTTATATTTACGAAATGCCATCGAGAGTAATTATGATTTACTCTTTACACAGATAAGAAAAAATTTCCATCTAATATAGTATAGTATAAAAGTATGAATTGCAGCTGTACGTAAAAATGTATCCAGACAAAAAAAAATATCTCAAAAATTTGTAAAATACTGAATTTATAATAACTAATTATTTAGAATAAGAGCTAACTAAGTAAACATGAAAAATGAATATTCGACTATCGCATAATATAGTGTTTCGTGGAAGCAAGAAAAAAGGTATGTATACTACTGGTCGCTTTTGGGGGTGGCTTGGCCGGTGGTGAAATTTGCGGTTTCTTGACGAGCCCGGATCCGCGTGGAGCGGAGGCGCCGCCCATTCCCATCGGAAGTCCTTCGCGTTGTCCCAGAGCATCGTAATCCGTCCCGGCGTAGTTAGCGTCGAAGAACTTTTTGAACCATTGTAAAAACTCAAAATTATCCTGGAAACGCCCCTTCACCAATTTGTCAATCGGCACGATCTACGAAACGTGTGGAAAAACAAAAGACAACTTAAAAGATAAGAAACTACGGAACCAAACTGTTGCGATTGCCGCCGGGTGTTGTGTATTAGTGTGACCTTTCTAAGCATGCTGACTACCTACAAAATATAACTGAAATATAATAAAACGACACACGTGGAAAACATTGCAAATAAAATATCCTACCAACATGAGCACTGTTAAATATATATTGCTTGATCGCTTTTAAATATCAGATAGTCATCTAAAAGGGCTGTGATGAAGTTTCTTTCTTGCTCCAGAAAGATAATCTTTTGAAGATTGATAACTTTCTGGAGCTTTCTACAGCAACTGCAAGGCATAAAAACTACATTACACCATTCAAAGAAGTTTTGAATTAGTCTTATGACAAAATTACGCTCAATTAATCACCAGACAATGAAAATGCTGAAAAGGTTGATTGAATATGAAATGCAATATATTTCAGTGGGCAGAACAACACAAAAACAGAATGTAGAGGTGTAAAGCTAGGGTGGCAGATGGCAACGGGATTGATTACGTGGTGTATTAGTGTGCAAGACGGGCGGGCGGTGCGGGGCAGGCGCGGGATGGGTCAACCCGAGAGGCAGTCCCGAATCGGAAGCTCCGGAGCCCATGGTCAGCCCGCCCCTCGCCTCTGCGCCTTCGTATTCCCTCCCGTCGTAATTGGCGTCGAAAAACTTTTTAAACCACTGCAAAAATTCA
This sequence comes from Himalopsyche tibetana, assembly GCA_030503985.1. NCBI lineage: Eukaryota > Metazoa > Arthropoda > Insecta > Trichoptera > Rhyacophilidae > Himalopsyche > Himalopsyche tibetana. The sequence continues at coordinate 8,923,508 of JAPJYX010000015.1, forward strand.
AAGTTGTCCTGAAAGCGACCCTTTATGAGCTTGTCCACCGGAATCACCTGAAAGTAATTAATTACCCCCAATGCGAGGGTAGAGCAGACGCGTTATGACAGCAAAAATACACTATAGTTTGGTCATATCGTCAAAAATTATATTTAAGACATCATTAAATCAGTCATTTTGGAAACTAATCTAAAAGTATCAATCAAGCATCTATATAATAATGTAAAAAACATAACGAAGTCATAGAATGTTGGACTAATGCTAAAAAGGTGCTAGTGATAATATCAAATTTCACAAAAGAAAAACGGTGAATACTGATTATTTTTATAATTATGTAGATGTTTTCAGTTGTTTGTCTGTATTTTATATCGTGCATTCATTTTATTTTACAATAAAAACCACTGCATAATTTGATGGTCGAAAGTTGACTGCTCGTAACCCAAAATTAATGTTAAAATTGACCATTCATTATCACCATTTACACTACTCTACAGGGGAGCATTAAAACTGAATAAAATGATAAGTATTCAAAATAATACGAATCCAAAAAACAAATGCAAATCTTTATGCATAATTTTGCACACAGTTGTAGAGTCTAATTTCTTGAGCACGGTATCGAATTCAGAGACTTTTCTGGACAGTAGCAAAGTTTTAAGTGATTTTCACGTATGTAGTTTTTATCAGCTACAGAGCCTCTTCAAAATCATTCACCAAACTATAAATAGTGAGCATAGATGGCACATTATTTCCAGAGATGTCGAGTCATCAAAAAATAAGACGACTCCGACCTTAGCATAACCGCCCTATGCATATGAACGTACGTAACATGCACACTTTGACTGTCCCATTGAGAAAAAATAATATATCTCAAAACTACAAACCGTAATACGCAAGCGTCCTAAAGACATGCGACTACAAGTCTAAACAAGTAGTTCTTCAGGGGCAAGCGAAGTTTGCGGTCGGTTCTTTCACGTTTCGTAATTTTCATACGTATAATTTCATTTGTATTCATAATCTTGACCATAAAAAGTTTGCATACTTCTCGGAAGGTTACCTGCAGGTAGGGCGGTTAAAACACGAGATTAATTATTTATTTGGGCTCAGTTGCATGAATTGATGACACTTTTGACCATAGCAATTTGAACATACAATTTTTTTTACCAAATGACTCAAAGTTATCAATTGAATCCACAGCCCTGATTATTTGTATTAATTGTATGTAATTTTTAACCTCCACAATAATTGATGATTGGCTTTGATAAAATGTTTTTTAATATTTTTCCATTATAAATTTGCCTGTCAAAATTCATGTTTCCCAAAATGGCAACCAAATAAAGTAGTAAACCTTCCCAGCAAAAACCTTATATATAGTTACGAGTTGTCAACTTTAACTTGAATCTGGATTAAGAGTAGTTTAGTTAACTTCCAACCGTTAAATATTCAGTATTTATCGTCATCTTACATAAAATTAGGAATTATCACTTATCGTTTATTAGATTAGATCACCTAGAGCAAATATTATAAACTGTAAATAGTTAATAGAGAAAAGTACTAAAAAAATATATTTGTGTATTAATACGTAAATAAAAACATTCAAATCATGTATAGGTTGAATTGTTATTCAACCCGAGCGAGCAATTAGAAATATTAGACACATGTGCTGTCGTTGAACTTCATCCAAATCTAATCAAAATCCACTTCTAGGTCCACAAGGCGTGTGGAAATTTTGGCACAATGTTTTTGAACATACTGATTTTCAGTCATTTACTAGGTTTCCTTTTTAAGTGTGAATGGAGTTTTATGAAAGACAAGAGACCAATATGATGTTCAACTAAATCACAAACATGAATGAAAAACAATACAACCGAATCTGATTCAGGAAAAATTTAGAGCCAAACCTTATCTGATATAGTAATCGAGTGAACATGAGAGAGGTTAAATAAATGCTGAACTGTATTTCAAAATTCAATGGTAAAATATGTTATCACATATAACGTTAAGCGTGAGCCATTATTGGTTGTGAAAAATTGAATACTAATATTTCGAACCACAACTGGTTCATAATATGAACTCCTAGAGCAGTATAAATCAACGAGTGTCCTTTTAGGGATTCGAACCCTCGAACGAGCTAGTAGGACAAAAGCTCAACAGTGTAACTGAGAGGCGTTTAAACTCTATACAAAGAATATTGTTAATATTAAGACCCGATTGTATGCCGCACACACCTTATCGACCGCCATCTTTTTAAATGATGCTTGTAAAATTTTAAAATTTTGTATATATTCATGTTCCAGGTTTGTTTTGAACTTAATTCTCTTCATGGGTACGCTGCCAGGAAACAGCATATCCATAAACTGGCAGTAGGCTGCGCCCGTGCATAGTTCTTCTATTTTGGCGAAACTAGATTGTAAGCAATCGTTGACCCATGCGAGCATGTCATGTCTTGAAAGATTTTCAGATGTAACATTTGTAGAATACACGTTTACAGCCATTTTAAGTCTTGTTTTTTATATCTGAAATAGAAATATAGAATATCAGATTAGACAGTTTATAAAATTGTTTACAGACATCTTACATACTTAAGTGATTAATAATTATTGAATTAAATAGAGCCGTCGGACTTGAGAATATATATAAAAAAAAAAAAATCAATATGCTAGAGAATTATTTTATTGATAAATGTATGCATTTATTTTACCAACAGCCCATCAGTGTTATATAAATTTCTGGGCACTGGTCTATCTTCCGGCACGGTCGGTACCAAGATAAACCTTTTCTATTTTCAGCAATGTGACTCAGGCCGCCGATCACATATTTGCATCTTGATATGATCGACGAAGTAGAAAATGCTACAAACAATTTAACTTAGTCGCATCTAGAGCAAATCAGAAGAAACATATTTCAGAACACGCAGTGGATGAGAAAATTTCAACTAAAAAAATCGCGTCTCTTTTTCTGTCGGCAAGCTAGGGAGCATAGAACCAAGTTTTGAAGCAGCTATAGCATTACTACACTGCAGAATATGCCATTTAGAGGGGGCATGACATTAAGTAACCCTGGAACTGTATTAAAGTGCTGTTTTAAATGTGACAGAAATAGTCAATCTTAAAAAAATGTATGCATCTATAGAATAGAATGCGTACAAGTCACTTCAATTGATATACGGCTATTCATGACAGCCTTATAAAAAGCTGCATATATAATACAAACATTCATAGAGTATTTAATTAAGTAGCTCTTTATTGATTAGAGATAAAATTATTATATTAAGCTATATCTGTGCAGATTAAAATCATTGCTACTGTATATTATATTACAAGGCTCCGACCGACACGAACACTAATATTATTATAATTTATTACAGTGCATGTGCACAAACCATTGTATCATATTTCCAAGTGAAGCAATAAGGAGATAATGGGTCATTTATATTCAAAAACGATATAGAAGCAGATTGATCTTAAGAATTACTTTTGAGACACTATGGTTATTATTTTGCAAAAACCAATGCAGAATGAATTCCTCATTGTTGAGAAAACGCGGTATAACTTACTATGCCTGACCTACATTTTGGTATCGTTAGTTGTGATGATGTCATATGCATGATTAATTGATGGATACTCTATAATTATTAATGGAAAAAGTAAAGCTTTATAATTGTTAAAATGTTTGCTATCAATTATCATAAATTAACTACCATCCTCGATTAATATGGCAGTGCTGCTATAAATAGGAGTCGTGTATATTTAGCATACTCATTTTACCGGGAAAAAAGTTAAGCCAGGACGATCCATAATCTTAAATAATTAGATATTCTCGTTTATTGTTTGCGTTTCGGACGCATCCTTTTGTATCTTACGATTGGTTCTTTTATTGTCAGTCAATACATGTTCGTGTAGCGAGAATGTGAAGAGCTACTGTAATTTTTTTATTTTACTTTCAATAATAAAAAGATAATAATTATCAACACAATATAGAAGATAATGTACATTATAAAACTCTCCAAAACATTTCACACATACACACATAAGATCCTATTTGGCAAACGTCAACTGGAGCAAATTTCATATGTGACAAAGTAGCTTGATATATTATATTATTTTGACAGGGCACTCGTTTGCTCTGTTCTTCTGTTGCAAACGTCAAAGAGCAAGGAAACGAAGAAAGAAAATCAGTCTTCCGAGCCATCAGAAAATAATTAATGAAAAATCAAAGTAAATTTATTGACATGGTAATTCAATCAAGCCGACAAGTCAGCTTCTGCCAGAGACGTATATATATACACGTAAAGCTTGCAGTGTGATGACAGATACGAGAACTTTCAATGTTTTAGTATATGAGTGAAGCCAGATGATATTTGTTAGGTTTAAGTAAATTTTAATAAGACAGAATTAGTTTCATATGTAAATCTAATTTACAAGTAAAGATAGCGGAAAATTTGGCACATACATTTCTGCAGACAGTGGGAAAAGGGTTAATCACCATACAGACAGCAGTATGTCACTCGGTGAGTCATAGTTTAAGACAACCTGGAGTTTCTTGGGGTGTCGGCGTATTTTTTCCATAATCACCAATATTTAACCATGGCTCCCCAATATTGGCGGGATATCTTTGACGGAATTGAATAATAAACAAATACATCACGGGTTTAGATTGATAGTGGATTTATTATTACATAATAATATAGGCATAGCAGCAAACATTTAACAACACTTTGGTTGCTGTGGGTAAGCCGACATGCTAAAAATCAATATAAATCGACAGTGGGGAAACAATGACAAACAATTGTTTTATTGCCATACAAAATAAAGATTGATACTGACAATTCAACATCACAAAACTGTTAAGTTATAAAGTAGGGTGGGCGGACCATATGGTAGATTACGAGATCATTAGAAGTAATTCCCACACTTTTTTGGAAGGAAATAAGTTTTCAGAAAATTTGTGGTAATGATATTGAAGCATTATCAAAGAAAATTTTGATGATAGTGTATAAAAAATGTATGAATCATTCACAAACTAAGTTTAAAATCAAATAATTGAATGCCGACCATCCGCCTAGGATTTGAGAATTATACTATTTCGACTTCAACCACATCAAAAAGTACACAGTTTACTTTTTTGTATGGATAAGGAACTAAAATCCATTTGCGGTTGGTGATTTTTTCGCTATACTGTAACACAAAAATATTTTCCTAGTGCTTCTCTTCTTCTCTCAATCATATCACTGCAGTTTCACATGTGCTTATATCTGTTTTTTTCTGGATATTTAAAGATTGATATGCAAACGTTTGAATTTTATTTTAGCGTTTACTTGGATAGATTGTAGTAAGATTTTCCCTTCAAACAGAATGCGTGAAAAAAATAGTGACCATTACTCTTATATACGTACTACAATTATCTATGTTTATTTCTTTAAGAGTATCAATTGAGTACTGAGATTATATTGAAGATTGTTGGTTTTTATATTTTTATATTTTTAAATAATCAAAATACCCATGACAATTTTGAATGTCGAACCAAATTATTTGTGGTTTAATAAGTGTCATTGATGATATAAATAAAATAAATACGAGACAGGTGACTACACATAAATGCAAAACAATACAAATAAACACTTTGGTAATATGAAATCATGTATAACGAAGTACGTACCCATCTATTTAGAATGACTAATTTATAGAAGAACAGAATTGTTTATATTACGAGTTCATGATGATACATTTATATATAAACGGAATTATTCATTTGAAATAAGTGTGATGATAGATGATACAGCACGTTAATACACGCGTCAAAGATTACACAGACCCAAATGCAAGAATTAAAAAAAAAACAGTTAGGTAGATACGTCTAAATATAGGTTGACTGACATAGGAATAATATGGAACTAAAAAATATATCAAGAAAGTGCAGTCTGAACCGATATCAGTGAATAAACTTCAATATAGCCGGCAAAACATCGCTAAAAATAGGTGAGTGGCAAATATCTGACATTATATTAAAGGCAACAACCGCCATGAAAAGCACTTAACTATGAAGGTGCACGGGAGTCAGGAAGACATTTGGTGGTGTAGTATAATAGGTAGGTCATTTTGTCATAATTTGTAAGATATATCTATTTACCTGGAGGCCGGGTATTTGTCAGAATCGCGGGAGTGGCGCTCCACGAAGCAAGTTTATCGCTAAAAACGCTATTCTGACTTTTCTGTAGTGTTGCTACCGCTATAATGTAAATACCGTTACACTACAAAAAAAAATATTCAAATATCGTACTTTCTCTGTACCCGGTACCGTGGGCGGAAATTCTTTACTTTACTGCCGGCAAAATATTATATTTATGTTATGTATATTGTTCATTATTGAATTGGGACGGTAGTAGATCTATCTTTTATAATCATACAAAATTGTTGATTTTTTTTCTTGATGAAAAAGAGATATTTTTCATTTTACACAAATACATGATTTGCTTCTGCAAATTAATGTGAGAAGACAAAATTTTATTTTTGCGCCTTTATTATTTTATAATCAAAATGCTATTTGTATTCACCACGTTATAAAAATTAAATTTTCCACTCGGTACATAATATAGTATTTTGCTTTGCTTATGGATAACTTCGACATCGTGTGTGTAGTAATATGTAATTACAATGTAATGAAGCCATGAAAGTTTTTTATACGTTTATGTGAATGTCGCCTGCTGTGGCCCAGTTGGTTAGAGCTTGATTTTCCAATCACGCAGGTCTGGGTTTGAATCCCGGTCAGATCACAGTGAATTTGAGAATTATTCAATTCAAAGTTGTGACCGAAGACTGGGTGTTTGTGATGTCAATTTAAATCATTTTTTCTTCTCCCATTCTTCTGATCCTTTAATAACTGGGTGTAGCAATAGCGATTAGCCAACCACTAGTCCTGTTCTAGCCTTATCCTTCTTTCCCTACTACTCACTTTAAAAAAAGTGAGATTGAGTGACTGAGTAACAAACAGTTCTCGTAGGAAAAAAAAGACAACAATGAGAGGTGAGTATGTTTCAAATAATTTTTCATGGTTTACTATGAATTTAGTAATTTTTACGGTAAGTTAACCAAAAAAACACAATCTACACGCTTTATCAGTAATGTATTGTAACCTTATACCTCAAATTATTATCATAGCATATTGATTTTTTTTTTAAATCCTGCCCTTTATTAATATAAATATATTAAATTTGAACGATTCAAATTTAATATATTTATTAATTTGAAACTAAACTTTCCAATCTTAACAGCATAAAATATTACAAAACCAGTTGCTGTTCTGAAAATTATATGGCAATGAAATGCTCTTTCAAGCGACCCTTCCTTACCAGACAAAATCACCTATATTGTTTCAGCATCATGGATCTTTATGATGCTTCAGTTCAAAACAGTTCTTTTGTGGTGTGTGTCAGACACACAATTTCATCAATTGTGACATAAAACCCTGATTTTTTTTTTGACACACATTCTGGCCATAGTTTCCTGTAGGTCGAGATTATTGTCTTGGAAGACACTTCTCTACATTCCTTATAGATTTTTCTCACACAATAGAGAATATGAAATAATCTTTATAAAATTTCCTTGGTATACAAGTACACTCGGTAGGAAAGAGGTTGACAAATATACAGGGTCAACTGTATTGAATAATATGTAATTATTAGCAGGCTTGTATCCAAACAATAATTGATAGTTGCCTAATTAAAAATTGTACATAAATTTTATCAAAAATAATAATTACGTATTTGTATCCTATTTATCTGATATAATATATACACGATTAAAAAGGTTGCTTGGATAATATTCAGTGCTTTAACTGTAAGTGAAATTACATAACTTTAGTGGCTCCAAATTCTTTAACTCGATGGCTGCCACAGACGAAATATCTCATCAAATTTTTTGTGCTCAATACGCCAGAGACGAGTTATCTCGTCGATAACTAATGAAATTAATAATTGCAAATTATAGCCAGCGTGCCAGATAAAGACATACTTTTTTTTACGGCAGCCAAAAGGTTAAAATCATGTTAGGGTATCCTTCTTTTGATAGGAATTTGTGAGGCGAAATTCCATTTGGAACTAGCCGTTTTGTCATTTACATTGACATTTACAGGCATAAGAATTGCACATTTGTTAAGGCATTTTTTATTAAAATAATCTGATTCCGATATTAAGGTACAGACATCAATGACAATTTTCATCACTAGAAGACTAAATATTATAAAGAATTTTGTGTAAGAATCAATGTGAATTTTTAATGGTATTTTTGAGGCATAAGGAATCGTGTTGATACAAAATATATTTTAAAAAGATACATAACCATGCGAAAAATAGTGTGTGAAGTTGGGACCTTGAAATAGCCTGGATTGACTTACTGGTCAGTTTTTGGAATAAGGTTTAATGACAAAGTTATCAATTTCAAATTAATAGTATACTTTTAATAAAATATAAAATGTCTATTATATAAATAAAGCTTTCATTTATTATAAAATAATTTAAAAATAGTATTCCAAAGACACTTGCTATATAATCATAACTCTATTTCAACTGCACAATAATCTTAAACTAAAAGATAAAAGACAAATCATTTTTCATAAAACTAAGATAAATATAAATATTAGTCTTAAGTCTAAAGGTGTAAAATGATAAAAAATTAAAAGTATTCTCCAACAATTAATATGAATATAGAGTAGGTAGTATTTATATATTTAGTAATCAATTTAACAACATCATTTAAAACAAAAATTACAATTTTATAGATTCTCGATTTCATAAAATATAGTTTTTGCACCTCCAAAGTTATCTGGATTAGTTATCATCAATTTTGACATTTAGATGTTACATAGATAAATTCTAAATCAGATCTTTCATTATGTATACATAATATTACTATGCTTGAAAAACATTTAGTGATAATTTTTATAAACTAGAATCCTTTTTGAATGAGTATGAATGGCGGTAAATATGATACAAAATCAACATTTTTCACATGGTAAATATTACTACTCTAGTCTCTCAGCTCATCGGATTTTACAGATTATTCAGATGTTTCTACATTTATTGGCGATCTGAAAAATAAGCATAATTTATTTTAAAAAGCGTAAATTACACAATGAAATATTGTTCTATCTTGGAATCATATTTTTGTTATCTATGATAACTAGTAGGGATCCCAACTATTCATCATTATCAACTATTCGAATAGTTTCTGAATTATGAAAATAACGATTCGTAAGGAATAATTAATATTTATTTACATTAAATGTATTAAAATAGCACCTTGAGTACTTAAAAAAATATAAGTGGGAAGTTAATGACTTCATACTCGACAAATATTATTTCATTTGATATTAAGTATATTATTTTACAAAAGACTTAATCAAAAATATTTTAGATTTTATACTAACTAGCTGTAAGCCCGTTGCCCTCAACGGGGGATTTTTTGCATTTTTGATAAATCAGATATTTACTGGCGTGGAAAATCAAATGCAAACTTATTTATTGAATAAGCCAGAAGGTCTTAGCTTAATTAACTCTCTAAATAGTATTTTTATGAATACACCCAGTCCTCTTTAAGAATTAAAATAAAACGGGATTGTAAAAAAACGCGCAAATAACGGAAAAACGTGAATTAAGGGCATGTTTAAACAGGGTTTAACTGTAAATAATCAAAATTTACGTTTGAACTAGATTTAAATTAAGTAAAAAGAATTCGACGCATAGTGTAAAAATGCTATGATATTTTTATTTTAAGCAAAAGAAAAGTGTGTCATTCTTAAAATGTTGAGAAACCGTGTAACGTATAGAATGGCAAAACTCATCATGGTCTCTAGACCTAGAGTCTCTAGACTCTAGCCTCTAGACATGGTAGACTATAAAAATGTTGAGAAGCCGTATCACATATAGGATAATCGAAATTAATTGCAAATTTTATTCAAATGTATGAAAAATATATTCTCATTCATTATGAAAAAATAAAATTATATCGATAATATATTTTATCTAGTATGGAAATGCAATTTTTTAATAAAAATTAATGGCACATTTTATTCAAGTGTATAAAAAAAAGCAAAATATTATTCTATGATATATCCATATCATAATTCGAATATTCTTAATGTATTAAAGAATTCAAAAAGATTTTCAAGGTCAGGCGTGAAAAGATTCATCATTATGATTCAATTGATCAACTCAGCCCCAAATAATATTGGTTTCACATCGACTCACACGATCCAACGATTAATTTCGATAGCCCTATAATCATAGTTTGCAATAGTCGAATAAAAGTCTTTGATTATTCGAAAATTTTCAAATATTATGATCTATGGTGATACAATACTTCAGCTCTACACTACGAAATATCGAATTTTCAAACGTGGCGATATCAGAACATTTACGCGCGGCTTAAAATAAGCAGCTCCCATTGGATGGAATGACACTTCAAAAATATGCGGTTCAAAATAAGCCGTTATCACTGGGCGAAAGGAATGGGAGGACATACGAACACTGCTATTAATGTAAAGATAAATTATTTTTCAGTTTACAAGAAACATAAGACTTTGTTTGATTAAGCTGACGACACCTTGCATATTTTCTGAGAACTAAATATTTTATCAAACACAAATATTGTGATAAAATATCGAGTTGAGTAACAATTGGAAAAATATAACAAATAATTTCTATTCTGTTTATCTCAATTATGTATTTTTTTATTAATATTATACTAATCAAGTGGAAGGCGCATTGGCATCAGATGTAATGTCAAACAAATCTGTCTCATTTTCTGTCAGCATGCATTTCTCACTCTCTCTTGCAATAGTTAGAAATGAACGTGCATATGCACATTCATTTCTCCTTATAATAGCACATATATAAATTATTTTTAAAATCTGGGTAACTCAGCAGATATTATACTAATTGAGAATGTGTTAAAATACAATGTTCCTGTAAGTAATGACAGATATTGAAAATTCTAAAAGTAAAGCATGTCAAGAATGTGACTGAGTTTGATATTTTTCATTATGAGCTATTACCATGTTGAGGACTCCGTTGCTTTTTGCATGGACTCTTAGCTGGATGTAGAATTGTTGTTGATTTGTTGGGTGATTCTGCAGCAGGTGTCACCGTAACAACTGGTAATGAATTACTATCAGCAACTGGCTTCTGATTTTCTGCTGAAAATTAGAAAGACTCTTTTATTTAGACAAGTAAGCTATTGATATTATCGATAGATACATGGAAGTCATCGGGCATGTGCTAAATTACGGCTCAGGGTGCTGAGCTCTATCGATAAATGAACATTTAACAACTTTCATTGAAAGCTATGTATTCTAGAAAATAAGTAGAATTCTTTTGCAGTCGAGGTGCAATAACATGTATGATTTTTTGATGAGGAGTACAGTAAGTTTGCCAAAAGTATTCTATGCATCAGTGGCGGATTAAGCACATGGGAGGTCTCAGGTGCATTCAAATTTGGAGGCCTTATTTTTCGGATAACATAAGAACATCAGAAAATTCAATGATAAATAATAAAAATCTTAACAAAAGTCTATGGGATAATTGGAGACCACAAGCGCGCGCTTCATTCGCTTATAAGGTAATCCACCACTGATGGGCTTTGGAGTTCATAGACTGCGATCCATTGCGAAAACTTTCCTGATTTCTAGCATAATTTTCCAAGATAAACGTGGCGGAGACAGTGCTTCTAAGAATAAAAGTTAAAATTTAATAAGTTCAAAAAATTTACGTATTTTTGCGTTTTGTTAGCTTGTAAAATTGTAATATTCTTTTTTTTTATTATTTTGGTTTGCGTAATATATTTTTTAACTGTTTATTTTATGTTAAATTAAATATTTGAATCATATTTATTACTTAACTTTGTAGTATTGGTCTCGAAATGGTTAAATCGATAAATCACGTATGCTGAAGTGAAAATCCGCCACTTTCACAAATTGAGCTGCAAAACCTCCTCTATCGAAAAAATAATTGTCTTTTTTGAAGTGACGGAACTAAAATTGCTTGATATATAATTACCAAACTAAAGACAAATCTAAGAGGATGTGAATACAATTCAAAATCGGTCAAAAATATGTAAAGAGAACATTTAAAAGGTTTTTGTCGATTACTGAACAATTTGCATTTGTGCGTGGAGGCGGTTATGCTTTTATACCACTCATATATGATATATTAAATCTATGGCATTGAAAAATTATACAGGAAAAGGCATTCATTTCAAAATACGATCTATATGACATGCAAGTGTTTGTCATCCCGAAATGCTAATAAACCATGTAACAGTTGGTAGGCGAATCAATGCAAAAAAGTAAAAAATGAATGAAAAAATAAAAACAATATAACTCAAATACTCTTCTCATTCAGAAAATGAGTTGTTAGATGCAATAAAACATTGAAAAATTACGTTGAAAATATAATTTCATATAGTACACCAGTAGTATTCAAAAGGGGGACGTAAATTTCTTGCCTTTACACATTATTGAATTGTGTATTAAATTTGCGACTTACTGAAATTTTAATGAATGACTTAAACTAGAATAATGAATTGGACTGATTGAGCAAAGTCAATGTAAGGGCACAAGGCAGGTCTCCAAGTGTTAGTCAAAAAAATAACATCCAAAGTAGTATGGGCCAAAGTAGTGTAGTCCAAAGTAGTGTAGTAGTATGTCTTTACAGACCAGCTGATTTAAAAAAAGGTGCGCTTAGAACTTTACATGGTTGTTATAAAAGTCATAAATTACATTAAAAAAACAGTTATTTAAAAACAGTTATTTAAAAAGTTGAGTATGATAGCTATTATGTATTACAAAGTATGTTAGTGCGAAAGCAATTCAATATGGATGGGGGACTTTGATTTTTCTTGATCAAAACCATAAGGAAAAGGCCATTTTCTTTAGTAACAATAAAACTATTTTTAAGTTGTTTATTTGGTTAAAAAAACGTGATTTTAATAGAACAATAGAAACTTCACGGAAACGGTAATTTGAGAATGAAGAATTAGTTAAATTTCGGTTAATACAAAATGAAGAATATAATTCTTTGTCTAGCAAGGCTACACAAGTGCATTTGCTATTTGTAACATCCTATTAAATATTTGAAAATGGTGTTATGAAATCCAAATATTGCACCTTTTTATTAGTGGAAAAAGAGCTTTGATTGTGCATTGTTCAACTTTGTACTGACAAAAAAAGCTCATCTATGCTCATCATACATTAAAAATAAATGCATACAAAAAATACTAGAACAAGTAAACTTGAAACTCATTGATATTTTATAGTGAATTAATTTTTTTTAAACTTTGACATTGAGAAACATAAAATCATTTCATTAAAATATTTTTGTATTCAAACTTATGTAAAAGCAAGTCAATGCATCTTTTTTCATACAGCAGATGAAATAAAGCGTTAGAATATGAAATGTGGTGTGAATATAGCAGCAAATTTATTTAATAATTACTTCACCTTTCAGTTTGGCCGTAGTGATAAGTCTATGAATACTTTTATTTTTCCAGTGATAGGTGGACTGTCTAGCTATAATAAATAAATTTCGTTTTATTTAAACCTTTAAAAAAATCAATAGCACTACGAGATTTTAAAAACAAATCATTCTCGACATTTGGACATCTGATACTGAAAAAACAAATAGAAATATTAAATCAAAATTCCAAACAATGTTTTTTAGTGCAAAATGTTCGTGTTACCTTTTTTGGGAGATGTTTTTGGAGTTTTATTAGGACTTTTCGATTTGGATCTACTCTTTGTATTTACTTTAGGCCCCGATTGCACACTCATTTGTTTCTCGGTTTCGATGAACTTCTTTAAACTTTCTTCGATCGTCATTTTCTTTGACGATGTTCCATTCGTCAAAGCGTCTTCTTTGGTTGCATCAACTGGAGGCGGAGAAGTCTGTTTTTCTTTTACACCATTTGTTTTTACGCTCTTATGAGATGAGCTTTGTTCATCTTCAGGTTGATAATACTCTTCTACCTCATTTTCTCCAATATCGTCTTCTTCATCAGTGTCATTAGAGGAGGATGTACCAGATGTTTGCGTACCTTCATTTTTAACCTATAATGAAAATGTTACAGCATTCTTGTAAATAATAAAACACATAATATATTATGTAAGTAAGTTCAATCCTATTTTCTGACGTCAGAGATGTCCCACGCAAAACAGCCACTTAAAAATGATGCAGTGAACATATAAAGATTCATTACGTTGACAATGCGATTAGCTTGTACAATATGATAATCTACAGAAGAGACATAGCCTAGCTTCTTAATTCAGGTGCCGTGTCACATCTAGAAATATCCATAATTCTGTTATATTTGCTGCCCTAGTAAAAAATGAACCAAATTTTCGATGGAAGCATTTATTTATTAAAAAAGCAAAAACATTTTATTTATCATTAGGGACTTTTTTATGCTGACATGTGCTAAATCATTAATTCAAGATTGTTACTCTGTGCACTATAAGCGCGAACCAGCATCATTAACTTCATCAGTTGATTTTTTGAATCTGGTTTTTTTATTAACCACTTGAATACCAAGCAGACCGGAACATATGCAAGCGAACACGTATGTTCAAGACATTTAAAAAATCAAATACTTGGTATTCTAATAGAATATAAGCAATATTTTGATGAATATGTGTAGTGATATCTATACTGAGTCAATATAGGTTTTTAAAATATCGAATTCGAGTGTATATTAGGCAAAATTATAGTTCTCAAAAACACGCAGTATCTCTGGGACATATTAATAATTTATTTGCGCGGTATTCAAACGGTTAATTTAAATATTATTTAACGTCGAGAATGAGGTATAATTAAAGTATATTGAGGAAAAAATTATGAATTTAAAGACATCCATGTTATGGATGCACATCACATAAAATAAAATAAAATTGACAGTTAACACCTTAAAGTGGTACCTAATGAATATAAATTTGTTCAGATAAATACTTACTGAATAATCAGAGTCGTCACTATCTGTTTCAACAAATTGTTCTAAGTTTGACAATAGGCTCTTTAGAAGAGCTGCCGAGTCATCCAAATTGTTTTCATCTTCGACTCCTGAACTAGGTGACTTGGGAGATTTCTTTATCTTGAAATATTAGGAAGAATAAGTTAAATGTAACATTTTTGATAGATTCGGCGGTAACTTTGGGGAAGTTTATTTTTAATATCAATTTGTTATTCTATTTGCTATGTTACAAAATGTGATATGCGCTTCGCTTCTTTGAGAAGCATCGTCAGACATAACATCACAAGGTTTACGAATAAAGTATTTTTTTTTTCTTTTTCAAGCTGCTTATGTAGGGCAGACAGGTAAAAATTTTAATGTTAAAAATAAATAAGGTAAGTAAAAGTTTGCGAATCATTTGATAGGAAATGATTAATTCAAAAAATACTAAACATACAAATATGTTTTGTTTAAAATTATCTTGATAATGCTTGGTCAATAGCACTAACATTTAACATAAAATAACTTAAAGAGGAGAAAGTAGAACTCTACCCCTAAAAGATAAATGTATCAATTTAACTAGATAAACAAGAACTATGTGATATTTTCAATAGTTATTCTGAAGTTGTGTTGCCAGAACTTACATATACATATATAGACTAAGCGTAGATTACACTACTAATCGTAGATTACACTACTAATCGTCAAAGTTTCAACGATTCTTGTGGAACTTTATTCACCCGTTTAACAATCATTGGTTTCCTAAACAGCTAAATCTTTAAAAATAGAGAATTGCCTATCACGTTACCAGTCAAATAAATTTACATGTTTAAGTCAGTTTGGGATAAAAAAATGAGCACTCGAACATTTACCATGATTTTATCTTCAGAGTTTGTACGCTTGGTTATCATGCTCGGTTTCTCACCGTTTGAATATTTTACAATTCTATAACAAGTGAGACTTTGTATTTTTTCTATGATCCATGCCACCCAAGATGAAATGTAGAAGTGATGTTTATCAGAAGAAGATATATTTTGACTTTTGCTTCTCATGTATCTTAATCCTTCATATTTTATTGCTCGTAGTGACCTTCTGTTATTTTGAATAAATTTAACCTGAAAGAAATTTTAACTTGTATACTAACAATCAATTTGTTGGAAATATTAAACGAAACTAATCATTATTAAAAAATATATTTTTTTAAAATTCATCGTTGGAATCATAAAAGAAAACATTGGTATTCTCAATTCAATTATCGCAAACTTAATTTCTTTAAACATTAAATATGCATTAACGATTATGAATAGGTAACAAATTGCTTATTCTTCTATGATTGCACAGCACAAATGTGATTTTATTTTCTAGGGACTTTCCTGAGTCTCCTCAGCTAGCCTATCACTTATGTGAATTATTATAAAATGTGAACGTTTTGACAATCACTATAGACAATTTCTATCTCTTACAATATAAAAAATAAAGAGATTGACAATAACTCATTTCAGAACATAACAAAAATATAAATACAACCATATAAGTCCAGGAATTAATATAGCCGTTGTTACAAGAAAATCCAAAAATACTACTTTAGAAGAATTAGTCAGTTTAGATATTAGAAATAAAATGGAAGGTACAAAGTTTATGACAATTATGCAAGTGTATGTTAAAAACAAACATAGTCATCTCCAGTTTCTGACTTTTTTGGTTGGTATGGCTACTCATGTTTTTTTATAGTAAATAATTTTAATAAAAATAATAAAACATTTTTAGTACTTTTTCCACATAAAATTTATTAGATCAGGACCGGTTTCGCTCATCGCGAGCATTATCAACTGATTCAGTTGATAATGCTCGCGATGAGCGAAACCGGTCCTGATCTAATAAATTTTATGTGGAAAAAGTACTAAAAATGTTTTATTATTTTTATTATAATGCCATTCCACCAAGTATTGACAGTGAACACCTTAAAAGTGGTAAATAATTTTCTCAGTAAAACTCAGTAAATAACTCTCACTAAATGTAAATAATTTTTAAGTAAATAACTTTAGTAATGTAGAGTTTCACTTTGTTAAAATTTCCCAAATTTTAATTGGCTTTATAATTGGGATCATTTGCCACTTATAATTAATTATTAGTCTTTGATGATTTTTTAATTGTTTGTTATAGGTGTTAAGCATTTAAATTTGTGTAATTATAATGTCATTTGTAAATCCTTTTCATTGTTAGTAGTTGCTTACACCTTTTATTTAAATTTGTATAAATAGCACTGTTTTTATATTTTTCTTATCAGTTGACAATGCTCGCAATCAGCGAAACCGGTCCTGACATAATTAATAAAGTGGAATGAAATACAAAGAAATATTGTGTTTTTACTAATATTTTCCATCAAGTATTGACAGTGAACACTCTAAAAGTGAGCATACTTACGATTGAAGATGGTCTGATTGGATCTTGTCCCATCATGAGAGCCCCGAATGAAACTGATTCACGGGTAATTCTAAGGAGTACTAGTATTGGTAAGAAAAGGATCCACGGTAAAGGCCTTATTAGCTCTGACACAACCATTGTTTTATCCCCATCATCAGCTGAAAGATAAACAAATATTTCACATTGATGCATATACAAAAACCTTCGCAATATTTGACAATATTTATTTTATTAGTTAATCTAGAATGTTATGTTGTAGAGCTGCGTTTTAGGCATATATTTTAGGTGTTCACAAGAATGCACATTTCCAAATGGGACATTCATTTTTCCCATTATTAAATTATCAATTTTAATTATATAAGATATTAATTATGATATTTAAAGAAGCTTGTGTAAGGTAAAAAACACATTTATTTACATATTAGTAAAAAAAATATGTTCATATGTTTTCCTTACAGAAAACAAAACATAGTTTTTCAATAAATACATAATTTCAAAAAGTAAATAAGTCATGTATATTATAATCTGGTTTAACACAATATTTAGTACTAGCAAAATAGCAGAATACTACAGGTTAATTATTTATTATGAACGTATCAACGCCCAATATATTTAAAAACATATTTGCACGGTGATAATAATTTGTCATGTCTAAATGAAATTGTTATTCGCCTAATTTGTTTTGTAATATGAGTGTTATTATAGAGTAAATATTACCGCGCGGAGGAGGTAAGGCCCATTGAGATGATTTCTCAAGTAGCCAAAGAAAATTATCCACTTGCTTTAATACAACTTGGCCAATCGGATAACTCGCCACAGTTTCTAAGGCTTCTCCGCCGGCAATTTGTGTCCATGTTAATACGTCCATCTGGAAATCAGAGAGGCAATGTGTACAACCAGTCCAATAAACTTTATCTGTCCGCACTAACAATACACTTAGGTCATTTCTAAATGCAACACTTCTTTATAAAGCGATAAACACAACAGCAACCGGCTTATTGTTTTTTTTTCTAGACAGAAATATTATTGTTGAATGAATGTTAGAAGATAACAGATAACACCGATAACTACTCATACTCTACGAGCTATGTGGAATTGATATTTTTATCATTTTAACAATAATTATAAGTTTATACCGAAAGAAATTGGATATAGTTTTGCAAAAATTTCTGCACCCTAAATGTACATATATAACATTGTTTTTTTTTAAATTGTTGAGCCTTGAAATGTTTAAGTTGCAATTTACTAAAACATGTTATGTTTCTGTTGAAATTATAATTTGATTGGTTAGTTTTTCCATCATTTAATTAAAATCAATGTCTAGAAGAAAACACAATATTGCTCAGTATGTTTACAATATGATAGATATCTCTTTAGAGTAATAATTACAAAACAAATAAAAGATTTTGTTTCTTTAATATCAAAATATAACGAAAATAAATGAACAAGCATTCAAAATTATTATGTTTATAATACATTAATATCTGTGTCCAATTAAATAAATAATCATACATATGAATGTTCACTTCAGATTATCATAAATCGTTTATTGATGAGATAAATTCAAAAATATTTTAATTAGTCTGGATCAGACATACAATGTTGAGCATTTTACAGAGGCTCAGTTTGCTGGACAAAAATAAGTGCCATAATAATGTGGTATCATTTCATTTCTAACAATTGAATTATGAATACCAAGAGATTATTCTTGGCCTCACATTTAATGCCTGTCATGCCTCAATGCTTCTGAACTATTATTCTTAGCATTTATAAAATTGCTTACTGTACAACAATATGACATCAAATATATTTAAAATACAATTTATATTATCAATTCTTTAATAAAATCCACATTACAGCAGTATTTAATTTAGATTTTATTAGGAAAACGCTATGTCACATGGGTATGTAAAAATTACAAAATCTTCACTCATCATTATTATTAAAACACAACATACAAATGGATAAAATGATATTTTTGCTTAATTATTACAGAAAGTTTATCATGTACATAATGAAAAATTGGTTCATCATTGAAATTGCAAACCAAAACTTAGGGCACCATCTGTCTTTAGATTGCTAAGTTTTGGAATACAGTGGAACTTTGCATAACAAGCATAATTCGTTCTAAAATCTTATTAATAAACTCATTTTTTTTTATTTGTACTGTTTATTAAAGAAAAGTATTTATAAATTGTTAAAAACCTAAGGCGAAACCAATTCTTTTTGACTAGAAATCTGTCTAGTAATATTTTTGTTGTTGATGCTTTAAAATTTGGTGAAAGTGTGACGCAACTTATTCAATTATCATTGAATACATTTTTAGTGCGCATGTATGCATGCATCTGTAGTCTTAATGCTAGAAATAACCTGCTGGTTCAGCCTATGGAGTAACGGAGTGGTTTTGGGAGGCAGAAACTGGAACTTGAAAAAATTAAATTCTTTAAGGAGGTCATCTTGTGGGCCCGAAGGATGTAGGATCTCAAGCAAATATTTTTTCACAGAATAATCAAACACTTCATTGATCCAATCAGTAAAAATTTCAAGTGTCACTCAAGCCTTCTTGTTGGATTTCCACATCATATTTATGCCTGCCCTTCTGAACATTACACTTCTTGAAGGCTAGTGGAGTTTGCAAACAAGCAGCGTTTTAATTTTCGAATTGCCGATTTCACTGGCACAAAATAGCGTGTGCGACGATTTTTCATTGGCTTGGCATCTTTTTCAAGAAGAAACCCATCTCATCGCAATTGAAAACCTGTTGCGTTAGTAACCCTCATTGGATTTTACAAGCTTCTTAAAGTTGCCGATGAAGTTCTTTGCTGTCTCTGTGTCAGGGCTTGTTGCTTCACCGTGCCTCACAACACTGTCGATGCCGACTCTTCTCTTAAGCTCCTCGAACCATCCATGACTTCCCTTAAATACTTCTGTTTCGGTAGTTGATGATCTTGGCGTCTTCTTAACGAGGTCAGCGAAAATAACTTTCACCTTCTTACAAATAATTTTTTCGTTGATAGTGCTGTGCTGCCTTGAAATTATTTTCATTTATCCATATGAGAAGCAACCTTTCGTCGTCGAGAATACGTAACCATTTCATAGACTTTCTTGACTATCCCTTTGAAGAATCTATCTCCTTAATCTTGCCCTTGTTCTTGAGGATAGTGTAAATCAAAGATGTAGACAGATTGTATGTGCGTGCTCGTTATTCAATTGCAAACCTTTCACTATATAAGAGAACACG
This sequence comes from Himalopsyche tibetana, assembly GCA_030503985.1. Taxonomy (NCBI): domain Eukaryota; kingdom Metazoa; phylum Arthropoda; class Insecta; order Trichoptera; family Rhyacophilidae; genus Himalopsyche; species Himalopsyche tibetana. The sequence goes on from JAPJYX010000015.1 coordinate 8,944,154, forward strand.
CTAGAAGGATGGAAGCTAGGACAGGAATAGTATTTAACTATTTGCTCTCACTAGTCTCCGTTTCAAGTATTTCATAAGAAACATAGGCATCACATGCATCCACGCCTTCGGACACAAGTTCATAAAGTGTCTGTACTGTGATTTGAACCTGTGGAACCAAAACCAGAATTGGTCAAACACCCTAAAGTGTTGATCAAATAGCCACGGAAATGGCAATAATTTATAAGATTGGCAAACAATCTTTCTTCATGACATAATAAATATCAAGAATGGCTTGTTAATTTATTGATATATTTGCATGTAATCAATGTTTCCATAATTATGACTCTTACACAGTCTGAGGATGTGTCTAGCATTTGTGTACTTTGTAGTTTGGCCTCATTTTATTATCAGTCTTAAGAATAACTTTACAGATATCAGTAGCTATTATTCGTTTTGAATATAATTACTATAATTAGTTTGAGTACTAATTAACTTAGTGCAATAAAATAATTTTGAGATTAAAAATTCATGAATCCAGCAGCACACATTAACCTTAATTTAAAAACAGTTGATTTCCTGATGTTAATTAATTTCATATATAGTAAAAATGTATTTAACTCAACAAGAATCATGTTATATTAAAATGATTAATGCTATTTCGGCATCATGACATCATAAGAAGTATGCTTTAGAAGGTTAAACGAATTATTGTTCATCTGCATAAATACAATAGTGGAACCCGTTCTTGCATTCTTCATTAATAATAAGAGATGACTTAAAAAAGTATGTGAGTTTGAGGGGTCTACAATTAAAATAACTACAAATATGATTTGAATATTAAGAACTTTAAAAAAAGATACAAATTCCACCCTGCATATTGTATAATAAAAATAAGTGAAACAAATAAATAAGTTTTTCAAAAGCTAAATAATTTTTTAAGACTTTCTCATATTATCAGTTTCCCGCATTTTTCGTTTTTTAAGGGACATTTGAAAAACGTAGAATCGGGGTTTCACTGTATAATATTACACACTTACTTAGAGGAGAAAGGGTACTTTTTTACTTACTCTTACATCTTCAATTTTAAATATACTTTTATGTGTTAAAGTTGATTTTATATCTACAAAATATAGTAAATTAAAATCTGATTGAATTGAATTGTAATAATTAGGTGTAATGAAGTGAGATATTGGTCTGCCATGAAGTATGTTATTCTCATGATTATATAATATGTTACATTTACATTATTATATGTGTATTTTCCATTACAGAATGTTTAATTATGGTTCCAAAAATCCATTCAAGCATACTTTGATGTCAAATAACTATCAATTTCATTGTATAATTCTTGTGGAACTAAATACTTTTGACTTCAATGTGATGAAATTGTAGATTGTCAATGCCAATTCAATTAATAAAGCATTCTGTATCAAAAAATATTTAATAATGAACTTTGAGTAAATCATGTACAACCATCTTGAAAATTAATTAACAACCCGTATCCTATGGGCTGTATGAGGCCCAAAATGAAAAGTATTTCATCAACAAATGTGTCATTAAATATTTTAAAAATGGCATATAATCTGAATTGTCACTTACATGAAACACGAACATACCACGACATTGATTTTAGCCAGAAGTATGCCTGCCAAATCATTCAAGAATCTTTTGGAAGGAAATTTTGTGGTGTCATACTGTTATTTTTCATTCCTGGCTACATGATTTTCAAACAGTGTATTGTCAATCTTGAATAGTTTCTTCTTAAATTTTCAGTAAAGTTTAACGTTAATAGAAAATTTAAATTAACTTTGATTATTCCACGTATTGTGTAACTAACTGTGACACGTGTTTCGCCTCTTTCAGAGGCATCTTCAGACTTACTATCGCAAAGTTTGCTTAAGTAATGAAGCAAGATTGATTCTAACATTTTAAAATTATAAAATTACAAAATGGATTGGGTTTTTTTCCTTTTAAGAGGAGCAAAGAGGGGGGTGTAGAATCGAAATAAAGCAAACAGATAATGATACTAATTATACTAATGAGTTGTAAACAATTTCCTTTTTAAGGGAAGCAAAGAGGGGATTATAAAATCGAAACAGTGCAAACAAATTTAATCATACTACTAATGACGTTAAACATTACAAACTATTAAACTAATGAGCTGCAGTCAATCAGCTAGGTTTGTGATTACTCTATTAATTGGAAACAATTTGAGTAACGGGGAACCGCCTGTGCTATTAAGAATATTATTTAATAATATTTCTTTTTTGTTAAGAGTTTTATTAATTTCTAAAAATTCTAAACTATTCATCTTTAAACCCTTTTTATTTACTCGGTGGAGTATTTCTAAATTACAAATCTGATTAAAATTATGATTATTTTCTATTAAATGATTGGCAAACTCAGAAAAATTGTTACTTTTTAGACATCTTATATGTTCTTTAATTCTAATATTAAAGTTTCTACCTGTCTGTCCAACATAAGACGCTTGACAATCCCATTCTGATTGTTTACAACTCATTAGTATAATTAGTATCATTATCTGTTTGCTTTATTTCGATTCTACACCCCCCTCCTTGCTCCTCTTAAAAGGAAAAAAACCCAATCCATTTTGTAATTTTATAATTTTAAAATGTTAGAATCAATCTTGCTTCATTACTTAAGCAAACTTTGCGATAGTAAGTCTGAAGATGCCTCTGAAAGAGGCGAAACACGTGTCACAGTTAGTTACACAATACGTGGAATAATCAAAGTTAATTTAAATTTTCTATTAAAATGAACTTCCACAAAGTTACCGCCGAAACCATCGAAAGTAAGTTTAACGTTAACTATATAAAATTGAGCTTATTTAATATTTTACGACCATACCTAAAAATTTTAGCATCACCAGAAGCAATATACACCTGAACATTAGGTTTCAAATAACCATCCGCTTTGTAAAGTTACAAAAATTGATTTTCCTGTAGAGCAGTGCTCCTCCACCTTTTCTCTCCAACGCCACACCAAAATTTTCTCCGGATTTCCAAAGCCCACTTGAATATATGTGTGTATACATAAGGTTATATACAAAAATAGCATAAGACATCGTTTAATCAATGTTTGAACAGATTATTTGATATTTTCTTCAATGAAGTAATGCGCTGCAGCACACTTAGCATCGCCCCACGGCACACTAGTGTGTCGCGGCACAGCGGTTGCGGAGCACTGCTGTAGAGTTACACTTTTGTAGATAGTGTTAGTAGACTTTAAGCCCTTGAATTATTGAGTTGTTTGATTTGCAGAAAATGATTGATTTGAACATATTAAAAACTTCGTAGCCACCACTTTGCCAAAAGCTGATGTGTAGAGGCTTACAGTACTGATATATTATTTTATTTTACTCTTTTGTGAGTACAACATAATACTAACTGATGTCTTTCATCTTTTACAGAGAGAAGAGCTCTAGCTCTATTTCCCTTTCTTCTCTTGTATTTCGATGTTGTTTTTTTGTTCGTTTTGTTTTTACAAAATAATATTTCTAATTTTTATAAATATATTATAAGATACTTCTACCACCAAATTTTTTTGATAATAATCATAATAAAAATGATTCAAAATTAGCATATTTAATTTACAATTATAGTTGTGTTAGCATAAAAATGCTCTTTTTCATAAAAATTGCGCACAAAAGGCAAGACAAATAATTTTTATTATGTGCCAATAGGTGATAGTGAATAAATATGTTGTAAACAGTATGAAATAATCAATAAATTTATCACCGACAGGGCGACAATGTTTTTTTCTCAAATTGGTATATTTGGGTGCATGAAATCTTTCAGGGATGCAACACTATCTCTTTATAGTTGACATTTCATTTTTATTTCGGTAAAGGTCATTTTGTATTGATATCTATTATGAACATAAATCGATTGTTTTTAATTAAAAATCAGTCCAATAGTTCAATTGCATTGGCGTCAATCCAGGGGTACTCAATACTTGTAGGCATGTTAATATTATCAATCCACCGCCTAGAGAGATGGAAAATTTCAGCAACAAACTTTGTTTATTGTTTGCTGTTGTACGATTCTTTTTGTAAATATTATATTTTGTACTATGCTATTTTCTTATTTTTGTTGTTATAATGTTCTATTTTAATTAATTTTGTAAAATGCACAGAGAATTTGCATCAGCTGTAATGCCATTTATAGTCCTTTTCATTATTACAGACATACGTTTTAAAATAATTTCAAAAACTCCACAAAGGAAAACTTTTGGTTGTATATTATTATAGAAGGAATGAATGTGTTAACTGGGGGAAAGAATAAAATTTTGTTGAAATCATTTTTAAAAAACATGCCAAAAATTATACATTAGTACTGAGAGCAATTTAGAAACATCTGTGATTATTTATGATAAAAATTTGTTAATTACATTTGCAAAAATATTAGTCTAATTAATGAAATTTCCCAAACGTCTAGGGCAGTGGTTCTTAACAGTTTAAAAGTCTGAGGGAGCGTTTTTAATTTTTCAGAATTTGGGTGGCGCTATTATTAAAATGTAAATATGACTTACATGGCAATAAATGGAACTTTGAGGGGCGGTAGATAATTTATTTCTGTTCAAGGGGGAGATTCTTTCGAATGGTTAAGAAACACTGGTCTAGGGTCATTAAACGGTGAAAATATTTATTTATCAATAAAAATTAGTAGATACTCAACGACAAAGTCTTGTTTTTCCAAAGAACCTAATCTAAATAGTTAAAAAATAATATCAACATTTCAAATCATGTCGCAAGTTGTAAATTAACATTCAATCGGAAGAGCAAATTTGAAGCTTCTGTGGTGATTAGTGATCCAAATTAGTAATTTTAATTTATAAATTTATTAGTTTAATAATTAAATGTTTAAAACGACTACGACCATTAAACGGTTCAATCATTTTTTCAATAAATATTAGTACTCAACGAAATAACTCCGTTTTTTGAGACTCGACGAGCCAAAACGATAGATATTGACAACCAGGGCCGGCCCGAGCATTTCTGCGCCTGTGTGCAAGGAGTCCTCGGCGGCTCTCAAAACTAAAACTAAATGTGTGGATAGCGTTAGAATCGTGCGAATCGTGCGTGCGACGCCTGTGCGCCTATGTACGCCTCACGTACGCCTGTGTGCGTCGCACACTTCGCACACGCTACGAGCCAGCCCTATCGACAGCGTTTATATTTTTTTGAAGGCTGTTTCGTCAATGATTGTATTTAAATTAATTTAAAGTATTTTTTACGATAAGGCGCTAAACTCTGCGAATAGACAAGTCGAAGGTTTTATTTCTAAAACTAAACACAAATTAACGAACTACTAATTATTGAATTTTCGCGCAAAATGGCTAAATAAATTAATGTGCTATGATTTTCTTAAAAATATTGTACACTATCCATGATTCAATCTATTACAGTTCACAACTAGGGTATCCAATCCCGGAACCTTCCGTTGAGTATCCTTTTAAACGATTTCACGCTGAGTGCCCAATCCTGGGATCCCGGGATTGGGCACTCAACGTGAAATCGTGTAAAAGTTTTGGTGACTCGTTTTTCGTCCAATCCCGGGATCCCGGGTTTACCGGATTCGGGATTGGATGCCCTATTCACAACATATGTAGTGCATCATGTCAATTACATTCTTACAAACGTTTGGCAGAAGTATCAACCATCTACTTGTGTAGTCTTCACGAGGTGAAATTTAACATAAAAATACTCTTACATATACTAAGATTAAATTTAAAAAATGAGTCATCTTTATTCGGAATAACTTAAATGACTTATAAACGAAACATAGGCCCTTGGACTATTATTTATATTAATCTTTAAAAAAACAGAGAAATTGAAAGATAAGTAATAATGGGTGCCATGACCCCAAAATTGATACGATTGTCCCTTATACAACCGGACAGAAGACTTATGCATTTGAAATACCAAATAATCACTGTTTTAAATGTGTATACTATTTTATAAGTGTGAAAAGGGAGACAGATCATTAGTGACATTATTTTTTTTTATTTGCACGGATGTCAACTACATAACTTGAAGTGCCTAAAGCAAATTAACTTTATACCCACGGGCTTAACAATAATTATTACAGGCACATATAGATTTTTTTAGTGGCGCAAACTCGACAAATGAATATCATGCTTTAAGATGCTGATTACATAATGACAGTATGTTTTGATGAGGTTCCAATTAGGGCATCCAATCCCGGGACCCCGTTCAAATTTCTGATCCTGAAATTCCGGGATTGAGATGGCCGCGATCTCGGGATTGAGAAATTTTGAGCAAAACCCGAAAATTTACACGAAATTGGCAAATTCAAGATTTGAAATTCTTCGGTGAGCTAAAAAAAAAAAACGAGTTTCTGTGAGAATCTGGGAAAAAGTATACCAAATCGAGGATTTCAAATTCCTCGGTGATAAAATCTCAATCCCGGGGTCCCGGGATCCCGGGATTCAAAATTAATCAATCCCGAAATCCCGGGATTGGATACCCTAGTTCCAATTTCACCGAACTTCAATTACCTACATACACTCGTCGGTCTACTGGCAGAAGACGATAAGTCGGAAAACCTAATTTGAGATAATCGTCATTTTTGATAATCATATTTTTTTCTAAAGCTTTATGAAATTCGATTGTGATTAATGAATTCGATTCACATATTCAAAAGCTTTAAGTTATTTATAGTTGTTTTGTTGCCAAAAATAACTTAAATCGGAATGTCATAGTTATGTAAAAATGGACAATACGGCACCCTGAATATGTATATTAGAATACTGGAAACAGGTGGATTTGTGAACGTGTGCTCTATTTTAATGAAACATATCGACTGTGGAAAGGAAAAAGGACGTAACCCACAAACAGCGTTTTTCGCAACATAAAAGTTAAATTTAGATACTAATTCGGCATTTGCAGCTTGCATCCTTTTGATAAAACGTGTATCAAGTTGAATACATTGTGATTATCGAAAAAAAACTGTTTTGAATAAACTGTGGGTTACGTCCTTTTTCATTTTCACAGTCGATATGCATATTATGCCTTGACGATTGATTCCAATATTATCATCGCATGGATTTTAACATTGCAGCACATGTGTTTAGAACACTATTATATCATAATAAATTCACGCATGTTCTTACGGAACTGTAAATAATTGTGAATCATGTAAGTGATACGTTTTGTTTATAATGTGTATTAATAATGAGCCTTATCATTGCACGATACTATCATCTGGATACCTATGAATAATTTTTATTAATAGCTTATTTTGCATGAAAATAATAACTTTGAATTATAAAACTCTTAATGTGTTTGAAGCATTGGCGGTTCTACGTACTGTGGTAGGTGGGCTCAGCCTGCCCTGAAATTTTCAGCCAAAATGTGTAAGAAAAATAATCTTAAACTGATTTCACTATCACAAATGTATACAATATATTTGCTATGATTCTAATTTTTCATAATAAGGCCAATTCTTGTGCATGCATAGAATAAGAAGGCTTTTGCTAGTCTGAATTTATTTCTCAGAAATTTTTGTATACAATATACTCCCTCAAAATAAGTTTACAAGTATTTAAATTGAATTTAAATTCATTAGCCGTTTTATCAATCGAGAAAGAATTTATTAAGAACGTTTCAATTTTTGATGAATAAGGAATTGTCGACTTTGCGTCTCAGAAAAGTCATCGGGCTGAGTGTTTTTTTTATATATTTTTTTTTATCTTATAGTGCAATGGTGTCCAACCTTTTTTTTTTATCTTGGGATCGACTTTTTAATCTTAAGTTTTCTCGCGATCGACTTCTAACATGATTCTAATAAGAAATTTTATTTAGGGTGGTTTTTTACCGTTCTTCAAAATTGAAAATGTTTATTTTAAATTCGAAATATATATCATTAGATAGATATGCGCTTACAAAATAATTAAATTTTAGTATATTTTATATTTAAATTATTTATTTTTTTGAAATTCACGGAAGCTTTCGGGATCGATCAAATTTTGCTTTGGGATCGACCAATCGATCGCGATCTACCGGTTGGACATCCATGTTATAGTGTGTAATTTTCAATGTTTTTGAAGTTCAATTCTATTTTGTCTTTTGGCTGAATTTTGTTAAGTTTGATAATTAGTTAATTTTGTAATAATTAGTTAAAAACAGTCAATAGTATCAAAAAAAAAACAAAATTGTTGAAAGCAAAATAAAAATAAAATGTTGTTAATACTCATTTGAAACATTAAAAAGCCAAGAAAAAATGTGCCGAACACCGATCCACCGCGTTACATGGGGGGTAAAAGCACTAATTACTAGATACAATAGTTTTCGCTACCAATTGGCGATATCATAATTGTGGTTCTATTTGAAAGTTTGCAGGGTGGCCTATCGTATATATTATATACTACAGGGTTTCCCAAACTATGTTCCGAGGAACACTGGTGTTCCACAGACCGTAATAGCGGTTTCGCGTTGTTTTGCCCACATTGTTTTCCAGTAATTAGCTATTACGATTCCTTTGTTCGTAATCCATTTCCGTAACAGCATAACCAGCGTGCTTAATTCAGCGCAAGTAATTATGAAAATCTGACTGATTTATCAGTGATTTTGATATAAATTTCATTAAATTCCTTCTCGAAGAATATGTCAGAAGAATTCCCCAATGTGTCGAAACAAATTATTATTGTCTTGATTTCGTTTTATAAAACCTATTTATGTGACGCAGGATTTCCTATTTATGAATGTAACAAAGTTAAAGCGCAAGACAGGAATCGACGCCGCACCATTTAAAAATAATAAGTGTTTCATTAACATTTTTTTTGTATTTTCATTATTATGAATTACCCGATATAAAAAATAAGCCACGTGTTCCATTGCAGAAAAAAATGGGAGACCCTGATATACTATATTGTATTATATGTGGCGAATTAAGCATTTGGGAGGTCACGAACGCAATAAAATTTAGGGGCCTTGTTTTTCGAATATCGTACAATTCGTTGCAAAGTTCAATATAAAATAAAAGCAAACAATGAAATCTGAGTATAAAAGATATGAGGTAAAATATGTTATATTATATTATGAGATATTTTGAGGCACCCAAGATTCAGATGTCCCAAACGCGCGCCTCATGCACTCATACCAACTCATACTACTAACGGTATGTAGTAGGACGTACGCTACTGGTTTTTACATTTTGTAATGGTTTGTTACAAGCGCAAGGAAAACAATATAAGTACACGGCTTGCGAAAATTCCGCACCGATTCATGGAAGATAAGAAATACATATTCAAATGAGATCAATAAGTATCTCAAAAATATGAACTTGATTATTATGTTTAACATCTTTTTAATCATTCTAAAATGAGTCTACCATACTATTGTAATAATATCCTATATGCACTACATATTGTTACACACAATATTCCCACCAAGCGCACCCACAATTTCTGAAGGGTAACAATACAATAGTAACTATTTTTTTTAAAATATTCATTTGCTTGGCGTAATTATGAACTTATTTATCAAAGTTACATTTTATTATAACGTTGAGATGTTTTTTAATTAAACACAGGTTACAATGTAAAGTTCTGATATTGATAATATTTTTTTTCATATTGACGTGACACTATTACAATCAAAATAATTATCTTGCCACACCAAAAGTATATTATGAGTAATTAATATTTTTTGGGAAGCTGTCGAAAATAACACAAAATCTGTCACTTATCAAGACAATGTAATTAAATAAGTTTTCTCACCTTTCAATCGTTCCGACTCAAATTAAAAATCGACCACTTTCTTGCTCACGTATTCATGAAAAGAAAATCACAGATTGCTGAAAAAATATTCATTTATATATTACAGTTTCGATTATCCGAATATAAAAACGGATCACACACAACCGTCTTTTAACTCTCGCTCGAACAGTGTGATTAAAAACATATTGAACGAATAATGATATGGGAATGTTTAACAAACAGAAGACCAGTGCATATATGGGTCGTCGCAGTTGGCTGCTATTACTTGACATTATCAAAAAGGTGATAAAATATTGATAATAATAAATTATTTATTGGTTGCATATGAAAGTAGTTAGTATTAAACATTTAAATAGTGCCGAGTTACTTGCTCAAGTAATAATGCTAAGATAACCGCTCTGCTGAATTTTGTTTGTATTGAAAAATATTTTTTTCTCTGTGAATTGTTATATAAATTATCAAACTATAGTATACTTATAATAGTCAATCATTTTTGTATCAATTAGAATAAAAATATGATACTGACAACTTATAATTATCGTATACTATTTTTTGATAATTTATAGAACAGTTTACAGAATATTATATTGAAAATTAATACTAGTATGGGTTTTGTCATAGCCCCTATTTTTTTTGTTGAATTGTTTGAATTTTGTACTTTTCCATGATTTTTGTCTCTAACGACCCGGGTTTCGCCTTTCGGCATCTTCAGGCATTCCAAGTGCACGGATGTACTTGAACTGACGCGTATATAAACGATACAAACTGTTTACTACGCGTCAGTTCAAGTACATCCGTGCACTTGGAATGCATGAAGATGCCGAAAGGCGAAACCCGGGTCGTTAGCGAAAAAACTCATGGAAAGGTACAAAATTCAAACAATTCAAATTTGATATTGAAATTCCATCAACACCCTCAGTCGAAATACTTAATTATAGCCCCCTATATTTGGATAGAGGCGGTAATGGTTTTATTGTATAATCATAAAAAAGATATGCAAAGTAGGTATGATAAATTGAAATTATAACTCTATTAAAATTCTGTGATTATTAGACAGAAAATGACATTACAAATGAGTTTATTGAACTGGCATTTACATGACACGATTCTATTATAATAAGTCAAAATAATAATGTTTTTAAGTCCATTAAGCTATTCAGAAAGTCGTCTTAAGTATCTCTAAGCTTGATTTAGCTTAACTTTGTATATTGGCTAAGAAGAGAAACACTCTTATGTAAAGGTAGTGGATTGGTAATTATTCTTTCTTTGATTAACTTTTAAAATAATAATAACAAAAGTATTTACATGTTTTATAGCAAAGCATTTGTAATAAAAATAAATATTAAATGTATATTATATTGTAATGCATGTGTATTGGCAGAAATTATTAGTTTCAATTTACCAATTTTTGTATATTTCGATGATAGGTAATAAAAAAAAGTTATTGCGCATAAAATAAAATACTGAAACCATAGACGGAAAGTATACATGCACCAAAAGCATCCGCTCTGAACTTGAAGGTTTGAAAATATTTGTAATTATTGTTTATGACTAGCCGGCTGTCAAAAAATACAGCGGTGAAATTTAACCTGATGTAATTCATCTTTTATTGTTATTACATATATTTAATACCTTCACTTGAATAATGACTAACATTTTAGAACTCAGAGACAACAAAACCGTTCCTGATGTAATTCATGAATATCCAGGTTATTTGAAAAATGAAAGTATCCCTTTGGTCATTGATAATGGTAAGTGTTCAAACAATTCTTCCTAGTGTATTGTTCTTTTACTTTGTAGACATTTTATTTGTTTAATAAATGTAATCTGAGTAGTTATTCATTATTTATAAATACGAACATACTATGAATCAACAGAAGTTATATTTAAATAAAATAACTTAGATAGAGATTTCGGTAGCGAATAATTATGTCCAGTGTTGGATTAAGCACCTTAGAGGCCCCAGGCGCAATAAATTTTGGAAGCCGTGCTTTTCGAATAACATAAAAGTGTTGCAAACCTCTTCGTAGAATAATAATAAATATTCAAAACTGAAATTAAAGAGTTTATATAATATAAGCTATCTTTGAGCCCCCCAAGATTTAAAGGCCCCAAGCGCGCACCTCTTGCGCTTATGGGGTAATCCGCCACTGATTATGTCGAGTTCTGACGACTGCACTCCCAAAAATTATTTAGAAGAGTAACGAAACTGAACTGTATTGAAACCAACCATTTGAATTTTGTATCCCATTCACCCTTTAGGTTCATATCAGTGCCGAGCTGGGTGGGCAACTTCACCAGAGCCAATATTATCATTTAAAAATCTCATAGCCAAGCCTCGAAAAGAAAGAGGTAAAAAAGATGCAGAGCCACCTGTGACTCCTCCAATTCAAATTGGAAATGACATCATAAACATTGAAGCGGTTCGGTATGCTGTTGTTGTTTTGTATAATGAATATTTCATATTTGAATGATAAAAATGTTTTTACGCTTGCAATATTCTGTAATCACCATGTTTTCGTACCTGTAAGATAATGATTTATTCATTCAGCTTAATTTAGCCTAGATCCCGGTTTTTTGGAAGAAATGCCCAGCACTTCTTATTCGAAGAAAATTATAACCACACTATTACTAAGATAAAAATTACCTTATAATATCTAGGTAGTTATTAATATTTAATTTAAGTGTTCTTTGAACTGAGTAATTCACCTGAAAATTTAGATAGCAAAATGATATTTTTAAGAAGATATACAAATACCTAGATGAAAATAGTATTTTGACTTTATCACCTCGAGTGTTTTACAACAAAATAGATTCGTGATATTGACTTTTTTGTTAATAGATCGGCTCTTTGAAATGAATCTATAGGTTCGATGATATCACTTTGGCCATGGCCCACCAATACCAACTAATAGTGCTGCAGATGTCTCATATTATCTTCGTAGACAGCGAACTGTAATATTTTTCAATTTCATTTTTCCAGATTTCAATTGAAAACTCAATTCGACCGAAATGTGGTGACCCATTTTGAAGCTCAAGAGCAAGTGTTTGACTACACTTTCAGCCATTTAGGAATCAATACCGATAGCAGTATTCAGCATCCTATTGTCATCACAGAAGCTTTTGTAAATCCAAACTATTGCAGGCAATGTATGTAATATACAGTGGAACCCCGATCTACCGTTCTCGCATTGTTCGTTTTCCCGCATAGATCGTTTATTTTTCATAGTCCCGGCCAAACACCCATAAGAACAATGTAAAAGAATCCCGCATTAATCGTTCCCCGATTTACCGTTTTCCGCGATCTATCGTTTCAATATTTTGGTCCCGTCACGAATATTATCCCGATTGACCGTTTTCGTTGAATATTTTTCATAAATAGTTTTGCCTCGCATTTTGTTCCGCGTTTTTTTTTCAGTGGAACCCCGATCTACCGTTCTCGTTATCTTCGTTTTTTTGCATGGATCGTTTATTTTTTACTCGACCAAGACCCCGTCATAACAATATTTAATAATTCCACGTTTATTATTCCCCGATTTACTGATTTCCTCGATCTATCATCTAAATATTATCGTCCCGTCCCAATTATTATCCCGATTGACCGGTTTTGTAGAATATTATTTTTTTCGCTCAAATAATTTTACATCGCATAAATAAATAAGTTTTTTGAAAATTAAAGATTTTTTTGCTATTATTTGAAGATTTCCCGCATTATCGGTTTCCCGCATTATTCGTTCATTTATTACGGTCCCTTGAAAAACGTAGCATCGAGGTTCCACTGTATATATATATTTTTTATTAAATTTTTATCTCTTATTATTACAATGTAATTTCCTAAAACTTCTCCAACCATTATTCTCTAGCTCTCCTTAAATTTTATGTAGTAGGTAAATATGCATGCCACTTTTTGGTTCCGGTTATCATAACTGTAAATTAACGTGTCACACATAATGATAACTTTTTCTTTATCCATGTATGCTCCTAATGTGCAGCATATGACCTCTTAATGGAGGTGTCTCAACAGTTACTCAGTTGCTAAACATCTCTTTTAAGAATAGAGTAGGGATAGAAAAGATAGGGTTAGGATAGGAATAGTGGTTGACTAATCACTCTCGCTACACCCTGTTATTTTGGATTGGAATGATAGAGTAGGGGGATTCTTTTAGAAATCACAAACATCCATGCCTTCAAACAGAAATCGATAGAAAAAATGCTGTTCGTACTGGGATTCGAACCCGTGAAGTCCGGCATGGAAGCTAATGACGTTGACCCCTGTGCCATGGACCGGCCGATGATAACTAGTGATAACCATCTAACAACTGACGTAAATAGCAGGGCTGTGGAGTCGGAATTGTGCAGTTGTGGTGTTTTGGGTGGAATCGTAAAAAAATGGGCGACTTCAACTCTTTTCTTTTGGCTGCCGTAGAGAAAAGTACATTTGTACCTAGTATGCCGGCTATAATTTGCAATTATTAATTTAAATAGTTATTGATGAGGTAACTCGTCTCTGGCGTGTTAAGCACGAAAAATTTGACGGAATATCTCGTCTGTGGCAGCCATCCAGTAAATTTAATTGAAATACAAAAAGTTATGCATTTTAAATAATATTACATTAAATATAAATTATTGTATCTTCTTTAAATGTATGTCGTAGTCAGACCATTTTTTAATGCCAGAGTTGCGGCTTTTTTCCCTGATAAATAGAGATCACTTTGGATGGAAGTTAAGAAATTTAACTTTATGTGCTTATTTGTCATTGTCTTTAAAAGATAAATTTATTTATTGTCAAAAGGAAAATACTTGACATTACAGCTGATATTAAATTCATGAACCAGAATGAAAGAAAATAATAAGTATATTTCTATCAAGAAAAATTAAAAAAAAACGACATTTAAACTCGCGAATATGCCTTGATTTGTTGATTAAATCAGTAGATTGTCGCCGTGACGCTTTAAACATAAAGAAAGGTTTAAAAACATAATATTGTATTAATTATATTCCGTTTTATAAAATTACATTAAATGTTTAATCCTCTGGCTTATTTGACAATGTTTTTATCTATTATTTTCAGTGATGTCAGAGTTATTATTTGAATGTTACGGTGTGCCTTCAATAGCTTATGGAGTAGACGCACTATTTTCATTCTACCATAATAATGTAGGAGGTACGGGACTTATACTTAACTGTGGGTATCACACTACACACATTATCCCTATTATCAGAGGAGAGGTGATTGTTCAATATGCGAGACGGATCAATCTAGGTACGTCCTCATTCTGTTACAAATACCATTTTTTGGTATGGAAAGCTTTTATACAAAAAATCATATTTGATTCTAAGTCTACAGTTATGCTATGCCAGATATTTACCAGCTTTCTCAACAACACTGAAAATTTTCCCAGCATTCTGTTTACGAAATTATTTGTTTTTCTTTTGTGTAACTACATTTTTTTTATCACTGTCCACTCCTACTGTGGAGAATATGACCTTCTAATAGACGTATCTCAACAAAAGTTTTTCTACAAATCTGTTAGTAGTTCAGTCGGTCAACCTCTTTTTTTTTTAAAGAGAGTAAAAGGGATAGAAAGGATAAAGCTAAGACAGAAATAGTGGTTGGCTAATCACTCTCGCTACATCCTGTTATCTAAGGATTGCAATGGTGGGGGGGGATTTTTTAGAGATCCCATGCCTTCGAACAGAAAATTGATTAACCCATTTTAACATGCTGTTCGTACTGGGATTCGAACCCATGAGGTCTGGCACGGAAGCCAACGACTTTGACCACTGTGCAACTGAACCGACTGTAACTACATTTTAGGCTTTTAATATCATTTATAAAATTATCTAATCGTCTTCGAGTATTAATGTTACTTCTGAAAAGACGAGAACTTAAATCTCCATGGCAATAGGAATGCATCTTATGATTAAAATAATTAAATTTTGTTTTTTCAGTGTTCCTATTTCTATTTTATATGTGGTTCCTCTATATATGTATATCATGGACGGACAAACTTCTGGGGTCTACTAACGCTGCTTGCGCTAAGTGATCATAAGAAGAGTAGTAAAATCAAGTCTAAAATAATTTGTATGAAAGGGAGACAAAATAGGTAGATGGTAAAAAATACACTCAATTCTTGTTTCAAGGCATCAGGCGGCGACTAGGAATGGTTACGCAGTTGATGACCACTAGAATATTCCAACATGTTATTTATATAATGATCATCCAGATCATTACTCAGACCATCTCCAAATAACCAGTTTTTTCGGTTTCATCAAAAGGTTCAGATCGGATTCAATAGTAGGACAATAAGAAATATTTGTTTCATTCTTCAGAAGTTTCATCAACATTAGTGTTTATTTGGTGTCATTTTCTAATTATCTGATTAATGGACACGATAGACTACACACGAAAACGTAATATTAAACACCAATGACGATTTTTAGGATTTATCTGAATAATGAACTGGACCATTGCAATTATTTTTTTTAAAAATTGTTAATTATTGATAATTTTTGACATCCAGGGAATATCCATGTTTTTTTTTAAAGATTTTGATTTCAATTAACATTTAATTTTCCACTCAAACGTGTACAAATATATAAATGTTTTCAACATCTACTGAGAAATCATAAATGTAAAATATTTCAGGCGGCTTTCAAATGATAGCCTATTTACATAGACTCTTGCAATTGAAGTATCCGGTTCATTTGAATGCTGTAACTCCATCGCGGGCCGAAGAACTACTCCTGCAGCATTGCTTTATAGCCCTCGACTACCAAGAAGAACTAAAGAAGTGGACTGACCTTGAACACTACGAAACCAATGTCAGAAAGATACAACTGCCGTATACTCAACCCATTGTCAATCCTAATCTATCAGGTGTGTCAATCGTTACAAAATTAATTACAAAGCTTTTTTTGACCATTTCATATCACTTATCTTTTACGATAATGCTTAAAAGTCTTCATTACAATTCCGTGTTTAGTATATCCATAAATAGAAAGACTGTTTCCAAAGAAACTTGAGTTAATTGTTTTGAGTCATCCAGGTTCGGATGCAATCCTGGATAATTTCACATTTTGCAACCTGATGGGATTTAATAAGGATTCGTATTATTAAAAAGATGTTGCTTTCAGTTGAAGCCCAAAAAGAAAGAAAAAAGGAAATGGCCAAAAGACTGATAGAAATTAATGCAAGAAAGCGTGAGGAAAAACTTGCAGAAGACGAAGAGCAACTTAATCAACTCTTAGCATTACAGGTATATTAAAATTGTTTTAAATATGGTATTTTGTATCTACTCTGTATACTTTTATAAAATCAAAATCATTTTCTTGTATTTTGGTGAGTTGCGGCACAATTTAATATCCACAGTGTTCTGATAGACAATTATTGAAAAGATATTCATGATTGTTGTTATTATTTAATGCAATGTACTCATATATAGGTATATCCTTTCAGGATCTCCTCGATGAAGGAGACGATGACGAATTTTACAGAGCTATTCAATCAACTGAAATAAAAAATGAAGAAGACCTTCAGGTATTGTTATTTATAAAGACATGTTTTATTTACTCTGATAAATAGTTTGGCGCTTGTTGCATAATTTTTCTACGGCTCACCTCATTCAACCTAACAGCATACATTGACAGGTCTGAAATGTACCTGTCATTAAAAAACGTCCCTTTTATTGTATGATAAAATTCACTAAAAACATGTCGTATCATATACCTGAATCACCTTCATTGAATTTATAAAACATCACATTTCTTCAGAATTAAATAACATATTGTGACAAAAGTCAAGCACCTCACACAATTAGTTAACCGATTCGTTCAAATATGTACTGTATTATGTAATGTAAATTGCGGTTCAAATTGCAGCGCCAAATAAATCTATTGAATGGTCGAATTGAAAAGATACGGCAGAAGATTGTAGCGGCCGCCACAGCTGAAAGCGACACCATTCTGACAGTCGATGATAAAAGTTTAGCTGTGAGCACTAGCAAAGCACACCCACCTTCAGATCCAGCAATGTTGCCATTGTGGCTGGACGAGTATAAGAAAAGGGTAATTTCTACACACTTTGTGTGGGCTGATATATAATTTACTAAGTCTGTAATATTTGCATTTGACATTCATAACATAGAGGGATTTTTTTTCAGTGCAAGCCATTACGGTCCCTAACTGGAATATTTAATTTTTAATTAATGTGTACAAATGCTCCAGTCCATGCTTGTGCACTGAAATTTTAGACAAAATCTTGAATCGTCTGATATCAACCGACCCATTTTTTTTATTTTGACTCAGAATAAGATTGATGGATTTGAATGCCTTTCATTGAATTTAGAGATGTGACATACTGGCTGGGCGTCTAGTGCGGAAGCAGAGGCGAGTGGATATGGCTAAAAGAAGAACAGCGGCAGCGCAAGAGCGAATGCGGTTGATATCACATCTCGCCAAGAAGGAAAAGGCAAACGATGATTTCGGAATGAGAGATGAAGATTGGGATGTTTATAAGACAATCAGCCGTGAAGGTATTTTCAAACTCTACTGTTATGACCTAAGTGAATTTTCAAACGAGTTCATTTTTTAAGTTAGACAAAAATCATTATCAATTTTGAAGCAAAATATTGTACTTTAAAAAAAATCTTTTTATACATAAATTAATTTCAACAATTTATTGTAATGGAGCACTTTTTCACATTTATTATAGCAGTAAAATACTAGCAACAGGGTAATTTTACATTCAATCAAAACAAAAACAACAAATTGATTTGTATGGTATAATTTAAAAGGAGTGTGAAGAAAAATGTAGCTCAAATGAGATTACAAAATATGACATCTTTGCTATCTTTATGTTTTTTTTAATGCTGTAATTTTGTATTATCCATGGGCTACTATTTTGCATTCAATAGTATAATCACCTATCAATTATCTGCTGCTGGTTGATAGATATCGTCTAAAAATTTTCAGTTAGCTTTTTTTGAAATATTACCATTTCCGTATTAACACTTCTTAGTCGGGCTCTTCAAAAAATAGACTAGCATGTAGCGGGCGCTTTTTAGTGATTAGCTCACAAATATATTACATTCTTAAAATCAACACAAATTCTAAGCCAAACGATATTCTCGATTGAAATTTTTAAAGAAATCATAAGTGTCGTTTAATCATTAAAAATAAAATTAGAACATTTCGATAACATTATAGATTCACTATGTTTCTAAGCTGTTTAGTAGATAGCACTCCACATGTTATAAATTTTAAATCCAAACAATTCAAATTTAAATATTAAATCTTCAAAACATTATATAACAGAATAGCATATTTATTGATATTTATTAATTATAATATATAATCGCCATTCCTACAACTTTACTACCACTGGAAGTGTAAAATCTAATGCCGTAAAAATTACAGCGTTAATATTCGAGAAACATGTGTCACCCTTTTTGTAAATAATAAATACGAACATTCAAAGAAGTAGGACTAATGTTAATTAGTTGCGGCACATTATTTCATGCCGAAAAACAAACCCGTGATATTATGTGTCCCGCAAACAAGCGACATTATAAAAAAACAGATTATACCGTGATCCGCATTCTACCGACAGTACGCTAAAAACGACTTTTGCCATTTCCCGCATTCTACCGACAGTACGCTAAAAACGGCTTTTGCCGTTTCCCGCCTATAAAGTGTTAATGGGAAAACAACTATTTATGTTTGTTTTTACTTCTATACTATCTCCATTAGTTCTAAAATAAATCCCATGTGAATAAAATATGTATTTTTTCAGGGAACGATTCGGATTCGGATGCAGAGAATGAAAAATTGTTGGAAATCGAAGAAGTATTGAGGGAGTATGATCCTCATTTTACTGGAGGTGTTGGTGGAGACACAACAGAAGCTGGTCTGTCAGAGGCTCATCAGTTGCATGTCGGCATTGAAAGATTACGGTAGTACACATTGATATTTTTGTTGATAAAACTTATTAAACTCGATAAAATCAATAATTGAGGACACAGCACATGTTGGTTCGCTTAATTTACTTTTCTTTGTTGATATAAAACTAAATTTTTTAATCAAAATGTATTCTTTGATTTATTTTACATTTTTTTATAATTCCTGTTTTGGCAAAAAATCATACTTTTTTTTTTAAACTTCAGGTGGAAGAATGGACTAGTTCAAACAGCTGCATTGATCAGATCAGCAATTAACTCATTTTATAGCTGTATTACAAAACAAACTTTTATAGAAAACAAAATATTTTAGAAAAAATCCAAACACACATAGAAAACACTTCAAAATTAGCTTTTGTGGGTTAGGTTGTTCTTCCACATACGTCCACAAAAAAAAATCCTATTTTAATTTAGAATTTCAAATGAAGGTGATTGCTAGAATTTCTTTATGAAATTTTGTACGTTTCCATACTTTTTGTCACTAACAAACTGGGTCTTGGTATCTTCAGACATTCAAGCGCACAGATGAACTTGATCCGACAGTTCATATACAAGATTTGAACAATTAAAAAGTTCTTATTTTAGTTGTTAAAAATACTTGTGTTGCATTTCAGAGCACCTGAATTACTCTTTGAACCGTTCATGATGGGTAATATGGAAGCTGGACTGGCAGAGACGTTAGACTATGTTTTGAAGAAATTTAGCCAAGAAGACCAGCTGGAATTGGCTAATAATGTTTTCATTACTGGAGGCTGTGGTAGTTTTTCAGGTATCCGATTGGTTGTATTACATTATTAATCACTCAAAATAGACATTTAGTCCACCCCTACATTTGAGCCGTTATACACAGAGATTTGTGCCTCATATTCCATTTGTTTTTAGAATGCTCATTGAAAATATAGCTCAAGCTGAAGTTCTTCCACTCTTCTAAAACCGATGAATCATAGCAAGGATAGCTATAAAGTGTTGTTTTGTGAGATAATGTTAAATTACTGGAGATGTTCAATACGCAGTGTCTTAATGAAAGGCATTTCCCCCTCTACCCCACCTCTCTCCCTGTCTTTATATACAATATTTTTGTATTATTTAAATACTAGATAGATATAAATAGTGCCCATTGAAATTTTTAGTCATTTGAAATCAACCGAAATTACACTTGAACTAGCAAAATTGATTAAAACTGTTTGAAAAGTCGAACAGGTGTTTTTCTCCATAATTTTTAACACCAGCTATAGTCGAATGGAATATTTCAATAATAAGGGTTTTGTATAATATCAAGACTGAATCACAACTACAGATGAAGGAACCTTATTATTTTCAATTTATGATTCAATAAACTACTCACTTCTGAGAAAATACTTACATACTTAGATAGCACTATATAGGCCGTCCGGGTTCATTGCTGACTTCACAACCATCCTCTGGACATCTCGATCCCGAACTTTTTCTTTACTGCAAAACGCATCGACAATTGACCAGGCGAAAGGTTAAAAAATAATTGCCGACTTAATATCTAGAATTGACCGGTTGTATGTTTTTTCTTTAGGATTAAAAGAAAGGCTATCGAGAGAACTTTTAGAGATGCGACCATTTCAGACTCCGCACAAAATCAACATAGCTTCAGACCCGTCGACGGATGCGTGGAAAGGCGCACGGTCCTTTGCCTGCGATGAAGACTTGAACAGTTATCTTTTCACTCGCCAAGAATACAATGAAATGGGCGGCGAGTACTTCAAAGAACATTACGCCAGTAACAATTACTACAAAAGTCCAGCGCCCATTATGGATTTAACACTGGGACCAGCCGGAGACGGCAATGTCATCAAAGAAGAAATTATTGATATTTAATCTTTTCCCGAACAAAGTTTTACCGCAGTACTGTTTTTTAATAAATTTACTATGGATATAAAATTGTCATCTATGTCAGTGGTTTCTTTTTTTCCTGCCTCGCCCTAAAATATTTGCAGCAATTTCTGATTATTTTTGGTGAAGCACTATTCTCTACGAGCATGTGTTATTTACATCTGATCTGTGTCCGCCGCCGTTCAAAAGCAAGGTGTCGTTTAAAATCAATTTGAAAATTTAATGATTTAAAAGAGGTTAAAAAACCTCTAATTGGGTTCATTCCTGTTCACGAACGCATCGATTCAAGACCCAAAAATTTTATTCATTTTTGTCATGTTATATTTCCTTATTTACAATATCATTTTAAAAACATCAAATAATTGTTAGTAGTAGTTTTGGATTTTTAATTGTGATATTGGACGGGTTAATAAGGCACACTGTAAAATAATGAAATCAAAGCGGAGCTAAAATGACGCATTTATTAATTTTGTATCAAACATGTAGCCAGTTTTGGAACAAAATCTAATAATACAAATAATAACTAATCCACAATATATGGTAGTACAAAAACACAACACTTTAAGATAAAAACATTTCTCTCTTATGTTATTATACGATTATAATTAAACATATTATTATTGAATACACATATTTATATATTTTCTATATTTATCAATATTGGTAAAACAATAATTAGAATATTTGATTTACTTATTATTCTTCAGCCTCTAAACTTGAATGAGGAAATTCTTTCGTCTTTATTCACGAGCATGAGTGCCTACAAGTCGAGGATTATATTGAAATTTACGGATCTCTCTTACGCTACGAATCCGTCACCCGTCGAAGATAATTATCCAACACCCGCCACTGTCCTTTCGGCGCTATAGCGAGCGATTTCGGTTCAAGTTCGAGGCGATTCTCTCGACAACGCTATCCGTCTCTCGGAGATTGGTGACATTCTTCGCTTTACAGAACGGAAGCTACGCATCTCAGAGGGACTGAGAATGTTTAATATGATAATAAATATTGTTGATCTTACTCGAAAACTCTAACACTTATCTCAATTCAATAACCGACAAGTCTGAACTCGTACGAGTCAAATTCCCATATTCCAACTTAACTCCTAACATGCAAGGGCTTTATTTTGATCGATGACAATTTTCGACACGGGAGTTTCTGCAGCAAATAAAAACAGCATTTTTTTAAAAAATATATATATATATATGTATATATGTGTGTTAAACTGTACAGTTTTAATTTTGTATAATTAAAAATCATACATTTTCAACGAATAAATATGCTTTTATTTAAAATAAAACGCATAATATCTAACGCTCAGTGTCAAAAGATTAGTTTTAAAGCAGACGTTCGAAATTGTCACGATTGTGATAAAATATAATACAACATATGTGGCCCATAACCTACTCGGTGTTATATAACTCTTCAAAGCTGTGTACATCATAATTTCTTATATAAATATATACATACATTTTCATGACCCGAGTCCGACCAATGCGGAGCGTCTCGCTGTGAGGTTGTTAAATCTAAGACAGATTTCCTTCTCGTTCTGATAAAATTTTTCATCACTTCAGTAATGCTCAACCGTTTGAATGTTTTCACACATCAGGCACAAGTTTATTTAAATACGGTGATAGATAAAGCTCTTCGGTGATTAAATATTTGCTATGCGGCGATCGCATTGCAAGAAATTTCGTCGACCACACCGAGAAGTACACCGTAGTATATCGTGATACGTATAGATTGCAATGATTATTATTTTCAATATACAAAAGCTGCATAAGAACCTCGAGTCGAAAAAGAAAAATGGTTTACGCATCGAAATCGACTACATATAATAAATACAGTAAATTAATTTGTTATTTCGGTTAATCTTCATAAAAGTATATACTGTAGTCTTTTTGAGTATAAAAGAGTGACGACATTGTGCTGAATAAAACAGATATTAAATGAAAATTGAATCCTACTGTTTATGTTTTTAGTAATTTTCTTTATTTATCACTAAAATTTTTAAGGTAGGTACATTTCATTGTTATAGATACGTGTCGCGGATGACACGTTTTAACTGACAATTAAACTCATACGTGTCCTCTGTCATTGCAGTAAAAGAAAGATCCATTCACTATAGATGAGATCAAATGAAAAATTATCACTAATTAAGTGTTTGGCAGAGAAAAAGACTCTTCAATAAAATTTGGCTTTTTTACCTTCGAGAACACTTGACTTTAACTTTAGCTGAAATTATAAAAAAATATTTTTATAAACATACTTTATTCTGAAAAACTAAATACATAAGAAAATAAACTAAAAGTAAAAAATACATATGATCAAAAGAATCCATCGGGTTCTGAATAATCAATTAACTAATTTGAATAACAAGATCACTTTCGGTTTATAAAAAAGTGTACGGCACATTTTTAACAGCACGCCGTTAAAAACGAAAGAGACTACAAAAATAACAGAATTATTTTTGGTAGGCGACAATTGATTGCATCAGTCCGGTTAGTAAAATATGGTAGCAACCGTAAACAACAAACACGATTCTCAAATCGTATTCGTCGAGTTGACATTAATTTCTCTTCATTGAATTAAATGCTATATTATTGCTCGTTATATGAAATTGTTATCGAGCTAACGAATAGACTCGATAAATATACATAAATAAAAAATGAACAACGCCACGTTTGTCTAATCGACAGTGGAGCAGAATGGAGTGCAAAGCCGAACAGTTATCAGAAATATTCTTTCTCGCGTGTCAATAAAATTTAGCATTGACAGAACACTCGACGTGCCGAGGTATCGTTTCAGTGCGGATCGCGCAAAATGTTGAAAACTTTCATCGGCATCTGAAAAACTGTTATTTGTTGCTCACGTTAAGAAGAGCGGCGGTATTTAAGAACGCCACCGGATTAAACATATTTATACAAAAAATATCCATGCTATTCGAAACGACATGACTTTATAGATGTGTACATTATACGATTATCGCCACTAGACCGCAGATATATATATAATATTTCTTCATATACACTAAGAATTTGAGGGTCGGCTATGAAGCGAAGCGACTGTCCGTCTTCACTGTTGCGCACGATACACTTTCGCAATTACCAAAGCGACACTTCAACAATGACCGGGAACGAGTATGCTCAAAATATTTTCATTATATTATTGGTTTCTTACTACTACACAGACTTTTTTCAATATAAATATATTTCTATTAGCGCAAAATCTACAGACGCGTGCACTTTTTTTTTTTTTACAAAACAAAACGAGGAACTAGATAATATTTTTTATTGCAAATGTTACAGAGAAGCGGACACAGTTTGTGAGATAATTCTGATCGCTGCAGTATATAAATTTAGTTGCAATAATATGTGAACATTATTAAAAGGCTCAAAAAATAAGTTGATATCAAAAATATCTCAAAGCAACAACGCTTTGTAACAAAACGCACTAGTGTGTAACGAGTGCTTTTTAAAATACACCACCTTTTAAAAGAAAAAATTGTAATCTCAACACAGTGGTTGATTTTAGTTATTTTCACTACTAAAGAAATTGTCCTGCGAACAATCATCAAAATAGAAAACCTCATCGAAGAAAATGTCACTGTAACCCAAACGTGCAAGATAGTCTCTTCCAGAAAAAGAATGTTTGGGATTTTCAAAATATCCTGGTTGAGCCATTTCCTGTAAGAGGAGTCTACTGTATTTGCACAGTTTTTGCAATATGAATTTATCACGATACTCTCAACAAATTCATAGTTTTGATTTGAGAGATCTTTGATATGGATAAAAGACTATGACGATTGAGGAAAGTAAATAACTGAGATACGACACGGCTGAAAATATCTGACTTCGTTCCTAATGTGTGAGAATCATATATAAAAAACGATAATGAGAGTAGTCTGTGAAGGCGGGCATAGTAAAAAACGAACAACAGAATGTGAGAATATCGCGGGCAATGAGGCGTCTCAGTCGGAAGTGGTCGCTACGCGTCGGATGGAGTGAGGAATGCGCTGCGGCGATTGGCGTGGCGCTGCGGACGCGTGGGGGGGCGCGGTCAGTGAGGGAGAAGGTCTTGAAGGTCTGCGAACGCGCATGCTCCTAGCCCGCGGGCGGCCATCAGCGCCAGCAAACCTGCCGCGTGACCTGCGCTGGCTTCAAGTGGCGCACGCCACGGCAACTTCTGAGACTCTGAAAAGCACAGCACGGACAATTATTATTCAGGTTCTTCTATTGGAACTTGAAACACCTGTGTAAGCTGAGATAAACAAATCATAGTATTTTATGAAATCACAAAATGTTGTAATGCAAATAAGTTTCAATAAAAAAACTTTCTTAATGTATTTTTCAAATGTTACTAAACATTTTTAGGCTGTTCAATTTCATACTTATTTACTTTCACCTCACCATGAACTATTGACATTCATTTGACATTCCATTACAATTTCAGTCACACTTATGATATTTGACCAAGGGATTGTTCTCACCGAGTATAGCAGAATTGAGTGCAGAACAGACAGGTTCCCTACGGGACGGATCTAATTGCCAGCCGACAGGACTGGCCCAGGGATTGCTATAAGCCAGAAGACTGAATGCATCCTGAAAAGATTATATTTCACACATTTTATGGAAAACCAATCACATATAATAAACAATTAGGTATCAGATGTCCTTTTTTTTCATCAAAGTTTGCACTGATCAACACTGTGAGGCATGTCGGCAGTTTCTGAATACTGTCAATTGAGATAAAAAATAAATGGTCAAATAATCCCACAGCACAAACATATAAACAACACGTCGGAAGATAACTATTTTTAAATAATTTATGCCAAAAAGAAAGACACCAACACCAGCTACCACCGTTCCATGCAATATAAGAGACGCGAATAAGTATAGTCTAACCTCTAGCATTTTTCTATTTGCGTTGTGCGCATGGGGATTGTCCTGCGGTAGATGCTGACTCATGTTGTACAGTTCTTTTCCGAATTCCAACATACGCTCGACGGAAGCCCTGCTGCCACCGCACACCTGACGGCCGCCGCCGACTCCCACTCCGCTCGACCCTGCGCCACACATTTCCACTTCTGAAAAATTGCCAACAGTCACTCGTTCAGCGCAGGTTTGTTAGTCACACAATGCAAAGCGGTAATGGTTTTTATTATCAATGATGAAAACTAAATGCGTAATACGTGGTATATCTGTTAATTGGCTGGTTCAGATATTTCACAAATATTTGAGGATACATTAGTAGCTAAAACAACAAATTATTAAACAGCCGATACTACTTCTGTCGCACCTCAATTTAACAAATGCCAAAAATCAGTAAATTTCTAATTTATACTAAAAATCAAACGTCACAGTTACTCGATTCTTGATAAACACATCGTGCACTCTTTTCTCAATTCTAAATTACATATAAAACTTTTCATAATATAAATAAAGTAAAACTTCAATATGACAGAATGTGGGCATATTATGAAGTTCTTGTGGAGTTCTTGCGATTTCTGAGAATTGGAAAATTACTTGTCTCGTGCTGAGGGACTTAAAAATAGCCAAAACTTCAGAATCCTTAATATTATATAAGCAAGATATCATTTTAACATTCGATGCAGATTTTGCCTGGTAAATACAACATTGGCACTATTGCTATTTCACTGCAATGAGCTCTATATTTTTTATTCCAATTGTAATAGTAAAATATCAAAATTTAAATCTGCCATCGTTCAGAAGAAAATAAAATGCGTAGCAAAAAAATCCACTTAAATAAAAACATGTGGCCAATGTTATGTATGATTCAACAAAACTAAGCAAGCTCTACTTGAAAATGTGATACAATGTTTATGCAGAGGTATGCCAATCTTTCGTTTTGGACCCTCTAAAAGAGGGTAATGAATGCGGAATTATTTTGCACTGTTATTCTTTGTCGGCATTCTAAAAAAAAAAGTGGTAAAACGATGAATGAAAGTAATGAAAACAACAAACAGAACAAACTTCTAGCAACTCTATAATAATATGGATTTATAACAGAAATTGTTGGGTAGTTAGCTGTAAAGATCATTTTTCCCAATCTGCGACATACCCATATCGTCATCGTCTTGCATTATGGCTGGATCGGCTGTGGCATCGATCGTGGATGTGATGCCGGGCATTCCCTTTTGAACGTGAGGTAGCGTACTGCCGCTAACTCTGTGTGCTTGGTACCCGTTACTGCTCACTGAACCATTTGTCCCTGTTAAAAAAATATATCGAATTAAGCACAATTGCTACACGCTTCGTTGGACAGTATGAAAGGAGAGCTTTAATATCATCGATCTCAAATAAGAGCCACAAATCAGCAGACAGGCCACCTAACCTACCACACCTAAATAAACTTATATTATGTTCAACTTAAATATTTAAATTGTTTTTATTTAGTACAAAATTAAATATGATAACTTTGTTACTCCAATTGTTGTATTGCGTATTGTGACATTTTATGTGTAATTTTTTACAGTAAATACAAGTGGAGTCGAGTGGAATACAAATTCAATTTAATCATAATACAATAAATGATTTTATTCGGTAACCTTGCGATGTTCTGTCTGGTGATGATTCATAAAAAGGCGAAATACGTGTCGCAATTTGTAACACAACAAAGGTAGTAACGAAGTTATCAAGAATAGGAAATTTAAATTAACTTTGATTATTCCACGTATTGTGTTACTAACTGTGAAACGTGTTTCGCCTCTTTCAGAGGCATCTTCAGACTTACTATCGCAAAGTTTGCTTAAGTAATGAAGCAAGATTGATTCTAACATTTTAAAATTATGAAATTACAAAATGGAGTTTGGGTTTTTTTCCTTTTAAGGGGAGCAAGGAGGGGGGTGTAGAATCGAAATAAAGCAAACAAATAACAGTTATCAAGCTTAATTTTATATTAAAAATGATCTTCCATAAAGTCATCGCTGAATCCATCAAAAATATTATGGTTTTTGACAAAACAGACAGAATGATTAAATATAACGTATTTTAACATTTTCTTAAAATTAAAAAAATATATATTTAAAATACAATACACAATACAAGACACACGGTCAGTAAAATTACCAATATTTGTAACAAGATGACATTATGAAGAAACTCAATTCAATTCACCAGGACAATGGTGTTATGTTAGTTTTTTAAGCTCTGCTAGACTTAAATTTACTCTTACTCAAAAAGAAATCAAATTAAAGATTATAATAGAAAATTTTAACTTTGATTATTCCACGTATTGTGTTACTAACTGTGACTGTAACTGTGTGAAAGATTATAAATACGGTTCAAAGTCAACCGTAATGGTAAAGTACACCATACTTAATTAAGTTTGCATATCAATGATATTCCCCATACCATTACTGGCACTCGATGTGAGACCATTAGTTGAATTAGATGAGGACTCCATGTCGACATCACTACTATTGTCTTCGACAGCAGCCGACGGCGAAAGGTGACCTTTTATAACATCACCGTCACCATCGAATGGCGTGCCATTCATTGCCAGGTTAGCTTGATTATTTACTTCTTCTTTTGTACCTGGAAATAAAGTGGAATCAAATTAGTCAGTATTTGCAAATGTAATGAAAAACGAAAGACGATAATATGTAATTAATATATTACAGAATACCGTTTCATGTAATATTATAAAACTTTTAACAGAATTAATTGATTCAACATGATATATATAACTATAGCTATAACTATAGCTATAACTATAGCAGTTTTTTCAAATCTATTATCATGGAACTGTAGACTACTAAGTAAAATTAGGACTCAGCAAATCAAAGATATCTGATGTTGAAACAATGTTTTTTTTTACCTATAGTGCATTATTATTCTGATTCTATTTTCAAAATACATAAGGGTTCTGCAATTGGTGAAGGCTTCTCTATAGTGACACAAGCGAATAATTAATGACACCAAACTATTTTTGATGACTCTTCAACTACAGTACGTTTTGATGTGAATATATGATTTCGAGAATAATGAGGCAATGAAAAATGTTGATCTTTTCTTGAGTTATAAACCTTAACGAAAATAGTTATGATAAATACGATTCTTGTGATTCTGCTAATTTTTAACAGATTTGTTCCACAAGAATTATAAATGTAGTTGATGGCCATTTCAGTATCATAGTGTAGCCAGAACAATTCTACTACTCAGTAATTAATGCCAACTCAATTAATTCGTAAGATATGCTTTGAAATAACAATTTACCATACGACGATGAATATACATTTCGAAATTACCATTGGTATGAGAATTGTGGTGTTTATTATTTGGATTGTTGTGTGTGGGGCTCGTGCTGTTTGTATGAAGAATTACAGAAGTCTGTGCCCCTCCTAAGCCCACCTCCCCCCCTCCGCTCACTCGAGACACGCACATCTGCAAATAAGCAATTTATAAATGTAAATAAATAATTCACACTGCTTTACATACCGGAAATCATTATCATTGTTTACACCGCGATAAACATTCATAGTTATCGATGCTGAACAATTTTGGTCAGTTCATAGTCAATTGGATGACATATTATTGGCAATGGTTTCTCTAGGTTAACCCTCCAGAGACGAGAGCTTTTTTCCGATAAAAAGAATATTTTCTAAGCCATATTGAAGTCACGGATAACTTTTATTCCTATCCAAAATTTAAAAAAAAAAAAACGCAAAGTCGTTGTATAGAAACCCCGCATGACTATATGATCATGCTCATCCTTTTATTACCGTGTAATATTGAGTACGGACAGTAGTAAGGACAAAAGTGACCGTATGGGCTTGCAAACATTCGGGGTTGAAATATAGCTAAACGTGATTTTTTTTTAAATATTTACAATTTGACCTCTTTAGATCAACATAATTTCAAAACAAATATATTAGCAAAATAACTGTAAATAATTTAATGTTTTTATAAAAAAATATCGAACAGTTTCAAAAAGTAAATTAAAAAAAACGGAAATTCAAAAAATCACATGTGCTTTTGGAGACCGTTCCTGTTCCTACGGCTGATGACTTACTGTAGTCCGTACCCTTCTTAACCAAATATGAGCAAAAGCAACGATATTCAGGTAGAAAAAGTATGAATAGTGGGATCAATAGACAACGGTGTTTTGTGTGACCATATGGTGACGCTCGTCCTTGGAGAGTTAATGTGTCTTGCAAAATCTAGTTAATTTTTCCAGAATTTGATAATAATACTACTCAATTTTCGTCCTTGATGGTTATCATTTATGACATATTTTCATCAACTTATAATGATATGGCAAAACACCTATACCTTTTTAATGATTGCTAACACATGCACACCCTGCAAACAAAGGCGTAGATCTTGGCGTACAATTTAAAATACGTGTAAAGTTATAATTAAGTATTTCAACTGAGGGTGGTTGATGGAATTTCAATATCAAATTTGAATTGTTTGAATTTTGTACTTTTCCATGAGTTTTGTCGCTAACGACTCGGGTTTCGCCTTTCGGAATCTTCAGGCATTCCAAGTGCACGGATGTACTTGAACTGACGCGTAGTAAACAGTTTGTATCGTTTATATACAAAAATATAAGTAGATCACTAAGTTAAAAGACTATTAAAATGTAAATTAGCGAAAATTGAATGTATACAATTTTCAATGAATTAAGTGGGTTTGTTATAATTATGGGGATTTTCTGAAAATATTAATGACCAGATAATAACATAGGAATGTTTAAAATAAATCTAGGGTTTTATCTGACCTATTATTAATGAGTTGATTTGTTTTTAAGCCTTTGAATTAATATTTAATGATAGCAAGTGCTTGAATTATTAATAAAATGATGAAATGAAATTATTTAAAAGGGGTACAACAATGGAGAATTTGGTAGATAAAATTGCTCGTTTAAAATTGGCAAACTGTTGTGCTGAGCTCGATTAATCTCTAAGATTTCTTGGTAAAAGAATTTAAACTCGCCCCTGTTAGTATGTAACAAATCAATACCCGAGTCAAAATTAAACGTATGGTTTTCAAGAATTAAATGGTTGGCAAAGGTGGAGGTATCTTTTTTTAAGCGAAAAGCGGCTAATAGCTCAGCCACTCTTATATTTAAGGTTCTAGCAGTTTTACCAATATAAAATTTGGGACAATCACTAGACTGCAATCTATAAATCCCAGATTTGTTTGAAAAACAAACCACTTAATTCATTTAAAATTGTATACATTCAATTTTCGCTAATTTACATTTTAATAGCCTTTTATCTTAGTGATCTACTTATATTTGTGTATATAAAGGATACAAACTGTTTACTACGCGTCAGTTCAAGTACATCCGCGCACTTGGAATGCCTGAAGATGCCGAAAGGCGAAACCCGGGTCGTTAGCGACAAAACTCATGGAAAAGTACAAAATTTAAACAATTCAAATTTGTGTTAAGTTATAATTTGTATAAATTTTTAAGAGTAATAAATAAAAGAAGTATCCAAAACAATAGCCTACAAGTATCAAAATTTTCACAGTAATTGTAACAGTAAGGTTGAAAAAACTCACTTTATCTTTCCAACAAACATAGACAGAACATTTTCAATAAATATAATATTTAAAAAAAATCACAAACCTCTGAATCTGATCCGTTAACCATTTCAACAAATTGCCTGCATTTTAGCATAAATAAAAGATTGTGGTTTTGTTCTAGGAGGGTGGGATATAATATTCTAGTACTTTCTATTGCTTCACCCATGCGGCCTGATAAAACTAACTTCAAAATTCCTGTAAATATAAATAAAAAAAAACAAAAATGAGCAAAAGAGTCTGGCAGTGTGTTATTAAAATATATATTTTTAATTGTCAATTCACACTAACTTTGTCTATTTTTAATGGAAGTTATTTCCTCATCGAAAACTTGCCCCGTGGCTCTGGCGAATGCTTCGGCTGTTCCGCAATAGCCATGGTGAACTAAATATGTAGATACCATCCTGAAAAAAAAACAATTATAATGACATTTAAATATATCATATTACAAAATTTCACCCAACAGTGAGTAAATACACAAAATAAATTGTTATGAGCCCTGAGATATGTCCTTAATAAGAATAATGAAATAGTTAATGCTAATGACAGATTACTATTAGACTTTCAATTTTATATTATTAAAGAATATCACTATCTCGTGGAAAGGTTTGCCAAAAATGCAGAAATTACAGCAGGTTAAATCTTTTTCTTTTTCGCATATTTTAATGAGCAATGAACATATTAAGCTTGTATTTTGCTCTCATGCAAAATAATCAAAAGAGAATTACTGCTTTGTCCGTTGGGGGTGTCGATATCATTCACCACTCATACCCAATATTAAAATATATTGTCGTTGTAAAAGAAAAAATGATCAAGTGTATTTTTCGTGAAAAGATACTACGCAACTATTTAATGTCTAACGAATTTAACAAGAGTGTAAATAGTCCCAGTAATGGCAAAAACTATTAGAAATGTGGATGCAATATAGGGGGCTATTAAATTGATTACAAATGTTGAGATTCAATAAACGTCTCTTTCTCTTGAATAGCAATCGTATATGTATCATTTTATAAATAGATAATTTGAAAATATTAATATTGAATCTGACAGGATCAAATTTAAAAAAAAATGAATTTCATACTCACTTTTGCATGATGGCTTGCCATTCTCCTTGCGCATCGGGAAGGGGAAACTCGTTGATTGTGTGCCTGGTCCTCAATCTCAGTTCTCTGATCATATCTTCGATATCAAAGACAAAAGGCTGCTGGCCAAAGTTTGCATCCACTACTTCTCCGGGAGTTTGAAGACCCACTGTCGGATACAGGTTTGGCTGGAAAAGAGGAGTTATGGACATCGATGAGTACGGTTTTAATACTCGTAGAAGATTGTTCAATAGATATCTAAAAAGCTGTTTTATGTCGCACAGTTTTTATGTGGATTTTTTATTATACAGAACTACTGACAGACACTGATAAATTAAGTTGTTCTACAAATAAAAGCAGTGGGTTTATTGACATCCACATTAAAAATAGTAATAATATTTATTACTTCACTTTTCACCATTTTAATGCATGATAATAATGTTACGTCAACTTTTTCAGTTTCCAATAAATATTACCGTATAAGACAAAACTTTCACAACAAAAGTCTAAAAATTTAGAAAAAAATATTATGAATACAACTACAACCCAATTATAATAAAAGGGTATACCAATAATTAGAACCACAACTTAACTTTATATGGGTATCAAAACTGTCAGAAAGTATTGTTTTAATGTAACAAATACATTAAGCTATGTTATAAAACCAATAAAATTGCAGAAGCTTGAAGAAGAAAACCATGCTGAGAAATATGAAAAGTTTGGGTTAAAGTTTGTTACTTTTAAAAGCCATACTATGTAGAAATTACAGTTTCAGCTTCACTGTGAAACCATTGCCAATGATTTTTAAGTTGACAAAATATAGTCTTAGACTTAGTCTGCTCTCAATGTGAAGCATGATATGGAATCTACTGTACGGGATAATATTGAACCTCTCCTTTTAGAAAGGAGTAGGGATAAAATAATAGGACTAGGAGAGGACCAGTGGTTAACTAATCGCTCTCGCTACGTCCCATTTTTTGGATCGTATGGGGGGAGGAATTTTCATAAATCTCAAAAATCCATGCATTCTAATAGAAATCCATTGATTGATTCACGCCACTAAAGACATAACAGACCTGACTACATAGAACTATAAAAAAATACTAAGCCAAGTAAACAAGATATTGAATTAAATTGATTTTTTATGATAATCAATAAAAATATCATCAGAACTATGAAACGGGGATCCCAGTAACAAAGCATTGACGATAACATGATACGTTCATAAGTAAAAACAATGATTTTTTAATACAAAATAAAAAATTGCATTATTTCCTTCCTGATTTTTATATAAAAATATAAAAAGAGCTCCATTCTGTTCCTACAAAATAAAAAAGATTCCGCAACTAATAATTTTAATCGGGAAACACTGATACTACAATGACAGCATGCTAGTGTTAAAGAGTGTCGCTAAATTAATTTGACAGAGTAGATTTATAGAAATGACATGAAGGAGATTATCTCGCATTATAGTTTAAATTGTATCAATTATGTTTGGCGGAATACAGTCAAGTATTTAACATGCACCAAAAGCAGACAGAAAGAAAATTTAATTAAAAGCAACTTAACATTATAGATATACGTTTATTACACTAAAAATTGGTCTTTCTCAAAATACACACATGACAGAAATTAAATCAGGAAAAATCCAGACACCAGCCAAAATTGAAGAAATCGATATTATTAAGAAAGAGTAAAATTCAAGAGATGTTGCAATCTTACCAAATCAACGAACTTTGTCGGATATTCTGCCACTCGGACCTCGTTTCTTTATACGGTTGTAAAATTGTCCCGTCATAAAAAAGGTATTATCGCTATAAAGAATCGGAGAATATTTTTGTGAATATGATGCAGTGTTTGCAATGCAAAAAATTGCACCTGGCTCGTCGCCAGAATCAGTCAGACACATTAGACACAACCGTATTCTTTGATTCATTATTCCTGTCCTGGTGGCGAATTAAAAAACTCTCTTCACAATTCATCGGACAAAAGCGTTTCAGAATCAAATTGAAAGAAGTTAATACAAAGCACTTATCGTGATTTTTTTTATAATTCATCCAACACACATATATGCTAAGAAGTTAAGTTGAAGCTTCCTGCACTATTACACACTGTTAATACTACACAGAATTAAATGGCTTCATCAAAGAATGTAAGTACAAGTAATCAAGTAATGTCGGCTTTTTTTTTCAACTGCATAGACAAGAACTAAAATATTGTATATGTATTTTGTCTACCAATACGGCATTTACATAAAAAATGTATTCCCTTGATTATAAGACTCGTGTTTTTCTTATCAAAATAGTGGAATACTCTTTTAAGAAATGCTGTATCACTTATATCCTTGATGACACAGAAAACGTTATTTTCTAAGGCGACGCTGAGTTAGAGACAATATGTTTTTGAATCTCGAGAAGTTTAAGACTACAACAGTGATACTATGGACAAAGTAGTGAGTTGTTTTTTACTAAATAAGGTTTTTTTCGTATATTTTGATTATTTGTACTATTGCTAGGCACAAATATATAGATTTTGGATACAGATCAATCTGGGTGGAATATTATTTAAGACGCATAGTTAAAAGTGTAAAGTTAACTAATTCATAAATTCTTTTGATAATAATTTTCTAGAAGCTATTATTTCAAATTTGGGATGAGATCTTTTTTCACTTTCATCTGTGGGCATGTGACGCATGTTCATAATAATAATAAAAATAATGTGACTGCAAAAACAACCGATAGGTGTGTGTAGTATCCATCTCGGAAGAAATAACAAAAATTCAATAAAAAAATAAGAATAGCAAGATATAATAGATGACAAAATATATCGCTGTACCGGCATGGCGATACTACTCAAAAGATTATAGTTTTATAATTATTATTTGAAAAAGGGTGCGTCTTATAATCAAGGGAACAGAGTATTGTATAGCTCACGATGTTGGGCTTGACAGGATTTTCATACTCAATAAAAAAGATTGTAATAAAAGACTTCGTTAGGAATCAGCTATCCATAATGACTAATGTATTAAATCTATGTATAAAGATTTCAGAAAGTTACATTTATGAGATTTATATACAATTTTTAAAATTTCAATAAAGAAATAAACAGAGAAGAATATTGAGTTATTTAAATGTAAAAAAGGGGACAATGACTTGCTATACACTTAGTTAAAACATAAGCATCCGAGATTCAGAACAATCCCAAACTGAAAATAGTTTGAAGTGAGAGAAAGAAATTGACTACATTTATGAGCCAGGTTTAGTTGAGAACTGAAGTTGATACGAGTCAGAGAGAGTTTACCACCAGGACGCTGCGATATCACTTGTGACCGCCGATCCCCTTACCTTGAGCTCATTTCGTTTGGACCTGCGTTCGACACTTACAGGCAAATCTCTGAACGCCACTCCGAGGTGGTGTCCGTTCTTGGTGTAGAAGCAGGTGTTGTCGATGAGATTGACTCCGCATCCGATGACGTCGCCGGTCGTGAAGGTCGGCCCGTACGGTTGCCCAGTCCCCGACGAGCAGAATGAGTGGCCATCGTCACCGTGGTAACCGTATGAATGTTTGTCCCAACCTACAATTACGACACATTGACAGTCATTTTCAAAGGAAATCAGATATCTTCAATATATTAGAAATAAATCTTGGAAGCGCATTCTGTAGTCCAGCGGTGAAAAACCATTTTTCAATGATGGGTAACCTAAATGGCTTGCTTATGATAACATGCAATATATCTCAATTTTGCCGGAAAAAAGAGGGTAGCACATAAGTCTTTTTTCAAATTTGAGCACTTAAAAAAATAATGTGAGACTCGGTGGCATTGACCTTTAGAGGAGTGTGGACGTACATGTACGTCGGCGCCATTTGTCTGTAAATGAGTATTAAAGTACTTTAAACTCAACACAGGAGTATCTGTCTGTAAGCATATATATGCTCTAAGTATGAATTACATATATTCATTAGGAAAAAATCGCAAAATTGTCGTGTTAAGAAAAGGCAGTAAATTAAAGTAAGGTTTGTAAAAATCTATTCACTCCTCTAAAGGTTAAAAATCATTGATTAATTAATCATAAGTGTCGAGCATCTTACATAACTACCAATGTGCCAAGGAAACACTAGTCAAGGATGGAGTCCTCAAAAACCTTCTTTAACACTCAAATGTCTGTGAATGTTATCAAGCTTTATTTTATATTAGTACTATTATTATTTGTATTTAGCCTCACTCCAAGCACTCGGTAGAAGAAAAAACCCCAACCTCGTTTTGTAATTTTTAAGTTAAGAATTTGAATTAATGTTTCTTTAATTACGATAGTAAGGCCGAAGATGCCTCTAAAATAGACGAAACACGTGTCACAATTTTTAACACGATCGATTTTATAACAAAGTAATCAAATTAAATATTCAATGAAATATATTTACTATATAAAAAAGATCACATAATGAGCACTGGCAAATTTAATATCAACTGTTAAAATAGCAAATACATGAGAAGACCATGACACTTGAGTACCGAAACGAGTACTCTAGTACTCTTAACACTCGAGTACCGAAACGTCGAAAATAGGATCAAGAAGCGGTGGGGTATAAAGTGACCCCCAGACATATTTGCATTGCATTTATTTATGTATCATTGGAGATTACAATGAATATCAGCTAAATATTATCAGCGAATTTAGCGAACGGTTTGAATGAGAAAAATTTTGTAATGCGATAATGTAATGTAAGATAATGTATTATATATATTTGTAAAAAAATAAATGAGTACATAATTAGCAAACAAAATAATAAGAAAATGTGTTACGACACCGCTGATTTCTGAGGATTCTCGACTCTGTCTTAATTACCATAAATCACGGCTCCAACTAGACAGCCCTATAAGATGACTAAGTCAGATATAGGGCTTCAGTTCATGAGGTGAGATTATGCACATAATGAAAAGAAAAAAAAAACAAAACAACACATTGTTATGTAGGTAAACATCACATATCTAATGTTCCCGTAGTGTTTGAAATTTCTGATAGTTAATCTAATCTTTATAATTGTAATAAAACCTATTGATATACCACAGAATGATGAGGCTGGCATAATCACAAATTTACTTATTGTTTTGTTTCCCAATACTAGTCATTTAACTACTCGGGAACTATCCAAACCTATCAACTAATCTTTTCAAAGGAATCATTAAATCACACAAAAATATTAAAACCAACACCGTTCTTAAGGAAATATTACAGATGTCGCTGGGGCAGTAATTAAGAATCACATTTGTTATGCAATATTTTTTTCAATGATCAAGTTATCCTACAAGACACATAGTTAGGAAACATCACCAATCCTCAAGATGGTAATGATTAGGGTTCATCCCCATGTCCTCGCAATATAATGCAAGACAACTCATAATTATTTATGTCATTGGCGAAGTTAAAATATATAAAAAAAAAAAACATTTCAAACTTGAGATACTAGGAATGGTTGACTGTGAATTATTTTATCATCAAGATGATTTGATAAAAAAAATACCATTCATGTTTATCTCTCTAGCGAATTGGCAATTAGCTGTACAACCAGATATATATTTTATATTCCTTTCTAGTTGTCTTATATTTTCGATTCAATGTTTGGTGTATTGGTACTGATTTTGTTTTAAATTATGGCAATCAAATGGTTACCCTTGTGCAGTCATTAGCAGAATTGAATATTCGTTCAGATAACTTTACTTTACTTTAATCCAGCGATTTCCAACCTGGGAGGCGCGAACAGTCCAAAATATTTATTTACCTTTAAAAACGTGTCTTTATTACTATATGAAATAAAGGATGGGGAGGCGCGAAGATATTTTTTTCGTCAAAGGAAGGCGCAGTAACATAAAGGTTGAAAGCCACTGCTTTAACCGTTAAATCGATTTTTTCCAAGTTTCCATCACACGGGTCCCATTCTCTTGTGGTCGATAGTGATACAAGAGTGCGCGAAATTGGCTAAAGTTTGCCATTGGGAAAAAGTAATTATACCATTTAGTGATTCATTTTATGAAAAGTTGTCAAAAATAATTATACATCATTAATATAACCATGAGATGGCGGAAGTATTTGAAACTTTTCATTTATTTTGTAACTGTCAAAATTTCGAAATAAGAACAAATTTACAAACTGTGAGTTGCCAGATTGGTTTCGGAATGAAATATTTTTTATCGGTTGACATATGCACATGTTTTTTCATTGATATAAATGTAATTACATTACGTATTAACAAAAAAAAATGCAGTTTTCTCAAAAGTCAATCATTGACATTCTGACACACCAGGATTTTAATTTGAAAGATATTAGGTATAAATTGTATTGTGGTCCGTAAAAGCAAACGGCCACATGTGTGTATAATGTAATGTCGAATCAATTGTTGCCATTAATCTAACAAAAGCGAGGACGATGGGAATCATAAATGATTTCCGCGCTAGAAAATAAATGCACGCCACGACTCGCAAACGATTTTCCACATCGATGTGCTTCCAAGGATTTCATCTACAGGCTGAGGCCATTTCGGATAACTCGCACATTTCGAATTATGTTTTTTGCAAATAAAGAGGTATACGTTCATTGCGGTTATTGACCATGATTTGCCGGCCGCCATATCCATTATTTCTAAGAAGTTACGTGTGTCGCTAAAATGTCAAAAGAGCACAAAAAAACTTTCCCAACGCGACGTCACAGATTTTTTAATCGGATATTTTCAAATGGCAATAAAATTGTGAAAATAAATATCTTGGACTGTCACAAAATTACTTACTAGAGCGAAATCTCTAGGATCAATAATAACCGACATCAATAAAATTAACATAGTAGATATTACTAACTAACGTTGTTAACGTGAGAAATTTTATTTTATCAACAATTACAACAACAAAAAAACGGACACCAATCTGACAATATCATAGATTTGTGACAAAGGGTGAAATAGTCGAGCAAAATTATTCAGTTACAAAAACAGATTGGCTATAACCATGAAACATTATATGTTACAAACAAAATAGCTTGTTTTTCTCGAGCATAAAAATATAATATGAAATGCTTTCGCTATCTCGTGTGTAGTTTAATATGACTTTGCATATTATGAATTCCGTGACAGAAAGAGAGCATGTTAAAATTCTGCAATATCAAACGGCAAGCGAGAACCAAGTTTGACATTTTGAGATCGTAAAGGTTAACGAATTTCATAACGTTATAAAATAAAACATTTTCGGGACAAATCAAATGATACAATAATTAATGTTGTCATTTCTATTAAAACGGCGAATAGCAGCGAGCCCCTTCCCAAAAAATTGGCAAAAATCATGCCCCAAGTTTATATAATGGAAAATAAACCAGAAAAATATGTATTGCTATAAAGCATTTCTCAATACATATAAGATTACTATTTTGGGACGACACTGTAAAGATTGGTGATGATCATTTCAAGTTTGAAAACCAAGTCAGCCGAGGATCCCAGCACGTGGATCAATACTTCAAGGGATGTTGAGAAATAATTTTAGTGGCGGTCATTAGCTTTTCAATAAAAATATTCATCAGTCAGTATCCACGATACGTGATGTTTAAATAATATAAGCATGTTTATTATCAAGTAATTAAACCTACAAAACGCGGTTCGGAAAATAATATTTGACCACACTGTCAAATCACACAATTTAGTGAGACGATCGTTGCCTTGCCTTTCTGATATGGTAGGAATTTTTCTCATGATGATTGGGCATTGTCAGATACGTCAAAAAACTAAAAATCAGCCAGTTAAAAGTACAAAGGTGCGATGAGCTGTGGGTCATCGGCGGGTTACTCGCTTTAAGCAGATGGTAAAAAAAAACCTCGCATGGAACTTGATTCCAAAAAATGAATGAACATAAACGCGACCCCGGGAATTGAAAAAGTTTCGAAATGCTGGCGGATAAAAAAAAATTCGTTAAACGATGTTTTCATTATAAATGTGATTTAATAATCAAAAAAATTTAAATAAATAAATAGATAAAGTAGACCCTCGATATGATGGAAAAAAATGAGTGTGTCTCGCATATGGGAGCAATATAGTTAGTACCATAAGAAAGAAAACTGATCCGGGTGTCAAAACAGACAAAATGGACTTAAAACAAATTTGAGTTAACATGGTAGATGCGAACATTAATCTCAGAAAATTACCTAGAGAAAACGAACTTTCGGCTTTAGCCGACACCCCTTATCCTTATTAGTCCGTTATATCGAGGTTCTACTGTATATTTGAAGTAACTATGACTGTAATCTTAGTATTTTTTTTAAAATATGGAGCACTGTTATATCATTTTAATTTTAGCATCTAGTCCAAGCCTGGTGAACCTGCGGCTCTTTGGCTACTCTGGTGCGGCCTTCTGGCAAATTCTGTAATTCTGTAAATTCCCGACATACGCTGACCGTAAATTCCTATCTCCGGCAAAAGATTCCCTAGTCAATGTTTACTGCAGCCTTATGTCGAATCAGAAAAATGAATGCGGCCCTTAGATAAGACAAGGTTCCCCACCCCGATCTAGTCTACTGTTTCCAGCCTACTTAGGTATAATGTGCTCAAACAATTTACAGCAAATGACGTTATAAGGTCACCTTGTAGTCGATTGTGTATCATTGCCATAGTTACACTAGCTCCAATCAACTTATGATTAATTAGTTACCATAAATACTAACAGTCGACAGTTCTTCTAGTTTAAATAAATGAATAAGAAAAATGTATAAAAAAATATAACCGAATATTTTTTTAGCACGGTACGGAAATTGGTTGCAAAATAAACTAGCATTAAGAAGAATCCATAGATAGATAAATGGCGAGTAAATTGTCGATGTTCGATGGATTCAGGTGTTATTTTGTGAAGTCCATGTTAATTTATGCTCTACAATCTACCTACATGGTTACAAAAAAAGTTTAAATGGTTATGTTGCCGGGGTGGCGGGT
The DNA here is from genome assembly GCA_030503985.1 of Himalopsyche tibetana. NCBI lineage: Eukaryota > Metazoa > Arthropoda > Insecta > Trichoptera > Rhyacophilidae > Himalopsyche > Himalopsyche tibetana. The sequence continues at coordinate 8,986,310 of JAPJYX010000015.1, forward strand.
TATTTGTGTAATGTAAAAGTATTGCCGGATGGGGTTTCTAATTTCCCGGTATTTTGTATTCGGTTTTTGGAGTCAAAGCATTTGAAGGAACACAAAACGTATGGATTCACTGACCTGGTAATCTGTTCATGTTGACTCCATGGGCGCTAAGTCCGATGCCCATGTAGCCGTCGCGGCCCTTCGATACGATGCGTACTTCGAAGTAGTACAACCCGCATGCCGGCGGTATCGGGTGCGTGGCGCGCACGCTTGCTGCGTCCTTGTGCGTTTTTCCATGACCTGTAACAAATAAAGAGAAAAAAACCATCAACACTCACTCGATTGCCAATTAATTTATTGCATACTCGTGGCAGTGTATAATCCTTCAAATACCATACAGATAACAAAAATACGTAGCATTATGTAAATAGAAAATTAGATGGTTAGAAAGAACCAATCGGTGATCAGTATTTTTCATGATTTAATAGAACATCTTTTAGAAAGTACTACTTTTCACTAATGATAAATATTTCAGGTAATTTATTAAGATTTTTTACAAATACAAAAAAATAGTGCGCCCGTAGATATTGCAATTTTATCAAAACTCGATTTTTGGAGAAAGTGAGTTATGATTCTGGGCTACTTACAGTGGCGAATTACGCACTTGGGAGGCCCCGGGCGCAATAAATTTTGGAGGCCCTATTATTTGAATAGCATAGAATCGTCACAAAAGTCAACGCAGAATAGGAATCACTATTGAAAACTGAATTAAAAATATATGGACTTTGTATAATATACCAAGCTCGCGCCTTAAAATACTTGTGTATTTGAGTTCACGATAAAAGCATTTCTGATTATTTAAATATAAAATAGATTAACGAATTTTAACGCTGATTGACAACGTTAAAAATCGACAGGTTGCGCGAAATATTTATTATCTTGAATGAAAATAAACTAATTATTTTATGGATATAACTGATGACTAGACACATAAGAATCTATCAAACGATTATAATGTTATTTCAATAAACTTCATCCCAATAATATGAATAACTCGCCACTCAATTAAAAAATGGAATATTACTGGCAATAGTCGCAGTTAACTCTTGTAGCAGAAAACATATTTATATTGTAGTTACAGCAATAATTACAGCTTGTATTAAACTTTTCAAATGAAGCGCCCTGCTTTCCAACAACAGATACTTTGAGATTTCGCTTTGTCTATCGGAATTGTTTATTGAAACTCACCAATTTAGATACACAGGCAAATCTAAATATCTCTAAAACTTCATTTGAATACATAATTTATATTTATGATATAATAGTTGTCTAACTTTCGTTACAGTGGGCGGAGGGGACGTTAAAAATTACAGGAGTCGTCGATCTTTGACCGATTTCAACCCCCTTATTTATTATCGTCAACGTATATTATTTTGAACATCATATAGTGATGAAAATAAATCAAAATATGCATATAATGTAAACACACGCGTTTGAATGAAAGTTATACAGTTTGAACGATCGCTTCGATGATTCGCTAGAAATATCAAAACAGTCGTGCATTACGCAAAGCTGCACGAATCAACCTATAGTTATATTAACTACTTTTAAAAAACATCGAACAAGTTGTCTTCAATTTTTTGAATGCTGGAGTCCGAATGTAACGTAAAGTGGGTGATTTGTTTAAACTTCACAGCCCTGAAAATAGTCAAAATAATGTGACGCCGATACGTAACATACAACTAGCACAATGGCTTGGTCATGTGAATTTTAACAATAATTGGATGTATATATTAAAAGAAAACGTTTCCCAACATTTATAGAGAAAATCGACAACTGTCGATACTTCGGACGGTTTCCACGTTTAGGATAGCGTCCATAAACGCGAGTAGCGGTTTCCGATGTCAGCTTCGCATGTGACACATTTTATCGTGAAACAGAGGCTTATACAAGGCTAATTAATTTCCTTCAGTAGCGGGTATTGCTAGCAGTATGTTGGTGAGGTCGGAGTGAAGCTCAATGATTTCAAAGTCCAAGTGAGTCAATTTTACTTTTCTTATTGTAGAGAGTTAGGTTCATCACAGAGTCGATATAAAATTCTTTTTTTGTGGGATATTTGACTCGAGCGTAGATTTTTGTGATGATTTTTCTCCGTAAGCCGAACTCGAGTTGCGATGTGAATTTTGGTTCTTGAGATAGTCTGTCACATCGGTCGATTAACTAAGCATAATTTAATCTAGGTAACCTCGACGGTGAGCCAGGCTTTGACAGATTTGTCAAAACTCAAAACCTACGCTGGGCTGGAGAAATTACCACGCACATTGAGTGAGAGAGGAGTGGAAGTCTACAAGGAAACATTTTCAAGGAGTGGAGTGAAGGAGACTGATTGTGGCAGCCTAGGTTAACACCGGACGGTATATCGAAAGAAAAGAAGATTAATTTAATCTCATATGGCCATTTAGCCAAAAAGTACAAAGTAAATTACCCTGTCAAATGTGCGACATGTCACCTAATAGAGCCACGTGTGAATTTCGATTAAGGCGTCGGCCTGTCACCCGACGCCCGGGCACGCCACTGAATTGGCGCGCGGAGTGTACCCGTAGAGGTCTTACCGGATCGTCGATACGTGATTCGAATACGCGCCGTTTTATTTCAGAGTGGCCCTCAAATGGTTTCCCGCGGGACGCCAATGAAACGCGACGTGTTATTGCGTGATTTCGATTTTAAATGACAAACAAATACACGGGACCAACCGTAATGAAACATCTTGAAATCTCTCATAAATGCAGTCATTTACTTGGGAGATATTTTTGTAAGTAGACAGGCCTTAAAAACGAGAATAGTACAAGCTTATTCTGTAGAAGAAGACATATTAAACATGTTGTTGAATACCCCTTTTCTACAATTAAAAGCTATAGACTATGAACCTCGTTCGAGTTCGTTCATTATTCATTCCAACAGTGCTATTCCCGCGTGCATACACTGACATATTTTGGACGGCCTGAAATACTTGACAAGCGATAATCGCTTGGACAGTATGTACATATACTCAAAACGTGATTATGTTGAGATTTCAGACCGTAATTATTGTATGCAAGCGGGAATAGTCAATTTTACAAATGTGTTCAAAAAATATTATAACACGAAGCAGACGTCGGAAGAAGAACGAGATAACTTTAAAATAACTACGCGAGTAATAATGCTTTCTTTGACAGCTTGAGAGCCGGCGCGACGTTACGTAGGGTTATAGCATAGCTATTCACACGGCGTTATTAATGAAAATCGTATACGATAAAAACAACATGTGTATGGAAACTAGTTTCGAATACAACAGGAACACAAGCTGGATGATGGAACAGGCATATTAATGGCTGCTAAGCACTTTATTTTTAAAACATGGTTACGCAATTGTATGCCTTATTAGTAAAAGTTCAAGTATCAGGAAGTTTATAAAGGGATAATTGAGCCGTGGCGATTCTTTCACGTATATTATAGTATAAATTCTGTTTTAATTGATTCCTAGTATTTATCATTAATTACTCTATTCGAATCAATAATATAATGCGTACGTATAAGTTTGATCTGAAAGTATTGCGATTATTTGTATAACGGGTGGAGTAACAACCGCAAAAATTAAAATACACCACACGTTTTTTTTAGTAATGCGTTTCGCCAAGGATTGTTTCTTTTCACATTACACGCAAATTTGATTTCGTAGCAGATATAGGTATTTGTTGCATTCCCAACGCCAATTTTATCTAAAAAGAAAAATCAATATTTAACTATTCATAAAAATGGCCAAGCCATGTCAATTTAATTTCACTTTAAAATGCTCATATTAATTTAAACGGAAAACAGTCTGCAGTCAACAATTTTAAACGTCTATTCACGAATGGTACACAAAATAAGACAAATGTATAGATAAGAAAATGTAATAATGGTATAGAAATTCATTTTGATGATATCTGTATAGATAGACTATAGAGAGGTACAGACGTTTACAGAACGTAACCTTGTTGACAGTTGAACAAGACAAGACTTGAAAGCAAACTTTAAGTATGGTTGTAAAAGCAGTGGTGCACATTATATTTTAACTAAGTGCCACTTTTCCAATGTTAAATTTGTGAAGTGCCACTCAATAGAAAAGTAAATTTTCCAAAAGTGTCTAACTTATTTGCTAGCCATATTATATAAACAAGTTCAACTGTATATATTAGTAAAATTGAATCAACGTACTATTAAATTTATAACTTAAAATAATAAAACTACTTGTAGCTAAGTTAATATATCAAATATACACACAGATTAGAAAGCGGGTGGCCTGTCGCAGCGAGCTTGAAACTCTTAAGACAAAATTTAGAGCGGCTCGCTTCATAACAATGACAATGTAAATAGAATATTTATGTAGGAAAAATAAATATTTTTGTTTTTTTATAACTAAAATAAAAAAAAATCCCTTTTCCTTTGCTGTTGCCGGTTAGCGTTGCTAGCTTCCGCGCCGGATCTCACAGGTTGGAGTTCCAGTACGAACAGCATTTTTTCAATTGATTCATCGACTTCTGTTCGAAGGCATGGGTGTTTGTGATTTCTAAATTTCCCTCCCACCCTTCACATCCTTCAATAACTGGGTGTAGCGAGAGCGATTAGTTGGCCACTAGTCCTGTCCTTGCCTTATCCTACTGTCCCTTTTACTCTCTTTGGAATAGAGAGGTTGAGCGATTGACTAACAAACGGTTCTCGTAGAAAACAAAAACCCGTGAAGACACCTCCATTAGGAGGCCATGTGCTCCAAACTGAGTGGACATGGATAAAAAAGAATAAAAAAAGTTGGTTTTTTAAAACTTTTTAAATTCTTAACCGCCCTTAACGAATTCTTAGCCGAGAACAGCTTTTAGTGCCACAAGTGCTCAAGTACCCCCCACCCCGTGCGCATCTCCGTTGCAATTAGTTGACTGAAAAATAAAATGAATGTTTTTGCACGAATCGGTTTGTTAAATGGCGTTCTATTTTATTGCGATTCGCAACACCGACCAGACGCATTCAATAAGCGAGGTTCAACCGATAGCACAGAGGTTAACGATGCAAACTGTAGATAGCAGCGACATAGAGGCGTGCACAATTTGAGAAACAAATCGACAAACATCCACACCATAAAGTTGAATCAAATACGCATAATAATATAGGCAGTCGCCAGCTTAAATATTTAAAAAATAAGGAAAACCGACTTGAGACAGCTGGGGTGCACTAACACCAAAGTCCACGGGGATGAGTTTAAACTGAGTAACAAAGAGAAACTTACAAAATAAATATTGTTTACAAATATTGAAACACGAGTAATCGATTGATTTCTATCGTGATTCAAAAACTTAACTGAGTCTTCCTCTCTCTCTTCTTCGAAACCAATAAGTTTATATGATACGTAGTAAAACTCAATACAAACATGGAGTATTTTATATATATTTACGACTAGTTGAAAGCCTGTTTGATTTACTGTGTTATCAATCTCACCAAGTTTTTTCCTACCTTACAACCTATTTCACGAATTGAATAGTTACTAAACGAAAAGAATACGTCTCGTAAAAAAATATTGAATGAAGAGTAAAAATTTATTTATTGATTGAATTCGCACTAAGTAGAATTTCATTACAATAAGGTGGAAAAATAACAATATATTTTATTTCTGAAATAGTGTGTATCCCCTCAAAGCCAATATACACATATACATCTAAATATTTTTTACATGGTCCAATTTAATGGAACGTATCTTTAATTTCTCTATGTACACTAAATCTTTCTTTATACGCGGTTTTTTTACATGACATTTTCGCATGTAATGTATACCCACAACCCAGTACAAAAAGAGAATTAGGTATAAAGTTAAGTTAATGTAACTATTAACAATGTTCCGAAGAGGATGTAAAGCCGAAATAGCTATCAACTATAGATACAAAATAATAACTGTAGACCTAAAAATACACCGATATATTTGTTGACCTTATTATATTTGAAAATTCCTTTAACGTTGAATAGTAAACGGATAACAAAAATAAGTTCCGTTTTTGATGAAATTTCCCTAAACCCGCCAGTGGACGGAGAAAAACTCGAGTAAGTCAAGCAGCGTAAAACACGACGGGCACTTGATCGAATGCATTCTGGTGATTGAACAGTGGCGGAGTGTTGGGAGGAGGGAGCACCATTAATCAGAGGATCAAGCGCATGCAGCTTTTGATGCAAGTCTCTTCAATGAAATTGGGCAATATAACCGAGGAGCGCTGCGCAAAAGCGTATATATAAACACAGCAAAATTCTGTTCAAAATGTTTTTAGAACAAAAATTGATGTTTTCATACCTACTAGGGATTCGTTGTCGAGACAACCCTGGAAATCGATGCTTTTTGTTAGGCTCGGTTCCCGGGACATTTAAGTAAAACTTACCAAAACTAAATTTAAAAAGAAATGTTTCAAGTAGATTATATTCATTAACAACAAATAAAGATTTTATATCTTGAGAGCCATTAATTTAAAGCAATGTGTTTGACTCGAAAAGGAATATGAAAAGATATGAATACAATCATAAAATTACCGACCCAATGTACCTATTATTTTACAAAGTAAATGATTTCTTCGGCAAAATAAAACGATGTGTGTAAAAAAGCAATATAATCACAATACAATATTGTCTTATTTTTAAGTTTTTAAGTAGGGATCGACAGAGTTTATCGTCGAAAATAAAAAAAATGTAACAATACATTACGAATTTACTGCAACTGTTGCCCTCCTTAGTGTCGGTTTGTTATTTGAGTTATAAACTGCATAATTTGGACACAAAACCACAGAATTAAAATATCAAAAGAATATTAATTAGTATCAACAGTTAACTTCTTATGTTATTTTAATGCGTTACTTATTTATAACGACTACATTTTAGCGTTATAATAAATAAAAATCATCCCAAAGATAAACCGAAAGAATTTATTTTGAGTGTTTTTCATGTACATTATTATTACGAGTTTAAAATGGAAACATAATAAAAAAACAATTTTGATATAAAGAATACTGCTATACTTCAGCCATTGAAATATTCCTTTAAAAAAAACGGCAGTACATACTTCGATTCCCGGGACATGAACATTGTATGTCTCGTGGCGCTTTGACATGAAAAAAGCCAACCGCTGTACCGTGTTCCGTACAGCGGCGAGTGACCATTTTCAGCTAGTGAAAAGATGTCACTGAACATGGCGATTTTTAAGCAATATTTACGACTTATCAGAATATTTTACTTTGAAATACACCGGGTGTATTCATGTTGAAAACTCAACATTTTATAACCAACCCGACTCTCATTCTCAATGGTAAGAATACTGGGGAGAATATGCCAGGTCACCATTTCAGTACGTAGGTATGTATATATAATGAAACTAAGGAGTTCTTCCGCAGCCTGAGAAGGAAGCCATAGATATCCATATAATCTTTATATAACGCAAGGGCCACGTACTTCAAAACTTTGTATGAAAGTTTGCAGCGCCTAATTTGCTTAAAGCGTGACGTTTCGACGCCCTCGGGTAATGGTAAACGTTGAGAATTTTTCAACTCTTTGCACTGTCATATTTTCCAACAAAAAATGTCTCGTAAAATGTATCTCACAACTTAAACAATACATAATCCCAATCCAATTCGCGATACAGTTAATTAATGTAATATTATCCATTCGCTATCATTTTCTAAAATCAGCAAATGCATGTCTGATAATTTACAACGCGGCGACGCAAGATGTATGAAAAGGTCTCTTATGCCAAGACTAGGGATATCGTTACCAGGCGAATAATATACCGCTTCGAAAAGGTTTTTTTTTTAATTCCTCTCGCAATAATTTCGCAAAATGAAAAATTACTGACCAACTATTAATCTCGGTTTTGATAATACCGGTATTGTAATTCCTATGTGAAGCAAGTGTACAGAGGTGCCTTGTGCAATTTTCTCGTATCAATCAGACAGACAAAGCGTGCAACTTGATTTTGATGAATTCACACGCCAGCCGAACAGGTCAGTTTACTATCGTAGCAATAAATTCGCTTGCACTTCACAGTAAACCATTATGGAGTGGAGCACATCATGCACGTATCGCAGACACAGCGCTATGAAAGTATATTGAAGCATACTGAAGACTTCCTCCTTCCTTTCATAGTGCGAATAGGCTACTGCTGTGTACCAGACAGATGTTATGCGTAAGATCGTGCAGAATCGGACGCCTCTCAAAGAAAATCTCAAATGAAGCTTTACAGAACCAGGGATATTCTAGGTGTTGAAATTAACCGTTACCTTTGCATGAATGTTAGATAAACGGAAATATTATAAAAAACCAATTCGGAATCGGTTAATTCTTTAAAGCCGAAGTCGTCTTTTTTTAGCCTACTCCACAGTCTTTGAAAAGACACTATATAGCAAAATCGCGCATCAAAAAATGATTTTAATCATTTGTTTTCCAATATGAACCGATAGGATTAATAAATTACCTTTATTGTTATGTTTTTACATTCATTATCTCTTACCCCACATGAAAAGAGCAAATGTAATTATTGTATTTAAATTATGTTTGGTTAATTAATTATACACTATTTATTTTTAAATGAAATATGGAATGTATACAATAATCTTCTGTAAAATTGGTGTGGTGTGGAAAACGAGGAATTGCTTTATAATGAGCGTAATACTTATTCTTTAAAAAAGGCTTAAATTAAAACAATTTCACGTTTTTTATGACACATACGATTATGAAAATGCCAAATTTCACAGAGGCAGTTTGCCAGTTTATCATAGGTTCCGTGAGCACATCGTTCAGTCGAGTAAAATTTGTTTAGAATAAAAGACAGTTTTATATTTTATTATGCGATACACATCTAAAAATTAGAAACTTCCCTCACATCTGAGTCACACCCCAGGTCAAGGAACGCTACTTTAGAGAATATAACATCAAACGTTATACGGTAAAAGTCTTCGGAAATATTAAAAAGTTATCAAGAAATTTTCACAAAGAGAAAATTAAGCCCTTGACAAAACATTTTTTAAATACGGTCGGGTGGGTTCGTGCGTACAATAACCTAACAAAAACTTATAAACAGCAAATTTTCATCTCGCAATATCGTTTGTTTAGTTTTTCGGTGAATGGTCTTTATACGCCATAAATACTGACAAGTGATTTTACGGCAAACGTATAAGTCAGCTAGAATCTCGCGAACGATCAGCAGAGAACGAACGCGTCGGAGCAGCGAGAGATCTATTCTGGAGTAGACAGGCGCTAAATTTAGGCGGACTTGCCAGCGGTGGTGAAACATCGGCGGGGCCGTGCCAAATATTGAACTTGGCTTTGTTGTGTGCACCAGTTATGAGAAATTTGACCGAGTTACTGTTACTATGCATACGATATGATTTGATATGACACGATTGCAATAGCGAGCTCAACATTATATCACGTGGACGGCTGAAATGAAATGAGTCTTCTTGAAAAAAAAACAGATAGTCATTTCGCTGCTATAAATGAAGACTTGGAACCCATGAGATCGTTTGAGATGAAAATTATAAGTGCTTTAGAGAAGTGTACTAAAACCTTTTTGTTACCACGGATCACCTACAAAATGTCAGAAATTTCGTAGACACCCTGTGAAAAAATCTCATAAAAGTTATTATAATAAAATAAAAGGGTGTAAATTTAAAAAAAATGACATTTAGAATATTTAAAAAATACACATAAAATACAATAACTAAAAATATTTTTTGGTAAAAAATCTATCTTCGATGTTAAGTTCGACTTTGTTGAAGAATATGTTTTCTTTTCTTTTGATTGTAGTTACAACTTTACTTATTTTGAGCAAACGATTCTCCAAAAAGAATATGCACACATCTACTTACTATACAAGGCATAATTATTTTTAATTGTTTAGTCTGTTTCGCTCCAAGCATCACTATCCAAAATTATGATTGAATGATAAATTGATATTTTATTTTATCAACTTTCAGCAACTCGCGGACTCCCTCGACAGAGCCCACGAATCCCCATTTGCAGAACACTGCTTTCGAAGATTCACCTAGCCACCTTGATTTAAAGAAAATCTTTACTAGTATTAATATTGTTGTAATTAGGGATTCTGTGTCGAGACGTCCCGGGACAAAAGTCCCGGGACTTTTAAGATTTTTTGCTGTCTTAAGTCCCGGGACATTTAACAACCAAGTCCCGGGACTTAAGACAGCCAAATTGTACATTTTTAATTTTGAAAAAACCATTCTAACAAATAAAAATTGGATGCAAGCAATCGCTAATGTGACCTAAAAAGTTAATTTTAAAGTTACATTGGTGTCTATCCACGGGATCAGTTTTGAAAAAAATGCATTATATTTAGGCTAAGGATTAAAGGCCGGGGTTTTAACAAAATTAAGTATGCATTTATAACAGGAATCTTATAAAAGAAACAGCTGTTTGGATTTATAATTGTTGAAGTTTCAAATAACATCTATTTATATATTGTAATACAAAACAACCATTTTTAATGGGTAGAAAGAGACATGCAGAAATACAAAAAAAACTTAGACACGTGTTCGCTTACCTATTTTTGCAGCATGGGATAATCGCACAGAATTCTAAGAATTAATGGAACCAATAGTTATTTCTAGAAAATTATGTTATAAATCAAGGCGGCTTATAAACTTTTATTACCAACCGTTCTGCTAAGACTAATTGATTTTCGAAAAGAATACACGAAAGATTTTGACAAATGCTCCTAAACAATATTTTTGAAATACGGAGATAATTTACTACAACGTCTTTTCTCCGTGGAAAAAGATATCGAGGTATCTGAAGAAAATACCGATGATGAGATAAATATTGCAGAACTGTCACTGGATTACAAAAAAACAAAAGATTTCTCCATTAAAAACTAAAGGAATTTAATATTTTAAAATCAACTGAAGAACGGAAACAAAGATTATTTTTTTATATATAACATTAAAGCAACATCGACTTACAATGAAGATGAGCAACAACGTTTATTACAAAAATAAGAAATCGGCTGTCTGATTCGTCATTAAATTCATTATTATTTTTAAAAGCATATTTTGATAAGCAAGAATAAAATATTAACTTTTGTGTAAATAATACATACTATGTATGATTTGAGGTTGTGACTTTATTATTGAATTAATTTAATATTTTTATTATTAATAAATAAATGTGTTCAAAAGATGTATTTTTTTAATTAACGCATACTTTCGCCACCCTTTTAAAGTACGCATGAAAAAAAAATACGTCTAACAGCGTAAAACAATGCTCAAAAAAAATAGTTTAATTGAAACGAAATATTAAAAACGTTTGGGAGAAAGATATCTTCATTTATGTTATTAGAAATTTGTTTAAATCAATTCATAATCTTATTAAAAATATAACTGCAGCAAAAACAAATTAAACATATTATAATTAAGTGTTCATACCTGATGTTGTTTTATTTACAAATGTTTTTCACTATTCTACAAAGTTACCAATGTCTCAATAGGACAAAAAAGGTATAAAAGTTGTATTGTGATTTGTGAAGTAACGGTCATAATTTTACCCAATTCATTGTTATTTTTTCAATACATGAACCGTTATCATCCCTTTTTAGTAAATAAGTACTTACAAATATTTAATTTTAATAAATTCATAATTTTATTAAAGGGGAAATAAAAGTCCCAAGTCCCGGGAAGTCCCGGGACTTTGACTTTATCACGTCTCGTGTCCCGGGACTTTGAAAAACCCGAGACTTCAGAATCCCTAGTTGTAATACATAAGTGTTTTAAGCAGGGCTGTATAGTCGGAGTCTGGTGTTCTTCCAGAAATGGAGTCGGGAGTCGGAAAAGCCGGAGAAAAATATTTTAAAGATATTGAAAAATTATTATTCTAAGCATGATATTGATTGGTGAAATCTATAAAATTCTACTATTTACTAGAATCATTTTTTTTATTTAAAGCCGTAGTCGGAGTCGGTCATCTTCTTTTACCAGACTCCATGACCCAGATTTTAAGTACAATTTTAATATTACGTATTAGCATAAAGCATCACTAGTTTTGTTTTTATTTTTTAACACGAGGTTTTCCAGGAAAAACCACGTGTTAAAGGTTTTTTTTTTCATTAAAAAAATAAAAGTAAATCGTAAAAGACATATTGGAATAAGCGAAATAAGTTGACATACATAAAGTGCATTTATTCATTCCTCCTGTCTGAAAATAAATAGATTAAATAATTCTTGCAGTTGTTTTTTGTAACCGTTTGAACCAAAACTATTTGTCAATGTAAAATAATGTCCAAGGAGAGAATACGGGGCATATTGGTTGGCGACAGCTGAGCTAGGAAGTGCATTTACTGTGCCAACATTACATTTTCTGGTCACTTTAGTGCCTCGCACGGCTAAGAATCTGTCGGGAATTTACCCAAATTCACGATTACTGATCGACTCGAGCATGCCTCTGCTAAAGATAAACTTAACGATCAAAAATTCAAGCGCCCGCTGTGAGAAGAGCTTACGGAAGCAGGTATTGGGCGGTTGATAAAGCTTTCGCATAGCAATGCGGAAATATCTCGGGCAATTAACATTAATAACAATGAGAGTCGGTTGCCCATGCTACGCTATATCAGCTATTCTAAAAATCAGCCCCACTAAGGAATATCTCTTATCTCCGGAATACATAAAATCGTCGGTATACTGCCAGAAAACGATAAAAGGTATTATTGGTGAGCTTGTTTTTTACAATCAATAGAGCGTGTTTAAATCTTTCGATATGCATTAACCACTCAAAAAGTCCATGTTTGACTTAACGTTTTCTGGCAGTATTAATTACTACGAAATGATAAATTCTTCCAACATTTTACTCGTATAAATATCATGTACATCTGTGGAGAAAGGTTTTTATTGCCAAAGCGTGTGTAAAAAAAACAATGATTATTTAAGTATTTCAGTTAAAATTTGATTGCCGTAATAAACGCCGAAAATCAGCAAACTCGCACAGAAAATTCTATTAAATGTATTTTTAGGCTTGTTGCCTATGTATGATTTATGAACTGAGTTTCTAGGGATAACAATATAAAATACATTTTCGCGTAGACTATATTATGCATGTGTGCGTGTACAGAAAATTACTTGGATCGTAGTCACCTATTGGATCCGGGATACGCCTAAGCTGTGGCGGGAAAATAACGATGTAAAAAAATGCGTCAAGATATTTTTTTTCATCACCCAATGTGAAGCATAATACTGCACACTTCTGATTAGTTGTTGGTGTGAAAGATCTACTGTTTATTGTATGCATGTACATATTAGTGCATATTTAAGTAAGCAAAGTGCATTTTATTTTTTCAATGATTTGAAACATTGGTTAGTGTGGTTATAATATCTTTTCAACTGGTGTGTATTTTTGTATGGTATATTGGATGCCTTACCTCAGGGGTTACTAACCTTTTTGGATCATAGAGCGCAATCTTAAATATTGGCAGGGCGGCGAGCACCACATTTTTTCAAAATCTCAAAACCAAGGAGGAATTTACCGATTTGCCCAAATTATCACCGTGACTCGTTTTTTTATTTTTTTTTAGCTCACCGAGAAATTTGAAATCTTCAATTCCCTTCAACGATTTGAAAAATTAGTTAGCGGGCGTATCGGAATCAGTCGGCGGGCGCCATAGCGCCCGCTGGCACGGGGTTGGTAACCCCTGCCTTAGCTGGTAGTAAATATAGTATTTTTTGACAGTAAATATGGAACAATTGAGCTTGGAAAGAATTCGTCGTTACGTGGGCGGGAAGAAAAGTCAACAACACATACATTTATGCCCTTGGACACAGATCTATAAAACGATTGAAAAATCAATATAAGAAAATATACTTTAAGATTTCGACTGAAGGTGCTTGGTGGAATTTCAATATTAAATTTGAATCGTTCAAACTATGTACATTCTCACAAATTTTGTCACTAACGACCCGGGTTTCGCCTTTCGGCATCTTCAGGCATTCAAGTGCACGGATGAACTTGAACTGACGCTTAGCAAATGAAAGTTGAGCCCATGGGAATGCTCCTTTTCGCCAGCAATGGCTTTGGACTCAGTGATGCATTTATATCTTATATAAACACGAAACTTTCATTTGCTAAGCGTCAGTTCAAGTTCATCCGTGCACTTGAATGCCTGAAGATGCCGAAAGGCGAAACCCGGGTCGTTAGTGACAAAATTTGTGAGAATGTACATAGTTTGAACGATTCAAATTTAAGAAAATATACATTTGGCTATTCGAACCAGCGACCTCAAGGACGGTTGAGTTTAAAAAAATCTAGGGCACAAAAAGCTGAATATTTTTTTTTTGAGCTTTTATATAATGTAAAGTATAATGAAGTTTTTGACATATTATTATTTCACCTACATGTATATTATTTTGTCCTGTCAGAAGAACTTTTTGCAAGTAGCATGCCAACTAAAGGCTGATCTTCTTCATGTCATAAATCATTGCCATGATTACTGAAACTGTTTGTAAGTTTATCGTCAAACGAACCATAAACTAGCGCGACTCCACAAAGAAAAGAGTCAATCGAGCGAACCGGTTCATCAGCCTGATCGCCAGGATGCGACGCAGACTAGACTGGGATCGAGAGAAGAGACGTGAAGCGATTGCAAAACAATTTAGCGAAAGGCCCCTGGAGCCGTCGCATTTGTTGCTGTGGTTCTCCTACTTTATGCCTGGATAGATTTGGCATTTATCTGTCTCAAAAGCATCGACAATAGCTTTTTTTTATTTGACTTGTCGTTTAATAAGTTAAGAAACGTGTTTCGCTTGTTCTATTTTTAAAAAATTATATGTAACATAACTGTTACTTCTAATATTGTTTTAATGAAAATTCGGAGTGATGGTGAAATGATTTAGGGATGAAGTTGCTAAAACAATAAAATAAAAAAGAGCGTTCATACGCTTCCGTGCAATAGCTGTTAAGTTGAGTACGTAAGGCAAGCAGCGATATGTTTTTAAATTACAGTAGATAAAAAAACAGGGACAAAAAAACAAAAACGTAGGAATATAATACTTCGTTACGTTTTTTGTAGGGGATTGAAAACGAATTGTGAACTGAAATCAACAGTCGATCTTCTCTTTTGATAATGATGCTGATACTGTTGTTTTTCCTCTTAAATTGATAATATAACCATGTCGACTCTCAATGTGCAGCATATATACTCCAAATGGAGTTTATCTCAACAGAAGTTGTTCTACGAGAAGTGTTTGATATTCAGTCGCTCAACCTCTCTTTTCCGAAGATTGTGGGGCTAGAGCAAAAGTAGTGCAAATCATTTTTTAGAAATTTTAAGTAAGCGTGCACACAAATCAACCGATAAGAATCAAAAACAAGACGCAGACGTAAGGTCAGTATTAATTCAAAATGTGGCGCGCGCTTTGGTTAGCCACTCACAAGAGTGGTCAATATTATCAATTCAGACAAAATAATAAACATCCGCACATAAACAACTCTGGCGAGATATCTTTCGTCTCGGTTATTTTCGATTCGGCCAGTCCGGATTCCTATCACGAATGACAGGCATGAGCGATGCTCCACGCCGAATCCGAGTGTGATGAAACGCCACAGCATCGCGAAAACAATCAATAACAAATCCATCACATAAATGAATAGACTGCTATTATAAATGTCATACTTTAAAAATTGGCAAGCGAATTCAAATTGGTAATAAACGCCGTGAATCCGCGAGGCGGTTTCCTTGTACGGGGGAACCGTTGTGACTAGGGCATCCAATCCCGGGACCAATTGAACTTTCGACATAAAATCGTGTATTCGTTCGGGATTGAGAATTTTTCGTCGATTTCAAAAACCCATGAATTTGCGGAATTCCCACTATGAAAAGACGGAAGACCTTTTTTTAAATTTTAGCTCTCCCGAGATTTGCAATTTGAAATAGTCAGGAATGAGTGGTAATTTTGGTCAGTTAAGCAAAACTTAATAGAAGTCGTGGAATTTTCTCTATACATTTACAAATTATTATTGACCATTTTTTACTATTCCACCAATATTAAACATATTCATAGCCGATTGGTGGTTTTTTTGGAGCTATGCGCGTCCGAGAGAGATAAAATTCAATCTGGCAAAACGATCAATTCGTGTCCCAAGAAATAAAATTACGCATTACGTGGGTGCAACGTTGCAAGAGCGAGAAAAATAATATGAGCGTAAGCAGAATTAATTACCCGACTAACCTTAATAAATGTGGAAAAAAAACTGTGCCAATAGGTAAACCAATTTCCAAATTGGCCGATGAATTCGCAATGGGCATTCGCGAAAATTGGCGGTTTTGCGAAACGAGAGTGCACTCGGGCGCATCTTGACGCAGGCCAGTTAAAATAAATTCTATTTTGAATATGAAATTGAAATAGGTAACTGTGCTATATTCAACTAATACAGCCAATAAGCATTACACGTGTTCAACTCTTTTCGCCACGAAATAGTCTCACATGTTGAGACCTAAGCACAATTTTAACCGGAGAGAGGGCTAACTAACTACAGTGACTTCTTTGGTAACTATGGCTAGTCGGTTTTCAAGACGGTTTTTTTGGCAAAGTTTGTGACATTCGAAAACCGGTTTTTCAACTTCGTAACCGGTTGTGCCGAATTTTCCACAAACAAGTCTATAAACAAAAGGACAGAAAATTTGGAACTTTTATTTGACGGCTTAAAGACCACATGCCCCACATTATTAAGCGAAAGGGTATTTTTGATATCAGGAAATTTTGTTTTAAAAACGATCAGTGGACGCTCTGTGTTTTTTTAATCAAATTTTCAGAAGAGTAACACCAAATAATTTGTTGTTGTGCATTATTATGTATACAAATACCTAAAAAAATGAACTTTTTCTCGCCATTTTTATTAAATAATCCATTTTTTTTAAAACTTCGAAAACAGGAAACCGGTTTTCAAACAATATTGACATTCGATAATCGGTTTTTTCTAAAGTCGGTTGTTGTATAAGCCCTGGTAACCATTTTTAGAACGATGTTATCGCAGTTATTTGTAATATATGCTTGCCATTGAAAAATATTATCCTAATAAATAAATGTAGTAGAAAATTAGACGGTGGAAGTATTTTTAGGAGTACAAATGAGATAGTGCTAAAAAATATCAAATGGTGTTGTGAAAAATGTGCGAAACATTCGAATTAATATGTATCGTAATACAAAATCGACGATGTCAAAGAGTGAAAGTAAAAAATCAAACTTCTGAAATTTCACTATCCTTTATCATTAAAGTAAACTGAAACGCGGTTAGCTCTTCTGTAAAATATTATATTATATCGTATAAATACGTGACAACTATGATGGCATAAAATAGCAGCTTGAAATTGGATTAGATTTTAGTAAAGTGATCCCTATGGATTCATTAGTTCATCGTTTGACAATGTCGCTTTGAGTGGTTGACATCGATACCGAATAGTGATATTGTTCGAGTGAATAAAATATTTTTTAATTTGATTAATGGCAAAGAAGATTTGTACAAATAATTTCGGGTAATTTAGCATTTTCTTTTATATTAGATTAGAACCTAGCTAAGTTTACTTTTGTGAACGTTTTTTTTTGTAATAGGTTTTTTTAGTATTCGGTGTAATTGAAAACGTCATGAGAAAAAAGGCCTATCGACAATTAATTGTAAAAATCTGTAAACAGGATTCGCAGTGGTGATCAAAATATTTGCTGGACTTTCATCCCCAGCGGGTTGACTAACAAACATACAGCAAATATGTACTCTCGCACAACCCCATAGACCCATATGAACAATACTCACATTTCGACATTAAAAAATACAGAATTTTACAATGGATCGACAAATATTTTTATTTTGTATACGGATGCAACCGCAAATAATCGTTAATTCATATACTATCCACATTTTATTTTCACATCAACTATGACGGCAAATTAAATTCGAATACTAGTTTACAGAATGGCAAGCACTCTATGGGTAAGCAATATTGTTGATAAAAAATTGATTCCATCCAAATTAAATCTCAAATTTAGATTGAAAAATCCAAGCTCAATATGGACTTTCCAGGACAACCTTAACACACCTGATCGCTAGGTAGAAGCACTTGCCACATTTGTCATAGCTTATTCTAAAATATAAGTGGAATCAAAATATTTATTTGTACTTCCCTCAAAACAATGTTTTAGAAATAGGCTTCTGAAGTCCTGAAAACCGCTCGGGTACACGATACTTCCCTAGTAGGGCACACAAAGCTAGATCCTAACGAAGTCCATGGCAGCGGAAATGTGCGGCTATTGTTCATTCGGCATATTCATTCCCTGCTTAATTTTTGATCGTAGCAATATTATTATGACTAACAATGAGCCGTAATTATTATTTCTACTAGGCTGTGCGTTATAGGAAATCGACGGCCCCTCCCTGCAGTTTGCCAGATGCATTGTTAAGGCGACTCAGTAGGAATGCAAAACTTAAATTTGACCTACAGCATAAATATTGCACTGACTTAAATAAGTAACCACCACAATACGTATTTTTACAGTATCAAAACAAGCAAAACATTTTTCTATTTCATTACAAAAATAACAATACCACCTAACACACGAATGGGTATTTAGACAGTTATAAAGGTTTTTCATATAAAACAATTTGTATTAATATTAGATATCGACGAAAATCAATAAGTATTTATTTATCTTCATAGCAAAGACTGACAATCTAATTTACTTCCCCAAATATCTGTTGCAACAATTATATGTAACTGAAACTATACGTTAATTATATATTCCTTGAAAATGCTTCATATGAGGTGTTGCTACATGTAAGCAACAGTAAGCTATCGTACTAATAAATTAAATCATGAGACGGCTTTTGCCAAAGGTAACAAGAGACGCTAAACAAACCATACAATACAAATTTCTCAAACTTTCTCTAATATATTGAATTAGTTTTTATTTTTAATTTTTTATAACCTATTTTTTATGATATTGATTTGATATGATTTGTTATGATATTGATGAATACAGTTTTGAAAAATAATTTTGTTGCATAAAAAAGTTTAAAACATAATAATATTGACATCACAAGATTAAAATAGAAAAGTATTGAGTTCTAAAAGAATTATAAGCTGCAATTGATAGTTATTTCTGGTTCGCGCTATAGTTGACCATGAATTTAATCCGAAAATTATCTTAACTATGTCTTATCGTTGAGACAAAAAACTTCAATATTTTTAAATCATTGTATGTTAAGTAATCGTTCTTAACAAATCGATTGAACATGTCGCACAGTGACTTCTTTACATTTTTTATTAATAGCATCTAAAATGTATTGCGGATTCTATTATATATTTCTATTGACCTTTTGAATCTAAGATCCAAAATCTCAGGATGACACATTGGTTCCAGAAAGTGGCGCGTAAAAAAAGCTCATTTCATATAATTTGATAAATCGGTTTCAAATCCGTGTAAAAAAAGTACCAAAAATGTATGAAAAAACGTAACGGTTTATCCAAAACAATCGAGTAAAAAAAGTATTGGGTGTATATTTTACTGAATTCAAATAGATTTACTTCAATATTCTATAGTCTAACTCAATAAGGAAGAAACTAAATGAATATTAGACCAGATCAAAAGTAGTCATTCAAATAATTTATTTATTTATTTATTTATTTATTTATTGTTAAAAATCAAAATTACAGTACATGACATAACAGCTGACGCCAATTCGCCATGCACTTGAAAAATGTAATAAGACAAAATATAAAATAAAAATACACAGTACATCAAATTCAACATAAAAAATCAAGAAATACAAAAGAAAAATTTATCAAACAGTTCACAAATACCATCACCAAAAATGTCCACTTCTCTAGGCAATGCGTTGATTAGTCGAACGGCCCTTGGAACTGGTGACTCATACCTCCTAAGCGAGGTATAAGTTTTTAGAAATAAAAGTTTTTGCTCATTGTTTCGCCCACGTAAGAATAAATTGGGAGCATGTAAATTAATAGTCATGAGAATTTCAGGATTATTAACTCGGCCCCGAAGAAGAAGAGAAAAATGCTTTAAGCTTGAAAACGATCTTCGAGCTTCAAGTGAGTGAAATGATAACATTCCTAAAAGAAATTTGGTGGGGTAGTATTCCTTTAAGGAATTATCAAAGGGGAAGAATTTAAATTTTTTGAAATAATAATATCTTAGAAATTTCTTATGGATTCTCTCCAATTTCAGCTTGTATGAACTTTCATATGGGCTCCAAATGATGGATCCATATTCAAGCTTACTTAAGACCAAAGAAACATAAAGCGTCCGAAACACAGTTGGGTTTTCAAATGGTTTGCTTTGTCTAACAATAAACCCAAGAAGTTTGCTTGCACGCAGTGCAATAGAAGTTATATGTGAATGAAAGGTGAAAGAGGAGTCAAATCTTATACCAAGATCAACAACTTCAGACAAACGCTTTAAAGCATCATTAGATATCACATAGTTATATGTGATGGGTAATCTTGAGCGAGAGAAGGAAATACAAAAACATTTTGAAATGTTGAAGTCGAGTTTGTTTTTTATAGACCAATTTAAAATATTATTCATATTTTGTTGCAGAATAGTACAGTCAGACTCATTACTGATACGTAAAAACAGTTTTAAATCATCAGCAAAGAGCAGATACTTTATTCCACGTATACATTCTATAATATCGTTAATAAAAATAAGAAATAAAATTGGGCCAAGATTAGATCCTTGAGGAACCCCGGAATATGTTGGAAAGACGTTTGATATGCACCCAGCGTAATCAACATATTGGCGTCGATCTGACAAATAGGAAACAAAAAAACTAATCATCCTGTTTGAGCATCCTACAGCACTCAATTTATCCAAGAGAATATCATGGTCAACACGGTCAAATGCTTTAGAAATATCCGTATAAATAGCATCAACCTGACAGTTAGAATCCAAAGATTGCGAAATATAATCAGTATACACAATTAGATTGGTTGTAGTTGAACGTGCTGATCTAAAACCATGTTGAGAATCAGTTAATTGACAATCAACATGCATATAAATATACCTATGTATAATAGATTCAAAAAGTTTAGCCGGTGCTGATAAAATTGCTACTGGACGAAAATTTGTGATTTCAGAGAGAGAGCCTTTTTTGTGGACTGGTCTTATGCGAGTCAAGCTCCAGCATTTAGGAAAAGTGAAGGTACTTAAACTTAAATTGAAAAGATACAATAGAGGTGTACTTAAAATAGATTTGCAGCCTTTAAGCAACCATGGGGGAATACCATCAGGACCCACTGAAGCTTTTGGGTAAAGACGAGAGAAGGCATACCGCATATCGGACACATTAAGATTATTGATATCAAGAGTAGGCCAAGAAGAATGTACTGACTCCGATTGGAAAGGGATGTATTTTGATGGAGTTTTAGAGTAAACTGATTTAAAATACATAGCAAAACCCTCAGCAATAGCCAGATGACCATTCAATACACTACCATCGAGAGACATGGATGAAATTTATATTGAATGCATAGATATATTTGTATTTCTTTATATAATGTTTGAGAACTTTCTTTACTGGCAATTTGCATGTTCGATGACATGCAGGGTTGTGCCATATTAACATCTTTTCCAATATTTTTTTGTTTCTAATAATAATGTTTTTTTTTTACGTTTAAACGACTTTGTTTTTTTAGCGAAAATCTTCCCCATCTGTAAGCGGCATAAAACTTTTGAAACATAGAAATGATTCATAAATACTAATGTAAAAATGCTTTTATTCATCTATTATTACTATTAGATACAAATATCTATAGATAGAATCTCTGTTTAAAAGCATTGCCAAATAATTATTTTAAAATACTTATCCATTAAGCCAGTAGTTTCCAACTTTTGTGTTAATGCGCTTCCATTTGAAAAAAAATATCTTCGCGCCTCCCCATCCTTTATTTTCGTATAGTAACAAAGACACGTTAAATAAATATTTTGGACTGCTCGCGCTTCTTTTTACAATAGTCCACGCTTCCAAGGTTGGAAATCGCTGCATTAAATTAAAGCAAGGGTGTCCAACCTTTTTTTTTTCTTAAGATCGACTTTTCAATCTTAAGTTTTCTCGCGATCGACTTCTACCATGATTCTTGTAAAAAATTTTATTTAGTAGGGGTTTTCCCTTCTTCAATCTTAGAAATGTTTATTTTAAATGCGAAATACATACAATTAGATAGGTATATGCTTACAAATAATTCAATTTTTGTATATTTTATATTTAAATTGTATATTTTTTCCAAATTCACGGAAGCTTTCGGGATCAAACAAATTATGCTTTGGAGTCGACCGGTCGATCGCGATCTACCAGTTGAACATCCATGAGCTAAAGTAATACTGGTCTTTACAAGCGTCGCTATTGAAAAATACATTATTGTATTATAAATAATAATATTATTTGTCAGCGCTTTGGGCAACCCTAACCCCAACGCGTTTTTTTGGCAGAATAAAAAAACATTGCTTTGATTACCTCTAATATTCGTTGACCAGTGATTTAATATTTTTTAATAAAACATTTGATACGTCCACTCCATACCACGTACGATCTCAGACTGAAGCTCAAACTGATGCATAGTAGGTAAGAAAAGGCATCTCCGAAAAATGGTTACCATTTATTGGTATTATCATTATTTATTTATTTTTTTTGCTTTTAAATGTAAACAATAAAATGGTTTTTTATTTCAATTTTTTTTAGAAGTATATATGATACAATTATGCTTTAAAAATCAGTCAGAAAAAGTGGGAAAAATGGTACATTTCAAATGGCTGTATAATCATTATATTCGATAAATTAGAAATTCTGCTCAAATCACTTTCTTAAACCAATCTTTATCTGTATTTCTTTGTAAGACTTCAAACTTCGGTATCTTATAATAAACCTTAAAACGATCTTCGCGTAAAGTAGTTGAAAAAAATCCAAGTCAATGTTTTACCGTATAATCTTGACATTTTTACTATTTTCATAAAAAAAAAAATGCAATAGTGTAAAAAAGCGTTTGGAAAATGTAATTATTGAAAAAAAAATTTTTTTAAGTGAACGGTTCACGAGATTTCGTCGATGGCAAACGATCGATTTACTCTGTTTTCAGGCGTAAAGGTACTATATCCTCTTAAAGACCCAAACACCGTGTCGACCGCTCGGAGGGCTACTGGCCGAAGCACCGCAATTACGGTACAACTAAGCGCACAAACTATAGTCTTCCCATTTATTGCCAAAGCCAATCGAAACTAATAAGATGTGTTATTTTGTCACACTAACTGTCAGGAAACGTTTTGTACACATAGACTATCTGCAGACGTTCGTGTTAGCATACGACAGGAACATATCAAGTTTCATCATTAGTAGTATTAGACCGGAATGATATCACCAAGAGTCAAAACGGCATGAAGTATTCAAAGAATCGAAGAGTTAGAATAACAATACTTGCTTTCAATATCATTGAGGTGTCATACCAAGAGCGAGTTTAATTCGAATCAAATAAGCTTCCCTTTGCATCCTATATCTTTTAGCGCATAATTTGACGCAGTATTTCCCTTTCTTTTTAGTTAACGTTGCATTTGTAAATATTAGTTCTTCATACATCAGTAAAACTTGCACCTTGCACGTCACACTGGTTGAGAAGCACTTAGTCAGTGAATAGATTTTTCATACGCTTCACTAATACAATCCTGACATTAATTTGACACAGCTAAGCGCTGCTGCGATGTAGGCTACTTTTATAATAACAAGTTTTAAATACGTATCGGTCGGTAGCAGATCCAATATTGAGTACCATGATAAAATGACGACTCAGTAGTTGAAGATTTCTTTCGACTACGTGTGATTTTATAATAACTAAGGGATGCGGACTCTAATTTTGTGATAGGTGACGACTTGTTCGTAACTGGCCCAAAAGGTGTGTATTTTAGTTACAACTATTTGCTTGGCACCTTACAGAGAGATATGTGGAGAGAGAGAGCTGTGGATATGTTACAAATAATTCTGACGAGGGTGTATTGCCGAAATAGCTGTAAACTAAATTAAAATGTTTGTTTCGTTTCGTTGACCATATTATAATAGAGTTCAACCAAGCAAATTCCAATTCACAAATGTTTTATACATATGGTAAACAGATGTTAAACTTATTACAAAATAATCATTAAAACTTGTATACGAGAAACTATCACAAAGTGCGATACGATGGTACTAAAGACCATTTGTGAAAAATATTATATTTTAAAATTCTTTATGCATATAAAAATACCGCTAGATTTAAATTCCATTTTGATGATATTTGAGCAGATGCTGAGCAAATGAAATTTTACAATAGCCGTGAATTGTACAAATAAATCGCGGATGAAGAAATCGGAATCAAGAGATATTTCATAATTAAAAGATAAAAATAATGCTAAAATATTATCATCATAATAATGGTAGCAACCAATAAAACGTGTTAATTACCCATCGTACAATGACCCCCCCCCCACCTTGCTGTGACGCACGGGTACAAAATGAGTCAGGGTATCTCATTGCTGAATAAATTCACGACAGGTGTTCAGATTTGCTTGTGCTCGAATACCTGTTGCTCGTGTTTGGCGAATCTTTTATTCGTCGTCTATTGTTATTTAGATGAAAAGATCTTAAAGGATCACTATTCTTTACATTTTTTGTTATGTGAATTTAATCTCATTATTTTTTTGAAGGCGCGTCGCATGATTCTTACTCAGAGAGAATATTTATTGCTTCCTTAGAAAAGTGTATGACATGAATACTGCAAGATTAAAATGATAAAGGAACAAAGTTTGCAGCCTACTAGTATTTTATATGCGTCAAATGGTGACGAAAAGACTTAGCAAAGAAATATAAAGGATCATGGACCCTTACAACAACTGAAGAGTGAAACGAAGTGATATAAAGAAATGTCTTTTTATGTTGATCATTTCGTGATATCTTCCCTGGCAAGTTGATTAATAACGATAGTAAAGTTATGTAACCGATCGAACACGAGAGCTCCTGTGTGAAAAGCATTGAACATATTATATGTACATATTTTTTACAATATTTCGGATAGAGGCGCACCCAATTTCATATTACACGCGCCGACTAATGCAGAAGATTCATCGTCGAACCGCGACACGGCCCAACAATTCTGCAAATCGTGCGTACCTAACCCGGGACCGCGCATAATCAAAAAAACATCGCCAACTTAACATAATAAATACAATTATTTGTAAAGAGTCTTTCATAACTTTAAAACAAACAAATGGTTTTGACGGATATTTGTTAAACTTGTTTTCAATATAAAATTAACATTGTCATTTATTGTGGAACTAAATGTTACACAATATGTTTCGATTATATGAGAAGTGTCTCTTCAAATGCAATGCATAATAAAAAATGTGTACAACGTAGGTATTGATTTCAGTAAATTAATTATTATTGAGAGACGGGGTGTTAGGAAGGAGGAGTTTGTGAAAGGGTTTATAATACTAACAAATCAGACCGAAAAAACTGCAAACGTCCATTGAAGGATTCGAACACTGGACCTCTCTTTTCCAAAGAGATTAGAAGGGTAAGGCTAGGTCAGGACTAACGGTTATCTAATCACTCTTGCTAAGCTCAGTTATTAAAGGATAGAAAGGTTAAGGGAGGGATTTTTAAAAATCACAAGCACCCATGTCTTTGAACAGAAATCGATCGAAAAAATACCGTTCGTGCTGGGACTCGGACCTGTGAGATCCGGCACGAAAGCCGCTGCGCCGTAGGACCCGATAATTTTTCTTTTTATAAATTCGGTTGTCAAGACTCGCGGTTGTATGTTTCATATCTATGAATCTTACTGGGTGTGAACTCTCGTAAAGTGTTCGTATCCTTTCAGAGGTATTGATTAAATACGTACTATGTCAAGACGGTCACCGGTCGAGCATAGGTGTCGGAAGTTATTATTTTAACTGGAATGGGATTTAGATTTACAAGTTGGCGATCAAACAATAACGCAGATGGACAACTGCACGATTGACATAATTCTGTCAGCGGTGTAAAACATCACGCGGCTAGAACTGCAAACATAGCGTAGAAAGCGTGGTCACAAAGCGTCATTACGATATATAATATGTATCCGAGTTAAAACAACAATTATTGAGCAACGATCGCCGCGTCTAATCATTCGAACACACAACACGGCAATGCACTTGTAGATAGCCAAGCATAATGACTTATCGTTAATAGTACACGCATTCGTACAATCCGGGCCACTCACCACGAGATATCGTAATATTTATTGCGGTAACGGGCGCATTGTAGCTCTGTTCTTCTGCGTACTTCTGACGGTTTGCAAGCCGTCAGCAAACCGTCAGAAGTACGCAGAAGAACAGAGCATTTGAGACTTGGGATAGAAGTGGTGTGTGCGCACGTTACATTTATTTTAATATTGTTTTGTCCTTGTCCGCTCCCAATGTGGAGCATATGGCCTCCTAATGGAGGTATCCCAACATATTTTTTCTACGAGAACTGCTTGTTACGCAGTTATTCAACCTCTCTTATTTTCGAAGAGAGTAGGACAGGTTTAGGACAGGACTAGTGGTAAGCTGATCGCTCTCGCTACGCCCATTTTTATTTGAGGGTATTTACAAAAAAAAAAAAATACAATACAATAAAATAAAATGAAAACCATCATAAAAATAACATCTTTTAAATGCATTTAACTTACTGATTTTCTAAAGTGTAAAATGATCATCTGAATGGTAAACAATTTTATTTTTTTGTTATTAAAAACATTGTAAGTTCGCATGAAATACCTCAGCTGTCACAGTGTTAGGAACCCCTAAACTACGATAACGTAGGTCAAACTTAAATTCAATATTTTGAAAATACGAAATGCAAATTGTTTTAATTTTAGTAATCTAGAAAAAAATGTTATTAGTGGGATTCAAATAAGTTACGATATTTAAATAAAATGCCCATGTTATGATAAAATCGTATCAAATATAATATTACAAGAGTGGTCGGCAACCTTGAATTCGCAAAAAAACGCGCCCCGCGAAGATCCTTACCCTTTAGGATACCCGTCGGACGTCACAAAAAATTTTTAGCCAATGATCTGCAATGCTAGCGCTAAAACATAATTTGCATGTGTTTCGATTGAAAGTATGTTTATGTATTTTTTTGATTAAAAAGGTACATTTTGTCATGTGCGAAATGTACGAGGGGTGGCCGTCTCATTAAAAAAAAGGTTGCCGACCGCTGTATTGAAATACAATTAAATGTATGTTTAAATTACTTTGATTCGTTTTCGTGTATGTGTTTTCTTTCAAATTATATTGAAACAAGCTGCATGGAATTAATGGAAGTGGAATATTTACAAAAATCTCAATTTAGGACATTTCATCCGTCAGACATTTTTTTGTGTATTTTTTTTTGTCTTTTCACTATTGCACTATTCTATGGTATCTAATCGTGAACCTAGCGTGAAAATTCTTCCGAAGAGTAAATAACAAATAATCTTTCATTCTCGACGAACAACGTCATAATATGGGCCCATTAGAAATGAAGTGAGCCAAGTGGTATTTTAGAAAAAAAATAAGTTAGATGCGTTGTAATATTCTACACGTCTTAAAGTATCGTAAAATTAAAGGAACCTCAGTTAATACACATTGCAATAGTGGTATCATCGTAAAATAAAAATATTCAATTCACCGAATCGCCAAATAAAGACGTGATTGTTCTTGAAAGCCCAAGAAAAATATTTTACCATTTTACTAGTTGGCAGATTTCCAAAATCACAGCTCGGGACATTCACTATTTCGAAGATTTTTATACATGTATACATTTTCTGAAGTCGAGATTTTTAAAGGGAATTAATTGCAATGCGACATGGGAAACGGCCGGCCGGCCGGCCTGCTCGGCGACTCGGGATTTGTCTATTGAGCTAGGGACAGTCCCGCTCAAATAGGGACGCCTGGAAACCCTGCTCCTAATGGACCCAAATGTAGATATAGCACTTAAGGACTATAAATGAAGTAAAAGGGAGAAGAATTAAAGCAATAAAAAAAATCATAATATATAAATACAAATTTTACCTAAAGCTCGACTTAGTGGGACTGCAATATGCAAATAAAGCCCTTATTTTCAAAAGAAGGAATGAGTCCGAATATTGTATGCAAAGTGATGTAAATATTTAATCAAAAAACAAACAAAAAATACTCTGTCGCCCTTCAAACGACAAAGTCTCGACGTCGATTAATATTCATACAAAAAAACGTTTTCGTCGTAACAGCAGTAAATTCGACGAATTACCATACATTAAATGAATTACTATTCTTGAAAAACGCCCCACCAAGTGTTTTGCCGGCAAGATTTTTTTTATACCGAGCCGGTCAAAACATTGCTAGAAAAAGATCTCATGAATGTATGAGTAGAGGTTTAAGGAAAAATGCAGACAAGAAGAAGCCGTACACGGACAAAACCGGACGGAATACAACCGGACAGGAAAAACCGTACACGGACTGAAGCGGACACGGAAAAAAACACATACGGATAAAACAGTTCGGTTACTTACTGTCCGCTTCTTTCTTGTCCGGTTTGATCCGTGAATCAAGAAGCGATCATGCGAATCAATATTTTAATAAAAAAAAAACTAGTGTGGAATCGAAGGAATACGAAAACGTAACAGTAAATTTATTAATATAAAAACAAAAAATAAATCACCAAACAAAATTACCAAATTCCACAAACGTTTTCGATCGATAACTGCGATTATTGTAACAGTACAGGTTTTAAGTGTGCAATAAAGTATTCTTGTTTATTACCTCGTTCACTGCAGCTAGGGCTTATCCAAAAACCGGGTTTTATGTTCAACAAAAAAGGGTAATTTAAATAAAAACAGATATGTAAATAATTTTAAGCCTTCGTTTATTTAGTACACCTGTTACAAAAAATACTTTAGAAAATACAACAAAATGCACAGCAATAATATTTTCAGATAAACCTAAATAGAATGTTTTCAAGGCATTCATTAATTAATAAAAACATAATATTCCTTTGTGCTTTATTCCGCTTTATTTAAAAAGGTCGGCCTACGCTGTCGGACCACAGTCAATGATTGATTTATTAATTCATTTATGATGATTTCATTAACGTATACTCACTATTAAACACATTTCACCTCATTGAGATTGTTATAGCGATTTCAATTAAAAGTATTAAGAATATAAAATTAAATTTGATAACTTTGTTATTTCGTTTAAATTTTCAAACCATGCTTATATTTTAAAGATTAATTAAAATTGTTTGATGTCTTTTTTACAGCACAGCTAATTGGGTTCAATTTTCTATGGCTTATTCCACACCACATGAATTTTAAGCTCAGATAATGCACAGTAAAAGTGTTGGGTACGGTAAAAAAAAATATATAGTTACTTTTTAATCTCACAAGAAAACTCTTACCGAGTGGGGATATTTTAAGTGTGTTTGTAATACATCGGAGGTCTGCTGATAGTCCGCTTTTAACGAAACGAATAATAATCACTTACCTGAAAAAAAAGAAAAAAAAACAGATTAGATATTTATAATAACTAGCTGTAAGCCCGTTGTCTTCAACGGGGGGATTTATGTTGCATTTTTAAATATTCAGAAAATTTACTGGCGTGAAAAATAAATTGCAAACCTATTGAATGAATAAGCCAGAAAATCTAAACGTAAATAATTCTCTCAATGGATTTTTCATGAATACATCCAATTCTCTAAAAGAACTAAAATACACCGGGACTGCAAAAAAAATGCAAATAGCGGATATAATAAAATATACATTCATAAAAATCATAATTGACCTGCCCAGCTGAGCTGCTATATCCAATATCGACAGCCTTGCCGTATTAATAGAGTACATACGTATATGTTTACGTTTAAAAGGATGTATTACAAAAATTCATTTAGTGTGCTTTGTAAACCTTTGGAAAGTAGAAACTCAGATCGAATTTCAAAAAAATATTACGCTAAAAAATGAATATTTGAAATGTGGCTGCTTAGTTTTCTTGATATTCTGGTATTCCAATATTGTAGACTAAGCAAATGTCATTATTAGGAACATAGCATAACTATCAAGCACTTTAATAATCTGTATAGTATCTGATAATATACTCTATTCACAAGTGCAACATAAAGTAAGTTATCGAAGGTGTGTTTAATGACACTCCTTTTGGTGTCAACATCTTCCCAGTGGAAGCGAATATAAACTAGTTTGCCAATTTTAAATGTTAAATATACCTTTGATATATTCCTACTGATGTTTAAAGCACAATCAATCGACTGATCATTTGTAGTTTTTTTTCTTCAATAATTAACAGAACTGATATCTTTGACCAACGCGTAGAGCTTTTGACTGTTCTAAAGTACAACAAGGAAGTGTCAACTAAAAAGCAAAGCGTGAATCCAAGACCTTACTATGCCAGCAACTTGTATTTCAGGCCTTCGGAAGCAGGCGCAAAGGGCAAAAGCTCCGACTCGAGTAAGCTGTGCGAGGTTTCACTCGAGCGAGCGCGTCGGCAAAAAGCCGTCAGTCATTGCGGCCGAGGGATCGACGGGTCGACGACCGGCGTCTTCGCTCCACTCAGAGGGCACTCCCCTTCACGATAATGGCACAACCCCCTGCCCAGCTGCACACGAGGACCGATGTCAAAAAAGTGGGAATGAGTGCCTCTAGTGAACGTATTAAAGAGGCTGCAGCGGAAGAAATGATTAAGCCGAGAGTTTTTTTAATGTTGATTTTATTGCCGTTTCCTTAAAACATGGATAATCCTATACTATAATACGTAGGCAAATAAAGCAGCGACAGTCATCCGAGGGCATGGGTTTATATTGTGCAAAACGTGTATGAGAAGTTAATACAAATTATATAATAACCAATCTAATCGACATTCGTCAATCCAAATACAGCGATCTACAATAGAGTGATAAAATATATTGGTGGTTTGAATAGTGTTATGTGTGATATAGCATGTCTAAATGTTGTTGATTTATTTTGTCATATTCTCAGTTTAAAAGACTTCGAGCAAGCAATCATGCGATCATATGAAAAGCTCTTCAAGAACAATAATAACCGACTTAGACTCTTTTTTAGAAAATTGACAGCACGACAGATAAACAGGTAAACGAATATTTAGAATACTTTCGATGGTTTCGGCGGTAACTTTGTGGAAGTTCATTTTAATAGAAAATTTAAATTTACTTTAATAAAACTCTTAACAAAAAAGAAATATTATTAAATAATATTCTTAATAGCACAGGTGGTTCCCCATTACTTAAATTGTTTCCAATTAATAGAGTAATCACCAACCTAGCTGATTGATTGCAGCTCATTAGTTTAATAGTTTGTAATGTTTAACGTCATTAGTAGTATGATTAAATTTGTTTGCTCTGTTTCGATTTTATAATCCCCTCTTTGCTTCCCTTAAAAAGGAAAAATCCCAATCTGATTGATTGCAACTCATTAGTATCATTATTTGTTTGCTTTATTTCGATTCTACACCCCCCTCCTTGCTCCTCTTAAAAGGAAAAAAACCCAAAATTCCATTTTGTAATTTCATAATTTTAAAATGTTAGAATCAATCTTGCTTCATTACTTAAGCAAACTTTGCGATAGTAAGTCTGAAGATGCCTCTGAAAGAGGCGAAACACGTGTCACAGTTAGTAACACAATACGTGGAATAATCAAAGTTAATTTAAATTTTGAATATTTAGAATACTGTCAACACTAAACGTCTTCATAAAATAAATAGGGTCAGAAATGAATTTGTTTATGCATTTTCATTTGAGCGAGCATGTTAGAATTTAACGGAACATAGAATTTACGACAGCATTAGATTTTTTTTAATCGCGTTATTATAGATTTTACAATAAATTAACGGTATCGGGGATTTTACATATTACAGAGCGCAATGGTAAAAGATCCCAACACTTGCATCAATAATTATTTGTAAGACGCATGTCATATTTTATTTAAAATATTATTTACTGCTGATACGGCTCTTATTGATTTCCACAACACAATGTTGTTTTGATTGTAGGAAGATATAAAAAAAGTTTGAAAAACCCATGTAAACAAAAAAAAACAATTCAGGAAACCCGCTCAAATCCAAATTGAGTGAAAAAAAAATCGAAGCTAAAAAACCATCACACACCGAATATACGAAAATGAAAAACAAAAAAATCAAGCAGAAAACGTGATCGGCCATGCAGGCTTTGCTTATGAAAGGCTGACGCTTTGTGGCCGGTGGCATTTTGATCAGTGACAGAGCTGATGAAATGATCAGCCCAAAATCCGCAATTTAAAAATGAGACGAAAAACTAATGGTTAACAATAATCTCTGTTAAAAAATTTAAACAAATGAAAAGCATGAATAAACTTATATGTCGATTGTTTCGGGGATCATTTTTGGTGGTTCACGTAGATTTAGTAGGTTAAATCTAAAAATAAAAGCCATCATACATACCTTCGTTATACAAGAGAAAGTGACCAAGAGCATTTGTGACGGAAATTGACTATGGAACTATTTAAAATCTTACAAGCATGATGGTAGAATACATTAAAAAAATGACCAATATACCATACCTATATACGAAAAAAAGATTGTCGAAAAACTAAATCAGAAAATTGAATAAAAGTGGTATTAAAATGAATGCTATTTTCGACTTCAATAAAAATAAGGCTAGGCGGGTGTAACTATTTTACATTTTTTAACTTCCCCATTTATGAAGACGGTAAAAATATAGCAGTATATTTGTATAAATAAGCAAGTGAATCGAAGACGGCATTATAATAGAAATGATATTATCGCAGAGCGTGCTTGATGGAACTTCAATCAACGATCACATTTGAATCGATACATTTTCTAGATGTGATTGATACTAATAAATATAACCTTTATATCATATGATTTATTTGTGATCTTTATCGTACCCACTTACGAAGTCAAGGGTTCGAATTCCTGAATGGACACTATCTAACATTGATTTTTCAAAACTATTTTGACAACGTTGGTTATGTTGTATCTTAATAAAAACAAATTTCCTTTGTACTTCATTCCACTTTATTTAATATGTCAGGACCGGTTTCGCTCATTGCGAGCATTGTCAACTGATAAGAAATATAATTTAACAATGCTATTTATACAATGTATAATATGATATGTTGTATCTATTTCCAACGATCCCGTCCAATTCAAACGCGAGACTCTATTATTTTCAAAAAAAGTGCGGTCAAGAATATTGTTCTGCTGTTTTCTTTTTGTTCAATACGTGCGGCACTGCTTTTGCTTCCATATAAAAAGTCAGTACTGTGGCCAGTTTATGGTTTGGTTAGCCGATTCGGTTCAATTTCCACCCTTACATTGCTTCCACGAAATAAAGCATTGCAACGTCACTGGTTACAAGGATTAATTATAAATAATGCACACATTCACATCATTCGAATAAAAATACAACAAAAATCGTTCAGAAAGGTATAAAGTCAATATATATTTCATTGGGACAAGTACGTCGTGTTTTAACTGCATTTTTTCGGTTGATTTGTGGGAATTTTTTAATAATAATCATAACTACGTAAATATAATAAAATTCGACATAGCTCACCAGTGCAAAATTAAGCAACAATATAATCGAGACTTCATTCACCTGTTGATCGTGTAATTATTCAAAAATCTTGTGTACCATCATAATATTTCATTTTAAGTATAAGGAACGCTTTCGCACAATAAATTATTGTAATATATACAACTTTTTCATCAATTATTCAAGGGAGAGTTTGTTGCACTTCTTGATATTTTGAGCCAATTGGATTGTTGGATGTATGAATCAATAACTTTGGTCGAACTTTACTATATTTTCTGGTGTGTGGAATAACGATATGACACGTATTTCGGAAACGATGAACTCGCATTGCTTACGACTGTAAATCATTTTTTGTTCGCCAAGGCGGCTGTCTGAACCACAATATCATATTTGATTTCAATGCTAGCATTTGAATATTTGCATGTATCAAATTCTCATGCAGGGACGAATCAAATATCATCCCAGGCCGACGTGCTGTAAATAAAGTATCTCGTGAAAATGATAATATCCGATCTTAGTGCAAAACATATGGGCTATTAATTAAGTACCTCAACAGAACTTTGTATTGACGAGAACTCGTTTTATAGGTTGACAGATATGGGACATAACGAAATGGTAATTAGCTAATTACTCTGTCAATGTTCTACTCGGAGGATTTAGAAGAAGGGAGGTTGAAACACATGAAAACATCACAGGCATCTATGTATTTGACATGTGTACAAATCCATAATATATTGAGCAATCAATATATTAAAAGTTTTTTTCTGGCACTTTTACACCCCGTGACACCTCCACTTATTGGACAAATGCCTACACGCAGTTTAGTTATCAAATATGTCAATTTTTCTGACACATTAAAAACAATATTATACATAATATAATAAAGCCATGGGCGATTATAAAAAAATAAACTAAGAATAGTGATTGCGTCGAGTGTTCATGTTACATTATGATCGATCGTAAAAAACAAAATATTGACTTTCCGATAAAAAGGCAATGGATTAATCAGCCATTCATTGCTTATCTTGTACAAATATTTATAACAAATACGTAGAAAAATCTGTGATTAAACGTTGCGTTACTTTATTTATTACATTTAAAATAGTTGCAATGAATGAAAAACTATAATGTAATTCAGTGGACTATAAAATGGCGTCATTACAACTTATTGTTTCTAAAAAGACTCGATTTTTAGGAGTGAGTTGCTACTTTGAGAGTGAAGAGAACAACCACTTATGTGCCTCCGGAAAAAAAACTAAAGTCACACCCCCGGTTCAAAATACGAAATTAAGCACGGGGTATTTTATAACAATATTCGCAGAGATGTCGAGAAGAGGATATCAGAGTTGATTAGCGTTTTAACCAAAAAAAACTGAGACTGAACGAAAGAAGATATTTTAAAAGGATAACATAAAAAATTCGGAAAATTGAATAACAAAATCGTATTGTTGAACATGTATTAATTGATTTGGCATTTACTTGGTAGAACTCCATTATAACAGATAAAAAATATCAAAGTATTTTACATGGCGAAAGCCGAAATAGCTATCAACGCATAGAAAATATTAAAAAACTGTAGAACTAAAATACTTTGATATTTTTAATCTGTTGAACATGTATAGTAATTGGTGCGGTCGAGGGATGAACAAGGAAGCTCAATCCTCTTTACTTTCATACTGAAAGCTACTAATTATCTTTTGGCATATATTTGCGACTTCAACTTTTGTAAAAGAATCTCCATTCATTTTAAGAATATGTAAAAAGCATTAAGCCTCGTAAACAATTTAAAATATTCTGTTGGGGAAAGAGGAAGAAGCAACGTATGTACTACTTATGAACACCACCTTATGGCAGAAAGACAAACTGTCATGTTCCATGTGACGATATAAAATTAGAATATATAAATTCTAGGTGGAAAGGCATTATGTGAAAATATCAACACTGATTTACTCATACCACATTATTTATTTTAGATCAGAACCGATTCCGCCTTATCGACGAGCGTTATCTAGCGCAAAACCGGTAATGATCTCTGATAAATTATATGAAATTAGTAAAAGAGTTTTATTTTTAAATAAATTTGAAGTTTCCACTTTTAAGAAGTTCACTATTGACAGTGAACTTAGTGGAGAGTCATTATATCAAAAAAATAAAACACTCGTTTGTACTAATTCCACATTTATTTACTATGACCAGGATTCAGGACCGATTGGACAATTAATAGGTCATGGGAAAAAATTGCAGATGTACCGAATCGTTTGTAAACTATAAAACACTTATTCAATTAATGAAACATACGCACGTGTGAAATCTCAACCACGCAATCCAACTTACACCCTTACTTCAGAAATTAGTCGTCTCACGTTTCACAGTAGCGCTGTAGTGAATGAGCAGGTATCTATCTACCTATGTCTCTTTGAAATTTTTAGTATGTACTTTGGATAGGACCGTATGAAACCTAATATCTCAATGCTCTTTGTCGAGTGCAAAGAGAAATATAATTTTATTTATTATTATGTTTACACTCAACGAATACAGATGTAATACATTTCCTCATTTTCTTTGACGTTGCATGGCGTGTGTTCGTGGGGTAATCTCTGTCCAATAAGATAATTAATAATACAGGCGAAATCGTGCGAAGCGAAATCAAATACTTTACAAAAATAAAATGATTTTTATGGCTTAACAAAAAAACACAACATTTTCCCTTACGTCGCTAACATCCCAAAAGTAATGTTATTTTAAGCAAGAACATAATATTAAGCACATTGTAAATAACAATACACATGATTTTCGCCTTTACTGAGTACAACAAAAAATGTACAGAAAGTCTAAAAAGATGAATACTGACCACGAAAACTACTAAATAATAAAAAAATAAAAAAAAATTTGAAGTAGCTGTGATCAAATATATGTAGAAGAACATGCGAAAAATCATCGCGGAGAGTGGCAGAGAGGATGGTGAAAAAGGAAACATATCCTGCAGTGCTTGGCCAAAAAGAAGGGAAACCCGAGAGTGCGTGGAGAAATCAAGACATCACACGCCTTTAAACAGAAATCTATAAATCGATTTATACTGTTCGTAATGGGATTTTTACGCGTGTCCTTCGTGTTTAAAGCCAACGACGTTGACCACTCGACCACGTAGCCGAATAGCAATAAGTATTTTTCAGGACAAACGCAATAGTTATTCCTATAGTATCTCCGCGATAGAAAAAATGTCAATATGTATTGTATCGCCAACTTATACAAAACTGATCGTCTCTCGAGGCGATCGAGACACCAGGCCGAACCGACGACTAACACCGGCCCCGGGAGATCACGGTGACACGCCGCGGCCGATATTGTTATAATGTAGGATGAAAATACGGGGCCCTCCGGATGGGTCCGTTAACCCGGAGCGACGGTGTCGTGTTTGACACTTTCCATACAAAACAAACGCCGGGTGCAACGACCCGCGCCGGTGTCCCCGCGAACCCGCGCTCCACCCCCTCAACACCAGGACTTTCAATCTCTATATCAGAATCAGACTCGGCTTCGGAGATATCAGATAAAGTGACGGGGTCCGCGAATCCGAATCGAGCGCGATTACGTCGGATAGCGGTGGAGAATCTCGGATATGTGGTTTAAATTTGACGTTCTTCTAATCAGTTTGTTATCCCAGCTGAAGGAATAAAGTCAGGTGATATTGCTCGCGATGAGATGTCCGAAATCAGTTATTGTCATTGTTAAGAAATATGAAATTGATATAAAAAAAACATGAATCAAGAATTTACTGCTATTAAAAATCCTATTGATTTACACAAAGATATCGATTAAAATGAAGATACAAAACGTATCCGCTGAATTAGTCGATACTGCGTTTCGTCAACGGTTATTTTTGATATCAACGATAACGTATTCGATTAGTTCAGCAACCAAAAGGAAAACTTAAATAATATATAATTTCTGATGATGGAATCAGTTTTTTCGCTTACTTTTAGGGGACATATTTTAACATCCTCCTGTTCCAAAGATAAATTTGTAACTCATTATTTTCAAAATATTGTAGGACTCTATTTTGTATCCAAAGATTGTGGTTTTCGAGGGGCGTTGGTATCAACAATGATACTTAGTCTCTCGAGCCACATAAACAGTCCCAGTCGATTTGCGATATAAATGAATAAATCGAAATCTATTTTTTTTAATATTTCACGAAAATAAGGTTTGAATTTGTGGAAGAAAAGTTTTGCAAACAAATAATGAAAGGTAGTCCTTAATTACATTAATTAAAGTAATAACTGGTAATGATGCTAGTAAATTATTAATCGAAAACCAGAAATATCGTTCTCGCAATTGTAGAGAATACGTGCACGTCAAATGTATGAATACGTAAAACAATTTGTAATTGATTTTTGCTGTATTCAAATGAACTTACAAAAACGTATATTCTCTTTGACGGCGATGTAACTCATTGAGAGGCAGTTAATTAATATGTAGGCGAAGAAAATCACTTAAGAGTCAGGTTAAAAAGTTTAAATTTATTATTGCGCAAAGATTGAGGATAGAAGGCTTACAGCGCAAACTTTTCTTCGCCGGCGGAAAGCTGAGGGATGGGGAAAACTTTTTCCAACTCAGGAACGGTTATACTTGCGTAGGCTAATTGCGGAAATTTTAATTACGTAACCGGAGTTCAATTTTCACGCAGTTTGAGTTAAAAACGCATATCTTAAAATAAGTTAAGGTAAGTATGATACGACAGTAAAAAGAAGATGCTTCACAAAAGAACAAAACACGAATCACGTTTTTTTTATTAATAACCTGATGAGTCCACATCTGCCATCTTTTCGTTACATATATAACAATGTATAGATAAGATAACCAGGAAAAAAGGTAGCGACCAAAACACATTTAAACAATCAACGTTTGTCGATTGATTTGGCATTTACTTGGTAGAACTCCATTAAGGACAAAACCCAGATTGCTTATCGTTTATTGAAACACTAGAATCACATTTAATAAGTGTAATATTTTAATTATAATTTGAATTAGGATGTTAGAGTGAAAAACTTGATGCATTGTGTATCTCTTCAGAGCCAGTATATATAGCTGAGCAAAATATAGGTTTAAACATAGTTCTGACGATGGCGAAAGCCGAAATAGCTATCAACGCATAAAAAATATTAAAAACTGTAGAGCTAAAATACTTTGATATGTTTACCCTCTGAATTAACGTTTGTATGAGAAGTTTTAAAATATGATACTTACTTTCATACTCAATGATGACTTCATTATGGTAAATGAGAAGTAAAAAGATAAGAGGCTATTAAAAAAGACAATCACAATAAAAGCAGTACAGGTTTAAAAATTACAGTAGCTCATGGTTGAGCAAAACTATTGTAAAAAAAAAAAGATATGTGAACATACCTTACACAAGGTATATTAATATTTATAGGTGAAACAGAATTTGCAGAAGATTTAACCAAGAGCTGGCGTAAAACTTAAGAAGGATGCGATGAAATCGTTAAAATCGACCCGGAACGACAACACTAATTATTATAATGATTGCAGTTAATTTTTATACCTTTGTAAGTTCTGCTAAAATGATTATAACGAATACAAACAGTAAAGATGTTTGAAATATTTTAAAAGCAGCTTGCATTTATAAATATTATGAACGAAAACAAATTTTAAATATGTAGTTCACTAATTAATAAGACATAGATATATATGCGTAGGAAATTTGATTCGAAAAATAAACGGAGTGAAAAAAGAATTGTATTTTCAAATAACATCTCTAATTGATGCATATCTCACGAGCGCAATCGCATTTCAAATACAAATAGAGGTTGCATTTTTAAATCGCACAGAGAAAATACGATCGAGCTAGAAGTCTAGACGCAGGCTGAAAATTGTTTTAGGAGAGTTTATATGTTTAGCCACGAAAGGTTGAACCGACGCATAGGTTTGACTGGAACGCCATCAATGAAAAAAATGCCGGGGTCATAGGCCAAGCCAGAGAAGTTTTTCACGAAACAATGAAAAGCCAAACGGCCCTCGACGAGGCAATTATGTGACCCCACTAGAAAAAATCTCGACGATGTAAACATTTTCAGACATTTTGTTCACAGTTTTGATTTCGCAATATTTTAATAAATGCTTGATTAGTGATTATTCATAAAGCATGTGAAGTAAACAAGACGAAAAATTGTCTATAATAAGGATTTGCATACACTAAAATTATCAAGTTCAGTAAATGCAAAACCATAGGAATAAATAATATTATTTGTAATACCGATGTGTCATTTTTTCCCTGTAATAAGTTTAATACAATTAAATTCAATTACAAAGTCTAATTTGTTAACACAATACACCAATTTGTGTGATATAGAAAATGTCATGGAGATAAATATATAATAAGAGTTTAAATTATTCAGTTTTATGAATTTTAAAAGAGTATTTTACTAAACCGTTTGAAGGCGAAATTAATTTATCAAAAGAAGAGTTTTTTAACAAAAAAAACTTTATAAATATTCTGCCAACATAGAGAAAGTTCATAGTGAATTTAAATTGTTGTTCTCTGGAGGGTAAACTGTCATACTAAGCATCTCAAACATTTTCATAGCCATGAATGCTATTATATTTATAATCTTAAATTAGGAAAATAGCCGAATTAATCCGAAGAACCAATCAATCATTGAGACGCTCCACTGTACCATTCAACAATAAGCAAGCATTAACAAGAGTTCTATAGAAAACACAGTTTAGCCATAATACAACTTCCCACGCGAAACAGAGACTCGGTCGTAGAAAATTTTTTCTATTTTCCTAAAATCCAATATTAGTCAAAATTAAGTGTATCACATAAATGGCAAACTGTTTATTTCGAGAAGTAGGTATTATGTTTCACTCGCTTTGTCCCGAGGTAAACGATACACTTCGTTCATTGAGAGGTGACGTCCTTGCGGATCAGGTGACTTAACACGGACCATGTAAAAGGGATAGTTTTACATCAAATTTACGGAACAAAGCACGGACGGAACGGTTAAAGTGCGGACAAGAGAGCTTTATGAGAATAAATTATTCAATTTCAAGTAGCTTAGATCAGATAATGAAAATAAAATGTGTGTAATAATTTGTCTAAATTTCATAACTTTTTTTCAGGTTCAATGGCGATGCTAAACGGCGCAGATTAATGGTGTCATACCTTTATTGAGCTGAGAACTACTTGTCAATATTAAGTTTTTTTGCGATTGTCTCCTACAGCATGATTCTTATAAGAAATTTTACCACGAAAAAACTTTCGACCGTTCGTTAAGCCGTTAGCATCTGCCATCACGAATCAAACCAAGCCGAATTAGTTTTGACTGTCAGGATATTATTTTTGACGGTTGGCTGTAAATATTTATATTAACGAGAGTTTTTAGAATCGACCAATTTTGCCTTGAGTGACTGATTTATCATCGTTCGATCTGATTTATTCTGATTATCATCTGATTTATCTGATAATAAATAACGTATAAATAAAAATGTCCGGTTTGGATAACGTGCAAGGTATCCGATAACATATCCGTCCTATTATAATCCATACTCTTAAATTCCTATTTTTCGTAACATTGGTAGTGATGGCAAAACACCTGTATCATTAAAAATAACAAAAATCCTTTTCGGTTGCGAATAACGTATAAATAAAAATGTCCGGTTTGGATAACGTGCAAGATATCCGATAACTTCTAACCAACACCATACCGCCACCGACAAGACTGCATATTATGAATTGTTGAATGAATAAAATCTCTTTAAATAGCGAGCTAATGAATCAACGGCTCCTCCAATGACATCACAAGGAAGAGGTGGGCACGTCGAAATCTTTCCTTTGAACTCGCGGCGCGGTGAGATCAGGCCAGGATGAGACAAAGGGCCCAGCAGTGAGTGGCACGAACGTCGGCCAGCGGCGGCGCGGCAGGGCGTCAATGGCCAGGGCGGGAGTCTAGACTGACGGGAGGGAGTTCGCCCTTAGCAGGGGTGGGCTAGGGCAACGGACCGCCACATTAGGAGACCGACAAGCTCGATTCGGAAACATTCCGATTCGACGCTAATGAGACGACTAAATGTTTATCAGTATATCACATACTCAAAAGCGTAGTTTTTTGTAGATAGCGATTTATTCTATAACGTGTAGATAAAATTATAACAAAATAAAGACGAATGCTCCATGTAACGTCGATTCAATCACCTTCACCAATAACGATCACAGCTGAGAAACTCCACTATAACTGTGATATCAAATGCGTTAAAAATATATTATATTTACATATTGCATTTAAAATAAATCAATTCATCAAATATTGCTAACTATCAATCGTCGATGGGAAGAAATTTGAGATATAATAACAAAACAAAGTTATAATACAAGTTCAAAAAATTTATTTAAAAACAGGACCGGTCTCAGTTCGTCATCATTTGCAATCAGTTGAAAATTCTCACTAGCTAAACGAAACTAACCGCGATATATATTTTTAAAAATACCGATTTGTATGATTCAAAGTTTTCTTATGTGTTCGATAGATTCGGCGGAACTTTTGCGAAATTTATTCTAGTTATACTTAAGGCTATTCTCCACAGGTCATAGTTTTATTTTTAATTATTTCGCACATTCTTAACTGATCGATGATAACGTCCATTGTAGTTTAAAATGATTTCTAGCTGCATCTTTACTGAATGTTGTTTGTATAAATAAAAATTACGAAATATACTGAACATAGATTCTTTTCTCCGCATTAAATTTTATAAACTTGTAATGTCACGCTGATTGCTCGCATTTCTTAAAGAAATAAGTTATTTTGAAAGAGATATTCATTTTTAATATAAAATAAAATTTTGATAACTTTTTTAATCCACTTGCTGTGTTACAAAATGTGACATGCGTTTCGCCTCTCTGAGAAGCATCATCAGACCATCACAACAAACTAAAAATTGATTCTATTTCTTAAGTTATAATTGACAAAATAAAAGTCGGGGTTTGTCCTTTTATACTGGACGCAGGGAGAGGGTATGATACAAACTATGATAAGAACAATGTTTTTTTTTAAATCATGTCCGCTCCCAATGTGGAGCATATGGACCCCTAATGTAGTTTATCTCAACAGATGTGTTTCTACGAGAACTGCTTGTTACTGAGCTGCTCAACCTCTCTTTTTTCAAAGAGTAGGAAAAGAAGGATAGGGCTAGGGCAGGACTAGTGGTTAGCTAATCGCTTCATGAGATAGGATGGGTGGGAGGGGGGAATTCAAGACATCACATACATCCATGACTTCGAACAGAAATTCATAAATCGATTGAAAAATCAATTTATAAAACTGTCCATACGGGGTTTCGAACCCGCGACCTCCGTAACCGAAGCCAACGACGTTGACCACTCGACCACACAGGCGGCTGTTATCACACTGTTATCAAATTGAATGTTATATTAAAAAAGAACCTTCACAAAGTTACCGCCGAATCTATCGAAGAGATATTCATTAATTAGCAATGTTAAGCATATTAAAATTCAAAGGTAGTTAAAATTACAATCGCGATTAACACATTGGGTTGCAAGTTGTAATCCAGTTCGTGAACTTGATGTGTGCTAAATTTTCTTTTCGAAATTAAATTTAACAATTACCTAGTATCACTTTTAGGGTGTTACCGTCAATACTTGGTGGAAAGGCATTATATTAAGTCAAAGTACACATACTTATTACTTGCAAGCGGGAAATTTATTTACTTTAGTAATGTAAAGTTTCACTTTGCCAAAAAATCCCAAATTTTAATTGGGTTTATAATTGGCATCATTTGCCACTTATAATTATTAGTCTTTGATGATTTTTAATTGTATCTTATAGGTGTTAAGCATTTAAATCAGTGTAATTATAATGTAAATTTTTAAATACTTTTCAATGTTAATATGTAGTTGCTTACACATTTTATTTCAATTTCAATTTGTATAAATAGCACTGTTTATATATTTCTCTTATCGGTTGAAAATGCTCGCAATGAGCGAAACCGGTCCTGACCTAATTAATAAATTGGAATGAAGTACAAAGAAATATTGTGTTTTTATTAAATTACCTAGTAGCTGTTTTGTTTTAGTTAATCTAAGGCGGACGGTTTATTAGACAAAGTGTTTATACTGTGGGTCAATGACATTAAATCGTCAAAAAACAATATGCCCAGCACATTAGGTATTCGCTAAGTGGGCATTGGCGAGTGCGTCTCACGCGGGCGCGAGTTATTTACGTTTGGCAGCGGCGACTCACTCGCTCGCGAGAGCCGGCAGACTCGACCAAACTTCGATCTGCCGATTTTGGCAGACCGCGTGGC
This sequence comes from Himalopsyche tibetana, assembly GCA_030503985.1. Lineage (NCBI taxonomy): Eukaryota > Metazoa > Arthropoda > Insecta > Trichoptera > Rhyacophilidae > Himalopsyche > Himalopsyche tibetana. Next base: position 9,030,302 of record JAPJYX010000015.1, read on the forward strand.
AATGACCCTCGATCCAATAGCGATTTCGCAATTCAGAGACACGGATTACGGCCGAATCGGCGCTATCACCGCCGCCGTTGGCCGGGGTCAGCCGTGCGATTCTATCATATCGCGCAAAAGATTCTCCAAACCCTTCAAGTCCGGATGACGAGCACTGCCCCCGGATCAATTGTTGTGGTGCGTAAATTCTGTTATATGCTTTTTAGCCGCCTGTGTGGTCGAGTGGTCAACGTTGTTGGCTTCGGCTACAGAGGGCCCGGGTTCAAATCCCGGTACGGACAGTTTTATAAATTTATTTTTCAGTCGATTTATGAATTTCTGTTCAAAGGCATGGATGTATGTGATGTCTTGAATTCCCCCATCTCACCTATCCTATTCTTTGAACGGGGCGTATCGAGAGCGATTAGCTTACCATTAATCCTGTCCTAGCCCTATCCTTCTATCCCTACTTTCTTTGGAAAAAGAAAGGTTGAGCAACTGAGTAACAAGCAGTTCTCGTAGAAACACTTCTGTTGAGATAAACTCCAATAGGAGTCCATATGCTCTACATTGGGAGCGGACATGGTTTAAAAAAATGCTTTTTTACGTTTAAGTAATACATCGATAGTGGAAAGGAAAAAGGAAGTAACCCACAGTTTTTTCAAAACAGGTTTTTTTCGATAATCACAATGTATCAAACTTGATCAAAAGGATGCAAGCTGCAAATGCCGAATTGGTATCTAAATTTAGCTTTTAAGTCTGAATAATATGACCTTGTAAAAAGTTAAAACCAAGAAAAAAGACTGAAATAATAAAGGTTTTTCCTAGACAATTTCTTAAATAATTATTAGATTATGTCAATTAAACACCAGTTTAGAAGTCTCCGTGCACTTCAAGGTTGTGTATAATTCAGAATTTACATACGGGCCAAAATAATTAAAACACGCCTCCTGTAAAAATTGATATGTGTTGGTTGTGTTCTTTTTCCTTTCCACAGTCGATATGTAATGTAATAAAAAAATATATTCTTCTAGATTGATATATCCATGACGCAGTGCACAACACTGCACTTACACACGAAGCACAATCCCCCGAAAGAGGGTATTAGTGTGAAACTGCCCCATCTAGTGTATAATATCTATAGCTTAATTAAAATAATATAGCTGTTGACTTTTATGAGCAAGTTATTTTCTTATTTTATTCTATTTTTTACCATAATCATGGTACGAAGTCAAAACACCTAACTGAAATCTATTTTTTTTTTATTAATGATATTTTAGATTAGGACTAAGATTTTTTTTTAAATGTACAATGTATTTGTTTTAAGAAGAAGAAAAAAGAAGAAATATTTCAATTTGAACACTAAAAAAGATTATGAATAAAAATACTAGTATATTAGATTTTACCTGGCATTGGGGAGACAATTTATCAAAAAACGCTTAGCAGTGAAAGGGTTAATAAAGGAAAAATATTAAGGACATGTTTTCGTAAAAACACAAAATAGAAGTGTAGATAAAGACATCTGCGCAGTTTTACTATGATACGCCTACTAAATGTTATTTTTTTCGAAATATTATAAACATCGCTTTGCCAAACAAGTTGTGAATGTTTACATTTTATGTGACTAAGCAAAAACGAATAAACTCCCGCTATGAAATAGTCACAACGCACCTACGAAAATGACGCACAAAATAAATTAAGAAATGTTTTTAATGCAAAATCTAAATCCACTTATTCGTAATATTATTATGAATTCGCATTGCTGTTTCATGTTAACAAATGAGTGATGATTCATTTGAATTTCGAATGAATCGCGAAGATTGGGTAAAAAATCGGCATATTGGTATATATTATACTTGTTTACTAAGTATTATTTAACATTAAAAATGATATTGGATGAAAACAACAATCGATTAAACGTTTATTTTTTTATTTGATTTCTTCAGATTATTAAAATTGTTACTTTAATAAATAAATAGTCGTTTCATATTTTTTTTAAAACATGGAATGACAGTATTGGCAAGTTTGTGTATACTAGAACACGCGAGTGCTGTCAGCAAAAATATTTACATCGCACCTCATTAATTCTGCGGAAGCATCTTGGTAAGGCCAGACGAGAAGATATGGCAGGAAGTAATAATGCTGTTGCCGTTAGAAAATATTGTTGCCATATCAAAGGTTCAAACATCACACATTTTGTACCAGCACAGACAGGCACCGGGTTTTCACTCCAAAGTGTCACTTCGTTTGAATGTTTCGAACTGAAGAAGATATCATAATATTTGCGGTAAATTATTACACCGTTGGCCAGAAACTAATTACACTTTTGCGTTATCTGGATCTATTACGATTTGGTCAAGAGTAAAGTTATAATTTTCTAGATACATGCGAGCTGCAAAATCAATGGACTGCATTACTATTATATCTCACTCGGTACATAAATATATCACTCAATTGCGAAACGCGCTAAAGATTAATATGATAAACAATTCGATAAAATGCAGACATGATAACAAAGAAAGTATTTTACGATTAGTCCTGGTGCGACGTTAACAACGGCTAAATCCGAATAAAGTGATGATAGTCGCATGTTTAAAAATTCACGAGCTAACTCAAATCAGTTACTTCAGTCTGGCTTGTAGTGTAGTACAATTACAGAAAATTGTGATTAGTTAAGGGGCAAAGAAAAGATTAACAAACGATAGGCTCAGTTCAACAAAAGAAAAAAGCAGCCAATATAATTAATTCCTAGCCAGAACACTAACATCGATTTTTGTTGCGCGTGTGAGGTGGTGGGCGAAGTATTCAAATAAGAGCCACTCCACTTATTTGGACAAGCATTTAATAACGCATTTCGATAACGAGGCACTCGTTATTATAATGACGCTGTGCTGTGTAAAAAAAGAGACGACAAACGTGTTAAAAATACATTTTCAATTCAAATATGTCCGTACTTCATAAATATGCTGAGCGGTAATTTGGGAATGAAAATTAAGCATGCTTCTCTGATAATCCTTCTCGAAAAGGGTATTATATTTGTGGTGGAAAATAAGAAAAATAATTAAAACGAATAGATTTAACAGCTAAAATATATTTAAAACAAATGTTGAGCGAGCAGTTCTCGTAGAAACACTTATTACATACATACATTGGGAGCGGACACGATTATATTAAAATTCATATCGATGGCTTAGTTCCCTAGCGCTTACAACTACCAATAAATTTGTAGTTTTGAGATATGGCCGATCAAAGTTTTGACACATGTATGTTATACTGAATTGTAAAAAGGTGTTTATTATTATTTGTCTACATTGTTATCCCACTGATCGTGTCACAATAAGTAACACACATCAGTGGAAAAAGAATTTCCTCACAGTGATCGCCGAGTCCATCGGCAAATGTATCAATTTTAATAGTGTACGGTTAAGGGCCTTCATATAATTGAAAGCAAAAACGATAGAAAAAATAATATACATAATTGAAATGATACTCGGGTTAATCTTCTCGATAAGGTTTTATAGATTCTACCGGACGGGTTTTGCTGTTTTACGAAACATTATTTAGAAAAAAGATTCCGCGCTAAATTTAAAATATAAATTTCGCGTGCAAGCAAATATTAATATGGTGTTTAATTCCATCCCGTGCGGACAACCCAGTAAAATAATCATCACAATTAATAGAGAAGCCGGCTTGTGAATCCGCAGAAGAAAACAGTGACTTACTCTGACTAGCAAAGAAAGACATCCTCACATTAAGCGACGCCTAAGCAAATTACTATTCGCTTACTCATTTCGCCGATCGTGCTCCTCGCCCGCCGCCATTGTGGTTATTTCACTCGGAAACTAATTATGGTTGCGAAATTTCAACACCACTGTTGATACTTTATAATCAGCAATTTTAACTATTATTTTATTAATTAAAACATTAACGTCTAGTGGTAAACATATTTGTATTCGTTCTTCGCGCCGTATTGACATCAATTCGACAGGTTATACATGGCCATAGTAGCTCTCGGCCGCTCTTGTCGCCGATACCAACGATATTTTATTAATCTGCGGAGCATATTGCTCACCGATCTATTCTTCATGTTACACATCGTTTAATTAGATCGTATAAAGCCTGCATAAGCGAATGAACTATCCTAAATCTTTTTAATGGTTCACGTCAATTGTTTGTAGTAAGTAGATCTAGGAAATCTCAATACAACAATCAAGTGCACAAGTCATTGCAAGACGAGGTTGAAAGTAAATTTATAACTTAAAATATCTTTTATATTGTAATACAGACGGTTTTTATTGGACAAAAATACAAAGAACCATACGAATCGCAAGATCTTATTTATGATCATTTGATAATGATCGTCATGAGCGAACACTCTAAATGTGATCATGTTGCATTCGGAATAATATGATAGTGATACGGTAGGGTTTATTGTCACCCGCTCCCTCTACCACTTTTGTGGTGAAAACTGGCGGAATTTTAAAAAATGTGTAGCTAAATTAATTGTGTTTAGATTTTGTTATCCCCATTGATTAATTGGTACCCATGGTACCCCATTGATTAATTGATATTAATCAATTGTTTTATTGTTTATGGCCTTAAATGGCAACATTGTTTTTCAATATCCGATGTGATTTTTGTTTCTTTCTTACTTACTCTTTGGGACACGAACCGAACACAACGTGTGTGGGAGGGGGCACTTCCCGTTTTTTTTAGTTGTAAATTCACTAGTAGTTTTTATTATTTTGTGGCTTTTCGTCCGAGATGAAAGAACTGATAATTTTTGATTTCGACGAAAATTAAAATTCATTTTGTTCTGCGCGCAGAGTTTAACATCAATATTCTTAACTTTTATAAAATCGTGTGAGCAAGCTAGGTATTAAAAATAGTTATTGTGTATTGAATTAATTCAAAATGTTGTCTGTTAAATATTGTATATAATTAATTCGGTGATTGCAATTTGTTAAATAAACGTTTTCGTGATACTAGAGCGATTGGTTTTATTTCATTTCTACCTACCTGTCAAGCACCGAGTTTATACCAACTGTATTAGTCTCAATGACCTTTATTAGTGGGGATTTATTCTTGGGGTTTAACATCGTGAACAATAGTAGACATTTCTCACAATAAATGAAACTAGCTCTAAAATAAATTACAAGTAATTTCAATAGAGCAACGCGTTAAAAGCCGGTCATAGAATCTGCAAGAGCAATACGACTTCCGAAAATATTCTTGATTAGTTTAATAAGAAACAGCTGTAAGCAAAGAAGCCGTACAGGAGTACAGTAAGTTTCAGCCAGTATCTCGCGCACGTTAAAACGTTAACCTTTCGTCAAAACGCGAGGATAAATCGGAAACCATACATTTTAAAAATGATTTAGTAACCACACATCGGAGCAAGAAAATAGATAATAAAAACGGCTCAATGAAACAATGTCGCTTCTTAAAGATGAGTTGTCGAAACAAACAACCTTTGTCGTATTTCCAATTATATGAGTGAATACCTATGTATTCAGACTCATGTATACAAAGAAGATACGTGCTGACGATATTTTGAAATAATACAAAAATATTATCTTCCGTTTTCCCAACCGGAATATAATATAACCACTATAACGCTAGCTTTTGTGTCACCACTAGTGGTAGTTGCTTCTATAAACGATGCTATTGTTACGTAAGTGACGTATTAATCTGACGGAAAACGTTTTGAAATACTACACGAAGTACTTAATTAGTTCCGAAATAATTATGTAGTTGATTGAAATTTCGACTTAACTGACTGTTTAACCTACATATTGTATACTCGCTTACTTTTAGGTTGTCCACTGTCAATACTTGGTGGAAAGGCATAATATAAAAACACAATATTCCTTTGTACTACTTTCACTTTCATTTTAGGAAGATCGGGACCGGTTTCGCTCATGACGAGCATTATCAATTGATAAGAAATACAATTTAACAGTGTTAATACATTTCATCGTCTTGTACAAATAATACTGCTAAATATATTTTTTTTAATATACTCGCTTAGTTGACACTAACGTACCTACTCGATGATTTAGTGTTAAAAAAACACTAAAAACTTTGTTCTGATTATGCTTCTCAAAGATGCGAAACACGTGTCACATTTTGTAACACAACAAGTGGAATAGCAGAGTTTAAGTCCAATTTATTTTTTTATTGAAAATTAACTTCCACCGAAGATATACCCATTACAGTTAGCAGTAAAATAATGATAATAAGAAGTATTTAAAAAAGATTTGAAAAAAACACATACACACATTCAGTATTTTAATAATGAGTAGATATGGACAACGGTTGGTTTATAGGCATGAAATGAATTAACAAGCCATTAAACGAATAAAAAATAAATACAGGCAGTTTATAAAGCGATAAAAATATTAAACACCTCTTAAAAGTGAATAATGATAGTAGGATCTGTAAATTTGCACTATCGATACAACTGCAGCATAAACAAGCACACGTCAACACGATCGCAACCTTTCGCTGGCTTTCGGCGGTATCGGGCTCAAGGATTTTACACGTGCAACCGACGAGAAAATCGAAACGCGGTCACGGACTGCCCAACTACCAGCTCTCCCACATCGATAACACGACTAGGGACTGCAAAATCCGACATTATCAATTCGGATACCGGTATTTCGGCTGTGTTTTGTTTTCAATATCAGATCTAGAAATGAAAAACAATATCAGTATAACAGTTAAATTTCACAAGAGCCTAACTACAAAAATGCGTGTTTTGAGTTAAGCTCGATTTTGGCAATACCATCATCAAATGTACTGGTGACACAAAGCCAGTGCTTTTTTTTACAATACAACGTGGTGGAACGGCGTTCCGGCACCCTTTTCTCAGCATTCTTAATGTTTAAAATCAATTTGCGAAAAATTGAATTATGTTTGGAAACTTCAATTTTTTTCCTGAAAACCATTGGCTGTCTGTCCCTTTTTAATGATATGTACCCGAAGGCACGTCATATCGAAAACATTTCCTCGCACCCTTCAAATTCTAAAAATAACTGGACAAAGCGAGAGCGATTGGCTAACCACTAGACCTGTCCTAGCCCTATCTTTTTATTCTTACTCTCTTCTAGAAACAAGAGCTTGAGTAACAATCAGTCCTCGTAAAAATCTGTAAAGATACCTCCATTAGTAAGCCATATTACACATTGGGAACGGACATAGATGAGAAAAAAGCATTAGTATAAACATTGAGCGAGTTCCGGCACTTTTTTTTTCAAAAATAAGAACTGCACAAATCTATATCTCACACATATAACCGCTAACGTGATGCGGTTGGGTATATCTACAAATTAAATTATAATGTCAGAAGCACAAAGTTAAATAAATACCTTAGTAAAGCTAAACTATGTTATTGTAAATATATCCCCGTGATCCTAAACCCTCAATTTATTATCGACAAGTATTTAATACTACGGGTCTTTTTCGGTAGCCTGATTTATTTACGAACATCCAACCGTGATTGACAAATTTCAAAGCGAAAGAAATTTATTTTCCTGGCCCGTGGTCGAGTGATCAACGTTGTCGTCTTCGGTTGCGAAGCTCACCCGTTCGTATCTTATACAGACAGCGACAGGCGAAAGCATGGATATGTGAGAAAAAAAATCCTTCCCACACTAAAAATGGGGCGTATCGAGAACCATTAGCTAATCACTAGCTCTGTCCTATATCCCTATCCTTCTATCCATACTCTATTTAAAAAGAGTGGTTGGGCAACCGAGTACCAAGAAATTTTCGTAGAAAAACATTTGTTTACATAAATTTCATTAGGAGTTTAAAAAGATCTTTTAAGATATCGGTATAAAATATGAAATATCTTACTACCGGTATTATTTTTTTCGTAACGTATAACGACTCCCTGTTATTTAACATACCGGCATTGATATTTCCTATACGTGTATGAAATATTATAAAAGTAATGCATTGCAATCCCTGAAACGACGTAACGAAAAGTTTAACATAACAATTTGAATACCAACAATATAAATAAATATCTACTTCGGGTATTATACAATCGGCAACGCAGCGACCCGAACAGCTGATCGTTGCTGGTGTACGTATTCAAGTAGGAGCCGACACGTGCCTGCTGAAATTATTGCTGCTACTTATTAATATATTAAATAAAGACGGATTTAAGCAGAGTGCGTCCAAATGACACTCAGCGATCGTTTCAACACAAACCAGTTCAGCTAAATATATTAGTATCACAAAACAATCTCAGGATAAACTGATTTATATGTTTACATCTGGCACTGACTTACTCGCGCATGCGCCCGAAAAAATATATTTTTAAAAATCGAATACAAATATCTAAAATGGTCAATTAACTAAACAACATACGATTTCACCTTGCCACGAACTGGACTTTTAAAAAAATTATGATTTCGAAAGCTGAGCTTTTACCGCTAGGCTATATATATATATATATATATATATATGCTGACTTCTGAACGTTTTTTTTAATGATATATTCGATAGATAAACGTAAAACAATGTATCCCCGTTATTCAATGAAGCAGAATAGTTCCCATGGTCAGATAACACTAGTACGACAGTATATCGAACGACAAACAGTAATATGTATGTCGTAACAGTCCAAATATAATTAGTGGGTTAGGTTAGGATATATTGCTGGCCAGCCTGACGAAAAATCAGGCAATTTTTCCTGTCTATTAATTTATTATATTTGTGTCAAGATCGGTAATAATGCATCTTTATTTTGATATTATAATTTGTAACATAAAGAATCGATGTTAGAGGGTTTAGACTAAAAAGCTGAAAATTTTCATTTGCTGTAAACTCGGAACTATCAATCTGTTACCAACCAACTTCTGCCAGTGAAGATAGTAGTACTGAATTTTAGCGCGTAAATTTTATTTCAACTTATCTGTCTATTTTGTCGAGCGATTAAAAAAAATGGTAAGATGAAAATAAGAATCTGTATTAATTACTTAAAACATGACTTTCAACACGGCGAAATTATGTTTTGAGATAGAACGAAACGCATGCGCGCTAATAGAAAAACAATGGTGCGGCGACTTAACAACAATGGTTACGCGGGAGACAATGAAGAGAAAATGCTACAAAAATGGCGCACCGGAACAATGACAAGACACCCTCCGAATATATGCGACCCGATGAGTGTGCGAACGGCGGTCTTCGAGATACCTTGACCTTAATTCTGTCAGAGTAGGTTGTGACGTAACATCACAAATTGTTATATCTCTCGAAACAATGCAGCGCCAACGTTAATAATGTCATCTTTTAATTTACACGGCAGTGTTAAGTAAAAACGAGGCGTGCGATAAAGAATGAAATAATTAAAACAAAGTTTATCAACTTTTTTTTTAATAAGTAATTTTACATTTAAAAAATATACATATGTTTATGGTATATTTCTCTCATCGAATGAGTGTATTTACTATACAAGTTAAAAACGAAAAAATCGTAACAAATTTGAGGTACTTTCGATGGTTTCAGCGGTAACTTTGTGGAAGTTCATTTTAATATAAAATTAAAAATAACTTTGATTATTCCACGTATTGTGTTACTAACTGTGACACGTGTTTCGCCTCTTTCAGAGGCATCTTCAGACTTACTATCGCAAAGTTTGCCTTAGTAATGAAGCAAGATTGATTCTAACATTTTTAAATTATGAAATTACAAAATGGAGTTTGGGTTTTTTTTTCTTTTAAGGGAAGCATGGAGGGGGTGATTGCATCGAAATAATTGTAATTTCATAATTTAAAAATGTTAGAATCAATCTTGCTTCATTCAAACTTTCCTTGAAAAATATTGCATTCAACTTAGAAGAAAGATATTGCACCCTAGCATAAAAAAAATCGTCATCAATGTATTTTGATGTCATGATGGGAAACACTTAAATTTCAATGGTTCCTAAAAGTTGTTCACGTTAAAGGGGTTCAGTAATAAACCATAATTGGTAAACGCTGATCTATAATGCACATGTATATCTTTTAAATATCACCATATGGAGCATAAATAAGGCATCGAACTCGTTCCGGGAAATGGCGTGCGGCTTAAATACTACAGCTGCAATTTGGACCTACTCTTCATTATGAACCGTTAAAGAGTAGCAATTTTCCATTTCTAGATCTGCGTGCGAGGCGAGTGCAGCGCGAGGCAGCGTGATGAGACGACTTGCAGAAATCAAATCAGTATTGAAATTGTGCACACGAATGCAAGAAGAGCGTGTGTGATTAGATGTGAAAGATGTTACAATTTATAATGAATGAAAATAGGCAGGTAAATGGTATTTAAGGAAGATATTGAATAATTATTAAGCATATAAATGAAAACAATTATACGCAAAATATGTAATAAACGAATTTATTATTCTTATCGAAAAAGAGAACATGGTGAGTGTGTATGAAATTATCAAACACAAGGATGTATTATAGTGTCCCGAAAAAACTATTTAACATAATATAAGAATCTGTTTTTTTTGGGCAATTTTTATTTTTCTATCTTATTTCAGCTGTTTAACGCTGTTTTTGCACCCAGCTTTCACAGTTGTTCCACATATTATTCAAATAACAAGAGTTTGTCAACACGTTGTCGTTTAACTGAAGCGTAAAAAAGTGGCCTAACACTGTTCGCCAGACTTTTATACGAGTGGTCGACATCGTTGCCGTCGTTTGCGGTGTTCACGGGTACGAATCCCGGCATGTGAGTTTTTCAAAAATGAATTTTCAGTCGATTTATGGGATTCCATTTAAAGGCATGGATGTTTGTTTAAACACTAAGCGTGGGGATACCGATGAGTTAACTACCAGTTACAGTCCTACCATACTATCCGATTCTCTAAGGTAGAGGAAAAGCGTTTGTTCGAATGTTTGTTTAGATCAACTCTATTAGAAGATCATATACTCCACATATGAGAAGAAGCAGGAAATCACGGAAGCGCGGCATGAACGATAGTCTAACATTGCCATTTGATATTTTTCAACGATCATTTCAACAAAAAAACAACTACAATATGGTTAAAAACAGAATTGTATGGCAGAAGAGTTTCACGAATATTTTCATATGTTGGATGCCAGAGAAAAAAAATTACTATACGAGTTGTCAATGTTATGATTCAAGATAGGGCATCCGATCACTCTTTTTGTAGTCCCGGAATTCCGGGATTGATCATTCAACATGAAATCGTGTAGAAATTCGGGATTGAAAGTCGTCTGCAGGTTTTGAAAAAAATTGCCCGCCGATTTTGAAATTGTGGGAATTTACGGTTTTCCAAAAAAAGAGTTTTACCCGCTGGCCGATTTCAAAAACCCAGGAAAATGGAAGAATTCCCAAAAACTACAAATTTACTTATTTTTAAAAACTTAACTTTAAAAAAAATGTTCATTTGAAAAAATTCACATTTTTTTACAAATGAAAACGTTCCAGGTTTTAAAAAGTCGTTTGTAGCAATACTGGACGACGGCATAGTCAACCGCGTGCATATTTTCTCAGCGGGCGTATTGATTTTTCTTCAATTTGCTTAGCAGTCTCTGCGGTGACAACGAAGTAAAATTATCTATGTCGCATTGTGTAAGCAATTTGTTTGTCTGCTAGGTCAACTCAAATAATGTCAAACGTATTCATCAGGGAAAACTCTCGATAATTTCAAATGATGTATACATGTTATCGTACTGTTAAGTTTGATAAAAAATATATTTTATTTACGACGGAATACCTTCAATGTCAACTTTTGGTGACTCTCGAGTAAATAATATAAACGCAAATGATAATGTGTGATAAGTGTGTATTCAACTAATCGAGCATCTGCCTTAGAAGGTATTCCATAGTCTATTCAAGCATTATAGGGACACGTCATGGTTGACCATCCATTTAGCATGACGGTGTTTGAAGAAACGGATCATGTCAACTTCCCAACCGCGGCATGACAAATGCAATATCATGCAAGCAGGGTCGCAAGAAGGCATTGGCAAATGGACATTTGCTTAGGGCGCGAGGCTCTGTGGGGCGCCGCCGGACGCTCATATAAAAATTAATATAATCACTTTAACCAAGTGAAAAACATTTTTTTTAAATAAACGACCTGTGTTTTTACCGTCCATCAAACGGGCGGTAAGTGTTAAAACAAGGGCCAGCAGCATATCGGAAGTGTTTTTAGCGCCGCAGGGGGAGTGTTAAAGGTGTTCACTATCAATACTTAGTGAAAAGGCATTATATTCAACAAAAAAACATACAGCAGTTAAAAAAGCTTGCCACGAGCGTGTTTTATTTTTTTGAAAATAATATTACATAGATGTGCGCCATATTTGATATTTCCTAAGGGCGCTAAAACCATTGCTATGGTTCTGCATGTAAGTAAAAAGGGGATAATTACCGATCAAACTTAGTATAAACTTAAAGCATGAAAATTGCTATTAAAATCAATAAAATACGCAGCGGGAAAAAAATCCCAACTACAAATTCTTATAATAATCTAAGAATATCCGTATGAATCAAGCATGAACATCATAATTATGTGGTCCGTCTCTATAATATATAATGATTGTGAGATGCAAGCGATGTTATATAGGCAGAGTGGGAATTACAATTCGCAGTCCAGTATAAAATTTCATAATGGAACGAGGAGTTTTGAGCACAACGAAAGTACCTAGGCCAGAGATGGCGAACCTACGGCATGCGTGCCCGAGGTGGCACATTTGAGAATTTGGATGGCACGCGAACGATTTCCAAGTTCAAAAAAAATATTACGTTTAGGGTGTTCACTGTCGATTATTGGTGGAAAGGCATTATATAGACCTTTTTAATTAAGTGGAATGAAGTACAAAGAAATATTGCGTTTTATTAAAATTAAAAATTTGATTAAATAATCCGTGAATTATTAATTTATTCCGTTTTATTAATTTTCAAATATTTCCCAAGATAAACGACAATCGTTTAAAAATATTTATTTTTTCTATTTTATTTAAAAAAAAAAAAAAAACAAACACTACATGGGCACGCCACACAATCGAGAAATAATACTTTAGGATTTTTGGCACGCTGACCCAAAAAGGTTCGCCATCCCTGACCTAGGCAATGAATGCTGTGTATCCCCAATCGCGATTTTTGCCTGCGTCGAAAATAAAACAAAGCGTGCATAATAATGCGACCACTTCAGATCACATCCGCCCCGAGCGGTTTAATACAAACCGAATTATTACGACTGTATGGTTTGACCCGGGAATAAGTTCCCTTAAAATAAATAGCAGAAATTTATTTACTTGATACATCAATGTTCAATTGTCACAGATTATAACGATAATACAGGAAGTCGCGCTCAAATTTGTTTACAATTTAAATAAAAAAGTCTGACCACTTTTTCTCGTTTCCTTAACTGGCAATGTTCTTAGTGAGAGATATTTAAAATACCTTTGTCTAAAAAAAATTATAAGATAAACTTGTTATTGAAAAATCTGGGGTAGCACAAGTAATGAAAATGATCTCATTTCAGATTACTTTAATCAATGTACTTTCGATTTTACAATTAACAGTTCGAATACAGTCAATAATTGTTTATTCTCAATTCTTGGTTTCAATATTATTCATCATAATAAGAAAAACACAATATTCATCTGTACTTATTTCCACTTTTATTCATAAAAGTATAAATAAGTACACAGGAATATCGTGCTTTTCTTAATATAATGTCTTTCCACCAAGCATTGACAGTGAACACCCACCCTAAAAGTGATTATTCATAGTACGTGGCAATTTTACAATAACTGTCAGTACCGTTGTAAGTTATAGAGGAAAAGCGGGAAAAAATAGCTCAATTTTCAATTACACACGGTAACTAAGACAAAGCGATGCATGGTTATTTATCAGGGCTGTAAGTCGTAGTTGGAATCGTGGAGTCTCGACTGTTTTAACTGGAGTCGTGTTCGAAAAAAAACTAATAACTTAGAATACTTCTAAAACGAAAAGTGTATAAAAATTGCTAGAGTCGAAAGTAACGCCGCTGCATGCTACTAGTAGTAGTGTAGTAAAAGTAGTGTTTTAAGCTATGGTCGGAGTCGTCTTATTACTTCGCGAATCCACAGCAATGTTATTTATACAAAATTAGGTACGACCAAAACCGAGGTGTACGTATGACAAACAAATGGAAGAATAAATATAAAAAAAACTAATAAATAATGATACAAAATATAACACTAAATAATGTGGAACTTTAAAATACATGAATAATAGTTTTTATCATCACTTTCACGAGAGATACAATTCACTGCGCAGGGAATGTATAGTATAGCCTTCAGCGAAATCGTTTCCATATCGCAGAATTACGATGCTACCTATCTTCCGACTTCGTATTGCTATTATGCCGTGGAAAATAAAGAGATTGCAGCCAATGAAATCCACTCACTCGATATTTCACCACAATAATAACGACGTTATCCTCAAGTGGAACCCGGAACACTTCGTTAGAGAACGTGCTCTCCCTCTAGCGGGCGAGTTACGAAGCAGATGGACGTAAATAAAAATCTATCCGTGATTGATACTGAAAACACAATAAGCAAAGCAGTTTATACATTCTACACAGGTGCATGTCCTTGAATAGGCGTAAAATAAACAGGTGTATAACTTTATGAAGCAGCGCTCCTATAACTTTCACGAAATAAGTAATTATTGGACACCCGTAATTAATGCATCTATTTCGACCAATTTTACTATTTTAGAGCATCAAAAATGTGTAACTTTAATAAATATCATTTAACCGAAAACCCATATCAATTCTAACAAGAAAAGTAATCATTGACATGTTTTTTTTTGATAAACAAACGTCGGTTAATGGAACGAATCTATTTTGTATGCTTTAATACACTTTATTATTAGTCAAATTTGTGTGAAATTTGTAAAAAAAAAGCTTGTTTTTTTCTACAAGACTCCCCAATAAAATAAGTGACAAGAATTTAGACGTTGTATTTTGTTAGTGTATATTGGTATATTGCCTGTTGTATTATTAAATTCAAATAGAATTTTGAAAAAAGCAAAATTAAATATTCATAAATCTATTGAAAAATATTGTTCGTGTAAATAATCCACCCATTGAGCTATTGAAGACAATGATATCTCAAGTTGAGGGGCACTGATTTATTCGTACAGAAGATGACTCAGTACATAATTTACAATAGCAGGTAAACGAAATTGACGTGGATGAAAGTCGCTCACCCTTGCTAAGCATAACAGTACCGTTATTATCGGTCGACGAAGAATACGTCTGTATGCTACCTACATTCACCCTCGATTCAGCGTGAAAAGGTTTTTTCAAAAACTTTTACTATAAAGACTAAGCGTGGTTAAATTTGAGGGGGGAAAAGCCCACAATCAAACCCCCCCCTCTCCTAAATATATTTTGTATTTGTAAAATATTTGATGAATATCGTAGCCCTAGTAAAATACAGTCGTATTTCTGAATTGGACATTTTTAAGGATATTTGACGATTAAAACAATTTCCTGAAATATGAATATGTAAATAATATGTGTGGATGCGTATACCAGCGATGTGGAGTCGTGTAAATAAAAGACGAGTCCGACTCCGACTCCAGCTTTAAGATAATTAACGACTCCGAGAAAAAAATTCATTTTAACTTATATATATCGACTGTGGAAAGGAAAAAGGACGTAAACCACAGTCTTTTCGAAACAGCTTTTTTAAGATAGTCACAATCTATCCATCTTGATACACGGTCTATCAAAAGGATGTAAGCTGCAAATGCTGAATTAGTATCTAAATTTAGCTTTTAAGTTTGATAAAAGATGGGCTTGCGAAAATTGAAACCAAAAAAAAAGTCTGAAAAAAAAGGTTTTTCCTAGGCAATTTCTTAAATTAATATTAGATTATGTCAATTAAACACCAGTTTAGAAGTCTCCTTGCACTTCAAGGTTGTGTTTATTTCATTATTGGCATATGGCCGAAAATCATCAAAACACGTTTTTTGCGCCTCCTGTATAATTTGCTATGTGTGGGTTACGTCCTTTTTTCTTTCCACAGTCGATATTTATACCATCAGATCATCTGTAATCATCCAAGCATGAAATGTCAACACTTGGTACTATTTTGTTTGAATACACTTCATTAAAAATATTTTTCAAAAAAAATTCGAGCCGCTCATTTTTCACGACTCCCGACTCCGGTCAAAATACCGCGACTCCGACTCCACAGCCCGAGCGTATACTATTGTACCCTGGCGTATTTGTTTTTGTGTACAAAACCGTAAACGTTATTCTTTAAAATAAATTAAAATATGATAAAATGAATTTCGTAAGAAAAGGTTGAAAGCGTTTTCTTCGACACATATTTGGCACAAGAACAATTATTTTATATTCAAAAAACACAAATCCGGCCATATCCATAAGCTCAATAACGAAAACTTCAAAGATACGAAAAATTAAATTTAATAAAGGTTCAAAGGGAATGGTCCCATAAAAAAGGCAATATTTAATTTAAAATATTTTAAATTAAATAAAAAAAATTAACGTTAAACCGAAGATTATTGCCAAGTAATGTTCGTTTCGCGCAAACTGTTTTCTATTAATATGCTTAAAAACTGCGGAAAATGTGGTTATCTGGTGGATGTGCCAGGTAAAAATGATAAGGTGGATGTGAGGAAATAACCGCTGTAACTGTCCAAGTTTGGCGCCGCCGTATAACGTGAAAAATAAAACAGCGAAATAAAAAAATCATGATACCGATGCAATTGCATTTTCGATAGTATTATATTACCACATAGAAATTTCGCGTTATAGGGTGTAGGGACATGATTTGTAATGATTCCGCGAAATGAAGGAAAATTTAAGCACAAAATTATAATGTCTAAGAAGCGGTGGGCTGCCAATACATTGACATTGGCCTCGCTTAATCTGAGAGCTGTTCGCGATGTTCCGGGAAAGAGGCGTTTTTTTGTCACCCTTATGTTTTATTAAATATACGGAATACTTATTAAACCAATTTAACGTTATTTTATATACTTATATAATGTAACAACAGACAATATATCGAAAAAATACCTGAAAAATGTAATATACTAACCTACCGTATATTGCAAAAGTGAAGAGTTCGACGCAAAGATGGGAATTATTATTTTCACTCTAATTCCATGTTTTAAAAGTTATACTTTAACCGCTGTAGATAATATATATCGACTTTGGAAAGGAAAAAGGACGTAACCCACACATATAAAATTATACAGGAGGCGCTATAAACGTGTTTTGATGATTTGTGACATATGCAAATTATGAATTATACACAACCTTGAAGGGCACGGATACTTCTAAGCTGGTGATTAATTGACATAACCTAATATTAATTAAAGAAATCGTCTCGGAAAAACCTTTATTTCAGTGTTTTTTCTTGGTTTTAATTTTTTACAAAGTCATCTTTTTCAAACTATAAAGCGGCATTTTCAGCTTCCATCCTTTTGATAGAATGTGTGTCAAATTGTATACATTGTGATTATAGAAAAAAAGCTGTTTTGGAAAATTGAGGGTTACGTCCTTTTTCCTTTCCACAGTCGATATGTGTCAGAAATTGCAGTTAGGTACAGATTTGATTTGAGAATATATTTGTTTTATAATGTAACAAAGGACTCGTCAGTCTAAATCAAATTTAACGAGGGGCTCGCGTGTGTCCCATTCAGCACACCCCTGTGTCTATGTAACCTGCGACTATTTATCACATTATTGCTTGTTAAAGGCGTAAATAAACCTTTAACAAATATCAAAAAAGATACTCAATTTTATACGATCTTTTTGTGAATAATTTTTTGCTCACCTTTCCCTTCCACGGAATGAGGGAATATGTAGATTGGGTAATCTTAACGTGTCTGAAATGGTAGAATTGATTCATTCACGTCCTGAATAAACTAATTGCTATCAAACAATCAATAAAAGTCTATGTTGAAATTTTATATTAAAAATAAATAGCAACCAACGAGTAATTTTGGAATATTAAAAAAATGCTAGTTTAGGATGATTCTTAATTTCATTAAAAACGTTGGCACAAGCTTATCGTTAGATACAGACTAAAGAAATCTATATATATAAAAGAAAGTGGGGTTTGTTACACCACGTATATCTCGAGAATAACAGCTCGGATTTCAATGATCTTTGTTTTATTAAATTCGTATCCGCCTAGAATAGCAGAATAAGCATTAAAACATCGGAAAAATATCACGGCAAAGAAATTATGAAGACAATTAATATTCTCATACAGTTTTCAAATGGCGAACACCTTGAAATAATGAAAATGTCGTTTGTATGCAGATTTCATCCGCTAGGTGGCAATTTTTTCAAAATTCATTTGTTTCTGCTTCTTTTGCATACGATTGACTTCTAAATAATTTTAAATTTAGAGTATGGATTGGAATAAAACAAATCGATGATATAATATGAAAACGAAATAAAATCGGATAATGTTGAAATAAGGTTATGTTTTTAATTAGATATGATAAATTTTTTGACAAAAATATTACGCTGTTTGCACGAACGTTGCTCTACTTTGAGATGCCACGTTATTACACTTGGAAAGCTACATCGAAGAAATTTTAACGTCGAAAGCAAGGCGATGCGGTTCCTGCTCATCCGAATGACTACTGATGCTCTTGGACGCATGTACACAGTTCATCCGAAAAATGACGAATGCTTCTACTTGCATGTCAACAGCTCAATTTGCTTGAAAATGATACTCATTACAATCGCTGAAGAAATTGTTTCTGAATCTCCAAGTCAGATACGCACATTATTTTCTATCATTATTTTGACATGCTTCCCATCGAATCCCCGTGAACTGTGGAACAAGTACAAGGATGACATGTCCGAATACATTTTGCATCGAATTCGTGTCAGTTTGGGGAATCACGATCTCGAGGTGAATGAAGAGATACATAACCAGGCTTTGCTTTAGACCGAAGACATGTGTAACCTCATGTGCGGCAGTTTGGTAGTCAAGTAAGGAATGCCAACGCCAGATCGTGGAATGAACGACGCTTTCAATCGAGAATTGGAACGTGAACGTGAATATGATCGAGATGCATTGAACCAATCAGTTTGAACGAATGTACCACTGTTGAACCCTCAACAGAAGGAAATTAGCGATACGTTAATGAAGGTAATTGATGATGGAAATGGTGGCTTATTTTTCCTCGATGCGCCCGGTGGAGCTGGGAAGACATTCTTCATGTCATTGATTATGGCCACTGGTCATGCGAGATAAAAAAAAATCTGTAGCAGTTTCTTCTTCTGGAATAGCAGCCACGTAGATAGATCAACCACTGCCGATGAAATAAACGCTTGCCTCAAATAATTGACAAACATGCGAGTTGCATTGCTAAACGATCCATCTGCAGAAGATTTCTTCAAGCAATTGCTGACTATCTATTTATTCATTGTTCAAAATTAAAATTACAGTACATGACATAACAGCTGACGCCAATTCGCCATGTACTTGAAAAATATAATAAGACAAAATATAAAATAAAACTACATAATATATCAAAATCAACATAAAAAATCAAGAAATAAAATAGTGAAATTTTACAAACAGTTCACAAATACTATCACTAAAAATGTCCACTTCTCTAGGCAATGCGTTGATCAATCTAACGGCCCTTGGAACTGGTGATTTAAACCTCTTAAGCGAGGTATAAGTTTTTAGAAATAAAAGTTTTTGCTCATAGTTACGCCCACGTAAGAATAAATTGGGAGCATGTAAATTAATAGTCATGAGAATTTGAGGATTATTAACTCGGCCCCGAAGGAGAAGAGAAAAATGATTTAAGCTTGAAAACGATCTTCGACTATCGTCGGTAACGACCGTGTTCCTGTTGACAAATCGAACAGATTGATTTCGTTTCCGCCGAATTTTAACAATTTCGTCTCAACGAAGGACGGCTTCATCAAAAAAATGTTTCCAAACGTCTAATCACAAAAATCACAATTGGTTGATTGAATGAGTAATTCTTGCGGCGAAGAACAAAGATGTGGATCATTTAAACTTCACAATTCAAAATCAAATCGTTGGTCCACTACATTCCTTCAAATCTAGCGAACTTTCGCAAGGTGCGCGAAACATTCTTGCGCAGACTGCACATATAACATATTCTTTCAACAAAAAAAATATTATTTCTGCTTCTCTATGATAGTGTCATCAGAAATAGTTTGTAGTATCGACCAAACTATTTTTTTTTCGTTTATTAGAGATTCGCGCCGCAGCACACCCAGCATCGCCTCGCGGCACACCGCTTGCGGAGCACTGCTTTAAACGACTGAAAAACTGACATGCAATATTGCGAAACACTCACCAATGACCAAAGTTTTGGTAGCAAGTAAAATCATCACCTGGGATGAATGGACAATGGCGCACAAATGCGCATTGGAAGCACTCAATCAAAGTATGAAATATTCGTGCAATGACTTAAGATGTTTTATAGGCGCAATGATTCTACTATCTGGCGATTTCCACCAAACACTACCAGTCATTCCAAGATTTACCGCTTCCGATGAAATAAACGCTTACCTCAAATCACGACTCTGGCGCTATGTAAAGAATCTTCAGCTGACGACAAACATGCGAGTTGCATTGCTAAACGATCTATCTGCCGAAGCAATGGCTGACTATCGGTAACGGGGGTGTTCCTGTCGACGAATCGAACGGATTGATTTTGTTTCCGCCGAATTTTTGCAATTTCACTTCATTCAACAAAATGTTCCCGAACATCTAATCACAAAAATCACAATTGGTTGAATGAATGAGCAATTCTTGCGGCAAAGAACAAAGATGTGGATCATTGAAACTTCACAATTCAAAATCAAATCGTTGGTCCACTGCATTCCTTTAAATCTATCGACCGTGTAACAAACGAAGACGAAGCAACCAACTATCCAACTTAATTTTTAAACTTATTGGATCTGCCTGGCTTGCCACCGCGCAATTTACAACTGAAGGTTGACTCGGTAGTCATCATGCTTCAAGTTATCAAGTTAACAGAACATTTATTCACTTTTAAGGTGTTCACTGTCAATACTTGGTGGAATGGCAATATAATAAAAATAATAAAACATTTTTAGTACTTTTTCCACATAAAATTTATTTGATCAGGACCGGTTTCGCTCATCGCGAGCATTATTAACTGATAATAATGCTCAGATGATAATAACTCAATTCTGAGGCGGTACGAAGTTTGTCGGGCCAGCTAGTTTATAATAAAACAAAATATATACAAACTAATAATAAATTAATAACAAAATAATTTCAAACAATTCAAATTTAAAACAAACTCTTTCTATAGCTATACTAATCCATTTTTACTATTATATATCCAAATAATTTATTCCCAAAACCGCCTGACTTTTATAATTTGCAACGTTTCAAATATAAATATTTAGCTCGAATTACTCTCATTGTTTAAAATAAAAAGATTGAATTAATTACTTAGCAATGTGTCCAAAATTCTAAAAGTTGCTCCGAAAGTTTTAAGACAAATTATTTAAGTTAAATGAATTCAGTTTTAATTGATGGTACAAAAGTAGAAAAAAAAACAAGACAACAGAATGAGCTAATCGTTCCTCGGCGAGGAATTATTCTATCAGTGAATTGTAATTCACACTGTTTCCCCACTTCGCGAAAATTGTCTTGGCGTAAAATTTTGTCACAGCGAGTAGTTACTTACAAAATGAATTAAAACTATTGAAATAACAAGTTTTAATTTGGATATTAATGAATAACTGAGTTGGCACCCCATGCCACCACAATATTTACCGTTTAAGTTAAGTGTAAGTTTCTTTACTTTTTACGTAAAATTGAATTTAAAAAAAAAATAATATATACACGATGTATAGTCAACGAAGAGTTTATAATTTATATACACAATAAAGGGTGACCTTCGTTCGGTCGACGTAGACGAGAGGAGTTTTCTTGGATTGCTCGATCGACCGTCGAAGCCTTCAAATGGACTTTTTAATCTTTGAGTAAGATTAACTACGCTACTACTGTAAGCCTAACATCACCGAAAAAACAGGTCGAGTTGACCGACCATTTCTCCTTAAACGTGTCTATTGAAATGAAGAATAGTTACTTGAATACATATAAATATAATTGAAAACTTCGCAATGTCACTGCTAAACACGTATGACAACTATAAAAACAAACACCGGAATAACAAAGTTATCGATTTGATGTTAAAAATAAATATCGTTAATGTTATCTCCGAATCCACCGAGATTATGATAGTGCTATTTCGATATGAAGAAGATAACCAACTGTGGATTTTTCCCAGAGGTTTTTACTTGAGAAATAATTATATTTAATACTACTTTATAAATTTCAAACTAAAAGGTAGGGAGGCAGAAACCGTGAGGCAGCCCCTGGGACCTCGGCAGACTTAATATTATTATTATTTTTACTTATGAACAAGATCTCGGCAATACTTTTTTTTCAATGTTTACTTGTATTCTTAATTGAGCGCTATTAATTCCCAGTTCAGTGTAATTTTGTTCTATCTTAATTAACTTTGATGCGTGAATACCAAAAATACGATAAACATTAAAAGCGACGAGGTAAAAAATAAAATTAAGCGTTTATTCCAAGGGATTAAATTGGCTATGGTCAATTAGAAGCCGGTTTGTCAGAACACAATGCTCTGCGATAACAAACAATGTCCAACGTGTCATCACTGTAATTATTACGTTATTAACTAACTCCAGCTAATGGATCAATATAGTAATAAACTAAGGATCGGTTTACCATCAACAGATTTGATGATATACAAGCGAAAGAAACCTATAAATATGAAATTATTTCGTGTTCATATGTCAACTGAAGTTGGAGAATTATAGTAAAACAACGTATGTGAAGATAAGATTCTTTAAAAGTACATATTGTTCTCTGTATTGGGCGCGGACGTAACTACAAAAAATGGTTATTTCGACTATGCCTAAACATAATGCGAGCGGGCTGGAGACTGAGCAAAATGATTTTTTCTAGTAACAAACCAGAGTCAACGTCCATGAAATTTCAGCGATTGTTTCGTACATATGTGTGTAAAACAATGGTAAAAATGCCTGTAACATTATCGATACGATAATTGGTAAGAGCAGGAGTCAACCAGTTATATTGTTAAATTCCGTTTGAGATTACCTCAAATGTTTTAAGCTATAAAAATACTAATATGGTCGTGATTGCAGTGATAAATGGTGAATCGATTAAATAAATAGTTCAATTTAAAATTAATTTTAAGGAAAACGGTGTGTAATGCGATCAAGAAGATATCGAATAGTGAGTAATACCGTTAAATATACTAAATATGTAATGAAATCGTTTGTGTAGATTTGATACAGAGACGTTTAGAAGTAAGCTGCAACAATATTGTATTATGCATTAATGAATATACATGAAAATACTTCACACTTAAGTCACATAATGTATACAAATACAGTAGCTATGTCCATTTTTATCATGACGATATAAGTTCAGACGCATTTTTTGTCGGGTGTGAAGGAACGTGATACAACATTATATTTATTTATAATTAATTATACAGCCAGTGAAAAGGTGGCCAATTAAAAATAAGACGTACATAACTGTGACGGTTAACAATTCGGGGATTGCAAATTAATAACCTTATTCGTATACCAGAAAAAACAAGAAATCTTACCAAACCAACGGAAAATTTTGGAGAATTAAAATAACATTGTAATTAATTAAACACCAGCGGGTGTGAAGGGCAAACAATGGTTATAAATGAAACGTTACCAACAATAACAAAAACGACGATTTCGGTAATGGAAGTATTTTAAGACTTTTTGTACGTATCGGATCGGGTAACAGTTATGTTATTAGCGTCGATTTCACAATAAAAACAATAATCAAATACGATCAAATGAAATGACTGCTATTAGAGAGTTTTACTGACAATATACAGATAACTTACAGCTAAATTAATAATAATAAAAGTCCCACGCAGTCAGAATTAATTGTTGTCAATCAGACGATTGCTTTATATGCCGTCGGGAATACTAAATCATTATTTACTTACGATATTCGGAGAAATCGTTAGTGAATTGAGTAAGGATGTTTACAATGAAAGCAAGTAATTAAAGGATATTTCGGTATATTTGCGATAGATAAATTAGAAGACCATGTTGGTAAACTAAGTCTTGAATTAATTATTTTATTCTTATTCATTGAATATTTCGTTATCGTATTATTGTTGAGGATTATAAATCTCGTTAAAAATACTAAAATAATGCATGTTATTATTAGATGTACCCAAGAGGAGAATCCGATTCCTTATTAAATAATATTGTATTTAAAATTTTGAATATGATTGATTGTATCTGCACGTAACAAATACTGCACGACCGAAAAAGTCCCCAACAAGTTATTACCTACCGTCTTTTTTCCGAAAATAAGACATCCTCCGAAAATAAGCCCTAGCACGATTTTCAGGATTTTTTGGAATATAAGGCTTCCCCGAAAAATGAGTGCAAAAAGAAAGAGCTATTCCATCGAGTACAAAAATGGAATCGTGGAGGACTCTTGGGACGTTAATCTTGTAGCCTTCTGTAAAGAGAAGATGTTGGATCTCCGTATGGTTCGAAAATGGCGAGCAGACTACGATAACCTGTGTCAAATGGTGGGCTAGGGAAATGAGAAGAAACGCAAGGTTGGATCAGGTCGGCAACCGTTATTTTCTGAGCTGGAAGAAAACATCTGGGAATGGATTGCTGATAGGAAAGCAATGGCTTTGGTTGTGCGGTGGGCTGATATCCAAAAAATTGCCCTCGAAATGGCAAAAAAAAAACATATATCCACAGAAGAATTTAGTGCGTCATCACACTGGCTGGATAACTTCCTTAAACGACGTGAACTGTCCCTAAGAAGATCAACAACAATGTTCAGACTGGAAAACAATGAAGTTGTTAAACGTGCACTTGCATTTAAGCTTTTTGTTGATGGGATCGACTTTTCTAAATACTTACTCTCCAACATGATTGCTATGGATGAAACTGCAGTATTTCTAGGCCAAAAATCTCAAACAACGGTTCACCACAAGGGTTCCTCGCCAATATACGTTCCTTCTACTGGTTACGAAAGTGCACGTGTTACCTGTATTTTGGCGATTCGTCTGGATGGCAAAAAAATCTCACCGTTAATCATCACTAAGGGCAAGAAAGACAAGATTGAATGCGTTTCAGGAATTTATGTCATTGAAAGTGAAAAAGCCTGGAGCACCCAAGCAGTTATAAGAAAGTGGGTTGATTTTATGCTGCCACTTCTCGTAGCTCTTTACCTCGTATTTCGGACCAGAAAAGAAAGTAAGACAGTGTCTTATTTTCGGAAAAAGACGGTAGCTAAATAAGATTTATTTTTTTCAGACAATGAATGGCCTGACAGAAAATAAGTACACCATATGCAAAGATTTTCAAAAGAGAGTCCTACTTATTGGCTCATATTTCCGTTTTTTTTTTTTATTTATTTATTATTTTTAATTATTCACGAAACTAGTATGTAAACGTGTAAAATAAAAAATATTTTATATACTTAATAGCTGCGTCAAAAAAAATGATTATTTTTCCGAGCGCCAAGGTGGTGTTGGTGTAACGTGTAACCCATTAGGCTGGGCGCGCACTAGGCAGCCGGGCAGCATTGACTGCCTGCCAGGCTGCCCCAGCCAACGCGAACATCATGTTTGTATGAAAACGTACTCAAGCGAACGCACTAAGCAGCCACAAATCACTAGCTGCGCAATCAGGCAAGGTCGCTTAGGCT
The DNA here is from genome assembly GCA_030503985.1 of Himalopsyche tibetana. Taxonomy (NCBI): domain Eukaryota; kingdom Metazoa; phylum Arthropoda; class Insecta; order Trichoptera; family Rhyacophilidae; genus Himalopsyche; species Himalopsyche tibetana. The sequence goes on from JAPJYX010000015.1 coordinate 9,056,107, forward strand.
GCCTAGTGCACGCCCATCCTTAAGTGTAACTTTTGAAGTCCATTTTTAATATAGTACATTTAATACCCACATTTTTTTTAAAATATGTCCCACCATTACAAAAAAAAACATGTTACAATATTGTAGTCCGCGACTTCTGGGCTATTTTTCCATAGCATTTATACCTCGTAAAAAAACTTCGACGGATTATGTGCGTGCATAGTAAATGTATTATTCAAATATGATTTAATTTGAATGGAACTATTCGTCAGTAGGAATTATTTAACGTCAGAATAATAAAAAAATATATATATTACAATATATTAGCGAAGCGACAAAAGCCAACAATGTGAAACACTAATTGACACCAAAAGCAAAACGATACAAACACAAACCAAGGCTTATAAAAATGATTGAGTTGATAGATTTATATTATATAATAGGTAAACAATGATGTATTTATTTCTACTAGGATTGTCAAATGCTGTTCAAAAGCTATTTCGCCATAACGCCATCTTCAGAACAACGATGACAGGTGTTTTTTTGTTGTTTAAATAGCATTTAAGTGATAGAACAATATATGAATATATTTACTTATTCTGCCATATTAAGTTGAATTACAGTTTCATTTATCGTTATTCTTTTTCTAGAAATTAATAAATATAATATTAAATACAGATATGTAAATTTCAATAACTAAATAATCAATAGAAAAAAAAACTATTTTCGATGGTTTCGGCGGTAACTTTGTGGAAGTTCATTTTAATAGAAAATTTAAATTAACTTTGATTATTCCACGTATTGTGTAACTAACTGTGACACGTGTTTCGCCTCTTTCAGAGGCATCTTCAGACTTACTATCGCAAAGTTTGCTTAAGTAATGAAGCAAGATTGATTCTAACATTTTAAAATTATAAAATTACAAAATGCCAATTCAGAAATTACAAATTACACCCCCCTCCTTGCACCTCTTAAAAGGAAAAAAAACCCAATCCATTTTGTAATTTTATAATTTTAAAATGTTAGAATCAATCTTGCTTCATTACTTAAGCAAACTTTGCGATAGTAAGTCTGAAGATGCCTCTGAAAGAGGCGAAACACGTGTCACAGTTAGTTACACAATACGTGGAATAATCAAAGTTAATTTAAATTTTCTATAAAAAAACTATTGTAAGTGGAAAATTGTCATTTCTGAGATACACTATGTTTATAGGGTAATAGTTCAAGAGTCATTCTTGAACATCGAAGTGATGTTCAAGAATGACTCGAGGAGAGAAGAGCGGTTCTGATGGTGAAAATATTGCTAATAGCAATCAACAGCAAATTTAACAACCCGTGCAGAAAAATATATCACTATTCGTTACTTTACTTTAATATTATTTGTTTTTATTTTTAGTTAATTAAAATAAGCAAAGTTTTCTTTCAGTCTTTTAATGGTAGCCGTTTGGGAAGTATTGTGTTTATTAAATACATCGCTTGTATCGGTTTGCTGTGTATATGGGGTGTTTAAAATTGGGAGGGGGCTAAATAAAGTCTCGCCTGCTCAAGGCCAGGACTAAGGTGTGTTTGATGAGGAAAGAATGCAAAACGTTTTATCTGACGTACGATACATCCAGAGGCGTAAGTGGAGGTACGGTAGGTGCGGTCGCCTGCTCGGCCCCTGCGTGCCACCTTCGAAATCAAGAGAAAAATACCAATCAGTAGTGGCATTTGGGTAAATACAAAGGGAAACGATAAAACTCTTTGCTTATCTTGTACTTGACATCATTATTACATAACAATATAAATTTTACGAATAGTTAAACATTTACACAAACCACAATCTACGCGTTTATAGTCCGCCAATGCATCCACATACAAATTTCACCTTCTTCTTATACATCTACTTATATTTCAAATTGGTTCCCTATTTCATACGACAGCGTTTAAAACCTCTAACAAGTTGGTCTAACATGTTTTTTTATTAATTGCAAAAAGATATGCTAACGTTACCTTTTACCTACTCTAATTTGTGTTAGGAAAACTCACGATCATCTTTTAAATCATATTTTCTCAACCTTTTAGGACCCGAGGCCTCTTTTGAGTCTCATATTTTTCCGTATCCCTCATACCCGGAAAAAAGTGAGAAATTGAAAGATTCCAAAATAAATTTTATTTTTTTCGAAAATTCTGCTCGCTGGCAGATATCAAAATTTTTCCCAAGAATTTACGGATTTTCCAAATGAAAAGACGACACTTTTTTTTAGCTCTTCCGGGAATTCCAATTTCATCAACCCGGAATTGCCAAAAATGTTTTTGGGGCTGCCCCATTTCAAAAACCTTGGAGCTTATGGATTTGCACGTGGCTCCCCTAAAATTATTTTTTCTCAGTGTCCCCTGGTTGGAACATGCTGTGCCCCCCGGTTGAGAAACCGTGATTTAAATAATTAAAATCAATAACAACGGGAAAGATAAATATAATGATGCTAAGAAGATTAAGTGATATTTAAATTCGGTAGTAAATATTTCACGAGTGGAAAATAGTCCCAAGTAAACTTTCCACTTATATGACGTGTTAAACTGGACCGTGGACCGTTGAGCCGTTTGTATGCTATTTAATGAATGTCCATCGTAGCTTCAGCCATGCTTCCGGCGGGACTGATCTCTAAAAAACTTTAAAACTTTAAATATTTAAAATTTTGTTTTATTTTGATTATTTTAATTTATTTTAGTTGCCTTAAGAAATATTTTACTCAAAATTTGTCTTTTGAGCCCTCTCATACATGTAAGCTTTATTCTCACAAAAAAAAGTTGATGTAAATAAGGAAAAAATACGTTTTTAATTACCAACAATATAGAGAGCATGGCACGTGGCACGTGGCAATTGAATCAAATTTAAAATGCGTCATAAAATGTTAAATAAAAACCTCTGCGATTGTAATTAAAATAGTATATAATTGAAATTATAAATATACATCGCGAGTTCATTAAAAAGACACCCTCTCGAATTTTGTGAAAATAACAGTATAAACGGACACCTGTAAACTCACTCAGAAAAACACATTTAACCATGTAACTAAAGCATTTATCAACGTGAAAATTTAATGGATGGAGTGAAAGCAAAATATTTTTTTTTCATAATAACCATTCTACATAATATACTTTATTGGATTCCCCTCACGTACTTGAACCTGGTCACTAGCTGTCGTCGACATACCTAACGGGCGATTATTTATTTATTGTTTAAAAATTAAAAGTACAGTACATGACATTACAGCTGACGCCAATTCGCCATGGAATAATAAATGTAATGAGAAAAAACAAATTAACATAATACATCCATACTACACAATAAAAATCAACATACAAAATCATGAAATAAAAAAGTAAAACTTAAAAAACAGTTCACAAATACTGTCACTAAAAATGTCGAGTTCTCTAGGCAATGAGTTGATCAGTCGAATCGGCCCTTGGAACTGGCGACTCATACGTCCTACGCGAGGAACAAAATTTTAGAAACAAAAGTTTACGGTCATAATATTATAATTATAACATTATATTATTATGATTATAATTTCGTTAGCTCTTATCAATTTACCGTTGAGAACATAGATATAATTCAAAAATAGCAATAGAAAATTTAAATTAACTTGGATTATTCCACGTATTGTGTTATTAACTGTGACGCGTGTTTCGCCTCTTTCAGAGGCATCTTCAGGCTTACTATCGCAAAGTTTGCTTAAGTAATGAAGCAAGATTGATTCTAACATTTTAAAATTATGAAATTACAAAATGGAGTTTTGGGTTTTTTTCCTTTTAAGAGGAGCAAGGAGTTACAAAGTTACCGCCGAAACCATCGAAAGTATCAAAAATAGCAAGCCTATTATAATTGCAGGTGTATTTTAAGACAGCTATAATGTTTTGTCAATATCAAATTAACAAGTTTCTTGAAATACTTATATTCTTGATAATTGTTGAAATTAAATTAACGTCTATTTTCGGATGTCGAATAATACGATTGTTTCTCAAGTAAGTAGCGCGAGTAATAACTTGTATCCATTAAATATGACAAGTTAAAAATTATGTAAAAAGGGTTCGGCAAAAATAAAATATCTGAAGATTTCTATAGTCACGCCATCGCGTTTTTTCTTTGAATACTTTCGATAGATTAGTACATATAGGGGGTGGGGAATCACAAACGACATTAGACGTTGAGCGCGACCTTATGTACGTGTACTTTCGCATTAAAAATTAGATTTAATGTGCTGAATTGCAACTTATTGCTTTTTTATTTGTATTAGAAGTTTCCCACCACTGTATTAGATGGTTACTCTGTGAAAATTCAATGTAATATAAAACGCAATGTTAATTATTCCACTTGTAAGGAATTAAATTTAAAAAATGACAAATTTTCATTAAGCTGTATTAATTTCTTCTGTCAATTATGAACGTATTAAAATGTTTAAAGAACTTTGAACGAATATTTCCTTAATTGAAATGTTGTAATTTTTTAGTTAGTTTTACATCTTCAAAGGCGAAATTGTAAGACAATGAAAGCGAATATTTTAAACAAGATGGTGGAAGTACAAGAGATTTTCAAATGTATCGTTACTGTTAGTAATCGATGGTCTAAATATGATATTTAATGAAAAAAATAACCCTTTAGGGCCTTATATTTTGGATTAACATGGACGACCGCTGCTAAAACGGCATAAAGAGTAAGTTATAAGATCATTATATGACAAAACGTGGTCGTGTGTAAAAAAAAAACAAATGTAAGTATGCTATATAGTCGAAACGAGCTCACGCACAAAATAATATGGCCGTATGGTAAGTGCCGAATGTAGAGAGAACATGGAAAAGCCATCCCCGCCCGTGAGCAGCGCGGCGGGCCATGAAATTTAATTGGATAACAAAAAAATCAACATACACTACGGGAAATACCGAGACATCGATTGTATCGCGTAGAATCATGTTGCTGTGTAAACTGTTCCTACGCGAAGAAAAAAATGACATTTTTTAAAGAGAGCGCCATAGACGCATTTTGACCTCTACGCCGTAGACCTTGTTGCTCAGAGGGTCTGCGACGCGAGTAATATTAGATATATTTTATTTTTGCCATCTAAATTTCGATCAATACGCAGAACACGGAAGGTCAGTTACAAGTTACGATTTAGCATAATATAGAGACATCTTCCCTGGTTATGACAATATCGTAACCGTACTTAAGAGGGATATCGGTTATTGACAAAACTGATAAAAAAAAATTGAGTGCTTGAGTGTCAATTCTTTGTCTGGAATCGAACCTTTTTGTAAAAGTAGAAATTTATCTATTATTATTGTTGATGCAGATGACACAGTCTACCACTTATTTCATTTGTGTCTGATCAGAAAAAAAACCCGTCGTTATTTTGACGTCATAATTATTTGTGCAACACAAACATATTGAGACTAGGGGTTTATACTAAGAGGTCAAATTTTTACTCGCTTTGTACTCCGATCAACTATTTTTTAAACAACTTTTGTCAGTAACGTGACGATATATATATGTATTATCATAATATTTAAATATTGTGATGGGCTCTAAATATCTTTCTACAATCGCGAATGAATGCCCAGATGATGATAATGACGTATTTTAATTTTCTAATATTAATATCGTCGACTACATATAACGGGTGGTGTTGAGACACCGAATACAAACATTATCTATATATATATAAAAGAAAGTGGGGTTTGTTACACCACGTATATCTCGAGAATAACAGCTCGGATTTTAATGATCTTTGTTTTATTAAATTCGTATCCGCCTAGAATAGCAGAATAAGCATTAAAACATCGGAAAAATATCACGGCAAAGAAATTATGAAGAAAATAAATGTCCTCATACAATTTGTTTTTTTGAAAAATACAAATGGAACGTGGACATTGTATGACACGTTGTATGCTGTTTTCAGTAAATCCACCAGATGGCATTGATTACATTATACTTTGACAGTTGATTGCTCGCTATGTAGGTATACATGCGCCGTTATTTTGAGTTTTCATCGATTTTTATTAGGTTTTAATTCCGATAAATCATTCTGATGTAAAAATCTATTTATCCAATTATGGTCAAACACGGGATTCATGGCTCATAGCGGGAACAGTGTATTTTAATTAGTTTATAATGTGGCGCAACTTCTGTGAAATAGTATTTAAACGATATTGGATACGAAGCACACCGTTCATACAATGCATTGCAATACTCGCTAATGTTTTGGCAAAGAGACGATGAATATCAATTCAATATCAAGATGATAAACCTATTGAGCGGTGGGTATCGAAATCATTATTTTCATTTCAACATGATAATAGTTTTACTCAGCAAGAAGGTTAGCTCGATGAATTATTACGCATAACGTTTTTAATGAATTATTACGCATAACGCATAACATTGATTTGAATAGAATACACCAACTTAACGATTAAAATACACTGAACTCTGTTTTAAGACGATTTAGAAATAACACGGTGCAAAAAAAGAGAAATAAATCGACTATTCATTTAAAAATTTGGACAGAAATATTACACAGTTTCTGGATATCTCAAGAGATGAGAGATATGTCATACAAAATGTTCGTAAAAGGTTTCGTCTATTGTCTCATAGTGATAGTAAATAATTTTTGTTACGTTTGATTTTTTTAAAGTATTTTTTATATAACATTAAGATACAATAAGCGATAATGAATTTAATTTTTTGATATCCTTAATTTATTTTTATGCAAGGAAACCTATCTACCACAAATTTTAAATTTTAATATAATTGTTTACACTTTTTCTTTACTCGGTATCGCGTTGAGCGTATCTACCGTGTAAATGGGGAGTTCAGTGTAAAGGTGTTCTACTGAAAAGGGAGAACATATCGATTTTTTTTAACCATGCTCGCTTGAGATGCTGCAGTGTATTTTTTTTATATATACAAGCTGTAGATAATCGATCTTTATTAATATAAATACTTTCTTGAATAGTAAAGGGAAGTGTTGATAAAATTAAGATTGTTTAAATAAATAAACCATTTATTCTATAGATAGAGTTGTTATTTTAAATTCGTTTAAATATTTAATAGATGGCGATTACAAAAAAAAACATAAAACATGTCATTCGTGCTATAAAAATAAATCATATTCTTATAAGAGATTGAGTGGAGTCATTGTCAATAATTGTTTTGACTAAAAAAACATTTAATAAAACTTATTATGTCTGGCAGTTTGTTAGTCAAGTTAGGAATGCCAACGCCAGATCGTGGAATGAACGACGCTTTCAATCGAGAATTGGAACGTGAACGTGAATATGATCGAGATGCATTGAACCAATCAGTTCGAACGAATGTACCACTGTTGAACTCACAGCAGAAAAAAGTGTAAGTTACGTCAATGAATGCAATTGATGATGGAAATGATGGCTTATTTTCCCTCGATGCACCCGGTGGAACTGGGAAGACATTCCTCATGTCATTGATTTTGGCCACTGTTCGTGCGAGATCCGAAATTGCTGTAGCAGTTCCTTCTTCTGAGATATCGGCTACGTTGATAGAAGCATGCTGTACGGATCATTCAGCGTTGAAATTGCCGTTAAACCTCCAAATGACTGAAAACCGACACGCAATATTGCGAAACACTCATCAATGGCCGAAGTTTTGGTAGCGAGTAAAATCATCAACTGGGATGAATGCACAATGGCGCACAAACGCGCATTAAAAGCACTCAACAGAACTATAAGGATCTAAACAGTGACTCAAGATCTTTTTGAGGCGTAATGATTCTACTATCTGACGATTTCTGCCAAGCACTACCAGTCATTCCAAGATTGACCGCTGCCGATAAAATAAACGCTTGCCTCAAATCATCGACTCTGTGGCGTTATGTGAATAAATTTAAGCTGACGACAAACATGGGAGTTGCATTGCTAAATGATCCATTTGCCGAAGATTTCTCGAAGAAATTGCTGACTATTGGTAACGGCCGTATTGCTGTCGACGAATCGAACGGATTGATTTCCTTTCCGCCGATTTTTTGCAATTTCGTCTCAACGAAAGACGACTTCATCAACAATATGTTCCCGAACATCTAATCACAAAAATCACAATTGGTTGATTGAACGAGCAATTCTTTCAGCAAACAACAAAGGTGTGGATCATTAAAACTTCACAATTATAAATCGAAGCATTGGTCCACTGCATTCCTTCAAATCTATCGACCGTGTAACAAACGAAGACGAAGCAACCAACTAACCAACTGAATTTTCAAACTCATTGGATCTGCCTGGCTTAACACCGCACAATTTACAACTAAAGGTTGGCTCGGTAGTCATCATGTTTCAAGTTATAAAGTAAACACAACACTTATTGATTCTGAGGCGTTACGGAGTTCGTCGGGTCAGCTAGTATTGAATAAAGCAGGAACTCCAATTGTTGATTTTCGAGGAAGCAAAAAGTTTAATTTTATACTAGGAATTGATTTCGGTTTATGTTAGTTTATAAGAATTCTCATATATTCAATCATTCATCAAACGTTCATTTTGCTATCCTACAAATTTACAACAAAAAACATTCTTCCAAAAACGGTAAAATTTCTCCGTTTAAATCCTATATCCAAGAGCTGAAAACGAGCGCCTGAAAATTAACCAGTTACTGGGGTGGACTTGGTAAATATTTTCCGAACTTCGCCGACCTAGCACCGGCCGAAATGAACTCAATAGCAAGCTTTTCCGCAAGAAAATGAAATGACGTCATGGAAAAACGAAACGGGCAATATAAGGGAAAATAATTCGACCTTCCGCTATAATATTTTTGTATTTACTAGTAACTGTGTAAACGCAATTCAATCAACGGAAATTAACTCAATTCAAAAGAAAACACAAATATAAAAAGTGGCAATATACAGTTCAAAGGAAGAGCGAATGATTTATTTTTAAAACGACTTTGCTAGCAGCGCGAAAGCGGCGACCGAATATTATCTTGTCTAAGAACACTCGAGATGTCAATATTTTTTAAAAGTAATAGTGAAATACACGAATCTATTTTTATAAAAATAAATAAGAACTCTACAATGCAAATAACGTAGATAAATGATATTATTACACCTATCAAAGATTGGTTCGGTTCATAATATGCATAACCCAAAGCCGCGAATTTAGAATAGAAGAATGGTTCAAACATGTATTTTTATTATTGTTTATCTGTCGCATACTGAATAAAAATAATGGTATCCCATGTATCATAAATAAACCCTCATCAATGTTTCAATGCAGAGATGGCGATCACAGGGTAAGCGTGCCTGATTTAGTTACGTTTGGAATTTTTGTAATTATTCAATAAATAAATGTCTAGCTTTCTTCGAGATAAAAGCAATTAAGGACTATTACATGATGATACTTAGACATTGGTAAACTACAGTAAATTTGGTTCGCTTAATTTTTTGCTCGGTATGTGTAAAAGTTTACAAATAATATTTAAGATTTTTGGCACGGGCAAATAAAAATGTTTGTCACCGCTGTTTTTATGGATTAAAAAATGTACCGACCTGATTTGTAATGGTTTATCCATACTTTTCCATTTTTAGATTGAAAATTATCGCTACTAGAACTGAATACTTGAACATTAAATATCTTATTTCTTATTCTTTAATAAAATTCAACAAATGAAACAAAATAAATATCGTGATAATCCGCGACCTAACAGTGGAAATCAAGTGACCGAAAAATCATTAAAGGAGGGGTATGCGCGCATATTCTCAAATTAAAAAACTATCTAAACTTTTCAAAAAAATCATTTTTTTTCTCTTACCAAACTTTCGAACGCATATCCACTGCGCATTCGATATAGTGTTATTGACGCCACGGGTACGAATGAAAATCACTTACCTGTAAAGAAAAGAAAACAATAAATTTGCGTAAAAAAAGTATAAAAATCACAAAGCTATTCTCATATTTCGACACCTCTACTTCATTTCATGATTGAATTAATTTATCTGTAATCTAATAAGGTCGCGTTTATTTATCTTCAATCATAAACACTTTTACATTTTTTTTTTAAATATAAAATAACGCAACCTTTGGGGGCGCATGATTCTCCGCCCTCGATATAAAATAAAGATCGTAATACGTGGATCAATACTGTTAATTTAGACTCAAACAACAAAAAAAAACAAAAGAATGGTCACGGCAATCTGCAATGTCGCCAATTCCTCGGGATATGTGCGAACAGGTTTACCAAACAAACATGTACGTAAATATATTATCCTATACAATAATTCAGACACAATAAAATAGTTTTATCAATGCGAAATTAGCCTTAGTATACAATATGAGCCCTTGAAAAGAAGTGAGCCAAGTAGCAAAACGGTGAAACTTTTCTATTAGACTTCTTTAAGTACAATCACGTTTTTGTGGAGTGAATATTTTTATTTTAGGCAGATAACACTAATGCAATGTATATTTGATAAACTCACATCTTTAAGACATTTAGAATATTAAAACGCTTCGAACTCAATGTTTCCATAGATGAGGAAGACATTCAAAAAGTTATTTGTTGCACAAATATAGTGCTTGGAAAATGAATATTTAAGTGTTAGAGAAATCACGGTTTGCTGGAATGTGTCAACTTAATGATTTAATTTTTATATGAAAAAACCTATTTTGAACACTAATTGTGATTTTCATTCATAAATTTTATTATGGACTATCAAAGCTTAGATATTAAAAGGCATTTTTCAAAATTTGTTACAATTCACTTTTTGAATATTTGCTCCTCAAATATATCACTGCTCACTTAACTTCTCAGGGGCTCATATAATATATGAAATGTGACGGTGGAAGTGGTTTTCAATCCATTTCTACAATTATTGCGTGTGTAACAAATAAAACAAAAGTAAATTAAATCTTATTTTCAGTAATTTTAATACGAGATATATTTTTTTGTATGCATATCGACTGTGGAAAGGAAAAAGGACGTATCCCACACATATCAAATTTTACAGGAGGCGCAAAAAACGTGTTTTGATGATTTACGGCCATATGCAAATTATGAATTATATACAACCTTGAAGTGCACGGAGACTTCTAAACTGGTGTTTTATTGACATAACCTAATATAAATTAAAGAAATTGTCTAGGAAAAACCTTTATTTCAGTCTTTTTTCTTGATTTTAACTTTTTAAAAGGTCAAGATCTTCGATCACAATACGAAGGCAGGAGTACACAACTTAAGTGGAATACATCTTAAATAATATCTAGGTACTACAGATGCAAAATATCAAAGTATTTTAGTTCTACAGTTTTAATAATTTAAGCGTTGATAGCTATTTCGGCTTGCGCCATTGTCAGAACTATGTTTAAACTTATGTTTTGCTCAGCTTTATATACTGGCTCTGAAGAGATACACAATGCATCAAGTTATTCACTCTAACATCCTAATTATAATTACAATATTACACTTATCAAATGTGATTCTAGTGTTTCAAAGAACGATTAACAATATGGGTTTATTTCTTAAAACATTAATTAGGATAAAATTAAATTGATATTTATTATTAATTACATGTAGAACTAAAATACTTTGATATTTTAAATCTGTTATAATGGAGTTCTACCAAGTAAATGCCAAATCAATTAATATCTAGGTACTACGGTTATCAGTTCAGCTACAATAGTAAGTATAATATGACGTCTACACGCCGATGATATTATTTATTCTTGTGTAATTGATTATTAGGTGATTACGTGTGATGTGTATGTATTAAAATAACTATTACTAACACGGTAGATAGGTTCCTGAGGAAAACGTGTAAATCGAAATTGTATATTTTTAATGTAAAACCGTGTAAATCGAAAAGTACACGAAAAACGCATAATTTGGGTGTTTTCTAAAATACGTAAAAACAAAATTATTAAAAAGTATAAACATACGTATTCTTTTATTAATTAAATACAGTTAAAGCTTATAGAGTAACAAAAAAATGAAATCCAAAAGATTCATTAAAAAAATATTGCAACGGTTGGTGGAGTTTTCATCATTCATCACTATCACAAATCACTGTGACTTGACTTGATGACTTGCTGTGAAAGTATACTTCTTTTCAGATGAAGAAGAGGATGGTATCTTCTATTTATTTTTTTCATAAATCCGCAATGCTTTATTTGTAATAGCATTGGTATCAATTGGCATCCGTTTTTGAGTTTGGTCCTCTATCCAAATCATTAATGCCTTCTCCATGTTTTCCATTGCAATATCTCTGATATTTGAAGTTGTGCTCGTGCTCGTACTCGTAGTGCCAGCTGCTACACTTTTTCTAATTGAGTTTTCATTTTTTTAAATGGTTCTTATTGTAGCTTCATTCATGCTATATAATCTAGCAACATCTATTACTCTTTCTCCGTTTTGTAAAAGATCCAATATTTTTATTTTTTGCTGACGAAATAACTTTTCTTTTTACTTCTTTCGACATAATAAGGCTACAAATATTATTCAAGATATAAAACACGTAATTAAAAATTATGTACTCGTTTTTTACTTACGAATATGAAGAATTAAAATTTTCAAGTTAACTTTTTTAAACCGTGTAAAAGCGAAAACGTGTAAAAAAGTATCGTGTATATCGAGGGATAGGTGTATGTATAATTATATGTGTTTCTGTAGTTGCCGTTTAATATGGAGGTCGCACCAGGGTGATAGATAGCATGTTGAAGTAAAATACTCCGTTGCCGTTGCATGTAAAAATAGTTTAAAGTTTGCTAATTACACTACGTATCTACTGTAGGAGAATAAGTATACCAGGGAATTGTGTTTCGTAAAAGCCAGATTGAAAAAAAAAAAACTTGATTTCAGAAACAAATGGAGGATGTTTATATAAACATAAAATTTACCTTTTTTTACAGGGCTTTTAATAAAGGCCTGGGATAAACTAATCAAGGTTATTAATACAGAGAAAAGTAAATTACGTTTAAAATAAGATAAATGGATCAGTATTGTTGAATTTATTTCCATTGGTTTTAACACACATAATGAAATACATAGTATCAAAGTTTGTATCTTACCCCTTCCTGCGTCCAGTAGGAAACGACAAACCCAGATTTTTATTTTGTAATGGATACCAAATGATTTGAATTATTTTTTAGTGTATTCGTAAACGATGCGATAGTCTGATGATGTTTCTAAAAGAGACGAAAAACGTGTCACAAGTTATAGCACAGCAAGTGTATTAATTAACATAGTTATCGAGCTGAATTTATATTATTTTTAGATTTCTGTTAGTAATATTTGCTAACGAATTTGACTTGGTTCGTATTACATCGTTAAATATCTAGATACATAAATACATGTAATATGAGTGAGCTTGTTTTTTTCAGACAAGAAACGTGTTCAAGTCTATCGTTCAGAATTCACAACACCCAATTTTTGACTTTTTCAACTGTATACCGACGAAATCATGTTTTATATTAACATTTTTTTTTAAATAGGTATACGTTCTAAGCGGAGTATTGTATGTAGTAAGTTTATAATTAAGCAAGTAATTTCCCAGAGCACAATTTAACAGCCTTCCGATTTGAAATGAAATACGAAACATGCCGGGTCTCCACTCCTATACCCTATATACATATAATCATAAAACCTTTTCCGACAAACAAATAAATATAATTCTTAAAACCACTCACTACTCAAATCTGTGGGCATTCCCATGGGCTTATCCTTTTCGCCAGCAATGGCTTTAAACTCGGTGATACATTTATTTATTATATAAACACGAAGCATTCATTTACAAAGCGTCAGTTCATCCGTGCACTTGAACGCCTGAAAATGCCGAAAGGCGAAATCCGGGTTGTTAGTGACAAAATCTGTGTGAATGTACATAATTTGAACGATTCAAATTTAAGTAATTTCCATTATGCGACGGTACTTTTTGTTTCCAGCTCTTTTGCTACATTTCAGAATAATTTATTTTTTGAATAACACCAACCACTAAATTATTCAGCACATGTTTTAGGCGAAAAGAACAAACGCACAAATTACCTTCGGGTGTGGATTTAATTCTAAATTCAAACAGGTTGTAACCCGGAAATTTGGAATACGAGTAGCCAGCGAGTCGTGGAGGAGGGTGTCGGCGGCAAGAGGAGTTTTCATAGGTTGAGGGCGACTTCCGTATCCGGTTCCAAGACGACACGATATCCGACCGGCCATCGCATCAAAACGCTTACGAAAAGACAAGGGAAAACATAATATCGCTTGTCCCTAATAAACATACACACTGCAAAGGTCCACGTTAGATTTTCTTCAGCAACATAAGAATACTCCTAAATATAATGTGATTTTTTGAAGATAATATACTCGATGAGAATTTTCGCAAGTCTCTTGAAAACAAACTCTCTTCTTCAAAAAATCTTTGAAAGATTAGTTGCAGTGTATGTATATAATATACAATGAGATCATATTAGGAGAAGAAAACATTCAAAAAGTGATTTGTCACACAAATACAGAACTTGGGAAATGATGATTTGAGTGTTGGAGAAATCACGGTTTGGTTGAATGAGTCAACTTTATGATTTAATTGTTATAGGAAAAAACACTAATTGTGATTTCCATTCATACGTTTTATTATGGACTATCAGAACTGATATTAAACGGCATTATTTTTTAAAATTTGTGACAAATCACTTTTTGAATATTTGCTCATCTTTTTTTATCAATTTCATAACCTGCATCAAGGTGTTACAAAGACATGGCAAATATAGAAATGCAAACCAAATGCCAATCGCAGTACAGTCTATCCCCAACACATTCAAATGGTCTCGAGGGGTTAGAAGGAAATCGACATATCGACTGGCATCCAACCCTGCCGTGTCTCAGCGATTCTTTCGTTGTAGTCAAAGAAAACTGGAAAAACTGAAACTTCGAAAGGCGGACTTATTAACTCGAGACAAATCAAAAAGTTTCTCTTCGACTCGGAATCAGCCGGCGAGCGGACGCATGTACCTACTTTCAAATCGGATGTTTGCCGATTGAAATATGAAAATGATTTATTTAAAAGCGACCGAGAAAATTGTAATTTAATAATGTTATATATAACCTGACGCGTAACTTTCCGAACCAGACAGCTTTAAATTCATATTTAGCGATAATATTTTACTGTACTTTTTTCAGATGGATCGATGTTAGAAATAAGTTACTAGATGGTAAAATCAAGATAAATGGTAAAAGCCGGCTGCGTGGTCGATTGGTCAACGTCGTCGGTTACAGAGGTTACGAGTTTAAATTTCAGTACGGACAGTTTTACTAAATTGGTGTTTCAATCGATTCATGAATTTCTATTCGAAAGCATGGATGTACATTATGTCTTAAATTACTACCTCCCACTCATCCTATCCTAATAACGAGGCGTAGCGAGAAAGATTAGTTAACAACTAGTCCTATCCTAGCCCTTGTATTCCTACTCTCTTTTGAAAACGTGCAGTTAAGCAACTGAGAACAACATAACCGACTACAAGACTAATTGAATGGTTCAAATACTCTAACCGCATTTAATTTATTTGTTTTATGTATTATAATAGAATGGCATTTAACAAAATGCACAATGTGACCCTAGTCTTTAGAATTTGAGGTCTCGTTAGACGTTGCAATGTGTATACATTGAAAACAATACAAATTGATCGTACGTATTCATCGTGAGCTAACGAAGCCTTGTAATCACAGCCACAGCCCACAACGTTATTAGTTCCATTATGATATACATGAATATGTATATTTTTAACGGAGTAGATAAAAATATGTTTTGCACTACAGTTAATTATCAATGCGATAAATAGAGAATTAAATTACCAGGACTTAGTAGGCTATTTAATCCCTATGTGGAGCACATGGCCTCCTGGTCAGCTAATCGCTCTCGCCACGCCCAGTTACTGAAGGATCGGAAAGCTGGGAGGGAATTTTTAGACATCACAAACACCCATGCCTTCAGAAACCCAAACAGAAATCGACAATGTGTCGTTATGCTAACGCTAACCGCTGCGCCATAGGACCCGACCCGGGGCCTCCATTTACAAAGTGTTTAATAATGATCCAAATTGTATAAGCATTGTTTGCTTATTTTCAGTGTATTCTACTTAAATGCATCATTTTTTTTATTAAATTAATTTAAAAGAGAATCGGTGTCGCACGTTTTTCTACTCCTCAGCCCTGGTGTAAACGAGTCAAACAAAAACAACTGACTAAAAAAATGATTTTCAACGTACAAGACTCATATTCCATAAATCTGTTAACCCTCCGGAGACGAGAGCTTTTTTATATTAAAATTTAAAAAAAACCCGCAAAGTCGTTGAATAGAAACCCCGCTTGACTATATGATCATCCTTTTATTACCGTGTAATATTGTGTACGGACAGTAGTAAGGACGAGTGTGACCGTATGGGCACGCAAACATTCGGGGTTGAAATATAGCTAATCGTGAAATTTTAAAAAATATTTACAATTTGACCTCTTTAGATCAACATAATTTGTTAAAAAGTCCATTCAAAAAACGGATATTCAAAGGATCGCATGTGCATTTGGTGGCCGTTTCTGTCCCCACGGCTGATGACTAACTGAAGTCTGTACCCTTCTTAACCAAATATGAGTGAAAGCAACGATATTCAGATAGAAAAACGATGCATAGTGGGATCAATAGACAACGGAGTATACTGTGACCATATGGTCACGGGAGTCAATATTAAAATCAATGGAACAATTTAAGGTTTAAAAAATCTTATAAATGTGATATAATGAGAAAGAAAACACTTCATATATATTAGAGTTTCCGGCTTGAGATGCTGGATATAAGACGTAGCGGTTATGTGGCAAGCATAAGAAAATAATGCGCTACGTTGTAGTCGCGTAGCCGTGAGCGATGAGGTGTGCGGGTCAGCCGGACCAAGCAATCGACGTCGCCTGACGCCCGACGCCGACGTCACTCCGTCTAGCGACGGGACGTAGCGAACGCAAGTGACGAAATGTGCAGTTAACGAGCGCAGTCCGCTCGGCCCATCTGGGGCAAGATCATAGATGCACTAAGTGACAATAATGTATTTTTAACGCGCTTAAATATTGCTACGTAATGTCATTTTGGGAGAATACAACACTACATATGTAATTCTACTTTTGTGTTTAATCCAAGAATAAGAGAAGTAAAAATGCAAAGAAAATGTTTCTAATATACTATTATAATTCATGCCGCGTTGGCTATTTTTCTAATCGATATTTTTCGTTTTTGACAATGTAATAAGATTTAAATACACACAAAAAAAAATTAAGATCGTAGGGTCAGATTTGCTCAAGTCATGGTGTTTTAGGAAGAATCGAAATACAAGCCACAATGAACTTTAATTGATAAAAATCAATCGCTACATATTAAAACATTTATGTCACTGTGTTATTCTTTCTTCAGCAAGATCGAGTCCTTTTTCCATTATAGAAAACCGTCGCAGTTCATTTTTGAACTGCTATGTGCCTTGGCACACGATAATACAATGCAATTATAGCTTTTTATAATTTCGTATCAAATACGTCTTTTATTCTAAGACATTTCTGCTATCATCCAGGAACGAAACCAATAAGCCGGTCTTAATTTTTAATACATTAAATACCATAAAACGATTGCTTATTAACTACAATGCGCGTAAATTCGATGGGTTCGGCGATGATTTCAACCAACCAACAAAGTTGTGTTAATCGTGTTGAAGGTTAATACGTTATTTAAAACAAAATGTAGGCATACTAATTATGTCACAAATTGTATACGATTATTATTACAAGAATCATTAATCACGGCACAAAGTCCTTCGACGAGCCCAGTGTTAATAACGAGGGTTGTCAGATTTCGTAAATAACAAATCAATACAGTCGTTAAAAAAATTAAAAAAGGAAAGAAAAACTAAGAATAAAAAGAGCATTGTGTAATAAATACACATGTGTATATTATTATACAAAGTAATAGTATAATAATATACTACTAGCTGTAAGCCCGTTGCCCAGCAACGTGAGATTTTTGTTGCATAGTATTTAATTTAATTTAGTTTTATGTTATTTTATTTTATGGTATTTTATTTTATTTTATTTCATTTCATTTTATTTTATTTTATTTTATTTTATTTTATTTTATTTTATTTTATTTTATTTTATTTTATTTTATTGAATTTAATTTAATTTAATTATATTTTATTTTAATATATTTTATTTTTATAGTTAGCAGATATTTCGTAAATTATTTAATATTTGGAATAATGTTTAAGTTTGCTAACAACAATTTTTCGTATTAGCAGAAACTTCGTAAATTACTTAATTTTTAGAATAATGTTCAAGTTTGCTGACAACTATTTTTCGTAGTAGCAGAAATTTCGTGAATTATTGAATTTTTGGAAAAAAAAAGTTTGATAACAACCATTTTTCGTAGTAGCCGAAATTTCGTAAATGATTTAATATTTGGAATAATGTTCAAGTTTGCTAACAACCATTTTTCGTAGTAGCATAAATTTCGTAAAATATTGATTTTTTGGAATAAAGTTTAAGTTTGCTAACAACCATTTTTCGTAGTAGCAGAAATTTCGTAAATTATTTAATATTTGGAATAATGTTCAAGTTTGCTAACAACCATTTTTCGCAGTAGCATAAATTTCGTGAATTTAATTTTTGGAATAAAGTTAAAGTTTGCTAACAACCAATTTTCGTAGTAGCCGAAATTTCGTAAATTATTGAATTGTTGGAATAAAGTTTAAGTTTGCTAACAACCATTTTTCGTAGTAGCAGAAATTTCGTAAATTATTGAATTTTTGGAATAATGTTCAAGTTTGCTAACAGCCATTTTTCGTAGTAGCAGAAATTTCGTAAATTATTTAATATTTGGAATAATGTTTGAGTTTGCTAACAACCATTTTTCGTAGTAGCAGAAATTTCGTAAAATATTTAATTTTTAGAATAATGTTTAAGTTTGCTAACAACCATTTTTCGTAGGAGCAGAAATTTCGTAAATTATTTAATATTTGGAATAATGTCCAAGTTTGCTAACAACCATTTTTCGTAGGAGCAGAAATTTCGTAAATTATTTAATTTTTGGAATAATGTTGAAGTTTGCTAACAACCATTTTTCGTAGTAACAGAAATTTAGTAAATTATTCAATTTTTGGAATAAAGTTTAAGTTTGCTAACAACCATTTTTCGTAGTAGCAGAAATTTCGTAAATTATTGAATTTTTGGAATAATGTTCAAGTTTGCTAACAACCATTTTTCGTAGTAGCAGAAATTTCGTAAATTATTGAATTTTTGGAATAATGTTTAAATTTGCTAACAACCATTTTTCGTAGGAGCAGAAATTTCGTAAATTATTGATTTTTTAGAATAATGTTTAAGTTTGCTAACAACCATTTTTCGTAGTAGCAGAAATTTCGTAAATTATTGAAATTATTGAATTTTTGGAATAATGTTTAAGTTTGCTAACAACCATTTTTCGTAGAAGCAGAAATTTCGTAAATTATTGATTTTTTAGAATAATGTTTAAGTTTGCTAACAACCATTTTTCGTAGTTGCAGAAATTTCGTAAATTATTGATTTTTTGGAATAATGTTTAAGTTTGCTAACAACCATTTTTCGTAGTAGCAGAAATTTCGTAAATTATTGAATTTTTGGAATAAAGTTTATGTTTGCTAACAACCATTTTTCGTAGTAGCAGAAATTACGTAAATTATTTAATTGTTGGAATAATGATTAAGTTTGCTAACAACCATTTTTCGTAGTAGCAGAAATTTCGTAAATTATTTAATTTTTGGAATAATGTTAAAGTTTGCTAACAATCATCTTTCGTAGTAGCAGAAATTTTGTAAATTACTTAATTTTTGGAATAATGTTTAAGTTTGCCAACAATTATTTTTCGGATTTTAAATTATTTAACAATTATTTCCAATAAAAATCAAAAGATCAAATCCAATTTTTCAATAAAAAATCAGTTGCACATTTTGTCCAAGTGTATGAAAAAAGCAAAATATTATTCTATCATATATCCATATCATAATTTGAATATTCTTAATGTATTAAAGAATTCTAACAGATTTTCAAGGTCAGACGTGAAAAGATTCATCATTATGATTCAATTGATCAAATCCGCTCCAAAAAATATTAGTCTCACATCGACTCACACGATCAGACGATTCATTTCGATAGCCCTATAATCATAGTTTGCAATAGTCGAATTAAAGTCTTTGATTATTCGAATATTATGATGTATGGTGATACAATACTTTAGCTCTACACCAAGAAATATCAAATTTTCAAACGTGGCGATATCAGAACATTCACGCCCGGTTTAAAATAAGCCGCTCCCATTGGATAGAACAACATTTCAAAAATGTGCTGTTCAGAATAAATCGAAATCATTGGTCTGTACCTTACTGCGGACGTCCTTACAGACAGACCTTATCGGCTATTAATGTTAAGATTTTTTCGATTAGTATTCTATTAATACATAAAATCATTGCAAATGTAAAAAGTTGAAAAAATAACATAGTATTTTGGTCCTACAAATATTATTTTTTTATATAATTGACAGCTATTTCAGCGAATGCCTTCACATCAGAACTATTTTATGCTATAATTCGTAATATAAATTTGTAAGTTAAGAGTGGATAACAGGATATATATCTGAGTAAATACAAGTTTAAACATACAAAAATAAAAAAAAAAATTAAAACTAAAATACTAAGAAAATGCCGATTCAATTCAATACGTTGCAATTGTACTTTTTTAAATTGAATTCTGCTTCAAGTCTTTATAATATAAAAAAAAATGTTTCTCTCCTTTCTATGGACTGCATGTATTTTTTTAAATAATGTGAGTCTACTATTTTTTACAAATCCAATTTTTACCCATCGGGTTTTGACGGTCGTCGTGTTTGACGGGACGTCCGGCAACCCTGGTGGTGCAAACAGATAATATTTCCGACCGATTATATCTAGCAGCGTTCCTGCATCACAATGTAAATGCACGCTAGATTCATCATTATGTCAGTGGTTGGTTGCATAAAGTTGTCGATATTGATAACATTAGACCACGGGGCGCTTAGCAATGCACGCTGGTTATCAAACTATACGAAACGAGCGCCACTTTAAATGTTCAATGAATACGGAGTGGCGACTAAAACCACTTGAATACCAAGCGGACACAGGTGTCCGAGACATATGCAAGCGAACACGGATGTCCAAGAAATTTAAAAAATCAAATACATGGTATTCTAATAGAATATAAGCAATATTTTGATGAATATGTGTAGTTCCATATATACTGAGTCAATATAGGTTTTTAAGATATCGAATTCATATACACTCGGCAAAATTATTTTTCTCAAAAATACGCATCTCTGGGACATATTAATGATTTATTTGTGCGGTATTCAAACGGTTAATTTTCAATTCGTCCTCAGTGGGAACTCCTTGTATCGATCAGAAGGTGTCGCATTTAATTTAAAAAAAGTATTTATACTTAGTCTATTGTGAATTAATGACGTCATGTAGCAGTCGATCGCGTCCTGAAATTGTATTAATTTTTTGACTTCTAGAATGGGTTACGCGTCCGTATACACAATGGAAGCGAACGACGTTGACATAAGTTAGAAACATAACTAAAAAAAAACTAAATGGTGTAAAAAAAAAACATAACATACAATAGGTAACGCTCGACTGAGGATAACTGGAGTCGAGACTAGCAAGTTTCAGTCGGTCAAGGGCGGGTCGAGGCGACGTCGGTCGGTATGAACTCGCTTCTTCCGAATTATGCAAGCCAAGGAAACCCGAATTGACTACCCTACTATCAGAATAATTTGCATTGTAAAGTTGCAGCTTTTAAGAAATTGGGTATTTTTTTATAATAATTTATGCGTTGATACCACTCTATGACTATAAAAAATATACATATCACACAAATTGCATTCAATTCTAACATAAATGATATGAATCACTTAAAAGGGTGGAAGCTTTATAACAATCCTCCGGGATGTGGAAATAAATTCATTAATATTTTAAAAAAACATTACCAACTTTGTTGTTGCGTTAAATTATTTTTTGTGTCGATGTTTTAAAACGGTATCCGTAGAATTGAATTGTTTTTATACACTGAAAAACCGTTTTATATCGAGCAATGTTTGTTTTGAAACAGATAATAAGATACATATATTAAATAGCATCAAATACATCCATGCTTTTGGACAGAAATTGGTAAATCAATTTATAAAAACTGTCCGTACTGGGATTCGATCCAAAGACAACAACGTTGATCACTCGGCCACGCAGCCTGGATGTATGTATGTGATCTTGAAATTTTTCCTACCCATCTTATCCTAAAAACGGGAGTAGCGAGAGCGCTCGGCTTATTTCTAAAAAGAGAGGTTGACCAACTGAGTAACAAACGTCTCGTAGAAAAACTCCTGTCGAGATACCTCCATTGAGAGGCCATATGCTCCACATTGGAAGCGGACATGGATAAAAAAAACTACTCAAGTATTTCGACTGAGGGTGCTTGATGGAATTTCAATATCAAATTTGAATTTTCGAATTTTGTACTTTTCCATGAGTTTTGTCGCTAACGACCCGGGTTTCGCCTTTCGGCATCTTTAGGCATTCCAAGTGCACGGAACTGAGTCAGTTCAAGTACATCCGTGCACTTGGAATGCCTGAAGATGCCGAAAGGCGAAACCCGGGTCGTTAGCGACAAAACTCATGGAAAAGTACAAAATTCAAACAATTAAAAAAAAAAAACTACGTTTGTTGCAGCTTCTATTTTCTCTCCTGTCAACCGATTGTGTAATATTACGCGTTTTTGCTGTATTTTAAAAGCAAATTAGAGGTTGTTGACACAAATATTTACAGTAAGCAATTCCAATAAGACGTATCGAAGAATAGGTCACAAGAATAAATCAAATAAAACAATCAATTATTTGCTGTTAACTCAATACGAGTGGGATCCAATTCACTTTGCGAAATTTAATTATCATTGCGCCTGAAACCAAACAAATCTACACAATAGCAAAACAAATAACTCGAACAGAACAAAAAAAAAACAACAACAGCTGGAAAGGGCGAAATGAGTGTAGTGTTATTTACAAGAGGTAACTGGAAACTCCAACCAAAGAAGAAATATTTGGAAAATTCAGTACATATTGAAAAATTATTATATGGAAAAACAAATAGCTCACATTTGAGGAATCATATAATATGTACACAGTGGTTGCACATATTATACGATCGCTCAAATGTTTCTTTACACATACACATATTCCATAGAGAAAAAATATTAATGGCGTAGTGGTCAACGTCGTTGGCTTCCGTTACAGTTCTCACGGGTAACGAGTCCCAGAGAGATGCACTGTGATGTCTTAAAATTCTCTTCTTCACGTGCAATCCGAAAATTAACGAGGCATAGCGAGAGTTTTTAACTAACCACTAGTTTAATCCAAGCATTATGCTTCTATTCATACTCTCTTCGAAAGGCAAGGATTGGACAACTGAGTAACAAGCAGTTATCGTAGAAAAACGACTGTTGCGATACCTTCATTTGTATGACATATGCTTCACATTGGAAGCTAAAGAAGCTGAAAGAAAATTAGCAGTGTGAATTTCTACTCGTGGGAGATCTTTCCTGAAGAGTGTTCGTTTCTCCACAGCTTTGGAAAGCAAAAATTCAATGACAGACTTGTAAAATAGCAAAATAAAAATCATGACTCCTACTGGATCGACAAAATGATGTTCGTACTGGGACTCGAGCCCGTGATATCCGGCACGGAAGCCAACAACGTTTACCGCTGCGCCATAGGACCCGACAATTTTCTGTAAATGTATCTCAACACTCATATAATATATGTATGTATATTAAATATTTCCAATATGTAGTAAATACTAAATTACTGCATGTATGTAGACGTGTTCTCACTCAGATTTATATATCTATTTTATCCGCAAGTCCAACGATATCCATTTCTGGACGGACTATCCCGGGAGGCATTTGGGGCGTTTCGTGGTGCTACGTTTTTCCGTGCGCTACGTTAAAAAACTGAGCTGTAGGTTTTCATGGTTGTTAATCTAGCGAGAACAGAAGGTTCGGCATTGACATAGGTATGACTGGAATCCGCACACCTGTGGGTAATTGTCCGCACCCGTTTCAGGAATATAGGCAAAATGTTAAGCATGCAGTAAATTCGTTAAAAGATGCGTAAAAATAATAAGGATTTACGAACAGGCTCCAACTAAATGAGTTAACGGCAGTAAATATTCAACGTCGTTTCAAAACTTTTAAACGCAAAATGTATTTTTAACCATCTAATAATATTTTTGATTTGTTTCAAAGCCATGTATTTATTTCACGTCAATCGAGATCGAGAGAGAAGACATAACAAATACCCGTCGTCAAGAGCTCAAATAAAATCGAAATAAATCTAAAATCGATATTGGCTTGAACCCAAGAATATGCGACCACAAGAGTAAAATTCTTGCTATTATACATACTACAGAGGTCGATGAAATTGTAGACCAAATTGGTAAACTTTATCTTATCTTTTTTTAACACATTGGTTACGGATGACTCGTATACGAGTCTTTTCGCCGGTCTGACTTACGCGTTGAAATATATACATCCAATGCGACAAATGTTTTGGATTCTCTATGCAGATGGCGTAACAAATGATTGATGCATCATTTAAAAAATAAAATATTAAAATATATGCACAAATATTTTTTTTATTCGGTGATTTCGGCGATGAAAAATCAGCAGACAGTTAAAATAAAACTTTAAAAAATAGGCCACCAAAATATAAGCAATTGTAGGCTAAAAATAGGCTTTTATGTTTTCTAATTTTGTTTTGAAATAAAATAAACGGGAGTAAATGTTTATTTGACTTGTTATTTATTATGTTTTCGATGAAATATATAATTCTATGTCAAATACCCGATTTTCTATATTAAAAAATACAAAAGATGAGTATCGCTAATAAAAGCAGGCTAAAATATATAAAGTATTATGCAACAAAGTGTTGCACAACTGGTGTCCAAATTATTTTTTTGAATGTCAAATAGTTTTAAAGTTATACTATTTTTTCAAAAGTACCTAATTTTTTGCAAAATTTCGCAAAAATGCCCCGATGCGAATGAGTTTTAAGATTAAATTTTCATTCGGGATTCGTTTGCAGTATATTCAATGAATTGCCTAGGGACTGGTCTAGATCCAAAATCAAAGATATGCCCCCTCAAGAGGTGAAGTGAGCCAACTAGTAAAATGGTAAAAAAAAAAATCTTGGACTGTTAACTACAATCACGTATTTATTTGGTATTTTGGTGGATTTCATATGTTTAATTTACGGAGACAACACTATTGCAATGTGTATTAACTAAGGTTACTTCACTTTGAAGACACTTTAAAACGTGTAGAATATTACAACGCGTTTATTTTTTTTTCTAAAATACCACTTGGCTCACTTCACCTCTAATGGTCTCACGTTGTACTCTTGCGCGTTATCTTACTCCCGAGTTTACTTACAAAAACCATCCACAAGCTCACTTTTCTTACAACGACATCAATAATTTAAATAATTGATTTTATTTATACCATTTTAATTCTTCCAAATACGCACAGAGGTCGTTGCGATATAAATGTTAATGAAAATGCTTGAAAATCGCAACAGCGTCGACCTGCGCCAGTCAAGTACACACTAATTTCTTAAAATATCATTGTTATATTGTACAGCTGCATCAGCTAGCTAGGCGAGCAGACCAAGCAGTTCGGATGACGTTATCAAAATTATAGTTAACTAACTACAACAAATTTCTGTGGATTAAAATTAGTTTTTAATTTGCCATCAATTTTAATACAAATTTACTGCAAATATTTTGATCTCGTTTATGTTCACTAACATTTTACACACATAGTTTATTTTAAGTGCGACAGCTGGAAAACAGCTGTTATTGTCAAATGCGGTGTTAACTAAAAAAAGTATAAGAACACAATAATTGCGACGATTTGTAAATATTTTTAATATAATCTTTTTAAAATTAATTGGCTGAGGTAAATAATCATTCGACAGAATGAAGGATGAATTAAAAAAAAGTTTCACTGCTACAAAATGGAAGAAAACATAAGATACTAAAATCAATAAAGATATTTTTTAATCATAACCGCTCCCAGGTGGAGCATATGTACTCTTATTGAGGTTTATTTACGTCGGAATCTTATCCACGAGAATTGCTTCTTACTCAGATGCACAACTTCTCTTTTTCGAAGAAATTAGGGACTGAAGTACAGGAGAACAGAAGTAGTCGAAGGCTTATCGGTCTCACTATTTCTTGTTGTTAGGATTGAATAGGTGGAAGGGGACTTTAGACGTCACAGACATTTATGCCCTCAAAGAAAAACCCTTAAATCTGTCGAAAAATCAATTATTGAAACTGTCAAGCTAACGGCGTTAGCACCTAGACCACGGACCCGGCAAAGATATCCATACCAAAATAATACATGTAAATTTTCATTGGGAAATTATATCAATTTAGGGTGTTCACTGCCAACACTTGGTAAAAAAGGCATTATATTAAAATCAGTTGACAATGCTCGCAATGAGCGAAACCGGTCCTGACATATTAAATAAAGTGGTATAAAGTACAAAGGAATATTGTGTTTTTATTATTATATTAAAAATATAAAATACTCATCTGTACTAATTACACTTTTAAGGGTTAATATTATCAGATACGCTTTCGCTTATGACGAGCATTATCAACTGGAAATTTTATAATAAATTAAGTTAAAACCCAATTTGATTGATATATAAATATTAGTTGCAATAATACTGAATGGTTCAGCGAAACCTGTATCGGTTTACATATATAAACAATGTGTTAAATGTGATGCATTTCATTTTATTTAAATCACGTAGATAAGCATGTTACCTCGGTTAAAAACATATATTCGTAAACAAATAATAAAGCACTTAAATTATTTTTCTACGACGCTAGCGTAATAATTATGCATTTTATAATGGCCATGTCATCCAGTTGAACAACGTGCAGAGGCTATAAGATCCACAAATAGTGACGCATGCCAAGCGCCGAGCTCGATTATTATTGGCAAACAATCTCCGATTAAAAATGCGCGTGAAGGAATATAGCATTAAAAATAATACAACGATCTGGTTTTCACACTTAGTATTGATTGGGTAGAAAACTGACTCCATACGGACGGCAATCGAGGGTTTTCCCGATGGACCGCGTGTAATCCCTCGCTAGTTCCTTAATTTAGAGTTGTACCTCATACAGAAAATGGTTCAACCATTAAAACCAGGGCTTTGGAGCCGTGTATATATATATTGATCTATTTTAATTCGAGTGAGACTTTCAGCGAAGTGAATAATAAGTGTCTTTACACATCTATATATATAAAAGAAAGTGGGGTTTGTTACACCACGTATATCTTGGCTATAACATGGCTGATTTTAATGATCTTTGATTTATTAAATTCGTATCCGCCTAGAATAGCAGAATAAGCATTAAAACATCGGAAAAATATCACGGGAAAGAAATTATTAAGAAAATAAATGTCCTCATACAATTTGTTTTTTTGAAAAATACAAATGGAACGTGGACATTGTATGACACGTTGTATGCTGTTTTCCAGTAAATCCACCAGATGGCGTTAATTACATTATACTTTGACAGTTGACTGCTACATGCGACGTGATTTTGAGTTTTCTACGATTTTCATTAAGTTTTAATTCCGATAAATCATTTTGATGCGAAAATCTATTTATCCAATTATGGTCAAAGACGGGACGCATGAATACTAGCGGAAATAGTGTATTTTGATTGGTTTATAATGTGGCTCGAAGGATATGCAGCTAATGTTGTTCGATTGGCTATTCTACTATTGGTGACATACACTGGCAAACCGCGTCATATGCATGACATATGATCTTCGGTTATCTTAAAGAATAGCGTCGTGAAGCATTTGACGTTTAATCGAAATTGCCGCCAACACAGAAATCGTTTGTGAATTATTTGTTTTAATTAATTATACAAATCTAAGAAGCGTTATGATCTTTGATTACTGTCAGAATAAATGAAAAAAATAAATGTATATTCAATTATGGTCGTCAAAATCTATTCATCACCTTTACGTGCAATCTGAAATGGATAGAAATTGTTCAACTACTGCTACCCGGACAAACATCAAGTGATCGGCACGACGTCACCGCACGTGTCTTCAAACAAAAAATCTGGTCGCTGATGAACTACATTGCTTAGCATCGCGTCTTTGGGATACTCGATGCTGGATGTATTCGATTGATTAGAAAAAACGAAGCTTGCCGTTTGCACGCACGTTGTTTTACTCTGAGATGCAGGGTTGTGGAGTCAGACTCGAGGAGCCGCGGTATTTTGGCTTGGCTGACTAAAGATGATCTGATAGTATTACATATATATATGTTAAAATGAAATTGTAGAAAAATTTCCTCAGAGTCTGAGCTTAATTATTTTTAAGCTGGAGTCGGAGTCGTCTTTTTTTACGCGACTCCACAGCCCTGCTAAGATGGCACGTTATTACTCTTGGAACGCTTCATCGAAAAAATTTCAACGTCGAAAGCAAGGCAATGCGGTTCCTGATCATCCGGATGAGCGTTCTACTGATGCTTTTGGTCGCATTAACAGTGCATCTGTAGAATGACGAATGCTTCTACTTGCGGTTGTTGCTGGTAAATGTTCGTGGGCCGACATCATTTGAATCACTTCGAACTGTCAATGGCGTAGTGTGCCGATATCTCAATATGCTTGAAAACGATACTCATTGGGACATGACAATCGCTGAAGCAATTTTTACTGAATCTCCAAGTCAGATACGCACATTATTTGTTATAATTATTTTGACATGCTTCCCATCGAATCCATGAGTTGCCTTACGTGCGGCAGTTTGTTAGTCAAGTTAGGAATGCCAACGCCAGATCGTGGAATGAACGACGCTTTCAATCGAAAATTGGAACGTGAACGTGAATATGATCGAGATGCATTGAACCAATCAGTTCGAACGAATGTACCACTGTTGAACCCACAGAAGAAAGGAGTGTACGATACGTTAATGAATGCAATTGATGATGGGAATGATGGCTTATTTTCCCTCGACGCACCCGGTCGAACTGGGAAGACATTCCTCATGTCATTGATTTTGGCCACTGTTCGTGCGAGATCCGAAATTGCTGTAGCAGTTCCTTTTTCTGAGATAGCGGCTACGTTGATAGAAGCATGCTGTACGGCTCATTCAGCGTTGAAATTGCCGTTAAACCTTCAAACCACGGAAAAACTGACATGCAAGATTGCGAACACTCAGCAATGGCCAAATTTTTGGTAGCAAATACAAGTATCACCTGGGATGAATGGGCAATGGCGCACAAATGCGCATTGGAAGCAATCAATCAAACTATGAAAGATCTGTGCAATGACTCAAGATGTTTTAGAGGCGCAAAGATTCTACTATCTGGTGATTTCTGTCAAACACTACCAGTCATTCCAAGATTGACCGCTGCCGATGAAATAAACGCTTGCCTCAAATCATCGACGCTGTGGCGTTATGTGAAGAAATTTAAGCTGACGACAAACATGCGAGTTGCATTGCTAAACGATCCATCCGCCGAAGAGTTCTCGAAGAAATTGCTGACTATTGGTAACGGTCGTGATGCTGTCGACGAATCGAACGGATTGATTTAGTTTCCGCCGATTTTTTGCAATTTCGTCTCAACGAAAGACGACTTCATCAACAATATGTTCCCGAACATCTAATCACAAAAATCTCAATTGGTTGATTGAACGAGCAATTATTGTGGCAAACAACAAAGGTGTGAATCATTTAAACTTCACAATTATAAATCGAAGCATTGGTCCACTGCATTCCTTCAAATCTATCGACCTTGTAACAAACGAAGACGAAGCAACCAACTAACCAACTGAATTTTCAAACTCATTGGATCTGCCTGGCTTAACACCGCACAATTAACAACTAAAGGTTGGCTCGGTAGTCATCATGTTTCAAGTTATCAAGTAAACACAACACTTATTGATTCTGAGGCGTTACGAAGTTCGTCGGGTCAGCTAGTTGATTATAATGAAAGAAAATGTATTGTTTTAACTTTTCCGGTTCTAAGCTCAAGAAATGCGACCCCAATACCCACATTTTCTTAAATATCTATTTTAATATGGGTGATACAATGTTTATAATTAAGGTATTCTTATATCATAGTTTTTTGGACCTTTTGTAGTTTATATAAATACGCGATAACGCGATAAGCGATCGTTCGTAAGATAGCTGTGCTAATCACGTCAGTTGCAATTTCATATGTGTGCTGGGATGACGACTTTTTTACGCGCAACTTAAAATATGATTATTTATTTTTTAAAAAAACCACGGATTTTAATAATAAAATATGTGCGGAATGATGCAGAGAGATATTTTGAAGCCCTTAGACTATTTTTTTTTTGAAATTCATAAGAATAAGGCCAATAATGAGGAAACCACTGGGGTCCCTAAACGACCCCTATCGGCAGAGAAGTATTTTTCTAGTCTCCGAGCCGCGAGAGTTAAACACTATCAAAAGCTGTTCCGATCAGCGAGTAAACATTTAACTGATAAAATTGAAGAATGTTTTGCGATAAAAAAACGGAAAAGTGAACATGTTGATTTTTACGTACAAAGGAATAGAATCTAAGGCTTTATTATTATTTTGTATGATTCTTAGCGAAGCGACAGATGAATACCAAATGACGGCAATACGGTGTCGGGAAAATTTAAGTACATATACCTAAAAATCATCCGAACCAATTGCTTTATTTTTATTAAATGGATCATGGCTAAAAACTACGATTAATTTAGTCTGCCGATGATCTCGAGTAATTGTCATGGAGACTGTTAGAATTCAAAAGAATATTTACTTACTGCAAGTACTGATGAGCTAGGTTGTGTGTACAGGGAACAAACCTTTTTTCAAAGTGTAACAAACGGCCTTATTTGTCTTCATATTTCATACAGCAGAGGGCTATAAATCTGCAAACGGCCAAGCGCCGCTATACCATCTAATAATAGAGCCATTTCCAAAGACAAATAATCTGCAAAGCCCGGATGGAGTATGTAGAGAGCTTTCTTTCTTCGAGGCCGAGCTTAAAGCGTAAAATTTAGCAGAGCAAACACACTTAAAAACGAATAAATCTTTTCCAAGCAGACCGCTACTGGAATTGATTTACAATGACTGACGACAACGTACTCGGCGGCATGATTGAAGTTACGGGGTGCACGGGAACAATAATTGTTTTAATACACATCTTTTCATGACTCGTACTCATACATAATAGTTAGATAAAATATAATTTATGCGGTGTTTCTGAAACGGTTTCATATCAATTGCTTCCAAATTCTCAAAAAAGCGTCGTGGAATAATCTAAGTTATTTTATATTAAAATGAACTTCCACAAAGTTACCGCCGAATCCATCGAACGTATTTGTGTTGTTTTCTATGTCTGCTACCAATGTAGAGGACGTGGCCTCCTAATGGAGGTATCTCAACAGAACTTTTTCTAGGATAACTGTTTGTTACTCAGTCGATCAAACTCTCTTTTTTCCAAAGAGAGTAAGTAGGGATAGAAGGACACGGGCAGGGCATTGGAATTTTGCACACTAATTATCCTTCTTGCTAGGATATAATATATAATAAACCAAACTATATATAAAAAAAATATATTCCACAAATCATGCGGAATATGTTCTATATTGCTTTTTCATGTATTTTTTATTGAATTCAATTATTATTGATTTTTATTTTTACAGGTGAATAAAACACTAAAAATATTGTCGTTTTTGAAGTGTGCGAAATATAAGTCTCCATAACGAAAACAAAACAAATGCTCGTGCATACTACACCATTTTCCACAGACAAAGGGCGCCTTGAGCCATGCATCGATGGCTCAAGTAGCCGATAAGGGTCTCGGGTAGCAGTCCTGTGACACACGAGTTCCCTTCACGGCGATGGCAGATAACCCAATCAGCATTTAAGTAGGAAGATAAAGTCGAAGAATCACATTGTGTTCGATAAGCATCCCCCTCGCGCAGCAATACAACCTCATGCACGCAATATAAAGGAGAAGACTTCAAAAGTTATGTATTATTTTGGGTGTCGTATATTCCGCCAAGTTGACCGGTTGCTTCAAGACAAATTTTGCACACTTTCGCAAAGTGAAGATACGTAACTAATTTTTAAATCGAATAGTGGTGTTAAATTGACCATTTAAAAAATACATCAATAATTAATAAGTACAAAAAATGCTAAATTATTTCAATTTTATTTGTTGCATATATTTTTTTTAAAGATAATTTCTTTCATAATACCATGTCTTCCCACCAGGAATAAGAAGTGAAAAATATTCAATAAATTAATTAAACATTATTAACCTTTTTCTTGGTGAAATAACATTATCTGTATTTATAATATATAGTAAAAAAAAAAACCAATATATATTTATCTGTAATCTGATCGAGATATTTATAAACATACGTACATTACTTTATTAATTAATCAAATCATCGATTTAAGTGTTTGTAATGCGTCGAAATGCCGCACGTGAGGTTACCGTCACCCCACTCAAAGTTCCTCCTAACGATATAACAATACGAATACAATGACGTCTTCATAAATATAAAGAATGACTAAATAATTACGTACACTATTTCCATGATATTTTTTTAATTTTTGAAAATTCTCACTCGCTGTTTGAAATCGGTCCTGATCATAATTATATCATACAATTGTCTAATAAGCAGGAACTACAAGTTGTGATGTATTTGAGCAATAGCTTCCAACTCAGAATTGACAGTTAACATTCATGTTTTAATACCAAATATAAGATGTTTTTAAGAGATATATGTACATATATGTGCGATACTAAAAGCTTTTACTCAGCAGCGTATCAACTCTGAACTTTACATAAACGTGTTATGGCGTCCAAGTATTATAACTAGGTAGGCGAGTGATAAAGTAATTATCGAATAAATCGAAATTATCGAGGATTATAAATAATAAGAACATTTATTTTCAAAGCTGTCCCTTTCAAACACAAATATTTACTATAACAAGGTAAAACATAGCAAAGTATTTAGTTCTACAATTGTTTGCTATTTTTAACCTTATTGCAATGGAGTTCTACCGAGTAAATGCCAATTAACAAATACTAACGATTTCAAGAAATGTTCTTTTAAAATAATAACTTTAATGGCAGAACAATAATATTTTAAAGATAATTTTATTAGTTTTAATATTTTTTTCATAGAAAAATAAACACAAAACTACCGTCTCGCAAACTGAGAATTTTTCGGGACGAGTAGTAAATTTTACGAGAAACACTTTTAATAAACGTAATACTATAATTTGTAATATAAATTAGAATGTTAAGAAAAAATAACAGGATTTATTGTGTATCTCTTCTAAACGAACATACATATATGTATAGCTGAGTAAATGTATCTTTAAAAATAGCTAATACGTTGAAATAGCTATACTAAATACTTTGCTATTTTTCAAACTTTATTACAATCTACCAAGTAAATTTCAATTCAACCAACGAGTATTTTTGTGTCTCGCATCCCAGGACTTTATAATCCTAAGTTACATTTAAAATTGGTATCAAAAAAAAAACAAAAAGTGCCCCACTCCATGTTGTCTTTGTATTCCATACAGAACAAAATTTGTTAGTTTGTAAAAAAAAAAAAAATGTAAAACTGGTAAACCTTTCGAGTATGGAGTTTTCGGTGATGTTATTATTGATTCTGAAATATCGCAAAAAAAATAATAATGTTGAATCTACAATACCAATTGATGTAATTGTAGTAGACAGCCAGGGAAACCAAACAAATAATAGTGGCGGATACTCATACCGTGTAAGCCCGCTCGAGTTTACACAGTCCGGGCGTTCAGAAAAGGACAGTGCCGCATTTTCCGCAGCATTTACCGATTAATTATGCACGGAGCCAGCCTCACTTACCTCGACGTGCTGTTGCGTCCTGAGTGAAATTGCGCAACGCGACAAAAGGCGATAGTTTACGAACGTGAAGGGAACTCTTGTATGGCCGATACTTGATACGCGCGTAATAGACATTTTTTCTTCGTTGAAATAAAATAGATCCACGCACAAGCGGAGCTATTCTTAAATTCATAAGAATCTAGACCAGGGATGGCGAACAAGGGACCCGCGTGAGAAATTATCTGACCCGCTTGAACTTTTAGAAATGATTGTTTTTATTTAAAGCCTGACCCGCGACATGATTTTTTTAAAAAATCAAATTTGACTCACCTCCAAAAAAGGTTCGCCATCCCTGATCTTGACTCTAATTAAGGGGTCCCTAATACTCACCTTGATTTTTGTGGTTGGTATTAGGGCTTAGAATCCCAGACCCTTTTTGGAATCCCGGAATGCCATAACATCGTGTAGAAATTCGGGATTGAGAAATTTTTGCACGGCGATTTTGACATCCTTGGAAAAGACGCGAGACCGTTTTTTTAGATCTTCCAAGATTTCCAATTTCAAAAATCAAGGAATTTACCGACTTTTTTTGCTCCCGCGCAACTTTTAAATTTTTTTAAAAAATGTTTGAGTATGTCGATATCGTTAAGGAGAAACCTTGGAAAATTGGGAATGCTTATAACGAACTATTATATATACACACAAAGTTTTTCTTACTCTCTTTTCTTAAGCAATGTAAGCAAAAACAAGATAAGTAACAAAGTGGTTTAGTAATACGGATGCAAAAACATGATTAAACATAAGCTATAAAAACAAAGTTTTTAATGTTATCGCAAGCTTGGGTAGGCATGGAAGTTGTATCCTCCCTTGCAGTCGTGACGTTACGCGACTTTCTACCCTTGTAATTATAAAGGTATGTTTAATTTAAGAAAAAAACATTTACACGACTCTGACTAAACATGTTAACTAACTTCAACACTCGAGATAATATCTTAATGATTATTTTTCATTACTTTTATGGTACTCAATTTTTGGTGGGAAGGCATTATTTAGAAACAAAAATAAAAACACTTCTTTGTACTAATTATTAAATTTTAGGAACGGTTTCAGTTTATGATGATGCTCGTGATAAGCAGTACAAAAGGTGTTTTATGTTTTAATATTTTGCTAAGGTTTGATATCTTGAAGGCTGTGTATGTGTACGTTCAAATAGCTCGTGAAAATTCAAATTGCATCAATGCAAATGTTATTTCAAACACTGACCAGATATTGCAGTTTAGTAATTGATTGTGTTTGATTAACATCCTATGATGTGAAAATTCCTTAAGCATAAAACATCCAACTCGCATATTGCGAAACGAGGAAATTCAAATATGCCAAGGCGATGCGATGCTACTTACAATCGCCATACGGGTACGAATCGCTAACGATTAATTAATGATATAAAATAGATACGACCTGTGCAAAATTAGATAGTTATGCACGATCCGAACTCTTTTTAAAAAATAGCATAAAATATATATGTATTATTAGAAATAATCGTATTTTTTTTACATCGTGTTCTTTCAGAATTTCTAATGCTTTTTGTTTTATGCGAAGGCACCATCTGTCGACAAATCGACACTCTTCTTAAATTGGAAATGCCATCATTTATATCATAATGAGTGTCTCATAACTAATTCCGTAGTTTTCCCCTTTCGCAAGGGGAAGGAAATATGATCGTGTTTTGGATTTTCTCTACCGTGCATAGAGAGAGGTACATGCATAAAAGCGATCGTCGAAAAGCTTCTCTACGCAGCACTGTTTCTTATAAGCTTGTCAAAATACGACAATAAATTGGTGAAAAAAGAATCCGACAGGTTGACTTTTAGGGATTCCTTATAAATACCAAATCACACACACCTTATTAAATATAAACCGATTTGCTTTTATCGCTTCAGTACAACAGCATTATTTAAAATAACAATAAACAACTTAAATGTCATGACATTTTAAAATAATTTACCAAATCGACAGTACTCTAGTCTAGAAGCGACGAAATCGATAGGCAGGAGGTAGACCGAACGCATGGAGAAAAAAAACAGGGCTAATTGGGAAGATCTGGTTATCAGGAAGACGGCGTTTGGGGGTAGACGTTGATGGATAGAAATCGCGGTGTCTTTGGGGACGTAAATGGAAAAAAATCAATGTAGATATCACATTAGGGTTGTTGTATATTTTTAAGATTATAAACGTCCGCACTCTTGATAGCTGATCTTATTATTTACTTTAAAAGTTTGACATCGATGAGGCCATGAGAGGCATATTCCGTTAATTTGAATAGTGCACTGGATAGGCCAGGGGTCGGCAAACTATCAAATGAGAAAAGCCAAGTTGTCAAGGAAGCAGGATCGATAAAAAACGTGATATGTTCAAGAATTGATGTCCGAAGACCCGCGGTTTGCCGACCCTTGGGGGCTAGGCAGGTGGACTTTTCTTACCTATTTTGGAATTTTCAATTTATTTTTCTTGCGTAAATTAACGCAACTTACAAGTATGTTAATTTTTTACTTCTTATATTTTAATTTATATTGTTGTCCAATATATGGAAAATTGGCGTTTACCGTATTTGCCCTATGTTGGTGTCTTCGACATAAGTTGCTACCTACTCAATAATAGGGACATATTCATAATATTATGAGATGACACGGCACGACACGGTGGCGTTGGGTGCGGCGCACGTACAAAACTTTCCTGCGGTCAATAATTAAGTTAGCGGGTGATATTTGAACCAGTTCACACTTGACTTATTGTTCTTGTTAATCTAGTAATGGAAATGGGCCGTTGGAATACTTGGATTCGCGAAGGGAACTCGGCGAGATAAGATCATTTTACTTTATCCTATATGGCATAATTAACTTATCATAAACTGACGTTTCAATTTTGTTTTACTGCCAATTCCCCGCGGCTTCCTGTGCAATCAAAACACAGCAAATTTCAGCAAGTTCTACAGCTCGTATTTGTTTATGTGATGACTTCCCAAGCTAATTGAGCGTCATTGAAATAGAACCATTAGTAAAATTAATCCATACAACCCATCAATAACTTTTAACTTAGTGATGAATAAATGTATTTATTATAAATTCACGATACACTTATTTACCAGGCGTCAGTTAAACTTCACCGATGCCGATGCCGAAAGGCGAAACCCGGGTCGTTAGTGACAAAACGTGAGGGAGTGTACAAAATAAGAACGATTCAACATACAAAACTGAAACGTATTTCATAGGATTGAAATGAGATATAACACGAAAATAAGAATTCAATGGAATAACAACGTATTTAGGTTCTACAGTTTTTTTTATATATTTATTAGTTGATAGCTAATTCGGCTTTCACCATCGTCAGAACTACCAAGTAAATGCCAAGTCAATCAATCAATGTCAAGACTATTTATTTTTCTTAAGAATAAAAAAAACTTTTAGATTAAAATATTAAATTTCAAAAAGATTTTTTTACAAATGTGGAGCATTTGAACTCCTAATGGAGTTTATCTCAACAGAAGCGGTCAGCCTCTTTTTTTCATGATAGTAGGAATGGAAGAATAGGGCTAGGACAGGACTAGTGGTTAGTAAATTTATCTCGCTGAGCCTAGTTTTTACGATAGGATGGGAGGGGTTTAATTTAAGACATCAGAAACATCCATGCATTCGAACAGAAATTTACAAATCGTTTGAAAATCTATTTATAAAACTGCCCGTCGTGGGAGTCGAACCCGTGGCCTCCTTAACCGAAAACCAACGATGTTGACCAATAGGTTTT
Organism: Himalopsyche tibetana; assembly: GCA_030503985.1. Taxonomy (NCBI): domain Eukaryota; kingdom Metazoa; phylum Arthropoda; class Insecta; order Trichoptera; family Rhyacophilidae; genus Himalopsyche; species Himalopsyche tibetana. Next base: position 9,093,934 of record JAPJYX010000015.1, read on the forward strand.
ATACATACAAAAAACTACGTATTGTTGGTTTTACAAAATAACGCTTTTTAAAGAAATTATATTTCTCATTTCACTTAGAATAATATAAAGTTCGAAGAGTTTTTTTTATTAGCTACCGTTTTAGCATCAGGCATGGGAATGTTAAAAAGCAAATCTGACAAAACTTTTACGTAAGTAAGCACAATAAAATGTATTTCAGTGGCAGGAAAGGCCTTCGCAGAGTTCCCTACGCTCAGCCGTGCACTTATTATTAGATAGGGAAGAGGGAAAACTTCCGTTGGGATGGGATGAAGGTTGAGACATATTGAATAGGGATGAAGGAATGAAGCCATACCTACCCCCGAGCGCTAGACGGAATGCTTGTCGACCATGTTCGACATAATAATGATCAACTCACAGCAGACTCTAGAATCAGTCTTATTGTAGATACTAACTATTAAGTAATTGTGAGTTAATTTCTAGTCATAATTTCCTTTGCAAGTTTTGCTAATTGTGTCCAACGGAATTTATTGTGGGTTGATTGTTCTAATGTTATGCTATATTAAATTATACAAAGAAACTATTTTCGATGAAGTTCACTATCAACTTCAAACGAGTGAATTCCAACTCAATTAAATCATTTTGAATACAAAATATTATGATAACTTTTCTATTCGACTGATCGTGTTGAAAATTTTGACACGTGTTTGAATTATCTTCAGACTAACTATCGCAAGGTTATTTATTAATAATGTTATTAATTACAAAATGGAGTTAAAGGTTTTTTTCGCATTCTACTGGATGCAAGGAGGGCCGAGATACATAATGTGAAGATACTTCCTTTAGTATCAGTTGACAATGCTCGCCATGTGCGAAACCGGTCCTGATCGTGATAAATAAAAGTGTTCATTAAGTACAAAGGAATATTGTGTTTTTTTCTTAACACAATACTTTGTAGATAATTATATATATATAGCAGAGAACAATAGCATCAAAGACCCTACAGTTAGCACAGTATAAACCAATTTGGATTGGCAAAGTTATTGTATAAAAATATTTACTTAAACCGTTAATTCCTGGTTACCTGAAGTCTTGAATTAATTTGTATCCCAAAAGTAATACATCTACTATTATTTTTCCGACAAACCTTTGTGGAAAATCATAATTAAATGAATGATATTACCCTGCTACTAAAAACCCATGTCTAAAAAATACAAAATCATCGAATATATTTTGACAGATTAATAATTAAGTATATTAAGCAGGAAACGCGATTATATAATCATTATTGTAGAAGCGGCTTTAAATATTGTTATTTATTTACATCAAAAATGTTTCGTATTTTTTATCACAAGTATTCGATTTCTTTCAAAGAATTAAAACTGCATGCAAGCAACATAATTCAATAAATTCATTAAGAAACGATAAAAATTCGTATCACATAATACCGCTTCAAGCGAAGCTGACAATATGTTCACTTTTCCGGGGCTTGAAAGGTATTTGGCGTGAGAAAATTGATGCTTGACTCAACACGCTAGTACGAGACACCCCTTCTGTCAGTGCGCGAAGTATGAATGGCCCGACAATGGAAAGTGGGACAGGGCGAGGGTAGGTGCATTTTACACGGCTTTTTGCCCGGCGGGGTGGACTCAGCCCCCTGACCTACCCGCTCCACTCACTCACTCGATATTATTTTGACAGTTTTCAGCGGCTACGGAACACCGCCGAGAGACGCCGTGCAAGTAGTACTGACCTGAAACAAAAGAGAAAAAGGACTGTTAGTTGCTGTGAATGAATTATACGATCGTTAACAAGAATATACAATGGAAATCATTCATTACTTATATATTTTTTAAATAAACACATTTGTTGTTTGATTTTTATGAAAATTCTAATCGTCATATAAGTATTTAAATATAATGTTTATATTTTGGGAGATATGAAGTTGACGCTCAAACAGGAAAGTGGAAATACACAGCAAGATGATTTGTTAAAATGAGACTTTATACGCGATGCCAAACTTCTTTTGTACAATGTTCATGTTTTCAATGAAGCAATAAATCAAATATACATAATATAATAAACGACGATGCCGCTAGCTATGAGCTTCAAATACCCAACGAATAATAAAATTCCATCACAATAAATACTGAATTATACGGGTATTATGTTTTTAACTACAATGTCAAACATCGAGTAGGAAAATTGTTAACATTACGCGAGGGAAATAATTTACAAGATGTGCACTGGATGCAATTCGACGTCGGTGAATAGCCATGAACATTTTCTCGCCTGGTATACAGTCTACGCCACCAGGGAGCCGATGCCAAGAGTGCATGCAGCTAGAGACTGGGTTGTTTATCGTTAAGTGCTAGGGGATTTCGTGCTACGGAGGGCGAATCCCTGTGCGGCGTCTGCATATGAGAAGCTACACAAAACAAGGCTTTTTGCTAAACTACTCTTGGCGGAATATTATAATATATCCAGCCTGTTAACCCGCGCAGTGATCACTGAAGAGACATTAAAAAATTGTTTCAACCTAACATTGGATTCAAGTCCAATATAATATAATATTGAAACATAACCGGCAAGAGAACGTATGCGACACAATTCGTTAAATTACGATTTAGCCCAATAATTGTTCAATATCGATCGCCATGGGCGTCAGTGACAAATCATTTAGAACGTTATCTCATTCGCCTGATTTTTTTTAGGTCCTGTGCATTTTAGTGTTTTGACTTGTTATTGTTTGTTCCACATGGGTCTTGAGAGTAGACCTGTGGGTTGAAATACGCTAATCTAGATAACTGAAAGTAGGTTAGTATAATATCAGGATATGCATTGACCATATATTACTATTTACTAATCTGATTTAAAGAATTTCCTTATCGAACTACACATAAGCTACATAAAGTCGTTCCCTTTGTTTAAACAATTATGCGTATGTGAATACAGGTAATAAAAAAGGCACATAACATTTCTGCAAACTCATTTTTTGTGCACTTCTTATTTCCTTTATTTATATATGAAATTTCATTCCATAGTGCATACTGGGATAGCAATCTATTTTCAATTAGAAGTCGCATTACAGTAAAAACAGTATAAATATACCCTACTCGACAAGCGTGTTTTAATGGATTGTTAAAATTATCAGATAATTGAGAACTAATTACTAGTAACTTTATTAATGTAAAAAAAATCACTGCTACTATATTTATGGTGGAACCAAATACTTACCGGTAAAACCGTTTTCGGATAATGCATTACTATGTATATGTATATATTTAAGGCATTCTCTAATTAAGCCTAGTTTAAGCCATCAGACTGAATTAATTGATGTAAATTAATAAGCCGTTAAGTTAAATTAACCGGCAAGATTGGTTTAATCTATATTCTTGTGCAGATTCTGAGCGACAAGTCAATTCGTTGACAAGTTGGTTTGTTTTCGTACGTGGATTCATTGGTGTGGAAATAAATAAATACATATTTATAAAATTGAGTCGTTGCCATTTTGGAAAGTAACATTTGGGTAGAAATATTTAACCTTATCAGAATGAAATATGTATTCATCAATGTTTATAGCAAAAACACGATTCCATCATCCATTTCCTCACAAAATACATTTGAAAAATAAAACTACACACATTTACATGAGTGCTTCCCAGTTCCGCAGGTTTTCTGCGGGGGTCACGGAAACTTTCAGATCATTTGCATGAAACAGAGTTTAATGAAAAATATTATTTGACGTTATTTCAAATTAAAAACATATTTTTTGTTGTCAAGTTTAAAAACTCACGAAAAGATGAGAAGTATTTAAAATGTAAATACTTCTTTTTATATGCACGGTTTTCCGTGTCCGGTTTTATCAGTGTACGATTTTTTCCGTGTTCGGTTTCTTCATGTCGTGTTTGATCATAGAAAACATATATAAAAATCGTTTAGAAAGTAACCCCTCACACTCTACAGTACGTACGACTTAGTGGAATTGTGTATACGCCATTACTCATTTATCCCAAATTTTATCACGATTTAGGTAGATGAATGCAACCATTATTGTCATGCAAAATTATTCAATTAGGCAGATCTGTGCGAAACAACGCCCAAATTAAAACATTGTCGAGTGGCTAAGCCAACAACAAAGAGCCGAAGCGGCATCGAAAGGGGGCGGACTAGATGCGCTCGGGAATCGGTTGCTCAAGGGCGACGGAAGGGGGAGCGGCAATCGTCAACCTCCGCGAAAAGTGGGTCACGAGAAGTGGGTCAGAGAGTGCCAGCCGAAAGGCCCCGGAGGTTCGCGAGGCACATCGAATTAATATCGCTCAAATCTTCATAATATCACGACGCGCGGTGTGCAGCACGGCCCCGCAGGGCCGAAGGGATGATGTTAATGCGGCGGCGGAACGTGCGTGAGGGATATTAATTTCGTAAAACTTCCACTTGTTATAACATACAGGGAGGCATATTTCAACTACCCACTACGGATACAAGCTTTACTTCGCTACATGACGCTTTGAATGATTTAGGTAGTAAATAACATAAACACCCCCCTCCGCCCCCCCAACACATGTAATCAATAAAGTTAGTTTTGCTAACACCCTAGAGCTGATCAACGCTGTTTTTTTTCCACACTCTTAAATTGATTATTATTCAATTATTAAGGGATTTTGTCATCTTCATTGCCGTTCATGACGCCAAGTAACAGAACAAGAGAAATAACCAATTCATTGTGTTGTCATTCAACATGCTTATGTTTCAGTATCGAATTCATATCTCTGAATATTTGTTTGAAAAATTCTGGACTAATCAGCTACATCACGAAAAGATCTTCACCGCACAAATACACAAACATGGCACGCATATTGATAAAGCTGCAACATAATTAGTTGACCTAAGCCCGAGGCCAAGGCACAATATCTACTAGCTGTAAGTGGGTAAAGTTCAGTAGGTCAAGCTGCTCGTAGAAGGAACAATCCCAAATTTTGCGTACGGGCATATTTATAGCGTGCAATCCGCATTTTCGCAATATTTCAAAGAAAACCCACCGAGGATGGCAGAGGCGATGTACGCTCTGAACATATAACCGAGCTCGCATTTCACTGGCGGGAATTTATGCCGTCCCACGCGCCTCCGTCGTCCTTTGTTAACTTTTTGTCTGTTTTTTATTTCAATGCACATAATATTTTATCATCTAGCCAAAAAGTAGCGCTGCGTATAACGAAACATATTTACTAAGAATGTAATGTAACATCTGATCTGGTAACTTCTTTCATTTTACATTTAAAATTAAAGTTTGTCCACCAGATCGGTCTTTAAAATATATCGACTGTGGAAAGGAAAAAGGACGTAACCCACACATATCAAATTTTACAGGAGGAGCTAAAAACGTGTTTTGATGATTTTGTGACATTTGCAAATTATGAATTATACACAACCTTGAAGTGCACGAATATTTCTAAACTGGTGTTTAATTGACATAATATAATATTAACTAAAAAAATTGTCTCGGAAAAACCTTTATTTCAGTGTTTTTTCTTTGTTTTAATTTTTTACAGGGTCATCTTTTTCAAACTTAAAAGCTAAATTTAGATACTAATTCGGCATTTTCAGCTTCCATCCTTTTGATAGAATGTGTGTCAAGTTGTATACATTGTGATTATCGAAAAAAAGCTCTTTTGGAAAATTGAGGGTTACGTCCTTTTTCCTTTCCACAGTAGATATTGAACACATGTTGTTTAAAAATCTTTTAATTACTGTTTTTTTTAATTTAAATGAGTTTTACGCAAAATTGATTTGTTAATTCAATAAATTGAGCGTGGAAAAATTACGATAACAAAAACTAGAAACAAAATTAAAATTCACGCTGGTAAACAGCCATTAACAGATGCGCCGTACTTTGGATTCCAAAAAAAAAAAAACATTAAGCAACCAATCGTCATTGTTATGAAACCAAATGTGCGCAGCAATTTCACTTCCCAACATATATTTGTAATAAAAGTGTTAATCCTCCGTTGAAGTGACAATGGTAAGTGCGGATTCGAACGACCTAAGTATTTATGAAAATGTGTTTTGTGATAGGCTGGCAGGTCGCAAAGGTTGGCCGCCCACATCGCGGAGCTCTCTGGTGGCGTTGTTGCCACACAGGGCCGCCGTCTACTCGTGAGCTGCGGCCTGATTAGCCAGCGTGGGTTTGCCTTGTCATATGAGATGAGCAGCGAAAGCCCTTCAAATCAAACAAATTGCAAGTCTTCTCAAACAGGGCTATAAGCCGAGCGCGGCCAATGTGGCAAATTAAATAATTAACGTGTTACAACGTTCTATCATAGCATTTTTTTTAAATAACACAAAACAGTAAAATAAACTAATTAAAATTCTTTAATATTAATTATCAAAAAAATATAAATGTAGTCGGATGCAACACGTTCAATTTTTTAAATATGTTCTTAGATAAAAGAGTATTGAAAACGTGATCTACTTATTTGTTATTATACATATCAACAGTAATTAAAATGAAAACGATTCCTGCTCATTCTTAACTACTGTTTAATAATGTTAAGATTTTTATTAACTAGGACGATGCTCGATTAAATTAGCATTAACTTGATAAAACTCTTATATGTATAATTATGTTAGAAAATATTAGCGAACAAAATCCGACTAACCGTAGGTGACGTGATGTTGAATTTGCAACATCAATATGTGCAACAAAGTGTGCAGTGAACAATATTTGCCATCGACATTTTCGAAACATTTAAAATTACTAATTATCATCCATACTTATACTGTAACCATATAATGTTTATAAGTCAGCGTTGTACTAATTTATAACTGTTAAAACGGGCACTGCTATTGCCAACATGGCCAATGTGCTAGGTGGAACCCTAAACCCTTGTGTACAGACAAACAATATAAAATAATGTTACCAAAGGCAACATAGAACTGTAAGAAAAAGCCGGACAAAACAAACATTATTTTATGAACAAATAAATAACTTCATACGCCTGCCTATTCAAAGAGAGGCAGATTGTGTTTCGAGTGCGTTCTTTGAAAGGTATTTCATATCGGCGATTCGCAAGCTGATAACAAACGGCGTAATAAATAAAATTATGTTTGTAAGCGTTCTTTTATTTTTAGCTCACGTTTTTCAATTTCGGAAAGTGTAATCGATAATGAAATGTATATGCGACAAACTTCGATAGATATTATCTATTTATTGTAATGGATTTACACGTTAACAAAAGAATCATTGTCGTGAATACATTTTTATGATTGAACGTAACGGTTAAAATAATAAAACTTGTCATATAAAATGCAGACAAGTAGAATTTTAAAATTGAAACTGTTATTGATTTTTTTTTGTACCCATGTCCGCTCCCAATGTGTAGCATATGGCTAATAATGGAGGTATCTCAACATAAGTTTTTCAACCTCTCTTTTTCGAAGATAAGAGGTATGTATAATGAATAGGACAGGACAAGTGGTTGATCAATCACTCTCGCTACACGCCGTTATTTTAGTATTGGGGAGTCAGACATCACAAACATCCATACCATCGAACAGAAATCGATTGATCGATTGAAAAAATGTTGTTCTTACTGCGATTCGAGCCCGTGAGGTCCGGCATGGAAGCCAACGATATTGACCACTGTGCGCCATGGAGTCACACTTAGTTTTTGCAAAAATATCTATGTTGGTTGTATTATACCGGTACAGTTTGTTGTCAGGGGCAACTTTGAAAGTCGACCCGAGTCAAGTGAATTTTATAATTACATCACACAGACACACATGTGTAAATAAATATGGCAGATAAGATCCGTCACGATGGAATCGTTTATAAAAAAAATATGGAAGAATGTGATGAATCATTTTCTATAAAAGATTGTTAATCTTTTGTGTAGATTGGCTAATTTAATAATATTGCGATTAGTGACAATCTACAGACAGGACAGTATAAAAATGACTGTAGCATTTATTCAATATTCTCATAACAGAAAACTATAAATTTGGCAAAGAAAAATTCTCAAACAAAAAATATCGCCAACAAGATAAGAGTAATTTTTAATTACTTCTGTTGATATTACCAAGAATCGCATAAATAATATGAAACGTATGTCTGAATCACTGCGACTTATTCAAACACTTGCGTATTTTTTAAAAGTCTGACAAGTGACATATGTACATAAAATTATTAAAATATTCACTGCATTAAAACGACCGCACGTTTTTTTATAAAATTTTACCTGGCGAAATAAAATTTGCAAAAATTGTAATTTTACTAAATTCACTATAATTTGTAAGCAAATTGAGATATCTTTACAAAATTTAATTTTCTTAGCTTCCAGATACTTCGCCTATACGCATATATGAGTTTGCCGGCCAGCAACCTTTGTTTTTCAAAGACTCAAATAAGCGTCCACGGTCGTTAAGCTGTTAAGGAAATTAAAAACGCGCTCATTTTTAAGATCTAAGCTTAGCGTCATTTTTTGTTGACTTTGCAGAAAACGATTTTTAAACATATCCGCTCCCAATGTGAAACATTGAAAATGGACATAATCTCAGCTGAAGTTTTTAAGGCAAAGACATGTTGCTACTCGACCGTTTAACCTTTTTTTTATAAGAGAGAAAATGATATGTGCATAAGATAGAGCGTAACTATTGTTAAGCTAATCGCTGTCGCTTTGACCCGTTTTTAGGAATGGATGAATATAGAATAAGTTACTTCCTATATATGAAATGGATTATACATTTAGGGATATAATAACATGGAGTAAAAAAATTAAAAATAGTTCTGTACTCATAATTAAAATGAATTCTTACTCATTAATCACGCAAGAAAAGCGCACGTGCTATCACAACGTATATATTTTAAATATTTTAGATATTTTTTTCACTTTAAATAATTTAAGAATAGCATACAATATTTCAATAACACTAACGACAGTATCGTTAGTATGTGCTAGAGGTCTGCACGGGCCGGGTTCGGGCGGGTAAGCGCAATTGAGATTCGGGCTCGAGCCGGGCCCGGGTAAGGAATTTATTCTTCAGAAAAAAAATCAGACTATGTTCGTGTCATAAATCAGCCATGATGGTTTTAATTATTACCAGTTCTATAGAGATTCGTAAATTGTTGTAAATTTGTAAAAAACGGGTTTTTTTGGTCTGTGGAGTATAAATCTTGACATTTTAATCCATCTAGTGGTCTGCGAGTCCAAAAAGCTTGCCGACCGCTGGTATATACCGCTGTTGCCGGCTGCGTGGGTCGTGTGTCAACGTCGTTGACTTAGAACACGGAAGCCACGGGTTCGAATCCCAGTACGGACAGTTCTTATATATCGATATAAGGATTCCTGTCCAAAGCCATGGATGTTTGTGATTTCTTGAATTCTCTACCACTCGTCCTATCCTAAAACTGTCGTAGCGAGAATTATTAGCTAACAACTAGTCATGTCGTAGACCTATCATTTTATCCCTACTCTGTTTGAAAGAGAGGTTGAGTGACTGAGTAACAAACAGTTCTCGTATAAAAAAATCTGTTGAGATATCTCTATTAGGAGGCCATATGCTCTACATTGGGAGCGGACATGGGTAAAAAAAATATATGCCATTGTGACCATAAAAATTAAAAAACATGTCTTTAAAATTCTGTTAATCTATATAATAAAAAAATAACAAAAAAAATCGTTTTATTAATACAAAAGGAATTGAACCCACAAAGGTTTCGCTCGTTAATGGCTCGTGGTATTGCTGTAAGCTGCGAGACGATCACTAGAGTGTGTATGTACTCTTCTTCTTCATTCGCAACAACAATAATGTATTATATTAGCTATTACTGGCGCTGCACGCTATTCTCAAACGGTGGTTCCTAAAGCAAATCAACTTACGCACAGTTTAAGGTTAAAATGTAAGAAAAATACCAACTTCTGCTAATACGGCTTATAAGAATTAGGCGGATATAAGAATTCCGAGCAAACAGCAAATGAAAAACTTTAAGGATACAGTTTCTTGTAACCCTGATATTTTTTGAAGTATAAATAATTACAATATAAAAAGATATTGATGGATTTAAACCGATCTGACAAAAGTAAAGTTATAAATTAATAAGCAGGGACAATTACTAATTATCTTCCTTTATATCTGCATCTACATTACGGATAAAATAAAATGCTTGTTTTTTCGAAACTGGTACATTAAATACACCAACGTGAGTTATTCCAGCCAAAGAATTTCAATGCATTTCAATGCGCTCATCGCATTTTTGTCAATTCTAGTATTTACCAAATACTGTCATTACGTTAGTGAACTATTTTGAATATGTATATATTTACACTTACCAGTATTTAATTCATTGCAACTGTAATATTATAGGTAATTCGTGAATCGTTGCAAACATAGGCTCGTTTGATGACTAGATAAGTGGCTATTTAATATACCCCGTACATTTTTACGCAACAATTTTAAACAATCACACCGACGTATTATTATGCAAACATATAAATTTATCATCATTAATCAATTGATACAATTTCAAACAAATTTTCTGCAGTAATCTTCGTATTAAAAAAAATGTAAAATATCCTTATCGCGAGGAATGAACAAATCTTAATAAGCTTATAGATTATTCAGTATCAACGAGCCATTGTTTTTATCTAAGAAAGAAATTGTTTTAATTAATATAAGTTGAAGGAAGATACGATTAGTATTCTGTTGGTTGGCACTGCGTTTCCCTAAAAGCTTCCATTTCGAACTAAGAAAACAAAACCGCGTCCAAACAGCGTCACCTCCAGTTTATTACTTAGAGATATACGCCTGTCCAAATAATGTACCGCGGAAACATCTACAAAGAGGGTAGGGGGGGGGGAGGCAGTAAAAAGTTTGAGTGACAAAGCAACACTGGTTCGGCCGTTCTCAGCGAAAGTTGCATGAGAAAATGACGTAGTTAAACAAAAGGAAACAGCACTAAAGGCAAGCCTGATTGTATTCACACGAAAACGCAAACGGACACAGTACCAGCTGAAGTGCAACTGACAATGAACTTCTCGTGAAAATTGAGACGGAGTAGCACATCTTTTATCGGCGAAGCTTATAAAGGTACACTGCTTAGAAATTAAATAGCATTTTCTGTATAACGTTATGATAAAATAATAAGTAACGGTACACGTTATCGCAGGGTATCGTTTTGATTTCATTACATTGTTTTTTTTATTATCATTAGGTTGATTTAAAAATGATATTGGTTAATCTATAAATGTTAGGAAGACTTTTTCAGAGCAAAATGAAATAAACGATTAACCAGATATTTTACATAAAACATTATTTTAATATTTAAATCTACACGAAACATAGCAATAAGTTGATAACCATTTCGGCATCACACAATCGTCAGAACTATCTATATATTAATAGCCGATAAAATAAGTTTTCACTTTTCACAAATGTGTGCGTACTGATGTCCACTTCGCCCAATGATAGCGCTTTATTTTGAACACCACACTTTTTCGGCCAATTGGAATGGACGTCTTTTTATATTCAAAATTCAAATTTCCTGGCTTAGAACTAAAGCATCGTAATTATATTGAGAGAACTTTATTTGAAAGTTTGCATGGCTACAAAGTTTTTTAAATAATCAAATGTACTGATTCGATTTTTTGAAGCTATAATTATAGGGCTAGGAACTGATTTGACAGTGATTTTGTTCGGTGTCATCTTCTATTTATTAGTAGTCGATAATGTGTCCGTTTTGATTGCTTGATTGTCACTGATTTCCCCTCCTCCTGAAGACGGTCCCCTTCCCCCACCCCTCTGCCCGCTATCGCCATCCGTTCATTTTTCTCTGACGTCTATTAGTCATGACAAAACAATTAATTTTCGTACTGACCAAAAATATTCTGTCAAGCTGGGGATCGAACCCATGTCCCTTTTTCATTCTAATCGTTTGAACAAATATCCATTGTTCCACAAAGCGATTAAATTTAGTGAGGTGGAACGTCTACTTATTTTAAAAATTTCAAACCAATAGAAATATGTTATTTCTTAGTGACCTTACGACATCTGTTAGTGAAAGATTGCACTAAACGAATTTGAATAATTGAAAATAGAATATGTCAAATACTTATAAGATATTTTTCCTTTTCTACGAAATATATTTGTTTGGATACTTGAAACATTAGCAGGGCTGTCGATATATGGTCCCAGAGTCATCATTTTTTTCGAAATATATTTGTTAGCAAACTTGAACATTATTCCAAATATAAAATAATTTACGCAATTTCTGCTCCTACGAAAAATGGTTGTTAGCAAACTTGAACATTATTCCAAATATTAAATAATTTACGAAATTTCTGCTACTACGAAAAATGGTTGTCAGCAAACTTAAACATTATTTCAAAAATAAAATATTTCACGAAATTTCTGCTACTACAAAAAATGGTTGTTAGCAAACTTGAACATTATACCAAAAATTAAATATAAACGAAATTTCGGCTACTACGAAAAATGGTTGTTAGCAAACTTGAACATTATTCTAAATATTAAATAATTTACGAAATTTCTGCTCCTACGAAAAATGGTTGTAAGCAAACTTGAACATTATTCCAAATATTAAATAATTTACGAAATTTCTGCTCCTAAGAAAAATGGTTGTTAGCAAACTTAAACATTATTTCAAAAATAAAATATTTTACGAAATTTCTGCTACTACGAAAAATGGTTGTTAGCAAACTTAAACATTATTTCAAAAATAAAATATTTTACGAAATTTCTGCCACTACGAAAAATGGTTGTTAGCAAACTTAAACATTATTCCAAAAATTAAATATTTTACGAAATTTCTGCTACTACGAAAAATGGTTGTTAGCATACTTGAACATTAATCTAAATATTCATTAATTTACGAAATTTCTGCTACTACGAAAAATGGTTGTTAGCAAACTTTAACATTATTCCAAAAATTAAATAATTTACGACATTTCGGCTACAACGAAAAATGGTTGTTAGCAAACTTAAACATTATTCTAAAAATTAAATAATTTACGAAATTTCTGCTAACTATAAAAATAAAATAAATAAAAATAAAAATAAAATAAAATAAAATAAAATAAAATAAAATAAAATAAAATTAAATAAAATACCATAAAATAAAATAAAATTAAATACTTTGCAACAAAAATCTCACGTTGCTGGGCAACGGGCTTACAGCTAGTCCCTATAATTCTAGTAGAACTAAATAGTTTATATTTTGAGTAAAAGCCGATTCAATAAATATTTCACTATTGATAGTATAAATCTTAACTGACTAATAAGCATTTAATTTATTTTTTATTTGTCTGTAATATATAAAAGGAAAGCCCAAAACATACATAATAATCATTATGATGGATAACTACTTCATATCCCAAAATTATTTCAAATCGGACTGAATAAGTTTACGAGTATTAAAAAAAACATATGTATATATATTTCCTGGCACAGATATTTAACTGAAGGGTTCAAAAAAAGTTTGAAGAAAATAAAGTAGCGATTATTTGTCCATGAAATTTTTCATTAAAACTTTGAAACGCAGTGAAAGAAGCTTGAGCTTTGATCTTTGGTCGAGAAGGCGCTGGCAATTTCCTAATACCAAACACCTTGCCTCAGACTTTTTACTAAGCAACAATAAAATAAAACAATTCCGTGATTATAATAGACAATTGTACTTTGAGCAAAAAATGTGAAGAGCTAATTTCAAAATTACTATATTGAATATATGTTTGTCTTGAAATAATGATCAAATTATATTAAATTGATACAGAAGTACTCGGACAGATTAACGCAAAGAAAATAACACGCATGACTCTCAAGGATTGATAAAAATGACTGATTCCATTATTGTAGTATGCAATAATGAAGAGGAGCGTCTTTCAAATTTAAAAAAGACCCTTTTCCAAATTTTTAAAACGTCCACACGGTTAAAACGATTTTAAATAAACTACAAAGCAATGCTCGACAATGTTAGCGTAATGTAAATAGCACGTCGCTCAATTCCCAAAATTAAATTTATTTGGTCAACGGGAACAGTTCTTGTTCTTGCACATAGTTTACCTTGGCTAAATAAAGGGAAGCATTACAGTAACATATCATATAATAACTAGTATATTCGACAAATTTTATTTTTACTCTCAACCTGTCATTTTCACTTCATCACTTTTAAGGTGTTCACTGTCAATACTTGGTGGAATGGCATTATAATAAAAATAATAAAACATTTTTAGTACTTTTTCCACATAAAATTTATTAGATCAGGACCGGTTTCGCTCATCGCGAGCATTATCAACTGATAAGAAAAATACATAAACAGTGATATTTATACAAATTTAAATTGAAATAAAAAGGTGTAAGCAACTATTAACAATTTAAAGGATTAACAAATTACATTATAATTACACAAGATTAAAATGCTTAACACCCATAACATAATTGTTATGGGTGTTAAGCATTTTAATCTTGTGTAATTATAATGTAATTTGTTAATCCTTTAAATTGTTAATAGTTGCTTACACCTTTTTATTTCAATTTAAATTTGTATAAATATCACTGTTTATGTATTTTTCTTATCAGTTGATAATGCTCGCGATGAGCGAAACCGGTCCTGATCTAATAAATTTTATGTGGAAAAAGTACTAAAAATGTTTTATTATTTTTATTTTCACTTCATATTAAAAATGTGCGATTTTCAAGTTAATACAGTCAGTGTCTTTTCTTTGATGGTTTCGACGGTAACTTAGAAGTGGAACACGTAAGATGTAAAAAATATTATTATCAATTTTTCAGACTTGTTGAAATACTATATCTAGTAAATAATAAAGGTTTGTGAATGAACAGCTTAAAGTACATGGAAATCAAAAACATCATTAAGCTAAATAAATCATTAGCAAATAACATTATACAGTGGAACCCCGATCTACCGTTCTCGCATTGTTCGTTTTCCCGCATGGGTTTATTTTTCATAGTACCGGCCAAAAACCCATAAGAACAACGTAAAAGAATCCCGCATTCATCGTTCCCCGATTTACCGTTTTCCTCGATCTATTGTTTAAATATTTTGGTCCCGTCACGAATATTATCCCGATTGTTTTATTTCTTATCAGTTGATAATGCTCGCCATCAGCGAAACCGGTACTGATTTTGCTAAATAAAAGTGGAAATAGTACAAAGGAATATTGTTTTTTTTTTAAATATAATGCCTCTTCACTGAGTATTGACAGTGAACACCCTAAAAGTGATTAACTAGCCCTAACTTTCACTTGACTCTAGTTGATTTGATTTCACTCCACAAAACCGACTGTTTTAAATAGCTTGGTAATTAGTCATTCACAATTTAAACGTACTAACAGTTGAAAATGCTTACTGACTACCTGTTGTTATATGTAAATAAAGTTGAAAATATCGCTCGCAGCAATATATGCTTTCATAATATCGTATAATAAGGTTCAAAATCAATAATTTAACTTTTTCAGTAGATACTTATAGATACTTCAGTAAATAAGATAAGAAAAATTAAGCTGAGCTAATATAACTGGAAACATAACTACACATTGCAGGAATGAATTGGGAAAATTAATAGACGTGTCTTTTTGCAGCAAAAAAAAAACATTAGTACGCTAGGATAGGGGTCGTAAGTCATCACTTGTCACGTTGCGGTTATCATTAGTATTATGAATGTGACCAATCGTTATCAATCAACACTCATATGACAAGATATTGAGTAATAAAATAGCCAAGAGGTATATAATACTCGTGATGAACAAGGTCAATCCCGACCTTTATTAAAAATGTGGAATCAGTACAAAAACTGTTTATTTTTGAATATATTTTTAATATAACACTAATTTAAATTCAATGTTCTTTCAAATTTATTCCATATATATAAATTTACACTTTATAAATAAATCACTTAATCTTATTAATCAAAATGATATTGAACCGAGTGTCGAGGAGTGTCTACTTCGTAGTAAAACGTTTCGATTTGAACTCTCGATTGCAACTGGCTAGATCTGGAGAGAAGGAATTGGATATCGATAAAGGTTTATTGTTACAAGTTGTCATAGATAATTTAACATAGCACCCTATGCTATAATGTATTTCCATCTAGACTAATTTACAGTGGAAACGTTAAAAGTAACCAATTAAGTTGGAGTCGTTTCAAATTGAACATGTATTTCAGCTATATTCAAATAAAATAAACCTAAGCCGTGGTTATATGTAATTATATTTTTCAGCTAAAAGATGTACGAAATTTGCACTTGGACATCGATATCGGCGATCAATTGGTTTGTTACTTTTTCCTGAACAATATTCATACAAAACAATTTACTATGATATGCCATCTTTACAAAGCTGTGCGAGACGATACGAACGTCAGTCGCAATGAAATCCGAGTAGACACGTTTAATATTCTCCATATTATTGCGTCAGTTAACACCTGATGAGAGTGACAAACTAGAGAGGTCTTTATCTGAACCGATATGAGTTGAACCAACAATAATAATATCAAATTATTATAATAATAACAAAAACAGTCGCAGAAAATATGACGACACCGAACTCGGAACCAAATCCGATTTATTATGTATTTTTATATCATAAAATCCACCCGACTGATACGGCCTGAAGCTAGGCTAGCAAGATAGGTTTAATTTGTTGATTTGTGTTGCTATGCCGAAAATAGTGCATTGCCCACGCAAGTATTTCGGTAACTGTGAGAAAAGAATATGACAACTCCTATATCCATCAAATATTCGAATAACAGGCTTCGTCTATTCTTGGAAATCATTTTCCATCAAATTAGTCACATAAGAATTGTTCTCGTAATATTTATTGAATGTCTGCTACAGAAAATAGGCAATTGCATTGATATGTTATATAATAAAAGAAATTCAACGTCGTTTTGGCTTAGAAGTAAAGCAATGCGTTTAAGAATATTAGTGATAATCACAAAGAATTCAACTTTTGTCAAATAGAGTTAAATGAATAACGGCCAAGCAAATACGCTGAATTTTTTTTAGTATTATATTCTCATTATTTTTCACTCTTGTGAATTATTTTTAAATAATATGATATATGTGTTTCTAAAAGAATTTAAAGATTGTTTAAACAAAGCGAGACAGTGCTAGCAAAAAATAATAAAAATGCTATAATTAAATCAAAGCCCAAACCATTTTCGACATAGTGTTATTTTCCAAGACAGGAAAGAACTACATATTCCACTATTCATTATCATCTTAAAGACACGCGAGCAGTAAATATTTGTAAAATACTTTGAACCCAACAGCATGCATAATATTGTATTCAATAAGCGACCTTTAGATCGGTGGATGCCAACCGGTGGTCCGTGGACTACGTGTGAACCGCCAAAAATTTACAGTATTCATTAGAAGCAAGAATCTTGACTTATTTTCTCCGTGCCAACAGCAACAAATATCACACAAATTAATTTGTTAAACGTAAAAAAAATGGTTATTTCATTTGAAAAAAATATCCTAAAGATTGCTTGTTTGCACTTAAAAAAACAAGAACACAAGTGATCTGCGGGTGATTTCTGGATTGATTAATTTTCGGGATTGATTGATTGGGATTAGCTCACCGAGGAATTTGAAATCCTCAATTCGCTATACCTTTTCCCCGGATTATCTCCAAACCTCGTTTTTTTTTTTTTAGCTCACCGAAGAATTTGAAATTCTCGATTTGGTATACTTTTCCCCAGATTGTCACAGAAACTCATTTTTTTTTTAGCTCACCGAGAAATTTTAAATCTTGAATTTGCCAATTTCGTGTCAATTTTCGGGATTTGCTCAAAATTTCTCAATCCCGAAATCCTGGGATCGCGGGCGTGTCAATCCCGGAAAATTGAACGGTATCCCGGGATTGCATGCCCTAGTTGTCAGTGAGGTCTGCGAGGTTGGCGACCGCTGCTTTATTAGGTTTTGGCAATGATAATTAATGTTTTAATATATGTAGTATTTTTAATTTTTTTTACAGCCGCCTGTGTGGACGAGTGGTCAACGTCGTTGGCTACCGGTACAGTGGGCACGGGTTCGAATCCCAGTACGGGCAGTTTTATAAATTGATTTTTCAATCGATTTATGAATTTCTGTTCAAAGGCATGGATGTTTGTGATGTCTTGAATTCCCCCCTCCCACCCATCCTATCCCATGAACGAAGCGTATCGAGAGCGATTAGCTTACCACTTGTCCTGTCTCAGCCCTTTCCTTCTATTCCTACTCTCTTTGGAAAAAGAGAGTAACAAGCAGTTCTCGTAGAAATACTTATGTTGAGATAAACTCCACTAGGAGTCCATATGCTCCATATTGAGAGCGGACATGGTAAAAAAAAAGTAATTCTAGTAAATAATAACATTATCTGTTTAGAATAGGTGTTGCATGAAATATTTTTTTAAAAAACTAATCTTTTTGCAACAAAAGTATTTATTATTTAACGGCACGACAATCAGACTGGAAAACCACGATGTCGGCCGTAAGTGGGGCCGTATTAATTCCATATAATAAGCCGATATTGAATAATACGACCGCATTGCAAAATGGATTTAATCCAATCTTAAACTCGAGTTCAACCTGACCTAAATACGGAGTATTCGATATACATTCTAGTCGGCTTCTTTCGCGCTCAAATGATACGTAAGAACTTAGTTAACGATACCGTCGGATGGATTCACGACACGGGTTTAGTTAAACTTGTCCAACGTTCATTTTACAAGTCAGACTTGACCTGGGATGGCGAACCGTTTTCACCGGTGGGACAGAGCAGAATTGCGAAAGAAAAAAGGCCGTCAAGTAGTGTAACACAGCGGTAAGAGGTCCGCTATCCCATGTGTCTGACAAGGTCAAACATCAAACGTTGATCAAATTTAAAATTAAGATGGGGATTTTTTTTCGATTGGATCTTGGAGAAAAACTAGTGTTGTAAAAAAAAAAAAAATCTATTGGATTAGGAATTATCAGTAATACATACAACTCGGTTAACTCTTGTTTATTAAAAAGTATTCGGTTCCAAAAATAAAAGTAACTGGTTGACAAGAATAGTTCTGCCGATGTAGCTATCTGCAAGGAATATAAGCAATCTTAACATTAATAGCCGATAAAATAATCAAAAATATGTCCGTAACACTGTCCATTTCGCCCAATGATAAGGGTTTATTTTGAAAAGTACATTTTTCGGCCAATGCTAACGGCTTATTTTGAATCGCATATTTTTGAATTTTTCGTTCGCCCAATTGGAATGGACGTCTTTTTATATTCATAATTCAAATTTCCTGGCTTAGAACTGAAGCATCATAATAATATTGCGAGAAATTTATTTGAAAGTTTGCATCGCTACGAAGATTTTTAAATAATGAAATATACTAATTCGATTTTTAGAAGCTATAATTATAGGGCTGGGAGCTGATTTGACAGATTTTGTTCAGTGTCATTGATTCGGTTATTGGAAGGTTATATTTTGCATCCGGCCATCTTTTTAATTAATGACGGTATGGATATTTTATAGAACTATATTTCGACTTTTATTTTAACATCTGCTACTACGAAAAATGATTGTTAGCAAACTTGAACATTATTCCAAAAATTAAATAATTTACAATTTAAATACTGCAGGGCTGTCGATATATGCACCGAGGTCGATTTCTGCTACTACGAAATATATTTGTTAGCAAACTAAAACATTTCAATTATTCTAAAATTTATATTATATACAATTTAAATACTGCAGGGCAGGGCTGTCGATATATGCCCCGAGATATACTTCTTTTACTATCAGAATTTCTGGCTTATTCAATAAATAGGTTTGTAATTTATTTTTCACGCCAGTAAATTTTCTGACTACTTAAAAATGCAACAAAAATCCTCCCGTTGAGGTCAACGGGCTTACAGCTAGTCCTTATAATTATTACAGAACTAAATACTTTGATATTTTTGCCTTGTTATAATTGAGTTCTATCAAGTAAATGTCAATTTGATTCTTTCGATGGATTCGGCGGTAACTTTGTGGAAGTTCATTTTAATAAAAAATAACTTTGGTTATTCCACGTATTGTGTAACAAAATATGACACGTGTTTAGCCTCTTTCAGAGGCATCCTCAGACAAGTACAAAATGATTAAACATGATAAGTACAAAGTTTGTACTTAAGCAAGCATTTGCGAAAGTAGTTGTGCGAGGATGCTTCTGAAAGAGGCGAAACACGTGTCACATTTTGTTACACAATACGTGGAATAATCAAAGTTATTTTATTTTTTAATATTGTCAATTTGATTAATAAAAAAAATGATAACAATTTTTTACATACCATAACCAAACTTTTTCAAACAAGCAATGAGATGTGTAGCCATGAAAATAATTTAAAAAATAAATGTGATAGTAAGCCCATATAAAAAAATGGTGTATTATTCTTTTGAAGTTCATAATTATTTGACTTACGCATGAAACGGATATTTCTTTTGCAAACCAGTGTGTTTACGTATCAAATATCTAATACATTATTCATGGTTTAATTAGTACCTTCTGCTTTCGATTTTTTTTCGAGTAGCCTGAAATCGGCCCCCGGGTCACGGGTTCATCATCATGGCTTAACCAAGCTCGTGGATTTATAACAAAGTTATCAGGGTCTCCATCTAAAATTACGTTTCGCCGAAATTAATCATCATTACTGCACAATCATATACGAAAACCTTAATGTAAAGATACAATAACAATTTAATAATTTAATCTTCTGCGGTAAAATATTGGATTATTTTTAACCAATCATTTGTGAATGTAAGATTGTCTGAGGATGCCTCTGAAAGAGGCGAAACACGTGTCACAGTTTGTAGATACGTGGAATAATCAAAGTTATTTTATAGAAAAAAAATAGTTATTAGAAATAAAGGAGACTTGACGAACTTAATAAATCTGCCATATGAAGTTTTTTTTAAATAAACTATTATACTGTATAAATTATACAAAGAGCGAATTGTGTATAATATATTATGAACTCGAAATGGAATTAATCTCAAATGAATCACATATCACAGTGGATTCGGCATATACTGTTAAAATAGTTTCCAGTGTAAACAAATACTGTGCTATCTTCAGACGAAATGTATTTTATATCTAAGGTAGGTTATGCACACCATTCTTAAATTGTTTATCCTACCCCACAGCAGCACCGAGGGGATAAATTCCAAGGGAAATAAATAGACAAGTGACACGTTTCCCATTTAATAACACAACGAACAAGTAGAATAGCATGGTTATCCCTTTTGTTGATCTATAGTTTAATCTTAAATCACAATAATACGACATGTTAATCATTCAAATGGTAAATTCAAACAGATTTAACTCGTTCACATATGATAAGGGATAAAATGAGGTGCAAAATATTTGCGGAAAAGTTACGAGTGATTGCCAATACAGAAATGGATCAACTAAAAATGCCTCACCGTAGCTTTAAATCCAGGATATAAGAAATCTTTATCTTTTAACGAATGTTGAAACGAGCAATAAAGTTTATTAAAAGTTATTTATGGAGATTTGGATTTATTTCCCGAATGGTTTGATATTTATGACATTCAATCAATTGTGAAAGTAGTCACATAAACAATTAAATTTCAGGAGGTCTGTGAAATGACACGTGGCATCGTTAAAAAGTAATTCGAAAGGTCATCATAACATGGGAATGCTAACTGATTTCAAAAGTGTAAGTATTATTATAGACGTCGTATTATTTTAAGAATCATAGTATCTTGATTGCTGGACAAAATCTATATCTATTCATATAACATGGTTATATTAGAAGTATTAAATTTGTCGTTAAAAATTAGCGAACTATTTAACTGTGCCCTATTTATTTCTGAGATTTTTTGGTGAAACAATTTATGATCACCTATGTTTTTATGAAAGATTTAAACACCTTCATTCGTGATAAACGAGTGATTCTCCG
The DNA here is from genome assembly GCA_030503985.1 of Himalopsyche tibetana. NCBI lineage: Eukaryota > Metazoa > Arthropoda > Insecta > Trichoptera > Rhyacophilidae > Himalopsyche > Himalopsyche tibetana. The sequence continues at coordinate 9,115,875 of JAPJYX010000015.1, forward strand.
ATACTAAATGATTGGCAAACGTTGACGGATGTGTATAAGCAATTTTATTGATCGTTTCGATTTTACCGCCGTGTGTGGCTAAGTCCGGAAGAGGGATCTATACTTATCAGCTGCAATGCTACTGAGGCAATAGATAAGTCAACATAATATACTTGGTTGCATAACAATTATACAACGAGATGCAAATAGCTTACTGTTTCAAAATGACTATGAAAAATCGTGGTTTATAGTAAGGCTACGTTTTAAATTACAGTTTTGTCCTTGTATAGGCGAAGGTGACCGCCAGTCAAACACTTCTTAGACAATAATTGATAATCATCTGTTCAAGCAGGAAAGGTCACCACACCGCAAATATGTACACTGCGATAAGAATTATTACAATGGATTGCAATTGGGGCATCTAGCCCCGGACCCTTTTTGTTATTTCGAGATTTACAATCTTACAATCCCGGGATTTATCATTTGTTGTCATCATGTATTCATTTTTATACATACCACTAATTGTAATACGAAAAATACCTGGCATTACAGCTAACGGCCAAGGTGAAATATTATTTTTCATAAACTACGGTTGCTTGAGATCAATTCGAGTAGAAGAGATGTCACAAAAGTCCGTTTCTAAGACCTCAAATTATTTTTTTAAAATCTTATACCGCCCTAAAAAAAAATTCAACTAAATTTTGTATACAATTTTGAGATGGAGTGAGACCACAAATCAATAATTTTGTAATTAAACCGAGGTACAATGTCGCAAATAGTTTAACTGTGGTAATAAATCGGAAATAATTTAGATTTTAAGCTTGATTTTGTATGTTACAGTGAGTCCCGAATCTCTTAATCGGTCTGGATCTCGGATCCTCGGATTGGATGCCCTAATTGCAATAGACAGACGGCAAAAATCTAGCCGGATGATGGCACAACGTGAACCGCGACATCGGTGAATTTGGGATTAAGTTTTAAAGATTTTTTTTATAAAAATTCAGCGAAGAGTTGAGTAAAAAACAGTAAAATGAACAATAATAAAAGACAAACAACTGAATGTATACATGTACCAACACGTAGGTTATTACCCTTGAATAATAGAAATGATTAATGATCATTATTAATGGAATGTGAATAATAAAACGGCTATTTTAAAGGGTTTTTAACCGTGATTTAGACAAGGTGTCGGCAAATAATAGCCCGTGAGCCAAATCCGATATCGAATTGCGGTCTGATCCAAATCCGGCCAGATAACGCGTTGATAGAATCACAAATCATGAATATAATAATTTGAAAGAAATGTTTAACTCCGGAAAAGCAGTTACTCTTCTCATTGGTAGACCTAATTGTTGTAACGTTAAATTTATTAATTATTACACAATCACCACGAAAAATTCTAACTTTTATAATAGCTACCATAATTTATAGACTTATAGTTGATGGGTTATGAAGCCATGGCCCTTTACTAGAAAAAAAATGCCGACTCTTGACTCGAGGCTTACATATTAGTAACCAACTAAACGATAACAAACGTATTCAATTCTGATCCCGATGAATTAATTCGATATATATGCATTAGCAAAAAAGAGATTTGTTTTTTTTTATTGACCCGCGCGATTAAAATGTGACAAAACAACCGAGCATGATCAGTTCATTTTGAACGACTACAAGAAACAACTGTGACACGCGAACGTGCGGAGTACGGGACAAAAAAGCGTAAATAAAGCAAAAGTAGGTTACTACCGTATGCCGCAACCGGCCAAGTCCATACCCAACATAACCAAAGTAAGCCAAAGGTTCGGGGCGATTGATTAGGACAGGGTTCCGCAAACTACGGCCCGCGGTTTAATATTGAATTAACACGAAACAATTTAAAAAAAAGTCAAATTATGCACTGTAACGTAACGGCCATAATTACGATGAGAAGTTGTGAATAATGATCGCACTAGGACAGGCATGGGGAGCCTGCGGCCTTTTGGCTACTCTGGTGCGGCCTTCTGGCCAATTCTGTAATTCTGTAAATTGTTTTAAATCCGTGCATTCTTTGGATTTTCGATGTCAAAATCCTTGGGAGACATGAAAAAAAGGTCCCACGCTGGTAATTTTGAGAAATCCGCAAATTTCTGGGCTTTAGAAATAGCCATGAAATTGTTACAAAGGTACCCTAGTCAATGTTTACTGCGGCCATATGTCGAATCATAAAAATGAATGCGGCCTTTAGATATGAAAAGGTTCCCCACCCCTGCACTAGGACATACTGTCTTTCCATTATGTTCAGCCGTGAAACGAGTGCTGCCAGTTCTCCCGGTTTGGGAGTGCATATCAATGTGACTGCATTTTCGAAAATGAAGTACATATGTGAAATCGCAATACAGATCATCATTATTAACAGATGCCCTTTTAAAAACAATATAGTGATAGGAAGTACTAATTTTAAACTCCGGTATGATGAAATATTATCTCATAAAAAAACAATTACATTCATCGCATAAAGCAAAAAAAATATCTATATTTTTGAATACTTTTATTAACAATCGTAACATTTTTATTCGTTTTTTTGTATTGTTCAAGATAAATTGTATAAATATTATATAAAAATATTACTTCCTAATAAAAGTATGTATGTTGAACTTATTTTTTAAATATAATTAATTACTCATGTACATAAACATCCTCCAGTTTGGTTCCTGGCCCGTCGAGCCTATTTTATTACAATCTGGCCCTTTCCACAAAAAGTTTTCCGAACCCTGGATTAGGCGACTGATCGAACGGTCTTCGTGTTTGTTTTCATTGCTATCCGGTCTTTCACACCTTTCTTGCATTTGCATAACTGGATGTGACATTGATGTTCTCGATCAATCCAGTGATTTTTTTTTAACCCAAATATAAACGAACTTATTTTATAGCAAAACTACCGGGGATATTATGAACAAAACATCAACAAAAAAACAATTGAAAGGGTTAGAAATGAACGTGCCATTTCCAAACCGGAGCGGACACGGTTGAAACGAAGAATATCTGAAATTACAGCTGACAGCCATGGCCGTCAGAATGAAAAATGTATTTTAACCTTTTAGCTGCCGTAGATAATTAATAGTAATTACCTAGCACGCCGCCTATAATTTGCAATTATTAATTTAATTTATTATTGACGAGATAACTAGTCTCTGGCGTGTTGAGCACGAAAAAAATTACGAGATATCTCCCATCAGCAGCCATCGTGTTAAGTTAATAACTATGTAAACGACAAGCATCATATAACCATGTATAAGATGTCAAATTTAAAAATAAATTTAATATTGATCTTGCTGGGACTTGAACCCTGAGCCGTCTGATCGCTAATTGTCTTGCATGAGGCATAATAAAGCGGAACATACCTTCATATGCAGGTCTGTTACTATTTTTTAAGGGTTTATTTAAATTGATGAATTGTAGGTGTAGGTATTAAAATTCATAAACAAATATATCTACAACTCAAAATTAATGCCAGGCTACAATTTTATAAAAATATATACACACAATATTATTATTCACGATTCAGATCTAGTAATAAAAAGCTATATGTTGGAACGTAGCATCTGTATTCGAAACAGCGATGATATTATGCAAATGCGAGTATGATATTCATCTAATCGTATGATCCTTAGTAAAATCCAGGAAACAGAAAAACAAAACATCTGAAATTTGAGTAAAATTAACGTGTGGGTTTAGTTGAGTGAAAAGATAATTAATTTGTTGCCCAAAATAAATCAGGCCCAATTGAATATTATCCAAAAGTCATGCGAGATTCACTCGCTTGAAAGAGATGTTGATAGGATTTGTAAAGAGGGTTAACTGAATTAATCTTAACATTTCAACAGATCACTTCATTATACCAGCCCACAGGGAAGAGCTACGGCGTACATGATTATTGATGAATACTTAATCAAGCTTGAAAATTAAATACTTGAGAGTATATTTCATGAAAATTTTAATTCTACCATATTACAATAATATGTAACATTTTGACGAGAACGTTTATATAATTAATATAAGTTTATTTTGATTCCAACTGCTATTGTTCTTGAAGATGATACTTCCATATTTTGGTGTTCCGGTGGTTTATTTAATACTTTCAAGTTTGTACACTTCGTCAAAGGAAAATGATTACAGCAAAGATCGACAAAATTGAATAGGCACCAACCCAAAAAAAAAAAAAAAATCACTTTGAAAAGTAACAGAGACCTATGTCAAATAATACATTGAACAATGAATAATGCATTTAGACCGCTGTAGTTTTAAGATAAAGCATTCAGTGTCGAAATGAATAATCGAAGGTTGGGTCGAATCTTATGAAGAAACCTTTTTTTATTTAAATCACGTAAGTCATATGACGTATATTTTACACCTTGTAATCCATTAACACATTGCGACCGAAGGGAAAAATGACAAACAAATCAAACAGCATAAACCTCTGAGAACAACAGAGGTAAAAACGAAGCTGTATGAATAAAGACGAGAAAATAAATCTCGTAACGTTTCTGATATATGGACATGTTTAAATAGCAGTGGGAGTCATTTAGGGGAGGTGTTGTTACTAGCTATGATAAGTGGATTCTTTACGTCAACACCCAACTCAAACGGAACTACTAATCAACCCGCCCCCCACCCCCAATCCCTGGCACAATACAAATAATCGAGATTTAACTATTTTTTTTAAATAAAAAATTGTCGAGTCTTGTTCCTTCAAAAGTGTCCATGGCAAAAAGCTAGGACTGTTGTTTTAAATATGGCACCATCGATTACTAATCATGTTGATATAAAGGACTCATTGGGCGTCAATAATAAACGTGCTGACATTTTGTTTGCAACAGCAGACCAATAATATCACTGCTTCATAATGGTCATATTGCGTATTAAAGATTCCGAAATTAATAAGCACGCTGCCAGCATGGTCTCGCCTCTTTAGCCTAGCGGTAAGAGCTTTGCATAAGCGATCAGATGTTTCCGCATTTAATTCACGACGAGGTTAAAATAAAATAGTTTGTTTCCATTGATCATTTGAAATCTCGGTTTTTTTCACATTTGACAAGACGTCCGTCTTATCAAGGTTCTTCTGTATACTATTCACACCCGCCCCGGGCAGTCAAGCTCGAATACTTTCAAAAGCTCTACTATTTTGGCAAAGTTTACGTTTTACAAAATTATTATGCACTTTTACAAAATCATCAATTGTTTAAGTCACTCACGCTGAACGAAATCAAATTGCATACAAATTTCAATTACAAGAGGGCAGTTCGGATTTAATCAAAAATAAATATTCGTATGACTTCATCTGAACCGGCCGTTGAAAAAAAAAACAGAAATGGTTTCAAGCCAGTTGTCTGCAACGTTTAACCGGGTAGCTAATGTTTAATCCAATAACTCGGCACACGTCGCTGAACATAGATGCTTATAGCTGACATTGTCAGTGGGCCGTTTTTCCAAAGCACTTTCAATACACGTTGAGTTTAATAATAATTGCTATCGATCGAAAAAAAATAATAATATCACTTTCACTGAACGCGGACGTGTACCAACGAATAATACACACTCCTATTCCAGGCCAACTTTCTATGTCAGTCAGTCAGTGTCGGTTTGCTAGCTGCAAAAAAAAATATAAGTACAGTTTCAAATTTCCACCATCGCCGTTATAATATACATTAACGGTAATAACATATTCTGAAAGATGGGTCTCGTAACGTTATATTTATTTAAATTCGAAAAATTTGTTTCAAACATGTCCGCTCTCAATATGAGTGTACAGATTCCTAAAGATCGTCTAAGCGTAATTAGTTTTACGAGAATTACACGTTATTAACGCTTTTTCAAAAAGTATTGGAAGTTAACTTTTTCTTCTCGATATATTCTGCTTTTGCGGTGCTCTAGGTAGATTGATCCTGAACCTGTTCGGTTGCATTTTTCTTAAGTTAGATTCCCGGTACAGATAGTACCAAAAAAATTAATATTCTGTAGAGTGTCAGTAGGTTCGGTAAAACATTTTCATAATTAACTTTTCTTAAAGAAAAATGCCGAAATGCCACCCCGAATGTCTTACTTATGACAAATAGTGTGAATAGATTTTGCTGGATGAGTTATGTGCACAATAAAAACACACTCATTTAATCGAAACGCATTCACTGCCGTGAGTCATAAGTGACCAATTCACTGATCGGTTGCTCAACTCGAGCTGGTCAGCGACACAGTTTAAATGGTGAAATTAAGAAAAGCATCAACCCCTCACTCGACTGTGAAAATGACAAATACACCTGAACTTTCTTTCTTTACACGATTTTGAAATACTCCACTAAAAAGAAGAAATACTATATTTTTACACGATTCGTTTCTTGCAACACGATTAACAAACATAACAATCACAGAAGCGGATAACGGTTATTATAATAGCAAGAAATTAAAAAACACGGTTTTTCAAATTAAGGGAACCAATCTTAAAATTTTCTATGAATTCTATCATTTTTTCACGGTTTTATGTGAAGCGTATCTACCGTATAAACAATAGTTGAGTGTATAATTACTTTTCAACCAATGGTGTTAAGAACATATTTTTCTGTTAGTAACACATATTAATATGCTTGAAGGGTTTGAAGTCCCGGGTTGCCGACCGCTGCTAAAGAACAAACAGTCAGCTGTTCGTCATGGGAAATAGGATTCATCTCGAAGGGCATCATTCTTCCGAGCGCATTATTAGATTGTACAATGGCCGAGGAGCCTTGCAAAATAATACGATTCAATTATTGTGGCTTCGCACGCGCCATTAACAGCCCACGGCTATAAAATTTATTCTCTCAAAGTCACTACCTAATAATAATAATAATTGTTAATCTACGACTTCATTTGAATATATTATGTATTGTAACTTGTAAAATCATCGGCGAGGTTTTAATTACGACACGACAACACTAACCTGTGTATGTATGTTTGGAAATGTTCAGTTTTTTTAAAAAATAGTTTTCAATATTCGAACACCAGTTTAATTTTGGGCAAAAAATGCTACGTGGGAATATGATAGTCATTAACGCCATAATAGATAAATTTAGTTAGTTGATAAAAGTTTTGCTTTAGCGACCCGAAGTGTCTGAGTTTAAGTCCCAATAAGGCCAATATCAAATCATAATTCTTTTTTTTTTTTAAATATGATGCCTATTGTTTTCTAAAGACTTTATAATTTTTTAATGGATCTCGATTGATAGAAGCTTTCCGTGAATTATATTAAGTGTCTCTATTTCAGCACAATTTAGTTCATAGTAACCTAGTCTCAGATAACTGTTCCTAAGACACTCATGGAAATCATTTTAAAGCGATTCTTACGACGCTCAGTAAGAGCTGTATTTTATTTTGTTTTTTGAGTTTTTGAACAGAAATTTAAGTATTTCGTATTTTTCTCAAAATTACAAGTATCATTTTGGCGCAGCCTTTTCTCTTCCAACGCCTCGGTGCGCAGGGCGATCGCCCTTTTCGCCAGCCCTTACTACGGCCCCGAAACTTTTAAATACAATTGGAAGATGACGTTGCTCTTTAGCGAAATATAACACGTATACGTACATTCACATGGTTCCAATTTGGCATTGCAATAACGGAAATATAAATCAAAATCGGTATTTCAATATTATATATAAAATACCGTCATTTTAACATTGGTATATCATAAACGGGTGATTTTCATAAAATATCTTTAGTTTGCGGTTTGATAAAATAAAACTATGTCATTAAAGACTTCAGAAACCTGTCAATCTTGACATAACTCTTAGCAGATTTAAAATAGTTCCGCGAACAATTTTACTAAAATATGTTATGGTTCATCTACCTACATCAAAAATTAGATTCTGGTTAATTTTAAATACCGAACACACAGTTATTTTTGCATTTTCAAAATCGGTATATTGCAGTATTGAAAAAATCGTGACAACCGGGATCCTGGATTAGGTAATACCGGTTTTGCAATCCCTAGTTTGAATACGATTATTTATTTTTAATATCAAGAGGTTGCGTGCGCGTGGAATGCAAGTAAATTATTGCATTAGATCGGTGATTGAGCGTTGTCTGGAATATGTTCTAGTTTCAATGGCCACTGCACATACAGAAAAATCCTTGGCCGTAATTATTGGAGTGAAAAACGTGAAACTTCGCGAGCAAATTCATAGAAAGTGTTTTTAAGCCCTTCCCATTATACCAAACCGATTCCTGAAAATGAGACACAGTGCAATCGTCTTCTTACGTCGCATAAACGGAGGTTGACTAACAATCATCCAATGTCGAATTTCGGGCCAATAGCCGAGCTGTCAACGTCGGTTGCGGCAGTTTCATAAATTGATGTTCAGGCGATTTATAGATGTGTGCTGAAAGGCATGGATATCCAAACTCTCTCCCACCTAACACTAACTAACCGTTAGTCTGGCCCTAGGCCTCCATTTTTTTTCCTAACTCTTTCCATACTTTTCGAGATGTTTGGCTATTATAACCAAGCTAAGAAGCTAGCGGCGAATGTCGATACTGTGTTAAAAATTAATTCGTAATTTATTTAACATAGTTCGTACTAAATATCATCATACAATACCCACCTAATTGAATTTCAATTAAAAATAGCAAGTCTGGATGGAAATAAAAAATTGTAATATGACTTTGTTATTCCACTATATATTAATTTGAGTTTATTCGTAAACCTTGCGATGTAATGTCTGAAGATACTTCTCAAAGAGACGAAACACGTGCCACATTTTTGTAACGGAACAAGTAACAGAGTTATCAAATTTATTTTCATATTAAAAATGAACTTCCGCAAAGTTACCGCCGGATTCATCGAAAATATAATATTTTTTTATCCTTTCACTTTCCTGCCGTTACGAAACATTCAATTTGCGGCAGTCCATCACTCGTGCACTGATTGCAATGGCAGAAGTTAGCCACTTCATGATATTATCGTAAGGCAAAATTATTCATAGCCACCGGTCCATCAACCGGATCGCGAGCGAGACAGACGTAGGCGCGGCGAGCGAGATAGCGATACCTCCCGATTGCAGTGGGCGTATCCGTCTCCAGTGTGCGCGCACGTGCACACGTGTTCCCTTTCGCTCCTGCACTCGCCCCCAGCCCGTTGCGACACTGTGACCCACTTCAATCGCGGAAAAGCTACGAGACGGGGCACCATCGTCGATTGACATTTCCCTAATCATTTGCCACCTTGGAAACCACCATTCATATTTTTTCATAAACCTCCGTCCTAGCGACGCAATTTTTCACGCGGTCGTACAAAGAACTCATGTACATTCATTTTGTATTATTTAATTCATAGAAAAAAAATATATTGTAGTTTCTATCATAAATTTTTTTTTTTCACCATCGCTTTTTAAAAATACGTTTGCACCAGATATTTTCTTGCGCGAGAGATATATGTTCTATCACCAGGAGTCGTGAAAAAAACCGCGACTCCCGACTAAGCATTCAAAAGTACTGTATCTGATGTTACCTGTATGTAGATGTGAAAAATTCTTTGAGGCCTTTATATGGAATAAATGCTGGCAGTTAATAAATACCTCGTTCCGCGGGATAGATCCTTGAGCCCGTTAATGCCTAATGGACCGACGAGGACATGCACGCGGCAAATTTGCAATGTGAAATCCAATATCTTAGTACAAATGTAGTTCTGCCTATCTCGTTGGATACGATGCGATAACAGTTTAAATAGTTTAAGCACAATCTCTCACAACTCTTCAGTTATGGCACCCTGAATATGTATATTAGAATACTGGAAACAGGTGGATTTGTGATCGTGTGCTCTATTTTTATGAAACATATCGACTTTGGAAAGAAAAAAGGACGTAACCCACACATATCAAATTTTACAGGAGGGACAACAATCGTGTTTTGATGATTTTCGGCCATATGCAAATTACGAAATTAATACAACCTTTAAGTGCACGAGACCTTTAAACTGGTGTTTAATCGACATACTATTATTTTGATTTAAGAAATTGTCTAGGAAAAACCTTTATTTTTCAGTCTTTTTTCTTGGTTTCAATTTTCACAAGCCCATCTTTTTTAAAACTTAAAAGCTAAATCTAGATACTAATTCGGCATTTGCAGCTTTCATCCTTTTGAAAGAACGTGTATCAAGTTGTATACATTATGATTATCATTACGTGTGTAACGTCCTTTTTCCTTTTTACAATCGATATTCATGTCTTGAAATTAGGGGCATTGCATTTACCTGATTAAAAAACGGTAAAAGCGATAATAAAAAATCAGTGTTTTTTAAAAGAAAAATAAACTACAGTTGTAAAGACATCATGTTTTCCGATATACTCTCCTTCATAAAGGTAGTACATATTCCTATAAATAAGTGGGTTTATAAGTGGGGGCGTTAAGGTCACGCAAAGGACACTTATCCATTCAAGTTCAAGATGTGGATCTATAACAAACACGGTTCCCCGAAATAAATAATACCTTCTTCTACGGGGGTGTTGAATCATAATAAGGGGGCGGTGGACGCACATAGGAATTACAAGTAGAATAAGGAATTCGAAGCCGCCTGTGTGGGCGATTGGTCAACGTCGATGACTTTGGTTACGAAGGTCCCGGGTTCGAATCCCGGTACGGAGTTTTATAAATTGATTTTTCAATCGATTTATTAATTTCTGTTCGAAGGCATGGATGCATGTGATGTCTTGAATTCCCCCCTCCCACCCATCCTATTCGAGAGCGATTGGCTAACCACTAGTCCTGCCCTAGCCATATCCTTATATTCTTACTCTCTTTGGAAAAAGAGGGGTTGTGCAACTGAGTAACACGCAGTTCTCGTAGAAACACATCTGTTGAGATAAACTCCATTCGGAGTCCATATGCTTCACATTGGGAGCGGACAGGGTAAAAAAAAAAAGGAATTCAATTAAAAAAAAAAAAACTACAGTCCTAGACGCAAAATCACATATCTGAACTATAGTATGTACTAATTATAGGTTGTTACAGTACCCACACAAGTTTTCACTGATAGCGATGACGTTATCAGCATTAAAATACAAATAACTTTCGTGATCACAATACCGTCACAGGTAACGGGCAACAAAGAGATTAAATTATTCATATTATGATAATTGCAACTATCCACACGGCACATCCTTACAAGAATGAATTGATAATATTGTTTGCGAATTTATGCTACGATTATCACACAACAAAACAAATGCATCAGAGGTCTGCACGGGCCGAAATTTTACAAAATTACCCGGTCCGAGACCGAAAGACTCAGACGCGACCCGGTCCGGGCCCGTGTCCACACGTCCGTAATACCACACTTGTTAGCCGAACCCGACTCGAAGCCCGGATTTATACTCCACAGCCCGAAAAAACCGTTGTATACAAATTTACAACAATTTACGATTATCTGTAGAACTGGTAATAATTAAAATCATCATGGCTAGGGCATCCAATCCCGGGATCCCGTTCAATTTTCTGATCCCGAAATTTCGGGATTGAGAAATTTTGAGCAAAGCCCGAAAATTTACACGAAATAGGCAAATTCAAGATTTGAAATTCTTCGGTGAGCTAAAAAAAACGAGTTTCTTTGAGAATCTGGGATCATCTGGCTTAATTTTAGTGATTTATTTTCGACTTTGAAATGTCTCCTTATTGTGACAGCTGTCAAAACAAACTCCTTTGCATAAGTCACATTACTCTATGGCTGATAGTATGATGTATATGGTGTATAAACAATCATCGCGGATGATAGAATAATTATATTTTTATTGTAGGAAGCTTATAAACATAAGTAATTAACTTTACGCGCATTATTTGCATCCAATAAAATCAAATATGTAACGTTCGTCCGGAGTTCGGACGCAACACTGACCGACATAACCTCAACGGGTGACGTTTCTGTGAACCCTCGTGTGTTCCTGACAACGGATTGCAACGAAAATTTGTTGGAAAATGAGTCATTTGCACAATGATCTATTATAGATTGACAGATTCCAGCAACGATGAAATAGCGTTGCGTTTTAGATCAGATTTTAACAGCCTAACGACGGCGGACGCGTATTTGAGTCTTTGAAAAACACAAGGTTGCTGGCCGGCGGACTCATATATGCGTATGGGCGAAGTATCTGGAAGCTAAGAAAATTAAATTTGGTTATGATATCTCAATTGGTTTGAGAATTTTTCGCAAAATTGCCCGGTCAAAAAAAAAACCGTGCGGTCGTTAAACTGTTAGCAGAAAAATAATAAATCATGCACTTTATTGAAACAGTTTCTTTTTATATTTTCATATTTTTACTATGTCCGCTCCCAATATGGAGCATATGGACTCCTAATGGAGTTTATTTTAACAGAAGTATTTCTACGAGAACTGCTTGTTTCTCAGTTGCTCAACCTCTCTTTTTCCAAAGAAAGTAGGAATAGAAGGAAAGGGCTAAGACAGGACTAGTGGTTAGCTAATCGCTCTCGATACGCCGCGTTCATGGGATAGGAAGGGCGGGAGGGGGGAATTCAAGATATCACATACATCCATGCCTTAGAACAGAAATTCATAAATCGATTGAAAAATCAATTTATAAAACTGCCCGTACTTGGGATTCGAGCCCGTGCCCTCTGTAGCGGTAGCCAACGATGTTGACCACTCAACCGGCTATTTTTATATATCATATACAATATATGAACATATTTTAACTGTATAGGTATGATAGTTTTCAAGTTATTTTATACCTTATTACAGAATCCACCAACCGAATGAAACATTGCAAAGCTATTTTACGAAATATTAGTTTAAAATCGAATTTTACACACTAAACTAATTCTTTCTTAGATATTTAAAATCTTGCTGGAATAAGTCAGCTGAAGCTAGATAGGAGGGGGAGGAGACACGTGTAAAGAATTGCGGAAGGAAAGAGCAAGCTGAGCAAACCAACGTATAGGCAGGCACGTTGGCGGAACACGTAGAATTCCAGCTGTTGTAAAACTGTGACACCAAGATAATATTGTAACTATAGTACGTACATAATTACAGTTGTTATGTTATAATATCCTAACGTATTCTAAAAGTGTTATAAAAATTCACCGAACAACCCCTGATAAGTATGCGTTTAATAATTCCGTATTAAATGTATAGATTACATTTTTTCATAGAAAAAAATGATTATGAAATTCTTCGCAAGAATTAATAATGAAAGAATACTTGAAAATTATAATTGAAATAAAACGTTACAATACGACGAAAAACAAAATTCGCTCATGACTTTATTTCAAGAAATATCAAAATATATTATGAATAAAAATTTGGGCAAAAAATATTGCTCTCATAATATTCAACTCTTCTGTATTTTTACCAGTCCTTTTTTTCAAAAAAAAAAAGTACCGGAACCAGGGCTTCGAACCGGAACGGAACCGAAAACCGTTATTTTTGCCGGAACGAAAACTGAAACTGAACCGTTCTAGTATAGGGTTTTGAGATTTTCAAATTCCTCGGTGAGCTAAAAAAAACGAGTCACGAAGATATTTTGGGCAAATCGGTAAATTCCTGGGCTTTTGGATTCGAGCTGAACCGAAACCCGTTAATAACCGTTATTTTTTCCGGAACGAAAACCGGAACGAAAAAAATAACGGTTCGAAGCCCTGGCCGGAACTCAAAAATGGACAATATTTTTTCTAATTCGTGTCCGTTCACAATGTGAAGAAAATGGCTGCCTCATGGAGGTATCTCAACAGAAGTTTATTTTACGAGAACTGGTTGTTCCAACTTTTTTCCGAAGAATGTAAGGATGGATAAATAGGGTTAAGACAGGGCTAGTGGTGATTCGAAGCCGTCACGAAAGTCAACAACGTTGACTACTACGCTATGGACCCGACTGTTGGGAAAAGGCGTTTTAAATAAGAGAATGTTGAAAAAAAAACAAAATATGAAGCACGAGACCCCTGATTCTGATCACAAAGTAGTCGGTCTATGGACATGTATTGTTTTGACCATTACATTTAAAAGTTACCTAGGATAGGAACAAATAGTCAATGAAAAAAATCAATAGTATATAATGTTAAAAAAAATATAGAAACATCGATTTGAAACATCAACAAATTCTAGAAAAGCCGGTGCCGGAACGCCGTTCCACTGCGTTACATGGCAAAAAAAGGTCTGATTTTATCATTCGTGTTGAATTGGTAATTGGGTTGTACTATTTCACCAAGCGGCACTCTGAGCTAAAAGGTTTCATATTCATTATTTTCAACTTTTAATAGGACACCGGGATTTAACTTAAATGCAGTTGAGAAAAAATCATGAGATGTAAATGATTAATATAGACTCAATGATCTAACTAGATAAATTCGCAAACAAATTAAAAACAATGAAGGTGACCAGTGAATGTTTCACAAATGGGCCATCGTGAGTTTATTTATAGGTATACAATGACAAAAGTTACTGTACCTAAACCGATAATCAAAAAAATGGTTACTTAAGAAGAGAGAAGTGTGCATGATTACGTAATACAAATGATAATTCTTAACGTGTTTTTCTGGAACAACTTTGAATTTTATTTGGATCATAATACATTTTTTTTGTTGTTATTTCGGATATCATGGAACTTATCCTTCTATTTGGTATGAATCTTCAATTTATACCGTTTAATTTACGCGGTTTTTTAAACCTTAAGACCGCGTAAATCGGAGTGCAGAAATTCGTCGATAATTAGCGACATTCTGAAACGTTTGAACATAATTTACTTGAACTGTATCAATAAAATAAACATATAATATTTTTAAAACATAACTGAGATTATTAGTATGACGAGCACGTCAAAACGTAATATTAAATTTTGAAAAAAAAGGATAGAATCGACGGTCAAGGATGTGCGTTCTATTCAAGGGCATGAAAATGTCGCAATAACCATAACTACCATACACATAAACAAGAAAACTAAGCAATGTCTTTTATGCCGTACGAGTTTACATACATTGACAACACACATACTAATAATTAATAAGCGGACAGGCTCGTGTTCGATAAATTCGTATAATGCTGGTGAATATTTTTCTAGCACTGGCAACTATTCAAGAAAACAACACGATAAAGTTGAAATGCGCAATACGTCACTGAACCTAGCACGAAAAAAACAATGAATATGATTTTGATGTAGGCGCATCGTTGCCATATCTCTCTCTCTATGGCACAGCTGACTCTGCGTTTGTGCGCGGAACTGTATACCTACTACGCACGCATGTGTAAGTTGTTTTCCGGTGAGCTATGATGTGTTTTGATATAGCATTTTTTTCATTAATATTATAACAGTATTTATTATTTAATACACGATGGTACTGTAACATAACACACAGATTAAATAATGATATACACTGCACATGTAGTGTTGTGAACGTATGAATGTTGACAGTGTAGAAAAAGGACGTAATCGGTTCAACTATACGTATCATCCATTTAATACGTCTGCAAGAAATCATCACTGAAAACAATGAAGTATAAAGAAATCTGCTCTGTATTTAATTTTTGAAAATATGAGTTAATGGAGTACAGTGGAATCCCGATCTACCGTTCTCGCATTGTTCGTTTTCCCGCATGGATCGTTTATTTTTCATAGTCCCGGCCAAACACCCATAAGAACAATGTAAAAGAATCCCGCATTAATCGTTCCCCGATTTACCGTTTTCCTCGATCTATCGTTTACATATTTTTGTCCCGTCACGAATATTATCCCGATTGACCGTTTTTGTAGAGTATTTTTTTTTCTCGCTCAAATAGTTTTACATCGCATTTAGTTACAGAAATAAATGAGTTTTTTGAAAATAAATATTTTTTGGTATTATTTGAAGATTTCCAGCACTATTCGTTCATTTATTACGGTCCCTTGAAAAACGTAGATTCGAGGTTCCACTGTACATACCTATTCAAAAATATTATAATAAATGAATTATGACATAGATTATAATCGCAGAATTTAAACATGATTAGTACCCATGTGGTTTAATGTACATACTTCACTGTATACACACATGCATATCAAAATATGTACACAGGTTAAATGTCATGTTACAAATCCACTGCGTGTTTCTTAACATCGCATACGTTCTCATCCATTTGAATAATTTGTTAATTGAAAAAAAATCACGTAAACTAAGTCATAATTAACAACAAAACACAAGACATGATTGGATACCGAGTTTCAGACTAAGCGTAGGCTGACATATAGGCGACGCAGCGCGGGGCAGCACATAATTGACAGATGCGGGGTAGGTGAAGCAGCAATGTGCGATCAACGTATGCTGTGACAGCTGCGTCACGCAAATGTCATAATGAATAACACACTCCAAGTTCTCAGTGAATGTAAATAAAACTTCAAACCGACTACAAAACCTACCACTCCACAAAAAACACACTATTTGAGCACTGTAAATCACTGGTCAAGCAAATGACATAAGAATAACACATCCACAACAACTCCTTTAATGTCTTTTAAGAGTAGTCTACATGAGTAGAATCGTATAAACAATGTTTAGTTCGCACAAATTCAATTAGTTTAACTGTTATTTTGGCGTCGCAATAAAAATAACACGTCCAAGCTGGTACGAATGATTCAGTTATCTGTGCCGCGATCACAACGGACCGCAGCACAGGGCAGACGCATGTATGCGTCGCACGTACCCGAGTATTACCGTACGCAGCTCTCTGCTTCCGTTAGTTATACAAAACCTGTGCTGCACTGCGCTGCGTCTCAGCATATGCATAGCCTTATGAAGCTAGCACGTGTTCATAAACATAAATAACATATCCACGGTAAATAGAATATGATGAAAAGCCAATAAATTTATTCCAACTTAATAATTTTCTAAATGAATAATTTTAATAAAATGTTGCGACATTGAATCAATAATGACTTAAAAGTTTAAGAATTAAGTTTCAGTATGGACAAAAACAGGGCAGATTTTCACAAGAGATATTTGAATGAAAAATTTTGTCACAACTTAATAATTAACCAATTCACGATTTTTTGAACATATTTTACTGATAATTGTATCGATTTGAATGAAATACCAAAATCAATGAATATATTCTATTAATGAGAGTGCTAAAAGTTCGTCATTATTATAGTAGTAAAAGAAATTGATGAATTGTAAAATAATCTAATATTCGTTTGAATGTCACCTGCACAGGTGGTAGATGCTATATATCTATCTACCAAAGAGTGCCAACTGAAATTAGGTTATTGATTTGAACAGTGAACAGAAGGCGAAACGGATATTTCAGTTCCTTTCGTTTTATTTTCGCGTACAGAGAAATAATATTTTGTATACTATAACATAAAGATTCAGTTTCAATTAAGTCGTGAATAGTCTACCTTCGTATGTTTTCATTAAAGATCGTAATTTTGTTATCGAATTATAATTACTATGGTACGCAAGTGACGTCAGCGCTGTCCACCTAATTCTATTTTTTATCAGTATTAGGTGCTTTTTTGACAATTGCGACACACTTGTAATGTATATTGACAAATAATTAAACACGAAAATCATGATTTGCCTGGTTTTAAGCAAAAATATATTTAGTGGAGTAATACACCAAACAATGATTATTGATATTTAACTGGCTATCGTAAACATAGCGCTAGTATGAAAATGATTTACATCTTCCAAACGTTGATTCGACAAATTAATTTCTACCATACACTAGACATAACAATTAAAAAAACTACACATTTCACAGAATTGCATTTTAAATATCATCTGGAAATATAAAAATTGATACGATTGAAATTAAGGGGCAAGAAACTTTGTTATGGTTGCATAAATTTCAAATGCCCATGTTAAAATCATGTCTAAATACTATAGATATAATAATATAATAAGATTCATATGTATGAGTACGAATATGAGCCAGTTTCAAAAAAACTATTAAAATACAGACATTATGTTTTTTTTTCATTAAGCAGCAGGATATTATTAACCCTCCAAGGACGAGCGTCACCATATGGTCACACAAAACACCGTTGTCTATTGATCCCACTATTCATACTTTTTCTACCTGAATATCGTTGCTTTTGCTCATATTTGGTTAAGAAGGGTACGGACTACAGTAAGTCATCAGCCGTAGGAACAGGAACGGTCTCCAAAAGCACATGTGATTTTTTGAATTTCCGTTTTTTTTAATTTACTTTTTGAAACTGTTAGATATTTTTTTATAAAAACATAAAATTATTTACAGTTATTTTTCTAATATATTTGTTTTGAAATTATGTTGATCTAAAGAGGTCAAATTGTAAATATTTTTAAAAAAATCACGTTTAGCTATATTTCAACCCCGAATGTTTGCAAGCCCATACGGTCAATTTTGTCCTTGCTACTGTTCGTACTCAATATTTCACGCTAATAAAAGGATGAGCATGACCATATAGTCATGCGGGGTTTCTATACATCGACTTTGCGTTTTTTTTTTTTTTAATTTTGGATAGGAATAAAAGTTATCCGTGACTTCAATATGGCTAAGAAAATATTTTTTTTTCGGAAAAAAGCTCTCGTCTCTGGAGGGTTAATAATTTTGACATTGGCAGCGAATTTGTATACAAAAATCTACATCGATAAAGATATCAAGGAATACGTATATTTGACATTTCAATTACAACTGACGTTTCGAAATGCACGAACAACACTTAAACATTTTATCTTTGTCATAAAGCGTCCAATAATATAATAGTGGTACATATGTGTATTGCATATATCATAATAATCATCACAATGTTTTAACATCTACAAAAAAACAATCAATCAGATGTTTCAAGAAGGTCTATGAAGGTTGCCCAAGAATCGACAGAATGGGAATGCCGTTTTTCGAGTGGGCAAACACTTCTTTAGAATTTTCATGAATATTGTACGCAATAGGCAAACATAGAATAAAGAACCAGCTATATTCACTGACAATGTTTTTCTACGACCGTATTCGTAATGAACCCCTTATGAAGACAAAATAAAAAATAACATAACTTTCCTACGTAGCTCAGCTGTCCTCGTTTTGACAACGTATAATATAAATAAATGAATTTGTTTACATTTTTATAATTTCATATTTTAACTGAAGCAATAGACTTGAGAACTTAGAGTATTTATTTAATGCAGTCAAATAAAAATGTTAAGGGGTTGGTTGTTTTGCGTCATGTCACAACGGAGCGATCAGCTGATTTCTTTGTTTGCGTTTTGCAGACATCTCCTATCATTGCTTGACTGACACGGTCGATGACATGAGTATTTCAAATTTTCCACAATAGAAATATGATTTCAACCAACAAAGCGACGAATATGCGACGCTATGTTTAAGCTTATAGAAAAAATATTTCACAAGTAAGTTGGCACTCTCGAATTCTTTGCAATCCATAAACAAAACCTTGAAAGTTCTTACCTTTGTAGTGAACACGAAGATTATTTTGAGACAATCCAATATAGTTGTATTTGTCTTTGGTGCTCCATGATCTTGGCAAGGGTGTTTCGTCTTCGTTCACATTTGGATATAACGATTTTAAACGGTCTACCGATTCACTTTGCGATTCATTTTGGGAATCCATTGCTTCCCGTCCACTACTTACAGCAGCCATTTCTAATCTAGTCTCCCAGGCGGTGACGTCACAACAATAGTAACATTCATTACAGCTAGATGTCACCACGTAAATATTTTTTTATGCTGACAACACATTGAATCGAAATATTTGATTTGTGAACAAAATGTTTTATTATTCCAGTTTTTACAAATACCAATTCTTGCAATACGAAAACCGCATTATTTAGAATAACTAAATTAGGGAACCTCTTGAAAAATTCATAAATTTTCTAATAATTAAATAGCTTGACACTTGATATATTATTTTTTCTCCCAAAATGATTATAATCAAAAATCTTTTTTTAAAAAATCAAGAATTTAAAAAACAATAATCTTGGATATATTAGAGATGAATTATTATTTGATTTTTACCATATGTAATATTTTTTCTCTTTTATGAACTTATTTAGTTGCCATGTTTAATACTTCATAAAAAAAACTTAGATCTACAATACATACATACATTTTAAGATCAAAATGACGTGACCATTGATGTAGCCATTCAAACTTTTTCTTCAGACCTACTACTGTTCATGATGGAGGACACACTTTTGATAGAATTGCCTGATTTATCAAAAATGTACTCTGTTACCGATCTAAAATTTGTTTTTTTTTTATTAAACTGCAATCTTCTTTAATATGTAGAGTAGATGAATTCAAATTTCTTTGTAGTATATTTTTATGGTTTTCTATATATAAAGTGACCAGGTTTTGAAAATTTTAAAAGAGGACATTGGTAAAAATGGATATTAAAAAAAACGTTTAGTAACATTCATTTTTGATCATATCGCCGATTTATTACAATTTTAATGATGTTACTTTACCAAAAAAACAGTTCAAAATTCAAAAACATTTAGAAAACTATGTACTTAAATTTTACTTAGTTACTTGATGTAACTAACTCAACTCAACAATATTTATTAAAGCATTTTCAGGAAAAACCTAGGAAATATTGGGTTCATCCAATTAAAGATGAACTTGGATCAAGCTTACACGCTACTTCTTCTGTATTATCAAATTCACAATGGTTGCGAGCTCTTCCCAAGCCCTTGCTTCTGTGATTTTGTTAGAATAATCACTGTAAGTCATACCCCAAGCCGCAGGCCTCTTTCCGATCTCATCAATAAATAGATATAACTAATGCCTTCTATTATGTTTTCATAAAACAAAAATTTGCAAATATACATGTTTTCTTATATAAAAACTCATATCAGAGAAAAAGTGTTTTTTGGGGGCTGGAATACATTATTGGAGTTTCTTAAGTTACAACTATGGGTGAATTAAGCGTACACTTGAGGCCTCCAAATCTTAAGGGCCTCAAAAATAGCGTACATTATATAAACCATATGCTTTTTGTTCAGATTATTTTTTTTATTATTTTATATGGAACTTTTTTGTGTTATCTGAAAAAAGGGTCTCCAAATTTTATTGCGCCTGGGGCCTCTAATTTGCTTAATCCGCCACTGTCAGTCATGGAACAAATTAAACTCATATTTCAAGGTATTACTGCATTATAAAAAAGAGATAATTTCATGACATATAACAATAAATGAATATATTCTAATAAATTGATTTAAAACCAGAATATTATGTTTAATTTAAGAATAGGCATTTGATATGGTTATAAACATATTATTTATGTGAAATATTGTTCCTGTGTTTTTATCATATTACTTGCCCCTTGTTATCATAAAACAATCATTACTCACTGAATACATAGATAATAACCATGGTACTTTTCATTGATTCAAATCAAATCAATTACGTGTTTGGAGCAAAAGACTTTGAAACACAATAATGTTCAAAACTTGTCAAGAAAGTGGAAAAGTAAGCATTTAATTTATTTGATAAATCACATTATAAAAAATCCAATGGTAGCCATTATTTTTTAATCCAGTATAAAGCTATTGTAAGTTATTATGATGGAGATATTTTACATGGTTCAAGTTTTTTTACTATTTTTCATAGGTAATTTGATATCTTGTGTTTCAGGCAAATCTTAATCGAGATAAACCAAAATTTTTACTTGACATACAACGTACAATCAACAAGGATCTAGAATCTGTGAAACAAAATGAAAATCAACTTTTAGCCAATCAGCAAATTTATGTCGACAGTATTTTAAAGGTTGAGTAAATGCTTTTTGCACCTATTAATATTTCTCCATCTTCCAACTATGTCCGCTCTTATGTGAAACATTTGGATTCCCATTAGGGATATCCCGTGGGCATAGGCGAGTAGGCAGTTGCTTAGGGGCGTTTTTTTTAAAATGACTGAATATTTTTGACACATTATCTTGGTTTAGAATAAATATGATGATAATATTATGACCGATGGTTTAACAGTAGTTGAATTGATCGCAAAAATCTTCTTTAAATATGAAATTTACCGATCTCAGCACTATAGGCAGCAAATAATATTATTTCAAAAAAAAATAGTAAAAATGTTATTTTATACTCTGCCTGTGGGCGGCATTTAGCCTAGGAACGATTTTGATTTTACATCATTTTTTGATGGCACTGCTATGTTTTTTTATACATTTTTGAAACTTTTTAACGCGAATTTGGAACCAATTTATCAAATTATATGAAAATCCGTTTTTTTACGCGCCACTTTCTGGAACCAATGTATCGCGTAAAAAAAGGATTAGTTGTACATAGGATTAGAGATTAATATGTTGAACAACCTACCATTGCCATGCGGATAAAGGTAAAATAATGGAATTTGGAAAGGGCAAAAAATTATCAAATCATTTACTGCCCGCTTGACAATGGGTTAGTTTGATGATAATGCATGAAAACACTGCAGACATCTAAGATATCTCATATCGAAAATTATTTAAAAACTAATTTAAACACTGAAATTAAGACATGAAAGAAAAGTATGACAAAAATTGAATTTATTATACTATCTTAACCTGTCAGAGTCATCAAATGTCCATTCGCGCCAATTTTATTGCGAAGATATTTATGTATGTATATAGTATTCTTCTATAAAATTAAAATTCTTCCAACTATTATCATTTTATTAATCAAATAAACAGATTTCACAAGGGCTATCACAAATTTTGCATGCCTTGCATGGTGATTCAGAGTGGAAAATAGGAATACAGAGGAAAGGTTCAGTTGGTAAAACTACAAACTTATTTTGAAAAGTGATAATTATCCATCATGTTCTTGTACTTCCATTTTTGTGTGGCAGACCAACAAATGTTTCTTTAATCTTGGATTAAAAATTATAAAAAGCAATGTCATTGATATTCATATCTGTAAAATAGCAGTTTCCTATTATAAATCTAAGGATTGGAAATGGTGGCTTATGAAGCATTAATAGAGGGTAAATTAAAATGAAATTTATTACTTGAAAATTTATATTATTCTGAATGTCATCTAAAAACATGTTTTTCTTAAAGGTTTATAGAAATGCTTTTGATTTGTTATTGGAAAAAATAACAACATTTAAGCCTTTGCTGATGAAAATCAAATCTGCTTATGATGACGCGTTATCTGTGAGGGACAAGCAATTGATTTTGAATACGACATTATTGGTTTGTATTATTTGTAGAATAATTTGTTATAATAATGCTTTTTCTTCCCTTTCCACCTCATAACCTGAAACCTATTATACTGCCATAGACTGTTATAACAATGTTAAGACATATACCATCCAGCTTAGTCAATGACCAATTTGACGATGAAAATTTTCAGAAAGTACTTGGAATTCCAGAAAAAGATAGACAGAAAGACTCAAAAATTAAGTCTCTCAGTGATCAGAATAAAAACTTTATGATTCTTTTGGATGAATACAAACGTGATAATGATACTATGAAAGACAAAATTGATAAGGTAAAATATTTTAAGTGAAATATATTTTCTTTTGGCCAAATAATATAAAATATATATTAAGTCAAATTGATATTGTGATTACAGTTGGAAAAAGCATCACTGTCACTAAAAATGGTAGATACAGAAGATAGTGATGTTCATTCGGCATTGTATTATGAGAATATTCAACTTCATAACAAGCTACAACACTATATATCGATTGGGGTCGCTGAAACTAACAAGGATCCAATCGTATTGAATTTAGCTTTAGAACAATGTAGGTAAGTAAACTTTAATCTAATGGTTTTTTTATAAGGTACAGTAGATGTGGATCTTTTATTGACACTACTAGCAAATAAATGTTTAAAAAGAGAGGAAAAACATAAGCATGCATTTGGAGCATTTTAAGTGTATGGAAAATATTATTTCATACACTTACATGATAATTACTGATTAGGGGGCACTTTATTTATTAATATGGGTGGAAGTGGAGAAGGAATAAGAACTTATCTGAACTGAGGATGAGTAACCAACATACACAGATAAGTCCCATTCAAAATATGCTATATTAAGCAAAATCATATGCAAACTGCATATGGAAGAGTGAAATGTATAATTGTAAAGTATATGTGTGATGATGGTGTTTTTCATCCTTTTACCAGAATGGCGGAGCTGTGCTCCAATTTCCTTTCGTCTGAGGTATGTGTGATGTTTTTTTTGTTCCCGCTTTTATGTTTTGGTTAAACCAGGGCGTGAGTGACAATGTTGGTTGAATCAATAACCTTGGGCTGAATTTTCAATTCAGTAATTGGATCATTGATCAATTGAGTGGAGCTATACATATCTGATATCAGTATTTTTGTTTATCCACTTTTTTCATTGTAAAGTATATTATCATTTGTAATTATCTATATATTAATAGTCGATAATGTCCGTCCGTCTCTCTGGCCATCTGTATGATTGTTCTCGATTTCCCCTCCCCTTTAACAAACTTAAACATTATTCCAAAAATTAAATAATTTACGAGGTCGATTTCTGCTCCTACGAATAATGATTGTAGGCAAGCAAACTTGAACATTATTCCAAAAATTAAATAATTTACAATTTAAATACTGCAGGGCTGTCAATATATGCACCAAGGTCGATTTTTGCTACTACGAAATATATTTGTTAGCAAACATAAACATCACTTTTAAGGTGTTCACTGTCAATACTTGGTGGAATGGCATTATAATAAAAATAATAAAACAATCAGTTGACAATGCTCATCATGAGCGAAACCGGTCCTGATCTAATAAATTTTATGTGGAAAAAGTACTAAAAATGTTTTATTATTTTTATTAAACATAAACATTTCAATTATTCTAAAATTTATATTATATACAATTTAAATACTGCAGGGCAGGGCTGTCGATATATGCCCCAAGATATATTTCTTATCAGAATTTCTGGCTTATTCAATAAATAGGTTTGTATTTTATTTTTCACGCCAGTAAATTTTCTGACTACTTAAAAATGCAACAAAAATCCCCCCGTTGAGGTCAACGGGCATACAGCTAGTTATTAATAAAAACACAATATGCCTTTGTACTTCATTAATATAATGCCTTTCCACCAAGTATTGACAGTGAACACCATAAAAAATGTAATTGTTATCATAATCTTTTTCCCTCTTTTTTTGTTACTTACCTTCGATAGGAGGTCTAACCAACAGTGTCTGCACTTGTCGTTCTTGGTCTAGGTGAGATCGATGTTACCTTTTCAACTCTCGGCAGCCAGACAGGCGAGTGGAGGGAATAGGGGTTAGGGGGGTTTGTGTGAGGGTATTCAACATAGTCGTTTAGTAAGGTTTTGATCGATTGATTGGAATTATTCGCCATATTACTGTAAATTTCATAGACAGCTTAGTGACGTGATTGAGAATCGGGTCGAAGTTCATGTTTCTGTGTAATTTCGCACGGACCACGTAGCTCTCTTGATCAAGTGAAGTGCCTTGTTTTGAATTGAATCTCTAGTTTTTGTATGTGCGACTCATTCCGCATGTGTCCATATTTGGCACACGTAGTTCATGATCGGTCTTGTTATTGGTGAATTTACTCTTAAAACCAATCATCTACCCGTGGTATGCGACTCCTGGCGTTTGTTTGCAGCAATGTGTCTGCAGAAAGTTAATCATGAGTCTAGCGTGACTCCCAGGGTATTTTACCAAGCGGGCCCAAATGTGTGTGTGTATGTACTGATAATCATCCTATTTCAACAGGCGAGATTTATCAAAGGCCATCAGGGATCTGAATGCGATGTCAGATGATTATGCTGATGCAATTCCTAAAAAAGAATATGAACTCTTGGAATCTGATCATATTGTTATACTGAGAGATTATAATGACATCAGTAAACAGTTGTCGGAACTCAAAGAGAGATACAATGATTTGTTAAGTAAGAGTGTGTTATTATATAAATGAACATCCTAATAAATAAAATTTATGAATCGCTTAAAAGATTCGAAGAAAGTAGTGTAGCATTAGTTTGAAATGGTATAAATAATTAAACTATAACAAAAATATTCTCTCCATTATGATATTCTGACATTTTCCATTTCAATAAGCTAAGTACTCCAGTCTGAAAGAAGAAGCTGTCGAATGGAAAGATAAATGCATGGATTTAGAGCAATTTGGTAGTCCGAGACCGCAGTGGGAAATCTGTGCTGATTTTATTGGAGGTGGCAGCGCTCGCTGGAAACTTCTATCGAAAGGTTTGTCTAGTAGAGATCAACTGCATGTCATACTTAGAGAGTTAGGGCCTACAGCGCAGAAGGTCAACCAGGAATACTTTGACGGGTTGGTGAGTAAAATGTAAATGTATTAAGAGTTAACAACAATGATTGAAAATAATTGTTATGACAAAAGAATATCCATCACACCAAAAATCCGCTTAAAAGATTATGTTATATTTGATAGTGTCTGCAAAGATATTCTTTATCAAAAAAAATTCCAGTAAAGATAAAATTTTGTTTTTTTTAAATATGAAGCATTCCTTAACTATCATTTTCAAAGATAATAGATAACTATAACCTCCAAAATATTGTTATAATACACAAGTATAGAAATGATGCGGATTTTCATTTTAATATAATTTATTAAATTAGTAATTATTACACTGCTATATAGTTGTAGTATATAGATTTACAAGTTTTACACATTAAGCTGATAATATATATATTTTCTTGTAATACATAATGTATCTTACACTGATTTAAGTGATATTTACATTGTAGAATTTGGTGAAAACTATCATTTTTTATTTTTTAGGGTTTAGATCCAGTTGTACCTCCCTATCTACGTTACGAAGGGCAAGTAAGAAATTTAAGGCTCTCTAGGAGAGAATTAAGTATATTGATAAATGACATTTGGAGTGCCAAACCACAAAATGAAAAGGAATTATCTATGCAGGATTTTATGGACTATTATTTTTCTGAAAGGTTAGAAATTTTTCAACAGTTAATATTTATATGAATACGCGGTGCCTAGTTAATGACTACTGATAAATTAATCTTAGATATCAACAACTCAGTGTGAGAGCGGAATGGTCTTACAACTTGTGCAGCGGCTGTGAACAAATGTTGGATGATCCGCAGATAAAATTGTTTTGGGGCGTTTTAAATGGATCTTTGAGTCAAGATATATATTACGCTCACAAGAATGAATGGAATAAACTCAAAGAAAATCTATTAAAAAACACTCCAGATAATCAAGTATGTTTTTGTCAAATCGAATCATTTCAGTAATAAACTTTTGGCTGCCGTAGAAAAAAGTATGTCTGTACCTAGCACGCCGACTATAATTTGCAATCATTAATTTAATCAATTATTGGCGAGATAACTCGTCTCTGGTGTGTTGAGAACGACAAATTTGATGAGATATTTCGTCTGTGGCAGCCATCCAGTTAATACACTGTACAAATATGATTAATAAATCAATAAATAAACTGATACTCAACGCTCGTTCAATTATATGACATGATTTTTTAAACTTCAATATAGAATATCTTATCAATGGAAGACTTGGAAAAAATTGTTAAGACAACGTTTCCTCTCAAATCAGATGTTGAAGTGAATAACATAATAGAAACAGCTCGCCGTCAACTAAAAATAAAACCTTCTGCACCAGAGGTTCACGCCGAAAAACTCTTTTTTGAGGTAATTAAAGCTTTTTTTGAATAGCATAAATTTATTTTTAACCAATTCTGTAATTGAAAAAATTGGAGAATATACGATAACCCACAGTTTGTGCTATATTGTATACCCTATTTACATCCATATTAATTATGAATTATAAAATATTCCACTATTGTTCTTAACGATTTAATATGTTGATTATCCAGAGCAGCGGTCAGCAAAGTGGTGATCCGCAAGAGAATTTCAGTGGTCCGCAGAGAAATGTGGAATTGAAAAATTTTCAGTTTTTACAATATTTGTCCAATTATTGAGCTTTAATAATTTGGTTGCAATTAATGGTTTTCTTTTGTGAATTCTTCTTCTTCTTCTTTGGCCATGTTCGCTCCCTATGTGGAGCATATGGCCGCCACGCGGCACCTCCATGTTTCCCTGTCTCCTGCCAATAGCTTTGCTTCCTCCCATGACATGCCAGCATCCCTCAGTTCAGTTTTGTGAATTAGTTGCATTTTATGTGTTCTTTGATAACTTTTTTCAATATATACTTTTAAAAAATCTTAGCGGTGGTCCGCAGGATTAAAAATTATGTATTTAGTGGTCTGTGAGATTCTAAAGATTGCCGATCGCTGATCCGGAGGATATATGATGAATATCTTCCACTACAGCACTGTTTACAACCATTAGTAAGCCAGATTCAAGACTTCAACAATCATGCTTCGATTTCTACAATGGAGAACAATATGGAATGTTGTTTGTCAATAAATTTATAAATTATGTCTTTTCTGATGCATAGAATGAAGAAGGATTTGATCGCATAGACCTGGCGGTAGAATTGTTAAGGCAAAGACAGATATCTCAAGAAAAATACATACGAGAAATAATTATTCAGCTAGGAGGGAAAAAAACACCAAACAAACTTATTTCAGTGGATGTGTTAAAGAGGGCATTTGTTATCATTGATCCCCATATTGGTAATTATTCTCCTTCTTTAGGTGAAAGCAATTTGTATTGAATTAATTATAACAAGGAAAAAAAGGATCATTCTTGTTGGAGCAAAATGCTTCGATAGAGAACGTTTGTCTATTATTCGTAGGTCAGGTCACAATCAAAGTCAATAAGATAAGATTGATATTTTAAGTCCATCATTATTTTTAATATTGAGTTGTTGTTTTAAACAGATATAAAGTTATAAACAATGTACAATTTTCATGGCCTCATTGAGCACAGAACAGATATTCGATTTTCGTATTCTTGGAGTACATCAATCATATTTACTACATATTTTAAAATGACATCCATGTCTGAAGTACATGTGTCCTTTTCGGTATGAGCCATTTTGGTGGGTGGTTTCAGCATACTATTAAAATTAAATTATTTACTATTGTCAACTATCATTTCTTGTTTGTTTACGGAATTCCTCACAACAGCAGTAGTTCAGAAGGCATGCACAGTACATTAGCCAACAAAAAAAAAACTTTTTGCCTCCATTACAACTTGCAAATAAATGCCATATCATTGGCTAAGTTCCATAGTGCTACAACTATTAGTTAGTAGTTTTGAAATATGGCTAACACTTTCCCTAGGATTTCAATTGGAATGAACCAGTTCGCATAGGCCTAGCTGGCCTGTGTTAGCTGCACAGGTCGTCATTTATAATAATAATATATACATCCATGCTAATTTTTTGAATGATGAACAATATAACTATGATCATTTATAGCATTTAAGAAGATAAAATTGAATATTTTCAGAGCTAGGATAGATATTCCATATTTTTAAACTCCGTATCCGGTTTGGTTTAAAATTTATCTTCCTCTATATATTGGTCAATAATGATCTCCTCTAAATATTTACCTCATTAGGTTATAATAAGCAATGTAAAGGTGAGCGCTGCTTATCAATTTTAAAAAGGGCTAAGTCATTATTTGAAGTAATATAGGAAATAAACCATAAATAATATAAATATGACTCAAGACAGACTAAATGTTATGTGTAAAGAAATAGTAAGAGGGTAATGTCAATATCAGACTTAAACGTTTGTGTGATTTTATAATTTAAGAAGTGGAGGATAGATTTCTTACATAAATAAGTGAATCTTTCTTTGAACTCCCTAATATTTTTGTCACTGGTCACCTCTGCTCATAACATATTTTGAGCTTTTTGACTAATGAACTGGATGATATAGAAATTACCTGATCTAGATAAAATATTACCAAATGATTTTTACTTCCAGATCATTTGGCACTCGAATCAAATATCCGCTGGGTATTTTCTGACAAAACATCGAACCTTAATATGATATATCCAATAACATTAAAAGTTCTTGCTACAAAACTTTCATCGGGAAATATTGAAAGAGTCGGACCCCGATCCAAAGGCAAATCACATAGACCATCGAAAACCAGCGAAAGCAACAGTTTACGCTACAGCAAATTATATTAATATTATATATGAATTTAAATAATCTTCAAAATCATTTGTAACGGTTTTATTATAAAAAATAATAAAAACATTATTTTGTGTGTCTCATCGACAATTATTTATTTAAAAAAAATGTTAGATAGTTCAACATGAATATAAGTTTTGTTGAAGATACTTATATGCGACAGCGGCAAAAAAATGCTGCATGTGTACTACTACTCATAAATTCTAAATGTAGAGGAAGAAAATTTTTAGTTTAAAGCTATCAACACAGATAGGAAGCTTCACAGTACTGAGAGGAGAAGATAGGTAGTGAAAATAAAGACATGAATCACTTTTCTGATCAATCTAAACTTATTCACATATGGGAGAAATGAAAAAATAAAAATGATTATTTAGATCTTTTAGCTAATTTGGAAGAAAACATACTCTAAATATTTTTCATTTTTCAGAATTATTTTTTTGTTCAAAGCAGTCAGAAAAGTATTCCAATGACTTGGTGAAAGATTTTGTCCCGGTCAGTGTCGTAGGAAGGGGTCCCGTCGTTTGGGGCGGTCCTTGAATTAACCGCATCCAGTATATCCTCTAGTTTTGTTTTTAAATCACTTCTTCTATTTTTAACTATGAACTAGGAGTTTTTTTACTACATATGGTTTAATTTTTTATTTATAAATATGTTTAAAAAAATATAGTAATTATTTTTGAAAATGCCGCCCCCAAAAATGTGCTACCCGGGGTAGTCTGCCCCTGCCGCACCCCCTTTGCTACGACACTGGTTCCGGTAAAGTAGAAGTCTGCTGTTATCATAAATAGATTCTTCTCTAACTTTTACAAGAGATATTTTAAGTGTACTTTTTTAAATATCAAATAAAATTTATGCTTGGAGTGGAAATTGAAAAAAAAAAAATGACTTTTTCGAAACATAACTGTTTGATCATTTTCACAAAAATAATTTCACTAATACATTTTCAATTTTTAGTCTTTTTAGGTAAGGAACCAAATGCTGATATGACCGTTCCTTTCGTTCCAGTGACAGATGTAGTTAGAGCCGGTTGAACTAATCCTGCCGGCTTAACAGGCTGCTTTATAGCCATACTATTGGGAGCGGCCTGATCCCACTTAGATTTTCTCTTTTTGGGATCATCTTCAACTTCTGATTTCTTTATCAAACCAGTAGAGAAGTCTATCCTAGAGAGTTTTTCTTTCCGCTCTTTTTCTCTTTTATCCATTTCAAGTTTTTGCGACTTGGCGAGTTCATCCGAGAATGATTCTTTACCCCATCGCAGAGGGTCGTACATTTCAGGTGGATAATTGGTATCTAATTCATTGATATTACAAAATTGAATTAATTTTTCGTAAATACTTGGGTTTCGAAAACTTTTTCTGTCTTGCATGACTTTATTCATATCTGTGCCGTCAATCATCATTTTACTGTGAAAGTTTGAAATTTTTTCTTGTAACTCTAAAGGACACTTTCCTGCAGGTTCCTGAGGTATCGTTACTCCATCTTCAGCAACTATAGCAGGTTTACGGACAGGTTCGTTGGGGTCAGGTTCCAATGATTCATTCTTATCTGGGTCGGTTATATTTGTCTCATCATCGGAAACAACCGTATCATCATTGTAAGAAACAAGTCTTTTAGGTTGTCGCGGTGAAGTCGGAGCAGATGCGATACCGGTCGTAAGATTTGGTAAAGTTTTAGAAGGTGTGCTGGGCATAGACTGGGAGGTGGGTGAAGAACTGTGACTCTTGTCTGGTGACGATTGCCCATCATCCATATCTTCTTCACCTTCAGAATCCGTATACGTAGCGGTTAACGACGCTAAAGCTTGCGAAGTCATATTGCTGCAGTATCCTGAAAACATAGTACTCTTTAACATCAAATAAATACTAATAATAAAGCCATGTGCCCAAAACACTTGATTGTTTTATTATTTAAGATTTTTTATGATGTTATTTTACTACAACCTGACAGCACAGGTCACCAATACAAGGGAATAGGATTAAAACAGTGACCGACCTTTAGTTTCTTATATCAGTTGAGGAAATGTTCAGAGGTCTTATATTGTAGTGTTTTCTTTACCAATAGTAATAAAATTTATATAGCACCAGAGACTATATCAGTCTGTGCTGAATACAAAACAAAAACTAACGATAATATAACCATATTTTTGATCGACGGATAATATTATGACAGCATTGTAGCATAGACAATTGACTATTGTCATAGACTAGTATAATCAGGTTATTGTAGTCTATAGCAGGCTTTGCATAAAAACGTCGGAGCGGATGATAAGAAGACGCGGTAAATATGGCCGTACAGTAAAATCCACATTTACACTATAGTCCGGACCGTGTAATTGGGGGTGTGAATCTCATACAAAATTGGGGATCTGGCACCTGTTGAATACACAGACGCTAGCCAACATTTAACTGTATGCGCTGCACAGACGACCGCTTCGTAGTAATGACAATGGAATGCGACCGTGCGATTGTGGGATTTGCGGCGAATATTTCAAGCCAGCGCGTAATTCGGGGTAGTGTAATTGGGGGTTCCACTGTATATTATATTGTCTATGGTATAGGCTACTTGGACAACAGCGCGTCGTAAATATAGCAAGTGGTATCGTCTTTGAAAGTATGCCATAATACTGAAGCACGGGAATAAATGCTAGCGTAAAGTTTAATCCTACGGGAATAGTCGCGGCGCGTAGAACGTTGGCAAGGACACGATAGAGGTCTGTACACTAATATACAGCTAACCCTAGTGCACCTTAACCGTTTTAGTACCGCGATGTTTTAAGCTTAAGAACACTCACATACCACATGTGTTTAATTATTTTTAAAAAATAGGGCTCATGGATTTTATGCATTATCTTAAAAGTTTACATATAAAATGATATATCAGCAGTGGCGGTTCCTGACCTGAAATCTTGGGTGGGCTAGAGAAAAGCATAGCATTGTATACTATTTACGAAATTTTGCATGCTTCCACTTCATCTTATACATTAATCTACAAGCAAATTAACAAATACTACGACACTACTGCAAAGCATAAATTACAATATAATAAAATCAATGCCAATGTAGGTAAGAAATAATAAAATAATAAACTTAAATTTGTCTTTCAAAGTGAAATAACAAGTACAAAAAGCAATACAGAGCTGTCACTTTTATACAATACATTGATTTGGTATTTGTAATTGTGTATGGCCCATGGGCTAAATCATTTTAGCCCCCAATGAATGACAGAAGCCAGTAAATTTGAAACACAGTCCTGTGAGTTTGATGACGTTTCCGTACATACACATACAAACAAAATCGAATCGTGCTAGATTGCGTTCCAGTGTAAAGAAATATTGTCTATGATTGCGGGCTGGAAAGCTTTAGCCCCTGAACCTTTAATACATAGGTGTTGCCAGACTGACGTCACGTTGAATGTTCTCTATGAATTATTTATAGGGTTATTGTTTTTTTTATGCCGGCTCAGGTAAAAATTGTAATACAAAACAATCGAGAATATTATTGTAGGTAGACATGGCATTGTCTTATATTGACAGAGGAAAATTTAAACAAAGATATTATATTCATTTGGGAAAGGTTAGTTACGCTTATAAATGTATTTATTTTGTTCAGCGGCCGAATTGCTGTTCATTTTTATTCAGCCATCTAAAGTTTTGGGTGAAAAATGCAGGTCGGGCTTAGCCCACCTAGTCCAGTACCTAGAACCGCCACTGTGTATCAGGTTGTAATTTTTCAAGTTGCATTACCAAAATTCGTATATTTGATTTTTCTTTCAGGGTTGTCACAGGCATAAATAAATATATTTTTTACATTTTTATAAAATAAATTTTATTGCAAGCAAACATTTAAAAAATCAGAGTTTGTATCAGTTATTGTCTATTATCACTTGAAATTTGATTTTTAAGAGTTTACAATTTTATTATAAATAAACATTCAGGTCTATCACAAAATTATAATATATTTATTTTGCAGGTAGGCCATTTTACTTATAATTATGATTTACACGTCAGATAACAAATAATTAAATCAAATGTAAGAGTTGAAGATTTCTAAAAAGCGAAAATCAAAGCAAAAAAAGAAGCAGAAAATCGTTTATATTATCACACGCCAATTTATAGGCTGAATCTACAACAAAATAATAAACGTTGCATACTTCTGTGATATTTCCCAAGATTGAAGCATTCGTTTTACTAACTTGTAACTCTAATATGTTTCCTTCGTGTGATAATTTCCAAAGCATGGAGCTGGTTACATTGAAAACATGTGTAGTTTATCTTTTTAGATATCTTGTGTGAAAGACAACACACAGTTTTCTCGTTTTTGTTATGGCCGGATAATGTTTGTCTATCAACCGCGATGGAAGGTCCCCCATTTTCCTTTTTCTCGGATTGGATTTCTTGTGGGATGCAATAAGCTGCCTAAGTACACTAAGTTGGAATTGTGACGTTTTTTCCAGTCATCGTGACATAGGCAATATGTGCATTGAATAAAGTTAGATCCATTATATGAAAAAATATTTTTTTATACCATTTTATGGTCTTTCTAATGGACTGCACAAACGAAACCATCATGTCTGATCTGTCGACGGAACCTATATTTTTACTATATTCAATGGCAGAAATGGGTTTCATGAGAGAACCATTTCTGCCTTGTGAAGGGTCGACAACATTGTCACAACCCTCTTTTCTCTCCAAATGTGTGCTGATAAGTGCTCACTGTTGAAGTTTTTGGCTTCCCCTACTCGAAGTTTGTTAGTCAGCTTTGGCATACCCTTGCGGTTCAACCTAGCTGTTCTACAGGCATCTGTTTTCTTGGTAAACAGTTCTTCAAATAAGATTGGACTGGTGTACCAATTGTCCACGTACAGTGTGTGGCCTCGTTGTTCAAATGGCTGCAGAAGTGTCAACACAATGCTCCCTCCGACCCCAAATTTCTCGATTTTGTCGTAATCCGTCGTCGCTCCGGTATAAATAATGAAATCTAAAATACTACCGGTTTTGCAATCGCACAAAATGAACAATTTTATTCCAAATCTGCTACGCTTTGATGGTATAAATTGCTTGAATATAAATCTTCCTTTATATAACAGAAGACTCTCGTCAATGCATAAATTTTAACATGGATACATTGACTCTCTAAACTTAATTCTAAAATGCTCTACAATATGTCGAATTTTGTATAGCCAATCCCTCGGAACTTGCTCTTCGTTGTTGCAAAAATGCAAAAAGCCCAATATCGTTTGAAATCTATTTCGGCTCATGGTATCCGAAAAAATTGGAGAATGTAGCAGAATATCTGTAGACCAATGTTCATAAATCGCATTTCTGGAGTTTCTCGCCATCAAAAAACAAATTCCCAAAATTTTTAGAGCTCTATCAATATCAGTCCATTTTTTCCGCATGTATGAATCTGCCATTGTTTTTTGGGTAACTTTGAAATGATGATTATTTTCTCTGACTATCAACGACACAATAACATCGTCCACAAAAATTTAAAAAAAATCAAGTTAGGTTGAATTATTTTCCATATTGTGTTTATAGCCAGAATTACTAGGGTCAAATGGATGAACAGTGGGGTTATAATTGCTGTATGTTTTCCATTCAAGATGAAATACATCTCGAGTGAGTAAACTTCGACTAGTTGATGGACGATTTATATCCACAACATCTTCCATAGTATCCATATTTGTATCATATTCATCATCACTATTGAACACTTCAAATTCAAAATCGGTATCATCGTCTGATTCTGGTGTTGTAAAAATATTTTCCTCTGTGAAGAATTGATCACCTTCCATTGTGTTCGATAGAAGGTACCTTCTTTCACGAAAATATTCACAATTCTTACAATGAAAAAAACACAGAATACAATTACACAGTATTATGTCACTATCACAAAACAAAATAAACTATATCAAATTTCCGAAAAATGTTGAAAACTTTCACAAAGAATACGAATAAACAGCATAGGATTATCACAATAAAAACATCGAATATGATTATACAGTATAGTGTCGCTAGTAATTACAATAAACTATAGACAAAATAATATTTTATAAATATGCGGGAGAGTAATTTATGGACTTGTTGTTTCGAATAGAAAAGGACAAATTTGAAATTGTGTCCTGAAATATGGTAAAGGCAAGTAAAAGGGACAAATTCTTGAAATTCAGGTATAAATTTAAAACAAAAGAATGGATCCTTTATGTCGATTCCACCATAAGTGGTAGCCCTAGTGACACCTACCGCTCGACTTCTAAAATAATACCCTTTTCAACACGATCAACAAACGGCAGAAGGTTCATTTTTCTTGTAGATATAGTGTGTAGATGTAGCTACCCACACAAAAAGAAATATTGTTAAAATTCTTACTGAAATAGTTTTTAATACAAAGTGTCCTTACGGTATTAGTGGTGCGCCTATGTACCGGCCACCAGTGTCCTTACGGTACTGAAGCGGTTAAACGAATTGAGGAACATTTTTTCTTGTTAATTTTGATATTGTAGTTTCGTTTCGACAGTATTTTAGGACCAAATGATATCTTATCTTCCATAGGTTTACATTTTCTAGTAGATATAGAAATTAAAATTTCTATTATGAATTGTAATAAGTAAATGAAATGGCAGAATGCAAATTTCTTTAGATGTAGGTATTGTCCCGATTATCATTAAATAAAACAAAATAGCGATAAAAAAGATTGTCAAGCTTAGTTCTGTATATGCCCAAACCAAAGAACAAAGTTTTTTTTAAAAATAGTGACGCTCGTTTTACTTCAGAATTATTTACTCTTAAATTGTATTTTAATTGCTTCAAGATATAAGGAGACAAAATTGTCAAAATTCTTTACTGTTTAATTAGGAAACTTCCTACCTAAAAAAACATTAAGGAAAGTAAGATTGTCTGAGGATGCCTCTCAAAGAGGCCAAACATGTGTTGCAGTTTGTAGCACAATACGTGGAATAATTTTATATTTTATAGTAAAATTTTATATTAATATTGGCCTATAAAATATAAAGTTATTTTTATATTTTATAGGCCAATATTTATTCCACGTTAAGAAATTCTGATTTGACACCAATACACTAGGCGTGACCCAACATTCTGAATTTTGTAGTAGTTATTGCCTTATGTGATGTGCTAGTCAGTGGTCTTGTGGATTTTTAATGGCACTGAAGTTATTTTAGTTAATTAAATTATTATATAAGTCTGAGCGTCTCTAAAAAAATATTATGTCCATACCTTGTACAAGCTAAGCAGTCAATGCGTTCATAAATTCTTAAATATTTGATGTTACAAAAAATAAATATAAAATGTGTAAAAAAACGACGTTTTTATATTTAACAAATGCATTTATTTACAATTGCAATATACTTTTAATTTAATACTTAATTGTAATGTAACAAAATATAATTAAAGTTATAATTATTATTGAAAAAAACATATTTTATCACAAGCAGGTACATAATATTATTGATAAGCTTACAAACTTACAAAACTTTTGCTGCGCAATATAAATATAATATAAGAATATTAGGAAGACACTGTTATGATAATTGATAATGGGGTAACATTATGTAATAAATGTTTGGAAAAAAGGCGTCGACCACTGCGCCACGGACCCAATAACAAGCAATTAAAAACAGTGTCTTCGCAATTTTATGAATACAAATCATACAGCCTTAATAAAGTATAAAAGGTATAAATACAGATTGCATACACAAAAAATATTTTAAATAAATATATCAATCATTTCATTACAATTATCAGTATTTCATATTATCAATGGATAGGCCGGGTTTTGTCTCGAGCAGGGTCACACTAAAAATCATAAATGGCAATTTCATTCAAGTCAAAATATGCTTTGCAAGTTCCAAACCAATTAAGTAAGTTTGTCAATTATTTCTGAGATTATATCAAAAATTATAGCTGAAAATCATCATTAAACAGATAGATCATAGGTTCCCAACCTTTTCGGGTGGCGAACCCTTTTTATAAAAACCATGTGACTCACGGCCCCAATGCAATAGAAAAAGGCATTTTTTTTCAATAAAGTAATTTTAGTTGACTGTAGTTTTAATTTCATTGTTCAAATCCAAAATCGAAAAAATTTGACCCATAGGTTGGGAACCCGTGGATTAGATGAATAAATATAAGTAATAGTGAAAACAACTCGCATCTTTGTAGTGCATTTGCCGTATCAGATTTCATTTAGCTAGTAGGCAGAATCGGTTCTAATTGTCATGAGTGTCTTCAATAGGTATTTTCCTTCAAAAACTCACTTTACCTATCATTATCTGACAGTAATCTTGTTCTGTTATACATTTGATACCATGTGGAACCTGTACTATTTGTAGAATTATTTTTACTATGCGCTAAATAATTCTTCAAAGGATAACGAGCGAAAAAACACTTAGGTTTAATTTATATCAAGATTTAAATACCTCTTAATCTAAGTCATAAAATTATGTTTTGTACAAGATTTGGAAAATTTTAAAATCTGCAATTTTTCATTGCGTGCTTTTCTCTTTATAACAGAAATAGTACTGTATCCTAAATCAGTCATAATGTTTTCAATTTCATCCGGGAAATTCTCTTCTAAAACTAGCATATAGCACACACCGCCGTCCGCTAAAATCTGAGGAACCATCGGTAGGAATCTATCAATCACTTCCCTCCCGTTGATTCCGCCCGCCCACGCTCTTGATATGTCGCTTTGGTGAATCTCCAAGCTCTCAGTGACAACATACGGAGGGTTGAATATGATAACATCTATAGATTTTGATTTAACGCAAGTCAACAAATCCATAATTACACCTTCGACGCTCGTTTTGTTGGCTTTACCGGTTGCCACACTTATTTCACAAGCTTTGGGGTTTATGTCGACGCAGAGGC
Organism: Himalopsyche tibetana; assembly: GCA_030503985.1. Lineage (NCBI taxonomy): Eukaryota > Metazoa > Arthropoda > Insecta > Trichoptera > Rhyacophilidae > Himalopsyche > Himalopsyche tibetana. The sequence goes on from JAPJYX010000015.1 coordinate 9,154,797, forward strand.
AAAAGCAAGACTTAAAAACTTTGGCAAATGCAGTTATATTAATACCGCTTCCTGATCCAACTTCGAGGCAAACGGTCGGTTTCATTTTTGTTATGGCATTTATTTCCGACTCTAATGCATCTAGCATTAAAAATGAATCTTCGACAGGTTCGTAAACGCTTTCATAATCTTGCTCTGTAATGTGGGTGAGCGACGGAGTGTCCATTGTTGTGCAGCGGTTTATTCAGCAGGCGATGTATCGTCAATTGATGTTTCCTTCTTGAGAGACTTGCGTAAATCCCGAGGAAGATGCAGACTCTTGGGCCTCAATCAAAGCTTTTCGGCGGGCCGCTTCCCTTGCGACTAAATGGTGAATTTTGTCCAATCTCTCCTGTGGGTTTTAATTTTAATTAAGACATTAAAAGTATAACATATTTTCAATCTTAATTCCTGTATATAAATGCCAAATATCATTATAAATACTAAATAAAAGAATTGATTTTTTATTCACCGATTAGTGAGTAACCAAACTTTTCAAATTAAAATTAATGCAATGTCTATAATTCCCTTCCAGTATATCTAATCCTAAAACTGGGACACAGTAAGAACGATAAGCTGACCAATAGGTTTATTCTTATATTTAACTCTATTCTTCTATTCCACTCTTTGACAAAAGAGAGGACGAGCAACTAAAAAACAAGCAGTTCGGGAGCAGATATGCTTTAACAAAACCCAATTATTGTAAGTTAGTTGGTGGTAAATGGTATTTTTACAAAAAATTGTACATTTGGAAGTGAACTTATTGAATTGAATTGTGACACAGCATCCATGCCCTTGAACCCAAATTCATAAATCAATTTATGAACATCGAAACTATGCAACTAAATAAGACGAGCGCCTATAAGCATTGACCACTTGACTGCAGCACCGGGAGCTGAGATTATAGGAATAAGCCTTCTCTATGTTATTCCCTTCAGGCGCCTTGTTCACGTAAAAAAGGTTAAGGAAAAGGTTATACTTGCTTGAGTGCTTTGCAGCATGGAGGCAACAATAGAAATTTTTTGTTTACTATGAGTCAATTTTTTGACGTAACCGTCTAACTCTAGATTGTTGGATTGACAATCAGATATTTTCTTCAATTCTTCAGCGAGCCCGTCTATCTGTTGTTTCAATTCTGCTTGTGATATTCTGTAAAAATAAACGGTCAATATAATTATTTGTTCCCAACTTACAGGCTTTCTTCAACAGAAAGTTTTGGCTCTAGCTGAGAAGAGTAATCAAGAAGTTTGAAAAAAAGTTTAAAGAGCATTTTGACAAAGCAAAACATCAGGGAAGTATAACATTAACTTTCAACGTAAAGAATGCATCTGTGGGTTAATAATAATATTACTTAGTCTAGTTTAAACGAGATTGAGTAAATTCTTTCATTTAAAAATTTCCGGCTCACAAGTCATTAAAAAAAATGAATAAAATACGGATTTCTATAGGTTTCTTCAGCGGTCCATCAAAAATTTAAAATCGGGATTCTAGTGTATATTCTGATGTTATACGTAGTGATATGAACGCTGTCAGAAACCTTATCGCAGCAATGCTAAATTTGTGTTTACACAAAATGTCAGAATTTAAAAATTACCTTGTGGCTCTCACTCCTTCATCCAATCTGTCAACAGTTGGTTTCAAAAGTCCCATAAGACCCTCAACCAACGTATCTCTTATAGGATTATCACATAAATTTTCCGTATTTTCTTCAATTGATGTAGCAGTGCTTTCTGTATCACACTCCATGTTTTGAGATTGCAGATAATGTTACCATTAATAAACCTATCATGACATTTAGATTTTTTCTTATATGCTCCATCTACAGCACAGACGTTATCGATGTATAATATTTAAATAGTAAAATTTGGGTTTTTAAAACGTGTTCTTGTGAATTATTGTAAACTAAAATAGCTGTAATTGGAAGAGATTTGATGACACTGTGTTCGTGTCTGGCAGAATGGGAATTTCGAAAGCATATCCAACAAGTATGTAATACGTATTATTAAATATTAGACCAAGGGCCTATTAGAATAAGGGCCTACTTAGTTGTGAACATAAGCCATACATTTAATAGTGAGCTGCTAAAATTTTTTCAACCTGCTCATATCTTGGTTGGTGATTTTGGGATTTTCAAATAATTTTGTGTCAATTTCAAAAACCCAGAAATTTCCAGCTCGGGACGTTTTATTTTTTTAGCTCTTGCAAGAATTTTCGAATCCAAAATCTCACGAATTTACAGATATATAATACTAACGTGACGGGTTTTATTTGTCATATCTGCTGCTTCCCAAACCGAAATTATTCTAGGAACCGGCTCGGCAGAGCCGGTTCAAACCCATAGCAACACAACCACTGCATACATTCATTATATACTTCCAACACCTTTTTTAAATGCTTTTGAAATAACACTGTACACTAAAAAACGAATACTTACCATATTTTTAGATTAATAATTTGTCTTAGCATGTAATAACAAACAAATTCCTTTATTAGATATTAACATATCTGAAAAGTCTGACATTTCTAGCGATGAAAGCGATTTATGTCAAGTGCTTCATAAACATTTCCGTATAAAGAAGGAGATAAAAAAATATGCATTCAGCAGGATATCATATAAGTGGTAGCTTTAATTATTTGTATAATAATACATATGTAGGTAAAAGTTTACATACAAACACAATTTTATTATCTGAGAATTTCACCTTCCCTAGATGTTTACCAGTTATACAATTTTATTTATTTGATAAATACTTTTCAAATAAGAATATAGATGGCAGTACAAAAACTATTTATATTAAATATTCAGTTAGTTTTTAGTTTCGTACAACAGGTAGCAGTACTATTAATTTATCAAGGAGTTTTTAATAAATACAATTATTATTTTATACCTTTACAATCAAAATAATAATACATTTTGGAAAAGATTTTTGTATATTTTCGGGTTCCATAATATTTCAGCAATATACACACAAGAATAAATCTCATACACAAAAAATGTTTCTGTATGAGTTGTATTTGATAATAAAATTGATGTGTAGGTATATCAGTAAATTATAAATATTATTTACTATACCAGCTTATGGTCGCAGAAAAATCCCAAATTATGGTAACATGCTACATAACCCCCACCCCATCAATAGCAATAGGCAAAAAATAAAGAAGCAGTAGTGGATTACCCTATGAGACAGTGGTTTCCAACCTTTATGTAACTGCGCCTCCCTTTGAAGAAAAAATATCTTCGCGCCTCCCCATCCTTTATTTCATATAGTAATAAAGACACGTTTTATAGAGTAAATAAATATTTTGGACTGTTCGCGCCTCCCTTTGCAATAGCCCACGCATCCCAGATTGGAAATCGCTGCTATAAGAGAATGAGGCGCGGCTTCGGGCCTCAAAATAGCTCATATGATAAATAGCCCATATATTTCAAATTCAATTTTCCTATTTTAATTTTTACTTTACATGGAATTTTGCAACGTTCTTAAGTTATCCGAAAAAAAGGGACTCCAAATTTTATTGCGCCTGGGGCCTCCCAAGTTTTTAATCTGCTACTGTAAACACGACAATGTTAAATAAAACATATACACTATCTATATACTTATTTACTATCCTCTGTAGTCCAATGAGGATTTTGGTTGATTCCCAGAAATGTTCTCATGCAATGAATATTTAAACCAGTGGTCTCCAATCTCAATAAGGATGTGTGCTACTTTCAGTAATTGAAATTGTCTGGTGAGCTACCTATACATATTCATTCTTAATTGTTTTTTATCATCGGCTCTTATCGTACCATACATACTATTATTACATTACTTAAAATAAATTAGAAGAGGCTCTGTTTTTCGAACGACATAAAAGTGCTGCAAAACTCTTCGTGAATAATAATGAATTTTGAAAACTGAAATAAAAACATAAGAGTGATGCTATCTTTGAGGCCCCCAAGATTTGGAGGCCCCAAGCGCGCGCCTCTTGCGCTTACGGGGTAATCCGCCACTGCATCCCAATGCATGAAGATGTACATCTGTGAGTCTGTCTTTATATTTACTCTTAACCACCTTCATAGTGGAAAACATTGATTCACATAAGTAGGTAGAACAAAACAATGCTTTAATTTTGAGCGCAATTCGAATTAAAATTGGAAACTTTTCTTTTGGGACGAAAGGCCATACGGATTTTATAGTTGAGGCAACACTATTAAGCAACGAAATTCTATCAATTCCATTTCTGATGAAGGGCCATCTTCTTGAAAGTTTTCGATGATACAGCTGAAAAAATAATATTACAACGGCAACCATTTCGTTGAAATTTAGCTCAATTTTTTTTTCCGAGTTTATTAATATTTTTTTAAATGCAAATTTATAAATATGATAAAATATCCTACGCGAGCTGCCGGTAGCTCGTGAGCGACCGTCTGGCGATCAAGAAGATCTTTTAAAAGCTAAATTGAGTAATACCCCTTGTGTCCGTAAATAAATAAATTGGAAGCGATATAGGTACTTATATGTTGCATTATGCATAAGTTAAAATATAAATCATTATGATATCAGACAATTTACTTGAGTATTTAAATAATAGCTCAAAAAAAATCCTGTATTATAATGTCAAACCGTTTTACACTGTGTTATATGAAAGAACAAGACTATTTTATTGAGATCGTTCATATATATAATATAAGGACTTTATAAAATAGGATGATTAATCAATGCCAAGGGGCAATAGCTATTGATAATATTGATGATACTAACGCATCCTTTGACGGGTTGATCAGTGGCGTCACGCACGTGTCCTTTGATTATATTCGGGGTTAATTCAAACTGTACAAAAAGTAACGTAGCTATATTGACATAATAATTATAATGAAACAATCAAACATAGTGTAAATTGTTACATGTTGTTTTTTGGTATTACTTAATCAACGTATTGTACATATATAACTTTTTGTTTTCACTGCCAGTTGAAAATAACACATATTTTCTGGATCTTCTGCCAAAATATTGATCGATTCAGATAAATAAAATGATGACAATTCAATATCCTGGCATCATTTTAAAACATACCTGACAAATAACTTAACAAAGAGGTGAAATATAATTTTATCGTACACCACTGAAAACACTTCTCAACTTTGTAAGCAGCATTTTTTTTTACCAATAGATTGCGTGCTTTTAGAGTATTTGTAGAAACGAAATCAACGTCTCGTGAAAACGATGCACTTTTTTGATCACTGCAATGTAATTTATTATATTCTTACATTAGTATGACAAAACTACGTAAAGTTAATGTATGGTAGTCAACATACTTAACATATATATATTTATATACAGTTTTTTTGTCACTGAAAGCTGGAATAGTATCAATCATTAAATTCATCTAGCCAGTCAGACGATACCAAAAAATCGAAATTTGAGTTAAATATGCAGTTACGTGTAAAAATTTTCGGTAATCAAAAAACACTAAAAATACCAGAATCACGGATTCGATAATACTGGTTTATTAACCCTTAATTGCGATTTTAATTCGGTAATTTAAATCCTATTAGTGTTAAATAACAATACATATCAGTCTTTGATACAGAATAACTTACTTAATACATAAAATAAAATAAGGGCGTCATTTTCAAAGGCCAAATAATGTAAATTGTGTTTATTTTTATAAAACGAATGAATTTCATATAATGCGTCGCTCAAAGTTATTGTGTGAGAGATCTATTATTTGATTTATCACGGTGACCATGATTCGTATAATTTTGATATATTTTTTGAAAAATTCCAGATTCTGAAACAGTGATATGAATCTTGATTGTCGAGTTTATTACAGGGCTGTGGAATCGGAGCCGGGGTCGTGGGACTCTACGTTTCGACTGGATTCGAAGAAACTTAGTCCTTCGCTAGGCTCAAAAGTGACACTGCATGTTACTAAGCCAAAAATAATAATTAAAGCCGTGTTTGAATCGGAGTTGAAGTCGTCTTATTTCTTAACAACTCCACAGTCCTGGTTAATTAATCAGACATCTTCATTTGAAAGCCATATGCTCGACACTGAAAATGGACACGGATAAAATAAGTCTTAAGTAAAACATTTGCAGGAAAAGAGTTCCGGCACCTTTTTTTTTAAAAAAAAAAACACTTTTAATATAACTCAAAACATCAAATTTTTGACTTATCGTTATAGGGAACCAGGCCATCGATAGGATAGATTTATGAATTAACAAAAGTTATTGACAAATGTGATGATTACCCTCTCTTCTCTATCGGGTCATGAAATCAACATAGAGAGATATTTAACTATTCATCAGTTGACAATGCTCGAAATGAGCGAAACCGGTCCTGACCTATTAAATAAAATGGAATGAAGTACAAAGGAATATTGTGTTTTTATTAATATAATGCCTTTCCTTCAAGTATTGACAGTGAACACCCTAAAAGTGATTTATATACTAAGCGTTATATCGTTGTTTCCGATCAACTACCACCAGTATTTTTTTAAAACACGTTTCTATATTCGTCGATTAAGAATGGAATAATTTAAATAGTAGTCATAGTTTTAATGATTGTATAAATGGCGGTCACCCTAGTGGCGTGCCAAAGAACCACGTGCGGTCATACAATGACCGAACAATGTACTCCAAATAACATAACAATTAAACGTTGATTCACGTATGCCTAAGCTTTTTTTTATTATCTCAACATCCTTTTACTTTCTATGCGCACTATTTGAATACTGCGGGATTAATGAAACATCAAACAAAACTCTCGATAAGCAAATGCTGCAACATCCATTTTCAACATTATTTTTCCTTTATTACTGGAACATGGATTATAATATTTGTACATGCGTCGTTCGCGGACGAAAGAATTAGAACGATCAATTAATATTAGTAGTAAACGAAAGTCAGTTGTTGGCTACAATGAATATTATAGGTATGTACTTCCTTGTTTGACGCCAGGCGGTGAAACCTTTCCATGTAATATGTCACATTATATGAGATGTGATCATATTTACCGTTTTTATGTAGTCTATCGTGTTGTCCCCAAGCAGAGCTTAAAATGGCCTGTTTTCTGTTTAATTTAACTACATTTCACCCCAAAAAGTGCACTAGAACACTTGGAATCTTTTGTTATTTTCAATAATAAATAAAAAAAAATATAAAGAAATATTCGTTTTCTTGAATAGTGTGTATTCAAGAAAGCTCACTATCAATTAAAAATAAGTGGATGTCCCGTTTTGAGGGAACAATGAATGGTCACGTTGCGATAATTACCGCGCAACTAACGCCTTGGAGTCAATGTTTGAGGACACATAAAAAGGGGCAGTTATTAATGTTATTTTTATATTTTAAATTTGGTTGATTAACACCCCATCTGGACATGGAGGTACGCCTACGACCGTTGCATTTTTCACCGTCTGGCGTCAAACAAGGAAGTACCAAATCATATACGACGCTACCACCCAGTGACGTTCCCAGGCTATGTGTCGCCCCTAGGCAAAGTTTAAAATAGCATTCTTACTATTTTTCTAAATATTTTATTGAAATCACTTTATCTGCTGCTTACAGTCCTGAGATCGGTAAATGTCACATTTGAAGAAGATTTTTGTGATAAATTTAAATACTGTTTACCCATCGCTAATAATATTATTACCATTCAAAAAAAAATGTCGGCATTTTTTTATCAAAGACATTGAGGCATCATTTTTATTCTAAACTAAAGGTGTCAAAAATATTCAGTCATTTAAAAAAAACTTTGATCCCTTAGACTTGCCGCCCGGTTCCCGGTAAATTGCTCGAATGGAAATTGCTCGAATAACAAGATAATCAATTTGTTTCCGTTTGTTCTGTCCGTTTGTTCTGTCTGAGCCCTAGTCTTCTATATTTTCTGGAAATATATAGAAACAGTTTGAGTAACTAATTAATAAGCAGTTCTCGTAGAAACACTTCTGTTGAGATAAACTCCATTAAAAGATCATATGTTCCGCATTTGGAGCGAACACGGTTAAAATAAATACTTACGAAAATTATTTTTATATTTCACTCTCTAAACAAGTGTCGCACAAGATAAAAATGAAATTCGTAGAAAAAGTCGTGAAAAATCGTTTAAATAACCAAGCAATTCGAGCAATTTACCGGCTCCCTTGCCGCCCCTAGGCAACTGCCTACTCGCCTATACCCTCGGAACGTCCCTGCTACCACCCTTCTTTGACAGTAGAAGATAAATATAAAATTGAAAAGACAAATGATTCGCGGATAATATAATTCAAATTGAAAATAAATATTTTTGATTAAGCTTATAGTTATATACATGAATGGAATAATTACACTCATCTCTATATCTTTGAAATAATGGATTCTTTTCGATTTCTAGAATGTACAATTAAGTCAATATACCTACCCAAAACTAGCACATTTGTGCATTTAGATTATAGGTTCCCAACCCTTTTCGGCTGGGGGGGCCTTTTTATAAAAGCCATGTGACCAGCGGCCCCGATGCAATTGAAAAGGGCATTTTTTTTGAACATTTAGTTTAGTTTTGTTGTTCAAATCCAAAATCGAAAAAAGTTGGCGACTCATAGGTTGGGAGCCCGTGATTTAGATAAATGATAATGGATTTTCTTCGTTACGCAGTTATACGAAACGAATGAGTGAATCGAAGATAGCAATCGACTAATTTTCGCTCGTGTATACTTATTTTGGACGTTTTACTGAATCTTTTAAAGGTAAAAGCAATATTAGATATATCATGAGACTTGAAAATTTCGCTTCCAGATAGAAAATTTTCAAACATAAAGCGTTACCCCATTGTTTTACTTAATTGCACACAATGGCGGCATTCATTTATTCTCAAAACGCTTACATACTTAAATTATTCAAGAATGATGCGTTTTTTGGTTTAATTACGTTTCCAATGAGGTACAGGTGGATACATCTTAATAATTTGGATAAAAAGGCTGACGTTTAGGTTTAGTTCCCCGGTGTATGCATGGTTTTTAATTTGCGGAGAAACTATTAAAATAGGGGATATGTTCGGAATCGACGACACACTCATCGTTTCACACGAATTCATCATAATATATTTAAAAGTAAATTGAGAAATTAACACCCATTAGGGATTATGGGCCAGAGCCCTTATAAATTTAATGGCAGACAGGAAAACATAACACAATCAGATAACAATATGATGTTTTGTATAATAAGTTACTGTAAAATAACAGAACTATTGTATATTGATTGTGGAGTTACATATGTTTCATAGCATGATGCATTATGCTAGAATCATCCCTTACTGTTGGAATGAAGGTAGATGTATTCTTATTCTATGCTACATTCAAGCATTTTTCAAACCCAACAAAGTAATGTTGTCTATTGTGAGTTTGAATTCAACGATTTCGAACCCAGTAAGAGACCATTGACAATAATAGACCACGAGAATGACGCATTCAAAAGATACATTTGTTATGTTTAATTTGACATAATTTATTTAGATATAAAAAAGAGAGATAAAAAAAGTAATATCACTGCAAGGCAAACGTCAAATTTTAACAACTGTCTTCAAACGATATAAAAATAATATCCACTACATCCAAATTCAGACTACTTACAATATGTAAATTCCAAAGTTAACATAACCTAAAAAAAATCCACCATCATATTTATGTATATGATGTTTATCTAAATTATTTCCGCTGCAGAACTAAGTGACATTCAACAATTTTAAAAGTTTTATAACAACTTTGCAGCGGTGGACTGGCAATACGTTAACAAGGGGCTAGCTTAATCTCGAAGAAATTCTCGGTTTTCTGGGAATACTTTAATAAGCAATCGATTGATACTTATTACATTTATAATATGAAACGATATGCAATTTACCGTTAACATGTCAATGTAAATTACTAAAAATGTACTACTGTGTATACTGAAACTGTCGTAGATAATACATAAGCCAGAAATTGCATTTATGTACTAACTTGATCTGAAAATATTGTAAAGCTTAGAAGTTTTTGTTAATATTTCAAATCAAACATTGGAATATTAGAAAAAACTCCATTTCCTTACGTTTTCTCAACGTTATTTATTAATCTTTTCTTTTCGAGAATTCATGAAATGAAACGGGCATAAACTGGTCTAGGTTGTCAGTAACCCTTAGACTGCCAAATCATGTTTTCATTTAATTTGTATCTATACGAATTAAATTGACTATTACGCACGAGAAGGTTTGTTGTACCCTCAGAATAAAATTATGTCTGGTTGTCGCTGTTAAAGGTATTTTAAAGATGCACAGTCACATAAGGAGGGTGAACAACCTTCCCTTAACACTTTGAAAGCTAGCAATAGCAGAGCTAAGAATTTGGCTTAAAAATGTATTCTTTAGAACCGTTCATCAAGAAAACACAAAAATAAAATGCACTAAATTTTTTCGCATTGCCATTTGCCAAGTTGGCTAGTTGAACATTTTGACTGTATACGACAATTTCTTAATTTATACAAAGATAGGAATTATAAATAAAATTCCCCAGTTTATAAATACATGTTACATATGGGCCCATTAGAGGTGAAGTGAGCCAAGTGGTATTTAAAAAACAATATATGTTAGATGCGTTGTAATGTAAAGCAGTGTCTGCCAAACTTTTTTACTTCACAGCACACTGGTGAATGGAAATATTACAGCGGCACAACAAATAAAAATGCTTTAAAAAATAAAATGTGGAAAATGTGTCGCGCTGACCACTATGTATGAATGTGACAAATATTTGTTTGAATGTGTAAATGTTGAATTTATTTAAAATTTAAAACAATTTAAATGAGTAAGCATTATTTAAAATAAACATTATTAAAGCATTATCTTCCACCGCGGCACACCTGAGACTTCTTGCGGCACACAGCTTGGCAGACACTGCCTTAAAGTATCGTAAAAGAGAAGTAACCTCAGTAACACATTATAATAGTGTTATTTTCGTAAAATAAAAATATGCGATCCACCAAAACACCAAATAAAGACGTGATTGTACGTAGTAGTCAAAGAAAAAGTTGTACACATTTTAGTTGACTCACTTCACCTCTCAAGAGCCCATATCTTATCTAACATTATACAACAATGGGTCGAAGATATTTGTTTGAAGGATACGATTTTTATTATATTTTAATTTTCTACTGGCCATAGTTGTCCTGGTTCAGTCCTCGAAGGGTTAGCGGTACTTCGTGTTTTTAATACACATGTAAAGGGCGAAGGATGAAGGTATATTTGTTGTAATAATCAAATCGAATCGGTCTTTATTGGCTCAACGGATCGGACCACCTATTTGTAGTTCTTTAACGTCTCTATAGTTCCACGATTCTAAAATTTGTTTTATCATTGCCCTTAACAAACATAATTTAGACATTTTATTATTGAAAAAAATACCAGATTTATACTGATGGTGGTCATGATAGTGGTATTGCTATTATCAGTTTATATTATAAGGTAAGATTAACCAAAAAAACTGTTATATCGAATGTTCGAAATGAATAAATATCTTTACAATAAGATATAATTTAAAATTGTGCGGAATAATCAAGTAGTGATAAAATTACATTATTGTGTTTCAAAAGTAATTGTATGGTGTAGCGTCGTTATTGTAAATATTTTTTTACGCTTAGTATGTTACAGCAGTGTTTCCCAAACATTCGACATATGTGTACCCCTTTTATAGTTTTCAAACAACACCCAGTACCCCTCGTCAAAAAAACCGCATATCTATATATATAAAAGAAAGTGGGGTTTGTTACACCACGTATATCTCGAGAATTGCAGCTCGGATTTTAATGATCTTTGTCTTATTAAATTCGTATCCGCCTAGAATAGCAGAATAAGCATTAAAACATCGGAAAAATATCACGGGAAAGAAATTATGAATAAAATAAATGTTTTCATACATTTTGTTTATTTGAAATTTCCAAATCGAACGCGGAACATACGTTGTATGCTGTTTACGGTTGACGTTGTATCAACTAGGTGGCGTTGATTGCATTATACCATAGACTGATAAAACTTTGACAGTTGACTTGACGTGAATCGCTATGTAATTTAAAACAATTGAAATGGACGTCTTTAAATTCAAATTTCCTGGCTTAGAACTGAAGGATCGTAATAATATTGAGAGAACATTATTTTAAAGTATGCATCGCTACGACGTTTTTTAAATAATCGAATAAACTGATTCGATTTCTTGAAGCTATAATTATAGGGCTGGGAGCTGATTTGACAGATTTTGTTCAGTGACGTCATTGATTCGATTATTGGAGGTATGGTTATATTTTGCATCTGGCCTTGAAAACATTTTTAATTTCTTACATGCATTAGGAATATTCTAATGACAGTATGGATATTTTATAGAACTGTATTTCAACTTTTATTTTAAAATCTTCTACTATGAAAAATGATTGTTAGCAAACTTAGAACATTATTTTAAAAATTAAATAATTTACAATTTCAAGATTTTTTGGAGCTGATTTGACAGGTTTTGATCAGTGTCATTGATTCGATTATTTATGGTTATATTTTGCACCCTGCCTTGAAAATCTTTTTTATTTCTTACATGCATTAGGAATATTCTAACGACAGTATGGAAATTATATTGAACTATATTTCGACTTTTATTTATAAATCTTCTACTACGAAAAATAATTGTTAGCAAACTTAAACATTATTCCAAAAATTCAATAATTTACGAAATTTCTGCAACTATGAAAAATGGTTGTTAGCAAACTTAAACATTATTCCAAAAATTCAATAATTTAAAAAAATTCTGCTACTACGAAAAATGGTTGTTAGCAAACTTAAACATCATTCCAAAAATTAAATAATTTACGTGGTCTATTCCTGCTACTACGAAAAATGATTGTTAGCAAACTAAAACATTATTCCAAAACTAAAGTAAATTACGAGGCTTATTTCTGCTACTACGAAAAATAGTTGTTAGCAAACTTAAACATTATTCCAAATATTCAATAATTTACGAAATTTCTGCTACTACGAAAAATGATTGTTAGCAAACTTAAAGATTATTCCAAAAATTAAATGATTTACAATTTAAATACTGCAGGGCTGTCGATATATCCAACGAGGTCTATTTCTGCTACTACGAAAAATGATTGTTAGCAAACTTAAACATTTTTCCAAAAATTAAATAATTACAATATAAATACTGCAGTGCTGTCGATATATGCCACGTGGTCTATTTCTGCTACTACGAAAAATGATTGTTAGCAAACTTAAACATTATTCCAAAAATTAAATTATTTACAATTTAAATACTGCAGGGCTGTCGATATACGCCACGTGGTCTATTTCTGCTACTACGAAAAATGATTGTTAGCAAACTTAAACATTATTTCAAAAATTAAATAATTTACAATTTAAATACTGCAGGGCTGTCGATATATACCCTGAGGTCTATTTCTGCTACTCCGAAAAATTACTGTTAGCAAACTTAAACATTTTTCCAAAAATTAAATAATTTACAATTTAAATACTGCAGGGCTGTCGATATATGCCCTGAGGTCTATTTCTGCTACTACGAAAAATGATTGTTGGCAAACTTAAACATTATTTTAAAAATTAAATAATTTACAATTTCAAGATTTTTTGGAGCTGATTCGACAAATTTTGATCAGTGTCATTGATTCGATTATTTATGGTTGTATTTTGCATCCTGCCTTGAAAATCTTTTTTATTTCTTACATGCATTAGGAATATTCTAATGACAGTATGGAAATTTTATTGAACTATATTTCGACTTTTACTTTTAAATCTTCTACTACGAAAAATAATTGTTAGCAAACTTAAACATTATCCCAAAAATTCAATAATTTACGAAATTTCTGCTACTACAAAAAATGGTTGTTAGCAAAACTTAAACATCATTCCAAAAAATAAATAATTTACGTGGTCTATTTCTGCTACTACGAAAAATGATTGTTAGCAAACTAAAACACTATTCCAAAACTAAAGTAAATTAGGAGGTTTATTTCTGCTACTACGAAAAATAGTTGTTAGCAAACTTAAACATTATTCCAAAAATTCAATAATTTACGAAATTTCTGCTACTACGAAAAATGATTGTTAGCAAACTTAAAGATTATTCCAAAAATTAAATGATTTACAATTTAAATACTGCAAGGCTGTCAATATATCCCACGAGGTCTATTTCTGCTACTACGAAAAATGGTTGTTAGCAAACTTAAACATTATTCCAAAAATTAAATAATTTACAATTTAAATACTGCAGGACTGTCGATATATGCCCTGAGGTCTATTTCTGCTACTACGAAAAATTATTGTTAGCAAACTTAAACATTTTTCCAAAAATTAAATAATTTACAATTTAAATACTGCAGGGCTGTCGATATATGCCACGTGGTCTATTTCTGCTTCTACGAAAAATGATTGTTAGCAAACTTAAACATCATTCCAAAAATTAAATGATTTACAATTTAAATACTGCAGGGCTGTCGATATACGCCACGTGGTCTATTTCTGCTACTACGAAAAATGATTGTTAGCAAACTTAAACATTATTCCAAGAAATAAATAATTTACAATTTAAATATTGTAGGGTTGTCGATATACGCCACGAGGTCTATTTCTACTACTACAAAAAAATGTTGTTGGCAAACTTAAACATTATTCCAAAAATTAAATAATTTACAATTTAAATACTGCAGGGCTGTCGATATATGCCCTGAGGTCTATTTCTGCTACTACGAAAAATTATTGTTAACAAACTTAAACATTTTTCCAAAAATTATATTATTTACAATTTAAATACTGCAAGGCTGTCAATATATTATGTCCCGAGATCTACTTCTTCTTCTACGAAATATATTTGTTAGCAAACTTAAAACATTTCAAATATTCTAAAAAATATATTATTTACAATTTAAATACTGAAGAACTATCGTTATATATCCCGAGATCTTTTTCTTTTTCTACGAAATAAATTTGTCAGCAAACTTAAACATTTCAATTATTCTAAAAATTATCTCTATCTCTATATAGGCTTGACCGATTTTTTAAATGTATATTTGTTAGATAGTAGAATAGGTTTTAAAGTATATTTCATCCCGCTAGGTGAAGGATGTCCTTATCCCGAATTTTTTTCAATATTTTTGATGTCCGTCGTTCGTATTTCAAACAGAGCGAAATTATTTATGTTGTTGAATGACAGATGGCGCTAAGTGCGCAGCAACTTAAGTCTTTTAAAGTTTGATACGTGCCATGGTTACGTCAAACAATCAAAGGGTATTATAGTAAACAATTATCAAGTGAATTTTTAATAGTCGTCACAAAAGATTTCTTTCGCTGTCAAAAAAATATGCCACCTAAAAGACTTGCTATTAGTTGATCTAGACCTCAAGCAAGAAAGAAAACGGCATTACGAGCTTCAGAAACAGACGAGCAAGTTTGGAAACCGTTCGAGTTTTCACTGCTCAAGCCCGATCGTCTGATACAATGATATGCAAACAACCCTTTTGACCGTGATTAGGAACGAGAAACACAATTTGATGTCGACAAATTGGGTACATTCGTTCAAACAAATCTTCCGAAATTGGTCCCAGAACAACGCATAGCGTAAGACAGAATTATGCATGCAATCAAACACAAGCCAAAACGTTGGATCACGAAACAATATTGTTGGCAATCGCTTCATCTGCAATTGCAGCAAATATTTTGAAAATTATTTATAAATGTTTGCAGTTTCCAGCGCGACTAGCATTTGGACAATCGCTACAAGTGTGTGGACTAAATTTTAAAAATCCATGCTTCTCACATGGACAGCTGTATCTGGCCTGATCACGCGTTGAAAAACTTTAAGATCTATTCATATACGTACCAGACAAAAAAACAAAATATATCCAAAAGCACTTCAATAAACATAATTAAAACACAAACACTTTCTTTCTTTGAGTTGCATTGCAACGCATGCCGGGTCAGCTAGTATTTAAATAACAATCAAAATATATTTATTTTGTCCCTTTTTCGTACATAGATAAAACAACAAAAAATGATAAAAATACAATTCATACGCAATACTAACAAGTAACATTTTTTTTTATTATTATTTTAATGTTTGTAATCGAAAAAAGTAAGCTGCACGAGTACGCGTACCACACTTTGGGAAACACTGTGTTACGGTAAATTACAAAAAAAATATCTTCTTTAATATTCAAACAATTTAGTAATTTAAGATTTCGACTAAAAGTATTTGGTGGAATTTCAATGTTAAATTTGAATTAGTAAAAACGCAATATTTCTTTGTACTTCATTCCACTTTATTAATTAGGTCAGGACCGGTTTCGCTCAATGCGAGCATTTTCAACTGATAAGAAAAATATATAAACAGTGCTATTTATACAAATTTAAATTGAAATAAAATGTGTAAGCAACTATTAATAACAATGAAAAGGATTTACAAATAACATTATAATTACACAAATTTAAATGCTTAACACCTATAACATACAACTAAAAAAATCATCAAAGACTAATAATTATAAGTGGCAAATGATGCCAATTATAAACCCAATTAAAATTTAGGGAAATTTTTAACAAAGTATAACTCTACATTTACAGAGTGGATTGTTTATTTACAGTGGAATGAAATACAAAGAAATATTGTGTTTTTACTAATATAATGCCTTTCCACCAAGTATTGACGGTGAACACCGTAAAAGTGATTAAATTTGAATGGTTAAAATTTTGTACACTTCCAAACGTTTTGTCAATAACTTATACGAGTCTCACTGATGAATATTAGTTCTGATATAAGTAAAATTATTCTACCTTATTTGTTTATTAGGCATATCAAAGGCGTCAAGATCTTTTAATTTAGTTTCCTGTACCAACCGATCATCTTGGTGGGCCATAATTTTAATCTTAATGCTTATTTAACGAGTCGGTGACTGCTTTACTTGATTAACGAGCTACTGAAATTTCATATTATGATAGGTACATGTTCTTCAAGGTACGTTGCTCTTAATTACTTAATGAATTAATTACGACGAGCTCCTTCTACAGTTTCAATGACACGTTTTTTTACCTTGTTTGATTTCTGATGTAATAAACCATGTATGTATTGCACGGTGGGCTGGAGGGGAGTCGGAGAGACTTGCTTTATACCCTTGTTAAATAAGAAAAAAAGTCCTGAACTATAATCAGTACCCAACAGCGATGAGATATTGTTTAAGTTTTTTCTTAAAATACATTCATTTATACTTAAGACTTTAGATTCATTTTGGCATACTTAGCTCAAAAATGTCAGAATTGCAAAATATGAGTTTTGATTCTAAGCGGTACAAGCTAATATATACAAATGAATGTTTGTTTGTTTGTATGTATTTTATGCATTGCCACACCGCTCATCCGATTGCAATAAAACTTTAACACACTTTTTGCTCGCACTTCCGGGAAAGTTAAAAGCATAGTAAAATTAACTTACAGTGCGTCTTATATATAAAAATCAATCTTTGTATGTCTGCCATACAGTTCATTTTGACAAAGTATGCTTGGATTTGCGCGAAGGTTATAGTACAATTAACTTACAGTAGGTGGCGCGTGTGTCGTACCATCGACTATCGGCTGCAAACGTCAAATATCAAATAGAAAGAAAAAGAAAAAATGAACTTCAATAAATACAATTAAAACACAAACACATTCTTTCTTTGAGTGGCATTGCAACGCTTGCCGGGAACCGGCTAGTGTACTATAAAACTGTGTCAGTCACATACTATCGTAAAGAACCTCTTTGTTATCATTTTTTCACCCTGTTCTCAATCTCTCATGGATGCAATGTGAAAAAATGTCAATCTATTCAATTGTTGTTATTGGAATACGCGTATTTTAATAAATATATAAAATCAGACGTGTTTGAAAATACAATTTTTTAAATTGTTGTCGACTGTAAAACATGTTTTACTTTATTATGACGTCCTGTAGCGTAATTCTTGACTGTCGTATTCGGAGAAATGTTACTTTGAATCCGATATACTCAATTATTAGCCGTCTGCAAGTCACTAAAACGTCTCTGTCTTAAATCGATTTTTTTTATACTACGACAATCATTCAATTACTATCAAGTCGTTATGGATTTAGGGAATATAATTTTTGTTACTGAGTATCCAATACTAAAAAATTCCATGACTTTAAAGAGGACAAACTGCAATCAGAAAAGAAAGTAGAATTTTCTTCATAGATAAATACATACTTACAATTAAAAAAAACACATGCTTTGGTAATTGTTTCTCTCTCCTTAGTCTCAGTGTAATAGTAATTGTATTATATATGTATGTTATGCATAAAGTTATAATTTTACTTAGTTAATAAAAAATCTTTTATCGCCATTTTTAATATGCTACCCTTGTAAAAAAATAAGAATAAATTCTTTCAATGATTTTATCAGAGATGATAATATTACAATATATTGGTTTACATCTAGTTATTTTATTTCAACACTTTTTTAAAAAAAAAATGAGAATTTTGTGACGAAGCGTGATAATGGGCGATAAAATATACTTATTCCGAAAGCCATGTAAAGACTTTTACGGTGAAGATATTTTCATTAAAAATATATTAGATATCAGTACTAGGGCATCCAATCCCGTAATCCCGGGATCCCGTTCAATTTCCCAATATTCCGGGATTGAGATGGCTGCGATCCCGGATTTCGGGATTGAGAAATTTTCAGCAAAACCCGGAAATTTACACGAAATTGGCAAATTCAAGATGTATTTTTTTTCGAGGAGCTAATAAAAAAACAAGCTTCTGTGAGAATCTGGGAAAAAGTATACCAAATTGAGGATTTCAAAATCCTCGGTAAGAAAATCCCAATCCCGGGATCCCGAAAAGTAGGGGATCAATCCCGAAATCCCGGGATTGGAAAAAGGCTCCGGGGTTCGATACCCTAATCAGTACCACCTATCAACATACAGAAAGAAAGAGAGAGTTTATGTATGCTGTGTTGAGCTGTGCGTTATATACAGACAAATTAAGACAGTTATTATACTATATATCAGCGGTTGGCAAACTTTAGAACCTCGTGGACCACTAAGATTTTTAAAAATTGTGTATGGAAAAAAGTTATCACAGAACACATAAAATGCATCTAATTTATAAAATATTACCATTTTTGCACCCTATTTATTAAAGCTCAATTAATAGTTAACAAATTGTAAAAACAGAAAAATTAAAGATGGTTCCCAACACTTAGCAGACCGCTGCTATATATTATTGTAATGCTAACGATTGTTAGAAAATCATATTTTATTTAAAATATTCTGTTCGTATTGTTGGTATATAAGTAAGTGTATATACAATTTAAAATATACAATAAAAAATATTTAAGTTAATGTTTAGAAAAATTAAACCACGATACCAAAATCTCTGAAGATGAAACAATTGCATTCTTATCTATCGTGCTTTAATAAAATTCGAATACGTTCCTATTTCAAAAACAATCTTATTCTTATTTAAAAAAAAATGTTTAAAAGATATTAATTTTGCCTACTCACTGCGGTAGTTTATAATTAAGTGGCCGAAGTGAAGGGGTTACGAATTATCTAATAATTCAACCAAGAAGTCAAATAATTAAGCTATTAAAACAATTAAACGTCAAACAAGTGTCATCGAAAAAAAACGATCTGTGACATTACCGATTTAAATTAATTAAAAGCCACTTTGTTTCCCTATCTCTCAATTCCTTGGTTTCTTAGAAGAATTAAGAAATACCTTTTATTATTAATTGAATGACTATTGATATATCCAATGTTTTTTAGTTTAATATTTGATAAATTCTCTTAAAACAGCACTTAATTACGAGATCATTAAGGAAATGCTTTTAATCGAAATAGTTGTTTTGTCATCGTTCATAGTTTGAAGTTCACTGTAATCACTAATTAATCGTAGGGGATATGTTACATTGGATTGATAGATCACAACAGTTTTCGTTACCAATTGGTTTCTAGGATACGAAAAAGCAGAGTATTTCCAGGGGCATGTAGCCGAGTCGTTAACGTCGTGCTAATCTGTTGCGTTGTCCTCGAGTTCGTATCGTACCGAGACTTTCATAAAACACCGGATGACTTATGCTCTTAGTAATCATTTTAAAACAAAACGACAGCTTAGTGGTTGTCCACCATGAAATCTTGTCAGTTTTGAAATGTTGGTTTTGAAAAATCGAATTTTTGTGTATCTATCCACCACGGACGTCATTTTTTTTTTATATCAATAGACATCACTGTCACAGAAACTTGAGCGTTGCTCTTTTCAACAAATTACTAATAAAGCACAGCGACATTTAAATGTCGTTTTTTTTTTCAGTTTGTTAGTAAATAAGACTTATGTCATGTTATTGTTTTTACTATTTAAATAGAAACCAACATTAAAATGGTAAAAAATAAATTGAAATAAAGTAAGTAGTGAGTGAATCCGTTAAAAAAATATTATTATATAGATATTTAGGTTTATCTGAAAATAAATACTGAAACATATTATGATCCTGACGAGGAAAAACGAACAAAATTCTAAATTTTCGTAGCTGTGATTATGTAAATAAACGAAATTTCAAAACACACTTTTCGCTATTTTATTTAAAATATCATTTTTTGTCAAACTTTAAAAACAGGTTTAAGCCAAATCGGTTTTCGTATAAGCCCTGCCCACTACGTACGTAGATTTTTTTTATGTCAATAGACATTACTTCCACTGAAACTTGAATGTTGCACTTCTCTACAAATTACTAATAAAGCACAGAGGTCATGGCGCTGGTGTAAATTCTCTCACTGCATATCACTTATAAAGAAGATTAATTGGAAATATTACATGCATACTAATGTGCCTTCGGTGTATAACGTCATATTAGAGAATACGCAAGTTTGGAAATGTTTTGATTTTTCTTTGTTGCACACGCCTCGTGTCAAATGTTGCCGATACAAAACATTTCAGGCATTTTGATAAATTGCCTATTTTGACAGGTGACATTTGGGAATAATAATATTGTGAAGGCACGCAGGTTAATGTTAGAAAATCACGTATCAGTACGGCGCTACGTTACTTATGTTATATTACGTACATATATGTTCATTGTGCTTTCGTTTACCTTTCGATCGTTGATATAAACGGAAAGCATTTACGTTTAACGCCATGGGAAACTTACCTGCTTTTGTTTTTTTTTGTAAAATATGAGAGTGATGGAATAGGGCTTCGCTAACAAAATATTAATCGCGAAGTATAACGATTTATGGCATGCTGATATCGTTCTTTTCCTTCTTAATCAAATAATAATATCGTCAGCTTAATTCTAACATAGCGTAAGTCAGTTTACCACAAGTGTTTAGGAAACAGTTAAAACTGAATATTTCAAATTACAAAAACAAATTATTATCCTTTTGTTTTTTGTTGTAGAATATTTTACTATTTCTTATTATTATACTTTAAAAAATATTCATTATTTTTATATATATATGTGACTTGCGTGATATAAGAATAGATACGTTATATTGTGTTGTTTTTTTTTCTTATCCCTTTCACTTATAAATTTGGATATTTAACGAATGAAATAGATGCACTGATAAGATGATATTCTTTTTAACCGAAATCACCAAAACATAAAATTCTAAAAGAATGACTTACGTGTGTTCCCGGGGTCGAATGCGGTTACGGACAGTTTCATAAATTTATTTAGAATCTATTTATTGATTTCTATTTAAAATCAAGGATATCTGTGATGTCAAAAATTTTCAAGATTTTCCAAGCATTTTTATATATACATAATCAATTCGATACCTCAGTTCCGAAGAGTAACAAGTCAAAGATACGTTTTTTCGAGTTTAAGAAAATGTGTGGAATACCGATATCTATCAGTTCCAAAATGTCTCACGCTGAAATCTGTGATTATTTTAAAATGGCAGTGATTATTATTTTATAGATCAAAAGTGTAACAACTACGAAAATCCTCTGAAAAAAATATGTATAAGAAAAAAAAAAAATGTTTATAATGTTAGTAATATATTTTTTTAGATTATGCTAACGTATAATTTCATTAAAATCTACAAAAATAGTTGTCCAGTAGAATAAAAAAAAACCAGCTCAAAATCTCCTAGATATTTCAAACCTATGCTTTTTGAGTTGTTACACTTTGGAACCGAGGTATCGATTTGAATATGAATTATTCACAACTTGTTTCTCCATAATATATGCTTCCCACCTCAAAGTCTCAACTGTAAACAATTCATCCCCGTATTTCATTAATCATTAAGAGAATGTGAGAATTTAATTGAGGATACGTCGACAAGGATTAAAACTGAGGGCCGTTTTGTGGGTAAGCAACTGCATTTATCCTTTCAAAAGGGTGCACAGTGCACACACGTCACACACAGGGCAGCACAACTCGCGCCATAATTATTGTGGTTGTCGGATTCAAGGTGTTTATATTGGGTGACCAAAAGGCGTGTGTACATTGTGAGAGTTACTTGAAACAAGACACAAAAAAAAATATCGATTTTTGTAACAGCATTATTGTTCATTATTAAGTGGAATAGTGGTTTATTAATTCTTCAACTCATAATACGGTATGCTCCAATCCAGTGTTTATAAAACTTTTTGCTTCCATGACCCCTTACAATGTTTTGGAATTTTTGCTGACCCATTAAAAATAATGTTTTTTTTTCAAATTGTATCCTTTTTTGTTTGTTTATCACAGTGATAAGCATTGGATATTCTGACATCAATTTTGGGTTGTAGTCCTTGTTGACATAATAACAATGAACTTGCCAATATTTGAAATTATTTTAGATAAAACTTGCTGTTTAATCTGTGGACAGCAATAAATGAAATTTTGGGTTGCATGCCACTTACGCACTGCGGTTTACATTTCACTAAATAAAATCAACGTTTCTTGCGTAGACCTGTTTGTTTTTGTCATTGCAGTATTGGATTAAGCACCTCGGAGGCCTCAGGTGCAATACAATTTGGAGGGCCTGTTTTTGGGGAACATAAAAAAGGCGCAAAATTACATCAAAAATACAAATAAATATCGAAAACTTAATAAAATAGCTGTTTTCGCAAAAATCTGTTTTCTAAATAAGCGTTTGAATGTTCTATTCCATCGGTTGTATACCCGACGTGACATTTGCTGGATTTTTTGTACCGTAAGCATTTATTTCATTTGTCTGGTTTAAACATTCTCTAGATGGGTGGGACGGTGCATTAAGTATCTAGCAATATTAATGTTTTTCCTCTTTTATTTATAATTATTATATTTTTTCACTTCTGGAATGAACTTTTTTCACACCATCGTTTAAAATATCAAAATTTATCCAGATTTTTTTCTTATGATCATATTTAACTGGAAGACCTCTGATGTCTTTATAGCATCTCTGGGGTTCTTTGATTTCACAATGACAAACAGTGGGAGTTTGTGTCTGCTTGTTGCATCGGCACACAACAGTGTGACAAATCAGCAAATTCTTAATTTTTTTGTTTTCATATTTTGAACAATCCGGATTATTGAGAATCCACTGTAATAGAAAATCTTGAAAACTGAAAAACAAAACAAAAAATCACGGTTAAATTTAAATTTGGCATAGAACGCATGTACAAAAATATATTCTATGGTGAAGTGGCTATAAATATAAAGCGAATATGCTCCAAAAAGATGGAATATGTTCTTCGGGGTAACATGTTTCGTGTTTATATAATAATTAATGTATCACCGAGTTTTAAGCCATTGCTGGCGAAAAGGATAAGCCCATGGGAATGCCCACAGATTTGAGTAGTGAGTGGTTTTAAGAATTATATTTATTTGTTTGTCAGAAAAGGTTTTATGATTATATTTATATAGGGTATAAGATTGGAGATCCCGGCATGTTTAGTATTTCATTTAAAATCGGAAGGTTGTTCAATTGCGCTCTGTTTATTTCCAAAATTTCCTGGGAAAAGAGCTTATGAGCGTCCGTATTTGGGTGTATCATTGTTATCCCTTGTTCCTGATTGAACACGTTGATTGAAACATTAATTTACTAAGCGTCAGGTTAAATTCATCCGTGCACTTGAACGCCTGAAGATGCCGAAAGGCGAAACCCGGGTTGTTAGTGACAAAATCTGTGTGAATTTACATAATTTGAACGATTCAAATTTAATATTGAAATTCCACCAAGCACCTTCAGTCGAAATCTTAAATTATAGTAATATTCAAGTAGCTTGAATTGAGTTTATTGCTTCAAATAGTGTTATTCAAGTTGGTGGCTTGAAAACTTGAGCTGTATCGGTCAACAGATCGAGGTGTTATCATAACACCTGACAGACCCGAAGCCATAAATCATGTTGGCCGCCGTAGCCACTCCATGCTTAAATAATAATTATATGTTTACACTGGTGCCAGGGCTGCGGACGCATCTCACGGTTGAAATTACTGCAAGTCAGGTGTAAGGTGCCTTCTATCACTAGATTTACTTTACCAAGAATAATTGATCTAAAATTATTATAGGCAATGCTTTTCCCCCCATGTAACGCGGTGAAACGGCGTTCCGGCACCTTTTTTAGCATTTTTAATGTTAAAAATCAATATTCCTAATAAAATATTTTTATTTTGCTTTGAAAACTTTATTTTTTTTCATTGAAAACCATTGGGTGTTTGACCGTATTTTTGGTTCCTTTTCTATCTCCTAAAATACGTTGATCGGTGGTCACTCATATGAAGACAAGGTTATCGTGACGGATTCGAGTCACTGCATTTTTTTCAATCGATTTCTGTTCAAAGCCATGGGTGTTTGTGATATCTAAAATATTTCATCTCACCCTTCCAATCCTAAAATTAGCAGGGCAAAACGAGAGTTATTAGTCTAGTCTTTTCCTTATTCTTAGACCTATCTTATATTTTTCTCTCATTCAAAAAGAGAGAGGTGGAGCAACTAAGTAACAAGCATTTCTCGCAAAAAAGCTTCCGTTAAGACACCTCCATTCGCAATCCATATGCTTCACTTTTGGAACAAAAAAAGCTTATGTAGAAAGCTTGACAAGAAGTGAGTTTCGGCACCATTCTTTTTTAGAAAAAAAATACTGATTATAGGTAATGCAAGATTTTGAGATCAGCTCGTGAAGGAATTCGATTAAGGGTCGGTCCATCCTTCGTCTTAAATGTGATCAAAACTGTACTATGAAGAGCGTAAGTTGACTCACAGAAATAGAGTGGAACAAAAGATGGCATAATATTTGAAAGAAAAGTCTTTTTTAATGTTGTACGAGATCTGAAAATGCGGAATTTTTAATATGTTGGCTTATGGCTATGAATAAATAAGTATATTTTTGAAACTAGGCACGTTCGCGTCCAACGAAGAGAATATGGTCTTTAATTGGGAAAAATAAACAGAAATTGTATTTACCATAATTATTTCTTAATTAGTCGTTCTTTCTTTCATTAACAGATAAAGAAAGTATGAGAAATGATAAATTTTATTTTCTAAAGCTCTTTAATTTGTCATTACTTCGTGAGCGTCGAGTTCCATTTTCGAAAAGCGCAAATGTTGAAATGGCGGATTGCATCCAGCTGTTTTAACGTCATGTGTCAAAACTGACAGTTGTGTTGACAGGCGATGATGTGTTGTGGCTGACAAATGGTCATATCATTATCGCCCGCACATCGCAGTGAAATTAGCGCCGTGGTTGCGTGAAAAAACAGCATTGAGATTGACAACCGAGAATGCTACACAAAGAAAACGATTATGAGTAAAAAAAACATTGATTAATCAAATTATACTAAGCCAACCAAAGATGAGTTGATGCTTATTTATAAATAATCTAAAGTCGTAGTTCGCTTATTTAATCTTGGCTTTTATTGGTAGTTATTCTTCTTTTTTGGTGATACAGTCAGAGGTAAACCTGAGTCCTCTTGACTTCTCTCGATTCTTCGTCTTCCTACACCAATCGCTGACCTCCAATACTCGTAAGTTTTGTGACATCCTACCCATCCAGCGAATTCAGGGTCTCCCGAGTGCGCAAGAGTGCGATAGAGTGCACGAGTTTTTAAGTCTTTGATGATTAAGACTTTGTTTGTGTTGCCAAAACTGTTTATTTCGTAAATGACAATATGTAGTTTCTCGTTGCCCTTTGCCATGGCATAACTTTATTCTAAAGTGATAATGTTGATCTAACTAAGCCTCTGGGACCCTCCTAATAGTATTAATAGTTGAGCTCAAGAAAATTCTGATGATGCTGCTATCCATCACATGCTGCGATACATCGTTGCACTAGTATTTATTTGTAGCGTATTGTTAACATAGTACCACTTCAAAAACTCCAGCAACGAAGAAGAAAGGAGTATGTTTATTATCATACGATATCATCATGTTGTTCAGATTTTTTTTAAACGTCTGTCAGCCTGAGGAAAATCACTGTTTCCCCAAAACCATGTGCGAATCTGATGAGGAGAACGGTGAGAGAATCTCAAACCCTTGCAACCGCGCAAAAGAGTTGGACTAAAGTCCAACAACTAAAACCACGAGAAATCGGTTATGGAATCGCAGAACCAAAATATGTGCCATAGCCATAATTAATTATGTTTTAAAATAATTGTAATATGAATCATTCCGCGAAATATAAAATATGGCTTTACCTTTTATACCCACATAGTTTGCTTGTAAAATTCCACCTGTTTTACGATCAACACTTTTACGCAGAATTATATTTCAGGTCTTTTTATGGATAAAGATAATTGAATAATTTGTGAGGGCGCGTAGGATTTCAATGGTAAAAAATAATCGAACTTGACTTTCAATTGGGCAGGCTATAAATTTTGTGGATATAGGCCATTGTGTGGCAATGTGGCAAGTAAGTAGTGTGGGCTCTGAAATAAGCTGGCGTGCTAGTTTTCGCGCTACGAAAGTTGACTGGGTCAGCTGTTTGCTTTGTTCGCTGTTTTCAACTACAAATTTGTTTTCATGAAAATATTCATTTCGAATTTCAGTTCTTCAAGACTTACGCGATGCTTTAAATGTGTAATCGTTTTCAATTCGGTTTTTTTTGAACATATGGACTCATAACGGAGTTTGTACCAGAATAAGAGCTCCTACAAGAACATACTTCTTACTCAGTTGCTCAGCCTCTCTTTTTTTTCTAAAAGAGTATTGTCAGAAGGATATGGATACAACGAGACTAATGTTAAGCTAATCGCTATGGATACGCCCCATTTTTAATGATATAATGGGTTGGGAGGGGGGAATACAAGGCAGCACATACATCTATGCATTCGAACAGATATCTATAAGTGAATTGAAAATAAACTGTCCGTATTGGTATTCGAAACCGTGACTTCCGTCTTCCAAGCCAACGACGTTGACCACTCGACCACGCAGCCGATTTATTTAGCTAATATCAAAATCCCATCGCAAAAGAATATTCAAAAATTTTAATTGTAAATTTCGAATGTCATAATCACGGCCGGATCGAGCAATGTGCGAAGTGTGCGGCACACACAGGCGAACGGGCGCGACACTAAGATTTTAGCACTATTCACTCATTAAATCTAGTTTTGAGAGGCGCAGAAATCTTTGAGCCGGCCCTAGTCCTAATGGTCGAAATCGAAACGTTATTTGTAATAATGAAATTATACCTGCTATACCGCCAACATCAGTTAAAATACGCAAATTATCTAAGCAATTAAATTGAGGATATTACTTGCAAACCCGGCTCATTCCAAAGATATTGAAATATGAACCATGAGTGTAATTTAGTAGATAAAAATATTTTTTAAAAGTATTGTTAGAAATCAGTCTCAAACATGGCTTGACAACATCCAAAGTAATGTAGGACTAAAAATTTGAAAATTGAATTCAAGTTTCATTTTTTAATACTTTTGGAATAAGCCGTGTTTGCAATTACATAATTGCCTTAAATATAAGTTGAGATTTAAACCTAAGCTTTGTCTATTTTTAATACGATCAAAATAAGGCCAGCCCAGTCAGCCGGACCAAATGAATGCTGCGCATATTTGATTTTGAATATATCATTTCGAGGACGTTGGCAGTGTTTAATTGCAAATTGATACGTCTTAATTGAGTAATTAATAAAATAAGTCATTACTTGGTTACCTATTAAGCACATTGACATCAATATTTAATGTTGCTTTTCTTAACATGGAATATGGCGAGATGTGTTATTTCGATTCTTTGAGTTTTTAAGTTGGGCTTGGAATTCCATTATACACATATTTTATATAATTTAAAACATAAGTATTGTAATACTTGATGTATAAACCACTTACAAAATACCTATCTAAATTTGAGAAGTTTTTGAGAAGAAAAACAAATTGTGATTAAATTCATTCTACTTATCGAAAAGCCAATGAATAAAATGGTATATTTTTTATAAATAAAAAAAATGTAAAATGTAAATGTTTTATTAAAGGTATAGTTAAGCAAAGGGGGCTTCGTATACATATGTGAAGTTACAGTACTTCTCTCCGCTGTTTTATTGTTACTATAGTAATAATACTTGTCTGGCGCGTTCTGGTCGAATGATGAACCACTTTAGAACTCTCTGAGAGCTTCACCACTGCTTACTGTAGGGTGCCAGCGTCTTTTACAACCTGTTATGGCTTTCTTTTCACATGTACGTTGCATCTAGGGCAACCTGCAAAGGATTCAAAGAGCTCGCGACGTCGTATGGAGAGCGAATAGATCTCAACTCAGGAAAATCATTTTATAACCGTTTTTTAGTTTATTCACACTACAGTTTATGCAACCCTGTCTTTAAGGAGAATTTTACCTCAGAAATTCCAGGCGAAAAAAAATAAGGCTTTAGTCGTACATTAAAATAATTTTCGCATTATATCAAATATTTTCTTTAATTCAAAAAAAATGAATATTTATTTAATTCAAGTAAATGATATGACTCATATTGCTGTTAATCTATTCTCAATTTAAAATGTTATCACAATCATTTTGAAAAAACGTCGATTTGGGATGTTCGACGAATCATTGCAAAAAGCGAACTCATTCATCGGTGTGATTTTGTATGCCTCTTAAGGTTGATACATGTTACTTATGTATGCATGTTTAACGTTGGTGTTGGTACTCCTGGCGCACGAAGTGATAAATCTCCGCGACAAAAGGATCTAAAGGAATTTATATATGGAGCTAAACAATGAGACGATACGGTACTGTCCTGGATGGGTACATTTTAACGGAGGACATCTGGGTTTTATCTCCGCGTCCTGAGAATAAAGAAGGTGTTAAGGAACGATTTATTTTATTCGAAAAAATACTTACTAGAAAGAGTGCCGGGGATAAAGTACAAGGGCTTTGTGAATCATGATTGTAAACTCAACTCTTTTTTTACACGGTCGATACGTTCCACAAAAAACCGCGATATATACGAGCTGTCAATTTTATGGACTCATATTTACTCTGTCTGAATCCAGTTATGGTTTTTATAATACAACTCTTTTTCGTTGAATAATTTGTATCAAATGTCATAATATCTGTGATTTGTTCTTACCTCTAAAAACACACCTAATTCGATTCTAACGTTACGTATTACGTGGGCGAAGTCACTGAGAACACGATTGAAACAAGCTGATCGTAGGACACTCTTTAGCGGCTGAGTCCATTTGATATTTTCGTGCCGCACCGAGTTGCTTTGCATTCGATTTGATTTAATCCACAGTACGACATACAGTAAAACATACACAACAAAACAAACATACACGTAAGACATACAGTAAAAACTAGGGTATCAAATTCCGGAACCTTTTTGTGATAAAATCCCTGGAATTTACGCATTTCCCAAAATTAACAGCTCGACAGATTTTTTTTAGCTCTTCCAAAATTTAATTTTCTGTAATTTTCTCAATCATGATTAGTACCGTCACTACTACGGGATTTCGGAATCACAGAATTAGACGGGATTCTGGGACTGGATACCCTAGTAAAAATGCTGCACGGAGAAAGTAACTAACTACTAGTCGCTGTGTCCTTTTCTTAGCTTCATTCCTTACACGTCCTGAAGAGAGAGGTTGAACGACTGATTTAAAATCACTACTTGTTAAAATAAAAAAAAACATTAAAAAAAGATTTGCCTCCCAAAAAAATAAAAAACTAGGCTGTGAAACGTTGAGTGAGTCACTAAAAATGTCCATAATACCTTTCGGGAGTGGACAGGAAGTTAAAAAGCTTTGACGGTAGGCGTCTCATGTGCTTGACAGTTTGTCCAAGGCATCAAGGACGAGCGTCACCATATGGTCACAGTAAACACCGTTGTCTATTGATCCCACTATTCATCCTTTTTCTACCTGAATATCGTTGCTTTCGCTCATATTTGGTTAAGAAGGGTACAGACTACAGTAAGTCATCAGCCGTGGGGACAAAAACGGCCTCCAAAACCACATGTGATTTTTTGAATTTTCGTTGTTCCGAATTATTAACAGTTATTTTGCTAATATATTTGTATTGAAATTATGTTGATCCTAAGAGGTCAAATTGTAAATATTAAAAAAAAACAACACGTTTAGCTATATTTCAACCCTGAATGTTTGCGAGCCCATACGGTCACTTTTGTCCTTACTACTGTCCGTACTCAATATTACACGGTAATAAAAGGATGAGCATGACCATATAGTCATGCGAGGTTTCTATACAACGACTTTGCGTTTTTTTTTTTAAATTTTGGATAGGAATAAAAGTTATCCGTGACTTCAATATGGCTTAGAAAATATTTTTTTATCGGAAAAAAGCTCTCGTCTCTGGAGGGTTAAACATT
Organism: Himalopsyche tibetana; assembly: GCA_030503985.1. Classification (NCBI taxonomy): domain Eukaryota; kingdom Metazoa; phylum Arthropoda; class Insecta; order Trichoptera; family Rhyacophilidae; genus Himalopsyche; species Himalopsyche tibetana. The sequence goes on from JAPJYX010000015.1 coordinate 9,185,591, forward strand.
CACGACTATTTTGAATCAATGACGAGTGCCATCGTTGTACTTTGAATCAAAATGGGGATAAATTGTATTGTTTATTTGTAGTAGTTGCCTCCATTATCAAGCACCTTTCAAATAAACAAGCATTTACAAGGGCCCGATTACGGTCCAGGAGTTATAAGTGGATATAACACATTTGGAAAATAAACTGGAAGCCTACACGGAATAAGCAAAGGCGTAAGTCACAGAAGCGAACAAAAGAGTGTTTGGTCTGGAGAAAACAAAAAAATAATTTACAGTGGCATATTGTTAAGTAAGCAAACGAGTTCCGGTACAATTAGGTAGGATACATTGTCTTATTTTGTATATATTTATTAGGATAATAGTTTATTAGAACTCGACAAAACTACGTCTGAGGTGACCACAACTAATACCAGTCTATCGTAGATTGATTGTGTGACATCGGCGCCTTGGGGTCGAATTTTTCTCTACTTTTCAGGAGACCGAAAAAACAGCTTTCACCAGTAATCGGTTATTTATTTTGAAACTGGTGCAAATTATTAAAATTGATTTCTCATTGTCTTAAAAGATAATGTTTTGGATTCCTGATTTGTTTGTTAATTTTGTAAATATTTTTTTTATAAATTGTTTCATGTGATAAAGTAATTTATTAATTTATTTTCAAATATTGCGTATTGAAATATTTTGTCACTTTATGTAGGTTAATTTGTGATCCAGCGTAATATGTAACTCAAAAATGCCAAAAAAACGAGTTACTTTTTTTGACCCTACGATATATAGCTCTCATATCATGTATGGGTTACCTTTTCAATAAACTTTTTAACTTAATTTTTAATAAATTTAAATAATACAAAAAATAGATTATATGAGGGTTCAGGATACAAAGGAGGCAGTTTTCATAATCCCATAATGTTGTCAAAGCAACTAAAACGTTTTAAAACATCTGAAAAAAGTAATGTTCTATATTCTTATTAGTATTATCTTGCTTTTTTAATATATTTTTCACTGTTTTGTAAAATCATGTTAAAGAATTATTAAAAAAAAAACTTACTACTTAAATACTGTGTACGAAATTGCCAGCTCTACACAATATCTAATTCATGTTCGAAGAAACATGGAGAGTGGAGACTGCCGCTTGTGTTTTCAGAGCCCTCAAATCGACTGTGGAAAGGAAAAATGACGTAACCCACAGTTTTTTCAAAACAGATTTTTTTCGATAATCACAATGTATCAAACTTGATACACGTTCTATCAAAAGAATACAAGCTGCAAGTGCCGATTTAGTATCTAAATTAAGCTTTTAAGTTTGAAAAAGATGACCTTGTTAAAAATTAAAACTATGAAAAAATGACTGAAATAAAGGTTTTTCCTAAACAAGTTCTTTAATTTGATTGTATGTGTGGGTTACGTCCTTTTTCCTTTCCACAGTCGATATGTAACTATATTTATGTGAAAATGAATTTAACCAATAAAATGAAAGGCAATAAAAAAAAATCTATTTATTTATAGACTGGAGAGAAATTATATTATGGTCTGCAAAGACGTTTAACCTCATAAATTGGCCTTAATTTTAATCCTTTGAGGAATAAGTTCATTTTTACTGAATTAGGTTTTTTATTATATTTTGATTATTTGTAGTATTGCCACCCACAAATATATATACAAAAACATTTTTTTTTGATACGGATCAATCTGGAAAGAATATTATTTACTATTTCAGGCAGTAAATATTTTTTTTGAATTATAAAACGCATAATTAAAAATATAAAGTAAATTAATTCTTTATTACTTTTAAATATTTTTATAGAAACTATGACTACGATTTTGTTTCTAGATTTGTTTGCTCTCATCTGTGTACATGTGACACTCTACACACGTCGATTTCAAAAATCGATCCCAATTATATGACTACCAATATGTTTACAGATGTCAACCTTTTTTAAAAAGTTTTCTATTCATTGGCAAATTGCATAATGAAAATAAAAATAATTTCGCAGCCCAAAAATCACAGTTGGATGTGTCTAGTATCCATATCTGAAGAAATAACAAAGATACTAAGATCAAACGGTTAAACAGTTTATGGATCACTGGTGTAGAGTATAAATGTAGTTTAAAAGGCAGCCGGAATTTCAACTGATATATTATTTATATCGTTGTGTTAATTAAATTATGTGTACGTTAAAATTTTAACATTTATTTTTAAAAAATAGCACCGTGAACAATAGTGCAATACGAATATAGACATCGTGCCTTACAATTAATAAGACAACAATTGGTCAGACTATTTGTAAGATATGTAGATATCTCCATTTTGAAAGCGTTCCCGTTCATTGTGCACACGTCACAGGTGACATATCTCATTATCACCTGTAAACAAATCAAGTCACTTGTGAAATCAAAATGTATATTGTTAAATCAACTTGTTCAAAGACATTTGGACGTTAAAATTTTTCAATGAAAGGCATATCAGTAATACGAATAAGATATTTCATTGTTCCCAAAAAAAATAATTGGAAAAGGTAACATATTGCATGGTCGAAAAAAATGGTTTGAGTGGTTTTTGTTTCATTGAACTGAGCTGATATCCTTCTGGTATATTAATTAAACACTACAGTTTAGACAGCGCATTAAAATTATGATTTTTATAAATATAATAAATACAAATAATAATATTGCCTAGATAACCTGCTATTATTATTATATATGAGCCCTTGAGAAATGCAACAGCCAACTTACTACTTAACTAACTTAATTATGTTTGTAATTACTTTCAATCGCATTCTGAATTTATTAATCTGGGATGACTTTTTAATTATATGTTAGATGTGTTGAACATTTTAATTTTGTGTTATTTTAGAATCACTTTAATGTAATTGGCAATTTCTTTTCAATGCCAATTGTTGTGTATAACTTTTCAATTTTGTATAAATAGCATTGTTAAATTATATTTCTTATCAGTTGACAATGCTCGCAATGAGCGAAACCGGTCCTGACATATTAAATAAAGTGGAATGAAGTACAACGGATTATTGTGTTTTTATTAACTTAACTAACTACCTTTTTGTCCGAAGATATGGATGTATGTGATGTCTTGAATTCCCTCCCACGCATCATATCCTAAAGCCACGGGGTGGCGAAAGCGATTAGCTTACCACTAATTCTGTTATATCCTTCTATTCTTACATTCTTTGAAAAAGAAAGGTTTAGCAATTGAGTAGCAATCAGTTTTCTTAGAAACTCTTCTGGTGAGATAAACTTTATTAGGAGTCCGTATGATCAACATTGGGAGCAAACGTTGTAAAAAAAGTTGTGTTATTTATGTATGTTATGCATAACAAGATATTTTGTCACCAAACCACTAATATTATATCTTCAACAGCTCCGATGTGCGAAACTGATCTAGACAATCATAAAAAATAAGGAATTAGTTCAAAGAAATATACATATGTTTATTTGAATACAATGTGCTATATACCACCAATGATTGACAGCAAACATCTTTGAAAAACTGATTTTCAAATTATGGCTATCATCTTGCATACAATGATACAATCCTTTCAATCTACTGCGGAATTATCTCTTTTCTTCGATAGATTATACTTGTTGGTCTTATAAACTCATTTGACGCTTTACGTTAAGGTATACCATTGTAACCATCGGGGATCAAGCTTTCACGACGATATTGTGTTACATGCGTAAGTCGGTAAACAATCGGCGGTTGCTTCTTCGGCCACGTCAATCACTGCGTGGCAAACCTAGCATACACCGCCACGAAGACGTTTCACCCACTCATTGGGACATTAGACATTGTGTCATACATTGACGGTCCATGTTATAACAGAATAATTCCGTGCATAAATCGTTTCAATGGTTTGTTTTATTTGAGCTGGAACTCAAAACACAAAGATAAAGGGGTCAATCACAGTGAACCTTAAACCTACTGCAAAATATACAGCCAACATAAAAAAATACTGTGACTACAGATGATGAACCATTTATCAACCAGGTACCACCAGTAGCGTAGCTTTAAATTTGGGGCCCTCATGCTAACTACACGAAACTTGACCACCTAGGCATTTTTTAAAGTATTTAACATTACTACTAACGCCAAAGCGCCAATTTTTTTTAAGTTGAAAGATCTAAGCTCGATGAAAATTTTTTGTAAGTCTCTCGAGATCAACTTGAAGAAAATTCACGATCACAAACACTCACGCAATTAAAATTGAAAAAAAACTAAATTTGACATTGATGTTAACGGGAATCGAACCCAAACCCGCTTGATCGGTAGAGCAAGCTCTAACCAACTTGACCACCGAGGGAGGGAAAATTGGTTACATTGAGTACATATAAATTTGGGCCCCATTGTTCGCTGGGCCCTCATGTATTGCAAGAGTCCAGTGGTAGTAGTAGTTTGAGTAGGTACAATATTATAATGTATGAAGTAATTGTTTATACTAGTAAAAAAATGCCTTTAATCAAATCTCTAAATTGTATGGCTTATATGTGTGTTTATTTTGAGATGCTCTCTCGTTTACAATCAGGGTGTGTGAGGCCCTCGCGTTAGATTTATTTCTTACATTTTGGTTGCATAATATGTGTTATGTATGTATCATGTATTAATTGACGTTTTTGACACATGTAAAGCGATCAATGTGTGCCCATCAGTTGTGTTAAACTTAATCTTTTCAATATAAAAATCTAGTAGAAATATTAAATTGTATTGATTATTTTAAAAGGTGAATTGTTTACATTTCACTGATGTTACCATATCCGCTAGCAATGTGTAACATCCTTTATAAAAGTTATTTTCCGACAACTGTTAAAAGTTCAGTCGCCTTTCCTTTTTATTTGCAGAGGGTATTTTTTTTATCAAACATTATATTTAAATAAAATTCATTTTCATCAAAGCAGACATGCTGAAATATGTTTATTCATTGTTTTCCCTATTTAGTATATGATTAGAAAAACGTCTACATCAGACATGCCCAAACCTTGGCCCGCAGGCTATATGTGGCCTAATTGAAGGTTTTCAATTTTCTATACATTGTACATGTTGTTATTGGAAAATACATAAAAAAGCTGTTTGCTTATTATCAGTAGAAAAAAATATCATTTTATTTATTATTTAAAAAAAAATGTGTGGCCCATCAGAGAACATCCAAAGTGATTTCTGTTGAGCATCCTTGATATTAATTACACTGTGTTAAATTTGTTTTAATATTCGACTGTTCGATTAACACCTCTGATAATATATTACTTTAGAAACGGTCAATGCGGACAGGACAACCGCCCAGCTGGCATTACATAGAAATATTTAGTTTCCGACCGAATAGAGCCATGTTTAAGCTTGCGGTATCACTTTTTGGTCCCCTATAAGGCGCAATTAATTAAAATTGAGATGTCTCGATCATATGTGATACCTTAATGCTATTTATTGAGTATAATACCTGCTCTTCGTCAAGTTTAAGCGACGTGACACGCTGTCAGGCGAATAGTATCAGGTTTTACAAAGCGATTCGACTTTACATGTTCAATTTGACAACTTTATGACGAATAAATACGGAACTGTCATACAAAGTTGAATTTAAAATAAGAACACAAAAATATATCAAAAATTTACACTTTATTTTTAGCATCTTCCATTTGGCAACATTCTGATGAATAAATACGAAATTTAAATACAAGATTGATTTCAAAATAAGAATACATTATTGTCTTATTTTTAAGCATACATATTTCTTTTAATAACTTTATGGCGAATAAACACAAAACATTAATACAAGATTGAATTGAAAATAAGGACTTAAAATATATTTTAATCATTGAATGTATTGCCTACGTTTGAAATATCTTCCGTTTTGCAACTTTATAACGAATAAAACCGAAAATCTAGACAGCTATAATATAAGATAAAATTCAAAATAAGACCATAATAAATATCCAAATACATTACTTAATTGCTTACATTTATGTCATCGTCAAGACTTAAAATAGACACTATATTAAATGAAATATTATTTCATTTATATATTGGATCGGCGTATTCTATAATCTATATATTAAGGTAAGCAAACGCAAAGTTCTAGTTCCATATGAATTTTGTAATGTTGCCATAATTATTTCGGTATTACGTTGTCATAAATTTGCCAAACTAATGAGTACTATTTTGTAAAATTTATCAGCGATCGAGGTGATTAATAATTTTCCAATTGACATTTAACTATACGATGGCTGTAAACTCCAACAAAATATCAAACGCCTGAATGTCACTTTATTAAATGTTATATTATAGGTTTGAAGTCAAGTACGGCAGGTACATATTAAGTTATTTGAAAGGTGATTAAAGTGAATTTAATTAAATATGAAGAAAATGTTTAACACTGTGTCATTCTGTTCTCAAAATGCCGTTAAACTTAGAAGTATATTGCTTCTGGATCACATATTCGGCTGATGACAGCTTCTTGCAAGTTGGCTGCAGGATAGGATAGATGCATGATGCACGCTGAGCTCCGTCGTGACGATCCAATACGTTTTATATGCTAGTGATTTGCTTTAACCGGTTGAGAGCCGCTGAATGTATTTATAAAATGAGATTTTTTTGTTTCATAAGAATCTAAAATGTGCATTTACATAAATACATGTGTGTAAGGTCATTAAATATTGTTGATATCTTCAGATGTAATAGTTAAACTTAATACATACATACATTGCTTCTTTACTTATATATATATATACATATATATATATGTATTAAGTATGAATATTATTATCAGAATAATGAGAGTCACACAAGGTTGCCGCTTTGTTTCATAATCATTTTGTCTGTTAAACTTAACCGTTTGAATACCGCGCAAATAAATCATTAATATGTCCCAGAGATACTGCGTGTGTTTGAGAAAAATAATTTTGCCTAATATACACCCGAATTCGATATTTTAAAAACATATATTGACTCAGTATAGATAGCACTACACATATTCATCAACATATTGCTTATATTCTATTAGAATACCAAGTATTTGATTTTTTAAATGTCTTGTACATCCGTGTTCGCTTGCATATGTTCCGGACACCTGTGTCCGCTTGGTATTCGAGTGGTTAATATATGTATGTATTTTCGTCCGAATTATACTCGCTATTTGACAGTCAAGTGGTCAAAACGATTTGGGATTTGGTTTGAAATCACTTTCACCATTGGTAGGAATAATAATAATAATTTTCACATCAGATTTTCTTGTTAAAGACAAAGTCTCTTTACAATATTAAAATAAGTGCTTTATTCGCCACCATTCTGTTTTTTTTTTGTTGGACTTAACAATGTAATCATAGGATACATCTAGGTGATGAGGTGCTTGATTCGACGATTATTTTGTATGCAGTACGTGTCATGATAAATAAAAAAATTACATCATCAAGAAGAAAATGATTTCCCAATTAAATACCCAGTCCATCTCAGATAATACATTTTTTGACATTTTGAATTAAACATAAACCTCAAAAAAGTTGTGTATAACAGGAGAAAGGAATTTATTTTGTTATTTTTTTAGTCTAGAGATTTTTTAATATAATTTATTATTTAAGTGACATTTTATCCTAATTCAAAGCTTGCAGAACTTGATTTTATCGAGCCTTTTTTTAAAAATATGTTAGTTGAAATAACCTTTTTCATCATTAAAAGATGTCACTAGCACAATCCTCCAGCGATACGCTTTCCTTTCAACATAAATAATAAGTTTAAAATTTCGACTGAAGGTGCTTGATGGAAATTCATATTAATTTAGAATTATTTTCATTATGTACACTTCCATAAAATTCTAAATTAAAATAAATAATAAGCATTATAAATAATAATAAAAAAGCCGTTTGCGTGTACCAGTAAAATATTATGTTTATTAGTATGTAAAAATGATTTTTTAAATTTATTATTATGGTAATGACTATACGTTCTGAAAGCGTTGGCAGAAGAAATTTTATTCCGGAGGCGGTCTAAAAACCGTTTGATCTGGAATTTTTATAACGATACTTCGGTGTACGTTTACGTCTATGGAGCTTCCATTGTTGCTTTGACTCTATTGTCTGATGTAGCAATAAAAATACTTTGAAATAGAATACGGACTATTTGAATACATTTATAAGCATTACAGTATGGAATAGACACAACTCGCACGTCGTATAATGTTGGTATCACTGTAAAATACCTATAACTAGTAAACATAAAATACAAATATCATTTTATACTAAATCGAAATGGTAATTTGCTTAATAAAGTGAATATGCAGTTATTCATAAAGCAATCGTAAATGCGCATACTATTTAATTATGTTTTTAATTATCGGTATGGAGGGAAACATTTTATTCGATACCTATAAGTAGCTGTCAAAACTAGCGCTGTCATCGAGTATACAAAAATACTCACTATCATTTTTAAATACTTATGTTAAATTTAACAAATCAATCGAAATATATGAATTAAAACGAAAACTTTAATAATAAAAAGTAATATAACATTTAAAATAATACAATAGGACAAAATATAATAAAATTATATAGCTTTGCAATTTTAACTAGCGCCATCTTTTGCCGTGTTGTGAATTCAGTCTATGACACACAATATTTTGACATTTCTATTTACAGTTCACTGTTCATTATTCGGCTGTGATGTATCAAACAGAATAAAGTTGTATAATCTATACTAGTCTATATTATCCAGATAACTGGCCAAAACTAATTTTCTATTGACATACTTTTCTTGTGAATAGTACGAAACAAATTGATAAATATCTCCAAACTTACAACCGGCTCGTTGGTCTAGGGGTATGATTTTCGCTTAGGGTGCGAGAGGTCCCGGGTTCAAATCCCGGACGAGCCCAAGTATTATTTTTTTTACACAATGACACAATGAAGTTTATATAAATAAAAACGTATTCGATTCCTAAAGTCACGTTATTATCATGTTTATTTAAAGTACCTAACTTAATCCGACTAAATACTAAATAAAAGTAGGAAGTCTATGATCAGACAGTTGTGTGAATTTCATTATATCTAACATTTAGGTGAGGGATATAAAATAAAAGTCTATAACAGCGGTCGCAAACCTTTTGGACCTGACGGACCACTCGCATTTTTAAATACCAAGAACCGCGAAATATTTTTTGAAAAAAAATATACAAACAAAATATTATTATAGTGTCAATCAGAAAATTTCCCATTTTATGATAAAATAGTAATAAAGTTTGTTTAATCATAAAAAAGTAAGACTGATCTTTGTTGCGACATGAGTGTTTGAAATAAGCTTTTGTTTTTTTGCCAAAATTTCTCGCTCACCATCAGCGGTCCGCAGATTAGTGGCTGGTGACCGCTGGTATATTACATAAATAATGTCTATTGCAAAAAGCACCTTTTCAATTATTAACCGCTTAACATTTTTATCGATATATTGATATCTCACATGTTTTTACGTGTACTATTATTATATAACTGTATATTAATATTTATCTTGACCATAATTCTAATATGTATCCTGCCAGCATATTTATTTTAATAAGACGGAATCAGACATTGAGCGTTTCCGAACGAAACAAAGCCGATCTCATCTATTATTTATTGAACAAAGTTCACTAGTTTGCCCGTAAGTATGTATATCGACTGTGGAAAGGAAAAAGGACGTAGCCCACAGTTTTTTCAAAACAGGTTTTTTTCGATAATCACAACGTATCAAACTTGATACACGTTCTATCAAAAGGATGCAACCCGCAAATGCCAAATAAGTATCTAAATTTAGCTTTTAAGTTTGAAAAAACTGCGCTTGTAAAAAATTAAAACGAAGAAAAAAGACTGAAATGAAGGTTTTTATTCGACAATTTCTTTAATTAATATTAGATTATGTCAAATAAACAACAGTTTAGAAGTCTCCGTGCACTTCAAGGTTGTGTATAATTTGCATATGGACCAAAATGATGAAAAACACGTTTTTTGCGCCTCCTGTAAAATTGAGTGGCTTACGTCTTTTTTCCTTTCCACAGTCTATATTATAGTGTCGCATGCTCTATCACTGCTTTGTCAACAGCAGTTACAGTGAGTACGAAAATGAATTTAAGTGCAGAGATTCCATCGAGAAATTAACCGTAATTCAATTATTTCTCTAATGCAGTGATAGGAGTGAACTATAAGCTTAATTTATCTGTTTGATTCACTCCAAAGTTACTCCTTTCCCAAATAACTTCTGTCACAAATAATACCAAGAGTGTTTTATATTAGTTTTTTTTTTTATAGTGAATTATAGGACAACTTTCATATAAATCCATGCCGTAGATAGAATCTTCTTTTTAAAAAGCGATCATTGTATTGTTTTGCTCTGAATATCTATCGACCATCAGAATCTCCATTGACCATCTCAATAGATATAAAGATGACACTGGTTGCTTATAGATACAACTATTTAACAACTGGGTAAATAAAAACTATTATTCAAAGGGCAATAATAATAGTATAATATATAATTACTTCTTATATGATGTAAATCGATGCAAAAATATAATACAAGTACATATACCAAGTAAGTAAAAGTTTACATTTAGAAAAAAAGGAACGTCATTAAGTAACGTAAAAAATTTTTTTTTGAGAAAAACATTTTCCTATTTTTTTTCCTAAATAGGAAAGAAAAGATTTATATTCTGATACAGCTCTTCTTTTATGTGTTCTTCATTCGCTTTGAACATTTTTTTTTACGATATTTATTAATCGTTCTGTACGTAGCGCTAGTGAAGCAAGTGGGTCAGATTTTTAAACACTGACACCTATTAATGAATAAAAAAAGTTATTTTTTATTTTTTTACGAGAATTGATAACAATTTTTACTTTCAATCCACTTTCACGCCTTATATAATTTTAAATTATAATTTATTAAATGAAAATCTATCAATGATATATTTTAAATGTAATCAAGTTTTTAACCGATTCTATCAAATACACAAATATTACATAAAATTAGTCATTTTTTTCTTAATAATAGTTGTCATTGTCGCTCAGGTTAAAGATTTCGTGATTTAATAATGTAAGCAGTTAGAAAATACTCCCTCGGTAAATCTTATTTTTTTCGCAGGTAATATATGTATATGTACATTTGTTTTTTGTTATTCCTGTAGGTCTTTCGTTCGCTATTATTACCTTATATTGAATGATAGATATTCAATTTTATCAAATAACTATCTGTGCGTAAATCGGCATTGCGTAGAGATCTTTTACGACGATAGTTGTTAGATTTCCATTGGAAGCCTTTAACACTTCGAAGATAAGAAGAAATATAATACAATGAATCGCCATACTTATACTTTCGACAGCATGGCACATGAAAGTCTTTTAACTGTACACTAACTATAATAGACAAAGAATTGATCGAATATTATAAATTGTCCGTTTAGCGAGGGCGCTTGTGTCGCACGAGCAATTATGCCAAACTACTTATAGTCTTAAACCGTACCTGTCAAATTATCAATTATAATAACTTTCCGCAAATCTTTACGAATTGATGGAAAGTTTTTGTGAGGAATATACGTAAGAAGAATAATTGTCTTTAAACCAATACCATCACAGGTGTTTATTGCCGATTCTTGGTGGAAAGGCAATATTTTAAAAGACAAAACATCTCGTCAGTTGCTATTTCTCGTGATAAGCGAAAACAGATTTAATCTATATTGAAAAATGTGAAAATGTTATCTACGAAAAAAGTATTCAATTCTTATCAGGAATTTCTCTAAATCAAGCTGTAAACTTTAAGAGTTGACTGGATTTTTAAACTTAAGAATTATTTAAACGGGCGTTAACAATTTCTAAAAATTACGAGGCATATCTTGAATGATTGACACTAGTTATTCGGTCTCGCTGTTAGCCGCTTTTGCGGTGAAAGAAGTAACTAGAAATTAAGAGAAGGGCATGCGCCATTGGATAGACATCGGCATTGCCAGTAAAGTTAGTAATATTTAAAAGTTAGATTAAACGGAAAATAATTCGCTAATACTGAAAAACATACAGTTAGTTGGTTCACAGTGTAGTTCCTAGGTTATGTGCCACCCCTAGGCAGAGCTCCAAAATAACGCCCATTTTTTTCATTATTTACAATTATTTTAGGAATACATATGCAAATATAGAAGTTTGAATCCTCTACTTAACTACGTACTCAAACAAATATCTTGTCACTCGTTCCGTAGAACTTTCAGGTGATTCATAATATATGTGTGACTTATTGACAAAGATCCTCAAGAATAAATATGATCCAAAGGCTCATATTATCGTTCAAAGATTATGGAAAAATAACCATCACCTTCACTACACACCATAAAAAATAATTTGAATTTAAAATTCGTTTACATTATACAAGTATCGATTTTTGATTTGTTATTTTGTTAATCAAAGACAATGAGGTATCATATTTATTCTAAGCCAAATTCGTGTCAAAAATATGTATTTATTTAAAAAAAAAAACTGTTATCATTTGCCGCTCCCTATAATTTGCCGCCTCTAGGCAGCTGCCTACTCGCCTATGCCCTCGGGACGTTCCTGTTGGTCCAGGTAGAGTAAAGTTAAAATAAAGCTATTGAATAATTGATTGCATAGCTCATCTTTATTAAGTATAACTAGGTTCCCGTGCACCAAATAATGATTTACAATGCAATCAATTGTCGATTTATTATTGTAATAGTTATAAACGTGTAAAGACGTTTATTATTGTACGTACGCATACATTTATTTATAGCTCCACTAACGTGGATCTGAATACATAATATTGAATCAAGAACAAATTTATTATATTGAATAAATAATTGTAACATCCATCTGCAATAAAAAGCCAAATAAGAGAGTTTCGTAATCTTTTAGGTTATGTTATATGCTTTGATAGAATATACATCAGTGTTCTGCAAACCCAAGGCAAGCAAGGTATTACCAACACTGAATTTATGGTGTATTTTAAATATCGAAGTATCAGTTTTGAAAATGAAAAAAACACCGGTATTTCTGTTAAAAATTGTATCAATATGGACAAGTTTTAGAATCGAAGAGCCTTTCAATGATGTACAGTGTAACTCCCAATTACACTACCCCGAATTACGCGCTGGCTTGAAATATTCGCCGCAAATCCCCCAATTGCACTGTCGCACTCCATTGTCGTTGCTACGAGACGGTCTTCTGTGCGGCGCATACAGTCAAATGTTGGATAGCGTCTGTGTATTCAACACGTGCCAGGTTATACACGTATAGCCGGGCGACTGATATGTGTTTAATTTTGGCGCGCTTTGCATTTTAACACTTAGTAACTAAATATTTCGTCCATATTTTTTTAAAGGGAAATCTCAGTTTTGCTTTTTTTGCAGAAAAAACCAAAAAACCAAAGCACTAATTTTGTATGAGATTCTCTCCCCCAATTACACTACCCCGAATTACACTGTCCCGACTTTAGTGTAAATGGGGGTTTTACTGTATTATTATTTTAGGATTTTTTTTTTTACATTATAAAAAAAAACATCCGTGTATGATTATGATGTATTTTTAATTACGGGATTTTATATGAAATATCGAAATAACTATTTTAATTTACCCACCCGGTATGTATTGCGATTACAATTTACCGTACTAGTTTGTTTTTTTGTAATACCTGTACATATTAAATTTTCAAAATCGGTATTTAAGATGAAATTACGGTTTATCAGGGTTGCAATTCCACATGTCCATTATTTTATCATAATCAAACCTTTTGGATGGTCAATTTTACTTAAAAGGCTACTGCACACCACTGATTTATTTTATTACTGTATTTAGTAACCACCATATGACAGTGATAGTGTTCAAGTATACAAGATAGCCAATGTTGTAGGGCGGTAAATACGGAAGAGCGGCAAATTGAGGACAAAACGTTTTTTTCAAATAAAGGAAAATTTTCGTATTAAACCTAGGTACGTAAATTCCTGGTGCGTTAAATCTGGGCTTAACTGTTACGTGTTTTTGTTTACATTTTTGTAGAGGGTAACATCAATGCTCTTAACGGTACAAAATATTCCACATGCGGGTCGATATATTATGTTATTTTCGGGTGTCCAAACAAACGTTAGATACGCCCTCCCCCTCCCACATTGTTTAAAAAATAAAAACATTACCGTTAACAAATTGTTTTGGATGTATTTTAATTTTACTTTTCATTTACAAAAGGACACAAGATTGATAGTAAATTAATGAACGCAGGGTTCACGGAGTAGAGTGACCAAACGTTGGCACCAGGCCATTAGAAATTTACTTGTCATGGGTGAAACAATAATCATGCTTTTTACTGTTAGAAAATAATTCATTTCAATGTTTTTATTGAGTATTTGAATTCCGCGCGTTCAGTAACAACACTTATTTATAAATTTAATAAAAAATGTGAATTTATTTTAATACACAGGATTAAACTTTAACGGTATTTTATTAAGGATATATCTAAGGATTTCAAAAAAAAAATAATGAGCTCTTATATGTATTTATTTTCAACACTTTAACTGGCTTTACATGCAGACGCTTTCACGTGCGATTGAGTGGTTGTGTATGCTTTAAATCGATAAAAAATATGTGTAAAAGAATGAAATGAAATAAGTTCTTATTATGCGTACTATTATAATTTGTCAAAAGTGATACTTTTTAAGCGAACGAGTTATTTGTCATTCGCTCAACTTTTCACTTAATACTTAAGTAAGATTTAAATCTTCTAGTTCATAGGTGAGACAACTTCAAATAACCTTTTATGAGATAATGGTAAAAGGTGTATTCAATTGGTTAACATAAATCAAATATTTATTATTCGTGTGTGCATGAGATTTACACGTTTAATTTTCATTTGTTCGAAAGAATAGTGTGAGATGTTGTGTTCAGTATTAGGACATTTAGAAATATTCGTTTAATGAACCAAACAATATATACCTTTTTGTTTAATTCTTAAGACGTTTTTTGACTTAAGCATTTTTCAGTTATCTGCTTACTGGATTGGCCACCCGATTGACCACAAAATTTTGCACATAACTGCATATTTAACTCCAAATCAGATTTTTCGCATTTGTCTGATTAAAAAACTGGACGATCGTATAATTTAATGTTATTTCTACAAGTAATAATTCAGATGATTTGCAGTGGAATACATAAATACTTATTTGAAATGGATTTCACATTTTAACGTTTTTTAGTTTCGTAATTGTTTACCACGCAATTAATTGTTTATAATGGACACCCTATCTTTTAAGAGCCCCCGGGGGAAAGATTATTAAATTTTGAAGAAATGCTCATCGAACAAAGACGGGATTTGTTTATATTATTCTCAATTCTCATACATATTAATTTGTAAAGGTACAAGTGATACGTCACTAGAAATAAGACAGTATACTTACTATCTTGAGTTTAAGTTGGAGTGCAGTTCTCGTAACTCCCAAAATTGTTAAACTAAAAAAAAAACAATACTCTCATGTCAAACCAGTATCCAACTGCTATTTTTAAAATATGCAATATTATCTATTACGGCTTAAAGTAAGACGTTTGAAACAAATGAATGTAGCGAAAATAATATTATCTCTTTACTCTTACCATGGTGATCCATCTATCTTATTTAAAATGTTTTTTACTACTCTTTACTTTCTATTGAAGACTTTATAAATTTCCAAAAGCTCCACCATTGTTAAATATATTTCCTTTGGGATATACCTAGTGGTGTAGTGATAATTGAATAGCTACCAGGTCGGTCATTGATTCTTCTCTATTTTTTTTTGTTTTTTTATGTCAGTCCGAGGTTAAAAAAAACACTTTTTTAACAATTAAATTATATGTATGTGTTTGAAAATTAAGTTACAAGTCAAAAAGATGGTAGGGCGGCGCCCTGGCTCATTTTCAGGTGCCAGGTCGCTGACCTGGCCCCACTACACCGCTGGATATACCACACATAATAAAGTAATTAGTTTATAATGAGAACTAGGAATGTTTTGTATCTCAGCCCCTCCCTGCGTCCAGTAGAAAAAGACAAATGCCGAATTGAAGATTTTGAATCAATTTCCAGTAAATTTCGTAAAAGTTGCGATCGTTTGATAATGCTTCTTAACCTTTAGAGGAGTGTGTACGTACATTTACGTCAACGGAATCTTTCGCTAGAAGAGTATGGACGTACTTTTAACATAACACTGCATTATCTGTCTGTGAGCGTATATAGGCTCCAAATATGACTTGCATTACAATCTGTAGACATTTGAGCCCGTTTCTACACCATTTTAAAATAGATTTCAGCTTTAAAAAAGGTAGAATTAATGTTTTTAGTTTTTGACAGGTTGCCATAACGGACTTTCGTGACAGATCCATACATCGCAAACTCTAGAATTACGCGCGTAAAATTGTTAATAAGTTTCTTGCGATTTTTGACAGTTCTTCTGTTTTCTACTGTATTAGACTGTGTTATTATAACTTACACACACTAAGTTCAGTACAGATTTACTCACTCTTCCAAAGGTTAAATAGGCAAAACACGTGTCACCAACTGTAACTCAAGTGGAATAACAAAATTATCAAATTTAATTATATATAATCAATAATCTGTTGCTCACCAACCTTTCTCAATCATTACTGCGATGATATATGATTCATATTCGTTTGTAATTAGCCTTATCCTCTCGCGTTTATATAGTAAATAAAATAATTTATTTATTACTGTTCGGTGGTCAAGGATCTTAGTTTTATTTGTAATCATGGAGGGTAAATGTTAAAGGAGTCGAATAATCGCTGCGTCACAATTTGATCTCTTTGTTTACATCAATAATTAAATTGAATTGTGCATCCTTTGGTCCGCACTCACTCCCTCTCCCTTTGCATATTCAATTCAATCGTAGTTAAAAGGATCATCGTGCCGTCTATTGCATTTATGTCTTTTTGACTAATGAATAAAGGTATCACTTAATCTTATGGATGGTATTCATTATTTTAAAAAAGTTTTATTAAATGTAAATTGATTGTAAATCCCTTATTTTATTACAATGTTGTATAATCCAGCTATAAACAGTATTTCGCATGCTTACAACGTTCGTTTGCTAAAATGGACATCTTTAGGGAAAAGGATTGTTAGTTAAATTTTTGCACATTTTTACTTTATTTTCAACAATCTTTGTCCCCAAAAATGTACATTTAGTAAAACTACTATATGTAGTAATATCGGCAGTAAAATCAAGATACAGCCATATGTTATAAATAATAAAACATGCGATTTCATATTATTTTTCTGAATACAATTTTGTTACACGTTGCTATTTGCTATTTGTTATGAGATATCGCAGATATACTGTAATCTATAACAGTGCTTCCGTTGGGAAGCACTGTTCGCAAAAAAAATCATTCTTTCAACATTCTTTGTGATAAACTATAAAAAAAAAATTCGGGGGTCCGCAGATTGTTGTTTTCAGATTAAGGGGTCCGTGGCATGAAAAAGGTTGGGAAGCACTGATGTATAATACAATTTCGGGGACAAGGATTGCTGGAAACAAACTATTTTTTTTCTTTAATTTTAACAATTCTTATTCCCAAAAATGTCCTGTCCACGCATCTTTCTTCGGATTTTTATCGAAGAGCGATAAAGAAACTATAAGATATTTCCCAAAATCATTTTTTAATCCTAAGCCGCCTGCCTCTAAAAAGAAGGAAGAAACATAATAAAACCAAGATCTGTTTAATAACTTGTGTGTCAATCAGGAGTCTGTAGTTTCACCACATTAAGATGAGATGGGGGTCAATGTTTACTTTTACGTATACATAATAGTTTTTTTGGCAAATCAACTAATTTATCATTTTTATACTATTATCCTTTCACACTCTTTTTTACTTGTTTGCTTCCTATGACATATGGTTACCATGCGACGCCTCCATGAATCCCTTTCTCTCACCGATTGCTCTCCTTGCTGCTATGGAATACCAGCATCCCTCAGATTCACCGAGTAAATCTTATTAATAGTACCCGAAGGTCGTCCAAGATGCCGGAATCTCAGTGGTCAGAAGATGAGATCAGCAGGAAAGCGAGTACTCCCCGAAGACATCCGTAGCACGTGCCCAGTCAGTTACAACGTTTCTCCTTGACCACTGCTGTAACAAGGCACTGATCCTTTCGCACACATACACATTTAAAACGTTCAAACCCACTTTTGATAAGATAACATCGTTTTAAAATGTTTGTATATAACAAATATAATTGCAAGTGCTGCCAGTATCATCACCACTTTTTCACGTACTATTTTGCTATCTTGATCATATTATGCCGTCTCAACAATGCGTACATCCTTTATAACAGTACTATAGGGAACAGAGTGGAACTGGGCACATTGTAACGATGGGGCGTTGTTGAACGAAACAAAAGGACGAATAAACAATTTTGTTTCTTCTTACTTATCCTACTTACCACCCGGTTTATAACGTAAGAAGAGTAACATTAAAAGAAAGATCTGCACGGGACCAAACATGTTTTTTTATAAATATTTCTGAATTGATTATTTCAGATCTAATTGAATATTGTCGCGATGAGAAAAACTAGTCTCAATCATTGCTTAAAATTGTGGATATAATACAAAAATTATCGTGATCAACGTCGTCCTTCTTGGTTGCTGTGATCAAAGTTACGATTTCCAGAAAAAACACTTAAATAAATTGATTTTTCAATCGAGTTTTTAAAGTCTAATTCTAAAAAATGAGACAAAGTGAGAATGGCATGTAAACTATTACTCCGCACTCTTCAATCTTCAATGTGGAAACATACTGCCGACACCCGACGCCACGTAAGCGTGTTGGATGAGAGCATAGCTACATATTTGCCATTGTATTGTATGGAACAGAAACGCACTGCCAACATCCAACGCGACGCGACGGCAGTGCGTTCCTGTTCCATACAATACAATGGGAAATATGTAGCTTTTAGCTCTGTTTTTCTGCGTACTTTTGACGGTTTGCTGATGGTTTGCAAACGGATTTCGAATTAGAATCGAATTGAAAGCTTTTAGATTATAATTCGAAAACAGTTTGTAAACCGTCAGCAAACCGTCAGAAGTACGCAGAAGAACAGAGCTATGATCTCATCCAACACGCTTGCGTAGCGTCGGGTGTCAGCAGTATGTTTCTTGAGAGGTTGATTAACTAAATAAAAACAAGTTAACATAAAATAAACTCTGATGAGATGATCCTTAAGTTAACTGTATGCTACACTAGGTATGGACACTGTTAACCCTTTGAGGAGTAAATATATTTTTTAATAAATTATGTTTTTTCTTTATTTTGATTATTTCTACTATTCTTACACATCATTATTTCAAGAAGCAAATATTTTTTTTTGTATTATAGAAGCTATAGTTAAAAGTCTAAAGTAAACTAATTTACATTTATTTTTAAATAATTTTCTAGAATATATTACGTCGCATTTGCGCCTAGATTTATTTGTGCTCTCTGTTTGCACGTAACTCTACTAACAGCGATTCCAGGAATGCAATAAACCCGAATTGGAATTCAATGCTTTATATGGCGACAGATTTGCTTACAAATATTAACCTTTTTAAAAAAATCTTTTGTTTATTTTCAACAAATAATAAAAATAATGTGTTCGCCAAAAATAATAAATATAATATATGTTTTTTTTATCCATATATGTAGAAATAATGACAATTCAATAACAACATGAGAATGGCAATTGATACAAGACTACACAACATTTCGACGCACATACGCGGCGATATTCATCAAATGGTTAGAATAGTTTAAATCGAATTAATGAATAATTTGTACCCAATGCAGGGCTCTTGTCACATACAGCCCTTTCAATGCCTTCTTACGTGTTGGAGATATAAATTAATAAGATTCTTTTGATAAGAATGCCTAAAGGTTGAGGAGGGCGGCAAATAATTAATCTTACAAGTTTGTATCTGACACCGATCGACGCTTTCAACGTTTCAGTATTTTAATTCGAGCTTTTTTAATTCACGGGAATAACATAATGGAATGTTATTTATTTGAAAAATCTCTTAAAATGGCCTATGTAAGTTTATTAAAGCGTGCAATACAAAACACTACTTTTTATACAAAAAAATATCCATTATCTTAATGATACAATATTATAGTACCTTACTCAAGTAATTGTGATGATTACTTTTTAGGAGAGCACGTGTTGTGATTGGCGCTCATCAATCATCCTACATTTGAAACCAGTTATCGTTCTTTTAGTCTTAAACTTACCGTCCAACGATTAGCACTAATCAATCTATGAATTCTTCCCTAGAACATCAAATGCAATAGCATCAACAAGGCCGGATCGTCATTAGAAATTACATTGAACGGCAGCACATTTTTTATAGTTTCATATCGACTGTGGAAAGGAAAAAGGACGTAACCCACAGTTTTTCTAAAGAAGCTTTTTTTCAATTATCACAATGTATACAATTTGACACACGTTCTATCAAAAGGATGGAAGCTGAAATTGCCGAATTGCTATCTAAATTTATCTTTTAAGTTTGAAAAAGATGACAAGTTAAAACCAAGACAAATGACTGAAATAAAGGTTTAACCTAGACCGGGGATGGGGAACCTTTTCTTCTCTAAAGTCCGCATTCATTTTTCTGATTCGACATAGGGCCGCAGAAAAAAATGACCGGGGAATCTATGTCCGGAAACAAAAATTTATGGTCAGAATATGTTAGGAATTTACGAGTTTACATACATTTACAGAATTACAGAATTGGCCAAAAGGCCGCACTAGAGTAGCCAAAAGGCCTTAAGGCCGAAGGTTCCCCATGCCTGATCTACACAATTTCTTTAATTAATATTAGGTTATGTCAAATAAACACCAGTTTAGAAGTCTCCGTGCACTTCAAGGTTGTGTATAATTCATAATTTGCATATGGTCCAAAATCTTCAAAACATGTTTTTTGCGCCTCCTGTAAGATTTGATATGTGTGGGTTCGCGAAGAAGAGTCTAATGATAATAATTTGTTTACAATTTAAATTATTCAGGATTTATTTCCTAACATATTAACAGGTAAATATTATTATAATGCAACGGAATTCAAAAAATGATTTTTATAACACATGTAGTAAAAATAAATTTCATCAGTTACAATTATGATTTTGTTATGTTTGATTTTTAAGAAATAAAATTGAATGTTACATTACTCCTGTTAAGAGCAATTAACGTCCATTAAACGTTAATTAAACTCGTTAGTAAAAATACTTTGGTCGATATTAATCTTGGAACAATTCATTTAGATTTAATAAACAGATAATTAATTTCGTATCTTTAATCCAAATTGTTGTTAGTAACAGAAAAACTTTATTGTTGGATTCTCTGTAATATCTAGAAAGTCAGTTAATTTAATGAACTAGGGTAAATCTATTTTTTTATTATCAAAGAATAATAATATATATTTTAGTTATAAAAAAATAATAGTCTTATTTTATCGCTTCTACGATTATACACGGGAACTTATATGAAGGACTGGGCATAAATCGTTTTCATCGCTAAAAATGTCTGACACGTCTAAGGTGTAAGGATCAAATGAAGCCTTTTGTTTGTGACAACTATATTGTGTTATTATCCGCTTCTATGTTTTTTGTGCCTGAGAATCGTGTTAGAAGAAATAATTCGTATACAAAATATAGAATATGTTCTTTTTAGTGGACCGTGTTATTTTAAGATCGCGTAAAAAAGAGTGTATTGTTTTAACAATTGTCTCTGGTTTATTATCTATATTTAGAAGTGGGAGTGAACTTTTGCGATCTACTAATCAAGTTGCCATTTTCAAACCTTGATATGGTGACGTCACGGGTCAATGTCAGCGCTTGTTAACATATTCTATTATTTTGTGATGATTAAAATAATGTATTAAATATTTTTATTTCTAATATGGTGTAGAGACTTCCACAAATTATATTACAAATTAGTACATATACTGTCTTTATTAATATTCTGTCAGCTAAATGAATTGAATAAAGGTAAATCAATTAATACAAAAGCACTAACGACAACTGATTGTGGTGTTCAGTAAAAAACTGTCGGAATTACATTGCAAGACGTAACGGAGGGTACAATCAATACAAAATCGTCAAATCCTGTGTCTTGATGCCGCAAGACTTCACTTTATTTTTACATTAATCAAATTTAGCAACAAAACGAAAACGACGAGTCACTTCACACGTGTTGTGTAGCATTTTTAGATTACAGTTACGTAAAAAAAATAATTCCACACAGGTACTTTAATTCAAGCATCAAATCTTCCCGGCCATGACGATCAATCGTGAGACCAAAGTGAGCGTAGTTTTCAAAATTCACGTCGACATTATAGACGAGTCGCATAGACTATAGATTACCAAATATTGTGGGTAACGATATATAATATGTATGTTATCTGATAGTCAAAAAGATATCATACCTGATATCAAAAATATTTTTGCATTTGATAATATCGAATATGATTGTAAAACACTGATTGAGAAACACTGAGTATTTTTTTTGATTCTTAATTATGTCGCTCCGCTCAACCGGCTCGTTGGTCTAGGGGTATGATTTTCGCTTAGGGTGCGAGAGGTCCCGGGTTCAAATCCCGGACGAGCCCAAGAACTATTTTTTTTTGTTTTACATGACAAAATTTCTTTTACGTGAAGTTTATACAAATAAAAACTTATTCGATTTTTGAAGTCACATTATGATCATGTAATATTTTAGTACATTACCAATTCTGACTAGATACTAGATAAAAGTAAAAATTCCGGATGAGCCCAAGGTTTTTTTTTGAAAACGACATTTATTTATATTATCATTGTAGCAGTATTTTTTTCTGTATTAAAATATAAAAAGTAAATCATAACTTTTTTTGTATAAATTATACCTGCAATTCCATTAGGGCCTGTTGATTTTCTAGCTAAATTTCCAACACTTGAAAGCCGGTATTTTAGACTTGGTAACCCAGTTTCACATTTAGAATTCATGTTCAATTAAAACAGTTTATATCTTGACTTGAAACTGCTTTAGTTACAAATAAAACAAGGTGAAACATGAACATAGTTTAAAAGTAAGTAATACATCAATGAATTCTTTGAAAATATTATATTATTTAGGTTTATTTTGAAAATATTTATGCTGCACATATAAAGAGCCAGACCATAGTCACGTTATCACTAGAGTATCCAATCCCTGGATATAGGGATTTATTTTTTTGGCTCTATTCTTTCAAAACGTTACGACTGCCAGTAGCTCCAGGCAAAAATATCGTTTACGGGATTTAACGAATTTTTCACTTTTCCCGGGATTATTACTATCACAATCCCGGTATTGGAGACCCTAGTTCTCACTAAGTATTAAATACACAAACACAATGCATTTCTGAACACATCTTAATTGCTATCTAAAGTATAAACAATAGTCAGGCTTGCTAGTCAGGGTGGTGGTTAAAATACACTAAAATGAAGGCATTCTAAAACACGGTCATATTAAAAAAATCTTCCGATCAAAATTGTATTTGCACACAATTATATAGTACGACCGACCGACATGATGTGATTTAGATCGAATGGTCGAATTTTGAAAATAAACAAGTTGCCCACTTCTGACATACGGCACACGCCCAATCTTTCATTCACTAGTCAAAAATATTTATACATTGAATAGTAAAGCAAAACCCTAACAATAGGATTTTGGAATTAATCTATATTAAATAATAACATCAACGAAAATCTTTTGACAAATCGCTCTCCAGTGGTTTATTATTATTTTATAACAGCGTATTTTCATAATATAAATTATTTATTTGCAGTGCATTGAAATTGAGTTCACAAAACCTTAGCTATATATTAAACATGTAATAACTAAAAAATAATATTAGTAATATTTTATCATTGAAGTAAAGATGTTTTTTATTAATTGAAATATTTGTTTAATATCTTAATATTTTGGAAAATATGACATTTTACAACCGACATTCGAAACATTTCTACTTAATTGTAAATTCCACAAATAAGACATACAATGTTTTAAAGGAGTGGTTGTTAAAATTTTTAATAAGATGCACACCTCTAATGGCTTTCATATCGACTGTAGAAAGGTAAAAAGACGTAACGCATAGTTTCTTCAAAATAGTTTTTTTTTAGGTAACCACAATGTATAATATATAACTTAAAACACGTGTTATCGAAAGCATGTAAGCTGTAAATGCCGAATCTAAACTAAACTTATAATTAAGTTTATAAAAAATGTACTCTTTGCATGTGAAAATTGCGATCAGGCAACAGAACTCACACAAAGGTATTTCTTAAACAACTAATACAATTAATATTTGAATGAGTAAATAAAACAACAGTTTATAAGTCTTTGTGCACTTAGATTTTTTTTAATTTAAAATTTAATATTTGGCCCAAAATTTTCATTTTGCTAACGATTAAAAATGCACTTAGGATTATTAATGAATTGTATTAAATTGGAAATGTCAAATCCGTGGACTACTGGTCAACTTCGTAGGGCTTCGGTTGAGAACAGTTTAATAAATTGATCTCAAGAGTGATTAGCTTACAAATAGTTCTGTTCTAGCTTTTTCCCTTCTCTCTTCAAATAATAATGGGTGAGCAATTCAGTAACGAGCAGTTATCGTAGAAAGTCTCTGTTGAGATAAACTCTATTAGAAGTCCAAATGCTCCACATTGCGTAGAACAGAGTTTCCCAAATTATTTTAAAGCCAGAGTAGGTGTTCCGAAAAAAAATGGAATGGTCTTATACGCTGCAAAACAGTTTAAAAAAAATCTTAAAAATTCAGCTAAGTGTTCCGTTATATTTTCCGGACTTGCGAAGTGTTCCATTCCAAAGAATGTTTGGCAAACCCTGGCGTAGGATATGGATAAGGTTAAACTGAAATTCAGAATTGGCTAATTGGAAATTTGACTATTTACTTTTGGCTTACGTGATGGATCTTTTGGATTCCGTGCGAACAGCATTTTTTGAATCGATTTATGTTCGAAGGCACGTGTATTTGTGATTTCTATAGAAATCCCTCTCACTCTTCTAATCATAAAATAATGGGACGTAGCGAGAGCGATTATTTCATCACTAGTCATGTCCTAGACATATCCTTCTATCCATACTCTCTTCGAAAAAAATAAAAAGAGAATAAGAAGCAGTTATCGTAAAAAAAATACTTATGTTTAGATACCTCAATAATAATGCCATATTCTCTACATTGGGAGCGGAGATAAAAGCGAGTTGGAGCCGCCAGTTTTTTTCGTAAGTATCTACAATTTGTAAATAAGAAAATCGATCATTTATTAGGGATTGGAAAATTACTTAAGTGTTCAAGGAAGTTATATAAATCAGTATTTGCTAACTATTGTCACCATCTGTATGTAGATTTAATATGCAAGTAGCTCAAGGTTTATTGATTCAAGTATATTTGATGCATTTTGCATCGGCGGCTGGAATAACAGACGCCCCTGTCAACACGTCCTCATTTGCGAAATTGGGGCGTGCAAATAATTCATTTGATAATGCACATTTCATTTATTGTGATTCGGACAGTCATTGTATTCTAAAAATATTTTGGTAAAATCCACACTGCGCTACTGTGCTGAAAGAGTTGACCGTTTGGTGTGGTGTGGCAAAATAAATACACTGTCGCGCTAGAATTGATCTGAAACTAGTCACTTTTACCTGTTTACAAAGAAATGAGTTGGAATATTTGATGTAAAATAATCAAAACACTTGTGATGTATTTTGAATCAATTCGAATAGTATCAATTAAATTTATGTTAATATTTGACTTATAAGCTTTGAAAAATGGCATTGAAAAATTTGAATCATATGAAACCAACCCGAGGCGAAAAATATCACAACCACACCCATGATTTTAAATATACAATAGATTGAAAAGTTTAAATTTACTATTGACCTAGCCCAGGGGTAGGCTACGGGGTTTTGAATATCAAACGTGGAAAGGAAAAAGGACGTAACCGATTTCACAGGATACACAAAAACGTTTTTTGTCAATTTTGACAAAGGCAAACTATGAAATACACACAACCTTGAAAAGTACGGAGACTTTAAAAATGTTGTTAAACTGATTTAACATTTTAATAATTTTATATATTTTTTTAAGAAAAACCTTTTAAGTCCATTTTCCTGGTCGCAATTTTCACAGGCCTTTCTTTACAAAAACTTAAAAGCTGAATTTAGGTACTAATTCGGGATTTGACGCTTACACTCTTTGGATAGAACGTGTATCATGTTATATAAATTGTGATTACCAAAAAAAAAACTGTGGATTCCACAGTATATATGCATTGACGGCTCTTAAAATATCAGGTCATGAAGTTATCACGTTTTTTACCCTTAAGAACATATCTATAAATTGCATTTTTGTGGCTCTTCGATAACTAACAACTTGCCTCTATTATTTGAAAGTTTGCCGACCCTGAACTTCAGTGAAAACTCATATAATCGTTAGATTACAGCTTTACTAGACCAAATGCTGAAAATCATAAACTTCCTTTTCGGCGACAGCTGTCAAAAATATGGCTTTAGGTAAACAATATTTGTCTATGACCTTAATAGTCTATTATCTATTATAAGCTGTCATCACAAGTGATAGAATGAGTGTATGATTTTATTGTTGGGAGATTATTAAGAAGGGAGGTTATAAAATGTATCCCGGACCTAAAATTTATCTGTCATCTGAAAAATAAGACCTGAGATTCATTTTTTAAAAGCACTGTTGCCATTTCCAGCACAAAAATATAAATTTTAGTATTGTAATCGACTTGGTTCGCTTCCAGAAATGCGAATTCAACAAGCGCAACTATTACACTGCATTGTTTATTATATTGTAAAGCTAAGTATATATTATTACTTCTTATTTATAATCAATGTATGTTGATGGTTTATATTGTACGCAATATCACAATATTTCCAACGTGTGAACGCTTTTTTCCCCACTCATATAAATTACCAACGTGGGGCCGACCTATTCATCTTAGCAATATTTATTAATATGTTTGAATCAATAAAATGTTTCCATGATAATATTTATGATACATATCTTTTACATTTTAAGTTAAATATGCTTTACAACATGCTACTCTTTGTCTACCCGAAAGTTTATTAAATCTCGCAAAAAATAATGAAATCCTCTAAATAGCTTTATTACAGATACGAAAATATTACAAAATCTAACGTGTGAAATATTTTTACAAGAGTTTGCTTTAAAAAATCCATGTTATATCTTACGTTTAATTTTTAACACTTTACCTACGGTGCTAAAAAAAACTTCTAATATGTTCCTAGCCCTTAAAAGCCAAGTGAAAAAACATGTTTTTTAATCATCCTTTGATAGACGGTAAAAACCTAGGACGTATATTTAAAAAAACATGTTTTTCACTTAGTTCCTAAAGGGCCAGGAACGCATCTAAAGTATTTTTTAGCACCGTAAGGAAAGCGTCAATGCTGTTATTATATTCGTATTTCGCTTAAAGTTTCCATTATTTCCATGTATGATAATTTGGCATTTTTCTTTTTGTAATTCAATTATATCGTATATGTTATAAACGGAATCTATTAAGAAAAACACAATATTCCTTTGTAATTAATTACATTTACTTTTATTTACCAAGATCAGGACTGGTTTCGCTCATAGCGAGCATTAATCAGTTGATATTGTTTTTCTTATTACATACATATATTGCCTTTCCGCCAAGTATTGACAGTGAACACACTAAAAGTGATAAACGGAATTTCATTAGTATTTAGGTATCAAAAGAGTAGTGCATATTAGGGCTTATACAAAAACCTGTTTTCGAATGTCAATACTGTTCGAAAACCGGTTTTATCCGGTTTTCTAAGTTTTACAAAAAATGCATAATTCAATTAAAATAGCGATAAAAAGTTCAATTTTTTTAAATGTTGTTTATTTATATACATAATAATACACAACAAGAAATTATTTGGTGCAACTCTTCAGAAAATATGCTTTAAGAAAACACAAAGCGTACAATGATCGTTTTGTTACAAAATTTCCTGATATCGAATACACCATTTCGCTGGATAATGATGTGGGGTATATGGTCTTCAAGCCACCAAGTAAAAGATCCATTTTTTCTGTCCTTTTGTTTATAGACTCGTTTACGGAAAATTCGGCACAACCGGTTACGAAGTTGAAAAACCGGTTTTCGAATGCCACAAATTTAGCAAAAAAAACCGGTTTTTAAAACCGACAAGCCCTAGTGCATATGTTGGGAAGAATATTTACCCATTTCAATACTTGCTAGACATTGAAAATATTCGTTATAAAGAATGTAAAATTTGGTCGTGAACATAAAAGAAACAAGGAACATCTTTATTGCTGTGTAAGGTATTAATTTATTTCTCGATTTGAATAATAATACGCCGATTCTTAGTCATTGTCAGTAACATTCGAATTGTAGATTGTATTATAACATTGTAAAGAAGTAGCGATTAGAATTGTATTGTAGTCAACGACTTATTTATTGAATAATAATTTTTTAATGAGCTGATTACAGTAATTTGTAAGATAATATGTAAAATTTATCAAAAAAAGTAAATTTTAGCTGTCTTCTTCGTCGGCTCGTTGGTCTAGGGGTATGATTCTCGCTTTGGGTGCGAGAGGTCCCGGGTTCAAATCCCGGACGAGCCCGCTTTTTGATATTTTTTTTAATAAAAAAATAATAAACGGATATAAAACTGATAAAGTCTGTCTTATTTTACCGTTTATTACCAATGATCACAATAAATGCATCTTATTAACCGTATAAATCAACTAACCGGTTTTTTTTTGAAAATTAAAAAACCGACTGTCAAAGCAATTAAAAAAAAACAAATTTAGTACCGCAAACACCAATTTTCTAAAATATAACGTACTTTCCTATATGAATTAATAGGTGCGTACTATTATATATATTTTTGTCAACCATGTCTGCTCCTAGTGTGGAGGTCTTAATAAACTTTATCTAAGCAAAGGTTTTTCTACGAACACTACTTGTTATTTAGTTTTTTTTCGGAGCGATTCTATACGTTATAATATGACTATTGGTTAAGTAATCATTCTTGCGACGCCCCGTTGTGTTAGAATTTGAAGATTAGGAGGGATTTTTTAGACATCACAAACACCCATGCCTTCAAATGAAAAACGCTGTTTGTACTGGAACTTGAACCCGTGAAATCTGTTCCGGAAGCCAACGAATTTGACAACTGCGTCACAGTCGCAGGATTTGTTAAAACCGGCAATAAACCGGTTAACCGGTTTCAGTTAAAGGCGACTTCTAATAACGAAGATCTAATAACAATTCGATTATTGAATGTATGTATTTTTGCTGTTCCACAAGCACTAAGCCAGGTTCGTTTAAAGATTCTGAATTTATTTATTATAAGATTATACCAGGTACGTGAAGTTTGAGTCAGAACTAGGGTTTCCAATCTCGAAGCCTTTTTCCAATCCCGGGATTGATTAATTTTCAATCCCGGGATTGGGATTTGCTCACCGAGGGATTTGAAATCCTCAATTCGCTATACTTTTTCCCCGGATTATCTCCAAACCTCGTTTTTTTTTTTAGCTCACCGAGGAATTTGAAATCCTCGATTTGGTATACTTTTTCGCAGATTGTCACAGAACCTTGTTTTTTTTAGCTCGCCGAGGAATTTGAAATTTACAATTTCGTGTCAATTTTCGAGATTCGCTCAAAAACTCTCAATCCCGAAATCTCGGGATCGCAGCCGTATCAATCCTGGAATTTCGGGATCAGAAAATTAAACGGTATCCCGGACTAGATGCCCTAGTCAGAACATACCAACAATTATGCTTTGAGGTTTGTTAACAATTTTGGCAAAGAAAAATTTGTCACCCTCTATTTTTATGATTTTTCTTTAATTAGTCACGAGTTTATTCATTTTAAAAAAAAACGCAATTTTCCCACCTTTTTTTAACAGGGTAAATCCATTTACCTAAACGCGGTCAACGTATAACTGAAAACACGACATTTTCGACTTCATCTTTGTGCCATAACTCGGGACATGATAATAATCATGCTGTATAGAAATCATTAATTAGATTTATGTTAATTATTGTAATAGATACTAATAAATAGGCTTATTATAAATGGAGGGCGTTTCTGTGAAAACCGTGGACAACGTTTTGGTTGTTCATTATTATCCTAATTTGTTTTGTTCAAAAACCTATTGTTTACAAATTATACGTCATGCATCAAAGTAACATTTATTATGTAAATGTTTAGTAGATTTTGTTAAATTCTTTGTGTGCAATAGCGAATAGTTGAAACCAGGGCCGCAACTCAGTAGAATACAATTTTATCTTTAATATGTGAAGAAAAAAATATTGGATCATAATGAAAAGCAGTTTATTATTTCGGAAAGAAAGTAGTATTATAGATTTTACAACATAATGTAACGAAAAATCTTCATCGGATTGATATTTATGAACTGAAGAAATATTGAAATATTTTCGTTATAATATATCGACTGTGGAAAGGAAAATGGACGTAGCCCACAGTTTTTTTCAAAACAGGTTTTTTTTCGATAATCACAATGTATAAAACTTGATGCACGTTCTATCAAAAAGATGCAAGCTACAAATGCCGAATTATTATCTAAATTTAACTATTAAGTTTGAAAAAGATGACATTGTAAAAAAATAAACCAAGAAAAAAGTTTGAAATAAAGGTTTTTCCTCGACAATTTCATTAATTAATATTATATTATGTCAATTAAACACCAGTTTAGATGTCTCCGTGCACTTAAAGGTTGTGTATAATTCATAATTTGCATATGTCTCCAGTAAAATTTGATATATGGGGGTTACGTCCAACGTTCCCTCTATTTTTTCTATTGTGTGTGCGGACCATCAACTTTTGTGAGCAATAAATTTTCATCAAAATAATTAATGTGCGCAAATATTAGGTATGTACTCACTGACGCTAAATGTCGAAGATTTGGTGAGTTCAGTATAAGTATTTTACAATATTTCTGTGTGCGGCCTGTGCGTAGATGGAAAAATGTGTGCGGCCATATTTTGGGAGCAACCTTAGCGGCAACGTTGGTTACGTCCCTTTTCCTTTCCACAATCGATATATTATGATACATCGAGGATTTAATATAATATAATAACGTCGGCATACTGGCAGAAAAAGTCTAAAATTAGGATTTTGAGTAAGTAATCCAGATCGATTGATGACACGCTTTATAGTCTCATTTTTATGTAACGTGTTTAAAAATTAATTAATTTATAAATAATAAGTGATTTAACAACATCTTAATCAAAAAATTCTTTTACCATTACGAATTACCTGGCCTAAAAGATAAAATGTGTTACGGTAACATTTCATAATTTGCGAAGTGTTCCATGGCACAATAAGTTTGGGAAACCCTGCCTTAGACCATCGTGCAACGTATTTTCTTATTTCTTTACATTGTTGTTAATCCATCTATCATCTTCATGATAATTGAAGTCATCTGGATATTTTTTAACCCAATAGTATTTAAAAATAATTTGCGTACTTACGTGTGTTTATATAACCGCTGGGATATTAACATTATAAATCCTTACACATTATATTCAGATTTTTGTGCTCCAAAATTATGAAATTTCATTGATGGGATACACTGTTATTATATTATTTTTTCTCTTCATTGCCATTCTCAATTGCTCCATCAACTGATATACATATTTTTTCTTCCGGTTTAAAAGCTCTCTTATCCTGTTATAATTAATTATAGACGTATGTAGCCATTATTATATTGCTAAATTTAATGAAGTTTTAAGATTTTTACTTCACCATACTTCATGTATAATAAAGATTGTTCTTCTAGGTTCTTTGTGCTCCATGTTGATGTATTTATGTTTCCGGTTCCGGCCCTGGTCGAATTCAAACAAAGACATGTCAATTAGTAAAAAAACAAATGCTTGATACAATTAACGCAGCAGGGATTCTTGTAAATAGGAACATATAAAAAATGAATCCATTTACCGTTTTTGGCATATTGCATTATTTTTAATGTATAATACATCAACGATTCTGTTATTGTCTATGATTTAATGGCTATTGCTCAACACTCTCACTTTGTGATGATTGATGGCGGTTAAAATAATTAGTGCTATGTTTTCGTAATTTTGTTAAAGCTCTTTAAAGACATTGAGACGCCCTCGTCCCAGATCGTTAGACGAGAGACAGAGTTATCCATCTCTCCCCATAACAACCTGGTTTGGTATAATTCGGACTCTTTGTTATAGGTACACTTACATGGAAAAGGTATCAAAGCAATATTAATGAAACACGCGGTACAATCAAGGAAGGGTGGGGTTCCACCGATTTATTTTATAAAACACATATTTAAATTAACAACAATAAATTTTGAAGAGCCTAGCTAGCATACAGTTAGATTACAAAGATAAGAAATTAACAATCAGAGAAAAATAGATTGCTCTTATTACAACAAAGATTGACCGTGCGACCCTATACGAGATAGGGCCGCACGGACGAATGCCCATGTGACCCGGTTTCGGCGATCCTCGTAGAGAAGTGATAATGGATTGATAACAATGAATTAGTAAACAAAAGAAACAAACAAACAAATTGATTTACGTCGTTCCATGCGAACTATTGCGCAAGAAAAGAAATATGTGAAGAGAAAAACAAAAGAAGTTAAATTATTGACTTGCAATACGGTTGCCATTCGGTCGAGACGCGACTGGCTAACCTTGATTTCTAAATCAGAAATTTGGGAGTTGATAACATACATTTAGTTAGCAGAAAAAAATATATTCAAATAAATCTTATATCAACTCGGACGCTTCTGCATGCGTCCGAGCTGCATTCTTACCCTACAATACACATAATCAATTTATTTTAATTTTTGCTACAAGGGTCGGCTGACAATCTGGAAAGTAGATACACACAACGCATGTCAATAGTGGATATTTCTGTAAGATTATACTTATGGTTGGTGAGGTTCTCTGCGTTCCCTATAATCAGCCTTATTCCGATACATTCGGAGACACTTACCTCTATTTTTCTGTTAAGTGTAATTCTAAGAATAATGACAAAATAAACAAAACTCTTTCGAGACTAGCATTAAGATAGTTTTTAATTGTGTTCAGGAGTGGTAATGTTATTCCTTTATATGGGCAACGAGACTAGTATTCTTAAAAATACAAAAAGGACAGAACAGGAACAAGTAACGATTTCGACAGTGGTTTAATGATTATTTAACCTAGGTTCTTATCACTACCTACACCTAAGTTTTGGGAAAGCATGTTCGTAAAGATTAGTACCAGTTTCTCTAAACTGGTTTCGTGGCGTTACTATGAAGAAACATAGTTCTCGGTTTCGAACGCGAGTGATATGAGAATATCTTCAGCCACACTCGTTGAATTGAGTTCGCTTTCTCCTCCACTTAAGCGTATCTTACAGTTAGGAAGCTATAGCAGGTGATCGTAGACCGACGTCCGCTTGTTTGAAACCTACGCGGCGGCTTTTACAGGCCTACCTGTGGTCCAGCGTTTGCTGGAACCGGCCGCGGCGTCGCAGATCATCCGATCTGACAGACTTATTTTCGTCAGGCGCATACTTTCGTATTGGGGTCAGGGGTCGAACCTGACCTCCTTTCGGCGGGACGCCGCGATCGTGGACCTGCTGAAAACAACTATTGAAACGTGCTCTATGTCACCTAGACAACCGGATGGCCGGGGTGGAAAACGGTCCTCTGCCAGAGGGCCGTTTCCGATATGGCAGCCCACCTCAGAAGTGAACGATATGTCCATATCGTTATCCATTTGGCCGATGGATTTGGTTATTGCTTAATTAAGGCGGTCGTCTATTGACCGGTGAGAGTCGCACTGACAGGATGACGTCTGTCAGTGAGAGGCGTCGTAACGCAGAGGAATTTACACGTCTGTCATATCTCAGCCTCCGAGCGCGCATGCAGTCGCGAGGCATTGTGCCATCCGCCTGTCTCCGGTGGGGAGCACCTATTCATCGACGTCATGACTACACTAGGATGGAGACACCAAACCTTGAGCAGTCACGTTCGACTCTCTACGCCACTGTCTGACCGGCGATTATGTTTCTAATCTGATGTCTCCACCTCGCAAGCCCACCCGCGAGAGATGACAGTTTTTAGTGCGGCGAGGTGGATCGTACCTTCGTCCGCCAGCCCGAGCTTATACATAATTATTAGTTAGACCAAAGATCCTTTCTCCGCCCTGTAGGCAAGTCCGGAGAATATTTACTTGTTTTCCTTTTAAACAAACATATTGGTGGTTATTATCAATCTTACTGAAGTTATTGTTCTCTCGCGGATGCCTCGCCCTTAATTTTAACAATTACATGTTAGCCCAGCACTAGCAAGACGATCCTTAATCCGATCGCTGTTTTAATACAATAATTACAATACAGCCCTAAGCTAGGCACATGTGTCGTGTCCAGTCATACTACCGGCAATCTGTTAGCAATATGATTTCTTTTCATTTAGTTGCGGCGAAAGAGTGTTCTAGTTAATTATTAAGAGAAAATATTCAAACAAAAAAATCCTAATACAGTCATAAAGAAACGTATTCGAATGTGGTTGTTGAGCAAATTATTCTCATTTAGTTGCGGCGAAAGAGTGTTCTAGTTAATTATTAAAAGAAAATATTCAGACAAAAAAAATCCTAATACAGTCATAAAGAAACGTATTCGAATGTGGTTGTTGAGCAAATTATTCTCATTTAGTTGCGGCGAAAGAGTGTTCTAGTTAATTATTAAAAGAAAATATTCAGAAAAAAAAATCCTAATACAGTCATAAAGAAACGTATTCGAATGTGGTTGTTGAGCAAATTATTCTCATTTAGTTGCGGCGAAAGAGTGTTCTAGTTAATTATTAAAAGAAAATATTCAGAAAAAAAATCCTAATACAGTCATAAAGAAACGTATTCGAATGTGGTTATCGCGCAGGAAGCGCCCACGTTTAATTATTAAAAGGAAGATTTCAAATGGTTACTGAGAGAAATATTCTGATTTCGCTTATGAAAAGAAAAGTTTCGAATTTAGTTGTTGAGGAAGATATTCTAATGTAGTGTTTGCGAAAAGAAGTGCTCACGTTTAACCATCGAAAGAAAACATTCAATTAGTCACCGAGAAAGAAACACTAGAATTTAGCCATAAAAAGGAAGGTATTCGTATTTAGTAATAAAAAAAATTATTCTACTTTAGTTGCTGCGGAAAGAAGTGTCCACGTCTAGTTATTAAAAGAAAATATAAAATAGGAAAAAAATACTACTTGGGCTATGAAAAGAAAAATATCCGCATTTAGTTATTTGTGGAAGATATGCTAATGTAGTGATTGCGAACAGAGGTGCTCACGTTTAGTTATCAAAAGAAAATATTCAGATAGTTATAAAAAAAAACCATTCTAATTTGGCTATGAAAAGAAACGTATTTGAATTCAGTTCTTGCTGAAGGAAGCGTCCGAGTTTAGTTATTAAAAAGAAATTATTCAATTAGTTATTGAGAAAGTTATTCTAACGTAATGATTGCGAAAAGAAGTGATCACGTTTTGTTATCAAAAGAAATTATTCAGATAGTAAAATAAACACTCTAATTTGGCTATGAAAAGAAACGTATTTGAATTCAGTTCTTGCTGAAGGAAGCGTCCGAGTTTAGTTATTAAAAAGAAATTATTCAATTAGTTATTGAGAAAGTTATTCTAACGTAATGATTGCGAAAAGAAGTGATCACGTTTTGTTATCAAAAGAAATTATTCAGATAGTAAAATAAACACTCTAATTTGGCTATGAAAAGAAACGTATTTGAATTCAGTTATTGCTGAAGGAAGCGTCCGAGTTTAGTTATTAAAAAGAAATTATTCACTTAGTTATTGAGAAAATTATTCTAACGTAATGATTGCGAAAAGAAGTGATCACGTTTTGTTATCAAAAGAAATTATTCAGATAGTAAAATAAACACTCTAATTTGGCTATGAAAAGAAACGTATTTGAATTCAGTTATTGCTGAAGGAAGCGTCCGAGTTTAGTTATTAAAAAGAAATTATTCACTTAGTTATTGAGAAAATTATTCTAACGTAATGATTGCGAAAAGAAGTTTGTTTCCGTTCGCGGTTCGATCGCACAGTATGTAAAACCAGACACTCCACTTACATTAGACTTTCGGGGGGGAGTCAGACTTCCGTCTGTCCGTGCAGTCCCATAGCCGACATATAGATAGTTATCAGATAAACAATTACAGTAGATAGCAAGAAGAAATAAACACAGGACAAATTATATGAGTAACACTAGAGCTGGTTAGACCTTCCGTTACCCGCGCCGCAGATCTACTTCTCCGACCGCTGAAACGAACTGGTG
The DNA here is from genome assembly GCA_030503985.1 of Himalopsyche tibetana. Lineage (NCBI taxonomy): Eukaryota > Metazoa > Arthropoda > Insecta > Trichoptera > Rhyacophilidae > Himalopsyche > Himalopsyche tibetana. Next base: position 9,221,998 of record JAPJYX010000015.1, read on the forward strand.
AGTTGAGAAAAACATGATGTGAATTGTTTATCAATCTTGCTTTGGAAAGCATTACATTTATGCACGATTTTATCGCGAAAAGGCCGCAAAGATACAGCCCTTTGCGTGAATGAGGTGAAAACGCGAAATCTCGCGAGTTAGTTAAGCGGCTACATACGTAGTCCGCTTTCAAGCATCTAGACCTGGTTTGCTCCCTAATATCTAGGAACACTGGTTCGGAGATAAGGGAGAAACATATTTAAATCAACGTATTAGTTTTTCACAAACCTTGGAGATGACCTCGGAGTACTGGATGGCGGCGCGGCAACGGAAACCTTGACACGGGATCTTAATACACTCACATCACATTTATTCAGAGTCTAGTGGATAACCTTAATATATATATATAACCACAGTATTAACCATAACCATAATAACCCATCTGAGTTACACAGCGTAAATCGTTACCGATCTAAGAGTTTGTTTACACGTGGTGGCGTGGCGTCTGCCACGCCACCATAAAAAAAAATACGTCTGCACTCTGCAAGCGATAGTCAAAGAAGAGAGAGTTTTTACCACTGCATCGCTGCACGCTGTCCTTTTCTTCCGGTATTTCGGTGTTGCCAATCCACAAAGCGCGTTTGGCCTACCTATATTCTGTTTTCCCCACTTTCTCGAAGATTAACTACACTTTAAACTGATTATTATTAGCTTCTATCTCTTCTACTAGAGTTTTTAATTTATACGACAGTTGTAACTTTGCGATTCTGGTATGAAAACGTTGAAAGATGTCGTAGCCCGATTAACTGAACTGTGACAAACCACTCCGCTTCCTATGGCACGACTTCCACTCAACGTTTTCAATCGCTAAATTGATAGAAAAAAAAATTAGGTTTCGGCGCCCCCTTCAAGACCGAGTGCCGGCGGCCAACTCAATCCGCCCCTGTGGCAAATAACGGCGCGTGCGTCCCTCGGCGTCGTGACGCCCCCCAGCGTTGCGGTTGTTGCTGATCCCTGGGAGCGTCGCGTTGAATTTGCTGTTCGGACACTGTGCACACGCACCCCCAAAATTGTTCGTGAAGCGTTAGTTACCAACGTTTGTTGATTTTCGTATTTTATAATGTTCGTTGCAACATTTGTGATTATAATTTCTTTGCACTGATTACTATATTTATTAATTTAAATTATCGTTTCGGACACTATTATCTCTTCTTTGAATTATACTTCGTTGATTTGATTTCACTTATTTGGTCAGCTTGAATGCTTAATTACTTTTAAATTAGTTTACCTATTTGCTCAGGTATTATTTGTTTCTCGGCGCTAAGTTTCCTCGTATTTTATCTTTAATTCAGCATTTATTTTATTTTTAATGGCGGTTTGTTTTTGCTATTTATTTGGTACACAGAGTTATTAGTTAATTGTTTCGTTTCCGTAAATGTTTACTAGACACACCGAGTAATGTTTTAATTTGCGGTCCCTAATCGACTAATTAATATAATCGATTACGCATTTTATCTATTGTTCTTGGACATTTTTATAGAAAGATTTTTTTCACTTAAAAATTTGTTTTATTATTTTTATTTTTATTTCTCTTATCGTCAATCGCACGTTACTTATTTCTGGTGTTATTACACCTTCGTTAAGGATTAGTCATCATTCGTCTCTACACCGGTGTATTTGTCTTATACCCTTCGCACTTAATTAACAATCGTTGTTCACGTAATTTTTGTAACAAAAAATAATAACCTAATTATTACTATTAATAATTTTCACTTTCCGTATTATTATGAACACTTGTTTTTCACACGCACTTCCCGTCGCTCTTCAGTATTTCGATAGCGGTGCGTGTTACGAGATCTCGTTATCTCGGTGCGGCGATCCACGCCTATTCCCTCTTGGACATCCCTCAGCTTTTCGCCGTGGCTGAGTTGCTCACTCCCGTCCAGGTTGGCCCTCCAGTGAGCGTCTCTTAGAGGTTTGGTCATCGGGAGACTTGGTTTGGTGGATTCGGAAGGAGGTGTGATACTTCGTGTTCAAGGATATGAAATATGGTTAAGGAAAAGGTCCCCCACCTTGGCATTGGTGTGGGCCCGGCAGTTTTTCTTCAGAGTCTGGAGTGGGAGTGCTCTCCCACTGACTAAACTGCGGCTCAGCATGTGGCTGTCTCGATTAGCTAATCGAGAGGTTTCCACCGGCGTTGATCTTGAGGATGTTTCTTCGTCCATGACCACCTCCTTATATTATTACAATGCCAAGTTGTCACTTGGTGATTATTATAAGTTGCATAACAAAAAAAAATTAAAATTTCATAACATATTTTTTTTTTTTTTTTTTTATACTTTCTGGCCGATCTCAACACGAGATTGGCGATTCCGTAATCCGAACCCGGGCCGCATGTTAAAGAGGGCGCCACTCATGATAACGTCCATGAGAACGGATTGTGACCGCGTGATTCTATCGGTCATTCTTCCTCTCTTTGTCTGAAAGAGGGACTTTATTATTAGCTCGTCGGAGACATGAGATTCTTAATCATCAGGGCATGAATCCGTGATAAGAATCACTCATTCGTTCTCTATTCATTTACTTTACTGATTTTAATTTGTCAAGAATCTACTTCGACTATCCTCCAACCGACTCTCCGTGGAGCGCTGGTGATCAGTCAGCGTCCCTCGTATAGCGCGGTTAGCGAAATTCAAACGGTCCGCGTTTGGTCGATATTAATTTTTGCTCGTTAACGAGCCGATTTCTCGGCCCGTTAATCCGCTGATGTGTGATTCTATTGAAGTTACATTTACAGTTAGCATACTAGAGTTACTTTATCGGTTCACATCTTAACCGTCGAAAACATGATTCTATCAAGGCCTCACGTTTTTGGGCAGCCAGTTGAGACGCCCTCGTCCCAGATCGTTAGACGAGAGACAGAGTTATCCATCTCTCCCCATAACAACCTGGTTTGGTATAATTCGGACTCTTTGTTATAGGTACACTTACATGGAAAAGGTATCAAAGCAATATTAATGAAACACGCGGTACAATCAAGGAAGGGTGGGGTTCCACCGATTTATTTTATAAAACACATATTTAAATTAACAACAATAAATTTTGAAGAGCCTAGCTAGCATACAGTTAGATTACAAAGATAAGAAATTAACAATCAGAGAAAAATAGATTGCTCTTATTACAACAAAGATTGACCGTGCGACCCTATACGAGATAGGGCCGCACGGACGAATGCCCATGTGACCCGGTTTCGGCGATCCTCGTAGAGAAGTGATAATGGATTGATAACAATGAATTAGTAAACAAAAGAAACAAACAAACAAATTGATTTACGTCGTTCCATGCGAACTATTGCGCAAGAAAAGAAATATGTGAAGAGAAAAACAAAAGAAGTTAAATTATTGACTTGCAATACGGTTGCCATTCGGTCGAGACGCGACTGGCTAACCTTGATTTCTAAATCAGAAATTTGGGAGTTGATAACATACATTTAGTTAGCAGAAAAAAATATATTCAAATAAATCTTATATCAACTCGGACGCTTCTGCATGCGTCCGAGCTGCATTCTTACCCTACAATACACATAATCAATTTATTTTAATTTTTGCTACAAGGGTCGGCTGACAATCTGGAAAGTAGATACACACAACGCATGTCAATAGTGGATATTTCTGTAAGATTATACTTATGGTTGGTGAGGTTCTCTGCGTTCCCTATAATCAGCCTTATTCCGATACATTCGGAGACACTTACCTCTATTTTTCTGTTAAGTGTAATTCTAAGAATAATGACAAAATAAACAAAACTCTTTCGAGACTAGCATTAAGATAGTTTTTAATTGTGTTCAGGAGTGGTAATGTTATTCCTTTATATGGGCAACGAGACTAGTATTCTTAAAAATACAAAAAGGACAGAACAGGAACAAGTAACGATTTCGACAGTGGTTTAATGATTATTTAACCTAGGTTCTTATCACTACCTACACCTAAGTTTTGGGAAAGCATGTTCGTAAAGATTAGTACCAGTTTCTCTAAACTGGTTTCGTGGCGTTACTATGAAGAAACATAGTTCTCGGTTTCGAACGCGAGTGATATGAGAATATCTTCAGCCACACTCGTTGAATTGAGTTCGCTTTCTCCTCCACTTAAGCGTATCTTACAGTTAGGAAGCTATAGCAGGTGATCGTAGACCGACGTCCGCTTGTTTGAAACCTACGCGGCGGCTTTTACAGGCCTACCTGTGGTCCAGCGTTTGCTGGAACCGGCCGCGGCGTCGCAGATCATCCGATCTGACAGACTTATTTTCGTCAGGCGCATACTTTCGTATTGGGGTCAGGGGTCGAACCTGACCTCCTTTCGGCGGGACGCCGCGATCGTGGACCTGCTGAAAACAACTATTGAAACGTGCTCTATGTCACCTAGACAACCGGATGGCCGGGGTGGAAAACGGTCCTCTGCCAGAGGGCCGTTTCCGATATGGCAGCCCACCTCAGAAGTGAACGATATGTCCATATCGTTATCCATTTGGCCGATGGATTTGGTTATTGCTTAATTAAGGCGGTCGTCTATTGACCGGTGAGAGTCGCACTGACAGGATGACGTCTGTCAGTGAGAGGCGTCGTAACGCAGAGGAATTTACACGTCTGTCATATCTCAGCCTCCGAGCGCGCATGCAGTCGCGAGGCATTGTGCCATCCGCCTGTCTCCGGTGGGGAGCACCTATTCATCGACGTCATGACTACACTAGGATGGAGACACCAAACCTTGAGCAGTCACGTTCGACTCTCTACGCCACTGTCTGACCGGCGATTATGTTTCTAATCTGATGTCTCCACCTCGCAAGCCCACCCGCGAGAGATGACAGTTTTTAGTGCGGCGAGGTGGATCGTACCTTCGTCCGCCAGCCCGAGCTTATACATAATTATTAGTTAGACCAAAGATCCTTTCTCCGCCCTGTAGGCAAGTCCGGAGAATATTTACTTGTTTTCCTTTTAAACAAACATATTGGTGGTTATTATCAATCTTACTGAAGTTATTGTTCTCTCGCGGATGCCTCGCCCTTAATTTTAACAATTACATGTTAGCCCAGCACTAGCAAGACGATCCTTAATCCGATCGCTGTTTTAATACAATAATTACAATACAGCCCTAAGCTAGGCACATGTGTCGTGTCCAGTCATACTACCGGCAATCTGTTAGCAATATGATTTCTTTTCATTTAGTTGCGGCGAAAGAGTGTTCTAGTTAATTATTAAGAGAAAATATTCAAACAAAAAAATCCTAATACAGTCATAAAGAAACGTATTCGAATGTGGTTGTTGAGCAAATTATTCTCATTTAGTTGCGGCGAAAGAGTGTTCTAGTTAATTATTAAAAGAAAATATTCAGACAAAAAAAATCCTAATACAGTCATAAAGAAACGTATTCGAATGTGGTTGTTGAGCAAATTATTCTCATTTAGTTGCGGCGAAAGAGTGTTCTAGTTAATTATTAAAAGAAAATATTCAGAAAAAAAAATCCTAATACAGTCATAAAGAAACGTATTCGAATGTGGTTGTTGAGCAAATTATTCTCATTTAGTTGCGGCGAAAGAGTGTTCTAGTTAATTATTAAAAGAAAATATTCAGAAAAAAAATCCTAATACAGTCATAAAGAAACGTATTCGAATGTGGTTATCGCGCAGGAAGCGCCCACGTTTAATTATTAAAAGGAAGATTTCAAATGGTTACTGAGAGAAATATTCTGATTTCGCTTATGAAAAGAAAAGTTTCGAATTTAGTTGTTGAGGAAGATATTCTAATGTAGTGTTTGCGAAAAGAAGTGCTCACGTTTAACCATCGAAAGAAAACATTCAATTAGTCACCGAGAAAGAAACACTAGAATTTAGCCATAAAAAGGAAGGTATTCGTATTTAGTAATAAAAAAAATTATTCTACTTTAGTTGCTGCGGAAAGAAGTGTCCACGTCTAGTTATTAAAAGAAAATATAAAATAGGAAAAAAATACTACTTGGGCTATGAAAAGAAAAATATCCGCATTTAGTTATTTGTGGAAGATATGCTAATGTAGTGATTGCGAACAGAGGTGCTCACGTTTAGTTATCAAAAGAAAATATTCAGATAGTTATAAAAAAAAACCATTCTAATTTGGCTATGAAAAGAAACGTATTTGAATTCAGTTCTTGCTGAAGGAAGCGTCCGAGTTTAGTTATTAAAAAGAAATTATTCAATTAGTTATTGAGAAAGTTATTCTAACGTAATGATTGCGAAAAGAAGTGATCACGTTTTGTTATCAAAAGAAATTATTCAGATAGTAAAATAAACACTCTAATTTGGCTATGAAAAGAAACGTATTTGAATTCAGTTCTTGCTGAAGGAAGCGTCCGAGTTTAGTTATTAAAAAGAAATTATTCAATTAGTTATTGAGAAAGTTATTCTAACGTAATGATTGCGAAAAGAAGTGATCACGTTTTGTTATCAAAAGAAATTATTCAGATAGTAAAATAAACACTCTAATTTGGCTATGAAAAGAAACGTATTTGAATTCAGTTATTGCTGAAGGAAGCGTCCGAGTTTAGTTATTAAAAAGAAATTATTCACTTAGTTATTGAGAAAATTATTCTAACGTAATGATTGCGAAAAGAAGTGATCACGTTTTGTTATCAAAAGAAATTATTCAGATAGTAAAATAAACACTCTAATTTGGCTATGAAAAGAAACGTATTTGAATTCAGTTATTGCTGAAGGAAGCGTCCGAGTTTAGTTATTAAAAAGAAATTATTCACTTAGTTATTGAGAAAATTATTCTAACGTAATGATTGCGAAAAGAAGTTTGTTTCCGTTCGCGGTTCGATCGCACAGTATGTAAAACCAGACACTCCACTTACATTAGACTTTCGGGGGGGAGTCAGACTTCCGTCTGTCCGTGCAGTCCCATAGCCGACATATAGATAGTTATCAGATAAACAATTACAGTAGATAGCAAGAAGAAATAAACACAGGACAAATTATATGAGTAACACTAGAGCTGGTTAGACCTTCCGTTACCCGCGCCGCAGATCTACTTCTCCGACCGCTGAAACGAACTGGTGAGTTGAGAAAAACATGATGTGAATTGTTTATCAATCTTGCTTTGGAAAGCATTACATTTATGCACGATTTTATCGCGAAAAGGCCGCAAAGATACAGCCCTTTGCGTGAATGAGGTGAAAACGCGAAATCTCGCGAGTTAGTTAAGCGGCTACATACGTAGTCCGCTTTCAAGCATCTAGACCTGGTTTGCTCCCTAATATCTAGGAACACTGGTTCGGAGATAAGGGAGAAACATATTTAAATCAACGTATTAGTTTTTCACAAACCTTGGAGATGACCTCGGAGTACTGGATGGCGGCGCGGCAACGGAAACCTTGACACGGGATCTTAATACACTCACATCACATTTATTCAGAGTCTAGTGGATAACCTTAATATATATATATAACCACAGTATTAACCATAACCATAATAACCCATCTGAGTTACACAGCGTAAATCGTTACCGATCTAAGAGTTTGTTTACACGTGGTGGCGTGGCGTCTGCCACGCCACCATAAAAAAAAATACGTCTGCACTCTGCAAGCGATAGTCAAAGAAGAGAGAGTTTTTACCACTGCATCGCTGCACGCTGTCCTTTTCTTCCGGTATTTCGGTGTTGCCAATCCACAAAGCGCGTTTGGCCTACCTATATTCTGTTTTCCCCACTTTCTCGAAGATTAACTACACTTTAAACTGATTATTATTAGCTTCTATCTCTTCTACTAGAGTTTTTAATTTATACGACAGTTGTAACTTTGCGATTCTGGTATGAAAACGTTGAAAGATGTCGTAGCCCGATTAACTGAACTGTGACAACATGTAAGACAGTTTTCAACAAAGGTACTAAAAATAGTTTAAAGCAATAACAGTAAAAAAATTACATGCTTTATCTATCTATCTGTCTGTCAGGGCATCCAATCCCGGACACTTTTTGTCATCCCGGGATTGGAAATTCAACATGAAATGTAGTTTATAAATTCGGGATTCGGGATTGAGGAATTTTCGCTCGGTAATTTTGAAATCCTGGTATTTAAAAAAAAATATCGATTTCAAAAACCCAGGAATTTGCGGAATTCCCAAAATGAAACGACTCGAGACTTTTTATTACCTCTTCCCAGATCTCCAATTTCAAAAACCCAGAAATTTGCTGGATAGCCAAAGTGAAAATAGCCATTTCTCGCGCAACTTTTTTTGTTCCAGAACTAGTGAGATCTAAAAAAATAATTGGTGACACTTCCAAGTAGTATTTGTTAGCAATGAAATAATTAATGTACAACGCAACAAGCAATGGAGTTAGGCGAATCATTTGTAAAGCAGTAGAAATCTGTGAAGAAGAAAATTACGGATTTTGAATACACTTACCAAAATCATTTTCTTCAACGGGTGTTATTCTCAACTCATTTTTTATGCAGAAGATAGATTTGAAAATAAGAAAACATAATTGAAGGCTCATCAATTGTGGAATCTGTCGATATTTAGTAGGTTTTAAATATTTAAATGCATCGTCAACAATTTTATCAAAATATGTGACGTCTTTACACTTTCGTAATTTAATTTTGGATAATTGTATAAACCAACATAGCGATATTTTTGCATTTTTTAAATTGTTTTTTTTTGTTATTCAAAGCACATCAACCGGGATCACGGTTTCGGTAATACCGGTATTGCAATGCATTTAACCCTGTCTGGATGAGTTGCACAGCACGCCAAAAATATTGATGCCCATTTATAATAGCAAAAGTACACCGATTTCATTCAAATAACTCTAATAAAATTGAAATTTTACTTTTTTAAATCCCAAAAAAACTGTTGTCAGTTAAAGAAAAACGTATTATTTTTAATACGAAGTTTAGATAGAATAACGAAAGTAAAATTTTGAAATTTGAAACATTCAATCAATGCACATAAAAAAATATTTATATAAAGGGCAAGTATGTTAGTTATAACTGCCAATCACTGCTCCAAAATTATTTGCCCAGAATTTCACCAGAAATGTTTTTCATAACGAAATATCATTTTTACAGCTATTTAGTTGTTCATCTGCGCCTCGTTTTACTATTACTTGGATGGACATATAATCTACAAAATCTATTTTATAAATCCGTGCCTGAAGGGTGAAATGAAATGGCATCGCAAAGTTTTTAAGGAGTTACATTGTTTCGAAGTTCCACTATACTTACTTTTCACCGTAGACCTTTTCTCAGTTTGTTATAAAAATTTGCATATGTACTTAACTTTTCGATTACCGTTGACATGATCGATTTGTTTCGCATGATCCCTCCGCTTACCTGGACAATTGTTGGCAATTTAATGCTATCCTTTTTGATTGAACCGCAATTTTTGATCACGATTTCAAGAAAGATGCAAAATAAAAAAAACTCGCATGGTACTTAAGATAAATCAAATCATATTTGACAGGGTTATTCAGATTTACAATAAGCGATGGTCGTCCTATAAGGGTATACGTATTGTCTTTAATTTATCGGTATATTTAGGAAAATCATATCGACTGTGGAAAGGAAAAAGGACGTAACCCACACATATCAAATTGTACAGGAGGCGCTAAGAATGTGTTTTGATGATTTTGTGACATATGCAAAATATGAATTATACACAACATTGAAGTGCACGGATACTTCTAAACTAGTGTGCAATTGACATAACCTAATATTAATTAGAGAAATTGTCGAGGAAAAACCTTTATTTCAGTGTTTTTTCTTGGTTTTAATTTTTTACAAGTTCATCTTTTTCAAACTTACAAGCTAAATTTAGATACTTATTCGGCATTTTCAGCTTTCATCCTTTTGATAGAACGTGTGTCAAGTTGTATACATTGTGATTATCGAAAAAATCTGTTTTGGGAAATTGAGGGTTACGTCCTTTTTCCTTTCCGCAGTCGATATACATACTATCACACTTTGATAACAGATAAATATATCTAGGTACTGAAACCTCGATTTTTTATATCGATACGATTAACTTAAGCAGCAATTTTGTACGATGGAATAATTATTTGCGAAACATTTGTAAATATATATATTGCTAAATATTGTTTTCTGTTGAATGTACCACAATTGTGTTGCGTAGTGGTCAATGTCGTTGGTTTCCGTGATGGAACTATTGTGCTCGAATCCCAAAAACTTTTTCAATCAATTTATCGATTTCTCTTTGAAGGCATTGATTTTTGTGATGTCGAAAAGTTCCCTTCTACCCTTCCAATCCTAAAGATAAAGAGCCTAACTGACTAACAAACAGTTCTCGTAGAAAAACTTCTGTTGAAATAACTCCATTAGAAGGCCATTTGCTTCACATTGAAAGCAGAAATGGATTAACAAAATTAATGAATATATTCTAATTGTTTTATTAACGACGTTTTATTTTAAGGAGCGTCTAAAGGAGGGGGTCATAGAAATTTATACATAAAAAAAACAAAAAAATACCGAGACTTAAACAGTTCCTAAGACAATACAAAATTTATACTAGTCGAGTATTTTCTAACGAAATGTTAAAATAGAGGGAATATTTGTGGAAGATTTTAATTGAATACATAATAATAAAATAATAGTTTATAGGGACGAGTTAGAAATAAATTTTAATATTTAGACATTCATAAAAAAATATATGTTTCCTTATTTTTCTTGGTGGGCGCTGTGACTCGATATTGACGCTCCAAAAAGACAATTCCGGCAGATGTCGATTATCGCGATATTATGTTTTGCGATTATTTATGTATGGGAACACACCATCTGCCGATGCTCTTTCAAAGTTGATAAATCTTATTTTTGCATCGATTTTTTTATCGTTATTCAGCACCAGTAAAATTACGGAATTATTTATTGCGAAGCATATATGTTTAAATAATTAAGATATTTATATCTATACACGCAAATAATATTCTATATAATATAATTATTTTTAACATTACTTAACAATTTAAATAAAAAATACTTAATTTATGTACTCATCTTTGTACCTCACCTATGTTGAATTGGCAGTCACTTCACCTAGAGCAGTGATGGCGACCTTTTTTGGGTCTGCGTACCAAAAATCCTCAAATATTATTTCTCGATTTTGCGGTATTTTGGGAAATTGAGGGTTACGTCCTTTTTCCTTTCCACAGTCGATATACGATGTCATATTATGATATGTGCAAAAATACTGCTAATACGTTGTTTTATATTATTTTTCTATGGTTTGTTATATTATATATACGTGTAAACTAAAATATATTTTTATATAATAAAATTCCCATCTAAAAAAATACAAATAAATCATTGAAAATATTGCGATTTTGGGCTGTGAAAAAAAAATACGAATCCGACTACGAATTGATTCGTTCAATCATTTCCTTTTAACTTACATACATATATGCGTACCATCAGATCATTCTATAACACTAGAATAATTCTAGTTCATTTCACCAATTTTTCAATATCTTCAAATTATTTTTCTCCGATTTTTCCATCTTTGGCTCTGACTTCACAGCTCTGGTTGTTCTTCTCTCCTGGAAGAATTTTTTCTGTTGTTTATAAACAATTTTTATGGAAATTATAGATATCTTCGTATATTAACCATTCTCACAGATAACTAATGTTTTATTTTCATCAAATACCTGAATTGTATTTGATTTATTTTTAAGCACAATCTATTAGCTAACTGGTTCTTATTATTTTTTTAATCTTCCAAATATTATATTTAACATCTCCTATATGCAAATCGTATACAAGTATAAAAAGTTTGACGTTAATCTTCTACAGTGATATATTTCACTCAACGTGTTACTTATATTTGAGAATACATGCAAACAACGACACCTTTTAACCCTTTATATCACAGCCGAATTGAAATAATGTTAAAAAAGTTGAAGATATTAAATAGTTAATTTAAAAAAAATCAATCCAATTAATATGGTCCATATTTCTGCTTTCAAGACTTCCTCATCTCCTTCTAGTACCCCCCCCCCCCCCCTAGGGAGACCGATGGGCTCGCTTTGTTAATCTATGATGTAAGAATTATTAATTATGTTCCTATAAGAACTCAAAACAAAATTATCACATGTAATAATTATTTCGAAATATGTGTGGTGACATTGATATTTAGCTCTCTTCTAATTTTGTTTATATATAAACTTTATTTAAACACAATTTTGACAATGGTGTAACACCGAAACAGCTGTCAACTACATTATATACGAAAATAATTCTTGCAGAAATAATAAGCTCTTCGTGATTTTTACCAAAGTATAATTTATCACTGATGATGCTATCTATCATCAAAGATATTCGTTGACTTATAACTTCACATGAACTTTGTCGTTTAAATAAAACTACCGCTAAAATATCATCAAAACAAATCGTCATTTAAGTTACATAATTGAATACCTTGAAACTAATTAAACTTCGCTTATAATTATGCAAATGGGTAGGAAATTTTATCTAAAATAAGAAAATGATAAATTATAGATTTTCTGACTTATTCAATAAAAAGGTTTGCAATTGATTTTTCACGCCAGTAATTTTTCTGACTATTTAAAAATGCAACAAAAATCCCCCCCGTTGAGGTCAACGGGCTTACAGTTATTAGTGATAAATTATTATTCATAGGATTCAGAAAAACCGATAATTTATGCGAAATACGAATATAATATCAGTATGAACAAGTGAACATAACATGCCAAATATCTTATTAGAATAATTATTAAATATTTTCGTATCTGTAATTAATCATTCCACATGCATTGTTTTTTTTTGTAATATGAAATAAATTTTAGGAGAAGAAATTAGTAGCATGTTGCAAGGAATATATACCACTTAAACTGCTAGTCAATGGATACACTGATCTATGTACTGTTTCAGAATTTCCTTTCAGACAATTAGTTGTACGTAAATATTTCTCGTAGAAAAACAGTGCAAGGTATCACAAAATGATCATAATTATAAATTCATCAAAATTTTTATAATAATTTTTACTAAGGCCACCCAGTAATGGGATAATCTTTATAAATTTATCTTCTAATATAGTATAATTTTTTTAACGAACTTTAAATGAAACCTGTTCTATGAAAGACCTATATACCAGCCATAAATTTGTAAACATACTAGGGTCGAATAAGCATCTTTAATTTGTACATGGAAACTTTTCATGTTTAGTTGTTTTTAAGTATTGTATTGCAATATTTCATTCATTAGATATAAGGAAATATAATTCAGCGGCTCGTAACCGTTGGCTATAGAGCATTTTTTTTAATTATTATAAATACGAGTTTTACAATATATAATGAATGTTATTTGTTTATTTTTCTTCACTTCACTTATACGCATCAGTATTAGCAAAAGTTTAGAACTGATTGTTATTCAGTTAAGTACTATACCTTTCTTTTTTTTCAGGCAGAAGGACTAGTAATTAGTTAATCACTTTCGCTACATCCCGTTATGATAGGATCGAAAGAAGGACGGGAGGGATTTTTAAGCTATCAAAAAGCCTATGCCTACGAAACGAACAGGAACCAGAACAGGAGTTCGTACTGGGATTTAGACCCAGCCAACCACGTTGACCACTGTACCATGGACCCGACATTTTATATAAACTAACTGTTAAATTATGAAAAGCCTCACATGTTTTAAGACAACGTATATCCGAATCTATAAAAAATCTTTTATGCAGTAGAATAATTTTATTTTAAAATCGTCAAAAAATGTTTAACGTTATCGTAAAAGAGCAGTTAAATTGTATAAGCCAGGGGTGGGGAACCTTTTCATTTCTAAAGGCCACATTCATTTATCTGATTCAACATAAGGCCGCAGTAAAGAAAACGTTAAACACCCCCCTTTTTAGACAGTTTTACATATAATGTATTGATTACGCTATTTTTCCAAATGCTTGCGTATAATTGTTAATCAATATTGCAATGTAAAAATTGTGCATTTATTAAAAAGAATATCCAGATTTATTTTTAAAAAGTCACAAGTCAAAAGGCCGCATCAGAGTAGCCAAGAGGACGCAAGTTCCCAACTACTGGTTGAGGCTAAGGTACAAAAAACTCCAAAATCACGACACTTCTAGTTTATTGAAAAAGATTTTTTGAGAGTGCATTTTTTTTCTTTTAGAGCAAATACCTCGTATTATATATTTGTTTATTATTACTAAGAACTCATCCAAATATAGAAGTCAATAAAAAATGGTTGACAGTCGCTGGAATATCAAACACGGTCTTATAAGCAAGACGCTTGTTCATTAAGGTCAAGACTTTTAAAACAAAAAAAAAATGTAGGTCTGGTGATATTAACATTAATTTTAAAGATTTTTTTCAAATAATTATTCATCCGGTTATAATATCATATTTTTAGAAGCGCTGTAATATTATGTAAAGCGATGATCAAGGATTATTGAATAATAAAGATAGCAAAAAAAAATGTTGAATATCTAGTAGAAATATGTTAAATTTTAATCTTATTTATGATGGCACGTTTTACGAGTAAAAAAATATCTTAACATAACACAATATTGTCTATGATAAAAAAATTATAATACCATAGACAGATTCTATAAAATAGTAAAGTTAAGTCATAAATAATGCGCAATGCTTTACCTGAATGATACCGAAAATCATAATCAATATAACATAGGTAAATAATAAATAAAATAAGTTTTATTTTACATGAAATATCGTTCAATTATTTAGCCAGACATCCAAAAATATTCATTCGAATTTATTCAAACAATATACCTACCTATGGTTTGTTCGTTTTTGATTGGAATAAACATATGTAGATACAAATCGTTGCTAGAACATTGTCTATGAAATATGAGAATAACGAATTAAGACTCGAATGACGATAGATATTTTTAGAGCTATTGATTGAATTGTCATTTGATTCATACGACTCTTTTACAGTAAGAAGTATTTATATCTGAGGTAATGGAAAATTAATTTTTAGCTTTTAACACTTATTATTGATTACTAGATTAAAGAAAAAAAAATGATATATATAATGCTTTGATGATGAATTGGATGGATCGACCATTGGATGAAATAAGACTATAGTTTTAGGGGTGGGCTGAAGAGGGCTCGGAAGGGCTCGCGCGAGCCCCTTGTTAAATTTGACTAAGGTCTGCGAACTCCTTGTTGATTCAAGAGTAAACAATATTCTCAGATCAAATTAGTATGTAACTGCAATTTCTAACTTATATACTATCTACGACAGCTTCAGTATACATATTATAAGTGTATTAGGTGACAATCGATTGCTTATTTTAGTATTGCATATTATTGCATAGGAGTGATTAAAAAATTCTCTCCTTCCTCAGAACACCGAGAGTTGGTTTGAGATTAAGCGAGCCCACTGTTAGCATGTTGGCAGCCCACCGCTGTATAGGTTGTAAGTGTAAATAAGTTGCGAAACAAAATTATCAATCAGGTAGTATTCAAAGTGGCCTTATTATATTCATGTTACTTTTGTTTTGTCAACATCTACACAACACAAGACGCGAATGGCTTAGTACGTTTTTGCCGGCTTAAATATCCCAAAATGATCTAGCGCCTTCCAAGACACCAAAATAGCTGATGATAAAAGGAATGCCAAAAAGAGAAATGATATCCACATTTTTTTCCCTGTATTATATTGAAAAGAGGTATATGATCACACTGATACAATATATTGTATTTTTTGATAAGTGAACCATTATTTAATATTGACTCCGAACTAGGGCATCTAATCCCGGACTCTTTTTGAATTCCCGGGACTCCGGGATTGACAATTTTTCTAATCCCGGGATTGAACACTCGTGTAGAAATTCTTTATTAGGGATTGAGGAATTTTCGCTCTGCGATCTTGAAATTTTACAGATTTTCTAAAATGAAAAAATGTGAGACCGTTTTTTAGCTTTTCCGGGGATTTTAAAAACACTTTGTCACTGGTCAATTCAATGGCATCCAATCCTGGACCCTTTTTGTAATGCCGGGACTTCGAAATCGACAAATTGTCCAATACCGGGGTTGAACATACATCATTCAATCGTGTAGAAGTTTTGAAATCTTGGGAATTTACGGATTACTTAAAATGAAAAAAATTGGGACCTTTTTTTTAAATTCTTGTACGAATTTCAAAAAAAAAATCTGGTTAACTATTTTCAACAACTTCTGGAGAATTTTGCACATCTTGTCCTCAATCCTGAATTCCCGGGATTAGTACAAACGCAATTCTAGGTTTTCGGGATCTGTGGTCTCAGGATTGGAGGCCCTACTACGAACTTCATATGATAGGATTACATAATAAGACGTTTTCTTGGAACCATATTTAACCGTGTAATGCGAGAACCGAGTGTAAATGAACTACATAAATATATCACTTGGTCATTGATTTTGATAGCGAGAGGGTCAAACAAAGAATTAATACGTGTAACTGTTGTTTTGTGTTTTAATTTGCAGTAAGGCAGAACATCGATCAATATCTTTTTAATATACATACATACACTCCGCTTTGAATAATTTACCAATTACGTAGGCTAAGTTTTATTATAATTTATTGGACAAGTGCCAGGGACAGTCGTTAATTCTCACCAAAAAAACTCTGATTCTCAATGATAGGAGGCTGTTTTGTTATTATTTAATTTATCACATAATAGTTTGATAGAAAAAATAACATTAGATAAATAATGCTTACGTAATATGTACAATATAATTAATGGTACAGAGGTTTGCAATCTACATTGATCCAGGATCATCAAGGTTTGTAGCAGCCGTAGACAGGAATAAAAAACTACTTTACAACATTTTTTTTGTCAATATATTGAATTCAATTCCATTTTAGACACGAAGATGACTCGCTAGCGGAGCTTTTGCAATGTATATGTCGATTGTATTTATTATAATATTAAATAGTCAAAAGTCCTCTTACCATGGCTTCTGTAAATAAAACTATTTCGATTATTATAGGTCTATTTGAGTTTTTTCTTAACTGAAGGTCTTTTTTTTATATATTTAAAAACAAACATTCCAATGGGTAACACATCATACATTAATTCCAATTGCTGCATTAATGGCGCCAAATTTATTTATAAATAACTAATAAAAACACGAAATGATGGTGAAATGGTTAATCCGATGTTCCTTTTTAGTTGCGCGGCTCCGCAGCAGTTATTAAAAACCCCGTGCGTCTCAAGTTGGCGCAAACTCCAATACAACTACATATTTAAATATTTTGAGAAACATACATTTTTAATTTTAATACCATAGTTGTTTTATGCATATGCGATGGATATTATTTATATATAAGTTATTACAGTACACCTTGTAGTTTAAATGAACACATCATTAAGGTAATAATTATGTAAGGCAACGAAACATTGAATATTATAACAAGTATTCAAATATAACGTATTGATATTTACAAAATGGTTACTATTTTGCAACACATTACAAAAAAAAAATACGAACCTTTTCAAAATGCTAAAGAAATAGATAAAAAAATGAGCTGCAGTTGGAAATAGATTCTCTTTAGTAGAGGCATTCATTATTAATGAAAATGTATTGTCATTGGTGTGACTTAAAAATTCAGCAAATAGCAAATACACATATAAATTTTGTGATAAGAATACATGGCAATGTAATATATTATAAATTGTGTTTTTCCAGGTTTGGTCTTGTTATTTATTATTATTTTATCTATTGAATTGTCATTTAAACGACAAAATTTATGAATATAATCGTTTACTTTTTCGTCTTTTTCAAATCAATATTCCAAGATTATTATAATACTGTATATCATCGAGAACAGTGTGACATTTTGACTATTTATGTAAAAATCTTTACTTTTTATAGCGCCATAGTTATGAGAATACCTTGTCATTGACAAAATCTCAATCGGACTACTTATGATTCTCATTTCTATAACCATGACTCAAATGCTGACAAATGTAACATACATTGGAACCTCTCATAACGAGTTTAATTCGTTCCAGAATCTTACTCGTTATGTGAAACACTCGTTAAGCGAAACAATTTTTCCCATATAAAACAATGTAAAATACAATAATGCGTTCCATGACGGAAAAAAAATCATTTTGACGTGAATACGTTTTTAAAATTGCTTCTATAGGGAGGCAATTCAAAAAAAAACGAATGATAACAAAATCGGGGGATACAGTTTGGTGTTGCAGCTTCATATCTATCATCGCTATCCAAAATTTAATTGCACCACTGGAAAGCTAAAGAATGAAAGAATTTATTGAGCTATGTAAAGACTGTTATACATCTCGCGGGGTGGAGGGAGAAGCACCGCCAGTTTGAGGCCATTTTGCTGCGTATCGAGATTTCTATTTACTATAACTTTTGACTTAAAGACGTTACGATGTTCGTTTAAGTTTCAATCGTTAGCTCTCGACAAAATCTATCGATTATAGATAAAAAAATAGTGTAATATTGTGACTATGACTATAATTAGGTGTTAAAAAAAAATCAAAAATATTTAATGTCAGGCTTAACGCGTCAAAAAGCCAAGTCAAAATACAAAGATCGCATACGGTTGGAAAGGGCTTCTCAAGAGCAATCGAATGGTACCATTAAAACACCATATGACCGAGTCAAGCAGTGCCGGCAACGTAAAAATAGGGCGTAATATCACATAGTTCGAGACGTATTCACGTACAACACACGGCCGTGTCCATGACACACCCACACCCCATTTTTAAAAATATTTTTACCGTTTATTCAAATAAAATTACTTACTTACAAATTGTTATGGAGCGTAACAACCTGGAATGAGATTTCGATTTGCAAAAAACAATAAACAAAAATAGCCACCTCCATATTAGGGTGATGTAGCTCTTTGGTGGTCAGCTCTTGACCGTGCTCTTCCACAAGCTCATCAATATCGTTGTTTTCCACCTCCAGCCCTATAGTATTGGCCAAAGATACAATCTCGTTGACTGTAGACTCCACAGATACTGTTTCAAACTCATAAGAATCACATTCGACAATGCTATATGGCCAAAGCTTCTTACCAGCAGAAGTGAGGGTCCTCATGGTAACCCCTTCCCACGCCTTTGTCATTCATCTTGAGACAAGCAACGATGTGAAAGTGATCCTTCCAAAACTCTGCGTCACTCGTTATGTGAAATATCGCTCGTTAAGAGAGCATTGTTTTTACAATCTGTTTTGCTCGTTATGAGAGGTGCTCGTTATGAAAGGTTCCATTGTATATGTATGTATAAAGGCAAACCTGTTATACAAAGGTGTACTGTAATTAATAATCATCCCTATACAGTAGTGAAAAATCTTTTTAGTAAGTTAAGGTATTTAAAAAAAAAACAGCGATATACAGTAAGTAATGAAGAAATGCTTTAAACGACTCCATATTATGCTACGCATTGTAAAAAAATAAAGCATGGCAAATCTGTTTTTACATAGGTGATATACAATACTATAAAATTAATATGAATTACAAATAAAGATAGTACTTAATTAACGAATACACAAACCAATGCTAAAGGCAAGTTCGTTGGTTAGGTACTCCAATTTTTAATGCTTACCGGATGCTAATGATCCTAAGTCATTAAACCAGGTGTATAAAAAAAACACTTCTTTGATTGACATAGATAATGTATATACATACCATACGCAGCGTCGTATTATTAATGCATATTGAGAAAAAAAACATTAAACTCCCACTTCCGTGCCCAAGGTATCATTTCGATAATTCGGATTAGTGCTTTTTGGCTGAGGTATGTGTAACGTATATTTTTTTTTGTAATCTTAAGTAGTAAGTCTAAATGTAGGTTCTCACACAGCAAAAAATGTTCTGTTAACAAATCTCCTAACAGCATTTAACAGCACACTTTTGTCTAACAACATAAAATAATAATATAACACAAACATTTTTATTGCTGGTAATTTTTGGCTTTTATTTCCACTTTATTTTTTATTCGAAATTGGAATATTTTTGGCTAAGATGTTTTATGTAATTTTGTATTGAATTAACGGGATTACAAAAACCGGAATACCGGTATTTTGTATGTTTATTCAATACCTATTCGAAGGTGAAAAATTTCGGTATGAAAATAGAAAATTATAAAACATTGATGGACTAGCCTTTTTTATTACATTTTATTTAAGTTAAAAAAATATCAGGTGTTATACATATATGAAAATCTAATTAATAATGTAATGCTGTAGCAGATTCCTTTATTGCTTATGTTATAATGGGACTATAAAATATCGAAATACCGGATATATTTTCTTTTTTCTGTGTTGCGATCTTGTTCTTACAAAATGTTTTTTTTTAATCTGTCAACATTGATTTGGTTAACCTTCGGTTTTCTGATGGGTGCATTCGCATTGCAAACTTCTTTTTATTTTAACCATTCGCTAAATACCAATAATATCTACATGATATTTATTGTAATCTACAATAATCAATGCAATGTAAATATTACACAAAGTTATCTGTGGTCACTTTGTACCCCATCGCTTCTCGATCATATTTTTGACGTTTCGTTACTCGAGTGCTTTAAACAGAAAAGAAAAACGAAACACAAGCATTACATCGTTGTCGAACAAAAAAACCAATTTCAACAATATAGCCTTAAAATAATAAATTTATGTTTCAATATTGACCGTGACAGGATTTAAATGCGAAACCCCCTTACTTTTAAACGGAAATTTTATCGTTTGCTAAAGAGGCCAGATATTTGTAATACACATCATTTAGATTGGCTTGATAATGATTATCTATTATTTTTTAAACAAGGTTGAGTCAAAATCCGACGAAAAGTATCACAGCACAATTAAGAAGAACGTTATGTTTAATTTTAAATGAAATAAGTCGTGAAAATTATAAAAATTAGTTTGTTTGCATTACATACAATGTTAATTATTTACTGTACGCATAAATACGCCACCGAAGTTCAAGACTGTCAAAAATGTTGTAAAGGTGTTGCGCGAGAAGATTTATGTTTGACTAGTCGCTACTAATTCGATAAAATTAAAAATAATTCAATATTTAATTGTACTCTATATTATCCAGATAAGATTGTTTTATAACGAGAACAAGCTCAATATTTTATCGCGTCATTTCTTGCAATGCATTTCGAAAATTCTCCTTAAATACCTTCTGCGCATGAAAGCACAATGACAACATTTAATCAATTTCTTTAGATTTATTTTTATTACTCATTGTTTGCGAGCGCCAGCGGCATCTTACGGCACCATTGTCATTTAAAGTATTTAAATGATTCGAATTTCGAATGTGAGTCCCTATTGATTTTTCACGTTGGCAATCACCAATAAAATCGATACCAACATTATTTTACTATCAAATTATTCAATCTCCATTATTTAATGAAATATGCCTACGATAACATTCTCAATAAAAACATATTACGGTATTTGGTATTAAGTGAATTTACATGTATTATTTTCCCTTTACAGAGAATTGCAATGGAGAATGGTGCAAAAATATAAGACCTAACCTCAAAAAAAAGTTTATCAATACTTAAGGATTTATGTTCTTGTGTGGCAAGTCTGATGAAAACGATTCAGGCCCAAATCGAGACAAGGAAAATATCAAATTTCAGTATTTGCGCTTTGAACGTGTTGATTTTCTTTAATTCAACACTTTGAAAATAACGTACGTACGTACGTACAACGTCGTCGTTTCTCCTGGAGTTGATATCGAATGAATTGATTTTTTTTTCTGTAATTTAATTTCCATTGTACAATAAATAGCTGAAAAGCTAAGTTTTCGTCTTCGAAATTCAGTCTTAAAACACGCCTAAATAAAAACATTATATTCACGTTAAGCATTTAAAACAGTGATACTCAACTTTTCAGATATGAGTCCTCCCCCTCCCCCGTCTTGCTACAACACTGCGAAGTCACTCGGTTTTTACGAATCAGAATCCAACTTCGCAGCCGTATCACTTCTTGATTGTTTCTATATTATAAAATCAATTAATTTGAGCATTTGGTATGAACATTGCTAAAATATTTGTTTCCTACAGAAAGATTTATAGTATAGCATGTTTCACAATAAACGCAATGTAATATTTATCATTGTTACATTCGAATCACCTGTTATTTTCGAGAAAAAATTTTGACAGCTGACCACTTAATGAATTAAATCCATAAATCCTCCACAATGGCGAGAAGCAACAATCCGCCCTGGGCGTCTGTTTTTTCGCGAAGCATTTCAATAACTTATTGCTTTGCTGACTCGATCCGACTCTCCAACGGCGTAGGTCAGTGATGTACAATCTATAATTTGATGTATTTATGCACATTGTTGGTTATACGCCACAGATTGATTGGTATTACATAAAATATTGACTCGCAAGGTGAAGCGATCGTAATAGTTTATTATTTATGGCCGTACAACAGAAACGTTTATTATTTGACGAGGAAATCCTGTAGAGAAACAATTACATCGTGATGTTAAACTAGCAAATTGATAAATCTAGATTTAAATGGCAATGCGCTGGGCTTACCACCACGAGCAGAGTCCGTCGTCGTAATCCAGTGTGATCCAGGAGTAGCTGTTCTCAATCATTTTTATCACCGCACCACATAAGGCAGGACTCCCTTTCACTGACTTCTTAATGATAATTGATTT
This sequence comes from Himalopsyche tibetana, assembly GCA_030503985.1. Lineage (NCBI taxonomy): Eukaryota > Metazoa > Arthropoda > Insecta > Trichoptera > Rhyacophilidae > Himalopsyche > Himalopsyche tibetana. Next base: position 9,244,653 of record JAPJYX010000015.1, read on the forward strand.
TTACTATATCGTGACATAGCGTAAGTCAGTTTACCCTAAGTCAGGCGTGGGGAATCTGCGGTCTTAAGGCCGCATGCGGCCTTTTGGCTACTATGGTTCGGCCTTCTGTCCAATTCTGTAAATTTATGTAAATTCGTAAATTCCTGACATATTCTGACCGTAAATTCCTGTTTCCGGCCAAAGGTTCTAGTCAATGTTTACTGCGGCCTTATGTCGAAACAGAAAAATGAATGCGGCCTTTAGAGAATAAAAGGTTCCCCACCCCTGCCCTAAGTGTTTAGGAGACAGTTAAAACTGAATAAAATTCGTATACTTTTGTTTGTTGTAGTGTAATATGTTACCATTTCTATTTATACTTTTATAAAATATTCATTAATGTTTAATTATTTTTGAGTAACTGAGTAACAAGCAGTTCTCGTAGAAAAAAACTGTCGAGATACCTCTGTAAGAAGGCCATGTGTTCACATTGATAAAACAATCTTGTTGTAAGGAACATTTATTTAAAACAAATTCCACAATTATATTTTGCTTTTTATAGAACAATTAGAACTCTAGTTATCGCGTAGTAATCTTATATTGATATCACACTAAATATTTGTTACACATCGGGTAGTGGTGGAACAACCAGTGTGTGCACAAAATTATGGGTGAACTTGTCGCCATTTTATATTACATATATATAATTTGTTTTAAGCGTTTTTTTATGGTAATGTAATTGAATAAGATACGGCAAAGGATATTTGTAATATATTATAATAAATACGAAAACTTTGTTTTCACTTCAATAACACATGGCATGACAGTTGTAATTTAAATTTTACATTTCAATAACTCTTATTTTCAAATTAAATCACTACAATACCCGATAAAATCTTCGTAAATTAAAAAAAACAAATCAATTATATTTGATATTATCACTACGTGGATCTGAAACACAAAAAACTGCCTCGTACTACAGAGATAATTCTTTCTGCTGCACATCAGTACTGCATGGCGATTGGCGAGGTATTAATATCGACTGTGGAAAGGAAAAAGGACGTAACCCTCAATTTTACAAAACAGTTTTTTTTCGATAATCACAATGTATACAACTCGACACACATTCTATCAAAAGGATGGATGCTGAAAATGCGGATAAGTATCTAAATTTAGCTTTTAAATTTGAAAAAGATGACCCTGTAAAAAATTAAAACCAAGAAAAAACTCTGAAATAAAGGTTTTTACGAGACAATTTCTTTAATTAATATTAGGTTATGTCAATAAAACACCAGCTTAGAAGTATCCGTGCACTTCAAGGTTGTGTATAATTCATAATTTGCATATGTCACAAAATCATCAAAACACGTTTTTGCGCCTCCTGTAAAATTTGATACGTGTGGGTTACGTCCATTTTCCTTTCCACAGTCGATATGAAAAAATATTGTAATATTTCTTCTGCAGTTAGTTAAAAATTTACAAAAAAACATATTTAAAGCTTTTTATATAATTTTAAAGCGTAAGATAAAAACGTAAATAATCAATAAAAAAATATGTTTTGTCAAACTTTTCCTGGCGAAGATTGATATCTAATAATGTCATTGTGTACTTAATTATTTTTTTCACTTTTGTTACTTATCGCCTTCTACCAATACGTTGATGACATATATGAATTATATGAACTCTTTAGAGGTGAAGCGAGTCAAGAAGTGAAATGGTAAAACTTTTCTATTGGACTTTTAAGTACAATCATGTCTTCACCATTGCAGTGTATATTTACTGAAGATAGAATTTAGGATATGTAGAAGGTTATAACTTACCCAACTATTTTTTATTGAAATACCACTTGGCTCACTTCACCTCTCAATGACTCATATATCATGTACATACATAGACGCCTGTGTGGTGGCGTGGAAAATTGATATAAAACCAATAAAATATATCATTTGAATCTGTATAAGTATAATTTTGGGAATGGGCGACGCATTCAAATATTAAATATTTATTTCGGCATTATACGATAGCGTGATGCTGAAACAGATTATATTTTTAACCTTATTAACTCACAAATAATGGTTCACCCGGGCATCGATTTATTTCCAAAGGTCATGAATGATGTTATACTGTAAGAGAAGGTAAATATATATTTACATGAATTGTTGTGAAGAATATATGGTAGAGTTGTACAAATGTAAATACCCCAAAAATAACACATGCTTTATGTAAATTTAAGAATTAAAGAGGATGCTTAAAATATGCTGTAATATAGACTTAAAAAGGAGGGGGGGGGGTGGATAACATATTTACAAATAATTCAGAAAATATTTTGATGTAACTCAAGTACAACCCCTAAGTCATGAATTCATACCATTTTAAACAATAAACGTTTCTCTAATGTGAGACACACCGTATTTACGCGCTATGTTAAACAATATTTTATGGTGTGTACATCAATAAATAATAATCTTGGCGGCCGCTAAAAGGAGTCGAAGCGAGAACCCATCCCTTCGCGAGAGCGCTTGCAATATTTTGTAATACCGCGTATGGTTGACACCTATCTGCAGTAAATACGAACAAAGAAATAATATCACATTGGTACGAACTAAAAAGTCATTGCATTTCATACTATTGTTATAAAAGCTTCATAGCACTGTCGGTAAAGAAGAAAACTTGTAACTTTATAATATTTTTCCTATTGTATTGAAATATTTTCTTTTTTAAGTAATAGTAAATATTACTCTTTGTCTTCCTGAAAATTTACTAAATCCCACAAAAAACCAAGGCTGTAGAGTTGTCAAGATATAAGACGACTTCGACCTTAGTTTGAAACACGACATTAATTATTTTTAGGATTTTAAGCATGCAGTGGCTCCACTTTTGACCATAGCGAATTGAATTAACATTTCTCCATAAAGGACTCGAAGTTAATAGTTTTATTCGTGTCCTAGTCCAGCCAAAAGAGTCTGACTTCAACTCCACAACCATGTAATAATGCGATTTTCTGAGAAGCTTAATTACATGCATAAAACATCAAGATGTTGAAACCAAGGAATCAAATAATTAATGCAATATACCACAGAATTATTTTTTACAAAAGTTGTCGCCATATTTGGTTTTTTATAAAAAGTTTCATTTGAATGTTGAATTTTTCATACTATATAATATTCGTATTTCATGCAAATTATCGGTTTTCCCGATTCCCATGTATGATAATTTTGCGTTTTTTATTACTAATGAAATTGCATATAGAGTTGGATTCTTATTAGCGAAGCAACAGGAATAAATTGGACAATATATTATGGTACTACCATCTTGTATACGTCGAGTTTATATTTAGTTAACAATTTTACACAAATCTAAAAAAGTTTAAATAAACATTGAGACAATATTTCAATTAAAAAGTTACTTACAATGTTACAAATATGATACTTCTAAAGATTTCTACTTACAATATAAACGCGTAATAAATAATAAAAAAATAGACGGTCAGGTATAAACATATGATATTATATTGGAATCATCATTCTTTCGTTTCGTGGGTAGAATAATTAAAAAATATATTAGCCTCGCATTCTTTTGAGGACTGCCTGTTTTCGATGCAATTGTTATAAATCCATTTCATTTTTCTTTACTCGGCTTAAAATTGGCGAGAAGGATGTTAACGTGACCTTTTTATCTCCATTACACCCATACCTCGCTTTACGGCCTAGATACGTTCCACGAAACTTGGCCGCAAAGCGAAAAGCCGTATAAGGAATCAATTATTCTAATACAAATTCATACAAATTCAATGGGATCGGTAAGTCGATAATTTTTTCGATGAATGAAAATATAAAATAAGTAAAAAAAAAATACATATTATATTTTTTAATTTGTACATACATACATATGTACTTACGTACCAAAAATGTCCCTAATTGTTTCCAATTTTTCCAGTTAATGTGTAACAATCAGTAATAAATATGTATGTACATAAAGCACTCGAATCGACATCGAAAAATTTTAGGCCGAAAATCGAAAGCGTGCCTTAACTGAAGAGGGCCGTTATAGCGAAATGCCGTATAAAGAGCGGCCGTATAGCGAGGTATGGGTGTATTTAAATGGTACGCATCTTATAGTACCGTCACTGGAAATATATACGTCTACTTCTAAGCTCATATATTAAATATTTGATTAGCTATTAAATAGCTTACTTTACAAACAGTCATATAAATATTTACGTATATAAAACCGGGGTGGAGTATTTTGTGACATAACCTATATATTTGTAGCCGGCATGTCCGTGACACAGTGATCAAATTCGTTGGCCTTCCGTGACAGATCTCACGGGTTCAAGTTTATAAATTTCTATACGAAGGCATGGCTGTTTGTGATGGCTAACTTTTTTACCACCTTCCGATTCTTAAATAGCGGGGAGTAAAAAAAGAGAGGTTGAGTAACAATTTAATTGTCAGTTCTAGTAGAAAAACTGCTGTTAAAATACCTTTATTAAGAGGTTATATGCTCCACATTGTGGGCGGACATGGATTAAAAAATGTAACCGTCAGGCATTTTTTTTTAAATTGTATCTCTTTACGACAGTGAAAATTTTCGGGTATTCATGTCTGAATGGTAGATGATTTTCCCCACTGTATTTTTTGAATCGAAGAACACAGTAATTTGTCGCAATTATGAATGTAAAAAAGTTTACCAAAACTATATTCATGATTTGTTTCAATGAATGAATCCGCGTAATTTGCGTCGTTATTGTGACTCCATATTAGTTATTTTAACCTCTTGAATACCGCGCAAATAAATCATTAATCTGTCCCAGAGATACTGCGTGTTTTTGAGAAAAATAATTTTTCCTAATATACACTCGAATTCGGTATTTTAAAAACCTCCGTTGACTCAGTATAGATAGCACTACACATACTCATCAAAATATTTCTCATATTCTATTAGAATACCAAGTATTTGATTTTTTAAATGTCTTGGACATCCGTGTTCGCTTGTATATGTTCCGGACACCGGTGTCCGCTTGGTATTCATGTGGTTAACTTTAAAGCATGCGCACTGCAATACTGTTGCAGGTAATTAAAATGACGTTTAACGTGGTGTCTCCTATACAATACTGTCTCCATATATCTGGTAGTGATCTCCAAGTACAATTACAAAGGTAAAAGTTCCCAGATTGACTGTGATTAGCAATAACATATGATCAGCTGTATAAAGTTATATCTTCTGATGCCACATGGAGCAGTGTCGGGCAGCTAGTATATTATAAAGGCAATATTATATTTATGTCAAAGACTTTTTTAATTAAATCTATTTACAACAAAACACATGCACGATTTGTTTATTTGATTTGGAAGGCATGAGTCGTTTGATACAGGACAGTTCTATTTTATTTTATTGCTATGCCTTTGAGAATGTGGTGCCGTCTTTGAATGCAGTGGCGTACTCAAAATTATATACATATCCAGAAAAGATTCCATTGACATAATTAACATGATTTATATCCTGCAATAAATCATAATTGCTGTTGTTCCTTTAAGTTTCTAAGTTTTCCTGGGAATATGGGATGTTTCCAAACCGATCGAACGATAGATTGAGGTTAGTTCGTAATTTGATAATTTGGTTTACATTTCACTGTAAATAATAAAGTTTTTCAAAAGTCACAAAAAAACGTCTTGCATTTTTAGTTAGAAGCTGACGGAAATCAAAGCAACATTATAAACCGAAGAAAATGTTGCGTTCCGCTGAAAATTCTCGGGTGAGCAAAACCGGTCCTGATTATAATATAAAAAAAATGTTAGATATGTACAAGAAATGTGTTTTATTATTACAAATACTACAAGTTATGATTATTATTGTGTCGGTAAATATCATACATAGTCGGGTCGATTGTGCATGGGTAAGCATTATTGGCTTCCGTACCGGATCTCACTGGTTCGAGTCTCAGTATGAACAACACTTTTTCGGTTGATTTATATTTTTCTGTTCGAGGGAATGGGTGTTTGTAAAAATTTACTGCTACCCTTCCAATCCGTTAATAACTAGGCGTAGCGAGAGCGATTATTTAACCACTTGTCCTGTCCTAGCCTTGTACTTCTATCCTTATTACTATCATTGAAAAGGAGAGATAAAGCGGCAGAGAAACAGACATTTCTCGTAGAAAAACTTCTGTTGAGATTCCTCCATTAGGAGGCCATGTCAACTCTTGATTTTCGATTAGATATAATATGATATCATAATAATTGAGTATGAAGTAATAATTTCAATTAAAATTAGTCAGAATTCGGGATTTTACAATATCGAAAAAACGGGCAAATAAGAAAATAAAATCTAAGAAACAATGTAAAAAGTTCGTGATGTCAAAAATTCCACAAAAGAGTTGTGGCCGATCGTAAATTGAAATTGCGTGAGATAGCTGACACCTTAAACCCTCAAAGATATAAAAAGGCAGTGTATTTAAGATTTTGCATCAACATTAAATTGTGACGTGACTTGGAGGCTCAAGGTGAAGTCACTTGCACCTGGACACTGGGTTTGACAGTTTATAACCGGCCATGGGAAATTCAACGGTGAACTATTTGGGCTGGGCAAGTTGGTTGAACGGCCGGATTGCACTTGCGGACACAACCACCAGGACGCCAATCACGTACTGTGGGACTGCCGTGAGATGAATGCCGAACGAGCAGAGCTGTTTGCTGTGGTCCGACCTCATACGGGCCAAATGGGCCACGCTGACTTGATCTCAACCAAGGCCAATTTTGAGGCATTCGATAAATTTGCAACATCATATGGGGAACGGGATATTCTTGATTCCTCTTTAAATTCAACACGGAGTAGATTAAACTCTTCCGCCACGGCGGATTCTCAGTATACGGATACACAGGATACTTAATATCATTTGATTAAATGACTGAGCGAGTCACATTCTCTTTTTTCTTTATATCTTTATCTTTAAGCACAACAGTGCATGGTTAAAAGATAGCTCCCGTGCAGCTCTGTTCGAAGAGGGTACCGCGTCTGCAACATAGTGGTAAATAATAGATGCCCTTTTATCATTTTCTACTCCACTGTGCGGCAAGCTGACATGAAAAATATGCAACGTAAAAATGATCACAAAATAGTACCGGCTTTAAGACAAAGACAATAATCGTGAGCTGCATCGGAGTGCAATGCCGTTGGGTACAGTCTTTCAAATATAAATACTTACTCTAATAAGACGGACAGATATGAAAAAAAATCGCCTTGTGTTAATTTGAAGTCAAAGCTTTCCTCACTATTATAATATATTGCATGTAATTAATTTCTTTGCGTAACTCATTGTCACAAATCAAATTGAAAATGACGTAAGCATATTTATTGTTCACAATGACAAGTCGTTGAAATACCAACAGTGCAACATATTATGAAATAATTCAAGACAAATTTAAAATGCAGTGGATCTCCGATCTATCGTCCTCTATCGTTGTTTTGGATCAAGCTGAAGTGTCAACTTTTTTTGACGGGATTCAAAGTAAAAGTGTATCTATGTCATTTGTACACGCGTAACATTTCCCATAAGGTGCTAAAAAATACGTCCGATATGTCGTTGGCCCTTAAAGAACCATGTGAAAAAACATGTTTTAACACTTACCGCCCTTTGATGGACGGTAAAAACACAGGACGTACATTAAAAAAAGATGTTTTTCACTTGGTTCTTTATGGGAAGTGTTACGTGTGTACAATGAAATAGTGACATAGTGACACGGAGATCCACTGCATTTTAAATTTGTCTTGAATTATTTCATAATATGTTGCACAGTTGGTATTAAATAAATCTATGCAAAAAATTTTTTTTTTATTATTATTAAATAAAGCTTTAAAATTGCTGTCTCACCTTTTGTTATTCATACTAGGAAAGGCAAAAGGGAGTAGCATTACTTAATACACGTTCTATCAAAAGGATTTAAGTTGCGAATGCCGAATCAGTATCTAAATTAGCCATCTAAGTTTTTTTTTTTTAAAAAGGCATGTGAAAATTCCGACCAGGAAAAAAAGTATTTCTGAAAAAATAATTAAATTAACATTAGATTGATTCAGAAGAGCAGTTTATAAGTCTTCGTACACTTCAAGAATGTGTATATTTCATGTTTTGACAGTGGCCCAAAGTCATCAACAATTTTTAACAAGCTAACAATCAAGAAAGCTATTTGTTCAGTTTTTTTCTAAAAATACTTGTACATAATCAAGCGATGCTAAGTATTATTTTTCTCAAATTAAATACATATTAGAAAATTTATTTTGTGTAATTTATTCATTGGGTCTTCATTATAACATTTTAGCACGATTTTATATACCACCGTGTTGTTGATCTTTTTTAAATAACAACATCTACAAATATAAGAAACTCATCTTCTATTAAATTTAAATCATTCAAATTATGTACATTCACACAAGTTTAGTCACTAACAACCCGGGCTTCACCTTTCGGCGTCTTCAGGCGCTTAAGTGCACGGATGAACTTGAACTGGGGTGTAGTAAATAAATGTATTTTGTTTATATAAGAAATAAATGTATATATTACTACGTTTGAAGCCATTGCTGGCGAAATAGATTAACTCACGGGAATGCCTAGAGATTTAAATGGAGAGTAATTTCAAGAATTATATTCTTCCCCCCTCTCACCTATCCTATCCTATGAACGGGGCGTATCTAGAGCGATTAGCTTACCACTAATCTTGTCCTAGCCTTATCCATCTATCCCTACTCTCTTTGGAAAAAGAGAGGTTGAGCAACTGAGTAACAAGCAGTTCTCGTAGAAACACTTCTGTTGAGATAAACTCCATTAGGGGTCCATATGCTCCACATTGGGAGCGGACATGGTTTAAAAAAAAATATATTTATTTTGTTTGCTGGAAAATTTATAATTATATTTACCTACATATAGAATACAAGAGCGGGGAAAGTTGGCCGATTTACCTGCTCATTTAAAATTGATATTTTTTTTAACTGTGCTCTATTAATTTTTAAAATTTCCTTGAAAAATATCTATCAAAGATTTATCTTCTATCTATGCATTCTATCACTTTTTACAATGTTTGTTTTTTGTGGAACGTATCTAACGTGAAAAAAGAGCTGATTGTATAAGTATACCAATAATTTATTGTTGCCACTTTAAAAACTCATGAATGTTCTAAACAAAAGTTACCACATCATGTTGTCAAATAAATACCAGATGGCTAATAGCAGTAAGTAAGCCTTTTTTATATTCGAAGAATGTATATTTTTTCACTAGAAATATTATTTTGATGCAAATTAAACTTTGATTAATTTTCATCCGTTATTAATAATTAAAAACAATAATAACGATGTTACCCACATTAATTTTCTGTTGACCGTTAGTTAGTGTTATCAATCTTGGGATGAGGTTTTTAGGAGCGGTGGAATCAAAGCTGTGATAGTCCAACTTTAATCACACAAAAACATGAATATTAATTATTTGTAATTTATCAACCCTTTCGCTGACTACGTAATTCGGCGTACGCACATTAATAATAAATAATTTCAAATAAGTTGGCAACGTTCTTATCATATAATGTTACATTTGTTTTATAAACCAAATTATGGAATCGGGAAGATGTGATAATGAAAGAAGTGGTTCAGAGGACCTGTTGATTGTTAACCGCTTGAATACCGCGCAAATAAATCATTAATATATCCCAGAGATACTGCGTGTTTTTGAGAAAAATAATTTTGCCTAATATACACTCGAATTCGATATTTTAAAAAGCTATATTGACTCAGTATAGATAGCACTACACATATTCATCAAAATATTGCTTATATTCTATTAGAATACTAATTATTTGTTTTTTAAAATGTCTTGGACATCCGCGTTCGCTTACATATGTTCCGGACACCAGTGTACGCTTGGTATTCAAGTGGTTAACTTTAGAGCATTGGTTAACTTTAGAGAAGTGGTTAATTTCAGTGTCACTTCATGTTTTCATTGTCAAGATATATTTGTATGGTGTTACTTCAGCAATAATGCCAGTTTTTTAACTAACCAATGCCGATGGTTTGTGATTGATTGCTATTGACTAGACCAGTGGCACACTTGTTAGTCAACTGAGCCAAATATCAATTATGATATAGAATATATATTTTTTCTTTTCTTATTTGTTCATATATATTTTTTCAAGATGGGAGAATGGAAGAGTAAGGGATTCAGGACTATACAGTGGAACCCCTCATAACGAGTTTAATTCTTTCCAGAATCTTACTCGTTATGTGAAACGCTCGTTAAGCGAAACAATTTTTCCCATATAAAACAATGTAAAATACAATAATACGTTCCAAGACGGAAAAAAAATCATTTTTTATGTTTTTAAAGTTCATTCAAATAAAATTACATACTTATAAATTGTTATGGAGCGTAACAACCTGGAATGAGATTTCGATTTGCAAAAAACATTTAAAAAAAAATGATTAATTTATTAATTAGGACAAACAATTTATTCTTTTTTACTAGAAAGCTGTCTAGAGACATTTTTTTTTGCCGACGCTTCAAAATTTGGTGAAAATGTGACATTGAATAAATTTGTAAAACGCATAGCCACCTCGTTATTAGGGTGATGCTTCTCAATGTACGATGCAACAGTTTCCTATGCTTTCAGCATTTCTCTTATTGCGCCAGAAGATTGTTGTTCTGCTACTTCCTTATTCTCCATTAACAAACTTTCTTCCATAAATTATTTCTGTGAAAAACAATGCTCTTCCACATGCTCATCAATATCGTTGTTATCCACCTCCAGTCCCATGCTATTGGCCAAAGATACAATCTCGATGACGTGTAGACTCCAGAGGTACTGTTTCAAACTCCTCAAAATCACATTCGACAACGTTCCCTGGTCAAAGCTTCTTACAAGCAGAAGTGAGGGTCCTCTTGGCAACCTCTTCCCACGCATTGTTATTCATCTCGAGGCAAGCAACGATGTGAAAGTGATCTTTCAAAAACTCTGCGTCACTCGTTATGCGAAATATCGCTCGTTAAGAGAGCACTTTTTCCACCATCTGTTTTGCTCGTTATGTGAATTATTCGTTATAAGACGTGCTCGTTATGAGAGGTTCCACTGTATTCACAAGGAGGTTAATGCGTAACTCACGCTACTTACAAACATTTAACTGACTCGATTAAGTCGTGTAATAAGTAATTTATTATCTTTCATACTAATATGATTAGTACAATATTACACAGTTTTGGTGTTGTTGCTATGAATATTTGAATGACCTATTCCTACTGGATAACGAAGCAAAAATTCTTAATGTGATACTGGCATTCGAGTCGTTAAATTTGAATCATCGATTTTTTTCAACATATCGTTAAAGGTTGACCCCATCTAGTAATAAAGACATTTGTAACGAGATAAAAAGTAGAATTTTGATAAGCAACAGTTAAGAGCAAAATGTGTTATATGTTGAATAATAAAAAATAGTAATTATTCTTTCACACGAATATTAAATATACCTACATATAGGGCCTATAAGAAAAAAATATGCTTACGTTTTCAGCGGATAGGAGCTTATTATTAAAGTTGATAGTTAATTTACAAGCTGTAACGACGCGCCCTTGGAAAAAGGGGGGGCTAAAACAATTTGATGCACGGTAACAAAAATAAGAGTAAGATAAGGTATAAGAGGATGTTAAAATCAGGGCTTCGAACCGGAACGGAACCGAAAACCGCTAAAACCGGTATTTTTGCCGGAACGAAAACCGGAACCGAACCGAAAAAAATATCGGTTTTTTTTTCGGTTCACGTTAGTATAGGATTTTGAGATTTTTAAATTAGTCGGTGAGCTAAAAAAACAAAAACGAGTCACGGAGATATTTTGGGCAAATCGGTAAATTCATGGGCTTTTGTATTCGAGCTGAACCGAAAACCGTTAAGGGTCTCCATTCATGATCATTCCGAAATTCAAAACTGTTGGGTAATAAACCGATTAAATGTGACGTTAATCGTTTGCGTAATGGTAGGATTTTTAAAGTTCATTGACGAGAGAAACCCATTATTCCAACGCGTAACCAAATAAAAACACTCTTAATAAGTAAACTGCCGTAGTCTGCATTTTGGCTAATTTTAGTTATGAATGAAGCTTAAACAATTTTATGTTTTCCATCGTCGGAGAAAACTGCGGTTTTATTTGAAATATATTTCACGAGACATCCAAAACTTCATTATAGTTTTAAATACAATGACTAGAAATTGCAAATATAGCACTCCAGTAACTATAATATCCGGAATAAGTACAAAAGTGTTCCATTGATTGTTTCAAAATGTCATGATTATTATTTCCAATTGCAAACAAACAGCAATGATGACCTCGGAAATACAAATTATATTAAATTCGCAGAAATCTTTGGAAAAATACATTCTTGTTACTAAATCCTCTTGAAATTCATACATTTGAGCTCCCGTTTCATTTGAAATCGATATTGATATACATAATTAAACATTATGTTACAGATTTCTGTTTTTATGATATTATTTAAGTCAAATGTGAAACTACTCTGATCGATGAGGTATATAATTTTTTGTTCAATGAAAAATTAAGAAATATTACATACGGCAGTCGACCTAAATATTAGCGAAAATGCAGCAAGCATCTAATTATATGTCAAGGTCAACACACTTTGGTGACTTGATGAATAGCCTTTTGTTTAGCGCCATCGATTTTACCTACAGGGGTGTACTTAAATAAAATTGGTTATATTAAATATTTAGAAATATATGTGTCGAGTCAAATTTGTTTTAATATTTTTTATAGACAAAAAATCTTTTTATTTTAAGACTATTTATCTAGCTTGTAGTGTAAATGCGCTGTATTTGTTTTTGCGAAGTAGCATATAAGACATTATTATTGGTTTATATTATGTATGAGTTTAATAAATACCCTAAAAAATTATGAATCTCTCTTTTGTTCTTATTCTACGCTTAATTTATCACAATCAGAACTGGTTTCAACATTTCACCACGAGCATTTTCAACTGAAAAAAATATATACCATATTCCTGGTCTTGATGACAATAAATTAATTGTATAAAAAAAATAATTGTTCTATTATTTTTCAATATAATTGAGACATTGAACACTTAAAAATTCATAATTACTCAGTGTATCGTTTTTTGAAATATGTATTTGTTTTTCAGTTTACATATAAATATGTAAGTACGAAATATAAAAATTTCACATTCCAAGAACTTCATCCGTCCCTGGATAATATTATTTTTTTGCAAACTCGTAAAAATACATTTTTATTATACTGACTAATTCACTTTGACTAATTTATTACCATAAGCTGTGAACAATGTCGAAGTACAAAACAAAAATAGGTAAGTATATTTTTAACCCTTTGAGGAGTATTGCCGCTTCGTACGGACAAATATTTTAGTGCTTAATGCTTATTGCTATTCTCTTGCTTTTAATTGAATTGTCATTATTTTTTCACATATTGGTAAAAAACATTTGTATCTGTGAATTTTGACGATCTCGTTATTTTTATTATTTGTTGCAAATGAACAAAACAAATTTGTAAAAAGGTCAATACATATTTGCACAAAATCGGTAGCCGTAAAAAGCAAAAAAAGATCTAGGCCCAAATTGGAAGTAATAGGTTCTTGAAAATTGTTGAAAAATAATAATATGTTTCTATACATTTACATTTTTAATTTTGCATTGTAAAATTATAAAAGAAATATTATTCCATATTCTTACCAGACTGATCAATGAACAATTTGTTTTATATATTTTTGTGTGTATCAATGGTAAATGAATCAAAAAATCTTAATTTAGTAAAAATAAACTTACTACCCAAAGGGTTAAAATCAAAAGGATAAAAAGATATCTGCCGATTCTGAAGCAATGTTAATAATTTCTTTATTTGATAGGTAATAATGAAAATGTTTTATATATTTATGGGGAATTTTTACATGCGGAATCTATGGATATAAAATTACATATTTTTTAAGAGTTGATCAACTGATTAACAAAGTGTTGTAGAAAAAAATTGTTAAAATAAACTTCATTACGAGTCTACATAATCGTACAGAGATTTTGCTAAGACAGAACTACCGGTAAGCTAATCGCTCTCCTTGTACGTTGCTTTATAGATCGGATAGGGGGATGAAATTTTAGATATTGAAAAATATTTCTCTTATGTACTAATTTTACATTATTTGAATAACAATTGTGACCGGCTTCGTTTATCGCAGACGTTATAAACTGATGACAATATAAATCAATACTGTAACACAATATAATGTTCAGTATTATTTTAAGATTAACTAACTGTTGAACCTTCAAATGATTGAGAGATAGTATCTTTTTGCATAATATATACGTCCAATTCTAATGGAGTAGATTTACTAGAACTTGATTATAGAGTACTAGAATTGCATAATTAATATTGTTTTATAATGTACTTGCAATGCAAACTACTTATTATTGGATTTGAATTAAAAAATATATACATATACGGTATAAGTGATATACCTACATTTCCAGTTGAACTTCCAACCTATTGGATATCCTTTCGTTCCGCAAATGTTTGCAAAGATGTTATGTTTTGTTTTGAAATTTAAACATTTTTACTGTTGTTTATGGGTCATTAAGTTTGAATGTTGCAATTTAGTGCATTTATGTGACAGTTTGCCTGTTTGAATATCAGGTAATCACTCGGCAACGAACATAATTCACTCGATTTTGACTTTAATGGTCTTGATTTATAGCATGAGCTGAACTTTTAATGGGAAAATTTGATTTTTCGGGCTCGTCAGTGTCCAGGCTAAAAGCCGTTAGTTTTGCCGAAACCGAACCGATATATATTTTTTTACTTGAACCGGAACGTAAACCGGAACCAAAAAAATAGCGGTTCGAAGCCCTGGTTAAGATAAATAAATTGAAATAATGAAAAGTTTTGCCAAATATTAAAAAAAACCCATCGAGATTCCGGGATTGATCTTCTATCTTATTTTTTTTAAATGTCTTGTAATTTTTTTTATCATATTTATATTAGCCAAGGTAAATACTTAATTTTTTTTTTTGGCTATTTGCGATCATTGATTTCAACTGGACTACGTGTTTATATATCGACTGTGGAAATGAAAAAGGACGTAACCCACACATTTTACGGGAGGCACAAAAAAGGTGTTTTGATGATTTTGGGAAATATGCAAATTATGAAATATACACAACCTGAAAGTGCACGGAGACATCGTCTAATATTAATTAAAGAAATTGTCTAGAAAAACCTTTTTTTAAGTATTTTTTCTTGGTTTCAATATTGACAAGCCCATCTTTTTTCAAACTTAATAGCTAAATTTAGATACTAATTTGACATTTGCAGCTTACATCCTTTTGATAGAACGTGTATCAAGTTTGATACATTATGATTATTGATAAAAAGCTGTTTTGAAAAAACTGTGGGTTACGTCATTTTGCCTTTCCTCAGTCGATATGTATATTTATTTAGACATTGAAAAAAAGTGTGCTCGTAATCAATTTGAGGCACACAATGAAACTTTTTTAAAAACTAAATACAGTAAGAAATTTTATTAATATTTACTTTCAAAATATTGTTTTTTTTACATTTTAAAATCCAAGTATTGGTAGTTGTACAATCCGGGTTTACAGGATCGTTGAATTGGCTGGGTTCCCGGGGTTGGAGGCCCTACTTGCCACGGCAATGTCTTTGAAATTTCTAATTCAATTGTTTGTATTATAATGTTTTGTAGAAACATTCGTACATATCCTTCTTGTTCATAAATGTGATTTGGGCACACTGCCAGTAGAATACACAACGGGTGTTGGTGGGAAACATTATGAATGCCCTGAAGTTTTAAAGTATCATTTAAAGTTTAAATGTTAAATAAAATTGGATAAAAAACAATACATCGATGTGTCTACTAACTGTAAAGGAGGGACACGTAATAAATTATTGTTTGTTTTAGTTTTTATTTTTATTTTTTCAACGACGTTGTCTTACAACATATTTGTTTGTCGTATCGTGCACGACTCTCTCCCGACATGGGAAACTACTTCTACATATTTACTATTCGATTGTTTCGTCTTTTATTTCGTTTGTTTGTTTTGTTGTTTTTTAAAATTCATAGCTTACATCAATTTTGACTTCTTGAGGACATAAAAATGAAGATGTTATCGCCCGTATCGTTGCCTAGAGGTGTGTCGTACCAATGGCATATTCAACTCGATCATTGTATATTGATTTGTTTAACATTATCAAAGAATGCGCCGTATGTTTTTTTCAATATACACTCAATTTGAAATAACGCGATCCAATAAAAAGAACAAATACTATATTTTTACACGAATCATCTGTTCTAACCAGGGCTGTGGTCGGAGCTGGAGTCGGAAGTCGTAGAGTCGGGGGTATTGTTTGTAGTCGGAATATATATATATATAATTAAAATTTATTTCGAGTCGGAGTCGTTTTTTTTTACCTGACTCCACAGCCTTGGTTCTAACATAATTCCCCGACATAAAAAACAGACACGAATAACGAATTTCCTAATAACAAACAAAAAGGTTCATCAGATCCTACCACATTAGACGTGTCAGATTTTTTTACAGATGAAAGCGATTTATCTCCAGCCATCCATTTCCATAGAAAGGATAGGATTAGGAGAAGACTAGTGGTAAGCTAATCGATTGGTTACGCCCTTTTATTTAGGTATTGAAAGGGTGAGAGAGACATTTTAGACATCACAAACATCCATGCCTTCGAATTAGGGTTGCCAGATTTCTTGCAAATGAATCCGGAACATTTGTCACATTTGATCCAAAAACTCAGGAATTAGGGTATCCAATCCCGAAACCTTTTTTTTTAATCCCGGGATTTCGGGATTGATTAATTTTCAATCCCTTACCCTACTTTTTCCCCAGATTATCTCCGAAACTCGTTTTTTTTAGCTCTTCCAATTCCAAAATCTTATCAATTTTCGGGATTTGCTCATAATTTCTCTAGAAATCCAGAATCAGAAAATTGGATTGTATTGGATGCCCCAACCAGCCCAACCATGACTTTCGAATTGAAGTTAAATAGTTATCTCTAAATTTCCGGGACAATTTAATACTCATCCGGGATACGGGACAGCGATTCCAATTCCGGGACAATCCCAGCCAATCCGGGACACCTGGCAACCCTACTTCGAATGGAAATCGATATAATATAAGAGGAGCAAACATTCAAAAAGTGTTTTGTCACACAAATACAAAGCTTGGAAAATGATGATTTAAGTGTTGCAAAAGTGACGGTTTGTATGAATGTGTCAACTTTATGATTTCATTTTAATATGAAAAAAACCCTTTCGAACACTAATTTTGATTTCCATTCATAGGTTTTATTATGGGCTATCAGAATTGATATAAAACGCCATTTTTCAAAAATTGTGACAAAACACTTTTTGAATGTTTGCTCCTCATATATTGAAAAATGCTGTTCGTACTGGGATTCGAACACGTGATGTCCGGCATGGAAGCCAACGACGTTGACCACTGTGCTATGGAACCGACATTGTCTCATCTAAAAAAAAAAACTTGAAAAAAGATGGTTTTATGATGAATTTTAATCACAATTTTTTCCTTCTTCTTCTACCTTCCTCTGATAGCGTGACGTCTATTCATACACTTAGCTACTAACTAATTGATTAAACCAGAACGACGAGTTACCCAGTTATGTTCTGAAATCTTTTTGATTTACAAATCGTATGTCCGTATATAACAAATGTTTATTTTTTAAAAATATATTTTCAGTCACGTTCCCACCTAACATACAATATTATCATGTAATATTGGACCCCCTCCCTTCCAAAATGTTTGACGATTAAGAGATCTCACCGCGTAATTGACAACTCGATTAATTAAACAAAATTTCGTGTTTTGTTATTATTATACCGTGTTAACAATTAATAATTAATTCAGTGCTCTTCAAGTGTATATATATTGCAATAATTTGTCTTATAAACAGTCCGGTAGCGGCAGGACCGAATTAAGATCTTTGGTAGCCCACAGCACTTCAAAGATTTTCTGACACTGTTATATAATTTTTTTATTGCTAATAATATATTAAACTTTATCATTTTATGTACTTTTTCATTTGATTTTTATATTAATTTTATTAACTTGTGAGATAATAGTTTTAATCGATGTATATACATTCTTTTTTCATTTTCCATCGTGATCAAATTATATTCTGGATTATTTTTTCTGGTTTTGTTATCATGGCACTTTGGAATAACCTAGTGCGCACCATGTGGCTTGGTTATATTATTTATATTTAAAATGTATGCAGGCATATATTATTAATACTAATATATATTAATTATTTCAATATTAAATAAATAAAGTTATTATCTAAGCCTTTATAAAAAAATAAAATAAATACTATGCCTAATATTAACACTATTCGGAGCACGGAGCGTAGCTGGAGCGGAGCAACTCAAAAAAGTGGTTGCTCCAGATCCCTGTTATGAATATAAATATAGGGCAGAGATAGCGAACCTATGACACGCGTGCCCAATGTGGCACGTTGAAGAATTTCGATGGCACGCGAACGATTTTCAAGTTAATTTTTTTTATTTTTGAGTCTCAAAAATTAAAAATTATGATTGAATAATTTTCAAATGTTTCCAAGATGAACGACAATCGCTTAAAACATTCCCTTTTTATTTTTTCTATTTTTTAAATTTATTTACTCGCACGGGCACGCCACACAATCGAGAAAAAATATTTGAAGATTGTTGGCACGCGGACCCAAAAAGGTTCGCCATCCCTGATATAGGGTATAATTTTTTTCGATCAAAGTTAAAGTAAACGATTAGGAGCAAACATTCAAAACGAGATTTGTTACACATTTTGAAAACTGCCATTTAATATCAGTTCTGATAGTTGATAGTAAAATCTATAAATGGAGATCACAATTAGTGTTTTTTCCAATAACAAAATAAAATCATAAAGTTGACACATTCAAGCAAACCGTGATTTCTCCAACACTCAAATCATCATTTCCCAAGCTCTATTTGTGTGACAATTCACTTTTTGAATTTTTGCTCCTAATTAATCTTTAATTTAGAGAGTAATATTGTATTACTTGCTGGAAAGCTTACGACTACAGCACTGCTTTTAAAATATATAAAAAAAACATATTTTCAATAACGCATTTTATTTGATTCATTTTTCAAATGGTAGCCAATTTATATGTGTTTGTTTATACATATTAAGAGTATGTTAATTTAATTTTATTATATTAATATCTTCGTATATTATTTGTCTTATTTGGGACCGGTTTTGTATCCATCTAAATACGTTGGTTCGCTCTGTACATCAAACTAAATGATTGATAAAGTTTATGAATATTATTATTTTAATGTTATTAACGGCTTCTTATCTGTCGGACATGAAATATGTAAACACAAATTTAATTAATTGATCGGTCTCCTATCCAACATTGATAACATTAAAAAAAAAACTAAACTCGTATTTCCACTTTGTTAATTTTTCTAAACAAATATTACAAGCTATGATAGGCTCTTTTTTTTTTACAAATTTCGTGTAGTAAACAAAGTGGGTATCACATTATTATCAGTAAGTAATCGTTATCAGTATTGTAGCCTTCTGTAATTTATCTACTTTTTTTAAATGTAGTATAAAGTAGGGTTTCCGATACCGAGATCAGGGTTCCCGAAATCCCGGGAACCCGATTTATTTGACTATCACGTAATCTTTGGCATTGAACATGTATGTGAATTTTGATAGTGAAGTGTCGCCTTCTGTGGTCTAGTTGGTAAGGAGCTTTTCTCTAGCGATCAGGCCGTTCAGGGTTCAAGTACCATTAATTCAAACTTCAAATTAAACTATAGTTGTTTGTGATGTTTCTTTTCCTCCAATTGAACCTGGGTGATTTTCTTATATGCAAAAATATTTTGCGCATGGACTGTCAATGGTGAGATTTTTTTTATTTTTTATTATTTCTTATGTTTATTTTTTATTAGTTTTTATTTTAAAAAAATGCTTTACTAAACGATTAAATAGAGAATAATATCTTATATTAAATACTCATTAGACTCATTACAGCATTAATTAACTAGCTTTTTTAAATTAATATTTTAATTAACGCAAACAAAAAAAAAATGATTCATATGAAAATCAGCCTTCTTTTCTTAATGATCTACAATTTATTTCTGACTGAGAAGAGCTTTTGCTTGATTTCTCTTTCTTCCCATGTATTTTGATGTTTTCCTTTATGTTTCTTCTTCTTTCCGTTTTTTCCCTTCTTCAGTGCCATATTATTAGATGTGGTCAGTATCTCTTCATCTGTTCAGGGTTTGACGTCTCTACCAAGCAGGTGAGATAGGAAGTGGTGGAAGTAAGGGGGATTTGATTAAAATATCAATTATGATTTTAATTCTGACTAGATAATTACAAAACAAGGAAAAATATACTGTTCCAAATACAAATTTAATGATTTTTTTGGTTATTATTCGAGACATCGTAATCAGCAGTGGTAAAGTGGTAAATAAATAGGTACCAGGTCGGTCATTGATTTCTTCCCTATTTTTTTTTGTTTTTTTTTAATATCTTTCCTATGTTAAAAACCACAAGTTATAACAATTAAATCAATAAAAATAACGTTCAAATTGAGCTGCAAGTCAAAAAGGTGGTGCGGTGGCGCCCTGGCCCCACTACACCACTGGTAATCAGGGGTCATGTTATAAGTATTGTGAAATATAAAATGGCCGATAACAACTGGAAGTAAATTGATGTTTTTAATAGAATAAGATCGATTGTATATGTTATAGTTGTTTTTTCCAGGAAAGTCAAATCACAAAAATATTTTAATGGATAATTCATCTATGCAATTTCATAGTTGATTTTCAATTTCACATTCGGAGTCAAATGACAAATGGTTGTAAGCCTGTGAATATCGACATTTAAAATTCGTTACCGTTATTGGTGTGTCTTGTATTAGGGCCACATGTTATAATAATACCTCAATGGTAATTCGCTAACCAGTTTTCGATGCTGGGATGATAGTGAATAATTTAACTGCGCTGCGTACTTAATCATGGCATTTAATTTTGAAAGTGTACTGCCATTAGCAGCACTTAAAAGGTTAAAAAAAAATGCAAAATATTAAATGAGTATTATATTATCTATATTATGATTATGAATTATTTAGGATCGTATTCTTTCGCCAATTTTTAAGAATTTATAAATAAGTAAAAAGGGAATATATTTACGAGTGATTCGTCGTACTCTTTTGTTGTGATATCTACTAGGGCAGGGATGGCGAACCTTTTTGGGTCCGCGTGCCAAAAATCCTCAAGTATTATTTCTTGATTGTGTGGCGTGCCCAAGCAGTAAAAAAATAGCAAAATAGAAAAAATAAAAAATGTTTTTTTTTCTGAATTTGAAACAACAACAACAACATTTGAAAATTAATAAAACGGAATAAATTAATAATTCAAAGATTATTTATTATTATAATTTTATTTTTTTAAGCTTACAAATATTTTTCGTAGAAATCGTTAGCGTGCCATCCAAATTCTCAAACGTGCCACCTCGGGCACGCGTGCCATAGGTTCGCCATCCCTGTACTAGGGTTTCCAATCCCGAGATACCGATAATTTTGGCGATCCCGTAATCCCAGGATCGTCCTAATACTGGTCCCAAAATTTAGGGATTCACTAAAATAGGAGCCCTCGAAAGATGAAGTGAGCCAACTAGTAAAATGGTAAAGCTTTTGTCTTGGACTTTTAAGTACCAATCACTTTTACTTGGTGTTTTGGTGGATTACATATTTTTATTTTACGGAGATAACACTATTACAATGTGTATTAACTGAGGTTACTTAACTTTTAGGAAACTTTAAGACGCATTGGCGGATTCATGGGTGGGCATGGGGGGCCATGCCCCCCTAATGAGAATTTATTTTCCATTATTATAATTTATTAAAACTTCAGTTTACTATGTTTTATAGAATACATACTTAATTATGTATTGACTATTTTTATATATGTAGATATATTATTTTTAAATCATCTATTTTTTAATGTATTATTTATGTATCATGTTTATTTTCAAATTGAATGGCTCCCTCTTGGGAAAATTTCTGGATCCGGCAATGCAGTGGCAACACTATGGACTAATGTGGTTTGAATACACATCATTAAATATATTTTTTAAATGGGTCCGAGTCGTAATTTTTTCCGATTTCGACTCTAGAAAAAACCCCATGATTCCACGACTCTACAGCCCTGGTTTTAAAACAATATGCACAGCTAGAAGTGGCCCACTTTAAGAAACAAACAATCGATCAATTGCCAATTAAAATATTTACATCTTTTTGGCGTGAAAACTAGAGTTGATGCTTTCCTGGGACAATTTCTGGATCCGCCACTGTTAAGAAGTGTAGATTATTGTAACACATCTAACTTACTTTTTCTAAAATACCACTAGGCTCACTTCACCTCTAATGGGCCTGTATGTAAAGTAACAAATTTAAATCTAAATATGTACTTCACGATCTACTAATATATTAAATAATAAAATATTCCTAGGAGTGTATTTAAGTATGTTCCCTGAAAGCTCAATATCAAAAAAAGATTTTTTTAAATATTCATTTGAAGTCTTGAAAAAGGGTGGTTGTGATATATATATATATATTTTGTCAAAAGATTATGATGATTGGTCTCACGATATCCTTTGATAATCTTGTATTTAAATCTTTTTAAATAACAGTGAGAGTAAAAAAAAGAAACGTCTTCCTTCGAAAATTAATTAAATGGCGAAAGTAATGACTCGAATTAAAATATTTAATAGGCGGTCACCCTGGCTTTGTACTTACTCGTTATGATAATGAGCACTCGGGAATGTTTATTTATGAAATTTAAAATTGAGCAAAGTGTATCTAATTGGGGTGAGACCGTTTTAAGAGATAAGCGGGACTGATCAAACAGGTAGTTTTACACTTTAAATAATTGATAAACAGGTGTGGCTTACATGCGTACATGATTTCGTCCAATTATGGACCTAGTATACCATTTGAAGGTAAAAATATTTTGAGCTGCATATTATGTTCTTGTAACTTATTTATCGTTGTTATTAACGTATAACAGCTGAAAAGTCAATAATTAAAATTAATTATTTAAAGACATCGATTAATCGATTTTGTTCGAAGGCATTGGTGTTTGTTTTTGTCTAAAAAATCCCTACCACTCTTTCTGATTCTTTTAACCGGGCATAATGAAAGCGAATAGTTAATCACTAGTGAATTTAGATAAATGAATGATAGGTCAGTAACAAGTTACTCAACAACATGATACTCTTGGTTCTGGTCACAGAGAATGGTGATGGACCTGGTATTGTTTTGTATAATGACGTAAACTTATGAGTGTTACGGTACCCGTCACATAACAATGAAAGAGAACGGAGGAAGGATGGGAAGAAACAGCCAATGGTTTCCAAGAAAAAGTTTTGAAAGCAAAATAAAAATAAAAGTTTTAAAAAAATATTTGAAACATTAAAAAATCCGAAAAAAAGGTGCTGGAATGCCGTTAAACCGCGTTACATGGAAAGTAAGTCTTGCATATACCTACAAAAAAGTATAGTTAAAGTTAAGTCTTTATAACTACTGTTGATGTTACAACTTTACTGCGGATGTTACATAAAAATGTTTTATGCAATTTTATATTTATTACTTTTTGTATTGAATGTACGTTAAAGAAATGAAAGCTCCTGTCTCATTACTAAAGATGCACTGCCACAGCTGAATGAAATCATACATCGCAGCTTCCTGTCTATATGACACAAAAAACAGTAGTAGTAATAATATAACATTTATCAAATGCGAAACATCTTACTCTGCTAGACTGAGTCTGAGATCATAAAACACATGCGTTATAAATATTTAAAGATTTACAATTTAGACCATACAATTTTTAATTGATCAACAGAATAAAACAATGTATTAATAACAATGAAACAACAACAAAAAAATGTTTAATATGACTTCCGGTCAAAAAGATTGAAGTGATTTATAACACCTGATTCTATGTTGTTGGGTTTTGAATTTTGCAAATTATTTGCTCGAAAGCGTTTAAAAACTATTGCATAATTAATAATCATATCTTGCTACTGTCAGAAAGCTAAGCCCTGAATTCATATTTTTTTTTTTAAACCATGTCCGCTCCCAATGTGGAGCATATGGACTCCTAATGGAGTTTATCTCAACAGAAGTGTTTCCACGTTAACTGCTTGTTACTCAGTTGCTCAACCTCTCTTTTTCCAAAGAGAGTAGGGATAGAAGGATAGAGCTAGGACAGGATTAGTGGTAAGCTAATCGCTCTCGATACGCCCCGTTCATAGGATAGGATAGGTTAGAGGGGGGAATTCAAGACATCACATACATCCATGCCTTTGAACAGAAATTCATAAATCAATTGAAAAATCTATTTACAAAACTGTCCGTACCGTGCCTGTGTGGTCGAGTGGTCAACGTTGTTGTCTTCGGCTACGGAGGGCACGGGTTCAAATTCATATTTATTTTATAAATAATTAAATTACAGCTGAAAACAATTTAAACTAATTACGTTATTTTTTAAAATATTATTAAGCATAAATGTAGAAAATATAAGCTTTACTATAAGCTTCTCTATTTCTATTATATTTTTTTTAAATGCCAATAATAATATAATTTATAAGTAAGAAAATGTCAAACTATCACACATGGGATCACCGATAATTTACTTAAAACACGAATAAAATATTAGTATGAAAAATACCCTATAACATGTAATAATAGTTCGTTTATAGAACAAACCATAGACTTTTTGAAATAATATCGACTGTGGAAAGGAAAAAGGACGTAACTCATACGTATCAAATTTTACAGGAGGCGCAAAAAACGTTTTTTGATGATTTTGGGCCATATGCAAATTATGAATTATATACAACCGTTAAGTGCACGGACACTTCTAAGCTGGTGTTAAATTGACATAATCTAATATTAACTAACGAAATTGTCTAAGAAAAACCTTTATTTCAGTCTTTTTTCTTGGTTTTAGTTTTTTACAAGGTCATATTTTTCAAACTTAAAAGCTAAATTTAGAAACTAATTCGGCATTTGCATCTTGCATCCTTTTGATAGAACGTGTATCAAGTTTGATACATTGTAATTATCGAAAAAAGCTGTTTTCAAAAAACTGTGGGTTACGTCATTTTTCCTTTCCGCAGTCGATATGGCGACGAATTTTCGTAATATTATGGCTTAATTTATATTGTTTCCTATATATCATTGATGGATTTTTTTAGTATTGTCCTATTTGCTAACTGTATTGTCTTTTTTGCTGTTTTTATTAATTTTTATGGTGGAAAATGGTTAGCATTTTGTAATATATATGTATGTATTTGATAAAAAAAATAGTTTTTACTTCAAAATTGCGTTGCAGTTGTTGAAAGCCATGGGAATTTTTAATATTCACAATATCTTTTGTTCTTATTGGTTATGTTTGTATAAAAATTATGCTGCATAAAAAAACAGAGAATTTTTACCTAACCTAAAAGTCTTAGGTGACATTGGTGACAGAAACATTAAACTTAGATTTAAAAAAAAAATACATTTACAAAAAATCGATACAAAAGTGACACAAGAAGTTTAATGATACATCTGAACATATATATACTGTTATTAATATTTGAATTTAGAGTAGGAACGAATACATTGTAGTATGAAATTTTGCATAGTAAAATTTCTCATCGAACGTACTATCCCACAAATGCCCAACCTCTTTTTGCAGTTCAAACAAACGTTAGTCACTAAAAATTACATAAAGGACGACTGGCACATGCGGATGCGCTTCGCATACGTTCGCCGAAGAATGGATTCTGCTGGTAGAATTATGCCCACAAAGGCGTACTTCATTTAGGACGTTTGGGTATTTATGGAGTATATGTGTCTTGGATGTGGTTCTGAACCAGTTCAGTGACGGGTAATCATTATCATTAACGTGCTAGTATAAAGGTGGGCATACAGCGTATGTCATTATATATTCGTACAGTGGCGTAGGTAACGATAATAAAGTATTTTCACAATAAGTAACATATGTACAAATATTTAAGTAATTGATATTACAATATGGTAAAAAAATATTAATATATTTGAGTTTTAAATTTTCAAATCGTCAGAACAATATGTTTAATTTTAAATTAGTTATATAAACTGACTAAGAGGAGATGCACAATATATCTTCTCATCTATTCCAATACCTAAATATTATTGATAATCTGTATTGTCTATCTTTTTAAGCCGGTATATATATATTATAGATAAGGTATTGTTAAGTTTAAACATATTTCCGATGGTGAGTTTATAGTTATCTATGAACTATAATATTATATGAAATTTGAATAGTTCAAATTATGTACATTCACACAAGTTTTGTCACAAACGACCCGGGTTTCGCTTTTCGGCATCTTTAGACATTCAAGTGCACGGATGAACTTGAACTAACGTTTAATAAAAAAATGTATCGGGTTTATATAAGAAATAAATGTATCATTAAGTTTAAAGTCATTGCTGGCGAGATGGAATAGGAATGCCTACAGATTTGAATGGTGAGTAATTTTAATAATTATGTTTATTTTGTTTGCTGTTAAATTTATCATTATATTTAATACATATAGAATACAAGAGTGAGGAATTTGGCAGAAACCTGCTCATTCTGTATGAAAATGAGTAGGTAAATCGGATATGATAAAAGGCAATGATTCTTCTTACTTGACGCCACTGTTAAAGGCTGCGGTACAAAATGCAAGCAAATTGCACAAATCTTGCAGTTACATGCAGTTTACCTTTCTTTCTAAGCTGCGTTTCATCGCATTGATGCTTCACTAGTGATGGACAGTAATCTCGGTGCATTCTTTTTGTTTTGGTTTATTTATATAAACCTTTTAGTCGTGGTTTCTCAACCGGTGGGACGCGAAGAGTTTTATGGAGGGTTGGGGTTTTAAATAGTTTATATTAAAATAAACTAAATGCATAATTTAATTTATTTAAGCGTAAAAGTACATCGATGCTTGAGTAACAAACTTAAAACAGTTGTTATTTTACATCATTAGGATGTTTTTACCGACAATTCTTACTGACATTGTTACTAAATAAAGCTCACTTTAAACTTACTTAACGTTATGTTAAAATTCTTATGAAAAGCGATAGGAAATGATATTTTTTTAAATTAACCTTTAGAGGTGTATGGACATACAAGTACGTCAGCGCCACTTATCTGTAAATGAGTATGGACGTATTTTTAACTCAACATAGTAGTGTCTGTCTGTGAGCATATATATGCTGTAAGTATGAATTACATATCGGAAAAAAGTCACACAATTGTCACGTTAAGAAAAGGCAGTAAATTAAAGTAAAGTCTGTATAGATTAAGGCTTGTCGATTTTCAAAAACCGGTTTTAAAAAACGGTTTTTGGCTAAATTTGTGACATTCGAAAACCGGT
Organism: Himalopsyche tibetana; assembly: GCA_030503985.1. Taxonomy (NCBI): domain Eukaryota; kingdom Metazoa; phylum Arthropoda; class Insecta; order Trichoptera; family Rhyacophilidae; genus Himalopsyche; species Himalopsyche tibetana. The sequence goes on from JAPJYX010000015.1 coordinate 9,272,183, forward strand.
TTTTCAATTTCGTAACCGGTTGTGCCGAAGTTTCCTAGTCTATAAACAAAAGGACAGAAAATGTGGATTTTTATTTGATGGCTTAAAGACCATATGCCCCACATCATTACCCAGCAAAAGGGTATTTTCGATATCAGGAAATTTTGTTACAAAACGATCAGTGGACGCTTTGTGTTTTCTTAAATCATATTTTCTGAAGAGTAACACTAAATGATTTCTTGTTGTATATTATTGTGTTTATAAACAAACAACATAAAATAAATGAATTTTATCTCGCAATTTTAATTGAATTATCCATTTTTTTAAAACTTCTAAAACCGGTTAAAACCGGTTTTCGGACACTATTTCACATTTATTTCGGACATTCGAAAACCGGTTTTTTCAAAATTCGGCTTTTGTATAAGCCCTAGTATATATCTATTTACTCCTCTAAAGGTTAATATGATGTACAATAACCCAACAGAGTTGTATTGAAAGGGACTTGAAAAAATGTATTATTTGTGAAGGAAGTTTATTTACATTATTATATCACTGGAAATTGCTTAACACTTCATTGCTGAAAAAGCGCGCTTTCACGTTAATCCAATTCTTTTTGTCGTTGCCATCGCCGAACAGAGCTTTAGCGTGACCAGTTTGAGTGTTTTCATTATTGTTTTTTTCAACGGCTACACGATGATCCACAATCTCGGGTTAGGATATATTAAATAAGTTCATCAAAACATATTTTTTTACTTTTCATTTTACTGCATACATTTATTGAGTGCAAATATAAATAATATTAGTGCCACGCGGTCATTTTTTAACAAAAGGCATGTTGTGAGGAAAAACACAAAGTATACTTTCGATGGATTCGGCGGTAACTTTGTGGAAGTTCACCCAAGACACATATTACCCAAAGTAAATACTAGTAACAGATTAAAAAATATCAAAGTATTTTAGTTCTACAGTTTTTAATAATTTTATGTGTTGATAACTATTTCGGCTTGCGCCATCGTTAGAACTATGGCGCAAGCCGAAATAGCTATCAAGGCATAAAATTATTAAAAACTGTAGTACTAAAATACTTTGATATTTTTTAATCTGTTTTAATGGAGTTCTACCAAGTATTTGTCTCGAATTTTGTATATATATATATATTTTTTAATTGTTACGAATGCCTATTTTTGGTTCTTTTAACTATGTCTCGATGTTGAGTCTGGGGGGGAGGGCGATCGCATACTTCAGTTGTTAAATGGGGTCGCTAGTCAAAACAGTTTGAGAGACTGTGCCCTTAGTATTATATCAACAAGATGCTGTCTCACTTATTTTTATATATATCTATATTGATAAACATCTTTATTTGAAAAATGGCTCACAATAAATATGGTTCGTCGCGTATGTAGACAACAAGCAGAAATTCTCGACTTTGTTCCCGGGAATTCCCGGAAAATAAAAAAAAATGTTTAGTCCTTACGAAAAAGTTTTGGCACAATATATTTGTAGAAAATAAAATGTGTTTGAAATAAATAAAAATGTTCATGATGAGCGGAACCTGTACTGATCTTAATACATAAATTATGCAATCAGTACAAAAGAGTGTTTTATTTTTATTTTTAGGAAGCATGAAACAATAGTATTATCTTATGATACTAAACAATTTTATATATGTTTGTTTTTTGCATATTATTATTTTATTTATAAATCAACTTTTAATATACATTCGTTCAATTTTCATTGCGTTTTTGTTGGGAATAACTCATTTTTCAATATATCTACAGTTATCTGTGGGTATGTAAAAAAATGTCTTAAAACTCTATTCACTCCTTATCAACGATGGGCTGCCAATACGTTAACAAGAGGCTCGCTTAATCACTCCTATGCAATTATATGCAATACATACTTAAAAAAGCAAACGATTGTTACTTAATACACTTATAATATGCAAAAATATGCAGTTAACCATAAACTAATCAATGTAAATGGCTAAAATTGTACCACTGTGTATACTGAAACTATCGTAGTTAATATACATAAGTCGGAAATTGCGGTTATGTACGAATTTGATCTGAGAATATTGTTTTCTCTAAAATTAACAAGGGGCTCGCCAGCCGTAGTAAAATTGAAAAAGGAGCTCGCGCGAGCCCCTCCCAGCCCAACCCTGCTTCTTATGTCGATCATATGGACAAATAATAGAGCTTTAATACAAATATTTAACTATCATTCTAGGCACATTTGAAAAAAGCCACAAAACAAATTCCAAACTACAGTTTTTTTCCGTTCACGTTTTTCTTTAATTATGTGAAATTTTCAGTCCCTTTTCATTTAAGTTCGCAAGTTTTTTTTATCTCGTATTTTGTGTCTAAAAAAAAGTATGATATTCATTTTATGGTAAACTGATTTTTAAGACGTTAACCCAAGCTTTATATAAACAAAAAATTATCTACGTTTTCCTTCTGTTTGAATTTTCTCTTCGTTCTTTCAAAAACGTTGTTGCACTTTAGTAATGTTATGTTATCTGAATACGTCATTCGTCCTTCAATTAACAGACGATATTTTGACCCAGTTTTATTAACCCGGGTTTATGGTAAATGATATGCAGTGGTATGGTAAATGTTTCTCGTTTATTTGGACCCAGTCAATGCGGTCCGTATTGCAGCTCAGTGGACCATCGTCATATCGCGGCAGAGGCAAACGGATACCCGGGCGCCGTTCCGCCTCCCAATCTGACCAAATATGGGTAAGTGCAACTAAGTGAAAGGTATGGTAACGTTTTTAATAATTTTAACTTGTCAAACGCACCGTCTACGAGTGGAAATAATTGCCTCTAATTATGTGTATTTTTTTTTAGTTCCGCATCCACGATAGTAAACAGTTTTTTCTTCTTCTAATCGGCGCCGTTGAAAATAGCCGTTGAATGTCGAAAGTGAAGATATTGCATGCTGAGATTTGTTTGTCACACCACTACACAGGTGCCTTCCACTACGCAATTACGATAAAAAATAAACCAATTTACTATTGATATTCCAGGCCTAATAAAGAGCTGCATGAGACCTTTATTACATATTTTTAACCATGCGTTATTATGCTTTAACAAGTTTTTTTTTTAAAATCCATGGCTAACCAAGGTAATTTCAACATAAGTTGTTTTTATGAGAAAACTGAAAAAAACTGTCTGTCACTCAGTTGCTCAACTTCACTGTTTTTTTGAGAGAGTATTGATATGTATAATAGAGCTAGAACAGGACTATTGGTAAGCCAATTGTTCTCGCTACACTCCGTTATTTTAGTATTGGAATATAAACATCTATACCTTTGTACGGAAATCTATTGAAAAAATGCTTTTCGTACTGAGATTCGAGCCCCGTGAGATCCGAGAGGTATAGAAGTCAAATATGTTGACCACTGAACTACGTACCCGATATATAAAAGATACATATCGAATGAAAAAAGATAATATAATTCCTGGTCAGCCATTTAGTTTAAGTGATATTAAGTATCTGATGTATCCGTAATCTACTCCACGAGCATTGGTTGATATCAGGTTAGCTTGGCCAATTGGGACCGTATGAGAGCGGACCGGGATAAGCAGCTATGCTAGTTCATCTCAGGGCAGTCCCACAGTACGTGATGATCATTCCAACCAACTTGCCCAGCCCAAATATTTTACCGCTGAATTCTTCATCTAGCAATAATCGAACAAGTTCTTGATATTTTTTAAGTAAGTGCGCACTGTTACGATTAGTGCATCAAATGGGTTGAGCAAACCGCAATACGAGATTCTCGTCCCGGTGTCGTCTTACGGAGTCTGGCTTACGAATTCTTTGTAAGAAATTTAAGTTTTTTTTCCCATATACATATAGAGACAATGTGAACATTTCAATGATAATCTTACGAAAGCTCTTTGTATGTGAAAACAACACTACAATAACACGAGAAATGTGACCATCTTCCGGTCATGTTATTAATGACGTGATAAAAAATAATATAATAACAATGAAGCAATATTGTATTTTTTGAAATCCATGTCCGCTCTCAATGTGGAGCATGTGGCCTTCTAATTAAGGCATCTCAACAGAAGTTTTTCTACGAAAACTGTTTGTTACTCAGTTGCTCAACCTCTCTTTTTCAAAGAGGTTAGTGGGGATAGAAGGATAAGGATCGATGATAAATCGATTGTAAAAATATGCAATAATGTATATTTGTATTATATTAAATAATTACCTGAATACCCGGCTTCACCCGAGTTAGATTTAAACTTTTTTTATTCATTACGAGTACATACCACGCTCACTTTCTTCAAAATCACAAACGTGTAACTACCCTTTACTGGGTTACGGTTACTTATAAACCACGCTTTTATAAAAATAATATTTATGTATACTGCCCAGCTTTGTTATAGTTCTATTGAACATTTAAATACAGACACTGGAGTACAATATTCACGTCTGTTTTACTATGGCGTCATTTTGGTGATGGTACCAGAAACAAATCTTGCCATCCTCCAATCTCAAAATAACGGAGCAATTGGTTAATTACTAGTCCTGTCTTAGCCCTCATCCTTTTACCTCTACTCCATTCGAAAAAAGAGAAGTTGACCAATTTAATAACAAGCAGTTCTCGTAGAAAACTTTTCTACTGAAATGCCTCTATAAGAATGACATATATTATTCATTGGTTGTGGATTTGGATTAAAAAATGTTGAATGTTGAAAATATCACAGTGGACCGTAGCTTATGTTACAACTACAAAATAGAATTAATAAACCTATAATTACGATAAAAGTTGACTGTTGAAATGGCACAGTTGACCTAGAAGTGGAAGCCAGAACGCCATGTGCAAATGTCACGTCGCTACTTACTGTTCACCGTTTGGGAGAAAATCTTGTTATATAAAGAGGGATACACACATTTTATGTTTTATTTTATGAATAGATAAGCTATGTCATGTTAAAATTTGTTTACTTGTAAAGTTCGGTTTGAATCTCAGAACAGGCATTGGTTTTTCATTCGGTTTATGAATTTGGTACGATGCATCAATACAAATCATTAAAAACGCGCGAAGAGAGTGATCGATTGGCTAACTCCTTGTCATCTTTTGTCCTCGTCAAAAAATTTAAGTTTCTTTTAACAATTGTCGTCATTGCTTGGCAGCAAACGAAATGAAATATTTTCTAGCGAGTCTGAAACCAAAATGATTATTTAATAGATTCTTAAAAAAACTGTTCATCCAGTATAGGATTCACATCAGATGGTGATGACGTAATATCGAAATCAAATCCTGTTTAACAGAATTACATCTATATCATGGTTGCTCAATCTTTTTTGAGCTCCGATCACTTTCATAATGTAATCTGATATATTCCCGCCACATTTTCATAAAAATTCGTTTGTTGTATGTTAAACCCTTGAATGCATGATTTTCTACTTTCAAATGAAAAAAAATATTTTCATACACAATGGTGGGTGTGATTGTAGGATTTTTTTTGTTGTTGATAGTTTTGTTTATATATTTTTACCCAAAAACACAGATGTTTTTTCTACGAGAACTGTTTGTCACTCAGTCGCTCATCCTCTCTTTTTTAAAGAGAGTAGTAGGAATTGAAGGATATGACTAGGACAGGACTGGTGGTTAACTAATCGCTCTCGCTACGTTCAGTGATTGAAGGATCGGAAGGGTGGGAGGGATTTTTTAGATATCACAAACACCCATGCATTCGAACAGAAATCGACCGAAAAAATGCTGTTCGCACTGGGACTCGAGCCCATGAGATCCGGCACGAAAGCCAACAGCTGCGCTATAGGATTGACGGTCTAATTATCAGTAGATATTTTTTTACAGTTTTCCATTACACTACGTATTGCGTGCGCGAACTCAGTCCGAACACGACAGTAGAAGGGGGCTTAAAACGAATCAAAATATCTTTTTGTGGCGTAGTACACTATAGCGACGGAGACCATTTGATATTTTCGTGCCGCACCGAGTCGTTTTTCATTCGCTTTGATTTCGTCCAAGTAAAACATTGATACGGTAAAAAAAATTGTGTTTAATTTTTTTCATCATGTAACCAGTAACATCGATTGTTTATGACCTTAAATAGCAACACTGTTTTTCGATACCCGAAGCGATTTTTGTTTCTTTCTTCCTTGCTTTTTGGGACGCGAACTGAACACAACGTGTGTGGGGGACACTTCCCAGTGCTGGAACTTGCTTCCAGTACTTTTAATTTAGAGTCACTTGTTTTTTTTTTCTTTTGTGGTTTTGTGCGATACGTTATTCACAGAATGACGTATCAAAAGCTAGACGTCGGAGATGAAAGAACTGTAATTTTTCCATCTCGACGATAATTAAAGTTAATTTTGTTTTCTGTCGCATGCAGACTTAGCATAAAATTTCGTAACTTCTATAGAATCAGTGCTAATCGTGTTAACAGTGAGCGGTGTTTTATTTATTCTACCTACTTGTTGTACTTCGAGTTTCATTTAAACTGCTGGGATTTCGAGTTTCATTTAAAGTGGGGATTTATTCTTGGGGTATAACACCGTTCTCACATTCTCATTCTCACAATAAATGAAACTCGCTCAAAAATAAATAACGAGTCATGTCAACATACAGTTAGTTGTCGGCAGCCCACCGTTTGAGAGACCGAGATCTGTGTAAACAACACTGAGATTCAATTGTACAAACAAATATTTAACACTTTTTAATGTGCTAATTTTCCGATGAAAACGTGTTTATGTTCCTCACATAATATGGAGTTATTTGGTCTTGTGAAATCAACTTCCTCGATCGTGATGCCCTGAAGTTGTTACAATTGTTAATGCCTGGGCTTGTTAGACAGAACCTCTGATTAGCATACTGAGCCGAAAATAACGCGCGAAGCAATCATTCTAATCTGCATACAAAAAAATCATTTTCATTATAAAACACCCATGATTACAGCCAGTAGGTACGCATAATATTCTTGGTCAAAACACTTTACAGTGTAAACAAAACAAAAACCATGACAGTTGCTATGTTATTAGTGTGATCTATTTCAACGAAATTGCGCTAATCGGTGGCAGTTTTTTTTACTAAGTGATTACCTTGGCATATAAGTATCTCTAGGTAACCAATTTACTCAATATACGAAGCTAACCTAAGCTTAGATCTCATACACTTCGATTAGGGCTTCTAATCCGTGATCCCGATCAATTTAGCGACCCTGTAATCCCGGAATTAATTATAACATGTAAAAATACCAAATTAAAAATCTTAATACTTCAATATATATGTATGTACTAGCACAAGGGTGGGGAACCTTTTAATTTCTAAAAGCCACGTGAATGTATTTGTTTCAAAATAAGGCCGCAGTAAAGAAAACGATGACACCCCCCTTTTTTTCGACTGTCGAACATATAATGGGTTGATTACGCTATTTTTCAAAAAGTTTCCGTATAATTTTTTGATCAAAGTGAATATTTTGATCTAGTCAAAAGGCCGCATCTGAGTAGCCAAGAGGCCGCATGTTCCCCTCCACTGTACTAGTATATTTAATGATAAAATAAATCCTGACAATGTACCTCAGTTTGTTTGTTTACATATTTTTGTATAATAACTACATTATATTATATTAATGAATTGTGGTTTTACTCCCTCTCATATTTTGTTAAAATCGTATTGTTTTTAATTAATTCTTTCGCAAGACGGCATCAGTGGCATCCTGCCAATGAAACTTTTGTTATTAAATTGAAAATTAATTGTATTGTAGAATAATTCACAATGGTAGCCTGATTCTTGATTATTTAAAAAATATACATTTCGATGCCGAAAACGATATATCTTATGGCAGCAAATAATGGACACAGAAATCTTGAATACCGGTGAGTGCGTGCTTCCTTTTAGTCTCATATTTTTCCGTGGCCCTCATATAAGTTGTAAGTTTCCAAAATAATTTTCAACTCGAATACCTCAATTTTTTTTTGCTCGCTGGCCGACTTTAATAACTTGGGAATTTACGGATTTCCCAAAATGAAAAAATGTGGGACATTTTTTTAATCGCTGGCAGATCTGGGAATTTACGGATTTTATATTATTAAAAAATGTGGGACTTCATTTACTGAACGCAAAACTATGTTGTGGCTCCACTAAATTAATATTTTCTCTGTTGCCCTCTTGGATCATGCTGTGGACCACAAGGGGTCACGTGGACCCCGGTTGAGAAACCGTGATCTAGATCTGTACGGACAAGAGAATAGCTCCGCTGGCACTGCATGTCACGTACACTAATATATAATATAACATACTTAAAACTCTCAATTGGTTACTAAGTTAAATTAAATATGTGGAATTTGTTGAAAGTATTTCACGAGCCTCTCAATATGCCAATCGACCCAATTCTGGCGCGCAAACCAAAGGCAAAGAAGCACTGATGACAACAAAACTCTATCACCATGAATACGAGTGGAGACTGTTAGTATTTTACTCCCGAATATATATTAAACTAATAAGTTATTACTAAATTGAAATGTTTGTAAATAATATTTCTAGATCCAGTCAGTGTTTTAGCGTCTAAGTTTATACCTTCCCCATACACTTTGCTTATAAAATCAATGTCATAAACCCGCAAAATTTCATACGGCAGTATACGCATGTTGCACCGGCATATTAAGTTGTGGCCTATTCAAATTTTATTCCCCATTCAAGTCTTCCGCATATAACTTTGTTCCAGAGCATAAAAGTCACAATGCTTCTTGATTTATCTGCAAAATTTATGAACCTGTCATATATTGTAATATGTTAGGATTTTCGTAAGAAGGATCGATTTTGATAAAGAAAGAACAATAGGAAATAATAACACCATAAAATAGATTGAAATCGTATCTATAAAATCTTTTCATTGAGTTTTATCAGTGAGATTGGGATTTTCATGTAAATTCTGATTATATAAAACAATCAACTACCACTTTTTTGCTGCGGCAGATCATAATGATTCGATGCATAAAGAAAAACCAAATGAGCATTGATTATGTCATTGAAATTTATCTTATATTCGATCCACCTGCCATAAACTAATTCCATAATGGTTAAAACATAAAACTTGTATTTCTTTATTTAAAACAATGTACATGTTAAAAGTATTTGAGTTTTACATTGGCTTAGAAATTGGAATGATATTTTGTTTGTAATCAAACCATATTTGAGACTGATTTCTAAAAATACTTAAAAAAAGTATTTTTATCTACTTAATTACATTCATAGTTCATGTTTTAACAGTTTTGGAATGAGCCGGGTTTGCAAATAATAGCCTCATTTATAATATTCACTCAGACAAAAAGTATACGCCCGTAAGAGTCTATGGCAGGGGTGGGGAACCGTTTCTTCCCTAAAGGCCGCATTATTTTTTCTGATTCGACATAAGGCCGCAGTAAACATTGACTTGGTAATCTTTGGTCGAAAACAGGAATTTACTGTCAGAATATGTCAGGAATTTACGAATTTACATCAATTTACAGAATTACAGAATTGGCCAGAAGGCCGCACTAGAGCACCCAAAAGGCCGCAGGTTCCCCACGCCTAGTCTATGGCATGGCTTATACCCACATTTTGTACGTGGCTCGTATCTGAACCAACGTTCTCTCTAAGCTGCGCGTGTGCGCGGCCGCGCAGCAGTTGAGAAGTCCCCGCGCACTCATTCCGGGTTGGCGCGCACTACAAAACAGTTGCTTAACTGATATTTGATCGGTCCGCGCAGCCTCCACGCAGCCTTTTAAATTTCCACGCATCTAAACCTTCGGCTTAGAGGGAACGTTGACTGAACCATCCTTCATCAAAGTGTCTCCCGAATTGCGCCTCAAAGTGTACGATTGCATATTGAAATTACTAAAATTTAGATATTTATGATTTTATTTACTTACATATAGTCAGTTCAAGTTCATCCGTGAACTTGAACGCCCGAAGATGTCGAAATGCAAAACCCGGGTCATTAGTGACAAAACTTGTGTGAATGTACATAATTTGAATGAGTCAAATTTAATATTGAAATTCCACCAAGCACCTTCAGTCGAAATCTTAAGCTTATGTTGAGATAAAATAATTTAGAAGTCCATATTATGTTGTACATTAGTAGCGGATAAAATAACAAAAGATCGTCTATTTATGTATTCATACAATGCCTCGATTAACGCGATATTTTATGGAATCAATATGCAGTGGTAACCGAGAAATAGATAAACTAGATGCAGTGACGTTCCTAGGATATGTGCCGCCCCTAGGCAGACCCCTAAAATAGCGCCATTACTTCCCATTGTTCTAGGAATACATATACACATACAAAAGTTCGAATCTTCTACTCACCTACGTACTCAAACAAATCTTTTGTCACTTATTCCGTTTTGCTTTCAGATGATTCATAATATATTTGTACCTTATTGACAAAGATCCTCACGAATAAATATGATCCAAAAACCCATATTATTGTTCAATAATTATGAAAACATAACTATTACCTCCACTACGCATCATAAAAAATAATGTTAATTTTAAATTCACTTACACTATGTAAGTATCGATTCTTGATTTGGTATTTTGTTTGTCAAAGATATTGAGGCATATTTATTCTAAATCAAATTCCTGTCAAAAATATTTAGTCATTAAAAAATCTGTGATCATTTGCCGCTCTCTAGGAATTGCCGCCCCTAGGCAGCTGCCTACTCGCCTATGCCCTCAGGACGTCCCTGACTAGATGTCGCTCACGATAAAAAAATACCTCGTATTCCACACGTAACAAATTTTACACGAGTTTAAGGCCATTAAAAATTGTCTTTTATTAATAATTTAACATAATTTAAATAAAATAATCAAATTTGCTCTGTTTATGTGGAAAATAAGACATTTAACCTATAAAAGTAAAAATAAATGCAATTGATCGAGTTGCTTCAACGTGGAAAAGTCGTTAAATCATTCATGTGATTTTTCCATTTTTTTTTGTTGAACTGATTTTAGACAAAGTTGTGGGATGTGAGGAATTGTTTTATCACGAGCGATGCATTCTTACGGTATCCGATTTCGAGCACAAGATGGAGAATAGGCGAAGAATCATCTTCGTCATCAGCAAGATTCTTCAAGCAACAATGCACACAAAACAAAGCGCCTGTTCTAAAGACGGTGGACGGTTGGAGGCCGGGAATACTATTTCCGTATAACAACACACAAAATGCATTGTGAAATAGTGGCGCACTGCAGTGTGACGAATTATTTTTTAGTTCAAGTGCATCGTAAAATAATATTAATCGATTAACAATAGGAAAGACCACACAGCTTTGCATGCGAGCACATTATCGATATTAGTTGACCTCTTAAATATTGCGTTGCGACAACGCCTAGGAATCGTGTAAATAAACGACTCCGACTCCAAAGAAATTTTTCAATCATTTCATTATAATTTATATACATGTATACCATCAGATCATCTTTAGTCAGTTTAGCATGCAGTGGCAACACTATGGACTATTGTGGTTAGAATACAAATCATTAAATATTAAATATAATCACAACATTTGAATCGTTCGTAATCTAAATATGTACACAATTTGAACGATTCACCTTCACTCGAAATCTTAAAAAATAATCATAAAACCTTTTCCGACAAACAAATAAATATAATTCTTAAAACCACTCACTACTCAAATCGCCAGCAATGGCTTTAAACTCGGTGATACATTTATTTATTATATAAACACGAAACATTCATTTACTAAGCGTCAGTTCAAGTTCATCCGTGCACTCGAACGCCTGAAGATGCCGAAAGGCGAAACCCGGGTCGTTAGTGACAAAATCTGTGCGAATTTACATAATTTGCAATCTATAAATTTATTTAAGTAAAGATATTAGTTTTTGTTACATTTTTACAAGAGTTATAAAAGTTTTAAAATTAACCACCCATATGGAGAAGAAACGAAAAGGTAGTGATTTTTCTTACCATGGTATCATACGTCCCCCATTTTCACAGCTTTTTGGATATTGTGCTTGAATCCAAATATTCTCATAGCCTTAGCTAGGGCCACCCTCGGAAGACCTTCAAAAATATTATTGTAGCGCCTGGGTAGTTTGAAGGAAAATATTATTTCGTTTGCTATTGGCATAAATAAAATTTCAATTCCACTTATGGATAAATATGGGGTGGAAATGTGGATAATTATTGTTATTATTGACTGCGAGCGCTGCAGCAAAAGTTGCAAAGTATCTGGGTCAAATAGGGTGCTAAATGACCTGGAAAATATCACATAACTATTATGACAATGTATGTGCCTGCTAGGTATTTAATCAAGAATATTACAATGAAGATCAGCGGCTCTCAACCTGTTTCTACCACCAACATCAGAATCAAGCTGTCACTAGGGTTTCTTGGTTTTTGTGTATACCGGTTTTTACAACTTGGTATCCCGGTTTCAATATTTTTTTATTGTTTCATCAAAAAACGTGAGTATTAGACTTAAAAGCGCCTACCTTGGTTACTAATAAAATAAGGTCACATATGTGTATATATACATCAAAAAATGCATTGATGATATTATTTCTAGGTTAATTTTTAAAATATGTTGTGCATTTTGACTTCGATACATTTCTCGAGAGGGGGCAGGCAGGATGGGCTCGAGGTTTTCTGGACCTGTGTACGAAGCGCCTCGTTCACAGTAACAATCATGTAGATTTTTTTTGGGAAAGCCTTTCATGGTAATAATCGACGACCATTCTTAAGAGCTTTAATTTAAAAATCTGATAATGGTATAAGCGATTTAAAATTTTAGGGATATTTCACATTTTTTTTATAATTTGGTTTTATCTGAAATTTATAAAAAAATATATGTGTACTTAATCCCAGGATCCCGAGATTGAACATTCAATATAAAATCGTGTATAAATTAAGATTCGGGATTAAGAAAATTTTGCTTGGCGATTTTCAAATCCCCGGATTTTTCAAACAATTTCATGTCAATTACAAAATCCTAGGAATTTATGGATTTACCAAAATTAACAGCGTGAGAGCTTTTTTCTTAGCTTTTCCAGTTTTCTTTAATTAGCTTTCTGTAATTTTCTCAATCTTGCAGTCCCTGGATTAGTACTATCACAATCCCGCGATTGGACACCCTATAACATTACCTATAGCCTTAAAAAGTATTAACTGATTATACAACTTTATTTTTGTTTTCCTGTAAAAACGTGTCAACGAGCAGAGCCAACCATCCATCACAGAACCGTATTATTAACAATTTAAATTCTACGGTATCGATATTCGATAGTGACTAACGATTTTCATTAGGTACGTGAAAAGTTGCATAGCGGAACGAACTTCATTGAATTGGTTCGTCGTATTGGGTTGAATATGTCCATATAGACAGGCGCCGCGCCGTCAAAACGTAGCGTCGAGCCGCGTCGCTCGAAAACATTATTGCCGAACACGGCACGGCCGATTGACGGAGTTCAGTCTATTACCGCACTCGGTACGGCGCGCACTGTATTACCGACGCGCGCTTCCCGCCGAAAAACACGCGAAAACCCGCGCGAACCAGTGACGAACGGAAGTGCACGCAGTTTTACGAATAATTCGATATTCAAATAACGCTGATTTCACGAACACAGATCCTAACAAATAATTGCCGGCGTTTATGGTGGTTAAGTGGACATTTTGAATTTCTAATTTGATCCATTGTTCTCCCTAGTTTTTTTTTTAAATAATTTTATCTCGCATCCTTAAACTTTGTTTGAATTACAAATTAAAGCGATAAATAAAACAACAATTAACGTCAAAAGTTAACATAGGTTACATACGTTTTGTGAATAATAACATAAATTAAATTAATAAATCTTTTGTGAAATTAGATTGTGTGATTATTTTGAAAGAGTTGTGTTGTGATTTTTTCTGTTGTAAAGTTGCTGTTTTGTTATAAATGCTAGAGGAAAATGGTTTTTTTTTATATGGTGAGTTGATTAATTGTTCTTTACCCGTAATCTTTTAATTTATTGCGTGTTTGTGTTCAAATTTACTATCGTATTATGTCATCTATTTTGAATCTTTTAATATATTCGTCACACTAAATCCCGGAAAAGTATTTCACCATGTTTTTTTTTTACTATAAATACTGTTATAAAAAGTTTTGTTTTGCTATGATGTATTCAGAAAAAATATAAAAGTTATAACTACATATTTATGAATTCGGTGGAATGATAGTATTTTAATTAAGTGTATATTTTAAATATGGAAATTTATCACGTTTCTGCGTTTAAGTGGAAAGTAATTTTGTTTTCCCCTAAGTTAAATGGAATTTTATAAACGCCTTCAAAATTTTAATATCCAAAGTTTTATGGGCTTTTTTATCATTTTCATTATTTTATTTAAAAAATTTAAATTTCTTTTGAAGATTAAATTCTCATAACACAGTGATATTGAGATTTTTTTTTTATTATCTGATGTCTTTTGTCGGTTATTGTGAATGAATTTCTATCCATACTATTTGTGAGTATGCTGTCGACATACAGGAGAAAGTGACCAACTGTAAAAAAGTTAAATGCTCGGGCGAATCGTTGGAACACTAATCAATCTAATAAACCCCTTATATTGCGTTGAAATTCTTGGGTTTTTTGGCATTTTTTGTAAATGTATACCTACCTTATCTTCTATTTTCACAAGGCCCAGCTCAGGATCAGTTAGAAAAGTTAACTTTCGTGAAAAATGCACTTGGTCATTTTCTCTAGTACGACGAAGATATATTTTTTTAATAAATTGTTTTTTTTCAGTTTGAAGTGTATTATCAAATCCGTTTTAAACTTTTTCAAAAAATACATTCAAGCTAGAGCAGAAATGGGGAACCTGCGGCCTTTTGGCTACTCTGGTGCGGCCTTCTGACCATTTCTGTAATTCTGTAAATTTATGTAAATTCCTGACATATTCTGACCGTAAATTCCTGTTTCCGGACAAAGATTCCCTAGTCAATGTTTACTGTGGCCTCATGTCGAATCAGAAAAATGAATGCGGTCTTGAGAGAAGAAAAGGTTCCCCACCCCTGAGCTAGTGGTAAATAAATATCAAAATTTAAAATAATAATATTATTTTGGCAAAAATGTAGTTTTTATAAAATATTTTACAGTAAAACCCCCATTTACACTATATTCGGGACCGTGTAATTGGGGGTGTGAATGTCATACAAAATAAGGGATTTGATTTTTTTCCGCGGAAAACGCAAAACTAAGATTTCCCTTAGTTTTACAAAAAAAACTGTATGCGAAGCACAGACGACCGTCTCTTAGTAACGGCAATGGAATGCGAATATTTCAAGCCGGCGCGTAATTCGGGGTAGTGTAATTGGGGGTTCCACTGTACTTCTATAAAAAGTGCTCAACGTCGCCGGCTTCGGTTACTGAGGTCACGAGTTCGTATCCTTGTACGGACAGTTTTTATAAATTTATTTTCAGCTAATTTGTGAATTTCTAAACAAAGGCATGGATGTATGTGATGTCTTAAATTTCCTCCCACCTATCCTTTTCTAAAAATGGCCACAGTGATTAGCTAACCGTAAGTGGTCCGATCCTCATATCCATAAGTACTTTCTTTAAAAACAAGAGACCTTGAGCAACTGAGTAACTAACAGTTTTCGTAGAAACACTTCTGTTGAGATAAAATGTTTTGTAAAAAGTTTTTTTTTTACTTTCTAAATTGGAATCCAGAAATTCATAATTTAACGGCATTTTTCATGATTGTTTACGTGTTTATCTTTATAGTCGTGGTAGAAATAGTTAAAAAGTTATGTTTCGGGTTATTTATGTTAAATTTTCAATTATTTACTGAATTTATAACAAATTCTTTACAATTTATGTAAACATGTATTTTTAAAATTTATATCCGCTCCGAATGTCGAGCATATGGTCTCCTAATGGAGGTATCTCAACAGGTTTATTACTCAGTCGCTCAACCTCTCTTATTCAAAAAGAGTGGAGATGGAATGGTGTGACTAAGACAGGACTAAAGTTTAACTAATCGCTCTCGCTACGCCCAGTGATTGAATGATCGGAAGGATGGGAGGGAATTTTTAGACATCATAACACCCATGCCTTTAGACAGAAATCCATAAATCGATTGAAAAATCTATCTATAAAAACTGCCCGTACTAGGATTAGAATCTATGTGTTCTAAGTCAACGACGTTGACACTCAATCATATTACTTAACCGTTTGAATACCGCGCAAATAAATCATTCATATGTCCCAGAGATACTGCGTGTTTTTTAGAAAAATAATTTTGCCTAATATACACTCAAATTCGATATTTTAAAAACCTATATTGACTCAGTATAGATGGAACTACACACATTTATCAAAATGTTGCTTATATTCTATTAGAATACCAAGTATTTGATTTTTTAAATGTGTTGGACATCCGTGTTCGCTTGTATATGTTCCGGACACCCGTGTCCGCTTGGTATTCAAGTAGTTAATTAGTACACAACTATGTTCATAGGAGGTAAACAACACTATGACAATTTTGGCAATATTGAGATATCCACATAGTGTAGTAAATATAATATAATCCGCGACGATCTTGATGTCGTAGAAACATACATCAAGTATGATCAAATCAATGACCATGACAATGACATTACAGAATATAATTTTCTAATACAAACGTTACGAAGAAACTTTCAATAGCCATAGGAAAATATTGATATTGTTGAAATGGTGTAGTTTACCTCTCACAGACAGCTGATATAGATATTAGAATCAAAGTAAAAAAAATGTTTTTCGATATGATATTAAATCATTACTTAAAACGGCTGGTAAATGTGCTTTACAACATGCTACTCTTTTTCACCCAGAAAATTTAAATTAAATATTTGTACGAGGGCCTCCAATCCCGGAAACCCGTCCAATTTCGTGATCCAGAAATCCCGAGATTGTGATAGTACTAATTTCTGGATTGAGAATATTGGGAATACCGTAAATTCCTGGTATTTTGAAATTGAAAAAAAAGAAGGTGTCTCGTCGTTTCATTTTGGGAATTTCGTAAATTCCTGGGATTTTGGATTAGAAATTCTGGGAAGAGCTTTGGAAGCTTCGGGATTGGAAAAAATGTCCGGGATTGGATGCCATAGTTTGTACCATCCTTCGTAAGTAAAAAACGTACACCTAATTTTTAGATGAAAAAATAAAATAATAATCTTGATCTCGATTTAAATGCGTTAATTTTAGCAGTCATAATAATTACGTCTTTCCAACAAAACTTTGCAGTATCAGGTAAAGTACTAATGGCATTTTGGTTGAATAACTATGAAGCTTACACTTTGCATTTCCAAATGTCAAAATTTTCTCCCAAGCAGATAAAAACTCACATCTGTGATTGAGACGTCTTCAAAATAATTAAACCAGCCATGACACTTTAAATGAAGCAGAAATAGTTGCAACAATTTTTAATTAAAAACGAAATCATGGCTCATGTCGTGCGAGAGATTTGAGGTTATATTTATAATGAATTACGTCAAAATTACTGCCGAATTACTAAGTGCCAAGACGTACTGAGATCATACAAACTATGCGACGAAATGTAAAGTAATCACTTCTAAAGTAACAAGCGAAACTCGTTTTTTAATTAACACAGAAAGTTGCACCTATATTGATGTGGTCATGTTGTTTAGGTTTAATTGTAAATTCCGAATTCTAAACTCTGTAATTAAAAGCTATTATTTTTTCTAATTTGAGAATTTTTTAGTGGTTTTCCTCTAAAAGTATAAAAGTTAATGTTTTTTTTTTTAAAGTTAATTGTAAACATTTTTTGATTAAAATATTATGTACGTATCGTCATCACTTGTGCAAAAGGGCGTATTTATTTATAAGAATTTTACTTTTGCAATCCTTATTGTTGAGCCATTTTCATGCATTATAAAGTACAGTGTATTCCATCCAGTACATTAATGCACCTATATTTTGATGTCATAATTATCTACGTAACATAAAAATATATGAATTCTAGAGGAAAAATAAAAAATATCAAAACTATCAATCTGTTACTTATCAACTTCTGCTTGAACAGTGACGATATATCGCCGGTATTCTGCAGAAAATGTTAATTCAAAAAGCCTTGTTTTGAGATAACCAACTTTTTGAAATGTAGCTCGGCGATAAACAATAAGACAACTAAATAAACAACAATTTACCAAAAATTTTACAGCAGAAAAACGTTTAGTCGTCTAAAAGTCTTTAGTTATCTGTAGAAATAAGAAATCTGTACAGCTAAAAAGCTGAATGTTATATACATATATATGAAGCTTTCTGAACAACACTGCCAACGAAATAAACTTGGCCCGTATTATGTACTTCATTAAATATTGAAACAAATAAATGCCATACGAGTCTGCATGTTGTTTTAGACTATAACGAGTGTTTAAATCTATCATTCTGCACTATTTTTTGACAACGTCTTCTGGTAACAAGAAGCACTTTTGTAGAAGCAGTGTAACAAGAAAGTTATCATATTTGATTTTGCATTAATTCATATTTCGTTAGGCGCAGTTTTAATTATACTCTTGAATAATTCCATCGAGTCCATTTTGCGCTGTATGTCACATTACTTTTAATTTTAATATGAACAATTTGTTGCACACATTTATATATCGGAAAAACAGAAAGAACCTTAAAAACTAGAATTTCGGAACACATAACAGCATTTTGATTAAAAAAAGATACGTTGACTTTTGCCAACCACTTGATGTCGGAGAACCACTCGTTCAACGAGGATGAAGGAATTAAAATGCATCACCCAAACACGGGTATGCATAAATTATTTTTCCAGGAAATTGTAGAAATAAATAGGGCACAGCTAAAAAATTTACCAATTTAAAATGAGCAGGTAAATCTGCCAAACTCTCCACTCTTGTATCCTATATTTAATAAAATATAATTAAAAAGTTTCCATCAAATAAAATATATATAATTCTTGAAATTACTCACCATTCAAATCTGCAGGCATTCCCATGGGTTAATTCATTTCGCCATCAATGGCTTTGAACTTAGTAATACATTTGTTTACTAAACGTCAGTTAAAGTTCATCCGTGCACGTGAACGCCTGAAGATGCCTAAATACGAAACCCGGGTCGTTAGTGACAAAACTTGTGTGAATGTTCGATTCAAATTTTGAACGATTCAAATTGAACAATTTATATTTTGAATGACCACTAGAAATACCAATATTTATCTTGCCGTTTCTTACCGAACTTACAAAGATTACGATCATAAAAAGCCAATGGAATTTCGCCTCGTAATTCATCACTAAGACCTAATTGTAATTAGTATTTATTAATAGGTCATCTGGACTACGACCGTAGTAATCTGGCAATCATAATATATCATAATAGCATGGAGTTAGCTGCAATTTTTTCAATTAAGTAGATAACTAGCGAGCGGCTTGAAGCCACGTCTGTTTCGTTTATGGTGTGTTGAATTTGTGTGCCTCTTTTCTCTGTCCAATTTCCTTATTATCTATATGGATCAATTAAAGCAATTTTGTTGTTTCTTGCCGGATTGTAAAAGTGTGCCCACGCCATCCCACATTCATCAGCGCCATTGAAACGTACGCGCCACCGCTTCGTTGAAATACCGCCAAAGCTTCAACTCTAGTTTTCACGCCAGAAAGATGTAAATATTTTAATTGGCAATTGATCGATTGTTTGTTTCTAAAAGTGGGCTACTTCTAGCTGTGCAGTTTATATATTGTTTTAAAACCAGGGCTGTGGAGTCGTGGAATCATGGGGTTTTGTCTGGAGTCGAAATCGGAAAACATTACGACTCGGACCCATTTAAAAAATATATATTTAATGATGTGTATTCAAACTACATTAGTCCATAGTGTTGCCACTGCATTGCCAGATCCAGAAATTGTCCCAGGAGGCGGCCATTCAATTTGAAAATATACACTATACATAAATAATACATTACAAAATAGATGATCTTAAAATAATATACATATCTATATAAAATTAAAAGATAAAAACGTTAATCTTTTTCTAAAATATAATATTGCTCGCGTTTGCCCGTGCCTGTTATACATTGTATAAGTTAATATGAAATGATTGAAATATTTCTTTAATCGGAATCGTCTTTTTTTACTCTACTCGACTGTCCTGCATAAAACAAGACCCCGACTCTGACTTCCGTTTAAAAAACTGGTGTTTTTTTCCTCCCTTGAAATGGTTTTCATTTTTTTACCATTTCCCAAGTACATACAGCATTTCTTCATGTACATACAGTCATTATTCAACCAATAAATACGATAAATAGGCTAATTTTCGTATGTTTGGCTTACTAATACTGTATTTACAAAATATTGTTAATGCGTTTTTTATATTTTAATTTCATTTAAAAATACTAAAGGGTAATTAAAGAAAGTCACCGTGAATTGTATTATATATAATAGACTATTACAACAAATTTGAAAAATGGCAACGTGATGTCATCGTAATAGTTCTTCAAAAAAAATGATCAGTTTAATTTACTGTAATATTAGATGACATACATCTCATCTATTGCACTTCCCTGCAGTCCTTTAAGAAAACATAAAAAATCCTCAAGGTAAAACATGGTGAAAAACACATCTTCGTCTATTATGTCGGTCGGGTCTATGTCGCAGTGGTTAGCGCTTTTGGCTTCCGTGACAGATTTCACGCGTTCGAGTCCCAGTAACAACAGCAACCTCCTAGCCTTGTTATTCTATCCCTACTTCTTCTCCCTGTAAAAAAGAGAGGTTGAGCGATCGAGTTACAAAACAGTTCTCGTAAAAAAACTTCTGTTGAGGTACCTACATTAAAGAGGCCATATGCTCCACACTTGAAGGTCTATATTTATAAACGATAAGTTGGCTTGCTTAACGTATGGTTAAACTTACGTATTATCTTTCTCACATTCATCGTTTTACCGCATTTGTCGCCGTTAAAAGACGATCGTTTTGAATGATATTTCCATTTGACACATACGTGACATTGATACGCAAGTGTTATTTTTAAATTTGTATTGATACTGAAACTATTTTCAAGGTCAGCAGTAGTTTCGTAGATAATAATATCAGAGTTGTGCGATTATTTAAAAATTTTAACGTGCGTATAAACAGTCAGCTGTTTATGTTCCACATATTTAGGTATCACACTTTTATTAAATTGATAGCAATTATTTTAAATTATCATGCAGACTCGAGCAGCCGATATAATTACGCACGCAAAAAAAAAAACAACTTGGAATGGCAGTGAGCAGAAATTCTTGTAGGTCAGAACGTAATCGCTGGACAAATTTTAATCGCCCAGTGAGATTATAAGAATGTACTTACACGACGGGACAGAGTATGACATCGGTAGATTGCTAGAATAGAAAGAAGTCTTCTTTGGAGATTAAAATAATTTTTTATTGTTAAAAATCAAAATTACAGTACATACATGACATAACAGCTGACGCCAATTCGCCATGCACTTGAAAAATATAATAAGACAAAATATAAAATAAAAATACACAGTACATCAAATTCAACATTAAAAAATCAAGAAATATAAAAGAAAAATTTATCAAACAGTTCACAAATACCATCACCAAAAATGTCCACTTCTCTAGGCAATGCGTTGATTAGTCGAACGGCCCTTGGAATTGGTGACTCATACCTCCTAAGCGAGGTATAAGTTTTTAGAAATAAAAGTTTTTGCTCATTGTTTCGCCCACGTAAGAATAAATTGGGAGCATGTAAATTAATAGTTTTATTCTCAATATAAATAAAATCTAAGTTAAAGCAGGTCTGAAAAAGTTCAGTAATTAAAACAGCGACATCTGCTCAGGTAAAAAATTGCTGTGAACCTACTTGATACATTACATATTTAAATCCATGTACGCTCTCAAAGTGGATCATATGGTCTAGTACAGGCGTGGAGAACCTGCGGCCTTTTAGGTGCTCTGGTGCGGCCTTCTGGCCAATTCTGTAAATTGATGTAAATTCCTGACATATTCTGACCGCAAATTCCTGTTTCCGGACAAATATTTCCTATTCAATGTTTACTGCGGCCTTATGTCGAATGAGAAATTGAATGCGGCCTTTAGAGAAGAAAAGGTTCTCCACCCCTAGTCTAGTATCTCAACAAAAGTTTTTTTCTACCAGAACTGCCGGTTACGTAGCTGCTTAACACTTTCCTACGGTACTAAAAAGTACTTCCGATACGTTAGTGGCCCTTTAGGATCCAATTGAAAAACATGTTTTTTTTCAAAAATACGTCCTGTGTTTGTACCGTCCACCAAAGGGCGGTAAGTGTTAAAACATGTTTTTTCACTCAGTTCTTTAAGGGCCAGCAACATATCGGAAGTATTTTGTAGCACCATAGGGGAAGTATAACCCTCTCTTTTTTCGAAGAGGGTAATAGAAGGATAGGGCAGGACTTTTAAGGATTAGAAGCAGAACAGTGTAGTCGGAGTCAAAGAGTCGGAACTGTTTTATCTGGAGCTCGAAAAAAACCAATAACTTTGAGTGCTTTAAAAACATATTGCGTATTCAAATTGCTTGGGTCAAAAGTGGCACCACTTCACGCTACTAAGCCTATAAAAATAATTAAAGTCGTGTTTAAATCTAAAGTCGGAGTCGTCTTATTTCTTAAGGACTCCACAAACCTGATTACAAAGATGATAGGGACGTTTATGGACAGAAAAGAATGCTATTCGTACTGCGACTCGAACCCGCGAGATCTGTCACGGAAGCCAACGACGTTGACCGCTGCAACAAGGACCCAAAGACAAAGCTCACTTGAATTTTTAAAACGTACATAGTTGGATAAGGGTTTTCCTTGCCTCTTCGATTTATTCGACCTCTGTGGTCAAGTGGTAATAACTAAGCACTACCAATCAGGTGTACCTGAGTTCTGACAGGCTCAATAATAGATTAATATTTCTTTCTATTAAAACTTAAGATTTTGGACATAGTTGTTTGTTATGTATATTCTCTTCAAGTTGTATCACTTAACGAAATATCGTATTTGAATTAATGCAGTGTGGCTTAAAAGTTTAAAAATATCAATATGCTCTAATGCAGTGCTTTCCAACCTGGGGTTCGCAGGTTTTTCACGGGGGTCCGCGAAAATGTTCATTCTTTCATTTTTCTTTGTGATAAAGTATGAAAAAAAAATCGGGGGTCCGCAGATTATCGTTTTCACAGTCGATTTTGAAATCGAGAATTTCGAATTCGTCGGTGAGCTATAAAAATAAAAAAAAAACGAGTTACAAAGACAATTGAGGAGGGCCGCGGATTATTTTTTCTAGATTTAGGGCGCCGTGGAACGAAAAAGGTAGTGAAGCACTGCTCTGTTTGGTTTTTCTCTTAAAAAAAAGCATTCGCTTACCTAAGGCTTACCCTTGTTATCACAGTTCATTCGTGCAACTAATTTGACAAGCAATGAAAATTTGCCGGCAATTACTTACTTTACTAAACGACCGTGATATTCGTTGTATCTATTAACACAGCACCAAGCCACGCTTTCAAATGATTGCCAGTAGTGTTTCGAGATAAAATGATATCGTATGGTTGATATGCACAAATAATAGGTACAAAAATCTAACATCAAATCACTCCCGAGTCCCGAATCCAACAGCTGATCGTATGATCGTCTTCTGTCCTTTTCTTAGTAACCTTGCATCGTCATTGGTTTCTTTAAACTATGCCTCAATGATGATCTGTCCGAAGATAAATCCTTTCAAATCCTATGCATATTCTTACTTGACCTTATCTATACAACTCTTCCGATCTTCACGAGATAATCATTTTACCTCTGGCTTTCCGAATATCAACGAGATTCCTTCACATTTTGTCACAGTCTCCATCTGAAAAAAGGTGTATATTTAATAATACGATTCAAAAGAAAATAATCTATTGTTCACAAATTGTGCCATTCTTTTAAATTCCGTCTGTTGGTAACACACGTTTTTTCGCCATTATAGAGTTGTCACTACAAGCTGGGCATTAGCATAAATTGTTGTAACTATTTTTTATGATTATTTAATCTTTCCAAACCCTTACAGAAAGTGTGATTAAAATTCTCTCTGAGCTCACTAAACAACGTTCTGCCCAAGCGATGGTTACAGAGGGATGGTCGAACGTAACTATCCCACAGGATAAAATATATAAAGCCAACAATATTACCTATTTTACCAAGTCACTAAATGAATAATTTAACTAAACCAATTTTTAAATCTATAAATTTTTAATTTACCTTTTAAATTGTATTTGCTTTGCACGGTTAGATCAGGGATAAGGCAACGTTTCTTTTCAACAGACCGCATGTTATCATCTGATGCCGTATTGAAGAATCTTAATTTTTTTTAAAACCATGTCTTATATTGGAGTTTATATCAATAGATGTTTTTCTACGAATTCTAAATGTGACTCAATTGCGTATACTTTTATTGAATCGAAGGGAGTAGGGGTGGAAGAATAGGACTAGTGGTTAGCCGATAGTTTAATAGCTCAATAGCTTACGCTACGCGTCATTTTTAAGATTAAATGGGTTGTGGGAGGGAATTTTAGATATCACAGAGATGTATACCTTTGGACAGAAATCAATTGAAAAAAATCTCAACCTCTTTTTTTTAATCATACCGTCTTTTTTTCGAAAATAACAAACTTTCTTCCTTTTTTTACATACAAATAATTTTAATATTCCATTTGTGTGCCCTCTAATGGTTTGCGCCCTAGGCGGTTGCCTATTTCGCCTGTATGGTGGCGCCGGCCCTGCATAAATAACAAAGATCTCGTATAATAAATATTTGATGAAAATGTCTGATTTCAAGTATAAGATTGGAAGTCATCCCAAAAGTTCCTCACCTTTGGTTACAAGCCATAGATTATCAACAGCAAAGATTATAAACATTAAATAATCGTCAAAGAGTAACAATCTTTTATAGGATTAAATCTGTCAAATTGAAAACAGATCGTAAACCGTCATCTATTTACTGGTGATAAATTAAAGTGTCATACCTCAGTGCCAAAACTAATTTTGATTCAATGAAACGTTTAGTTTTTTTCACATTAAAAACTAATGTGAGTGTTGTATGTTTCGCTATGAATTGATTTATCGTGTTAAATATTATTTTCTGCCCACCGTTTGTTTTAATTTTGTTTAATAAAAAAAAATAACAACGTGTTGCCATGGTAATAAATCTTTTTTAACGTTTATAATGCGAGATGATCGTGACAATAAAATTCAAGTTCAGGTTTGTTTGATGTGGTTGGTTAACTGTTAAAAGTTGGGTTAAATATATATTGGTTTAATTTCAGCGTGTCTCATTAAGAGAAACTAGTTTGTAAAAAAAATGTAATAAATAGTATTCCAGTTTGCCGGCTAAAAAAACTGGAAAGTTACATCAATAATGAATTCAATCTAGAACAGCGGTTACAAGTTTTTTTCTCGTAGTACTATTTCCCATTAAATAATGGCTTGAGCTGTTTGCTGTGGTCCGCTCTCATACGGGCCCATTAGGTCACGCTGACCTGATATCAACCATGGCCAATTTTGAGGCATTCGATGGATTTTGCAACATCATTTAGGGACCGGGATAGTCTTGATTCCACTTTAAATTGAACGCGGAGTAGATTTAACTCTTCCGCCACGGCGGATTCTCAGTATACGGATACACAGGATACTTAATATCACTTAAACTAAATAACTGAGCAAGTCACATTCTCTTTTGTCTTCCTATCTTTATCTTTTAAGCACACCAGTGCATGGTTAAAAGATAGGTTCCGCGCAGCTCTGTATCGGGCCAAGAATATGAGGAGTAAATTCGTTTATTTTCTTGATCGTATTGCGTTACGTCGGGTCCTATGGCGCAGCGGTAAGCGTTGTTGGCTTCCGTGACAGACCCCACGGGTTCAGTTCCAGTACAAACAGCATTTTAACGGCCGATTTATCGATTTTTGTTCGTAGGTATATGTGTTTGTGATGTCTAAAAATTCCCTCCCACCCTTTCGAACCTTTAAAAACTGGTCACTAGTCCTGCCATGAGGTTTTTACTTCTCTCCTTAGTACTTTCTTTGGAAAAGAGAGGTTGAGCAACTGAATAACAAACAGTTCTCGTAGAAAAACATCTTTTAAAATACCTCCATTAAGAGGCTATATGGTCCACATTATGGAAGGAGGCCGCGAAACAGCGGCTGCATACATATAACGTGTGGTGGTGGGATAATCAACAACAAACTTGTAAAGAATGGTTTACAACCCCAAATGTGCGACTGTTGTAATGAAGGGGTTGAAAAACTCTCTTGGGCTTTAGTCATTGCCGTTCGAAGGTTACTCGATCCTGAAAAGAGGCGTGTAAAGAACGATGTGGTAACAAAATTACTTTTTAAACCCTATTCATTTTTTTACCCTTAAAGAAAAGATGTTAATTTAGTAATTTGAAACCAATTCTCGTTAAAGCCTTCTTTCTGTTAAAGTGGTCCACTATCCCATAGGGATAAAGCATTTATTTTTACAAATGTACGATAATTTCATAAAATTACTATTTTACAAATGGAAAACTTAGTCATAACTCATTGAATATTATGTTATATAATAAACGTGCAGTGGAATTCGTTTACCGTAAAAATCACTATTTTTTCACGTTAGTAGACTTTTACGAAAGTGATTTCACACAGTTTTTTATACTCTTTATACCAATCGTTAAAATAAAAAAATCGTCATTTGAAAAGACATAATTTAATATATGCTAAAAAAATAATTGAAGTCGTTTAGCTATTGTTGGAGTCGGAGTCGTCTTATTTCTTAACGACTCAGACACAGCCCTGGTAAAAACATTGAGAATAAATAGCATCGCATGTCACAAAAACTTAAAAACCTTACTATGTACGTTCAATCTTAAATCTTCTATATATATAAAAATGAATGTTTGTATGTTTGTTACCTATGCGCTCCTATACCGCTCATCCGATTGCGATAATTTTTTTGGGGAGTTGTTATACGGACGCCAGATTAGGTTTATGAATCAGCAGTGGGCTGCCAATGCGTTAATTTGTTTGTTTGTCTGGTATGCGTTCCTATACCGTTCATCTAATTGCGATAAAATGTTGGTGAGTTGTTGTGCGGACGCCTTTAAATGTATATAAATCAGCGGTGAGATGCCAATGCGTTAATTTGTTTGTTTTTTCCGTATGCACTCCTATACCATTCATCGGACTGCGATAAAACTTTGGCGAGCCGTTGTGCGGACGCTCGCGAATGTATATAAATCAGCGGTGGGCTGCCAAAACGTTAATTTGTTAGTTTGTCCCTTATGCGTTCCTGTTCCTATACCGTTCATCCGATTGCAATAAAACTTTGGTGAGTTGTTGTGCAAACACCCGCAACGGTATCTGAATAAGTACAGCCAGCGGTGGGTTTCCAATACGTTAATTTGTTTGTTCCGTATTCGTTCCTATACCGTTCATCTGATTGCGATAAAGCTTTGTTGAGTTGTTTTGCGGACACCAGCAAAGGTTTTTGAATCAAAACATACAGCGACGGGCTGCCAATACGGTAATTTGGTAGTTTTTCCTTTATGTGTTCCTGTTTCTATACCGTTCATCCGATTGCAATAAAACTTTGATGATTTGTTGTGCGGACGCCCTCAAAGTTTTCTAAATTAGTACAACCAGTGGTAGGCTGCCAATGCGTTTACAAAGGGCTCGCTTTATATCAAAGCAATTCTCGGTATTCTAGGAAGCAGTGAGTTTTTTATCACTTTGATTAAATAAGCAATCGATTTTTACTTAATACATTTACAATATGTACCAATACGCAATTTACTGTAAACTCATCGATGTGAATGGCCGAAAATGTAATACTGTGTATACTGATGCTGTCATAGATAATGTATGTAACTCAGAAATTGCAGTTATGTACTCATTTGATTTAAGAATATTGTTTTCTCTTAAATTAACAAGGGGCTGGCCGACCTTAGCAAATTTTCACAAAGGGCTTGCGCGAACCCATCTGAGCTTCCTCCAGCCCACCCCAGAGTGCAGCCATTTTACAATGAAAAATTTCGCCGAATAAAGCGATCTGTATGCCACGGCTGTCAGTTTCATGGCAAATCATCGGTCGCGAAAAATGAAATTTGGACCCGTTGATTGGCTATATTTAGGATTCTCTGTGGCGCATTTTCTAAGAATTATCGCCTTTTCTGGTGACTTTTCTCAATTTAGCAAATGTGTGTGTTTCATAAAGTTTAGCGTGTCTTTGGTGTGAACATTTTTGGATGGTGGTCGAACAGCGTATTCAGCACTGAAATTGCATTTTGATACAAACCACTGAGACACTGACATGCAATATCAAAAAAAATCGGAATGGGTGCAGTACTTCAATCATGCCAACTCATAATATGAGGCGAATGTACTATGGTGTACAAAAAAGCATTGTAAGCTGTATACTATCCACTAAAATATTTGAGAGGAAATGAATGTCTTTGGTGGCGCACTTATTTTATTGTCTGGTGATTTTCTGCAAACCCTACCAGTTATACCACGTTCAACTTATTAAATGCATGTCTCAAATCATCAGTTTTATGGCGACACGTGCAAAAATTGGCTTTCAAGGCCAGCATGCGTGTAGAACTACAATATGACACATCCGCTGAACGTTTCGCAAAATAATTGTTGAATATTGGGAATGGAAAATTGGAAATAGATGAATCCACCTAATGTATTACATTGCCGACAAACTTCTGTAAAATTACAAAAACAATAAGAGAATTGATTCAAAAAGTTTTCCCAAAAATATCGCAATAAATTCTTCTGAATTCTTAAACTCACTTGATTTGCCAGCCATGCCGTCACACGTTTTAACATTGAAAATTGGCGTACCTATCATTCTTCTCCGAAATATAAATCCACCACTTTGCAACGGTACCAGACATTCATTGAAAAAGATAATGCACAATATCATTGAAGCTAAACAAATTAAAAGGCACAATGTACTGTTGCCAAGCATCTCAATGATTCCAACAAATATGCCATTCGAATTGAAATGTTTGCAGTTTCCGGTGCGACTCGCATTTGCAATAACCATCAACAAAGCACAGGGAAAATCGCTACAATGGTGAGGACTAAATTTAGAAAATCTATGCTTCTCACATGGACAGCTGTATGTGGTCTGCTCACCCGTTGGAAAACCTTCAGATATATTCGTATACGCACCAGACGGAAAAAAAGATATCCAAAAGCACTTCAATAAACAGAATTAAAATACAATCACTTTTTTCTTCGAATGGCATTGCAACGCTTGCCGGGTACCGGCTAGTATGTTATAAAATGAAACGGCTTAACAGACAATTACCTATTATTTTCTTACCTTTCCCACATAAATTCCAATACTCATAACTGATTTGAAATAAATTGTACATATATTATGTTAAGTTGATTGTTGGCCATAGACTATTTTAAATTTATTCATTATATTTGACCTGTAGGTTAGCGATGTTACATTGACGTTTTGATTATATTTGTATGAATGAAAACCCTTGATCACTATATCGAAATGTCACGTTTTTTTATTGAAAACTGTCAATCTAGAATGAATACATCATCAATTATTACTAAACAATTCGGATTTTTTAAAATAAATAATGTATTACAAATTAATCAAAATATTTACGCTGATAATTGATACAACATAAATTAAGTATTTGATATAAAAAAAATGGTGTATGTTACAAAATACATTTGTGACTTTTTATAACAATTTTATGTCATAACAAATAATGGCAACATTAATTAAGATGTTCTGATCCCCAATTACACAAGTATGATAAAAAAAACAATGATTTGTTTTTTGTTGTGGTGAATCAGTTTTTTTATTGAAAAAAAAGTGGGATTGATTATTATTTATTATTGACGTCATCGCCCTATTATTGTTTAAAATATTTATGTCGAAAAGTCATAATAGAATTTTAAAAAAATGAACGAATATGTGCTGCTACTCAATTGGATGGGTATTTCAATTACCGTATTGCCGACACCTGGTAACTTGGTATTTATGGTGTTTTTCCAATAGCAAAAATACCAGTATTTAGGTTTTGAAAATTAAATATATCCCATATTTTATTTAAAGTTTTGGCGACAATATTACAATACCCTACACTAGTGTCTTTTACAGTGTCAATTTTTTTTTTACTATGCGGCACACTGGTGATTGGGACTTGTTCCGCGGCACACCAAATAAAAATGCTTTAAAAAACGGAAATGTGGAAAAGGTGTCGAAAAATATTTATTTGAATACGTAGATGTTGAATTAATTTAAAATTTAAGAAAGTTTAAATGAATAGGCATTATTTAAAATGAAAAAATTTGAGGTGTTTTCCTCCGCCGTACACCTGAGACTTCTTGCGGCACAGTAGTGTGCCGCGGCACACAGTTTGGCAGACACTGCCCTACACTGACAATATTAATGTTTTTTTCACTATAAATATAAATATGATTCCCTGCAAAATCCATTTTTGTCATACATATTATGTTATTTTGTTATTTGAAATATATTTCTTATATTTTGTTTGCAACTGTATGTGTGCTCATGTGTCTATTATTTGTGTGGTAACCAACATATATTATTCTTTTATTTCTCCAGTTTTTAAGAAGATGTCCACTCCATATTTCCATGTTTAATAAACGGCTAAAATACCAGAATATCGGTGTTGCAAACCCGATGTGAGATAACTAATATGGCGCCAAAGAGTTTCGATATCATTTTGATACTTATCACAAATTTTCTTATCATATTAAATTGTCGTTGAATTGGTAATGTGCTTGTTAATTATTTTAACTTGTCCAACAAACGTGTTGTCTGCAAATGAAAATAATTGACTCCAATAATTATTATGTCTAATATTTCTAGTTCCGTATCTCCACTGGTAGACGATTTTTTTTTCTTTATATCTTGTATAGCAGCGCGGTGGTGAATCTTTTTGGGTCCGCGTGCCAAAAATCCTCAAAAAATATTTTTCGATTGTTTGGCGTGCCACACCCAAGCAGTATTTTTTCATAACAAAATAAAAAAATATATAAAATATTTTTTTTAACGATTGTCGTTTATCTTGGGCTTAAACATTTGAAAAATAATATAAAGAAATAAATTAATAGTACACAGATTATTGAATCAAAATTTTAATTTTTTTAACTAAAAAATAAAAAAATAAATTGACCATGGAAATCGCTCGCGTGCCATCTTGGGCACGCGTGCCGTAGGTTCGCCATCCCTGTTGTATAGGCTCTCTTTTATGAGTAAATTATGTATTCGTAGTTCTGGTGCAAAAAAAAATATACGTTGGAAAAACTTGTTTCAAGTAAATCGATTTTGAATACACAGTTGAAAAATGATTTATACTTGAATACATTGAGCCACTGAGAGTTGAAGTGAGCCAAGTAATACTTAACATTCATGTACCGAAACGTCGTAAATAGGATCGAGGACATTTACATCTAAAATAATATTAGTCATAGATGTTGTTGGAGTAGACAAAAATAATTTATTAACAAGTTCATGGTCAAAACGGGTAATAATAGATAACTCTTGACATATTGAGATTAAAAACTATTATATACGGCGGCGTATTAAATATCACAGGCAGGGTTGCCACAGCAATGACAATATATATGGACGCCAACATTATCGTTTGAATAAAAAAAATATCTATGGAACGACATATTTTGAAAACACAGATGCTGCACTAAATAGCAGAAATATGCTAGTGTCATATCTGCTTAGAAACAAAATTGCCAACATATCTGGATCGTTTGATTTGATAAATAACTGATCTTTTTAATTGTGATGTTAGCATATATTATGAAACCATATGATTCACATATACAATCAATTTTTTTCGTCGGTAGATTTTCATTCATTAACATATTCATAGTAAATATAAAATATTTTATCAATTATCTTTGATAATCTACTGCAGGCTTTGGGAACCTGCGGCCTTCTGGCCAATTTTGTATTTCAGCATTTTTTTTTAAATTCCTGAGATTTTGGATTTGAATTCCTGGATAAGGTGACACGCTGCTAATTTGGGTAAATCCGTAAATTCTTGGAATTTTGGATGTCAAAATCCTTGGAAGACTGGGCTTTATAAATTGGCATCATATTGTTTCCGGCCAAAGATTACCTAGTCAATGTTTACTGCGGCCTTTAGAGAAGAAAAGGTTCCCCACCCCTGATATACTGTATTAATATTAAATGTGTCTTAGATATACATTTGTGGCTTTTTGGCGACCCTAAATAAGCAATGAATTTTATGCTCGCTCTAGCACACATTGTCAAAACTGCAAAGTAAACTTACTTACACATTCATTCAAAGAGTAACGATATTGTGTGCATGCATAATTTTTTCTCGTAAATTTCTCTAGCAACAGCACGTCGTATCAGATGTCATGTGTATTTCCACTCGGCGGCATCATCAGAGGCCATTATTTAGTCCACCGAGATGTCTTTTCAGAGTATTAATTTACTCAGCACCGCTCCGACTGTGCAATAAAGAGAAATTGATTGACAGCTATGATACAGTACTCGTGCCACAGCCCTATTAGCAGTGTGTTCATAATTTCCTTGGATCTTGAACTTGTAGATATACACATATTTATACATACAGTGAAACCCCGTTTACACAGTTTTCAAGAGAAACGAAAAATGCGAGAAATCATAAAATAATACCAAATTAAATGTTTAATTTTTATAAAATCTTATATAAAATAACTTAGATTATTTCACGTTTTGTGCTACAAACTGTGACACGTGTTTCGCCTCTTTCAGAGGCATCCTCAGACAATAATACTTTCACAAATGCTTGTTTAAGTACGAATGATAATAATTTTAACATTTACCAACGGAAATGTCATTTGTATTACAATTCTTAACATAATTGATTAACTAATGAGTTGCATCAATGAGAAGGGTTAAACCATTGGGAAATAAATTGAGTAGTGGCGAACAACCTGTTTTATTTAAGCTATTATTTATAATATAACCCTATAAATTTCTTAATCCATACAAGTTACTTATTTGCAGTTTGGCACTTACATTTGAATTGAGACTCTTTTAAACTCGTGTTATTTTGTAAGTTTACTCTTATTGCTATGTCAATTAGTTTTTTTTCAACGTCTTGATATTTTCTCCAGTTTCTAAGATAGTGTTCTAGTTTTTTCATTTAGTTGTGAGTTAGAAAAAATTGCAAAGCTAAATGCGAGGCAAGACTACAGTAAGTAAAATGAAAATTTTTAAACAAAAACGGTCAATCGGGATAATATATGTGACGGGACCATAATATTTAGACGATAGATCGAGGAAATCAGGGAATTATTAAGACGGGATTATTTTACATTTGGCCGGGACTATGAAAAATAAACTTTCCATCCGGTAAAACGAATAATACGAGAACGGAAGATTAGGGTTCCACTCTATATATACGTTACCTATTCGTTGCGATCATTTATATCTCAATTTGTTTACCGTTGGCTGATGTTTTTTTTTATTTCTAGATGAATTAACTAAGCCAATACCCCCATGATTGCTTCGCCTATGTAAAGTTTTCTCCAACCATATCTTCTTCTAACGGGAAGCATATTATTTACTACTCTTAACGATATACAACATGTCGACAAAATATTAAATTTCCTCAGGGTAACTTTCATTATTTTACGGAGAGAATATACACAAACCTAGCGATGTTGATTATGTCTGATGATGCTTCTTAATTTGTAACACAAGAAGTGTAGTAACAAAGTCAACAAATTTACATTAAAAATGAACTTACATAAAGTTGAAAAAAAAACAATCTATGTATATTTCTCGTGTAACTAGACATTATAAAAAAGATACAACGTTGATATTTTAAATATTTTTTTATCGTAATATTATACAGTTAAGACGATTATAAAACAAATAGGTGCATGCAGTGCTTTTTTCTATGTAAGGTGGTGGAACGGCGTTCTGGTACCTTTTTTTAGGTATTAATGTTTCAAATCAATATTCGTAAAAAAAACATTTTTTATTCTGTTTTGATTTTTGGATCCTGTCTTGATGTGTTACGCTTTCCGAGAATTTTTCAAAACTAAGTTTAAACTTACAAGATCTGAACTGTGATGTCAAAGTGAACCTTTAAATTACATATTAAAAAAATAAATGCACTACTAGTTAAAGTTTTTGAAGAGAGGAAATATAATTTGGATCGTTTTACAAACGTGCTGCAAGCTGCTGTAGGCGGTCTGGTTTTTGTGGTACTTATTACACTTCAAGAGACAAATAGATAGTTTGAACGACTGAATAATAAACAATTCTTGTAAAAAACCCACTGTTAAAATAACTCCATTAGGAACCCATATGCATGCATCACATGAGGATCGGACATGGATTAGAAAAAAAATCTTGACAAGAAAAAAAACACTGGGTACATGCATTAAATTATGTTTATTATTTCAAATGGCAAACGCTTGAAGCGCCTGCGTTTTATACTAATGGTTATGTGGAATTGACATCCATTAAATTTTTCCTACATCTCGTTTGTCGACAAAACACTTCCTTAAAATCACACCATGAATATTTAATTATTAATTAACATCAGTTAAGGTGAACCTTTGGCACGCCTCAGGTGCTAACCGTTACTACCTGCTCGGTCTATTATTAGTGAATTATTTCATTCAGCGATTGTCAATATTTAACGGTATATTGATATTTTGATACTTATTCCAGTATAAGTTTAAGATTTCAACTGAAGGTGCTTGGTGGAATTTAAATATTAAATTTGAATCGTTCAAATTATGAACATTCACACAAGATTTATCACTAACGACCCGGGTTTCGCCTTTCGGCATCTTCAGGCGTTCAAGTGCACGGATGAACTTGAACGCCTGAAGATGCCGAAAGGCGAAACACGGGTCGTTAGTGACAAAAATTGTGTAAATGTACATATTGCAAATATTATGAAACCTTGTTTTTTGATCGTTGAAAATAATTTAGTTTCAGAATAATAAGGTTTAAGTATATAGGTTCCTATGAACGGGCGTATTGAGAGCGATTAGCTAACCACTATTCCTGTCCTAGCCCTATCCTTCTATCCCTACTCTCTTTGGAAAAAAAGAGGTTGAGCAACTGAGTAACAAACAGTTTTCGTAGAAACACTACTGTTGAGATAAACTCCATTAGGAGTCCATATGCTCCACATTGAGAGCGGACATAGTTTAAAAAAAAAAGGTAAATATATAGTTTCACAAAAATTGATGCATTAATCACGAAGTTTTATTTCATAGGAGTAAGGTGATGGGGAAAGTTGCCAGATTGCTATTTTTATTATACTTCAGCTGTGTACTTGCCTGTGGATTAAGAGGTACGCGTATGCAGGGCCGGCTCGAGGATTTTTGCGCCTGTGTAAAATCATGATCTGAATAATTGAATAGTGCTAAAATCTTAGTGCGGCGCCTGTGCACCTGTGTATGCCGATAGATTCTATAGAAATGAAAACAAAAATGTAATGCCTAAAAAATATTTATGATCGCATAAAATTTAAATCTAAATTATATGATAATCCATTTTATTATAACAAACCAAGGAGATTTAAATAAAAAACTGGACAGAGAAAAAATACACCGGCAAAATAAATATTTGACAATTCTTGTTGCAGATTCTCAATACATCCTGCCGTGTCTAAAAATAATGATTTATTTATTTTCTACCATACCTACAATCGCGCTGGCTGTCATAGTTTTTTTTTCGGAGGAGGAATCATTTAACAATCATCTGTTATTATTTTCGTAACACCTCTTTCTTACCATGTAATTATGATCTCGTTTACACACGCCAGTTACTGGTTGCCTGAAAACGTTCACTGTTATGTAGTTATATTCAGTGGTTCTAAAACGTACAGTATATTACTCGGAATCCTTACTTGGGGGCTTGAAAAGCGTTGAAAGTATTTTTAACGACGACTGATTGTAAGTCAGCTACCAAACCTTTAATCGAGTAGTCAACGCTTGTGGGTGTTCGTTTTTTTCTTTATAATTGAATACAAGAAATTAAAAAAGCACTAATTACAAAAACAAAATTGAAAAAAAATGAGTATAAAGAAATGTTCTAAATATGTCTGCATACTCATTTTTTACATTTTTCCTTTATTTATTTCTTGTACTCAGTTATGGATGTCGTAATTTTTAAATTGTTTCCTTACCCTCTCTACATGGCTAGTTTTCCTAACAGAGGATTAGTATTCTATCGTTATTTTGTAATTGTCGTTGACTTACAATCAGTTCTCGTACAAAAATCTGTTAAAAACCTGTACTCAACAATGAGAGCGGAGTTGTTTTTTTTATAGCTGGACTAATTGAAAAATACTTGAAACAAAGATTAAAGGAGTCCGTGAAAAGGTGCATGCCTATAATGCAGTCGCCCGCTGTGGTCTAGTTGGTTAGAGCTTGCTCTACCGATCAGGTGGGTCTGGGTTCGATTCCCGGTAAGGTCAATGGCAAATTGGATTTTTTTCAATTTTTATTTGAGATCTAAGACATGGGTGTTTGTGAAGTCAATTCTCCTTGAGTTTATCTCATGTGACTTTTAAAAATTCTCATCGAGTATATCTCGCATGATCTTTCAACTTCAAAATATTTGACAATTGGCGTAAGCTGTAATGTCAAATATTTTTTTTAATAAAAAAAAATTATAATAGTGATTAAGTCTTTGAGAATTTAAAATACTTAAAATAATAACGAAATCCAAAATTACGTTTTAGTATTTTACGAACACTTCATAGTGCGCGCTATATTTTATTTTTTGAATATAATGATGCCTCTCCACCACGTATTGACAGTGAACATTATACAAGTTATCTTAATTGGGATAGCCACTTGAACGTGTAAGTGATGTAAAAAATCGTTCGCAAAAAATCTTTTATTCATAATATATGTTTTGATCAGTTCTGTCACGACCCAGCTGTAAATTTACAATAGTGAAATGTCTTAATTTGAATTTATCTCTTTTTAAATGAATGCAATAAACTATTTGTCATTCATTCTTTTATTTGCAGCGAAATTAACATAAATTTGAGTACGGGGCACAAAAAAATTAAACAGTGGCAGAAATGTTGAATTGCCAGTGGCGTGGACGAATATCAATTAATATTCAGTTAATTTTCATTTTTGTATATAAGAACTAATGTCTTCCTATCCCTTTATCGATTTATAAACAAGAGAATAATATTCTTAACATATTATCGTTGTCTTAGTGCACGGTGAAAACCGGGGCTTTGAAGTTGGAGTCGGGGTCGGAAAAATCTTACGACCCATTAAAATATATATATATATTTAATGATGTTTATTCAAACCACAATAGTCCATTGTTGCCACCGCATGCTAGGCTGACTTAAGATGATCTGATGCTATACATATCGACTGTGGAAAGGAAAAAGGACGTAACCCACACTTATCAAATTTTACAGGAGGCACAAAAAACGTGTTTTGATGATTTTCGGCCATATGCAAATTATGAAATAAACACAACCTTGAAGTCCACGGAGACTTCTAAGCTGGAGTTTAATTGACATATTCTAATATTAATTAAAGAAATTGTCTAGGAAAACCTTTATTTCAGTCTTTTTTCTTGGTTTTAATTTATTACAAGGTCATCTTTTTTCAAACTTAAAAGCTAAATTTAGATACTAATTCGGCATTTGCAGCTTGCATCCTTTTGATAGAATGTGTTTCATGTTTGATACATTGTGATTATCGAGAAAAAACTGTGGGTTACGTTTTTTTCCTTTCCACAGTCGATATATATAAATTAAAATTAAATGATTGAAAAACTTCATTGGATTCGGAGTCGCTTTATATTTTAAAGCTGGAATTGGAGTCGTATTTTTATAGCATAGAGCATATACATACTTTTATGAGGGACTGGACATAAATCACTTTTATCGCTAGAATTATCTGACATGTCTAAATATGTGAGGAATAAAGATCCAATGAAGTTTTTTAGAGAATACAACAGGGTGGTACTCTCATAAAATTCTCTAAAAAATTCGCTCTCAATGAGGAATGGGCTCCGAATAGAAGTATCTTAACAGATTTTTTTTTACTCTGTTGCTCAACCTCTCCTTTTTCGTAGAGAATAGGGATATAAGGATAATTCTAGGATCTTCTAATCTTACTTATCGCTCTTGCTACGTCGCGATATTTAATGATTGGAAGGGTACACCCATACTTTCGCACAGAAGCCGATAAATCGATTTAAAAAAAAAATGTTTGTAATAGGATACAAACCTTTGAGATCCGTCACGGAATCGACGACATTGACCGCTGCCCCACGTACCCGACGACTGCCACCTGATAATAATTTATAATAATAAACATTTGTATTTCTTTACGTTGTTGCTGTAACGCACATAACAACAGCAAACATACACACACACTATCTGTGTATCAAGCTTATGACTTATGAGTGAATGCTGGCCAGGTGGCACTGCATGTCATAATAATTTCTAGTAATAAATATGTGTTTGTAACGAACAGAACAACACCGCTCGTACACACACACCGTTTGTCTGCGCATTGTGCGTATCAAGTGTATTGAGTGATATTCTACAGGTGGCAATGCTACCTGGTTACTTATAATAGATATTACAATAATAGGTATTCTAATCGTTCGTTTCTCCCATCATAAATATGTATGTTGATTTCTTTATCTACCTGTTTACTACAGATAAAAAATAGTTGACAAATAGTGCACCAGGAGAGGAATGCATTATCTAATCAGAAGTAATGATCAAGCACGTAGTACGTGGTAGCCGGCTACCGTTTTATTCAATTTATACCCAAAAACAGTAGGAGCTTTTATAGTCCTCGGGTATGGTTTTATATTCGCGATAGAAATTTGACTCCAAGCAGATATTTTTATCGTACATTGCTCTCTTGAAATTTGAATGGTGTTAAAGCCATAAAGGAAATTATTAAGTAACATTCTAGTTATGTTTTAATTATGAAAATATAATCGAGATCGCTAGAAAGCAGGGCTGTGAAGTCGGAGTCATGAAATGAGCAGCTCGATTTATAAACAAAATAGTCAAAAGTGTTAAGATTTCATGCTTGGCTGACTAAAGATGATCTGATGGTATACATATCGACTGTGGAAAGGAAAAAGAACGTAACCCTCAATTTTCCAAAACAGCTTTTTTTCGCAATTTATAAAATTTGACACACATTCTATCAAAAGGATGGAAGCTGAAAATGCCGAATAAGTATCTAAATTTAGCTTTTAAGTTTGAAAAAGATGACCTTGTAAAAAATTAAAACCAAGAAAAAACACTGAAATAAAGGTTTTTCCGAGACGATTTCTTTAATTAATATTAGATTATGTCGATTTAACACCAGTTTAGAAGTATTCGTGCACTTGCAAGGTTGTGTATAATTCATAATTTGCATATGTCACAAAATCATCAAAACATGTTTTTAGCGCCTCCTGTAAAATTTGATATGTGTGGGTTACGTCCTTTTTCCTTTCCACAGTCGATATATATAAGTTAAAATGAAATTATTGAAAAATTTCGTCGTAGTCGGAATCGTTAATTATTTTAAAGCTGGAGTCGGAGTCGTCTTTTTTTCACGCGACTCCACAGTATTACTAGAGAGTCTTTCGGCTATTTGGTTGCATTACTAAAAACTACACTTCACTCTTTTTTTTCAAGGTTTTTATTAAAAAAATGTCTATATGCATTTCACTGTATTGTTTTTGTCAAATATTCAACATAGATAAAAGTAATATAATATCCACCTTTCCAGTGGCTGAGGTGACGTATTATATTACCAATAAGAAGAATGTAAAAACCGATAATTCGGTGAAACACCGGGACTAAATTTAAACGAAATTTTTATTTTCTCGACTGCCAAAGAGTTCATCGTACCCAATTAAAATACATCAATCACACGAATACTCTACGCCGCTGCTTCTCAAAACGAAAGGTTCCGTATTTTATATATAACAAATATATTTTATAGTTGAAATTTAGATAGATCTATTCTATAGATAAGGACTGTTTTTTTGCAGTGAAGAAGCTTTTTTTACTTTATCTATTTTACCACTGGCTACTTAACCCTCGGTCAATAATAGAATTTTCAGTATTACAAAGATCAAAATAAAAATGTTGAAATACTACATCTAGCAAAAAACAATCTTTAACTCTCGCGACTAGAAAAATACTTCTCTGCCGATGGGGTCGTTAAGAAACCCCAGTGGTTTCCTCATTATTGGCCTTATTCTTATGAATTTAAAAAAAAAATAGTAAGGGCTTTAAAATATCTCTGCATCATTTCTCATACATTTTTTTTTATAAAAATCCGTGGTTTTTTTAATAAATAATCATATTTTAAGTTGCGCGTAAAAAAGACGTCATCCCAGCACACATATGAAATTGCAACTGACGCGTTTAGCCCAGCTATCTTACGAACGATCGCTTATCGCCTCATCGCGTTATCGCGTATTTATATAAACTACAAAAGGTTAAAAAAACTATGATATAAGAATACCTTAATTATAAACATTGTGTCACCCATATTAAAATAGATATTTAAGAAAATGTGGGTATTGGGGTCGCATTTCTTGAGCTTAGAACCGGAAAAGAATGAAGAGTTAAAATTATCAACAGAAATTAAACAGTAAACAATATTTTAAATAGGACAGGCGGCTCACCATTAAATTTGTTTCCTTTGGCATTTACCTGTCCTCATATCAGAGCTGTGAAATCAGATTCGGGAGTCGTGGATTCTGGTGTTATTTTTCGACCCATTTTTTGAAAATGAATAGTTTTTGATTAGCAAAATGATGAATCATCATATTGATTAGCAAAATGATGAATTTTGTAGTCATTACAATAATAGGACGTTACACTATATTATGTTAGTTAAACGGAAATTATTGTAAAAATCAATTCGGAATCTGAGTCGTTCTTTTTACCCGACTCTAAAGCCCTGTATCATATACTAATTATGGTTAGAATCTTACACCCACTTTCCATTAGAAAAAAAACACAATTTCCATTTTACGATATTATAAGCTAAGAATTGGAGTTTTAGTTTATTCCAGGGCTGTGGTGTCGGGTAAAAAAAAGATGACTCTATAACATATATGGGCAACCACCGGCTCGTCGAGCTATTTTGTCCGGCCCTAATTCATCTCGGCGAAGTAATAGAGTATTAAATTAATAGTCCCAGGGAGCCAATATTGCTAGTCTCGTAATTCAAGTTCAGGGCCAATATTCAAACAAAATTTTGTAATCAGTATATAATATTAATATTATGTCGTTCATTATATAAATAAAAAAATATATAAGTAGTAGCAACGTGTTTTATTTAATTTAATATTACTTTTTAATGTTTAATAATTTGGTGCGGCCCTTGACTCGGAGACAGAATGATAATTTGCCCCCAGACCTAGGAAATGTTGCCCATGCCTGTTCTATAACAACTAAATAATAATCCAAATTGTAAATCATCAGATATGATGAATAAACGTAAGATTTTTTAATATCGTTAAATTAATTTTCTCCGTTTTTCCCGACCCCGAATCTACCTCCGGAAAAGCACCTGACTCACAGTCCTGATTTATTCGTAAATATACTTACAATAGATTGTCTGAAGATGGTGAAATTAAAAAAGTTTCTCAACTTCAATATAAGCTGACTATAGATGTACCAGCGTAACTTGACTGCCCGCGAAGGCGCCACCATCGCATCATTAACGTTGCCATAGTCAACACGTCCTAGGGCGACAATTTAAGTTCTGAGTTCTGCCACAGTCAAGTTAAAATGGTACATCTTTAACAACGATACAAACTATGTCTAATCTTATAACACTTTCTAAAATATAATATCGTTTGATCAAAACAGAAAACAATACAAAAGGTCTTTGGATTTTTTTGTCATATATAATTAACGTCTCAGATATTACGGTCAACGTCTTCATCTACACAGTTTTGGAGCCGTTATTTGTATGCGCTCATCACTAAACTTTACCGTACTACATTTCCACATTGTATAGACACACATTTTTTTTACTGTCAACTTAAAGCGAAACTGTTTACACAAATGTCAACTGCAGCTACGAAATAATCACGAATTTAAATGTTCGAAAACCTCGTATGTTAACAACTCGAAATTTGCATGGTGTGATAAAAAACAATACCTCACACAGTCATACCCAATGTGACCAGAAGTCCCGTTTTAAGGCGGCGTGTCCCGGTGTCAACAAACACAGCTTCAATGTCCCGTCTTCGAAGAAAGAAAAACTCACAAATTTTGGTGGTTCGCAGAGAAATCTGACATTATTTTATGAACTTATTTTTAGATGCATTTGATCACTTTTATTTCAATATGTAATACTTCACACAAAAGTCCAGTTGGTGGTCCACTGTTTTAAAATTGTGAATTTAGTTGTCCGTAAGCTCAAAAAGTTTGCCGACCGCATGACCAAGTAGCGATGGATAGTAACATTTTTTCTTAATGAAAGACATGTTTTGCTTAATTTATTTGTTGGGTTCTTGATCTTAAACTCTTTTTACCTAATTTTCTATACCACACTGTTGTTGGTTATTCATTTTTTGTAAAAAATATCGACTGTGTAAATTATGAAATATACACAATCCTGAAGTCCATGGAAACTGATAAATTGGTTTTTTATTGACTGAACCTAATATTAATGAAATAAATTGTTCAAAAAAAACAATTTTTATGTCCTTTTTCCTGGTTACAATTTTCACAAGCCTTTCTTTTTTCAACCTTGAAAGCTTAATTAATATACTAATTCGGCATTTTCAGCTCTCATCCTTTTGATAGAACGTGTGCCAAGTTGTATACATTGTGATTATCGAAAAAAGCCATTTTGGGAAAACTGAGGGTTACGTCCGTTTTCCTTTCCACAGTCGATATCTTTCTACCAGGGTTGTGGAGTCGGAGTCATGTAGTCACGGTATTTTGGCCGGAGTCGGAGTCGTGAAAACTGAGCGGCTCGTTTTTTTTTTTAAAAAATATAGTTTATGATGTGTATTTA
Organism: Himalopsyche tibetana; assembly: GCA_030503985.1. Lineage (NCBI taxonomy): Eukaryota > Metazoa > Arthropoda > Insecta > Trichoptera > Rhyacophilidae > Himalopsyche > Himalopsyche tibetana. Next base: position 9,315,235 of record JAPJYX010000015.1, read on the forward strand.
AACAAAATAGTCAAAAATTTTAATATTTCATGCTTGGCTGACTAAAGATGATCTGATGGTATACATATATAAATAAGTTAAAATGAAATTATTGAAAAAAATCCTCGGAGTCGTTAATTATTTTAAAGCTGGAGTCCGAGTCGTTTTTTTTTTCACGCGACTCCACAGCCCTGCATTCTACATTGTAAAAAAAGGCTGAATGTATGTCTTTTTATAACATTCACTTCTCTGTAATTTCTGTGAATGATATCGCATATAACCCCACTATAAATTTTATTATGAATATTCTTTTTTTTTTTCATTATGGTAATATTTCGTGAAACATAATTTGATATTGTGTACATAGGTGATATTTCACTGCTGGTGGCGAAATGCAAACGATGAAAAATATTCTGCCCGCCTTTTACTTCTTCCGCCTCATCCACTGTGATAAGAAACGATAAAATATAACCTGAGCAAACACACTCGGATTCCAGAGAAAGATTAAAATTTTAGACGCGTTTGAAAGAATGTTAATCATTAATTTAAATGTCATGGAAAGTATATTCTCACATAGAGTACGGAATGGATCATTGGATTGGTTAAAAACCTACCGACATAGAAATTTACAATTCGTCGTATTGGGGAAACATAGTTTCATCTGCATTTTTTTTACAAAATCACTTTGTAATGTAATTTTATTCGCATTCAAAATACGGTTCTATCTTTATTTAAATCTTCAAATTGTCATTATATCCATCAATATTCGAAAAAGAAAAGCTGTCTTAGCACTTATCATTTCTATCCCTACTACTTTCTTCGAAAAAGAGATACATATTGAGTAACGAATACTTTTCGTAGAAAAAACATATGTGGAGATACCTCCATTAGGAGACCATATGCTCTACATTCGAAGCGGACATGGGCTTAAATAAATACTTTCCAAAGCCAGCAGCTATCAACAAAATATATAATGGTTTCTATCAGGGCTGTGGCGTCAGAGTAGGATTCGTGGAGTCGCAGTGTTTTGGTCGGAGTCAGTGTCGTGAAAAATGAGCGGCTCAAAAAATTAAAAAAAAATACATTTAATGACGTGTATTCAAACCACAATAGTCCATAGTGTTGACATTGCATGGTTGGCTGACTATAATTGTCTGATGGAATAAATATGTATAAATTAAAATGAAATTATTGAAAGTTTCTTTGTAGACGATTCGGAGTCGTCTTTTTACACGACTCCACAGCCCTGGTTTATATAATTGTAAATCGATTTTAAATACAAAAAATCATATATTTTTGTACTTTAAAAACCGGTATTTCGGTAAAACATCATGAATACCGTAATCCCGGTTTTGATTATACCGGTATTACAATCCCTAGTTACAACTGATGATGTCAAATATCATCACTCACAAAGATTTATGTATATCAAAATCCAACGACGTTTGTGTTTCAATGACCCAGACTGAAGTGTCAATAATCCGCCTTTTCAAACAGAAACGAAGACTTCAAACGTCCATTATTGGTTAATCAGCGTTTCCCAACTTTTTTTGACTCGCGTACCACTTGATAATAAATTACGCAAAATTGTACCACCGTATAAAAAAGATTATTTAATTAATTTACATTAAAACGAAGAAAACGAAGAAAAAAAATGGCAAGGAAGTCAACTCTAAGCCCACCCACGTCGGGTCCTACGGCGCAGCGGTTAGCGTTGTGGGTTTCCGTGCCAGACTTCAAGAGTTCCAGTCCCAGTATGAACAGCATTTTTTTTATGTTTGTAGTGTATAAAAGTTCCCTCCCACCATTTCCGATCCTTCAACAACTGGGCGTAGCGGGAGTGATTAGTTAACCACTAGTCCTGTTCTAGCCTTATTCTTCTGTGCCTACTACTCTCTTTGAAAAAGGGAGGTTAAGCGACTGTGTAACAAACAGTTCTCGTAGAAAAAATCTGTAAAGATACCACTATTAGGAGGCCGTATGCTCCACATTGGAGCGAACAAAATAAATTTAATAGAAAAATAGTTTCTTAAAATTCGGTTCAAGTGATGCGAGGTCTGGAGCTGCATTCAATCTTTTTCTACATTTTTAATCTTAACTCTCCAGAGACGAGAGCTTTTTTCCGATTAAAAAACATATTTCCTAAGCCATATTGAAGTCACGGATAACTTTTATTCCTATACAAAATTTAAAAAAAAAACGCAAAGTCGTAGTATAGAAACCTCGCATGACTATATGGTCATACTCATCCTTTTATTAGCGTGTAATATTGAGTACGGACAGTAGTAAGGACAAAAGTGACCGTATGGGCTCGCAAACATTCGGGGTTGAAATATAGCTAAACGTGATTTTTTTTAAATATTTACAATTTGACCTCTTTAGATCAACATTATTTCAATACAAATATATTAGCAAAATAACTAGATAATTTGATGTTTTTATAAAAAAAACTAACAGTTTCAAAACGTAAATTTAAAAAACGAAAATTCAAAAAATCACATGTGCTTTTAGAGGCCGTTTCTGTCCTCGCGGCTGATGAATAACTGTAGTCTGTACTCTTCTTACCCAAATATGAGCAAAAGCAACGATATTCAGGTAGAAAAAGGATGAATAGTGAGATCAATAGAGAACGGTGTTTACTGTGAACATATGGTGACGCTCGTCCTTGGAGGGTTAAATCATGATTTTTTTATATTTTAATATCATTTATGCCCGCATGTCCGCCATTATCATATTTTTTTTTTGCGTACCACCAACCATCAACGGCGTACCACGGATTGGGATATCCTGGATTAGTACACATATTGAGGTGCTTTCTTTTCAATCCGGACTGAAGCTTAGTACATATAACTATTATTACTTTTTTTTTTTACAAATATTTACCTTTCGAACACTCTTTTTGTGAAGTCATTGTATGCACGGTATGTAAACACGAGAGCAGTTGATTGGAGTTAGATTGGACTGAAAATAATGCGATCACTTCCTTCGTGGAAAAATAGTTGCACGTATCTTAGAATTTTTCATCATATTATTTATACGTAAACTTCATGGGTGTACTATAATCATTAGTTTTAACTCTTAGGGCACTAAATGTTGTACCCACTACCACCCGTTACGCCTTCACACTTTTCTTACAGGATGTATTCAGTAGCGTAACAACTTTACTCGTGTTCAATTTTTTTGCCAGGTATGTCCCGAAAATGAATTCGTCAAGACTAAAAATTATAAATTAAATAATGAAGTAAAAAATAAAAGCTTTTATGTATTCGATTCTATGCTCTTTCCATAAGGCGCGATGAAATCCTTGAAGGACTTTTAATTTGACTAAATGCAACTAGGGCTACCAATTCCGGGATCCCGTTCAATTTTCTGATCCCGAAATCTCGGGAATGACGGCCGCGATCCCAAGATTTCGGGATTGAGAAATTTTGAGCAAATCCCGAAAATTGACTCAAAATTGTCAAATTGGGGATTTCAAATTCCTCGGTGAGCTCATCCCAATCCCGGGATTGGAAAAAGGCTCCGGGATTGGAATTTTAATATATAATGATATTTTAATTGAAAATTCACATACCCCGTAGTTTTATATAATTTTATTATCCTATTGCGACACTTATATATTTTACATTCACTTTACAAATGAATTTTAAATGAGATATAGTCTAAAATATCAGCCCAATTGCACATTTTTTCTTAATTTATAAGCTTCAATACGTATTAAATGATAAAAACTGTTTATATACATTAAAATTAAATATTTTGCTCGTTTTCATTCTGAAAAATATTCGACATAAGACAATTTAATAAAACAAAGATTATTCTGTGTACGGAAGAATCGGTTTACGGAGTATTCTTGTACGGAAGAATCGCCGCACCATTAATATATATGTATACACAGTATGTGTGGTCGAGTGGTCAACGTTGTTGGGTTCGACTACGGAGGGCCCGGGTTCAAATCCCGGTACGGACAGTTTTATAAATTGATTTTTCAATCGATTTATGAATTTCTGTTCAAAGGCATGGATGTATGTGATGTCTTGAATTCCCCCCTCTCATCCATCCTATCCAATGAACGGGGCGTATCGAGAGCGATTAGCTTACCACTAATCCTGTCCTAGCCCTATCCTTCTATCCCTACTCTCTTTGGAAAAAGAGAGGTTGAGCAACTGAGTAACAAGCAGTTATCGTAGAAACACTTCTGTTGAGATAAACTCCATTAGGAGTCCATATGCTCCACATTGGGAGCGGACATGGTTTAAATAAAAATAATAAAAAAAAAACAGTATTCTTTCTAATAGTATTCATCGAAGTACGTATATGAAAAATAATCCTTGCGGGTAAAATCACATAAAAGATTAATCGATTTCATATGCCCGCGCTCCAGATGTTGGTTAAAAAAGCTTTGTATATAATTTTAATAAACACAATATTTCATAATAAAATCTGAGTTTGGACAGTGTCATCACACGTGAGATTTGCGTGATAATTTCGGAAATTAAAAAAAATAACTCGCTTGTGAAATATTTATTGCTTGACATAAGTTTTCAAAATTCGACGATATTTTAAAGACAGAAAAGAAACTGTCGCGGTCCAATTTCGAGACGTTATTGATATATTTTTTTAAATTGGCGCATATGTCCTAATGAAGGTATCTCAACATTATACGAGAACCCGATGTTACCCAATCTCTCTTTTATCAAAGACAGGACAAAGACATTTTGGTTAGATAATCGCGTACGCTACGCCGTGATTTCCGGATTACAATGGTAGTAGGATTTTTTTAGACATCACTAACAAACAAACGCCCATCGAAAAAGTCAATATTTATCTATAAATTCCTTTCATATTTCGATTTGTTTGTTTTTCCATTAATAGTTTTACTTGGTTTAGTATAAATAGCTGTATTTAACAGGGCTGTGAAGTTAGAGTGATGGAAATTAATAACTTCGAGTCCTTTAAAAAAATGTGTATTCAAATCGCTAGGATCAAAAGGAACGCCACTGCATCCTAATATGCATTTCCATAATTAAAGACGTTTTTTAAGTTAGGTCAGAATCGTCTTATTTTTAAACGACTACACACCCCTGGTATGTATATATATTCAGTTGAAAAATGGACGTGGTAAGTGAAACCGGTCCTTGTCTGTGTATTATTTTTTGCATAGAGGTATCAATGTTTGTATAAGAAATAGTTATTGAAAATAGAATGATTTAAAAAAACTCGATCCCATAAAAGTCCCTTGCATTTAAATAAAACAACAATGCCTAAAACATAAGACTTAAAAATGATATTGCTTAAAAGACATGTCTTAAATAGAAAAACAAATTGCAGAATACATTTTTGAAAAATAAAAAAAATCTGAATGAATCATAAGATTCATTATTTTCCGTAAACAAACCTGAATTATGGGAGCCTTCATTTTTCAAAAAGATTTAATGGGAGGTGTATAAATGCAGGCGTGCAATTAATTACTCATTTCCGTCAATGCCTTTTAAAGTTGTTTTAAAAATCTACATAAATTAATCATTAATTAAAATGCTAAACATATTCCGCGTAAAACTAGTGGCATGTGAATAAATTCATCGATAAAAAATATTATTTATTTATATTTTACTGTAAAAGCATCCTTTGTAGATTAAAATCTTAAAATAATAAATAAATTATCTCCGCTTAGATAATCAAATATTTTTCCAATGATTACGAACAGTTAATTCTTTCCATAAATGAATCTATTTTATGACATCATAATAATCTTATACCAGCTATTCATAACGTGTGGGGCGGGTTTTAATGTCCTACAGGGGCTTCCTTATTCTGTGTTGTCTAGTTCTGTCGTTATTAATATTATAATGAAAATACAGTTTTTTGAAGAACAACAATAACTTTTAACGTTTCCATTACTATTTATTGTTATTGGCACAGTGGTCAACGTCGTTGGATTCCATGCCCATTTACGGATTCGAATCCCAATACGAACAGCATTTTTTCAATTGATTTTTTGATTTCTGTTCGTTTTCGATCGATTTGCGGTATTTGAATTCTAAAATAAATAGAGAGAGCGATTAGCTTATCACTAGTCCTGTCGTAACCCTATCCTTACTATTCCTTTTAAAAAAAAAAAAGGTTGAGCAACTGAGTAACAAGCAGTTCTTGTTGAAAAATTCTTATGAGTTTCTACCATTGCTCCACCATATGCTTCACAATAGGAGCGGACATGGATTAGCTAATTAAACGTCATTAAAATCAAGTCAAGTAAATCCATTTCACCATCAATAGCTCTAAACTTTGTGATACATTTCTTTTATAAACACGATACACTTATTTACTAGACGTCAGTTCAAGTTCATCCGTGCACTTGAACGCCTGAAGATGCCGAAAGGCAAAACCCGGGCTGTTAGTGACAAAACTTGTGTGAATGTACTCTATTTGAACGATTCAAAATTAATATTGAAATTCCGCCAAGCACCTTCAGTCACAATCTTAAATTATATGAAAATAATTGATTAAAAACGTGTACGTATTAAGATTCAAGCCCGTGACCTCCGAAAACAAAACCAACGATCTTTTCCACTCGACCACTGGCAACTGAATAATAAAATAAAAAATATATTTTTATTATGACTTTGTTTTGATTTATAATTTTTATTTCCCGACTTCCATAAATATTTTTTTAAAGAATGAGTAATTAATGTTAAAGCTTTTATAAAACTTTTATAAAAAAAAATCGAGCAATTTGTAATTCGAGCAATTTGTAATTCGAGCATTTGACGTTCGAGGAATTGGTTATTCGAAGAACTTGTTATTCGGGCAATTTCCATTCGAGGATTTGCATTCGAGCAATTTACCGGGAACCATTTTCAACACTCACGCGATGTTACTACACGGTTGGTTATACGATATTCACGAATGGTATGCGGAGGGTTAAATATAATGTATTTTTCAATAGTGTTGCCAAATAACAGATAAAACAACTCGACAGAGTAGGTAATTCAAAATTCTTTTAGACAGAATTAAAATTTTATAGTGTGTTTATTTGTTTTAATTCAGCTAACGCTTGAACCGCTCTGTAATTATTTTATTAGATAGGTTATATTTTGATAGAAACTTCTCAAACCCGGCATCTGTTTAGTAACAGCAACACGTCAAAGAGGAATTCTTGCGCCATTGAGCAGAGTGTTGTGCATACTCAAGGATTGCAAATTTCAATACTTAATGAATATAATAATCATTACCGGTATTATAAAAAAAAAACGGCTGGCCAAAACCTAAATACCCCATAAATGAATTGACTTCATCATTGAAATATTTGATATTAATGAGCACTCGAGAGGTTTTAAAGAAGGTTTTTGGTGTAAATAAATGCTGCTTTTATAAACGCCCTAAAGAATTAATATTCTTAAATTCCGGTATTATTGATGTTCAAAGCTAAATTTCGATATCTATTGAAAAAAACTGTATATATTCCGGGATTTCGGTTTCACAAATACCGGAATCGCAGCCCCTATGTGAACTCGTTAAATTTGTAAATTTATTTTCTTTCTTGTAATTAATATTATTACAGACAACGCTTACTCTAAATACCTTAGCACAGTGTTTTCCAACCTTTATATTACTGCGCCTCCCATTGAAGAAAAAATATCTTCGCCCCCCCATCCTTTATTTCACATAGTAATAAAGACACGTTTTAAAGGGTAAACAAATATTTTTGACTGTTCGCGCCTCCCTTTGCAATAGCCCACGCCTCCCCAGGGAAGCGCGCCTCCCAGGTTGGAAATCGCTGCCTTAGCATCTTCTTGTAATAGCCACCGCATTTTTTACGCGATTGTATTTTTAGTGTACTAAAAAATGACGAAGAAACCAGGATTTTTTAAATTCGGGTTAATCAGTTTTTCATGTTTTCTTCTTTTGAAAGTCATAAAATGTTAGGAAGGAATCTACAATAGTTAGATAATCACTTTCTATACAATTTATTTCCAAGATTAGATAAGTGGCATGTAATAAAAACATCAAGCACATCATTAACTTGTCGAAATTCAATTTAAAAGTAAAATTGGATTTTTTTCATTATTATTTCACTGGTTGATCCACGGCTTTGGAAATAAATCCACAAATCAATTGAAAAAGCGATTGCAAAAAGCGCAATCAATTGGAAAAGTAGCCTTAGAACAAGGGTAGGTAATCAGCTGCTTCCTCTTCAGGCGTGTCTTTTTGGCGTGATATATGTTTCACATTACATTGATTGAATTGGAAATTACTTTGTAGAGCTGTATTGTTTATGGTGAAAAAATATCAAATTATTTTAGTTCTACTAATATTATTTTGTATATGTATAGTTGATAGTTATTTCGGCTTATGTCGTCATCAGATCTTTAACTAGTATAAGCTGAAATGGTTATCAACCAAATATCGTCTGTGAAAAGGCAAAAAGACGCAACTCATATTTTTTTTAAAAAAGATTTTTTTTACATAATGTATACGACTTGGAACACGTTCTATCATAATGGTGTATGCTGCAAATGCCGAATTAGTATACAAATTAAGCTTTTGCGTTTGAAAAAAGGAGGATTGAGTCAATCAAACACCAGTATATCAGTCTTCGTGCACTTGAAAGTTTTTCATAATTTTCATTTGGCACTAAATCACGCTTTTTGTGCCTCTTGTAAAATATGTTATGTGTGGGTTACGTCCTCTTTTCTTTTCACAGTCGATATATGTATATACAGTAAATCCTCTTTTTATGCGGTAGATGCGTTCCACGAAATATCGCATACAAAAAGCTTAACTTCCATAGAAAAAGTGGGGATACGTTCCATACATTTTTAAATCTGCGTAACTTTGAAACGGCGAGTTAAAATATACCCTAAATCCCATAAAAATGTATAGGAAAATTAGGGGAAAACATTTTTAAACAGTAAAATTATCTAATGCTAGGTGCGTTTTGCATGTGGTTCGAAATTACTCTTTTCAGAAGAAATAGCATGCGCATCAATTTCATAAAACGATGGTTTTTTTTCTAACAATGAAAATAGTTATTATAGTTTGTTCAGATTTTCTTTTTTCGATGATTAATTAATTGTTCAGAATATGAATCATTTAGAATGAAATGATCTTCTAATTTACTGAAAAGTTGGAGACCTTCTTGAACTATTTTCGCAGTGAAGGAAACTGGAATTCCTTACACTTCGTCATCGTTTTCTGGTTTTTTGTCAATAGTTAAAGTAAAATTAATGACATCATTGTCACTTATAGCATTATCCGCAATTATAAGTAATTCATAGATATAATTTTCGCACGGTGTCACACCTTTCTCCGCCAAGTTCATGTGTTAAAGTAATCATTTCAGCTGATATCGCCGATGTTTTAATGGTTTCATCGAATGTAACACACCCATGTAGATGGACTTAATTCAGCGATGGCAGATGCAACATGATTTAAATTTTAAGCAGTCCAAAATCGTATTTTTTACAAATGCCGGTTGTGTTTATGATTCAATCTATTTTCTATCCAAAATACAACGATACATGCTCTCGATGTAATATTTAACATTTTTTTACATCGCAAAATATAGTACATTTTTGAAAAATTTGCGTTTCTAAAAAAATTCGATATCGCATAAAAACAGGAATGACTGTATGTATATATAAAATAATATTAGTAGAATTAAAGATATTTGTTCACTTTAATACAATGGATTTTTACGTATCAAGTATAGGTCAATTCAATCAATGAATTCTTATTGTTTTTGTTTCTTCGTCGATTCATTTCTTTCAAATATACATTACTCTAACTCCAACAGCAATTTTGTTTGTTAATGTCAGTTATTTTACACTAAACATTCTTGTAGATTTTGCGTTAACTTCTAATTGAATAATTAACTCAAGTTAAGCTTCCAGACAAACGTCCATAAAAACGCCATAGCGCTACTGTTGTTAATAGGCAATTGTTTTTTTTCCAAGGTGTTGGCGATACTTATTTTTAGCGAAGCGGTCGTTGGTCCGGCCATTGTTGTAATAGATTCAATCGCCGTAATTTATTACTTTCTATTAATGTCTGACCATAATATCACGTCAAATTTATAGTTGTGCGTACATCCAATCAGTATTCATAACACTAAACTGCCAGCGGGCTTTTTTGAAAATCAGAATGGAGTTTTCTCAAATTTCATTAATTCTCGACGTTTCAACATCTCGAGAAATCTACTTCCGATAAATATTTAGAACTCCAGAATTGCAGAGCACGTTAATTGTTAACCACTCGAATACCAAGCGGACCGACCATATGCAAGCGAACACGAATATCCAAGACATTTAAAAAAATAAAATACTTGGTATTCTAATAGAATATAAGCAATATTTTTATGAATACGTGTAGTGCAATATATACTGAGTCAATATAGGTTTTTAAATATCGAATTCAAGTGTATATTAGGCAAAATTATTTTTCTCAAAAACACGCAGTATCTCTGGGAAATATTAATGATTTATGAGGAGAGCTTTATCAGTGTTAAACTTGGTTCGGATGTTGACATATTCCACGTGGACGTGAGTGAGTTCAGACGAATAATATTTTTTATGTGCCTTACTTAGGCCCAGATAGTGGTGTGTGCGAAGGGTATTGTTTTTCTACTATTTCTTTTGAAATATTTTGTTATATCATGTTTTTTACATTTCAAAAGTAATAGATTAATATATTGATCGAATTGGCATTTTTTTGGTGCAATAAAGTGAACAAATAACAAAGTATTTAAGTTATACTAATATTTTTTTATCAATAGTTGACAGCTATTTCGGCGGATGCCTTCATCAGGACTATGACTAGCATTAGGCTAAATAGGTATCAACCATATATAAAATAATATTTTTAGAACTAAATTACTTACTAAATTACTAATATTTCGATTCTCGTATTACAATGAATTTCTACCAATTAAATAATAAAAATTCTATCAATGTTGAATAAAAACCATTATTAAAACCCCTACAAGACGCTAACGTGATAAATAATCAATTTGATTTAATTCAAAAAGTCTTTAAATATACTATAAATAGGAATGTTAGAGTGGATGGCAGAATATATTGCGTATATCTTCTAGCCAGTATATTGTATACCATATAGTTGGGTTAATGTATGTTTAAACAAAGTTCCGACGAAAGCCTAAACCGAAATAGCTATCAACTATATATAATATAATTTCTTACCCGACTCCTCAGCCCTGAATAAAATAATACAATCAATGTTTTTTTACAGCAAGTAACTCTTTTATTACACGAATTTCAAAATTTGTCTTATTGTACAAATTGTACGATTATTTTGTACGTAAATAATGTATTCTTGCATAATAAGTAGAGACTTTTCGCTGCATACGTAGCAGTATAATGTAAAAGAATAAAATATTCATCTCGCGTGGGTGAAAATCCACCCCACCCAATTAGGCATCCCGTGAGTAAATAGAGGGTTAGCCTATTCGCAATGCAAGGTGCCCAAATTCGGTGTCGATCAAAATAATTGGTGGTGCCAACTGCTCTGGAATAGGTTAATTTGCTTTCATAACATGGATCCCTCCACAATTGGACCTCGTTATTATTTATATATGAATTATTCCAACAAATAACTTGTTACGCAAAACGTTCAACAGGGTGGCCGCGTCAATCAAATACTTGCTGCCGAATTGTTTGGAGTGGTATTGCCCGCTTCATTGTTTGGCCCTAATAACTTGCGAAGATTTGTTCAAACGACAGAAATGATTGGAAAGGGCAGGGCTACCATCAAAATATAATAATAATATTTTCAAGTTTATGATTTTAGCTGGAGTCCCGACTCCAGCTAAAACAGTCTGACTCCTATTACAGCCCTGTTATGAGGTAAATTAATATATTCCATATTATAAGGTAAATAATAAAAATAGACACTACACTCAAACACTGATTTACGCGGCGGATATGGTAATGGAATCCGCGTAAATTGAAAAATGGGATTCACACAAATTGGAAGCATATATTCCAGGATATACAATGTTACATTTAACGAGTGTTATGATCTTAACATGATAATTTGATCAATCAAATCGATGATTTAAATCCGACGAAACACTGAGACTACATACTTGACATCCCCACGTTGTTATCTGTTTTCAAAATACATACATAATTACGTGCAGTGCTTTTTTCCTTTCATTTAATTTCCATAATTTTTCGAATCAATCACCTATGACATTTTTCAATCCTTTAAAATACGTCGATCTGTGGCCACAGAGGAAAACGAGGCTTCCGTGACGGATACCACAGATTCTACATACAGTATCTACTTCAATAGATTTCTGTTTGAAGGCATTGATTTCTGTGTTGTCTGAAATATTTCCACTCAGCTATCCAATCTTAAAATAAATGGGGCAAAGCGAGAGCGATTAATAGAACTGCCCTTATATGCTTACTCTCTTTAAAAGAAATGTTGAGCAAATGAGTAACAAACAGTTCTCGTAAAAAAACTTGTGTTGACATACCTCCATTAGGAAGCCACATTATTCACATTGGGAACGGACATATATTAGAAAAAAATCTTTACAACAAGTGAATTACCCCACCTTTTGTTTTTTTTAAAAAAGCGCTGATTACATGCGATATTACGCGACCCGAGTACTACAATGTTTTATGTGAAAATTTTGACGAAACAGAAGTAACAATGTGGCAGTCTTCCATGTACCATTATTGGTATACATTGTTATTTTTGTTTCGTATTTTTTTTCACAACGCCGATTATTCGATCGCCTTCAATATTTTGATCAATTTGTCGCTCTGGATATATTTCAAATAGCATGAAAACTTTATTTAAAAATATAACATAAATCTTATTAATTAATATTATTTATTAAAAAGACTCACAGCAAACGTTTTGAATATCGATGTGTCCTTCGTTCAGCATTTCTCGTCCGTAAAAGCATATCGGAAGCTGTCGTGCTTGGATATATTCGGTTTACGTTGTTCAGAAGATGTATTGAGTTCATTTTTCACTGATTTTGTGTAGATTCTGCGTTATATAACTCAACGCTCGAATATATGCATTGCACAATAAATTAAAACATACGTGGTACATGAACTGAGCTGTTACATCAGAAAAACTTTTATTGCTTGTTTTACGATATCCATAAAAAATCAAATGTAAATTGACTATTGAAAGGTCAGACACTAAACTTTGTTTTAATCGCGGAATTTGACGGTATTGCTTGTAGACATAACACGGAACATAACTCGTTTCATGGAGACTTTTCAATATTAAAATAAAGTATAAAAAAAACCATGCAACATATTATTACTCGACTAACATTTAAATCGTTACTCTCCAATTGTTAGTTTAGTGGATAACACATAGCTGTTGGTCGAATGATAATATATTTATTTTAAATTAAAGAATTTCAAGTTGTAGGAATAAATAAACACGTTTAATCTAAATCGTTCAAATTGTGTTCACTACTTCACGTTTTGTTACAATCTTCATGGGTTTCGTCTATCAGGATCATCAGGCTTTCATTTAAATAACCAATTCACTATTTAACAAGTAAGGGTATTAATTTCGATGGATTCGGCTCTAGTGAGGGTATTATTTGCAAATACGGCTCATTCCAAAATGGTTAAAAAATGAAACTTGAACTTCATTTTGGAAAACAATGTACATTTTAAAAGTATTTTTAGTTTTACATTACTTTAGAATGATATATTGTATGTTATCAAGTCGTCTTATTTTTATCTACTAAATTACGTTCATGGTTCATATTTAAACCATTTTGGAATGAGCCGGGTTTGCAAATAATAGCCTGAAGTGTCAGTTTAAGTCCATCCGTGCACTTAAATGCTTGAAGATGGCGTTAGTAACAAAACGTGTGGGGGTGTTAACAATTTAAACGATTCAAATTTAACACTTCCGATACGTTGCTGTCCCTTTAGGAACCAAGTGAAAAATATGTTTTTTTTTTAAATATACGTCCTATGTTTTTTACCGCCCATCAAAGGGTGGTATGTGTTAAAACATGATTTTTCACTTATTTTTTTAAGGGCCAGCAACATATCAGAAGTATTTTTTAGCACTCTAGGTGGATGTGTTAATGTTGAAATTCAACCAAGTGAAATTAAAAAAAAAACAATTATTCAACAATCTTATAAGAATTATTTGTATGGGGTATAATCATTACTTTTTCCTTCCATCCGTGAATCCTAATTCGAACGACTGAATTTAACCACGTAGATTTATTCTATCGTTTTTGGAGTGTGAACGTATATTTTTTCTTTATGGAATCAAAAGTGTAAGCAAGGAATTTTTCATGGGAGTTACGGAAGATATTGAAACATAGCGGGTTGTAGTAGGTGCCTCAGTACGCATCTTTAGAGTTAAGTACCTTCTTAAAATTAACTGAATTATAATTAATAATTTTAAGAAAGCTTAGTGAGCTATTTAGTTTTCTATCATTGTAAAATTCTTCCGAGGAATAATTACATAATAACTCTGCAAAGAGATTTATTATCGATACTAATTTAGTTTTTAAGCTTAAGACGCACAGTTGTTAGTTTATATTCATGGCGATAATCATGTTGTAAAAAATATTTTGAATAGTTTTTAATGATTTAAGATTATTAACAAAAGCAATTCACACAAATCTTTGCTTTTCTATAAAACATCGAATGTTATTTCACATACTTATTTCTTATGCTTTGTTATATCATGTATTTTTATTTTATGTGAATTTTATTCAGTAATTTTCTATGTAAAAGCTAATAAAATAACATATTATTTGGTTAAAATACATTAACATTAAAACAATCGCTTCTATCTTGAAGAAATAATAATACAAAAACTACCTTCTAACAATTTATTTATATCGTAAGTATTCTATTTTTGGCAACCCTATTATAACTTCACTCAACTATTCAAGCATTTCAATATGTATTGCAGTAATGCGAAACATTTTTACTTGGACATATTTTGACATGTTAATGAATAATGTGTTGTAAAATATTTCCGTGCCTAAAAACCAAATTTTATAGAATTTATATCTATTTAGGAGAAGGATTTTGAGAATCCTTGTATAAAAGTGAAACTCATTTGTAAATTTTAATTTAAAAGTGAAACTTTTGGATTTTAAAATCAGTTAAGCAATCATGAAAAACTATCATTTGCTGTGCAAGACCGATCTTATTTTTTAAATTATAAAATCTGAATTATATGCAATTTTGTAGATTTTCCAGTTTCAAGTTAAAAAATGAATTACAAATCAATTTATCTCTACAGACTTTTTAACCATCTTAACATCTAAAAATTCTACGCAAGTGGATGCAAATCTATACATTGATTAAAACATGATAACATAACACGTATTTAATGGTTACTTTTTTGACAGAAGTTGTTAAAAAAACAGATGAATAGTTCTGAGTAAACAACGAATGAAAAAAATCATCTTTTAGGATAAAGCCTCCAGCATCGATATTTTATGTTACTTAAATAATAATAATATCAAAATATAGATGCAATACTGTCGATCTGACACAGATAAAAGTTTACAATTAATAGACAGCGTCTCTAATCAGCATTTTTTTCCATGTCCGCTCCCAATGTGGAGCATATGGACTTCTAATGAAGTGTTTCTACGAGAACTGCTTGTTACTCAGTTGCTCAACATCTCTTTTTCCAAAGTAAAGGGCTATAGGACAGAACTAGTGGTTAGCTTATTGCTCTCGAGATGACCGTTCATAGGATAGGATGGGTGGAAGGGGGGAATTCAAGACATCACATACATCCATGCCTTGGAACAGAAAATTCATAAATCGATTTATATTAATTTCCGTTCTGGGATTTGAACCCGTGACCTCCGTAGCGGTAGCCAACGACGTTGACCACTCGACCACACAGGCAGCATTAATAATAATCGTTGTAAAAATAAATGTCTTTTTTGGAAAACTAGTGTAGTCAATACACCAATTATGTAACTCCAGACAAAGAAATTATATCAAAGAATCTTTTTGTATACCTAACTAATTTGTGTCAGTTTTGTTACTAACCAACATCTACGGATAAAATCTAATTAATATACATACAAAAATTGTTCAGCTTCGCTGGCTTTAAAGTGTGAAATATGGTCGATTGCTTTGATTCCTAGATGATTTATCCAACTGCGGACCAAAATTATTGAGCTCTCTGCTTCTGGATGTATGGCTGCTGTGTGATTACACATGGCCAAACACTTGACTTAACATTTAATAAACGCTTTTATACATTTCATATTTTTTTTACTTGATGTACGGAGAAAGTGTACGGGGTTCACACAAACTGTGGTGAAGACACTTTTATGATGTTTCAAAACATTTACATAATATCAACCCATAATAGGCAAAAGATCTTATGCGACACAATTAGGTAAATTACGTTTTTAACCCTTCCTTTACTATGCAAAAAAAGCACAAGCTCTTGAGCTGTGTATCCGTTACACATCAGGCAAACGGGAGTGAATCATGACAATTATATAACACTACTACAGCAGTACTACATATAATTGTCATGATTCACTCCCTTTTGCCTGATATGTAACGGCTACACAGCTCAAGAGCTTGTGCTTTTTTGCATATTAAAGAAAGGGTTAACCAATAATTGTTCAATCTTGGGCGTCAGTGAAGTTATTTTTAAGGGTCTGTGTATTTTGTCGTTTTTATCGTTTTTTCCACGTGGACTCCGGTTGAGAAACGCTGATCTAGAGAAGTGAAAGTAGTCAGTATAATATCAGGGTAGACATTGACCATATTTACTTTTTCCTAACCTCATTTAAGGAAGGAAGGAGTAATTTTTAAAAAACCTTGTTATGTAAAAATTATAAATTATCACTTAAGATTTTCTGCCTATTATGCGTTGATATATTTACATTTTTATTGTATTTAATTTTTTTTTTAAATGAAATCTATAACTGTTGCACACACACACACAATCTCTGTATGTACATTGCAGTGCTTTACAGAAAATTGGCTTAAGGCTTAGCTGTATAAATAGCGTTTTCTTGGACAGTATTATTAGTATTACTACTAAACGTCCAAAAAAAAAATGTATGGTTATCATCAAAAAAGATAACATAGTACAAACGTGTCCACTTCTTTGTGTCCAGTGAGTGGCGACTGTGTAAATAATTCTTGTGCCAAAATACTTCAATCCAATGGCAATTTGTTTTATAAACATTGAAATTCCAACGCGTCTGGCATTCAAAATAATGTAATTGTGGCATTATGAGTATAATTTATTAGCTGCTGTGTTAACCGTCTCCGGAAATTATGGTATTACTGAATATCAAACTATTTAGGCCCTCGTGACGTCATAAATCATTCGCCATTATTCGTAATGCCTCAACAAGACCAAACGAATTTGCCAACAATTATTCGGCCGAGCAGCATTATTGACCGAGTAAGCTTTTACAGACATGAAAGTTTTTTTTGTGAGTCTGTTCATGTTAACATTCATTTTTTTTTTTAAAAATCTCCAGTTCGTCAAATAAATACGTCAATGTGTGTATATCAATTAGTTAAATGTATTGGACTTATTGCTTTTTCTATGATTCGATAATGAAATGTATATTTATTTGAAATATTGCCAACAATTATTCGGCCGAGCAGCATTATTGACCGAGTAAGCTTTTACAGACATGAAAGTTTTTTTTGTGAGTCTGTTCATGTTAACATTCATTTTTTTTTTAAAAAATCTCCAGTTCGTCAAATAAATACGTCAATGTGTGTATATCAATTAGTTAAATGTATTGGACTTATTGCTTTTTCTATGATTCGATAATGAAATGTATATTTATTTGAAATATTGTCACCATATTAGTCATTGTTAGATATTATTTCGAGTATCGGCATTCGAGTTGTGTCAATCACGACCCTCTGCCCATTCAAGCCTGCCCACTTGACTATTGTTCCTGCACGTCCCAGATTTTATTTCGATACACAGTAACGAAGCTACTTTTTCATCGTCTCACATCTCAGTTTGCATGGAATTTTCACGATATATAATATTGAATTTCAGTCATGTTGAGAGGTTATGAATACAATTAAAAACTGATATAATGTGATTATTCCAGGGCTCTGGAGTCGTGGAAAAAGATGATTCCAACTCCGACTAAAGAAAATTTTCAATTAATTCATTATAACTTTTATCAGTGCTTCTCAACGTTTTTCATGCCACGGCCCCCTAAATCTGAAAAAATAATCTGCGGACCCCCGAAAAAAAACATAATCAAGGAAAATTTTCACAAATAAATATTTGTACTTTCTACTGCAAATTTTCTTAAAAACCCTGACCCTAGGTTGGGAAGCACTGATTTATATGATAGTTATGTATACCAGGGTTTTCCAAACTTTTTCTGAAATGGTAAACTTAGAAATTTTAACGGAACACTTAGTTTTCTTATGTTGGTTAATTACTAATACTTAATAGAAAATTTAAATTAACTTTGATTATTCCACGTATTGTGTTACTAAACGTGACACGTGTTTCGCCTCTTTCAGAGGCATCTTCAGACTTACTATCGCAAAGTTTGCTTAGTAAACTAAAGTGTAAACACGTGTCATAGTTAGTAACACAATACGTGGAATAATCAAAGTTAATTAAAATTTTCTATTAAAATGAACTTCCACAAAGCCACTTACCGCCGAAACCATCGAAAGTATACTAATACTTACATAAAAACTTAAATATGTCATTAAAACACTCTGGAGCCCTCTTTCAGAAATCATTTTTTGACCAATCTTTGTTTTTTTGTTTCAAATCAGAATCACTGATTTAATCAATAACATTTTTATTTACTTGAGCTTCAGCCTACTAGTTATCGAAAAAAATATTGCGAAAGAGGTACATATATTCAAGTTACCTTGTTAGAACACTTATTCATTGTTCCGCGGAACATAGTTTGGTAAACCCTGATGTATATACCATCAGATCATCTTTAGTTAGCCTTGCTAAAGTGGCAACACTGAACTTTTTTGGTTTGAATACATATCATTAAATATATTTTTTTTAATGGGTCTGAGTCGTAAGATCTTTCCGACTCCGGACAAAACACACGACTCCTGACTTTGACTCCGACTCCGCGCCCTGGATTATTCTATTATGATTATTACATTTATTATGGCACTCGAAGTTTATTCTATCACCACACAATATCCAATCCCGTCTCAGGAGCCAAAAAGTTGATACCAAGATCGTGAAATTGGTCCCGAAATCGAGTTTTTTAAAATGCTTTTAATTTTATTTGTACTAATGAAATTTAAAATACTGTCCAAAAATCATTTATTACATATTATATAATACATCTGGTGCATGTTTGAAATAAGCTATCTTTTACACCGATAACGTTCATGCAAAAACTCTACGGAACCCATGATTTTTCACCTACCACCAGCGCTCCGTTTACACCACTGGTTGGCGACTACTATTCGAAAAAGTTTACTACCACTAATGTTAAATATTGTAAAAACACAATATTAATTTTAAAAGTAAAATTATAAATAAATACGCAATAATAGATAGGTCAACTTACATTAACCGTTCTTTCATTCACGTGTTTGTTAGTATTTCGGATTCACACGTTTTATATTAGTTGACACAAGTCGTTATGCGATGTAACGTCTGCAGGTGATAAAGTTCTTCGAAAGAGTGTAATAGTGACGCATCTTACCATCGTTATTTGCACAAACTGCTGATTTAAATTATTTTTTAAAAGTACACGATACCAGAAGAAGATTATTAGAAGATAGAAGTAGTATTAGGATTCTAGTTCTGAGTACTGCACTACAATGAAAATAAGCTTTAATGAATAACACTCTAGATTCGATGTTTCATAATGAAATTGTTCAATATGAGACTCAAAAGGGCCACAGACCTAAAAAGTTAGAGAGGTTTTGTTTTATATCATATCATTTAACCATGTCGACTACCAATAAGTTTATCTCAACACATATATTTCTATGACAGATCGTCGTTGCAAATACTTAACTTGAATTTTTATCACAGAGTAAGAATATAAGGATATGACTAGGACAGGACTAGGGATTACAATACCGGTATTACCGAAACTAAAACTTTTACTCACTACGTTATTAAATGTTTCTAGAATTGAAAAAAAACTACACATTCCGGATGCATATCTACAGTAATTTTTCGTTGTTATATGGCTGTACATATATGTCCTTAACCCTCCAAGGGCGAGCGTGGCCATATGGTAACAGTAAACACCGTTGTCTATTGATCCCACTATTCATCCCTTTTCTACCTGAATATCGTTTATTTTACTCATATTTGGTTAAGAAGGGTACAGACTTTAGTTAGTCATCAGCCGCGGGGACAGAAACGGCCACCAAAAGCACATGCGATGTTTTGAATTTCCGTTTTTTTAATGGACTTTTTGAAACTGTTAGTTATTTTTTTATCAAAACATCAAATTATTTTCAGTTCTTTTGCTAGTATTGAAATTATGTTGGTCTAAAGAGGTCAAATTGTAAATATTTTTAAAAATTTCACGTTTAGCTATATTTCAACCACGAATGTTTGCGAGCCCATACGGTCACTTTTGTCCTACACGGTATTAAAAGGATGAGCATGGCCATATAGGCATGCGGGGTTTCTATACAACGTCGACTGCGTTTTTTTTATTTTTTTTTGTTAGGAATAAAAGTTATCCGTGACTTCAATATGGCTTAACAAATATATTTTTATCGAAAAAAAGCTCTCGTCTCTGGAGGGTTAATTTGGGTTAAAATAATTTTCGGTAATTACCGGAAAATTTCCCGATTGTCGATAATCGTTGATTTACCGATAATGGAAGCCCTAATGGGGAGGCTTCAATTATAACTTATGCATTTGATTGCATAACTGTAAAACAGCATTAAAAAGAGACAGTTTGTACTGTTACTGGTGTGTAAAATGTTAAACTAATTTATGCAAATCACAAAATACACAGCAACAGTTATGAGCAGGCGTTCATTTACCTAAATCTTTTGTTAATTTGATGCAATTTGTCGCTCCTTAAGCGGCGTGTGAAGTGATTTGACCTGGAATAATAAATATTTACCTCGTTATTTAGCCATTAATAAGGATGGCAATACCGGAAGAATGTATCGATTTCGATGTTACGGATTAAATACGGTTTGTTCAAATATTATTCATTCATCAAGTCATTCAAAAATATTTCATCATAGTCATACATTCGGAGTAGTAAAAAACGAGCGACTATTTTTTCTATAAAATGCATTTTTTTAATTACGTTATACTGAATTTATATAAATATTTAACGTGTAGGTCAATCACCAAAATCCAATGCATACAAGTATACGCAAAAGTGTTTGTCTTTTTCTTTCTTATGTTGAAAAGGATGATCCGGTATTCGAAATGCATCATTTTTTTACTCAGAAATATGTACACATTTATTTAATTTGCAATATTCTCTATGATTTGACAGCTTTTAGAATGCAGCTTTGAAGAAGCAATGCTATATTTAATAATAAATTCAAATAGTTAAAAAAAAAAATTGAAATGATTGGAATAAGGTGGAATAAATTTTGGAGGCAACGTTTTTCGAATGACATAAAAGTGCTGCAAAACTCTTCGTAGGATAATAATGAATATTGAAAACTGAAATTAAAATATAATGCTATTTTTGAGGCCCCTAATATTTGGAGGCCCCAAGCGCGCGCCTCTTGCGCTTATGGGGTAATCCGCCACTGTATGGAATGTGTAACACCACTTTATTTTCGATCTTATGTGATAATCTACTTAGTATAATTGCTGCTAGATTCATGCTAAATTTTAAAACAAAAATACGGTTAGAAGGAACATGGTGTGTTTAATACAAATTCCGCAAAACAGGTTTATTAAGCTATGCGTATACATTTCAACAATCAGTCAAAACATCCGCAAAACATTCTCATACTGACTCGTTCACGCACAGAGACTCACACCAATTAAAATGCACACGTGTGGACGCGTGGGTGCTCGTGGTCAATCGGCCTGCTCAACGTGCGATGATCATGACATTGCTTCTCCGATAAAATTCAGGCCAATTTTATCTCATGCCTCTGTTATCATAGTCACCGCCACAACCCGCTCGTAAATATCGGTGGAAATGAAGTTAACTTCAAGGTTCCCCCCACTGTAGGTTAAGATTTAAAGCGTGTTTGTTTTTATAATTATTTAAATCTATTTTCGCTCCCAGTTTGAAGCATATGACATCCCAACGGAGGGGAAGTATCTCTACGGAAGTTGTTCTGCGAGATCTGCTTGTAACTTGATTTCTAAGAGATTAGTAATAGAAGAGTTACACTTTAAGGGTGTTCACTGTCAATACTTGGTGGAAAGGCATTATATTAATAAAAACAATAATCCTTTGTACTTCCGTTGACAATGCTCAGTTGACAATGCTCGCAATGAGCGAAACCGGTCCTGACATATTAAATAAAGTGGAATGAAGTACAAAGGATTATTGTTTTTATTAATAAGAAGAGTTACAAGCTCGGACAGGACTAGTGGTAAGCCGATCGCATCCTCTACGCTCCACTATTTTGGGATTGGAAGGGTTGGAGTGAATATTTAGCAAATCACAAAACACCCTTGCTTTCGAACAGAAATCGATTTCACCAACAGTGAAAAGTGCCCACTGGATCCTCCCGCTATAACTCCCAATTTTAAAAATACATGTTCACTCCCAGTGTGGCGCATATGGCCTTTTTTAAAATTTGACGCTTAGCTATATATATTTCAACTCGAATTTTTGTGTGACCAAACGGTCACGCTCGTCCTTACTACTGTACTTAAATAGTATTATAATACGGGGTCTATAAGGATGAGCATCATCATATAGTCACGCGGGGTTTCTGTACAACGACTCTGTCCCTTTTCTGCTGGAAATATAAGTTATCCGTATTTTTTTTTTAATTATGAAAAAACTCGTCTCTGGAGGGTTAATTCATACTGGAGGCACTATCATTGCCTGAATCTTAAATTTAGACATTAAAATAATCACAATTATGTCAATTAGTGTATCCGCTAATAATAATATAATGTTTGCCATAACTGGTCTATAAAATTCTGACAATTTAATTATTTATTTGATAACCCGAAACGGGTAATAAAATTTAACACCTGTAAAAGTATGGCTGTTTTTAGTACGTTAAACGGTATAATTGTGGCGAAGTGCTTTTTTCGGCAACGGATACGTGGTCAAAAAATGGCCATCACTTTCATTAGCTACTTATACATGGTAATGTATTATAATATGTTTTTATTTATCTGTTTTTCTCGTCTTTTTTATCTGTCTATTTGTAATACAACAGCAAGCCAATGGATTAGAGGTCTGCACGGGCCGAAATTTTACAAAATTACTCGGTCCGAGCCCGAAAGACTCAGACCCGACCCGGCCCGGGCCCGAGTCTAATACCACAATTGTTACCCGAAGCCCGGATTTATACTCAACAGACCGAAAAAAACCCGTTTTTTACAAATTTACAACAATTTACGAAACTCTATAGAACTAAGGAAATAAGGAATAATTAAAATTATCATGGCTAACTTATGACACGAACATAGTCTGAAATATTTTTCTGAAGAATAAATTCCTTACCCGGGCCCAGCCCGAGCCCAAATCTCAATTGCACTTACCCGCCCGGACCCGGCCCGCGGGCCGGGCCAAGCCCGGACCCGTGCAGACCTCTACAATGCATGCACAGAGATTGTTAGTGAGGTGTAATGTGAATTATTAATCTATAGCATACATTCTCTCTCTCTCTTTATGTGCGTGTGTCTGCATTCACTTAAGACGTATTGAGTGAATGCTTACATGTGGAACTGTCATCTGATAATTATAATATAGCGATTAGTTAACCACTAGTCCTGTCCTGGCCTTTTCTTTCTATCCCTACTACTCTCTTTGAAAAAGAGAGGTTGAGTGACTGAGTAACAAACAGTTCTCGTAGAAAAACTTCTGTTGAGATACTTCCATTAGGGGGCCATATGATCCACATTGGGAGTGGAAATGCATAAAAAAAGCATCACAATATTTTTTATAGAATGTACTTTCACACGACATCTTTGTTTTTAAAATATTCGCTTTTATTAAAAAAATCATAGCTTGTTACATCAGTTTTTAATAATCTAAAAAAAAATATTTTTGGTAATACATATATTATATCTTCGGTAATTTTCTACAAACCCGTTTTTTTGCCAATTATGATGGGTTGATGATATGTACATAATTAAAATTAAGCGATGAATAAGTGGTGAAATACGATTACAAACATTACACATTGGAAAACTGCAATTAAGTCAACCAAGATAGTTCCGACAAAATCTTCACTGGACTCTCTCACGTTCACACAGAAAATGTGATAATTTGATCCGAAGTAATACCATTAAATACTGTAAAGGCTCTTCCCCATGTTATCCAACTATTGAAGATGTCCAGTGTTGGAGGAACACGCCCCGAGTGAAGATTACCACCGCCTGAGAGATCACTTCCACGACCAAGATGACGCGCGAGATAAACGTCACAACACGTTATTTAATCTTCAATGTTAACATAATGTTTTAGTGTCCACTTCTCTGAATTTGCGACGACGTAACATTTTTTTTGTTTTTGTTTTCTCGTCGCGGCGTTTTAAAACTTTTTTAAGCATACCTGCTTGTTGCTTGTTTTTTTGACACGTGTCTCGGTTACTTTTTTTCCACGGCTTTGTCAGATATGTAATAATATTTTGTAATTTAGACAGGGCTCGGTTTGATATAGGTATGCCAGAGATGGCGAACCTTTTTGGGACCTCGTGCCAAATATCCTCAAATATTTTTCTTGAATGTGTGGCGTGCCCAAGCAGTAAAAATAAGTAACTGTAAGTAAGTCTGAATTTTAAAATCTTAAAAATTACAATCGCAACAACAACAATTGAAAATTAATAAAACGGAATAAATTAATTATTCAAATATTATTTAATCAAAATTTTAATTTTTCAAACTTAAATTATTTTTTTTTTTGAACTTGGAAATCGTTCGCGTGCCATCCAAATTCTTATAAGTGCCACTTCGGGCACGCGTGCCACAGGTTCGCCATCCTTAAGGGATGCAATGGATGTACTGTGGGCTGCTAATTCGTTAACAAGGGGCTCGCTTAATCTAAAAGCAATTCTCGGTGTTCTGGCGAAAGAGTGATTTTTTATCACTCCTATGCAATTATATGCAATACATACTTAAAAACAATCGATTGTTACTTAATGCACTTGTAATATGTAAGATTATTCAATTTACCGTAAACTTATCAATCTAAATGGCTAAAGATGTACTACTGTGTATACTGAAGCTGTCGTAGATAATATATAAGTCGGAAATTGCAGTAATATAGTAATGTGATCTAAAAGTATTGTTTTCTATTAAGTTAACGAGGGACTCGCCGGCCTTATATACAATTTAACAAGGGACTCGCGCGAGCCCCTTCGAGCCTCCTCAATCCCACCCCTGGATGCATATATGTATGTATAATGGAAGCTTGCTTTATAGTTCTAGTATTGATGTTTTTTATCCATGTCCGCTCCCAATGTGGAGCGAATGGCCTCCTAATGGAGGTATCTCAACAGAAGAAGAACTGTTTGTTACTCAACCTCTCTTTTTTAAATAGGGTGGTATGGATATAAGGTTAAGGCTAGGACAAGACTAGTGGTAAGCTAATCACAAACACCCATGCCTTTGTACATAAATCGATCCAGAAAATGTGACTTTCAAATGTTTCTTGGTACCCGAATCCCTCTAATCGTCAGATCACCTTTTGTTTAAAGAGGACGGAATGTTAATATATGAAGAACGTTTTTTTTGCAATTTCGACGTAAAGGAAAGTACTCACAGATTTACATCATAAATGTATTGAAATGTTTGGATGAGAATTTAATGCCAAAATGGTAAAATAGAAGAATGTTGAAGATTGGAAATTCTAGATTGTAATCCGCTCCTAATGTGTAGCATTAGGGTTCCTCGTAAAGATTTTCTACAAGAACTGTTTGTTACTCAGTCGTTCAACTTTTTACTACTTACGAAAAGAGAATGGATAGAAGGATAGGACTAAAACAGGGCTAGTGGTTAACTAATTGCTGTCGCTGCACCCGCTTTATTTTAAGATTGCATGGGAGTTTTTAAAACATCACTACTACACATGCCTTTGAACAGAAATCGATAAATCGATTTAAAAAGGTGTTCGTACTGAGACTTAAACACGTAAGATCCGTCACGGAAGCCAACATCGTTGACCGCTGCGCTACAGATCCAACATCTGTCATCGGTAACACTTTATTAATTAACAAATAAAATTTAAACTTTTTATAATTGATGCAACCATGAATCTCTTCCAATTTTTAAGTCCTGCCAATGTCGGCAGTGCGGTGTGTCGATTGAGGTGGGATAATAACAACGGCGCGTGGTCCTTCTCCGTACACCCTAATCCTCCGTTTGAAGACGCCGCTGAAAGAAATTGTCACTTATGGCATCGACAAACGGCTCAATGACATATCCTCGTCATTATAATCCCCACAAAGCTTGTTAAAGTGGAATATTAATACGGGATAAAGAATGGTAAGGATTGGGCGATATAAGATAATATTGACGCTCTTATCCGGTACAAAACGTAAATATTACATGTAGGTATAAGACATTCCGTAACGTCAATATAAAAACATCCATAAAAATGTAGGTAAAAAGTTAAGTGGAAAAATAACTAATGTAACTGAAATTTAGAACGTTATCTCATTCGCCTGATCTTTTTTAGGGCCTGTGCATTTTAGTGTTTTGACTTGTTAAAGTTTGTTCCATGTAAACCCCGGTTGAGAAACGATGATATTAAAAACTGAAAGAAGTCAGTCAATTTTATTTTACTATCAAGATAGGCATTGATCCTATTTACTAACCGCATTTAAGAATTATTTTATTGAAATTATTTCGAGAGTTATTCAAAAAAAAATTTCCTTTGAATTATAAATTGTCGGCTACGATTTTCTGCCTATTACATACAGGTTGATATTCCTTTTCACCATGAATTAAAAACTAACACCTACTTAAAACTAAAATGGCCACTGCCCACGATATAAATGCTTATAATTAAAAAAAAACAGATAATTACTACAATTTTATCAACCATTTACACAAGTCATTTGTCTTCTGTTTACTAGCTATTCGCATAACATCTTCAAATTTAGATTAAGTACTTTGTAATTGGGTTGTGAAAAGCTTACTGTTAGTTAATCTTATTCCATACGCAAAGTTTTGGTGGTAGAAAGTAACGAAAGCAGGTTAAATCCGAACACATGGATGCCTTAACATGAATCTATGATTGAAAGTATCTATTCGGGGACTCGAACCCTTGACCAGGCAACTGAGTAAGACGAGCGTTTAACACTCGGGTGGAGAACTGGCAAATATGGGTCATTAATATGTTCGCAAGATAATAGCATAGAAACGTGTATGGATACCATTGCTAGATATTAAATGTAATATTTTTAACTAGCGTTCATTCAAAGAGCAATCACTATGATATAGGAGCCCAATTAAAAACAAATAAGACCAAATAATAGTAAATTATATAAATGCGTGGGCAAGCGGTTATCAACAAAAATTAAACATTAATTAAACACGTAACTTTACATTGTGCATGTGTAGGGACTGCAATCCCGGGAACCCTGAATGTATTTGTATATTTCCGGGATTAGAAACGTATATATGAAACTAATTATTGTTTTTCTTATGATAATAAAAAAGACTAACTTTGTGACATATTTATTGAAAAATAAAAGTAACAATTATATACATTTTTATCTTTGGTTTGACAGAAGACTATTAAATACACCCAATCCTTTATTAATTGATTTGGCATTTACTTGGTAGAACTCCATTATAACAGATTAAAAATATCAAAGTATTTTAGTTCTACAGTTTTTAATAATTTTATGCGTTGATAGCTATTTCGGCTTGCGCCATCGTCAGAACTATTATATTATATAGTTCTGACGATGGCACAAGCCGAAATAGCTATCAACGCATAAAATTATTAAAAACTGTAGAACTAAAATACTTTGATATTTTTAATCAGTGACCCAATCCTTTTGTATGCGATGTAATGGTTCCGGAAATGAACGCATAAACAAATGTAAATGTATTAAAAAAAAACTTGCGTATGCGTAATTTGATGCACTGGTTCCAACAATAAAAAAATCACGCTAAAAGTATCAAAGATGTTTGAAAACTAAATTCGGCTACATTAGAACAAAAAATGTTTGTCATTTACATTTTAACTTGCTTTATAGATACAACTGGAAAGAGGCGAAAATTATATACATTTTCTTAATGAAGTCACTCGCTGCTTTCACTGTTGATGGCGAAATGCAGTCGTTAATCGTTTTTTTTACAAACTCATGAATTTTGTGTCGAATTCTCTCACAACTTTACATTTTGGTGAACAAAATACAAAGTACATTAAACGGTTTTAAGCTAAAAATATGAAACATGAAGAGATGTTTTATTAATTTTATTTCTGTAATCGTGGTTCTTTCCAATCTCGAGATTAAAACAAGCATTCCGGATCGCAAGCCCTATAATACGTCAGTTCGTCTGTACATTCGTGGCGAAACGCATTACGAATGATGAAGTGTATTCCGACCAAAGGAGCCCCACGGTGGCATCGCATCTCTTCGAACACGTGCGTAGAATTCAGAGGTCCACAATATCTTTTGTTTATCATTCGATCAAATCAATAAGTGGTAATAAATCGTACAAAAAATGGAAACTCAAATTAACGAACGTCCATTTTCCTATTTAAAGTTATTTCACATTACGCATTCAAAAATAATAGCCATATAAAGATATTCTTTTTTAATACAGCTTTATTTGTATATTTGACTGATAGATAAGCAAACAAATAAAATTTTGTCTATGAATATTATTAAGTACATATTTCATTCCACTAAAATTGTTTTATTTTATATGGTTCATAGCTATTTCGGTTTCATGCCCTCGTTGGAACTGACGGTCTAACGATTACCTTCGACAGTTCTAAAGAGGGCGTGTAGCGACTAAATATAGTGGAACTAAATATACATATAATTGTTTTGTACGTATATACATGAGTAATCATTGAAATTTACTTTAACGTAGTTTATTGCGATTGAATTTTAATAAAGAAACAACAAACAATTCTAACGTTGCCAAGCTTTGTTAATTCACCACTATTCTGGCAGAAGTTGGTAAGTAACAAATTGGTAGTTCTGAGTACAGCAAATGGAAAATTTCAGCTTTGGAGATAAAGCCTCTGACATCGGTATTTTATGTTACATTTAATATTGTATAATTATAATATCAAAATATAGATGCATTAAAGTCTATCTGACACAAATAAGAGTTGAAAATTAATAGACAGGGACAATTGCCTGCCTTTAATCATCATTAATAATATTCTCCAATAAAAATAAATGTTTTTTTTCAAACCAATATAATCAATGCAACTGCAGAATTATTCCAGACAAAGAATTTATATCAAAGAAGAAGAAAAGAATTATATACTTAGACAGTTTTGTCATTTACCATATTTTGCCAGAAAGGTAAAAATATGTATATGGCCTCCAATATCGTGATCCCGTAATCCCGGGTTTTCGGAATTCACTAAAACACATTAAAATCCTTTTAATTTACTATTTTTTTTGCGCTGAATTCACTTGTAACTCTTTAAAGGGATGGAGCTTAAAATAGGTCTTCGAGTTGAAACTTATTTTGAAATCTCCTAATTTCTTCCTAGTCTTTCAATAAAGCGCAGATCCTGAAATAATTGTGAATCTCGAAATCACGGGATCAACAAATGGAGAATATGTATTATTATGATGGTACTGAATGTACTAAGTAAATTCCAATCTCACACTTTTTTTTATTTAATTTGTAATGGGCAATTGAATGGTTTCTTGCCACTGAAAGGTTTGATGTATACGAATGTACGTAAACTGATTGATATCAAAGGTATATTAAGCATTGTTCAGGTGTAAATCTGATACATTGCTCATAATGCGTGCATGTGATATGCTTACGAAATAGGGCTATTATTAAACTGGTGGTTAGTATTTTGATTGGAAATAGATAACGAAGCGTCGGCAACGTTAACTATTATTCATAACTACGATTATAATAAAATAAAATTGTTTATTTATTTGAGACAATGCATACAAATTATAACAGCAAAAAAACGCCAAGACTTTTTTTCACACTCTATTGTATTAACTGAGACCAGGGATTTCAATACCTGATAATAGGGTTCACAATACAGATATTACAAATTCCATGATCCCGGCATTTCGGTATTTTTAAAAAATCAAAACATTGAATTGAATGAATGTAAAGAAAATTGTTTGCAAATAATAATGGGCCCATTAGTAAGCCAAGTGGTATTTTAGGGGAAAAATGTTAGATGCGTTGTAATATTCTACACGTCTTAAAGCAGTGATGCACAACCTTTACCTCCTAGCGGGCCGCATAAAATAAATTATCGTGGGTTCGGGCCGCAAAGAAAAAAAATGATTTAAAGTACGCTCAATCCTTTTTTATACATTACATATCCTTCCATGTAAAACAGCCTTAAAATCGTGTAAAAAAGATTAAGTTAATTTAGATAAATGAGTAATAGGTTCTATTATATTATTTTGACCGTGTTATTTCGAAAATAAATAAGCAATGCAAAAAAAGGATTAAGAGTACTTGCTTATTAAAAATCGTTTCATTGTGAAATATGTATGTATCATTTATATGCAATCCATGCATTCTTGGTATTTTTGACTAGTTTTTTTTTAATTTGACATAATATTTGTAAGCCTGTTTATGAACCGATTTACTCTCCTTACTTACATTTTTATGAAGAAAAAGCTTACTTACATTTTTATTTTTTTAATTCCCTAGGGTACTCAACGTTGTACCCACCACCACCCGCTACGGCTTAACACTCTTATAGGGTGTATTCCGTAGCGTAACAACGTTAGTCGTGTTCAAAATTTTGCCAGAAATGTCCCGAGAAGAAATTCTTCAAGACTTGGTTGCATGCACTACAGTGTGCAGAAATTAAAAGTTAATTAATAATTAAGTGCAGTTGAAAATATGAGATTTTACCTATTTAACTCAACTTACATTTATTAAATAAATGATTTACGTAAAGAAAACATGTTTGAGAAAAAGATTTAAGGGCCGCCACAAAATCGAAAAAGGGCTGCACGCGGCCCGCGGACCGCGGTTTGTGCATTACTGTCTTAAAGTATCGTAAAAGAGAAGCAACCTCAGTTAATACACATTGCAATAGTGTTATAGGTATCCGTTAAATAAAAAAACGCAATCCACCAAAACACCAAGTATAGACGTGATTGTAAGTACGTATTTAAAAGAGTTTTACCATTTTACTAGTTTGCTCACTTCATCTCGATTGAAATATTTGAAAATCTATTGGGAGCCGTATCAATATTGATAGGTGCAATAATTTACGAGATTTTTAATGATGCTTTATTGTTTTTAGAAACCGGAAACTTTTTATGAATGTCAGTGAAATATGGAATTACCAATTTTGATTTACTCGCTTGGTATTGTGTTTCTAATTGGCTCTATTTTTTTGTTGTTGATTTATTAAAACTTTCTTTGTTATAACATTTTCAATACCGGTATTGATATATTCATCCTTAATTGCAAACCCTACCTTAAGCAATTTTTGAAATCATTTGAAAGTTAACTTCGCTTTGTTACGGTATAATAGGCAGTATAATTTATAGCAATTGATTTCGAGTAGAACGGTGAGTACTCACTAGAGAAATTTAGGTAATCTAAAACAGTGCTTTCCAACCTGTGGGCCGCGGCTTCTCAGGGGGCCGTAGGATTTCTTGCCAGGGCCGCGAAATTCATTAGAAAGTACAAACATCTATATATTTAAGTCTATCAAATCGGTGTTTCCCATATTGGGGGCCGACGGATTCGATTGGATAGAGATTGGATAGAGATTGGATTCTGAGGAAAAAGTATACCAAATCGCAGATTTCGAATTCGTCGGTGAGCTTAAAAAAACAAAAAACGAGTTTCTGTGACAATCTGAGGTAAAACTATACCAAATCGCAGATTTAAAATTCCTCGGTGAGCTAAAAAAAAAAAACGAGTTACGGAGACAATTGAGGAGGGCTGCGGATTATTTTTTTTAGATTTAGGGGACCGTGTAACGAAAAAGGTTGGGAAGTACTGATCTAAAGCATAGTTCCTCAACGTTTTTGAGCCCGTGACGCGTTTTGAGTCTCATATTTTTCCGTGGCCCCCGTACCCATACTCATTAGTTTTTTGAGACTTGGGACACAATTATTTCGGGATTTAGGGATTGATGACTGAGAAAAAAGTGGGAAATTGAGTTTCAACGTAGTTTTTAACTTGAACACCTTTTTTTTTATTTAGCTCGATGACTTGAATTCTGCATTATCTCGTTAAAGAAAATAGCGATTTCGTGGTTTCTATAATCATTGAAAAATATGAGACCTTTGTTTATTGATAAGTAAAGTAGCGAATTTACGGTTTTCATAGATCTTCGCAATGCAAGACCTTTTTATTAGCTCATTTACCTATGTTTTTACACAGTTCACCATTAAAATCTTCTTGTTCTTGGATCGTTGTTTATCCGTATATTAAGTAAAATGGCAGAACAGTGTGTCGTTTTTAATGGAAATATTCCATTAAATATCACGAACCTAACCTTCACAGGTTTTCCAAATAATTTATTTTGGGATTACCAATAAAGTCTGTGATGCACAACCAATTTTACTGTAGGATCAATTTCGTTTCCCAATTGCCATGTTTTGTAGATTATAATATAATATTTCCAAAGTTTAGGTTTAATATCCTTATGCCAAATATTCCAGAACTTTCTTATCTTTTTGATGTTATGTATGTACTTGCATATCGATCATCAAGTTCAGTGCAGTCAGACAGTTATAAACAACCTGTTTTGAGGAAAAGGGAAAAGTAATAATCAAATGGTCACCGTAATCCATGTATGATTGTTTCCCGAGATTCATAATTTTTTTAAACAGGTATTTGTTCGGACTCTGTAGTTAAATAAGAAATGTTCGTATAATGACTCAGACAATACTAGCATTTTATATAATTCCGTAGAATGCGTAGTCGAGTAGTCAACGTCGTTGGCTTCGGTTACGGAGGTCACGGGTTCGAATCCCAGACGGACCGTTTTATAAACCGAATCGATTTATGAATTCTGTTCGAAGGCATGGATGTTTGTGATGAATTAAATTCCCTATCATTCATCCTACCCATCCTATCCTAAAAACCACTAGTCCTGTCCTAGCTCTATCATATTTTTCATATTATCTTTTGAAAAGCAACTGAGTAAAAAGTAGTTTTCGTAGAAACACTTCTGTTGAGATTAATTCCATTAAGAGTCCATATACTCCTCATTGGAAGTGGACATGGTCAAAGTAATCTACGGATGTTTATCGGTATTAGCATTTTTTAATTATCTGATTACTAAACCTGAAAGAGCGTAATATTTTACACGTAACAAAAAAATTTACTACAATTTTGATTTTCGAATAATTCTCAAACCGGTCGATAGAAGTACAATAATATTTTAACAAATTGAATGTACATAATTGTTTTTGAAAAACTTTCTGTGTCAAACTGACACTACCTATTTATTGCGTGTCCTGTAAATAATTATGTCAGTTTAGATTGCACCTGCACTGCAGACAATACGTAAAAACTGTAACTGCAGTTGATATATAAATAAATTATTGAGTACTTCTCACGAGCTGATATTAAAGCATGTCTAGGAAGACGGTTTTAATTCTCTGCGTTGCAATAACTGTCTTTTGCGTTGCAGGCCACGAGTTTTGTATCGCTGATTCAAGTAGTTAATGGACGTTGGGTCAAAAGGGTTAAGCCAATAAGAAAATGTTGTTTTTTTAAAATTATTTTCCTCGACTGTCAAATTGAAAACAAATCTCTGCTCAAATTAAAACACATGGTATTTATTTGCTTAAGGGAACATTTCATTCAACTCTTTCAAAGTTAATATAATATATTTTTTACTATCATTCGTCAGATTTTTCTCGGCCGTTTGACCCTTTCAGAATGTTAAAAACTATTTAAAGAACTCTCAGCACGGAAGTAAAATTAATAAGCCAGTTTGTTTTTAGTAGGTGATCCCATTTTCCATGATCGATCTATTTTCGATAGATGTCCAATTTAAGAGAGGTAAGCGATAAAATTTTAGTTTATTGATCATAATTTACATTATTCAAAATACATTAACTTAGCCACAGTTACAAAACGATCATTTAATAATAGCTAAATTACAATTATATGTATGTTATCTCTATCATACATAAAAAAGTAACAACTTACTTTTTAAAAGCTTTTTTTCTTATATAGGTAGAATATATATATATATATATATATATATATTATCCATGCCCGCTTCTAATTTGGAGCATATGGCCCGCTGTGGTCTAGTTGGTTAGAGCTTGCTTTACCGACCAGGTGGGTCTAGGTTCGAATCCCGGTAAGGTCAATGTCAAAATTGGATTTTTTCTCAATTTTAATTTGACATCTAAGACATGGGTGTTTGTGAAGTCAATTCTCCTTGAGTTTATCTCATGTGACTTTTAAAAATTCTCATCGAGTATATCTCGTATGATCTTTCAACTTAAAAGTATTTGACGCATTGGCGTAAGCTGTAA
This sequence comes from Himalopsyche tibetana, assembly GCA_030503985.1. Lineage (NCBI taxonomy): Eukaryota > Metazoa > Arthropoda > Insecta > Trichoptera > Rhyacophilidae > Himalopsyche > Himalopsyche tibetana. The sequence goes on from JAPJYX010000015.1 coordinate 9,349,998, forward strand.
TGTCAAATATTTATTTTATTAAAATTTAAAAATCTATAAAAATCTAATGGATGTATCTAAACAAAAGTTTTTCTACGAGAACTGCTTATTACTCAGTCGCTCCAACTCTCCTTTTCAAAAGAGAGTAGTAAGACTAGTGTTTAACTAATCGCTCTTGCTACACCCAGCTATTAATTAACACTTCCCCTACAGTGCTAAAAAATGCTTCCGATATGTTGCTAGGCGCCCTTTAAGAACCAAGTGAAAAAAATCTTTTAAAACATACCGCCCTTTGATGGACAGTAAAATCCCAGAACGTACACCATTAAAAAAACATGTTTTTCACTTGGTTCTTTAAGGGCCAGCGACATATCGGAAGTATTTTTTAGCACCGTAGAAGAAGAAGTGAAGAAGAATCAGAAAAGATGGGAGGGAATTTTTCGACATCACAAACACCCATGCCTTCGAAAAGAAATCAATAGATCGATCGAAAAAATGCTGTTTGTACTAGGACTCAAGCCCGTGAAGTCCAGCACGGAAGTCCACAACTCTAACCGCTGCACCATAAGACTAAATTATATTATTTGTAAATAAGTACAAAGTCCCACAATCTGCAGAAATCATATTTATTAAAATATATTAATTAGAAACATTTACAGGATTATCTTTGTGATTGAAATGAAAAAAATATATACGTAAAATCCTTTTTAAATTTGAATCGTTCAAATTATGTACATTCATACAAGTTTTGTCACTAACGACCCGTTTAGTGACAAAATATTTTCGCCATCTTTGCTTGAGATTTTTTTCTTGAATGTTAAAAATTGTAATCAGAATTTTGTTACTTTCGATGGTTTCGGCGGTAACTTTGTGGAAGTTCATTTTAATAGAAAATTTAAATTAACTTTGATTATTCCACGTATTGTGTAACTAACTGTGACACGTGTTTCAGTTAGTTACACAATACGTGGAATAATCAAAGTTAATTTAAATTTTCTATCAGAATTTTGTTAATAAAAAGTGTAACGCCAGGCTGTCTACAAAAAATAAGCGAGCCTCTTGTAATTTATGTGTAAGTTTTTTGGGTAGAGATTATTTAGAGGCAATGCGAGACTCGAGGTTTTCTGTTGATCTCTGTATAAATAAGAACGTCTGACAACCCTGTATGCGGTATACATTTATGTACTTTCAAAACGACAGCTGTCTATTATATTTAACAACTCTTCCCATCCAGCACATCCGATCCCTGTACTTCCTTTATCTATACTCTTACTTTAAACAGATACTTCTTAACCGTCGACTTCTTTAGAATTGCTGCATCATGAGCTGTCTATAATATGCAGCGTTGTTAGCCGAAACGAGTTGTGTCTGTTACAATAAACGGAATTTAAAGAAGAAAAGACTACATTTTTTGTATGGGTTCTGTCTTGATAGTTTTAAATGGCGATATTAAATAATATATCATAATTCTTTTCACATATTAAAAATAATAATTGAATTACAAAAATACCTCTATTAACAATCATCTTTATATACAAGCTGCATTCACAACTCAAATCAGCCAGTGTTTACTGATTTAACGCATTCTGCCAGTACACTGAAAATATTGTAATATTTCGTCCGTTTGCTGCAAAAAGTCAGTAAATGACATGAAGGTCAAAAGTGAGTTAGATGTCATGATGTACGTATTTTTCATGCTTTACCTAGTAACATATATAGTTTGTGTCCGTATGTCGAAAAACACGTTTTTTGAAGCATAATTGAACACCCCAATAGTCACTCAGTGCATTTGTTGTTACATATTAAAATGTTGTTGAATCTTACAAGTTGATTATCTCAGAATCAATATGTAATCAAGGTTTTTATTATCTCAGTATGTACTGTATATATATATATATATATATATATATATCGATCTTGGAAAAGAAAAAAGGATGAAACCCACAATTTTTTTTCAAAGCAGCGTTTTTTCGATAATTACAATGTAAATAAGTTGATACACATTCTATCAAAAGGATGTAACCTCAAAATGCCAAATTAGTATCTAAATTTAGTGATTAAGTTTAAAAGCAAGAAGGATTTGTGGAAATTGCGATCAAGAAAAAGAGATAAAGGTTTTTTTTTTGGAAAAAATATTCATGCACTTAAAGGTTGTGTATTTTTCATAATTAGCTATTGGCCCATGTCGTTTTTTGTGTCCACTGTAATATTTGTTATGTGGCGGTTACGTCCTTTTTTAAATTCCACCAATGTGTACGTACTACTATATTATATGTGGACTAACTTCACCCCCAGTGAGTCCGGATGTTCAAGGATTTATTGCATGTATAACTATAATTTATAGCTATTGAAAACATTTGATGATGCCTCAAAATTACTATTTCTTACGAAGCCCTTATCGAATATCGTCTAAAAATATTATTTCATAAATCATCCAAGCTGAAAATGAGTAATACAGATCGAAGCATTGCAACAACAACAAAAAAAACCAGCTGTTCGTTCACTAGGTCATTTTTAAGATAATCAGAGGTCAATGATATGTGTCAGACAATAATGCATATTAACTAATTTTTATTGAAATAATACGATAACACCAGCGCTGGTATCGATTTATCTCCATTGCCCGAAAATTTCATAAATTATTTTGAACGATTGACAAGATTTATAGTCGATCATAAATTAAAAACAACATTTTTGAACGAAACGTCTGTCCATTTTGTGTTAGCCTAGATTCGTTTTCGACACTGCTATCTGGATTTGGACACGAGAATCTTTTATGGAGACTTCCACCAGTTTTACCAAATAGTTTTTAAATATTTAAACTTTTTGATACGGTTAAAATATGGGACAGCCGCGAGAGAGAGCTCAAAGTACTTTTGTCTCACATAAGGATTGCAATACATACCTGTTTTGTGTTTTTTTTTGTCCAGAAAATATCGGGATTTAAATTGTGTAAAATATTTTTTTATGGTTAAATACATTGAAACCCCGATTCTACGCTTTCCAAGTGACTAATAAGCAAACGAAAAATGCGGGAATGTTACTTTTATGAAGCTATAGAAGAAAGGTATTAAGATATAATGGGTTATATAATTCAAAAGTCATAACATCAAATTTTTGACTTATCGTTCTATGGAACTACGCCAGGGGTGGGGAACCTTTGCTACTCTAAAGGCCGCAATCATTTTTCCGATTTGACATAAGGCCGCAGTAAACATTGACTAGGGGAATCTTTGGTCGGAATTTACGAATTTACAAAAAAATACAGAATTACAAAATTGGCCAGAAGGCCGCACCAGGGTAGCCAAAAGGCCGCAGGTCCACGCCTGAATTAGGCCATCGATATATACTCAGTTCCCTAAGGAATATGCAATATCGTCGATAGCTGTTAAGGTGCGTGGTATCACATCAAAGTCTTGACAATGACGATGGATTGCAATACCGGTATTACGTAAAAAATATAAAAGTCATAATTTACTGTTAAGTAACTAGTTGGTAAGAGTTTTGCCCTAGCGATCAGGCGGGTCTGGGTGTAAGTCTCGTCTCTTCTCCGCGAGCTGATTTCAAGCGACTTATCTAAACACTCAAACATCGAAAACTAAATTTAAGTAAAATATTCTGAATACGCAGCAACAGCGATTAGATGGCCGCTAGTCCCGTCCTAACCCCATACGTTTCTATCTCTTCTCTCTGTGAAAAAAAGACAGACCGAGAAACGGTTTAAAAAGCCTTGTGTTAGGATAAGAAGGCTTTTTTAGAAATTTAATATTTTATAAAATCGAAAGCCGGATGAATGAATATCTTAAAAGGGTCGGATCCGTCTTGCAAACCGTAGTTTAGTTAAACCTGACCTAGTGTGTAAATAAATAAAAGAAACCTTATTTATTGTACAAAAGAATTTCAGTTTTAACAAAAACCTCGTTTAAGTCCGTAATAGTGTAGATTGATTTTCCTTTCAATTTTTTCATGTGCCGCTTTAATTTGACATACAATCTGCCTTCTTTTGTTTTATTCAAAAGTAAAATTCGAATTAAGAATTCGACTTCTTAAAATAAAACTTTTCATTTTGTTCGGATCGATTTCAAAATAATAAATAACCACGTAGTTCCACTTCACGTTTCGTACATTTACAACTCACGTCGTTATCGTCTTGGATCTCGAAAGCAATCTACTTCTATGAAATGCGGTGACATTTTCAAAGTACACAGTGTGGTAAAATATTCACATAATGTATTTAAAGCTACTGTAGGGCTCAAAAGTCAACTGCATTCCTTGAAAGTTATATAATGATTACGTTAAAAATAGTTTAGCGTGTTTTAAAACAGTTAGAAGTTATTCATTTCATCTTTCATAGTTTTATAGACTGATTGAAATGAACGAAATCCTAGGTAAAACAATTTGACACCAACGTAAACAAATATCAGCATAAATTTGTAGTATTTTTTTTGAACTTTTATCTTTGTATAATATAATTTAAGATGTATAGTTGTCACTTGTAGGTTACTCGAAGCTTCTTTGAGAGTGTCAAAAGTTATAGTTAGAAACGTCGAATATTTTTTACGTTTTTTCCCAACAGATTCTACTTTGAATCTTTACTGCCATGCTAAGTAAAAATACAGTCGTAACACGTTTAATAGTTTTTTTTTATCAGAATCAGGCATCAATTATTCATTTTTTATCCGTGTCCGCTCCCAATGTGGAGCGTATGGCCTCCTAATGGAGTTATCTCAACATAAGTTTTTTCTACGAGGACTGTCACTGACTACTGTGGCTTACTGGCTACTGTGCTACTGGATATCACAAAAACGGTATGAATACTAAATAATGATACTTATTTAATATTTGGTAGTCATTTTGAATGGTTAATACAAATTGATGTTAACGTAAAGTTTTTCTTTATTATTTATATTTTATTTTTGAGGTAGATAACTGTCTCATTCTTTATTAGAGAAGTGCCGTGGTTGAAGTAGTATGTACAATGTACGCAAACCCCGGGTTTTTTTTTAATTTAAATTATTATATTGACATATTATAGATACAGTTAAATACCGATCCTACGTTTTTCAAGTTACCTTAGTAAAAAAAAATGAAAAATGCGGGAAAGCTTCAAATAATACAAACAAAATGTTTGTTTTTTTCAAGCAAGTTATTTCTCATAAGTTGCCTTTTTTATCTACATGTGTTCGCTCCCAATATAGAGCATGTGGCCTTCTAATGGAGGTATCTCAACAGAAGTTTTTCTACGAGAATTGTTTGTTACTCAGTCGCTCAACCTCTCTTTTTTCCAAAGTAGTAGGGAAAGAAGGATAAGGCTAGTACAGGACTAATGGTTAACTAATCGCTCTCGCTATTTCCAGTTATTAACCTCTTCCCGGTCACGCCCGAGTATACTCGGGCATTGAAAGTCGTCAAAATGGACACACGATATAACTCGGGAAAATGCCATTAAAAAAAAACAATGAATTCTTTCACTAAATATGCATGTTTTAGAAATGTAACACTTGTTTGATATTCGAGCATTATAAAAAATATGTGATCCTTTTTGGAACATTTGTTTAAATCAATTGGACCGGCAAGTGGTTAAAGGATCGGAAAGGGTGGGGGTAATTTTTGGACATCACATGCACCCATGTCTTCGAACAGAAATCGATAAAATGTTGTTCGTACTGGGACTCGAACCCGTGAGATCCGGCACGGTAGCCCACAACTATAACCGCTGCGCCATAGGATCTGATGATTTAATCATTTATTTACCTTTTGGTATAGTATTATTAATATTTGGATATTGATTTCTTGGGAAAATTTACTCTTAACAGAGAGATGTGGATGATGGCATTGTGACATTGTATTGGCAAGCATCTTGAAGATCCCTTTTTTAAGTTTGTTCTTGAGTTTTTCGATTTAAAATTTGTTGCTACCCACAATATAAAGAAATGAAAATATATTTACAAGCATCTATAACAGTGGTCGGCAAACTTTTTGTGCTCACGAAACACTAAATTCACAATTTTTATCCAGCGGATCAATAACTGGACTTTTGTGTTAAACATTACATATTGAAAATAAAGTGATCGAATGCGTCTAAAAATGCACCGTTCATAAAATAATGTCAGATTTTTCTGATGAACACTAAAATTTTCTCGGTGACTAGTGACTACACTATCCGGACCGCTTATCTATAACAAACTTATTCTACAAATAAGATCTATGACTAAACTAAAAAGTGAGTTGTACATAAGCTTTTTCGAAATCGTTTCATATTTTTTTTGTTTTATTAGGGAAACCCTTGCTTAAAAATATAATAAATACTCGTGAAATCGCAATTTCGTGATTTTATTGTTGAATTTTAACTCGTATATATAAATAAACATACAGTGTATTCCAAAACTACGTGCTTAGAATGTTGCAGTAATACATACTCACTATGAAAACAATAAATAGCATTTCCTTTAGAAATTATTCAATGACCCGTATTGAATCGTTAACATTAAATGTGGGTATTTTATTCGGAACAATTCCACACCCCTTGGCGCCGAATGGACACATCTCAAAAATAATTACTACGAACGAGTTGATTGGAAGTACACGGGATGCAACTTTAAGCTACGGCCGCACGTAATGAAATGTGTTTTCACATTATTCAGAAATTAGCACATTTGTTTTAGCACGTACAAGAAAACATTTTTTGAGTTCAGTTACTTGATTAATATTTTGTAGTATGGTTAAAGTAAAATGATTACTCTTAGAAATGGATGATTTTAATTAATATTTAACGGTTGGTTTCTTAATCATTAGAATGTATATTAATTCTAGAGCCTGTCAATATTCATAAAACTCTTGGCATAATTGTATATATAAAATTAAATTAATTTTCAGTACCGAAATGCCGGATTTTTTTATTAAAAAAGACACCTTACATATCGGGATCCCGGTTTCGATAATACCGGTGTCGCAATACGTAATAACAGGCATTGTGATTATATTAAAATAGCTATCTGATACATTTTTTAAAAATCATTATGGTTTTCTTGCATTTTGCAGCTTACGCCAATGCGTCAAATACTTTTATGTTGAAAGATCATACGAGATATACTCGATGAGAATTTTTAAAAGTCACATGAGATAAACTCAAGGAGAATTGACTTCACAAACACCCATGTCTTAGATCTCAAATTAAAATTAAAAAAAAAACCAATTTTGACGTTGATCTTACCGGGAATCGAACCTAGACCCACCTGGTCGGTAAAGCAAGCTCTAACCAACTAGACCACATCGGGCGACATTTTTTGGAAAACGGGAGTATTTAATTGAAGTAGACCTAATACTACCACCGTTTTTAAATTGCACATTATTCTATATTTTATATCTTATTCTTTCACTATGATTTGTATTACTTCTTTCACGGCGTGTTGAGCGAGAAGCACGCATGCACTTGTACTCTTTTCTGCACTGCTTCAAACTGGGTTTTTCGTGTTGGACACACATTGTCCCTGCTTCATTCGATATGGAATAATTATAAAGAGGCGCATGCAGGCATAATTAGCGATTTCACCATTTTAAATGCAGCCCTCCCAAGATGGCGACCGATTATTATTTACGCACAAAAAAAGGAAATCGGACAATCTTTGGCAGGTTTTCAGATGTACGATGCGCTATAATACCAGTGGCGTAACATCAGAATATATTTTTCAATGTTTTTAAAAATAAATTTACCGTTGGTTAAACGTGATATAAGTTTGGATTTAATTAAAAGACAACACTTTGGACTTGAAATGTTGCAGGTTCCCCACCCCAATAATTCGATATCAAAACATAACATTAATTCTTTGACTACTGTTTGCGTTACGTGCTTCGTTTCTTCGATGATTATTAATTAAAACTGAATTAACCAAGAAAAGTGTGTTTATAGAATGTAGCGATGACAGTCACAAACGAATATGTTAATAGCGGTATTAAAAAAAGTCTGAATAAAGTAAATAAGTACAGCCAATTGGGATCGCAATACCGGAAGAGTAAATTAAATTCGGTGTATGGGTACTTCATATAAAATACTGTCTAGTATAATATTTATAACCTTCCATTCATATACCAGGTCTCGTTGATTAAATGTTGCTAAGATTTTTCACTAGGAGCTGAAATATGTACTTTAATCAACATTTAGGCTATTGAGTGAACATGAGATGAGAGCTGTTTTAGTAAAAATAATTATTCCTTGTAAAAAATGTAAAAAATGTGTAGCGTCAGAATTAATATCATTTAATATAACATTATGAATCAACGGTACGTCCTTGTTATTGTCCAAAAGGAAGTAAGTAAATACGTGGTCATCTTATACTTAATGAAGAGGCCAGGGTATCAGGATAACAACAATCATATTAATTTAATTATTTACACTGTGACTCCGACAATAAACTATAAATTATTTAAATAATTGCTTCCACGAATGTCCCTTTCTCCCGCGATGATTATTCAACGGTAATATTATTATATATAATTAGGGTCCATGCGACTTTTTAAGTATCTTTATTAAAAAATCATTGGGCCTCAAATTATTTTGTCATACTTTATTTAACAAGAAAGTATTACATAACCTCGGTGATGATTTCACTTAAACTAAATAATTCGTTTTATTAATTTAAGCCGGTTACAGAATGAAAAGACTAACTGTCATATTTTTCATCGACTCGTGCTTTAGAATTAATATTTTTTTAATACTGCTAATATGTATTTTAACAATGTTAATCTGAAAATTTGTCCCATATTGTTTTTTTATTATTTTAATTACAAGGATCTAAATCAATTGATTTTTCCCGAAAGTACCGAATGTTTTCACTACGAAAGAAATTCTATTAATTAATAAAGTCCCGTAAAATATTTTTTTACTATAAGATTTTTAGCCACTGCAATAATATTTTTTATTGTATATTAGTATGTTTCTTTCAAACATAAGTTAATATTTTATCTTCAATAAACATACTTACAAAATGACGTGTTTTTCATTAAGCTAAATTTAAATTCTTCCTTGAAAAGTATAAATTTTAAGATAGGATGTATTGCCAACTCACTGTCAATATTTTGCTTATTAAGATAACAAAACAATTACTGAAGCTCACCAACGGCGCGGCGCCGGTGCGTCGACTTGTGTAATAAATAACGATTTGTGGCGTTAAGTATGCAGAACAGATGGGTGGACCACTTAGATTGTTTTTTCTCACACGCTATCCCTATCCCAGCCATTGCCATTTTGTCTTCCTTTTAACATTATCAGTTCGCAAACATCTATTTTATTAATAATTATTTAATTATATTTGCATAGCTAATGGAGTTGACATAAGATAAGATTAGATTAGAAACTACATCAATGATATAAATTATTTCGCTTTGACTCACAAAAACGTGACTGTCACTGTTTCTTTTTTTAAAAAAAGATTATTTATATTCTTAAGTAAAAATAACAAAACATTCACAAAAAAAATATTAAAAAAAGGTTGATATTATTTTTTGCACTATTCCAAGCGTCAAAACAATGATAAGATATTATGACGTACTACTAAACTATTTATATGTATATGAACCTTTACGTGCCATCTTTAATCCAAATACAATTCCAATTAAATCAATTATATTTTTTCGAAAATCTCAACTATTTCATCGTTCAAATGTAAATAAATTGTGTAAAAATGCATGGTTACCCAACCTCCATTTCCGATCCTGGGAATTGCTATACACACAGAGAGAGAGATAAGCCAAGTGCAAATATTGTGTATCTACTTTTAATTATTCCATGCAAGACTACAACAAAGTTCTTCCGTTTATTGAATCCCACACGCACTCCGGACTTGAACAGCGGTTTTTTAGTTGGCAAGATAAACACCTGTTTTTGTATATAAGTGATATACAATTATTATTACATGCCGCCAACGTATCTGACTACCAAATTGTGGGTATAATGTCCGAGACGCGTATCTTCCAATCAGTGTGTATTGAGCTTAATAAAATAATAATATACATTGATGCTTGAAGTTTCAATTATTCCAAGAGACTATAATCAAGGAAAATTTACGAATGTGTACGTCATATTTTGTCGAGAAATTTTAATCAGTTAGGTCAAAAAGTGATTTAATTTTTGTACAAGTAGGTAGATTGTATAAAATTAACATAGTTTTTATAAATTTAATTATATACGTAACCCATTGTCGAGAAATTTTAATTAGTCTCTTGACTCCAAAATTTTTGATTATAATACTTGAATAAGAATCGTATAAAATGAACTTTATTTTTATGAATTTGATTAGATACGTAATCCGTTGTAGAGAAATTTTATCGTGCTTATATTTGTCGTGTGTAATCTCAAACGGAAACATTTTTAATTTAAATAAACCAAGAAGAATTTAAAAAGTGATTTTAATTTTTGTATAACTACATGTAGTTTGTATTTAAAAAAAAAACTTGGTTTAAAAAAAAAATACTGTGTATGTAACCCGTCGTCGAGATATTGTAATCAGTCTCTAACTGCAGCATTTTAAGTTTTAATAATTGAAAATGAATTAAAAAATTAAACTCATGTTTATACAGCGAGTTTGTGCTTAAAAAACTTCTTAGTATAACTAGGTGTTACCTGTTGTCTCGAGAAATTTTGATCACTCTGATTGGAACAGTTGACAATGCTCGTCATATGGGAAACCAGTAAAACACACATCAATGTAGTGTACACCTCATTGACGACGCTTAATGGAGAAATGGTTTACAGAGTGATTAAAAAAAATCATGCACAACTGGACTGTATTGAAACAGAATTGACTTCATTATTATTAATTTAGCTAGATACTTTAACTGTTAGCGAGAATTTTTAATCATTTTTTACGTAGAATATTTTGAGTTTTAGTGAAGGGTGAACTTAAAAAGTTACTATTTTATAGAATAGGCAACCAAGTAAGGGGAATCGTTTATTTTACTTATCATGTCATTTGTTATCGAAATATTTTAATCAATCTCTAACATATATTTCAACTCACAGTGAAGTAAAGATGCGAACAAATATTTAATTTTGCACACATGGTTTTATTGTTAAGGCGATCTTTGTCTTACATTGAAAACTAAGCGCTCAGAAAATTAGTCTTAAAATAATTTATTAATCAAGATTAATTATATAAAAAACACCAAGTAGAAGTTAATCTTTATATTATATAATATATCAAACGATAAATAGTACAGTGGTTTTGGTAGACATTTATAAGATGCTGGATAACATTATAATCTAATATATTATTAAATATTGCTGTTGTTAATATGATTGAATTTAGAAATAGTCTCAGTCCCGGACACGAGACACGTAATTTCTATTTCCCGAAAATTTCCGGAAATCGAGACAATGTTGCAGAGGTGGGGGACCTCCAGTTTTTTTTTTTTAGTAAATCCGTTACCAATGTGGATCCCGAAATCCTAACATGGTGTTTATCTCAACATATTTTTTTCTACAATGACTGCTTGGCTCTCAGTTGTTCAACCTCACTTTGTTGAAGAAAGTAAAGATTGATAGATTAAGCTAATTCACGATTAGTGGCGGATTAAGCACATGAGAGAATGAAATTTGGAGGCCCTGTTTTTCGGTTAACATAAAAATTACAGTTAAAATGTGAGCAAAGAGTAAATGTGCCATAAATATAATTAAGCTATTTTAAGGTCCCAAGCGCGCACTTCATTCGTTTATAGAATAATCCACCACTGTTCAGGACTAATGGTTAGCTAATCGATCTCGAAAATCGAATGGGAGAGAATTTTTAAAAATTACAGACCTCCACGCCTTTGAGCAGAAACCTACAAATCGATTGAAGAATCAATTAATAAAACTGTCCATGCTGGGACTCAAACTACAACTGAAGTTAACGGCGTTAGCTATGCGAAAACGGACACGGAATGGAAACGTACGCGTATAAAGTTTCATTAATAATAACAATTGGAAAGCATCCTTATTCGATTGTATATATTACGTTAGTGAATAATCCACACTAAAATAAACATTACATACATAAACCAAAACAGTAAAATAGTGCTGTCTCAACAGTAAACATATTTGGCATCACAGATTGATTATCAACTATTAAATGATCAATCATGAAGCAATAGAGATTTTCAGCCATGTTGTTTCTTTCGATTATTGTTCGTAATCGATTTTCTTTTAAATTTTGATTATATTACGGCTCTTCCGTTCTATAGGTAACAAAATAAACAACGCTCATTTGCCAATCAACTTACGAAGCGACGTCTTTATAAAACGTTGAGAATCTGCGGGATTACGAGCAACACGTCCTGTATCCCATGGTTTCCCAAACTATGTTCCGCGGAACACTGGTGTTCCACAGAACCTGTATTGGTGTTCCGCTAACACCCACACAAGTTGAAAACCACTCATTTTCAATATTTTTCGAAAACTAGCAATTATGATTCCTTGGTTCGGAATCCATTTTCGGTGACTGCTAAACCAACATGCTTAATTCAGCGCAAGTAATAAGAAAATCTGACTGATTTTGTCAGTGATTCTGTTATGATTGCCATTAAATTCTCTCTTAGCGAGCTTCTCAGAAGAATCCCCTAATGTGTCAAAACAAGTTATTATTGTTTTACTTTCGTTGTATACAACCCATTTATGCGAAGATAGGACTTCCTTTTTATGCTGCAACGAAATCAAAGTGCCGTAACCGGCTCGATGCCACACATTTAAAAATAATAAAGTGTTTTTTATTAATACTATTATGAATTACCCGGCCTACAAATTATACCAAGTGTTCCGTTAAAATTTCCGGATTTTCAAAGTGTTGTCAAATTATTTCCAATGCAGAAAATGTTTGGGAAACCCTGCAGTGTATCCTATGCAAGCGTCTGGCAATCAGCTTACCCTGTTTGTTTCCACAAACTCAAGGTCGACTACCTGTAAACACCACACGAGAAAATCGCTAAGTAAACATGCTGATACTATGGTATTTTAAACGGTGAATGGTTTAAGTTTTTTATCGTAAGCATTTTTTAAATTCTTGGGTTTTGCCTAACCGTATGATAAATTATATTAAAAATATTTAGAGAATGAATGAAAGCAGTTTGGAACACTGTTTTTTCTAACCCAACGCCTGCTGCGCCATTTTACTACTTATTTGTACTACTTATTTACAATCGTATTAAAAACAGAAAAACTTTAACTATAAATTTAAATGTTTATCTAAAATTATCATTATCAAACGTAGGGGAATTTTACATATGTAATTTATAATATCAAAAACAGTTTATAATAAAACTGTCTGGCTTGAAGTTTTTTTAGCTATTTTATTGTGGATATTTAATTATATCTTATTGTTGAAGCAGCGATTCACTCAGAATCCATAAATGATTATGGGTGTTAACTTCTCATATATTTTATTTCAATTCCCGCAAGGAAGCGTTAATTACTAACGAGAGTGATAGGTATACCGTTTTGTTGGCTTCTAATAGTATGAGCGATATGGCGTTGCTCCGTAACCAAAGGGTTAAATCGACCCAACATGATTAAAAAACGTTATTCGAGGTATATATTCCCTGTCACGGATCGGATATAGTTAACAAAAACTATACAATATAATATCGTTTTGTAATTTATTATTCTCGCTTGATCGAAATAATTACTGGCAACAATTTTAAAAAGTGGTACGCAGACGTCAGACGTGGAATGTTGTACCATTCATTGTAAAACAACTCCATTAAGCTGGTACAAAATGACGGATTTAATCATACAGTACCCCCAACAGGTAAATGATTATTTCATTATAACCTCCACCGCAGTACGGGAGCCGGAGATCATGCCAAATTATGATTGCTCTTTGCTGCCATTTATTTTTGTGCCGAATGTACTCGATATCCAGGGATTAGTAATCGCATGCAGAAAGGTCCACCAATGTGAATAAATTAAAGAAAGAATATTAAATTGTTCAAGTAACCTGAACTCCAAACATCAAAACCTAAATCTACAACTTCAAACATTTAGAGCTTAGACCACGGGTGGAGAACCTTTTCTTCTCTAAAGGCCGCATTCATTTTTCTGATTGGGCATGAAGGTCGCAGTAAATATTGACTAGGGAAATTTTGGGAGGAAACAATTTCATGCCAAGCCCAGAAATTTGCGGATTCCCCAAAATAACAAGCGTGGGACTTTTTTTCAGGTCTTTCAAGGATTTTGATCTAAAAAATCCCAAGAATTTACGAAATTACAAAAATTTACAGAATTAGAGAATTGGCCAGAAGGCCGCAGGTTCCCCACGCCTGGCTTAGACTATGTAGAAAAAGTCCAACCTGCACATCAGAGAAAATCAAACTATGTATGACATGGATAAGGATCTGATTCGTCATCTTCGTTAAATGATAAATACAAATGATGACAATTGTTTACCATTTTAATCTACGCAAAACACGTCAACAAAGCATTTTAACAGGTGTCACTTATTTTTCGCAGATTTTGCGGACTCTTTAATACTTGCCGAGTGAGTGAAATATGACACAGTCTGAACGTTACATTTAGTACTCAGCCTAGTGATCCGACGAGTAAAACGAGCGAGCAAGTGAATGGAAACATTTTTTGCTTAGGGGATACACCCACTAACTGAAGCACTCTACCTGCTCACGTACTCAACGTTTTTGAACATTCGTTTTGATAGTTTCGAGTAGAGAGTTCATTGAAAATACTGACTACACAGCATATTTTTTTTAGAAAATATAAGATTAAATATTTTATAAAAAGTAAAAAATATATTATTTTTTTTATCTATGTCCGCTCCTAATGTATAGCAAATGGCCTCTTTATTGAGGTATCTCAATATAAGTTTTCCCACTGATACTGCTGCTCTACCTCTCTTATTTGAAGAGAGTAGGGCTAGGTCAGGACTAGTTGTAAGCTAATCGCTATCTTCAAATTTTCTTGTTTGATTTAAATTTATTGTGTTGAAAAGCAAATTTTCCAAACGGGTTTCATCGTAAGTATTTTCAATTGATGAGTAAATATGATTATTGCATAATATTGAAGAATTAGACTGAAACAAAAAATAAACACAATTTTGTTTTTATTATATACATATTTATTATATAATACGTATCCCGTTAAGGCAGTGGTTTCCAACCTTTATGTTACTGCGCCTCCCTTTGAAGAAAACAATATCTTCGCGCCTCCCCATCCTTTATTTCATATGGTAATAAAGACAAGTTTTAAAGAGTAAATAAATATTGAAGACTCTTCGCGCCTTCCTTTGCAATAGTCCACGCCTCCCAGGTTAGAAATCACTGCTTTAGGGTGTTCACTGTCAATACTCGGTGGAAAGGCACTATATTAATAAAAACACAATATTCGTTTGTACTTTATTTCCTCTTTATTTAAAAAGGTTGCTATGAGCGAAACTGGTCCTAACCTTTTTAAATAATGTGCAAAGGGATATTGTGTTTTTATTTATATAACACCTATCCACTAAGAATTGACAGTTTACAATGAGAAAGTCATATTGTACTGTTTCATTATACATACATAATATGTAATTTCTTTTTTATGATTAAAATCACCAAACACGTAAGTCGATTTACCATATCTGAGTCCACCTGATACAGGTTATTTTACCCCATACCGCATTGGTGGCAAACCTATGGCACGCGTGCCCGAGGTGGCACGTTTGAGAATTTGGATGGTACGTTAACGATTTACAAGTTCAAAAACAACATTTTTTAAGTTATTTTTTTTTTAATTTTAATCAAATAAGCCGTGAATTATTAATTTATTCAGTTTTATTGATTTTCAAATGTTTCCCAAGATAAACGAAAATCGTTCTAATAAATAAAAAAAAAAATCATTTTTTCTATTTTGTGAAAAAAAAACTGCTTGGGCACGCCACACAATCAAGAAATAATATTTGAGGATTTTTGGCACGCGGAACCAAAAAGGGTCGCCATCCCTGCCATACTGCGTTCTTGGTCCGGCGTCATAAATATCCGTGACTTTTTTCGTACGCCTGACCGCGTTCTACATTTACCTACTGTACTCGTCTTCTTTCTTTTCATGTATCGTACTTCGAGTGACATAAATTTTAGCTTGACATTCGTCGCCTGCATGTGTAAAAATACAACCGCGGTCTTTTGACTTGACAGTAGGGCAGCGTGAAAAGTTTTAAAGCCTACACAATGTTTTATTTTATTGCTGTCGATACATGAATGACGGCAAAATAATGAATTGCAAGTAAACCGGTTTTAAGCATACGCATTTTAAGTCGATGACTTCAATGTATGTATTGTTCATTGATAATATAATTGGTAATAAAATAAGCCATCGCATAACACGATACATTTACAACACGGTTAAAGTATGATACGTATTAGCTATTATTAATAAACGGTTTTTAAATCCAAAATAAAAGTTTATTGATTTTTATTACGTGATACCAGGGCTGTGGATTCGTGTAAAAATAGACGATTCCGACACATCTTTAAAATTAAAAAAAACGACTAGACTTTTGCAGTTATTAAATATCACAGTTTTACTGAAATTTACATCTTTGGGACAAATATTTTCCTTGTCGTCAACGATGTATATTTCGCAGGGCTGTGAAGTCGTGTAAAAAAAAGACGACTCCGACTCCGAAGATTTTTTTCAATAATTTAAACTTATATAAATATGTATTCCATCAGATCATCTTTAGTCAGCCAAGCATGCAATGTTAACACTATTATTGTGGTTTGAATACACAACATTAAATATATTTTTTAAATGTTTCGAGCCGCTCGCTTTTCATGACTCCGACTCAGACTCCACAGCCCTGCTTGCTACATATAATACACTACGGTTAAATCTAAAATTTCGAAGTGTTTACTTCTGCATACTAAATACAACATCGAAGCTCTGAATTTGATTTCAATGTTTGTTTTATGTACCGTGTTAAAAAACCGCTCAAAAAAAAAACATTTCTGCAAAGCAATGTTACTTAACCTAACTCGGATACTTTGTACTAGGGATTCTGTGTCGAAACGTCTCGGGACTTGTCGGGTTTTTTGCTGTCTTGAGTCCCGGGGCTTTGTTGTAAAATGTCTCGGGAATCGTGACTGTGATTTAAAATGTGCTAATAAATTATACTTTTTAATTTAAAAAAAACAATTCTTGTGATTAAGAAACCCTCAAAAGGACTGATGTGTATTGAATGAAAGCAGGTATAAGATTTATTATATTAGATATTTTTTCAATACATGTACCTTTATCATCCCTTTGTAAAATAAACCGTAAGTATTGCATATATCTATTACATAAGAATAATGATAATACCTAAGCATTGTATTAAAAAAACGCGATTTTTACTAGTGCGTACTTTCAAAAGGCGCCGAGTGTATGTAATACATACATTATTTTTTTTACTATGTCCGCTCCTAATGTGGAGCATATGAACTCCTAATGGAGTTTATCTCAACAGAAGTGTTTCTACAAGAACTCCTTGTTACTCAGTTGCTCAACCTTCTCTTTTTCCCAAGAGAGTAGGAATAAAAGGATAGGGCTAGGACAGGACTAGTGGTTAGCTAAACGCTCTTGAGGGAGGGTGAATTTAAAACATCACATACATCCATGCCTTCGAACAGAAATTCATAAATCGATTAAAAAATCAATTTATAAAATTCTCCGTACTGGAATTCGAACCCGTGACCTCCGTAACCGAAGCCAACAACGTTGACCACTCGACCACACAGGTGGTATATATATACATACATACGTCTATTTAATTTCATTAAAATTATAATTTTATTGAAGGGGAAATAAAAGTCTCGAGTCCCGGGAAGTCTCGGGACTTTGAAAACCCCGAGACTTCCGAATCCCTACTCTGTACGGTGTCCCAATGAAAACATAAATAAAAACACCTCAGTCATAAATTTCACGGATTTCTTCATCATAATAATATTAAATAAGTTTGTTTCGTGTATAGATAGTATTCCAACTTGTTCTCATATCACTAAATACTTGTTAATATCGTACCAATTTAGAGAATCAATATTTTACTGTCCGAAGCCAGCTTGATGCGTGGGAAGGTATTTATTTATTACTATATTTTGGTACGATACATTGTGTTTAATATTCTTGTTTTGAATTGAATCGTCGGCATTAATTAAAAATGTGTTTCCGATACGGCAGATGTTTGGTGGCTAGTTTGTAGTATCAATCAGAACTGTCGACTCCGACTCCAGTTTTAAAAAATCGTTACTGTACTGGCATAGTTCTGATCAGTGTTGTTTTTTTTAAGTACCAGAACTCACTTCTTGTAAAGCTTTTTACTAAAAGTTTTTTCCCCAAACCATGTCCGTTCGTAATGTGACGCATATGGCTTCCTAATAGAGGTATATCAACAGCACGTTTTTACGAGAACTAATGGTTGGTTAATTTATTTTTTATTTTTTAACAGTTAATTGCAGGGCTGTGGAGTCGGGAGTCATGAAAAATTAATGGCTCGAAACATCTTTTTTAAAAGTATTTAATGATGTGTATTCAAACCACAATAGCCCATAGTGTTGACATTGCATGCTTGGCTGACTAAAGATGATCTGTTGGAATACATATCGACTGTGGAAAGGAAAAAGGACGTAACCCTCAATTTTCCAAAAAAGGTTTTTTCGATAATCACAATGTATACAACTTGACACACATTCTATCAAAAGGATGAAAGCTGAAATTGCCGAATTAGTATCTAAATTTAGCTTTTAAGTTTGAAAAAGATGACCTTGTAAAAAATTAAAACTAAGAAAAAAGACTGAAATAAAGTGTTTTCCTAGAGAAATTCTTGAATTAATATTAGATTATGTCAATTAAACACCAGTTTAGAAGTCTCCGTGCACTTCAAGGTTGTGTTTAATTCGTAATTTGCATATGTCACAAAATCATCAAAACACGTTTTTAGCGCCTCCTGTAAAATTTGATATCTGTGGGTTACGTCCTTTTTCCTTTCCACAGTCGATATATATATATAAGTTAAAATGAAATTATTTAAGTCTTTTGTATTTTAAAGCTGAAGTCGGAGTCGTCTTTTGTTTTACACGATTCCACAGCCCTGGTATTACGTAATAAAAATCGATAAACTTTTATTTTTAGAGCCTTGGAAATTATTGAAAATTTCTTCGAAGTCGTCTTTTTTTACACGACTCCACGGCCCTGGTAGTAATTGTCGCTGAGATAATCTCTGTTATGCGTCCATATACATTTCTCAATCATCTTCTACATTTTGGAATTTGTATTTTTTCAAGGTTCCGCAGATTGCCGTTTGGGAAACGCTGCTGTAGCCTATAGTCATGTCACTGTCCCAATTATATTACGGTTGTTCCTATGGTATATAAAAAATACTTACTCGAATCGTTACTTTTTAATTATGACTTACCAATCAAATCGATATTCTATCGTGTTGCTTCAGCGTGGGCGCTGATATAGTGAGCCGACTTTACTTTTCCCGTTCGGTCCAACAAAAGGTAAACTCTCGTGCATTATCAAAACATCGTAAATAATTTGTTACCATGCGGGGCCACTGCCTGCCTACTGCGTCTAATGATTCATTTCTGTTCGTCCAAATCCTTTGGTATTATTGAAATCCCAAACGCACGCGTGTCTATTGTCGGGTTCCTGCACAAAGCACATGTTCTGGTGGCATTTCGTTGGTTCACCAAGAAGGTTGCCCAACTTTGCATAATTTTTCGTTTGTTCAATTGGTTTAAATTCTTTCCTTTGATGAAATTCGCTCCCTTTTTGGAGCATATCAAGCCCCCCAAATTTATATTGTTGCAAGTAAAAAAGTAATCTTAAGTAAAGAATGTAGAAAAGTAGTGCCAGATTACCCTATAAACAAATGAGTCGCGCTTAAGGCCTCCGAATATCAGGGGCCTCAAAAATATCTTGTATAATATAATATTTTTATTATTTTACTTGGAATTTTCTGAAGTTATGTTATTTGAAAAACAGGGTTTTCAAATTTCATTGCGCTTGAGACCTCTCATGTCCTTAATCCGCCACTGCAGACAGGCTAAAAATATTATTATTTACCTTGTCAAAAGCTGTCCCAAGTAAAATGAATGAACTAGTGGTAGCAAAAAGAGGTTATACTAAAAAAATGTTGTGTTAATGAAATTTCAAATAAGAATGTGCATTTTGGTCAGACAATTGTGCTGTGAAAATAAGTATTTCTTCGAAAATACGACATCCTCCGGAAATAATCTCCAGCGCCATTTTAAGAGTTTCTAAAGATAGCCCTCCCCCGAAATAAGGCCTACTTGGAATAATTTGCTGTGCGCAAATGATACTCTAAAATTTGCATTTATTGCAAAATATGAAAGTTTTGGACGAAATTCAGAGTTTGGTTAGGTCTGACGATGTTCCAGAAGAATAGAAATATTTTATTAATTTTAATATATGATTTAAGTTAAATGTAATACATACATAAATGTATAATTATTGTACAATATTTTTTGTACTTTAGAGTCAAACACTTCCAAAAATAAGCCCTAACACAAATTTTCGACTGAAAAAGAGAGTAAGACAGTGTCTTCAATAAATTCACAAAAAAAACAAAACAATGCCGAATATTCATACGAATACTTTCAGTTTTAAGTTTATAATATGTTATTTACTTTCATTAAAAATTCCACTAAATTTTCAATCTAGTTTGGTATTTGTGGTTATTTCGTATCGTATCCAAATTGTTGCATTTGACGATGGCATTGATCTTTAAATAATTACGACTGATAAACTTTTTTGACTGTTCGCCCCCCCCTCACTAATGATCTAGTCGACTTCTTAATCCGAATGAATAATTCAATTTAAAAAAGATAAGATAAGAAAGATAACATGATTAAACGAAACATGAACTTGGTTGTACGTTTTGATTTAATGGGTCGACTTCATTTTCTCGATTACGCCTTGTTGTATTTTATGGTTTTCTATGAATAAATTAAAAAGTTTCCGTGTTAAGTATTTATTACCCTTACCGAGAGGTAAAGTTCAATGGCTGGTTAACAATCAACTCTAATTAAGTCGTGCGCTTTATCCGGGAGTGAGGATAAGTTAATGAATATGATTTTTTACCATTTCCGTTCCTCACGTGGTACCTATGAAATCATTATGTAGCAAAATTAATTAGAATAATTTGAACACAAACTGGTTTTTACAATTATGATCTCCGAAACAGTAATTATGGAATCAATCCAATAACTCCAAATTTTGAGCATTTCAAGCGCTGTCATTTAACGAAAACTGGTTGTAAGTCAAGTACGTAATACTTTGATTAAAATTATAAAAACATAAAAGCATATTGTGAGGAAAAATACGAAGTTGGTAGTTTTTTAGCGGGCCTAATTTCCGGAGTCGGGATATGGGGATCTATGAAAAATAAACGATATTCTATACCTTTGTAAGTAAATCCGTCAAAAGATTAAAAAAACAATTTACAAAAGTGTCAACTCGGGGAGTCGAAGCTTGACTCCTGATTTACTTTACATCACACCCCACCTTCATGGTTAGTGATAATGAGGACATTCATTTTTTCTCATCATTGTCTCCTTAACGTCTCCGAAAATGATGTTTGAGTGACAAACTTAATACCAGGTAGGTATTTCATATACTTCAGATTAGGAATGCAAAATAATATATTCTGAATGATTACTTTTTTACGTAGCACAATTTATAACGATTCTTTTCAAATGATAATTATTGTGGTTTGTCAAAGAAAACGTGTAAAATGAATTTATTTCAGTGCATTCATTATTAACTGCAAGTGTTTTGTCAGATATTATCATAATATTATTACTTATCTGAAAATAGATGTGCCATTTGATATTTTAAGGCTAGCTGATTTGAATCACAATGCAAATCAGCTGCCGTCGTGAATAGTCGACAAGTCTTGGAGGCAATTCTTCATTATTTTGTAAGAAAGAGTAATTTTTGCGTTATATTAACAGTGGGTCCTAAACTTACGCGGTTTGTAATTACGTGAATGAGTATTTTTTTAAAATATGTCCGTTTGTTTCATATATAGATTTCTATGGATTTTATAACTGAATTTGAAAATAAATAATTGGAAGAATGTTTTAAAACCATTGGCGGCCGGTCAATGTGGCATTGGATCAATGCACCCCTTGTTTATGCAGGGGTGGTTATATTTCATGAAATATTATTTAAATATAACATTTATACCGTTTTCTCATTTTATATTCTTCGTGTATTTACTGCCTAAAATAAAATAAAATGTTCTAAAATACTTATTATAGACAATAAATACACCAAGAATTTAAAATGAGTGAATGGTATAAATGTTATGTTTGAATATTATTTCATGAAATATAACCGCCCCTGCATATAGAAAGGGTGCATTGATCCAATGCCACATTGACCGGCTGCCACTGTTTAAAACCCTTTGAGCGGTGAGTAAATTTTTACTAGATTAGAGTTTTTCGTATATTTTGATTATTTTCACTATTATGACTTTTTTTTCTTATATCATATTAAAATTGAGGGGAAAATATAGTATTCGGGGACGCAGCAATTCACAATATATTAAACGAAAATTCACCCGTGTAATATTAGTTAATATTCCTTATTCGAAAATAGGTCTATAGAACGAGCTTACACCTATTCAATTCAAAAACATAATATTTTGATAACTGGAGTGCTCAACGATATTGTGTATGTGTTTTTTTTAAATTTCTATAGAGACGTGGTTACAAAGTATGCAGTAGTTATTAAATACTATATAACCCTTTATAAAAACATATTTCAATAGACGAGAGGGTCGTAAAATTTAACAATGTCAAGAAATGTAAAAGGAATTGAATTAATTTATTTCAAAGGAAGATCTTATCAAGAAACACTGCAGATGTGACCAAAATTTGAACTAATATTGCAGATACCACAATATGTCAAAATAACCCATTTAACAATAATGCTTGCTATTTTGACAAAGTTTTTTATTATTTGTTTCGTGTTTGAGACATGCAGCTGTTCTGTTATTCGATTTAAAAAGATCCATTTCTAAAAAAGAGTTTAAAAATGAATATCGAATTGTTATATAATGAAGAATTATAAAAATACGTACCTGCACATAATTTGTATAAAATATTTTTTCTTCTCAACACCTTCTAGTTTTTAAATGTTAAATATCATGAATTTTTAATTTCAATGAATTTAATTGATTTCAGTGAGTGATTTTAGGGTTGCCAACGGTCCCGGAATTCTTGTTTCTTACGATTATAATACTGTTGTCGGTTAAATGTTATACATGCGTAAAACAATTTTTAAAGCATTCATTAAATACTTAGGTACTTATTTATAGAAAAACTTTTCACAGACATCAATTTTAAATTTAGGTTTGGGCCGCATGTATTTCTTAGTAAGTTTATAACTAAATATAACTTTAAGGGCCTTAAAATGTATCAAATAAAATACAAAATTTGTACCAATTCCAAAGTTTAAACAGATGAAATTTCTGGCGATAAGCAGAACCGAGCCTTATCACTAAAATTACAAAAAATGTGTTTTTTAAAAATCCATATCCGCTCGTATCTCAACATTTTTTTTCTACGTGAACTGATTGTTACCCAGTTGCTCAGTTGTTCTACTTTATTTTTTTCTGACAGAGTTAGGACAGGACTAGTAAAAGACTAGTCGCTCCCGCTAAGCCCCGTTATTTTAGTATTGAAACGGTGGGAGGGAATTTTTAGACGTCACAAACATCCATACCTTCGAACAGAAATCGATAAATTGACAATTGAAAAAAAGTCCTCGGATTCGAACCCGTGATGTCTGTCATGGAAACCAACGACGTTGACAACTGTTCCATGGACCCGATACAATGAAAATAAAAATACTGCAAGCTTAATCATTTTTATTTAGGTGATATGCGACTCGTAGTTACACCACTGCATATATAAATTTAGCTCACAGTCCGCAAGAAAACTTCTGAGTAAAAATTAGTGGCCTTGCCGGACACCACATTTCCATATATTATGCATGTTCGTATACGTAATTTATTTAAATTAGAACCAAAATTAATTAAAAAACTTTCACGCATATGTTTTTATTATTATGATGTTTCCGTTTTAAAAGTGTTACATTTAACACCTATAAACCCGTCCACGTGAAGGCCCAAAGGTTTTTAATTACCCTTTGTTTTGTTTGTTGCAGTAAAAGGTGAAGATTTATCTCCTGCGGAGAACGCCAGCCATACAGCGTAAAGGTGCTAATTATATATTATAGTGGAGCCTTAGTTACGCCGATTAAAAAAATGGTTGAGTTATAAATTGAAAAAGAAGAAGAAGAGCATTTGAATATTCAAAGACAATCACAGTTGGATATTAGTCGCGATGGATCGGGGATTTTTCATTCTGAGGTAAGTTCTTGATTGAAATATATACATTATATAATATAAAGTTTATACATAATTTAATTAATATTTACTTACATTTTTGTTTGCTTAACACTTAAATACCAAAACGTCGAAAATAGGATGGAGGAGCGATGAGGTACAATGTGATCCCAGACAAATTTGCTTTCTATTTTCATTGCATTTATTGAGGAATCACTTCAGGAAAGGCATTATATTCTAAGATGTAATGAAAAAATCATCAGAGTAATAAAATTAATGTGATGACTAAAACATTTTACTTTGTTATTTTAGAGTCACTTATTCATAATTTCTACAGTATAATTTGTAAATTCTCTTCAATGCCAATTGTTTATTACACATTTTCATTTCAATTTGTTTTTGTATAAATATCGCTGCTAAATTATATTTCTTATCAGTTAACAATGCTCGCCATGAGTGAAACCGGTCCTGATCTTGCTAAATAAAAGTGGAAATAAGTTCAAAAGAATATTGTGTTTTTCTTAATATTAAGAAATCATTGAAGATTACAATAAGTATTAGTTAGATATTTTTGGTATTTAGTGAATAGTTGAAATAAGAAGTATTTTGCAATGTGATTGCACCCAATTGGAACTCAAAGGTTAATTTCAAAAACAATCATTTTATTTTTATGCTGCATAAAATGATTGTTTATGATATCTACCGACGTGCATAACTTTCGTATAAAAGTAACAGCGAACGCAAACTCTTCACGTCTTTT
This sequence comes from Himalopsyche tibetana, assembly GCA_030503985.1. Lineage (NCBI taxonomy): Eukaryota > Metazoa > Arthropoda > Insecta > Trichoptera > Rhyacophilidae > Himalopsyche > Himalopsyche tibetana. Next base: position 9,375,108 of record JAPJYX010000015.1, read on the forward strand.
TGGTGCTGCGTTTAGGATATTGCTAAGTAGGCAGCGTTTTGCGGCGCGTCAAGCGTGCATATCTAACACGTGCTCCGCCAATACTAATGTTCTGAGTGCTGAGCACGCTCGTCGCCCCACAAACGCTTTCTGCTGAAGAGTTAGCGAGAGGGATATGAAAGCATCCATATCATCATAAGCATTTCAATGTGGCAGTTGAAGATGTTTAGCAGTGGTGCATGTATTTTTAGTAAATAAAACAAATCACTTTGAAAATTATAATAATATATATTAATAGTCAGTCTATATACATATATATCTGTGACTCTAAAGCATCACAATATGTACATCGATCCAATGTTGCCATTTACTTTTTATGAAACTAGTTTTTTTTTAAATATATATTAATTAATTTAAAAGTATCTGTTACGTCTTCTGATTTCTAGAAATAAGCACATTCTAGTTTATAGAATGTAACAACATTTTTTTACACGTAAATTATATATATTGCATAAAAAACCAAACTTCAGTGTTTGAAAACACCTGGCGCATAGGTGAATCATATATCACGGTTAACTTTTACGACGTGATAATAACGAAGTTCAGCAAAGGTATTGTGTTTTTCCGATTTTTTCGTACATTTCACCACCTCACCAAAAAGTTTGTTTCGTAAATATATATGTGAAAAAATATGAGACACACTTTTAAGACAAATAATGGCAGATCAAAGAAGATACTTATGTTTAAAAAGGTTTTGGAATTTTCGCACTGACGTATGTATACAATTATACTATTCCGAATGTAATATTTATGTTTTAAAAATAATGTTACTTGTAAAACTATAATACATTTTCATCAGTGATTTTCCCCCCATGCAACGTGGTGGAACGGCGGTCCGGCAACATTTTAATGGCATTTTTAATTTTCCAAATCAATATTCGATATTATTTTTTCTGCTTTAACTAGTTTTAGCTTTAGTTTGACATTTTTCAACACATTAGAATGCGTCGATTGGTGGTCCACTCGGAGGAAAATGAGGCTTCCGTGACAGATCTCACAGATTCGAGTTCCAGTACGAAAAGCATTTTCTTCAATATATTTTGTGTTCGAAGGTATAGGTGTAATATCTAAACCAGTGCTTCCCAACCTGTGGGCCGCGGCCTCTCAGGTGGCCATAGGATTTCTTGCGGGAGCCGCGAAATTTAGTAGAAAGTACAAAAATCTATATATTTAAGTCTATCAAATCGGTGTTTCCCATATTGGGGGCCGCGGAATTTCTTGAGGGAGCCGCCGGATTGGATTGGAAATTGGATTCTGGGGGAAAAGTATAGCAAATCGAGGATTTCGAATTCGTCGGTGAGCTAAAAAAAAAACTAGTTACGGAGACAATTGAGGAGGGCCGCGGATTATTTTTTTAGATTTAGGGGGCCGTGGAACGAAAAAGGTTGGGAAGCACTGGTCTAAACTATTTACACTCAGCCATCCAATCCAATACTTAAAAAAAGGGGGCAAAGCGAGAGGGACTCTCTCTTTCAAAAAAATCTCTCGATCATTACTCTCTTTGGAATAATAAAAAGATTTTGAGCAACTAAGAAACACACAGTTCTCGTAAAAAAACTTCTGTTGATATACCTCCACTAGTAAGCCATATTCTTTACATTGGGAACTTACGTGGGTTAGAAAAAAAACTTTAAAAGAAGTGAGTTTTCCTTTTTGAACCTTTTTTTTCAAAAAAAGCACAGCATTTCATTTCAGCACAGCTGTTTTTAAATAATAACATTGAAACACGCATTACGGTAGATAAGACTGTTGTAATCAGGGGTGGGCTGGAGGGGGCTCGCGCGAGCCGCTTGTTAAATTTGACTAAGGCCGGCGAGCCTCTTGTTAATTTAAGAAAAAAAATATTATGAGATTAAATTAGTATATAACTGTAATTTCTGACTAACATATTATCTACGACAGCTTCAGTATACACAATAGTAAATTTTGAGCCATTTAGATTGATAAGTTTACGGTAAATTGCATATTGTTACGTATTATAAGTGTATTAAGTAAAAACTGATTGCTTGTTTAAGTATTGAATATTAGCATAGGAGTGATGAAAAAATTCAGCCCTTCTAAATATCGAGAATTGCTTTAAGATTAAGCGAGCCCCTTGTTATAGTATTGGCAGCCCATCGCTAGTTGTAATGTTTTCAACTGATATGTAAAGAACAATAATTATTATGAAACAATATTGGATGAAAGCTCCACAAAGCTTTCTCATTAGACTGAATAAACTTTAGTAATAGTTTATGAATAAAAGGTAAAGATAAAAAAAATGCTACTATTTCATCTCTCGTTGAGGGGTGTGTACAGCATAATTACTCATGAATCACGTGTCTTTAGGGTACATCGAAGTACCGACTTTTTTTTTGTCGATTAATTTTCAACAATTATTTACAAGACGTTTTACGAAAGGGGGCATGCATTACTGAGGGTCTCTGCTTATTAGAAAAGAATAATCGTTGTAAGGTCACGCCTTTCTCAAAACATAAATAATATTTTTTCAACAGGGGTAAGCCACCTTTTATTCTGTACAATACATTGTTAATTCAAATGGTCGATCATATTACAAGGAACTGAGAGCAATGTGTTTCACCAATGTGTACGGAAGTCTCTTAATAGTTCACTCAACTATTTTTTACCATGTAAAAAAGTGATATAATTCATAGAAAAATTGAAGATTGATTTCTTAAATTTTAAAACAAACCACACAAAGAAGACGGACGTAAATAGCTTTGAAATGTAGACTTGAAGGCTTTCGTTCGTTATCGTCTTGTGTTGTTGAATCTCTTTTCATTAGGAAATCCGTTATCCGCTGCTGTTGATTTAAATAAAAAAATATTGAAATTACATGGGATAAAATTGTCATCTGCACTCGAAGGGTATACAACCCATCACAAACGACAATCAAATTTAAAAAGTTTATTCGCTGGAGTAAAGTTTTTACCACCTAACTAGGGTATCCAATCCTGGAGCCTTTTTCCAATCCCGGGATTTTGGTATTGATTAATTTTCAATCCCGGGATCCCGGGATTGGGATTAGCACACCGAGGAATTTGAAATCCTCAATTCGCTACACTTTTTCTCCAGATTGTCTCAGCAACTCGTTTTTTTCTCTAGCTCACCGACGAATTTGAAATCCTCAATTTACCAATTTCGTGTCAATTTTCGGGATTTGCTCAAAATTTCTCAATCCCGGGATTTCGGGATCAGAAAATTGAACGGGATCCCGGGATTGGATGCCCTACACCTATCCACATAGATTGGCTATTTTAATTATTTGCATATCCTCTTAAATGTTCTACAAGCTCGCGTCTCAACTTTTGTCAGTTTTGAGTTTTTCAATGTAATAAATTCAGATTTTCGATACACACATAACTCACTATGTCATGCTTTATTTAACCCTATACAAAAACGATGGCAAAAATATAATATGGTCACGTGCTATGTTCAGCATGAAGGAGAGGATGATATGGATGGAAACGTTCTTGCTTCCTTCCTTATTAACTTCCTCAAGATATTGAGAGCAAAAAGATTTGAAGCGATGGCATTAGAATAAAATAAAATAAAAACATGTGTCTCCTGAAAACGTGTACTTTTTGAGATACGAGGTTGTAGAAAATTACGGAAAATATTATTTCAGCCAACACGTTTATCAATAAAAATTAAATTAAAGAACTACAAATTTATTCCCTATAGCGTTTTGAACATACATGTTTTATTTTATCAATAATAATACTGTGTTATACAATCCGTTAAAATCAGTACAAAATACTCATATCGAAAGCATGTGACCATTTCGTTGACAGAATGTATTAAGGCTTGTCGGTTTTCAAAAACCGGTTTTTTCTAAATTTGTGACATTCGAAGCCCGGTTTTTCAAGTTCGTAACCGGTTGTGTCGAATTTTCCATAAACGAGTCTATAAACAAAAGGACAGAAAATTTTGATATTTTATTTGATGGCTTAAAGACCATATGCCCCACGTCATTACCCAGCGAAAGTTTATTTTCGATATCAGGAAATTTTGCTACAAAACGACTAGTGTACGCGTCGTGTTTTCTTAAATCATATTTTCTGAAGAGTAACACCAAATAATTTCTTGTTGTGTATTACTGTGTATATACATAAAAAATGAACTTTTTTTCGATATTTTAATTGAATTATCCATTTTTTGTAAAACTTTAATAACAATACAAATTTTCTAACAATATTGACATTCGACAACCGGTTTTTTCAAAAGTCGGTTTTTGTATAAGCCCTAGTAGGTATCATTTTGTTTGTTTAAACAATCTTCATTTATTTATTCTTCATTCCCCGGTAGTTAATCTGCACGGTTTCCGGATTCCATTATCGTTGGTTGCCGACCTCTGGTCAATATATATCGCCATCTGTGAACAGATACTATCACTGTAATTAAGTCGGATTAATGTGGAATCAATTGAAAACGATAAAAAAATACATGAATCATACAAATCCAACCTTAAGCTAGTATTTCGAAACGCAGTAATAAAAAAATAGACCCTCCACGTTACACGACGTTCGTTTGTAAATAATGTTATAGGTTATTATAGGCCCTTAAGAGAAAAAGAGTGAATACAAAAACACAGGTGTGAAAGTAAGGTTTTTATTTTTGATAACACCTTTACTTGACTCTCTTATTTATAAAGTATCAAAGTATGTATGAACATACAAAATATGTGTATTTTGTTATTTTCATAATACACCCATGCCTCGATTTGCATGGTAGATTTGGTCCACGAATTTTAGCGTAAATTAAGGCATATTGTGTCGGGTCCTATGGCGCAGCGGTTAGCGTTGTGAGCTACAGTGCCGGATCTCACGGGCTCGAGCTCCAGTATGAACAGTATTTTCGATGGATTTCTGTTTGAATGCATTGGTGTTTGTGATATCTTAAAATTCCCTCCCATCCTTCCAATCCTTTAATAACTGGGCGTAGCGAGAGTGATTAATTAACCACTAGTTCTGTCATAACCTTATCCTTCTTTCCCTACTACTCTCTTTGAAAAGGAGAGGTTGAGCGACTGGCTAACAAACAGTAATCGTAGACCATTTTCTATTGAGATACATCCATTAGGAAGCCATATGCTCCAAATTGGGTGCGGACATGGATTAAGCTCGAAAAGGGAATTCTTTGTGCGGTTAGTAAATAGTAATATGGAAAAAACCTATCCTGATATTATAATAAAATTGTCTGACTACTTTCAGTTCTTTAGATCAGTATTTCTCAACCGGGGTCCACGGGGAACAAACAGTAACAAGCCAAAACACAAAAATATAAAAAATATTGTCGTTAATATTCTTTTCCCGATTATGGAATTTACAATAGTGAAAATGTAGCTTTACTTAGTAAACTTTCCTTGTAATATATAGTACGCATATTTTATAATATAATTATACGAAAAAGGATAACTATTTATATTTAAATTTGATTGAAAAAAATGAGTCATTGCTTTCGTTTTTTACGACTCTTATTCCACCCAAAACACAGCGAATTTGACTCATCAGCCTTGGTTAATTGTCAAGTAAATTAATTTATATTTTATAACGTAACAGGTGGTACAAATAACTACTCTCATGTATTATTCATTATTGTTTATACTTTTAAAAAATCCCACGATCAAGTTACATTTAGTTTAATTCTCGTGTAATTATATTTAAATACAATCAAATCAATTCGCCAATTAAATTCAACACACGGCCATTAAAAAATAAGTCACAACATTCGCCAATTTTCAGTCGATGAACCCTGTCTTAATGCTTTGTTTGGGTATCGTAAAAGTTAATTGTTATGCAAATAAAATAGATAAATATCGCCAAATCACAAGACTGTGATAAGTTTGATAAGGCCACACATGCGGTCAGACAGTTTGCACACGTTTTAATTATTGTTGTGCAACTTATTTTGTAGAGGACTTGTACTGCCCTGCTAAGTAAAAACACAGTAAAGACCATTAGCTCTATGATACCTCATTGGTCATGAAAATATGTTGATATTGGTTGGGACACTTGCTGCGAATGACTCCATAGTGTCTTAGTCTTAAATATTCTTCAGACCGATGGAACTGCTTTTGGCTACTTGTAATACGTTGTACTCAGAGCAGTTTTAGGATGCTGGTATGTTATAGGAGGATTAAACCCTTGAATGCATGCTAAACTAACTTTCTTTTTCGATTATAGCGTAGATTTTTATACCCAATGGTAAAATACAAATCATTCTTCCAATTTTTTAAAATTTATATCGTGGTGGCAAGAGGTTGTTCTAATCTGCAATCAAAGGAAAGGATTCGGAGTATATTTAAAGTGAATTCATTTTAACCGTTAAAAAAACAGATTTTCGCCGGGAAAACAATAAAACTGCATTCTATAATATGTACTTGATTATTTACGATAAAATAACTTGTCAAAATAATTTCAGTTAAACAAAAACACTACAATTTATGTGGGTACTTTTTATTAAAACTATGCATTTTTATATATAAAAAAGTAGAAAATCATGCATTTGACGTTAATGATGATGGGAGGGTGCAAGAAGCTGTGAAAGTTTTAGCGTGAATATTGATTGATCCATAATCGGTAAAATAACTTGATTTAGCGACACAATTCGATCAGTCACAAAAATATTTAGAGCAGACGTGGGGAACCTACGGCCTTCTGCCCAATTCTGCAATCCTGTAATTCGTAAACTCGGAAATAGCGAATTGAGGATTTCAAATTCCCTGGTGAGCTAAAAAAAGCGAGGTTTGGAGATAATCTGAAGGAAAAGTATAGCGAATTGAGGATTTCAAATTCTTCGGTGAGCTAAAAAAAAAAACGAGGCTCGGAGATAATCTGGGGAAAAAGTAGGGTAAGGGATTAAAAATTAATCAATCCCGTCCTAGTCAATATTTACTGCGGCCTTATGTCGAATCAGAAAAATGAATGCGGCCTTTAGAGAAGAAAAGGTTATAAGATATTTTTTAGAACCTGTGCATTTTAATGTGTTGACTTGTTGTTTATTCCACGTGGAATCCGGTGAAGAAACGCTGATCTCTCTAGAAAAAATCTCTACTGAAAGTAGTCTGCCTGTTATAAGTCGATATGTTCAAAGAAGTATGTGAGCTTTCTTCACAAGCTAAGCTTTCGGGTTTGTAGTATTTTTTGTATTTACAATTTAACTGTTTTGTTATAATTCCCAGATGTTCCCAGTGAAGACAATTAAGAATTTAATTCAGAGGTTTTACATTAAGATTGTATGACCTCTGAAAATGCAACAGTATTGCTGCAACTGAAATGTTACGACTTCCAAGTAACTTGAGGCTAAATTCCAAATACAATAGGTGATATTTACAGTATGCAGTTTGTTTTCGAATTTATGCATCCCCTGATAATAATAATATAATACCACAATGGGATATTTGATCTGCTCTTTTGTTCCCAGCGAAAAAAGTGATTCAAACCATTGAAATTGTTTAGTTATGTACTAACAAGGCATCGACCTCATTGCATTCAAATCGCTGTTGGTTTACCAGGTAACAAAGGTGTCACTGGGTGCTTAAAAGATTTGTTATCTATTATATCTGAATGAGTGCATTTTATACGAAACAGTTATCGTTTTGGTAAGACACCTGGATGTGATGTGCAGTGTCCTATCACCGGACTATTTGAAACCGTTGAAATTTAATATTACAACGAGTAATTGTTCTCTTCTTCATCTTCATTGTTTTATTAACCCTTTGCCTGCGTCACCAAATTTAGCGAGCATGCCCTGAACGCGGATGCTTTTTTGCGAATTTTGTTATCGCCCTTTTCGACTGTAAATATAAGTTGTAATATTTTTTCAACTAATCAAATATGTTAATTGCCACCCAAAGTAACTTTTTAAATAATAAAATACAATATATTTCTTGTGTTTTCGGTTTAATTCAACAATAATCATTCTTCATACAATTGCCATATTGCAAAATACCGCCACGCGCGACCGAGGACACTGCGCCACCACCATACCATGATAATAATATTAAATTCTCGGAACAATTTCAATTTCACCCGCACTCGATCGCTTATATTTATACTATCCAAAATCTTGCATTGGTGACGGTACGTTCACGACGTGTTCCAGAAATAAATTATTTTAGCCTATATTGAATCTTTTTTGACTAATGCCATCTATTGAATTTGGTAAAATATACATTTAGTAATATTTTCAACCAAGTTTTACAATTTTAACACAATAGATAGCTCTTATGTAGGGTTTGAAATTTCCATGACATCTATACGTGTCACGCACGCTGAGGGCATGTTCGCTAGGACATGCATAGCGGTCATACGCGGTGAGAAGGCTAAAGCCCTTTATGTACAAAGAAAAGTTTATATCACGGTGTCTACTGACAAAAAACAATTGTATCAATCTGAAATATCCTCATGCTTCTTAATCAATCAAGTAATCAGGTATATCATGTATATATTAATATTTTTAATCCATGCCCGCTCCTAATTTGAAGCATATGGTCTCCTAATGGAGGTATCTCAATAAAAGTTTTTCTACAAAAACTGTTAGCTACGCTAGGACAGGACTAGTAGTTAATTAATGTCATTTTCTACGCCCTGTTATTACAGTATTGGAAGGGTGGAACGGAATTTTTAGACATCACAAACACTTCGAACAGAAATCGATCGAAAAATACTGTTTGCACTGGGACTCGAGCCCGTGAGATCCAGCACAAAAGCCCACAACACTGACCACTGCGCGATATGACCCGACAAATAGAATATATTAACCCCTAATCGGCAGGAAAGCGTAAGCGACAATTCACCAAATTTTTCACGCGATAATACGCTCTCAAAAATAAACTTTATTTGAATTATTATTTTAAAGCTGGAGTCGGAGTCGTCTTTTTTACACGACTCCGTAGCCCTGAGATAACTCCATAAGAATACTATATGCTACGCACTGCGAGCGCTATTTTTATAAATATATTGCCGCGTTTTAAAAATGAAAAAAATCCTTAAATCTCTTGAAATCATTATTAATATATGTATAATAAATTTGAATCGTTCAAATTATGTACATTCACACATATTTTGTCACTAACAAACCGGGTTTAGCCTTTCGGCATCTTCAGGCGTTCAAGTGCACGGATGAACTTGAATTGACGCTTAGTAAATGAATGTTTCGTGTTTATATAAGAAATAAATGTATTGTGAGTTTAAAGCCATTGCTGGTGAAAAAGATTAGCCCATGGGAATGCCCACTTGAACGATTCAAATTTAATATTGAAATTCCACCAAGCACCTTCAGTCGAAATCTTTAATTATGTGTATAATATAACACCAATAAAAAATGGCAGCACAGGTAATATGATATACATACATCACAGACTTGTGGAAGCTTTCCCTCCATCCATTCAAACATCGCCCAAAATAAACTTTCGCAACCGAACTTTATTTTTTATTTTCGGGAATCGAACGCATATGAATGCATTCGACCAAAATGATTTATGGAAAGAAAAATAATGTTTCGCGCCACTTTTTTACCACTCGCGCCTTTATTTTGGCGCTCAATCTATTTTGAATCTGCTTGATCTAGCAACACCAGCGAATGCCAAACAAACCATTTGTATAATATGTTTACGTTTGCGTTACGTTTTTTATTGCACTTCTGAGGTATTGTGGACTGTTCCGCTATGATCACGTTGCTTGCTTTGTTTCTGTTTCTATTCTTTCTGCAACAAAAAGGTGTCAAACCATTTGAAACACGTTTCAAATGATGTACGTTTCCCGCTTAGAATTTTTTGAAGAAGATGAAGTGATTGAATTGGAATTGACTTGACAGAACTCCATTCTATTTGGGTAAAAAATATCAACGTATTTAGTTTTAAATTTTTGTTATAAAATGAGTTTATAGCTATTTCGGCGTGCGTCGTCAGAACTATGAATAATCTTACATATACTCAGCTATATATACTGCCCTAGAAGTAGAGGTCTGCACGGGCCCGGGCCAGGCCCGGTCCGCGGGCCGGCTTCGGGCGGGCATCCGCAATTGAGATTCGGGCTCGGGTAAGGAGTTTATTTCTTCAGAAAAATATTTCAGACTATGTTTGTGTCATTAATCAGCCGTGATGATTTTAATTAGTACCAGTTCTATAGAGAATCGTAAATTGTTGTAAATTTGTTAAAAACGGGTTTTTTTCGGACTGGGGTGTATAAATCTGGGCTTCGGGCTCGGGCCGGGTAATTTTGTAAAATTTCGGCCTGTGCAGACCTCTAATATATACTGCCCTAGAAGAGATACACAATACATCTTGTTATTTGATAATTACACGACCCAACGTTTTAGTGACAGTGGTTTTTGAGTTATAAATTTTCTGTTCATCAAAGTTATTTTTTTTTATCGACGTAAAAGGAAGGAAAAGACGTCTTCTTTACATCAACGGTCGTTTGAAAACATTTTTATGTGGATTTCTGAACACTCCAGTCATAATAGGAGTTCTTGATGCTTTTATTTCCACTGTCGAAGGGGATTTTGCCAATATGTATGACGTTTTGTAAAAAAAACAAACCATTTGCAATGAAAAAAATACTTCGAACGCTAAAAACACTTAAAAATAAGCGAGCATATTATTTTACGTCTTCCGTACTTTTGTTTTATTAGTAATCTTTTTATTTTAATTATTTTCCAATGAAAAATATCACCACAATTCTGACTAAAAGAAATTGTAGTTCTGAGAGAACGTAAAATGACAAATTTAATCTTTTAAGATCTTTAAGAACTTTTTAAGTACATAGATAAACTAAATTCAAAAAAACAAAATATACATTTGTACTAATTCTCACTTTTATTTATCAAGATCAGTACTGATTTCGCTCATGATGAGCATTATCAACTGATTAGATAGTAAAATTTCACAGTTTAATTACTGTAATTGATACTAATCAACATGAAATTAAAAACGGTGTAATAAACAATTGGTATTGAAATGAATGGCAGAGAAGAAGAAAATAAGACATAAATGTTTAATATATGAATATGTGAAACTAAATTGACTAATATTAAAATGTTTATTACCTCTAAAATGTAATTAAGAAACTCATCGAAGAGTAATTAAGATGAACTGGAGACTAATGATAATCTCAAACATAATTATAATCTTTGAAGTTTTTACAAAATAAATTTATTTATAATGCCTTTAAACCAAGTATTGACAGTGAGCACCCTAAAATTGTTTGTTAACTATAGTATCAACATATAGATTGTTTTTATACCGATTCGACACAAATATTCGTTATTTTTTTCCAACACTGACCCCGGAATAAACAGTCCGGCTCCTCGACTCCGGTTTCGAAACCGCAGCTCTGATTAAATCTAAGATCTACTATATGTATTTTCATTTTAAAGGGATATTAAAGAATCAGCCTTATTATATTATTTAAAAAGTAAGTAGTAACGTTTTTTGATACTCATCGAAAATAACTGCGTTCGTAACACTTTCCCAATAAACGCGAAAGATATTAAAAAGCTTGTTTATCAAAAACACACAGTTATCATTTCTAAAATTATCCACTTTGATACGGCAGTCTGGGAAATGCTACATTATCGAACGTTAATAAACTATTTTAAACCATTCAGCACGGTTGCGGTCGTTTCAAGATCGATATTTTTTTATTCATAAAAATTTAAACCCTTGCCTTGACATGTACATACATGAGTCATTAATATTTTATTTGAAGGCCAATTTTGATGGTCTGTTGAGGTGAACCATCTTGGTATTAATTTTTTAACGGTGTAGTCGGCTTATATAAAGAATACATAAAGAATATAAAATGAGTGAACGGTATAAATGTTATGTTTGAATATTATTTCATGAAATATAACGGCCCCTGATACACAAGGGGTGCGTTGATCCAATGCCACATTGACCGGCCGCCACTGACTTCAGGTGAGCTATAAATCTGCTCGACTCTTCTTCCAATCGGTGGGATTCTGGCATCGTGAAAGATCGTCGGGTATTATATACTCGAGGTAACTATATGATGATGAACTATTGTGGTAGAAAACAAAGCAATTGACGAAGACATCAAAGGGAAGAACAATGATATTTATAGACCTTTCCAAATACTCTCCAAGACACCTTTCCTATGTCTACAGTGTATTTTGTTGTATAAAACAACGTTAATAGAAAAGAATATAAAATCTTTCATTTTTTTAAATATGTGCGGTATTTAACGGCGTGTCTCGGTCATTGTGATGACCTCGCTGAACCATTTTCGGACCTCAGCGGGTTAGCATTAACAGATGGCCGATGGATCTATTTTTAAACGAAATTTAATATTATATTAAATGTTTTTCAGCTATACACTCAAAAACACACTTGTTTCTAGAAAGAGTTGGACAAGAAAAGGTAAATTTCGTGTTTTTATGGTTGCTCTAAATAATATTTTGTCACGTCCTATCATTGATTTGATAATGCATTAATTAAAATCAGGATACACAAGGATTTTATCTGGAGACGTAACCGTAGACTAGTTGTCACTAGTCTTGAGCTATCTACACAGTTGCGCAGTCCAAGGCTTGGATTTTTTAATGGAATCTTTCATCCAGTGATTTCACCCAGAGTAGAGTCGGAGTCGGAAAAACAAAAAAATATTATTAGTTTATTCATCATATTGATTGGTGAAATCTACTAGAATTTATCTATTAACTAGAATGATCTGAAGGTAATCAAATATACTAGTTAAACGGAAAAAAAAAAAAGATCTCCAATCCTTTTATAGTGAGGTTGATAGAATGGATTCAAATTTGAAAGGGGTGATTCTAAGTGGGGTATCGATTAGTGACTCTCAACGAAGTAAGTCCAAGCTAATAAGATTGATAAGGTAATACATCCATATTGGCAATATTCAAAAATCCTGATTTATCAATGTCTTTAATGGTTACGGGTGACTCGTATACGAGTCTTTTCGCCGGTCTGTCTGACGCGTTGAAATATATACATCCAATGCGACAAATGTTTTAGATTCTCTACGGAGATGACGTCACAAATGTTTGATGCATCATTTAAAAAATAAAATATTAAAATATATGCACAAATATTTTTTTTATTCTGTGATTTCGGGGATGAAAAATCAGCAGACAGTTAAAATATAACTTTTAAAAATAGGCCACCAAAATATAAGCAATTGTAGGTTAAAAATAAACTTTTATGTTTTCTAATTTTGTTTTCAAATGAAATAAACAGGAGAAAATGTATATTTGGCTTGTTATTTATTACGTTTTCGATGAAATATATAATTCTATGTCAAAAACCCGATTTTATATATTAAAAAATACAAAAGTTGAGTATCGCTAATAAAAGCAGGCTAAAATATATGAAGTATTATCCAACAAAGTGTTGCACAATTGGTGTCCAAATTATTTTTTTAAATGTCAAATAGTTATAAAGTTATACCATTTTTTCAAAAGTACCTAATTTTTTTGCAAAATTTCGCAAAAATGCCCCGGTGCGAATGAGTTAGGTGTATGAAGATAAAGTTTGTTTCTTCTCTGCAATTCATATAATAGAAGTTCGGCTTTATTGTTCATAATGTTAAAATATGTATTCCACAGTTTATTTTTTTTCTTACCAAGAACATTCAATTCCACGTCATATTAGCTGTTAATTTATACCTTTTGTAGCATATCTCGTTAAAATACCCTTCTGTCAATTGTACGACACTTAACCACATGCTGACAGCCACGTGTCTGTCCACGAACACACCGTAAAAATAACACGCGTGTGTGCTACTGGATATCACAAAAACGGTATGAATACTAAATAATGATACTTATTTAATATTTGGTAGTCATTTTAAATGGTTAATACAAATTGATGCTAACGTAAAGTTTTTCTTAATTATTTATATTTTATTTTTGAGGTAGATGACTGTCTCATTTTTTATTAGAGTAGGGCCGTGGTTTAAGTAGTATGTACAATGTACACAAACCCCGGGTTTTTTTTAAATTTAAAATTATTATATTGACATATTATAGATACAGTGAAATACCGATCCTACGTTTTTCAAGTTACCTTAGTAAAAAAAAAAACGAAAAATGCGGGAATGTTTTAAATAATACAAACAAAATGTTTGTTTTTTCACTTATTTTTGTTTTAGTTTTTTAAGTTATTTATAATAAGTTGCATTTTTTTAATCTATGTTTGCTCCCAATATAGAGCATGTGGCCTTCTATTCGAGGGAATTTTTAGACATCACAAACACCCTTGCCTTTGAACAGAAATAGATAAATCGACCGAAAAAATGCTGTTCGTTCTAGGACTCGAACCCGTAAGATCCGACACGGAAACCAACTACGCTAACCATCGCGCCATAGGACCAGACAAACGTGGGAAAGTAATTTATTTTAAATGGTAAAATCTGTATTTTTCTTAACAAAACACATATTTATGATTTATGCATTGCCCTATAGTGAGGCGCACGCCCCACGTTGGGAAACACTGGTGAACTGGTTGAGCAGTGTTATGAACCACTGTACTAACACAATGAATTAATAGTTACAACTTATTTCTGTTAAAGATGAAAATAATAACGCAGAAAATACAATTATTTATTACTTTCGATGGATTTGGAAGAAGGGTAACTTTGTGGAAGTTCATTTTAAGGCAAGGAGGCAAGGAGGCAAGAAGGGGATGATAGAAAAACAAACAAATGACTCCAGCCTCCCATTTTTATTTGATTTTATTATAGTATATCAGAATAGTAAAATTAAAATCATTCGTACTTAAGCAAGCATTTGCGAAAGTAGTTGCCTGAGGATGCCTCTGAAAGAAGCGAAACACTTGTCATATTTTGTTGTAAAGTTATTTTATTTTATATTGCAATTATTTAGTTTGTGCACTTGAAAAATACAGGAAACGATCTGAGTACCCAATTAAATTAATATTTTTCCATGCGCGCTACTTTTTGGTTTTCTACGACCACTTTAGCCCAAACACCGGAAAACGGTCGTGAAATTTGCGCCTGTAATTACCCGTTGACCCTACAACCTCTCGTATTTGGATATAAAATCGTTGAGAAACATTTTAAGTGTCCAATTTTACAAATACACCCAGAAACCATCGATCATAAAGCGACGGGCACACGTGTCGTTGGCCGCTTCTTCTCCATTGTGACCCAGCACGGAATTATTGCCGTACCGAAAGTTGTTAATTGGGATGACTCCCTTTTGCGGGAGCAGCGCTGCCTAATTACTAATTAGATAAAGCAACGCATAACTGGATAAATACTTGACCCTTTACGGCTCCGAGTGTGGTACTTACTGAAAGTGTGTGTGCGTAAAGACGTCACTTAACTGCCAATGTAGTGTAGCAAAACGATGTAAGTGTACGTAAACATAACACGGTATGCTTAATGTATTTTTATGTTGCCATTTCGCGACCCGAGAACTACATGGTTATAAGTGTATATTTTTTGCGAAACAAAAGGACCAATGAAGTAGTCTTCCAAGTACCATTAATGTTTTGGGACGGTGTTCTGGCGCCTTTTTTCTCGGCGTTATGATTGTTTCAAATAAATATTCACAAATTTTTATTTTGCTTTGAAACCTTTCTATTTAGTCCCAATACGTATTTTGTTTCTTTTGAACGTAATTTTCCGGGTACAGTAACACATAAAAAATATTGACATGATACAAAACAATACATACCAGGTCTATAGACTTTCTCTGTGGAGAGCAGTGTCTAATGCAGCGATTTCCAACCTGGGAGGCGTGGACCATTGCAAAGGGAGGCGCAAACAGTCCAAAATATTTATTCACCATATAAAACGTGTCTTTATTACTATATGAAATAAAGGATGGGGAGGCGCGAAGATATTTTTTTCTTCAAAGGGAGGCGCAGTAACATAACGGTTGGAAACCGCTGGTCTAATGCTTGATAATATGTTGTTAAACGATTACTGTTAGAAAGCATGGGAGGTTCTGAAAATTCCCTCCCACCCTTCCAATTCTATAATTCAGTGCTTCCCAACCTGGGGTCTGCGAAAATTTTATTTTTTTCAACATTCTTTGTGATAAAATATGAACGAGTGAAATAAAAAAAATCGGGGGTCCGCAGATTATTGTTTTCAGATTTAGGGGTCCGTTGCAAAGTTTGGGATGCACTACTATGATTGACGGTGGAAAGCGAGAGAGTTAAGTTAACAACTAGTCTGTTCTAAAAAAAGGAGCTTGTATACATATAATTATAATTGGAATATATATGTACATATATAATTCAGACATCTTTATTTTATTATAATAATTTAAACTTATTTTTTTCACCAATACGCGACCCGAGTAATACAAGGTTCAATGTGAAAAAAATGACGAAACAAAAATAGCAATGTATACCAATGGTACATGGAAGACTGCTGCATTGTTACTTCTGTTTCGTCAAAAAAATTTCACATAGAACCTTGCAGCACTCGGGCCGCGAATAGTCGAAATAGGCGAATACTAGAATAGTAGAAATTCCATACACTTTGTATGGGACCCGTACTCCGTGGTAACACAAAGTTTGGGGGACACTGGTTTAGTTAATAAGAGCGCCAACTTCAGCGGCCAGGCCGGCTTGATCTTTAAGCTCGGTTCTAGTCAGACCAATATCAAATTTATTTAATTTTCGTCGACTTTGTTTAGTATAATTCCAAAAAAGTCGATGGCATTGGCATTATTTACTGTAATGCCATTTTGTTCCCCTAAAATCGTGTAACCTGCACGCGAAACATTAGTAACTGTGCTTAGGCGGTTAGTACAATATTATAAATATCCTTATGTTAAGGCCTAGAAATATTTCCTAACCTTTAGTGGCAACGTTCAAGAGTATCATTGAAAGGTCTTGGTTAATTAAATTCAATAAAGCATAATTGAATGGGAATTTAATTTTCTCCGAGACTTACATTAATCAAGTAATGTGCGCATCTTTTTGATGCAGAGATGGTTTATCTGTGGTTGGCCAATCGATTTGATGCATTTTACGATATCAATTATTTTTTTAATTGACTAACGGAAGGCTTTTATTACATAATTACGAAAGGCAGCTCGAATATTTTCCGGCATTTTGAATTATTTTGAACCTGTCTATAATTATAAACATTCAATTGCATTTTATAACTATCTATCTATTTGTCTAAGAACGATTTCTAGCTGTTACATGAATTATCTATGCTTTTTTTATAAAAATAATAACCGGTATTGCACTGCCAGTAGGTTTTATATTTATAATTTGGGTTTTCTTTTAAATAAATCATGTTTTTACAATGCAATAAATACATTTGTTTGTATAAAAAGCTTTCTCGGTTTTTGACAGAGAAATTTAGTATCAAATTAAAAATTGGATCGTCATCTTATTAAAATTGGTATTTTATTTTAAAAAATAGAGGTTTTGAAAACTAAAATTGCATCGTGTTTTTTAATCCATGTCCGCTTCCAGTATTCTTCTTTTTCGAAGATATAGATAGAAGGATAAGGCTGACACAACTAGTAGTTAAATAATCGGTTTCACTACACCCCATTTTTTTAATGATCGGAAGAGTGCAAAGAGAATTTTTAGACGTGACATTAGCCTTCGAACAGAAATTGATAAATCGATTGAAAAAATACTATTCTTATTTGTGCTCGAATCCGTGAGATAGGTCACGGAAACCAACAAGCTTATATAACTTGAAGTTTGTGATTGTTAAACTTGAGGAGACTGTCATTCTGATAATCAACATCGAATCACTCACATACAAATGTGTATTCTGTGAATTTAGAATTAAATAGAAACATAATAAATTGAATGCACTATTTAGTCTTATATTATTTAATGTCAAATCATGATAAAATACTAGTTATCAGACGCAATTTAAGTAAGAAATTGTCTGCATTATGCTCATTCTGAAATAGTATAATGATGTTTTACCACGATCTATCACAAGCTCAGCAAATTTACAATAATGCTTTCAATACAAGTATGCTAAAACTCCATCAGGTGAGTAGGCCATACCTGATCCCCCACGGGTCTGGATTCGAGGCTCTGTTGGACATAAGGCTTGCTATGTCTAGTGGGTGTCTAGGCTGTTCTATAAAAAAATATATTCAAACACGTTCAACGCATAAAATGATCAGCATTATATTGCTTAAACAATTTTATTTTAATACATTATCGTCATCTTTTTCTAAGTATTCGTAGACATATTGTTATGTGAATCAAGAAACTCTGTGCACTGTATAGTACAGGGATGCCCAACTGAAATCACTTGGTGGGCCAAATGACATAATATAGTAAAATCCTCATTAACACTAAAGTCGGGACAGTGTAATTCGGGGTAGTGTAATTGGGGCTGTGAATCTCGTACAAGATTATGGATTTGGCTTTTTCCGCAAAAAAAAAAAATATTTACGAAATATTTAGTTATTAGTTCCAAGTGATAAAATGCAAAGGGCGTCTCACACATAGACAGTCCCCCGCTATACGTGTATAGCCTGGCACGTGTTGAATACACAGACGCTAGCCAACATTTGTCTGGTAGTAACGACAGTGGAATGCGACCGTGCAATTGGGGGATTTGTGGCGAATATTTCAAGCCAGCGCGTAATTAGTTGTAGTGTAATTGGGGGTTCCACTGTACATCGTCTCTGATGGGCCACTCATAAATATTTGAAACCTTAGTAATGATATTATATAACCTTAATATGATCTCACCTCACACCTAACAATTAAAATATATTTTTTTTATTATATGATTTTTTTTTAAATTTGGTCGTTGTGAAACACAGAAGATAAGTTAAATTTTCATTAGTCCACGTGTTTCGACTCCTCGACTTAACGATTTTTAACTTAGAGAAAAATGATTCGCAGCGATATGTAGTGCCAAATGCAGCTGTAATAAGGGTTGCCAGATTTCTTGCAAGTGAATCCGGGACATTTGTCCGATTTGCTGACTTTCGAATCCGAATACCGAATTGCCTAAAATCGGTTTTTTTTTACCTCACCGAGGAATTTGAAATCCTCAATTCGCTCAAAATTTCCGGGACAATTTAACACTTATCCGGGATTGCGATTCCAATTCCGGGACAATCCCAGCCAGACCTGGACAGGTGGCAACCCTAGCTGTAATGCACTTTGCTAATTGCTTTAATTACGGAAATTCATCTTCAAGGATATTTATAAGATGCCGTAACACTGACTGCACACCTAAGTAAGTCGAAAGAGCAAGGTTAAATCATAACAAAAGATATCAAAATATTCATCTAGATTAAATTATATATCATGAAAGTGAATCTGTTTATTAAGTACTGATATATTCAAGATTCTAGATTACAATGTGATAAAGCCTCGTTCGCTTTTACTTTGGAAGCAGTTAGTCATAAATCAGCATAATAATTTATCTTAGGCGATAGTGTTTTCATAAAATGCAACTGGCAGCTTTACTAACCACGCGTTTTCTTGTCGCCGCCTTTTCATTATTTAAACACCTGTTGGGCCTATTGGAAGAAGTCGATGTTCTTACTTGGAGTTTACGCAAAGGAAGTAGATTTACGACCAAGTCAACATGCTCAGCTTCCTACTTAGAAATAGTTAGAAGGATTTGCATGGGCCTAAAGCAGCATGAAAGCGTAAAAGTTGTTTTATCACTTTAAAGATGTTAACTGTCAATTCTTGTAGAATTATTTTATAAATTTTCGTAAAAACATAAAAGATACATTATTGACAACAATTTATGAAATGATCAGGCTCGGTTTAGCTCGTTTATTAACACATTGGTTACGGATGACTCGTATACGATTCTTTTCGCCGGTCTGACTGACGCGTTAAAATATATACATCCAATGCGACAAATGTTTTAGATTCTCTACATAGATGGCGTAACAAATGTTTGATGCATCATTTAAAAAATAAAATATTAAAATATATGCACAATTTTTTTTTATTCCGTGATTTCGGCGATGAAAAATCAGCAGACAGTTAAAATATAAGCAATTGTAGGTTAAATATAATCTTTTATGTTTTTCAATTTTGTTTTGAAATAAAATAAACAGGAGCAAATGTATATTTGGCTTGTTATTTATTACGTTTTCGATGAAATATATAATTCTATGTCAAATACCCGATATTCTATATTAAAAAATACAAAAGATGAGTATCGCTAATAGAAGCAGGCTAAAATATATAAAGTATTATGGAACAAAGTGTTGCACAACTGGTGTCCAAATTATTTTTTTGTATGTCAAATAGTTTCAAAGTTATACCTTTTATTCAAAATTTCGCAAAAATGCCCCGATGCGAATGAGTTAAAAATAAGTTATTTAATTATTTACTCACTTGAGAAGGAAATCAATTTCCAGACTCCGAATTGATATTTTTAAACATTTCTGTTTGACAAACATATCTGTAAACCGTCAGAACATTCTAGTTCATTGTTTCTCAACCTTTTGAGTCTCATATTTTTCCGTGGTCTCCATACCCGTTTTTATATAAGCACAAGAAGTGAGAAGTTGAAAGATTCCAAAATAATTTTCATTTTTTTGAAAACTGTTCGTTTTCAGATTTTCCGAGGAATTTACGGATTTCCCAAAATGAAAAGACGTTTTTTTTATTATTATTTTAGCTCATCCAGGATTTGCCCGTGGATCTCCAAAACTGTGGTGTGGCTCCCCTAATTTTTTTCTCTGTTCCCCTGTTGAGAAACCCTGTTCTAGTTTATAGAATAGTTCTAGTAAATTTCACCAATCAATATGATGAATAAACTTATATTTTTTTCAATTTATTTAAATTATTTTTCTCCGGTTTTTCCGACTTCTATACCGACTCCACCTCCCGTAAGCCACCCGACTCCACGACTCACGACTCCGACTCCACAGCCCTAAAAATACCAAACTTTCCCAATAACACAACGTTTTTCAAGATTCGAATTGTAATTTGGTCGAACAAACTAAAATACAAAGGCGTATTGGAGCGTGACTACGGTATTTGACATATTTCTCCATTAGGACGAATAGATTCGCGTATGTCAAGTAATTCCCTTTGTCCCAGCGACAAAAATCTGAGAGCTATTTTTAATTTGACGCTTCGGCTAAAGTGATGTCATAAAAATTAATGTCCCAGTCGCCACTGACTTCGCGCATCTAACTTCACACCAGGGACTGCGCGTCAATTGTTAATATTTTATTAAACGTCACTATAAATTATCATAAATAATGTAACTATGCGTATTCTAATTTTGAATAATTGAGAATGTTGTGTGTTTGATAATTTGCACGCATTGTTTATCGTGTTCATATGTGCGCCACAATTATGCGCGGAATTTAATTAAGAGCACTTAAAAACTGCGGTGGACCACACTCTACATATGATAGAATGTATCTTGATAAAAGACATTTACGTGAATATGACAAAATAGCATGCAATCATCACAATATCGTTCTTTTTTATTATTTGCCAGAAGATAACGGTCCACAAGATTACTCTCGGTAAAGATTTCAGCCATTTTTAAATTGAGCAATTTATCTTAAATACCAGGTCTTTTAATTTTATTCTGTTTCCAGCCTAATATATTTTTTAAACTAACTGAAGTCCAGCTTAGGAAACTCATTCAGGGCCTGTAAACTATATATATTTAAGTCAGGGATAAGCTGGCCGCTTAAAAACAAATTATGATGGTTTCGGGCCACAAATAAAATTCAAATTTAAAGTAAATTAAATCCTCTCTCTACAAGAGGGATAGCTGTGCAAAAAAAATCGTCTACAAATAATGTAAATATAGATAAATGAAAGAAAGATTCCTTTACATTTGACCGTGTTATTTTAAAACTGTGCCAAAAGAGTCTTAGGTGTACTTATTTACAAAAAATGTTTTTATTGTGAATTATTTTGGTAAGCATGTTGTATTGATAATTCAAAAGTTGATGCAATCTTTTCTGGTCGATCTTTAAATATCATACTGATTATTTGAAAGAAATGCAAAATCGAATTAAAATTTTCATCAGTACGCCTATTTCTATAAACCAATATGTTATATTTTGTAAACGAAATAGCTTGCTTAAAAATATGTACTATATTTTAGTATAAAGATGAAACATTTAAGGGCCACAAAAAAATCAAACGGGCCGCGAGTTGTGCAGCCCCGATTTGAATAAGGATTAGATGAGCAATCAGAAAAAATCTCTGTAACTGTTTTCATAATATGTATTCCAGTTGGATTCAGAAAATAAAAAGGCATTAAGTACAGAAAATAGCTTGGGTACGGGTATGCAGAAATGTTTTATGTGACACATAGATCATTTTGACGTATTCATTTTTTTCTTTGGTACACAGTGTCTTTTTATTTCCTGTTTTTTACTAATTTTACTAATTTATTAAATTATCAGCACGTGTTTTGTTCGGATATGCAAGTAATTCAATTGCTGATAAGAATCCAATACAATGACCGGTATCATTTACCAGATGAATGAAACATCCACTAAGAAACAGTAAGCAATACACTGGACTCTCTTTTTACACGGTTTTGAAATAACACGGTGCTACATCCCTTGCATTTACTTATTACTCATTACTAAGGTATCTAATCCCGGAGCCTTTTTCCAATCCCGGGATCCCGGGGTTGGGATTAGTTCACCGAGGAATTTGAAATTCTCAATTCGCTATACTTTCCCCCCGGATTATCTCCAAACCTCGTTTTTTTAGCTCACCGAGGAATTTTAAACCTTCAATTTGCCAATCTTGTGTCAATTTTCGGGATTTGCTCAAAATTTCTCAATCCCGGGATTTCGGGATCAGAAAATTGAACGGGATCCCGGTTTATTCCAGTAAATCCGAAAATTGAAAAGAAACATTCAACAGGTGTGAATTTTTCCTGTGATGAAAAGAAGTTTCTTACCAAATGTACGTAAACGGATTCGTGTGATAAGGAATAATCTAAAATAAGAAATAATCAAAAAGTATTACTATAATTTATTTTATAATGTCGATGCCAACTGAATGAGTTTACGTTTTTTTTTACTAGCATTTAATGTGGAAGAGAAAGCAAAGGTTTAATTAAGATTTAAACATATTGTAGCATGCTTGTTGCAACGACCGACGATATTTATTTAAAAAATACCGTTTTTACTTGATCTCGCACGGCCCTGGTTAATTTAAAAATTGTGATCTTGCAGCGCTCAAATATGACTAATGAAGTGATGATGAAAACAATGCAGAGTCTTCAAAACTGGACCAAAAATCTTAATAGAGAATACAAACATCGTATGAAGTATTACCACTTCGTTTCAATCAATCGAGTTGATTTGTTTTAGTATCAACGTTTCCGCTTGAATTAGATCACTATGTATGCAGTTTCATTAAATTCATTAATTAGAATAACCTTGCATTGTAATTAAACGTTAATCTAACATCTTTGATCTTGTGGGAAAGTACTTAAATGTAATTAATTTGACTACGTGTGTAGGGTTGACACTAGGGTATCCAATCCCGGAGCCTTTTTCCAATCCCGGAATTTTGGGATTGATTTATTTTGAATCCCGGGATTGAGATTTGCTCACCGAGGAATTTGAAATCCTCAATTTGCTATAATTTTTCCCGGAATCTCACGGAAACTGGTTTTTTTTTTAGCTCACCGAGGAATTTGAAATCTCCGATTTGCTATACTTTTTCCCGAAATCTCACGGAAACTCGTTTTTTTTTTTTTTTTAGCTCACCGAGGAATTTGAAATCACCGATTTGCTATACTTTTTCCCAGAATCTCACAGAAACTCGTGAAATCCCCGATTTGCCAATTTCGTGTAAATTTTGAGAATTTCTCAATCCCGGCATTTCGGGATCAGAAAATTGAACGGGATCCCGGATCCCGGAATTGGATGCCCTAGTTGACACTCGTCCCGGAACGACTGTAAAATCTCGTTCCAAGTCGATGCTTTGGATTAGGAATTACTATACCGAACGAATAAATCCATACTGGAATTGAAAAATGTTTAAATAAAGCAAAAAAATACGGTAAATTGGGATCACAACATCAGGCAAATGAATCAAACTCGGTATTTCTAAATTTATTATAGAATGAGGAGCAAACATTCAAAAAGTGATTTGTCACACAAATACAGAGCTTGGGAAATCATGATTTGAGTGTTGGAGAAATCACGGTTTGCTTGAATGTGTCAACTTTATGGTTTATTTTTATATAAAAAAAACCTATTGCTTATTGTGATTTCCTTTCAAAGTTTTTAGTATGTACTATCAAAATTTGTGACAAATCACTTTTTGAATGTGAGATATGTCCTCAAATATCATTATTAAAATGAACGGGTGATTTTCATGAATGATTTTGATGGATAACTTTCTTAAAATAACAGTACATCATTGAAAGGCTGATATTCTAGAACAACTCTTAGCAGATTATTTCAATTTATTCAAATTCAATTTACAGTCCATACCGAAGTACCGGTGTTTTTGTATTTTCACAACTACATCACGTATACCGGTATACCGGAATTCCGGTTTCAGTTATACCAGTATTGGAAAACCCGGAAAACTTGTTTGGTATGAATCGATCTTAAATAGTTGTGTGCTCGATTTCAAACATTTTAACAATTCATATTCAAATGATAACTTGAATATAAATTCGATTGTTTCGCTCAAAATACTTTTTTTCGTTTTAGTAGTGATAACTTAAAACACGAACATGGGCAATATGAGAATAAATACAGAAAAACGTTAATTTGAATTAACTGAAAATATACATGCTATTATTATATAATATTTTTTTTCACATACAAACTTTGTCTAATATTACTTGGTAACTGCGTATTCTGGCAAATGATGATGTCTTGAAATTGAAATCACACATTTTGTATATTTTGATATTCTAAACTAAAGAAGAATTTTTCATGTTAAATAAATTATTTTTCGTTAGAAAGTTTGCAAGAAGTTTTTATAGTAAAAGGACCTTTATTGAATATTATTTTTGGCACACGGGTTGAATCGTGGTTTTGACAACTTGTGAATTTATGTTCAAACAGTCAATCTGAATGGGAAGGAGGGAGGTTGAGAATTCAAAAAATATGGAATCAATCTTCACTCAAGTTGAAGTAGTACATTTTTTTACCGATTATGGGTCGATATTTGCCGTATTTAATTCAGTCTCAATAACATTCGGGCCTATCTTGATTTTCGCAGTTACGAGATATATAGTAGTTTTACTGAATTGTAAATCGTTGACGACAAGGTATTCTCAACAATCTTTGTCATTAGAAATGTAAATTTCAATATACTTTGTGCAAAAATCTAAATACGTCCGTATGGTATTAAGCTTACGGTAGTTAGTAAAATATATATCTTTTTTTAATAGCCATATGGTATTTATCAATATTAAGATGTTGACTAATCAACCCTGTTGGAATCAGATACTGTTTCATAATACTGACTAAGATTGTAAGTCTGCCTTCATTATTATGCGAAACAATTTTCATCACGGTCATGAATTATTTGATCTCAAATTTCCTCACACAATAATGTTTTCCTACTTGATCATATTTCAAGTTCCGCCGGGCGGCTGAGCAGATTTTAAAAACAAGGTGTTGCCAACAACAATAAAAATAGTACACGAAGTCCCTATTTAGGGATATAATACACGGGTATTCACGATTGTCTCTGTTTTCACCCGGTGCACAAAAAATAATATTTTCTTACGCTGTTTTTTCTGCTTTGATATACGAATATATCATACATAATTGTCATATATTGGTATAGTTAGATGAACGCTTAATGTATGCATACTTTTTATGAATGATTTAAATAAAAATATTATTAAAAATTAAATTATTTAAATGTGTAGTGCGGTTGTTTTATCCAACTTTAAGGTGTTCAGTTTCAATACTTGGTGGAAAGGCATTGTATTAAAAAAATAAAACACTCTTTTGTATTGATTCTATATTTCTTTAAAATTACCAGAGCTAGTTTCGCCCATGACAAGCAGTTTAACTGATCAACTATTGTTTTAAGAAGGGCTGTGGAGTCAGGTAAAAAAAATACGACTCCGACTCCGAATTAGCATATCTGTAAATCATCAGATCATTCTAGTTACTGAAATAATTCTCTTCCTAGAATCAACGTCAGTAGAGCTGGACATGTATGTCTACAGATGAAAGCAAAAAATATATCTATACCAAAATTGAAAGTATGTAATAGCTTTTTGAAAATGATTAAAAAGTAAAAATGATTTCGTATATTTACATTTTTATTATGCATTGTAAAATTATATGATAATACTTGTCACCTGAAATATTATTCCATATTCTTCCCAGACTGACTAATAAATAAAAAAAATGTTTTCATCTTTTTATGTATATCAAAGGTAAAAAAAACCTAATTTACTCACTTATCAAAGGAAAGTTAATCAGCGTAAAACGAGTCTCGTGTAAATCGATGTATTACACAATTCTAAGAAACTATGCTTTTAGCACGCCTGGCTTTTCAGTAGGCGGTGTCAGGTGGCGGCTTTGGGTGTTACGGTTCAATGACTCGCTTCCACTATTATAACAGCCGCTAAACAGGGATTTAACTCACCTGGATATCGTTTTACTTTCATCAATACCTTTTAATACAAAATAATAACACCGCACAGTGTCTAGAGTCTAGACGCAGTGCACACATGTGAAAAAAATCTGTTTTCAATGACGACAAAGAGACATTGCTCTCGTCCGCATGGCCCGGTAATATGTTTTTTATTTGATATTAATTGTGGTCTGAATTAGATATAATGTTTGATAATGTTTTTTGAATTAACGTCAATTAATCACGCGGCGCAATTCGTACTGATTTTTAGCTACCGGCAACAATTACTCTCGGCTACATATCGACTGTGGAAAGGAAAACGGACGTAACCCACAGTTTTTTCAAAACAGATTTTTTTCGATAATTGCAATGTATCAAACTTGATACACGTTATATCAAAAGGATGCAAGCTGCAAATGCTGAGTTAGTATCTAAATTTAGCTTTTAAGTTTGAAAAAGATTTTTTTATTTTATTTTTAAATTTAAAAGAAAAAAATATTTGACATTACAGCTTACGCCAATGCGTCAAATACTTTTAAGTTGAAAGATCATACGAGATATACTCGATGAGAATTTTTAAAATTCACATGAGATAAACTCAAGGAGAATTGACTTCACAAACACCCGTCTTAGATCTCAAATTAAAATTGAAAAAAATCCAATTTTGACATTGATGACGTTGTAAATAATTAAAAACACTGAAATAAAGGTTTTTCCTAGACAATTTCTTTAAATAATATTAGATTATGTCAATTTAACACAAGCTTAAAAGTCTCCGTTCACTTCCAGTTTGTGTATGTTTCATAATTTGTATATGGCCCAAAATCATCAAAACCCGATTTGGCCCTCCTGTAAAATTTGCTATGTGTGGGTTACGTCCTTTTTCCTTTCCACAGTCGATATAGTAACAGTGAGATAAAGTGAAAAAAATCGATTTTAAGATCAGTATGCCAATCGATTGCTAAAATTTAAATTTGATTTTTTTTAAAAAAATGCTCATTTCAAAAGAAAAATCTTACATTTACAATTATTGTTGTAACTTTAAAGCATTATCGAGATTAGTAAAATAAATAAATACAAAAAATCTACTATTACCTTGAATTATAAACACGTGTTGCAGTTAGTAGCAAAATACGTGGGATAATGTTAGTTATTTTAAATAAGAATGCTCTCATCATTTTCAACAATATAACCTCAAATTTAAAGTTTTTTCTAGACAATTTCTTTAATTAACAGCTTAACGACCACGGACGCGTATTTGAGTCTTTAAAAAACAAAGGTTGCTGGCCGGCGGACTCATATATGCGTATAGGCGAAGTATCTGGAAGCTAAGGAAATTAAATTTTGTAAAGATATCTCAATTTGTTTACAAATTATAGTGAATTTAGTAAAATTACAATTTTTGCTATTTTTTCGCAAAATTTTATAAAAAAAAACGTGTGGTCGTTGAGCTGTTTTAATATTAGATTATGTCAATTACACACCAGTTTAGAAGTCTACGTGCACTTAAAGGTTGTGTATAATTCATAATTTGCATGTGGCCCAAAATCATCAAAACTCGTTTTTTGCGCTTCCTGTAAAATTTGATATGTGTGGGTAACGTCCTTTTTCCTTTCCACAGTCGATATATTACTATTAACTAACCCAACTTAAGAAATTCCCTTTTCGAATTTAATTAAAAAAAAAGCCTTCTATATTTTTTAAAAATTGTCGGTTACAATTTTCTACCTATTATGGGTCGATACGTTTTTTTCTTCTACGGCAAACTTTAAATCTAAATTAAGATGATTGGATTAAAACGTCTTTAAAAAGTCATATTACGAGGAATCTAACATCAAACACCCATTTAGCGGAACCCCGTTCTTGCGTTCTCGCATTCTTCGTTTTTTAATGTAAAATAAGATTATAATATTTAATAAATGTATTATATCATTTGATGTCTATAATAATTATACTGTAACCCTGTTTTATCGTTTTTTATTAGTCATTCAAAGAATATCGTTAATGCGGAAAAAGCTTAAATGTACACCCATCCCTCGCTTAACACGAAAGATGGGTTCTCCTAGATCACCGTGTTGAACGAAACCGTGTAAAGCGAGATAAAATAAATACATATTATTTTTGAAAAATTATTGTAACATGAAACTGAAAAAATATTCGATCTCACTATCACTAGAAATTATCATGAGGGTTTTTATCTTCTTTTTGACTGAATGTCACCATCAGTGCCATTGATTATATTTTCCGTCGATCAAAAAATTTGAGTCTCAAGACACTACAATGCAAGATTTAATAAAAAAACATCTCCAAAATGAAAACAGTGTTAAACGAGAGATGGGTGTATCTGAGTTCTTCGATAATATGATTCACTTGTAATCCATGAGAATTTTTCATATACCAGTTCAATTTAAAAAAAAAAATAGTATATTCTCGAATATTTAACGCAATACATAATTGCTGTCAACTATATTATATGGACTGTTTTAAGATTATAATAAATGTTTACGCGTCTGGAAATAAAATCTTGTCATCACATGTTGAGTATGTCTGACTTTAATCGCCATTACTCAGTGGCAGAATAGCGAAAATTCCTAATAAATATCTTCGATCTTTTTGTCAAGGCTTGACGAGTTTTATAATTTTTTTCTTTTTCTATTTTATGTTTAAATAAAACTTATTTATTTTCACGTAACAATATTTGTTAGCACACATGATTTTTGTTTCGGTTAACTGGTTTTGTAATTTTTTGACAGTTTTATGGCATTTAACATTTTCTTCGCGATTGCACCGCTGGATACCACATGGCGAGACACAGTCAAACAAGAGCCATTTATTTTTTTAAGTAAATCAGTTATTATTATTAAGCCCATAAGTTATTTTATTGAACACGTTAAAGCAGCCATACTCAACCTTTTTTTCCTTCGGGCCGCTTTCCGATTTTTGCTTCTCTATGTGGGCCGTAACATATGTATAGTAAAGTGTAAATATAACACATACTATACTGCACACATAATGTATGCATTACGATGTCAAAACAAAACTATTTTATTTTATGTAAATATATACATATCTATACATTTATGTATTTTTCATAGTAAAAAAGAACAACGAACTACAAATAAAGAATACGTAAAAAGTACACAAAATATTAAATCGTTTACTTAAAAAATAATGTGAATTTTGATATTGAGTCAAACTTTTAACTACCTTTTAAAAATATTTAGTGACTATAATTTGTAATTATTTTGGGCCGCACGTAAGAGCTGATTGGGCCGCAAGTTGAGTATGGCTGCGTTAAAGTGTAATCCTGTCATCAATCCCGTGTGATTATGTTTGTAGAACTGTTTGATTATGCTTATTAACAAACAGTAAAAATCCGACTCATTGTTTTATGGGTCGTTTTAAATGGCCGATGATTGCATGAAATATAGATCGGGTTTATACTGTAATATGTTCCGTCAATAATTTTAACCGGTATCTTGAAAATAATAAAAAACACTTAAACACACACTTTCTGTACTTGAACAACGATCAAATGACCGGCCAATTACGTCTTACCAATAAGGGCATCTCGACCGATTTATCGATACCGTAATCCCGGATCGTTTTAAAACTGTTCCCGGGATTTCGAGATTCACTATAACAGGGATGGCGAACCTATGGCACGCGTGCCAGAGGTGGCACGTTTGAGAATTTGGATGGCACGCGAACGATTTCCAAGTTTTAAAAAAATAAAATTTTGATTAAATAATCCGTGAATTTATTCCGTTTTATTATTTTTCAAATGTTTCCCATGATAAACCACAGTCGTTTAAAAAATCAAGTTTATTTTTTTTCTATTTTGTTATAAAAAAAATACTGCTTGCGCACGCCACACAATCAAGAAATAATATTTGTGGATTTTTGGCACGCGGACCCAAAAAGGTTCGCCATCACTGGCACTTTAACATTTAAAATATCTTAATTCGTCCTGATTTACTACCATACATTTTAATGCTAAAACAATTAGCGGCAGTGTACCTCAGTTTGTTTATATAATAGGAATATTTTTGTATAATACTTACATCCAAAATAAATTAGTTCAAGTTCATCCGTGCACTTGAACGCTTGTAGATGCCAAAAGGCGAAACCCGGGTCGTTAGTGACAAAATCTGTGTGAATGTACATAATTTGAACGCTTCATATTTAACATGTGGTCTTTTCACCATTTTTTTACATCATTTTTTATAACAGTCGTAAATGGAAAAAAAGTGTTTTTTTCATAATTTTATTCAAAATTCAGTTGCAATCATTTCTTTTCGGTTTCGTGATTAGCTAAAAACCAGTCCTGCTCGAGTACTATCCTTATATCCCTTCCAAACAGCCATCAACTAAGTAACAAGTAATTCTCGTAGAAAAACTTATTTTGCGATAAGATTCATCCAAAATGCTCCGATCTGGAACCTAACAAGATAAAAAAAAATATGTATGACATCACTGACTGTTATTTATTATTGAAGTATGTTTCAAATCGTTTCCTATATTAAATTATTCATAATCCAAAAAAAATAAAATGTTAACGAATTTTTCTTCTGTTGACACAGCCTGTAAAAGGAATTGACAATTGCCCAGTTTTGCGGTTGTTAAACATTTTTTAGAATGAATAAATTAAATTATATATTTTTAATACAAATGAAGCTTGCCAGAATATTTGTAATTTTTGTTGTTTTTATTATTGTTAATTTATCACAATTGTTTACAGAGTAGTTATTAATTAACATTTGCTTAATCTAAAAAATAAAAAGATGTACTGAGAAATTTTGACAGTAGTTTAGTAAGCATTTTTAACTCTGCCAGTATTATAAAACCCACGGAAAAATATCGAATGCATATTCAGGTTTTCAGGCAGTAATCTCATTCATGGTGGAAAACTACAGTTCAATCTTAGTTATTCCACAGGTTGTGCAACAAATTGTGACACGTGTTTTGCGTCTTTTGACAAACTATCGTAAGGTTAGGTTAAGTTCATCTTTAATTTTATATTAAAAATTGACTTCAACAAAGTAAGTAATAAGTCTTATTAACTAATTTAGTTATTGAATACACATAATGAAAATTTTTGATTAAATCAATTGAATATAACACTTTCTTATACAACCCCAGCCCTACGCTTTACGCCCTAGAATCTATACCAGGGGTGGGGAACCTTTTATTCTCTAAAGGCAGCATTCATTTTACTGATTCGACATAAGGCCGCAGTAAACATTGATTAGAGAATCTTTGGCCGGAAACAATTGCATGCAGAAATTTGCTGATTTCCCAAAATTACCAGAGTGGGACCTTTCTTTTTAGGTCTTCCAAGGATTTTGACATTCAAAATATCAGGAATTTACGAATTTACACAAATTTACAGAATTACATAATTGGCCAGAAGGCCACACCAGAGTAGCCAAAAGGCTAAGTAGACGGTATTTATGGCTTTTTGGGCATTCAAGTGCGGCCTTTTGAATAAATCAAAATTATTATTTTCTTTCAAATATAGAAACATATTACATAATTCATTCAAAAGTTTGTACATTTAATATTATTCCTTATCAAAGTTTCTTGATCGTTGCATTATTATTTAGCACGGTTCCCCACCCTCAACCAAGTTGTCGACTGAAGTTAAACATTGTATTATTCGTGGTACACATTTTTTTTTGAGTACATATTTATTTATCCTGCATTTTATTAAATACGCCAAGGGTAATGTCGTCGTGTGAGAGGGGTAATTTAAATTTAAGTTCCCCGGCTTGGATGTCAATAAATCTGGCTAGAATTTGCGACATTTTCTTCTTTTTGCGGTTAATTTTCTTTTATCAATAATTGAGAAGCTCTTACGATCTTTTTGAGCGTTGAGTATTAGTTTGGCAGATTCAAACAGTGTTCAAACTGTTTCAGAATTCGCTCACCGACTTGCCTAAAAAGCGATAAACAACAGTCTCAAAAATTGACAGGCGGAAAATAAATAAATAAAACCAAATTCCTGAGAAGTTTCCGAATTTCCTACTCTACTAAAATAACAACTTACATAGTGTATGACGTAAGTAGGCATATTTTTGTTGGAATGACTGCATAAACACCATTTTTAATTACATGAAAATATCTTTTAATATGTTTTGTTGGTGGTTTTACATTTACTGTCATTTTAACATGAAAAGACCAGCTAGATTTATTTTAATCGTACAACTCTACATGACTATAACACAGCCTTCTTTTAATAAACAATTATACATATATACCACAAGCTTGGAGCTGGAGCACGGAGCAATGGCATTTTGCCGGGAGCAGTAACGGAGCACGAAAAAATTGTAGGGATCTTTGCTCCAAATATTGTTTAAAAATATCTTTCTTCAATTACTACATATAATAAGTTTTCATAATTGTATAATCATACATTTTAAATTAACGTAAGTCCTAGGTCGTATGGTGCAGCGGTTAGTGTTGTTAGCTTCAGTGCCGGTCTCACGGGTTTAATCAGCATTTTTCTTACTTCTATTAGAAGGCATGGAATTTTGTGATGCCCTAAAAATCCCCTCCAACTCGTCCGATCCTTCAATAACTGGGCTTAACGAGAGCGATCAACCAACCTTCTCCTCTCCTAGTCCTATCCTTCTATCCCTACTCTTTGTCATAAAGTTTGAAAAATGCCGTTTAATATCAGTTATGATAGTCAATTATAAAATCTATGAATGTAATTCACAATTAGTGTTCAAAAAAGGTTTTTTCCTATTTAAAATTAAATCATTAAGTTGACTTATTCAAGCAAACCGTAATTTTTCCAACACTCAAATCATCATTTCACAAACTATGTATTTGTGTAAAAAAACACTTTTTGAATGTTTGCTCCTCAAGTATTTATAAAATGTTTGTTGTATATTTAAGTTATATTATTAAACGGCCCACGAACTGTAGCAAATATCGGTTTGTGATCCTAGCGAAAAAATGGTTTAGTATGCATGTTTTAGATTAAGACATCCATATTAATATGATGATTTTATTTCACTGTAAATTTTACATCATTGTTTAAATAATGCCGACATAAAACATCGCATGTTTTAGTCCAATTTATTGTTTGAAGGGTTAATGTGTAGCTTGGCTGATTAACACCAGATGGAGTAAAGTGATGATTCAAAAATAGCAAACACACAAAGAAGAACATTCTAAATATGCGGGAATCATTAATCACGTCGTTTTCTGGGCTCCGTTGGGGGCCAATGAAGACCTATGTCCAGATGCGTGCGAGAAATCATCTCGTGGAAGGTTAAGCATAGATGATTAGGTGATCATTGTATCGAACACCAAGAAAAATGCAGTCGTAGTTCTCAATTAGCCACTATGAATAATATGTTAATCTGTTTTAATTCTGCCCAATACGTCGGGAATTGCAAAAACTATTCAATAGTCCAGAGGTTGTTTTATCTAAAGCAGCGGTGGGCTGCCAATGCGTTAATAAGAAGCTCGCTTAATATCAAAGGAATTCTTGATATTCTGTAGGAAAAATAGAGTTTTTAATTTATTCAATTATATGCAATATTTAAATAAACAATCGATTGTCACTTAATACACTTATAATATGTAACAATATGCAATTTGCAATAAACGTATCGATGCAAATGGCCAAAAATGTACTACTGTCCAGTGGCGGCTGGTCAATGTGGCATTGGATCAATGAACCCCTTGTATATGCAGGGGCGGTTATATTTCATGAAATACTATTCAAACACAACATTTATACCATTCACTGATTTTAAATTCTTCATTTATTTATTGTCTAAAATGAAATAAATTTTAAATTTTCTAAAATGTCTATTATAAACAATAAAATAAATGAAGAATTTAAAATTAGTGAATGGTATAAATGTTATGTTTGAATAGTATTTCATGAAATATAGCCGCTCCTGCATAAACAAGAGGTGCATGATCCAATGCCACATTGACCGGCCGCCACTGCTACTGGGTATAATGAAGCTGTCTTATATATTATATAAGTGAGTAATTGCAGTTGTGTACTAATATGATCTGAGAATATCGTTTTCTCTTCAATTAACAAGGGGTTCGCCGGCCTAAGTAAAAATGAACTAGGGGCTCGCCGAGCTCCTCCAAGCTCCCTCCAGCCAAACCCCGATCTTAAGTAGACCGACGACAAGATTGACAACCAAAATTTATCCGAGGGCTACATCAAGAATAATAATAATAAAAAATACTTGGAGAATCATATTATCTAAGCAAATCAGAAAAAGGAATAGAACAGTTGAAACTGGCAAGAAACAATACTGTGTTAATTTCGCTTGTTTTTGACTTACATTGTTACCGAAGGCGTATATTAACTTTCATTGTTAATTAGTTTCGCTTTATTATAATCACTGTATGCGACACCGCTGTTGTTTCTTTGTTTCGTGTAAAAAATATAGAATCCTTTCTGTTAAGTGAACCGTGTAAAAAAAAGCGTCCTAGCAATAAATCATGAATCCTCAACACAATAATGAAAATTTCAAACGTGCTAAACTAATACACCAAAGGCGTTATCGGATCACAGCGAATTTTCTTTCAAGTGTCAGATGAAGAATAGATTTGTCTGTCAATATTATCCAGTAATAATTGAATTGCAATTATATGCTTTTTAAATACGCACGTCACTGTATTCTCACGCTCATATATTTATTATAGCGACCAAAATGTTTGATCCCACGGAAAAAAATACATTCCTTACAATGTGCCGTGGTGCGGTCAATCGATTCATCCAAAAACTTTTTTTTTTTCGATTACAAGTGTTTGGCCGATGCAAATATTTGTACTATAATCGAAATGATTGTATTGAACAATTCAATCACATCGAGCATTTTAATTGCAGGAAGTTTTTTTTAATAAGGCTCTTGAGGATTTTACTATACCGCGTTTTTTTTTTATTTTTGCATTACAAAGAGAAGTGATTCTAGTCACCGTTCGCACAGTATATTACACTTTTATATTGTAGTATGTTCAGGGATAGCGAGCCTTTTCTGTGCTTATTTATTTATTTTAGCAATATTGTTCGAGTGACTCTCTTGATCTTTGTTTTGTAGGAAAAAACCAGGGCTGTGGAGTCGTGTAAAACAAGACGACTTCGACTTCGATTCCTAAGAAAATTTTCAATCATTCAATTTTAACTTATATATGTGTATTCCATCAGATAATCCTTAGTCAGCCAAGCATACATTATGGACTATTTGTGTTTGATTACACATCTATATATATGTATTTAAATTTTGAGTTTGCTCGTTTTTCACGACTCCGACTACGGCCAAAACGCCAAGACTCCGACACCTCCACAGCCCTAGAAAATTAAAAAAAAAAACGACTCCGCTTTACGGTCTCGTATTAGAGATATCTCAGCTTAAGTTTTTTTTACGAGAACTGCTTGTTACTCAACCTCTCTTTTTTAAAAACAATATATCAATCAATAGTCCCTTGGTTCTTGTCACAGAGTAAGTCTATGGACCTGGTATTGTGTTGTATTATGGCATTATCTTACGAGTATTACGGTAGCCGTCACATTAAATTCAAAAGGAACGTAGAATAGAAAGAAACAGTGAATGGTTTAAAAAAAAAATTAAAGAAAAACTTTTTTTTGCAAATATTGATTTGAAACATTAAAAATGCCGAGAAAAACGTGCCGTAACGCCGTTCCACTACATTTTATAGGGATAAAAGCCCGCTTTTATGGATGCACTATCTCCTATTCCACATGAACGGACTAAATATTTTTGATCCATGTCCGCTCCTGATGTGGAGCATATGACCTCCTAACGGATCCAAAAGTATCTAAACAGATTTTTTTCTGCGAGAACTTTTTGTTACTTAGTCGCTCAACCCCTTTATTCTTAGGAGAGCAGTAGGGATACAAAGATAAGGCTAGGACAGGACAAGTGGTTAACTAATCGCTCTCGCTACGCCAAGTTATTGAAGGATATGAAGGGAGGGGGGGGGGGGGGGGGGAATTAGGAAATCAAAAACACCCATGCCTGCGAGCAGAAATCGATAAATCGATCGAAAAAATGCTGTTCGTACTGGGGCTCGAACCCGGGAGATCCGACACGATAGCCCACAACGCTAACCGCTGCGCCATAGGATCTGACAGTTGAGGGTATTACTTGCAAACTCGCCTCATTCTAAAGTGTTTGAAACATGAACTATGAATGTAATTTAATAGATAAAAATAAATTTTGAAAGTATTTTTAGAAATTAGTCTCAAACATGGCTTAACAACATCCAAAATGTCATTCCAAAGATTCCAAAAATAATGTAAGACTAAAGATACTTACAAAATGTACATTGTTTTTAAAAATTAAATACAAGTTTCATTTTTTAACCATTTTGGAATAAGCCGTATTTGCAAGTAATACCCTCAATTATAATGTCCTTACAATGTATTGAAATTATGTTTGAATAGTGATGAATATTTTAAAATAATGAAATCGAAATATTGTGACGATAGCCGCAAGCTAGTGCAATATTGCAGCCATCCATTTAAGATATTTTTGTAGCGATGAGAGCTTTTGAACACGCTTGAGCGATATTATTGAAGTGACTTGCAAAGAAGACACGCTTTGGTCGATACGAAAATTAACGTGAAATAAATGCGTTAAATTGCATTCACGCCGGACCAAATATCTATTCTATAATGGTCAAGTGATGCAAACGAATAAACAAGGAATGGAGGAGGTATGCAATGCTAAAAAATAAATAATGCATGTGTTTATTTTAGGTTATAAGAATTGCTTGTTTTGTTAAGGGAATGCAAGCTTCGCTGAATAAGTAATAGAATATCGTCGTTGTGCTTTCAAAATGCCTCATGTATTTCATTCGCGTGATATTTTTTAGGGCCTGTGCATTTTAGTGTTTTGACTTGTTGTCGTTTTTTCCACGTGAACCCCGGTTGAGAAACGCTGCTCTAGAAAACTGAAGTATTCAGATAATTTTATTACAATAACAGGATAGCATATTGACTCCTAATGGAGTTAATCTCAACAGAAGTGTTTCTACGAGAACGGCTTGTTACTCAGTTGCTCAACCTCTCTTTTTCCAAAGAGAATAGGAATTAAACGTTATGACTAGGACAGGAATAGTGGTTAGCTAATCGCTTTTGATACGCTCCGTTCATAGGATAGGATAGTTGGGAGGGGCGAATTCGAGACATCACATACATCCATGCCTTCGAACAGATATTCATAAATCGATTGAAAAATCAATTTACAAAACTATATACAGTAAAACCCTCTATTATACTAAAATCGGGACCGTGTAATTCGGAGTAGTGTAATTGGGGGAGTGAATCTCATACAAAATTAGGGATTTGGTTTTTTCCGCTAAAAATGCAAAACTAAGATACAAAAAAATATTAACGTAATATTTAGTTACTGAGTGATAAAATACAAAACGCGACAAAATCAAACACATAGACAGTCGCCCGGCTATGCGTGTATAGTCTGGCACGTGTTGAATACACATACGCTAGCCAACATTTGACTGTATGCACCGCACAGATGACCGTCTCGTAGCAACGATAAATGAGTGCGACCGTTCAATTGGGAGATTTGCGGCGAATATTTCAAGCCTGCGCATAATTCGTAGTGTGATTGGTGGTTTTTTTTTAAACCATGTCCGCTCCCAATGTGAAGCATATGGACTCCTAATGGAGTTTATCTCAACAGAAGTGTTTCTACGAGAACTGCTTGTTACTCAGTTGCTCAACCTCTCTTTTTCCAAAGAGAGTGGGGATAGAAGGATAGGGCTAAGACAGGATTAGTGGTAAGATTATCGCTCTCGATACGCCCCGTTTATAGGATAGGATGGGTGAGAGGGGGGAATTCAAGACATCACATACATCCATGCCTTTGAACAGAAATTCATAAATCGATTGAAAAATCAATTTATAAAACTGTCTGTATCGGGATTTGAACCCGGGCCCTCCGTAGCCAAAACCAACAATGTTGACTACTCGACCACACAGGCGGGACGGGGAGGGGGGGATTATTATTTATTAACTGCAAATCGAACTTAATTAAAAAAAAATCCCTTCTCTTGTAAATTTTATAAATTGTCGGTTACTATTATCTGCCTATTATGAGTCAATATTTTCCTATATCCGATTTGGTAAACAGTGTTAATTTTGACCACCTTTGGTTCAAAACTTCTCATAATATGTATAATTTTTTCTTCAATTATTTTTTATAGGTGTTACAATTCTAATACGAACTTTTATTCCATTTTCTCGTGAGAAAAGGGTCATATCATAAGTTCGGTGTAGATATTAATATAAAATACAAACAGACATTCTCATTTATGGCGAGATATTTTTTTGTACAACTTACTATTTTGATATCTCGTAAAATAATATGTTGGAGAGGAAAACATGGCGGCATGTGACTGGCCGCTAATTTCTTTTGTCAACACGACATTATCTATGGCAAATAACCCGCTGCGGTAACTGTGGGCAACATCGCGAGAATTAGGCATGTGGAATTTATTATCCTTATATAGATATTTAACCATTGTGTCAGTGATCGGAAACTAATGGCTAAAACACTTTTTTCTCAGCATTTAAAATGTTTTAAATCAATATTCGCAAAATTTGATTTTTTACAAGATTGATTTCTGTTCGAATGCGTTGGTATTTGTGATATATATCCCTTCTACTATTCCAATCGTAAAATTTACAGTGCAAAGTGAAAGCGATTAGTTAACCACTAGTCCTGTACACTGTTCCCTCTAATTCTCAGAAGGTTATGTGCGCAAAAGATATTGGCTGTGCAACTTTGACATGAAATAAAAAGATTTTTGCGCCACATAACGCTATTTAGACCTACTAAACGAAAAGGTTGATTTTTAATAATGACAATAACTAACAACACTATTTAATGTCAATTAATTTATTCTGGTGGTGGTATAACTGATGTAACTTTTGTGCGCTCCGTTGTAATGTATGTGCGCGCGCTTGGCACAGCTTAGAGGGAACACTGGTCCTGTACCAGTCCTATCTTTATATCTTGAATCTCTACAAAAAAGGTAGGTTTGAGCAACTGAATCAAACCTAATAGAAAATTTAAATTAACTTTGATTATTCCACGTATTATGTTACTAACTGTGACACGTGTTTCGCCTCTTTCAGAGGCATCTTCAGACTTACTATCGCAAAGTTTGCTTAAGTAATGAAACAAGATTGATTCTAACATTTTAAAATTATGAAATTACAAAATGGAGTTAGGGTTTTTTCCTTTTAAGAGGAGCAAGGAGGGGGGTGTAGAATCGAAATAAATCAAACAAATAATGATACTAATGAGTTGCAATCAATCAGATTGGGATTTTTCTTTTTTAAGGGAAGCAAAGAGGGGATTATAAAATCGAAACAGAGCAAACAAATTTAATCATACTACTAATGACGTTAAACATTACAAACTATTAAACTAATGAGCTGCAATCAATCAGCTAGGTTGGTTATTACTCTATTAATTGGAAACAATTTAAGTAATGGGGAACCACCTGTGCTATTAAGAATATTATTTAATAATATTTCTTTTTTGTTAAGAGTTTTATTACAGTTAGTAACACAATACGTGGAATAATCAAAGTTAATTTAAATTTTCTATTAAAATGAACTTCCACAAAGTTACCGCCGAAACCATCGAAAGTATGAATCAAACCTCGTAAAAAACTTTGTTGAGACACCTCTATTAGAAATCCATATCCTTTACAATAAAAACGGACACGAAAGAAAAAAAAGCTTAAACAGAATTGAGTTCCGGCACCTTTTTTTTTAAAAAAAAAGCACTGTTTTTCATTAAAATAACTGTTTAATAATTCCAAGGCGCGTGACTTTCACTAAACAAATAGATTGGTATTTTGATAAAAAAAATATTTACTTATAATGTTGATTTTAAGTCAATCGATCAATAAG
Source organism: Himalopsyche tibetana (assembly GCA_030503985.1). Lineage (NCBI taxonomy): Eukaryota > Metazoa > Arthropoda > Insecta > Trichoptera > Rhyacophilidae > Himalopsyche > Himalopsyche tibetana. Next base: position 9,415,646 of record JAPJYX010000015.1, read on the forward strand.
GCAATCATTTCCATTATCATCATTGACATTATCTGCAGACATCACTAGCAAATTTGTAGTGCCCATGTCAGTAAAAAGATTTCCGACCACTTCTTTACGTGATAATGAACATTGTTTGCTAATAATGTGATTAATGCTTTTGATATTGAAGTTCATCCATAATATTTCATGTATTCCAAGCATTCTGACGTAATGTGAGTTTACATTTTTAGATGCCAAACAAAAAAGCTGGACGAGACTCAATGTAATAATATCGACAGTTAATAAAGGAGCCACGAGCATCCGTTTGTTTATATCCTTTATCGGTGAGTGATCTATCGATTAACAGGTCCTAAATAACTCGAAATGGGTCGGGAATCGCCGAAGGACTAGAGCAACCTAATTCTTCACCGTGTCGTGTTCCCTTCTTGGCTATTTTCAAAATAATTCCGACACGCCTCGTGTGTAATTTAACCTTTTAATCTATATCGAGAATCTCGAACGGTGGTTGTTTTATTTTACATTATACTTATTCAAAAAAAAAGGCAATATCCTATATCAAAAATAATTATAATAGTCCATAAGTACGCGTACTTACAGGTAATATTATATTTAACATCTGAAGTTAGGGTCATGTATCCCGGTATTTTTCCGGTTTCCGATAACTTGTGACAAAAAAACCTATCAGAAAAACTGCTTACTGATAATGCCACGTATCATTGTTCAAAATTATAAGCGGCACTTGAAATCAGACGTAGAGTATCTTCTTTTAATTTATAAAAACAATAAGAATTTAGTAAAGATCTTTTCATTTGTTTAAAATGTTTAAATAGAGGAGTGTAATTTTATAAATCATCTTTTTTTTATCCATGTCCGCTTCGAATGTGGAGTATATGGTCTCCTAATGGAGGTATGTCAACATAAGTTTTTCTACGAGAACTGTTTGTTACTTAGTCGCCCAACCTCTCTTTTCAAATAGAGTAGAAGGGAAAGAAGAATAAGTCCAGGACAGGGCTAGTGGTTAACTAATCGCTTTCGCAACGTCCAGATATTAAAGGATCGGAAAGGTGGGACACCCATGCAACGTTCCCTCTAAGTTGCGCGCGCGCGCGGCCGCGCAGCAGTTGGGAAGCCCCCGCGCACTCATTCCGGGTAGGCGCGCACTACAATACAGTTGCTCAATTAATATTTGATCGTTCCGCGCAGCCTTTGAAATTTCCGCGCAGGTAACCCTTCGGCTTAGAGGGAACGTTGCACCCATGTCTTCGAACAGGAATCGATAAATCAATCGAAATAATGCTGTTTGTACTGGGACTCGAATCCGTGATATCCGGCACGGAAGCCCACAACGCTAACCGCTGCGCCATAGAACCCGGAAAATCATCTTTACATCCGCAATATTGAAGGAATTCTTCATTGACGCGTAAGTTTTGTAAAACTGTAGTGAAATGTTCTGACAAATAAAGCAGTAATTATTAATGATATTTCGTATATTTATGTATCTTTCCTACAAGAATGTTAAGACCAAAGTTTTTTTTTTATAAGTCAAATTAAAGTGTCCCGGTTTGCACTCAACTCAACTCAAAATCTGGCAACCCTATCTAAGACTCCACAGAATTTAACTTGAGATTACACTAATTATATGTAGTGTTAAACCGTTACTCTCGTGTAAAAGTTAATAATAGATTTCTCCCGAAATTAGTCGTAGTTAAGTGGTTCGTTGTAAACGATTACTCAGTCATGAGTTCTAGTTCCGGAATTCAAGCTTACATTCAGCCATTTATGGATTTGATAATAATTAATTCATTGTTAACACGTGATATACTGTCCTTAAAATCCTTACATTCTTGTTAATTTTTCACTTTTGTCCAAACCCTGTCCTATCATAAAAACACAAGGTCGTAGCGAATAGAATTATTTACCAGGAGCTAAATTACGAAAGCAGGTCGCAGATGGCTAAAATTCCTGATTTTAAAAAAGCTTCCCCCAAGTCGAAAATTATTTAAATAGTAATGAATGAATATCAAATGAATTGATTACTTGCGGTGTCTATGACTTTGAAAAAAATCCGATCTCGAGTAAAATCCGGACTGGTCCGGTCTAAGCTCTTTAAATCCGGTCAAATGGTAACCCTAGTAGCGAGCATCAAAAAGCTAGCTCTGCTTATTAAATACACATGTTTGCATATTTTTAAAATCCATGTCATCTCCCACTGTAAAGCTTATTATAGTCTACTAAAAGAGGTATCTCTCTCAGTTACACAAGCTCTCTTTTTTTCAAGAGATTAAGGATAGAATGAGCTAGTGCAGAACAAGTGGTTAGTTAATCACTCTCGCCAAAACCTGCTACAGTGGAACCCCCTATTACACTACTGTCGTTACTACGAGAGGGTCGTTTGTGCCGCGCATACAGTCAAATGTTGGCTAGCGTCTGTGTATTCAACACGTGCGCTATACACGTATAACGGGCGACTGCTATGTGTGAGATTTTGGTGCCCTTTGCATTTTATCACTTGGTAACTAAATAATTTGTAAATATTATTTTTTTTGCAAAACTAAGCCAAATCCCCAATTACACTACCCCGGATTGCATTGTCCCGACTTAAGTGTAAACGGGGGTTTTACTGTATTTAGTATTGGATAGGTGAGAAGAAATTTTTATACTGCATAAACATTCATTCATTAGAATAGAATATAAAAAATGGCGTTAATCAACCACACTTACCACTGTACTACGGACCTGAAAATGTGGAATTAGTACTCAATTTGTTTTCATTATATTTCAATATAATGTCTTTCTATCAAAAATTGTCAATTAACACATTAAAAGTAAGTACGATTATCGTATGAATATAATTAAATGACGTGATACTTTTAAAACTGTGTAAAGACAGTTAACACATAAGCAGATAGGATAAGCTGTTCGGCACTCAATGAGGGTGATAAAGCACCGACCACACCTGCGGCGACGAAGCGAGATGCGGCTCACGATACGCGCGTGATTCACACCTTTCAGTTTTACCTTTTTATTTATAACCCACCGCGTACTGCACTGAATTCATCGCTTCTACTTTTGGGAAATTTTAACTTGCTGAATACCACCGATACGTATGTTTTTAAAATAGGGCTGTGGAGTCGTGTAAGAAAATACGACTCTGACTTCAAAGAATTTTTTCAATTATTTCATTAAACTTACATATCGACTGTGGAAAGGAAAAACGACGTAACCCACACATATCAAATTTTACAGTAGGCGCAAAAAACGTATTTTGATGATTTTGGGCCATATGCACATTATAAATTATACACAACCTTGAAGTGCATGGAGACTTCTAAACTGGTGTTTAATTGACATAATCCAATATTAATTAAATAAGTTGTCTAGGAAAAACCTTTATTTCAGTCTTTGTCTTGGTTTTCATTTTTTACAAGGTCATGTTTTTCAAACTTAAAAGCTAAATTTAGATACTAACTCTGCATATGCAGCTTACATCCCTTTGATAGAACGTGTATCATGTTGAATACATTGTGATTACCGAAAAAAAGCTGTTTTGAAAAAACTGTATTTTACGTCCTTTTTCCTTTCCAAAGTCGATATGTATACCAACATTACCAACAGATCATCTTATCTTTTTCAACCTAGCATGCAGTGGCAACACTATGTACTATTGTGGTTTGTATATATAATTAAATACATTTTTTTTAATGGGCCCGAGTTTTAAAAAAATCCGACTCCACGACTCCTAACTGGGGCTGTGGAGTTGAAGTCGCAGTATTTTGGTCGGAGTTGGAGTCGTGAAAAATGAGCGGCTCGATTTTTTTTTGAAAAATATATTTAATGATGTGTATTTAAACAAAATAGTCAAAAGTGTTAACATTTTATGCTTGGCTAACTAAAGATGATCTGATGGTATACATATATATATATATAAGAAAAATGAAATTATTAAAAAAATCCTCGGAGTCGTTAATTATCTTAAAGCTGGAGTCGGAGTCGTCTTTTTTTCACGCGACTCCACAGCCCTGCTCCTAACCCTGACTCCGACCTTAGCTTAATAACGACTTAAATTATTTTTTTAGTCTTATTAGCATGCACTTTCGACACTTGCGATTTGAATGCACATTTTTATTTAAAGGACTTTTAGTTTTTAGTTTTTTTCAGGTACGACTTCAATTAAAACAGTGCGACTCCACAGTCCTAGCTATTTCGAAATCATGCAAAAAATAAAAAAAACTGTACTTGTTGAAAAAAATGTGTTGTGTTTATATTATATTTAATTCAAAAAATAATGTCAATTTAAAATTTATTTTTTTATCGAATCCAATTTTTCATTAACGATATAGCTTGCTAATAATTAATAAATTCAATGATTTACTTCAAACGAATAAATGTGTATTATATTTTAATTTTGAGGGCCGCAAAAATAAACAGGCCGCAGGTTGTGCATCACTGCTGTAGAACAATTCGACGTTTAATGAAAATACCGACAACGGTTAGTGAATTGAAATAAATAACTTACAGGGCCCTCAGTGACAGAATAATTGTAAACCAATTTGTCAATAGCCACAAATCAATTCATGTCTTTTATCATTCCCATTAAAGGGATGACAATTCAGTGAAATTTTATTTATGATATTGACAGTAACTTTGATTTTGTCAATAGATCATTGACACGTCCTTAATTTGGGTATTTATTGCCTTTGAAGGCTAATTTAATTGAATATGTATACAACAAAACCAATGTAATAATTTAGTTTTATTCGCGTATTCAAAAAATTTATGGCATGCTTTTAGAGAACAATTTTGTATACATAACAAAAGATTTTGTTAGTTTTCGATTTATATTTCTGTAACATTATGGCACAAGTTGATATGTCAGTTTCACATAAGTTAACACTGTATTCTGCAAACTTTACATGATTATACATAACTATAAACCTTAACAATTATTATTTTTTAGATATCTTTTAAATGGATAAATTATGTTCGAGCCCCAGTGTACGAATAGATTTTGTAATCAATTTATCGATTTCTGTTCGAAGGCATATGGTAAGGTTACCAGGAGCTAAAATAGGAAATTCGCTCGCAGGTTGTTGGTTAAAAGACCTGATCTTTAACAAATGTTAGGTCTTTGGTCGAAAATCATTTTAATATTTATTATTCATTTGATTAGGTACGGTATGATTGTGAGCGAATTATGAATTCTGTGGTACGACAAAAATCCGACCTGGAATGAAATCAGAGCGGAGTCTGATCTCAGCTTCTTAAAATTCGGTGAGGTAGTGGCTCATATAAAGGATCATACATATATACCAGTGTATGGTTATTATTATACATACAATGTCAAGTGGATGCACAAAACGCTCGCACATCCTATGTCTGCGCAGCGTGCGTTTTGTGGTGACACCATATATGAGAAAGATTTTTTCTACGTCAAATCTCAATTCGAAAAACTTAAGATTTGGCTCATTTGTCAAACCTTTCCGAATATGAAGATCATATTAAAGTATTCCACCTTCCACACATAAATTGATATAAAGTAGACAATAATGGCGATTATTTGTGACAGTCTAGGATAAAAAAAAACAGTGTCACTCAAAAATGTCAGACGTTCTCCGACACTTAACTTTTATTTATTAAAACGAAAAGAAAGGGGTTATAAATTTATTACAGTCGTAAAAAATAAGTATTGTCCAAAGTGGTGATATAATTTCACTTTCGGAAATTTATGAACCACAATACAATGCCATCTTAACCCCCTCGGGGTCACACAACGAAACACTTTAAGATCTGAATATTTGAATAGTCTTGAAAAAATATTACCATTTTTGTGTAAATTCGATTTTGTGATTAATTATAGAGATTTTAATATTAAATAAAAAAAAATACAAATATTTATTACATTCGTCGTGTGTTAAGGTGTCACAAATTTAAGAAGCATCATCAGACTTTAGAATAATTTATCTGTATCTTATATTTTGATTATTGAAAGTATCAGATAATAAGTCATAATTTTATATAATATAAAAAAATAAAATATATTTTACTATACCAAACCTGTATGACGAATGGTACAAAAAAGTTGTGCACGGATTCTTCCGTACAAGATCTTTTCGAACACGAATTCTCTGTACAAGAAAATTCCGCACACATATTCTTCCGTATAAAGAAAACTCCGGACACAACATTCTGTTTAAATAATATGTCTCCATTTCGAATCTCGAATAAAAAAAATATTAAAATTTACGGAATATTCCGTGTATACATTTTTATATGTATTTAATAAGCGATTTTCAACCTGGGAGGCGTGGACTATTGCAAAGAGAGGCGCGAACAGATTAGAATATTTATTTACCCTTTAAAACTTACTAAACTTGCAGCCTGTGTGGTCGAGTGGTCAACGTTGTTGGCTTCGGCTACGGAGGGCTCGGGCTCAAATCCCGGTACGGGACAGTTTTATAAATTGATTTTTCAATCGTTTTATGAATTTCTGTTCAACGGCATGGATGTATATGATGTCTTGAATTCCCCCCTCACCCATCCTATCCTATGAACGGGGCGTATCGAGAGCGATTAGCTTACCACTAATCCTGTCGTAGCCCTATCCTTCTATCCCCACGCTCTTTGGAAAAAGAGAGGTTGAGCAACTGAGTAACAAGCAGTTCTCGTGGAAACACTTATGTTGAGATAAACTCCATTAGGAGTCCATATGCTCCACATTGGTAGCGGACATGGTTAAAAAAACTTAAAATTACTATATGAAATAAAGGATGGGGGAGGCGCGAAGATATTTTTTTTCAAAGAGAAGCGTAGTAACATAAAGTTTGGAAACCACTGTCTTGTTCAAAAGAATCAATGTACTTACGTAATATTCTGTATGGGAATTTATGTCCGGAAGAATCTTCTACGATAGAATGACATACTAATATATATTTTTCTTGCATTCCTAACGTAAAATTAAAAATATATATATATCAAATGGCCCGGCGATAATACAAGTTCATCCTTAAAATATAATAAAATCGCCAGCAAAGAATATTTATGAAATGCTTCTATGCACCACTGCAATAAACGTCGCAACGGGTGTATCTAACTTGCTGTGAACAAAAATATTTTATTACCCCTTTATAAGGGTGTAATAAAAATAAACAATATGTTGTAATAAAATCTCTAGACAATGATTTTTCTACAAGTGCTAGTGATTTATTCGATACCACAAATCTCGTAAATTTCTCCGTAATTTATATGTCGTTAAAGTTATGTTTATTTCTATCACAACAACTATTTTATTGTTTTTTGATTGATTGTCTCGGATTAATTTAAAGTGATGTAATTTATTTTACTTTCTTTAGTAAAAATGTCGTGCCTTATCTTGCGAAATATGTAACTTAAATCTAGATATTTTAATATAAAAATATGTCAATGAAATTGATAATAACTTTAAGTTGTTCACTGCCAATAACTTGTTGGTAAGTCATTATATTTAACATTAACACTTATTTGTATTATTTTTACATTTATTTAATATGATTAGTACTGGGTTCGCTCACGACTAGCATTTTCAACTTTTACACATTAATGCATTGTAATAATGTATATTCTGATCTGTTGAAAACGCCATGAGCGAAACTCTACATTTTTTTTTTCTGTGGAATTAATAGAAAAGAATGTTAAATTTTTTGAATGAAAAAAACTGATGTCATAGATGAGAGCAAATGTGAAGTACGGAGTGAGTGTATTTTTAAGCCACAATAAAATTGTTCAAGAATGATTGACATTGAAATAATAAACCAACACTTTTTTAATAAATACTGACTTGTTATCGTTTGTTCCACTTAGAGCCCGGTTGAGAAACGCTGATTTAGCGAACTGAAAGTTTTATTATATTATCAGGATAGGCATTTACCATATTTTAATATTTACTAATCGCATTAAAGGAATTCTTTATTACTAACCCAACGATTTCTAATCCTCATAACTATGACGAGATAATGCCTGAGAATCGTTTTAGACCGAGAGCAGTTCTGCTCGACGACCCACCAAAGATTTTTTGTTTCGTCTAAATTTAATATTAACTATTTAAGGACGACCTTAGCATTATGAAAATGACTCTCTTTGGCTAACTTCCTTGTGTACTGTATGTGTATATGTATGCATGCGCATGTGTGTGTACATGTATGGATATAGTATGAGGTAGATGTCTGCACGGGCCCGAGCCTGGCCCTCGGGCCCTTACCCGGCCCAGCCCGCGGGCCGGGTTCGTAAGTGGGTAAGCGCAATTGAGACTCGGGCTCGGGCCAGGCCCGGGTAAAGAATTTATTCTTCAGAAAAATATTTCAGACTGTTCGTGTTATAAGTCAGCCATAATGATTTTGTTTATTACCAGTTCTATAGAGAATCGTAAATTGTAGTAAAGTTTTAAAAAACGGGTTTTTTTTCAGGCTGTGGAGTATAAAACCGGGCTTCGGGTCGGGTTCGGGTAACAAGTGTGGTATTAGATTCAGGCCCAGGCCGGTTCGGGCCTGAGTCTTTCGGGCTCGGACCGGGTTATTTTGTAAACTTTCGGCCCGTGCAGACCTCTAGTATGAGGGGAAGCATATAGAATGGTATTCGCAAATGAATGCATATATATTCCCCGTGAACTGACTTCACTAAGGATTGCTTACCTCTGTAGCAATCACGCCCTTCCGTCAGCAACGATTGTAACGGAATACAATTTTCCAAAACATTAGCGATGAAGAAGACTCGAAGGACTTAAAGCTCCATAAATTTGATATCCAAAAAAATACGAGAGTATTTAAAAAAAAACCTTTACCTATTACGGGTTGATGCCTGCTTCGTTTGCCCTGTGCTGCCCTATACTGCGTCACCAGCGTCTTAGTATACACACGCCTAGTCTAAACGTTAGCCATATATCTGATATCACTCTCGCAGAATCATAAATTTGTACTCAACCTTAATGGGAAACTGAACGCTTAACAATATATATTAAACATATATTATAATTTAAAACCATGATGTTTGACGCTCGATATTTCTTGATAAGAGTAGGGATATCGCATGTTGCTGATTACTATTAGGTACTGTGTATGACCCGGCTTAGTGTTTAGTTCTTAAGTATCATCATATTAGAAATAAGTACCGTATTCCAGTTTAAAATACATCTCAAAGCTGCTTAGCATATTTCAAAATAATATACTCCAGTCATCTTTTGTAAACATAACTAATGAGCAGGGACTGCGATACCGGTCAAATATTTTAACAATACCGGTATTTCGGTTTGGCATCGGATTAAACGGCAGGCGATTGTCTCTGCATATTAATTCTTAATTTTATTCTTGTTGGTTCGGCACATACATCTGTATTTATGGGGATTTGGGATCACATAGGTCTATCTACAAAAACGTAGTTTTAAGTTCACTAGTGTATAACAGGTGATTTACCTTCGTGCTTCCAACATTGTTATTTATAACCAACGGTTATATTTGCGAGATATTTTTTTAAATTTGAATCGTTCAAACTATGTACATTCTCACAAATTTTGTCACTAACGACCCGGGTTTCGCCTTTCGGCATCTTCAGGCATTCAAGTGCACGGATGAACTTGAACTTTTTTTTTAATTAAGTACGAAAAAGGAATTCCTTTATTAAATGCGTTTAGTAAATAGTAATATATGGTCAATGTCTATCCTGATATTTTAATCACACTGTCTGAATTGTTCTCTAGACCAGTGTTTCTCAAACGGGGTTTGCATGGAACAAACAATAACAAGTCGAGACACTAAAATACACAGGCCCTGAAAAAATACGCTATAAAGTTTTTGTCACAGGGGATATTGAATAAATACTGACCTACAAACAATTTACCGCATTGTGTCGTATAAGTTCTTTTATCGATTATTGGTCAATGTGTTACATATTACCGTACTATAATTCCGGTATGTGAGATTGTTAAAAAAAATCAAAATACCCGGATTCCGGTTCAGATATTACCGGTAATGCAATCCCTAGTAATGACAGATCAAGGCGAAAGTGTTGCAAGAACAAACAATAATCACAAATCAATAATCTTATTCAACACACGTAACCTAGGCTGATAGACCTGCTTTATATACTTATACCAACTACCTCAATTCTATTTTTCACTCTGTTTCGGTATCTATGAATGAAGATTTAAATAAATAACTCCGGCGTAACGACCGGAAAAAAATATTGATCACTCACCATTCCGTTACATCAGTCGTGCTCAACACACTGGGCTGCATACGTCCCGTTCATCTTTTATGTGCGGTTCAAAACAATAATATGCCACCAGATAGATGCTTTGTCAATTATATACTGTGCTATTCCCGCCTACATACAATCAATTTGGACTTTCTGAAATACTCATCTCGTGATTGTGTTGGACGGTCTGGTTCAGAGCCGCCCACCTTTGAAGGTTTTCTTCCTCACCTCCTTTCTTCTCTAAAGACCGCATTCATATTTTTCATATTCAAAATTTTTCTTTTTTATTTCTTGATTTTTTATGTTGAATTTGATGTACTGTGTATTTTTATTTTATATTTTGTCTTATTATATTTGTCAAGTGCATGGCGAATTGGCGTCAGCTGTTATGTCATGTACTGTAATTTTGATTTTTAACAATAAATAAATAAATAAATATTTCTGATTCGACATATGGCCGCAGTAAACATTGACGGGATTGATTAATTTTCAATCCCATACCCTAATTTTTCCCATATTATCTCCAAACCACGTTTTTTTTAGCTCACCGCGTAATATGAAATCCTCAATTCGCTATACTATTTCCCCAGTTTATCTCCAATCCTCGTTTTTTTAGCTAACCGTGGAATTTGAAATCCTCAATTCTCTATACCCTTTCCCCAGATTATCTCCAAACCTCGTTTTTTTTTTAGTTCACTGAGGAATTAGAAATCCTCAATTCGCTATACTATCTCGAATTTTCATAAATGTACACAATTGCAGAATTGACCAGAAGGCCGCACCAAAGTGGCCAAAAGGCAGCAGGTTCCCCACGTCTGGTCTGGTTACTCAAAACGTGATGGTGTTGAGTCGTTGAAAAAAGATTAGCATATTCATCATATTGATTGGTGAAATGTACTTAAACTTATTCTAGTTACAGAATGATCTGATGGTATTAATTTATGTAAGTTAAACGGAAATGATTGAAAAAATCAATTCGTAGTCGGTTTTTAATATAAAGCTAAAGTTTAATTTATAGTCGTTTGTTCCACGTAGACCCCGGTTAAGAAGCGCTGATCTAGAGAACTGCAAGTTGTCGGTATAATATCAGGATAGGTATAAACCATATCGACTGTGGAAAGGAAAAAGGACGTAACCCACACATATCAAATTGTACAGGAGGCGCTAAAAACGTGTTTTGATGATTTAGTGACATATGCATATTATGAATTATTCACAACCTTGAAGTGCACGGATAATTCTAAACTGGTGTTTAATTGACATAATCAAATATTAATGAAAGAAATTGTCTCGGAAAAACCTTTATTACACTGTTTTTTATTAGTTTTAATTTTTTACAAGGTCATCTTTTTCAAACCTAAAAGCTTAATTTAGATACTAATTCGGTACTTTCAGCTTCCATCCTTTTGATAGAATTTGTGTCAAGTTGTATACTTTGTGATTATCGAAAAAAAGCTGTTTTGGAAAATTGAGGGTTAAGTCCTTTTTCCTTTCCACAGTCGGTATATTAATATTAACAAACCCCACTTAAAGAATTCCCTTTTAGAATTTGATAAAAAAACCTTCTTCTAAATTTAAAAAAAAATCGGTTACGATTTTTCGCCTATTATGGGTCGATATGGCCATTACTCAATTGAACTATCAACGATCAAGGATGACCTTTTTCCTCCTGGTAAATTTTACGTGAAACTAAACAGTGCCCATTCTTTCCTAAAAAAACAGGGCCAAGCCGACTAACCAGATAAAATATCTACGTAATAAATAACAACAGCCAGAATAATATGACAGTTTTATACTAGGTTGTTGACCGCTGGCATCTCAATTTCATAAGGTAAATAAATAAGCATCACAATGACCGTACCCTGCTTTTGAAATATTTGAATTAATTTGACAGTAATACGCTTAGCCCAACAGATAAATTTTAAAAATATTTATAGCATAAGTGTTTTAATTTTTAATTGAAAACATTTAGGCTCTCGGCAAGAAAAATAAAACGGTATTATTTCATCTTAATTTGTTCCCCCTTCAATGATCATGTTGGATATTTATTATAGCGTGTAATTTAGAATTTACCCTTTCGTATATAATCAAGACATTTAAAGCTAGTAATGAATTATTTATATGATGGTAAATTGAATGAAATTGTTGTAATGAGACATTTTTTTTTTAATGCATTAATACAATAAGTTAATTTCTTTTTTCATCGTTTTAAGTAATTCGTTGAATTAAATTATTGATATAAATAGTATATCGACCGTGGAATGAAAAAAGGACGTATCCCACGCATAAAAAAAAGTACCGAACCCACAAAAAACGTTTTTTGGCTATTTTAGACTATTAGGAAATTATGAAATATTCACTTTAATACCTTGAAGTGGTTTTTAATTGACTTAATCTAATATTAACTAAATCATTTTTTCCTAATTAATCAACCAATTCCTGATTTCAATTTTCACGGGCTTTCTTATTTTTCAAACTTTAAAACTAAATTTAGATACTAATTCGAAATTTAGAGCTTACATCCTTTTGATAGTATGTACATATACATATATCAAGTTGTATTCATTGTGATTATCGAAAAAAAGCTGTTTTGAAAAAACTGTGGGTTACGTCCTTTTCCCTTTCCACACTCGATATAATAATGAGCCCCCTGAGAGGTGAAGTGAGCCAAGTGGTACTTTAGAAAAAAAACTAGTTTGATACGTCTGCATGTCTTAAAGTATCTTAAAAGTGATGTTAGAAAATACACACTTCAAAGGTGATACCGTCCTTAAATAAAAATATTCAATCCACCAAAGCACCAATTGAATATGTAATTGTACTTTAAAAATAGATGAGTTATACACGTTACTAGTTGGCTCACTTCACTTCTTGATGGCTCATATTAAACATTAAATTAAAGTGATTATTATTCGGATCAAATCGATAAGTTGAAAGTATAACAACTATTTTTTGTGTTATTATGTAAATATATATATTTCTAACCGTCACGTATATTTTTTTTATCTCTCTGAAACTATAGCGAATTGTCTGAATTTTTTCAACATTTATGATAGATCAGTTTAAGTTGAGAATACACAGTAATTTGATGCAACTCTATGACTGCATAGTGTTTTGGAAATTTACAATATTATTATTGTATTTTATTATTTGTGATTTGCGTTTAACAACTAATAACATTTTTTTGAGTTGTTTTGAAAAAATACACGTAACGTCAATGTAGATTTACGAACAGTGATGCCGAACCAACTGCAGTCTCAAAAAGGAACCGATAATTACAATCAATAATGCTAGTTATGACAGGCAAAGAAGTACGACACCGCTACTCTCATGACACTAGCGCCATCTCTAATCGGACAATTTATAATGATCGATCTATTATAACCTGTCTATTTTTTCCATATTGACTTTATATAACCTACCAACTTATTAATTTATAAGCTTACCATAAAAAAACGTCCATCTGACCACAAAAAGTAAAAGAATATGTATACATGTCTGTATAACATCTTTATCTCCACAAAAATATGACGGCACGTGTCTGTGACGTCACGCACAATAAAAGCGCTTTCTGTTTCGCAAAACGGAAGATGCCCTTTTTCTATAGAACATTTCTTTACATAAAAGCTTATATCTCACAGTGTACATATATTCAAAGAAATATTTTTTTTACAAATTAATTTAACAACATGTAAAACAGTATTTATTGTTGATCATGTAATTAAGTTTAATCGTCCACTTGGTATCGATTGCGTGGTTGTGGGTTCTAGTCCACGAATTGAAATATTGACACAATGATTTTTCTATTGAGTATAGATTTGTAGATGGTAGATTTGTATCGATCCTCAGCTCACCCACAACTTTACGATCCTGTAAAACGAACGCTCAAAAGAAGGTTACAAGTTGGTTTCCTTCCACCACCACCCGTTGTGTATCTGCAGCCAACGTTTTGTAGACTGAAGAAAGTAGTACCCCTCACATTCATGGCTCGAGCAGAGCTGCACTGGATTGACTTTGAATCATGCACTAGTGTGCTTGAAAAAAGAAAAAATATTAGTAATAATAAAAGTGTGACTTGCTCAAATTAAAAAGACTAACAATATGCTATACATCTCAATTGTTCAAATACCGGAGTTACACCACTGTTATAAAGTGACACAAATGAATAGTAAAAAATCAATCGTGGAGTCCTGGATTTTGTCCGGAGTCGGAGTTTTGAGTTGGGAAAATCTTATGACTCAGATTGATTAAAAAATATATATTTAATGATGTGTATTCACACCACAAGAGTTCATATTACATATTGCCAGTGCATACTAGGCTGACTAAAGATGATCTGATGGTATATATATATATATATATTATATTTTAATAAAAACACAATAATCCTTTGTACTTCATTCCACTTTATTTAATATGTGAGGACCGGTTTCGCTCATTGCAAGCATTGTCAACTGATAAGAAATATAATTTAACAATGCTATTTATACAAAAATGAAAAGTTATAAACAACAATTGGCATTGAAAAGAAATTACCAATTACAATAAAAGTGATTCTAAAATAACACAAAATTAAAATGTTATAATTAAAAATCTGGGATGACTTTTTAATTATATGTTAGATGTGTTAAACATTTTAATTTTGTGTTATTTTAGAATCACTTTTAATGTAATTGGTAATTTCTTTTCAATGCCAATTGTTGTTTATAACTTTTCATTTTTGTATAAATAGCATTGTTAAATTATATTTCTTATCAGTTGACAATGCTCGCAATGAGCGAAACCGGTCCTGACATATTAGATAAAGTGGAATGAAGTACAAAGGATTATTGTGTTTTTATTAATATAATGCCTTTCCACCAAGTATTGACAGTGAACACCCTAAAAGTGATATATTATATATTGTCGCCCGCTGTGGTCTAGTTGGTTAGAGCTTACTCTACCGACCAGGTTGGTCTGGGTTCGAATCTCGGTAAGGTCAATATCAGATTTAGTTTTTTAAAATTAAAATTGAATCCTAAGACGTGGGTGTTCGTGATGTCAATAAACCTCGAGTTTATTTCTAGTGGCTTACAACTTACAATTAATTCTCATCGAGTTTTTCTCGTATGATTTTCAACTTAAAAAATATTAGGCGTACTGGCATTAATTAGCTGTAAAAATAAATGATTACAAAAATATTTGGAGTCGGAGTCGTCTTTTCACAGTCTGACTCATCACTGGTATTTATTTATTGAATTATCTAAGCAAAGGCCTAAGTTACCCGTCGTGAGCGATATGTTTTGACTGTAAATGTTTAACTATGGTTGAAATTTACTTCCCTTTGTATTGCATCATAATATGTGCACACTTGAATTCAACTGGCGCCTTAATGGCGGCCTTTGTATGCACTTTGATAACACCTTTATATTAAAATGGTTGCACAACTGACGTCAACATGCCAGTGCACATTTCGTTTCCTATCACGAATTCAGTGTTAATCACTTGGCATTCCTTACATATATAATATATATATGAATAAAGATTTAATGCGTACATTACTAAGAAATTATAATAGTACCAAGAAAGTTCAAGGGAATCGGTAGACATTATAGACCAGCGATCGTCCACGAGACGAGCAAAGCATCCAAAAGACTATTTTTTAAACATGCAGCAATAAATATGCCACTAATTTAATTGTGTTTGGTATTTTACCTTTTAGTAGCCGTAGATAATTAATAGTAATTACCTAGCAGGCCGGCTATAATTTGCAACTATTAATTTAATTAGTTATTGACGAGATAACTCGTCTTTGGCCTGTTGAGCACGAAAAAAATTACGAGATATCTCGTCTGTGGCAACCATCCAGTTAAATAAGAATCATAACCATTTAATATTATGATCACTATTTAACGTTTATTTGCCCCTTTTTTTTAGAAACTTTTTAACGTATCGTCAAGATAAAAAAAAAATGGTGAGCTTTTAGAACAGCGATACTCATTCTGTGGCCTATTGAGATTTTTTTTAATACCCAAAACAATCATAGTCACTAGGTGCTTTTTCAAACATCTGGTATTGTTTGCGAAAATTTACGTAAGCGAATGAGTATTTTGGATACATTTGTATCTTTGTCTACTAAAATTTATGTTATGTCACTATAATATGTGGTATAATTACGTACTACTGTTAATATACTGTGGTCTACAATTCAGGGTTTCTCAACGGTGGGCCATGTGGCCCCCCAGGGGCCCACGGTTCCCGGTAAATTGCTCGAATGGAAACTGCTCGAATAACAAGATAATCAATTTGTTTCCGTTTGTTCTGTCTTAGCCCTAGTCTTCTATGTTTTCTGGAAATATATAGAAATAGTTTGAGTAACTAATTAATAAGCAGTTCTCGTAAAAACACTTCTGTTGAGATAAACTCCACTAAAAGATCATATGTTCCGCATTTAGAGCGAACACGGTTAAAATAAATACTTACGAAAATTATTTTTATACTTCACTCTCTAAACAAGTGTCGCACAAGATAAAAATGAATTTCGTAAAAAAAGTCGTGAAAAATCGTTTAAATAACCAAGCAATTCGAATAATTTGTAATTCGAGCAATTTACCGGCTCCCGGGGCCCACAGCGTGTTCTAAAGGGGCCACAGAGATTAATTTTTGTTTTGGGGAACCACAACACAGTTTAGGGGGGCCACGGGTATCGATAAAACGATACAGGGAAGAGCATAATGGCGGACGTCGCGGAGGTATTTTTTGTAAATCCGTAAATAAAATAAATTACTGGCATTCTAGATTGGAAAATCTCGGAAGAGCTATAAAAAATGTGGGTTTTTGAAATTATAATTTTAATAGGAAGACAAAACAATGGTATGGGGTCACAGAAAGATAAAGACACTCAAAAGGGAACACGCTCCCAAAATTTTTGAGAAACACTGGTATATATAATGTAGCAAAAACAGGCTTGTAGCCTAGATGAAAACAAGGCTGAGTTTCACTGGCTTGCAAGTTTGGTTGCCGCTAGTATAGTCGATCAAATCTATTTTAAAATTTCATTTGAAACAAACGTTGTCACATTTTGAGCCAGTAGTTAGATGCGATTCCGGCAAGTATTTTTTATTTAAATAAATTAACTATTATTCTGTAGTATTTTGTATAGCAATGATTTCGGCATGGTTTTCTTTGTTATTCCTAACATCAGCTGAAATTTCACATAGTTTCAACTAATTAAATTGATCATTTAAGTTGAAAGTTGAGAGAAACGGTATGTGTGATGTTTTACCCACGTTTTTTTTCTCAATATATCAAATTTAAGTGAATCTCTTATCGCTGAGATTAAGAGGCTGACATATATAATATGTAACATAATTGCAACCAAATCCTATCGAGTATTATGATATATACTTTTCTGTATACCATGATATATTTATTATTTAATGTTAAAGATTGCCTAAATTATTCGAAGATAAAAAGTTTAATACTGTACCGTATGTAGTAAATGGCCTTAGTTAAAAACAACATTTTTGATATATGACAAAATTGAGGGCAGTTCATGCATTTTGAAATGCAGTTAAAATGTTTAAATGATGCTAGCAAGCGTTAATTGTTGTGTCAACAAATCGTTAATCCATTTTATTTTTAATGTTAACTATTTAACTCACTTTATGACCCATCATTAATTTTATTAATAAAATTATTTTCTTTAATCGAATGTTGAAATTCTGTTAAATTATTAAACTGTTTTATTTTTGTCGTTTTTGTATTTCTGATTGCTAGTTCTGAGGCCATCTACTATAACATCGAAATTTTATGTTACATATATATTTATTGTATCAAAATATACATGCCGATCTGACTCAAATAACAGCTTAAAATTAATATACAGGACGATTGCTTGCCTTTAAGCAAGAAGAAATTAGACGACTCCGATGCAGATCATAGCTTAAAACAGTCCCAAACTTTTCATATAACGGCTCCCTAAATATGAAAAACATGATCCAGGCCCCCCACAAAACTTTTTCTGCGGCGGCCCCCAGTTTGGGAAGTACTGGCTTAAAACACGACTTAATTTTGTTTTTTAGGCTTAGTAGCATGCAGTGGCGCTTTTTATGACAGTTTAAATAAACTTTTTAAAGAAGTATTCAAAGTTATTAGATTTTTTCGAGCACGACACCGGGTAAAACTCTCCGACTCCACAACTCCGATTCCGACTCAACAGCCCTGGAGTTAATGATAATTGCTTATTCAAATAAATAAGTTTTTGGTGAACTAGTGTAAACAATCAGAGCTGTGGAGTCGCGTGAAAAAAAGATGACACATTTTTCAATAATTTAATTTTAACCTATATATATGTATACCATCAGATCAGCTTTAAACAGCCAAGCATGAAATGTTAACACTTTGGACTATTTTGTTTAAATATATTTTTCAAAAAAAAATCGAGCCGCTCATTTTTCACCACTCCGACTCCGGCCAAAATACCGCGACTCCAATTCCGACTCCACAGCCCTGTAATCAATGCACCAACTTAGTTATTCCAGACGAATAATTTATATTAAATAATATCTTTGTATACTTAATTTTTTTTTTTCATTTTTGTTACTTTTAACTTCTGCCAGAACGGTGACAATTTGTAGTATTTTTTGATAAAAACGAGCAACGCCATAAACTGAAAGCGTACAATAAGCTTGTACTGTATTGAAATCATAATATACTTAAGTTCCTTAAGTATGCATAGACATTATATATATTTAGTAATAAACGACAATTAAAATCATTTATTTAAATTTTCTCTGCTGTCTGTTGAAAACACTGTTGGTTGGAAAATGGCCGCACGTTGTCATTTGCTTTGCACGTTCTAAATATAAGTCATAATATTTTACCTCCCTCCCAGAATTATTATTTAAAAGCAAACCCAAGTCAAGATTTATTAAAAAAACACTCTCCCAAAACAACGAGAATAATAATAAATGCAAAAACACAGTGGCTTAATTCGGTAATGTGGGTTAGCTGGAGTAAATGGCTCGTGAAGAAGTCTGTAAGCCTCCCCTATTTTCATATTCTAAAACAAAATGCACGCTACTGCGACGGTTGCAAAAAGGTATGATTTATTCACAACTTTCTTCCTTGCTTGCTTCCTTCCTGTCTAGCACACCACACACTTAGGGGTTGCAATTCCGGTATTACCGAAACCGAGATCTCGGTATTCAAGCGATTTTAAAAAATTCAAAAGAAATTGTATTGAAAATAAAACAAAATAAAGTTTTAAACGTATGGAAACCATCACATGGTTCGCGATGGATTGAAATACATTTAATTATCTTTTTCGATGTTGTATTATTGCACGATCCATTCAAACAGAGTGTATCTGTAATTTTTATATGAACATCTTTTAACACGGCTTTTTCGCATGTAGCGTATCCCCGTGCAAAATGAGAATTATTTGTATTTTAAACCTGCTAATAGTTGCATTAATATTGACAGTTTCCACGATTAAAGAGAATTTAAATGATGTATTATTATACTAATAAAACGTAAGTTATTTATGAAAATCACCATTGTATTATTATTATTATTATTATATATTATTACAGTTTTTTTAAATAAAATTTTGAAATATCAGTTTTGATTAACTCGACCGCTATTGCTATCTGAACTGACTTATTTTTTTGCTTTATTTAAACATTTATTAAATATGAAATACCGGTTTTAATATATTATGCCGGTGTAACAAACCCTACACATAGCAAGTATTATATTTTTCTCTCAGTTTCAACATAATTATAATCTCTACGTTTAAATGGTATTTACGTAATTACTACTGTTGTTTCATTCATCTGATAACTGGACCCGATAATTGAAATTGAAAAAAATCTAAATTTTACATTAAACTTACCGGTAATCGAACCATAACAAACTAGATCACCGCGGGTAAAATTTTCCAGTGTTTTATTAACTAGATGCAGTGTTTTAACATTTAATAAAATTGCGATGATTTTGAAAAAAAATCATAAGTTATTAAAATATATAAGAGATACTACTGATGAATACCATTTTTTTCATTAATTTAAATGTACAAAATAATTTAAACTTCTACACTAAATAAATCAGGTACCTATATACATTTAATTTTGTATTCAACAGTGTAATTCTCTATGTGGAAACAATAACTTATATTTTTATGCATCATAGAATCACGTTTGCCTATTAAATAGTTATTCATAATTGATATGGGGAGTGGTCGTATTTTCATAAATATAATAAAATTATTCCATTGCGATACGACTGTTTATCGATTCGTATTCACTTATTTATAATACATACATGAGCATTTAATAAAAAATCGATGTTTTTATTTCAAAGCATGCTGATGAGATATAGGTACTATTGTGAGATGTGTAATCCCTACCAGTGGCGGCCGGTCAATGTGACATTGGATCAATGCACCCCTTGTATATGCAGGAGCGGTTATATTTCATGAAATAATATTCAAACAACATTTATACCACTCACTCATTTTAAATTCTTCATGTATTTATTGTCTAAAATAAAATAAAATGTTCTAAAATATTTATTATAGACAATAAAATACATGAAGATTTTTTTTTTTTTAATTTTTAAATATTTTTTTATTTAAAAAAAATATTTGACATTACAGCTTACGCCAATGCGTCAAATATTTTTAAGTTGAAAGATCATACGAGGTATATTCGATGAGAACTTTTGAAAGTCACGTGAGATTGACTCAAGGAGAATTGACTTTGAAATTGAAAAAAACTAATTTGACATTGACCTGACCGGGAATCGAACCCAGACCCACCTGATCGGTAGAACAAGCTCTAACCAATTAGACCACAGCGGGCGACTAAATT
Organism: Himalopsyche tibetana; assembly: GCA_030503985.1. Classification (NCBI taxonomy): domain Eukaryota; kingdom Metazoa; phylum Arthropoda; class Insecta; order Trichoptera; family Rhyacophilidae; genus Himalopsyche; species Himalopsyche tibetana. The sequence goes on from JAPJYX010000015.1 coordinate 9,436,702, forward strand.
TTAAATTAGTGAATGGTATAAATGTTATGTTTGAATATTATTTCATGAAATATAACCGCCACTACATATACAAGAGGTGCATTGATCCAATGCCATATTGACCGGCCGCCACTGATCCATACCGTTCACACAGGCGCCACACTAAGATTGTAGTACTATCCATTAATTTAGATCTAGTTTTTCACACAGGCGCGAAGATACTCGACCCAACCCTGACTACAAGTCATTTTTTAAGTCTGTCGTAATTTTAACAAACACTGTAACGAAAAGTCTGTTTTCTGTATATTTTTTAAGAAAAGTCTTATAAAGTAGGATGACAATATATACACGTCTCCTTATTTAATTCATATACCTGCATGTTAAAATATGATGCGAGGCATAACTAAATAAATTAGTATTCATATCTTTTCTATGACATTACATTTGATCACATCCGTATCTAGTATCTACTGTGTCAAGCGCCATACAAAATAAAATTTAATAATTGATATTATCGTTCTAACACCAATGGTTTGAAATATTAATGAGTCTATTTGATTTGTATGTATATTCTAACCAAGAATATAAAACAGTACATATATTATATAATAATTAAAAGTAAATGTATGGAAGCTTTTTTGATGTTTTAAATTTTAATTACTTGACAGGAAAAAATCGAATTTTGTATATGTATGTTCTTCCATAAGCTTCACACTTGTGAAGTCCCACTTTTCCGTAACGTAATTTTTTTAATTATTTGAACACCATAATGTATAAACAAGTTCATAAGTATAAGTTAAATTAAATCAAAATACGTATATATGTTCAACTACATATTTATTATAGTCCGAATGTGGATGACTTGTCGCAGCGAACTTGAAACTAAGACTTCATTTAGACCGATTCGCTTCATGATAATGTAAATAGCACATATGCGTCCTCAAATGGTAAAAAATTATGAAATTGATGCAATAATAATGATGATAAAGTTTTTCGAGTGTTTTGTAAAATTTGTATCGCGTAGAACAGTGCTTCCCAACCGGGGGTCCGCGAAAATGTTCATTCTTCAAACTTTCTTTGTGATAAAGTATGAATGTTTTTTTTGTGGGTCCGCAGTTTATTGTTTTTAGATTTAGGGGTCCGTGGCATGAAAAAGGTTGGAAAACACTGTCGTTGAAAACTAGGAATTGTTTTATCTTAAGCGATATATTATAACAAAAAAATTAAACTCCAGTAGAATTTACGTTACAAACACCCACACCCAATATCTAAAATATATTGAATTTGACATTGATATTTCCGGTATTTGAACCATGGGATCAGGGATTTCAATACCGGTATTACCTAAACCGGATTCCCGGTATTCGTGATGTTTTTTCAATACCGAAATACTATTTTTTAAAATGCAAAAAGATAACGGTTTTTCGGTCTTGAAAATCGACCAAAGTTTTTGTTTATAAATCATGGCTTATTTTAATAAAATTGATCGCGATGAATTTAAATATTTTAAATCTGCTTATTTTTTTGTCAATATAGGTTCCAGAATTAGCCTTTCAATGATGTTTTATTATTTTAAAAACCGTCTGATATTTATGAAAAAACCAGCTGTTTTTGGTGCATTTTTAAATTAGTGTTTTTTATAGCGATTATGTGTTACTCGTTCGGTATTGCAATCTCTCCCCCGAACCACTGGCTAATGTAAAACTTTTACTTCTTGACCAGAGTGAATGAGAAAAACTTATCAGGATTATAGCACATTTAAAGTGTAATATATTTGGGACAGTTTCGAAGTGAAATCATGTTATCAGAAATCAATTTGAATATGTTATGTTTGAATTATAATGAAGTCGATTAACATATCGACAAATGCATGTTTGCATTACCTTGCAGTGTACGAATGCACGCATCTTGTTAGAAATGACCTTATGCATATATTATATTATAGAGAAGAAAATTATTTTTATTTGACGAAGAGTAACTTTGGGCATTTTTATGTTAATAAGCCCAAAGCTGCTGATGCTGAGAAGCAGAATGCGGCAAGTCACTAAAGTAAAATATTCATGAGAGCGATTTGATATATTTGAACTAGTAAGCTTACTTCGTCAGCTTAATTCTAACATCACTTAACCCTACAAAGACGAGCGTGACCATAAGGTCACAGTAAACACCGTTGTCTATTGATCCCACTATTCATCCTGTTTCTACCTGAATATCGTTGCTTTCAATCATATTTAGTTAAGAAGGGTACAGACTTCAGTTAGTCATTAGCCGCGGGGACAGAAACGGTCACCAAAAGCACATGCGATTTTTTGAATTTTCGTTTTTTTTTAATGAAATTTTTGAAACTGTTAGTTATTTTTATTATCAAAACATCAAATTAATTACAGTTATTTTGCTAATATATTTGTATTGAAATTATGTTGATCTAAAGAGGTCAAACTGTAAACATTTTTAACAATTTCACGTTTAGCTACATTTCAATCCTATATGTTTGCGTTCCCATACGGTCACACTCGTCCTTACACACTACGGACTACTGTCCGTTCACAATATTTCACGGTAATAAAAAGATGAGCATGACCATATAGTCATGCGGGGTTTCTATACAACGACTTTGCGTTTTTTTGTTTTTGTTTTTTATTTTTTGTTACGAATACACGTACAACGTATCTCTTCCTATATTTATTTATTCCAAGAAAACGTAAGTTTTCTATATTGAGTATAAAATGAAAAATTTTGATTATTTATTTAAAAGCATAATTAAAAATAGTAAAATATTATACTACAAAAAATAAATGATTTAAAATTTGTTTCTGTACGTTGAAATATTTATACTATTTTTGTTTAAATACCCATACATTTTACATCCATTTGATACTAAAAACTTATTATAACTATGGTTATTAGTTACCTAGTATTTTTTTCCTAGCAAAATCGTTATATCATATATCCTTTCTATCTCTAAAACAGTGGTGGGGAACCTGCGGTCTTTCGTCATGATCAAAATGTTCACTTTGATCAAAAAATTACACGCAAACGTTTGGAAAAAGAACGTAATTAACCCATTATACGTTCGACAGCCGAAGAAAAGGGGGTGGAAGGTCAACGTTTTCTTTACTGCAGCATTATGTTGAATTAGATAAATGAATGCGGACTTAAGAAAAGAAAATTTTCCCCACACCTGCTGTAAAACAAAGAAGTTAAGCGAATGAAATAACAACCGATTCTTGTAAAAAAGTTAATGATGTGACCCAAGCTTGAGTAATTGGAGCGGATATGTTTTTTGAAAAAATCGTAGATGTAAGAAAACTAAAAAAAGAAAGTTTCTATGTATAGTATAGTCTTTAAAAAATTATCCTTAACATATTTTAGCGTATAAACTTACAGCTTACTTTTGTATTAGAAAAGGAAATACAAAATTAAAACTCTCGAATATAAATCACTTATAATCTCCAAAATTATCTTATCTATAATTGAAACTAAATTATCTTATCTATAATTGAAATCAAAATAAGAAATATTTATAAAAACTAGGTATGTATATAAAAATGATATTTTTGATTCTACGATACCAACTTATACGGAAAACATTAAAACAATATTGTTTGAAAAATGATTTATACACTGTGAAACAATCGTTGGAATCAAATGTAGACAAAGTTGCTTGAATCATCATAAAAAGATTACTGTTTTGTTTAGCAATGGTTCCTCTCGGAAGAATGCGTAATATCGAATACAAAAATGTCACCCTTGACCTCGTTAAGTCTTGCTTAATCTTCGGCAGTTCATCATCATCATCATCAAGAACATGGGCGCTTAGAGATAATCATCTCAGTGAGTACAAAGGCGAATAAATTAAACTGACAGTTGGCATCATCTACAGTTAGTTACATGCGCTATGAATGATGAACGGGCGTTTGTTCAAGAATATGTATGCCCGAACCACAATGTTGGTTCAATGTGTTATGTTATACCTATAAAGAGAGTGTATTAATCATTTTTTTTGTGAAATTATTTTAAACATTTTAATTGAGAGAATGATAATTTTTACCAATCATTTTTTAATACTGGAAAACTTTCTATTTATATGAATTAAAAATCACAATATGCATTAGTCGACCAATAATCGGCAAAAGAACTTAAGCGACACAATTCGGTAAATTGCGATTTAAGCCAATAATGGTTCAATATCGCTTAAGGCATAGTTTCTCAAAAATTTTGAGGCCGTTACCCCTTTTGAGTCTTCATATTTTTCCATGGCCCCCATACCCGTACAAATACGTCTTCCGACACTCGGGATTGAAAGATTCCAAAATATTTTTTAATTATTTGAAAATTTTGCTCACCGGCAGATTTCAAAACTTTTCTTTTAGCTCTTCCCTGAATTTCCGATTTTTAAAACCCAGGAATTTACAGATTTCCCTAAATGAAACGACGAGAGACCATTTTTTAGCTCATTCCGAATGGCCAATTTCAAAAACCTAGAAACTTACGGAATTTCCAAAATGAAAAAACCTTTTTTCAGCTCTTCCCGGAATTTCCAAATATTTTATCACTGCCCAATTTTAAAAACCTGAGAGTTTATAGAGTTGCCCGTGGCCGCCCTTTAATGTGCTTTTGCTTCCCTAAAAATATTCTTTCTCTGTGGCCCTCTTGGAACTTGCTGTAGTCCCCAGAGGGCCACCTGGCCCCAGGTTGAGAGATTGTGGCCTAAGGCGTTAGTGACAACAAATTTAGACAGATGTTGAAATTCCTTTCGTATTCTATACGATTCTTAATGGGTCGGCGAAATCAGTGTTCAATATAAAAAATGGGCCGCCAATAAGTGACAATTAATATTAAATAAATTACAAATTTGTAATACGTCAAAGTTGATTCAATCATTGGTCGAAAACGGCCAATCAATGGCACAGATTTCAAATGACGTGACGACCAACCGCTAAATTGTATTAATTCGATTCGGATGACAGGCGACTGACATGTTTATCGATCTCTTGGAACAGTCCGCTGTACAGTGTTGCCTTATCTATAATTTCATGCATAATAAAAGGGTCACTTCTGCTAATTGGACACTAAAATCTGATGCGAGGATTTCGGTGACAACAAATTCTCATTTTTTTTTCAGCAATTGGCATAACGAAATTTACTGCTGTATAAAATAATTAATTGCTAGAACGCAATATTGCAGGTCATTCTATAAATTAAATTCGCATTTCAACATTATTTAAAGCGGCCAAAAAGAAAGCAACGTAACACACAAGTACCTAGATTAAACACGAATATTACAGTATGGTAATCGGGGTTGAATAAAAAACGTTTAAATGACGATGGCATCTATTAATGAATAGAAAAAGGTTGGTTCAACCACTTCAAATTTAAAGAAAACATGGGCCCTCGAGAAGTGACGTGAGCCAACTAGTAAAATTTTTTCTTGAACTTCTAAGTACAATCACGTCTTTATTTGGTGATTTGGTGGATAACATATTTTTATTTTACGGAGATAACACAATTGTGTTAACTGAGGTTACTTCACTTTTACGATACTTTAATACGTGTAGAATATTACAACGCACATAACTTATTTTTTTATAAAATACCACCTGGATCACTTCACTTTTAACGGGTCCATCATATAAGGAAACCTCTTCTAATGGTTAAGTCCGCTTAGAGACTTGTGGGATATTTTTTTTAGTTTTTAAATATTACTATAAATATTAATGTCGAGTGAAAAATAAGACTTAATAATGAAAAATATTCTTTACTGTGAAAGATACAGATCGCCGATTGGTTTATTTTAACATATTATTTTATTCATTTTAAATGTGAGCTCGACACCATTGGCGATCTTTGGCAGTGGTTTTAACATTGCTTAAAGAATTTTTTAGAACACAACTATTTATTTATACATGGATTGATGTATTTAGATTCATTTGGCATACTTAATAAAAATTAAAAAAATGCAAAATGTGATATTTGATTCTGAGCGCTACAAATATTTTATTTATAGAGTAATACAAATTATATGCAGCATTTTATTAAACCATGATCACTTTTAAAGTCGAGCATATTGAAGCTCTTCACGACGGTGAAAATTGATAATTATTCAGTGCAGCCATGCTCAACCTGCGGTAAGCTCTTATGTGCGGCCCAAAATAATTATAGTCAACAAATATCTTACATGCAAAAACCGCAGTATGTACTGGCGTGCCGGCTCGACTAGTGACTGTATTTTAAAACTAATCAGTCGCTAGTCGCGACGCCATACATATGTATACAGTATGGTATGTGCTATATTTGCAGTTTACAATTAATATGTTGGGGCCCACCACTCACGTAGAGAAGCAAAAATCGGAATGCGGCCCGGAGGAAAAAAAGGTTGAGTATGGCTGATTCAGTGGGAAAGGAGAAAGGTTAAAATAAATATGAAAAAAATTAGTGTCGCACCATGTAAAATTTTTGACATTTTTTTTTCAATTTAAGCACCCAATGTGGACTTGAGAACTGCTGGTTATTCAGTTGCTAAACCTCTATTTTTTTCCAAACACAGTACAGTGGAACCCCCAATTACACTACCCCGAATTACGCGCCGGCTTGAAATATTCGCATTCCATCGCCGTTACTAAGAGACGGTCGTCTGTGCTTCGCATACAGTTTTTTTTGTAAAACTAAGGGAAATCTTAGTTTTGCGTTTTCCGCGGAAAAAAATCAAATCCCTTATTTTGTATGACATTCACACCCCCAATTACACGGTCCCGAATATAGTGTAAATGGGGGTTTTACTGTATTAGTTAGCTGATCACACACACTACGCCACGTTTTTAGGATAGGATGCGTAGGAATTCAAGACATCACGTGCATCCATAACTTCGAAAAAAAGTTCATTAATCGATTAAAAATACAATTTATAAAACTTTCCGTACTACAATTCGAGCCCGTGACCAAAGCGAACGACGTTAACCACTCGACGTGTAGATATGAAGTATTGAAGTAAAGCAGTTATTATTAACAGATTCTCACACACGATATAAATGTCAGGTTTCAAAAATTGGCTATCCGAATCAGGTCACTGAGAGATAATCCAGAACTTAAATAATGGAAACCAATTGGTGACAACTTAATATCATGTCAACCTTGAAAAATCAATTAATTGAAGATAGATTCGCGTTCACATTGATGAAAAAATTGAGTAGGCGTGTACGAGACAAGATTTTTTCCCTCGATCTGACACTGACCATATTAGTTTTGATGAAAAAACTTATTTATTATATAGGTTTTATATTGTTTATTTGAATAGTATGGGTTTAAATTTTGACCAAGCAGTATTCTTCTAAATTAAACATTATCTATTGTGTCATAAACTTGTCAGAATATAGACTTAACCTCGAGACATGACCGAAGACAAAACACTGTCAAACAACGGCTTTTTTTACCTTACGTCATACTTGCTGTGATCAATCGTTTTATTTAATTAAGAGATAACCGTTTGATATGTCCTTAACAATAATTATTTATGGATTTTTCCTTTATTTCGCGTATTGAAATACTGAATTGATGATTGGTCGTCTCAAATAATCTTCTCCATTCCACATGAGAAAAGGGAAAAACTGCGCAAGTCGATTCAGCATTCCATTGGACCGATCGGCCACGCCAAGTTGGAGGCTAATGAGGATTTTTTTAAAATCTATGTCCGCCCCTAAGCTAATTAGAAGGTCGTAGAGCACATGACCCCCTAATGGAGGTATCTTAACAGTAGTTATTTTACGAGAACTGTTTGTTACTCGGTCGCTCAACCTTTATTTTTCGAAGATAGTAGTAGAGATAGAAAAAAATAAGACAGGACTAGAGTAGTGGTTAGCTTATTGGGGGGGGGGTAATTTTGAGACATTACAAACATCCAAGCATTCGAACAGAAATCGATTGAAAAAATGCTGTTCTTACTCAGATTCGAACCCTTGAGTTCCAGCATAAGCCAACGATGCTTACCACTGTGCCGTGGAACCGACAATAAGGCAAATTACAAGTATTTTACGAAATCTGCGGCGTCATACGGAGAGCGAGTAGATCTCAACTTTTAAGACACTTTGATTGTTATCTTGGGGGACTGATTTCTTGCACGCTGGCAGTTACTACTAAGACAATGACAAAAAACTGCAGGTACACTTAACGTTTTTTTCACCAATGGACAATGACGTATATAAGGGTGGAGCACCTTCCTACGATACTCTAAAGTCTTGTGACACCCCATCCATGTCGTGGTCTTCCAAGGATCCTACCTTTCCTCAGGAGTGTTAACATATGAGACGCTCTTTAGATTTACTGTCATATATTCATGATATGTGTCAGTTATAAAATTATAAGTCGATAATATTACAATCGAATACAAATTCAAATATTGCATAACCTGTTTGTGAAGTTTATTTAATTTAAATTAAATACGAGCAATATTTTTCATTCATTTCACTTCTCTTGTGCAAACACAAGTGTTCCAAGTAAATTTTTGAATCTAGTCTACAAACAACTCGTAACGGAATCTTGACGCGTATTTATAAGAATAAATTAGAAATTTATTGTGTCTTGTTATGCTATTCCAAGTTATAACTAGTATCCAAAAATAAAATTCGAAGGGTTAACTGCAGCGATACACAACCCGTTTGTGTCTTGAAGATGCATTTTAATTCAAACTATCTAGTTTCATTCGACTTCTTTTCTTAAATACTACACTTGGTAAAGTGAATAATAATTATAATATATATTGACACGGTAGGGTTTCATGTCATCCGCTCCCACTACCACTTTTGTGAGGAAAACTGGCAGAATTTTAAAATGTGTAGCTAAATTAATGGTGCTTAAATTTTGTTATCAGGTAACCCGTAATATCATTTTTTTTATTGTTAATGGCTTTAAATGGCAACATTGTTTTTAGATACCGATGTGATTTTTGTTTCTTTCTTGCTATTTGGGACACGAAACGGACACAACGTGTGGGGGGACACTTCCCGGTCCTGAGACTTGCTCCCAAAGACTTTTTTTTCACTTTTAGTTTTTTTCTTTTGTGATGTTTCGTCCTAGATGGAAGAACTGATATTTTTTTCCATTTCGACGAGAATTAAAATTCAGTTTGTTCTGCGCACAGATTTAGCATAAATTTTCATAACTTTTATAAAAAATATGTTAGCAAGCTAGGTTTAATAATAGTTATTGTGTATTGTAATAATTCAATTTTTGTTTGTTAAATATTGTACGTAATTAATTCGGTGATTGCAAGTTCTTAAATAAACGTTTTCGTGATACTAGAGCGATATTTCGTGATATTTCATTTCTACCTACCTGTTAACGCCGAGTTTATACAGTATTGGTCTTAATGACTTTAATTAGTGGGGATTTATTCTTGGGGTTTAACATCGTGAACAATCTTAGAAATTTCTCAAAATAAATAAAACTCGCTCGAAAAAAAAATACGAGTAATGTTAATATACTATATTAGGCTTAGTTAGTTAGTGATTATAATAGATGAAAAATATAGGGCTTTAATTTTTTTTTAAATAATCTATTTCCTCAAGTCTCGATTTTAAGTTATATCTTTTACCAAGGCATCAATATGGCCACAACGTGGCGCCTTCACAAATCTTTCTCTTCGCTTTTATTATTTATTTCTACGTATGGTATTTTGAGTCATTTTTGGGTGTCTAACATCAATCTGGTTTCACACACAAGTTCATTGTTGATTGTCCCAAAACCACTCGCTGTGTGTACGCAGCCAATGTTTTATAAGGCAATAACGACCAATAAATGAACGAATTTATTGTTCGTATTATTGGCCTGATACAGAGTTGCACGGGAGCATTCTTCAAACCATGAACTAATGTGCTTAAAAAATGAAAATGTGACTTGCTCAGCCATTTAGTTCATGTGATATAAATATCCTGTGTATCCGTATACTGAGAATCCAGCGTGGTGGTAGAGCTTAATCTGCTCTTAGTTTAGAGCTTAATTTATAGAGGAATCAAGAATATCCCGTTCCCCATATGATGTTGTTGGGTCATATGGCTCAGCAGTTAGCATTGTGAGCTTCCCAGTATAAACAGCATTTTTCGATCGATTTATCGATATCTGTTCGAAGGCATGGGTGTTTATGATGTCTAAAAAATTCCTTCCTACCTTTCCGATCCTCTAATAGTCAGTCGTAGCGAGAGTAATTAGTTAACCACTAGTCCTGTACTAGCCTTATCCTTCTATCCCTACTACTCTTCTTGAAGAGAGAGGTTAAGCGACTGAGTAACAAACATTTCTCGTGGAAAAAAATCTGTTGAGATACCTTCATTAGGAGGCCATATGCTCCTCTTGGGAGCGGACATGGATAAAAAAATGTATGATATTGCTGGTTGGACAATGAAACTAACTTGTCGATTTCATAGACTTTTCTGTATCTTCTTTTGATTGCCGGTGATTCCACGTCCCGGAAGATCTTCAGAAAGTCTTTTTCTGGGAAACAAAATATGCTGGAGTTACTTGGAAAGAAGCAAAAATATTGAATTTTTTATTGTCTCTTTGGCAGACTGTAAATGGTTTCAAAAAACATCAGTTGGTTATCCACGGATTAGTATCGTTATGGAAATGAATAGCAGTGCATCGCGCACTTGAGATATTCGGTTTCCAAACAAATCAATTTCAAATGGTCCATACAAATATAGTTTTAATTGGACCCAGTGAGTGGGTTCTTAAAATACAAAAATAATTAAGATAAGCTCAAGGGGATCCCCCTTTCGTTTTATTGAGTGTGCATTGTGTGTGAAGATTCATATTAATAGAAAGTTCTGATACGATTGCAACTTTCAAAGCTCATGAGAGCTTTTCTGTTAATAGGCAATTTAGAGATTAACACCGATGCGTGTAAACAGCACAAATAGCTTTATCTTTGAGAATTCTCACACAGTATTTTTTTTAATAACTGAAAAAAACATTGAGGTTTATAAAGATTAATAATTATAAGATTTTTTAATTAGCGCTAAGCCCGTATTGTGGGATCAAAGAAACGTTAATTGAATAAAAGTATTGATGAAATAATTCACCGCGGTAAAAAAAATACGGGTACGTAATATCTGTGTGTGGGTTGAATATACATATTCTTGCAAAGATTATGCACCAAATAAAAAAACATGTCCTCTATCAATGTGAAGCATATAGGCTTCTAATGGAGTTATCTCAACAGAAGTCTTTTTACGATACAGTGGAACCTCGATTTTACGTTTTTCAAGGGACCGTAATAAATGAACGAATAATGCGGGAAATCTTCAAATTATATTTTTAAAAATGTTTAATTTTCAAAAAACTTATTTATTTATGTAATAACTAAATGCGATGTAAAACTATTAGAGCGAAAAAAAAATATTCTACAAAAACGGTCAATTGGGAGTATAATTGGGACGGGACGATAATGTTTGGATGATAGATCGAGAAAATCAGTAAATCGGGGAATGATAAAGTGGAATTATTAAATATTGTTATGACGGGGTCTTAGTCGAGTAAAAAATAAACGATCCATGCAAAAAAACGAAGATAGTGGGAACGGTAGATCAGGGTTCCACTGAAAAAAAAACGCGAAACGAAATGCGAGGCAAAACTACTTATGAAAAATATTCAACGAAAACGGCCAATCGGGATAATATTCGTGACGGGACCAAAATATTTAAACGATCGATCGAAGAAAACGGTAAATCGGGGAACGATTAATGCGGGATTCTTTTACATTGTTCTTATGGCCGTTTGGCCGGGACTATGAAAAATAAACGATCCGTGCGGGAAAACGAACAATGCGAGAACGGTAGATCGGGGTTCCACTGTAACTGCATTTTAAGCAGCTGCTTCACCACTCTTTTTTTCGAAAAGAGTATGAATAAGGTTGCTACTTTTAGAACTGGAAGGGTGGGAACGAATCAGATATTACAGATAAACATGCTTTTAAACGGAAATCGATAAATCGACTGAAAAAGATATGCTTTATTCTGGGGACTCGAACTTAGAGATCCGTATCGGAAACCAACCACGTTGACACCGCGCCACTTACAATCCGTAGTTCTTTTTTCCAATTTGATGATTTCTTGTCTATCTGTCAACTCTTTTGAATTCTTCCAGTGACCATGAATGATGTCTGATTCAAATCGGTTGAAAACATTGGAAATAGATGCCTACCATACGGAAAAATCCAGCGCGTTATCAAGTACACCATGGCGATCGATAAAATAGTCCACCAAAAGACCACTTTCCTTAGATATCGCCTATCCCCCTTGAAAAGCTGTCAGCTTTGATGAGCTAGTTTGACGCGGATATGACGGGTTGCAGCAAGTGCAGACGTCATCCACCAAACGAGAGTTTTATTGCGTTATTCCATTAAAAGCTCCGACAATGATAGGCGGATCGGTAAAGCACTCAATAAGCTCGGCGCCTAACGACGGCCCATGCACCGCCGTCGAATCTCAACGTAAACAAGGGCGTCGTGGTCAATAACTGTCTGCCTTCTATCTTTAATCTTAGGTCAATATTATTATGTTTTTTTACGAATCGTCACAGCCGTGCAATGCAGATATATTTTTGCAAGCATGTTCACTTTCACTTTCAATTTCAATGTATGTATACCATCTTTTAAAATCTATTCTTAATCAAAAGCCAGTATATATCTTAAATTAAAACCGATCCTGAGCAATTCATAAAATTACTAGTTGACATCAATTGCGGATATTAAATGAGGAAAAGTTATTCTTACTTTTGCAGGTAAGTCTGTAAATATTTTTTGATGGGTTTTCCGCCGTTATTACAAAGTATAAAAAAACATAGATACTTATGTACTAAGCTGACCATGTTCTTCGTGAATAAAAACAGTTGAATTAATGTACGGTAAAAATCAGTCGGTTATTCTATCACAGGGTTGTCAAATTTTCAAAAGAACAGATCGGGACTGTCACCATTTATTTTCAACTTACTGTCGAAAAAAAAAGAGCGAATAAGTGGTTAAATTTAAAACTAATTCAACATTTATCTCTTAATATCAGGACTGTTTTCGCTCATCTCGAATATTTAGAAAACTGATCAGTTGAAAATGCTGTGTGAATAAATGTGGAATTAGTACAAAGCAATGTTTAATGTATGTAATGCTTTTCTAACAAGAATAAGTGAATTTCTATTAAGAATATCTGAAAGTGATATGTTTAATTGAAGTTTAATATATTTAAATAAGTCAGTATACAGTAGAGACTATATGAGTCCCCAGAAAGCAAGTGAGCAAAGCAATATTGAAGGAAAGATATCATTAAGTTTGATGTATTATAAAATTCTAAAATTGAAGTGAACTACGTAAATACAAACTGCAAAAGTGTTTTCTTCCTTAAAAGATACTGGAGAAAAATACATTTTTTATTTTGTTTATACTCCAATTTATAGTCGTCCACCGAGAACTGGATGTGTGTTAATATGTTTATCTGGTTGACGCTGGTCGGCGAAATATTTTCTATTTTTTACCGGTCCGCGGATTTAAAAAGGTTGAAAAACACTGCGCTAAGCTATCCAAAAAAACTGAAAAACGATTTTTTTTCTGGTATAACTTTTGTTGAATCGGGATTTTCAGAGGCAATGCGGATTTAAATTATCTGGCAACCCTGCTCTTTCCTGACTTGCAGAAAATAAGTATTTTAAAATAAGCGGTAATAAGATTTCTACGCAAGGTAATCCGTAATAACAGTAATGGGCATTGACATCTTGGGCTCTCTAATCCTTTCGTACGTGAGTTCTATCAACCGTAAGATCCCAACAATTTGCAATCGTCGTCTACATGGCATCAAAAACAATGCAATGCTGTATTAATAATAAGCTACCACAGACAATTCACCAATGAATAAATCTATTAAATTATCGAATATTTACAAATGAAATTCAGGTGTCCGTTATAGTTGAATGTAAATTATATGAAAAGTTTTGATAAAGCATTTCATCAAGTCGATGTCTTAATTCAATAAGTGCTACAAGTAGAAATGTGTAGTTTTGAGATATGTCTCACCAAAGTTCTGACACATCTGAATTCAGTTGTTAAAAGATTATTTGTCTCTTCTTTATCATTTCTTTTCAATCATTTAGTCATTTATTTTAATTCGATACAAATGACAACATAGACAAAACCCTAAAATAGTATTTCAAGTTGTATTTATATGCCACTGAGAGAAGATTGTTTATACGTATTTCTTAATTTTCGAGAACAAACAAGTAATTTTGTCGAGATGTACTTTTGTGGAGCTATAGTAAAAAGGTATTCGAGTATAATCCAGACCAGTGGTGGGGAACATGCGGAATCTTGGCTACTCTGGTGCGGCTTTTTGACACGTGTAATTTTTTTTTAATAAATACACAATTTTATAATACAATATATTCACTTTGATCAGAAAAACATGCGCAAGCATTTGGAAAAATAGCGTAATCAACCCATTATATGTTCGACGGTTCTAGGTTTTTTTTTACTGCAGTCTTATTTTGAATCAGATAAATAAATGTGGCCTTTAGAAATGAAAAGGTTCCCACCCCTGAACTAGGCATTCGAATGTTTTCCTTTTTGTCCATATTTTAAGGATAATATGTATTTGATTGTAATAAACTGGTGTTTGATTGATATAATCTGATGTTGGTTAAATAAATTGCTTAGGAAAACTATTTTTTTATATCCTTATATAAAAAAAATCATACATTTACAATTATTGATATTGCCCTGTAACTTCATGGCAAGCTGCAAGGAAAAATAAACAATAGTAAATAGTAGTAAAATCACTAGATACACAAAAAACCTTTTATTATAAACCGTAAAAGATACTAAATAAAACCATAATTCGCTATTTAAAAAGTACAACACAAACCTTAATGTTCAATTATCTCAAAATTAGTATTTTAGACTTATCCCACCCTATCCCCCCTGTTTTATCCATGTCCGCTCCCAATGTGGAGCATATGGCCTCCCAATGAAGGTATCTCAACAGAAGTTTTTCTACGAGAACTGTTTGTTACTCAGTTGCTCAACCTCATCTTTTTCAAAGTGAGTAAGTAGTAGGGAAAAAAGGAAAAGGCTAGAACAGGACTATTGGTAATTTAATCGCTATTGCTACACCCAGTTATTAAAGGATCATAAGGACGGGAGGAGAGGAAATAATGTGAATTGGCATCGCAAACACCCAGTCTTCGATCACAACTTTGAATTCAATAATTCTCAAATTCACTGTGATCTCACTGTGAATCGAATCCAGACCTTTGTGATCGGTAGAGCAAGCACTAACCAACTGGGCCACAGCAGGCGACTATCCCCTTTAGGGTAGCGATATGTCATTTGTATGATGCAGTTGTCACAGCATACGCTGGCCGCACATGTCTGCTTTGCCCGTCTGCACCTGCTACTTCTATGCTGAATGGTAATCTCTTTTGATAATGCATTTATTATTGATTTGTTGACGATTTGTCAGCGCGAAATCGACTGTTACTTTATTGCCAGTCTCACTCTAAAATCGACTGACGATAAACACTAAGCGTTGATGGAATAAATGATTTCTGATCTGAGTCACGAGTGATTGCGTTTTAAGGTTAGATTTTAAATAAAAACTAACTTTTTGTTTTCCGATATGACGAATTCTTCAAATTTTTACATCATCTTTCCACTAAAAGTGCCTGACTTATTTATTTGCTTCCAATAATTAATATCGACTCTGGAAAGGAAAAAGGACTTAACCCACAGTTTCTTCAAAACAGGTTTTTTTCGATAATCACAATATGTCAAACTTGATACACGTTCTATCAAAACGATGCAAGCTGCAAATGCCGAATTAGTATCTAAATTTAGCTTTTAAGTTTCAAAAAATTACCTTGTAAAAAATTCAAACCAAAAAAAAAGACTGAAATAAAAGTTTTCCCTAATTAATGTTAGACTATGTCAATTAAACACCAGTTTAGAAGTCTCCGCGCACTTCAGGGTTGTGTATAATTCATAATTTGCATATGTCACAAAATCATCAAAACACGTTTTTAGCGCCTCCTGTAAAATTTGATATGTGTGGGTTACGTCCTTTTTCCTTTCCACAGTCGATATGATCAATTTAACCGGTTTCGTTGTCGAATATCAAAGATTCTCGAGTTTTTGATATACACCCGGTCCTCTTTTAACACGATTTCGCTTTGTTATTATGTGTAACAAATTAATGTAATATCAGAATTAAAGTATGAAAATTCTTTGAATATAATTTTATGATTAATTTTTGCATATGCTTATTATTGTAATACTGTCGACCCCCCTATAGCGTAGTGATAAGGACCTTGCTATATGAATACTCCGTTGTAGAGGACTAAGCACCCATGAATTGAACGAAATCAAACATTTTTTAAATATTTATTTCATAGAATACGTCTACCGAAGTCAAGGGACAAACAGCTTCTGCCAAATATTTTTTCAATGCACATATATAAAATTTATAATTTGACTTTGAAAATCTACCGTTTTTGTAAAATAAACTACGCTATAGAGGTGATTGCTGCATACGCTATAGGAAACTTTTTTTTATAGAGAGGAACGCTATAGGGGGTTTACTGCATGTATATTTTATCACAATTATCTTACATTATTAATTAAATATAAAAGACGGAAAAATGTTAGTGATAGTCAGTCTAAGTTTGGTATATCTACTTGATACCATTCTACATATCTTACACTACTATTATTGTCAGTGACGCATATATAATATTAATTTTAATAGATCAAGGTGCATTCAAAATGAATCCTTCTAAATTTGACACTATACAAACAAATTTCAATAACGCACAAATTATTTAAATTTTCCATTACCAAAAAATCAAAAAAAAAAACTATTGTGTCGTAACATTTGTTTAGTATAATGTTGAATAATAAAAAGTGACAACAAAATGGTTTGTGTATATTTTATTTTTAAAAAATCGGGGGCGTTATTTTTTGTGATTTATTTGTTCACGTCATAATATGCCGAAACGCGGGGATCGACGCCAATCGGCCCGCGGGTCATTTGTTTTCCGCGAATCTGAGATCACATTAGTTTTGGGCGATAAAATATTGAATCAGAAAAAATTAACGCCGCTTACATACAATTTATAATGGAAATATAAAAAGCGATATAATTAATAATAAAGGTTTATAAAACACGAATTTGGAAGGCGGGCTGTAGTGGAGTGTAGGTTTCGGATACTGTGACATTCAGCGGCGAATACACCCATAAATGCATGAGCAAAACCCTGTTATCCGAAAAACTAGACCTTCGAATCGTATTGAGCATGGAGTCTTCTAATTGCTTAATTCGTCACTGGTCACTTATAAATTGATTCATGGGTTTGTGCCCTATCTTTATACCTTACCTACTCTCTGCAAAAAACAAATTGGTGACAGCCCCAAAAAATAATCACTTCTCTTGAAAAACACTATTTTACCACGATTCTTCTATACTTATACTATGATTGTAGAGGTAGAGCATCCAATCTCTGACCCTTCTTGTGATCCCTGGATTTCGAGGTTGGCAATTTTCCAACATAAAACCGTGTATAAAATGGGATTCGGGATTGAGAAAACTTGGGATTTTTGAAAGAAATTCATGTCGATTTCAAAACCCCAGGAATTCGCGGATTTCCCAAAAAACACTTTTTAGAACTCGCTCAACTTTCTGTAATTTTAAATCTTATTAGATAAGTACT
The DNA here is from genome assembly GCA_030503985.1 of Himalopsyche tibetana. NCBI lineage: Eukaryota > Metazoa > Arthropoda > Insecta > Trichoptera > Rhyacophilidae > Himalopsyche > Himalopsyche tibetana. Next base: position 9,454,411 of record JAPJYX010000015.1, read on the forward strand.
GTCACAATCCCGAGATTTCGGGATCACAGAATTGGAAGGGATCACGGAATTGAAGACCGTAATGAAAGGGGTACACAATTTTATGATTTAAAAATATCAATCTCCTATACTGTTGTATTTTCACGTAATATAAGAAAACATGTGTAGGTACATTAAATCAGTCATGTGCGCTCTCCAGCAAGACACTAAGATGGTAATTATTCTCAAATTTGAATCGTTCAAACTATGTACATTCTCACAGATTTTGTCACTAACGACCCGGGTTTCGCCTTTCGGCATCTTCAGGCATTCAAGTGCACGGATACGTTTAGTAAATGAAAGTTTCGTGTTTATATAAGAAATAAATGCATCACTGAGTCCAAAGCCATTGCTGGCGAAAGGGATGAGCTCATGGGAATGCCAACAGATTTGAGTAGTAAGTAGTTTCAAGAATTATATTATTTGTTTGTCGGCAAAGGTTTTATGATTATATGATTTTATGAATATATAGGGTATAGAAGTGGAGATGCGGGAAAGTTTAATATTTCATTTAAAATCGGAAGACTTTGCAGCCGTGCTCTATTGATTTCTAAAATTTCTTGGAAAAAGAGCTTATAACTGTCCGTATTTGGGTGTAACATTATTATCCCTTGTTCCTGATTGAACACGTGTCCTTCCGAAATTAAGTGATTAGCAAAATTAGACGTGTCTTTTTTCAATCTATTTATTCTCATTTTATTTATTTTAATGATAAATATTAAAGCTTTTACAATTTTATTTTATTTCTTACCGTTCTGTTTGTTTATGTGGCCCGCGCCGTTCAATGTTTCCGATGCCTAACGTAACATATTCATTTACATATAAATTATGATAATTCCTGTCACTATAACACTTCAACAAACCCAGATCTTATCGTCCTACCATCCCTGAATACGTATAACCTTATTGTTCGTCTTCAAATATTATGTTATTATTATTTAAAAAAAAGTTAAATAAATACATCTGGGAGCGATTGAAATAACAAAACATCTGAATTGAGAGGTGCTATAAACTTTTTAAAGAATCCTTTGATGTAAAAATGAATTTAAATGAATCGTAGCTTAGATCTTACTTTTCACTCCAGGTGTCTTACGTTTAAAAGAATCACTTGGAAGTTTTAAATTACATGTGTTATGTTATTTTATTATTGTTTAACCTAAACACTTTTTATTTTAGATACATATAGAGAATACTTCAATCAAAACGCCTAGAAGGTAATAATTGTAAATCCTTATCAATTTAACATTATTACCGTGTGTAATTTTAAGTATGTAGTGTTTTTTTAATCCATGTCAGCTCCCAATACGGAGCATATGGTCTCCTAATGGAGGTATCTATAAAGATTTTGTCTATCACAGTTTGTTACTCGCTCTTTCTCTCTTTTTCGAAGAGATTAAAAATATCAAGTAAAGGGCTAGGACAGGACGTGTTGTTAACTAATCGCTCTTTCCACGCCCCGTTTTTTAAATTTTTAAACACCACAAACACCCATGACTTCGAACAGAAATCGATAAATCAGATGATAAAAAAATAACAGTGCGTAGCGAGAGTGATTAGTTAACCACTAGTCTCCTGTGTGGTCAAGTGGTCAACGTCTTTAGCTTCGGCTACGGACGTCACGGGTTCGAGTCTCAGTATGGTCAGTTTTATAAATTAATTTTTCAATCGATTTATGAATTTCTGTTCGAAGGCATGGATGTATGTGATGTCTTGAATTCCACTCTCCCACCCATCCTATCATATGAATGAATGGGGCGTATCGAGAGCGATTAGCTTACCACTAGTCCTGTCCTAGCCCTATCCTTCCATTCCTACTCTCTTTGGAAAAAGAGAGGTTGAGCAACTGAGTAACTAGCAGTTTTCTTAGAAAAACTTATGTTGAGATAAACTCCATTGGGAGTCCATATGCCCCACATTGGGAGCGGACATGGTAAATAAAGTCATGTACTAGCATTTTCTTTTATCCCTACTACTCTCTTTGAAAAAGAGAAATTGAGCGACAAACAGTTCTTGTAGAAATTTTCTGTTGAGGTACCTTCATAAAGAGGTCATGTGCTCTACATTTGGAACGGACATGGATAGAAAAAATGTTTTAGTGAGATTCAATATTTTATCTCTAATTATCGATGTGTACTATATTTTAATTTTAATATGAATCACTGGAGGGCCACAAAGCAACCAAACGGCTCACGGGTTGTGCATCAATTGTTACCTTAAAACTCATTCGCATCGGGGCATTTTTGCGAAATTTTGCAAAAAATTAGGTACTTTTGAAAAAATAGTATAACTTTAAAACTATTTGACATTCAAAAAAATAATTTGGACACCAGTTGTGCAACACTTTGTTGTATAATACTTTATATATTTTAGCCTGCTTTTATTAGCGATACTCATCTTTTGTATTTTTTAATATAGAAAATCGGGTATTTGACATAGAATTATATATTTCATCGAAAACGTAATAAATAACAAGTCAAATAAACATTTACTCCTGTTTATTTTATTTCAAAACAAAATTAGAAAACATAAAAGCCTATTTTTAGCCTACAATTGCTTATATTTTGGTGGCCTATTTTTTAAAGTTTTATTTTAACTGTCTGCTGATTTTTCATCGCCGAAATCACCGAATAAAAAAAATATTTGTGCATATATTTTAATATTTTATTTTTTAAATGATGCATCAATCATTTGTTACGCCATCTGCATAGAGAATCTAAAACATTTGTCGCATTGGATGTATATATTTCAACGCGTAAGTCAGACCGGCGAAAAGATTCGTATACGAGTCATCCGTAACCAATGTGTTTTATTTACCGTAATTTTCAATGTCAGAATAATTATCCATTTGTACTTATTTGCATAGCAATCTCCCGGTGAATATCTATTTCGCTCTTTGTATTGTGTTGCAGTTCAAATATTATAAAACCACAAAACTAATTTATTTTATCTCTTTGGTCTGATCATGGACGGGTTGTGGCTACGCGCAAGTCCTATGCATAACCAATAAATGAGAAAGTTTGACATATGACAGGAAAGTTAAGATCGTCGAGAATCTACGGCCGTCACTTATATTCGTTGGTAATAATAGAGAAAAATTTCTACCCGTATCGTAAAATAAAAGATAATAGTATGATATATTGCAATTTTATTTGAAAACTATGCACATTCGATGCAACAGAATATGTTTATTGATTTTACTTTATACTGTAGATATTTTGTTATTAATTTTTTCAAATTAACTTATTTGTTTTGAAACATCTTAAGACCCATTTAAAAATATATATTTTAGTCTATTCATCAGAGAAATAATGTCTATATACTAGAATTATTGCAGTAACCAGAATGATCTCATGGTATGTATGGGCCCATTAGAGGTGAAGTGAACAGTATTTTAGAAAAAAAATAGTTAGATGCTTTGTAATGTTCTACACGTCCTTAGTATCAAGTAGGGATTATACAAAAACCGAATTTTGAAAAAAACCAGTTTTCGAATGTCAATACTGTTCGAAATCCGGTTTTATCCGGTTTTCGAAGTTTTACAAAAAATGGATAATTCAATTAAAATAGCGACAAGTTCAATTTTTTAAATGTTGTTTATTTATATACATAATAATACGCAAGAAGAAATTATTTGGTATTACTTTTCAGAAAATATGATTTAATAAAACACAACGCGTCCAATGATCGTTTTGTAACAAAATTTCTTGATATCGAAAATACCCTTTCGCTGGATAATGATGTGGGGCATATGGTCTTTAAACCATCAAATAAAAGATCCAATTTTTCTGTCCTTTTGTTTATAGACTCGTTTATGGAAAATTCGTCACAACCGGTTACGAAGTTGAAAAACCGGTTTTCGAATGTCACAAATTTTGCCAAAAAACCGGTTTTTGAAAACCGACAAGCCCTAGTATCAAGTATCGTAAAAGTGAAGTAACTTAAGTTAATACACATTGCGATAGTGTTATCTCCTTAAAACAAAAATATGCAATCCACCAAAGCACCAAGTAAAGACGTGATAGTACTCAAAAGTCCAAGAAGAAGTTTTACCATTTTACTAGTTGGTTCACAACACCTCTAATGGGTCCATATTTTATGTTTATGTAGGTAAAACGAAAATGTCTTCGACAGATTCGTAGGTACCTTTGTGGAAGTTCATTTTTTTATATACAATTAAATTTGATAACATTGTTATTCCACTTGTCGTGTGACAGAATGTGACGCGTGTTTCACTTATTTGAGAAGCATTATCAGACCATCGCAACGTTTATTTATAAACTAATGATTTATTCGAATTCTTATGTTATAAATTACATAATTACTATAGAAACGGAATCTGATGATGCAAAATTCGTGTCACATTCTGTAACATGAAAAGATTGAAAAAAATCAATTCGGAGTCTGGTTATATTATATCTCCTAAATATAAGATAATGGAAGGAAGTAAAAAGAGTAGCGGGGGATAGAGAATCTTGGAGGAACCGAGTGGTAGTCATATTCTCCGAATAAGGAGTTGATATGGATATAAAAAAAAACTAAAAAGCTTTTAATTGCAATCTGGATTAATTTCACTAATGGTTTACTTCTAATGACGTTCATTACATAATCAATTACAATTGATGTAGATTTTCGAATTTACATCTGATTATCGTTAAAAAGTAGTAAGTTAACTTGTCACGTAAAAACAGGTGTCCGAGAGTCAACGTGTTGGTAAAATTTATTTCGGTCACGCAGGTCCTCATGTGCTACTGTTTTGAACATAAATATGTGTATTTTATTTTTATCGTGGGTGTAGTAATTCTATGATTTATTGTGACGATGTGACCATAGTGGGTACGGCATTTATAATGCATCTGGACAGATTTTTTTACGAATGTCATTTTACAAGAAATCCACCATTATATCTGATGGAATTATTAAAAAAAACATTGATTTACTTACCTACTTGATAGATGCTGCTTTTTCTCCTCACAATTCACGTCATGTCAAAAGCAAAGTCTCCTCACCCAAAACTTCGATCATTTTTTAATTAATTTTAAATGCCAAATAATAAATAAAGACGAAAATAAATAAGACCCGGTGAGCGTTTAAAACAGCTTTATTTAATATTAGATATTCGGTATTTATAATAAATGGTTAGTATTCATCAAGGCTGTAGAGTCGTTAAGAAATAAGATGACTCCGGCTCCGACCTTAGCGAAAAACTAGACTCCGACTAGCGTAGCGATTTGAATATACTAGGACTCGAAGTTGTTATTATTTTTTAAGGCCGACTCCAGCTAAAACAGTCTGACTTAATGACTCCGACTCTACAGCTCTGTTAATCATTATAAATAGACATTATTTTAACCTCAAGGTCAGTTTAATTTTGGCGACCATGCCTATCCTAATGATTACAATCACGGCTTTTGACCAAATGTAAAAGAAATACTTAAATTTCTATGTTAATACTGTTAATCTATATATTTATACTGAATTTGAATCGTTCAAACTATGTACATTCTCACAGATTTTGTCACTAACGACCCGGGTTTCGCAACCAGGTTTCGTTAGTAAGTAGTTTCAAGTTTCCGTGTTTAATATTGAATTTAATATTGAAATTCCACCAAGCACCTTCAGTCGAAATCTTAAATTAAAATATTTATACTGATTGAATATTAGAATGATCCCCACTATCTTTAAAAAGGGAGGTTGAGAAAAATCGTAGATCACATTCTGTCAAAATAAGCTCTTTTAAAATTTCATAATATCCACATTGGGAGTGAACATGATAAAAAAAATCAATCAACCCATGGCTTACAATATATTTTTATTAATATTGTCCAATTATCTTCTTCATACGTTCCAAATTAGAAGATAAAACATAAAAATATATATTTATATTGAATATATATTAATGTATGATTTTGATGCTCTGAAATTTCTCCGAAACTTTTCACATCCTACTTTCAATATCTGAAGTTTTCTCAGTAAATTCACGGTAGAGTAATTATTAACGTTAACAGAAGAACTTTGACTTTCGGAAAGTTGAAGGTCACACTGCCTATTTTATTAAAGAAGTACAAAACTAAGCCAATAAAAGCAAAATGTTCCATTAATAATAATTTCCCGAAAGCTCCACTCTGTTCGCGGAAGAGAGCTTTTGGACTTTCTGTTCTATACTAATATTGACCTTACGAGTTCAATTTATAAAGATCGGTAAAAGCTTCAATATTGGACGAACTTATTAAGTAATATAACGTGTTTTTTTCTCGTACACATTCTTATTCATTATCAATTTAAGCCGAGTTGAACATCCGCAAATAAATGTTCAGGAATAGTACTTTAATCGAAAAGTGACACAAGAATCACCGTTGGATCATGCATGTCCGTATCCCAAGCAAATCATTAGATAATTTTCTGACGATGATGTTAAGCCGAAATAGCTATCAATTATTTCTTATGATCCGTGTGTAACTAATTAAATTGCGACTTTTACTTATTGCTTATGTTAATTTAATCGATAAACTCTTCAATTTTATCACCTTTAGGGTGTTCACTGTCAATACTTGGTGGAAAGGCATTATCTATATATTAATAGCCGTTAATGTCCGTCTGAGTGTAAGATGTCCTCGATTTCCCTTCCCCCTGCCCCTCCCCCTCCTCCTCCTGCCAAGCCGCGCTGTAACTTTTTATTCATACTTAAGACATATTTTTCCAATATACACTGTTACTTATGATTTTCCTCGATTTCCTCTCCTCCTCCCCCTCCCCCTCACCAGCCTCGATGTCACAATTTTTATTCCTACCTTTTCGATGACGTCATTATATACTTTTATTTGATGGAACATATCAAATCGCTGAAAAATTGAATTCTCATACAAAAAAGCACCTTGGTCTGGATTCGAAACACGGTCCTTGAATTATGAGTTGAGAGCTCTACCACTCGGGTAAACAAACAACTGCCAGATACGATAAAATTACATTATATATATTGTATTACGTTCGAATTTTGAAACTTTTGTTTTTTATTTGAAACACAGCATATATATCCTAATTTTTGCACATTCATTAATTCCAACGTACCCGAAAGGTAAAGCGCTAGATTGGTAAGCTGATGGTCAGTGGTTCGAGTCTGACCCCGAGCGTTTTTTTTTTGGTTTATAACATTTTTTTTAAACACAGTACATCTTGATCGTATGAAAATAATAAAATCCGATTGATAAGCGTGATAAGTTTTTCAAAAAATAAATACCTATATATTAATATTCGATAAAATAATCACAATTAAAAATTTACAACGTCTATTTCTGCTACTACGAAAAATGGTTGTTAGCAAACTTAAACATTATTCCAAAAATTCAATAATTTACGAAATTTCTGCTACTACGAAAAATGGTTGTTAGCAAACTTAAAAGTTATTCCAAAATATAATAATTTACGAAATTTCTGCTATTACGAAAAATGGTTGTTAGCAAACTTAAACATTATTCCAAAAATTCAATAATTTACGAAATTTCTGCTACTACGAAAAATGGTTGTTAGCAAACTTAAAAGTTATTCCAAAATATAATAATTTACGAAATTTCTGCTACTACGAAAAATGGTTGTTAGCAAACTCAAACATTATTTCAAATATTAAATAATTTACGAAATTTCTGCTCCTACGAAAAATGGTTGTTAGCAAACTCAAACATTATTTCAAATATTAAATAATTTACGAAATTTCGGCTACTACGAAAAATGGTTGTTAGCAAACTTGAACATTATTCTAAATATTAAATAATTTACGAAATTTCTGCTCCTACGAAAAATGGTTGTTAGCAAACTTGAACATTATTCCAAAAATTAAATAATTTACGAAATTTCGGCTACTACGAAAAATGGTTGTTAGCAAACTTGAACATTATTCCAAATATTAAATAATTTACGAAATTTCTGCTACTACGAAAAATGGTTGTTAGCAAACTCAAACATTATTTCAAATATTAAATAATTTACGAAATTTCTGCTTCTACGAAAAATGGTTGTAAGCAAACTTAAACATAATTCCAAAACTTAAATAATTTACGAAATTTCTGCTACTACGAAAAATGATTGATAGCAAACTTGAACATTATTCCAAATATTAAATAATTTACGAAATTTCGGCTCCTACGAAAAATGGTTGTTAGCAAACTTGAACATTATTCCAAAAATTCAATAATTTACGAAATTTCTGCTACTACGAAAAATGGTTGTTAGCAAACTTGAACATTATTCCAAATATTAAATAATTTACTAAATTTCTGCTCCTACGAAAAATGGTTAATAGCAAACTTGAACTTTATTCCGAAAATTCAATAATTTACGATATTTCGGCTATTACGAAAAATGGTTGTTAGCAAACTTAAACTTTATTCCAAAAATTCAATAATTTACGATATTTCGGCTACTACGAAAAATGGTTGTTAGCAAACTCAAACATTATTTCAAATATTAAATAATTTACGAAATTTCTGCTTCTACGAAAAATGGTTGTAAGCAAACTTAAACATAATTCCAAAACTTAAATAATTTACGAAATTTCTGCTACTACGAAAAATGATTGATAGCAAACTTGAACATTATTCCAAATATTAAATAATTTACGAAATTTCGGCTCCTACGAAAAATGGTTGTTAGCAAACTTGAACATTATTCCAAAAATTCAATAATTTACGAAATTTCTGCTACTACGAAAAATGGTTGTTAGCAAACTTGAACATTATTCCAAATATTAAATAATTTACTAAATTTCTGCTCCTACGAAAAATGGTTGTTAGCAAACTTAAACTTTATTCCAAAAATTCAATAATTTACGATATTTCGGCTACTACGAAAAATGGTTGTTAGCAAACTCAAACATTATTTCAAATATTAAATAATTTACGAAATTTCTGCTTCTACGAAAAATGGTTGTAAGCAAACTTAAACATAATTCCAAAACTTAAATAATTTACGAAATTTCTGCTACTACGAAAAATGATTGATAGCAAACTTGAACATTATTCCAAATATTAAATAATTTACGAAATTTCGGCTCCTACGAAAAATGGTTGTTAGCAAACTTGAACATTATTCCAAAAATTCAATAATTTACGAAATTTCTGCTACTACGAAAAATGGTTGTTAGCAAACTTGAACATTATTCCAAATATTAAATAATTTACTAAATTTCTGCTCCTACGAAAAATGGTTGTTAGCAAACTTGAACTTTATTCCGAAAATTCAATAATTTACGATATTTCGGCTATTACGAAAAATGGTTGTTAGCAAACTTAAACTTTATTCCAAAAATTCAATAATTTACGATATTTCGGCTACTACGAAAAATGGTTGTTAGCAAACTTAAACATTATTTCAAATATTAAATATTTTACGAAATTTCTACTCCTACGAAAAATGGTTGTTAGCAAACATGAACATTATTCTAAATATTAAATAATTTACGAAATTTCGACTACTACGAAAAATGGTTGTTAGCATACTTGAACTTTATTCCGAAAATTCAATAATTTACGATATTTCGGCTATTACGAAAAATGGTTGTTAGCAAACTTAAACTTTATTCCAAAAATTCAATAATTTACGATATTTCGGCTACTACGAAAAATGGTTGTTAGCAAACTTAAACATTATTTCAAATATTAAATATTTTACGAAATTTCTACTCCTACGAAAAATGGTTGTTAGCAAACATGAACATTATTCTAAATATTAAATAATTTACGAAATTTCGGCTACTACGAAAAATGGTTGTTAGCATACTTAAACATTATTTCAAATATTAAATATTTTACAAAATTTCTACTCCTACGAAAAATGGTTGTTAGCAAACTTGAACATTATTCCAAATATTAAATAATTTACGAAATTTCTGCTTCTACGAAAAATGGTTGTTAGCAAACTTGAACATTATTCCAAAAATTCAATAATTTACGAAATTTCTGCTACTACGAAAAATGGTTGTTAGCAAACTTGAACATTATTCCAAATATTAAATAATTTACTAAATTTCTGCTCCTACGAAAAATGGTTGTTAGCAAACTTAAACATTATTCCAAAAATTGAATATTTTACGAAATTTATGCTTCTACGAAAAATGGTTGTTAGCAAACTTAAACTTTATTCCAAAAATTCAATAATTCACGAAATTTCTGCTACTACGAAAAATGGTTGTTAGCAAACTTAAACATTATTCCAAAAATTGAATATTTTACGAAATTTATGCTTCTACGAAAAATGGTTGTTAGCAAACTTAAACATTACTCCAAAAATTAAATATTTTACGAAATTTCTGCTACTACGAAAAATGGTTGTTAGCAAACATAAACATTATTCCAAAAATTAAATAATTTACGAAATTTCTGCTAACTATAAAAATAAAATAAAATAAATAAAAATTAAATGAAATAAAATAAAATAAAATAAAATAAAATACCATAAAATAAAATAACATAAAATAAAATTAAAATTAATACTATGCAACAAAAATCTCACGTTGCTGGGCAACGGGCTTACAGCTAGTATTAATAAAAACACAACAATCCTTTGTACTTCATTCCACTTTATTTAATATGTCAGGACCGGTTTCGCTCATTGCGAGCATTGTCAACTGACAAGAAATATAATTTAAAAATGCTATTTATACAAAATTGAAAAGTTATACACAACAATTGGCATTGAAAAGAAATTGCCAATTACATTAAAGTGATTCTAAAATAACACAAAATTAAAATTTTCAATTTTAATATAACACTCTTTCAATTCAGAATTAAAGTAAGTTTTCTGCGTTATTTTCTTATACGAAAGTTTACCTTGAAAACTTAAGTTAAGCAGTTGGTTTAAATGATTATTAAGTTCACAATTATTAAAAAAATATGTCGACTGTGGAAAGACAAAAAGACGTAACCTACTGTTTAAAAGCGATTTTTTTCGATAATCACATGATTACACATTCTATAAAAATTATTTAGATTGAAAATAATGAATTAGCTTTTAAGTTTTAAAAAAGAATGGCATGTGAAAATTGCGACCAGGAAAGAGGACTTTCCTAAAATAATATTACAATAACTCAATTAAACATCAGTCTCCGCGCACTTCAGGGTTGTGTATATTAAATAATTTGTCATTGGCCCGTGATAAATGACCAAGCAACGTTTTCTGTGTCACCTATAACATTTTTTGTGTATTGGTTACGTCCTTTTCCCTTTCTACAGTCGATGTGATGCATTCTATACACATTAAATATTCGATATCGAAATTTTGGAATTTTTGCATTTGAAATACTGTGAAAACCGGATTGCAATCGTAGTGCTTATTGCGAGAGCACCTTTAACAGTAATCGTATTGTGAATCAATACAAGTATTGTAAAATAATAAATAAACCCAATTTTTTAAACTAAGATAACACTGTTCAAAATTCGTTCAATCGTAATAAATCATCAAAAAAGGTTAATCTCGCGAAAAAAGTTTTTCCACAACGTTGAAAGTTTTGTTTATGTTATTTGAAAAATACTGAAATTGATTTATTATCAAAAGAGAACAAACACATTTAATCAACGCACGCATGAAATTTTGTTCTCGGCATCCCAGCTGGTACAGAAAAGAAAAATATGTATATACGCGGGTGGTGGTTAAAAAAATGTTTACGAATATGTTTTACAGAAAACAATTTACGTATGTTCAAGATATTCAAATTTGAGTTTTGAAATAGGTTAAACGCAGCGAAAACTATTACAATATGACTATTCTTACCGACTTATTTGCATAGCTGAAACGCACAGCATTACACGCACCTGTTTTTTTCATTATATATAAAGTATTTTGAGACTGGAAGCTGGCTCTTACTTTTTTAGTTATTTTAACCACTTGAATACCAAGCGGACACCGGTGTCCGGAACATATGCAAGCGAACACGGATGTCCAAGACATTTAAAAAATCAAATACTTGGTATTTTAATAGAATATAAGCAATATTTTGATGAATATGTGTAGTGCTATCTATACTAGTCAATATAGGTTTTTAAAATATCGAATTCGATTGTATATTAGGCAAAATTATTTTTTTCAAAAACACGCTGTATCTCTGGGACATATTAATGATTTATTTGCGCAGTATTCAAACGGTTAAAATATAAAATATAAGCGATGTGTTTGAAGTGGCCGAAGGAATAATGCAAATATTAAGAAAACATTGAATTTAGGATATATATTTTAGATTTATGGGTAATTTATTAATTAAAACTTATTCTATTCAATAAAGTTATTTGAAGATTAGGTCGTGTAAAAGTACAATAGTTTTAAAGCTCTACAATTTAGCTTATCATTTTAATATAATTTAAAATACTTCAGACACAAACTGTGTGATATCAAAATTTATATGAAAGCGGGTACTAAGTTTACTAGCATAAAACGGGAGCTTAAAAGTTTCATCGGAATTGAAAATTGTGAAATGCAGGCACGTAACAACGTAGTTTTACTGTTTTTCATTTATAGAATCTTTTCGCGCTTGAGTGTTAATAAATTCATGTATTATTATAGAACAGTGCTTCCCAACCTTTGTCGTTCCACGGCCCCCTAAATCTAAAAAAAATAATCCGCGGCCCTCCTCAATTGTCTCCGTAACTCGTTTTTTTTTTAGCTCACCGAGGCGTTTGAAATCTGCGATTTGCTATACTTTTCCCCCAGAATCCAATTTCTATCCAATCTGGCGGCCCCCTTAAGAAATTCCGCGCCCCTCAATATGGGAAAACCGATTTGATAGACTCAAATATATAGTTTTTTGTGCTTTTTACTGAATTTCACGGCCCACAGGTTGGGAAGCGCTGTTATAGAACACGCTCGAAAATACTCAATAGTAAATAATTATCAGAGTTAAATAAACAAAATAGTCTTTTTCCCCCGAGTCAAAGGCTACCCTCTGATTTTTACTCATCTTTTTCCCCTGAGTCAAAGGCTACCCTCTGATTAAAGGTTACTCAGTTGCTCATTCTCTCTTTTTTTCGAAGAGACTAGTAATAGAATAGATAGAGTTAAAACATAATAAGTGTTTAGCTAGACGCTTTCTCTACACCCCGTTGTTTTAGTATCGGAATTGTGGGAAGGATTATTAAGACATTACAAACATCAATGCCTTTGAACACAAACAGATAAAAAAAATATTTTGAGAACTGTGACTTGAACTTGTAACGGAATAAAACGACGTTGACCACTGCATTTCTGGCCTGGCCCTTTGTACAATCGTTATAAATATAAAAATATTATTAATTCATATCTCAACCGTTTATAAAACACGGTTATTTGAGATAATGCGGAGGCGTTTGTTGATCAGTTGAGTTTGTAAATACACTCAACAAATTAGCCACGTCTTGACCAAATTATTGAATAGACAATTCCGCGTTACATATTAGGCGATCGCGTGACGTATTCGAATGATTGATGGCAAAAAGTATTTTTTTATCCCATTATTAAATAAATAAATATGCCTACTTAAACTTCAATGACGTGAAGGCTGTCTGTGAAGCTCAAGAGATTTTTATCACGCTTGAATAGTTTTTTTTTATTGATACAATTATAATAAGCTGGCAATAAACTAGAATAACATTCAATAATGTTTAATGTAGTAACTCAGCGGTCGGATTTTTTATTAAATGCCAGAGATACCTCGAATAACATGCTTATGAAGACGAGCATTATTGTTAATACACTTGGAGCGTCATGGTTTCTTACCATTATTTAATTTAAGATTTCGACTGAAGGTGCTCGGGAATTGCAATATTAAATTTAAATCGTTATTTGATTTTATGGACATTCACACAAGTTTTTATTATTACTCCCCAGTAACTTAGAATTGTAATCGGTGTATCAATATTGACTAGTTCCAATATTTATGAGCCTTTCGATGTTGTATTATTACTTTAATAGATCGTAAGTTATTTTGTAAATTTCACCCATTTGTGATTATGATGTATCTTTTGATGAGGGTAATTTAAATAAAATATTTAAATACCCGATTAGACTAACATTTTTACTTAACTTAACCTTTTTTCAATCCAGATATTTAATATGAAATAGCGACATACCGATATTGCAATCTCTAATAGACACTAAATCAAATTCTGAACCTTATGCCTCGGGTTGCCAATCGCTTTAATGGTCTATATAATTTGCGTGGTTCGAGTAGTCTAATTTCTTCATTGTGATTTATATTTAACTGCGCAATTTTTAAGTACACTTTTTCCTTATACGTGTCTCGCTTAAATGTAGCCGACCACTGATAAGAGATATGTATTTTGTTATTTATAACCGTATGGATTTTGTAGGCAATGTAAAAAAATTGCGTAGATTTTTAAAATTTCCTGTTTTATTACTACAATAGAATGAAAACATAGTTTTGAATTATATCGATTGAATAGGTGAAAATTTTTAGTGTATTTAACCGGAGGTTAATCATAGAAATACATATAATACATCACTCAATAAGTTTGTAGGGTGACATATAGATGGCACCACTTTTGACAAATCCATATAATTCCAACCAAGTACCAACCTTTAAATTATACGTGTCAAAATTTCATAACAATTTTATTTTATAGCGGAATTTCGCCTAAGAGTTGTTGTTCTATTAGTCATCCTACGAATAGTGCGTGATGCACCTTACGAACATATTAAATGGTTGATTAGTAAATTAAGCGGTTTTATTATTATTACATATATAATATGTTATACATAACATGAAAAATATAAACTGTCAGTTGGAATAACTGGACGATCTAGTTCTGTAGTACTGCCCTGAGATGCATTCCAAACGAGCAGAAAATTTCGCTGTGGTTCGTCTTCACACGGGCCCAAAAGGCCACGCTGAATTAATTGCAACCAAATCTAACTTGACGGTGTTTGAAAAATGTGTTAATTTATGTGGGGATCGTTATAACGAGGTTATAACCTTGATTTCTCAAATTCAGTCGCGGTCATAGTTCAAAATCAGTCCCGTGCAGCTTTGCTCGGGCTATGAATGTAAGGGGTAGACTCATTTTTCTGTCGATAATCGATAGTGTTGTGGAAGGCGGCCATAAAACGTTGAGTGCATATACACAACGGGTGGTGGTGGGAAACTTACTTGTCAATTAGAATTCATCTTTGCATTTAAATTCCTGAATAGGCCGAAATGCAAAACGTGACTAGTAATTGACAAAGCTTATTTAAGATTTAAATGTTATATTGAAATTCAATCAAGCACCGTCAATCGATATCTTAAATTAAATCTATGCCACATTGTATTCTAGCGGTATCTTCAATTAATATTTAACACGTTGATTCCCGGAACCGTGTTTTCACGTGATGTTCTATCTTTTCAAATAAGTCATAATTTTAGTATTCAGCAATATTTCTTAGATAAGTCTCAAAAAAGCCATTTTAGCAGACACTAAAATCATTCTTTAAAAGTCGATTCATTATTACTTTCATCAAACATAATAACTGATTTTATCGACCGATTTAAAAAAAATATTTGACATTACAGCTAATGCCAATGCGCCAAATATTTTAAAGTTGATAGATCATACGAGAAAAACTCAATGAGAATTTATCGTAAGTCACTCGAGATCAATTCGAGGTTAATTTACATCACAAACACCCACGTCTTAGGCCTCAAATTTAAATTGAAAGATCGAAATTTGAGATTGACCTTATCGAGAATCGAACCCAAACCCACCCAGTCGGTAGAGTAAGCTGTAACCAGCAAGACCACGGCGGGCGACAAAACGCATTTGATGCGTCCATTCGCTCTTTTGAAGACCACATAATGGTGCTGTCACCGAACCCATATCGAATTATTAATTTGGATAATCCACAAGTAAGATGTCAAAGATCGTTACTTAGAATATTTTGATAACATCAAACAATACATAAGCCATGTAGAATATTTAAGGTGTGCACCAAGCAAAAAAAGGAGTAAGATAATGTGCAAACATTGTAATATGGTTCTTCATAACTATAAACAAGAGCAATAATATCATATAAAATTGGATAATTATAGTACTTTTATTTATTTATAACTCTTAAAAAATTTGACTGGCACACGGGATAGTTTCACTTGATTTGGGCCGGAGCCGAAAGAGTTAATATTTTTCACGCTGTTTTTCAATGACACTTAAACAAAAACAACATGATCTTCCAACCCACAAAATCAACGATCACAGCTTCCTTATAACGACCAATAATATTGAAAGACTCTGTTACCCATAAAGAGAATTATGTGTCATCGAGCATCTCGACTCGGTGCGCTGCAGATAAGTGGTTGACGAGCACTTGAGCGTTTTTGACTTGTGGCCCTTCAAAGCTTCCTTTTTAGACGTGAGAAAATCGAATTCGTTGCGTTTATTGTGTAACTTATTCGAGACTGTTTTTGTCTGTAACCTGCGTCTCCGTAAACATACACGTCAAAGTGTTTGAAATGTTATTTAAAATTGAATAAATGTATCGAAGCTAAAAACTGCAGCTTAAGCCAAGTGATTAGTATCGTTTGGATCACAGGTTCAAGTCCCAGTGTGGACTGATCCATTAACCGTTTCCGATCCTTAAATAGAAACAACAATATTCGCTTTCTACAAGTCGTTTTTAGTTCATACCTTATTTTATAATCTTCTTACCACCTTCTGCTTAACAGTCCTCTATTATGAGCCTTGCTATTCTTTTATAAGGATAGATATATATACAATAAGGATATAATATACGGATTTATACACTTATTTTGGATATGGCTGTGGAGTTGGAGTCGGGATTTGTTTTGTCCGGAGTTTTCAGAAAACAAATAAATAATGATGTGTATTCAAACCATAGTGTCGCCACTGCATGCTACGCTGACTAAAGATGATCAGACGGTATTCATGTATATGTATAAGTTAAAATGAAATGATTAAAAGAATCTTTTAATTAGGAGTCGTTTTCATTTAAAACCTGTAGTCGGAGTCGTCTTTTTTAACCCGACTCCACAACCCTAATTTCCAGGAGTGTCCTCCGTATTTATTTATTTTTGCTGAAAAGAGAGTTATGTGTCAATAAGATTGGGACCTAATGGTATAGATCAGTGGTTCTCACGTACAATTTTTCTGTGGCCGCATTATAAACATCAGCGGTCATTTGAAAATGTATTTTGAGATGTGATAAAAATAGCATAAACACAACATAACTTGTAAGTGTGAATATATTCAATAAAATACATTTTTTTAAATATCAATATTTAATATTATGAAGCTGTTAGTGTCTGGAGCAAAATTATGTGTTGGCCGGACATGAGAGCCACTGGTCTACATTGTTTTGCATAAAACCGCAGGTGTGCAATATTGAGAGCTGAAATTTTGTATAAAATACTTGACAATGTACAAATATATGTTTTCTGTTAACATAACCTCTCACGTGTAAAATTTGCTGGCAGAACCCATCAAAAACATCGGTCCATTCCTGCTGCATTGTACCTGAATTATATGCGGGCTTACAATTATTATTGTCAGTGAATTAGCGATAATATCGGACGTTTAGTGGTTCCGGTCCGCTGGCTCCGACTCCAACTGTTCACCAATTGCATCATCAGCTCGGAGAAGTAAAAATAAATCACAATCGGCGGATGTGGGTTTTAGGATACAGCGTGACCCAAGATGATCAATTGAATTGTATTTACACACAGTCATCTAGAACGGTTCATTGATTAATAGCTTATTTAGACAACTAAAAAAATGTACCTTATTGTAATTTTTTTTGTGGAAACGATATCACTGTCTAAAGTTTTTATCGTACGTAATCACGTATATCCGCTTCAGTAATTAGTCTTGTAAATGATGTAAACCAAGGATACATAACCGGATGATCGCAATTGACCGGTCGATCGCATAACAAAATTTGGTCGATTCTGAAAAATATCGTAAATTTGGAAAACAAATATATAAATGTTTACAGCCGATGATGAAAAAAACTACTCCGTCGGTCGGTCTTATTCGGCTCTACTTCGTGATAATCTGCTAATTTGAATAATCGAAGAAAGAAAGTGGTAAAATTTCTTATAATAATCATGTTAGGAGTCGATCGTCAGAAAGCTTAAGATTGAAAATAAGCT
This sequence comes from Himalopsyche tibetana, assembly GCA_030503985.1. Taxonomy (NCBI): domain Eukaryota; kingdom Metazoa; phylum Arthropoda; class Insecta; order Trichoptera; family Rhyacophilidae; genus Himalopsyche; species Himalopsyche tibetana. The sequence continues at coordinate 9,472,541 of JAPJYX010000015.1, forward strand.
TCCAGCGCAAAAAGGTTGGTGATTTTTTATGTAAATGGTCCAGGTGTCAAATACCAAATTGCAATCCTTTGTACTTTGATTGTGTTCAATCAATTTCATAGTCTGTAATTTTCAACGTCTTCTTATCTCAAAAAGTACAAGTTTTTAGGAGACACATAAATTTACTTTATTCTACCGCTTTCGCTTTCTCTCGCTATTAAACACCACTAGAGCGGTTCTGTCTTCAATAACATTTAGGAAGTTAATAGTAAAGGAAGCAAAGACGTTTACATACATGTCATTAAGTTAAACAAAGCTTCAAATATTTTTATATTTGAGATACGAATGATACTAAAGGAATATGTGTGCATTGAAATTTTGAATAATTATGTCAAAAAACTTAAAACTGAAAAAGTTTAAATATGTATGTGCTTTTTTTGAGCTGAATTGTAAGTACATTATTAACTTTATTCAGATAATTATTAAATACCTACTATATAATTCAAATTGTCTAGAAGAAGAAAAATACGCTTAACAATCACAGGAATCATGTTCAAGCGTTAACAAGGTCAATATCATTTTTTTTAATGTGAAATTCTAGATCATGAACACTTTTGCGTGTAATATTATTATGGGACGACTTTGTAGATTTGTTCTTGAACGATATCATATTATCAATAGACGTCGAAAGGTAAAGTATCATAAAATAATGACCCAAATTACAATAAATATTAGTTATATGCAAAGTATTGTAGAGTTCAAGAACGCGCGGCGAGGTAGATGACATGACATGACAGTGAGGTCGCACCCACTGACATCACCAGCCGTTGACTCGGTGACTGACTGACTGACCGACTGGCGCCCAATCACAGCCAAATAATAAACGCATCGTTAATTGCGATTCTTTGTGTTTTTATCACCATTCATTCATTCGCCAGTATTGAGGATGAATAAATACTATCGAATGTGCCACTATGTTTTCCAAGCAACGGTGCCCCCTCCCCTGACCAGGAATCGCAATATCGGTACTACTAACATCGGGAATCGGGATTCTAGTATGTTGAAGGTTTTTCAATGACAGCATATCAATTTTTCAGTATTTTAATAAAATACACACTCGATTTTATTTATGCGGAAGATACGATCCACAGAATATCGCATAAAAAAGATATATCGATAAACTGTAGATGCCTTTTATAAAGTTGAAAAACCTCACAACGCAGAATTAGTTAGTTAAAATATGCGTTAAAATAACCTTAAATGTAACTAAATAACCTTAAAATGTAACGAAAGAACATCATTTTTTCTGCAAATAATAATTGAGCTTTTAAAAGCTCGTTTATAATAAGAAAGAAAATCAACTTTTCTTCAAATAATAATTGAGCTTTTAAATGCTCGTTTATAAAAAGAAAGAAAATCAACATTTCTTCAAATAATAATTGAGCTTTTGATAGCTCGATTATAAAAAGAAAGAAAATGAACTTGTCGTCAAATATTTATATAGCTTTTAAAAGCTCGTTTTTAAAATGAAAGAAAATAAGCTTTTCTTCAAATAATAATTGAGCTTTTAAAAGCTCGTTTATAAAAAGAAAGAAAATTAACTTTTCTTCAAATAATATATGAGCTTTAAAAGCTCGTTTATGAAAAGAAAGAAAATGAACTTTTCATCAAATATCAATTGAGCTTTTGAAAGCTCGTTTATAAAAAAGAAAGAAAATCAAGTTTTTTTGAAATAATAATTGAGCTTTTGAAAGCTTTTAAAAGCTCAATAAATATTTGACGACAAGTTCATTTCCTTCATTTTTATAAACGAGCTTTCAAAAGCTCAATTATTATTTGAAGAAATGTTGATTTTCTTTCATTTTAAAAACGAGCTTTTAAAAGCTCAATAAATATTTGACGACAAGTTCATTTCCGTCATTTTTCTAAACGAGCTTTCAAAAGCTCAATTATTATTTGAAGAAATGTTGATTTTCTTTTATTTTAAAAACGAGCTTTTAAAAGCTCAATAAATATTTGACGACAAGTTCATTTCCTTCATTTATATAAACGAGCTTTCAAAAGCTCAATTATTATTTGAAGAAATGATGATTTTCTTTTTTTTTATGAACGAGCTTTCAAAAGCTCAATAATTATTTTACGACAAGTTCATTTCCTTCATTTTTCTAAACGAGCTTTCAAAAGCTCAATTATTATTTGAAGAAATGTTGATTTTCTTTTATTTTAAAAACGAGCTTTTAAAAGCTCAATAATTATTTTACGACAAGTTCATTTCCTTCATTTTTCTAAACGAGCTTTCAAAAGCTCAATTATTATTTGAAGATATGATGATTTCCTTTTATTTTAAAAACGAGCTTTTAAAAGCTCAATAAATATTTGACGACAAGTTCATTTCCTTCATTTTTATAAACGAGCTTTCAAAAGCTCAATTATTATTTGAAGAAAAGTTGATTTTCTTTCATTTTAAAAACGAGCTTTTAAAAGCTCAATGAATATTTGAAGACAAGTTCATTTTCTTCTCTTTTACAAACGAGCTTTCAAAAGCTCAATTATTATTTGAAGAAAAGTTGATTTTCTTTTATTTAAAAAACGAGCTTTTAAAAGCTCAATAAATATTTGACGACAAGTTCATTTTCTTCATTTTTATAGACGAGCTTTCAAAAGCTCAATTATTATTTGAAGAAAAGTCGATTTTCTTTCATTTTTAAAACGAGCTTTTAAAAGCTCAATAAATATTTGACGACAAGTTCATTTCCTTCATTTTAATAAACGAGCTTTCAAAAGCTCAATTATTATTTGAAGAAAAGTTGATTTTCTTTTATTTTGAAAACGAGCTTTTTAAAGCTCAATTTATATTTGACGACAAGTTCATTTGCTTCATTTCTCTAAACGAGCTTTCAAAAGCTCAATTATTATTTGAAGAAAAGTTGATTTTCTTTTATTTCAAAAACGAGCTTTTAAAAGCTCAATAAATATTTGACGACAAGTTCATTTTCTTCATTTTTATAAACGAGCTTTCAAAAGCTCAATTATTATTTAAAGAAAAATTGATTTTCTTTTATTATAAAAACGAGCTTTTAAAAGCTCAATAAATATTTGACGACAAGTTCATTTTCTTCTCTTTTATAAACGAGCTTTCAAAAGCTCAATTATTATTTGAAGAAATGTTGATTTTCTTTTTTTTTATGAACGAGCTTTCAAAAGCTCAATAATTATTTTACGACAAGTGGATTTTCTTTTGCTTTATAAACGAGCTTTCAAAAGCTCAATTATTGTTTAACGAAAAGTTAATTTCCTTTTTTTTTATAAACGAGCTTTCAAAAACTCAATTATTATTTGATGAAAAGTTGATTTTATTTTATTTCAAAAACGAGCTTTTAAAAGCTCAAAACTTTTCAAAGAGCTGTATAATCAACTCATGTTTGGCTATCGGTACATCCGCCTCAGCGGGGAAAGTTATTGACCAAAAAGGTACATTTTTTGCATTCATCTTTCGTATGAAACATGCTTGAGACATCGCTTTGAGGCCGAGTTTTGAATATCAAGCATTTAAAATATTTGAATTTGATTAAAGCTGATTTTATCCCCTTATTAAAGCATTTCTAGTTAAAATGAAGGTGAAAATGATACCTAGAATATATTTGCAAGCAAAAATAAATTTTGAAAATTATTTTTTAGGTTCTAAAATAGTTTTAAATACTGTCAATAAAGAGTAAAACTGAGATGCCTCGTGGCAGGAAACGTGATTTTCTAGCATGGCATGTCACGGGTTAACGAGCTTTTAAATGCTTAATTATATTTGAAGAAATGTTGATTTTCTTTCATTTTAAAAACGAGCTTTTAAAAGCTCAATAAATATTTGACGACAAGTTCATTTCCTTCATTTTTCTAAACGAGCTTTCAAAAGCTCAATTATTATTTGAATAAATGTTGATTTTCTTTCATTTTAAAAACGAGCTTTTAAAAGCTCAATAAATATTTGACGACAAGTTCATTTCCTTCATTTTTATAAACGAGCTTTCAAAAGCTCAATTATTATTTGAAGAGAAGTTGATTTTCTTTTATTTTGAAAACGAGCTTTTAAAAGCTTAATGAATATTTGAAGATCATTTTCTTCATTTTTATAAACGAGCTTTCAAAAGCTAGATTATTATTTGAAGAAAAGTTGATTTTCTTTTATTTCAAAAAGGAGCTTTTAAAAGCTCAATAAATATTTGACGACAAGTTCATTTCCTTCATTTTTCTAAACGAGCTTTCAAAAGCTCAATTATTATTTAAAGAAAAGTTGATTTTCTTTCATTTCAAAAACGAGCTTTTAAAAGCTCAATAAATATTTGACAAGTTCATTTCCTTCATTTTTATAAACGAGCTTTCAAAAGCTCAATTATTATTTGAAGAAATGTTGATTTTCTTTTTTTTTATGAACGAGCTTTCAAAAGCTCAATAATTATTTTACGACAAGTGGATTTTCTTTTGCTTTATAAACGAGCTTTCAAAAGCTCAATTATCTTTAACGAAAAGTTAATTTCCTTTTTTTTTATAAACGAGCTTTCGAAAACTCAATTATTATTTGATGAAAAGTTGATTTTATTTCATTTCAAAAACGAGCTTTTAAAAGCTCAAAACTTTTCAAAGAGCTGTATAATCAACTCATGTTTGGCTATCGGTACATCCGCCTCAGCGGGGAAAGTTAATGACCAAAAAGGTACATTTTTTGCATTCATCTTTCGTATGAAACATGCTTGAGACATCGCTTTGAGGCCGAGTTTTGAATATCAAGCATTTAAAATATTTGAATTTGATTAAAGCTGATTTTATCCCCTTATTAAAGCATTTCTAGTTCAAATGAAGGTGAAAATGATACCTAGAATATATTTGCAAGCAAAAAATAAATTTTGAAAATTATTTTTTAGCTTCTAAAATAGTTTTAAATACTGTCAATAAAGAGTAAAACTGAGATGCCTCGTGGCAGGAAACGTGATTTTCTAGCATGGCATGTCACGGGTTAACGAGCTTTTAAATGCTTAATGATATTTGAAGAAAAGTTCATTTTCTTTTGTTTCATAAACAAGCTTTCAAAATCTCAATTATTTTTTGATGAAAAGTTGATTTTATTTCATTTTAAAAGCAATCTTTTAAAAGCTCAATAAATATTTGACGACAAGTTCATTTTCTTCATTTTTATAAACGAGCTTTCAAAAGCTCAATTATTATTTGAAGAAATGTTGATTTTCTTTTTTTTTTATAAACGAGCTTTCAAAAGCTCAATAAATATTTGACGAAAAGTAAATTTTCTTTTATTTTAAAAACGAGCTTTTAAAAGCTCAATAAATATTTGACGACAAGTTCATTTTCTTCTCTTTTATAAACGAGCTTTCAAAAGCTCAATTATTATTTCAAGAAAAGTTGATTTTCTTTTATTTCAAAAACGAGCTTTTAAAAGCTCAATAAATATTTGACGACAAGTTCATTTCCTTCATTTTTATAAACGAGCTTTCAAAAGCTCAATTATGATTTGAAGAAAAGTTGATTTTATTTCATTTTGAAAACGAGCTTTTAAAAGCTCAAAGAATATTTGACGACAAGTTCATTTTCTTCATTTTTATAAACGAGCTTTCAAAAGCTCAATTATTATTTGAAGAAAAGTTGATTTTCTTTTATTTCAAAAACGAGCTTTTAAAAGCTCAATAAATATTTGACAAGTTCATTTCCTTCATTTTTATAAACGAGCTTTCAAAAGCTCAATTATTACTTGAAGAAATGTTGATTTTCTTTCATTTTAAAAACGAGCTTTTAAAAGCTCAATAAATATTTGACGACAAGGTCATTTCCTTCATTTTTCTAAACGAGCTTTCAAAAGCTCAATTATTATTTAAAGAAAAGTTGATTTTCTTTCATTTAAAAAACGAGCTCTTAAAAGCTCAATAAATATTTGACAATTTCATTTTCTTCATTTTTCTAAACGAGCTTTCAAAAGCTCAATTATTAATTGAAGAAAAGTTGATTTTCTTTCATTTTAAAAACGAGCTTTTAAAAGCTCAATAAATATTTGACGACAAGTTCATTTCCTTCATTTTTCTAAACGAGCTTTCAAAAGCTCAATTATTATTTGAAGAAATGTTGATTTGCTTTCATTTTAAAAACGAGCTTTTAAAAGCTCAATAAATATTTGACAAGTTCATTTATTTCATTCCAAAAACGAGCTTTCAAAAGCTCAATTATTATTTAAAGAAAAGTTGATTTTTTTCATTTTAGAAACGAGCTTTTAAAAGCTCAATAAATATTTGACGACAAGTTCATTTCCTTCATTTTTACCTAAACGAGCTTTCAAAAGCTCAATTATTATTTAAAGAAAAGTTGATTTTCTTTCATTTCAAAAACGAGCTTTCAAAAGCTGAATTATTATTTGTAGAAAAATTGATTTTCTTTTATTTTAAAAACGAGCTTTTAAAAGCTCAATAAATATTTGACGACAAGTTCATTTCCTTCATTTTTATAAACGAGCTTTCAAAAGCTCAATTATTACTTAAAGAAAAGTTGATTTTCTTTTATTTCGAAAACGAGCTTTTAAAAGCTCAATAAATATTTGAAGACAAGTTCATTTTCTTCATTTTTCTAAACGAGCTTTCAAAAGCTCAATTATTATTTAAAGAAAAGTTGATTTTCTTTCATTTCAAAAACGAGCTTTTAAAAGCTCAATAAATATTTGACGACAAGTTCATTTCCTTCATTTTTATAAACGAGCTTTCAAAAGCTCAATTATTATTTGAAGAAATGTTGATTTTCTTTCATTTTAAAAACGAGCTTTTCAAAGCTCAATAAATATTTGACGACAAGTTCATTTCCTTCATTTTTATAAACGAGCTTTCAAAAGCTCAATTATTATTTGAAGAAAAGTTGATTTTCTTTTATTTCAAAAACGAGCTTTTAAAAGCTCAATAAATATTTGACAAGTTCATTTCCTTCATTTTTATAAACGAGCTTTCAAAAGCTCAATTATTATTTGAAGAAATGTTGATTTTCTTTTTTTTTATGAACGAGCTTTCAAAAGCTCAATAATTATTTTACGACAAGTGGATTTTCTTTTGCTTTATAAACGAGCTTTCAAAAGCTCAATTATCTTTAACGAAAAGTTAATTTCCTTTTTTTTTATAAACGAGCTTTCGAAAACTCAATTATTATTTGATGAAAAGTTGATTTTATTTCATTTCAAAAACGAGCTTTTAAAAGCTCAATTATTTTTTGATGAAAAGTTGATTTTATTTCATTTTAAAAGCAATCTTTTAAAAGCTCAATAAATATTTGACGACAAGTTCATTTTCATCATTTTTATAAACGAGCTTTCAAAAGCTCAATTATTATTTGCAAAAATAAATTTTGAAAATTATTTTTTAGCTTCTAAAATAGTTTTAAATACTGTCAATAAAGAGTAAAACTGAGATGCCTCGTGGCAGGAAACGTGATTTTCTAGCATGGCATGTCACGGGTTAACGAGCTTTTAAATGCTTAATTATATTTGAAGAAAAGTTAATTTTCTTTTGCTTCATAAACAAGCTTTCAAAATCTCAATTATTATTTAGTGAAAAGTTGATTTTATTTCATTTTAAAAGCAATCTTTTAAAAGCTCAATAAATATTTGACGACAAGTTCATTTTCTTCATTTTTATAAACGAGCTTTCAAAAGCTCAATTATTATTTGAAGAAATGTTGATTTTCTTTTTTTTTTATAAACGAGCTTTCAAAAGCTCAATAATTATTTTACGACAAGTGGATTTTCTTTTGCTTTATAAACGAGCTTTCAAAAGCTCAATTATCTTTAACGAAAAGTTAATTTCCTTTTTTTTTATAAACGAGCTTTCGAAAACTCAATTATTATTTGATGAAAAGTTGATTTTATTTCATTTCAAAAACGAGCTTTTAAAAGCTCAATTACTTTTTGATGAAAAGTTGATTTTATTTCATTTTAAAAGCAATCTTTTAAAAGCTCAATAAATATTTGACGACAAGTTCATTTTCATCATTTTTATAAACGAGCTTTCAAAAGCTCAATTATTATTTGAAGAAAAGTTGATTTTCTTTTATTTCAAAAACGAGCTTTTAAAAGCTCAATAAATATTTGACGACAAGTTCATTTTCTTCATTTTTATAAACGAGCTTTCAAAAGCTCAATTATAATTTAAAGAAAAATTGATTTTCTTTTATTATAAAAACGAGCTTTTAAAAGCTCAATAAATATTTGACGACAAGTTCATTTTCTTCTCTTTTATAAACGAGCTTTCAAAAGCTCAATTATTATTTGAAGAAATGTTGATTTTCTTTTTTTTTATGAACGAGCTTTCAAAAGCTCAATAATTATTTTACGACAAGTGGATTTTCTTTTGCTTTATAAACGAGCTTTCAAAAGCTCAATTATTATTTAAAGAAAAGTTGATTTTCTTTTATTTTAGAAACGAGCTTTTAAAAGCTTAATAAATATTTGACGACAAGTTCATTTCCTTCATTTTTATAAACGAGCTTTCAAAAGCTCAATTATTATTTAAAGAAAAGTTGATTTTTTTCATTTTAGAAACGAGCTTTTAAAAGCTCAATAAATATTTGACGACAAGTTCATTTCCTTCATTTTTACCTAAACGAGCTTTCAAAAGCTCAATTATTATTTAAAGAAAAGTTGATTTTCTTTCATTTCAAAAACGAGCTTTCAAAAGCTGAATTATTATTTGTAGAAAAATTGATTTTCTTTTATTTTAAAAACGAGCTTTTAAAAGCTCAATAAATATTTGACGACAAGTTCATTTCCTTCATTTTTATAAACGAGCTTTCAAAAGCTCAATTATTACTTAAAGAAAAGTTGATTTTCTTTTATTTCGAAAACGAGCTTTTAAAAGCTCAATAAATATTTGAAGACAAGTTCATTTTCTTCATTTTTCTAAACGAGCTTTCAAAAGCTCAATTATTATTTAAAGAAAAGTTGATTTTCTTTCATTTCAAAAACGAGCTTTTAAAAGCTCAATAAATATTTGACGACAAGTTCATTTCCTTCATTTTTATAAACGAGCTTTCAAAAGCTCAATTATTATTTGAAGAAATGTTGATTTTCTTTCATTTTAAAAACGAGCTTTTCAAAGCTCAATAAATATTTGACGACAAGTTCATTTCCTTCATTTTTATAAACGAGCTTTCAAAAGCTCAATTATTATTTGAAGAAAAGTTGATTTTCTTTTATTTCAAAAACGAGCTTTTAAAAGCTCAATAAATATTTGACAAGTTCATTTCCTTCATTTTTATAAACGAGCTTTCAAAAGCTCAATTATTATTTGAAGAAATGTTGATTTTCTTTTTTTTTATGAACGAGCTTTCAAAAGCTCAATAATTATTTTACGACAAGTGGATTTTCTTTTGCTTTATAAACGAGCTTTCAAAAGCTCAATTATCTTTAACGAAAAGTTAATTTCCTTTTTTTTTATAAACGAGCTTTCGAAAACTCAATTATTATTTGATGAAAAGTTGATTTTATTTCATTTCAAAAACGAGCTTTTAAAAGCTCAATTATTTTTTGATGAAAAGTTGATTTTATTTCATTTTAAAAGCAATCTTTTAAAAGCTCAATAAATATTTGACGACAAGTTCATTTTCATCATTTTTATAAACGAGCTTTCAAAAGCTCAATTATTATTTGCAAAAATAAATTTTGAAAATTATTTTTTAGCTTCTAAAATAGTTTTAAATACTGTCAATAAAGAGTAAAACTGAGATGCCTCGTGGCAGGAAACGTGATTTTCTAGCATGGCATGTCACGGGTTAACGAGCTTTTAAATGCTTAATTATATTTGAAGAAAAGTTAATTTTCTTTTGCTTCATAAACAAGCTTTCAAAATCTCAATTATTATTTAGTGAAAAGTTGATTTTATTTCATTTTAAAAGCAATCTTTTAAAAGCTCAATAAATATTTGACGACAAGTTCATTTTCTTCATTTTTATAAACGAGCTTTCAAAAGCTCAATTATTATTTGAAGAAATGTTGATTTTCTTTTTTTTTTATAAACGAGCTTTCAAAAGCTCAATAATTATTTTACGACAAGTGGATTTTCTTTTGCTTTATAAACGAGCTTTCAAAAGCTCAATTATCTTTAACGAAAAGTTAATTTCCTTTTTTTTTATAAACGAGCTTTCGAAAACTCAATTATTATTTGATGAAAAGTTGATTTTATTTCATTTCAAAAACGAGCTTTTAAAAGCTCAATTACTTTTTGATGAAAAGTTGATTTTATTTCATTTTAAAAGCAATCTTTTAAAAGCTCAATAAATATTTGACGACAAGTTCATTTTCATCATTTTTATAAACGAGCTTTCAAAAGCTCAATTATTATTTGAAGAAAAGTTGATTTTCTTTTATTTCAAAAACGAGCTTTTAAAAGCTCAATAAATATTTGACGACAAGTTCATTTTCTTCATTTTTATAAACGAGCTTTCAAAAGCTCAATTATTATTTAAAGAAAAATTGATTTTCTTTTATTATAAAAACGAGCTTTTAAAAGCTCAATAAATATTTGACGACAAGTTCATTTTCTTCTCTTTTATAAACGAGCTTTCAAAAGCTCAATTATTATTTGAAGAAATGTTGATTTTCTTTTTTTTTATGAACGAGCTTTCAAAAGCTCAATAATTATTTTACGACAAGTGGATTTTCTTTTGCTTTATAAACGAGCTTTCAAAAGCTCAATTATTATTTAAAGAAAAGTTGATTTTCTTTTATTTTAGAAACGAGCTTTTAAAAGCTCAATAAATATTTGACGACAAGTTCATTTCCTTCATTTTTATAAACGAGCTTTCAAAAGCTCAATTATTATTTAAAGAAAAGTTGATTTTTTTCATTTTAGAAACGAGCTTTTAAAAGCTCAATAAATATTTGACGACAAGTTCATTTCCTTCATTTTTACCTAAACGAGCTTTCAAAAGCTCAATTATTATTTAAAGAAAAGTTGATTTTCTTTTATTTCAAAAACGAGCTTTTAAAAGCTCAATAAATATTTGACAAGTTCATTTCCTTCATTTTTATAAACGAGCTTTCAAAAGCTCAATTATTACTTGAAGAAATGTTGATTTTCTTTCATTTTAAAAACGAGCTTTTAAAAGCTCAATAAATATTTGACGACAAGGTCATTTCCTTCATTTTTCTAAACGAGCTTTCAAAAGCTCAATTATTATTTAAAGAAAAGTTGATTTTCTTTCATTTAAAAAACGAGCTCTTAAAAGCTCAATAAATATTTGACAATTTCATTTTCTTCATTTTTCTAAACGAGCTTTCAAAAGCTCAATTATTAATTGAAGAAAAGTTGATTTTCTTTCATTTTAAAAACGAGCTTTTAAAAGCTCAATAAATATTTGACGACAAGTTCATTTTCTTCTCTTTTATAAACGAGCTTTCAAAAGCTCAATTATTATTTGAAGAAATGTTGATTTTCTTTTTTTTTATGAACGAGCTTTCAAAAGCTCAATAATTATTTTACGACAAGTGGATTTTCTTTTGCTTTATAAACGAGCTTTCAAAAGCTGAATTATTATTTGTAGAAAAATTGATTTTCTTTTATTTTAAAAACGAGCTTTTAAAAGCTCAATAAATATTTGACGACAAGTTCATTTCCTTCATTTTTATAAACGAGCTTTCAAAAGCTCAATTATTACTTAAAGAAAAGTTGATTTTCTTTTATTTCGAAAACGAGCTTTTAAAAGCTCAATAAATATTTGAAGACAAGTTCATTTTCTTCATTTTTCTAAACGAGCTTTCAAAAGCTCAATTATTATTTAAAGAAAAGTTGATTTTCTTTCATTTCAAAAACGAGCTTTTAAAAGCTCAATAAATATTTGACGACAAGTTCATTTCCTTCATTTTTATAAACGAGCTTTCAAAAGCTCAATTATTATTTGAAGAAATGTTGATTTTCTTTCATTTTAAAAACGAGCTTTTCAAAGCTCAATAAATATTTGACGACAAGTTCATTTCCTTCATTTTTATAAACGAGCTTTCAAAAGCTCAATTATTATTTGAAGAAAAGTTGATTTTCTTTTATTTCAAAAACGAGCTTTTAAAAGCTCAATAAATATTTGACAAGTTCATTTCCTTCATTTTTATAAACGAGCTTTCAAAAGCTCAATTATTATTTGAAGAAATGTTGATTTTCTTTTTTTTTATGAACGAGCTTTCAAAAGCTCAAAAATTATTTTACGACAAGTGGATTTTCTTTTGCTTTATAAACGAGCTTTCAAAAGCTCAATTATCTTTAACGAAAAGTTAATTTCCTTTTTTTTTATAAACGAGCTTTCGAAAACTCAATTATTATTTGATGAAAAGTTGATTTTATTTCATTTCAAAAACGAGCTTTTAAAAGCTCAATTATTTTTTGATGAAAAGTTGATTTTATTTCATTTTAAAAGCAATCTTTTAAAAGCTCAATAAATATTTGACGACAAGTTCATTTTCATCATTTTTATAAACGAGCTTTCAAAAGCTCAATTATTATTTGCAAAAATAAATTTTGAAAATTATTTTTTAGCTTCTAAAATAGTTTTAAATACTGTCAATAAAGAGTAAAACTGAGATGCCTCGTGGCAGGAAACGTGATTTTCTAGCATGGCATGTCACGGGTTAACGAGCTTTTAAATGCTTAATTATATTTGAAGAAAAGTTAATTTTCTTTTGCTTCATAAACAAGCTTTCAAAATCTCAATTATTATTTAGTGAAAAGTTGATTTTATTTCATTTTAAAAGCAATCTTTTAAAAGCTCAATAAATATTTGACGACAAGTTCATTTTCTTCATTTTTATAAACGAGCTTTCAAAAGCTCAATTATTATTTGAAGAAATGTTGATTTTCTTTTTTTTTTATAAACGAGCTTTCAAAAGCTCAATAATTATTTTACGACAAGTGGATTTTCTTTTGCTTTATAAACGAGCTTTCAAAAGCTCAATTATCTTTAACGAAAAGTTAATTTCCTTTTTTTTTATAAACGAGCTTTCGAAAACTCAATTATTATTTGATGAAAAGTTGATTTTATTTCATTTCAAAAACGAGCTTTTAAAAGCTCAATTACTTTTTGATGAAAAGTTGATTTTATTTCATTTTAAAAGCAATCTTTTAAAAGCTCAATAAATATTTGACGACAAGTTCATTTTCATCATTTTTATAAACGAGCTTTCAAAAGCTCAATTATTATTTGAAGAAAAGTTGATTTTCTTTTATTTCAAAAACGAGCTTTTAAAAGCTCAATAAATATTTGACGACAAGTTCATTTTCTTCATTTTTATAAACGAGCTTTCAAAAGCTCAATTATTATTTAAAGAAAAATTGATTTTCTTTTATTATAAAAACGAGCTTTTAAAAGCTCAATAAATATTTGACGACAAGTTCATTTTCTTCTCTTTTATAAACGAGCTTTCAAAAGCTCAATTATTATTTGAAGAAATGTTGATTTTCTTTTTTTTTATGAACGAGCTTTCAAAAGCTCAATAATTATTTTACGACAAGTGGATTTTCTTTTGCTTTATAAACGAGCTTTCAAAAGCTCAATTATTGTTTAACGAAAAGTTAATTTCCTTTTTTTTTATAAACGAGCTTTCAAAAACTCAATTATTATTTGATGAAAAGTTGATTTTATTTTATTTCAAAAACGAGCTTTTAAAAGCTCAAAACTTTTCAAAGAGCTGTATAATCAACTCATGTTTGGCTATCGGTACATCCGCCTCAGCGGGGAAAGTTATTGACCAAAAAGGTACATTTTTTGCATTCATCTTTCGTATGAAACATGCTTGAGACATCGCTTTGAGGCCGAGTTTTGAATATCAAGCATTTAAAATATTTGAATTTGATTAAAGCTGATTTTATCCCCTTATTAAAGCATTTCTAGTTAAAATGAAGGTGAAAATGATACCTAGAATATATTTGCAAGCAAAAAATAAATTTTGAAAATTATTTTTTAGCTTCTAAAATAGTTTTAAATACTGTCAATAAAGAGTAAAACTGAGATGCCTCGTGGCAGGAAACGTGATTTTCTAGCATGGCATGTCACGGGTTAACGAGCTTTTAAATGCTTAATGATATTTGAAGAAAAGTTCATTTTCTTTTGTTTCATAAACAAGCTTTCAAAATCTCAATTATTTTTTGATGAAAAGTTGATTTTATTTCATTTTAAAAGCAATCTTTTAAAAGCTCAATAAATATTTGACGACAAGTTCATTTTCTTCATTTTTATAAACGAGCTTTCAAAAGCTCAATTATTATTTGAAGAAATGTTGATTTTTTTTTTTATAAACGAGCTTTCAAAAGCTCAATAAATATTTGACGAAAAGTAAATTTTCTTTTATTTTAAAAACGAGCTTTTAAAAGCTCAATAAATATTTGACGACAAGTTCATTTTCTTCTCTTTTATAAACGAGCTTTCAAAAGCTCAATTATTATTTCAAGAAAAGTTGATTTTCTTTTATTTCAAAAACGAGCTTTTAAAAGCTCAATAAATATTTGACGACAAGTTCATTTCCTTCATTTTTATAAACGAGCTTTCAAAAGCTCAATTATGATTTGAAGAAAAGTTGATTTTATTTCATTTTGAAAACGAGCTTTTAAAAGCTCAAAGAATATTTGACGACAAGTTCATTTTCTTCATTTTTATAAACGAGCTTTCAAAAGCTCAATTATTATTTGAAGAAAAGTTGATTTTCTTTTATTTCAAAAACGAGCTTTTAAAAGCTCAATAAATATTTGACAAGTTCATTTCCTTCATTTTTATAAACGAGCTTTCAAAAGCTCAATTATTACTTGAAGAAATGTTGATTTTCTTTCATTTTAAAAACGAGCTTTTAAAAGCTCAATAAATATTTGACGACAAGTTCATTTCCTTCATTTTTATAAACGAGCTTTCAAAAGCTCAATTATGATTTGAAGAAAAGTTGATTTTATTTCATTTTGAAAACGAGCTTTTAAAAGCTCAAAGAATATTTGACGACAAGTTCATTTCCTTCATTTTTATAAACGAGCTTTCAAAAGCTCAATTATGATTTGAAGAAAAGTTGATTTTATTTCATTTTGAAAACGAGCTTTTAAAAGCTCAAAGAATATTTGACGACAAGTTCATTTTCTTCATTTTTATAAACGAGCTTTCAAAAGCTCAATTATTATTTGAAGAAAAGTTGATTTTCTTTTATTTCAAAAACGAGCTTTTAAAAGCTCAATAAATATTTGACAAGTTCATTTCCTTCATTTTTATAAACGAGCTTTCAAAAGCTCAATTATTACTTGAAGAAATGTTGATTTTCTTTCATTTTAAAAACGAGCTTTTAAAAGCTCAATAAATATTTGACGACAAGGTCATTTCCTTCATTTTTCTAAACGAGCTTCCAAAAGCTCAATTATTATTTAAAGAAAAGTTGATTTTCTTTCATTTAAAAAACGAGCTTTTAAAAGCTCAATAAATATTTGACAATTTCATTTTCTTCATTTTTCTAAACGAGCTTTCAAAAGCTCAATTATTAATTGAAGAAAAGTTGATTTTCTTTCATTTTAAAAACGAGCTTTTAAAAGCTCAATAAATATTTGACGACAAGTTCATTTCCTTCATTTTTCTAAACGAGCTTTCAAAAGCTCAATTATTATTTGAAGAAATGTTGATTTGCTTTCATTTTAAAAACGAGCTTTTAAAAGCTCAATAAATATTTGACAAGTTCATTTATTTCATTCCAAAAACGAGCTTTCAAAAGCTCAATTATTATTTAAAGAAAAGTTGATTTTCTTTTATTTTAGAAACGAGCTTTTAAAAGCTCAATAAATATTTGACGACAAGTTCATTTCCTTCATTTTTATAAACGAGCTTTCAAAAGCTCAATTATTATTTAAAGAAAAGTTGATTTTTTTCATTTTAGAAACGAGCTTTTAAAAGCTCAATAAATATTTGACGACAAGTTCATTTCCTTCATTTTTACCTAAACGAGCTTTCAAAAGCTCAATTATTATTTAAAGAAAAGTTGATTTTCTTTCATTTCAAAAACGAGCTTTCAAAAGCTGAATTATTATTTGTAGAAAAATTGATTTTCTTTTATTTTAAAAACGAGCTTTTAAAAGCTCAATAAATATTTGACGACAAGTTCATTTCCTTCATTTTTATAAACGAGCTTTCAAAAGCTCAATTATTACTTAAAGAAAAGTTGATTTTCTTTTATTTCGAAAACGAGCTTTTAAAAGCTCAATAAATATTTGAAGACAAGTTCATTTTCTTCATTTTTCTAAACGAGCTTTCAAAAGCTCAATTATTATTTAAAGAAAAGTTGATTTTCTTTCATTTCAAAAACGAGCTTTTAAAAGCTCAATAAATATTTGACGACAAGTTCATTTCCTTCATTTTTATAAACGAGCTTTCAAAAGCTCAATTATTATTTGAAGAAATGTTGATTTTCTTTCATTTTAAAAACGAGCTTTTCAAAGCTCAATAAATATTTGACGACAAGTTCATTTCCTTCATTTTTATAAACGAGCTTTCAAAAGCTCAATTATTATTTGAAGAAAAGTTGATTTTCTTTTATTTCAAAAACGAGCTTTTAAAAGCTCAATAAATATTTGACAAGTTCATTTCCTTCATTTTTATAAACGAGCTTTCAAAAGCTCAATTATTATTTGAAGAAATGTTGATTTTCTTTTTTTTTATGAACGAGCTTTCAAAAGCTCAATAATTATTTTACGACAAGTGGATTTTCTTTTGCTTTATAAACGAGCTTTCAAAAGCTCAATTATCTTTAACGAAAAGTTAATTTCCTTTTTTTTTATAAACGAGCTTTCGAAAACTCAATTATTATTTGATGAAAAGTTGATTTTATTTCATTTCAAAAACGAGCTTTTAAAAGCTCAATTATTTTTTGATGAAAAGTTGATTTTATTTCATTTTAAAAGCAATCTTTTAAAAGCTCAATAAATATTTGACGACAAGTTCATTTTCATCATTTTTATAAACGAGCTTTCAAAAGCTCAATTATTATTTGCAAAAATAAATTTTGAAAATTATTTTTTAGCTTCTAAAATAGTTTTAAATACTGTCAATAAAGAGTAAAACTGAGATGCCTCGTGGCAGGAAACGTGATTTTCTAGCATGGCATGTCACGGGTTAACGAGCTTTTAAATGCTTAATTATATTTGAAGAAAAGTTAATTTTCTTTTGCTTCATAAACAAGCTTTCAAAATCTCAATTATTATTTAGTGAAAAGTTGATTTTATTTCATTTTAAAAGCAATCTTTTAAAAGCTCAATAAATATTTGACGACAAATTCATTTTCTTCATTTTTATAAACGAGCTTTCAAAAGCTCAATTATTATTTGAAGAAATGTTGATTTTCTTTTTTTTTTATAAACGAGCTTTCAAAAGCTCAATAATTATTTTACGACAAGTGGATTTTCTTTTGCTTTATAAACGAGCTTTCAAAAGCTCAATTATCTTTAACGAAAAGTTAATTTCCTTTTTTTTTATAAACGAGCTTTCGAAAACTCAATTATTATTTGATGAAAAGTTGATTTTATTTCATTTCAAAAACGAGCTTTTAAAAGCTCAATTACTTTTTGATGAAAAGTTGATTTTATTTCATTTTAAAAGCAATCTTTTAAAAGCTCAATAAATATTTGACGACAAGTTCATTTTCATCATTTTTATAAACGAGCTTTCAAAAGCTCAATTATTATTTGCAAAAATAAATTTTGAAAATTATTTTTTAGCTTCTAAAATAGTTTTAAATACTGTCAATAAAGAGTAAAACTGAGATGCCTCGTGGCAGGAAACGTGATTTTCTAGCATGGCATGTCACGGGTTAACGAGCTTTTAAATGCTTAATTATATTTGAAGAAAAGTTAATTTTCTTTTGCTTCATAAACAAGCTTTCAAAATCTCAATTATTATTTAGTGAAAAGTTGATTTTATTTCATTTTAAAAGCAATCTTTTAAAAGCTCAATAAATATTTGACGACAAGTTCATTTTCTTCATTTTTATAAACGAGCTTTCAAAAGCTCAATTATTATTTGAAGAAATGTTGATTTTCTTTTTTTTTTATAAACGAGCTTTCAAAAGCTCAATAATTATTTTACGACAAGTGGATTTTCTTTTGCTTTATAAACGAGCTTTCAAAAGCTCAATTATCTTTAACGAAAAGTTAATTTCCTTTTTTTTTATAAACGAGTTTTCGAAAACTCAATTATTATTTGATGAAAAGTTGATTTTATTTCATTTCAAAAACGAGCTTTTAAAAGCTCAATTACTTTTTGATGAAAAGTTGATTTTATTTCATTTTAAAAGCAATCTTTTAAAAGCTCAATAAATATTTGACGACAAGTTCATTTTCATCATTTTTATAAACGAGCTTTCAAAAGCTCAATTATTATTTGCAAAAATAAATTTTGAAAATTATTTTTTAGCTTCTAAAATAGTTTTAAATACTGTCAATAAAGAGTAAAACTGAGATGCCTCGTGGCAGGAAACGTGATTTTCTAGCATGGCATGTCACGGGTTAACGAGCTTTTAAATGCTTAATTATATTTGAAGAAAAGTTAATTTTCTTTTGCTTCATAAACAAGCTTTCAAAATCTCAATTATTATTTAGTAAAAAGTTGATTTTATTTCATTTTAAAAGCAATCTTTTAAAAGCTCAATAAATATTTGACGACAAGTTCATTTTCTTCATTTTTATAAACGAGCTTTCAAAAGCTCAATTATTATTTGAAGAAATGTTGATTTTCTTTTTTTTTTATAAACGAGCTTTCAAAAGCTCAATTATTATTTGAAGAAAAGTTGATTTTCTTACATTTTGAAAACGAGCTTTTAAAAGCTCAAAGAATATTTGACGACAAGTTCATTTTCTTCATTTTTATAAACGAGCTTTCAAAAGCTCAATTATTACTTGAAGAAAAGTTGATTTTCTTTTATTTCGAAAACGAGCTTTCAAAAGCTCAATTATTATTTCAAGAAAAGTTGATTTTCTTTTATTTTAAAAACGAGCTTTTAAAAGCTCAATAAATATTTGACGACAAGATCATTTCCTTCATTTTTATAAACGAGCTTTCAAAAGCTCAATTATTACTTGAAGAAAAGTTGATTTTCTTTTATTTCGAAAACGAGCTTTTAAAAGCTCAATAAATATTTGAAGACAAGTTCATTTCCTTCATTTTTATAAACGAGCTTTCAAAAGCTCAATTATTATTTGAAGAAATGTTGATTTTCTTTCATTTTAAAAACGAGCTTTTAAAAGCTCAATAAATATTTGACGACAAGTTCATTTATTTCATTTAAAAAACGAGCTTTCAAAAGCTCAATTATTATTTAAAGAAAATTTGATTTTCTTTCATTTCAAAAACGAGCTTTTAAAAGCTCAATAAATATTTGACGACAAGTTCATTTCCTTCATTTTTATAAACGAGCTTTCAAAAGCTCAATTATTATTTGAAGAAAAGTTGATTTTCTTTTATTTCAAAAACGAGCTTTCAAAAGCTCAATAAATATTTGACGACAAGTTGATTTTTTTCATTTTAGAAACGAGCTTTCAAAAGCTCATTTATTATTTGAAGAAAAGTTGATTTTTTTCATTTTAGAAACGAGCTTTTAAAAGCTCAATAAATATTTGCGACAAGTTCATTTCCTTCATTTTTATAAACGAGCTTTCAAAAGCTCAATTATTATTTGAAGAAATGTTGATTTTCTTTCATTTTAAAAACGAGCTTTTAAAAGCTCAATAAATATTTGACGACAAGTTCATTTCCTTCATTTTTATAAACGAGCTTTCAAAAGCTCAATTATTATTTAAAGAAAAGTTGATTTTTTTCATTTTAGAAACGAGCTTTTAAAAGCTCAATAAATATTTGACGACAAGTTCATTTCCTTCATTTTTACCTAAACGAGCTTTCAAAAGCTCAATTATTATTTAAAGAAAAGTTGATTTTCTTTCATTTCAAAAACGAGCTTTTAAAAGCTCAATAAATATTTGACGACAAGTTCATTTTCTTAATTTTTATAAACGAGCTTTCAAAAGCTCAATTATTGTTTAACGAAAAGTTAATTTCCTTTTTTTTTTATAAACGAGCTTTCGAAAACTCAATTATTATTTGATGAAAAGTTGATTTTATTTCATTTCAAAAACGAGCTTTTAAAAGCTCAAAACTTTTCAAAGAGCTGTATAATCAACTCATGTTTGGCTATCGGTACATCCGCCTCAGCGGGGAAAGTTAATGACCAAAAAGGTACATTTTTTGCATTCATCTTTCGTATGAAACATGCTTGAGACATCGCTTTGAGGCCGAGTTTTGAATATCAAGCATTTAAAATATTTGAATTTGATTCAAGCTGATTTTATCCCCTTATTAAAGCATTTCTAGTTAAAATGAAGGTGAAAATGATACCTAGAATATATTTGCAAGCAAAAATAAATTTTGAAAATTATTTTTTAGCTTCTAAAATAGTTTTAAATACTGTCAATAAAGAGTAAAACTGAGATGCCTCGTGGCAGGAAACGTGATTTTCTAGCATGGCATGTCACGGGTTAACGAGCTTTTAAATGCTTAATTATATTTGAAGAAAAGTTAATTTTCTTTTGTTTCATAAACAAGCTTTCAAAATCTCAATTATTATTTGATGAAAAGTTGATTTTATTTCATTTTAAAAGCAATCTTTTAAAAGCTCAATAAATATTTGACGACAAGTTCATTTTCTTCATTTTTATAAACGAGCTTTCAAAAGCTCAATTATTATTTGAAGAAATGTTGATTTTCTTTTTTTTTTATAAACGAGCTTTCAAAAGCTCAATAAATATTTGACGAAAAGTAAATTTTCTTTTATTTTAAAAACGAGCTTTTAAAAGCTCAATAAATATTTGACGACAAGTTCATTTTCTTCTCTTTTATAAACGAGCTTTCAAAAGCTCAATTATTATTTCAAGAAAAGTTGATTTTCTTTTATTTTAAAAACGAGCTTTTAAAAGCTCAATAAATATTTGACAAGTTCATTTTCTTCATTTTTATAAACAAACTTTCAAAAGCTTAATTATTATTTGAAGAAAAGTTGATTTTCTTTTATTTCAAAAACGAGCTTTTAAAAGCTCAATAAATATTTGACGACAAGTTCATTTTCTTCATTTTTATAAACGAGCTTTCAAAAGCTCAATTATTATTTAAAGAAAAGTTGATTTTCTTTCATTTCAAAAACGAGCTGTTAAAAGCTCAATAAATATTTGACGACAAGTTCATTTCCTTCATTTTTATAAACGAGCTTTCAAAAGCTCAATTATTATTTGAAGAAATGTTGATTTTCTTTCATTTAAAAAACGAGCTTTTAAAAGCTCAATAAATATTTGACGACAAGTTCATTTCCTTCATTTTTCTAAACGAGCTTTCAAAAGCTCAATTATTATTTAAAGAAAAGTTGATTTTCTTTTATTTTAGAAACGAGCTTTTTAAAAGCTCAATAAATATTTGACGACAAGTTCATTTCCTTCATTTTTATAAAGGAGCTTTCAAAAGCTCAATTTCCTATTTAAAGAAAAGTTGATTTTCTTTTATTTTAGAAACGAGCTTTTAAAAGCTCAATAAATATTTGACAAGTTCATTTCCTTCATTTTTACCTAAACGAGCTTTCAAAAGCTCAATTATTATTTAAAGAAAAGTTGATTTTCTTTCATTTCAAAAACGAGCTTTTTAAAGCTCAATAAATATTTGACAAGTTCACTCCTTTCATTTTTATTAACGAGCTTTCAAAAGCTCAATTATTAATTGAAGAAAAGTTGATTTTTTTCATTTTAAAAACGAGCTTTTAAAAGCTCAATAAATATTTGAAGACACGTTCATTTCCTTCATTTTTACCTAAACGAGCTTTCAAAAGCTCAATTATTATTTAAAGAAAAGTTGATTTTCTTTCATTTCAAAAACGAGCTTTTTAAAGCTTTATAAATATTTGACGACAAGTTCATTCCTTTCATTTTTATTAACGAGCTTTCAAAAGCTCAATTATTAATTGAAGAAAAGTTGATTTTTTCATTTTAAAAACGAGCTTTTAAAAGCTCAATAAATATTTGAAGACAAGTTCATTTCCTTCATTTTTATAAACGAGCTTTCAAAAGCTCAATTATTATTTAAAGAAAAATTGATTTTCTTTCATTTCGAAAACGAGCTTTTAAAAGCTCAATAAATATTTGACGACAAGTTCATTTCCTTCATTTTTATAAACGAGCTTTCAAAAGCTCAATTATTATTTGAAGAAAAGTTGATTTTCTTTCATTTCAAAAACGAGCTTTTAAAAGCTCAATAAATATTTGAAGACAAGTTCATTTTCTTCATTTTTATAAACGAGCTTTCAAAAGCTCAATTATTATTTAAAGAAAAGTTGATTTTCTTTTATTTTAAAAACGAGCTTTTAAAAGCTCAATAAATATTTAACGACAAGTTCATTTTCTTAATTTTTATAAACGAGCTTTCAAAAGCTCAATTATTATTTGAAGAAATGTTGATTTTCTTTTTTTTTATGAACGAGCTTTCAAAAGCTCAATAATTATTTTACGACAAGTGGATTTTCTTTTGCTTTATAAACGAGCTTTCAAAAGCTCAATTATTGTTTAACGAAAAGTTTATTTCCTTTTTTTTATAAACGAGCTTTCAAAAGCTCAATTATTATTTGAAGAAAAGTTGATTTTCTTTCATTTTAAAAACGAGCTTTTAAAAGTTCAATTATTATTTGAAGAAAAGTTGATATTCTTTCATTTAAAAAAACGAGCTTTTAAAAGCTCAATAAATATTTGACGACAAGTTCATATCCTTCATTTTTATAAACGAGCTTTCAAAAGCTCATTTATTATTTGAAGAAATGTTTATTTTCTTTTTTTTTTAAACGAGCTTTCAAAAGCTCAACTATTATTTGAAGAAAAGTTCATTTTCTTTTTGTTTATAAAGAGCTTTTAAAAGTTCAATTATTATTTGAAGAAAAGTTGATTTTCTTTCATTTTAAAAACGAGACGTCAAGTTCATTTTCTTCATTTTTATAAACGAGCTTTCAAATCTCAATTATTATTTGAAGAAAAGTTAATTTCCTTTTTTTTATAAACGAGCTTTTAAAAGCTCAATTATTATTTGAAGAAAATTTGATTTTCTTTTACTTCATAAACGAGCTTTCAAAAGCTCAATTATTATTTGAAGAAAAGTTCATTTTCTTTTTTTTTATAAACGAGCTTAATTTAATTTTTCGTAAAACACGATGTTTATTTGTTTCTTAGGAGAGCTTTTAAAATAAATTATCAAAAATTTTCTTAACTTTTTTTTAATGAAAAATATATTTTTTTAATCGTTGTTTTTCGGCTATGGAGAGGACGTCACCCACAGCAAATTTTACAGGAGGCACAGAAATCGTTTTATGATGATTTTGGGCCAAACGAAAATTATGAAATATACACAACCTTCAAGTGCTCTAAAACTGAAAAACTGGTTTCAAATTGATTTATTGAATACGTATTTTAAGTCCTTTTTCCAGGTCGCAATTTTCACAGGTTTCTTTTTGATTTGGTTTGAATTCACTTTCATCATTAAACGTTTGTGCATAAATTTTCAATGTAGGAGACAATGATTCTCACGGTCAGAATTAACGTCATCTTCGTTGTGTTAATTTCGTTGATTTTTAAGTATATGATTTAATAAAAAAAAACAATACTTATGCTGACTGCCTTGATTCGATGACTTATTATTTGTGTAGTTCTTTTTATCCAGATAACACTGAGCTTGCGTACGGAATTAAAACTGAGCGAGAGTGTGGGTGTGTGTGCGTAAGTGTTTTACCAATGCTGACAGAAAGGTGGTTCGGCACTGGCGTGTTACAAGTTTGAAACAAAACGGTTGGATGTTTGTTTATGAAATTATGTATGCATTATATATCCTTCTTTTATATACCTAATAACACAAAAATATTGTTGGTTGTATTGTTATTGCTTGTATTTTTTCACCTACGCACATTGAAAAAGAAATAAAAAAACACTTCCTCGATGGGAAAAAATTGAAGTGCTTAGTTTCAAAACCGGCTAAAACGGTTTGCATACAATTTTGATTAAGATACATATGTATGTATATAATTAATATAAGGAGAGTTCTTTTCCTCCTACATAATGGCTAAAGTTTTAGTTTTCAAAAATGCTAAAAACTCTCAATATTTCTGACTAAAAAATTAGGTTCATTTTGACCACCTAAATAATCAACATTCTAATCAACAGCGATCACTTATTTGACAAATATGTAATTTTCCTATTTTTCTCGAAACTACCAGAAGTTGTTTTAGTCGGATTTGAAACTAAGCAGTTAAATTGCAACATGTTTAGTAAGTCCGAAAACGCTTCCCAAAGAGGCGATATAAGTGTCACATATAGTTAAACAAGCAAACAATTTGATTTAATAAAATATAATATTTATTTCTTGCATTGCTTGAAATATAATTTTAAATAAAACATCGAATACAATTACAACACAAACGTTCTAAAAAGTACAATTGCATGTTCATAAAAGATCTCTTTACTGCACGTTCTCACTCACATTTAATTAATTCTAACTGAGTTCTTCGTTCAAAATTTTCACTTACACGTTCTAACAAATAGGGCTTATACAAAAACCGACTCAATAAAAGACCGGTTACAATATTTCTTAATAATCGTTTTAACAAAAAAAATGATAATTCAATTAAAGAATCGAAAATTAAAAAAAAAGCATCGTTTTTTTATTATATACACAAATAAAGCGATAGACTTTAATTAATACTTGCCACGTACTCGAAAAGTGTATAAAAGAGTTATAATGCAAGACAGAAGTGTTTTCAAATTAAACCTTAATATTTCGGGGTAGGGATCGTACACTAGATAGATGTCTAAAACAATACAAGTTTATTTATCTTTTAATTAAAAAAAATATAATTTCATTTGTAGATATACCCAATAGTTTTTTTTGATCGGTTATTTAAATTTACAACAAATAGTTATGTTTATCTAATAAATATGATGATGGTATTGCCAAGAGTTCCCAGTGATCCCAAGCCTCGATATAATATTTTTAACGCATTCATTGATGTCAACCAGCTGTGGACAAGACGTCGACCGCCTATCAATTCCAAGTCACCCACCTGATGCTTTGAAACAAGCCAATTGACCAATCAATTTTGTTTCTCTTTCATACAAACTATTGTATACTTTGAATCACTACACTTTTGTGACAACTTATCACATACTATTTTAGTAGACTTCTAACCAGGGCTGTGGGGTCGTGTAAAAAAAAGACGACTCCTACTCCGACTCCGAGGAAGTTTTTCAATAATTTCATTTTAACTTATATATATGTATTCCATCAAATCATCTTTAGTCAGTCAAGTATGAAATGTCAACACTTTGAACTATTTTGTTTGAATACACATCATAAAATATATTTTTAAAAAAAAAATGAGCCGCTCATTTTTCACGACTCCGACTCCGGTCAAAAAGCCGCGACTCCAACTCCGACTCTACAGCTCTGCTTCTAACACTAAGTCCCTCGCAGAGGTCAAAACTTTGGCTACCCATATGATGTATACTGACTGTTAAATTAATTACATATTTGATCTTCTTTTATTTGTAACCATGACGGCTTCTTATTCAAATATTAGTTTTAAATTCAATTTTTAAAATCACTTAAACCTCTAAATTGACACTTTTGAAATTTATAAAAACCTAATTTCGAATGTTAAAAAATTAACCGGGTTTTCAAGCCCGGTTTTTGAAAACCGACAAGCCCTACTATCGAGGGAAAGCGATGATTTGTTAATATTATAAATGACGGTTCTTTCTGACCTGTGAACCTATTAGTCAATTATCCATCCCAATATTTTTGTTCTGCTGTCTAATACAAAATGTACCGTAGGATTGCAACAGATATCGAGTATATCTACAGTACGTTGTGGGGTACTCAGTAAAACAATTACAGTGCAATAAACAAAATTGATATTATTTTAGTTTTAATTACACTTTGTATATACATTTATGATCTGCTTATATGTATAATATGTTCAATTTGCCGGGTCCATGGCACAGCTTGCTTAGTGTCTTTACATCGTATACTGATGAGGTGAAGCTGTGCTTCAATTTCCCTTTCGTTTATGGTAGGGTGATGCTATCATATCCCGCATTTTGTCCCGGGTTTGCTGAGGTGTAGGTGGGAGCATGGTCTTCAGATTTTGATTTGTATTGAGTGATGGGAAACATACTAGTTGGGAGATATAGCACAGCGGCCAACGTCGTTGGCTTCCATGCTTGACCTCACAAGTTCGAGCCCCTGTATGAACAGCATTTTTTCAATCGGGTTCTGTTCGAAGGCATGGGTATTTGTGATGTCTGAAAGTCGATAAATGTCAGATGATAGTAAAACAGAACATCTG
The DNA here is from genome assembly GCA_030503985.1 of Himalopsyche tibetana. Taxonomy (NCBI): domain Eukaryota; kingdom Metazoa; phylum Arthropoda; class Insecta; order Trichoptera; family Rhyacophilidae; genus Himalopsyche; species Himalopsyche tibetana. Next base: position 9,498,954 of record JAPJYX010000015.1, read on the forward strand.
AGAGATTACGCGCGCACAGCAGAAGATAGTGGCTGGCAACACTACGAGCGCACGTTTGAGTATGTTAAAGTTTTTGAACAATTTAACTACGCATGTGTAGGTAATATCCATACAGTAAAAAAAGTTTGTCGAATAAAAAGAATCGTTAATTTTTTGTTGTGTCATGTATACTGTAACTGGCTAAAATATTGACTAACTGCAAAATCAGATGTAACAAATACGTACGATCAGATTTTTTTCTATAACTCTTGTATGATTGACATCTATCTATACTGACATTTTTAATTTCGATATTTGACGAAAAAAAGGTTTTTATTTTTGAGTACTTTTGTGTATCAAAAGCAATTCCCCAACAAATACTGCGAACGAAATTAAATATAGAATCCCAATGACTGTATAAATCTTAAGAAAAAAATCCATGTCAATAGTAGAAGCGTTTATGTACGAATCTGAAAAGCTTTTCAATTCTTGAGAGCTTTCAATGAGATTATTAACGATTCCCGCTTCAACCAGCTTCAGAATCTTTTTCCTGACCAACGTCGAAAGCTTATCTACATAATTGGAGTAAATATTTATCGGGTATCTTAAAACGACCGTCTTTATGTAGTAGAATGTTATGTTTACATGTTTTTGTAGAATATTTCTTGACATACCAAAGTCGATTAAAATCGCAAAGCTTTTACCTGATGTAATATGATTTTCTACGTACTGCACAAAAGATATATTGTAATCCATCAGGTCACCGTGATGTCCGAAAAATGACGTGTATGATCTTTTAGGTCGTACAGATATACCAAATGCAATGTCAGCGTAGTCTTCTGAATATACATGAATCGGGATATCAGAAGCGATTAACTCGGCTTGATTTTTTACCTTTATTATTTTAGGCAGAGTTAAAGCGTCTAATATTTTATAGTAATAGCAAATCGTTAGCACTGATGATGCTATCGTCCACGATAGAAATAACGCACGTATAAAGTAAAACTGAGGCTGTCGTGGTACTGATACAGACAAAAGAATCGACCAACATAGTAGCATAATTCCTTCCAAAAACGCTGCCGTCCTTCCCATTATTGGCAGCTTAAAATAAAACCATAATCTTTCCAGTAATAATATAATCGCTAAAATGGCTAAAATTACACAGCCTACTTTGATTATTAAAACGGTATTTAATATGTCGTGAGAACTGTTGAATACCAGCCAAACAATATCTTCATTTGAAAGAAAAATAAACGAATCAGCCGGTTGTTGAGCTGTCATTAATCTCTTCCCTGCTAACCAATGTTTATCGTTGTAAATATATCTCGGAGTATCAAAATTGTCTGTTGAAATTTTACCGTCACTCATCTCAGCGTATTCTCTAAGTATTAAGTTATATCCTACAACTTGAACAGTAAAGTTTAACTCCTTTCCAAGTACGACAAACAATCTATAAACGAAATGATTTTTTATAAATGCAATCTGATTTTTGTAGTCATCGTAGAGTTTTCCGTACAACATAAAAGCGACTCCAACACTTTTGCAGCCTTCGTAAGTTTCTTTCGACGAATCGCTTATTATTTCGGTTTTGTTTGTAGACTTGTACCAAAAAAACTGACGTATTATGTAAATATTATGACACCCCATGGGAATAAAGCAAACTTTTACACGCACTCTGTCACCAATATCAATCATGTAAATCGCTAAAGGATCTCTGACGAAGCTTACAGGCAGAGTTTGCGGTGCAACAAGTGATATCACAAGCCTTTTGTAGGATTTAGATAACGCTGGAAACACATATGCGAAGTTCAGCTGATCAACTAGAATAACGAAGTCAGAATAACGGAACATTTCACTAGTGAAAGCGTCTGCCGAATATGCTTGAATAAATTCAGCAAGTCTGTAATTGTACACTTGTTTTTCACGTGGTAATTCAATATCAGTTGTTTTTCCAGGCAGCATGTCGAATACTTCACCCCGTAAATCGGCTTCATTGCATCTAACCACTACAACCCGATTAGACGTCGAATGAAGTTCCAATAAAGAATTCAACATTGATTCCTCAGCACTGTATTTATTTATGATGTTTTTTAATATTAACTTATTTCCCATTACACTCGATAACAACACAATCAGAAAACAAAGAAAAACACACGTCATAATTGGTTAGTCTTTGCTGCTTTTTAATCACAACGTTTTATTTCATTGATTCATTTAAACGGTCGAAAATAAACGACTTTGATTAAAAAATACGATCATCGCCATATTTTTTTATACTAAATCAACAAATCATGTGATTAACAAAAATACAAAAACATTGAGAGTGTTTTTTTTTATATCAACTGTCAAGATGATGTTTCAAATTACCAATTAATCCTATGCTGAATCAATTAACAGGCTCGTTAAATAACTGTCAGATAAAATTCGCCATTTTTTCGTAAACGATTGACTATTGTTTCAACAACATTTAAATTTGGAACAGTATTCTGAAACACAGTATTGTTTGAATTGCGAAAATTTGTTGAAAATAATAACACAGGAAACTTGAAAATGTTTTCTGTTGGTAATTTAAAAACGCCTTCTATCGCATGAGTATTTCTAGGAAGTGAATAGCACATTACTTATTTTACAATTGGAATATAAAAAAGCGATCATCATAGTTTAATGCTGCATATAAGTAAATGGACTATTTTATTATGATTGAAAATTTACCCACTTTGTGCTTATACCTTTCACGATAGGGTAATTGTGTACCCAGGGATGGCGATTTATCGTAACGTTTAACCAATTATATATTATGATCGGTAATGACATGTCGAGTCTATGACGCAGCGGTTAGCGTTGTTGGCTTCCGTGCCGGATCTCGCGGGTTCGAGTCCCAGTACGAAAATCACTTTTTGACCGATTTCCGTTGAAAGACAAGGGTGTTTGTAATGTCTAAAAAATTCCCTCCCACCCTTCCGATTCCGCTGTAATAACTGGGCGTAGCGAGAGCGATTAGTTAACCAGTAGTACTGTTCTAACCTTATTTTTCTATCCCTATTCTATCTCTTAAAAAAGAGAGGTTAAGCGACTGAGTAACAAAAAGTTCTCGTAGAAAAATTTCTCTTGAGATACATCCATTGGTAGGCCATATGCTCCACATTCGGAGAGGACATGGATTTCTGTCCAAAGGCATGGGTGTTTGTGGTGTCTAAAAATTCCCTCCCACCTTTACGATCCTTGAACAACTTGGAACAACAGCTGGGTGACACAAGTATCATATATGGATACATAATGGCATCATTTAAAAATGTATATTTATTTACAAAATTAAGTTTTCCATGACACATAACTAAATCTATAGAGCCTGTATTTTTTATACAAAAAAATCAAAAGAGACCCAAGATAACAACAAACAGACAATAGTTTCCATAAAAAATCAACAGTTTTTAAAGCTAAATAAAAAAAATACGAATATTGATTTGAAATACTAAAAAGATGCCGGAACACCGTTCTACCGCGTTATATGGAAAGAAAAGTACTGGACTTGAGTATTTTAGAACGTTCAAAATAAGTACCATGTACGCTGGAAATAGCACTGCTGGACAAGAAATTAAAAATCATTTGCAGCATTTAAGCTTCTTCGATGAGATCGATGTAGATCTAAAATCGTGTGTGAAATTAATAAAAGCTATACAATTGGAATCCGACGAATTGATACTTGCTTTTCAAGACCTAGAATGGCGCAGGTTCATCATCGAGAAAAACGTATATCTTTCATAAATGTGTAATATTTCCTCGCTAAGATAATCTGGTATTCAAACATTTAATTTAACAGAAGGTAATAAAAGTTCTCCAGCAATACCTGTGGGTAACGGTTTCAAAGCGTGAAATATTCTGAAATTTTCACGTCATACATATTTCAAAATGCTCAAACTTTGGAGTGTTGGTGTAAATTAATAATAAACTTTACTCAAATATCCACAGCTTTCGAAACTAAGGTGATTAAATCGATGTTGAAGTAGGCAGACGGCGAGAGTTATGTTGTGTTTGATACATAGTATGGCATGTAAAGATATGCTGAAGTTATTTACATATTTGTTCGACAGTGTAAACTTAACCATATTTTTAGACCAGTGCTGTCCAATAAAAAAATGTTGGTTTATTAAATATCTGTACTTTATTTGTCAGTAAATTTCACTACAGTTTTGATCGTTACTTACGCAGCAATGGAGAATCAATTAATATTGCAGATGTCATGATATTTTTCTGGGTTCTATGGCTCAACGGATAGCGTTGTGGGCTTCCGTGCCGGATCTTGCGGGCTCGAGTAACAGCACTTTTTCGATTGATTTCTGTTTGAAGGCATGAGTGTTTTGTGATATCTGAAAATTCCCTCCCACCTTTTCCGATCCTTTAATAACTGGGTGTAGTAAGAGTGATTAGTTAGCCACTAGTCCTATCCCTAGCCTTATCCTTCTATCCCTACTACTCTTTTTGAATAACAGAAGTTGAGCGACTGAGTAACAAACAGAACCATATTGGGAGCGGACATGGATAAAAAAAATGACACGCCGAAGCACACCTTTAAAATATGTTTATTCAAGAACAGAAGAATATTAATATAACGAAAAAATATCTGGTTTATAAAAAAAGAATTTATAATTTATACTTTTTTACCCACTTTATACCATACAAATAAGATGTATTTATAAAACATCAAGGAATCAAGTTTGTAATCGCCGATTTTGTTATAACAAAATAAAATTATTGATTTAGAATTATTTTTGATATGTGAGTTTTTCCTAATAAATATGTGTAATTTATACTTGAAGCATATTTAAAAGTCCTTTACAGAAAAATGGCGCTGACGTACAAGTACGTCCATACTCCTCTAAAGGTTAATACATTTACACGTGAAACTTTAATAATCGTTCTACGTCACTGCGTTACACCCGAGCTTTCAAAAGTATAACTTTAAGAAGCGTCGGAAAGCTTCTTTGCGGGACAATAGCCGCAAAATGCCACCTTCTGATATTTCGTGGGAGCTTTCTTTTGTTAGTCAAACTAGAAAGGCTTTTGCGGGGCTTTATACTATTAAGAACGTTGGTATTTTCCTTAACTATGCCGTATTGTAGAGTTTCGGGAATTTTTTATAAAGGTTGATCGGGATATTCACTTTACTATAGGTATGTGGGTGTATTGTATTGTGTTGAATCGAACACTCGGTGAATAATTTTATTGATTTTTTCAATATATAATTTTAACCAAGCTATGAACTATGTATTCCTATCGGTCGATGTCGTTGGCTTTGATTGCACAGTTCACGGATTCAAATCCCAGTAAAAACTAATGCACTATTGATGCATTAATAGCTTTATGATAAAAAAAATTGACAACATATTTTTTTTAATTATTTCTTTTTACAGCTAATGCATATGAAAACACTCAATGATAATTTTATTTTACGTCACTCAAGATATACTCAAGGTAAATTGACATCACAAACACCCATCTCTCAGGTCTCAAATCAAAATTTAACATTGACTTTAGATACAATATTTTCAACAGCAGTATTGATAATAAAGGCTTTGCAAATCGTGTTTTAAGTTTTGTACTCTTCTTGTCGTTTATGACTATATCTAGATAATCTTTTTCATTATTATTATAAAGGACACAATAAGAACGATATATTTCTTTGTTTTCAGGATCCTCACCATTTTGGCTGCAGTGAACTTCTCATTAGGAAAACTTGCTGGGCCGAGTGAACTTTTTGATCAAGCAATAGATCCATTAACGGTAAGGAAATATTGTATCTTTTAGCACTAATGAAAATATAGTATATTACGGCTATACTTTAAAGCAGGGTAACCCAAGAGTTTCAACGAAACACATCGCTTATTTTTATTAGTAATTCAAACATGTTTGATTCTTTTTTCAATCGTAGTAAAGTATATAACTATGGCAGGTCTTTCAGTGACATCTGTTTAGTAAAATAGTTTTTCACATAATTCCCTTCCACCCATCTTATCCTATAAACGGGCGTAGCTAGAGCGATTAGTTGACCACAAGTCCTGTCCAAGTTCTATCCTTCTATCCCTACACTCTATGGAAAAAAAGGTTGAGGTTTCATTAGTAGGCCACATACTCCATATTGGGAACGGACGTGGATAAAAAAAATGTTTAGAGATCATTCACGACAAATGCTTTTGTTTATTAAATTATACCTAAACCATCCTAACTTATATTGATTTTCAGAATAGAGCAGTAGAATCTGAAGCAATCACAGCACCCAAAGTAAGTCCATCATCAGGCGATGATGGAGCGACGTGGGCATCTTGGGGCGCATGGGCGCCTTGCTCGAGGAGTTGTGGTGGAGGAGTAGCCGTTCAGTCACGCACCTGCGCCACCAATATCATCGACAACAGGTCAGTTTTCTATGTTAACCCTTTGAATGTCCAAAGAGCATATGCCATCATCTCATTTTTGTGTCGTATTAAAATGTATTTATTTATATAGAAATATCGAATATTAGTAAGGATGCCAGATGCAAATAACCGTTAAATTGCAATTACCGGTAAATATTTCGTCCCGTTACCGGTTTCCTGATAAGTAACTACTTATTTTTTACAAAAAACTGATCAGGCGTGGGGAACCTGCGGTCTTTTGGCTACTCTGGTGCGGCCCTCTGGCCAATTCTCTAATTCTGTAAATTCTTTGCATTTTCGATGTCAAAATTCTTCAAAGACCTAAAAAAAAAGGTCCCACGCTTGTAATTTTGAGAATTCCGAAAATTTCTCGGCTTTAGAAATTGGCATGAAATTGTTTTCGGCCAAAAAATTGCTAATCAATGCTTACTGCGGCCTTCGTGTCGAATCATAAAGTAAACGGTTCCCCGCCCCCGTTCTAGATTAAAACGTAAATAATTTAAATCATTTATAAAATTAATAATGTCATTCAAATACATACATATCGACTGTGGAAAGGAAAAAGGACTTAACCCACAGTTTCTTCAAAACAGGGTTTTTTCGATAATCACAATGTATCAAACTTGATACACGTTCTATCAAAAGGATGCAAGCTGCAAATGCCAAATTAGTATCTAAATTTAGCTTTTAAGTTAGAAAAAATGACCTTGTAAAAAACTAAAACCAAGAAAAAAGACTGAAATAAAGGTTTTTCCTAGACAATTTCTTTAATGAATATTAGATTACGTCAATTAAACACCAGCTTAGAAGTCTCCGTGCACTTCAGGGTTGTGTATAATTCATAATTTGCATATGTCACAAAATCATCAAAACACGTTTTTAGCGCCTCCTGTAAAATTTGATATGTGTGGGTTACGTCCTTTTTCCTTTCCACAGTCGATATGTAAAATACGCTGTTATTTTGACACTATTATAATGGAGCTTTACTGAGAGAATGCTCATTCAATCAATCATGTTATTTCCATTTATAATACGCACATTGGACACATTACGTCGTATTATCGGATTTACTTTCATAGTAATTTGTACTTAACCAAACATGAGGTTTTGCATCTACGACCCCAAAAATGGACGACTTCGCTTGCAATCGAAGTCGTTATAAAAGGATTCCACTTTATTTATATAGAATATTTTACTACTGACATAATAAAATTATCAGAGGTTGAATAATATACTATATTTGTAGGTTTAATCGACGATATTGTAATACTTATTTCTTTGCTTCGTGATGACATGATATCTCTTCGAAATGAGGAAATCGGGTGTGATATCGAATTTTATGCATATTTTGCTACTTGTTGCACTGTATGGGGTATTGCCTCTTAACCTTTGATTATTAATCTTTTGATATAAATCACAAATTTACATGCACCTCCATAATGATAATGACCCACGAAGTTATTGAGATTGTGCGTGATTATTGACATTTTTTAAAGTGTTTTATTTGATTATTTTACAAATTGTATTACGTCACGCTCAATTTTATACCAATTATCATTCCACATGCTATTTACTTGTTATTTTTTATATTGTGTTAAGTTTCTAAATATGGACCATCTAGAGGTGAATTGAGCTATCTATTAAAATGGTAAAACTTGTTTATTGGACTTTTTATTGTACAATCACGTCTTTATTTGGTGTTTTGAATATTTTCATTTTACGGAGATAACACTATTGAAATTTGTACTGACTTCATTTTTGCGATACTTTAAGACAGGCATGGGCAACCTTTCCTAGGTCTAGGGCCGAATTATCATTCTGTCTCTGAGGCAAGGGCCGGACCAAATTATATTATGATAGACGTAATAAAGTAATATTTAATTAAATAAAACACGTTGCTATTTCTTATATGGTGGTGATCATGAACTAGTAGGGTGGAGCCACTGCAAGCGCCCGTGTCATCTTCACTATTTAATCCCTCCCTGGAACTATTAATTTCTTTCTCTAGTACTTCGCCGAGATGAATCAGGGCCGGACAAAATAGCTCAGAGGGCCGGATGTTTGTCCATATATGCTTTAAGACGTGTAGAATATTACGACACATCTAACTGTTATTTTTAATACCACTTGGCTCACTTTATTTCTAATGTCCCCATATATAGTTAAAATAAAATTATACAGTAAAAATATTATATTATGATATTTTGTTCCATTCATACTTCTCATTCTATATTTATAGAAGAAAAAGGTTTTAAATTTAAAAAGAGGCGCTAAAAACATGTTTTGATGATTTTGTGACATAAGCAAATTATGAATTATGCACAACCTCGAAGTGCACGGACACTTCTAAACTGGTGTTTAATTGACATAATCTAATCTTAATTAAAGAAATTGTCTCGGAAAAACCTTTATTTCAATGATTTTTCTTGGTTTTATTTTTTTACAAGGTCATCTTTTTCAAACCTAAAAGCTAAATTTAGATACTAATTCGGCACTTTCAGCTTCCATCATTTTGATAGAACGTGTCAAGTTGTATACATTGTGATTATCGAAAAAAGCTGTTTTGGAAAATTGAGGGTTACGTCCTTTTTCCTTTCCACAGTCGATATGCTTATAAGAGTAAGATCATTAGTCAAATCCGTAAATGTCTCGTTTTACACGAAAGCTTTTCGAAATGCGAATTTTCTTTTGGCTTTCCTGTAGGGTAACTTGATGCCCATCATATTAAATTTCTTCAAAGCATTACACACACGTATACTGTATTTGAATGCATTTGTCGACAATATTTATTGTTTGTTATTATTAAGTTTCATATTTCAATATTTTTTTAATTTATTTTTCGCTTTGTTCTCTACATCAATGAATGTTACCAGATATCAATGGCAGCGTTTTTTTGTGTAATTTATAGTTCATAAACATTAATTTTGTACCGCAAACCGAAACCTTTGACTAAATGGCGACACAATCGATGCTCTGGTACTCTGTGAATATTTAAATTACTTCTATTTACTCCAATAAAATTATTAATAATGTATGTATATAGACGACAACTGAGATTAAGAGAGCTTTTTGGTAACGTATCGGCAGCTTACAGCTGGTTATTTAATATAGAATATTTTTTTTATTTATTTTTCATCAATATTATCAATTTTTATTTCTTAAAAAAATGTACTGATCCCGGGATCGAAAAATTCTAATACCGAAATCCCGAGATCATCATTTTGGATCGGGATTGGATTCCCTACCTATAACCAATATAATATAATATTATACAATCTTATTTAGAAATGATATAGAAAAATTAAAGCTGAGCTTCTCGCGATTCTTGCACAAAGCTTGAAAACGATAAGCACTCAATTATTTTTATGGTAATCGAGAATCAAAGAGAAAGCCACACCAGCCATTCGTCTATGTATTTGTACCAAAGTGAGATGTTACCAAAAATGTATTTAATAATTTTCGATTAATTACTTTGACCACGCACCCCCGTAAGAATTGAGGGATCACAGTATCGATTTCGTGAATGAACTATCTCTCTTCACCACAGGCACCTGATTGGTTGCATGCTTGATTCATAAATTGATTTGGTTCACGTTATATCATAAACCAGATGTTTCCAAATGTATTTCCCCTGCAACACCATTTCCATAAAAAACATAATTCTCGTATTCATCTCTGAAATTATAATTACATTCGTATTTACCGTCAGTCTCCACTTTAGTTTAATTACTCTTTGATGAGTTTTGAGCATTTTAATTTGATTCAATTATTAGTCGTAGGAAAACATTATTTTTTTAATTATAACAATTAATTTTTATACATATTCCACTTTTCTATGAAAAAGTAAGGACCGGTAATTGTAAATTTGTAAAAAACTGGTTTTTTCGGTCTGTTGAGTATAAATCCGGGCTTCGGGTCGGGTTCGGGTAACAATTAGGGTATTAGACTCGGGGCCCAGGCTGGGTCGAATCTGAGTCTTTCGGGCTCAGACCGGGTAATTTTGTAAAATTTCGGCCCGTGCAGACCTCTATTAGGCACGTTTTTGTCTGATGAAAGATAACATAGAAAAGTTATTTATTAAATGTATGTTCGACTTATAAGATGATATAAAAATAATTCATTATCAAAATAATGATCTTGAAAAGAATTTACAGAATATCATACAGACTATAACAGTTGGTTAATTTTGTACCATGTATTCAATGCAAATATGATGCTGGAACTGTTGTATGTTCTTTATTTTGTTGTCTTTATAATGCTTCTACCGCCTCCTTCAACGGTCCCCAATTGTTCTGAAATCAGTTTAAGTTGAAACGAACTTACAAACAAGCTTAAATTAACCAAACAAAAAGATCAATTGAGATTTCAATACCGGGCGAGTTAATAAAAATAGGTTTTTCGATTTTTCATATAAAAGTCATTAATAAATATACAAAATCATAAACGGGTGAGTTTCATAAATAATTCCGGTTTCTTAAAACCTAATTCTGTAACCTGCCAATATTGCGAAAAAAAATATTTTTGATATGTGGTGGTTTCTATTAGGGCATCCAATCCCGAAACCTTTTTCCAATCCCGGGATTTCGGGACTGATTAATCTTCAAGATTTTCTCACCGAGGAATTTGAAATCCTCAATTCGCTATTTTTATTATTATTGTTTAACGAAAAGTTGATTTTCTTTCTTTTTATTAACGAGCTTTTAAAAGCTCAATTATATTTTGAAAAAAAGTTGATTTTCTTTTGTTTTATAAACGAGCTTTCAAAAGCTCAAATATTATTTGACGAAAAGTTGATTTTCTTTCTTTTTTATAAACGAGCTTTCAAAAGCACAATGATTGTTTTTCGTAAAAATTATTTTCTTTTGTTTTATAAACGAGCTTTCAAAAGCTAAATTATTGTTTTACGAAAAGTTGATTTTCTTTTGCTTCATAAACGAGCTTTCAAAAGCTGAAATATTGTTTTACGAAAAAATGATTTTCTTTCGTTACATAAACGAGCTTTTAAAAGCTCAATTAATATTTGATGAAAAGTTCATTTTCTTTTTTTTGATAAACGAGCTTTTAAAAGCTCAATTATATTTTGAAAAAAAGTTGATTTTCTTTTGTTTTATAAACGAGCTTTCAAAAGCTCAAATATTATTTGACGAAAAGTTGATTTTCTTTCTTTTTTATAAACGAGCTTTCAAAAGCACAATGATTGTTTTTCGTAAAAATTATTTTCTTTTGTTTTATAAACGAGCTTTCAAAAGCTAAATTATTGTTTTACGAAAAGTTGATTTTCTTTTGCTTCATAAACGAGCTTTCAAAAGCTGAAATATTGTTTTACGAAAAAATGATTTTCTTTCGTTACATAAACGAGCTTTTAAAAGCTCAATTAATATTTGATGAAAAGTTCATTTTCTTTTTTTTGATAAACGAGCTTTTAAAAGCTCAATTATTGTTTGAAGAAAAGTTGATTTTCTTTCATTTTAACAACGAGTTTTTAAAAGCTCAATTATTATTTTACGAAAAGTTCATTTTCTTTCATTTTAAAAACGAGCTTTCAAAAGCTCAATTATTATTTTACAGAAAGTTGATTTTCTTTTGCTTCATAAACGAGCTTTCAAAAGCTCAAATATTGTTTTACGAAAAAAATGATTTCCTTTCGTAACATAAACGAGCTTTTAAAAGCTTAATTATTATTTGACGAAAAGTTGATTTTCTTTCTTTTTATTAACGAGCTTTTAAAAGCTCAATTATTATTTGAAAAAAGTTGATTTTCTTTTGTTTTATAAACGAGCTTTCAAAAGCTCAAATATTGTTTTACGAAAAAATGATTTTCTTTAGTAACATAAACGAGCTTTTAAAAAAGCTCAATTATTATTTGAAGAAAAGTTTATTTTCTTTCATTTTTAAAACGAGCTTTCAATAGCTCAATTATTATTTTACGACAAGTTGATTTTCTTTTGCTTCATAAACGAGCTTTCAAAAGCTCAAATATTGTTTTACGAACAAAATGATTTTCTTTCGTTACATAAACGAGCTTTTAAAAGCTCAATTAATATTTGACGAAAAGTTCATTTTCTTTCTTTTTATAAACGAGCTTTTAAAAGCTCAATTATTATTTTACGAAAAGTTGATTTTCTTTTGCTTAATAAACGAACTTTCAAAAGCTCAAATATTGTTTTACGAAAAAATGATTTTCTTTCGTTACATAAACGAGCTTTTAAAAGCTCAATTAATATTTGATGAAAAGTTCATTTTCTTTCTTTTTTTATATATATTATTTTGTTTTTTTAAAAATATTTTTGATAAGTGGTGGTTTCTATTAGGGTGTCCAATCCCGAAGCCTTTTTCCAATCCCGGGATTTCGGGATTGATTAATTTTCAAGATTTTCTCACCGAGGAATTTGAAATCCTCAATTCGCTATTTTCCCCAGATTATCTCCAAACCATTTTTTTTTTTAGCTAACCGAGGAATTTGAAAACCTCGATTTGGTATACTTTTACCCAGATTATCACAAAAGCTTTTTTTTTTAGCTCACCGAGGAATACGAAATTCTCGATTTGCCAATTTCGTGTCAATTTTCGGGATTTGCTCAAAATTTCTCAATCCCGAAACCCCGGGATCGCAGCCGTGTCAATCCCGGAATTTCGGGATCAGAAAATTGACCGGGATCCCGGGATTACGGGATTAGATGCCCTAGTTTCTATACATTTAAAACCGGTAACGATGTATTGAAAAAAACAATGAATACCGAAATCCCGGTTTCGGTAATACTGGTAATGCAATCCATAATCACATATCGATGGAGGCAGCCACCATTTATATTATTTTTAAAAAGGCATCACAGGGTTTTAGTTGCTAAATAAAATAGTTGTTTTTACTAGAAATTGTCGTTATTAATTCGATCAATCTTTCCGTTTTTTGGACAGGGTAAGAATAAAAGGATGGGACTTGGAAATGAATTGGAATTGCATAATTTCTCTCGCAAGGCTCCACTTTAGGGTCAGATGGAATGTAAACATAATAAGCATCCGTGCCTTAGAACAGAATTCCATAAATTAAGGTTTTAAACTGTCAATCTTGACGAAAGTAAGAAATTTACTCTATTATGAATTCGATTATTTACTTACTATTTATGATGGAAATATTGCATGTGTTGAATTTATATGTCGTATGAAAACTCATTGCGCAATTTATTGATCTGTTTCTGGTAATAAACGATTTATTTTCCGGAATTTAAAACCCACATATTTTATTCACTGCTTAATTTCAATTTAGGTACAACAAGAGAAGGCTTTTTACCGTTAGATGTAATCAATTAACATTGTTACAACAAATGATCGTAAACCCATTGCGCTTGCACGTGATCTAACTATGAGAACATTGAAATGGCCGAAAAATAAAACATTTGTAGCCAATTTTTTGAATATTAAGTGCGTATACTTTGACTGTTTATGTAACGTTACAGAAGAAACTTGGCCATCTTCATCATAGATGAAACTGAGTAAATCAACATTTTTCTTTATCAGGTAAATTAAACCAGTCAGTCGATATTGTGCTATTTTATAATCAAGGTTTCCATTTACCAATTCGGTTTGAGCAATGGTTGTAAATTAAAATTCTTTAATAAACAATTCATTTTTATGTTGGAGATGGTTACGTTTGATTATATTATGTTTCTAGATTTGGCCAGTTTCGAAATAAATTCTGTTGAACATGACCAGTTTTGATTAGTACATACTGACATATTTATATTTACATAAATCCAGAACACTGCTGTGCTGAAATATTTTTTACGATATTTCTTCATTGAATATCAGTTTAAAATTAATACGTTTAGTCGAAAATTCAATTCAATATATTGTATTCACTTTAATGTTTATATGACTGTAAATTGTTTATTTAGAAACATTAAGTTATTTATTTCAAAGAAAAAAATCATTAAAATACTCGATGGAGATGACCAAGTTTGAAAGCTTTCTATCGTTACTTTCTTTGAGTTTGTGTAATAAGCCGTTCTCATAGTAAAAAAATCTTTTTAGTCACCTCCATTAGGAAACCATACTGCACGTTTGTAGAAAATTATCGATGATATATTATACTTAATCAATATAGTGAAATTTCATATAGCGCTGTTTGAGGTATAGAGCAAAACAGTTTTTTTTTCATAGATATTTGCATTAAATAAACATAATATCACATAAAAATCGCACACAAAGATAATTTTTGTGTTTTTATTTCAAATGTTTGTCGCTTAGTAATTTTATTTAGTAGCAAATTTTAAGATAAGAGCTATACTAACCAGCCAATAAGCAATGCCGTACGGTTTTACGTATTCTTAACCACCACTTATAGCGTACAATTAAACCAGTGTATCGTACATTGTTGCCTTAGTTAACATTTGAATAATCTCTAACGAAAATACAATACAAGCGGTGCTTTCGATGCAGATCACCGCGCATGATCGGGTCGAAATTTTTTTAAGTGTTACAAAACCTTTGATTTCATTTATTACTGTGAAACAGTGTTAAAAAATACAAAAAAAAAAAACATAATATTAATTTCTCCACATTACATTGTTACTTATTACATATGAATTTGGTAATATCTATAGACATTGCGCGTAGGCTAAGGGTTCCCAAATATTTGTTGAAAACAAATACTCGAATATCGAAATCTCATTGTGGGTATTTGAATATATAATACTATGTGTCCTATCGATCAGGCCAGCGTTGATTCGTTGCAGTAAGGAAATATTCATCTAGTTTATCTCGTAAAATTTCTCATTTACAATTATTTGACTAAATTCAAATATTTTCTTCAAATAATGAAATAACAGTATCATGTCTGAATTTATCATTTATATATACTGTTTTTTTTTCTTATTTTTGCCAGAATTGTTAATTGTATTGTTTACACATATAAATCGCAGCAAATATCTTAAGTGTGTCATTAGTATGAATAATTTGTAAAATTTCCGAATATCGATTAAAATCAACTGTAGCTGTCATAATTTGCTGCAACTATTCAATGATGCGCCAGTTGCAAGTTTGACTGATCAATGAATGCATTTCCCAATGAAGTGAACATATTCAGCAACAGACTTCGTTTTTTTTGATTATTATGTTTTCCTTAAAAAAAAATCTGTTTTAATTACTATCAAGATTATATATATCAAATCCATCACTTTTTTTACATGACAAAATATTATTGAATTTATTTTTATTTATGTTTTAATTTTTATCATCATTAAGTTTGTTCGAAAAGTGCAATAAATTTATCAAAAACCTAGCGTTACCGTTGTCTGCATTGTACCATTATATCAACCGCTTACAACAGCGATGAGAAACACGCGGCCCACGTTCCGTCTAAATGTGGCACACAGGCTTATTTTTTAAATTGAGATTAATTTCAATCTTGTAATTTTATTTAGGTAAGAAAGTATATTATGTTATTTGAGTTCTATTAAATATACATTTGTTAGTAAAATCATAAAAGATTAATTTATGAAGACAAGCACGTGCAGTGTAGGTGGAAAAAGGGAATTGGAATAATAAATAATCGACATATTTTCAGCATCTGGTACTACGCCACATTTTTTAAAGATTTACCGAATATTTTAAATCGTTTTATTACATGACTTATATCATAGATCCTCCTCTTTTTAAGGACCTTGAACCCTTTTGAGTCTTATATTTTTCTGTGGCCCCCATACCCGTACAAATACGCTTTTCGAGACTCGGGGATTGAAAGATTTCAAAATTTGACCCAGGAATTGACCAAAAGTGAAAAGACGCGAGAAGCTGCTCCAAGAATTTCTAGATATTTTTTCGCTGCCCGATTTAAAAAACCTTAGTTTATGGATTTGCCCGTGGTCTCTCAAAACTGTGCTGTGGCTCCTCTAAAATTATTTTTTCTCTGTGGATATAATATGTTTCTGCATACTTACATTCCCCCCTTTTCACATTAATTTAAGGGTTATTGGCGGTGCGGCCCGTACGGATAAAAAAAAACTGTTTTGGCCCGGTGCAAAATAAGGTCGCTCATCACTGGCTTACAGTGTGCGTTTCCTGTCTCGCCTACATCAGAATCTCATTCGATTCCCGATGTGACCTACTGATAGGAATCTATTATCGTTGTATCCAGCTGTAGATTATCACGAGATAATGTTTATATCGTGATATTATATCAAACACGGTGATAAAGACATTTCTCGAAACGCATCTATCTAATCACGTGTGTAGAAAAAGCTCCGCGCGCCACACTACTACTCGAGCTTTTATTGATTTTAATTTACGTAAAATACAAACCCAATTGTCGTAAATTGTATAAAGACACGTTTGGCTCTAGCTATTATTACTTTTACATTTATTATATCGATGGCTTAGAGCTAAAATATTGTATATCCATTAATTATAATATTAAGAAAATTGAAAATTTGCGAATACCATAAAAGAATGTATTACGGCGGCAAAGAAAACATTGAATTTGTTGTAAATACAATATATTGGCACTGAATTTCTATTTCGTTTATGACTGATTATTTTACATTTTTTTTTGAATTTGTAGAAGACAAACGAGTCTAATTTTTATGAATAATATTTGCTTAGTGGCAAATGTTTGCGGTGAGCGGAACCTGGTTTTGATCATTTGATCACTATTCTTTATTGGATATACTTTCATACAAAGGCATTGGACTCTTGCAGTCTTTTGTTTCATTTTATACACTTTGACGCAATGTGTCTTCTGAAACCTAATCTGATTCTTTCCATTTAAATTTCAACGTGATTTTAGCACTTAGTGTTAAAGCTGTTGATTTTAAAATAGTGTTGCAGCGGATTTAATCTCAAATTTCACTGATTATCATGATATTGTTTATGTCGATAAACAATTCAAAAAACAAAAAAGGGCTTTTTTTTCATCTGTCGGCGCTTTTGTCGGGGTCCCCACTTATTTTCTGTATATCATTTACAAAATAAATCTCTGTTCAACCGATAGTTCAAGATTTTTTTTGTGGAAGCAGTCTCTTTAAGTTGTTAAAGGCCCAAGCGTTGATAATTTAATGAATAGCCCACTATAAAAGGACCTACTGAAAATCGTTGACCTTTTGCGGAAAGAAAAAAAAAAGAAACCCATGAGATCGATTTGCGTGTGGTGAGAAAAATTACACGTTAAATGATTTAGACATGTATCGAAAGATATTTAACACTATCTACCTAAACTTTTTACTAGGGTTAAGAAAACCGGTCAAATATATTAAATGCCATTACATGTTTCGTTATTTTTAGTGTACACTGGTATTAAAAAAAACTGTTAACTCGTTTTATTAAATAATTGGAAGATTTAAAAAGTTTGTTATCTTTATGTTGCTTTCACACATTTACAAAGGTTCTCAAGGTATAGAGATTCTCAAACTATATTTTTTATTGAATAAATAAAATCTTCTTTATACAAAATAAATTAATAACCGAGTAAGTCTCAAGTCTCGGGTGTTTTATTCAATGTTTCATGTCCTGAGACCGAGACTCGCAAAGATTTCCTAGGAACGTATCTCTTCGAATAGGAGAAGTTTAGCTATTGAAAAACAAGCAGTTTTTTTTAAAAAAATGTTCTAATGCAGCACTTTGGAAGTAGACATGGGTCAAAAAAAAATACAATGAAATTGTTTAAATTTAGGCAAAAGTAACAAAACTAATTTGATTAATAATCAAAATATTACAACAATGGCATTACTTCTGTATCCGCGAATTTATCAATACTTGTCACTTGGATGACGCAGCTGTCACAGCATACGCTGATAACACATTTCTGATTTAACTACCTGCACCTGACAAATTCTGTACTACCCTGCGTTTCTCAAAGATGATGCGTTTTTAATACAATTTTGCTTGATTTTCTTGACCGGTATTTGTGCATTTTCAAAGTGATAATTTCGGTATTAAAATTCCGGTATTGTTATCCCTACTTGTAACATTTCGTTCACCGCAGCGTGTGATCTGAGGTCACATTAGTAAACAATTAAAGGGTCACTTATTCAATTTCAAAATGACCAGGGGCAAGGTAAAAGCAACATACCTCTCATCCGAACACAATGGCTCGATAAGCATGTTTTGATCGACGTCTAATATAGAGGTCATATAGTTGACGCACAAGCATTGTGCCGATGATTGTCATACAAAATTTTCTATTCAATGTTACTTTGGGAAGTAATACTTAGATACCGTTTCTTAAAAGTTAAATAAATGCCACTACTAAACACCGTTCTATTGATACTTTAAGCTTCATAAGTCAAATTAAATTGAAACTGTATATTGAATACATTGTATCGAAGGGTGACGATGGTAGTGATTGGCCACCTAAACTAAGTATTTTATTTTTAATTTGAATTGTTTGAATTTTGTACTTTTCCATGAGTTTTGTCGCTAACGACCCGGGTTTCGCCTTTCGGCATCTTCAGGCATTCCAAGTGCACGGATGTACTTGAACTGACACGTAGTAAACAGTTTGTATCGTTTATAAACAAAAATATAAGTAGATCACTAAGTTATAAGGCTATTAAAATGTAAATTAGCGAAAATTGAATGTATACAATTTTCAATGGATTAAGTGGGTTTGTTATAATTATGGGGATTTTTCGAAAATATTAATGACTTGCACTTGGAATGCCTGAAGATGTCGAAAGGCGAAACCCGGGTCGTTAGCGACAAAATTCATGGAAAAGTACAAAATTCAAACAATTCAAATTTGATATTGAAATTCCATCAAGCACCCTCAGTCGAAATACTTAATTTTATTTTTAATTTAAGATTTTGACTGAAGGTTGAACTTCTATATTAAATTTGAATCATTCAAATAATCTACATTCACACAAAGACAAGAGGTTTGCTGCGCGTAAATTTCAAGTCTTAGAGTGCGCGCCGACCCGGAATAAGTGCGCGCAGCTTAGAGAGAACGTTGCTAACGCCCCAGGTTTCGCTTTTCGGCATCTTAAGGCGTTCAAGTGCACGGATGACATTGAACTGACAGGTTCAACAGTCAGTTCAAGTTCACCCGTGCACTTAAACGCCTGAAGATGCCGAAAGGCGAAACCCGGGTCGTTGGTGACAAAATATGTGTGAATGTACATAATTTGAACGATTCAAATTTAAGAGTATTTTTTGTTGCTATTTATCTTTCACAATCCACTAAATGTCAAAAATGAATAACTTTTGTATTTTATCGGGCTTGGGGTTTATTTATTTTGCTTTTTTAATCAAATACATTACTGATGTGATTTCTTTATTCCCTCTCACTTGTCTGATCCTTAAAACAGGACACAACGAGAGCGATTATTTAATTAACAAGTAGATAAACAGAGTAAGAGTCACTCAATTACAACCAATATTCGTATAACATCTTCTGTAACTGTTGAGATACTCCGTTAGTAATACGTAGTTTGTTTTTACGAAAGACTATTTTATACGAGTATATATTTTTTATGGATGGCATTCAATTTTCTAAAGCGCACATACATATTTACTTAATTAATCCTGATTAAGTGAAAATCAAAATCTACGTCTTAGACGCCAAAACAGATATGTAATAATATAATAAAACTGTCAAATGGTATTTTAACTAGCTATACGTAATTTATTAATTAATATTAAGCTAGGTCGCACGCCCATAAAGAGTGCCATGGAATACAACAAATATAATAATAAATAAAAACCATATTTATGATAAATGTATTAATTATAAGAGTTGAATTGCAATACAATTCTCATCAATTTTTTTTGTACGAGTCGACTTTTTGAATTTGAAATATTTGAAACAATAGATTTAGCTGTAAAGCTTTATTTATATATTTTTGGACACAAGAAAACATTATAATTATGTGTACTATACATGAGGCTATTATTTTCGAACCCGACTAATTCCGAAGTTGGTGAAACGTGAACCATGAATGTAATTTAGTTAATACAAATACATTTGAAAATTATTTTTAGCAGACAGACTCAAAACTGGCTTGATAAAATACAAAATATCATTCCAAAGTAATTTAAAACTAAAAATACTTTTAAAATGTATATTATTTTGCAAAATAAAACTGAAGTTTTATTTTTCAACCATTTTGGAATGAGCCGGGTTCGCAAGTAGTACCCTCATATTAAAGCTCGAAAATTAAATTAAGGGAAAAGCCTGTTATTGTATCGAATAATTGTTTAAGAAGTATATTAAATAACTGATTTATTTTATCAATGATCGATCGATCGTCGGTGGCTGATGTTAATATGCGTTACCCTACATACTTAAGTTGCAATAATTTTGTATTGTATACGATATTATACAATGTGCTTTGAAGATATGACTGTCATCTTCACAGGTGTATACCAATCATTACAGGTGAAGATTAAAGATAGCCTAAACGCATTGTGAAATATTGCAGTCAACACTCCGGGCTTTTCACATCTAGCTTCTAGAACTCATAAACATTCAAAAGGGGAAATTCAAAAGAAAATTAAGTCCAAACTTAACGGACAGTGGCTCAATAAATAACATCTGACTGAAAAGTTGCGTCCAAGTGATTTCTGATAATTCTGTCAACTGCAATCTCTTTATATTATTTTTTTCGTCAATCTTTCTACACGTATTGATTAGAAAAATTGACGCCGATGCACTTGTCTAAATGGCTAAATCAGACATACACCACC
Organism: Himalopsyche tibetana; assembly: GCA_030503985.1. Taxonomy (NCBI): domain Eukaryota; kingdom Metazoa; phylum Arthropoda; class Insecta; order Trichoptera; family Rhyacophilidae; genus Himalopsyche; species Himalopsyche tibetana. The sequence goes on from JAPJYX010000015.1 coordinate 9,520,019, forward strand.
TTTTTTTATAAAAAAATATGATGGGTTCGGGCCGTAAAATAATGAAATGTAAACGAGTCGTTTACAAAAATGTATAGCTCAAAAGTTTATTCAATGTTTATCTTTGAAAATTCCAAAACCTGAGTACAGATTTTCAAAATCAAATTTACTATAGATATATGGATGAATATTTAAACAAATGCAGCAAATTCCAAACTGTAATCATAATTTTTCATAAATCACACAATACAGTTCAACTAGTGTAGAATTTTCTGTATAACAAAATTAAAAAAAAACTATTTTACAGCTTTTGCGGTTTTAAATGCCAAATCATTCGATGTATGTATCACAGACAACATCTATAATAAGTGTAGATGTCGCCCAATAATACCGCAGTGGCTCTTAACCTTTTAAGTGATCTGCAACCCTTTGAGTCTGAACTATCTTGTCGTTAGCCAAGAAATTACATTTATTGTTATTGAAAAATGTGTTTTATTTAAATATATACAGACATTATCATTATAAGTACAAAAAATTCTCAAATTTTAGTCACTTGGTTGTTTTTTAGTGTATTAAATATGAATTTTCCTAAAATATGTCAACATAGAAGCTTCTTCCACATTCCCGAAAATAATTTCTAGCACTCCAGATTAGTTTGCTGCATTTGTTTTATATGCCGCATATCGACTTGTATTAAAAAGCATGAATATTTTTATGTTTGCCCAGACACATTATAAAGAAGTAGGGAAGGGAGGTCACTAATGATCCTCTTCTAATTCTGGTCATTCTTCTTTTACCCTCTCTGTAATGATTAATTATAAACATTTTAAACTTAAATATTTTTAAGAGTCAACGATAACTTATAGTATACATAATTATATTTCAAACAAAACTATAGCTTTAGGATATGCAAGTTTTTAAATGTTATAGCTTAAATTAGTCAAGCTACAAATTACAGAATTATGTAAATTTTTCTATTATATTTCACCAAAAGTATTCACGCAACCGCACCAGACTGAAGGGCGGGCTAACTTGGCGTTAAATAACTAACCAATATTTAAATTTATCTTTACAAAATAATAATGAAATTGGGCCGTATTTATTTTCTCCATTATTATATTCGATCGATATTATTCTTTGGTGATGTAACAGCGACTTCACTTTTTTACACGACACGTCAACTACAGTGTGCCAGAAATGTATTGCCTTTTTTAATAAAAAGTTGTGATCGAATTATAAACATGTATTCGACAGTTTTTTTTTTATATCGCTCTGTATTTATTAGAATCTAGATCAGGCGTGGGGGACCTGCGGCTTTTTGGCTACCCTGGTGCGGCCTGCTGGCCAATTCTGAATTTCTGCACATTTTGAAAGACCTAAAAAAAACAAAAAGATCTCACGCTGCTAATTTGGGCAAATCCGTAAATTCTTGGGATTTTTGATGTAAAAATCCTTGAAAGACCTAAAAGTCCTACGCTGATAATTTTGGGATATCCGCAAATTTCTGGGCTTTAGAAATTGGTATGATTTTTTTTGAATGCGGTCTTTAGAGAAGAAAAGGTTCCTCACCCCTGATCTAGATACTAATTAAAAGGGGCTTCTAGAACTCAACACAATTTTTACAGTCTGTATAAAATAAATGTAATAATTACGCTTTAATCTCTGTTCACTGTTGTTGCTAAATTGAAATTGTGAATTATCTAGTTCAGAGGTGGGAAACCTTTTCATTTATAAAGTTCACATTCATTTATCTGATTCAATATAAAGCCGCAGTATTGAAAACGTGACATTTGACACCTTTTGACATTATAAAATTGTGTATTTAAAATTGAAATTGAGTAGTCAACAGGCCGCAGGTTACCCACCACTGATCTAGTCTTTCGAATTCCACTTTCGCACATGACGAGCATTATCAACTGATTATCATATCATTCCAATCTTTGTGAATAATTAAAAAGGTATATTAGCAAGTACACGCTTATATATTTTTTATCTTAATGCATATGAGCTGTCTAGTTACAAAAAACATTATTTATACATTTAAATATTTATGGCGAAAGTTGTTTGATTCATGCTTAGATTATTTTTCTATTGTATTCAATCGTCAAATAAAAACAAAATTAAAGCTTCTTTGTTCACCAATAAGCCATATTATCAAATACATATTATATAAGCGAAATGCAACCATACTTATCAGATACAAGAATCAACCAGATTTTTGAAATATTCCGATTTATGAATAAATTTCTAATTATGTTTTGAATTTTTTTTTCGTAAACTTATAATAAGTTTTGGAACATATAAATTTCGGTTCGTATGCTTTGGTACACTGTGTTCATTTTACTCAATTTCACGCTCGAGCATTCAAACCGAACTCTCAACAAATTGTTTATTTACTCTCTTCTGTCTCATTTTTTTTCTATTTGTCTTACTTCTCAACATTTTTTTATCTCTGTCATCATTAAAAGTGGTGTGATTATGTACGCCTTATTCCATCACACAAGACTATGCATTCTTTAAAAACATTTTAAACCTTTTTCCATCAATTTGATTGAAAAGCTCTATATAAAATATTAATATACATTATTTTTGGTGAAATATTACTATTTTTGATTTAGTAAACCATAATCGTTGCTTAATTTTTAGACAAGTGCGAGACATTGGTCAGAACATTTTAGATTTCTAGACTTCTAATTATTATGTTTTAATTCTCTATCAATATTTGAAATATTTTTAACCTTACTTTTTCTGGTATTCTGATGGTAAATACATTTTGGCGTTTATTGTAGACTACAAAAAAGTGAAATATTATTTTATGCAACGATAAAACTAATTTTGTTAATTTAACGATAAATCGTTCATAAAAATATAACCCGCGTGTATTATTTCTAAGCACTGTCTTATTAAAGAAACTGTCAACTGAATACTACAAGCGGAGAAACAAATTAAGAAAAACCTCTTGCGAATATGGATTATCTCTTGGTATAAAATAATGTTACATTTACCAATCTTTGTTGTAGAATTTGAATACAATGATTTTATTCAAATATCATGCTTTTAAGGCAGTAACAACACATTATTTTTCATTTTTTGTACTACTTCCAGATTATAATTATGTATTATCATTATCAGAGCCGGTTTCGGTCATCGCGATCATTATTAATTGATGATGCTCCTTATTATGATCAACAACTGTCTTATTTTTATAAATTTAAAAATGTTTTTCCACAAAATAATTCTTCTTTTTTTGTGGCGCTGTCCAGGGTAAGCTTCAGACCTCCTTCTGACTCCTTCAGACTCCAACTCCAGTCTTTGTAAGACCTTTGACACCCCATCCATTCAGGAAAGTTGCGGTTTTCCAAGTGTCATCCCTCAGGGTTAGACAATTTTAGACGTTTTATAGATTTTCACTCGTCCACGCGTGATTCATATCCGGCCCAGCGTAGGCGTTCATATCTGACTTACCGTGTGAAGGTTTAATAGGCTTATGGTTACGTCGACGTCGTCTAATGCCATCCTCGCAGACAGGTCCGAAAATGTTTCGCAGGATCATTCAATCAAACACGCGAAGCTTCTGAGAGTCCTTAGAGCTGAGCGTCCAGACCAGGGGTGGGGAACCTTTTCATTTCTAAAAGCCACATTCATCTATCTGATTCAACATAAGGCCGCAGTAAAGAAAACGTTGACCCCCCCTTTTTCCAACCGTCGAACATATAATGGGTTGATCACGTTTTTTCCAAACGCTTGCGTATAACTTTTTGATCAAAGTGAATATTTTTATCAAGTTAAAAGGCCCCATCAGAGTAACCAAGAAGCCGCAAGTTCCCCTCCACTGGTACAAGCCCTTGGCCCATTGGCCAAGACTTGCCTTATGGGAGGGGGGGGGGGGGTGTAGAACTTTCTTTCAAAATAAATATTTTTATAAACGTGTTTATTTTCATTCTTTATAATTCAAGTGTGGTAGCTCTTCTTCCAATTATAACAAAACGGAGATTTTTTCGTGGGAATTAATTAATTAATAACCATTCCTGCAGTGTCGTTAATACGATCTAACAAAGATAAGTGAATGTGAATATTTTTATTTAAGACACAGTGTAAACAAAATCTTATTTTCTCAAACTAAAGCGAGTGATTAAATAGAGCCTATTTATTCATGTAAAAAAAAAACACGTGCAAGAATCTCCTTGCTGCACGTGTGAATGTGTAAACAAAGGTAGGTAACCTGTAATTAAGTCGTTATCTAGCAGGTTATCTTAATTTTCATAACGAGGCTATTTTATATTTCGTTGAAATCGTTTTGTAATTTTTTCACTGTGATAATTATAACAATGAACCAATTATCGCCGGTAAATAAATTTTATTTGATACAATTATTCAGAAGTATACAAAGTTTAAATATCTATCTATCTACGACTATCGTTGGAGGTGTATAATTTAACCCAGTGTCTGCCAAACTGTGTGCCACAAGAAATCTCAGGTGTGCCGCGGTGGAAGAAGTCTTAAAAATGTTAATTTTAAATAATGCCTATTCATTTAAATTTTAAATAAAATCAACATCTATACATTCAAACAAATATTTGCCACGTGCATACATAGTGGTCAGCGCGACACATTTGCTCCGTTTTCTCTTTTAACGGTACATTTATTTTTTGGTGTGCCGCGGTACAAATCCCATTCACCAGTGTAACGTGAAGTAAAAAAGTTTGGCAGACACTGATCTAACCCTATTCTATTACTTACTTTGAAATCATTCTCAAACAATTCCCATCGTTATTGAGAAGAAAGGTGTTTCGATTATCGGCTTTTTTGACCAATAATCATTTTTCTTTTCTCATCTGGCCTATTATTATTACTAGAGATTTTTTTTAAACTCCAGTAACGTCGGCTTAATGCATTTTAAAGTTTTTATCACTGTTCTATACGTCTTTATTTTGATGGCAAAACCTATTCGTCTTTTCTTATATTTTTGGAAAAGATCATCTCCCATAAATAAATATGCTGTTTGCTTGATGTTTTGAGAATCCACGGGAAAAATCTTAACTCCTGGATTGACACAAAGTACTTCATTATTATTCTTGGCAAATCATTCGATGAATTCATAATATCGGACTCGCTGGAAATAATCGTAACTCGAGGGTGTCTGCGGAGCGGGGGGTTTAATACTATAATTTTCACTATCACATCCAGTTTGATCAGAATCATCATTTTATTCAGCATCTTTTGGTATATCAGACATATCGTCGTTGTAAGTTTTTCTTACAATTGAACTGATTTTTCATAGACAAAAAATATTTTTAAAGAAAAAAATGCAAAAATTGAAATATTTTTTTAAATTACCTCTTTAATCACATAACTTATACGACACAAATATTTTTTTAAAATTTATAAACATTGAATGTAACGATCGCAGAAAGGAGAATGTGTTGTCTTCGACCGACACAAATGCACTAAAATGTATTTAAATAATATTACAGAATATAAAACGAATTGCAGTATGTTTTTTAAGTCTAATAAAAGTAAAATTCAACTCGCAAAATATTTTAATTTTAAGTATTCTAAAGCAAAAAATATCTTATTTCAAAAGCTATATCCACCCATAAATAATAATGGAAGCAAACCCTCTTGAGTAGCATAAGAAAACAAAAACCAGAAATCAATTGGTTTTGCCTTAACAGATACCGATTACACGCTTATGCGTGTAAACCCGCGCTAGCGCGGGACCGGGGTCTCAAGTGTTAACGTCGTTAAAATCCTCGTAGTTCCATGCAATTGAGGTACAAAATATGATCTTATGTTAACAACTGTATAAGTTTTTTTAAAAAAAGTGTGTTTTTCTCCGTTCAGGAAAAAGTGGATCTGGCTATTTTTGATCCGAATCTCTTCAATTAAAATACCTTCAAACAACATGTCACTTAAATATTGCAACGTTGATGTTAAAGTAGTTGACCATTGTGTGTGTATATATATGTAGATATTAATCTGAAAAAAATGGTTCTAAATATTGTGTTCGCCGGTGGTCCGACATAAATTTAACAACTGTAGTATTAGCGTCTTACAAAATTATTGAATTACGAATCGATGTTCGGCAATAAATCAGCAAAACATTGGCTATTATTTTCTGCGATTCCAGCTGAAATGTTAACAATGACTAAGCCATCCGTCAGTGGAGTGGACAGTGAGAATGAACGGGGGGCAACATAACATATAAATGCTGTGGTAAAAGTAACACATTCATCAATATAAGTAATTATTATTGAGAACATGTTCGAAAAAAGATAATATATCGACTGTGGAAAGGAAAAAAGGACGCAACACACAGTTTTTTAAGACAGGTTTTTTTCGATAATCACAATGTATCAAACTTGATACATGTTTTATCAAAAGGATGCAAGCTGCAAATGCAAAGTTAGTATCTAAATTTAGCTTTTATGTTTGAAAAAGATGACATTGTAAAATATTAAAACCAAGAAAAAAGACTGAAATAAAGGTTTTTCCTAGACAATTTCTGTAATTAATATTAGATTATGTCAATTTAACACTAGTTTAGTAGTCTTCGTGCACTCTAAGGTTGTGTATAATTCATAATTTGCATATTGCCCAAAATCATCAAAACACGTTTTTTGCGCCTCCTGTAAAATTTTATATGTGTGGGTTACATCCTTTTTCGTTTCCACGGTCGATATGTATATAGTATACACAAAGTGATATTATAAAAATATTCTTTTCGTATAAATATAATGAAACCTTAAGTCGGGTTTGTTATTATTTATGAAATTCCTTCCCAATTGTCGATGACAGTAGAATACGGTCGTGATCACTTCCGAGTTGAGCAATCTACGGTGATGCCAGTTCACGTGGACACCATAATATGCATGTATGTATATACATATTATACTATATATTCCTCTCCATTTACCATAACCATATAGTTCCCATAAAAGTAAACTGAACAAAAGTGGTGGGCCATCTTTTGAAAGATCGGGTAAAAAAACAATTTAATAAAATTGTTTGATTAGTGGGTAAAAAAACATCTTTAAGTTTCTTATTTAAAATTATTGAGTGATAGAAAGCATTAATATTTTTTTTTTCAATTATTGGCATTTTCAAAAAATCTCAATTATATGTCATGGGTCATGAATTTTTTGAAAGATAAATATTTTTTTTGTATACAAGCCAAAAATTCTGTAAAATAAACCCCTACCGATTCAAGAAATTAGCAGCCGTCACATTTTGAGCTTGGTCATGTAGTAAATCGATGCAGTTAAAATAGAAAAACATACTTGAAACTTGTAAACAGAAATGAACGTAGATTATTTCATTCAATGATGTTGATCGATGAGCTTTCAATTAGTTGAACAAAATTTGTTGTATTGTCATATTTTCAATTCGATTTTTTAATATAATTATTTATCTGCCCGTACTTTGATAATTTATTCTGTGATAACTCTTTCCATTAATTAGTTTTATTAAATAGCCTCGCGCATTGTACGCCACTGGTAAACTTCCAATTAAAGCGATCCCAGGTACATCATAAAATGGAACATAAGAATTAGCCACGACAGGTGAACAAGCACCAATTTATCACGTTTTTATGAATGGGAATTACCACTTTTCATTGTTTTAAAATCCTCTCAATTAACATGACTAAATTTTACACGATTATTTTTTACGGTGGGCATAAATTTTCATTATATCTGATTAAAAATCTCAACTTTTATTTACAATCGTATTGCAAAATAATCTCCACAATTTTAATAATAATTTAACATGCTTACATACGTTTGTGGATATTTTTTTTAATTTTTACTTTAAGAAATGGGCCCATTTAAAACATTCATTTTCATTTTTTCAAAAATGACAACAGAGGTTAAAATTAATTGTCAACACGGCAGATATAATTTTTAACATGATCTTAAATTTTACAATTGAGAGAAATAATATTATTACCAGGGAATTGCGCTAGATTACATCTCTTCGTGTGAAGTGGTATTAATAAAATGTTTATTGTAGTTAAAACCAGTGAGATGTAATTATTTCGAAGTGCAAACTGTTAAATCTAAATATGAATTATTTATTTTTAGTGCAAACTATTTATTATGTATTTATTATTTATATGTTCTTTAACACTAATAATTAAAATCTTTCATTATTGTCTTGATACAATTTTTATACGGTGATTAGGAGCGGTTTCGCTCATTTCAAAATATGTTTGATTTTATTAAACAAACAATTGAATAGTCTGAGTAACAGCATAAAAATTAACTATTATTTATTTTAAACGTGATTATGATTTTTAACAGAGTGCAACTTTTACCTACCATAACTCATATTTTTATTAAATTTATAATTTGACTTTTCCAGAATACGAAGTGGCCGTAGACGTCGACGGCTTCTGTCAGGAAATGAAGTCTTGTCGTCTGGTCATCAGAAGCCCAACTACGATGCTCTTCGGAGCACCTGGAAAGCATCTACAGCCTTCAATAATCGAAAACGTTGTATTGGAATGGACAAGAGGTATCACGAGTGCAATACACGGGTACGTAACCTGCCTTAATTTACCTGTATATCGATCCTAGAGGCTTTATTCTAAAAACTGATTTTTTATTTGCTATTTTCTCAGAACATCAATTTGTTACTTACCGACTAGAGCAGAGATGGCGAACCTTTTTGGGTCCACGTGCCAACAATCTTCAAATATTTTTTCTCAATTGTGTGGCGTGCACAAGCAGTAAAAAAAATAACAAAATAGAAAAAATATGAAGTGAATTTTATAAAAGATTGTCGTTTATCTTGAAAACATTTAAATTGAACTTTGAAATCGTTCGAGTGCCATATGTACGCCATTTTTGTAATTCTGGTATTCCGAGATCCCAGGATTGAACATTCAACATAAAATCGTGTAGAAATTCGGGATTAAATTATTCGCTCGGCTATTTTGATTTTTTTTAGCTATTCCACGAATTTCAAAACCCAGGAATTTGCGGAATTGCCAAAATGAAAATCATTTTTTCTTGTTGCATATTTTCAACAATTTTTCGAGAAGTTTGCACTTCTTACCCTAAATCCCGAAATCCCGGTACTATCAAAATCATGGGATTTTTAGATCACAAAATAGGCCCTATTACCAACATTTTCCAGAACAGTCTCGTTATGATCCACATTGGGAGCGGATGTCGGAAAAAAAAGCTTACTCAATTCCATTTCTGGCAAATGAAAACGACATTTTACAAACCAGTTTTGGCCAAAATACACTGACGCCCTTTCTCTTACTAACGATATTAATTTAAATACGAATACAACACAATAGGTAAACAACGCCCAAACAGCGATGTTTAAGCAAATATGTACTATTAAATCTAAAAAAAGATTGACATAAAAGTCACGTCCTTTGTAACTCATACAATAAATTGAATACCAAGGTTACGATTAATATTTCGGGACTTCAATACGGCAACATTTACTGCTTTTATATTAATTGAATAGACAGCGCTGATCTTTCGACCCACGCCTTACCATTTTATAGGCCATTAAAGTTTACCTATATTCAAATTATTACAGTGTTTTGGAAGTGATTTATTTGCATAGTTTAAAGTCAAATACCAATGGCCTAACTCCGTCCTTGAGTTTTCTTTCAAGAGAAACTGACCCTACTCTATAATTTATTGTTCATTAAGGTCATATTGATATACATACTTTACGCATTGAAAGATACGATTTGGGACTGTGTATTTCGTCTCTGTTCTGGCAGAAGTTGGTAAGTAACATATTGACAGTTTCTGAGTAAACAACAAATCGTCATTGCGCGGTTTTTTTCAAAACATTGTTGTTGTCTAAAAACATATTAAAATACAGCACGAATTACAATGTCTGTCCTCGAAAAAATTGACTTACATATCGACTGTGGAAAGTTAAAAGGACGTAACCCTCAATTTTCCAAAATAACTTTTTACGATAATCACAATGTATATAACTTGACGCACATTCTATCAAAAGGATGGAAGCTGAAAATGCCGAATTAGTATCTAAATTTAGCTTTTAAGTTTGAAAAAGATGACCTTGTATAAAATTAAAACCAAGAAAAAACACTGAAATATTGGAATCCGTGTAAACATAATCCGTGCAAAAATAGGATTATTTGTTTTAGAATAATGTTGTATTATTTTCTCAACATTGAAGTGTAATACAAAGCTGGGTTTGTGTTGTCTAAAATTAATTATAAATAAAAACCGACTTAACATTTTAGTAAAACGTGCTAGTCTGATCCAAACTCGAACGCACGACATAGTTTTTTTTGCCATTTACTTTTTGTTGTTGTTTCTTTTAGGATTGATTAATTGACGAAAGCTCTTTCTATTTTTTCAGTCATGTCCTGGTCCTGTCAAAGACTTCCGCAGCGAACAGTGTGAAGCTTTTAACAAGCGACCATTCAAGGGACGGTATCTTTCCTGGACGCCGTACATTGACAGTGAGTATCAATTAATTACAATCAAATGCCAAAATGACACAAAAACGTATACATACATATATCTGTTGTGTGTATTATAGTATCCTTCATTGCCTTATATTGTATAGTATGTACATTCCTTCCTTTAAGCACACGAAAATCGCGGTTTTGTATCCAAGTAGTGGCTAAGACTATTGGACAATAAAAACCGAAGTCCTGTTTTTGTTAATTTTAAAAAATAATTAAGTAATACTTCTGAGGTCAATAACTTCATCTTAGTCAATGTTCTTGTGCTTTCGTCGGACTTCAAATCCCCACACGGAAACCTTCATAAATTAGTTATTTCATATTAAGATTATTGTATGTGTGGCCAAAAGTATTTGATGTTAATATTGTGTCACACTCACCTCCTATCCGATCCCTAAAACAGAAAGAATAAAATACAATTTGATAAATTATACTGTTTTCTTAGCCACAGTGAGGAGCTCTAAATATTCGCTGAGAAAAAATATTAACATCAAAACTTTACTAGCTGTACACCCGTTGCCCTCAACGGGGTTTTTTTTGCATTTATAATAATCAGAAAATTTACTGGTAGTTACTTTACCACCTTTCTTGACGTAATCGAAAAGGCGAAATCGCGACCATACAAACAAACAAACAAACATACGAACGAAACTTATCGACTATTAATATATAGATATTTGAATAATATTTTGTATGACTCCATAATGTATAATGATTTTTTTTTCTATTGCTGGAAAGACACGAGTACATATTGTTAATAAAAATAGTAGCTTACTGTATTTAGTGAGTGTCATGGTAATAAAATAATCAAAATCAAATACATCAAGGTATAATACCAGTGGCGGATTATCATATATGTAAGCGAATGAGCCTCAAAAATAACTTTTTTCTTTTTATTTTAATTTGATAAACTTGTTTTTTTTTCCTTTCTGCATCACACCGAAGATGATATCTCCTCAATGATACAGTTATGATACATTTTATTTAGATAAAATTTGATAGGCAACAATAAATAATAATTACAAATATATAGATATTAATAAAGGTTAATTAAATACAAAGAATTGGTATAATTACAAGTAAAAAAAAAACAATTAAATAATAATCAGCAAGAATGATAGTTAATGGCACAAATAAAATAACGTTTAATTTTGGAACAGATGTGATTAAGGATTGAGTGGTGAGGGGCAGGGAAGGTAAACTTTTTCTCCAAAAGAAGTAGCAAATTTTTTGAAGTGACAAAAATAACTTATATGTATTATTACATAACGAATATGATTTTTGTTCCGATTTGAATATATTTTTACTACCATGGAATTTTCTGATGATTTTATTTTACCCGAAAAACAGTGCCTCCAAATCTAATTGCGCCTGGGACCTCCCATTTGCTTAATCCGTCCCCCCGAAATATTCAGATATTTACGTGCTCAAATATTGGATTGGAATCTATAACCACTACAATTTATCATGCTTACCTTGTCCTTGCAAACTTATTTCTATTTTTTTCGTATTTTATTGTAGTATTGTTCTCCTTCTTCTAGATCAGAGTCCTTGTGTTTTGAACTGCAGACCAATGGGGCAGAACTTCTATGCAAGCCTTGGTCAAACAATCGACGGCACATCCTGCGACAAGCCAGGATTTCGAGCGGTATGCGTCCAAGGACAGTGCAAGGTTAGTAAGGAATATATTCAGACAATGTTTATTTATGTTTTTTTCTCGGATGTTATTATTGATACTCAAATGGAACAATGCAACCAATAATATACTTAGTAAATGTAAAAAAATATAACCAGAATCGATTAAATTTAAAAAAAATTGTTATTTGTAATAAGCGGATTTTTTATTAATTTTAAGCAGTTTTCACAATCATATTGTTTGTCCAACAACATTATAAAGAATATGGATTTAAAAGATGAACTCTATCCCTAAAGCAGCCATACTCAACCTGCGGCGCAATGAGCTCTTATGTGCGGCCCAAAATAATTAAAGTCACCAAATATTTTTAACGACGATAGTTAAAAGTTTGTCTCAATATCAAAATTCACATTTATTTTCAAGTTAACGATTTAAGATTTTGAATACATTGTTATTTTTTTGTACTTTTTACGTATTTTTTGTTCATTGATATTTTTTACTTTGAAAAATACATGAATACATGTTTATATTTCCATAAAATAAAATAGTTTTATTTTGACATCATAAAACATACATATGTATGCAGTGTATGTGTTATATTCACAGTTTACTATAAATGTGTTGCGGCCCACGTAAAGAAGCAAAAATCGGAATGCGGCCCGGAGGAAAAAAAGATTGAGTATGACTGCCCTAAAGTATAGACAATCATGATTATTTTTTAAAAAATAATTTGTGACATGATGCCAGCCTTTGTTTGATCGGATATTATCTGTTGAAAAATATGTTAAATAATTGTTTTTCAAAAATTAGTAGTATTGATAAAAATAATAAGGCGTATGTAATCATATTATGAAATATTTCATAATTTAATAAGGATTTTAAAAATCTTGAAAAAATATATAAGTCACTTTTTTAGCACGCCACTGGCGTTCTATTAAATATATATGGTAATCGATTAGTAAAATAGTATTTCAATGAATGCGTTAATTAATTGAGACGTTATAAAAAATCAAACGCCTAGCTAGATTTTATCATTGAAACGAATAATTGGAAAGATATTGTTAAACTATTTTTTGTTGTTAATAGGTGTCACTATTTCGATATTTAAACGATTTTACTCATTCCTAATTATTTGTATGTGGCAAAATATCGCACTTAAAAAATAAAACACTTGTACAAATTTCACATGTTTTAATGAAAGCTAGGGCCGATTTTATCAGTTTTCTTTGACGATAATCAAGAATTCACTTTGAACAATTTGAAAAATAATATTTTTTTACATTTACATTTCACACAAGTAAATAAACCTTCATCATCTACAATTTTGGTCTGAAAGAAATTTTATTTGTTAATATATTTTATAAAGTTAATATATCTTTTTAATAACATGACAAAATTATTGTCTTAAAATAAAGTCTTGCTTTCGCCCTAAAATGATTCCGTAATATTATTTAGAATAAAATCTTAGTAATAAAAAAATGACACACGCGTCATAAGATAGACTGCCATCTATTGCTTTATTTCAAAGCTTTTATTTTTACAATCATGCTATTTAAATTATTTATTTTTTCGTAAATATTAAAATCTATTAAAAATTGAGTACTTTTAAAATCATAAAGATTTTTCTACCATCATAAATTTATTTATACAGATTTATTTCTAAAACTTGCTACCGGCCTCTATGAAATTATGTCTAAACTATTTTGATATATATGCGATATTGTAGGTTTCTATAGGTTAACTATTTAGTTTTATGAAAAGTTGTTTCGGCGGTGTGTGTATTGGCTTCTTCGTGTAGAAGGGGTATGATTCTCGCTTGTATGCGAAAGATCCCGGGATCATAATATTGTCCCCATGAGTTGTTTAATAATTTAGATTTTCATCACATTAAAACAACCGTTGTTTTGATGCTTTCGGTTTTGTGAAAATATAATCTCAGCGATAACCATATTATGTATCTAGGTGCAGGGGACAACTCAGCCCAGTAGGATTTACAAATTTATTTTATTATTATATTATATTATTGAACGAATATGGGAAATTAGCACAATATTTTATCTATTATATTTTCTGTGTAATAGTATAAAGTTGAAATTAAAAATAAAGGTAGTTTGACTGTACGTTTAGGTTTAACATTGCTTTTCTTTCTTTAGCAGATGCCCTTTTAAAATTCAGTATTCGAGTCATATTGATATTATTTGAAGGTCGTCTCTAACCGATATATTAGGTCTTTTGTTAGACTATATATCGACTGTGGAAAGGAAAAAGGACGTAACCCACAGTTTTTTCAAAACAGCTTTTTTCGATAATCACAATGTATTAATACACGTTCTATCAAAAAGATGTATGCTGCAAATGTCGAATTAGTATCTAAATTTAGTTTTTATGTTTGAAAAAAGATGAGTTTGTGAAAATTGAAACCAAGAAAAAAGACTGAAAAATGGTTTTTCCTAGACAATTTAAATTATTTGGTTATGTCAATTAAACACCAGTTTACAAATCTCCGTGCACTTAAAGGGTGGGTATAATTCATAATTTTCATATGGCACAAAATTATCAAAACACGTTTTTTGTGCCTTCTGTAAAAGTTTACATGTGTGCGTTACGTCCTTTTTCCTTTCCACAGTCGATATTTAGAAGCATAACAAATATGCAAATTTGAAATAATTTACATTTGATGGGTTTTCATTTGTATATATGTAAATCTAAATAATTTATCGACTTTCAGGAGAATCTATTCAGTTTAAATATGTAATAATTTCACGAATTCGTATGAAATATTTCGAAATTGATTTAAAAAATTAGGTCTTCTTGTTTTCAACTTTCTATCATCAACATAACTAACTAACCACTTTCAAAATAAATTAAATAAATATTTTTGTATAAAAATGATATTCCGAGGGTAACTTGTTACGTATTTCAGAGTTTGTTTATGACTTTTTTGAAAGTTCCAAGATGGATGGAAAATATTTTTTTCTGCACTATGTAACATGATGCTAGCAAAACGATGTGTGATGTAAGACTTTATGACAATACATTTCAAAGAACATATTTAAATTATGCTCCATCATGTCCTCATTTAGTTCATTGGACCCAGTGGCGGATTACCCCACAAGCGCAAGAGGCACGCGCTTGGGGCCTCCAAACTTTAGGGCCCTCAAAAATAGCATAAATTATATAAACCTTTATATTTTAATTTCAGTTTTCAATATTCATTATTATTCTAAAAAGAGTTTTGCAACACTTTTATGTTATTCGAAAAAACAGGGCCTCAAAAATTTATTGCGCCTAGGGCCTTCAGAGTGATTAATCCGCTACTGCCAGTGGCGGATTACCCCATAAGCGCAAGAGGCGCGCGCTTGGGGCCTCGAAACTGTAGGGGCCTCAAAAATAGCATAAATTATATAAACCTTTATATTTTAATTTCAGTTTTCAATATTCATTATTATTCTAAGAGTTTTGCACCATTTTGATGTTATTCGAAAAAGAGGGCCTCCAAAATTTATTGCGCCTAGGGCCTTCAGAGTGATTAATCCGCCACTGCCAGTGGCGGATTACCCCATAGCCGCAAGAGGCGCGCGCTTGGGGCCTCGAAACTTTAGGGGCCTCAAAAATAGCATAAATTATATAAACCTTTATATTTTAATTTCAGTTTTCAATATTCATTATTATTCTAAGAAGAGTTTTGCAACATTTTTATGTTATTCGAAAAAACAGGGCCTCCAAAATTTATTGCGCCTAGGGCCTCCAAAGTGATTAATCCGCCACTGATTGGACCCCATCACTGAGATATGATAAATGCAAACGAACTATGGTACTCAAAAAATATATCACTCATTTGAACTAATTCCACATTGATTTGATGGTATCCAAAACGGTTTCTCTTAATACGAGAATTTTCAACTGATAAGAATATATAATACACGAATCAATACCAAAACACCTTTTTATTTAAATTTGTTTTGTATTAATAACACTGTTAAATTCTATTTCTTATCAGTTGATAATGATTGCCATGAGCGAAACCGGTACTGATCTTGGTAAATAAAAGAGGTATTAAGTACAAAGGAAAATTGTGTTTTCCAAATACGATTAACTGCCTTCGAGGGGAGCAGAGAAAAATCGTTTTTTTCCAATCCAACAGCCATCAAAACACCATTTTTTTTTACAAACAAACGAGAAAAATATATAATAAACGTAAGAACCTGCTTTCGTTTATTGAAATCAATTTGGAATTAGTACAAAATGGTGTTTATTTTTAAAAATATAATATAATGCTTCCTACCAAGTATTGACAGCAAACACGTTAACAGTGAACTATGGTACATTAACACAACACTTCCAGTCAACAAACAACCTGACAGATTTGAAATTCGCTGTGATTTTGTTTATTAATTTTAGACATACATACCGTATATTGCACGCCCAAGAATTTTTCAAATTTACACTATCTCAATTACATGAAAACAACCGTATGGGGCTGACCTAACTAATCACAGGGCAAAAGGCCTGCTGCCATAACTCATGCGATAATCTTCGGCAGGGGCGGGGGCGCGAGCTGGTGCAGTCGTCGCTTCGGGCACCGATTTAAATGTGATTACTGTAACAACTTACAGTATCGACTCGCTCTGCTTGTACTCGGGAACGATGGGAAAATATCGGGATTTAATATCGCTATGGACTAAGCCCTGTTTGGTATGGTGCGATAAGCGATGGCAATATAATAACCTATATTGAGGGTTCTTTCGAATCTTGAAGCGTTCAAGTTTTACGTTTGATATAAGGTTTTATTTTAAATATTTTGTGAACCTAAGTGAGGAGCAAACATTCAAAAAGTGTTTTGTCACACAAATACAAAGATTGGAAAATGATGATTTAAGTGATTCAAAAGTGACTGTTTGTATGAATGTGTCAACTTTATAATTTAATTTTAATATGAAAAATAACCTTTTTCAACACTAATTTTGATTTCCATTCATAGGTTTTATTATGGGCTATCAGAATTGATATAAAACGCCATTTTACAAAATTTGTGACAAATCACTTTTTGAATGTTTGCTCCTCAAGTATTGATTTGGGATATTTTTATTAGGGCTGTGGAGCCGCGTGAAAAAAAGACGACTCCGACTCCGAGGATTTTTTTTAATAATTTCATTTTAACTAATGTATACCATCAGATCACTTTTAGTCAGTCAAGCATGAAATGTTAACACTTTTGACTATTTTGTTTAAATACACATCGATAAATATATTTTTCAAAAAAAAATCGAGCCGCTCATATTTCACGACTCCGACTCCTGCCAAAATACCGCGACTCTGCGACTCCGACTCCACATTTATAGATCAATTTTTAATTTCTGAAATAATATTATAAGAAGTGGCTGGGAAATTTGGAGTTATAAGACGATCTGTGGAGTCGTTCAAATAAAACGACTCCGACTCTGACATTGAGTTATAACATGACTTTTGACTATTTTTTAGGCTTAGTAGAATGCAGTGGCGTAACTTATGACCCTAGCGATTTGAATGCACATTTTTTTTAAAGGACTCGAATTTGTTATTTTTTGTTTTAGTTTGACTTCAGTTAAAACAGTGCGACTCCACAGTCTTGGCTATTAGAGATGAAAGGTGTCCAGGCATTGCTAATACGTGCCCGGAAATCCCCTTTTACGCTCCTATTTGCGTGCAATTTTTATACATTTAAAGTAAACGCTCATTTATGTTTTTTTTTTTTTTTTTTAATTAAAACTACATTTGATAACTGTGATGACGGAAACGCTCGAACCTTCAAATATTTTTTTACATTCACAAAAAAATCATTTATTCGTGTTCACTTTATTTTCTATTTTTTTTGTCGGTCCCTTCACAAAACTATAAATGGAGTTTCACGCAGAGATGTCGAGTCGGAGTCTTGAAAAACGAGCGACTCGGACTCATTAAAAAAAAAAAAAAAAAAGATGTGTTTTTAAACCACAACAGTCCATAGTGTTGACATTGAATGCTTTGCTGACTAAAGATGATCTGATTGAATACATATTATAAGTTAAAAAGAAATGCAAAAAAATCTTTAAAAAATTGGGAATTGTAGTCGCCTTTTTTAAGACGACTCCACAGCTCTGGTTCACGGAATCTAATTATGTTTCTCTTTATTCTATATGGAAAACCAGAATGTGGCTCTTATTGACCTCATGCGTGCCCACCGCTGACCTATATCATCGCTGTCATAAAATCATCGATTGTTTGGCTAATTTTAGTATTTCGTTATTTGTATTGAACGATCGTTCATACCGACTTCATGCTCTAAAGAGGGGGCTTGTTTTATTTCAGTGATATTTAGTTTTTAAGGGTGATTGAAATAGTTTACAGCAAAATCTATAATTAAAAAATGTGTTGTGATTTATTTGCAAACATTCGAGTAATTGATAAAATCGAGTTGAATAGAAATTTAAAAACATCCAAGCTGATAAAGTCATTCGCTAAGCCAAGCCAAGTAAAGGGGCTCTATATTTTTTTTACATGAGAATTGTTTTTTTTATTAAAGTCACTCAAGAAGAAAAGACACCACAAACACCTACATAATATGTCCAAGACATCGGATTTAAATTTTAAAAAATATTTTGAAATTGATCTAGCATGGCCTTAAAGTCAGTTATACCTGATAGCTAGGGTAAAACTCTTACCACAAGACCACCGTATCGACCTTTTCTTCTCATAGTTAGTCTTCATCTTCATCGCTTTGCGACTGGTTTCCTCTGTCACTTTTATATGTTATTAACACACTGGTGGAAATCCAATATAAATATATTTTATCGGTAAATTATTACCTTTGTGAGAATAAGTGATCTAATCATACCAATTGAAAGTTACTAAGTTTGTTTTAATCAAATTTGAACAAAGAAAATTCATGTTTGTCTACCCTTGAATATATCGATAAATTCGAGACTATATATGTACAAGTTGCTATGCCAAGTACATTGGTACATTGTCAGTAGCTTAAAATGTTTATGGTTAGATTATAGCGAGAAATTTGCCGGCTCGTGCTGTGCGAAATTATGCATAATTTTACACACTTCCTTTGATGTGCCATACATCACGGATCGAATGGAATTATTTGCCATTTTGCATTGACTTCCGTGCATCTACATATTCTATAACAATGCCCGCCGGAACTCCGCTATTTCTCCAGTGGTTGCAGTCCCACGAAGTCAAACTGTGGGATTCCTTATGCCACATCTGCCTTAATTTTTGCGTCCTACACCTCGTTTACCTCTAGTGATTTTTGACGCCTTTTACCGCTGTTTTCCCAATACGCAGTCTATCTTTGTTTTTCTTTTTGAATGATATTCGTTCCCTTACAGGAATCCCTTTTACTTACTTAGCTTCCTCCGATGACATGTCAGCATCCTTTAGTACCGCAAAAGACAACCTGTGGATAGTACTTCTTCTTCCACTCCGTCTTCCAAGTCCCACCAGTTAAAAGAAGAGGAAAGCAGGGTTATCTTCTTTGGCCTAACTTGGTGTTTCCTGTGGTTCAAATAATGCTATAAATGGACACATATTTTAAAATCATCTATGATTTGATACATTTTCACTTACTTTGGTAAATATCTTTCATCAACATGTCGTCGTTAATTTTCTATAAACACTTATCTCAACTATTGTCAGTTTTGAGATGTTTGATGTAATGAATTCAGAATTTCAATACGCACATATTCCGTTAACTTGATTCCAAAAAAAATAAAATATTTAATGCTTTATTTTACTTATACAAAAACGTTGGCAAATAATATGGATTGCATGAAGAAGAGGGTTGAATGAATGGAAACGTCTTTGCTTCCTTCATTATTAACTTCCTTAAAAATATTGAGGACAAACCTATTGCGGTAGAATAAAGTGCATTTATGTGTTTCCTGAAGACTCATACTGAGATAAGAATTGGTATGTCTATCTGTCATATCGAGTCGTTGAAAAATAAAACGACGCCGACTCAAAATTCAGTTTTAAAAAAAAGTGAAACTTATTTTATTCCTGCATTGAAATGGTCTTCAATTTTTTCATTTATTTCTCTTTATTCCATGATAGTACACTGTCATTATTTCACTAATCAATAAAATGTATGGGACTATTTTCGAATTCACTTGGCTTACTTATACTGTATGTACCAGTGGTGGCCGGTCAATGTGGCATTCGATCAATGCACCCCTTATATATGCAGAGGCGGTTATATTTCATGAAATGAAATTGGTGAACTCCTTGTGAATTCATCATAACAGTATTTAATCTCAATATTTCGATAAATAATTGAGAAATCGTTCTCTGATTTTTTTAAATATTACAACATATTATTTATTTATTAAAAAGTTTAATTGATTTTCATTGGTTCTGATCTCTAATATTCTTTAAGACTTAGTAGCATGCAGTAACGCAACTATAAACGATTTTAAACTTTAGACAACGTCAAAAATATGTATTCTTGTTTTAAATTAAGAACTAAGTAAATATAATATGAAACGTTAAAACAATTGCAGGCTGAGTCTTGAAAACAGCGATGTCACTTGATATTTTAAACCAGACGAAACACAATGAAGATTGATTGAAATATATTGTTTCAATTAATTATATTTATTCTCTAACATTTTCTATTATCTTTTTTCAAAGCTTTATTCAATAAACGCATTTATTTTTATTAATAGTCACCGAAGACGAGCTTTTTTCAGTCAATTTTAATAACCTATCAAAAGACGAATTGTATCACGTTGTTGATTTTTGTTTACCGTTGAGAAACACCATATTTTACTTTGTCAAAGATATATGTTACAGTAAAATCCGTATCGAACGACTATCACACGACTGGTGACTTTACGTCGAACTAACCGGACGTCTCACTAAACGCAGGGCTGGCGCCACCATATTGGCGAAATAAGCAACCACCTAGGGCGCAAATCTTTACGAGGCGCATAAATGTAGTATTAAAACTATTTTTATATACCCTAATAATAATAAACAATACTACGTTTTGTTTTATTTTGACGTTTGTATTTGTTCATTGTTATTATGTATCGTATTCCATAGAATATATGATTCGAGAATGAAATGTTGAGCGAATGAATAACAATTCACGTTGAAAAACTTCTGTTGAGATACCTCCATTAGGAGGCCATATGCTCCACATTAGGAGTGGAAATGGATGTTTAAAATAAATATAGGAGGCCATATGCTCCAAATTAGGAGTGGAAATGGATGTTTAAAATAAAAATATTTCTAATGATCTCGAATTGTTTTTTTTTTAATTATTTCGAGAAAAAAAAATGGGACGATTTGTTAAAAAGGGGCGCGCCAACAACCGTTGCCTTGGGCGCCAAATAACCTCGCGCCGGCGCTGACTAAACGGATTTACTTTCTATAATTTAAGATTTCGATTGAAGTTGCTTGGTGGAATTTCAATATTAAATTTGAATCGTTAAAAATTATGTACATTCACACAAATTGTATCACTAACGACATGGGATTCGCCTTCAAAGTTCATCCGTGTACTCGAACGCCTGAAGATGACGAAAGGCGAAACTCAGGTCGTTCGTGACAAAGTTAGTGTGAATGTACATAATTTGAACTATTCAAATTAGGATTTACTTTCATAGTAATTTGTACCAAAAATCCATCATGAGGTTTTGCATTTAAGTCCCTAAAAACGTTATAAACGAATTATACTGTAATTATATGTTGTCTTTGTCATGCAATATGATTTCATTTTGTGTCTCCCAGATAAAATACAATTATCTTTAAATGATATTCAAACGACTCAACATTTGACAATCTCTCTCCAGAAAAACACAATATGGCGAGATGTGTTCCAGGAATATACAGCAATATAGCGCGCATTGCTTTCAATCCAGAAAAATAAATCCACGCAGATTCCCTTAGGCTTACATTTATATGTTATAGTTCTCCCAAGCAATGGGCATGATTATATTACATATATACAATTGCTTAGAGTTGTAGACATGCATTTATGACTGCAGTTATTTATTAGTAAAATAGTGCATAATTTACTGGAATTATTTTCACGATTTTGCACAAAGAAAACAGTGTGCAACTTTCGTATTTTTTAAACATATTCCGAAAATACAGTTTTATTGTAACCATGCCACTTTCAATGTGAAGCGTGTAGACTCCTTATTGAGCTTATCTCAAGATTATCTACGAGAACTTATTGTTGCTTGAAAGAGTTTAAGAATATAATGATAGAGATAGAATAGAACTTATTGTAAGATAACCAATTTTGCTACTCCACGTTTTTAGGATTGTATATGTAGGATTGTAGGGAATCAATAGATATATCGATACCTTTCGACACAAACCGATACATCGATTTATGAAACTAAACTTTTAAGCCGAAGTAAACGTCATTGACCACTCGAATGTAAGTATATATATATCGACTGTGGAAAAGAAAAAGGACGTAACCCTCAATTTTCCAAAACAGCTTTTTTTCGATAATCACAATGTTTACAACTTGACACACATTCTCTCAAAAGGATGGAAGCTGAAAATGCCGAATAAGTATCTAAATTTAGCTTTTAAGTTTGAAAAAGATGACCTTGTAAAAAATTAAAACCAAGAAAAAATACTGAAATAACGGTTTTTCCGAGACAATTTTTTAAATTAATATTAGGCTATGTCAATTAAACACCAGTTTAGAAGTATCCGTGCACTTCAAAGTTGTGTATAATTCATAATTTGCATATGTCACCAAATCATCAAAATACGTTTTTAGCGTCTCCTGTAATGTATGTGTGGGTTACGTCCTTTTTCATTTCCACAGTCGATCACTTTTAGGGTGTTCACTGTCAACGCGTCGAAGACTTTGGCGAGTTTTCTAATACATATTAGAGGTACTTAACATTTTAATTTTAGTAAATTTAGTGTCACTTATTCATATTTTGTACTTTTATTTATTCTTTTCAATACCAATTGTCTACGACACCTTTTTTATATATTATTTTGATTTGTATAAATAACGCTGTAACATTTTATCCTCTATCACTTGATAATGCTCGTCATGAGCGAAACCGGTCCTGATCTTAATCAATAAAAATTAGTATCAGTAAAAATGGAGATTTTATTTTTTAAGACGTTATATGCGCAAAATATTTCAAAATTGTAAATTTATACGACATAAAATAGTTCTGCCGCCAGTGTGGTCAAGTGGTCAACGCCGTTGGCTCCGGTTACAGAGGTCACGGGTTCGAATCCCAGTACGGACAGTTTTATAAATTAATTTTTCAATCGATTTATGAATTTCTGTTCGAAGGCATGGATGTATGTGATGTCTATAATTCCCCACTCCCACACATCCTATCCTATGAACTGGGCGTATCGAGAGCGTTTAGCTTACCACTAGTCCTGTCCTAGCCCTATCCTTCTATTCTTACTCTCTTTGGAAAAAGAGAGGTTGATCAACTGACTAACAAGCAGTTCTCGTAGAAACACTTATGTTGAGATAAACTCCACTAGGAGTCCAAGTGATCCACACTGGGAGCGGACATGGTAAAAAAAAATAGTTCTAGATCTAAATGTAGATCTGAAATGAAAATTTACAAAGTCAAACATTCACAATAAACTTACTGGGATTTGAGCCTAGGGCCACTGATCGCTAAAGTGAAGTTCTATCCAACAAGACCTCGGGAAGCGACTTATCACTGGTGATTTTCTAATAACAGCATCTATCGAAAATACTACGAAGTTAACGAAAATTTTAAGTACCACATTAACGGCTTATCGGCAATTATCTAACACTGATGATTCATTTCTTTTAACGTAATATTACTTACTGTCAATGTCGTTGATCGTACTCGCCACTGTTGTGACATTCCAAACGTCCGTGACTGTCAAAGACCTCCTTCATCAGATTGACATCACTTCTTCATGCTAAGCATGTAAGTAAAGCGCAATCTTTCATACTGTCCTGGTTGATGTATCTTTCGAGAGACTCGCCAAAGCATTTCCTAGAATGTAATTAATAGTTGTATGAACACCCTTGCCATTTCAATGCAACTATAATACAAATGGCGTACATATCAACTTGAACGCTTGTCAGTTATATTTAAAGAAACGTACTCATTTTATTGTTTATAATGTGCAATGAAGGGTTTTCCAGTCCCAGTTTGGCAGCCAATTTTTGGCGCGCGCTGTATTCTGTGCCACTACATTTTTGAAACCACAGCACTTACACATTAATACCATTCAATTGTGGAACAAAAATATTAGTAATCATGAATTTACTCCGCTCTCCATTGATTATTTCTGAAGAAAAAAAATTCCACAGTTTGTAAGCGTTGTTCTGGCGTAAGTCTATTTTTTTGTGAAATGGCAAATCAAACTGAGGATAAATCAGCTGTCTGTTTTTAAATTGGCTTTCGCTGGAAAACGTGCTTCAAAACTAATTCGAAGAACAAACCTTTTAAAAAATACTAAAATAGTATTATTTGCCCAACATTACATTTTTCCCTCTATGAGAGTAGCATGTTGAATTGATGTTACACCTTGATCGTATGTACACTGCGGCGCCGTCGTCCAGGATTAGGTGACGTATGTTCCTTATGCGTAATGTGAATAAGGAACACACGTCACCAAAACATAGACGACTTCGCGCCAGTGTAAAGTGCCCAAATAGCCGGCTTAAAACTTGCGTGGTTTTTATGCTTTTAACCCTTAACCAGGCGGGGGGATATATACTTCCCAGGCGATTTTTTTTGATTTCTAATAAGCCATGGGTTTTAAAATTGTCACTAAATGTCATTTTGATAAGCAAATATATTGCTATCATTTGTGCCCACAACTAGCGCTACTCATCGAACGATTTTTATTTGACCAATTTTAAAAGTTAGCAAGTCTTCACGCCTGTTTTTGTGCATCGTTTACATAAAATTGCTAATAATGTCTTCAAAAAATCCGCTAAGTGGAATATTTTGCATCATATGTGTAGGTTTTGAGTTTTTCTTTTACTTTTATTATAAAATGAATACATATGTGAGCTTTGTTTTGTAAAAAATATTTCGAAATATGTGGGTAATATATAACCCTTTGTCCGACAAGAACACGATGTTATATTCCCTGTGCATTTATTTTTAAAGTTATTTGATTTTATATTTATATTAGATCATGCTTTTTTTTCTAAACGAGCATAGGGATAATTGTTTCCCACAAGAAAATGTCCCTATGTGGGCATAGGGAATATATTTCCCACACATTTTTAACAATAAAATGATATTATTTTAGAAAAACTTGTTCTATGTTTCATATATAATCCTTTCATAAGTACAAATCACTTATTAGAATCACTTTACTACTTCCAGTTTCTCGCGGCCTGGTTAAGGGTTAAGCAAGAAAGAACTCTTACGACTTTTTGTTATAAAACATACACACTACAAAGGTATCCAATCCCGGAGCCTTTTTCCAATCCCGGGATTTCGGGATTGATTAATTTTGAATCCCGGGATTGAGGTTTTCTCACCGAGGAATTTGAAATACTCAATTCTCTATACTTTTTCCTTGGATTCTCACAGAAACTCGTTTTTTTTTTTAGCTCACTGAGGAATTTGAAATCTTGAATTTGCCAATTTCGTGTAAATTTTCGGGATTTGCTCAAAATTTCTCAATCCCAAAATCCCGGCCATCTCAATCCCGGAATTTTGGGATCAGAAAATTTAACGGGATCCCGGATCCGGGATTGGATGCCCTACACACTACCCACTCGCACGTAAATACACCTGAAATCGCAAGATATATAAGGCCTGTATTTCTTTCTATGTTTTAATAAAATAATTGTTCGCGATTAATTGGAATATGTTACTTAAGGGCAATTAAGTAAATTGTTATGCACTGAAAATTTTCATACAAACATCGTACGCAAGTTTGCAGCGCTTAACATACTTACCTAATGCTACTCTAATATAATAATTGTAAAAAAAACAGATTTGGGAAATATTTACGGCGCTGTAATGAAGGTAAAAACAAAGTTTAAAAATAATAATAATCCTACGTTTAACATACTATATTTGAATCACCTCGCAGAACTTAGTAACGCCAATGCATGGATTATAGTGTACTAATAACAAAATCTTGATGAGAGGCGCATACATGTGGATTTGATATCGTGAAATTCCCTATGATCATCGCACTTAGCGAGAAACCAATGGTGGCCATTATTTCACTCGATATTAAATCTCCCCTCATATATAGATATTAAATTTATTAAATTGCAATCCCTAGTGTTGCAGTCTCAACTGCCTCGGAACTCATAATAGATTTTTTAAACTTTGATTTGTCAATCGATGCTGTAACGTTAGACTTGCTTCTACTCAAGGTATGGGAAAACTACGTCCAGATGTGTATAATTTTAGTTTCACTAAACTGTTTTTTTAAAAGAAAATAACTTTTTTTTTTTACCATATCAGCTCCCAATGTCGAACATATGGACTCTTAATAGAGTATATCTCAACAGAAGTGTTTCTACGAGAACTACTTGTTACTCAGTTGCTCAACCTCTCTTTTTCCAAAGAGAGTAGGAATAGAAGGAAAGGGCTAGTGGTTATCTAATTGCTCTTGATACGCCCTGTTCATAGGATAGAATGGGTGGGAGAAGGGAATTCAAGACATCACATACATCCATGCCTTCGAACAGAAATTCATAAATCGATTGAAAAATCAATTTATAAAACTGTCCGTACCATACAATACATAATTATAAATAAATAAGCGGTGTGTATTTAAAAATAGGACTCAACGTGCCACCCGTCACTCATTTAAAATTTTCAATTTGGCCCTTCAGCCAAAAAGTTTACCCATGAGTGTTCAATTCACACGAGGAGTTTAGTGCCTAAATGCTAAAGTGGAAACTGTCATATGCATCCCTGTCACAGTGCAACCAACTAAGTAAAAGTCCTTCTTTTAGTCCACATATTATTGCTTAACTTTCTCACCGCGTATGACCGCTATGCATGTCCTAGCGAATATGCCCTCAGCGCGCGTGACACGTATAGGTGTCATGGAAATTTCAAACCCTATATAAGATCTATCTATTGTGTTAAAATTGTATAACTTGGTTGAAAATATTACTAAATGTATATTTTACCAAATTCAACAGATGGCATTAGTCAAAAAAGATTCAATATAGGCTAAAATAATTTATTTCTGGAACACGCCGTGAACATACGTCACCAATGAAAGATTTTGGATACTGTAAATAAGCGATCGAGTGCGGGTGAAATTTAAATTGTTCCGAGAATTTAATATTATAAGCATATGGTATGGTGGTGGCGCAGTGTTCTCGGTCGCGCGTGGCGGTATTTTGCAATATGGAGACGTCACGCCGCAATTGTATGAAGAATGATTATTGTTGAATTAAACCGAAAATGTTAGAAATATATTGTATTTTATTATTGAAAAAGTTACTTTGGGTGGCAATTAACATATTTGATTGGTTGAAAAAATATTACAAACTATATTTATAGTCGAAAACGCGATAACAAACTCCGCAAAAAAGCAGCCGCGTACACGGCATGCTCGCTAAATTTGGTGACGCGGGAAAAGGGTTAACCTCTATTCAAATGTTAATATTAAGCGAAAGAATTGAAATCAGCTCTCATATTATCAAATATTGTTGAGATGTCTCAACATTGAGAGCGAAATCAAATAATGTGGATGGTAATTATTTAAAACAGATGTACATAACATACTTTTGAATTTAATGTCTGCATACCAGAATACGTTGGAAACTTCATTGCTTCTCCATAAAAATTGGGTGCCTTGCATCATTGAGCAATATTCTTTATTGGCTTCACGTGAATGTGTTATTTTTATTTACTGCCTCGAATATAATAACTTTTCAATATTTGATGACAGTGAGGCTTCTAACGTGTGGTCGCACGGAATTAAAAGCAAGGACAACATTAAATTATGCAATGTAACGTTATGGAATCCAGTACCTCTAATGACTATCTCAGTTGTCGACCGAAAAGCTCCAGGCCTCCGACGGGGGTACGTTAAAAGCTCCGCTAAGAAATCCGATAACGCTCGCAAAATTATACCCTAGGAATTTATATGTGAAAACTATTATAAGATTCGTGTGTTGTTGGTTTTCTAAGAATGCTATTTGTAATGTTTACTTGACTTCTTAACAACAGAGATGGCTATTGCGGGAATGGAAAGACTAAATTACTTGACACAAAACTTGTTTTGTTTCACTGAATTGCTTTTTTTAAAAACAAACTCCATTCATAGCAAATTCATCAAGGCCTTTTAACCTTTTCATTACCGCGATGATTTGAGCTAAAAAACATTCACTCGCATACCTACCGCATGTTTTTAATAATTTTTGAATAGTTTTAAAAAATAGGACTGAATTTATGAATATTAAAAGTTTACTTATAAAATGATATATATAGTTAAATATTTTCAAGTTAAATTTGTGGTCTTCAGTGGCCTCACGGTATTCACGCCGTTCGTATGTAGTGGCCACCAGTGACCTTACGGTACTGAAGCGGTTAATATCAAAATCAATTTGACAGCATTGCTTTTATATAAATCGAGCATAAATGTTGTGTAATTTTTAATTAACTTTATCACGTGGTAAGAACTGGTTTGGCATAAAACGAATATTTTCAACTCACCAATCTTATAAGTGTATATGTGTGTTTATAGGAGGTAAACTACACTAAGTTAATTTAGTTAAATAAAGTTTAATATCACCTTAGGGTCAATGACAAACATTTTATGAGCATTTTCTCATTCGCTTGATCTTTTTAAGGGCCTGTGCTGATCTAGAGCAGGGTTTCTCGACGGTGGGCCACGGGTATTGATAAAACGATACAGGGAAGAGAATAATGGCGGACATCGCGCAGCTATTTTTTGTAAATCTGTAAATAAAGTAAATTATTGGCATTCTAGATTCGAAAATCTCTGAAGAGCTATAAAAAAGGTGGGTTTTTGAAATTATAATTATCATGGGAAGACAAAACGATGGTATGGGGGCCACAGAAAAATAAAGGCACTCGAAAGGGGCCACGCTCCCAAAAAGGTTGAGAAACACTGATCTAGAGAACTGAAAATAGTCAGAAAATTTTATTATAACACCATGATAGGCATTGACTATATATTACTATTTACTAACCGCGCTTAAGGAATTCCTTTTTCTAACCTAATTAAAAAAATCATTCTCCTGGAAAATTTATAAATTGTCGATTACTATTGTCTGTTTATAACAGGTCGATATCATGATATAATGCGACACCAAATAATTAGATATTCGAATTCCGAATATTCAATCAGAATCTCTAATTTTCAGCATTCATTATATATTTAACGAATACAAACTCAATTTGATAAACAGTGGTCCATAACCACCAAAGTTTGCCATTAGTTTAATGATTGTATGGGATTTGTATAATATTAAAATAAATTATATTCGTGAATAAACATGTCAGTTTAATGGCCGCTATTACGACGAAAATTAATCGTTTTAACTCAGAAAACAATAGTTAAGTCATGATAGTACGTTTATCTTGTTAGTTTTCCATATATTTACATATCATTTGCATGCATTGTTACTATATTATTTGCATAATAATATGTTACTAGACAAAACATGGCTAATCAGTGTTCAGTGTGTGTATCTATCCAAATCTTGGCTGTCTAACATTCGGTTGTCAGAGGGCTGCAAGAAAATTAAAATTTACTCGAGGGCCGTATGTAACCATAATAATAAATACAGAAGGTAGAAAAATTAAATTATTGGAGATCCTTACGGTGAATTCGTTAAAATTTTGGACGGAAGAAAGTCATATTGAAACAGACAAAAAACATTGTTAGATGCGTTTAATTTATCGGCCATTGATAGCCGTATCACTTTCAATATCAACCCATTTCGCTGTGCTATTGTACATACATATATTTTAAACCATGTCCGCTCCCAATGTGGAGCATATGGACTCCTAATGGAGTTTATCTCAACAGAACTGTTTCTACGAGAACTGCTTGTTACTCAGTTGCTCAACCTCTCTTTTTTCCAAAGAAAGTAGGGATAGAAGGATAGGGCTAGGACAGGATTAGTGGTAAGCTAATCGCTCTCGATACGCCCCGTTCATAGGATAGGATGGGTGAGGGGGAAATTTAAGACATCACATACATCCATGCCTTTGAACAGAAATTCATAAATCGATTGAAAAATCAATTTATAAAAACTGTCCGTACCGGGATTTGAACCCGGGCCCTCTGTAGCCGAAGCCAACAACGTTGACCACTCGACCACACAGGCGGCAGTATTAATATCGATCTGTAATAGGCTGAAAATGGTATCCGAAAATTTATGAATTTTAAAAAAGGTTTTTTTAAAAATTACTCTCGTAATAAGTTCGAAGTGTCGGGTCCTATGGCGCAGTGGTTAGCGTTGTTGGCTTCCGTGCCGGATCTAACTGGTTCGATTCCCGGTACGAATAGCATTTTTCGATTGATTTATCGATTTCTGTTCGAAGGCAAGGGTGTTTGTGATGTCCCTCCCACCCTTCCAATCCTTCAATAACTGGGCGTAGCGAGAGCGATTAGTTAACCACTAGTCCTGTCCTACCCTTATTTTTCAATCCCTATTACTCTTAATTTGAATCGTTCAAACTATGTACATTCTCACAGATTGTGTCACTAACGACCCGGGTTTCGCCTTTCGGCATCTTCAGGCGTTCAAGTGCACGGATGAACTTGAGTCAGTTCAAGTTCATCCGTGCACTTAAACGCCTGAAGATGCTGAAAGGTGAAACCCGGGTCGTTAGTGACAAAATCTGTGAGAATGTACATAGTTTGAACGATTCAAATTTCATATTGAAATTCCAGCAAGCACCTTCAGTCGAAATCTTAAATTAAGCCCTACTACTCTCTTTGGAAAACGAGAGGTCGAGCGGCTGAGTAACAAACAGTTCTCGTAGAAAAAAATCGGTTGAGATACCTTCATTATGAGGCTATATGCTCCACATTGGGAGCGGACATAGATAAAAAAAGTTTGAAAAGGGAATTCCTTACATGAAATTAGTAAATATTATAGTAATATATGGTCAATGCCTATCATAATATTATAATAAAATATTCTGTCAACTTTCAGTTATCTAGATCAGCGTTTCTCAACCGGGGTCCACGTGAAACAAAACATAACAAATCAAAACACTAAAATGCACAGGCCCTAAAAATATAATGCTCAAATAAGATCACTCTATAATTTGTTTGTCTTTGACGCCCTTGGCGATATTAAACAATTATTGGTAATTCTTGAATAATTTTTCAATTTATAAACTCTGTCCATACTAGGATTCTGGCACTTGATCTTAGTAATCGAAGCCAAAAACGTTGACCACTCGACCACGCAACCGGAATTTGTTGTTGGTAACCGGGATGTGAAATCTAACCATTAGAAAAACTAATCTAGATCTCAAGCGATAGCTCTTAACTTAGTAATAACTTAATTAATTTGTCATATATATTATATATCGACTGTTGAAAGGAAAAAGGACGTAACCCACAGTATATTCAAAACAGCTTTTTTTCGATAATCACAATGTATCCAACTTGATACACGTTATATCAAAATGATGCAAGCTGCAAATGCCGAATTAGTATCTTAATTTAACTTTTAAGTTTGAAAAAGATGACCTTGTAAAATATTAAAACCAAGAAAAAAGACTGAAATAAAGGTTTTTCCTAGACAATTTATTTAATCAATATTAGATTATGTCAATTAAACACCAGTTTAAAAGTCTCCGTGCACTTCAAGGTTGTGTTTAATTGATAATTTGCATACAGCCTAAAATCATCAAAACACGTTTTTTTGCGCCTCCTGTAAAATTTGATATGTGTGGGCTACGTCCTTTTTCCTTTCCACAGTAGATATGTATGTACATAATAAACTTTTTTACCAAGTGTCAGTTCATATGTGCACTTAAACGACTGAAGATGCCGAAAACTGAATCCCGGGTCGTTACGTCACAAAAAACAGTGTACAGATTTTGAAAGATTCAAATTTATCTTTACCTATTCATTTTTTTGAGGGCCAAATTAATGCGTATAATACAGCGGGCCGCATTTTGGGTAGGCCTGATCTTAATAGTCAGGTATCGTACGTTTATTTTTATCCAGTCAGATTGAACTTGAAGTTAACCTGGTTAAGCATTTGTTAAAAGTAGTATTATATGTAAATGTTTTACCCTGCTAAGTTGTGGTAAGTATACTGTTTTTGACATTTACGGATTTTATATTTAAATGTATTGTTTTGGAAAGATTGATGCTTACACTTGTTATCGCCCAAAGTTTCGAAACCGAAGGCTTCATTTTTAAGAGTTGCGATGCACTAATAATATATTAATAATTAAAAATTGTGTTTATACTTACTTTAATTTTCGCACTAAGCGTGAAGCATGTGAAGTTTTCGTTGAAAACTTTTTGTTACTCAGTTGTTACTATTTTGCAATTTATTAATGGTTTCTATTTCAAATATTGATTATTTTGCATGGCATCGGATTTCTGTGTATTTCCTTAATATGTAAGATACCCAAACTATACCAAGTGACAAAACAAGCTATACCATTGTCTAGGAATTTCAACACCGATATTACTAAAACCGGGATCCCGGATTTTGCAATACCGAAAAACAGGTTTTAAATGAAACACTACCGGTATTTCGGTATTGAAAATTTACATATTTTTGATCACAGTATATACAATTTGATACACATTCTATCATAAGGATGCTAGATGAAAATGTCGCATAAGTATCTCAATTAAGCTTTTAAGATTGAAAAAATAAGAGCTTGCGAAAATTGCGATTATGTAAAAAGACTTAAAAAAAGTTATTTTTAAAAAAATAATTGAATTAATATTAGATATAGTCAATTAAAAACCAGTTTATCAGTTTTCGTGCACATTTCTTTAGGTTGTGTATATTTCATACCTTGCATTTGGCCTAAACTAAACAAAAAACGTTTTTTATATCTCCTGTAAAATTTGTTATGTGTTTTACGACTTTTCTTATTTCCACAGTCAATATACATATTTATACATACGAACACGCATGTACAGTTATACAATTATCTTTCAAAGCATTGCACCCTGACAGTAAACTATAAAAACGTATACAAAACATTCATTCGTTTATGTAAAATTTCGAAAACAATATAAGATGTTTGAAAAGGGGTTTGGTAACTACAATTGTTTTTGGCCGCACATAAATGCTGATTTGACCGCAAGCCTAGTGTTTCTGGCTAAGAGTGTTGACTACTCGACTATAGTAACAGCCTTTCACCGTCAGAAAATCATTAAGCAAGACATATAAATATGTAAGCTTTAACAAAACAATAATGTTTTGATATATGTATAGTCATGTTTTTCGCACATTGTAAGGCATAAAAAGCTCGCGTAGCGGTGTTACATAGCAAAAAGCTGATGAGAGATTTTATCGGGAGATATTGTATTCCTTTGCTCAGTACTGCATCACTATCCTGTTCGATTTTTATCCCAAACTTTACAATAGCGCGTATACATATCGATACCATACGATTATTCAACGTTTGAGTTTAAATATTATTTTTTTTTATTAAATGAAATACACCCAATACTCTTTTGCCACGTTTCAAATTATCTCCTTTATTTAAGGAAGAGAGAAACGGTCTGCAGGTAAATCTATAAATAAGTTACATTGTTATGTTACTTATTTGCAAAAATGTATGTAATTAATTTTTCCGAAACATCCCAGCTTATCAAAGTGTTCCTTATAATAATTTTCCACTAACAGTTTACTGTATTAAATGAACAAGGTACCAGTGGCGTGTTTAAGCCCAGGCTTTGGAATCGGAGTCGTGCTCCTTTTAACTGGAGTCGCGCCCGAAAGAAAAAACCAAAAACTTTGAGTCCTGTCGGATCTGTCGGCCCCGTCGGTCATGCCGGCTTGGTTGCATCGAAGGCAAATTATAGGGCATTTAAAGAATTCTACGCGTCATTTGGAAAAAAAAGTTGAGTTAAATAGATAAAATCTCATATTCAACTGCACTTAATTATTAATTAACTTTTAATTTCTGCACACTGTAGTGCATGCAACCAAGTCTTGAAGAATTTCTTCTCGGGACATTTCTGGCAAAATTTTGAACACGACTAAAGTTGTTACGCTACGGAATACACCCTATAAGAAGAGTGTGAAGCCGTAGCGGGTGGTGGTGGGTACAACGTTGAGTACACTAGGGAATTAAAACAAAAAAAAATATTCAAATTGCTAGGAAATTTGAACCGTTCAAATTATGTTCATTTACTCAAGTTATGTCATTTACGAACTAGGCTTAGCTTTTCGGAATTTTCAGGCGTTTAAGTGCACGGATAAATAAATGTATAGTGTTTATATAAGAAATACATTTATCACTAAGCTTAAAGCCATTGCTGGTGAAATCAATTAACCCATCGGAATGCCCACAGATTTGAATGGTGAGTAATTTCAAAAATTATATTTATTTCGTTTGGAAATTTTATTATTATATTTACTTACATATAGAATACAAGCGTGGTGAATTTGGCAGATTTACCTGCTCATAGAAAATTGATAAACTATGTAACTGTGTTATCTTACATTATATCAAATTGCTAGGGTCAAAAGTGGCGCCACTGCATGCTACTAGGCCTAAAAAGAAATACAGTCGTGTTTTAAGCTATGGTCGGAGTTAGAGTCGTTTTAGTTCATAATGACTTCACAACCCTGGTTTAAACAGCGACCTCTTCATTCGTTTTTTCTTGTCCTATCCTTGTATCCATTAAGCTTAATCTATCCGAATAGAGAGGTTGAGCAACTGAGTAATTAACAGTTCTTGTAGAAAATAAGCGTTTGTCGAGATACCTCCATTAGGAGGTCATATGCTCTACATTTGGAGCAGACATGGATTTAAACAGAAACAGTTATATATTCAACCAATTGTAATAAAATAACAACAGTAAATATCCGAATATTTACCTTTAAATCTGTTTAAAATAATATAACATTATTGCTATAGTCATCTCGCTAAATCAGTATGAAAGCCTTCTACTGTAACAAAAGTAGAATTATATACGAGAGTTCAGTTGCCTTTTAGCTGCAGATGTGCCGACAAGCTCCATTATCTCGATGAATGTTCCACAAAACCAGGAAAAGAATCCGGAACCCGCCGTGGAAGAAAACCCGGCGTGGTTTATGGCAGGCGGCAGACGTAACCATAACACCGCTCGTGTAGATCCGCTGCTGATAACCTGGTTATCTCTGATGATGTAGTGAGATTGAGGGTTTCACAGCTAGCTGCTACACAAAATAATGCAGTAAATTTTCCGGATTACTTTTATAAACAATGATTTTGTAATACAATAATTCGTGTCATAAATAATAAAATTCATACTTTCGATGGTTTCGGCGGTAACTTTGTGGAAGTTCATTTTAATAGAAAATTTAAATTAACTTTGATTATTCCACGTATTGTGTAACTAACTTTAATTAACCAATTAATAGAGTAATCACAAACCTAGATGATTGATTGTAGCTCATTAGTTTTAATAGTTTGTAATGTTTAACGTCATTAGTAGTATGATTAAATTTGTTTGCATTTTATAATCCCCTCTTTGCTTCCATTAAAAAGGAAAAATCCCATTCTGATTGTTTACAACTCATTAGTAAAATTATTATCATTATCTGTTTGCTTTATTTCGATTCTACACCCCCCTCCTTGCTCCTCTTAAAAGGAAAAAAAAACCCAATCCATTTTGTAATTTTATAATTTTAAAATGTTAGAATCAATCTTGCTTCATTACTTAAGCAAACTTTGCGATAGTAAGTCTGAAGATGCCTCTGAAAGAGGCGAAACACGTGTCACAGTTAGTTACACAATACGTGGAATAATCAAAGTTAATTTAAATTTTCTAATAAAATTCATTGTTGATTTTTTTAAATTCCATTTCCACTGCCAACCAAAATAGAGCATCTAACTTTAACATATCAGTTTTTATGTTGGGGATTTGGTTGCATTTATTTATTTATTGTTCAAAATTAAAATTACAGTAAATGAGATAACAGCTGACTCCAATTCGCCATGTACTTGAAAAATATAATAAGACAAAATAAAAAATAAAACTACACAATGCATCAAAATCAACATAAAAAATCATGAATAAAATAGTAAAATTTAACAAACAGTTCATAAATACTATCACTAAAAATGTCCACTTCTCTAGGCAATGCGTTGATCAATCGAACGGCTCTTGAAACTAGTGACTCATACCTCATAAGCGAGTTATAAGTTTTTAGAAATAAAAGTTTTTTTTCATAGTTTCACCCACGTAAGAATAAATTGGGAGCATGTAAATTAATAGTCATGAGAATTTTAAGATTATCAACTCGGCCACGAAAGAACTTCGAAAGAAGGAATTCATTTATGAACCACCTATGATCGATCACCTATAAATTTGAGATTTTAAACAAAATTATAAATATGTATGTAAGTGTTAAATTACTCAATTTACATTGCTCACGATGAACGAAACTGGTCCTGATATTATAATAAATATTTTTTAATAATTCTAATAGTGTCCTCAAAAATTTGAAAACATTAAAAGTAATAAAATAAACATTGATTTAAAACGATGCAAAATAGCCAAGATAAAAGCTTACATAAGCATTAAAACAAGTTCTCCTGTCTCTCCTACACTCAAATAATATTCTGTATTGTTGTCCCTTTCGCTTACTGTACACTGATAAATCTCGAGTACCAAACAAGGCTACAAAATTCCTAATTTTCAGAATACGGCCAAATAATTTGCAAATATGAAAGTAATGAAGACTTTTTCCGTCAAAATTTGATTCGCAAATTTCCATCAAAACACTTATTAAAATGTTTCAAATTTAATTAACTTTCCCCCTCATTCATGATCCAGATTTCTCATTTTTTTTTATTCTCCTCCGATTTAATTAGAACACTTAATTCGTCAAGTGTTCCATATTCAAAATAAATTTACAAGCCATATTGACGGTGACGTTTTGAAAATACAACATAACTTTTATCCGAGCTTTCATTTATTAAATACATAAAATTAAATATAAGTTGTATTTCAAAATAATAATAATCATCTTGAATATAAGGAAAAACTTAATTTATATAAATATTTTTATTTGGAAATTTGAATCGTTCAAATTTTGTACGTTTTTATGTGCTTCGCCTTCCAGCATCTTCGGGGATTCAATTTCACTCATGAAGATGAACTGTCAGTCAGTAAATTAATGGTTACTATAGTGTATGTATTAAATAAGAATAATTAGGAGAAAATGACGACAATGGTTTTAATTTAAATCTCCCTCATAACTTTAATCTGAGTGATAATATTTTCTATTAATTATTTTTACATAGACAATAAAAAATATTTAGTAACGTTCATCCATGGACATGAACGCCTAAAAATGCTAAGAGTAGCGAAAGTGATGAGCTAAACACTAGTCTGGCCCTAGACATATGTATTGCAATACCGGTATTATCGAAACCGGGATTTCGGTTTTCATGATACCTTTTCAATCACCAAATACAGGTTTCAAAAATGCAAAACTACCAATATTTTAGTATAAAAAATTATTCAATACCATTCTTTTATGTATCATATAAAACCATTATTATATTTAATAAAAGATGTCACAATAAATAGGAATATTTTAAATCAACTAAGAGTTGTATCAAGTTTATATAGCATGGGTGGGGAACCTTTTCATCTCTAAAGGCCACATTCATTTATCTGATTCAACATACGGCCACAGTAAAGAAACCGTTGCCACCCCCTACCATAAACTAAATATTTTTAATTCACAATGTAAAATAGTCAAAAATGCAATTTAAAAAAATCTTTATCCATCTAATCTAAAAGATCTGTTACAATTCAAAAGGTCGCATCAGAGTAGCCAAAAGGCCGCAGGTTCCCCACCACTGTTTTAGATGGATGATCTTTCAATGACATAGTATTATTTTGAGAAACCGTTGTCGGCAATTCGCCACGCACTTGACAAATATAGTTAAAACAGTAACGTACATCGAAATTAAAAAAAAAAACTCCTATATTTTTTAGTGACCAAATATTAGTTTTACAACGAGAAAATGAATATAATTCATACAAATTTTACGCATCTAAGTGTCCACGAAATAAACGGGTAACCAAAATTGTAAGACTTCGTATTTGAACAATCAATCTCATCATATCCTATGATTCCCTTCATTCCTGAATGTTGTCTATGGTCACAGTGCCCATATGTGGTGTAAGTAACTAAACTATGAACAACAGTATAATAAGCTTAGGAACGGCGACCACCAAGATTTGAATCTAGATCCTTAAAATTGTAGATAGTAACTCGAACCCTTTATAATGATAGGTCAGCGACCATTTAAAGGTAAATATCGCCACGATCAAGATTTCACTTCGACTTATTTTATCTAAAAACCAGATGCGGTAAACATTTTTCATCTCGCGTGCCAAAGAACACAATAATTATTGATTAATTTGATTGTTTCTTTTTAATGCAATAAAATAAACCACACTTTAAAGCACAACATAGTTGGTTGTTTCTTTTGAGTTTTTAATTTTCTTGTTATATATTTTTTCCTTTTTACTAACTTATAATATTACTTTTAATTATGCAAACATAAATTTAAAGAATGATTTAATACAAAAAAGTGGATTGTTTTACTCAAGGCTGTGTAGTCGGACTGTATTAACGGAAGCCGTGCTCGAAAATAATTAATAACTTTTAATCCTTCTAAAAAACTGACAATATTCGAAGAATAATGCCTTAAAGACAGTAGCGGCCGGTCAATGTGGCGGCATTTGATCAATGCACCCCTTGTATATGCAGGGGCGGCTATATTTCATGAAATATTATTAAAAAATAACATTTATACCATTCCCTCATTTTAAATTCGATAAAATATATTTTTTTAAAGTATTTTTTATAGATAATAAATACATGAAGAATTTAAAATGAGTGAATGGTATAAATGTTATGTTTGAATATTATTTCATGAAATATAACTGCCCCTACATATACAAGGGGTGCATTGATCAAATGCCACATTGACCGGCCGCTACTGCTTAAAGATACAATATATTAACAGTTTTAGTTCAAATAAAGAAGAAAAACAAATGAAATATAAAATATATAGACATAATTTTAGTATGGAATCACACAATATTATGAAGGTTTAATTATATAGGTTACAAATGCCAATGGTTTGATACAGCCGATCTAAAACATGCCAGGTTACGTAACTTTAAACCATTTTCTTTGGACTTGTGGCAATATTTTACGTTATCTCAGAAGGAAGTGATCATTATTTTCAAGAGTTTCGGGTGAAACAGTAAACCAACAATTGACATCCGAGTATTTTCCCATACGTTCTGTCTTGTCAACTGTACAAGCTGATAGTTTATAACAAGCATTGATACATAACGGGTAAATTACACCACTTGAACATATCTAGTTATTCTCCTAATAAGGTGATGATTTTTTTACCATAAAATATTTCAATGTTGTTAGTATATTTTTTCAACGAAGTATTTGGGCCATCTTAGTCAAGTAGTGATAGTTTTCTGCTTAACTTAAATTTCTTTATTGGATTGATTAAATTGTCATTACTTTGGTAGAACTCCATTTTAATAACGTAAAAATATTCTGGTCAGTGGTCAATGTCGTTTGCTTCAATGACTGATCTTACAGGCTCAAATCCCACTACAAACATTTTTTCAATCGATTGATCTTCTGATTTCTAAAATTGTCCTTCTTGCTCAAATCTAAAATAACGAAGCGTAGTGAGAGCGATTAGCTAAACACTAGTCTTGTTCTAGCCTTATCCTTCTATCCCTATACTCTCCAACAAAGATAGGTTGAGAAATTGAGTAAGAAACAGTTCTCTTATGGAAACTTCTGTTGATCCTACATTGTCATATCGGATATCATTGAATTGTCATATCGAAAAAAAATCTTGAAAATAATGCCATATTGAGATAACTGACACACCTTTCCAGGGGTTCACATAGTTTTTCATTACAACGACAATTAAGAAATAAAAAATGTATGGCGGTATGTACATATGTATGTAAATATTTTCGAAAATATTTTAGTGATTATCTTACTTTATCTTAATCTAAATTATTAATCTATGTTCAAATTTGAGGAATCAATACGACAAACAGATGCGATATGATTGTCTATTAATTTTGATTTATTGAAGAAAATGATTTTTCACAAAAATAAGTTCACAAAAAAGAAATCGAAATAAAGAAGTCATTTGATGAGCATGCACGAAAGAAGAGATTTTATATATTCTGTATAAAGAAAGACATGTACCTGCGTAGATTTAATATAAATATCGCGGGACACAACATAAGTCAAGCAGACACACTCTGTGAACCCCTGTAATATTCAATATAACGATACTTAATTAAAAAATAAATATTCGTTTTACATAAAAAATGAAAATGAAGTATTGTTAAGAAAAATATGCTGACTTTTTACAAGTGAATTACTAAAAATACAAGCAGCCAGTGTTACTTTTTGATTTGGTTTAGAGATGAGCTAGATTGAAAAAAAATTAGCCACTCAATAGTTGTAAATTGTAATTGCTTGTAAAATATTACACAAACGAACTACAATTATTGTGGATCATTGATATGTATATGATCACTGTAATTACACAAAATTGAATCGATTCGGTCATTAATTATTTTCCAATTTATCTAATCTGACAAAATTGAGTCACGTTCCTAATTATATGTAAAAAAAAACAACATTTCAATACTTACTTACGATCGTTTTCGTTTGAGCTATAATTATTATCTAATTGCAGATTTCTCACATGATCTATGTATGTTCACGAAATATTAAGCGAAAAAATAGCTGCATGCTCAATCCGAATCGAATCGATAATTTGTACAGGAATGATCGGACCGATTACACGGTGATTATTCTGATTTTTGCAACGAAAATTGCGATCGGGAAACCGGCTCCGATGCGAAATCCCCGGCATGCCCCCCGACCCACGCGGGATCTCCGCAGCCACTTGACCCCTAGTCGATACGCCACAAAATCATCGTTTAGTGCAGCCAAAAGTACCCGATCATTTTTTTAAACACTGTTATTAAATAATTATCGACGCCTTGTTCTATGTGTAACCTCTCGTTTGATGTGTAGGAGTATAAAATTAATTCAAAACCATACAACAGAAGTTTTATGAGGGGTTCGTTATTTTGTTATTCACAACTTGGTATTTGTGTTTATCTTCTTTTACCTGAACTATATAATGCATCTTTTTATCTGGTCAATTTTTTCGACGTATTTTTTTATTGACTTACAATAAAATTTTCGCTATCGTTTTTATTTACGTATTTTTTCAAAATCCATGTTCGCTTTCAACTTGTAGCATATGGTCACCCAATGAAGGTATCTCAACTGATGTTAATTTACGAGAACTGTTTGTTACTCAGTTGCTCAACCCTTTTTTTCGAAGATAGACTAGTCCTGTCCTATACAGAACTAGTGGTTGGCTAATCACTCTCGCTAAACCCCGTTATTTTTTAGGATTGTTATGGTGGAGGAGGGGATTTTAGGTATCACAAAAATCCATGCCTTTGAACAGAAATCGAAAACTCGATTGAAAAAATGTTGATCGTACTCGGATTTGAGCCCGTGAAGCCGACGACGTTAACCACTGTGCAATGGACCCTTCATGTATTGATAAAAAAATAGTTTTTCAGTTAATACCTAATACCCAATATTGAATATTATATTTTTTTAATAACTTTAAAAACTTTAATAAGTTTGATTAACTTATTTTAATCACTTATGACAATCTCGACAAGAAAAAATGTACACCAAAAGCTCAAACCACCAAGATGCCAATCGAAAACAGAAAAAAATATGTTTAAGGTTTTCTTATATATTAGAACCTGAATCCCTTCTACAGGGGGATTGAATAATGTGGAAATCAGTTTTCGCCTGAAGTTATTATTGCGTATTTGATTTCTATTGACTTATCTTTTTGTTTTACAAGTGAGACAAGATTTATTAAAAAAAACTTTTCTTTTCGAGCCCTATCTTAGTATATCAACTATACATCACTGTATTCTACAAGCATTATTATTTGACTTTGATGAAATTATTAGTTTTCTTGTTGTTATAATTGCCAACTTTTATTATTATTTAACCAAATAATAACATCATTAATCATTACTTAAGAAAAATACATATAAACAATACCATTTTTATTATTCAAACACACTTTTAATGACATCTGTTGGGACGCCTTAAAAGTTATAACAATTAACACCAGCCGCTAGTTGGCAGATATTTGTGTTGTTATTATAACAAAGTATTTTCCTATTTTTTTTTCTAAAATACCACTTGGCTCAATTCACTTCCTGGAGGCTTAGCTTCCTTTGGTAAATTGATCAGTTATTTTAAAAAAATATATTAGTTACTAGGGCTTGTCGGTTTTCAAAAACCGGTTTTTGTTGCTAAATTTGTGACCTTCGAAAACCAGTTTTTTCCATAAACGAGTCTATAAACAAAATGACAAAAAAATGGATCTTTTATTTGATGGCTTAAGGACCATATGCCCCACATCATTATCCAGTGAAAGGAAATTTTAATAAAAACACAATAATCCTTTGTACTTCATTCCACTTTATTCAATATGTCAGGACCGGTTTCGCTCATTGCGAGCATTGTCAACTGAAGTACAAAGGATTATTGTGTTTTTTTATTAATATAATGCCTTTCCACCAAGTATTGACAGTGAACACCCTAAAAGTGATAAAGGAAATTTTGTTATAAAACGATCATTGGACGCTTTGCGTTTTCTTAAATCATATTTTCTGAAGAGCAACACTTCAACACAACATTCCACTTTATTTAATATGTCAGGACCGGTTTCGCTAATTGCGAGCATTGTCAACTGAAGTACAAAGGATTATTGTGTTTTTATTAATATAATGCCTTTCCACCAAGTATTGACAGTGAACATCCTAAAAGTGATAAAGGAAATTTTGTTATAAAACGATCATTGGACGCTTTGCGTTTTCTTAAATCATATTTTCTGAAGAGCAACACCAAATAATTTATCGTTGTGTATTATTATGTATATAAATAAACAAAATTAAAAAAATTGGACTTTTTCTCACTATTTTAATTGAATTATCATTTTTTGGTAAATCTTCGAAAACCGGATAAAAACGGTTTTTTCAAAAGTCGATTTTTGTATAAGCCCTATTAGATCCTACAATCAAAAAAAGCATTACGTCCGAATGAATCTCAAAATCTTCCAATTAACGTTACATATATGAGGACACGTTATCGTCTCGTTAAATCTCAAATTGTACATGTAATTTATTACAAAATCGAATTACTTGAAACATTATATTGTGTATATGTGTTATCAACATAATTTGATCATTCCTTAAAAGGGTTTAAACGCATTTTATGATTATTATTACACGCGGCGTGTGATAAAAGATTTTAACACAATTTAAGGTTATGTTATGATATAATTTTACAACGCTGTACTTTATTACAATGATGTTATATTATATCGACTGTGGAAAGGAAAAAGGACGTAACCCACAGTTTTTCCAAAACAGGTTTTTTTCGATTATCACAATGTATCACACTTGATACACGTTCTATCAAAAGGATGAAAGCTGCAAATGCCGAATTAGTATCTAAATTTAGCTTTTAAGTTTGAAAAAGATGACCTTGTAAATAATTAAAACCAAGAAAAAACACTGAAATAAAGGTTTTTCCGAGACAATTTATTTAATTAATATTAGGTTATGTCAATTAAACACTAGTTTAGAAGTATCCGTGCACTTCAAGGTTGTGTATAATTCATAATTTGCATACGTCACATAATCATCAAAACACGTTTTTAGCGCCTCCTGTACAATGTGATATGTGTGGGTTACGTCCTTTTTCCTTTCCACAGTCGATATGAATACTGCATGTATGTGGTAATTTTGTTATGTATAATTTCGAATAATAAATAGAAAAATCGATTGAGAAGAAATTTATAATACAATAGTAGGGTAAATATTGTGATCTTTTAGGGTGTAAT
This sequence comes from Himalopsyche tibetana, assembly GCA_030503985.1. NCBI lineage: Eukaryota > Metazoa > Arthropoda > Insecta > Trichoptera > Rhyacophilidae > Himalopsyche > Himalopsyche tibetana. The sequence goes on from JAPJYX010000015.1 coordinate 9,564,279, forward strand.
ACAGACAGCATTAAAAGCATAAAACACTTTTTTGTACTAACTCCACATTTAATTAACAAGATCATGACCAGTTTCGGTAACCAACTGGGTAACCAACAGTTCTCGTAGAAAAGTTTTGTTGAGATACCTCCATAAAGAGGTCACTATGCTGCATATTAAAAACTAATTACAATTTTATTTAAAATGATTAAAATCGGCTTAGCTCATGACGAGGATTTTCAACATGAGCGAAACCGGTCTTGATATTTTAAAATAAAATTGAGATTAGTGCAAATGATTATTTTATTTTTAGAATATAGTGCTTCTCCACTAAGTTTTGATAGTGAAATCCCTAAAAGGTCTATTAATACTAAGCCAATTAAAAAGTGTGAAAGGGTTAACGTGTTAGGCTTCCTATATTACTTACATTAATTTTTCAACTAATATTAAATTTATTTATATAGTAATTAATTGTAATTAGTACTGCCAAGGCTTGTATCTTACCGCTTCCAGCGTACAGTAGAAAAACACAAAAATTTGACTTAATTTGTAATTTATAACGTTAGAATTAGAACCAACTTTTATTAATTGATTTGGCATTTACTTGGTAGAACTCCATTTATAACAGATTAAAATAACAAAGTATTTTAGCTCTACAGTTTTTAATAATTTTATTCGTTGATAGCTATTTCGGCTTGCGCCATCGTCAGAACTATGTTTAAACTAATATTTTTCTCAGCTATATATACTGGCTCTGAAGAGATGCACAATGCATCAAGTTATTCACTCTAACATCCTAATTATAATTACAATATTACACTTATCAAATGTGATTCTAGTTTTAATTAGGATGTTAGAGTGAATAACTTGATGCATTGTGTATCTCTTCAGAGCCAGTATATATAGCTGAGCAAAATATTAGTTTAAACATAGTTCTGACGATGGCGCAAGCCGAAATAGCTATCAACGAATAAAATTATTAAAAACTGTAGAGCTAAAATACTTTGTTATTTTAATCTGTTTAACCAACTTTTAGTTTATTCATAATCATAAACCTTGCTATTTTCTATTTGATGATTCTTTTCAAAGAGACGAACCACGTGTCACATTATGTAACACAACAAACGGAAAACAAATTCAATTGTTTATTGAATTGAAATCTCAATATATTAAGAGAAGCTTTTACGCTCTACTCTAAAGTGTAATTTATGAAGTTTTGCACTATAAAACGACAATATCCGAAGATTATTTGGTTATATATATATATAATAAATATGAGGAGAGCTATAGTAATTACATTTTGATCTCGTATTAAACTTAATCCGCTTCCTGGTACTCAATGCATTAGTTAAAAGTTTAAACAATCGAATCTGGGGCTGCAGAGCTTCTGGAAAATGCAAATTAGTTTGATGGAAATACCGACCAAACTTTGGCGCCCTAGCTTTTGCATTGTTCAGATTCGGATGATGGGATTATTCATGAACCTTGTTTGAAAGTAAACTTGATAAATTTCGAATGGCGGTGCCGATAATCGATTCGTAAGTAATTGAAAATATATTTTTTTCTGATATTCAACTATTTCGGACCTGTGTCCGCGATTCCAATGCCGCTTTTTCCGATTGCGGTGTCCATTAGTACCCAGTTAGAACACTTCATAATTTGCTTTAACAATCACTTGGTAAAACTCCATTATAAAAATTGTGAAAAATATCGTAACTAATTTTGTTGAACATTTTTTTAAATATATATTATGATTGATAGCTATTTTAGTACAATTTTAAAGCTTACTTTTACTTAGCTATATGTACTCGATTATAAGAGATACACAATACATCTCTTCATACGAGGGGCTTAGTACCATAATCTACAATAATCTAGTTTTGATAAAATCTCAAAAAACCACAGGACCACAAATTTTCCTATTCATATTTGTTTTTATGAATTACAAGCACGTTGCTAAGACGCAAAACATACTATTACATCATAAAAAATAATGATTCTTTCTGATCATATATTATTCGTTTTAAAATAAAATCTTAAACACTTATAGTGAGTGATCTTTGGCTGTGGTTTTTACAGTGTTTAAAACAGGTCTGTGGCTTCAGACTGATTTAACCTTTAGAGGAGTATGGACGTACATGTACATCGGCGCTATTTTTCTGTAAATGAGTATAACAGTAGTTAAAACTCAACACAGTAGTGTCTGTCATATAATATTCATTGGGAAAAAGTCACAAAATTGTCATGTTAAGAAAAGGCAGTAAATTAAAGCAAGGTCTGTATAAATCTATTCACTCCTCTTAAGGTTAACTGGGGTTGTGCTAAAAAAACTAATAATTACAATCGAAATGGGAGATATTCAACAAAAACACTGAACCGGGATAATATTTGTGACAGGACCACTATATTCAGATGAAAGATCGAGCAAATTGATAAATCGGGGAACGATTAATGCGGGATTATTTAACATTGTTGATATGGGTGTGAAATGGGGCTATGGAGAATAAACAATCCATGCGAGAATGTTATATCGGGGTTTCATTGTATACGACTATCCATAACACACCTTATTGCTAGAATAAATACGACCCATATTATATAATATATTATCTCATAAATGACGATGTGTATGAATTGATTCTACGTTTTTTGTTCTGCCGTCGAAGCTAGTCGTCTTTGTATTTAGTTGTATATTGGAATTAGATCGGATTAGGGATTAGACGAAGCAAGTCGAGTTAATCCGACAACAAAGTCAGTCGCTTTGTGAAGCAGACTAGAAACGATTTGAATTTCATCCGATTATCGGAATGCTGATTATCTCTTGACTATTCTATGTGTTTGTATGTTTTACCTTAATTCATCTTAGTTCAATAGAATTTGCGTTCATTATTCGAACACTATAATACTATTCGCTGAAAGCGTTTTTTGGTCGATTTGAATAAAATTACGCTTCATGCCGTTAGAATAAAGCCTCGTATACAACGATTGAAAATGTGTGGAGTTAGCTTTAGTTCAATAATTGATAGGCAAACGTGTATCTTATTAAAAACATTTTTTACTGAAAACAACTAATACTATACTTTTACGTGAATTATTTATTCTAACACGATTTCCAGAAACAAAAACAAAAAACGGATTTGGTAATAACAAGAAATTAAACAACACAAGACACTAATAAAAAAAAGGTTGTATTATACAGATTTGTTTAGCGATGTATATATAATCAAGAAGTATATAATTATATGATACTTCGAGAGGTGAAGTGAGTCTAGTAAATTGGTAAAACTTTTTCTTGGACTATTACGAGTACGGTCATGTATTTATTTGGTGTTTTGTTGAATTACATATTTTTATCTTATGGAGATAACACTATTGCAATGTGTATTAACTGAGGTTATTTTACTTGTACGATACTTGACGATGTGTAGAATATTAGAGCGGATCTTCAAAAATACCACTTGGCTCACTTCACCGCTAATGGGCCCATATTTTCTTAATTAAAATACATATTATTAATTTATGTAATTTACTATTTGGGTATTATTAAATAATATCCTAAATAGAACAGGCTGCTCGTCACTAGTAAGTTTATTTCTAATGGGTTTAACCTTTACTAATTGATGCAACTTATTAGATAATCATTTTGTAATGTAAATGTCATTTGTAGTATCATCATTGTTTGTTTGTTTGTTTTCTATCCTCCCCTCCTTGTTTCCCGTTTTTATTTATATAATATATCATGTTAGAATATTAAAATTAAAATCATTCATACTTTAACAAGCATTGTCGAAACACTTTGTCACAGTCTGTAGCACAGTACGAGGAATAATAAGTTATTTAAAATTTCATATTACCCTTTGGGTCTTTATTATTACATTTTTTACACGTTTTTCTATTATAGAGGGTTGTTATTTTTTTAACAACACGGTTTTTAATTCTGGGAACAAATCAATTTATTTTCTTACGTGTTATATCACTTTTTTACTCGGCTTTTTGAGGAACGTGCCTACCGTGGAAAAATTGTGATTGACACAAAACTTCAACGTAGATTATTCAAAACGTATCTCGTTTTAATAATACAAACGTTCTTTTACAATGGTCTGTTGAATCACTAAAACTACGACTTAAAGGCTCATAGATATTAATTATTTATTGATCACAAGGTGATCGATGGTTAACGGTTTTGCAATTTATTAATCAATACCTCCGTTACTTGACATTTACAGAATGTAAAACCTAAATTAGGCCATTTGTAATCATCTATCGATAATTTAGTATTTATATCGTTAAGCTAAACCACCCACGCAGGATTCGGAGTATTGATTGAAACAAAGAAGATCGAGTTAACTCATTTCAGAAGTTATTCAATTGATGCTGTCAGCCTCTCCGCCGGATAATTTACAAAGATATTGACAGTCGACACAATAAACTTTAATAATTATTGTTGAACCCTGCTGTAATTGTGATGATTAGATTCGTGTCAAAAACAATTATTTATCTAATCAGGAATTAGTTTAAAAATGATCAACACTGTTATGAGAAACACTAGCGTGCATGGACACATCGACCCGTAACAAGCAAAACATTGTAACCGACAATTTATAAATTTTACAGGAGTAAGTTTTTTTTAAATTAAGTTATGTACGGTCAGTACAGGGACGTCTTGTGGGCATAGGCGAGCAGGCAGTTGCCTAGGGGCGGCAAGTCTTAGGGAGCGGCAAAATATGATCACATAATTTAACGAATTTGGTTCAGAGTAAATATCATGTTTTTCGTCTACACGTTTACTTGTATTTTGACTTATCGTTAAATAATAATAACTGGTAGGATGATGCGACACCAAGGAACTTAAAAATAATGAGAAGTAAAATACCCAACAAATGTGGTGAAGCCGGTAACCGATCTCGAGTGTGGTATAATATGGTATGCATTTAAACACGTGTCGAGAAAACGTCATTTCAAGTTATATCCTTTATCCACTTATGTCATTTTTTTAATATATATAAATTACATACTATTATAGTTATAAGTGTAAATTAAATACACATGCTATATTAGTAATATTTATGATTCGTATGAAATCTTTCTAGTAAAAAGTAGACATCAATAATGCGGCTCTGCATTAGTGCTCCGCGATTTTTTTTACTTTTTTTACCGGTGTAAAAAGGTAGGGGAACACTGGTTTAAAGAACTCGTATGTAAGGGAATTTCAGAAAAAAATATTTCGAAACATTGTAAGGGCGCTATTTTAAACATTGCCTAGGGGCGGCACTTGCCCAAGAACGTCACTGGGCCAGTAAATAGTAATATATGGTCAATGCCTATCCTTATATTATAATAAAAATGCCTGACTACTTCCAGTTCTCTAGATCAGCGTTTGTCAACGTGAAACAAACGATAAAAAATCAAACAACTATTTAATGCGCAGGGCTTAAAAAAAGTTCAGGCGAATTAGGTAACGTACTTAAATTGTTGTCACTGACGCCTTAGGCGATATTGAACAATTATCGATTTAAAACGCAATTTACCGAATTGTGTCGCTTAAGTTCTTTTGCCGATTGTGAGTCGATATATTTTTTAAGCCATGTCTTATTTCGATATTAAGCTTTTGTCGTCCAATGAAATATCTCAACATAAGTGTCAAACAAAACCTCCTTGATATTCAGTAGTTAAGCTTTTCCGCAGTCGAGAAGTCATCGTAATTGGCTTCGGTTGCAGTTCTCACGGGCTCGAACCCCAATACGGATTTTTTTTAAAAAATAGTTATTTATATGTGATGTATAAAATTCCCTTTCCGCCATCTGATTCTAAAAAGTTACCACTAATCGTGTCCTAGTCTTATACTCCACCACTCTCTTTGAAAAAGATAGACTAAACAACTGAGTAGCTCTTGTAGAAAAAATCCAAAATTTCGGATGTGATGGCCAGAACAAAATGTACACATCACATACGTCCATGTCATTCATTGAACATGCTTCAATGATTATATTTGAATAAAAATAATAAAACATTTTTAGTACTTTTCCATATAAAATTTATTGTATCAGGACCGGTTTCGTTCATCGCGAGCATTATAAACTGATCAGTTGATAATGCTCGCGATGAGCCAGATTATATATTTATTATAATGCCATTCCACCAAGTATTGACAGTGAACACCTTAAAAGTGATTATATTTGAATTAGTCGATCTTAAATATTTCCTATACATAAATAATGGCCGGCTATACATCAGCTGTTGTCACCTGCATTTCGGTAACATGTATGCTTGAAAACGTGTGCAAACGAAGCATGTTAAGACTTTTTCTCGCATTAAAGCACATCGGATAGTGTTTGTTCTGTAAAACGAGAAAAAGCTCTTACCCGCGTGTTTTACACACATTTTTTTTTAGTGTTTATGCATACGCAAACACTTCATCGCATTTGATATCGCCTGTCTTTATAGTTCGCCATCTTGTCTTATTAAGCACATCCGTCGTGGACACATGCTTTTTGGACCTGTAGGAGACACTAAAGTGTCACCAACGGCTAGACTCACCGCCATTTTAAAAAAAATTAAACGGTGATATTTTCGCATTATATAGTGGGAGGCCTTAGCGTATCCAACCGATGTTACGCAGGAGGAAATTGAGTATTTATCAACAAACATCTAGTCTATGTAGTTAGTAATAGTATCTGAAGAAAATTACTGACATTCTCGGCAAATGACTAACCGGATATACGCCATTTTGGCATCATGGCACGTCCATTGATTTAACGCTTGTATAATTAAAAACTGTAACCGTCATTCAATATAATATTGAAGTCGACAAACTCGTATTAAATTTATGTGCAAAGCATAGTATATGTTTTCGAATGATAAATGTTTATATGGCAAGTTGTTAATTAAAGAGTCAATCTCAATTAACAAAGTATACAGTCTAGGGATTGTTATACTGGTAAACCGGTTTACCAATTAACGGTTAAAACAAGATAGTTTTACCGGTAATTGGATACTATTAACAAAATTTTGTCTATATATTTAATAATAATTATGGTGTTATTATGCATCACAAATTGAACAAGTTTTTAATCAATTGTAATTAAACAATATATCAACTTGAATTGAAGTATATTTTCATAATTTGTTTTTTATAAATTAGTTTAATTTGTAAAAATATTTTCTTGTAACACGGTGCTCTGAAAACACAGTATAAAATTTTACCATTAGCTCGAATTAACTGACTTGGACGACGCATTAAATATTCGGTTGATATTGTTTGTCTCATTAATTTTTTATATCTGTTGCCGGGCATTAAGTTGAGCGGTCAACCTAGATGCTGGTGTCGCGGGCTTGAATCCCAGTACGCACATTTTTGTATTTTTTTAAAAATTTAATCCATTTATAGATTTCTGTTCGAAGATCTCTGTCGTCTGTAAAATTCCCCTCTCTAATACGATCATATAACAAGGCGTAAGAGTTTTGATTAGATGACTGCTAGTCCTGTCTCAGCTCTATTCTTATACCCTTACTCATTTAGAAATATGAGAGGTAGAGCAACTGATGAAAACTTCTACTGAGATAAGCTCCATTATATGTCCATATGCTCAACTGAACTCCAGCGGAAGCGAATCAAAAATATATAAATATATACTCTTTAAACACTTTCAAATTGTTTATTCACTGTCAATACTAAGTGGAAAGACATCATATTAAAAAATAATTAAAAACTAATTTGAACTCTTAAGAAGTGAAGTCAGAGTTTAAAGTACAGTCACGTTTTTACTTCATTTTTTTTTGATTGCATATTTTTATTTTAACAAGAAAACACTATTGATATGTGCATTTCTGAAGGTCATTTTTACTATACTATCAGACACGGGTATCTAAAATTTTTAGCCCAAGGGCCACACTGACTCCTTCACTAAATCCCAAAAACCAAGACCTAACAACATATTGTAGAAAATTTGAATCGTTCAAACTATGTACATTCTCACAGATTTTGTCACTAACGACCCGGGTTTCGCCTTTCGGCATCTTCAGGCATTCAAGTGCACGGATGAACTTGAACTGACGCTTAGCAAATGAAAGTTTCGTGTTTATACAAGACACAAATGCATCACCGAGTCCAAAGCCATTGCTGGCGAAAAGGATGAGCTCATGGGAATGCCAACAGATTTGAGTAGTGAGTAGTTTCAAGAATTATATAATTTGTTTGTCGGCAAAGGTTTTATGATTATATGATTTTATGATTATATAGGGTATAGAAGTGGAGATGTGGGAAAGTTTGATATTTCATTTAAAATCGGAAGACTTTGCAGCTGTGCTTTGTTGATTTCTAAAATTTTCCCATTCATAAAATTCACCCATTTTCTTATAAACTAGCCGCTTTTCATTCAGAAATACATAGACTTGTGAGTGTTGCTTTAAACGAAATAAACTTTAATATCGAATTGAAAATCATCAAACAAATCGCCATAAACAATGGATACGATATGTCTCTAATAGACAATCTTTTATCAAAAAAACAAACTAAACTTGCAGAAAAAATGTTATTTAAAGGTATAGTGTCAAAGGACATAGATCATACTAGGTATTGGCGTAGAATCATTTTTTTAGGAAATACAAGTCTTAAAATTAAAAATTTCCCTTTTTCCTTTCCGCAGTCGAAATGGTTAATGTATTATAAGTTTTTTCGATTTCGATAAATATAATAAAATACTGAAACAATTCACTGCTATGAGACTGCCGGTACGGGTTGGAAATTTGAACAAATAATTGATTATTGAATTTAATACATCTGCAAATTTTGAGTCCCTAGCGCACACCATGATCAGCGGTAACAAACAGTTTCGCCGAAGAAACAACTAATCATTACAGGTCAACGGGAATATTAAGCTTAAAGATGTGTTTATACTATTTATAGTAACTGAGACGCACAATGATAATTACTACAAGTAACTTAAATGATTTGAGATGACAAGTCTGTTTATATTTTTATAGTAGTCATTTATTTAGATCATTCCAATAATAATGACAATCAGAGCAACGACTCCCACCTCTTTCTTTGAATTTGTCGCTGATTTTAATTTGTCGTCATTGGATTGATATCATTCATTTACGCTGTGAATTTTTCTCTCTTCTTCTAAGCAACCGACCTTTTCTCCGAGTTTTAAGATTTAAAACGGGCACAAAAAAATATACATTCGTCTAGTGCAGGGATGCCCAACTGAAATCACTTGGTGGGCCAAATAAAATAAAGCATGTATGTCTCTTATAGGCCACACATAAATATTTTAAAACTCAATAATAATATGATATTGCTTATATTGCCGCCTGTGTGGTCGAGTGGTCAACGTCGTTGGCTTCGGTTACGGAGGTCACGGGTTAGAATCTCAGTACGGACAGTTTTATAAATTGATTTTTCAATCGATTTATGAATTTCTGTTCGAAGGCATGGATGTATGTGATGTCTTGAATTTCCCCCTCCCATCCTATCCTATAAACGGGACATATGGAGAGCGGCTAGTTAACCACTAGTCCTGCCCTAGCCCTATCCTTCTATTCCTACTCTCTTTGGGAAAAGAAAGGTTGAGTAACTGAGTAACAAGCAGTTTTCGTAAAAACACATCTGTTGAGATAAACTCCATTAGGAGTCTATATGCTCCATATTGGGAGGGGACATGGTAAAAAAAAATGTTTATATCCTCATAATTAAAATAATTTTACTATTTTTTTTAATCCTACATCATTTATATTTTTAATTATTTTAGTAATTTGGATCTCGTGCATCACTGTAGATTGGTAAAATTTTCATAAGTCAACCTGTTTTGACTTTTCGATTTTTTACTTTGAAAAAAAATCACCCGCAGTGATATTTGATGCCAAACGCAGCTATAATGCACATTGCTAATTGTTTTAATTTCGGAAATTTATCTTCAAGGATATATTTTTTATACAATTCTTGTATTGTATTTTCATCGAACATGGCTTTCATTGCAATATTTGATTGCAGATCTATAAGCTCCATTTGTAAACTTAAAGGAGCAGTATCAACTTTGGCATCAAACGGGGTTAAGAAAATTGTAAACACTTCTCGTGCTTTTGGATAATTGAAAATCTATCGTCGAATGCTTTGATTTGTTTCGTAACTTCATTATGATAGTTTGAAAAGTTTTTTTTCTGTCACTAGTAAATTTATTGCATTATTCATCAGTAGATAGTCGTTTTTACATAATGCTTAAGTTTCGTTACAAAAGATTTTACATTCTGATAATATTCTATAATCAGTTTATTTTCACATAGTAAATTCATTTAATTTCATTGTTATATGTGTTAAAAAAGCATATATTCAAAGCCATCGTTGATTGTAAAATTCTGATATATATTTGTCATTTTCAGAAATTCGAATGTCTTGAAAAGGTCGCATGAAACCTTCAATAGGGCCACATGTGGACCAAAAGGTTTGGGCATAATTTTACGTTGACAATGCGGCCCGGCGTGCAATTTAGGTTGGCCAGGCTAGTATTAAATTTTACGTTGTATGGATTACGTTTAAGATTTTAATCGCCCCATTTTGTCGTTTCCTCAGTGAGTTTGACTTTTCTTACATTTTTAAAATCCTGATTATGGAATATAATAAGGTAAAAAATGACAATTGTCAGCGTTGTGAGATGCGAGGTATTGTGTTATCGTTTTTTTTTAATCTTCAATTATTTTAATTAATTTATATTTTCGTTCCATCCATTTTGAAAAACACTTTACCTGGTAAAGCCGCATTAATCGTGAACAAGGTGGCGTTCAATACCATTACTTTCTTTGGGCAAAAGTTACAGAGTAACTTCTTCTTTTATGGCCATTTTGTTTTATTGAGATATAAATTGTTCGAGACTAATTGCTCTGTAGCACAGCAGGCAGTAGCCAACGGAGGCAGCCCAGTATCAACTAACAACACCTCAACTCGCCGGCAGTAATTCGACAGTAAACACGGCAGTAAATCGTTATTTATGTGAGTTACCCCGCGGTCCCTCTTTTTTCGATATCACCCAATATATTTTACATTTAGATTTTTTTAAACCATGTCCGCTGTACATTAACTCAAAATGTAGCGTTGAAAGAAGAGACATTGTATGCGAACAGGTTGTAGATCTGTCGCTCAACCTTCGAAAATGTTTAAGAAACAAAGATGCAGCCAGGAAGTGTTCTATAGACTTTAGTAAGGATGCAAATTATAACAAAAAAAAATGTTTTTATTCAGTTTATTGTTGTACTCATGGTCTTTTTCTTACGAATAATTTTTAAATAATATTCTTTCTTTGGTACAGAAAGAGTTACTTCGTATGAATTATTAACCAATAATAATTAAAGATATGTTATTTAAAGCAGCGGTACTTTGCCTGCAGCAGTTTCAGTCATTTAATTTAAAAGAAAAATGGCAGCAATGTGCCATTTAACAAATTTAATTATATTTAAGAGAGATTATATTTAAGTGAGAAATAATTTAAAAAAGTGATATGTTTATTTATTATTGTAACTTCTACCTACAAATGTCATTTAGTTTTTTTTATTCGTTGCTAATCAAGTAAATTTTTATTGTTCTATTCTTGATCATTCTAACACGATAGATCCAATCATTGAACAAAAGATTATTGCAATCCGAATTCATTTATCGATCTCGGGATTAATATATTTTTTATTTGTATCTTCCCTAGTGCATTGTCTTATATTATGCCATTATCAATCTGAAAATCTTAAACCTAAATCTAAAATCTTAAGCTATGTAACCAGAAGTCGTATTTGTTTTAAATAAGTGTAAATAAAATCATTCGACACATTCAACATAAATAAAAAATGGCGGGGTGATTTGCAGTACCATTTAATTCTGACAAGTCGACTGTTACCCACATAATCCAGCACCACGCTGTCTCTTGCAGAAGCTTCCAGCACCCCAAAATTACTTGGAAACCTGCCGTTTGTATAGGACAAAAATCAATTAAGCCCGCATCGAACTTGTCAATCGAAACTTAAACGTATCGCGTTATTTGTTTACGATGTCGAATCGTATCGCTTTCGCAATTATCCCGAGCTTTCTGGCTGAAGCGAATCAAAGGATCTGCGCCACACAATGCAAAGCTCTTAAAACTATTGCGAGACCGTCAATTATTTGTTGAAAACGTTTGTAGCAGTTAACAATCCGACCTTTTTTATTCATTATTATAGATGGTTGCATTTAAATGTTTAACAATTACTTCATAACCTCTTCTTAAAAAAATAAACTAGATGAAATTCAATAAATAATAAGGGAATGTTTTTGTCGTCGTTTAAAATTAAACTATATTATATTTGTATATTTGAAGGTGTCAATATTTTATTATTTTCGTATTTTTTAGAAAAACTCGTACACAAGTATTATCTTAACATTAATAGCCGATAAGGTCCGTCTGTAAGGACGTCCGCAGTAAGGTACAGACCAATGATTTCGATTTATTCTGAACAGCACATTTTTGAAATGTTGTTCTATCCAATGGGAGCGGCTTATTTTAAACCGGGCGTGAATGTTCTGATATCGCCACGTTTGAAAATTTGATATTTCTTGGTGTAGAGCTAAAGTATTGTATCACCATACATCATAATATTCGAATAATCAAAGACTTTAATTCGACTATTGCAAACTATGATTATAGGGCTATCGAAATGAATCGTTTGATCGTGTGAGTCGATGTGAGACTAATATTTTTTGGAGCGGATTTGATCAATTGAATCATAATGATGAATCTTTTCACGTCTGACCTTGAAAATCTGTTAGAATTCTTTAATACATTAAGAATATTCAAATTATGATATGGATATATCATAGAATAATATTTTGCTTTTTTCATACACTTGGACAAAATGTGCAACTGATTTTTTATTGAAAAATTGGATTTGATCTTTTGATTTTTATTGGAAATAATTGTTAAATAATTTAAAATCCGAAAAATGGTTGTTAGCAAACTCGAACATTATTCCAATAATTCAATAATTTACGAAATTTCTGCTGCTACGAAAAATGGTTGTTAGCAAACTTCAACATTATTCCAAAAATTAAATAATTTACGAAATTTCTGCTACTACGAAAAATGGTTGTTAGCAAACTTGGACATTATTCCAAAAATTCAATAATTTACGAAATTTCTGCTCCTACGAAAAATGGTTGTTAGCAAACTTGGACATTATTCCAAAAATTCAATAATTTACGAAATTTCTGCTCCTACGAAAAATGGTTGTTAGCAAACTTGAACATTATTCCAAAAATTCAATAATTTACGAAATTTCTGCTACTACGAAAAATGGTTGTTAGCAAACTTAAACATTATTCTAAAAAATCAATAATTTACGAAATTTCTGCTACTACGAAAAATGGTTGTTAGCAAACTTAAACATTATTCCAAAAATTCAATAATTTCAATAATTTACGAAATTTCTGCTACTACGAAAAATGGTTGTTAGCAAACTTAAACATTATTCTAAAAAATCAATAATTTACGAAATTTCTTCTTCTACGAAAAATGGTTGTTAGCAAACTTAAACATTATTCCAAAAATTAAGTAATTTAGGAAATTTCTGCTACTACGAAAAATGGTTGTTAGCAAATTTAAACATTATTCCAAAAATTCAATAATTTACGAAATTTCTGCTACTACGAAAAATGGTTGTTAGCAAACTTAAACATTATTCTAAAAAATCAATAATTTACGAAATTTCTGCTTCTACGAAAAATGGTTGTTAGCAAACTTAAACATTATTCCAAAAATTCAATAATTTCAATAATTTACGAAATTTCTGCTACTACGAAAAATGGTTGTTAGCAAACTTAAACATTATTCTAAAAAATCAATAATTTACGAAATTTCTGCTTCTACGAAAAATGGTTGTTAGCAAACTTAAACATTATTCCAAAAATTAAGTAATTTAGGAAATTTCTGCTACTACGAAAAATGGTTGTTAGCAAATTTAAACATTATTCCAAAAATTCAATAATTTACGAAATTTCTGCTTCTACGAAAAATGGTTGTTAGCAAACTTAAACATTATTCCAAAAATTAAGTAATTTAGGAAATTTCTGCTACTACGAAAAATGGTTGTTAGCAAATTTAAATATTATTCCAAAAATTCAATAATTTACGAAATTTCTGCTACTACGAAAAATGGTTGTTAGCAAACTTGGACATTATTCCAAATATTAAATAATTTACGAAATTTCTGCTCCAACGAAAAATGGTTGTTAGCAAACTTGAACATTATTCCAAAAATTCAATAATTTACGAAATTTCTGCTACTACGAAAAATGGTTGTTAGCAAACTTAAACTTTATTCCAAAAATTGAATAATTTACTAAATTTCTGCTACTACGAAAAATGGTTGTTAGCAAACTTCAACATTATTCCAAAAATTAAATAATTTACGAAATTTCTGCTCCTACGAAAAATGGTTGTTAGCAAACTTGGACATTATTCCAAATATTAAATAATTTACGAAATTTCTGCTCCTACGAAAAATGGTTGTTAGCAAACTTAAACATTATTCCAAAAATTAAATATTTTACGAAATTTCTGCTACTACGAAAAATGGTTGTTAGCAAACTTAAACATTATTCCAAATATTAAATAATTTACGAAATTTCTGCTACTACGAAAAATGGTTGTTAGCAAACTTAAACTTTATTCCAAAAATTCAATAATTTACGAAATTTCGGCTACTACGAAAATTGGTTGTTAGCAAACTTTAACTTTATTCCAAAAATTAAATATTTTACGAAATTTATGCTACTGCGAAAAATGGTTGTTAACAAACTTGAACATTATTCCAAATATTAAATAATTTACGAAATTTCTGCTACTACGAAAAATGGTTGTTAGCAAACTTAAACTTTATTCCAAAAAATCAATATTTTACGAAATTTATGCTTCTACGAAAAATGGTTGTTAGCAAACTTAAACATTATTCCAAAAATTAAGTAATTTAGGAAATTTCTGCTACTACGAAAAATGGTTGTTAGCAAATTTAAACATTATTCCAAAAATTCAATAATTTACGAAATTTCTGCTTCTACGAAAAATGGTTGTTAGCAAACTTAAACATTATTCCAAAAATTAAGTAATTTAGGAAATTTCTGCTACTACGAAAAATGGTTGTTAGCAAACTTAAACATTATTCCAAATATTAAATAATTTACGAAATTTCTGCTACTACGAAAAATGGTTGTTAGCAAACTTGGACATTATTCCAAATATTAAATAATTTACGAAATTTCTGCTCCAACGAAAAATGGTTGTTAGCAAACTTGAACATTATTCCAAAAATTCAATAATTTACGAAATTTCTGCTACTACGAAAAATGGTTGTTAGCAAACTTAAACTTTATTCCAAAAATTGAATAATTTACTAAATTTCTGCTACTACGAAAAATGGTTGTTAGCAAACTTCAACATTATTCCAAAAATTAAATAATTTACGAAATTTCTGCTCCTACGAAAAATGGTTGTTAGCAAACTTGGACATTATTCCAAATATTAAATAATTTACGAAATTTCTGCTCCTACGAAAAATGGTTGTTAGCAAACTTAAACATTATTCTAAAAATTAAATATTTTACGAAATTTCTGCTACTACGAAAAATGGTTGTTAGCAAACTTAAACATTATTCCAAATATTAAATAATTTACGAAATTTCTGCTACTACGAAAAATGGCTGTTAGCAAACTTGAACATTATTCCAAAAATTCAATAATTTACGAAATTTCTGCTACTACGAAAAATGGTTGTTAGCAAACTTAAACTTTATTCCAAAAATTCAATAATTTACGAAATTTCGGCTACTACGAAAATTGGTTGTTAGCAAACTTTAACTTTATTCCAAAAATTAAATATTTTACGAAATTTATGCTACTGCGAAAAATGGTTGTTAACAAACTTGAACATTATTCCAAATATTAAATAATTTACGAAATTTCTGCTACTACGAAAAATGGTTGTTAGCAAACTTAAACTTTATTCCAAAAAATCAATATTTTACGAAATTTATGCTACTACGAAAAATGGTTGTTAGCAAACTTGAACATTATTCCAAATATTAAATCATTTACGAAATTTCGGCTACTACGAAAAATGGTTGTTATCAAACTTTTTTTTTCCAAAAATTCAATAATTCACGAAATTTCTGCTACTACGAAAAATAGTTGTCAGCAAACTTGAACATTATTCTAAAAATTAAGTAATTTACGAAGTTTCTGCTAATACGAAAAATTGTTGTTAGCAAACTTAAACATTATTCCAAATTTTAAATAATTTACGAAATATCTGCTAACTATAAAAATAAAATATATTAAAATAAAATATAATTAAATTAAATTAAATTCAATAAAATAAAATAAAATAAAATAAAATAAAATAAAATAAAATAAAATAAAATAAAATAAAATAAAATGAAATAAAATAAAATAAAATACCATAAAATAAAATAACATAAAATTAAATTAAATTAAATACTATGCAACAAAAATCTCACGTTGCTGGGCAACGGGCTTACAGCTAGTATAATTTTTAAACGTCATTTCAAATTATTTTTTGCCATTTTAAATGTAGCGGTTTTATCACTACCGACTGACGATATTTCAGTTTAAAGAATGATACAAGTCAAGAAGAATAAATACCAAGCCACTCTTAATCAACTCTAGAAGAAAAGACTTCACGGACATATCGCGCATTGAATTTCAAATTTAATAATATTTAACATTAAGAATTGAACCCAAAAAATCTTTTTGCCAATGATATAAACGAAAAGTGTTCGAATAGCAACAAAAGCCGAACATATTCGATTAAAATTTCTAGTTAATGTAATTTTTATTATATCGATCAAAAAATGCGGATCTAACTGGGATTCGAACCCGTGAGGTACGGTATGGCAGCCAACAACGTTGAACACTGTACCATGGACCTCTGACGAAGTGCATATATCGACTGTGGAAAAGGAAGTAACCCTCACATAGAAAATTTTACAGGATGCCCAAAAAACGTGTTTTGATGATTTTGGGCTATATGCAAATAAAGAAATATACACAAGCTTGAAGTGCACGGAGACTTCTAAACTGGTGTTTAATTGAAATAATTTAATATTAATTAAAGAAATTGTCTAGGAATCGTCCTTTCTTTTAGACTTTTTTCTTGGTTTCAATTTTCACAAGCTTATCTTTTTTCAAACTCTAAATTTAAATACTAATTCGACATTTTCAGCCTACATCTTTTTGATAAAATGTGTATCAAGTTCTATACATTGTGACTATCGAAAAAATCTGTTTTGAAGAAACTGTGGGTTACGTCTTTTTTCCTTTCCACAGTCGATATAGATATCATATGAAACACAATTTTCCAAACTTATTTAAAAGAACGAGGGTGATAATTTCGTAAATCGAGGTTTGAGCATATTTTATAATTACGTAGGTATTTGTGTCCACGATTTGTTTTCTTCAATCCAAATAATAAATGAACCAAAAAGTTTTAATGACAAAGTGAATTGAAGGTTTAATAAGAACACTTGAGTGTCTCTGCTTTAGCCATACTGCGTTAAGGCTACTGTTTGTGACATACAATATCCATATCGCTTACGGAGCATCTTGACCACTTTACCGTGATTCGTTTTATCGATAATTGCACGTCAATAATTTATAACTTTGTATTTCAATGGTAGATATTTTAGTACCGACCGATGAAATTCATATTTGAGGAGTATAGTCATTTCCTTCCGTTTTTTGCTGTTGAAATTCCCCACATATGTATTGATAAAAGTGTTTTTTTAATTTCAATATTGTTATTGATTGAATTGGCATTTATTTTACAGAACTCCACTATTATTTATTAATTAATTAAGACTTAAATTTGTAA
This sequence comes from Himalopsyche tibetana, assembly GCA_030503985.1. Taxonomy (NCBI): domain Eukaryota; kingdom Metazoa; phylum Arthropoda; class Insecta; order Trichoptera; family Rhyacophilidae; genus Himalopsyche; species Himalopsyche tibetana. The sequence continues at coordinate 9,582,156 of JAPJYX010000015.1, forward strand.
AATATTATATTCAATCTTTTGTTATTTCTTTTTCTATTATGCCTATATTTTGAATGCCATATTATTTGTCACAGTTACTAGAGGGAAAAAAAAGTGTATATATGTATATTAAATAAAAAAAATAATATTTGTCCGCTCCCAATTGTGAAGCATATGGCCTCTTAATATAGGTATCTCAACATACGTTTTTCTATGAGAACTGCTTATTACCTACTTGCTCAACCTCGCCTTTTCTATATTGATACTAATGTCTTTTTTAAATCATGTCTTCTCCCAATTTGGGGAAATAAATGATATTTGTAAAACAAGGTTTTTTTTGTAAATAATTATTGTTTCTTTTTTTTTTGTCTACGGGTAAGGGCTGCAAATTTTCACTATTTACTTATTAGCAGATCTACCAATTCAGTATTAAAACATATAGATGATTAATTCGTGCAGTTGGTGAGTATATTTAATATTTTTTTATTATGTTTTATTACAAGATTAAAAGGAAAGTCGCAAATTCATATGAATTATAATTTATATGTCGTGTGAATCATAAAGAATATCATTATTTAACCCGTCAAAGATTTTGCACAAGTCTAAATGAATTAATCGTTCTAATTAAATTGTTAGTTTTCTATAGCGTTATTTGAATAAGAAATGTTTAAATAAGAATGTGCATTTTTGGTCAGATAACTGTGTTGAACAAAATAATAATACAGTAAACACCCCTATAGCGTCCCCCTATAGTGCATGCGGCAGTACCTTGTATTGCGGTCTCCCCTATAGCATATTTTTTTTACAAAACAAAAAGTTTTAAAGTTAAATTAGAATTTACAAAAAAATATTATATTTTGTATACGTGCATTAAAAAAATATTTGTCAGTATCTTTTTTTCAATTGTCTTTTCGTATTTGTTTGAAAAATGTATTGGCTAATTTCATTATATTCACAAAAAACAATTAAAAGAACCTAACCTCAAATTTTGTATTCGTGCTCAGTCTCTTTTAACGTACTCCCAATCCCTACGCTATAGGAGGTCAACTGTGCATATTCAGCGGTGGGCTGCCAATACATTGGCAAGGAGGTCGCTTAATCTAAAAATTGTTCGCAATAATTTGGGTATTGGGTTATTTTTTTTTACTCTTATACAATTTTACGCAATAATTATTAAAGCTATCGAATGTGACAATATATAGTTATATTAAAGTAACAAAAAACAACTTACCGTACATAATACAACAGTTAATTGCAAGATTGCAAGAGTGAAGAATTCCAAGATTGACACAGAACTAGGTTCTATTTCTTTCACTTCAATTCTATTTTTAAAAACCACTTAAGCCGTCGTAGATTTATATATGTTATAAACACCAAATGTACATACATTAATGCGTTATTTAATTTAATTATAATCAGCGGTGGGCTTTCAATACATTTACAAGGGGCTCGCTCAATCTAAAAGCAATTCTCTGTGTTCTGGGGAAGGAGTGATTTTTTTACACTCCTATGCAATTATATGCAATACTTAAATAAACAATCGATTGTTACTTAATACACTTATAATCTGTGACAATATGCAGTTAACTGTAAACTTATTAATTAAAATGGCTAAAAATGTACTACTGTGTATACCGAAGTTGTCGTAGATTATATACAAGTCAGAAATTGCAGTTATACACTAATTTAATCTGAGAATATTGTTTTCTCTTTAATTAACAAGGGGCTCGCATGAACACATCCAAGTCTTCTCCAGCCCACCCCTGATTATAAATACATATTTTGAATATTCATTTCTTAATTTCACAAATGTCTCGCCGGTCTAAATAAAATTAAACTCACAGCTCCTGCAAACTCTCTCGACCCCACCCCTTTATATATTTAGGTAACATGGCAAGCAATCAAAATCATGCGTTTAAAAAAAACATGTTTTGTTAGGACGACATGAATCTTTAAATCCTACCATTTCAGAATGCCATTTTTTTTTACTTGTCATAGTTTAAAAATAAAGGAACGATACGTCCCCTATCCATTCGTAGATACGTCGAAAAGCTAAGCTTAAGCTTTCAGTATAAAATTATTCTCAAATACTTGTTATTGTGAAAAACAATGTCGTGAAATTATAAGCCTAATCTCCTACACGTACGTTTAACTTAATAATACGAATGATACCGGCCGGCAACGGTGCACGTGCCTTCAAATTTCTTTAAGCACTTTCATATTTATAAATCTTCATTCAGCATTCTTTGCTATTAACAAAATGAACATGTATCATAAATTGAGATGATATAAGGCGACATTAAGTTGTCGTAAACATAATCCGTTTACTTCTCACTCGTGCGATAACTCACGAAACGGAAGCGATGGCGTATTAAAAAAAATTGCAGGGCTTATTAGAAGCATATTTTAGACCAGGGGAGGGGGAACCTTTTCATTTCTAAATGCCACATTCATTTATCTCATTCGACATAAGGTATCAGTAAAGAAAATGTTGACACCCCCCTCTTCTTTTTTTCGACTATCGAACATATCATGGGTTGATTACACTCTTTTTTTCAAACGTTTGCGTATATTTTTTTTGATCAAAGTGAATATTTTCAATAAGGCCGCGTCAGAGTAGCAGGTTCCCCTCCACTGTTTTAGAAACTTCATGATTTAAATAATAAAAAAATATATATCCAAAGTATATTAACACATTGACTGCTGATACCGTACACCAGTGTTTCCCAAGCTTATTTGAATCAACGTTTCAAAAATCTGAATCCAACAAAATTGTTTGGTTTTTTAAAAACATAATTATCTCCATTATATGGTAAATACTATTTTTAATTTAACATTATTAAATAAGTGTATTATGTATTATAGCATATACCTGAAAAAATACTATGAAAATCGGTGCGATATTTTTTCTTGATGAGAGCTGCCAAGAGTTTTAAGTGAGGTACAAATCTAGTCAATTTTAATCGTAAATCTCCTCGGTTTTTGATATCCAGACGTTTTTTTTTCAATAACAAATCACTTATTAAAGCTTTCGTACTGAATTTGTTTTGATTGGGTATTGTGTTTCTTTCTCACCACAGTTACACCATTATATCGACTGTGGAAAGGAAAAAGGACGTAACCCACACATATAAAATTGTACAGGAGACGCTAAAAACGTGTTTTGATGATTTAGTGACATAAGCATATTATGAATTATTCACAACCTTGAAGTGCACGGATAATTCTAAACTGGTGTTTAATTGACATAATCAAATATTAATGAAAGAAATTGTCTCGGAAAAACCTTTATTACACTGTTTTTATTAGTTTTAATTTTTTACAAGGTCATCTTTTTCAAACCTAAAAGCTTAATTTAGATACTAATTCGGTACTTTCAGCTTCCATCCTTTTGATAGAATGTGTGTCAAGTTGTATACATTGTGATTATCGAAAAAAAGCTGTTTTGGAAAATTGAGGGTTAAGTCCTTTTTCCTTTCCACAGTCGATATGTTTTAGGTTGAACAGTGTTTAAAAAGATTAATAATTTTGCAATCATAAGAGTTCGCTTTGTGTGAGAAAGTAATTCCTTTTAAATATTAAAATTTGTCTGCGTTTTTTAACAAAAATAATGTAATATATGTTGATAATTTGCGTAAAACTCACTAAAATATTCAAATTGACCTTGAGTGGGCGGGGCGTACGAATCACATTGGGAAACATTGCCGTACATGTTTAAAGACACAGTGTTTCTCTAAATACGCTCACACTGTATTATAAACGGAGAAAAAAGTTTACAAAAACAATACTAACATTCAATAGGGTCAGTACTACTACGAAATTCGCACGGCTCGTTTCAGGTGTGTTAGTGTGTATCGATGTAAATCGATTTTGAAAGGTTCAATAATATATAAGATTTTTTTTATCGCGGCATCAATGTGGACGTATTTTAAAATGAATTGTTTTTTTCAATCATTTCCGTTTATATTACTTATATGTATACTATCAGATCATCTTAAGTCAGCTTAGCATGCAGTGCCAACACTGTGCACTCTTGTGGTTTGAAGATACATCATTAAATAATTTTCTTTTAAATGGGTTGAATTCGTAGGATTTTTTCGACTCCACAGCCCTAAGTTTAATTTCAAGTGAACGTGTTAATAAATAACTGTATCCTTAGTGATAATTAGTAGACCATAATATTACTATAAAAAAGCCATAGCTCACATTTGCAAAGCATACTTACAGTAAAGCATAGTTGCACCCACTTTTGTTATAATCCATTAAGAATGATCGATCGATTCCGCTCATCTTTTTTATACAACTGTCAATTTCGATGACTTTCATTTTTTTTTATTGCACCAATCCGATTTCTGTCCCTCTCAATGAAATTGAATTGACATTTCAATCACTGCTTGCGAACCTTCTGTGACAGGTAGACGACGCTATAGCCACTTAGTCATACATTATTACATCTACGACCTACAGTGAAAAACGAAACTTACGTCGAAGGCTTAGATTTGGGATTTATATTACTTGAATAGATTTATATAATACTAGCTGACCCGACGAACTTCGTACCGCCTCAGAATCAATAAATGTTGTAATAAAAATAATAAAACATTTTTAGTACTTTTCCCACTAAGTAAAATTTATTTGATCAGGACCGGTTTCGCTCATCGCGAGCATTATCAACTGAGTTATTATCATCTGAGCATTATCATCAGAAAATAATGCTCGCGATGAGCGAAACCGGTCCTGATCAAATAAATTTTATGTGGAAAAAGTACTAAAAACGTTTTATTATTTTTATTATATTGCCATTCCACCAAGTATAGACAGTGAACACCTTAAAAGTGAATAAATGTTCTGTTAACTTGATAACTTGAAGCATGATGACTACCGAGTCAACCTTCAGTTGTAAATTGCGCGGTGGCAAGCCAGGCAGATCCAATAAGTTTAAAAATTAAGTTGGATAGTTGGTTGCTTCGTCTTCGTTTGTTACACGGTCGATAGATTTAAAGGAATGCAGTGGACCAACGATTTGATTTTGAATTGTGAAGTTTAAATGATCCACATCTTTGTTCTTTGCCGCAAGAATTGCTCGTTCATTCAACCAATTGTGATTTTTGTGATTAGATGTTCGGGAACATTTTGTTGAATGAAGTGAAATTGCAAAATTTCGGCGGAAACAAAATCAATCCGTTCGATTCGTCGACAGGAACACCCCCGTTACCGATAGTCAGCAATTGCTTCGGCAGATAGATCGTTTAGCAATGCAACTCGCATGTTTGTCGTCAGCTGAAGATTCTTTACATAGCGCCAGAGTCGTGATTTGAGGTAAGCGTTTATTTCATCGGAAGCGGTAAATCTTGGAATGACTGGTAGTGTTTGGTGGAAATCGCCAGATAGTAGAATCATTGCGCCTATAAAACATCTTGAGTCATTGCACAGATATTTCATACTTTGATTGAGTGCTTCCAATGCGCATTTGTGCGCCATTGTCCATTCATCCCAGGTGATGATTTTACTTGCTACCAAAACTTTTGTCATTGGTGAGTGTTTCGCAATATTGCATGTCAGTTTTTCAGTCGTTTAAAGCAGTGCTCCGCAAGCGGTGTGCCGCGAGGCGATGCTGGGTGTGCTGCGGCGCGAATCTCTAATAAACGAAAAAAAAAAACAGTTTGGTCGATACTACAAACTATTTCTGATGACACTATCATAGAGAAGCAGAAATAATTATTTTTTGGTTGAAAGAATATGTTATATGTACAGTCTGCGCAAGAATGTTTCGCGCACCTTGCGAAAGTTCGCTAGATTTGAAGGAATGTAGTGGACCAACGATTTGATTTTGAATTGTGAAGTTTAAATGATCCACATCTTTGTTCTTCGCCGCAAGAATTACTCATTCAATCAACCAATTGTGATTTTTGTGATTAGACGTTTGGGAACATTTTTTTGATGAAGCCGTCCTTCGTTGAGACGAAATTGTTAAAATTCGGCGGAAACGAAATCAATCTGTTCGATTTGTCAACAGGAACACGGTCGTTACCGACGATAGTCGAAGATCGTTTTCAAGCTTAAATCATTTTTCTCTTCTCCTTCGGGGCCGAGTTAATAATCCTCAAATTCTCATGACTATTAATTTACATGCTCCCAATTTATTCTTACGTGGGCGTAACTATGAGCAAAAACTTTTATTTCTAAAAACTTATACCTCGCTTAAGAGGTTTAAATCACCAGTTCCAAGGGCCGTTAGATTGATCAACGCATTGCCTAGAGAAATGGACATTTTTAGTGATAGTATTTGTGAACTGTTTGTAAAATTTCACTATTTTATTTCTTGATTTTTTATGTTGATTTTGATTCTGATATATTATGTAGTTTTATTTTATATTTTGTCTTATTATATTTTTCAAGTACATGGCGAATTGGCGTCAGCTGTTATGTCATGTACTGTAATTTTAATTTTGAACAATGAATAAATAGATAGTCAGCAATTGCTTGGAGAAATCTTCGGCAGATGGATCGTTTAGCAATGCAACTCGCATGTTTGTCAATTATTTGAGGCAAGCGTTTATTTCATCGGCAGCGGTTGATCTATCTACGTGGCTGCTATTCCAGAAGAAGAAACTGCTACAGCAATTTTTTTATCTCGCATGAACAGTGGCCATAATCAATGACATGAAGAATGTCTTCCCAGCTCCACCGGGCGCATCGAGGAAAAATAAGCCACCATTTTCATCATCAATTACCTTCATTAACGTATCGCTAATTTCCTTCTGTTGAGGGTTCAACAGTGGTACATTCGTTCAAACTGATTGGTTCAATGCATCTCGATCATATTCACATTCACGTTCCAATTCTCGATTGAAAGCGTCGTTCATTCCACGATCTGGCGTAGGCATTCCTAACTTGACTACCAAATTGACGCACATGAGGTAACACATGTCTTCGATCTAAAGCAAAGCCTGGTTATGTATCTCTTCATTCACCTCGAGATCGGGATTCCCCAAGCTGACACGAATTCGATGCAAAATGTATTCGGACATGTCATCCTTGTACTTGTTCCACAGTTCACGGGGATTCGATGGGAAGCATGTCAAAATAATGATAGAAAATAATGTGCGAATCTGACTTGGAGATTCAGAAACAATTTCTTCAGCGATTGTAATGAGTATCATTTTCAAGCAAATTGAGCTGTTGACATGCAAGTAGAAGCATTCGTCATTTTTCGGATGAACTGTGTACATGCGACCAAGAGCATCAGTAGTCATTCGGATGAGCAGGAACCGCATCGCCTTGCTTTCGACGTTAAAATTTCTTCGATGTAGCTTTCCAAGTGTAATAACGTGGCATCTCAAAGTAGAGCAACGTTCGTGCAAACAGCGTAATATTTTCGTCAAAAAAATTATCATACCTAATTAAAAACATAACCTTATTTCAACATTATCCGATTTTATTTCGTTTTCATTTTATATCATCGATTCGTTTTATTCTATTCCATACTCTAAATTTAAAATTATTTAGAAGTCAATCGTATGCAAAAGAAGCAAAAACAAATGAATTTTGGAAAAATTGCCACCTAGCGGATGAAATCTGCATACAAACGACATTTTCATTATTTCAAGGTGTTCGCCATTTGAAAACTGTATGAGAATATTAATTTTCTTCATAATTTCTTTGCCGTGATATTTTTCCGATGTTTTAATGCTTATTCTGCTATTCTAGGCGGATACGAATTTAATAAAACAAAGATCATTAAAATCCGAGCTGCAATTCTCGAGATATACGTGGTGTAACAAACTCCACTTTCTTTTATATATATAGATGTCCATCTGTAGCGAAACACACAAACCCTTTATATGTGCCAACCGCCTATGCAAGCACAGATAATTATTACACACACACTCTCTCGTTATATGCTCATGATTCGTTTGCATTAATTGTATTTAATTAACGCAGACAAGTGAAACTGTTAGCTGGTAATAATGCTTTCATCAAAATTTCAATAAACAACTCTCCAAAATACTTAAAAATGATCAACTATCATACTACGTACGTCGCAAAAGAATGATTTAAATCTGTAAATTCGTGTTTTGTTAGTATTCTATTGCGATTGTCATTTTTAATCTCTACCCGTAAAGTATAAGTCAATTAAAAAATGTCATTTATTCCTAACACAATGACTTCACATGACTTCAATTAGCGTGTGGTCTTTTCAACGAATCAAACCAACAAATAGACTTTTAAGGTGTGTAAGTCGTTCAACCTGTCTTTCCGTATACATTATTTATGCTCGAATGGGTGTGGAGGGTGAGGCTTGGGGATGATGAGTTGTTGTTGTCTTGACTCTCGCTATGTCCCGTTTTTAGGATCGGGTAGGTTAGAGGCAATGAAGACATCACAGGTATCCATGCTTTTAATTCCAATTAATAAATATTGAACACAAAACGAATTCGATGAATTTATCATGCAATAACCCATCACTACTCGCCACGACCTTCGTCTGATCCTAGCAGACGTTTCCCATGCCGTAACAATGTTATATGTTAAGATTGTCTCGGTTACCCAAGACTCGCCGGCTTGCACTTTGGTGTGCTGAAAGAACACATCATAGAAATTGACAGAGCTCTTGAGCTTCTGATTTACAAAATGCTACATTATTACCAACCCGGCATGACCCGTGGGTCTGCCAGCTGATTGGACTGACTTGAGCAAATCTTCCTGTTCCTTTGTTTTGCAAAAATAACTTCCTGAGGATGTGGTGAACATGTTTATGTTGGTTCACTATCCAGTCACACTTGAAGAACTTGAACGACTGAGAATGAATTCACTAGTTGATAATTCTCGCAGTAAGCGTAACCGGTCGTATTTATTACATAAATACATTTGTAAAATTAGTAATAATCATACATATTATTTTTCACCCTGAAGTACCAACTAGGTTATATGATTATTCAATAAGAGTATCATAAGATAATGCCTTGTTGTTTGCAAAGTAGAGAAGTTTCTTCCACTTGGACTTCCACCCTTCCGTCGCTGAAGGCGTCCACAATCAATTAAGTCGTCCAGCGATGCATCTGCTCTGAATGCAGAATGCAGATACGGCTTGCAAGAATTCACCCATCCGAGCCGAGCTGAGCCCCAAGGCACTGTAAAGATTCATCCACACCATCGGTTATTCAGACTATTATGACGGCTATAAATATTATTTTTCAATTTAATACATTACATATTATTATATTTGTCATAATTATCTTTAAAATAATGTGGCTTAAATCAATGCTCCGTAACCCTTTTACAGCTGCTGGCTGGTAAAAATATGAGAAATGTTTAACAAACCTCTACCTCAGAAACAAAAACATTTAAGCTTAGTATTATTGTTCTTATTGGTATACTACATTTTTTTTTATTTCATTTTGTTTTGTATAAATAACACTTTAAAAAAATGTGATAATGCTCGTAATGAGTGGAACCATTAAAGTCCCCGCATATAATTAAATAGCAACGAATAATATTTCTTTTTCTTTACTAACATACATAGTATGAATAAAATTTTGTGTAATTTACCATTTTTACGCGATTTTCCACACCACAATGTTATTTGAATTCGGGGAAACAATCGTCGATTTTTCTATGATTTCCATCACTGTGTTTTATAGAACGTATTTCTTTTTCATTATATCCACTCCTTAGTCGGAGAATATGGCAAACACATGACTCCTCCAAGATTCTCTGTTCCGTATGTAATAATAAACCTAACGTAACCTTGTAAAAATCGAGTTGAGTTTACTCAATCGTGAATGTATGTGTGAACGAACCTTTATTAGATCCCCCAGCGCACTTTGAAAAGACGCCGCGATTCCAGTGTATTTAGTTCAACGGCGTAGCAAGAGTATTTGCATGCAATCTGCATTGTGACTCTTTTAAGTAAACACGCTAGCTCTGCAAAGCTAAACGCCCGACTAATTGCTAACTACGGACGGACAACTCTTTGACTGTTGAGAGAGGTCGGGAACGAATTTTACGGACAATAAATAATCTCTTACTTATGCGAGCATTGCGAACACACTTGGGTGTTCCATTTTCAAATTATTGGTTTACGTCAAATACTTAAAATAATCAATACTCACTAGCAACAAAATAATAATATTCTCAAGGATTACTCACACAACGCTGTATCACTACTCTCGTTTGACTTTTAACATAATTAAAATATGTTTCATTTTAATACATATTTATGTGTCTACATTTTTATAGCAGTGCATTTCCATCAAGTATTGGCTATCTCTAATAACTTTAAATATTGGGAAACAGCGGATTTATTACTTTTATTAGACGAGTTATATCCACCAGGTAATTGTATCAAAGAATTTCGTTCTAAAGGAAATATTAGTTATGGCTGATGGCTGTTTCGACTTCGCTCAATCGTCAGACCTAGTATTAAAAAACCATTCTGTGGTTTCATACGGATATCAAGCATAGATATTTTCATATCAAATCTATCATGTGGATTGTGACCAGTGGTCTTCCACGACGTCGGAATCAATCTGGTTGGTAGAAGAGACAGGCAACGTTCAGACTCTCTTGGGGCATCCTATGTACTAATTTATTTAGTACCTACATGAATATATATACACTGTTTCTCTGCAATGTAAAAAATAATTAATAAAATTTAAAAATAAATTAAAACATACTAATACAAAATTCGTCGCATACGTCTAATACATAGTCGCCTGTGTGGTCGAGTGGTCAACGTTGTTGGCTTCGGCTACGGAGGTCCCGGGTTCAAATCCCGGTACGGACAGTTTTATAAATTGATTTTTCAATCGATTTATGAATTTCTGTTCAAAGGCACGGATGTATGTGATGTCTTGAATTCCCCCCTCCCACCCATCCTATCCTATGAACGGGGCGTATCGAGAGCGATTAGCTTACCTCTAATCCTGTTCTAGCCATATTCTTCTATCCCTACTCTCTTTGGAAAAAGAGAGGTTGAGCAACTGAGTAACAAGCAGTTCTCGTAGAAACACTGCTGTTGAGATAAACTCCATTAGGAGTCCATACCCTCCACATTGGGAGCGGACATGGTTTAAAAAAAAATGACATTATGTGTTTGTGGGTGTGGGTGGTGAGGCTTGGGGATGATGAGTTGTTGTCTTGGCTCTCGCTATGTCCCGTTTTTAGGATCGGGTAGGTTAGAGGCAATGAAGACATCACAGGTATCCATGCTTTTAATACCAATTAATAAATATTGAACACAAAACGAATTCGATGAATTTATCATGCAAACCCATCACTACTCGCCACGACCTTCGTCTGATCCTAGCAGACGTTTCCCATGCCCTAATGACATTATGTGTTTTTTATGTTTTTATGCTAAGATTGTCTCGGTAGCAGTTACCCAAGACTCGCCGGCTTGCACTTTGGTGGGCTGAAAGAACACATCATAGAAATTGACAGAGCTCTTTTCTGATTTACAAAATGCTACATTATTGTATTTATTTACTAAAAAAAAATACAATATAATCTAGGTTAAAAAATAAAAAAAATAGTATTCGTCTGAACTTACTCACGTCCACGCGGAATATGTCGATATTCGAAGCAATACTGTTTAAGCTCTCTCTGGTGGCATCCTCAATGGCAGGCTGGTTGTAGAACCAGCCTGATGTAGATCTTACATGTAAACGATTCATCAAAAAATGATCAGAAACTAATAAGTTTGAAATTATCAAGAATGGCGGAATGGGCTTCATATAAAAAAGATCAAGTCCACTTTGATGCATAGCAACCGAATCTTTTTTTTTCATAGCTCCTGGTATATTCCTGCCAATCACTTGAAATCATCGTGTGTCTCCCAACGCCGAGGTATAACGGGCTGCAAATTCGTAGCGGGTGGTGTTAGATATAAGAGATTATTTAATTTTTCGCGCAATTTATTCCACCTACTAACAAATAAGAAAATTACCGTAATTTCACAATAAATTTAAATTAATATTTATTGTTATGCTACTGAAGATTATTAGTATATGTATATTAAAAGTGGAATGGAAAAAGAACGTAACCCACATTTTGTTTTTGATTATCACAATGTATACAACTTGATATACAATTTATTAAAAGGTAAAAGCTGAAAATGCTGAATAAATATCAAAATTTAGCTTTAAAGTTTGAAAAAAAGGGTGGAAATTGCGATTAGGAAAAAAGTCTTTACGCATTTCAAGGTTGTGCTAATTTTTTAATTTGCCTTTTACCCAAAAATAATACTTATTAAAAATTATTTAAGACTCGTGCAAACGAAACTTTATCTGCTTTTAAGGTAATTATTATAACTAGCTGTAAGCCCGTTGCCCAGCAACGTGAGATTTTTGTTGCATAGTATTTAATTTAATGTTATTTTATTTTATGGTATTTAATTTAATTTAATTTTATTTAATTTAATTTAATTTTATTCTATGTTATTTTATTTTATTTTATTTTATTTTATTTTATTTTATTTTATTTTATTTTATTTTATTTTATTCTATGTTATTTTATTTTATTTTATTTTATTTTATTTTATTTTATTTTATTTTATTTTAATTTATTTTATTTTTATTTAAATTTCGTAAATTATTTAATATTTGGAATAATGTTTAAGTTTGCTAACAACAATTTTTCGTAGTAGCAGAAACTTCGGAAATTACTTAATTTTTAGAATAATGTTCAGGTTTGCTGACAACTATTTTTCGTAGTAGCAGAAATTTCGTAAATTATTGATTTTTTGGAATAAAGTTTAAGTTTGCTAACAACCATTTTTCGTAGTAGCAGAAATTTCGTAAATTATTGAATTTTTGGAATAATGTTCAAGTTTGCTAACAACCATTTTTCGTAGGAGCAGAAATTTCGTAAAATATTTAATTTTTCGAATAATGTTCAAGTTTGCTAACAACCATATTTCGTAGGAGCAGAAATTTCGTGAATTATTGAATTTTTGGAATAAAAAAAAAGTTTGCTAACAACCATTTTTCGTAGTAGCCGAAATTTCGTAAATTATTGATTTTTTGGAATAAAGTTTAAGTTTGATTACAACCATTTTTCGTAGTAGCAGAAATTTCGTAAATTATTGATTTTTTGGAATAATGTTCAAGTTTGCTAACAACCATTTTTCGTAGGAGCAGAAATTTCGTAAATTATGTAATATTTGGAATAATGTTCAAGTTTGCTAACAACCATTTTTCGTAGTAGCATAAATTTCGTAAAATATTCAATTTTTGGAATAAAGTTTAAGTTTGCTAACAACCATTTTTCGTAGTAGCAGAAATTTCGTAAATTATTGAATTTTTGGAATAATGTTCAAGTTTGCTAACAACCATTTTTCGTAGGAGCAGAAATTTCGTAAATTATTTAATATTTGGAATAATGTTCAAGTTTGCTAACAACCATTTTTCGTAGTAGCATAAATTTCGTAAAATATTCAATTTTTGGAATAAAGTTTAAGTTTGCTAACAACCATTTTTCGTAGTAGCCGAAATTTCGTAAATTATTGAATTTTTGGAATAAAGTTTAAGTTTGCTAACAACCATTTTTCGTAGTAGCAGAAATTTCGTAAATTATTGAATTTTTGGAATAATGTTCAAGTTTGCTAACAACCATTTTTCGTAGTAGCAGGAATTTCGTAAATTATTGAATTTTTGGAATAATGTTCAAGTTTGCTAACAACCATTTTTCGTAGTAGCATAAATTTCGTAAAATATTCAATTTTTGGAATAAAGTTTAAGTTTACTAACAACCATTTTTCATAGTAGCCGAAATTTCGTAAATTATTGAATTTTTGGAATAAAGTTTAAGTTTGCTAACAACCATTTTTCGTAGGAGCAGAAATTTCGTAAATTATTGAATTTTTGGAATAATGTTCAAGTTTGCTAACAACCATTTTTCGTAGTAGCATAAATTTCGTAAATTATTTAATATGTGGAATAATGTTTAAGTTTGCTAACAACCATTTTTCGTAGTAGCATAAATTTCGTAAAATATTCAATTTTTGGAATAAAGTTTAAGTTTGCTAACAACCATTTTTCGTAGTAGCAGAAATTTCGTAAATTATTGAATTTTTGGAATAATGTTCAAGTTTGCTAACAACCATTTTTCGTAGGAGCAGAAATTTCGTAAATTATTGAATTTTTGGAATAATGTCCAAGTTTGCTAACAACCATTTTTAGTAGGAGCAGAAATTTCGTAAATTATTGAATTTTTGGAATAATGTCCAAGTTTGCTAACAACCATTTTTCGTAGTAGCAGAAATTTCGTAAATTATTTAATTTTTGGAATAATGTTCAAGTTTGCTAACAACCATTTTTCGTAGGAGCAGAAATTTCGTAAATTATTGAATTTTTGGAATAATGTCCAAGTTTGCTAACAACCATTTTTCGTAGGAGCAGAAATTTCGTAAATTATGTAATATTTGGAATAATGTTCAAGTTTGCTAACAACCATTTTTCGTAGTAGCATAAATTTCGTAAAATATTTAATTTTTCGAATAATGTTCAAGTTTGCTAACAACCATATTTCGTAGGAGCAGAAATTTCGTGAATTATTGAATTTTTGGAATAAAAAAAAAGTTTGCTAACAACCATTTTTCGTAGTAGCCGAAATTTCGTAAATTATTGATTTTTTGGAATAAAGTTTAAGTTTGATTACAACCATTTTTCGTAGTAGCAGAAATTTCGTAAATTATTGATTTTTTGGAATAATGTTCAAGTTTGCTAACAACCATTTTTCGTAGGAGCAGAAATTTCGTAAATTATGTAATATTTGGAATAATGTTCAAGTTTGCTAACAACCATTTTTCGTAGTAGCATAAATTTCGTAAAATATTCAATTTTTGGAATAAAGTTTAAGTTTGCTAACAACCATTTTTCGTAGTAGCAGAAATTTCGTAAATTATTGAATTTTTGGAATAATGTTCAAGTTTGCTAACAACCATTTTTCGTAGGAGCAGAAATTTCGTAAATTATTTAATATTTGGAATAATGTTCAAGTTTGCTAACAACCATTTTTCGTAGTAGCATAAATTTCGTAAAATATTCAATTTTTGGAATAAAGTTTAAGTTTGCTAACAACCATTTTTCGTAGTAGCCGAAATTTCGTAAATTATTGAATTTTTGGAATAAAGTTTAAGTTTGCTAACAACCATTTTTCGTAGTAGCAGAAATTTCGTAAATTATTGAATTTTTGGAATAATGTTCAAGTTTGCTAACAACCATTTTTCGTAGTAGCAGGAATTTCGTAAATTATTGAATTTTTGGAATAATGTTCAAGTTTGCTAACAACCATTTTTCGTAGGAGCAGAAATTTCATAAAATATTTAATTTTTGGAATAATTTTTAAGTTTGCTAACAACCATTTTTCGTAGTAGCATAAATTTCGTAAAATATTCAATTTTTGGAATAAAGTTTAAGTTTACTAACAACCATTTTTCATAGTAGCCGAAATTTCGTAAATTATTGAATTTTTGGAATAAAGTTTAAGTTTGCTAACAACCATTTTTCGTAGGAGCAGAAATTTCGTAAATTATTGAATTTTTGGAATAATGTTCAAGTTTGCTAACAACCATTTTTCGTAGGAGCAGAAATTTCGTAAATTATTGAATTTTTGGAATAATGTTCAAGTTTGCTAACAACCATTTTTCGTTGGAGCAGAAATTTCGTAAATTATTTAATATTTGGAATAATGTCCAAGTTTGCTAACAACCATTTTTCGTAGTAGCAGAAATTTCGTAAAATATTTAATTTTTAGAATAATGTTTAAGTTTGCTAACAACCATTTTTCGTAGTAGCATAAATTTCGTAAATTATTTAATATGTGGAATAATGTTTAAGTTTGCTAACAACCATTTTTCGTAGTAGCATAAATTTCGTAAAATATTTAATTTTTGGAATAATGTTAAAGTTTGCTAACAATCATCTTTCGTAGTAGCAGAAATTTTGTAAATTACTTAATTTTTGGAATAATGTTTAAGTTTGCCAACAATTATTTTTCGGATTTTAAATTATTTAACAATTATTTCCAATAAAAATCAAAAGATCAAATCCAATTTTTCAATAAAAAATCAGTTGCACATTTTGTCCAAGTGTATGAAAAAAGCAAAATATTATTCTATGATATATCCATATCATAATTTGAATATTCTTAATGTATTAAAGAATTCTAACAGATTTTCAAGGTCAGACGTGAAAAGATTCATCATTATGATTAAATTGATCAAATCCGCTCCAAAAAATATTAGTCTCACATCGACTCACACGATCAAACGATTCATTTCGATAGCCCTATAATCATAGTTTGCAATAGTCGAATTAAAGTCTTTGATTATTCGAATATTATGATGTATGGTGATACAATACTTTAGCTCTACACCAAGAAATATCAAATTTTCAAACGTGGCGATATCAGAACATTCACGCCCGGTTTAAAATAAGCCGCTCCCATTGGATAGAACAACATTTCAAAAATGTGCTGTTCAGAATAAATCGAAATCATTGGTCTGTACCTTACTGCGGACGTCCTTACAGACGGACCTTATCGGCTATTAATGTTAAGACTAGCTGTAAGCCCGTTGCCCAGCAACGTGAGATTTTTGTTGCAAAGTATTTAATTCAATTTAATTTTATATTATTTTATGTTATTTTATTTTATTTTATTTTATTTTATTTTATTTTATTTTATTTTATTTTATTTTATTTTATTTAATTTAATTTAATTTAATTTAATTTAATTTTAATTTATTTTATTGTATTTTATTTTTATTTATTTTATTTTTATTAGAAATTTCGTAAATTATTTAATTTTTGGAATAATGTTTAAGTTTGCTAACAACCATTTTTCGTAGTAGCCGAAATTTCGTTTATATTTAATTTTTGGAATAATGTTCAAGTTTGCTAACAACCATTTTTCGTAGGAGCAAAAATTTCGTAAATTATTTAATATTTAGAATAATGTTCAAGTTTGCTAACAACCATTTTTCGTAGTAGCAGAAATTTCGTAAATTATTTAATTTTTGAAATAATGTTTAAGTTTGCTAACAACCATTTTTCGTAGTAGCCGAAATGTCTTAAATTATTTAATTTTTGAAATAATGTTCAAGTTTGCTAACAACCATTTTTCGTAGTAGCAGAAATTTCGTAAATTATTTAATTTTTGAAATAATGTTTAAGTTTGCTAACAACCATTTTTCGTAGGAGCAGAAATTTCGTAAATTATTTAATATTTGGAATAATGTTCAAGTTTGCTAACAACCATTTTTCGTAGGAGCAGAAATTTCGTAAATTATTTAATATTTGGAATAATGTTCAAGTTTGCTAACAACCATTTTTCGTAGGAGCAGAAATTTCGTAAATGATTTAATATTTGGAATAATGTTCAAGTTTGCTAACAACCATTTTTCGTAGGAGCAGAAATTTCGTAAATTATTTAATTTTTGAAATAATGTTCAAGTTTGCTAACAACCATTTTTCGTAGGAGCAGAAATTTCGTAAATTATTTAATATTTGGAATAATGTCCAAGTTTGCTAACAATATTTTTTCGTAGTAGCAGAAATTTCGTAAATTATTTAATATTTGGAATAATGTTCAAGTTTGCTAACAATCATTTTTCGTAGTAGCAGAAATATCGTAAATTATTATATTTTGGAATAATGTTTAAGTTTGCTAACAACCATTTTACGTAGTAGCAGAAATTTCGTAAATTATTAAATCTTTGGAATAATGTTGAAGTTTGCTAACAACCATTTTTCGTGGTAGCAGAAATTTCGTAAATTATTATATCTTGGAATAATGTTTAAGTTTGCTAACAACCATTTTTCGTAAATTATTAAATCTTTGGAATAATGTTCAAGTTTGCTAACAATCATTTTTCGTAGTACCATAAATCGACCTCGGCGCATATATCGACAGCCCTGCAAAGGTTTCAAGTGTGCAAACAAATATATTTCGTAGAAAAAGAAAAATATCTTGGAATCATTTTTTTTGAATTGGCCACACTAAGTATTTGACATATTCTATTTTTGAATTCTCAATACAAACAAACAATCAAAGTCAAGTTTGAAATAGTTCTTTTTTCGAATGCTTAATATATATAATCTAATTTTGTCGCACCTGAAAGTTTGCCCTTTACCTCAGCGGTAAGACGTTCCGTTCATATTGCAAAGTTCCACGTTTCGAATCCGACCCGCGGCAGAAATAAAATGTGAAATAAAGTTTAGCGTTTTTTCACATTTAAAACTATGTGCTTCTTCAGCGTAATGAAAAAATACTTCTAGTATGAATAAAAAAAATGTCGACAGTCGGGCTGGGGATGAGGAGGGGGAGGGGAAATCGGTGACAATCATATAGAAGATGGATGACACTGAACAAAATCTGTCCCAGGAAATTTGAATTTTGAATATAAAAAGACGTCCATTCCAATTGGCCGAAAAATGTGATGTTCAAAATATGTTCAAAATAAATCGCTATCATTGGGCGAAGTGGACATCAGTACGCACACATTTGTGAAAAGTAAAAAGTGAAAAGTAAAAAGTGAAAAGTAAAAAGTGAAAAGTGAAAAGTAAAAAGTGAAAACTTATTTTATCGGCTATTAATATATAGATTACGGTGAGTCGACATGCAACATAATGCACTTAATCCTTTTGCCACACTGGAGGTCGGGTCCGTCATAAATATCATGCACTTTTTGAGTCACACTTTAGCTACACGATTAAATCAGAAATATTCAAGGATAAGTATAAAAAGTCGTTAAATTTGGTGGTTGCTTAAAAGTCAACAGTCGGTTGAATGCCCCCTTAAAGTTAAAAGGATTTCTGTACAAAGAAAGTAAAGTGTTAAAAAGTTATTGATTGACATAGTTTTAGTTTATAAATTGAAAAGCGCATTACACCCAGTCCTTTTTTACGCGATTTCGATTTTATGCGAGTTTTTCGAATGACACCGTTTCCTTTTTTAACGCGACTTAAACGTTGTTACGCGATTTTTCGTTCGAAAACATTCGCCAAATCTTGGTTTGATGGCATTGTTCTGAATCTTGTCAAAATACATTTATTGAATTCGTAAAATAGCACGTTTCGGCTATACATGTTATCTAATCACAGAGAGCTGAATATGTATTGAATTTACTAAATAAATGCACCACAGAAGTCCAGCCGTTGTTATAAAGAGAAATAATATCTGTCAGATCATCAAAACAAATCAAATGTAATAATAGACTCAGATGAAGAATCTAGGAAAAAACAGCATTTTATTAAACGATTCAGCAAAATTCAATACTTTCGTTCAAAAATACGCGAACGAGATATATTAAAAGTTAATACAATAACGCATGTAAACATATTTCTCATTGTATTTAAGTATGAAATAAAAAAAAATAATGGTTAATATGTAAAAAAAAACTTTTTTCGCGAATTGCATCAGTATAAAAAACGGCACTTTTATTTAAACCGTGTTATTTGGAAACCGTGAAAAAAGAGCATCGGTTGTACTACCTTTTACAATATTTATAATATTTCATATATATATAATGTCGCCCGCTGTGGCTAGAGATTGCTCTACCGACTAGGCGGGTCTGGGTTCAATTCCCGGTAAGGTCAATGTCAAATTTGATTTTTTTAAATCTAAATCCGAGACCTAAGACATGTGTATTTGTGATGTCAATTTACCTCGAGTTAATCTCGAGTGACTTGCCATAAATTTTAATCGAGTTGTTCTCGCATGATCTTTCAACTTTAAAATATTTGGCGCATTGGCATTAATTAGCTGTAATGCAATATGCAATACCGGTATTGATCTACTCGTCCGGTATTACAGTCCCCATGTGCGACATTGCAGAGCATCTTCTTTATATACAATATATTTTGCAAACTGTACACAACATTTGCTATGTAAATAATATAAACGAACTTATGAAAAATAGTAGTGTAAGAAACAAATCCAGCAATTTTTCATGTACGTTCGCTGTAAATTTCATTTTATACTTACATTTAGTATGCAAATCTCTGTTGGTCCTGGGAATGAGGAAGGCGCCTCTTCCACTTATGTCCCATTACAAGCTGGACACTTGTTTCTATATGAAATCATAACAGTATCTTTATCTTCCTAGCTTTTTCTCACAGAGTAGTAAGCTGCAGGATAGCGTTGATCATTGGGTGCCAACTGTTGATAAACAGAAATAAAAAGAAAAAACAAACGTATAAGTGAGGATTCTCGATAAAAAGACGGCAGTCTCCGTGTTTTGTCGAAAATGAGTGTATGGCATCGCTTATTGCTGGCGATTCCACATACACGTATGAGCATTTTAGAAGAATTACAATTACGGTCATTAAAAAAGCGGCAGTTTAAATATTCCTGTACGGTTAACACACAACTATGTTAAATATATAATATAAAAATAGCAAAAAAACACTAAAAATTACATTTTTCACATGTTTTATATTTAAAAAAAACTTAAAATTGATTAACCAACATTTATGGATTGTGAAAGCTCCACCTTTGTTTCCCGAGCCAAGGTAATCGATATGTTTTTCGTCGTCATTCTTTTAGCACGCCCCGCTATAACACAGTCCCTTCAAGCACGGCTTCTCCACTCGTATAGCACGATTACATTTCAACATATATTTTATTCAATACAAAACATAATAATTTATTATTTAATTACGACGTAAATACATATTGGCCGCCTGTGTGGTCGAGTGGTCAGCGTCGTTGGCTACCGCTACGGAGGTCCCGGGTTTGAATCCCAGTACGGGCAGTTTTATAAATTGATTTATCAATCGATTTATGAATTTCTGTTCAAAGGCATGGATGTGATGTCTTTAATTCCCCCTCCCAACCATCCTATCCTATGAACGGGGCGTACCGAGAGCGATTAGCTAACCACTAGTTCTGTCCAAGCCCTTTCCTTCTATTTCTACTATCTTTTGAAAAAGAGAGGTTGAGCAACTGAGTAACAGGCAGTTCTCGTAGAAACACTTCTGTTGAGATAAACTCCATTAGGAGTCCATATGCTCCACATTGGGACAACGGACATGGTAAAAAAAATACACATAGACGTAAAACGTACATACTATTTTAATAAATGAAGTTTTTACTAATTGCAGAAAAAACGTACGTGAAAGGTTGATTTTTTTTTCGAGTTTTCTTTTTACAGCCCGAGTTTCAATAGTTCTTGACCTAAACGTATACGACATATTTTAAGGTGTTCACTGTCAATACTTGGTGGAATGGCATTATAATAAAAATAATAAAACATTTTTAGTACTTTTTCCACATAAAATTTATTAGATCAGTTGATAATGCTCGCGATGAGCGAAACCGGTCCTGATCTAATAAATTTTATGTGGAAAAAGTACTAAAAATGTTTTATTATTTTTATTTTTAGTATACGACATAATTAATAATTATTATTTATTAGGAATAGTTCATTCATTGATTTGATATTACCTACTATGCGTATCTTTAAAAAACATATTATGTTTTATTATATTTAACGGCGTATTTTCCATCACTGCCTTGCGACAGTGGTGCGTCAAGATTACGCAAAATAGTCGCATCGTATACTACATAATATCTATTTATCTCGCACGACTAGCCCATGAGAGAATTTTGCATTTTTTTTCAAGTATCGCTTATTTTTTCTCGTATTGGAATGTTAGTAAATCAATGATTGTGCAGTGAATGGAGTGTTGATCTTATTGTCAAGACGTTGGTAGAAATTCATTATGATAACGTTAACATATCAAGTAATATAGTTTTTCTAATCATTTAAAGCTTAAGCATTTTTAATCGATTACCTGATTAAGCAAATCGACTACAGTAGAACCTCGATTGTCCGGACCTCGATTATCCGGATTTTCAATTATCCGGATTGTTTTCTGGAACAGTGAGAAAATCATGGAACAAATTGTTGAAAAGACTATTAGAAAGTTCAAATGACACACTATAAATTGTTGAATTGACAAAATTCAATATGTGCTGAATGTGTCGAAGAATATGTTACCATGTGGTTAAATTTTCATGCGAACGATCTTGGATTTCAAATTTTGAATGATGTGAAAATAATTAAGGAAATATTTGTCTCAACAAGATCAAGAAGACGAAGAAGAGATATGCAAAGAAAGAGATGTTGGTCCTGCTCATTCTAAGGATTTGCAGTGCTTAGATGTCGCTGTGAAGTGGTTTGGATTTAAGCAAAAACCAATAAATGAATTTCTTGATAAATTTTTAAATGAAATTAAAAAAAAAAAATTAATCTATACGTTTTTTAAGCTTTATGTTAATCTAGACAAATACAAATTATTTACACTGATTGTACATGTCTTTTCGTGTAAATTATGTTTTTTTTCGATTATCCGGATTTTTCCTTATCCGGACTACCTTCATCCCCAATTACTCCGGATAATCGAGGTTCTACTGTACTTTCAATTTACTAAATTTGTCATTTTTTAAAATCCATTTCACTTTTGAAAAAAAAAATGTTTTATTTCTGTCATGGAAAAACAACACATTCGGACTTCATTTTAATGACCGAACTCGTTTATATCTCATGGAATAAAAGTTTATAACTCGTAACAGGACGCTTTCAACAGTTTTATCAGATAAAAAAAAAATTCAAACAAATTTTATCAGATAAAAAACCAACAAAATCCTCCAGACTTGCAAACATCAGAACTTCAAACTTCTTACAAGTTTCCATATATTTTTGCTTTGATAAGTTAATAAAAAGTGTTTTATATTTTAATTTAAGATTGCGACTGAAGGTGCTTGGTGGAATTTCAATATTAAATTTGAATCTTTCAAACTATGTACATTCTCACAGATTTTGTCACTAACGACCCGGGTTTCGCCTTTCGGCATCTTCAGGCATTCAAGTGCACGGATGAACTTGTTTTATATTATTGCATTGAAAAAAATAAACATTACTTGTTTCCTCAAAGGAAATATTTTTTAAAAGGATTTTGTGAAATTTAAAACCTATTTGGACTAAAAACACATTAATAAAAAAAAATGTTCTGTACTTACTGATAACTGTTATATTCCAAATCAAGTCAAAATAATTCAGCAATTCTACTTATGATAAGGGAAAAGTTATATTAAATGTTTTATTCTTTACACCAGGGTTTCCCAACCCCTTTTTGACCCGCGTACTACTTGGTAGTATGCAAAATAATGCATATGGAGTTCCCGTGAACTTCTTATCTCTGTAGCGATCGCGCCCTTCTGTCTGCAAACGATGGTAAAGGGATGCAATTTACAATTCTTCAAAAACTTTATCGATGAAGGAGACTGGAAGAGCCTTGACGTTGGCGCGTCCTGGTACTTGAAGCTCCATAAATTTGATATCCAAAAAAAAATAAATGTACATTAAACTAAATTGGTCCGCCATATAAAAATGATTGTTTTTTTGTAAAACATTCCTTCTCGCATGCCCACCGTTACTGATTTTTTTCGCGTACCACCAACCATCAACCGTTTACCATGGGTTGGGAAACCTTGCTCTAGTACTGTTTTTACTTAGCAGTGTAGGTTTGTTTAATTGATAAAATCCTGCTCGCTCAATATTCTCTGTTTATAAAGGTGCAAAATTGATACTGATAAATACAATTTACATGTGTAGCCAATCAACTATATAAGGCGTCTTTCTTTTTTTTTTCGTTTCTTGACAGAACATGTTCAAACACTTATATAACGTTTGTTTAATTTGCCCAAATATCCAAGGCATACTACCAAATTTGTATTGATTTATCATGCAAGGCAATTGCATTAGACCTGTGAAGATACCGGGTGAACCACCAGCGTGATAGAATAATAGTAATTATACTTAACAATGAATATAAATGCGTCATTTAATTTATACAACACTGTTTGCTGTCTCTAAAAACTTCGCACAGTGAAAAAACTCGGCGACATTTTATTTTTAGCACTCTCCCGCTAAAAGGCGTAAAATTTGACGCAAATTGGTCAAATCCAACAGATTTAGTAGGCTTTAACGAGCCTTGTCATTGGTTTTGCAAACATTTCGTTGAGTCACAGTGCACATTTACTTCAGATAGGAAACTTGAACGGGAATTAATAAAACTCCTTTCAATATATATTTATAACTTACTATTAAAACAGACTTAAACGGTGTTAATAGTAAGGTGGCGATATTTTGAAAACAGAATACTAAAACAATGAGAAGAAGAGTATCCACACAGCTTGTGTAGCAATGGTAATGATATGTTTTTAATATTCTGGTGTTTTTAATTATGAAAATAAATCGCTTTTTGCTTTGAAGATGATATGAGAAATTCTAAAAGGACAGACTGAAAGAAAATAACAAAAGACTTCCCAATCAGCGCGTTGCCAAGAGCGACAACCATAAATAATAATGCATTCTTTGGGAGGAGCGATTCATAGAGGTGCTTAAAGGTTGTTCTTTTCATTAACACATGCTAGACGGTAGAACTTTTTTCGTTTCCAGTTTATTAATCAGAATAATAAGTAAAATAACAGTAGAAGTCAGCCAGAATACAATAATCATATCTAACATAAAAATAAATGTTTGTTTGTTCGTACTTTATGCGTTGCTACACCGCTCATCCGATTGCAATAAAACTTTTTTTTTTTTTGATTTCACTTCCGGGAAGGTTATAGGCATAGTAAAAATAACTTACAGTAGGTCTTATATATAAAAATCAATGTTTGTATGTATGCCATACAGTTCATTTTGACAACGTATGCTTGCACTTGCGTGAAGATTATAGTACAATTAACATACAATAGGTGGCGCGAGTGTCGTACCATAGAAAATCGCAACACTCTCTTTCTTTGAGTGGCATTGCAACGCTTGCCGGGAACCGGCTAGTTATTAATAAAATAAAGAGTTATCAACTTAAATCAACACCACGAAAACTTCAATTGGGTTGTACTTATTTCTGGTAACATTTTTCAGTAATACAATCTTGTATTTTAAAACAGAATTTTCTATTATATTTCGTCATCATAATGGCGAATGTTTGTCTGTAACACATTCACGGTTAACAGCAAAATTAAAATTTGAGATTTTATAATAAAGCTTCTTGATTCGATATGTTATATCGCATAGATAATAATTATATCAAATGGCGATTCCTCGCATTTAACTATGGTTTAATTATTTTGATTGCCGATAACATAAATTGCCGTTTTACCCAAATTATACACACGTACTGAGTTGTTCCAGACAAAGAATTATTGACATCCAAGAATCTCATTGTACTCTTACCTCATTCTTAAAATAATTCTGATAGTTACAACTAACGATAGGCTATATGTTGCCTCGTCCTTCTGGCAAAACCAATCACTTATAATTCCATCCTCAGAGTGCCAATTTATCATCATAATTCTTGGCTATAAATACAATTCGCGTATTATTAAGATTCAGTGAAGAATTACCAATCCGTCGTGTCGAAAAATCTAGAAGTAATCTCTAGAAAAATAACAAAACTCCACAATTAATGCGTTGCCAAAGGCGACAACCATAAATAATTATGCGTTTTTCTGAAGAACGATTCATAGATAAGTTAAGGGTAGGCGTGTGCTAAGACACATAGTCTGAAGTTGCAGAATTATTGTGTAGTGGAAATATTTACCTTAATTACTGCCTTTTGATACTCACGAGAAACGTTATCATTATATGAAAGTCTTATGTATTGATTTGGCATTTACTTGGTACAACTCCATTATAATAGAGTAAAAATATCAACGTATTTTAGTTCTACAGTTTTTAATAATTTTTATGCGTTGATAGCTATTTTGGCTTTCACCATCGTCTGTTCTGACGATAGTTCTGACGATGACGGAAGCCGAAATAGCTATCAACGCATACAAATTATTAAAAACTGTAGAATTAAAATTAAAAGTTATTTTATTAGTGCCATTAACTATCATTCTTGCTTATTATTATTTAATTGTTTTTTTTTTACTTGTAATTATACCAATTCTTTGTATTTAATTAACCTTTATTAATATCTATATATTTGTAATTATTATTTATTGTTGCCTTTCAAATTGTATTTAAATAAAATGTATCTTAACTGTATCATTGAGGATATATCATCTTCGGTATGATGCAGAAAGGAAAAAAAACAAGTTTATCGACCTGTAATGAAAGTCTTGGATATATTTTGTTATAATATATTTATTATATGTTCATGAAATATAATAATTGGTACTTTATAGAAACGCTATATCATGTATTGATTGAATTGGCATTTACTTTGTAGAACTCCATTGTAATATGATAAAAAATATCAACTTATTTAGTTCTGCAATCGTTAATAAGATGAGTTTATAGATATTTTGGCGTGCGCCACCGTCGGAATTATGTTTAAAATCCATCAGTGTCTTTTCATTATTGTATGGGGACAGGTGGAGCTGGGCTCCTTCCTTTCATCTGGGGTATATATATATACATACATACATATACTCAGCTATATATACTGCCTTATAAGAGATACACAATACATTCTGTTATTTACTCTTACATCCTAATTTATATTACAATTATTACGTTTATTAAACATGACTTTAGTGTTTCTAAGAACGATAACATGTACGGGGTTGGTTATTCAAGGTAAATTAGTTTAAATTAAACGGGTATTTATTATTAGTAACAGTGATGATTGTTTGTTCATTTAAGATTTCTTTGACTTGATTATGATTATTAATTTCTAATTGCTCGAGTGTATTAAGTTTAGACCTTTATGACAAAGATGTAAACAAATTTATGTAATATGAGATTCCGCTATATGTTATGATATCTTTTCGGTATCGCTTTTACGTACGAAAAAGACAAGAACGTTGAAAGGTTTGACTCCCAGCTACTTTACTAGGAGAAATGGTGCGAAAAATAACAAAATTAACTTTTATTTGCCTTTCACGCGGAGGAGCTAATAAAATTTCAGCGTTGGCGCCTGACATCTGATGTCATTATACAGAATTCGACTATCAAAACGTTTTCGCAGTTTAACGTTACATTTTTTTGTGAATATATTTGTCTGTGTTTTTTATCAATAATAAAAATTACACACCTTAAACAAAATCGCGAAAAAGTGACGAAGTATAATAATAATTATTTTTCTCCGATTTTTCCGATTCCAACTTTAACTTTTCCGGTTCTAAGCTCAAGAAATACGACCCCAATACCAAAATTTTCTTAAATATCTATTTTAATATGGGTGATACAATGTTTATAATTAAGGTGTTCTTATATCATAGTGTTTTGGACCTTTTGTAGTTTATATAAGTATGCGATAACGCGATAACGCGATTACGCTATCAGGCGATAAGCACCCGCGATAACGATCGTTCGTAAGATAGCTGAGAACACTCGTCAGTTGTCAATTCATATGTGTGCTGGGATGACGTCTTTTTTACGCGCAACTTAAAATATGATTATTTATTAAAAAAATATATATTTAAAAAATGTATGAGGAATGATGCAGAAAGATATTTTAAAGCCCTTAGACTATTTTTTTTTTGAAATTCATAAGAATAAGGCCAATAATGAGGAAACCACTGGGGTCAAAAAAGAACCCCATCGGCAGAGATGTATTTTTCTAGTCTCCGAGCCGCGAGAGTTAATTAACTCCGACTCCGCTCTGCAATCAAATATTGCAATGAACACTATGTTCGAAAAAAATAAAATACAATAGTTTTATCAAAAATTATCTCAAAAGATAAATTTCACTACGAGTTATTTTTCTCAAAGTTAAAAATCGGAGTGTCGAAACAGGTTTACTGATTAAAATGTTCTAATCCACTCCAAATTAATGGTCGACATGAAAAAAATATCATATAATAAAAATAAATGGTAAAAGAATATCTAAAAATAATGAAATTATTTTAATTGAGAGCTTTTTGTTTATTATTAACCCTCCAAGGATGAGCGTCACCGTATGGTCACAGTAAACACCGTTGTCTATTGATCCCACTATTCATCCTTTTTCTACCTGAATATCGTTGCTTTCGCTCATATTTGGTTAAGAAGGGTACAGACTACAGTTAGTGATCAGCCATGGGGACAGAAACGGCCTCCAAAAGCACATGTGATTTATTGAATTTCCGTTTTTTTTAATTTACTTTTTGAAACTATTAGTTATTTTTTTATAAAAACATCAAATTATTTAAAGTTATTTTGCTAATATATTTGTATTGAAATTATGTTGATCTAAAGAGGTCAAATTGTAAATATTTTTTCATCACGTTTAGCTATATTTCAACCCCGAATGTTTGCGAGCCCATGCGGTCTCTTTTGTCCTTACTTCTGTCCGTACACAATATTACACGGTCATAAAAGGATGAGCATGACCATATAGTCATGCGGGGTTTCTATACAACGACTTTGCGTTTTTTTTTTAAATTTAGGATAGGAATAAAAGTTATCCGTGACATCAATATGGGTTAGAAAATATTTTTTTTATCGGAAAAAAGCTCTCGTCTCGGGAGGGTTAATTAATTAATATACAAGTGTCGTATTATTGTTAAGTTTTAAAATATTTATGTGTGGCCCATCAGAGAAATGCATAATTTTATTTGGCCCACCAAGTGATTTCAGTTGGACATCCATTGGGAATAAAGTATAGAGCAGTGGTTTCCAACCTTTATTTTACTGCGCCTCCCTTTGAAGAAAAAAATATCTTCCCGCCTCCCCATCCTTTATTTCATATATTAATAAAGACACGTTTTAAAGGGAAAATAATTGTTTTGAAATGTTCGCGCCTCCCAGGTTGGAAATCGCTGGTGTAGAGGGAATTGGAGTCGTGGAGTCGAACTGTATTTTACCAGAGTCTGAGTCGTAAAAAAACAAACGACTCAGACTACTTTCTTTTATTTTTTTATCTATACTAATCGCTGGAGTCAAAAGCGGTGATCACGTCATGCTACTCAGCATAAACATAACCATAGGTACGAAACCCTTTAAAAACAATTAGACTATTTAACAAATAAACAGTATTTTGTAAGATTTAAAAAAACAGGGAATAATTTCTGATTGTCGCCTGCTGTGGCCCAGTTGGTTAGAGCTTGCTCTACCGATCACGCAGGTCTGGGTTCGATTCCCGGTCAGATCACAGTGAATTTCAGAATTATTCAATTCAAAGTTCTGATCGAAGACTGGGTGTTTGTGATGTCAATGCACAATATTTCCTCTCCTGCCATCCTTCTGATCCTTTAATAACTGTGTGTAGCAAAAACGATTAGTCAACCACTAGTCCTGTTCTAGCCTTATCCTTTTTTCCCTTCTAATCACTTTGAAAAAAAAGGTGTGGTTGAGCGACTGAGTAACAGTTCTCGTAGAATTTTTTTTTTGTTGAGATACCTCCATTAGGAAGCCATATGTTCCACATTGGGAGCGGACATGCAATAAAAAAATCTCATTTCTATGTCGAGATAGTGAAATAAAATAATGATATGAAAAATTCACACGCTCGTTTACTAAGGATGTTGTTATCTGTAAATACATTCAGTATTAGTTAACTTCAAAAACTGGCTTAAGCCGAGCTTTAGCAAATAATGTTATTCGAAAACCAGTTTTTTCAAGTTAGTTTTTCTATAAGCCCTTCCGTATATTCTTTGCGAAAATTACGAATACTGCAGTGCAGGAGCGACTTCATTCAAAAAATAATATTTTAGGGGCATGTAATTTTTTCGCGTATTCTTAATAATGCGTATAAAATAAACTTGTCACACGGTATAATATATATCATTTGATTCAATTATGCGAGTCGGATGTTGGATTGGGTCAAGATCATTGTTGTCCTGCCTAATATTTTAATCAATTTAAGTTATTTACGTCAAGGTGTGGATACATATTGATGTACCCGAAACACATATCGTTACCATCGTCGTAGACAAATGTTTTGACAGCGCTAAGACAATGTGAAACAATTTAAAACAATGTGAGCGCAATTTGTCATCGCGCCATTTTGCAAATTTAATTATATTTAGTCAAACCAGCGTGAAAAAACAAATGACGATTACGCTTAAACAAAAGTATTATAATCATTAATCACTATGATTAAAAATAAACATGAATTTAATCTGTTGCGGTCGCATCGGCTTTTCGGCAACTCCAACAAACGGCCAGCATGAATAGATCGACTTTTATTTTGACAGGAAGTGAAACCTCTAAAGGCCTCGCTTGCCAATGTAATGAATTTTTATTGCAGTGCTGCATTAGGAATATTTAATCAATCCAATATTTAACATTCAGTAATTATCATAAATAGCAGCCGCCTACGTGGTTGAGTGGTCAACGTCGTTGGCTTCATTTACAGAGATCACGGGTTTGAATCCCAGTAAGAACAGTTTTACAAATTGAATTATGAATTTCTATTCAAATGGATGGGTGTTTGTGATGTCTAATAATTCTCTCCCACTCTTCCAATCTGTAAATAAAGAATTGTACTGAGAACAACCTAATATTCTAATATTCTAGTGCTGTCTAAGCCCTATCGTTTCATCCCTACTCAAAAAAACAGGTTGAGCAACTGAGTAACAAACAGTTCTCGTAGAAAAAAAATCTGTTGAGATATCTCTATTAGGAGGCCATATTCTTCAAATTAGGAGAAAATATGAATAAAAAAATGTGATTTTCATCTAAAAGATTTAGTTTATATATTTACTGGTATTAAAAATACAGCAAATATTTTAATGATGTTGCTGTCTGAATTAAAGTATTTTAAAAGATTCTTTATCAGAGCTTTATTTCTCAATCCGTCCCTGCGAACTTGGTCTCCAATCAAAGGATAACATTAAATGGAGCGAATAATAGCCATTGTGCATGACATCGATATGAGGAATGCAGATTTCGCACCGTCATCGTTGATTTTTAAATCCCTGGGCGTATTCCACATTACAGATGATACCATAGTTGTATTCTGCACAGAAAATCAAAATATTATATTTTTTTTGTGGAGCATATCTCATACAACTTATGGCAACGATTCCCAACCTGGGAGGCGTGGGCTATTGCAAAGGGAGACGCGAAGTGTCCAAAATATGTATTTACTCTTTAACCCTTCCCTTACTATGCAAAAAAAGCACAAGCTTCTGAGCTGTGTATCTGCTACACATCAAGCAAACGGGAGTGAATCATGACAATTATATGTAGTACTGCTGTAGTAGTGTTATATAATTGTCATGATTTACTCCCGTTGCCTGATGTGTAGCAGATACACAGCTCAGGAGCTTGTGTTTTTTTTGCATAGTAAGGGAATTGTTAAAACGTTTCTCTATTGCTGTATGAAATAAAGGATGGGGAGGCGCGAAGATGTTGTTTTCTTCAAGGGAGGCGCAGCAACATAAAGTTGCAATAAAAAGTTGGAAACCACTGACTTATGGGATAGTACGTACGTGTGACAGATTTTAGTTTGCAATAATATCCATAAACTTACTGACCCAATGTATTATTTTTCGAAGGTAATGTCTACATCAGCGAAATCGAACAAATCTCTTAACAATACAAATATTTGTAATACAATATTGTGATCTTTTAGCAGTATTATACAGAAATTTCCGGGTCCTATAGCGCAGTGGTTAGTGTTGTGAGCTTCCGTGCCGGATCTCACGAGTTCGAGTCCCAGTACGAACAGCATTTTTCGATTTCTGTTCAAAGGCATGGGTGTTTGTCATTTCTAAAAAATCCCCTCCCACCTTTTCGATCCTTTAATAACTGGGCGTTGCGAGAGCGAGTGACTAACCACTAGTTCTGTCCTGGCCTTATCCTTTTATATCCCTACTACTTTCTTTGAAAAAGAGAGGTTGAGCGACCGAGTATCAAACAGTTCTCGTAAAAAATCTGTTAAGATACCTACATTAGGAGGCCATATGCTTTACTTTGGACGCGAATATGGATTTAAAAAAAAAAAGTTTTTAGGTAACTGACAGTTTTCATGCATAGTATATATTCGTTTAATATGTTTTCATATAAATTACTACAGCACTAAAGTCTCCGGGAAATTTTTATTTTGTGTGTCGTGTCCCGGTACATAAAAAAAAACCGAGACTTCAGAATCCCTACATAGTTCCCAACCCTTGAAGCTTGCCATCATTTAATTAACCACTTGAATACCGCGTAAATAAATCATTAATATGTCCCAGAGATACTGCGTGTTTTTGAGAAAAATAATTTTACCTAATATACACTCGCATTCGATATTTTAAAAACCTATATTGACTGAGTATAGATAGCACTACACATATTTATCAAAATATTGCTTATATTCTATTAGAATACCAAGTATTTGATTTTTTAAATGTCTTGGACATCCGTATTCGCTTGCATATGTTCCGGACACCGGTGTCCGCTTGGTATTCAAGTGGTTTTAAATTCTGTAGAATCTTTTAAACTCCGCAAAGCATTATCATAACCCGATTTCTTTCTTTCAAAAATAAATTATAAACACCAAGTAGAATGTACAGTAATTTTATTATTTGCACGTGTGGTTAAGATCTCAATGAATCATGACTTCCTTTACTTGCAAACAAACATTCAATGGATTGTACAGTGGGTGGCATCTATAAAAAACATTATTATCTATCTAATGTAGTTTTAGCCAACACTTTTTTCCAAGAGGTCGATATTGAGTCATGATTTTATAAAGTTTTTCTCTATTTCTACGCTACTATGAATGGTTCGAAGTTGAATTCCAGAAGACTATTTCTAGTTCTGATACAATGTATTTATGTATGCTCTGAAGCGTTAATGTTACACTTTATTGATTCTGTATTAACTTATAATTTATTCTGGTATACGCATGCATAAAGACGTATTCAAAATATACTCAACAATCTTTGAGTTAGCGATGATCTTTGTTATAATGAAATACTACGGTCAACCCTCCTATAGCGTTCCCTCTTATAGAGAAGTATCCTTTAGCCGCAGCGATTTCCAACCTGGGAGGCGTGGACTAATGCAAAAGGAGGCGCGAACAGTCCAAAATATATATTTACCCTTTGAAACGTGTCTTATTTTTTTTTAACCCATGTCCGCTCCCAATTTGGAACATATGGCCTCCTAATGAAGGTATCTCAGCAGAAGTTTTTCTACGAGAACTGTTTGTTACTCAGTCGCTCAACCTCACTTTTTTAAAGTAATTAGTAGGGACAGAAGAGTAAGACTAGAACAGGACTAGTGGTTGGCTAATCGCTATTGCTACACCTAGTTATTAAAGGATCAGAAAGATAGGAGGAGGGGTAATGATGTGAATTGACATCACAAACACTCAGTCTTTGATCACAGCTTTGAATTGAATAATTCTCAAATTCAGTGTGATCTGACCGGGAATCCAACCAAGACCTGCGTGGTCGGTAGATCAAGCTCTAACCAACTGGGCCACAGCAGGCGACTACTAATATATGAAATAAAAGATGGGGAGGCGCGAAGATATTTTATTCTTCAAAGGGAGGCGCAGTAACATAAAGCTTGTAAGCCACTGCTTTAGCGTATACGGGAGTCCCCCCTATAGCGTAGTTATAACAAAACTCTAAAACATTAAGGTCAAATTTAAATCTTCATAAATATTTTATGTTTTTTAATACATGTCCGCTCCCAATGTGGAGCATATAGCCTCATAATAGAGGTATCTCAACAACCAAAAAATCTACGAGAACTGTTTGTTACCCAGTAGGAGGACATTAGGAGCGGACATGGATATAAAAATAATGCTTGAGCCAGTTAGATCCGTCACGGAAGCTCACAACTTTTACCAATGTACCACAGACTCAACGCTGAAAAAAATGTAAATAAAAGAAAATTAATGTACTGGTTTATGTTGGAAAAAAATATTTCATTTCAATTGATAGTTATATAATTTGGACTGTATTTATCATCGGTGTAATTTTATTTTTATCTATGTGATTCAGTTCTGCGGTTGTTAGCTTGTACAGACCAATGACCGGTGTACGAATTCGAAATACTACTCGACTGTTATCTTGGTTGTAAACGGGCACATTCATATAGTGTTTTTTCTTGGAAAACGTCACCGATTCTTACGACTCTGGTGGTCAGAAAGCGAGAATTTTACCAGCTCAATTTCATTCTAGCCATTCATAGAAAATGAGTAGCTAGCTATGTATAATATATGGTTACTCATAGATTTTTGAAACTCATGATTAAGTGATTTACGATTATATCATCGATGTCCCTCGAATGCTATATTTTGTATTTATAAATCATACCAGTCTCTTAAAACCCTGCATTAAAATGTATATGTCTCCTTAAAAATATTTCTTAAAAAATCTTAGCAGGGCTGTGGAGTCGGAGTCGTAGTCTAAGCTGGGAGTCGGAAAATTCTTACGACTCGGACCCATTTTAAATGTATATTTAATGATGTGTATTCAAACCGCAATAGTCCATAATGTTGAATTAAATGAAAAATTCTTTGGAATCGGAGTCGTCTTTTTTACCCGACTCCACAGCCCTATATTATAATATGAGCCCCTGATAAATGCAGTGAGCTCAGTAATTACACACTACAATAGTGTTATCTCATTAAGCGTATTCACTTTATTAATGTAGCATTTTATCACTTTTTCAAAAATTTCCCAAATTTTAATCGTGTTTGTAATAACTTTCAGTCACCACTTGAAATTTATTAATCTTGGACGACTTTTTAATTATATGTTAGATGTGTTGAACATTTTAATTTTGTGTTATTTTAGAATCACTTATAATGTAATTGGTAATTTCTTTTCAATGTCAATTGTTGTTTACACCCTTTCATTTAAATTTATTTTTGTATTAATAGCATTGTTTAATTATATTTTTTATCAGTTGAAAATGCTCGCAATGAGCGAAACCAGTGCTGACCTATTAAATTAAGTGGAATACAGTACAAAGGAATATTGTGTTTTTACACAATATTCCAATTACAATTAGCGTTATCTTCTTAAAATACTAATTCGCAAACCATCAAAACACTAAATAAAGACGTGATTATACTTAAAAGTGCAAATATATATTTTTAACATTTTCTACTTAACTCACTTCACTTTTTGATGGATCATATTATAGTGTTCGAATATTTTAATATTATATAGTTTTAATATTAGAAATTCAAAAAAAAAATTCTGCGCTTCTTTATATGTTAGTAAGCACCATGCAATATTTTGTTTAAAACCTATTGTTATTACTACCCACTAGTCTACTTGCAATTTTTACTGATTTAAATTGTTTTTTTCTTCTTTCTTTTTATGTGTTTTTCTTGTATCTCAAATGTGCCCCGCCGATAATAAACAGAATAATACAATTATTCCCATTCGTATTCCAAGCCGGTTTCACAGCAACAACATGGTTAAGAATAAATAACGTACGTATTTACTAAACAACATCATTTTGTTAAATATTTTCATAACTCACCTCCTAACGGATTAAAACGGACTCCCAATCTAACAAAACAATTTTCAAGTTTCTCGTTCCTCTAAAAAAGTACCAAATTGACAGTTTCCTCAGAAATTAAAAAATTTGAATGTTTTTTTAAAGTCCTCAGAAAAAGTAACCAAAGATTGTACAGTTATTTAGAAACGTGAAAACGTGAGAACTCGAGCTGCAGACTGCCATTGAATCCACCATAAATTTAACGGATTGCGGATTAAACGGGTTTTCATATGATGTAATACTGAATCTCAAAATCCCGGGATTATTACTAAGACAATCCCTGGATTACGGGATCAAAAAATTGTCTAGGATCCAGGGATTGAAGGCCCTTATTACGTGTGAACGATAGAGTATGTTTTTTGACACAATTTTTGACATAAACTTTTCTGGCAGTATATCGACCCAGTGATCAATCCAGGGATCCTGAAATAATTGACAATCTCGAAATCCCGTGATCAAAAATAAAGGGTCCAGAATTGAATGATCTACTCGTAATTCGACCTTAGACAATTTCGTCTAATTATTGTGCTGTCATTGTTTTGTAGTAATTTATTATTTGAGCTATTATGAACTGTCCTATTACAAGCCTTTAAAAAAATATATGTAATGTTGGAATAATATGTTTCATTTGTTTTCATTTTATATATATATATTTTAATCCATGTCCGCTCCCAATGTGGAGCTTATGACCTTCTAATGGAGGTATCTTAACAGAAGTTTTTGGTGCGAAAACTGTTTGTTACTCAGTCGCTCAACCTTACTTTTTTCAAAGTGAGTAGTAGGGAAAGAATGATAAGGCTACAACAGGACTATTCGCTATTGCTACACTCAATTATTAAAGTCTTCGATCACAACTTTGAATTGGATAATTCTCAAATTCACTGTAATCTGACCGGGAATCGAACTCAGACCTCCGAAATCGGTAGAGCAAGCTCTTACCAACTGGGCCACAGCAGGTGACAAAGGTTTTTTTTTTAATATTTATACTAATATTTTCATAACAATTATTTGAAATGCTGCGTATTCTAATTTAATTCTTCTCAAATTGTTTTATTCGTTTCGTGAAATCGGTTAACAATATCAGCGTAACAGACCAGCGATAACTTTATTAAAAAAAACAAATTGCCCATTAAGCAAATCGATTTATACATAAAATGTTAACTTTAAATCGTAAAAGAAACATCTTTTAAAGTTACGTCTTTCAAAGTTGTTAAAAATACCCGAAATTCGTTTTATTTCGCTCAGGTTTTCTACCCGCCATCATAATAAAGTCGTTGATTTAAACATGAAATACATTTCCATTAGGAAAAAGATCGTTTAAAATGTAGCAACATTCTTGGACAAAAAATGTCTGTTCTTTATTCGAACTTAATTTTAAAAGCAAGCTTAAATTTGTTTTAATTGAAACGTTTTTGATTTGTTCAACACTTTATGAAATTCTTTCCATATTATAAAGCTGTTAAAATAACGTTTATTTTGTTTTATTGATTCAATTTTTAATTGCGATCGTAAAATTTAATTACATGCGCTTAATGGCTAATTAAAATTGATTTTACATAAATTTAACAAGTTCAATTAATTTCAGTTAGTAATGACATCAAGCAGACGATAGTGAAGTATTCTTTAATCAAATCCGATCAAAATGTGTAACATTACAGTTTTTTAACAAG
Organism: Himalopsyche tibetana; assembly: GCA_030503985.1. NCBI lineage: Eukaryota > Metazoa > Arthropoda > Insecta > Trichoptera > Rhyacophilidae > Himalopsyche > Himalopsyche tibetana. Next base: position 9,619,212 of record JAPJYX010000015.1, read on the forward strand.
GCAAAGATGGCAAACTTTGGGCTCGCGTGCCCAAGTCGGCACGTTCGAAAATTTTGCTGGCACATGTGACATCCATAAATGTAATCATTTTCTGCAAGAAAAATATATTTTTAACGTATTTTTGGCAATCATTCAGTAAATAAATAAAGATGAAAAATAATCTAGGACTATTACTAGTGTAACTTATATATTGCCGCCTGAGTGGTCAACGTCGTTGGCTTTGGTTACAGGGAGTCACGGGTTCGAATCCCAGTACGGACAGTTTTATAAATTGATTTTTCAATCAAACGGCGTATCGAGAGCGATCAGCTAACCACTAGTCGTGACGTAGCCCTATCCATCTGTTCCTACTGTCTTTGGAAAAAGAGAGGTTGAGCAACTGAGTAACAAGCAGTTATCGTAGAAACATTTCTGTTAAGATCCATTAGGAGTCCATATGCTCCACATTGAGAGCGGACACGGTAAAAAAAATATGATATATTCGTTTAGTATTTTAATCCCTATTAATAAATGTCCCTCGATGCCTAATGGAGCAGTTTAGGATAAGCCTGTAAATTAGTAAACATATTCAATTTAATATAAAACGTCACAAACATTAACCGTAAGCAATGTCAATATTGTAAATGAATCATCACAAAATAATCACCGTTCGCGATATTATTAATATTTCCGTTATTTCATTTTTTTTACTTTTATTTTGAAACCGTCGAATAAATTGACATTCCCTAAAGACTAAACCGCAAAAGGTCGCTGTTCTACGCAAGGAAAACCTTTGATATTTCTAATAATTTGAAATACGACGTTACAGCGATATTTAATAAAAAAGACAACAAAATTTTTCGAATTCTTAGAAATTTTGTACAATTTATTATATTACCAGTAGAGAATCTATCATAGAATATATCAACAAAAGTACTGTCACGACAAACTGTTGTTAGCCCTTTACATATTGTGGTTCACTATTTTCCTTTCATGCACGGATATAACATTTAAGTCTTAAATGTTAGTATATGGTCGGGTCCTATGACGCAGCGGCTAGCGTTGCTGTCTTCCGTGCCGAATCTCACGGGATCGAGTATCAGTACTAGAGGTCTGCACGAGCCCAGGCTTGGCCCGGGTAAGGAATTTATTCTTCAGAAAAATATTTCAGGCTATGTTCGTGTCGTAAGTCAGTCATGATGATTTTAATTATAACCAGCTCTATAGAGAATCGTAAATTGTTGTAAATTTGTAAAAAACGGTTTTTGTTGAGTATAAATCCGGGTTTCGGGTCGGGTTCGGGTAACAATTGTGGTATTAGACTCGGGCCCGGGCCGGGTCGGACCTGAGTCTTTCGGGCTCGGACCGGGTAATTTTGTAAAATTTCGGCCCGTGCAGACCTCTAACCAGTACGAACAGCATTTTTTCGATCGATATATCGATTTTGGTTGGAAGGCATGGGTGTTGGTGATGTATTAATTTCACTCTCACCTCTCCTACAATTCAATAATTGGGCGTAGCGAGAGCGATTAGTTAACCACTACCCATGTCCTAGCCTTATCCTTCTATCTCTGCTACTATAATTGGAAAATATAGCTTGAGCGACTGACTAACAAACAGTTCTCGTAGAAAAAAATCTGTTGAGATACCTCCATTAGGAGGCCATATGCGGAGTGGACACGGATAAAATATATGAATATTTAATTATTACTAAAGATGAACCGTTGTATGCCATTTAAAAAAAACATTTTAAATTTTGTATCTGTCACATTTTTAAAAACCAAAGCGAATGTTCTATTTTTAAAGTATATTCTTGTCTTTAAAAAAGATGGCACTTTAAAATAAACTCCTGCGTAAGACAATAATCTTCTAGCTTGAAGAATTTTTATCACAATAAAATAACCGTTGCCCCATGTTGGATCTCCGTTATTTCTTAATAAAAATGTCTGAATGAAGCTGATCAGCTAATGCAGCTTAGTACGCAATGCGTAATCCAGGCTTTGTAAGACGAATGAGCTGATCTCTTCATCTAATGCTCCGTCCAAACGGTAATTACACGACATACTATGGCGTGCAATATTGATCTGGACAGTAAATGATAATATTGTTTTCCAGTTAATTTCGATTTTGTGTGACTAAATGTGATTATCTTTATATCAGGACTCACATTGTTCAATCATTTAATTTTTACTTATAAATATATGTATACCATCAGATCATCTTGAGTCAGCTTAGCATGCAGTGGCAATACTATGGACTATTGTAGTTGAATACACTTACAAAATATCCCGAGTCCATGACTCCCGAAATCGACTCCAGAGCCCTGGTTTTTATCTTCGATATTATCAATTTAACACATTTGTTATAAACCATGATCCTGATATTTCTAGATTAAGAACTTTTTAAACTCGTGATCCCGTGATTGACCATTTACCGTAATTTCATGTTTTCATTTTTTTATTTATCACTTATTTTAAAAAAAACTGATATTATAGCTTAAACAACAGTTGCTTGAGATCAATTTGAGTGGAAAATATATCACAAACACTTATGTTCAAGATTTCAAATTAGAGATTATATATGATTGCATTGCAACTGTGTTTTGAATAAAATTATGAAAACAAAACTGTCTGTTTACGACTGCTACAAAATTTAATAGGGGGTAAGACCACAAATCATTTATATTATATGTAGGTATTATAAAAATATTCGTAGGTAAATATTATTCGGCCTAGCTTCTCTTTTATATCTTTTTTTACTTAGAAAATTCTCTATATCAAATTTCTTCTTATAAAAAAAAGCTACGTACAAAGTATATGTTATGCTTACTAAAATAAGTGATGTTAGCATGTACAACATTTTATGAGACCATGTATATTTACAACATTTTTTTCATTTATACACTTGTCAAAAGACACTTTATATCTTCATTCTGAAATTTTGCAGTTGGTTCCTTTAGTGTGGATGTGAAGATAGGATTAAACATTGATTGCCATGCCACATAAATTTTTTAAAGTAAAATATATTGTGTTACCTTGCAGAATTATATGTATCCTTTTGGACGAACCTTAATAATATTGTATTCTTACTCTAGTGTTATAAAACTCGATGTCAGGCATTTTTACGAGCCTCTTATCTAAGTTAAGTTGTAATGTCTGCTTTACAAATAAAATAAACTGGAAACAAAATCGTGGATATCACTATTGAGTTTCAAATAAAGATTGCTGCCTTTGGTATTGAAAAATCGAGATATATGAGAGACAGAAAATTTCCGATGCTGTTTTGGAATTACAAACACATTATCTGAGTATCTTTATTCACTTAACTGCCTAATCACATGGTGTCCCTATGGCTTAGTGGATAAGCGATTTTTTATTGCGTTGAAGCATTCGGATAAAATTCGTAGGACAATTGTTAAATTTAACATTATAAATAGTATATATATTATGAGTGTATCGACTCATGATAGGCAAAAGAACTTAAGCGACACAATTCAGTAAATTGTGTTTTGAGCCAATAATTGTTCAATTATTAACGTTATATCATTCGTCGTGATATTTTTAAGGCCTGTGTATTTTAGTGTTTTGACATGTTATCGTTTGTTCCACGTGCACCCTTATTGAGAAACGCTGTTCGAGAGAACTGAGAATAGTCAAATAATTTTGTTATAAAATCATATATGCATTGACCATATATTATTATTTACTAACCGCACTTAAGGAATTACTTTTTCGAACATAATTAAAAATTAATTAACATTAATTAACTTATAAAATTTATAAATTTTCTGCCTATTACTGGTCGATATCTTGATGAACTATATTCAGTTATTTAAAAAAGTGTCTTTTACTTTTGAAATAATTTATGATTTCGCCGAAATGTCAAATCAAAAAAGAGTTTCAACAAATTCCCTTTGATCAAAGAGGCAGAGGTGTGCTACAAGAGGCTCGAAATGGCTTGCGCGAGCCTTATGTTAAAATGATTAAAAAACATTATTCCCGGGTCAAATCAGTTTCTAAGTGCAATTTCTGACAAATATATTTATTTTTTATCTACGATATGTTAACAATTATAACGTATAATTGTATAAGATTTAGGTAAACCTTTAGTTAACATATTGACAGCCCACCGCTGCAAAAGAGGTAAAACATCACAAACAACCATAACGAAGTCACCATCATCACCAAAACTCGCCATTTGACCATACAATAACACCACCACCATAAATATGAAGAGGAGAAGAAGTAGTCTATCATCTGTACCCCATGAAGTCATTCACGCGAAGCCAAGAAACAAAATATCTAATTAAAAAAAAAAACATTATCCAATATATTGTTGATATTTCCAAACCGATCTTTAGGCGCTAGCGTCGGAGGTCTACTCATTATTATGCAATTCATTTAAAATTTAATTTATAACCATTTTCTCAATTACAAAATGCACTTACTAAAACAGCATTTTCGACTAATGGTATTTAGTTTTTAGTGCATTCTATATCTAATTGCTCTCTGCAGTGATCTAAAATCGAAAATTTTATTCAATAGCAATTTACATAATGAGTCAAATTTATTTAAAAAAACAGACGACCTTGAGCCGTCTCATTAACGGCCATCGTTTGTTGCCGTATTCCTTTTTTGAATTTGTCACATTATGGATGTGTTGGTGATCGGGTGACCATTTTTATATCGTCAACTTAATAATGGGTTTATTTTGTTACCCGCACAAAAAATAAATATTATCTAGAACGCAGTTTTAGTGTTTGTTGTCACTTTTTACTTACTGAAAGTCCCACTAGTGATGGAACAAATTAAAAGCGAAGTTTCGCTGGAACGCTGGAACTGACATGCGTACTTAACTATTATGATTGAGGTTCACCCGCCGTTGACTAAGATGATAATTCACGTATTTATGAAAACTCCAGAAATTTATGAAAAAAGACTGAAAAAGAATAAATTCGATTGCATTATAATTTTTTTTTGCATATCTAAGAATTCAAAATCATCATGTTTATTTTTATTTTTTGGGTCCGTGGCGTAGTGGTCAACGTCGCTGGCTTCCGTAACGAATCACAGGGGTTCAAGTCTCAATACGGACAGTATTTTTCAATCGATTTATTGATTTCTGTCCAAAACCCATGCCGTTACCTAATAGATGTCTCAAAAATTCCCTTCCCAACTTTTCCATTCTACAATCCACGGAGCGTAGCAAGACCATTTAGTTAACTGATCTGAGAGATCTGTCCCAGCCCTTCTCCTCTATACCTTCTTTCTTTGAAATAGATATGTTGAGCAACCGACTAACAAATAGTTTTCGTAGAAAAATTCCAGTTAAGATGTGGAGCATGTTAATTCCTACTAGAGTGTATCTCAAAAGAAGTGTTTCTACGAGAACTCCTTCTGACTCAGTTGCTCACCCTATGTTTTTTTACGGAGAATAGGGATAAAAAAGAAAAGACTTGGACAGAAACTAATTACACTCGCTTCGCCTTCTTTTTAGGATAGAAAGGTTAGAACGGTATTAAAGATATCACAAACATCTGTGCCTTCGAACAGAAATACACAAATCAAATGAAAATTAATTAAGAAAAATTGTCCGTACCAGAATTTGAGGCCGTGTCCTCCTAATTGACCACGCAGCCGATTACAAACATAATATACAAAAAAAAAGATTAACATACATACATGTTATTTAGTCAAAATAATGTTTCTTAATATTTTTTTACTAACCGAATTACTTCTTTCCTAAGGTATAGTTATACATCCTTATTCTTGCATGCCCCACTTCGACGCTTCAAAAATCTCCATGTCTCCACTCTCTAATCAAAATATTTTCGATGGGTACCAAAAAATCGGGGGAAATGCATCAAATTAAAAATGCACAATATATATTATTTTTGATTTAACTTTAGTAAGTTAATATTTTCTTCCCTATATTAATTACGTGACACGGACAAATCGGAAAAAAAAGAATTTTCAAATTAGTGCAAACCTTGTGCTCGATGTGAGTGCAAAGAGTTTTTAGGTGAGGTGCTAATTTGGTCAATTTAATTGTTAATCTCCACGGTTTGTGATATCCCGACAATTCTTTTTTTTCAGTAACATATCATTTTCAGTGCTAAAGCCGTATTCAACTAAATATATGATGATGAGAATGGCAACAGTAACGGCGTGCGCCTGGAAACACCGTAGTAAATATTTTTACATGATTTACGATTATAACAAACAAAAATATAATACGAAGTTTCCTAAAAAAATACGCTTCTGTTGTAGTTCTGTTTTGTGTTCTGCTGATTGTGATTAATTGGTGATGTCTGTATTTCGTTACTGTTAAGGTAGAAGTTAGTAAGTAATAGATTGATAGTTCTGAGTAAACAGCAATTTAAAACTTTCAACTTTTAGGATAAAGCCTCTAGCATTTATATTTTATGCCAGACACAAATAAGAGTTTAAAATTAATGTTATAATAGACAGGGATAATTGCCTGTCTTTAATTCAGCATTAACAATTATCGCCTTAAAATAAGAGGAGCAAACATTCAAAAAGTGATATTTCACACAAATACAGAGCTTGGGAAATGATTATTTGAGTGTTGGATAAATCACGGTTTGCTTGAATGCGTCAACTGGATGATTTAGTTTTTATAGAAAAAAACCTTTTTTGAACACTTATTGTGATTTCCATTTATAGATTTTATCTAACTTAACTATCACAACTAATATTAAACGGCGTTTTTCAAAATTTCTGACAAATCACTTTTTGAATGTTTGCTCCTCAAACAGTATAATGAATTAAAATCAATATTTGTATACTTAACTCTTTTTTCATTTTTTTTAATGAACAAATTCTGTCAGAACGGATACGATTTGGTATTTTAACACTCAAATATTCAAAAAATATTCATCCTATAAAATATGAAAACTTGGTCGCCATATCTTTCAGTATATACGTGATTATTTGGTTATGTAAATAAGTTTATACTATGTATTATGCATTATATAATTGTATCAAAACGTTTTGCATATATTGTGCAGTATGCACATACAATTAGAACCAAAGTGGAAATACTGAATGATATATTGACTGAAAAAAATAGTGAGTCAAGTGTTTGATGAGATGACGCCATTTCCGACCAGAACCAAGCTAAATGGTGTATCTATATAATAATTGCAAGCTGAAAATTGATATAACCTTGAGAATCTGCTAAGAGATTATATCATTTAACTCGTTTTGATTAAATAATAAACGTTTGTATAGAATAATTAAAATGTGCAGTCTACGAAACTTTTATACTGTTATAACTGGAAACGGTTGTCGTATTTTATTTATTCGTATAAAATAAATGTGTAACGGTTTGAGAAGCTGCTGTTTTATTGACATGGGGTTGCTATACCACACGGATATATCGACACCGTTTTTATGGTATTTATTTTTAAATACCGGTGTTACAAAAATAGATAATAATTAATTGGGATAATAGGGAATCAATTGGGATTCTGTTATTACAACAGTTGCTATTGATCAAATTTAAAAGAAATACTGACCCCTGTATAAACGTTATATTTATACTGCCCAATCAATCAAGCGAATAATGAACATTCGCTTAGAAAAATACTGACAGCAAAATTATTAATAATATTTTCCTATTAAATATAAATGAAATTTTAATCACTCTCGATAAAGGTTCGTTTTCTACATTTACGTTTTAAACATTTTTCTCTAATATAACTGTATTAATTTAATATGTGCCTTGATGTGAATCAATAAATTTAATAATCGAGGTTTTTACGAAACGTAAAAGATTACAACCATATTAAGAAAACATACAAAAGGCGTTTGACATAAAATACGTAACGCAAAATATCCATTAAGAATTTTAATTGTACACTTATCAATCAGACGCAGTAATTGTATTGATCTATAATCAAATAAGTTTATATTTATTAAAAATAGCGTATTACATCATGCAGGGGTCAAAGACATGATTGTAGAATAACAATTGTTATCATGAAAAACCGCACTTGGAAGAAAAGTATTGCAAAATAAAAATGTTATTACAGAAAAATCAATACAAATAATTCAATGATTATTAGTTGTATTTACTTTGATATATCGAGAGATATGATTTTTAATACGCGTGAAATTAATTTTATTATCTTCCATATATTTTTTCCATACAGTCTTCATGTATACCAACATGAAGGATATTTTAAGTTTAACCTTAATGTCAACTTTCAACAAAACTTTCAACAAAATAAAAGAATTTTAATTCAGAATATGCCTAAGCTAAATGCGGATAGTAGAAGACAACACACCAACCCGTATTCTTATATAATTCTGGTAAAGGCAATTTAAAAAGTATTTTTTGTCAAGTTGCAAAAATCGCAGTGCGCCAAACCTACTATATTTCAATACGCAGCCAGTCCTGCTGGGCTATTCTCAAATTTATATCTCGAGCTTATTAAGTTATACCAAACGTGAAAACTAAATACGAACATCATGTCGAGTATCAGAGATCCTCCTTAATTAGTGTAAACTCTTTTTTTTCTTTTAATCCATGTCTGTTCCCAATGTGGAGTATACGGCATCCTAATGAACGTATCTCAACAGAAGTTTTTTCTACGAGAACTGCTGGTTAGTCAGTTGCTCAACTTCATTTTTTTCGAAAAGAGTATGGACAGAAAAGATAGGGCTAGGACAAGACTAGTGGTTGTACACTTCTTTATTTTAATGATCGGGAAAAATTTTAGACATCACAAATATCCATGCCTTCAAAACAGAAAATCGATTGAAAAATACTGTTCTTACTGGAATTCGAGCCCGTGAGGTACGGCATGGAAGCCAACGACGTTGACCACTGTGCCGTGGGCCCGACTCTTGTGTATATACCAAGGGTGGGGAACCTTTTCATTTCAAAAGGCCATATTCATTTATATGATTCAACATAAGGCCGCAGTAAAGAAAACGTTGACACTGCCCCCCCCTTTTTTTTTTCGACTGATGAACATTTAATGGGTTGATTACGCTCTTTTTCCAAACGCTTGCGTATAATTTTTTAATCAAAGTGAATATTTTGATTAAGTCAAAAAGTCACATCAGAATAGCCGAAAGGCCGCAGGTTCCCCTTCACTGGTATATACTAAATATGAGAAAAGCCCATTGGTCGCATTTCAGAATTACATAGTAATTAATCAAGTATTAGGAATTGTTTTTTTTTTTACTTAGTGTAGAAAAACATATTTTTTTTGACATTTCTACGCATGTACATCTTTAAATATGAGTATTTTGATTTTATTTTGTCACGATCTTTTTATATCATACTGCAATATTGAAGATAAAGTTTTTGTTTTTTTTCCTTCGGCTTAAAACCCTTTTCTGATCCCTGAGATGTATATAAATGGCACCTGGCATTATTATACCCCTCAATAATGATTATTTCACACCTCGACACTGTCGTGGGATATTTTGTTTATTCTGCAAGATCATGCGAAAAGATTTCTGGAAAAATATACATAATGTATTAAACCTTTTTATAAACATGAAACCAAAAATGATCCTGGAAAATTCCAATACGACCGAATATTTATTTTATCTCTCCCGGTAAATAATGTCGATTATGATAATTTGAGAATATTTGCCAAATAAATTCGTCAGGATTGAATGACTGGGCTAGGAAAAACACCCAAGAGTGTAAACCAATTGACTATACGACCCTTATTTATCTATTACGTATATTTTATTGATTATTTATTATTCATGCATAGTTAAATGTTTGATATAAAAACAAAAAATACGTCTGGAAGATATGCTCCCCTTAGGAGCGGTGCGAGCGAGGATACGATTACCCTTCGCCCGCAGTGGCCTAGTTGGTTAGAGCTTGCTCTACCGATCAGATGGGTCTGGGCTCGATTCCCGGTAAGGTGATCCAAATTGGATTTTTTTCAATTTTCATTTGAGATCTGAGACATGGGTGTTTGTGAAGTCAATTCTCCTTGAGTTAATCTCATGTGACTTTCAAAAATTCTCATCGAGTATATCTCGTATGATCTTTCAACTTCAAAATATTTGACCCATTGGCGTAAGCTGTTATGTCAAATATTTTTTTTAAAATAAAAAAATAATTGTTAGATATATTTATTTTTTACTTCATTACTCCACACAGAGAAAACAATTCATTTTTAATGACCACATCAAATGGAAAAAAGTGCGTAGTCAATTTATCGCTTTTTTTACCTCTTCTAAAAAGTGACATTTTGCACGTGCGACACCTTATCTTTTCTGTTCAGAACCTCGTCCGAATAATAAACAAGGTTTTTATCATTTTTATACGTTTCCAAGTGCATACTAAATATTGTATTTATAGCAATTTGCAATAAGAGTTAAATTCAACTTATTTTTACAAATCTACTCAATTGCTTAACATTGACATATTACACTTTTTTTTAAATAAATTAGTATTGATTTTACCAGTTTTCAGTTTCAAAAAGCTTTAAAATATATTTCACTTATTTTTTTAACACAAATACAACGTCGCTGTCTACAAGTCCAAGCACGAACAGATTGTTTTCAATGAATTATTCGATTTCTATTCGAAGGCATATGTACATTTTGTGATATTTAAAAATTACCTCCACCGGTCTAACCGTAAAATAACAGTTCGAAGCGAGAGCGATTAATTGACCACTAGTCCTGCCCGAGTCCTTATCCTTCTTTCCCTTCTCTCTCCGAAAAAGAAAGACTGAGCAACTGTGTAACAAGCAAATCTTTTTGAGAATGCTTCAAATTAAATGCGAACATAGTTTCTTTTAAATGTGTATTTTAAATTAAAAATATAATTTCAAAGAATTATCCAATGCTGTAAGTCCAGCGCTTCCCTTATTGGGGGGCGCACAATTTCTCCGGGGGCCGCCGCAGAACATGTTTTGTATTGAGGAGGGCCGCGGATTACTTTTTTCAGATTTAATGGGCCGTGGAATGAAAAAGGTTGGGAAGCACTGCTGTAGTCAATTACAGTCATAAATCAACATACAGACAATTTTCAAAAAATGATTTTTAATCCTTTTTTTTTATAAATTAAAAAAGTATTTGGCATTACAGCTAATTCCAATGCACAAAATATTTTGAAATTGATTGATCATGCGAGAAACACTCGATGAGAATTCAATTCGAGGTAAATTGACATCACAAACACCCACGTCTAAAGTCTCAAATTTAAATTGGAAAATCTCACATCGTCCTTCGACCGGGGATCGAATTCAGACCCGCCTGATCGAAAGAGCTAGCTCTAACCAACTAGACCACAGCGGGCGATATGCATGTCTACAGTGTTTAAATTCCCCACACATCCATCCGATTTCGAGACTAGAAAAGGGGCCATGGCCGTTATTTTCTATCCGTGAGTAACGCTTTCCGAAAAAGAATGATTGAGCAAAAATTTTAAGCACCGATTCGTGTTGTTAATTGAATTATTAAAGTTATCCTTTCACGTTGGTCGACCTATAAACTGGTTGAAATGTACCCTCTATTCGAATTGCGATAGAGATAAGCATAAAAGGAAAATTTGATTTGTATAGTGTGAATGATGTATCTCGACGAATCGATATCCAGGATATTGGATTGCTATCTAAAATTGATATTTCGCATAGTATACCGATTGCACTGAATTTTTCCTAATAACTTATAAAACGAAAAGGTTCTAAATGCCATGAAACTAATTAATATTTTATTTAAATTGTTATTTGCAGTTTTCCTCGTCCTGTAGCGGAGTGGTCGACGCTCTTGGGTTAAATTCATTTCTGTTGCGATGGTGACGGCTTGAAACACCCGAACTTTCATTCAGTGATTTTTCGATACATTTATCGTTTTTTGCTCCAATGCAGAGACGTTTGTACTGTTAACATTTCCTTCTGCTTATCCAATCATTTCTAGATAAATCACTGAACGACTTAATGACAACTAGTTCTCGTAAAAGTAACGTATGTTAAAATGCTCCATTATGTTTCCATGTATTACAGTCTAAAGAGAGAGGAAATGCATAAAAATGGGATATTAAAATTTCAATATCTAGATTCTGATTTTTCAATATCTGGATAAATATCGGTATAACTCAATTTTCTTAATATTAAGGAAAAAAATATTGTTTGAATTAAAATAAAGAAAAGGATTAAAAAAGGTATTTTTAAAAAGAATAAAAAAATATCATGGTAATTTGTTTTATTATTGTAAAACGAAATACAATACAATATATTATCTTCCCTGCAATTCAAAAAGTGGCCAACCAATATTTTTCACAAACGTTAGTTATTTATTGCAGTGTTCTTCTACAAGGTATCTATTTTTGCGAAAAGTGACCTAGTGATGTTTTGGATTACGAGAAATTTACAACGAAATTATCAATATCTTTCGAAATTGTCTTGTATAAAAGTATTAACATTTTGCCTATTTAAGTAAAAAAAATCAACGCATTTGTCTTATTAAAAAGTTGTCTAAATTTTTTGCCGTATACGAGCTAAAACTTCATTTGCTTATAGATGTGAAATATTATTCTGTCACTTAGTCACTTTTCGCATTTCACGGACGATATTATTCTATTTAATTAACATGGTAAATTCTTAAAATACCAACACGCATGTTGATATTGTATTGTAGTTAACAGTGGATATAATTGAGTGTTGTCGAAACCTAGCCTACGAGGAAAACTTTTGACGTTTGACATTTCGGTGCATGCGCAGTGGTGAGTTGTTTTCCAATGCGCGCCAGTTTGGTCTACGCGCGCACTGTAGCGAAATGAAGACAGCCTAACTGCTTCAGTCGCTCGAAAATACTCGACTGCGACGCGCGCCTTATCCGACGCTCCATCCGGTCCGTTCCATTTTCAAACTAAAAAACAGTACGCGAACATTTTCAAAACTACGGGATCGTTCCTTTTCCGAAAGGGAACTAAATTAAATTTCATCGACTTTGTTTCGTGAGTGTTCTATTCTACAATTTGAATGTATTTTTTACGTTCGAATTTCAAAAAAAAATAACAAGATCATCTTTGAAACTTTTTATGATTAAATAATAATCAATTTTGAATGCATGATTTTCTTTATACAAATAGCTTACTATAATAATAAAAATTTCAAATACGTCATAACCACTTTATTATAGTAAATAGTACGATTGAAGGTAGGTAAAACGAATGATATTTGAAATATTGAAGAAACTCGTTGGTACATTTTTTTAATTTCAAAAACTCCACCGATTGTTCATCTGTAAAATATTCAATTTTTCTAAACAAATTAATTGGTAAGTAATTGATGTGATAGTTAAATACAATTTTGATAAACAAAAGATAATATACACATCATAAAAAACTTACACAAATAATTTATTCTGGATTGGGAGTAAAATTACTAATATTAATACTTATCGTAAAAGTGTGATTATTTACAATTGAGAAAGTGTTCCTGTTTTACACCAAATAATTTCAAGTTGTTATAAATGATTAACTGCCAATTTTCATCATTTATATTGTTTTTCATCCTAAATCTATTGTATTCCTTTGAAAACGTCGGTAAAAGTTAGTTAAATTGTTTTATTTAAAATAGTATACTTTCCATACGACAAAGTAGTATTTTAATAGAAGTGCATGCCACGATTTATATAACTTAAAATACACAAAAAGCAAAATTGCTGTGCGATATTGGAAATGATGTTTTATTTTCAATATTTTTTTCCTTCTCTCCATAAATTTCAGTTTAAAATAAACTGATATTGTGCCAAATTAAACCCTTGCCACTACTGTGGTATGACACACATGTTGTAAACACTTAAATATTATCTCAAAACTGTGTATTTTACAACAACCACTATTTAACTCTAGAATTACGATGTAATACATATAACATAAGAATTGAAGAATTGCAATGTTATGAATGACAATTGAATTTATCAAATATTAAATTCTGATTTTGAAATAAGAACGTTGTATTTTTTTGAAATTCGAATACATATACACATAATACGAACTCTAAAAGGCAAACACAAACACACTGTACGTACATACTGTTAGTTTAATATTATTTAAATTTTCCGCATTATTGAGCATACGAAAGTCTGACCGGTGTGTGAAAATTGCTTGCAGTATTATGGTTGCGTGAGGTAGTGTTGTTTGTTTTTCGTTTTACGATCATTTATATTTGGCTCGTTCCACAATTCTTATCTCTAAAACGTTTTATTCCGTTTTAAGTATTTTAATCTTTACGCGTTTGCAACTTCTTAGCGCGTTGCGTTAAAAATTTGTCATATTACATAAAGTGCGTGTTATTATATTTAAATTTAATGTTTTTTATACGATTCGAATTACGCGGTCGTAGATCTTTACGGCGTTTAGTTGTAAAATTATTTTGGTATGGGAAAATAGCATGATGAATAAATTTGTGTTTAAAAAATGTTTATTCAAAAAAAAAATTTTTTTTTTACTAGTATTCTAAATATTTTTTTATAATACACGCAGGTGCTTGAAGGGTGTCAATTCAAAACGCGACTATTTTTTTTTAATAATGAACGTTCGCCGAATCTTCGTGAATGTAACTTCATTTCCATATTTTTTTACGAAGGTATGACGATTCGTAAAAGTGAAACCAAAGTCATATTTCATTTACGATATCCATATTAAAACAAAAAAATTGTAAAGTTATTTTGATATTCACCCTTTATTATATACTCATTTTTTAAACATATCCCTTTAGGTATAATTTTCAATTATCCTAAGCCTCACAAATAAATTTGTAAAGAATCAACAAAAAAAATCCTAATTATATGATCAACGATGATTTGCCCCTTAAAATATTCAGATGCTAAAAAACACAACTACTTATAAATCGTATTCTTCAATGAATGACTTAATGATGTCTTAAGATGAATCAGAGTTATTAAGAACATATAGACACATACCGAATGTAAATCTTCGAAATAATTCGTGTAAACTAAACCTTCAACAAGCAACGATGATTGTAGTATTCATGTAAATAAATATTTATTTACCCATTCCTGTTTTTCAATTTTGTATTATAAATTACTTACATTCTGAAATACCTCTGTGTTGTATTTTCAGTAAAGAAAACCTAATCGCTATAGAAAATTCAAACAGGTTCGGCCTTAAGACTGTTTTGCGTTCTTAATTAAGCTCAACAAAACTTATCCAATTACAGAAGTCATTAAAATTTAATAAGAGTATGTATTGTTCCAATTTCAAATAATTGTTTTGTATTGAATTAAACAAATGTTCTCCTGGCGGAAATTGTAAATAGTAATTTAAGATTGTTCGAATTTTGTTCTATTTTCGAAGTTATTTTGAAAACGAAAAGTTCGTGGAATTTATTTTCGAATTCAAATCTTTATCTATGGAATATTATGTATTCTACGTTTAAAATTATCTCTACCTTGTTTTTTGCTTATGATTGAATTCTAAAAGAAACGAAATAAGATCTCGTTTATTTATTGGATACAATTAGCGATGTACTTTTCTTTCTCAGAAAGATATTTTCTTTTATAAAATGAAGTCGATTTTGTGTTGAGTATTATGTTTTTTTATGATTCAATTGTTTTTATTTTGTTGTAAGTAAGATTTCACTGAGTACTCACTTCCATTCTCATATTTCTCGAGCTTATTTTATAAAATATAATATTTTTCAAACAATTTTATAATTATTAATGAATCATATTATATAACTGAGGAAGATGTCAAATAGGAAACAATTAATCAATGCTATTTAATCTGCATTAGTAAATCTTTATTAGTTATCATATTCTCACCCAATGTGGAGCATATGCACTCTTATTATAACATACTTCAACATACGTTACTCAGTCGTTCAACCCCACGCTTAATAGAGTACGGCTATATTATTGGAACAGGACTTGTGGTTAGCTAATCGCTCTCGACTTCTCTACAGTAAATATAGGGTAGGAAATATTAATTATACCACAGAAATTAACCCCATCTAGCACAATGTCAAAAATCAATTTATGAAACTGCAATTACTGTAACCGAAGCCAAGGACGTTAACCATTCGGCTACAGGTCCACCAATAAATAAATATTTACCATAATATGATAAGGTAAAAAAATATCAACGTATTTTAGTTCTACAATTATTATTTGATATTATATCGTTGATAGCTATTTCGGATTACGCCCTCGTCAGAGCTGTGTTTATACTTACCCTTATTACTGTAGAACTTAAATAGATTATTATTTTTTCACTTTATTATAATGATATTCTACCAAGTAAATGCCAATTTAATCAATACTGCTATATGTATAATTGTTCACCGTCATCGTAATTCATTTTAATTTTTGTTCGCTTACCAAAAAATGTGAATGAAAAATGGTCTGTATATAAGTTTTATATGAAATTTCATCGTAGCAAAATTTGAATTTATAAATAAATACATGGTTAAGAAATAATTATGCACATTTAAATTTTGTAACTTGAATACACCTGAATTAACTTTTCAAAACAGAATAACATGAAACTAAATATACTCACAATGCAGTGTAATAAATGATAATCATAAACACTGCCAACGTCTTCATAATATGCTCTCGAAAATTGCATCATTGAATTTTAAATAGAAAACAAAGTTTGCTTGCCAAAAAATAATTAACGTAAAAAAAAACGTACTTGTCAGATGGTATGGTCTCACCAAAAATTCCGATGCGCAAACAGCATTATTAGACATCGGATTAAGAGTTGCCAATTTGTTACGATCAATCAATGAAAGTTATGAGATAGAACGACACACCCAGCTTTTGCCACTTTAACTGTATAGATCCATTTGCAACAACTTAACCCCATCAACCAAATAAATCTGGATGCATTTCCCGGTAAGAAAAATGTTAAATTTAACCGCTTGAATACCGCGCAAATAAATCTTCAATATGTCCCAGAGATACTGCGTGTTTTTGAGAATAATAATTTTGCCTAATATACACTCGAATTCGATATTTTAAAAACCTATATTGACTCAGTATAGATAGCACTACACATATTTATCAAAATATTGCTTATATTTTATTAGAATACCAAGTATTTGATTTTTTAAATGTCTTGGACATCTTTGTTCGCTTGCCTATTTTCCGGACACCGGTGTCCGCTTGGTATTCAAGTTGTTAATTTGATATATCTGGTGTGGGTGTTTGCGAAGTATTTTCTACTCATGTGACTTATAAATAAGGGCATCCAATCCTGGACCCCTTTTGTGATCCCGGGAATCTTAACATTAATAGTCGATAAGGTCCGTTTGTAAAACGTCCGCAGTAAGGTACAGACCAATGATTTCGATTTATTTTGAACAGCACATTTTTGAAATGTTGTTCTATCCAATGGGAGCGGCTTATTTTAAACCGGGCGTGAATGTTCTGATATCGCCACGTTTGAAAATTTGATATTTCTTGGTGTAGAGCTGAAGTATTGTATCACCACATCATAATATTCGAATAATCAAAGACTTTAATTCGACTATTGCAAACTATGATTATAGGGCTATCGAAATGAATCGTTTGATCGTGTGAGTCGATGTGAGACTAATATTTTTTGGAGCGGATTTGATCAATTGAATCATAATGATGAATCTTTTCACGTCTGACCTTGAAAATCTGTTAGAATTCTTTAATACATTAAGAATATTCAAATTATGATATGGATATATCATAGAATAATATTTTGCTTTTTTCATACACTTGGACAAAATGTGCAACTGATTTTTTATTGAAAAATTGGATTTGATCTTTTGATTTTTATTGGAAATAATTGTTAAATAATTTAAAATCCGAAAAATAATTGTTGGCAAACTTAAACATTATTCCAAAAATTAAGTAATTTACAAAATTTCTGCTACTACGAAAGATGATTGTTAGCAAACTTTAACATTATTCCAAAAATTAAATAATTTACGAAATTTCTGCTACTACGAAAAATGGTTGTTAGCAAACTTAAACATTATTCCAAAAAATCAATAATTTACGAAATTTCTGCTACTACGAAAAATGGTTGTTAGCAAATTTAAACATTATTCCAAAAATTCAATAATTTCAATAATTTACGAAATTTCTGCTACTACGAAAAATGGTTGTTAGCAAACTTAAACATTATTCTAAAAAATCAATAATTTACGAAATTTCTGCTTCTACGAAAAATGGTTGTTAGTAAACTTAAACATTATTCCAAAAATTAAGTAATTTAGGAAATTTCTGCTACTACGAAAAATGGTTGTTAGCAAATTTAAACATTATTCCAAAAATTCAATAATTTACGAAATTTCTGCTACTACGAAAAATGGTTGTTAGCAAACTTAAAAGTTATTCCAAAATATAATAATTTACGAAATTTCGGCTACTAAGAAAAATGGTTGTTAGCAAACTTAAACATTATTCCAAAAAATCAATAATTTACGAAATTTCTGCTACTACGAAAAATGGTTGTTAGCAAATTTAAACATTATTCCAAAAATTCAATAATTTCAATAATTTACGAAATTTCTGCTACTACGAAAAATGGTTGTTAGCAAACTTAAACATTATTCTAAAAAATCAATAATTTACGAAATTTCTGCTTCTACGAAAAATGGTTGTTAGTAAACTTAAACATTATTCCAAAAATTAAGTAATTTAGGAAATTTCTGCTACTACGAAAAATGGTTGTTAGCAAATTTAAACATTATTCCAAAAATTCAATAATTTACGAAATTTCTGCTACTACGAAAAATGGTTGTTAGCAAACTTAAACATTATTCCAAAAATTAAATAATTTACAATTTAAATACTGCAGGGCAGGGCTGTCGATATATGCCCCGAGATATATTTCTTTTACTATCAGAATTTCTGGCTTATTCAATAAATAGGTTTGTAATTTATTTTTCACGCCAGTAAATTTTCTGACTACTTAAAAATGCAACATAAATCTCACGTTGCTGGGCAACGGGCTTACAGCTAGTGATCTTTTATTATAACTTCATATATTTTTTTACAATTACATTTAGAAATGACTTCAAGCAACTGTGGTTTATGAAAGAAAAAATATATCGCCTTGACCGTTTTCTGTTATACCAGTTAAAGTAACAGGCATTACAGTTATTTTTTTGTATGCCGGGTCCTATGGAGCAGCGGTTAGCGTTGTTGGCTTCCGTGCCGGATCTCACGGATTCGAGTCCCAGTAGGAACATTTTTTTTCGATCGATTTCTGTTCGAAGGCATGGGTGTTTGTGATGTCTTAATTTCCCTCACACCCTTCCTATCCTTCAATAAATGCGAGAGCGATTGGTTAACCACGAGTCCTGTCCTAGCCCTATTCTTCTTTCCCTATTACTATCTTTGCAGAAGAGAGGTCGAGCAACTGAGTAACAAACAGTTATCGTAGAAAAAGCTTTGTTAAGATACCTCCATTAGGTGGCCATATGCGCCACATATCGAAATCCCTAGATCAGTATTAAGAAGACCCCGGGATGCTCTAATATGAGTGAAAAATATATGACGTTTTGGCAACGTTTTTTTATACATTTTTTTGATATGATTTTTATTTTGTTGATGATAAAAACATATATTATCAAAAAAGAAAACAGTTGATGTGCTTAACACATGCGTATTTTATTCCCGGAAACTGACTTAATCCCGTTATAACAATAGTATTCCTTGGAAAATTGATTGCGGATAGGAAAATATTCAAGCAATATACGTTGTAAACAACTAAACCAATAATTCATGCGAATTTCGAAATATTGTTTCGAAAATTCGTAGATGTATTTCAAAATTTGTTATAATTTACATCTGACATGTTATGAAGTCTTCCTACTAATATTGTATTCGTATTTCACGTAAATTATCTGATCCTAATTAATGGTAATTTTGCATTTTTCTATTCATTATCAAATCTCCTATAGATTCCATTCTTATTAGCGGCATTGAAGTAATTTTCCGGTTGAAAAAGAGTAGCATGGTTTACCAAGAAAACCAACATAAGATTAATATAGATGTGTATAATTCTTGTCGTCATTTTTTAAAGTATTTAAAGATACGTTACTTTAGGAAGTGTGTTTAGAAAATGTAATTTTTAAATATCAATATCAGTGTATTATCTCCTACTTCATTACATCATTGCTTAATTTATAATATGAATCTAAAATTTATATTATTTCTCTTGTGTGCCAGCGTATAATATATATTTAAATCCATATGACCTACACTTGAAAATAAAATCAATCACAATGAATATTTTTCATTTTAGTGATAATCGGAATAGGGGGAGTTTAGATAATATTAATTTGATTATGTTTGTATTACTAATTGTTTTAACCTATTTTATATACGTAATCTCATTTTAAGAAGATACTATATTTAATAAAACTTTTTAATAATCATTTCAAAATACCATAAAACACTAGTTGGCAACACTGTATGTTTTACGTGGACGAAATCAAAGCGAATGCAAAAGTGACTCGGTGCGGCACGAACATATCAAATGGTCTCCACCGTTATAGTGTCATACGTAACAAAAAAAAAACGATGCGATCAGTTTATTTAATATTTTGATTCGCTTTAAACCGCGTTCCAATCGTGTTCGCAGTGTCTTCGCCCACGTAAAACTCTACGTAATCAAAAAGAGCGCGCGGAAAATTGCATCATACCATTTTATAGACTTGGTATCAAAACTATTAATATTCATTTTTGATATTTGTATATGTATAGATATTTGTAAGTATGCCAAAAAATGCATCAACATCTATATTAAAAATAGTTGGGTATTTATTTATTTAATTAACATTGTACAAGGTTGACAAATAATAAATTTAAAACTTTTACAATGGAGAAAAATAAAATAGTATAATTTAATATTAAAAGCAGTAAAAAAAAAGTGGCAAGGAAGTCAACTGAGTAAGCTCCGACGAACTCTACTTTAATACATAAAAAATAGTATTCGTCGGAACTCACCCACGTCTACGTG
Source organism: Himalopsyche tibetana (assembly GCA_030503985.1). Lineage (NCBI taxonomy): Eukaryota > Metazoa > Arthropoda > Insecta > Trichoptera > Rhyacophilidae > Himalopsyche > Himalopsyche tibetana. The sequence continues at coordinate 9,640,173 of JAPJYX010000015.1, forward strand.
GAATATGTCGACATCCGAAGCAATATTGTTGAACACCGTTAAAGCTCTCCCCAGTGGCATCCCCATTGGCAGGCTGGTTCTACACCTTGGGAGAACAAACAATTCATGTCCACGATTTCTCAAAAAATAATCAGGAACATTTAGATTCACATTCTCAAGAATGGTGGAATTCTCATTTTGGCCTCGTATAAGTCGAAAGAAATATATGGCCAGATACATTTCTCTTCGAACGTTCAAGCTATTGAAGTTAAGCATGCCTAAGAAAAAGTCAGTTGGATAAAGCCATGGGTAATATCCATACACCCTCATATAGAGAAGTCTCAAAAATTTCTTCTGAATCTTCTCCACCATAATGGTATATTCCGAGCATCTTGGGGCCCAAACAATTGACCCACTCTCAAGTCTGCTTCGAACCAAAGCGTTGTACATTAATATTAGAATTTTAACTCCAGAAAAGGCTCTGGTGGTACGGATGATAAAGCCCAACATTTGCAATGCTTTTTTGCAAGTAATCTTAATGTGATTATTGAATGTTAGTTTGCTCTCAAATTGTACGCCAAGATCTTTGACTGATGAAATTCGCGAGAGAATTCGGGTAATTACATTTTCTATAAACACTGTTAAAACCACTGCCAAAAATTATTCGGATCACATTTTAAATGAATATTATATTTATAGTATATTAAGTACTCTAAAATATTCCTTCTTTTCACTTGCAATAGATATTCATGGTTATTTAAAAACTATATATAATTACGAAAAATTATGCTTCTCTAGTTTTTTGCGGTTTTCTCTAAACTCTATTTTCGAAGAATGTAAATTATGATACTATCCCTTTATTCATTAGGATAAGAGGATAACAATAAACCATTATAGATAAGCTAACCCAGAGAGATAAATCAAAAGAAAAAAGATTATTATTGTTTCGAAAGATTGCGCCAATTGTAAAATACCTTTTTTCCTGTTGAAACGTTCGGGTATAATTTCCCTATTGATACAAAAACATTCAATGAATATGGTGAAATATTTTTAAAATGAAAAATTTCTCACAGTCATAGAATTTTTGATTTGATTGTGCTAATTAAATGAAATATCCACAGCGATTTTCTTTGCGGCTCAACAAATGACACGATATGAAACAAACGTTGTAATTATAATTTCGTTGCAAATCTTTCACAATTTCCAATTAAACAAGTCAAGAAGGAAATTCGAAACGTTTATTATGTTCGTTATTGACTTTTTTCCTTTAAATTTCTAGCTTTGAAACATATGTTTCTACAAATATTTAAGTATGTTTGTTTATTTGGCCCTCAGTGTTTGAATTTGTCAAACTTACTTCAGGATGTTCGTCTTAATCAATTGCTGGGTAAATGGTTTGAATTATTAAATTAATGTATTGAGGAGTTGATTTTTTCAATCAAGTAATGGAACTGGAGAAACCAGAGGTTAGTTAAATACAATGATTAAAACAGCGCTTCTCTAAATACTAGTTCTTTAAAATATTTTCTTGTCGAAAATAAAAGGTTGAGCGTTTGGTGTTCAATAAGTTATCGTAAATTTTTCGTTTCAAAAAGATCCATTATTATTCCACATAATACTTTCGCATGAAAGCTTTCAGTAGTTACAAATTCGAAAAATCTATAGTGACTGATTTCATAATAATGACATATTGTTTTAAGATATTTAAATAATATTTCGCCTGTTGCATATAAGAAAAGAAGAAACTGTTAATAATGTATGGAGGGGTATTAAATTAAATCAATTTAAATAGTTAATATACGTCACTCACATCATAATACCAATTACATTTGCTTGTTACAGGTTGTCAGTATTCTTATTGTTTTTTAAATAAATAAGCCTGTATCGATTTATATTTTCATAGGTTTATAATACTCGTGATGAGCGAAACCGGTCATGCTCTCAAAAAGTGTTTTATTTCTTCAATCATATTATGATATCATCCATCTTCTTTTGATGAATATACAAATATAAAAGAATTTCATAGAAATAACAGAATATTCCCAAGACCACCGGTTAAATGCGATGTACACATTTAAGTATGTATATTAAAAAAATAAGAACAGTCATCGTATTGCCATCTGGATATTAATTGTGTCACTCAGTGCGTCTACCAATCGAAAATCGCTTCGCAATCGAATCTCTTTGGCTCGACAAAGGTACAACACACAGTGTGTCGATAATTGACCACTTCCGGCCATTTAAATTCAAATCGAGCCCTATCGTGGGATACATTTTTAGTACCGTGTCTTTTATTCCTCTATTCTTCGATCACTATTGCAATTATCATATAGGTAGTTTAACAGTGTAAACATTTAATCATTTACGTATCGATAATGCTGGGTATATATTATCCATGATGTAATGCGAAATATTTGCAGAAATGTGACTTGACAAAATATTTGCAGAAATTGGTTAGATATAATTGATTTTTTAATCACTTTATGAATTTTTGTTCGAAAGCATTGTTTTCAATTATTTTCATTCACATATGCGATAGAAAAAATCGATGTAGTGAGAGTAATTAGCTAAACTCTAATCATGTCCTGGCTATACCCTTTTATCCCTACTATCTTCGAAAAAGAGAGGCTGAGCAAAACTAAGTAACAAACATTTCTTGCAGAAAAATATCTATTGAGATTATTTCCATTAGGAGTAGGGCCTCCAATCCTGGGATCCCGTCCAAATCTGTAATCCCGAAATCCCGTGACTGTGACAGTACTAATCTCGGGATTGAGAAAATTAGAAAAAGTTTAGCGAGGTGTAAAAAAAAGGAAAAATAAGAAGGCTGATAATTTTGGGAAATTACTGGGTTTTTGATATCTAAATTGTGGAGCAAAATTTCTAAATCCCGAATCGAATTTATACGCGATTTTATATTTACGTTTATTTTGACCATGTTTAATATCTCAGAATTGGAGAAATTTTCAAGTCCCGAGATCACAAAAAGTATCCGGAATTGGATGCCATAATTAGAAGCCCTTAACCCTTCCCTTACTATGCAAAAAAAGCACAAGCTCTTGAGCTGTGTATCCGTTACATACCAGGCAAACAGGAGTGAATCATGACAATTATATGTAGTACTGCTGTAGTAGTGTTATGTAATTGTCATGATTCACTCCCGTTTGCCTGATGTGTAACGGATACACAGCTCAGGAGCTTGTGCTTTTTTTTTCATAGTAAGGGAAAGGTTAAGATCAACACTGGAAGCGGAGATGGCTAAAAATAATCTTTAATTATAAACTTCGTTTATATTTTTAAACCTTATTTAATCGTGAATTAATTGCATTTGTCGACTAAAATGACATTTATGTGCTTATTTTTACCATGTTTGATTTTAGAATAAAATATTTTTATAGCCAAGTTATAAAATTTATTCATAATTGCACACATTTTTGGTGTTTTATGCCACCTCTGGATATTATTTTACAATCCGAAAATGTATATTTTTAAGAAAATTTTCCGTTTAACATTAGGTTATTTATTTACCATGCGCTGGAACCATGTCATTTTTAAAAACAACCGATAAAAATTTAACGACTTTTAAAACGAGACATATCACACTTTTGGATAATTAGCATTTTCGAAATAGATATTTATTTTATTTGATGGCTAATGGAAAATGTTTTATTTTAAATGCATATTAAATAACACTGTTTTAAAAAACAATAAATATTATTTTATAATAAAATTAATTACCAAATATCGGAAGACTGAAAGTTGCGCGATTAGATTAAAAACGGAATAACTTATTAGACTTTTTTTTTCTTATTAATTCGTCAATGGTGAGTATGAAAATCGTTATTTTTTTCTACTATTTATTGGAATCTTAAAAACATTGAACTATGCATATTAAATATATTATGCTTTCGTTAGGCTGATTGAATAAAAAAACGTGTTATTTAAAAAATAGAAAATCGTGGTAAAAAAGATAATTATAATAAACCCATCAGTAAATTACACACAATATTACTGAGAAAAATAATACTGCCGGGTCCTATGGCGCAGCGGTAAGCGTTGTTGTCTTACGTGCCGGATCTCACTGGTTCGAGTCCCAGTACGAACAGAGTTTTTCGATCGATTTATCGGCTCCTGTTCGAAGGCATGGGTGTTTGTGATGTCTTTATTTCCGTCCATCTTTCCTATCCTTCAATAACTGGGCGTAGCGAGAGCGATTAGTTAACCACTAGTTTTATCATAGCTTTATCCTCCTATGCCTTCTACTCTCTTCGGAATAAGAGAGTAATAAACAGTTCTCGCAGAAAAAAAAAATGTTGAAATACATCCATTAGGAGGCCATATGCTCGACATTATGAGCGTACATGGATGAAAAAATACTATGCGAGTTACAATAGTATTATTAATAATATGCGAGAACTTATATGAGGGACTGGATATAAATCGCTTTCATCACTAGAAATGTCTTGACACGTCTAATGTTTTAGGATAGAATGGAGTCTTTTGTTTGTTATTAATGTCTTGTCACACAAGTTTTGTCACTAACCACCCGGGTTTCGCCTTTCGGCGTCTTATGACGTTCAAGTGCACGATGGACTTCAACTGACTGTTTTGTATTGTTGAATTTGTTGTTATTAGGAAATCCGTTATCGGCTTCTGAGTTTTTTTGTTTCTGGGAATCGTGTAAGAATAAACAATTTGTCTTAATATAGTATCCGTTCTTTTTAGTGGACCGTGTAATTTCGAAATCTTGTAAAAGAAGAGTTGACTACTTACATATCTGATTGCAAAACAGTGAACGCATTCTTGTCTAGTTCATTGGGTTAACCATCTCCTGCTAGTCTCGCATGATTAATAACATATTGAGGGAATCATGTTTTATTTTATTGATTGAGTGATGTTGCCTTGAATTTTAGTGGCCTGGATTTTATGGACGTTTTTTTTTATACTGCTGTCGCAATTTATTGGTCACTTTATGTGAAATGCTATCACTATGCACCGTGCTATCAAACACTTTGAAACTGGCAGCAATTTCAACGATTTTCAACAGGTATAGGTATAGTTTATTTAGTAAGTTTTAAAAGCTGATTTATTTCCAACCACTTAACATAAAAAAATATTTTTTAAAAGTTATTAAGTCAGACGCTAATTCGTCTGTAAAAGTAAAAAGTAACAAACATTCTGATATATGTACGTATAAAGCTCGACATTTCCATTAATTCTTCAGTCATTCGTGGATCTGTATTTGTACTCCAGAATTGATTTTGCTGACAGTTTAATAAAGCTGGACTTTAGTTTTATTGTGACACCCCTGATCTTAAAGATCAGCAACAGTTTGAAGTGTGATATTGAAGTCTGTAGTGCGGCAGTTTTTCTGATGTGATATTCCCGTGTGTTTACCTATTTTAAACGTTTTTAAATACTGATTGTGTTGGCCGATCTGTATGCTCATAACGTGATTGTGTTGAGTATTTAACTGGTCTGAAATAACATAAAATGCACATCTTTGGGAACAAGGAGAGTTAAAAATATGCAACAATTTAACATAGTTTTCAATAATCCTTATTCGAAAGATGTGTATTTTAGTAAAACTTCGGTATGCCATAATTACAAAAATCTACATACCCATGTGTGTTATGAAGCATCTTAAATACTTACCAATTTAATTCTAACATCACGATTTTTTTTAGAATGTTATGTTTTGGTGATTTCGGTTAAAAAGCATATCAACGCATCTATTTCATTCGTTTATTATCAAAATTTGCAAGTGAGAGGGGTCAAAAAACAAACAACACAATGTAACGTATCTCTTATTATATTTATTCATTCTAATATCACTTAAGTATATAAAAAAATAATGAATATTTTTTAACAGAGTAATTAGAAATAGTAACATATTATAAGTTAAATATTTAGTTTCAACTGTCTCCTGAACACTTAGTGTAAACTGACTTACGTGATGTTAGAATTAAGCCGACGATATTATGAATTTCTGTTCTAATGTAATTTTTAAAGTCCTCCAACCCATCTAAAGCTTTAAACGGAGCGTAATGAGAACGATAAGATAAAAACTAGTTCTGTTTTTAATATATTCTCACTATTCTCTCCGAAATAAGAGGTTTAAAAACAAGCCCTCGTGATAGAAAAAAATGCTGAGATATAAAATCCATAATGAGTGCTTTTTTCCCATGTTAAGCGGTGGAACGGTGTTCCGGCAGCTTTCAAATCAATATTCGCAAAAAAAACTAGAATTGTCAGAACTAAATTGAAGTCCACAAAATCTTAACTGTGATGTCAATGTAGACCTTTATAATATTACAAATCAAAACAAAATGCACAAGTTCAATTTTTCTGTAGAGAGTACACATTATTTGTACACTACTGTAGTCGATCTGTAATTTCGTAGAGTTACACTTCAGTAGACGTAGTTTACTGAGTAACCCACTGTTAAAAGGCCTCCATTAAGAATCCATATGCACCACATTAGGATCAGACATTTATTAGAAAAGAAATCTTGAGAAAAAGTGGGTTTTTTCAGCAGAAAACTTAGTTGCATCCATAGAGTCGTGCGGGCTCCATCGAGTTACCGATGATGAATTTGCGCAATACATTGTCTATGCCGATGCTGGGCGACGCCACATAAGCGTGACAAATTGCTTTGAATATAAAAGTGCAATAAATCTTATTTGGTACTCCGCGTGTGCCATTTAATTTTGATAGGTTTTTCTGACTTCATCGACTAGTTTGGGCAATTATTTCGATTACTCGGTCAGCCACTGTTGCCCACGGACAATGTTTCATTTCCAAATCGCATGCAAGTAATTATGTATCAATACAATCATAAATTACACGTTTTACCTAATTATCTGCTAATAGTAATTAGTAGCATTGTTTGATATCGAATATGCAAGTCGATTTATATAGATCAATTGCCAGAAATAATCAAAATAACTTTCAATGTCGACATATAATACAATTGCTAGGAAATACAATCCCTCGCTTATTTTTAGGTTTTAAAGTTGGATATGTGCTGCTTATACCTAACGTAACCATTTATTCTTTCCCCAAACAGGGACACCTAAAAAAATTGATACTTAAAAGCGCCGTTTTAGGCTTTCTACTGTCATTGTCTACTTTCATACAGAACAATTGACTAGACCAGGTGTGGGGAACCTACGGCCTTTTGGCTGTCCTGGTGCGGCTTTCTGGCCAATTCTGAAATTCTGCACATTTTGGATTTAAAAATCCTTGAAAGACCAAAAAAGTCCTACGCTGATAATTTGGAAAATCCGCAAATTTCCGGGCTTTAGAAATTGGTATGAATTTTTTTCCGACCAAAGATTCAGTAGCCAATGTTTACTGCGGCCTTGTGTCGAATTGGAAAAATGAATGCGGCCATTAGGGAAGAAAACGTTCCCCACCCCTGTACTAGACCATAGTCTCTCAACCTTTTTGAGCCCGTGGCCCCTTTTGAGTCTCATATTTTTTCGTTGACCCCGTACCAGTAATTGAAAGATACAAATCCGTAATCCTAAATAATTTTCAATTCGAACACCTTATTTTTTTATTTTAAAAGTTGGGAATTGACAGATTGTACAATTATTAAAAAATGTGACATCTTTTTTTTTTTAGCTCATTTACCTTTGTTGAATGCCTTGTTCGAAAACAAAATGCCCAATTTCTGTTCAATGTATTTAGGGTGGCCTTGGCCTCCTAAAACTGTGATGTTGCTCCACTAAAATAATATTTTCTCTAAACCTCTTGGAGCATGCTGTGGACCTCAAGGAGCCACGGTTGAAAACCCCGGGCAAGACAGTGATGTTTTTTCATATCATATTATATATGTAAGTATAAATATATATATAATATATGATAATAGGACGAAAAAGTACTGACAAAAAATATGTCTTTTTAACGTTATATTAGTGGTACGAAAACCTTTTCCCCAACGTGATGAACTAAATGTTTTCTGTAAAATCACAAATGGTTATACAAAAATAAAAATTCTTAATATTTTTACACTACATACTTATAATTAAAGATGGAGTTTGAAAATAAATCAAACACTTGAAATGATTTTGCAGTTTTTCTCATCATAAACACAGGTATATTTTGGCTTTATTCTCCAAAAGACTTGGATACATATTTTGCAAAAAAATATGCTTAATCTGAGATCGGTAATCGTTCCCCCTTCAAAGTCTTATTTGTAGCCCGCATACTATGCAATCTTGATACCCGAAAGTGAACTGCAAGACACACATTTGAAACATGTTATTTACACAGAAAGTTTTTATCTTCATTGAAATGAATGAAGGAATTATATTAAAGTATTTCACTGTAATATTATAAACGATTCACTATTTATTTTATTCCTGCCTTTATTGTGCACTCAGCTAATAAAATAAATGCCACTTTATATTAGATTAAGTATTCCGTATTTATTTGCATAATTTAAGTAATGCAAATAATAACTGCAAATATACATTTATGTGTTCATATATTTTAAGTAAAAAATAACAATGAACAACAAATATAATACGTAAAAAGTACACAAAAATACCAATGTATTCAAATTCTTAAATCGTTTTCTTAAAAATGAATGTACATTTTGATATTGTGTCAAAATTTTAACTATCTTCGTCATTTAATATTTGGTGACTATAATTATTTTGGGCTGCAGTTTGAGTACGGCTGGTCTAGAAGTAGATCCTTGTGCACGTGAAAATAACCCCGCGCGACTTTTAATTGTATACTATTGTATAATATTACTATGTATCTTGATGTTGACATACCTTCGATGGGTGTCAAACAAAAAAACACTAAGAATCGAGCACTTTCATTCGACAATATTCTACACAATAACTTTTATTGTTATTTATCTTCAGACGACTATATTTAACCACAATAGGGACAATATCGCAACTAACAATATTATCTCCCACAATTTACTGCCCATTTGAATTGCAGTGACTTGCATAGCCGCAGCACTGTGTCAACAATAATTGCATAACATTCAAAGTAACGTCTCGCGCAGACCGCACGTTGGAACAGCAAAACAATTTTACTATATCGGGCTAAAAAATTGATAAACCATTGTATGCCAGGTGTTTCGAATTACATTAATAGCTATGCAGATTGATTTCTTTACCATAAGCGGGTCTCACAAGTGCGGTGTTGCTTTCCTATCGATCAGAACTGCCAAGCAATGAGATTAAAGGATTTGTTTTTAAGATAGCCACGGTTGGGTCCACTGGCGGCCGGTCAATGTGGCATTGGATAAATGCACCCCTTGTATATCCAGGGGCGGTTATATTTTATGAAATAATATTCAAGCATAACATTTATACCACTCACTCATATTAAATTCTTCATGTTTTTATTGTCTATATATTTATTTTATTGTAGAAAAATTTTAATATTTATTTTAGACAATAAATACGTGAAGGTTTTCGTTTAAGGATTTTAACCCATAAACCCACCCCGCAAGTGAGTGGAAAAAAACCCTCCAGCTTTAAAATTTATCCAGAAATGGTAATAATATATTGTAACTTTCAATTTAACACACATTGTAGAAAAGATTTTTAAACACAAAAAAAAATCTTGATTCCCGGGACTAAAACTGTTCCTCGAGTCCCTGTACTTTCAAGATTTAATTATTTTGTCGTCTGATGTAATCAATATATTGAACATCCATGTCCTAATTGGTTAAGTTTTTTATTGAATCTTACGTTTCTTAATAATAATCGTCTACGTGTAATAATGCCGCTTTTCAATTGAAAAATCTTCTCGCAACGTATAATTTTTATAGTATGATTATCATTAACTTGTTGAATAGTTATTTATTTAATATTTTAAGTAGTCAGAAACCGCAGTTTTATTACATTTAATGTTTTCTTTAGAGATACGGCAATTGAGAATAACCAACGATAAAACTGCATAGTTGTAAATCAACTACACAGGTATTTTCTAAAATATTATTATGAATCTTATTTATTGTGTCTCTACATTGTAGGGTATACAACATTAATAAATTATTTTGTAAAGTTCTTGCTTTTATAATGACATTTATTTGTGAGAAATCAATTGTAATTCTTACTCTAAAAATTCAAAACTATTTTCACAAATATTTGATAAAATCAAACTCCCTTTATTGTTGAAAACGTCGCAATTAATAAAGGTGGTGTTCAAAATTTGACTTAGTATTATTAAACTCAAATAGTGTAAAAATGAAATGTTCTTTAAAATAGTGTTTTTGTATTCGAAAAATAAAACACTCTTTAGTACTAATTTCACATCTTTTTAATATGATCGGAACCGCTTTCGCTCATCACGAGCATTTTGAACTGACAATAATATATTGTAAGTTTGATGAAAGAGCTTATTAATTGTATTTCTTAATAATAACATAAGCTTGTTTTATGATGCATTTTATTGCGGTATTTGCATGAAATACAATATAATAATGTTAAATGTATGTCGTTGTATAAATATTGGTTAATTTTAGACACTAAGTGACTTTCTCAAATAGTGTAAAATACGATAAAAAGGACTTCGTTTGATGAACCACAGTTTTTATGAAATTGTCAATTAATAACCACTTGCGGCAAACCAACAAAATGGACATTAATCCAGCAATATTTATAGTAAACCAAGTAAAACTTGTAAGGGCGAACTAATTGTTAATATAAATATGAAAGGAATTAACAGATAAATGATAAAAATAATAAAACATTTTTAGTACTTTTTCCACATAAAATTTATTAGATCAGGACCGGTTTCGCTCATGATGAGCATTGTCAACTGATAAGAAAAACAATAAAACAGTGATATTTATACAGAAGTTAAGTGATAAAAACAAGATATGACAAACAATTGGTATTACAAACTAGCAAAAGAATTGAAGCAAAATACAATGATACATAATTAAGTGACTCTAAATCAAATAAATTTAAAATGTTTAACACCTCTAACTAATATAAAACCGCACAAAAGAACAATTAAATTAGAGAGGTCACTTTCAATAAATATAAATCTTGTGCATTTCTAAAGCTGGATATTTTTACCATATAATTTATAATATTACAATCAGCAAGTATTGACAGTGAATACCTTTAAAGTGATAATGGTTTTCATCGATACACTTCAAAGAAAAACAATGTCGTATATTATAACAAAAAAATACAATGATTTTCGAGTTTATTCAATAATATTGTTACACAAATAATTAGAGAGCAAAAACTAAAAGGAAATGAGTGAATCAAAACATAATTGAATAATTCATGAATTTAATAAAAAGCATTTGTATCTGATCAGGGTTAAAATTTTACAAACTTACCACTAAGTAACTGTTTACCTTATATCAGGCTAAAACAGCCGAGCACAGCATTATCATAAGGATAAGGGGAAGGGTATTGTAACAAATACTGTTGGATATCCGATCGCTCTGCGTCCAAATTCACTCGCTTTTGTTTGACAAATTAACTAATCTTGCAAGGTTTCCAGCATAAACATTATACATATACGTTAATATTGAAACATTTATTCTCAAATTAGCACAGCCAAAAATAGTGTATATTTATTTTATTAAGTGAATAGTTTCTCAAACTTTTAATCTCATATTTTTCCGTAGCCATACACGTACAAAAAAAGAGTCCAAACTAAGTTTCAATCTATGAAAATTTTACTCGCTAGCAGATTTCAAAATTTTCTACCCAGGAATTTACAGAATTCCCTAAACGAAAAGACGCGAAACCTTTTTTATTATGTTTTTTAGCTCTTCCCAGAATTTCAACATATATTTTCGCTGTTCGATTTTTAAAATCTAGGAGTTTATGGATATGCTGGCCTCCGGTTGAGAAACCGTGATTTAGTGCATCACCACACCCTAATTCTAAAGTCTCAACTGTCATTGCGTTTGTTCAATTATTAAATGCCATATTATTAAAAAATAAAAACAAAGAATATTTTAACCCAGTTAACATAACGCAATCAACAATCTACAGCGCAGCTTATGTTCATGAAAATATATCTCAAGATATATTTTTCTTTTATATATATTCATATGGATATCGGTGAAAGAATCTTTTATTACACACCGACCATAAATCAAAAACAAAAGGCAAGTATTACTTTTCACTTTGAAATAATTTCACGTAACATGCAAACGATAATCAACGGTTCGGTAAAGGAACCCGAGGTGAGCAGAAATTGGTTAAAAAATCTGAATTACAGGGTTTGTTTTGTATTCTTGAGATATGTACGTAAATTGAATACGACTTTTGACCAATTTACAAGTTTTGATTTGAAACTTTGACCGAATTGATATAACTACAAATATGTGGAATATTTCTACTTAATTGGCAGCCTTCACAAAAAATACAGCTAATGGAATAATCTAATTCGTATTCTGAACAGTAAAAATATGTTTTATTGACCAAGTTGCCATTGATCACTTTTAGGGTGTTCACTGTCAATACATGGTGGAAAGGCATTACATTAATAAGAACACAATATTCCTTTGTACTTTATTCCGCTTATTTAAAATTTATTTTAAATAAAGTGGAATAATGTACAAAGGAATATCGTGTTTTTATTTAGTTGTCATTCAGTTACCTTCACAATAATACTAGAATAAGAATTATAAATTATAATCAATTTAATTTTAATATTATTGACAGCCATTGCTGCATTACGCCATCGTCTGACTATAATATGATTCCTCGAAAAGCGAAGTGAGCCAACTAGTAAAACTTTAAAGTACAATCACGTCTAAACTTGGTGTTTTCGTAGATTGCATATTTTTATTTTACGGAGATAACACTATTGCAGCGTATATTAATTAACTGAGGTTACTTCACTTTTACGATACTTTAAGACGTGAAGAATATTAGAACTAGGGTATCCAATCCCGGAGCCTTTTTCCAATCCCGGGGTTCCGGGATTGAGATTTTCTCACCGAGGAATTTGAAATCCTCAATTCGCTATACTTTTTCCCCGATTGTCACAGAACCTCGTTTTTTTTTAGCTCACCGAGGAATTTGAAATCTTCAATTTGCCAATTTCGTGTAAATTTTCGGGATTTGCTGAAAATTTCTCAATCCCGGAATTTCGGGATCAGAAAATTGAACGGGATTCCGGGATTGGATGCCCTAATTAGAACGCATCTAACATTTTTTTCTAAAATATCACATGGCTCACTTCACCTCTAATGGGTCCATATTATTACACTGCGACTTCTTTTTTTATTATTTTTTTAATAGACGTTAAACGATTGAACACCAAAAAGTTCTCATATAACGTCGTTTGTTGATATGAGCTCCATTAGGAGTTCGTATGCTGATATCGAGCGAGAGCGATTAGTTTACTACTAGTCCTATCCTAGCTCTAGCATTCTATCCATACCACTCTCCTTGAAAAAGAGAGGTTAGGCAACTGAGTAACAAAAAGTTCTCGTAGATAATAGCCCTGCTGAGATACTTCCATTATATACTCAACATTAGGTGCGGACTTGGATTAGCAAAAATACAAACTATTCAATTTACTTGACCATCGAGCTTTTCCCGTTGGCCAACCCTGCATGGTGGCATATTATTTATTTTCTCCAAATGCGAGCTTTGACGAATTAATTTAATCACGTATAAAAATCAAGAAATGAGCTTTTTATCAATCTGAAAAAATACTAAAGAGTGAAATAAAATTTATCGCAGAAGTTTATCGTTCGCTAGCTTTTGAGGTTCAGGGAAAGCGCACGCGATAGAATGTACTGTGGTTTTTATAGCCTGGAGCTTTTAGTACGATGCTGATATTTGAGCTTTTTAAAGCATTTCGTATGCATTAGTTATATAAATAGGTTAGCTTTATCTCATTAAGCTATACAATCTATACAATTAATGTGATAAAATTCATGATGTTATCATTCTTTATTTTCAAAATCGTCCAAAAAAACATGCAGATATACAATAAAAATATATTTAAGTGAAATTATACAAATTTTACTCGGTTTCATTGCGTACAAGTTATTATTTCTACTTTATAAATTTTAATTGTACGAGAGCAATTTTATTTACATGTCGGGTTCGTAGTACAGTGGTTAACGTCGTTGGCGTCCGTGACTAATCTCACGGGTTCGAATCCCAGTACGAACATCATATTTTCAATCAATTTATCGATTTCTGTTTAAAAGCGTAGATGTTTGTAATGTCAGAAAATCCCTCTCACTATTCTTGAAAAAAAAACAGGTCGTAGTAAGAGCGATTAACTAACCACTAGCTCTGTCCTAGATATACCCTGTCCCTTCTTACTGTTTTCAAGAATTTGAACAACTGAGTGACAAACAGTTCTTGTAGAAAAACTTCTGTCAAGGTACCTTCATTAGAAGAACATAAGCTCCACATCAGGAGAAGACATGGATTTTTAAAAAATAGATTAAATAAAAAATATAAAAACAGTGACGATATTATAATTGATAAAATTCACAAGCTTAAATAATTATTTGTATTATTGTCACTTTTTAATGCTTTATTCCTAGATTTCGTTCTATGGGTTCTATGATTATTAAATAACTAAACTAAAAGAATATTTCTGAACATCAATTAACATGTTGTTTTAAGGAAACACCTTGATTGATGGTGGTTTTCCGACAGAGAATTCTAGTTTTTATTTTATTAAGCAGAACCTTATTGGGCTAATTCGCGAAAAAAAATATTTTTTATGAAAAACTCAAAATATTGAGTGTAGGTTTTGTGACGAAATAATTCACAAACATTTTTCGCTAATGAAATTATACAGTTCAACCACAAAAAGAAAATCTCGCTTACGTGAGCGACAAATGAAAAACTAAAGTCACATCTGACGCAATAATCCAACATGCGGATTACAAAACCCGCGCATAATAGAACACCCAATTAAGAGCGATGCCTTTGCGTGATCAGATAAAAAAAAATCTCGCCGAAAGATAAAAAAACATTATTAAAATTCCGGCAGGGAAATTTGATGTATTCATTTTTTCACAGTCGGTCGCCGAAAATGTGTGCTCGTCACATTCTTTCTGTATTATCATTTTCAATCTAGGTCGTAAGTTTTATCAAAAAAAAAATCCTTGACAAGGCGACTTATCTTGTTTGAGTATTGTAAAAGTGACACGCTTTTTTTTAGATTGAATTCTCTTCCGGAAAAGAGTAAAATTCGTGTACATTTGTACATCGCGTACAAATTTTATTTTCGGCATATCGCTCACGATAAAACATTTCCTCGCAACAGCCCCACCCCAAATAATTTTTTTAAAATACTCAGCTTTAAATTTGTTTGTTAGTTTCTTGCTAATCAATACGATTGATTGTTTGTACTGTTACTTTTTTAGATGCAATATCTTCTAGCATAGCAAATGTGATTATTGTCTTAAAATTTTGTTTGGTTGTTGATAAATTACGTATTTTATGCAATAATTGTTTTTTTCAGTAAAATTTATGTCGTGTAGAATACAAGATATTGTTTTATCGCGAGAGATGTACATAACGCGTGTTGGGGGACCAATGCTCCGAGACGAATGTCATGGCAGGGGTTGTTAAGCTGTTTTCATGAGCCTTTCCAAATCATTTTAGAAAAGAAAATCTATTATCAATACAGATCTTTATCTTACACTACCAGCATTAGGAAATTGAGAAGGTTAGAGCCAAATATAGCAATCTTGAATAAAGAGAAACTTTAATTTATGGATGAAGAAACAAAGTGCTAAAAAAATCAGCTAGTGAGTAAGTAGCAAATCTGTTTTTTTTTAAATTTACTAAAGAAACAAATTTAGCTTCTTCACTCTAAATTTGACAAATTCACTGTCAATCACCATATTCTACTGTTAGGTAAAGGGCACATGAATTAAATAAATAAGTTTTTTTTTTCAGGTTTTTTAAGTTTTTCTCAAAATGGCTTTCGTGGTAGATTGCTGTCTTGCTTTTGACCCTTTCAATTAGTAAATGAAGTGCAATGTCAAAGATCGGTCTGATTTTACTTTGTTATTTTTAAGATATCCTCATATTCTTTATGAAATTGTATCTCTACTTACTTTATAGATATCTTCTTAGGCATATAAATTTAAATACGTGTATATTTTACTGATTTATTTAATTAATAATATAGGTAATTAATGTTACACGTATTACTGACATCGTGTTTTTCTGAAGTCTGGCGTGCGCCCACTTTTATTATCATTTGTCTGAAATGCGTTTGTTACCACAACAAGCTTACAAACCTCTGGTCTATGGCATGCATGCTTATCATTATAAAAAAAACAATCGTTGATGCAGCAAGTAAAAAACGTTGCCAAATTTGTCATTACATTTAAAGATAAGAGATTGTGAAGATCGTATTATGACAATTAAAACCGACATAACCAATCTTTTTTTCTACTACGAATGCTACAATGCGAAACGTATAAATCAACTTTTTTTAAATTTAAGATTTCGACTGAAGGTGCTTGGTAGAATTTCAATGTTAAATTTGAATCGAATAAAAAAATACAAGATAGTCAGTTCAAGTTCATCCGTGCACTTGAAGGCCTGAAGATGCCGAAAGGCGAAACCCGGGTCGTTAGTGACAAAATCTGTGTGAATGTACATAATTTGAACGATTCAAATTTAGTATGTATCAACCTTATGGAGCGTTTCAATTAGGGCATCCAATCTCGGGATATCCAATTCATACGATTCTTGGGGCGAATTTTTGCACCGCCGCATATTGGTAACATATAAGATAGGCAGACACTCCAGTCTCCAATTTCGTCCGTTATATTGAGATTCTCTACTGGTAATATAATAATTTGTACAAAATTTCTAAAGAATTCGGAAAATTTTGTTGTCTTTTTTTATTAAATATCGCTGTAACGTCGTATTTCAAATTATTAGAAATATTAAAGGTTTTCCTTGCGTAGAACAGCGACCTTTTGCGGTTTAGTCTTTAGGGAATGTCAATTTATTCGACGGTTTCTTTTGAGTAAAAAAAAATGAAATACAGAACGGAAATATTAATAATATCGCGAACGGTGATTATTTTGTGATGATTCATTTACAATATTGACATTGCTTACGGTTAATGTTTGTGACGTTTTATATTAAATTAAATATGTTAACTAATTTCACAGGCCTATCCTAAACTGCTCCCTTAGGCATCGAAGGACATTTATTAATATATAATGAAATACTGAACGAATATATCAATACCAGTTTTTAAAAATGATAAAATAAAGCAAATACATACGTCAATAGGTACGGCAAAACTGAACAAATGAACTAAAATTGTTTTTTCGATATTTCATATAAAATTATAGACGGATGTTTTTCATAAATAACTCTTAATGAAATTAAGAAGTACACATTTTTACGGGAAGCGATTGTTACTCAGTTTCTCAACCTACTGTTTTTTCAAAGAGTGTAGGGATATAGGAACAGGGACATAGGACAGGACAAGTGGTTAGATAAACGCTCTCGTTACGCTCCGACTTAGTAGGTTGTCAGAAGAGAATTTTACACACAATAGAAATTCATGCCTTCGAACAGATATCCATAAATCGATTTACATAACTGACCGTACCGAGATTCGTGTACGTGGAAGACCCAACGACGTTTACCACTTGACCACGGAATTGGCGTTGAAAAAACTATTGAAATATAAAAATAAATGATGTTATTTTTAATAAGCTCATTACGCATGCGTTAACATTAATTTGTAAGTCAAATAAAACACTTCTGAAACGGTTTGATTAATATCTTAATAAAAAAATATTTTGTCGTATGATTTATTAATTATTTAAAGAATTTTACGAAATAATAGCTCATTCCGAGTTGTAATCAGATGTTTTAATACGTTTTAGTAACATATTCTCATAATTCTTGCAAATAAAGAAGATAAATGTGAAAAATATTCAAATGCGTTCTTGTAAGTGCAAAACAAAATTCGTGTGAAATTGTGTGAAAGAAAAAAACGATTGATTTACCGTCAGACATTTTGGGAAAGCGTGTATGGTTTTCAAAATGGCGACCGATCAGAGATCATCAGGACTTGTGATATGCATAATCTCGATTCTGGTGAGTAACATTTTTGAATACCTTATAATTATTTAATTTAATAAAAGTGAAAATTAATTTACTGAAAGTCTGAAATAACCAACACAGACACCTTTTGAGTATCCATACCGTCGAACCACGTGTTGGGTATTTCAGACCGTTAAAAATATACTATGAGCGTGGGAAAAGCATGACAGGATTCGGCCCAGGACCAAGCATCATCAGCTGATAAAATATAAAACAGCACAGGGTTTTTTCTTACAATTTCAAGTGCTAGTACAAACAGCATTTTTTTTATTGGTTGAAAAAAGAGATTTTTTTTTACTCTTTTATGCATCTTATTAGTTCATATCGACTGTGGAAAGAAAAAAGGACGTTACCCATCCATAAAAAATTAACATAAGGCAAAAAAAAACGTTTTATAATAATTTTGGGCTAAAGGTAAATCATGAAATATATACATATTAAAGTGTAATGAGACTTATAAAATGGTGTTAAATTGACTTGAATATAATTTAAATTTTATACATTGTTGAAGGAAAACCTTTTTTTAAGATCTTTTTCCGAGAGGACAATTTTTAGAGACCCTTTATTTCTCAAGCATAAAATCTTGATTTAGATTTATTTATTGATTTGGCATTTACTTGGTAGAACTCCATTATAATAGGGTAAAAATACCATCGTCAGAACTATCGAAAGCCGACATAGCTATCAACGCATACAAATTATTAAAAACTGTAGAACTAAAATACGTTGGTATTTTTACCCTACTAAATTTAGAAACTAATTTAGCATTATTTATATAAATTGTATCAATTTGTTTTTATTTTTTTTATCAATCTCCGCTCCCAATGTGGAGTATATGGCGTCCTAATAGAAGTATCTTAACACTAGTTTTTCTACGAGAACTATTTGTTACTCAGCCTCTCAACCTCTCTTTTTTTAAAAGAGAGTAGTAGGGATATAAGGATTAAGCTAGAACAGGACTAGCGGTTAACTCATCGCTCTCGCTAACCCCAGTTGTTAAAGGATCGAAAGTGGTGTGATGGTCATCACAAACACCCATGCCTTCGAACAGAAATCGAAAAATGCTATACTGGTATGAACCGTGAGGTCTGGAAAGGAAGCCCTGCGCCATAGGACCCGACAGCACCTTATTAGTTCACATTGAAGTAATCAAAATGCCCTATATTTGTTTTTTAAAACGATTCCGGTTTAAGCCGGTTAGTTGCTTTGGACGGTTAATTGGAAGCCCTAGTTGTGTTTATAAAAAAAATCTTAATGGCACCGTTTTACAGCTTCTGTGTTTTAAACTGAAGTAGGAATTCAAACGGATGCTTGATCGTCCTACGCGTAAATCATTTTTGAAAACATTCTTAGGATTCCTCTCCGGTGTGTAATTAATTATTCAAAAATCTTTGATATCGTCTGGTATAGCTTATTCATGTTCTCGTGCAGAAACGTCGGTGCCTCTGCTATTTCAATCAAGATTGCTGAACGTAATAATTATGTAAAGAAAAGAAACAGAACGATCCGTTTCTTTGCTGCACACTTACGGTTTGTTAATATTTTGGTAACGTAGCAACCGGTGGCCCAGTTGGGGTAGTGTTTACTTGAATTGACTTGCAAAAAGTGTACATATATTATGTGTTTCTATTCTTGCTAAGCCAGTAGGAACACTTACAATGCTTCAATTAGATTTATATATTTTGCTTGACTCTCAACAGTACGTGAATTCATTCGATTTCTTTTAATTTTACAATAATGAACTATTTTTATTTAGGAAGATCGGGACCGGTTTCTCTCACGACGAGCATTATAAACGAGGTCAGAGGTGGGAAACCTTTTCATTTATAAATTCCACATTCATTTGACTGATTCAACATAAGGCCGCAGTATACGAACGTCGAACATATACTGGGTCGATTAAGCTTTTTTTCCAAACCTTTGCGTATAATTTTTTGATCAATTTTAATATTTTGATCAAGCCAAAAAACCGCAGGTTCCCCTTCCCAAGGGCACCCAATTAACCGTCCAAATTAACTACCCGGTTTTTGGTTTTTTTTTTCAAATAAATAAACCGGTTTAATCCGAAGTTTTTTTCAAAAAACCAATTGTAGTATCACACAAACCAATATTCCAAAATATAACATAAATAAAGGGAGATTTTATTATAGATTAGTATTTCAATTCGTCGCGAACTTCTGTATTAAAATATGTCATGGTTTCTATAGATTTAAAAATCGATATTTGTTTTTTTTCAATATCGAAATACCGGTACTGAAAATTTAAAAACACTGTCGATACCGGGATTCCAGTTTCGGTAATACCGGTATTGCAATCCCTGCTCGAAAATCGAACTCAGCACACTGGTGGCCTACCAAAAATCACCTGTCAAGTGTTGTCATGAAAGTTACATCAACAATTTTTCAAAAATAAAACACATTTAAGCGTATATATAATTTTAAAATAATTTTTTTTACGTACTGTCAAAAACCTTTTTCGTACCACGTATTTACCATCACTGTATAAGATCATTCATTGTTAATAATATAAAACAATTACATATTTTAACATATATTGTTAAGGAATCATATATTCTCCGTTTGTGAGTGAGTAATGATAAGGTGTAGTTAAAAAGGTGTCACGAAAAAAAAAACTTTTCACTAAAATAAATATTTAAAAAAAAACTTACATTGCGTATTTTATTATCAGACAAAAAACAACAACAATATAAATCGCTAATTTTAAGCTTAGTATTCAAGTTTAGGCGGGGCTAAATTCCCAGATGACTCCGTTTTCAATAATTAGCATAATTATTGTTTAAAATACTTGTTTCAAAAGGTGTCATTAAAAAATTACGAATCGCTTCCAACGCGCGGTTTCTGCAGAAAATAACAAAAAAATAATATGGTATCTATTCATTCACGTGTGATCGGAAAATCACTTAATATGATGAAGATATATTCAATTAATATTGACATCAAAGTTGGTTTTCAACTCCTGCAAAACATTGGCAATTTTTTATTTTACAAACTCAAATTACTATTAGTGCAATAAATTATAAACGTAGTTGACTTCCGTAACGTATCCCACGGGTTCAAGGCCCAGTAGGAACAGCATTTTTTCAATCGATTTATCAATTTCTGTTTGAAAACATGGGTGTTTGTCATGTATGAAAATTAATCTCACTCTTTCAATCTTAGAAAATAGTGCGTAGCGAGAGTAATTTGCTGACTACTAGTCCTGTTCTAGCTCTATATGTCAAATTCTAATCTTTAAATAATGGGGCGTTGCGAGAGTGACTCACCAACCACTATTCCTGTCCTAACCCTATTATTTCTATTTCAAATCTCTTCGAAAAAATGCGAGGTTGAGCAAAGCACAAGGAATTGTGTTCTCGCAAAAGAAATTGTGTTCACATACCTTCGGTAGGAGGCTATATTCTCCACATTGGGAGAGGACATAAAAAATAAATATTTACATAATTTAAGATTTCGACTGAAGGTGCTTGGTGGAATTTCAATATTAAATTTGAATCGTTCAAACTATGTACATTCTCACAAATTTTGTCATTAACGACCCGGGTTTCGCCTTTCGGCATCTTCAGGCATTCAAGTGCACGGATGAACTTCAAGTGCATGGATGAATCGAAGATACCTTAAATGCACGTAGAGTAAACCCAATAGTAACAAAAGAGTTATTAAATATATTAGATGTTTGCGTTGACCAGAACTATTTCCAATTTAACAATACAATTTATAAACAAACAGAAGGCCTTGCAATGGGAAACTGCCTATCACCGTTGTTAGCTGAGTTTTATATGAACTATTTAGAAGATACAATTTTTAGAAACAAAACAGAAGCCAAACCTATAGTCTATTGGTTCCGATATGTAGACGATATTCTTTGCCTGTTTAATGGAACAGATAGACAAATAACTAACTTTCATAACTTTATAAATTCATTAGATAAAAATATTAAATTCACTCTAGAATTCGGAGGCAAAAATATTAACTTTCTTGACTTAAATATTAACATTGAAAATCATTCTCACGAGTTTAAAATATTTCGGAAGCCAACATTCTCTGACACTGTAATCCATAAAAATTCAATGCACCCATTTTCTTATAAACTAGCCGCTTTTCATTCAGAAATACATAGACTTGTGAGTGTTCCTTTAAACGAAATAAACTTTAATATCGAATTGAAAATCATCAAACAAATCGCCATAAACAATGGATACGATATGTGTCTTATAGACAATCTTTTATCAAAAAAACAAACTAAACTTGCAGAAAAAATGTTATTTAAAGGTATAGTGTCAAAGGACATAGATCATACTAGGTATTGGCGTAGAATCATTTTTTTAGGAAATACAAGTCTTAAAATTAAAAAACAACTAGCTGATAGTGTTAGACCTGCTTTTTACTGTAAAAACTCTTTAGGCAAATTATTAGTTAATAATAAAGATAAAATACATTACTTAAATAAATCCGGGATTTATAGATTGCAATGCTCTTGTTGTACAAAGTTTTATATCGGCAAAACAGAAAGAACACTGAACATCCGGGTTTTAGAACATATGGCAGCCTTTAGATTGAAAAAAGACACGTCTACTTTTGCTAATCACTTAATATTGGAAGGACACGTGTTCAATCAGGAACAAGGGATAAAAATGTTACACCCAAATACGGACAGTCATAAGCTCTTTTTCCAAGAAATTTTAGAAATCAACAAAGCACAGCTGCAAAATCTTCCGATTTTAAACGAAATATCAAATTTTCCCACATCTCCACTTCTATACCCTGTATAACCATAAAATCATATAATCATAAAACCTTTGCCGACAAACAAATTATATAATTCTTGAAACTGCTCACTAGTCAAATCTGTTGGCATTCCCATGGGCTCATTCTTTTCGCCAGCAGTGGCTTTGGACTCAGTGATGCATTTATATCTTATATATAACACGAAACTTTCATTTGCTAAGCGTCAGTTCAAGTTCATCCGTGCACTTGAATGCCTGAAGATGCCGAAAGGCGAAACCCGGGTCGTTAATGACAAAATTTGTGAGAATGTACATAGTTTGAACGATTCAAATTTAAATATTTACAGATTTTATTTCGTGTATATTTATTACTTTATGATGCTATCTATGTTTTGCTTTACAATCAGTGAAACATGACGTATAACAACATGTTCTTTGGATAAGGCTATATTCTTTTATTTTGAAAAACCCGCCCTAATTGGCTTTACAAATTTCACAAAGATCGCATGACGATATTGCCGAAATTTACTTTCTGGCAAAAAAACTTTTTACTAAAACATTATTCGGCCGTGAAAACACACCACAAAATCAAGGCTGTGTGACTCGTTAAAAAACGAAACTTCGAATTCGACAATAGCAGGCTGTTTACACAAACGCTGTCACACGCGATTAAGTAGTTGCGAATGTTTTTAAACCCACAAAATGATGTACAAACGACGCGTGTAAAATTTCTTTCTTGTTTTATAGAACAAACACTAACCAACATGCTTTGAAACAAGGAGAAAAAAACAAGAACATTCTCATCAATCATACATTTTACTAAAAAGCAAGTGAAAGCACCTTAATGTAAAGCTGGCTATCGTTGAACAATCAGAAATTCAAAACTGATCTCAACAACTCATGTCTAAAACAATCCATGACTTACTAAATTATGTAATGAACGATTAAAAAATTGGTATAGATACATAGATATAAATAAAAATAAAGCAAGTAAATTATGAGGATTTCTCTAATCATCCAGAAAAATATGCATATATACTACAGTGAAACTCCGATTCTGCGTTTTCCAAGGGACCGTAATAAAACAACGAATAATGCGGGAAACCGATAATGCGGGAAATATTTAAATCATACCAAAAAATGTTAGAAAACTCGCTCAACCAGATGCGATGTAAGACTATTGATGAGCGAAAAAATAAATATTCACCAAAAAACAGTCAACCGGGACGGGACGATTATATTTAGGTGATATATCGAGAAAATCGGTAAATCAGGGTATGATTTACGTGGAATTATTAAACATTGTTATTACAGTCTTTGTCGAGGAAAAATATAAACAATCCATGCAAAAAAACGAAGATAACGAGAGGGTTCCACTGAAAAAAACGCGAAAAGAAATGCGAGGCAAGACTATTTATGAGAAATATTCAACAAAAACGGTCAATCGGGATAATATTTGTGGCGTTACCAAAATATTTAAACGATAGATCGAGGAAAACGGTAAATGGGGGAACGATTAATGCAAGATGTTTTTACATTGTTCTTATGGGTGTTTGGCCGGGACTATGAAAAATAAACGATCCATGCGGGAAAACGATCAATGCGAGAACGGTAGATCGTGGTTCCACTGTAATAGTTTGTCCCTCATGTCTGTTTAATTTAGGGATTCTGTGCCGTAACAACCCGAGAATAAAAATCCTGGAAATCGATGACAGTCTCGCTTCCCATGGTATTTAATAGGCTTGGTATTTAGAATAATATTTTTTAAGAAATTTACAAAATAACAAAAAAACAATCTAGTGATTCAACGATACCCCCTGGGACTTGGGAATTCCTTATCAGTTGGGAATCCCTGGCTTAGACCTTTACTAGTTTAACCCCAACAACACGGCCCTGTAAAGAAATATTAACTGCGTAATACAGTTCTTATCTTGTATGTGACGTACAAGACACATTCATAATTTCAAGTGAAGAAATCGAATTCCGGTAGGTATAAAGTTCAACTTTAACCTTTCGTTGGATTTAACGTATCACTTTCAAAAAATGTACAGACGTCGCCATTCTCTCAAAAACCATTTCCGTATGCATGTCCCAGTGATGTAAAAAATGTGCCCGTAATAACCAAAAGCACGCGAGCTGCGGGAAAATATTTTTGTTATTTACAATAATCAAAATTTTATGTGAAATATAATCTAATATTACTATAACCGAGTCAATAATAGCTTAACAGAAAGTGCCTTTTTGGATTATAATAGCGTCATATATACGCAAACTGTTTCGTTGTAGATATTCGTAAAAGACAGGGTTGTGGAGTCGGAGTCGGCGTTGGCGTTGGGAGTCGTGGGTTGAGGTTTATTTTGTATGGAGTCGTCGAAAATTAGCTGATTCCTTCTCCGTATTATAATAATTAATTATCATGTGTCAGTCTGTAATGCGATCGAGTGTTTAGAAAAATTACGACTGTATTTGTACGAGGAAATAAAATGTCTATGTTCACTCTCAATGTAGAGAATATATTTTTCTACGAGTAAAGCTTGTTACACAGTTGTTTTATACATCTTCTTTGAAGAGAGTAGTGACAGAAAGATAAGGTAAGGACAGACACAGTTGTTATCTTGTCACATCGCTTTGGTAGCAAAGTTTTTTTTCGGTAGCAAAGTTAAGAGAGATTATAGACTTGTATACCTGCGAACAGAAATCCATGAATCGATCAAAAAATCAAATATTTAAAATCTCACGCTGGGATTTTAACCCCTGAGCCCTGCAACTAGGGTATTCAATCCAGAAGCCTTTTTCCAATCCTGGGATTTCGGGATTGATTAATTTTCAATCCTGGGATCCCGGGATTGGGATTTGCTCACCGAGGAATTTGAAATCCTCGATTTGGTACTTTTTCCCAGATTGTCACAAAACCTCGTTTTTTTTTAGCTAACCGAGGAATCTGAAATTCTCGATTTGCTCAAAATTTCTCAATCCCGAAATCCCGGGATCGCAGCCGTATCAATCCCGGGATTTCGGGAGCAGAAAATTAAACGGGATCCCGGGATTGGATGCCCTACCTCCAACCGAAATTAATGGCGTTAACCACTCGACCATAGACCCGTCAATCTGTTAAGCATCTCTTAATAACTTACGCATTTTATATTTTAACTGGTTGTAAGTGAGACGCACAAAAGTTATGTTCGAGTAGATAGGGAAAAAGATCCAGTTCGAGAAATTCTTGCAGTTAAATAGTTATTCGCTTTCTCTGCGTTTCGTTTTTAGGATAAGATATGAAGTTAATAGAAAATTTAAATTAACTTTGATTATTCCACGTATTGTGTAACTAACTGTGACACGTTAGTTACACAATACGTCACGTTAGTTACACAATACGTGGAATAATCAAAGTTAATTTAAATTTTCTATTAAAATGAACTTCCACAAAGTTACCGCCGAAACCATCGAAAGATATGAAGTTGGTTGAGAGGCGTGAAAATATCGGAGACACCTTTGTATTTGGATACAAATCCATTTATCGAAAAAATATAAGTTCATATTGGAATTCGGGCCCATGACTCAATAGCAAACACTCTTTCTTATACATGACTGATTTAAACCAAACATTCAGAATCAGTTGTATGTTTTCGGAGTGAAAAAATAAAATGAATTCGTTTGATTTTGAAACGACTCACAGCCCTAGTTTAAAAGTATATCAAAATAAAATTACCCCTCGGCTATTAGTCAAGTCAATTTTATCAAATTTAAATCTGAATAAAGAAGCAATTTAAATGTCTAGCTCTCTGCCTTACTTTCGCTACATTTGTTTACACGATTATTGTAAATAAACTAGTTTTGTTTTGTAGTTAATTTTACTATAATCTTGCAAGTCAATCATAAAAATGAAACTAATCCATTTTTTTTGTATGCGAACTTCGTTTTCATTTAGATTATAATCGCAGACATACAAAATAAAAGCATTAAGTTGATCCTTTTTTAGAGATTATCATGTTGCATAGTTTATCGACTAGAAGAGTTGTCGTCAACCTTTCCGTACCGCCCACTAATGGGAAGTAGATATATTTTCTGAAAACCACCCAAATAATGTCTTCTTCTTTGTTCCTAATGAAAATTACACCAATTATTATGCAGCAGTATTCATAGACAGTCGATTCGTTGCATGCATTTAGGACTAAGTATTACTTGATCAGGTAGGTGTGCTTAATTTTTCTAAAGAATTTCACAATGAATTTTACATGTTTTTCAAAATTTAGGTTGGGTTAGGTTTTTTTTCCGACGTCGTTTTGATAGTGTTGGAAGATTTTCCAAAAAAAAAACACGAATTTTCCGACATGTATTTATACATTTACTTAATATTTTGTGAAAGTTAAGTGCATCTTTTCACTGGATTGAACTGCTGTAAAATTTCATTTAGTAGGCGGTTTACAATAGAAATATACAAAAATGGGCGGTAGGTTTAAAAAGGTGGACGACCACTGGACTAGAGGTAGAACATTGTAATTTTATTTCGGTCAGTGGTACAATTAAAAATATCGATCCAAACTTTTGTACAGTAATATAACCATGTTTTCTTACTGTGTTTTTAAGACTAACATATTTTAATGGTGTTAACTATTTATGGTATTTTTGTGTGTATGATTTCACTCTTTGGTAATTAAAGTTTAAAAAAATGTCAAATATAACAATTCGAAAAAAGTATTTTAAATAAAATATATTGTTTTTACTTTACTTTCTTATCCACCTTTTAAAAGCTAGACATGTAGTCAAATATTTTAAATCGTTATTTTTGATTGCTTTTGATTTTGCAATAAATCTGTGGGTTTGCATACAAAGACATGAATGTCTTTGATTTCTTCATTCTATCCCCACTTAACTGATCTTGAAAACCAAAATACTGAGGAAAAAATACTATTTTCTGACCGTTATTGTATGTATATCATTCATGATAAAAAAAATACCTCGTAAGTATTTCAAGTCTATATTTCATTATCAAGTAAGTATTATATCCAAAATAACCTTGTTAATGTCTTATAAGAGTAGTTTACATGAGTAGTATCGTATAAACAAAGTTTGGTTCGCTACAAACTCAAGTAGTTTAACTGTCATTTTCACGCAGAAAAACACGTCGAATGTTGTACGAATGAAGCAGTAATCTGTGCGGCGATCACAACGGACCGCAGCAAAATGCAGACGCTTGTTTGCGTCTGCTTATTAGCGTACGCAAGTCTGCGCTTCCGTATGTATTACAAAATCTGTGCTGCCCTGAGTTGCACTGCGCTGCGTCGCCTGCGTCCCAACATACGCTTAGCCTACGCAGCGTCTTCATAAGAAACAACCACGAACATTGAATTAGGATATTTTTATGACAAGTGTGTCAAGGTCATGGCATAGTTGGTTCTTTCCCAGTGTGTACGCACTACGCAGTGATATGTATGTTTCGGCATGCTGCCAGAAATAATTCAGGAGCAATTACTCGATTGTTGACTGCGTTGCATCACTCGCTGGTATTTTCAACACACTTCTAGGAAAGGATTTCAATTGAATATTCAAACATATTCAGCTTGTTTTGAAATTCGTTCTTCTGAATATTTAACAATCTTTTCCTATTTTGGGATATGGGGAAGATACAAGCAATATTGATACTAACTATTTACGTTTGGGGTGGGAGGATTTCAAAGGTGATTTGATTTCACTCAGTTTGTATATATTTTTTACCACATCTCTACGAATATAGCACAGGGTAAATGACCGTGACTACGACTTTAAAAGACCGGTTTTCAAGCAAAATTCAAAAGCCTTTTTTTAAACGTGTAACCAGGTTTCAATTTCTTTACTATTAGTATTTTGACAAGTATCTGCTTTAGTTATAAAAAAAATCGAGAAGAAACATGTAGCTTAATTGTCAGTAGACATACATCAATGAATATGGTAAAAATATTATATTTAGGAACCTATACACATTTTGAAAATATTTTTGTTGTACATTTTGACTCAGATACATTTGTGGAGTGCTGGTTATGTATAATAACTCCACTGCTGAATAGGAACACTAAATATATTTTTATAATAAACGCAGGTATTTTAAAATAATGTTTTCGCTTAAAAAGGTTTAAAACGAGATTTAAGCTATATTAAGATTTAAAAAACCGGTAATTTTAAATTTCGGTTTTTGTGTAAACCCTAACCGTAATCCTTCAACTGCAACGCTGCCCTACGGGTATAGATTTTACGTACTTAGCCTACTATTGACGATTTGTGTGGAATTTTGTGTAGAAACAAACGTTTTAAAACAATATTTTTTAAAAATCGCGATGACAATAATTTCTCATTATCGCACATGTCGATTACATATTATTCCCTTGCGTGTTCATCATTAAGCTCTGGCTTCAACGCTATTTGTGTGGCGTGAAAATGGAGCAAATAGCATTAGATAGATTAAAAAGTAGTTCAACTAACAACATCATGGACGGGGAACCTTTGCGCAGAGTTGGAAAAATCGCAAAAAAATAATTTAAAGATGTTGAAAAAATATTTGTCTATACATCATATTGATTGGTGAAATCTACAAGAATTATTCTAGTAACTACTAGAATGATTTGATTGTGTACAGATATCGACTGTGGAAAGGAAAAAGAATCAAATTTTACAGCAGACACAAAAAAGTTTTTTGATGATTTTAGGCTAAAAGAAAATTATTAAATATATACAACCCTGAAGTGCACGGTGTGTGGTAAACAGGTTTTTTTTTATTAACGTAACCTAATATTAATTTAATAAATTGTTCAAGAAAAAACTTTTTTTAAGTCCTTTTTCCTGTTTGCAATTTTCACAAGCCTTTCTTTTTTCAACATTAAAAGCTATATTTAGACAGTAATTCGGCATTTTCAGCTTCTATCATTTTGATAGAACGTGTGTCAAGTTGTAAACATTGTGATTATCGAAATAAGCTGTTTTGGAAAACTGAGGGTTACGTCCTTTTTCCTTTCCACAGTCAATATGTAAGTTAAACGCAAATGGTTGAAAAAATCAAGTCGGAGTCAGTTTTTAATTTAAAGTCGGAGTCGTTTTTTTTTAACTGACTCCACAACCCCGCCCTGCCTTCATTTGAAAAATGCATGCACATTATTTTTTAAGAGATTGTTAACAATAAAATGCAAAATTTGGATTGAGTTAACAGGCCTTTTTTCCTAGTATGAAGCATATAAAGGAGGTATCTCAATAGTATTTTTTATTACGAGAACTGCTTATAACTCAGTTGCTAATCCATTCGGCTTCGAAGAGAGTAAATAAAGAAAGGTAAGATTAGGACTGGACTAGTGGTTAGCTTATAACTTTCGATATGCCCCGTTATTGGAATGGTGAGAGAGATTTTTCAAAAAAAAATTTGATCAATCAGCAAAAGTAAAAAGGTTGAGAAACTCTGCTCTAAATAACGATATACGTTCGCAGATAAATAATTTAGCTACTAATAATGGTTTGGGTTGCGACACTGCACCAGCAGAAGTATGACGTCTGCTTTATAGGCAGATACGCATTCTCAACTTAAATTCCCGATAAATCATAATTAATTGCGTTTCTTAACGGCGTAATTTATTGATTTAGCTAATTGTAAACATTGTGAAAATTACAGGTTGCCTTACACTTGGCTGTTCAGTAATTTACAATTTTAAATTGTTGATAGCTGGTATTAAATTACTTGTCAGGGTGTTCGATTAAGTTGACGTATCCTTTACTCTATTGCATTTATTTTTAACGGCGTTCATTTGTCGTAATAATCGGTAAGTATTTGCCGTGTTTAAATATAAAATGAAGTATCTATACAGATACAACTTGGCGACGGTGATTTATATCTAAATGTATACAAACGTTAAACATTCTTTACAATATGCTAGTCTTTTTCTTTGCCAGGGAAACAGGGAAACAAATAATTTACCCGAAATACGTATCTTATAACATAACCTAAAAAGTCAAAGTTAACTGTCAAATGGAACAAACCATAAAGCAAATTTGAAATATGGCGTCGAATTTTCGTAAAAATATAATATTTCGTAATTCGCATGAATTATCTGTTTCCTTAATTCCAACGTTTGGCTTTGTGATATATTCGTATCCGCAATTATATTTCCTAGAGAAAAGTATTGTTTTTTGAAAACACAAGTAGTATAGAGAATATAAATGTATCATAAAATAAATAAAAGCTGCGCTATAACATTTGTGGTCCGTTTTTACGGAACTCTTTTTTTGTAACGACTCTTTGATTGTGGTTTTTATGAGGAGAGACCAATTAATCGCAGCACTTTATATTATAAATACATTTATTGTCTTTTGATAATGAATCGAGTGTTTCTGATTTTACAATTCGTGTTCCATTTTTAAAACGTGTATAAATTTTTAATGCGTGCCATTAAATGGGCAACATCTTGCAATAAATATAAACATATAACATGGGTAAACAAGTTAACAGCTTTATAATAATTTGCCAAAATGCCGATATTCAAATCATTTATTTGTTTAAAACAGACTTTGCGAGAACAACGCCGCAGGATCCATTCAAGGAGTATTAAGAAACCAGCATGGTGTTCACAAAAGAATTTTTATATTATAATCCCCAGCGGGAGACTGGCTGTTGAAAAAATCAAATGATTAAATTATGAACACGCGTGCAAATATCTCACACTGAATTTAATTAGTGTTAGCAGTATGTTTTGCTTCTACACGGCGTGTTTTTCTTGCAGAAAAGCAAATATTGTTCCAAGCCATATGCAATATGCACCTCCAGCTTGCAGTCAAATGCGAGGATATACATCGGTCAGTTTACTGGAATAGATACATTATTATCACCGGATTACAATTTTAATAAATATCAATTTAATTTAGTTCTACAAATATATATACAATTGATAGTTCATCAGAATTATGTTCAAACTTACACTAACTATATAATCTATTCTATTCCAATATCTTAATGCATATTGAAAAATACAGTACAGGCTTTTTTTCGAATAAGCAACACTTTGCCAGCGTTACTGCCAATTTTTGGCACGCGCTTTGTAGCATGTTGCACCGTCTTATTAAAACCACAGCTATGCCATATTAATGCCTTTTAATTGGGGGTACAAAAATGTCAGTAACCATCCACACTTTAACGTTCTGGCCGACATCATTTGTGAAGAAATAAATTTGCACAATTTGTAAGCGTTGTTCTGGCGTATGTCCATTCTTAGTGAAATGACAAACCAAGTTAAGTTATAAATTACAAAATGTAAGTCTAATGTTTTTTTCTACTGGACGCAAAAAAGATGTTAGATATAAACATTATTAGTACTAATTGAAAATTGATTACAATTATTGTTTACGGTAAATTCTAATGGAAATAAATTCAACCTACCTCATTTTAATTTTTGATGAATACTATCAACGTTCGTATATTATACCCTCCGTGTGTCTAGTAAAAAGAAAAGACAAAATCTTGAATTTTATAATTTAAAACCTTATAATTAGAATATTCGTATATCTTGCGATGTTATGTCGATGTTACCGAAGCACGTATCACATTTTTTAACACAACAAGTAGAATAACAAAGTTGTCAAATTGTTTTGTTCCATTTCCGCTCCCAACATGGAGCATATAGTCTCATAATGGAGGTATCCCAATAAAAAAAATCTTCGAGAACTGTTTGTTACTCTGTCACTCAACCTGTCTTTTTCAAATGGAGTAGTAGGGATAGAAGGATTAGGCTAGGACCAGTGGCGGCCGGTCAATGTGGCATTGGATCAATGTACCCCTTGTATATGCAGGGGCGGCTTTATTTCATGAAATAATATTCAAAAATAACATTTATACCATTCCCTCATTTTAATTTCAATAAAATATTTTTTTAAATTAAATAGAATAAAATGTTCTTAAATATTTATTATAGACAATAAATACATGAAGAATTTAAAATGAGTGAATGGTATAAATGTTACGTTTGAATATTATTTCATGAAATATAATATACAAGGGGTGCATTGATCCAATGCCACATTGACCGCCACTGGCTAGGACAGAACTAGTGGTTAGCTAATCGCTCTCGCTACGCCTGGTTGTCAAAGAATCGGAAATCACAAACACCCATACCTTCGAACAGAAGTCAATAAATCGATAAAAAAAAATGCTGGTCGTATTGGGACTCGAACCTGTGAGGTCTGGCACGGAAGCCTACAACGCTAACCGCTGTGCCATAGGACACGACAAAATCAAAATATATATTATTATAATTTGAGAGAATTTGGCTGGATTGTTGTAAATCCTTTAAAAATGAATGTTGTATTAATGGTGATACATGATAAATTTGAGTGTGGCACTGCTGTGAAGTTGAAATAAATGCATTTTGGAATTGCATAAATGCAACACCAGTACGCCAGTGAATGCTTAGAAGTGGGTAAATTAGCATACGAAGCATGTTATTTTACTCCGGTCCGCGGACGTTTTACGGCATTAATTCACGAGATTTTTACCGTTTTTTTTCACGCAGTCATAATTTTGCACTGTTTTTTTTATTATACATACAAACAGTCACGTGAATTACTAATTGGTAGGCAGCTTGTAAGTCGTTTAAAACTCATAAATTATCCTTATTAAAATAATCATAATGCAATCTTATATGTCGCATATCCTTATTTCTGAGGATCGTAACCACTCTTGAACACTTACCATTTTGTGGAGTGTGTATGGCCGCATATGTGCGTCCAAATGTTGCGTTTTCAAATATATGTTTTTTTTTATTAGATTGTCATTATTTATTCAGACAGGGATAACAACATATATATCGACTGTGGAAAAGAAAACGGACGTAACCCATAGTTTTCTCAAAACAGGTTTTTTTCGATAATCACAATGTATCAAACTTGATACACATTCTATAAAAAGGATGCAAGCTGCAAATGCCGAATTAGAATCGAAGTTTAGCTTTTAAGCTTGAAAAAGATGACCTTGTAAAAAATTAAAACCAAGAAAAAAGACTGAAATAAAGGTTTATTCTAGACAATTTCTTTTATTAATATTAAAATATGTCAATTAAACACTAGTTTAGAAGTTTCCGTGTACTTTAAGGTTTTGTATAATTCATAATTTGCATATGGCCTAAAATCATCAAAACACGTTTTTCGGGCCTCCTGTAAAATTTGATATGTGTGGGTTACGTCCTTTTTCCTTTCCACAGTCGATATTATATGTGATTTTTAGCAGACACACTATTTTTTTAATTTGTTGCATTTTTTTTTAAATGTTAATATTTGTAGAAGAAAATCAGTAGTCATATATTATTAAGCGAAAAATTCCATTTTGGGTGAATTCTCTTCTTGGAATCGACTTTTTCTTCTTGAAATCTCATCCCAAATTGGAAGTATGTAATAACTTCTAGAAAACTATTAAAAAATATTCATAAATAATTTGATATTAAACATTTAAAATTCAAAATAATTTTTGAAATAATAATTTATTTATTTCTCTAATTCACGGGGGGGGGGGCAAACTTTTCGGATGAAGGGCCAAATTCAGGAATTCAAAATGAGCGGCGGGCCGCAAGTAAAATACTATTTTTATATGTACACCATTTATTATCATGAAAAAAACAATCTAATGAGAGGAATGGAACTTTTATACGTCTTTTAACATTTTTTTTAAATTCGGGTGCTAATTTTCTAGTTAAGATTCTTAAAACTGCCTTTAAATGTTCATTGGTGATGTTTGATCGGAGGTTCATGGTTGAAAATGTTTGTTCACATATATAGGTTGATACAAAAATAACGATTATTATATTTCTTTTCAATCTTTTTTTAAAAATGCGTTAAAAGATAAAAACGTGAATCTTTTTCAAAAATATAATATTGCTCGCGGGTCGCAGAAAAATACGCAGCGGGCCACGGTGTGCCCGTATCAAAAAAAATGTTTTTTTATTTTATTTTTGCGTAGCAATAGTACACATAATCAAATTATAAAAAAAACCTAATTCAGTATGAATTAACTTACTTCTCAAAGGGTTGAGGACTCGTATTAATAAGAGAATTGATACGCTCTGTCATATTGGATCGCATTTGTGAGTGAAACTTCAAGATTCACAGACATCTATGACTTCGAACAAAATCCACGAATTGATTGAAAATCAATTTATGAATCAATCCACACTGGGATTTGAGACCAGCGACTTTGATCTCGTGTTGAGTGACTTAACATATTACTTGTTTTGTACATGTAAAAAATACTGATTTGAAAATCTTTGTTTCTATTTGCTTAGATACTTATATAAAGAATTTGACCTCTTAAATTTTAATTTTAACACATAAAATAATTATGTTATAAAATTTTTAAGGTGCGTGGTCGAATGGTATACATCATTGACTTCGGCGACGGAGCTCGCGAGCTCAAATCCTTGTACGGACTATTTCATCTGATAAAATTAATATCCCTTAAAAATGGGTGGTAGTAGCGACAGCGGTAAGCTAACAACCTGCAGTCAGGTCCTAGGCATACCCTTCTATCGAGAGGAGTAACTGGGTAAAAATCAATTCACGTAAAAACGCTCTTTATGGTAGTGGAGTAGGCATGGTTCAAAAATATATTTATAATCTTTTATGTAATCCCAACAAAATAATTCAACTTGAAGTTTGCTCGTGTAAAACAAGTTCGATTCTCATTCGGATGAACGTAATTATAAAATATATTACATCGTAAAATAAAAAAAAATCTTTTATCTGTATATCGAGTACTGTGCAGTATAAATTGAATTGTCACGCGATTACAGCAGTAATTTTATCATCGCCAATAAATCGTTCATTCACCTGCGAGCTGTTTGAGTTCACA
Source organism: Himalopsyche tibetana (assembly GCA_030503985.1). Taxonomy (NCBI): domain Eukaryota; kingdom Metazoa; phylum Arthropoda; class Insecta; order Trichoptera; family Rhyacophilidae; genus Himalopsyche; species Himalopsyche tibetana. The sequence continues at coordinate 9,675,817 of JAPJYX010000015.1, forward strand.
GCTGCTCTGTCACACTATTGTCATTTCTAATTGACTGTCAAACTATTGACAGATCGTTCAGCATTCAAAGGCACCGGATAAAAGTCATGTGCTAAATGGCCGAGCGAAGAATGACACACGGCTTTTGTGCGACAGGTGAGGTTCGGGTATATTTAAAAGCTGGTTTTTTGCGACAATGATGATCGATGGCCTTGCCGCATGCCGCAGTGCATTTTTACTGGTCGATTTATGATTGTTGAAAATGACACAAGACATGATATCTGTGACGTAGTCGATTGAGCCAACACCAGTGTTGTTCAATCTATGGTCCGCAAGAGTTTATTTCCGGTCCGCGATAACGTTTTGAAAGATTTTCTGCTCGAATATCTCCTCAAAAAGCAGCAACAAATGTTGCGCCAAAAAAGCAGTTTTATTAGTTTTCATGAATAAAATTGTATGCAACATTGACTTAAAGTTTCAATTGCTACTTCTTTAATATATTATCCTAAGGAATCATGTACATTTTTACAGTAAATTCTCAACTTACAACCGGTTCCGTTATGCCACTATGGAAGTAAGCCGAAACGACTTAAACGAAAAAACTTAAAATTAAATATATTCAACCATAAATACGCCCAATTATTACATTTATATGGTTCACCCTCAACCAAATATTATTTAATAAAACATTTAAAAGAAAATGGAGCAAAACATATTTTTTTACTAATTTATACTTCATTGTAAGTCCAGAACTGACTGTGTGTCAGATTGATGCCAGTCTGTGAAATATTTCTTCCATTTTTTACCGGTCCGTGGATGTAAAAAGGTTGAAGAACACTGTCTAACACTACATGTTGGGTTGCACATTTTTTTATATTATTTCCGTTCAGAGACGTTAATTTATGTAATTTTTACATTCTCTCTCTCAAACATCCGATCAAAAAAACGGGATGTTGTGAAAACGGTTAGCTGTCCTTTCCTAGCATATACCTTTACCTTCTCCGAACAAAAAAATGTGTTACGGAATAACAACGTTTTCTCTTAAAAACAACTACTGCTCACATCGTTATTCATAAATTAGCGAACACACTTAAGAGTCAAGTCTCAAGAAACCTGTATTTTTTACAGCGATCATTTTATATTTCATTTTATGCGTTTGATAGCAATAAAAACGTTCAATTTAATCATTTATTTATATTAGGTATTAATTTCAATTTTTTACGATTTTCCATTATTATATCACACAATAATATCATTTATTTGCATGCTATTCGAAAATAAACACAATAAAATTTTATTTGCTAAAAAAAATGATCACCCACACTTTAAACCGGTCAACAAATTGATTTAAGAGCAGCACAACCAAACTCATACGTGCCACAGCATGTTTCAAGGGTGCCACGGAGAAAAATAAATTTCTCGCTTTAAAAAAGTCGCGTCTTTTCACTTAAATGGGGGAAACCCGTCAATTCCTGGGTAAAATTTTGAAATCTCCCAGCCTCTCTTTTATGCTTATATAAAAAATGGGTATGGAGGCAACGAAAAAATATGAGACTCAAAAGGGGCCACGGTCCCCAAAAAGTTGAGAAACTATGCTTTAAATCATATAAAAATTGAGTTTTCAAATGTAATCGTTATAATAAATAATTATTCTGAGAGACAAATATCTAAAAAAATATCCTTCTCGTCTATATTAAAAAAACTTTGAAAAAGGGAAGAAACGTGTCGGTAAATAATCTATTAGACATTTCTTTGTTCGATGTGTCATGTTATATTAAAGTCATATTGCTAATCAATTGTTTTTTTTTATTTACAGGTAAGTGAGAATATTTTTCTAAGACCCGTAAAATTACAACATTAAATTACGTAGTGAGTATCCCTCTTTGATAAGAACACAATATTACACTAAAATCGGTCAGTAAATTATTATATTTCGTAAAACTGTCGTGGCAACGCCATACGTTTAATTCATGACTATTTTGACGTTTTCTTCAAACCACTGATAAAAACAGTCTTATTATCTCATTGAAATGATTGCAATTTAATGCTGTACCACTTTATTTTCCAAATTTCAAATGCTACTCCACCTTTTGGAAGTCGAGGCAGGGTCAAGTCAAGACCGCTAATCTTGAAGCTTTTAAACAACTCCAAAAGCTTTTTCCGGTTTATTTTGGCCGCACTCCAGCTGAAATATAATCCGTTGGAAGTAATTGACGTAGGTTCACAGAACATAAAACCTTTTCCGACTTACGCTGTATCAATAAACTGAGCTTAATTCGAGTCATTATTATTCACTATATACAAATCTATTTTTTCACGTATTCGCTTATTTACACACATATAAATTCTAACGTCAGCATATGGTTGACCTCTGCAGCATATGTGCAAGAGACTTGCTAAGCTACCATAGGTTACAAAATACAGAGTAAAATCATGTAAAGTTGGTTTATTCAATTTTTCATTTGAGACTGTCTTAGGGATTGTGATACCAGTTTTTTTTTCATTTCATCAATTAACTTACAATTTTTTTTTTTACTATGTCCGCTCCCAATGTGGAGCATGTGGACTCTTAATAGGGTTTATCTCAACAGAAGCGTTTCTACGAGAACTGCTTGTTACTCAGTTGCTCAACCTCTCTTTTTCCAAAGAGAGTAGGGAATATAAGGAAAGGGCTAGGACAGGACTAGTAATTATCTAATCGCTCTCGATATGCTCGTTCATAGGATAGAATGGGTGGGAGGGGGGAATTCAAGACATCACATACATCCATGCCTTTGAACAGAAATTCATAAATCGATTGAAAAAACAATTTATAAAACTGCCCGTACTGGGATTTGAACCCGTGACCTCCGTAGCGGTAGCCAACGACGTTGACCACTCGACCACACAGGCGGCAACTTACAATTAGTTCTCGTTTAATATATAAATATGTATTTTTCTTCAAATATCTCCTATTTAATGTTTTATCAATTAAAATCATTAGCTATCAGCAAGCACTTGTCATCAGTACGTATAGAAAAGGATTTAGATTTAATCGATTTCTTTAAAAGTTCAAATGAAATTTGAGCGTATGAGAGGTGAAGTGAGCCATGTGGTATTTTAGGAAAAAAAATAGTTGGATGTAATATAATATTCCGCATGTCTTAAAGTATCGTCAAAGTGAAGTGAGAAAACTGCCATAGTGTTACAGTTCTAAAATTAAAATATGCAATCCACCAAAATATCTATAACGTCGTGATTGTGTTCAAAAGTCCAATAGAAAATGTTTGTCATTTTGCTACTTGGATGGATCACTTCACCTCGTGAGGGCTCATTTGATTTGAGATCTAAGACATGAGTGTTGGAGATGGCTTTCCTCTTTAAGTCTGCTTTATTGCCAATTGGATGTAATGCGTTTTGTTTATATTCTACCAATGTATTCATTTTGCGTTTTTATAAAATTAAATCAGTTATAATAAAAAAGTGTTTGTTTTAGTTTATTCCTCGCTGGCACTGACAGAATACTAAAACAATGGAATTAATAATCAAAAATTTAACAGTACGTTGTATTCTGCGGCAAGTTTAAATGTTTAGCTTCAGCTAAATTTACAAAACTTTGGATTATCCTTTATCAAATGTCACGGTGTCGTTACCTATTGAGACCTCGTCTATTGAGACGAGATAACATAGAGACAGATGTTGGTGGATATATATTTTATATCAAAAGTGGTTTTGTATTCTGAGCTTAAAATACATTAAAATTAAGCTCTCAAAGTTCAGCTTTTAACTTTTCACAGTATTGTGTTATTCACGCTGGGGGTAAGTAAAAAAAAAACGAATTAATTTTCGTGTTTAATTAACGTGGGCATTGCTTGAATCGTTTGAATCAAATCATGAATTTTCGATAAAAAATAAAAGAATCAACAAAACAAAATCTTGAATCGATACTTGAATCTTTGAATTTATTTAAAGTATTCAAATATTTACTTAGACATAAAAAGAAGTGAGTCTTAAATATATTTACGTTACAGATTTTACAAGCAGTTTTTATGGCTTAAATCAAAAGCTACATAATATGATCAAATCAAACAATATTATTACAAACTGTTCTCAAATATTTTTTTAATTATAGTGCTATTTTATTATTCCAAGAATCGTTATCGAATGAAACAATAATTCTGTGTCATGTTATAGAACGTGCTTTCGATTAGATCCATTTCTCATCCCTGCCCAAAAAGTTTACTTAACATGTTTAAGTCACTTCGTATAATTAAAAATAAATCACTCTATTGTTCTTATTAAATATTTATTTAAAGTTATAAGGGCTGGTCGCGATCATTGCAAGCATTTTCAACTGATAAAAACATACTAAAAAAAAAACATAATGTGAATAAGTATGACTTTAATTAAAATCCCATTCAAATAAATTATGTTAATTTGAAATCGCACCAAACAATTATATAGTTAGCATAATCAAAAATTAAACACTCGTTCGTACTAATTCCACATTTATTTGATAGTATCCAGACCGGTTTTGCTTATAACAAGCATTTCCAACTGATACGACGTACTTCGGATAATTATATTCACAATATTGTCATTTTTTTTAATTTGCTGCCATTTAATTTTAAGTTATCAATTAAATTTAAGTAGGCGAATAACCTTTCAATAATAGCTTCCCTTGAGAATCTTCTGCAGTGTGTCAACCAAACTGCCAACGTGCCGCTATGATAGCTTTGTCATGGTCACACGACTGCGACAAATTGCAGGGGTGGGGTCTTCTTCGATGAGGTCCATTCATGATTCGTCACCCACTTAAGGGTCATGGACGTGTAGGGTCACCATAAATTTTAACTAGGTGTCTGTCGCTTTCTTTTAACTCGGAAACAGTCTCCCTTAAATGAGATAACAATGACATTAACAGAGTTTATCTGTCTAATAAAAAAATCGATTAAACGTTGACAGGTAGAAAAGTTGAGTCGAGCTTTAAGCGACCTGTAAAATGTTTGATGAAGACGACATCTTTGTAATATTTTTGATTTTGTTCAACTGATCCAAACCTCCAAATGAAATTTGCAAGATCTTTATTGGTTTATATTTGCTTCTTCTTTCCAAATACACAGTGACGAATGTAGATAACCAAACTTTTGTCACTTTTTCGTCTTCACAATTTCTGGATCAGACAATCATAACTAGCTATCTGTGGTCACTTTGCTGCCAAAGTCATTCAGTATAGTCTTTTAATTAATATTCTAACACCTAAATGCATTAATATGGTTCAATTTAGTAAGGTTCTTGTAGACAATACGTCCAGATAGCATGGACAACGACTGGGAAAGAAATGCTTATGTTATGCTGCTTTGGTTGCATTGAGACCACGGAGGCACCACGAAATAATAATATAATTATAATACAGAATTTAATTTTATTTGGAAAACATTTTTATTTAAGAAATGATGAAGAAATTGGGCCCATTATAGGTGAAGTGAACCAACTAATAAAATGGTAAATCAATTTTAAGTACTATCACGTCTTTACTTGGTGCTGTGGTGGATTGTATATTTTTATTTTACGTTGAAACACTATTCCAATGTGTATTACTTCACTTTAAGAGTACTTCACTTTTACGATAATTTTCTTCTAACTTTCTTCTTTAATCTAATTTATTTTTTTCTAAAATACCACTTGGCTCACTTCACCCAGAATAAACCCAATTAAGACACGTGTTTTGCCTCTTTGGATAAACTTTCCTAAGATTGTTCACGAATAAACAAAACATTGATTCTTATACTTGAATTACAAATTATAAAATGCAGTTTGAGTTTTATCCTTTTCATTAGGCGCGGGAGGATTTGTTTCACAACCTGAAGAATAACAAAATTATCATTTTTAATTTAAAATCGAGCTTTTACCACAAAGTTTCTGGCGAATTAACCTTAAAGAATATATTTATATTTAGTAAGAAGTCACTACAGGCTTCTCAGCCTATTAATCACAAAAGAAAATGAAATAATACAATTGATTAAGGGTGTGTAGTTTTGTTTTGATTTTATTATTCAAATGATTGACACATCGCTTTGAAAAGCCTTTAGGAATGTCGTCGAGTCATTTTTCGATTGACCTCACGTATCCGTTGATATTTAAACGTCGTCTTCCTGGTTTTTCATACTTGTAAATTCCTAATCAATTTGTTTTAAAGATCAAATCGTTAATGTTTTTCGGCGCTCGCTAATAATGGAGATCACGGATTATCAATTTAAAATAAAACGGGCTTGGCCCGAGATAAAGTCATTATAAAAATGCAATAATCATATGCATGCAGACCACAGATCCGTGATTAATTATATCGTATTATAAATTGCACCGTGAAAGGTGAACAAAAAATTGCCCCGACCGCGCATGCTTAGTAATTCATAACACGTTTTTTGACACGACGTTTTTTTAACAAAACTGTATCACAATTATCTTTCTCTTGCCACCCAGTGGAGTCTTGGCTAAAGATTACAAAATATAAAATTAAATTTGATAACTTATTATGTATATTTATTTTACAGGCTGTGTAAACAAATTGGAACACATGATTCGCCTCTTTTGAGTCGTGTCTTCATACCTACAAACTATCGTTAACTTAAGCAAAACATTTAAATTATATTTCACATTATTTATAAAATAACGAAAGTTAATGAATTCAATATTTAATTAAAAATGAACGTCCACGAGTTTTACCGCCCAATATGCCAAAATTATTAAAGGTTTTTTTTTATACAAATAAAATACGCCAAATAGATTTTTTCAATAATTTCCATTAAGGTTACACATACGTATGTATACCATCAGACTTGAGTTATTCTGGCACGCATTTGCAACACTATGAACCAGAGGTGGGGAACCTTTTCTTCTCTAAAGGCCGCATTCATTTTTCCGATTCGACATAAGGCCGCAATAATCATAGGACGGGATTGATTAATATTCAATACCTTACCCTACTTTTCCTCTATACTTTTTCAACAGATATCTCCAAACCTCGTTTATCCAGAATTGGTCAAAAGGCCGCAGGTTCCCCACTTCTGCTATGGACCCTTGTAGTTTTAATACACAAAAAATCAGTTGTCGTAAGAGTTTTTCGACTCCCTATTCCATAAATGTTGCAAAATGTAACATTCTTTTATTTGGTAAAAATATTGAATCTGTATAGTTACAAAATTAAGAAAAGACTTATCTTGCCATTTAACAATATAACATTAATATTATTGAATGAAAAATATGTTTTAGCATGTCAACTACGCTTCTTTGAATATTTAACACTTAAATACATACATCTTATAAACTACACAAACTTGAACTTCAAAAAGCTCAACAGACTCTTTTTCTCTCGAAAATTTTTTTTTGCTCTCCTGTCAATTTTGTCAACAGCATATATTTTAACACTTTGCCATCTTAGAACGTACCAAATTTATGTATGATTATGAATAAAAATGTAGCATTTAAAATTAAAAAAAAGACGATTACTAAAAACTTATTCCATACTTCTTTCGATGATAAAAAAGGCTTGATTATAACAATACAATGCTTCTAACAGGAATTGACAGTTAACACCGTAAAAAATGAATAATATGTAAATTTATTTTTTGAATGACTCAAAAGCAGTTTATAGTTTATAATAAATTTCATTTAGCACTATATTAAAGAGATCGAAAACCTTTAAAACTTTTATGCAAAAGTGGGAATAAACTTAACCGTATATATTATTAAATCGTAATAAATAATATGTGTGACCGAGTATTCTTGGCTTAGATGACGTTATTGCACAACACCGTGAACCACTTGTTGGCGACCGCTGTTATATCCTTTAGTTCTTTATTTCGATAAATATCTAAAGTCGATGTCAATATATTTTATTTTTTTAAATAAATAAATCTTTATACTAAACTATTTCTGTTAGTTTAAGATTTCGACTGAAGATGCTTGGTAAAATTTCAATATTAAATATGAATCGTTCAAACTATGTACATTCTCACAAATTTTGTCATTGAAACATTCATTTACTAAGCGTCCGTTCAATTTCATCCGTGTACTTGAGCGCATGAAGATGCCGAAAGGCGAAACCCGGGTCGTTAGTTATGTAATAGTCTGAACGATTCAAATTTTAATTTCTGTTACAGTTTTGAAAATAATTATTATTTATTACTTTATATCATTACGGACTCCACTGGTCAAAAATATTAATTAAAATCACAGTCACGATTATAACGAGAATTAATTAGTATGTTTAAAATTTTCTTTGCGCTATAAATGTATGCATTTGCATAGAAAAATTTACTATAATTTACTAGTAAAGGAAATAAATCATTATCTATATAAAAAATGATTAAAAATAGTATACTTTTAACAGGTTGTTAAACTCGTTTTATAATTTTATAAAATAAATATTGCTGTTTTTTTTATAATAACGTCTGACGGTTGTTTACGATATAATAAAATTTAAAGATTTAAGTTGAACCACAAATTGTTTTCGTATAACCAGTAATATTATTATAACGAAGTGCTCTAATTAATTTTTTAATAACATAAGTCTAAGTTAACTTTCTCATGAATTTAGAACACGTTTTTTTTAACATCGTAAATTCTGTTACGAAATTATTTAAGAGAGAATAGTTTAAGATATAATATTATATAATTTAAGATTTCGACTGAAGGTGCTTGGTGGAATTTCAATATTAAATTTGAATCGTTCAAACTATGTACATTCTCACAGATTTTGTCACTAACGACCCGGGTTTCGCCTTTCGGCATCTTCAGGCATTCAAGTGCACGGATGAACTTGAACTGACGCTAAGCAAATGAAAGTTTCGTGTTTATACAAGACACAAATGCATCACCGAGTCCAAAGCCATTGCTGGCGAAAAGGATGAGCTCATGGGAATGCCAACAGATTTGAGTAGTGAGTAGTTTCAAGAATTATATAATTTGTTTGTCGGCAAAGGTTTTATGATTATATGATTTTATGATTATATAGGGTATAGAAGTGGAGATGTGGGAAAGTTTGATATTTCATTTAAAATCGGAAGACTTTGCAGCTGTGCTTTGTTGATTTCTAAAATTTCTTGGAAAAAGAGCTTATGACTGTCCGTATTTGGGTGTAACATTTTTATCCCTTGTTCCTGATTGAACACGTGTCCTTCCGAAATTAAGTGATTAGCAAAATTAGACGTGTCTTTTTTCAATCTAAAGGCTGCCATATGTTCTAAAACTCGGATGTTCAGTGTCCTTTCTGTTTTGCCGATATAAAACTTTGTACAACAATAACATTGCAATCTATAAATCCCGGATTTATTTAAGTTATGTATTTTATCTTTATTATTATCTTTATTATTAACTAATAATTTGCCTAAAGAGTTATTTGAATCGTTCAAATCATGTACATTCACACAGATTTTGTCACTAACGACCCGGGTTTCGCCTTTCGACATCTTCAGGCGTAGGAAATTCTCTACAATAAATTTTAATCATCAATCTAAGATTATTTTAGTTTGATGACTATTAATAGTACTATTCAATTTCTATTCCAGTTTTCAAGATGGGTAAAACAAATGCAATTTTTTAATGATGCCAAAGAAGTATAACTTCTGACGCGCGTACATAAGTACACGCACCCATTTTTTAATGACTATCAGCACTTTTTTTTATCCATTATTTTCCCAAAGTAGTATGTGACTTAATGAAGGTATCTCAACAAAAGTTTTCCTACGATAACTTCTTGTTGCTCAGCCTCTCTTTTAAAGAGTAGGGATAGAAAGCATAAGACTAAGACAGTGCTAGTGGTTAGCTAATAGCTCTCGTTACGTCCTGTTATTATAAGATTGGAAGGATGGGAGAGAAATTCTGGCATCACTCATCCATGTATTTCAACAAAAAATTACTAATCGATTGAAAAAATTCTGTTCGTTCTGGGACTCGATCCCGAATGATCCTTTATAAAAGTTAACAACATAGAGCACTACGGACGCATAATAATTTTACATTTATTTTTAAATTATGAATATCGCCATTTTATATCAATTAATAATCTTAGGGTTAAAATAAAAACTTATATATTTTTCATGAACCACGTTAATTTATTGTCCTGTAATATAATATAATAACATAACTTTTATAACCTGTAAACAAATAATTTAGTCATAAATCTATGTTATTGACGAAAATAGTACTTGTTAAAACAAAGATGTTCCATTAATCTTTGCCAGTGGTAGTCAACCTGGTCCCTATCGCCCACTAGTGAGAGTTCCAGCTTTCGTTGTGGGAAATTTTAGGAGGGAATTTTTAGACATCACAAACACCCATGCCTTCGAACAGAAATCGATAAATCGATTTTACTACTCGTTTATTTTATTGATAGTTTTTTATTACTGTCTTGTTATTAGGAAATCCGTTATCCGTTTCTGTGTTTGGGAATCGTGTTAGAGCAAAAAAATCACGTTAAAGTATAGTATTTTTTCATTATTTATAGTGAAGCGTGTTAATTGCAAACAGTGTAAATAAAGAGGTGTGCGTATTTCGAGATTATTTTTATCAAGAGAGAGTTTGAGTGTTGCCTTACATATGCTATTATCTCCCAAATTACACGAAAGGCGGTACCGCGTTATTAGAATGCGCGTAATTGGGTTAACGAAGCTAATACAAAAAGTAAATTTTTTTTTCGCGATAAATGCAAAACAGCCAAAATTAAGACTAAATAAAAAAAATATTAACAAAATATTTAGTTTTCTGGCATTCGCGTAATTTGGAATCACTGTAGACGGATAATCCAAGACAATATATGTCCCAATTGCGCCAGCCCTGCATTAGAAGTGACTGATCCCTGATTCGACTTCTTAGCCTAGTGGTGCAGTGGTGCGTTTCGAATCGACCGAGTTCGAAATACTCCGCAGAGGCGTGGTCCATACAAAAGAGATGAACTCTGACACTCTAACTACCAACACGAATTTGTTTTATATACTTAATTCAAGATTGTGGGTTACGCCTATTTGCACGTGCATGACGAGACACGTTCTTTCGCCGGATGATAATTGTTTTTATCGGTATTTGAAGATTTTATTCAATTTTCGGGATTCTCGGATTCGTGGTGTAGTTGTTGGCTTCCGTGGCGGATCTTACGGGCTCAAGTCTCGGTACGAACAGCGCTTTTCAGAGGGATGAATGTTTGTGATATCTTAAAATTCCCTCGCACCCTTTCAATTTTAAAATAACGAGACATAGTGTAGTACTCATTTTATTCGTACTCCCCTGCTGATAAGAAACAAGCAATTCTCGCAAAAAAACTTCTGTTGAGGTACCTCTATTAAGAGGTCATATATTCCACATTGGGAGTGGACATTGATTATGAACGATACATGACTCGAATAAATATTATGGTATGAATTACTTCACCTTCGCCTAGCACCTTCAGTCGAAATTCTAGAATAGTATTGTGTAAAATAAATATTAAAATAAACAAAGTAGATCATAAATTTATATCCATAATTTGCGATTTCAAATGACATTTTTTGTGAGCCGTATGTCTGAAAACACATTATTAATAAGAAAGAAAAATATTGGAATAATTTATCAAATATTGTGATACACCGGAAGATCGCGATCGACAGTTTAGTAGCCGCTGGTGTATGCCTCAGATAACCTATACTGTTTTTTTTTTAATTAATTAAATCAGTGCTTCCCAACCTTTTTCATTCCACGTACCCTTAAATCCGAAAAAATAATCCACGGACGCCCGAAAAAAATAATTTTAGTTGTCAAAATTTTTATTTGAAATTTATTATTAAATACATGTCTATATTTTATCACAATATAATAAATAACAACTTGATTATTAAAAAAATCAAAAAAAAATATGAAGTTGACAAAAACCATTTAATAAAATGGATGTGTGTTTTTTCAATGTTAAAAATACTTACTCACAAGGATTCAAAGTACCTGTTAAAATTACTTGTGCATATTATGTTTTAGTAAAAATAATGACGAAAACGCTGTTTTACATAGATATGTAGTCGCAAGGGGAATAAGGATTACTAAGGCTTCAATGGGCGGATATGCTTGCCTTATCCAAATTTCTTAAATACTTTTTTCATTCAATTTCATTTTAAAAAAATTTGCGGACCCTAGTTTTGAAAGCACTGAATTAAATAAAAAAAAATCGTATAAATCTCTAAATATAATATGTACATAGTTTTGTTTTCGGAGTAACGTTTCCAGCCACTGTCTCCATCGTATAATATTCCAAAGGTGTTAACAATTATTAATCTTATTATAAATATGAAACGATAGTAAAACTTAATGCCCTGCCAATAAAACTGGTGCCGGAATGCATTAACTTTGTTACTATGTACAATTACTATTACGTTACTGCAACTCAAATGCAGAAAATGTGCATCAGGGTTCACAATACCGGTATTACCGAAACCGAGGTCCCGTTATTCATTGTGTTTTTACCAGGGCTGTGGAGTCGTGTAAAAAAGCTCCAGCTCTAAAATAATTAACGACTCCGAAGATTTTTTAAAATAATTTAATTTTAACTTATATATATGTATAGTGTATACCATTGGATCATCTTTAGTCAGCCACGCGAGAAATGTCAACACTTTTGACTATTTTGTTTGAATACACATCATTTAATATATTTTTCAACAAAAAATTCGAGCAGCTCATTTATCAAGACTCCGATTCCGGCCAAAATACCGCGACTCCACAGCCTGGTTTTTACTACCATAAACCCGGTTTCAAAACATAAAAATATCGGTATTCCAGCATTGAAAATAAACCAGAACCGAATTTTGAATGTACAGAAATCATCACATATTTTAATAAAATTGTTCGCGGGTAATTGCATTTATTTTTTTGCCTTATCGACCCGTAATTGGCAGAACAACAAAAGCGACGATTCATAAATTTTACAGGAATGGTAAAGTTTTAATCATAACAAAAAGTTTAATTAATTTAATTCAAAATAATTCTTCAAATGCGGTTAGTAATATAAGGTCAATAAAAGTTTCTTTTTACGAGCTTATTGCGAGAGCAAGTTAAAAAAAAATCGTCTTCTGTAAAATGTATGTCGCGCACATTTTTCTGCCGATTATGGGTCGATATTGTCTACCGCCTCACTATATTATATATCTGTTGGTTTCATGATAGTCGAAAAATTCGATAATCTCAATAAACGGTTTTTGACTTAACGTTTTCTGGCCGAATACCGACGAAATATGAATCATTTAATATTGTGCACCAACGATCTACGTAAACGTTTGTTGCTTATAAATATTGTTTAAGATTTCCATATGACAGTTTAACAGCACAGAAGATAATTTGGACAGTAATTGAGCAGTCAATATTTATGTGAAGATGTGCATTCAATTTAATGTTATATTCAAAATATGCTACATTGTTGCAAAATCGTATCTTTCCAAATAATCTTTCAAACATTTACTGCTCGTAAATCTCAGAACGCTTAAGGTTGCATTGTCATTATTCTATGAACGGAATTCGACAAATATTGCCAACTGTGCATCCAGTAACATTTTCAGTTTCAAACGTTGAGAATAATAAACTCTTTTTTGTTCATATCCGTCCTCTTTTCGGAGCATATACCTGCACCTGTCAGTCTCTTTGTTTCCTCATAGTTCATCTTAGTGTCCTAACTCCGCTTATTACACCCTCTTTGGATGGTCACCAATGGCCATCCACGACGACCGGATCCATCCGGTTAGTAGAACAGCAAACAGGGTCCAGGTTTTCAAACTGTTTTTTGTAAGCCACTCGAGATTCGAGATTAACTCGAGTTGAGTTAACATCGCAAACACCCATGTCTTCTTAGATCTCAAATGTAAGCTAAAAGTATATTATTTTGAGACTGATCTTACCGGGAATTAAACTCAGACCAGCCTTGTCGGTGTAATCGAAATTTTGCCGACTAGACCACAGCGGGTGACTGAATTCTAGAGTTTTCGGTTAAGAAATGTTATTATTTGGACCATTTAATAAAGATAGATCACGAATTCACTGTACATGTGTGGTATCAGTGACAGACGAATGACCTAGGAATCTATTTCACAGTTATGCCATTTCAAATTAGAGGACATCTGTTCGGTAGACATTGGAAATTCAATCATCGTCCGTTTCATTGACTCGACTTCATCAATGCGGACTGATAGTGACAGTAAATTTATCAAAAATTTTCTTATGCCAGTGGCGCGAAAAGGGAATACGCGAGCCGAGCAATTATCCAATAACGGCCGAATCAAACTGTTAAGTGCTTGCGCGTTTTTCGTACAAGATAGGTGGCAATTACAGCACATTTATCATATTTTTAAATGAAGTTATTAGAATTAACATTTAGCTTGTGCGCTGACCCAATAACGGCACGAAGATTAATACAATCGTATCTGCTATACTTTGTACGGTTAAATGGTAAGAAATTTTATTATTGCACTCATTAGTGCTTTTTTATTTAATAGAAAATAATTGACGGGAACATATGAAAGACTTAAACGACAAATAATCTAATCGCAAAAGGAGAGCTTTGAGTAAATTCAATTTTAAGTAAACGTTTTTCTAACTGAAACGAAACAAAATGCTATATTTAAAGATTTTTAGTTTTCACTCTTCTAAATCACAAAGTTATCGAATATTTTTCAAGGTCGTCAACTAAACAAAAATGACCTAAGTCACTTACATCATTCAATAAACAACAAAAAAACGGCCTAACGTTATATGTGCTAGTATAGCACGTGATATAAATGCAAAGTTGGCTTGGGTTATTTTTACACTTATATTATTTGGCAATTTGGGATTTCAGATATCAGTTTATCTCAAAAAACAAAAATTCTGGCTTGGACCGATTTTCCTTCGTATCACAAAACGCAAAAATGCAATTAAATTGCTCAAAAAAGAGTATGCCATTCCAAATTTATAGTCTTGCAGACGATCGACAAATAAGTTTATAAATCATGCTGTCAATCGATTTATATATTTGCGTTTAATGTTATAGTTTTCTACGATGCTCATATCATTACCTTCTCACCATTGCACTGTAAAAAATACAGTGCAGGGAATAAGAATGGATTAAACAACTATTAATCCTTTACAAGCATATTTTCTTTTATTTTCACACAATTACAACAGATGTTCGATGCATTTTTTTTAAATGCTCTATTATTAGTATAATACAACTGGAAACTCTTATTTTTTAAAAAATGATTATTTATCGACAACAGCTAATCTTCCAAATGGCTGTCTGACCTATAGAATGTATCGCACAATTTCATATTTTTCATATTTAGTGTAAAATCTACGGAAATATAATCAGAAAACAAATTTTCGTCATATACAAAACCACAAAAATCTAAAGCAATTAAAAGCGAGTTAGTATTATCTTGCGAATAATATTTAGATTTGAAATTCTCATGTTCTAGCCTGTGGGCAAATAAATTTCTTCCCGGCTTTATTGGATAGAAATGAAGACGAATTACAGTGTAAGTATATCTTAGACAAGAACTTGGAGCGAGAGGCAAAAATTGTTTGTCCCTTGGGAAAAGCTTCTTCGGGAACAACATTCAGTTCGTGGGGGTGGGTTTATTACTGTCCTTTATACTGTAACGAACATTATAAATGGCTTATCTAAATGCCTTTTATGTAAATATATCTTATTTTATAGTTACATGTTAATATTTTATATCATGCCATTGGAGAATTGTAGCAGTATATATAATATTTTAAGCTCGGTTAGTTTATCTTTCGAATTTTATTGGGATGGGTTGAGAAAACTGATCGTTTGTAAATTACAAAACGCTTGCATTTGAAGTATTGGCGAATAGTGTTTGTAAAATCGATTCGATTTAAAGATTTGATTTTTATGAATATTTCAGTAGTCGTAAAATTGTTATAGAGTTGGAAGAAAATATCCAATGATTTTGTAAATAACTTCAGACCCTTCTTTTCTTCAAAACAATCTAAGATGTACAAAAACCTAAATACAGTATATTAAGAACATTAACACAATTTAGCTACGTTCAACTCTAGTACAGTCAACCCTTCTATAGCGCCGATCTCGGAATCAAACTATAGAACCCCACCTTATCGGAGACTAGACACACATACAAAATTGATGTTTAGGTTTTTAATGTATTTTGTTAAAAACACGAAATCAATATACACAAATAACATTTTTCGTTTTTGTACATCTATACATATTTTAAATGAGTCGCTGATGTCACAGGTATTTTTTTTACAATATTTCGCGGACAATGTAAAATATTTATTTTTACGAAGTATGTAGTTTGTCGTTTTTTCAAGAACGACGATCAAGAAGGGTGTTCTGTATTTAGTAATGTGGGGGCAATAACATTGCTGTATACATTTATCAAAACAAACATTTTTTAACATATTCCACAACAGGATAATGTGATTCTATTGTTGTTGATTAATTTGGTAACAAAGTAATTGCTTTTTATTTAAAATATATAACAGGATTATTTTCATGAATTTTCGAGATGCTTATTTATATTATATTAATTAATATTGTATAATTTACGCATTATACACTTTAACGACCAAAAATACTGGTAAATTGAAGGGTTGGCTGATATAAATTGCCAGGTAATGGCCAGTTTAATTAGAAAGTAATCTTGTTACATAGAACGTTACTTATTATGTAGAAAAAATAAATTACGAATTGTCAAAATGGGCATTGCGGCCGATAGTGCAGCGTAGATCATCTCAATCCAGTAGAAACCCAATCAATCGTTCTCATATTCATTGGTTCTCCGCATTTAGCGTTGTTTTTGAGACATTCTCGCATTCATTATTTTTTGATAGGCACATAAAAAACCGATGAATCGGGATTCTACTGCTAATATTTTTAATCCTTCGAATTATCCATATAAGAAAAAAACGATTTATCACGATTTAAATCAACATTAAAGAAAAAACTCGAGAAGTCGTCAGTTATAATTGACAATATTCCTAGAAATATATTCTTAATCAAGCGTATACTAAATTACGTATGCTAGAAATGAAACTTATTTTATCAATGAGGGGAGGGTTAACGTAAAGGAGGATTTTCATCAATAGTATGTTTGATATTGAGACAATCATGGTTCAATTTTATTTTTATTTAATTTCAATTGTATTTGTTTATATTCTCACCACATGAAAATGATGATTTGTCAAATGGTTAGAGTCTCTTCTTTACTTTTTAGCATCTGACAAAATGATCTTCTTCATGAGAAAAATTACTCGTGTCACGTGATTGAATTAGCGATAGTTCTGAAAGATGGCGCGGTGTCAAACTTTAAGTAATAGAATTAGAACCGGTTTCGCTCGCGACGATTATTTTCATCATTTGAAAATGCACGTCATGAGCGATCTTTATCGTATTAAATAAAATAAGAATTAGTATAAAAGAGTGTTTTATTTTTATATAATGTCTTTCCACTTATTGACAGTGAACACCTCAATATATATTTATTAGGAAACTTAATACTTAGCTTTTTGATATGCGTTACGTTGTTCAATCAAAAGCATGTATTTATTCTGACTTTGGTAAAATAATTTCAATTTAAATACCGCATTTTAGTTAGCTCTCTCGACCCCTGGCCGTGGTGTGGCCAATCGGAACCGAGTGTAATTTCTGATTTCGCTTTTTATTGACAACGGCAACGTGTAAACGATGAATAATTGGCCGCAGAGAGTTCACTCGTCTCGATAACTGTTCAATTGGCGACGTGCGATCCGACGGGGCGAGAGGGTGGCCGTGATTGATTGGTTCGCAATCACAGCGTCGAATAATCAACGCCATTTCGTCACTTATTTATTATTTACTTTACCGGCGACAACGACACGTTTTGTGTTAACCCTGCAAAGCGCCCATCGTAACTGATTCATTCATGATCTAACAAAAATAAAAATGGAGCCAGAAAATTGGTAGAATTTTAAGTTTCGTGATTGCACACTTACGAGATAGTTAATAATACCGACATATTTTCCCCGTAAAATACAGATCGTCTAAATAAGAGTTTCTCAACGGGGGGCCACAGAGAATTTATTTTTTTAGGGGAGCTACAGTAGAGTTTAGGGGGCCACAGGCAAATTTTTCTAACTATGTAAATTGTTATGTTTTAGAAATTAGAATATCTGAGAAGAGTTAAAAAAGAAGAAAAAAAAGTGTCACGGTGTCCGTTTTGGGAATTCCGCAAATTCCTAGGATTATGGATTTGAAATTCTTGGAAGAGCTAAAAAAAAGGCTCGCGGTGTTCATTTTGGGAAATCCGCAAATTCCTGGAATTTTGAATATAAAAATCCTGAGTTTTTTTAAAATCGAAATTGCGTGAAGACCTATAAAAAAATGCCATCAATTTACTGTTTGCCGTGGCTTAAAAGATAGCGATGAATAGTTTCTATACATGGATTTTTTACGATAAAAGGGAACGCACAAGACGATAAAAATAGAATATGGAATTCAACCTGTAACATCCGGAAAGGTGAAAGGGTGAAAGAATAAAGATAATTGCTTGAAAATTAACACAATTTATAATTACAAGCCACAAACAGAAAACAAATCAAAATAAATACAATATGGCGATAGCCGATGACAAGGTAACGGGCCTTTCTGCAATAGCGGGTGGCAAATAGAACCAGTCAATATGCCAAAATTAATAATATCTAAGCAAAGCTCAGATCGCCAGCGGTACGGAGTGTGTCTACGATAAGCACATAATCTACAAAAATAAATTTAAATGAATTTACTTCGCGGATATTCTTTGTTCTGTTATGGACTATTTTTACTAAAACACTTTATTATTATTTAAATGTTATTTCAACTTTATTCTATAACATAGTTTATGCAATTTATAATAATTCACTTAACTCGTATTAAATCAAAATAATATCGATGTGAGTATTGAGGAGTTTCTACCAAGCTGTTAGACCTTTCGATTTGAACTCTCAATTTGAACTGAAAAGAATGAAATTGCATATTGGTTTAGTCCGTTGAAAGGTTTAGTGTTAAAAGTTATGTCATAGAGAATTAACATAGGACAGAGGTTGATGTTGTTTATACATAACAGCTCTATTTTCTCTATGCTCATCGGCTACGATGGTTGAAGGTGCCAAAGGTCATTTCCGTACCCGTGCAATATAAGGGGGTGTCAGGGTGTATGATTAACTAAAAAATGGTTTGTTGGATTTAAATGTTGACGGTTTTTCTGGTCGTTGTAGGGTTGCGATGATTTAGGACAAAATCGGGATTGATTGAGTTGTCAAACGGTTATAATAAGCACAAACTTCAACTTTGTCCGCGCATATATTTATTATCAGACATTTTGATTGTGTTGCCAGTTGCCAAAATCTATTTACTCCTTGTGCGTGGCCTAATTGATAAATTTAAGGGTCAGAGCGGTCGCAATTTTTTTTAATGACACCACATTTCTTATTCGTGTCACACGACGCTCTCGTCGGCTTGAACGTACCGGCGTCTATGAAGAACTTATATCGAAGCATCGTTTGGAATTCATTGCACTTATTTAGTTTTAAAAAATGGACTTGTCAAGTTTTTTTTAGCGAAATTGATCCTAATTTTAAGTATTTGTTTACCCAAAAAACATACATATCCCATTACATCGATACTTTGGTGTTTCCCAACATGGGCCGGGGCGTACGTGGACAATTTCAATGTTTTTGATGGGCAACGCGCAAATCATTAATATTCGTTAAAACGCATCTTCGAAAACATTTTTTGAAGCTTATCTTGAAGCTAGTTTTGAAATCTCTACTAAAAGCCAAGTCTGGAAAAATCATACTGTTGGAGAAGATTTAAAGAAACCAGCTATATTGATTCGTCTCAAAAAGGTTTTGGAAAAAGATGACAAGATGTAAAATAAACTAAATATGTGCACTATTATTAAAATCATTTTTTTTCCAAATTTGTTAGGTACCTAATTATGAGATTTTGATTGGGGAGATTTTTGAAGCGTTAAAGTGGAGTGTGGTACAAATCAGGTTAGGAAACACTGTCCTACTTCATTGATTTTCTTATTTTATTAATTTTACTATAATACTTTAAGCAAAAATTAAACTCT
Source organism: Himalopsyche tibetana (assembly GCA_030503985.1). Lineage (NCBI taxonomy): Eukaryota > Metazoa > Arthropoda > Insecta > Trichoptera > Rhyacophilidae > Himalopsyche > Himalopsyche tibetana. Next base: position 9,695,898 of record JAPJYX010000015.1, read on the forward strand.
CTGGTAATAAACATCATTAGCTTAATTCACCTTTGTAATTTATGGAAACGTGTCGTTCGCTGTGGTCTAGTTGGTTAGGTTAGAGCTTACTTTACTGATCAGGTTGATCTGGGTTCGATTCCGGGTAAGATCGATGTCAAATTGGATTTTTTCAATTTCAATTTGAGACCTAAGACATGGGTGTTTGTGACGTCAATTCTCCTTGAGTTAATCTCATTTGACTTACAAATATTCTCAACGAGTATATCTCGTGTGATCTTTCAACTTCGAAATATTTGACGTATAAGCTGTAATGCCAATTTTTTTTTTCAAAAAATTTAAAAATACTTAGAAAACTGAAAGGATCTACAATTTTGTGTTATTTTTCTTTTATTTCAAAACTCTTCAGATTGATATAGCCCTTATGCTATTATTAATCATGTAGCATAATATTTTTTACCACGTGTTTGGTATTAGATATACTTTGAAAGCAACAAATATCACCACCGATTGACTTGTCAGCTTAATCAGGTGGTTATTTATGTGACTCGCTTTGAAAGTATTTACCAAATTATACTGTGCATGTCATCTCACGCCTTTTATATGATAAAAAAACTCCAATAAAGATATTAGACAAGTTGTCGGAAAAAAATAATATATTATATCAGATGTGTGGGCGTTTAGCTCTTTAAAGTTCATTAGGAAAGTCATTATTTACGTTGGGTTAAGGAAAACCTGTCGTCGGTCGTAAATTGGCTGCCTAGATTATAAAAATACGTGAGAGTTTTTCATAATCTTAAATATGTTTTTTTACGAACTAAAGACGCGAATTCTAAGTAGGTAAATCATATTGGACATATCTGTGTGTGTTTTAGTAATAGCGTATAACAAGGGTTGTCAAACTTTTTTCGTAAAGGTTTAAATCTTAAATTACAAAAAACACAATTTACCGTTTTTACAATCTTTTTACATACTGATACGAAAGTACATGATTTTTACTATTTTTTCTGACACATATACGAATAAATTTACATTTTATTTTTATTACAAAAGTTATAAGTCCCACTAATCATCATTATAATTTTTTATTTTCTTTCAAAAATTGATTTCAAAATGAGTATATATTATCATTCAAATGATGTGTGACCCAATCACATCATCTTACCGGATTTAAGCACATCACTTATAGGAACTGGATTTGATGTTGCCCACGGGCCGTAGTTTGCCGACCCCTGTCTTATTACACCAGTAAAGTGTAAATAATGTTAATACTAATGAAGTATTCAGACTCTTCTATTGTGTGTAATTTAGATAATAACCATACTTAAATAATATTTTTTTATTTAATTAAATGTCGTTTCTACGGATTCGGCGGTAACTTGCAAATCCAGCATGCATCTTCTTCCAACTGGATGGATCTTGTGACTTTTGAAGGCTGTCGATCTCCATTCTCATAATGTTCTTAGTGCAATCAGGAATCGGTGATAATACTTGGGAGAATGTAAAAGATCTAAGAGAAATATCTTAGTGCTAAATTTTATTATATCATTTTTTTGTAAAAAATGATAACTTAAACTGTATTTTAATAAGCTAAAAACATTGACAGATACCAAAAAATAGTTATCAACATATTACGGGTAGGGATATCAATTATGATCGATATTGCCTTGTATTTAAGGTAATACCGAAATACCAGTTTTACAAAAAACTAAAATATTGGCATTTTGATGCAATGTTTGCGATCAAATGTCTACGGCCAACATTCCGTCATCGATATCTGCTCAGTGTTGAAGTGTCTTGCGAATTCCCTATAACGTTTTTGTACCAAGCACAGTAAAAAATTTCCAATTATTATATTAAATACAGCTTTATTTAAAAAAAAAAAAAAACCGCCCTTGAAGGAGGGTGATACTCAATATTTTTCAATTTATTATTTTAGATGTAGGTCTTAACAAACAATTTGCATAAATATATTTTTTATACAAAAGGCTTTTCTTTGCCTCGTCTGAATAGTAAAACTTGTCTTTTTTTTTGGTTAGCGTGTTGTCCCGCGAGGAAATCGAAAATATAATATTCCATCGAACAAATATCCACTAAACATTTCACGTAAACAGCAAAATAAAAAAAAATACCTCTTACTGGCTGTGTAAAGCAATTTGCATTTTTAATACTGGCAAACATTTGATACTTTTGTGTTGTTTCCAATTAATTGTGTACCCATGAGACGGTCGCACCTCTTCGGCTAAATTTTATGAGTACTGAACGTATCGTGTTTACATTACTATTAAATAAATTCGGCTACCTATTTTTATGTTTTTTTTTAACCATAAAAAGTGATAGTTAATATCACTTACCATTATTAAAGTCATGCGTGTAGATATTTGTTTCAAACAGAAGTACATGTAAAACATATTAAAACTTACTTTAAATTTAACATCTGTCAAAAAATATATCATACAGATGCACTGTATGCAATGCACCTCGCTAGTGTTTTATAGAAACTATTTATGAGGCAAATCACAAAGGCCGTACTTTAACTGGATGACTGCCATAGACGAGATATTTCGTCAAATTTTTCGTGGTCAACACGTCAGAGACGAGTTACCTCGTCAATAACGAATTAAATTAATAATTGCAAATTATATCCGGCATCCAAAAGGTTGAGGTTACAATATTTTTACAATATATAACTGTATATAACAATATGTATCAACAGAAAGAATTGCTTATATACAATTAAAAGAATTTATTTTCAAATAAAAATTAACATATGTAAGTATTCATAAATATGGATGACTCCAATCACATAATGTCTGAAATTCCCTCGCATAATAATAGCCGCCTGTAGCGAAATCGATTATCTTACTACTAGTCCTGTCCTAGCCCTATCCGTATATTCTATATTCTCTACGAAAAAGCGAGGTTGAGCAACTTAGTAAAAAGCCGTTTTTATATGAAAACATAAGTTGGGTTAAACTCCATTAGGAGTCCATATACTCCACGTGGTTAAAAAATATATGTTTTTATATAAAAAAAAAAACATTTACAAAACCTACTAAAGCATTATTACCCTCAAAATTGTCCTATACTACAGATATCTCAAACGAAATGCTACACTTTTTTATCACTGTTAAGGTCTTCACTGTCAATTCTTGGTGGAAACGCATTACATAAATATGAACAAATAAAATACTTTTTGTACCAATACTACATTTTTTAGTAAAGATCAATAACTGCTTCGCTCATCACGAGCATTAACAACTGATGATCGGCGATTGAAATCAATATCAGTTGGAAAATCTCGTGATAAGCGAAACCGGTCCTGACCGAATAATGTAGAATTAGTACAAAAAGAGTTTATATATTTTTCATATCTTAATCGCCAAACGATTTTATTGATTTTAAAATTAATTGTTAAAAAAACTCTCGATATGTTACAATGGATCTAAGATACATGAAATTTATGGCACCTATAGGAAGCGCAAAACTACCGACCATTTCTTTTAAGCAGGAGAAATTTGCATCTTTTTTGGAAAGCGGTTCCCAAATCCATTCAATTATTAACAAACAATTCCCGAATACCCTCCATAAAATACCAATGGAATCAGATTAATCCGGTTCTAACATAAATTATGCAGAGAACCACGAATCGGTTGGTACCCGAAAAGGTATTTCCATGGAGGAATTTTTTCATTCTTAAATTAAATTTATAGTAAAATAAATGAATATAAAATTTCATTTTAAGTAATTTTTGATCTTTTTATTCTTTTACAATTATTACTTAAACTAAAAACGGCTTCTTAATTTTATACTAATATCAATGCTGCATAATATAACCAGACAATAAACAATTTAGAGAAATATTGAAATATCGACTATTTTTATGTAATCCAATTTTACATGAAAATTATAGAATATTCTAATATTAACCTGAAAAGTTAATACTCTTTGAACAAAACGATGTGTATATTTAGATGTCTATGTAATATCGAGTTTTTTGATTGAAATCAAGATTGGTGTAAATCAATTCGAGCATTATCAATTTAAAAAAAAATGATGACTACAAAAATTTCAGCCTGTAATGCAGAGGTCAGCGTTGTTGACTTCCGTGACGGATCTCACCTGTTCAAATCCATGTATCAGCAGCATTTTTTCAGTCGATTTATCGATTTCGGTTCGAATGCTCAAGTGTTTGTGATGTCTAAACATTCCCTCCGCCCTTCCAATCCTAAAACAATGAGGCGTAGCGAAAACCACTATTCCTGCCCTAGCACTATTCTTTCTATCCCTACTACGTTCGAAAAAAAGAGAGGTTGAGCAAATGAGTTCTTCCTGTTGATATAACTCCATTAAGAGATCATATGCTTCACATTCGAAGCGGACATAGATTTTTTAAAAAATACATGAAACATTAAACAATCGTTTCTTTACAATTTTTGGGCATACTCGATTTTGTATAAATAATCTTTCTACAATATAACATTTTAAAATGAATCAAACTTAAAAAGTACATTCATTCAATATTTAACAGTTCTTAATTATTGTAGTGAAATTTTAGCAATGAAATGTTTGAGTTTTATGCTGGGTATATATTTGAAACATAAATTTAATACACTCATTTCTGGTTTTACACGAGAGATACGTTCGTGTAATAAAATCCGTGTAAAAATTGATAATTAAAAGAGAGGTTCAGTTACATTTCATTGTGTAAAAATAGACAGTGTAATAAGAGGATTAGGTGTACTGTTAGCACATTTTGCTTTGCAAAGATATTGATGTATGTATATAATAATGTAATACATGGACTCTTCATTGTTTTGTTGAAATATTTAAACGAACGATTTTTTTATTCGTTAGAAGTCCACACAAAGATGAGTCATAGTTAACATATACATATCGACTGTGGAAAGGAAAAAGGACGTAACCTACACATATCAAATTTTACAGGAGGCGCAAAAAACTTGTTTTGATGATTTTGGGACATATGCAAATTATGAATTATACACAACCTTGAAGTGCACGGAGACTTCTAAACTGGTGTTAAATTGACATAACCTAATATTAATAAAAGAAGTTGTCTAGGTTAAACCTTTATTTCAGTCCCTTTTCTTGGTTTTAACTTTTTACAAGGTCATCTTTTTCAAACTTAAAAGCTAAATTTAGATACCAATTAGGCATTTTCAGCTTCCATTCTTTTGATAGAACGTGTGTCAAGTTGTATATATTGTGATTATCGAAAAAAAGCTGTTTTAGAAAAACTGAGGGTTACGTCCTTTTTCCTTTCCACAGTCGATATATAATATTATTAATAATAGTATTTTATTTATAAATATATGTTTCTTTTAAAGAACGTTAAAATGCGTTCAGATCACAATGTAAGGGTGTAAAACTTTCAGCAATAATGCGAATATGCTGCAAAAGAAAAAAAAACCCGTCTTTTGATGGGAAAACTTTTTCTCATAAACAAGTTTGGAACGTAAAAAAGGAGGTAAATTTTCAACGCCACTCGTAATGATGTTTCCGAAGACGACGTATATGAGTTTTTTATATTACGTCAAATACACTCAAATTGCTGGAAAAAAGTTTAACTGATGTCGTATTAACGCGTTTTTTTGTTGTTTTGAACATGAATAAGTCATCGCATGTGCGATTAGAGAAAGCTATTTATGTAATACGCTCCTTAAATGTTACGCCTTGTACATTTGGATGTTGAAGACAATCGTCAAAATTTTTATAAATAAAACATAGTAATAATAATTAGACATGCCCCAATGCTTTATCCATTTGGAAGCACTGGAAACATTTGGCTATAGTTCAAAGCTCATAAATCCATAAGCTTTAAAACTATGCGGGAAAGCTTTAAAATTTAATTACCTTTTTCATAAATTGTTTTCCTAATATAAAACTATTATTTCATACTTTTATTTTGTTTCAAGAGAAATTTATTGGAGAATTTTAATTTATTATATACCTATACAATTTGGAAAATTGTATTTTCTGCGAGGTTTATATAATTTTTCATTGTTCATGTCAGTTCATAGGAGGGTATTTTTGTATTTATTTGTCATTTAATTTTTGTCCACTCCTAATATTGAGTTAATGGTCTTCTAATGGTGACTCTCAATGTCTTTGTCAGGTCCTATGGCGTTGTGATTAGCGTTGTTAGCTTCCGTGCCGGATCTTACAGATTCGAGTCCAGTACAAACATCATTTTTTCGATCGATTTCTGTTCGATGACATGGGTGTTTGTGATGTCTTAATTTCCCTCTCACTCTTCCTATCCTCCAATAACTGGGCGAAACGAGAGCGATTAGTTAACCACTAGTCCTTTCCTAGTCTTATACTTCTACACTTAATAAATCTTTGGAAAATAGAGGTTAACAAACAGTTACAGCACATATGCTCCATATCGGGAGCGGACATGAATAAAAGAAAATATTAGGCACTCAAATCAACTGTCATAAATTTGTTGATTTTTCCGAAAAACAGCATTTGTCAAGTAGTTTCCTTTTTATCGCAAGATAGCGTTAGTGTATATTCCATAAACAACAAATCTTACACTCTTTTCTCTCTTACATTTTTAATGTATATTTTACCAAAATAAATACAATAAAAAAAATATACCGTGTAGTGCATATAAGGTACTCGCATGATTCATTATCAAATTATTAGAAATGCCTTTATTAACATATATATATTAAGTTTGTATCATCTACTAAATAAAAAAGTTTTATAACGGGGTCTTCAATTTATAAGTTAAAAATAAGAATCAATTCTTAGTTTTTTCGATGGTTTCGGCGGTAACTTTGTGGAAGTTCATTTTAATAGAAAATTTAAATTAACTTTGATTATTCCACGTATTGTGTTACTAACTGTGACACGTGTTTCGCCTCTTTCAGAGGCATCTTCAGACTTACTATCGCAAAGTTTGCTTAAGTAATGAAGCAAGATTGATTCTAACATTTTAAAATTATAAAATTACAAAATGGAGGTTTGGGTTTTTTTCCTTTTAAGAAGAGCAAGGAGGGGGGTCTATTTCGATTCTACACCCCCCTCCTTGCTCCTCTTAAAAGGAAAAAAACCCAAACCTCCATTTTGTAATTTTATAATTTTAAAATGTTAGAATCAATCTTGCTTCATTACTTAAGCAAACTTTGCGATAGTAAGTCTGAAGATGCCTCTGAAAGAGGCGAAACACGTGTCACAGTTAGTAACACAATACGTGGAATAATCAAAGTTAATTTAAATTTTCTATTAATTCTTAGTTTATTCGTAAAATCTCTTACAATAATTTGTCTTGAGGTTCTTCTTAAAGAGGCGTATTAAGTGTCAAAATTTGTTTCACTATATGTGGAATAACAATAATAAATTTATATTTACTATAATTCTATTGTTTTTGTGTGTTAAATTTTCAAATATTTTCTACTCGAATTTATCTATAATTATATTTTTCTCTTGATTGCAGGTGAGTTTTTCAGCGTCTTTGCATTTGATGACACTTACACTATACACCAAAGGTAAGTTATCTCCATCCAAAATCTCAACACGACTTCTTTCAAGAATGCGAGCGTATTAGGTTTACTAACTTATCCGGATTATCTTTCAAACAAACAGTCTGAATAAGATAAATTATTTTTAGTATCATTTACTAGATGAGTTTTGGTCTAACCATGTTACCATAAAATAACAGTTAACTAATCAAGGCCCACCCTACCGACTTCATCATTTCATCACTGATTAACATACAGTTAAAAATGTGTGGAATCTGTTTTTTTAATTAAAATATTAGTTTGAAATTATTACCAGTAGATGTAATCGATCGACTTCTAAATGCAGATCTTCCAGCGATCGCCACACATTAAGATATAAGAAAACTTACAATAGGAAATTGAAATCCCGACTCCTTTTCATTTTGTGAAATCCTTGAATTTAAAATCGTATAGATATAGCAGATTTTCCGGGATTATTTATTATCATTTTATCAATAATAGAGAATACTTAACAATACTTAAAACACAGTTAAAACAAGTGTAACATAAACACAATTCCATTTTTATTACTTTACGAATATTTACTTTATTACTTTACACACTACGTCCTGCTATTTACTCTAACATCCTAATTTATATGTAATACTAGAATTTTTTATATATGTACATTAAGATGTTATAGTTGAAGGGTGGGGAACTTTTTCTTCTCTAAGGGCCGAATTCATTTTTCTGATCTCACTTAAGGCCGCTGTAAACATTGACTAGAGATATTTTGTCCGGAAACAGGAATTTACGAATTTACATCAATTTACAGAATTGGCCAGAAGGCCGCAGGTTCCCCACGCCTGTTATAGTGAATAACATGATGTATTGTGTATCTCTTCTAAGCCAGTATATATAGCTGAGTAAATGTGATCTTGAACATAGTTCTGATGAAGGCATACGCTTAAATAGCAATTAACTATTTTTTTCAAAATGTAGAACTAAATACTTAATACTTTCGATGTTTTCGGCGGTAATTTTGTGGAAGTTCATTTTAATAGAAAATCTTCAGACTTACTATCGCAATGTTTGCTTAAGTAATGAAGCAAGATTGATTCTAACATTTTAAAATTATGAAATTACAAAATGGAGTTTTTGGGTTTTTTTTCCTTTTAAGAGGAGCAAGGAGGGGGGTGAAGATGCCTCTGAAAGAGGCGAAACACGTGTCACAGTTAGTAACACAATACGTGGAATAATCAAAGTTAATTTAAATTCTCTATTAACTAAATACTTTGTTATTTTTTTTTTACTTTATTACAATGAAGTTCTACCAAGTAATAGCAAATTCAATCAATGTAAACAATTAAATATTTTGTAGTAGGAATTCATTTTTAATCGCTTTCTTTATTATCCCACCATTCCAATCCTAAAACGACAATCAACTAACTACTAGTGAGTCTCTGTCTTATTTTACTATCCTTACTCTCTTTGAGAAAAGAGAGGTTGAGCAAAAAACAATTGATAGCGCCATTAGAAGTCAATATGCTTCTCATTAAAGGTGGACATGAATTTAGAAAAGTAATATTTCAATATGATTAAAAATCAAGTTATCTAATTGAATACAATAATAATTCAGCTCTCCAAAACGGACTAAATATTTGATAAAGCACAGACAGACTTCGTCTACATATTTATTATTTTATCGTAATAGATAAAATAAGCTGTTTTAGTAGTGTAATGCCATTATCAGAAATGACAAATTCTTTTCCAAACATCTTGGTCTCTAATTGCTATGGCGCCCAGTCTTATCTATATTGCCTGGCGTAAATTTGCATTCGACCTCAGAACCATTCGCCGGGATTATATCGTACACAAGCGGTGTTGCTGAAACTTGGCAAACCCCGAATTGTCCAAACAGCATTCTGATATTGGCAATATTACGTCCCACGCTGAATCTGGCTAGAATTAAACAATTAGGAGATATTTTATTATCTTCAGAAACAGATGTTTGCGTAATTATTTGCTATGAAGAACGTAACCATTTAATTAATAACACATATTAATCGTAATTTTTTAAAATTAAATTAAATAATACATTGAAAATCAAATATAATATGAGTCCTCTAGAGTTGAAGTGAGCCAACTAATACAGTGACAAAACTTTTCAATAATTTCTTAATCACTTCTTTATTTGGTGTTTTGGTGGATTGCATATTTTTATTTTACGGAGAAAACACTATTGCAGTGTTTATTAACTAGGGCTTATACAAAAACCGACTTTTGAAAAAACTGGTATTCAAAGTTTTACAAAAAATGGATAATTCAATTAAAATAGCAAGAAAGAGTTTATTTTTTTTATTTTGTTTATTTATATACATAATAATACACAACAAGAAATTATTTTGTGTTACTCTTCATAAAGAAAAACAAAGCGTCCACTGTAACAAAATTTCCTGATATCGAAAATACCCTTTCGCTGAGTAATGATGTGGGGAATATGGTCTTTAAGCCATCAAATAAATGATCCAAATTTTCTGTCCTTTTTTTATAGACTCGATTATGGAAAATTCGGCACAACCGGTTACGTAGTTGAAATACCGGTTTTTGAATGTCAAAAATTTGGCCAAAAAACCGGTTTTAGAAAACCAACAAGCCCTAGTATTAACTGAGGTTACTTAACTTTTACGATACTTTAAGACGTGTAGAATATTACAACCCATCTAACGTATTTTTTTCTAAAATACCAATTGGCTTAACCTCTAATGGGCCCATTACTTATGTTCCAATAGTTAAATTTAAATTGTTTAAATTTTATACATTTTCACACGTTTTGTCGCTAACAAACCGTGTTGCTCCTTCCGGCACCTTCAGGCATTCATGTGCACGGAAAATCTTTAACGGACAGTCGGTAAATAGTTGTATCGTGTATAATATATAAAAAATGAATTTACTATCATTAAGTAAAAAACTATTAACTTTTCCGGTTCTAAGCTCAAGAAATGCGACCCCAATATCTACATTTTCTTAAATATCTATTTTAATATGGGCTATACAATGTTTATAATTAAGGTATTCTTATAGCATAGTTTTTGGACCTTTTTTAGTTCATATAAATACGCGATAACGCGATAAGGCAATAAGCGCCCGCGATAAGCGATCGTTCGTAATATAGCGCTGGGCTAAACTCGTCAGTTGCAATTTCATATGTGTGCTGGGATGACGTCTTTTTTTACGCACAACTTAAAATATGATTATTTATTAAAAAAAACCACGGATTTTTATAAAAAAAATGAAGAAAAAGTTATGAGGAATGATGCAGAGAGATATTTTAAAGCCCTTAGACTATTTTTTTTTTGAAATTCATAAGAATAAGGCCCAATAATAAGGAAACCACTGGGGTCCCTAAGCGACCCCCATCGGCAGAGAAGCATTTTTCTAGTCTCCGAGCCGCGAGAGTTAATAGCGATCTGAATTAACTTTACTGACGTTTTGATAATATTGAAATTCAATCAATTTGACATAGCCAGTAAGCCAGAACAAACTAGTTCATCTTCCTAATTCACCCTTGTTATATCCTTCAAATGTTTAAGCTGTCTAAATAATCAAATTCTTATAATAGTTTTTTTTAATCGGTAGACATTCCCATGTTATGACCTTTCAATGATAACCCCATCTAATTTCAAAGACCTGCAGAAATTTAAAGTTTTTATCTGATTGCTTTCCCAATTAATTGAACGTCATTAAAATCAAATTTTGGTCAAATTAATCCAGATCGCCATCAAAAGATTTTAACTTGGTGATAATATAATAAATGTTATTCTTATATATCATACACGATGCAACTATTTACCAAGCGTTAGTTTAAGTTCATCCGTGTACTTTTAAATGCCCAAAGATGCCCTGAACAAATTTAATTTAATATTGAATTTCATTAAAACACCTCCAGTCCAAATCTTAAAATTATTTCAAATCTGTTTTTTATCTAAATATAAGTCTTTGACCGATAACATGACAAAGAACGTGTATTTTAGGAGGGAGAAATTGTCTATTTTGTCTTGCAACCAGTTCTTCCGTTTTAAAGAAAGAAGGTATTGAATCTATTGAAGGTATTTTAAAAAAAGGCTACTTGTTTCATGCATTTTAATTTCAATCATCTGTTCTCAGTTTACAGTTTTTACCATAAAATACGGAACTATATAACTGATGAAAATTCTCGCTGAAAATTATGCACAAAAAAACTTTGAACATGCTTGTGGTGAACAAATTCGACCCCGATCTTAATAAATAAATGTGGTTTATTTAGTACAAAAGAGTCTTTTATATTTGAACCCACTTAAGTGTTGGTTGTCCACTAAAAGGCTGCCCTTCTTTTGCAAGTCTTAAAAATACTGATTGAGAAAGGTATCTAAGTTTCAATCCCTAACTTTAACATGTATCATATTAAATTTACGATGTAATTATAATAACTGTGGTATCATTTAAAAATATATATATATTATTTCAACGACATCTGTTGTCATGCAGAAAAATGAAAACGATTCGCATTCAATTTCTGGTCCGTGGCGTTTATCGCTGCTTCTTGCTTCAGGTGAAAGTTTTTGATGAGTCGACTAATTTTGCACTATAAATTAAACAATAAACAAATCGCTATCAGCTGGCTCGTTGGTCTAGGGGTATGATTCTCGCTTTGGGTGCGAGAGGTCCCGGGTTCAAATCCCGGACGAGCCCTGTTTTTTATTAATCGAATATAATAAATAAGAAGTAAATAATTAAAGACGCCGCATTTATTTATTGATTTAAAGAAATTGTCCTTTATAAAAACTAAATAAGAAATATAATCCAGATTTATTTTAACAGTGATTGAATGTGATTTTTTTTTACTAGATTTTAGAAAGTTTTTTTTATATAGTGTGACAATACCGTCAAACCTCTATATAACGGATGAGCGTAGATGAAGGGCCTGCCCTAATCTGTTATATAGAGTGTCTGTTAAAACCATAAGTCTGTTTACATACTTAATTAAGAATAGTATCTAATTTCATGTTTTTACTTATTAAGACAGTATACAACAGCACATAAGGTTATCATTTTTTTTTATAAATGGATTACAGATTCATTCAATTTGTTTATGTGTCGAAGAGATGTAACTTAGAACACATACAATTATCAGTCGAAACTCGTTAAAACCGTCGCAGATGTGTGCATACACATACTATTAATGGCTCTTCTTTTTCTTTGGCAAGATTTTGTTAAGTAATAAGTGAATTTCGCTTATAATTCAAGTACAATCATTCTCGCAAGGATTTGGTTTCAAATCTTCAAAGAGTTCAGCCGATATAATTTTGTTGGTAGTCACCACTTACATAGCTGGTCTGCAAAGAAAGGAAATATAGGCTAAATCTGTATCAGCTTTAGCAAGAACATTAGCCAAGAATCAAGGAGCCCACCTAGCGGACTTTACATTAATGGTTTTAGTATGAAAGTAAAGATGAAGAAAAATATGGCTCTCTGATATCAACAGAATATCGACCGTGGAAAGAAAAAAAGACTTAACCCACACATAACAAATTTTACAGGAGACACAAAAAACGTTTATTGATGATTTTGGGCCAAAGAAAAAATATGAAATATAGACAACATTGAAGTGCATGGAAACTGATAAATTGGTTTTTAATTGAGTTTATCTGTTATTAATATAATATTAACCTTTTTTTAAGTCTAACAATTTTCACAAGTCCTTCTTTTTTCACACTTAAAAGTTAAATTTAAACACTAATTCGGCATTTTCAGCTAACATCCTTTTGATAGAACGAGTACCAAGTTGTATACATTGCTGTTATCGAAAAAAGCTGGTTTGTGCTGTGGGTTACGTATTTTTTCCTTTCCAAAGTCGATATATTGACCGGAGATTTTTTTGTTATAACTAAGTGCGTTAGATCAAATATATACTGTTAGAATAAATAAAAAAATCCCACCCAAATTTGATCAAAAATCTAATAAAGGAGATATCACAGTCTGGTATCTGCTGAACGATGTATTACTTGTTTTTTTTTATCATTATTAAAGCTTGCAAACAATTAAAAATTAATTATTCCATTATGTGTTGGCGTATATTGGATATCTACCGGAGTAAATCTGTTGGATATAAGCGGTACACCAATAATATGGTCGACTAATGGAACTTGACAATAAAACCAGACATTTTCAAACACGGTGACCAGACAAAACATAAAAAATCGATTTGTATATTTGCATTATATTAAAATACTCAAAATAAGTATACCGTATACGTCCGTACATACAACGACTTTAAATATATCAGGACTTGTTTATTCTGGTTGGAATTAAAAGGAAAATCTTCAAATACACGATAAAAATTTCTTTAACTCATCTGTTGAATCCCTAATGATACTTATTTGCACTCGAACATTTTCACCAGCGGAAATCCTTGGAAAAATCAGCTATAACTAATAAAATACAATACTCACGATTTACTTACAACCACTAGTTAAAAATATTGATTACATATTAATGGAGCAAATAGTTAAGGTGTATCGTATAAATTAACAAGTATGTGTGTTTACTCACTGACTAGTGCTAGACTGAGTAGAAATTACATTATGACTTAGGTTATGTTAGTATACTCGGTTAACGGTAGATTAGGTTAGATATTAATAAAAACACAATAATCCTTTGTACTTCATTCCACTTTATTTAATATGTCAGGACCGGTTTCGCTCATTGCGAGCATTGTCAACTGATAAGAAATATAATTTAACAATGCCATTTATACAAAATTGAAAAGTTATACACAACAATCGGCATTGAAAAGAAATTGCCAATTACATTAAAGTGATTCTAAAATAACACAAAATTAAAATGTTCAACACATCTAACACGTAATTAAAAAGTCATCCCAGATTAATAAATTCAGAATGGCGATTGAAAGTAATTACAAACATAATTAAAATTTGGGAATTTTTTTGACAAAGTGATAAAATGCTACATTAATAAAGTGAATATGCTTAATGATAGTTTTATGTTTTCCCCGCTTCCAAGTAGTTGGTGTGTTCATAACTTTCAATAACAAATTTTTCAAAGACCATATCAATTTTAACAAAAGAAATCTATATTTATTTTTATTTTTTTTTAATTTAATAATAATAATTCCTTTCCACCAAGTATTGACAGTGAACACCCTAAAAGTGATAGGTTAGATATGTTGAGGGTACGAAAGACAACAAGACGTTGATGTTTTTCAGGTGAAATGTGTAATGTCAGATGACATTCAACCACAATAACTGCGTGAAAACGTGAAAATATCTGGCAATATTATGAGTGCACGCGTGACTATTTTTAGGTTTCTGAACTACGTTTACTTGTGAAAGTGTTAATTTGCTCGCTTGTGTATTCTGTAACTGACTAAAACGGACAATGTAGGTACACATTGACTATGTCCATACTTTCTTTAACTGTAACATACAATTATTTAAATTTCATTAAACAATGTCAATCATATCCTATGAAATTTAACATTCAACGTTAAATTTAGATACTCTAGTTCCAGAGTACACTATACTTGAATTTGGCAGTATTGGCTGTTGTAATTGAATGATTATTTTTTTAAGGAAATGTTGTTATTCGAAAAACCAGTTTTTTTTAAATGTTGGTTTTTGTGTATAGTCTAGTTGAAAGGTATGAAAACGACACAAATATCTGTGTGTAAAAATTTGTGTACAAACTAGAGACTTCAATCCCGAGATTCCAGATCAAAAAAAGGACTCGCTTCGTTAACTTTAGCAATTTCGCAAATTCCTGTGTTTTTGAAATTGGAAAGCTTATATGAGCTAAAAAAAGGTCTTGCTTATTATCTCGATCCCGAATCCCGAATTTCTACACGTTTTTACATTGAATTTGCAATCCCGGGATTACAAAAATGGTCCGGGACTTGATGCCTTAACTGTAACTGATTAAGGCAAATAAGCGTTTACCGATTCGATAACAGAACCAACAGTAATAATTTAAGTAACATAAAATTCCGAATTCATCTTAAATGTAAAATATCAACTTGTTTCCAAGTATGCGCTCAAAATTATTTTATTTTATATATTCAAATTAAAAGAGACAGCGCTTTGTAAAATTGATGGGATATTTCTTAATCGTCTTGTAAATATTAATAGGCACATATGTCAGGCGGCAGAAAAAATAAATAAGAACCCGCTGATGATTAATAGCTTCCTCAGCATCAACGCGATCCATGTGATAACGTAAATATTAGATTTTGTTTAATATATTATTTGATAGAGCCGTTATTGTTTTTTTTCTTCCACCGATATTCCAAAACACAAAACGCCTTTGGCAAAATACAATGCGGAACGTCAGTGGTAAGAATGGTCAAGCATAATTATTTTGCGTCGATATTCGATTGCGCGATAGATTAGTATTATTATTTTAATTACTTACTAACTGATAATTATTTTATTATCAATAAGTTTATTTTATTTTCAACTAATTTATTTGTTAGCTAGAGTTATTCGCTTCCATGCCAGATCTCACAAGTCCCAGTACAAACAGCATTTTTTCGATATATTTATCGATTTCCGTTCAAAGGCGTGGGTGTTTGTGATGCCTAAAAATTCCCTTCTACACTTGCAATCCTTCAATAACTGGACGTAGCAAGAGTGATTAATTAACCACTAATCCTGTCCTAGTTGTATCCTTATATCCCTACTATTTACTATCTTTGGTAAAGAAAGGTTAAGCGACTGAGTAACAAACAGTTCTTGTAGAAACAATCTGTTGAGATACCTCCATTAGGAGGTCATATCCTCCACACTTGGGAGCGGGTACGGATTAAAAAAATATATATGTTTTATAAAATACTAAAGCTACGAATTCCAGTTTTTTTTGTGATACCAGAATTTTGTGTTTTTTATTTCAATTCTAATTCCCGGGACAGTTCATTTATCATAACTTCACGTTTTTTTCTGTCACAATCCTGAAATTTAGGGATCCGGGATCCCAAGATTGGAGACCCTTGTTCTAATTCTATCCTTTACTCCCATTAAACAAAGAGAGGTTAAACAGCTGAGTAAGATGCGATTCTTTTTTAAATGAATTTTGAAATAAACTCCATAAAGATTCCACTTGTTCCACATTAGAAATAGACAAGATTGAAAAAATGTCAGGAAGATTGCGTGTTAAATATTTATTTATTTATTGTTAATTAGTACTTATGTTATTCTTAATATACTAAATAATTGAAAACTTGATTTTGCATCTTATCCAATAAATCAGTGTCTGCCAAACTGTGTGCCGCAAGAAGTCTCAGGTGTGCCGCGGCGGAAGAAGCCTTAAAAATGTTAATTTTTAATAATGCCTATTCATTTAAATTCTCTTCAATTTTAAATAAATTCAACATCTACACCAGAGTGGGGAACCTTTTCTTCTCTAAAGGCCACGTTCATTTTTCTGCTACAACATAAGGCCGCAGTAAACGTTAACTAGGGAATATTTGGCTGGAAAGAGGATTTTACGGTCAGAACATGTCAGGAATTTACAAAAATTTACAGATTTATAGAATTGGTCAGAAGACCGCACCAGAGTAAACAAAAGGCCACAGGTTCCCCACGCACACATCCAAACAAATATTTGTCACGTTCATACATCGTGGTCAACGCGACACATTTTCTTTTTTAAAGATACATGTCTTTATTTAAAGCATTTTTATTTGGTGGGCCTACTAGTCCCATTCATCAGTGTGCCGTGAAGTAAAAAAGTTTGGCAGACACTGCAATAAATACATGAACGGAGTTCGCATTCATCACAATGACAAAGAAGATGGTTTGAGGCAATCATAAAAATCCTCTAGGATTAACTCTCTTGTGTTTCCGACGCTAATATTTTCTATCATAAATTAACATTCAAAAGGTGTGAAGTCGTCAAACAACATTGTTAATTACCTTAACAGTGTTAAATTGTATATTGATGTTAATTACAGCGAATAACTGATAAATCTACAGTTGAATTTATAGCGTCGTAAATCATTCACAGCTTTCTAAAAAATAAAAATTTATGACATATTATAATAGCTATCAAATATTAGATGAATAGATAATATATGCTTGAACCTTAACATTAGATCTAGAAAATTCGCACATCGTAAAAAGCGTTGCCACAAGTTTTTTTTATCACTATAACAATATACTAAATTATTTTCTCACTATTTTGTTCATTCTTTTAACCGTTGTTTTAATGTATTTATTAAAATTCCTGCTTTGTCTTTAATATCATGATTTGATAAATAATAATGCTATCTGTCCGGTTCTTTTTGGCTTATTATATTATATTAAGCCATCCACGTTGACCACTGCGCTATTGACCCAAGTCTTGGGAAATGTGTTGTAAATATGAGAATTTTCAAAAAAAAACAATATTAGACCCCTGGTTCTGGTCACAAGTCTAAGGATCTGGTTTTTTTTAACATTATATTCAAGAGACCTGAAATAATTGTAAAATATATATAGTTTCGACTTACTATTTTTTATTCACTGTGGCTGAAAATATCGTATGTACTATCTGCTCATATTCGGCGCATTCGTACTAACGATTTTGCCTACGTAGATGCTCATTTCCTTTGTGTCTTAAAATCATAATGTATATTATTTTTTTTTAAAAATATGAAAAGTGTAGTTTCATGTTTTTCGCTTCGAAATTTAAACATCCGCTCCACATACGGGGAACAAATGCCTCTGGAAAAACAACGCGCAAAAGAGGCTCGGAAAATTTACTATCAAAGGAGCGAGCCGAAATGTGTTCCTCGTGTATCGTGTACGACGGAGTCAAATTTATTAACGGTTGCAGGAAGCGGGAAAAAATCTTTTTTACTCCAGAGAGGTCACCCCATTGCATTAAACATCATGTTTATTATGTCGTTCCAATCTTTTGTTTCTACATTATCTTTATTTCGTTTCGGGATACACACCAACGGTGCGGTACAATTTATTTTACGGCATTGACTTTTGCGCCACACTGAACCCGAAGGGATATCTGCATTTAAGAATGTGGAAAAAATGACCAATAAGTTTTCTCGAAACACTAATTTACAACAGTAACGTGTCTTGTAATACGCACATTGAATATTGTACAAAACAAAAGACGAACACATTACAAAAATTGACCATTAAATCCATGAGCATAGTATAAATTATTAGTGTATTCAGATTACATGGTAAATAAGACTTCGATACATATATATATATTAATCCATATCCTCTCCCAATATGGAGCATATGGTCTCCTAATGGAGGTATCTTAACAGAAGTTTTTCTACGAGAACTGTTTGTTACCCAGTCGCTCAACCTCACTTTTTTCAATGTAAGGGAAAGAAGGATAAAGCTAGCACAGGACTAGTGGTTAACTAATTGCTATTGCTACACCTAGTTATTAAAGAATCAGAAGGATGGGAGGAGAGGAAATTATGTGAATTGACATCACAAACACCCAGTCTTCGATCACAACTTTGAATTGAATAATTCTCAAATAAGGCTTCGATATAGCGGACAGAAATAGAGTATTTGTGTCACATTTATCTTCACTGTTCTAGTGGGAGTTAGTAAGTAACAGATTAATAGTTGTGGGTAAACAGCAAATGTAAAATTTCATCTTTTATGTTTCATAGTTAATCGTAATATCAACATATCAAGTATCGACCCATAATCAACAAAATAACACAATTATTAGGTAAATTGTGTTGTAGACCAATGGGCGTAAGTGACGCCCATTGGACATGATTTTAGAGCGTCATATCATTCGCCTGTTTTTTTAGGACCTGTGAATTTTAGTGTTTTGACTTGTTATCGTTTGTGATCCCAGTTGAGAAACACTGATCTAGAGAACAGAAAGTAGTCGGTATAATATCAGGATAAGCATTGACCATATTTAACTATTTATTAACCCCATTTAAGGAATTCCTTTATTGAACTAAATCTGTGAAATTTATAAATTGTCGGTTACAATTTTCTTCAGATTACGGGTCGATATATATTCATCAAGGCCGATCTGACACAAATAAGATTTTTTTAAATAGAGAGGGACTCCTTTAATCAGGGTTGATAATAATTGCGGATAAAAATATATTTTTTAAGCAAACTGCTGTACAATGCAATGAACCAGTTTTTCCAGACAAAAAAAAATACCAAAGAATGTATATGTATACTTAACCCAGTTTTGTTTGTTTTGTTATTTTCTTTTGCCAGAAAAGTAACGATATGTAAGTAGTATTCAGCAATGGGCTGCCAATACGTTAATAAGGTGCTATGATTAAGCTGAGTGCTATTCGCGATGTCCGATTTTTAAAATCATCATACAATTCAATGACGTTAATCCTGCCTGCCTCTTCTTTCGACCGGTGGGATTCCATAGGATGTATTATAGTACTTGGCGGAAGTGAGGGATGCTGGCGTGTCATGGGAGGAAGCAAAGCAATTGGCGGGAGACAGGGAAACATGGAGGTGGCGGCCATATGCTCTACATAGGGAGTGATTATGGTCAAAGAAGAGATTATACAATTTTACGCAGTAATTAATATAATATAAGCACTCTAATGTAACTAAAGATACTTAATTATTATATGTTATATTAAAATATGACTAGGTCTCTTATATTATTCATTTAAAACAAATGTAGCTTACCATATTTTTTTTAAAGGCAACACAATCATTTGTATCAAATTCAATATATTGCCTGCGTATATGTTTATTTAACTCTAGGCACTGTTTTTAGTTCTCATCGGTTATTTGGCTTCTCAATATACTCTTCATAAAGTTCACGTTGACTAACAATTTAAATTGTTAATATGAAATAATAATTTAAAAAATCAGTGTTCCATAAAGCCATAATTGGCTCGTAAGCCGAAGCTTAAATATACCTGAGCCATTGTATATAAAATTGGACTTTATTCGGAAATAATTATGCCGAAATTGGTCAGAATTAAACCTTTTCGTAATTTTTAATATAGAGGTAAAATTAATTGAATTCTATCCGTGGATAAGCGAAGTCTTTTATTTTTTTAATTGACTGGCAGTGAATAAGTCTCCCAGTGGAATTCTAAGCGCATTTGCGTTTAGAGACTTCAAATTTAATTATTTTGTTAAGAGCTTATATTATATTACTATTGTCAAAATAAATACCAAAGAATTTTCATGATGTAACAGTAATAAATTCCGGCCCTGAAGCAAAAGCGGTCAAATTTCTCGGTTTTTTTTACTGTAATCGGTTATCCACATGTTTGAATAACCGAATAAACACCTTCATAAATTGATTTTTTCAATTTTTTTTACAAATCTGTTCTTTAAAATATTGAAAAATAGATTAGATTACTTCTAGTCTTCCGGGTTCAAAGCCCGGTTTTTTAGTTTAACTTGCGACATTCAAAAGCCGGTTTCTACAACTTTGTAACCTGGTTTTCAACATTTTGTTGTTATTTTATCAAAAACTTTAATATTTTGTCTTGAAATCGCATTGGTTACAAATAAAACGAGTCGAAATACGCTAATTTATTATTCAGTATAACATATAGTATCAACGAAACCGTTGGAAATATTATTTTTTTGAGTTTTGACTCTCTTACACTTCTCGAGCACGGAATATTTACTTAGTCCATCGCCAAATAAAAAACCCGTTTTTTCTTTTGTTTTCACAAACCGTAAATAATCTACTAATTTAAAAAAAAAACGCTTGATTGAAAAAAAAATAATCATTATTTTTTGTGAACCTTAGAAAACTCGGTTAAACCGAATCTAACCGAGATTAAGGAAATAAATAGCTGTCGGTTTTAACGTCTAATTAACACCATCGTTATATGATTGATGTATCCGTAAAAAAGGGATTAAAACTGCTTTAATATTGAATGATGTTCTTTTCTTTTTTTGCCATGGACACAAAAAAACTCAGTATCACAATCTTTTATACAACCAGCAAACAAAAGAAGATTTCCCATATGCAGCGCAATCATATTAATGGGTTTCGACGCCCACGTTATATTTTATAAATTGGACATAACTTTATACGTAACGTGTCCGTCGATAATGTATCTTCTGTTGCAATGTCCCAAGAGATTTTATCTCTGCCAAATGGATTTGATGATATCTGTATCTGAAGGTACAATGAGAACGAAGAATGTGAAATACGCAATCACGAAAATGTATTTGAGATTGTTGAGAAATTGACAGGAGTGATGAAAAAATAATAATAAAAAAATAACAATTATATTCGTACAAAAAATATGTAAAATACAACCTCACTGCGCTTCTATTGGACCCAATTCATAAAATCGAACACTAACTTCATGTTACTATATCTTCTTCTTCTTGGCGCTTAGTTCGGCCTTAATCGATCTCCTTTGCACCACTCGATCGTCCACTCTCCTACGCACTTCCAGATCCTCTGACACCCCATCCATCTAACAAAGTGGCCTTTCTTCTGATCGTCCTCTATCAAGGGTATATTGTTTGTTTACATTCATCCATGCGTGGTGTATGTCCAGCCCAGTGTATGCGTTGAGTTTTAACAAATCTTACTATGTGACTAAGATATTTTACAATAATATTTTTCATTATTTCCTTGATTTAAAGGTTATGATTTTAACATGTATGTGTGAATTAAAACTTAACTTAACCTAAACAATAATAAAAGGACAATTCAAAACATACCAGCTCTTCAACATTTGATAAAAAGCAGGTGCAAAACATGCTGATTGAAACATCAATGGAAAACTCTTGAAGATAGTTGGGAATAGACAAGCTGAAGTAAACAATTTAGGAGTAATGTCACATTAGGAATAATTCCTGATAATAATTGAATATTTTTTTAATTTGACACTCGGTATTTTTTTTCCTTCCAAAACATTCTACTCTAAAAATGGAAAAACACAACAGAAAACTAATGACCCGTTTCACTGTCTTTACAATGTTTTCATAAGGTAAATAATAAATTGTTAATTGTAAATCAACGATTGGAAAACGTGTCGAAGACGACGGAGAGAAGCAGAATATGTGACCTGGTCCGGATTCAAGCAGTAGCGTCGTCACGGAAATATACATTAATCCCGGCTTAATATATCCCGATACCTGTGTTTTCAACCCTGTTTCTATTCCACATAATAGATCTTGAACGATCTAGACAAGTATTTATTTTATTTATCGCCAACGTCTTTGTATTTGATAATTTATGCTACACCTAAATTTGAAAAATTATCTGTAATTAAAGAAATATTCTTTATTCCGTCGCCTCTGGTGGCAGTTTACCGAATTAAAAAAGGTAACAAATTGCCCGTAGTGTTGCCATGTTGACAAAATATTTTATATCTCGTGCTATTAATCAATAAAAACCGTTTAAAGTATTTGATTTCATCTGCAAAGGTTATTTAATGGGAGTATTTATTAGGTATGGGAATCTCGCATTAGTCGGTAGTATATATTTAACCGCTATCTGAACAGGGGATCGGATTTATGGCCGAGCGTGACTTTTGTTGCGTACCCACTAAATCGACTTCACGCGTTGGTTGCTCAATAATATTTATTGTTAAAAGTAAAAATGTTAAAGTTGCATAAATTTAAATATAATCTGTGCATAATAGGTCTTCAAGTTTTGCTACTTCTCCGAAGAACCACTCTAGTTATGGACTGATCCTGTTTCATCAGTTTCCGGCTGGTTTAGTTACCAAAAAGATGTGCATGTGTATAAATAATCAATATTGTAGACCAGGTATGTCTAACTCGTGCTCCAGTGGAAGGTTTTTCGAGGTTTTCAATTTTCTATACATGTTGTTATTAAAATAAAAAATAAATACAAGTGACGAATTACTCAGGTGATCGCACGCCAGTGCCAGATATTTGTTTGTTTTAATGTAAGTGTTATGCGAGACAGCGCTAGCCAACTGAGTAAGACAGAGCGAATGTAGTGTAGTTCTATTACATGGCTTGGCATGTACTAGTTGCTATCTCACTCTAATGGGTTAGATTAAAACGGCTGTAATTCCATCAAAAGATACAAATTTTGTAATTCGGAGAAATTCTTTTAATTTGCCTATATGCATGATTGGTAAAAAAATGCGTTGTTTACACGAGTAAACCCCTGTTGTAGGCCATGCTTGTTTTATCCGTAGTATTATTTTTCCTTTCTATAATCACATATTGCAAATAAGTGGAGTCGGTAGAGCGGAACCTCAATTTCCTGGCTCTTATATATTTTATAGCATTTTATTTTATTAGTATTATTATAATAAAGCGATTTGCGAACACATAAACATATCGACAAAACGACTCCACCACTGAAATGAAAGCGCGCAGCTTAGAAGGAGGAACAATATAAATCGATCTTCCAGACTCCAGATCAGGCGTGGGGAACCTGCGGCCATTTGGCTACTCTAATGCGGCCTTCTGGCCAATTCTGTAATTCTGTAAATGTATGTAAATTCGTAAATTCATGACATATTCTGACCGTAAATTCCTGTTTCCGACCAAAGATTCCCTAGTAAATGTTTACTGCGGCCTTATGTCGAATCAGAAAAATGAATGCGGTCTTTAGAGAAGAAAAAGTTTCCCATCCCTGCTACATATCATCAGTTAGACAGCTTCAATTTTTTGTTATTGATACCGTTTTTGAAATTATTTTTTCTACTGGATTGCATGCTTTGAGGTATATGCATACATATATACTTATTTAGAATTTTCTTCTTTAAAATTCAGCATTCAAACCTCATTTTTGTAGTGGAAAAGCTCACTTTGAAAATACCCCCTCGAGTATGAGTATTATATTTCCTTCTTTCTCATGTAACGCAGTGGAACGGCGTTCCAGCATCTGTTTTTTTGGCATTTGTTATGTTTCAATTCAATATTATTAAAATTGCATTTTGATTTTTTACGAAAGACATTATAAAATATTTTTTAAATCATGATCTCGCAATAAAATAATTACCAGAACAAAACTAAGATTAAGCCAACATGACCGATATCTGTTCAAAGGTGATGGTATTTTAAATTTAAATATACGGTTATTGAAATTAAAGTATACTGAACTCCTCTTTTAACATAATTTCAAAATAACACGGTGCTTAAACTTGAAAAATTGAAAATAAATAGGACACAGGTTCTGGATAAATTTAATGATGAAAGCGATGTCGTACCAAATTCGAATAAACGGGTTCGTTTATTGTTTGATAATGATAGTGAATAATCTTTGTTTAGAATTGTTTAAAAATAAAATTAAGATACAAAAAAATAACAACAAATTTAATATAAATTACTTTTTTAAGCTGTTTTTGTTCTTGCGTTCAACGTATTCACCGTGTAAAAAAGGAGTCCAGTGTGCATGATTGCGTGATTTCGGGTAATATTCCAGTTACGCCACTACCCTACTCTAGTTCGATATAAATTATTACAAATATAATATCTCCAATTGCACTGCTATACTCATTATTCAACCTGCTAGTTAACTCGTAATATGCACCCAGTTGCATAAGGGGCTATCTCCATCATTGTAAATGAGTAGGCGTGTAATAATTCACTTAAGATTTTATCAGACAGTCGGCAACTTGTCAGACGCTAAACGAGGATCAACTGTGTGCATCGCCTTCATACAATAAAAGCAATAATAATTGACCATCATGAGGTGGAACGCAATAAAATAAATGCATACTATTTTCTTAGTTGAGTTGTATCACTTGCATCTGTGATATTTATTAATGGCGGTGTTTACAGCGTGCAACGTTTGTATTCATAATACTCAGTGATTTTGACAAAAGAAAAAACAAAGGTGCCGGAACAAACGACACCATCAAAGCCCTACTCAACGACTACGTTGAGTACCCCCACACTGACATAGCGCGGCCAAGGAAAGTCCTCCTCCTAAAACCGCCCTAGCTCCCCTCCGATCCCACCACTGACATGCCTGGTTGCCGCAATCACACGGCTGGTGAAAAAAACACATCGGATTACCCTACTCTAAATTGTTACCTTTGCTCCCTTCCCTCCACTTTTTTCCTATATATGTTACCTTTTCTCTCCCCATTCCTTTCTTTTTTTCAATCAAATGTTCAAAAAAAAAAAAAAACAACAGACAAACCCAAAGCATTCTAAAAAAAGTAAATAGAATAAATTAAATGAAATGGGCCCACAACATCTAAATTAGAAAAAAAAAAAATATATATTTAACCTTAGATGAAAGGGAGATTGGAGCTCGGCTCCACAGTTCCCCGTATAAAGATGAAATGACACTGATGATGAGGTGCCGGAACTTAATTATTGACAAGCTTTTTTTCTAATTCATTTCCGTTCACAATGTAGAACAGGGATGGGGAACCTTTTCTTCTCTAAAGGCCGCATTCATTTTTCTGATTCGACATAAGGCCGCAATAAACATTGACTAAGGAATCTTTGGCCGGAAACGAGAATTTACGGTCAGAATATGTCGGGAATTTACATAAATTTACAGAATTGGCCAGAAGGCCGCACCAGAGAAGCCAAAAGGCCGCAGGTTCCCCTCGCCTGATGTAGAAAATATATCTAATATATCTTCCTAATGGATGTGTCTCAACAGATTTATTTTACGAGAACTGCTTGTTAGTCGGTTGCTCAGTCTACCTTTTTAAAAAAGAGAGGATATAAATATAGGTCTAGTGGTTAACTAATCGCTCTCGCTACGACCAGTTATTTATAAATGGGAAGGGTAGGAGGGAAATTAATACATCATAAACAAATATGCCTTCGTACAAAAATCGATCGAAAAAATTCTGTTCGTACTGGGATTCGAATCCGTGAAATCCGGCACGGAAGCCAACAACGCTATCCGCTGCGCCATATGACCCGACATATATTTACTACGCAAGCATTTTTTTTTGCTTTCGTAAGCAAATAGTGCATAACAAATAATTCTTTTGAGAATATTGGCTGAAAGAGAAAAATGAAAATATAATTGACTATGATACTGCGCCCAATCGGTTTGGTTCGGTTCGAAGCAATAAATCGTATGAATTTATAAAGCCTATAAAAAAAGTCATCATATATCGTGGAAAATTGCTTTAATAAACAACCGTGCTGTCAAAACCGTGTAAATCTATTCACGTATAATAAGACGTCAGCGATCTACCCGTTTGTGTGTTCAGCGTTTTCCTACTTTCTGAAAGCCTGCCTAAATAGTTAACTTATTGTCTTCGGGTGAATTTCATGGAACGTTTACACGAGAATGTCACTCTGATATTTTTTATTGTTTGTCGAAAATACCAGGGCTGTGCAGTCGGACTCGAAAAAACTAATAACCTCGAGTCTTTTTAAAAATAAATGTTAATTCAAATTGATGTGTTCAAAAGTGACGCCTCTGCGTGCTACTTAGCCTAAAAAATAATTGAAGATAAGATTAAAATATTATTATCATGTAGTATTTCAAAGAAAACTACAGTGATACACTGATTCACCCAGGCGTAGGGAGCCTGCGGCCATTCGGCTACTCTGGTGCGGCCTTCTGGCCAATTCTATAATTCTGTAAATTGTTGTAAATTCGTAAATTATTGAGATTTTCGATGTCAAAATCCTTGGAAGACCTAAAAAGTTCCCTAGTTAATTTTTACTACGGCTTTATGTCGAATCAGAAAAATGAATGTGGCTTTTAGAGAAGAAAAGGTTCCCCACCCCTGGATTTACCTATTAATTCAAGTATTCAAAAATTTATTTTTTAAAACTGATAAGACGAAAATAATTTATTTGAAAAGCGTAACGGTATAAATTATTTCAAACAGTCATGCCCTTTTCAAACTTACTTTTAAAAGAAAAATCAATATTACAATAGAATAAGCATTTTTTTTTTTGTTTATTTGACGATATAATAAACTATACTTATGCTGATTTTTAATATTATTATTTTTTTACCAGACGAAAATAAATGTGATTTTTCCATATTGTTTTCTGAATATTCTATGCTATATTCCGCAATCTTTTCATAGGCCGTATCCGTATTGACTAAAATATCAACATGCCTCTGTGACATTCGAATTTACCGCCATAAATCATAAAAATATCAAATGAAAACGGGGGGGAAAAGTTGAAAGAAAATCTATCGTTTGTTCCTTTTTCCATTTTTAACAAAAGAACGGTTAAGAAGTTCACTCGGCTGATCCATAAATCAATGTAAATTCATCTGTCGAGCAGTGGTTCAGACAGCTCCCATGGCGAGGCGCTGATAGCGCGCATCATGGCGGCCGGCAAACACAACACAGGCTCGAGGCAAATAATTAATGGCCAACTCGAACGAATTGAAAACAAAGAAAATTGGAACAAAGTGATCATCAATCAGGCGGTAATTTTGCTCCTCGCGACTTCGCTAAATTAAATGCTCAAGGTGCAGTATGGTCACAAGTAACCACACATCCGGAGAATCCCGCCAAACTAATTCGTTCTTTTTTCAAAGCATCTGTCATGTGCGGATTACAAATCGAGCAATTATTTAAATGGGCGGCTTGATATCATTTGTTTTACTTTTCGGCTTAATTAAAGTGAGTTCATTATGGTCAGTAAATTTACCCATATTTCAAAGATGTCGGGCGATCTTCTATGTTCTCGCCAATGACGTACATACACATTAGATGATAAACAGTGGCCCCCCACAAACAATTCCTCTTGTGAGGCATTCACTGTTTTTGCTTAGTACAGTTAGAGTACACTGATACCCAAATTCTACGTAATAAACAAACGAAAAATAGGGGAAACCTATAATGCGGGAAAGCTTCAAACATATATATTTAATTCATATTTTCGAAATACTTTGAAATGATTATTTTCTAATAAGTAATTTATCAATAGATTCTTAAATGTTCAAATATAATAATTGTTCGTAAAATACCAACATCATATTATAGCAGTCGAATTTAAATACTTCAGTGTACCGGCAGAAAGTATTACTGGAACTATAAAAGACGTTCTAACCTTTAGTTATTTTTTATATTTAATTCAGTCTAAAAATACGTAATCTTTAATATAAATAAAGCTCCGTGTTGCAGTGGTAAACGTCGATGGTTTTCGTGACGGATCTCACGGGCTTAAATCCTAGTAAAAACAGCATTTTTTTCAATCGGTTTATCAATTTTTGTTCAAAGACATGACACCCTTCTAATCATAAAATAACGGGACATGGCGAGAGTGATAAGGTAACCACAAGTCCAATCCTACCCTTTCCTTTCAATCCCTACTCTCTCAGTAACAAGCAGTTATCATATTTAAAAAAAACTTCTGTTCATATACTTTTAACTTTTACCCACACTTAGAGCAGATTTAAATATATAAAATATGTATAACGAAAGTATGTTTGCCTGTCCGGCACAGACATTACTCCCAAACAATAAACAATAGCGACCCGTAATTTTAAAACGTCATTCTGGTTACCAATTGGTAGTCAATTGTGTTATTTTTTTTTACATTCAACTTCAACCAGGCTGTGAAGTCGGAATCGTGAAAAACGAGCGAATCAGACCCATTTAAAATATATATATTTATGATGTGTATTCAAACCACAATAGTCTTTAGTGTTGACATTGCACGCTTGGCTGACTTAAAGATGATCTGATAAATACATACATATCGACTGTGGAAAGGAAGAAGGACGTAGCCTACAGTTTTTTCAATAATCACAATGTATACACGTTCTATCAAAAGGATGTTGGCTGAAACTACCGAATTAGTATCTTAATTGAACTTTTAAGTTTGAAAAAATATGGGCCTGCGAAAATTGCAATCACGAGAAAAGACTTTAAAAAAGTCAATTAAAAACCAGTTTATCAATCTCCGTCCACTTCAAGGTTATGTATATTTTTATAATTTGTCTTTATCTCAAAATCATCGATTACGTTTTTTGTGTAAAATTTATTATGTGTGGGTTAAATCGAAATGATTGAAAATTT
This sequence comes from Himalopsyche tibetana, assembly GCA_030503985.1. NCBI lineage: Eukaryota > Metazoa > Arthropoda > Insecta > Trichoptera > Rhyacophilidae > Himalopsyche > Himalopsyche tibetana. The sequence goes on from JAPJYX010000015.1 coordinate 9,725,295, forward strand.
TCTTCGAAGTCGGAGTCGTCTTTTTTATACGACCCACAGCCCTGAATTAAACTTTCTGATACTGCGATGTTGGTATGATATATTACATTATGTATAATTGTGTTTTTTTCTGTGATTAACAGCTAAACATGGCGTTGTTGTAGTTTTTAATTTCTGATACATTTGTGAACCCTTATACTTAATATTCAAATTGGCTTTCCTCACATCATTACGAAATTTTGTTTTAAATGCGTAAATTCATTTATCAAACTATCTTTTTTTCGAGCAAGACAGCTAGAATTTCTTAGCTGCGTATTTTTTTGTTATTAACTAGACGGACCGAATCCAGTGGCACGTGGTGAGTCCGCATGATTGATTTTTCCAAGATTTAACGAGCAAGCCGGTTTGGACAACTACAGCAAATTGCTTTCCTCTTCATTTGTAGAAAGAAAGTGATAAATTTGTTTTAAATACCCTTTCACATTATTATAGACCACAATAATAGATGGCGCCAATAGACGCTGTCTGTTTCTGCCGTGAGCAGTTGACGTAACGGATTGATTGCCGTGTATTAACTTATAAGTATTTGCTTCGGTCTATTTTCTTTCACCTACGTATACGTTTATAATGATGTGTATCCATTTCATTATTATATTAGAAACTTCATAGATAATCTCCAAAAGAGAAAAAAACTACTATTTGAAATAAAGGTGGCCTAGAATGTTCTGTTACTAACAAATCAACGTAATTATGTACGTTTTGATATTTTTTTAATATTTTTCAGCATGAGCAACTGGTAACCTGCATATTTCGTAGAAACAACTCCTTTTTTTATGAGAAATCCACTATGAAAACATATCGACTGTGGAAAGGAAAGAGGACGTAACCCACACATATCAAATATTACAGGAGGCACAAAAAACGTTTTTTGATAATTTTGGGCCATATGCAAATTATGAATTATACACAACCTTGAAGTGCACGGAGACTTCTAAACTGGTGTTTAATTGACATAATCTAATATTAATTAAATAAATTGTCTAGGAAAAACCTTTATTTCCATCTTTTTTCTTGGTTTCAATGTTCACAAGCTCATTTTTTTTCAAACTTAAAAGCTAAATTTAGGTAACAATTCGGCATTTTCAGCTAACATACTTTTGATAGAACGTGTATCATGTGATTATATAAAAAAATCTGTTTTGAAAAAACTGTGGGTTGCATCCTTTTTCCTTTCCACAGTCGATATGCTCCACATTGAAAGCGCACAGATTAACACTTCCCCTAAAAAATACTTCCAAAATATTGCTGGCCCTTAATGAACCAAGTGAATAAAACATGTTTTTCACTTGGTTCTCTAAGAGCCAGCAACATATCGGAAGTAATTTTTAGCACCGTAGGGGAATTTTTAATAAAATAAATATATAAGTAATTTTTGTTTTTTAACATCCGACTGTCCCTTTATCTTTTTTTACTACTTTTAATATACAATCAATTAAAATTAATCCCTGCAAATAAACATAGATTATTTCTGATTTAGTAATTCAAACACGTGTCGAAGCAAGTGGAATAACAAAGTAGCAAATTATTAAACACATATGGCCCATGATAAAACAATACCTAGCATCCCACAACTTTAACAAACATGAATTTGTGATATTGTGTATTCAAATTTCGCAACACAAAAATGATTTTAACCACTTGTGTTTGACTTATTATTATTTCACATAAACAAATCAAATGTGAATATTGTATTAAAATTATGTTTGCTTAAACAATTGCATAATGATGAAATACTAATAATTATTTTCGAGCGTTCTTTTCAATTGTTTTATCATCAGCAATATTTAAAATAAAATTCCACGAATCTTACCGTTCGAGTCGTTTCAAAAAAAGAACCAATTACTTTTTTATTGATCTGTGCTATTTTTGTCTAAAATCCTTTGCTTATTTTTTCAGACCATATGTGGTCAATACGCGCGAAACCGATTGCTGAGTTTCAAAATTAATTAAATTTATTTTTGTTGTTTAATATACAGTAAAACCCCGATTCTACGTTTTCCAAGGGACCGCAATAAAAAAACGAATAATGCGGGAAATCTTCATATAATTTTAGAAAGTTTAATTTTCAACTTATTTAATTATTTCACTTTTTTTATTAAAGAATATATACATTTATTTTATAATTGCTTAATATTATATATACTAAGTTTCCTTTTTGTAGTTTGGCACTTCAATTTTGACATACACTAGGTCATTTTTTTTGTTACGTCGACTCTTTTTTTTTTCAACACCTTCCAATTGTTTTCAGTTTCTAGAGTTCTAGTTTTCTTTATTTAAGAATTTTATTTTTGATTTTTGAGGTCAAAAAATTCGCGCAACCAGATATAAATAAACGAAAGAAGAAATACTCAACAAAAACGGTCAATCGGGATAATAATTGGGACGGGACGATAATATTTAGATGATAGATGGAGGAAATCGGTAAATCGGGGAATGATTAACGTGTGATTATTAAACATTGTTATTACGTGGTCTTGGTCGAATAAAAGATAAACGATCCATGCAAAAAAAACGAAGATAGCGAAAACGGAAGATCGGGGTTCCACTACGGGGAGGCAAGACAATTTATGAGTAATATTCAACGAAAACGGTCAATCAAGATAATACTTGTGACGGGACCAAAATATTTAAACGATAGATCGAAGAAAACTATTAATCAGGGAACGATTAATGCGGGACTATTTTACATTGACCACTCGACCACACAGGCGGTAAACGAGTTGTCAACGTTGTTGGCTTCGGCTACAGAGGGCCCGGGTTCAAATCCCGGTACGGACAGTTTTATAAATTGATTTTTCAATCGATTTATGATTTCTGTTCTAAGGCATGGATGTATGTGATGTCTTGAATTCCCCCCTCTCACCCATCCTATCCTATGAACGGGGCGTATCGAGAGCGATTAGCTTACCACTAATCCTGTCCTAGCCCTATCCTTCTATCCCTACTCTCTTTGGAAAAAGAGAGGTTGAGCAACTGAGTAACAAGCAGTTCTCGTAGAAACACTTCTGTTGAGATAAACTCCATTAGGAGTCCATATGCTCCACATTGGGAGCGGACATGGTTTAAAAAATATATATATATATATTATTCTTATGGGTGTTTGGGCGGAACTATGAAAAATAAACGATCCGCGCAGGAAAACGAACAATGCGAAAACGGTAGATCGGGGTTCCACTGTATTTCAATTGATTTTTTTATTCTAATAATTATCACTTGAAAAGAAACTTCCCAAGAAATTGACTCTAGCTTTCGTACTGTTTCGTTACTGAATAAGTTTGTTATGTCTTTTCATCGAGTATCGGCCAAGAACAATATTGAAATTATTAAGTTCCTCCCTATAGGTTGAGGGTAACGTCTTAAGTTTAACGGATAAGCTGGATAAACTGATAAGTTTAGTTGAAGCTTAGTTTTAGCCAACCAAGCTGTCGATAAGTTTTACTAATCGAACAGTGGTAGCTAATGACGTGAACGTCAAATATAACTTTTGGTCTGACGCCAGGGCCGTATTCGTTGCTATCGTTTTAACGATTGGGTTTGTTTACTACCAGCTATAAAAAAAACCAGTTGTGCGCCAATAAGCGGTGCGAATAAATCAAATGTTGTAACCAGGAGCATGGTCTTTATGGACAACTCCTCGAATTCAAGTGTAAGTAGGTGCGTGGTTCAGCGTTACCCAAACTGTAGTCCGCGTCGTTATATTGTATGCCGTCGTCGATCTGGTGAAAAATCATTACAACCTACATCAGAACCACGATATTAGATCTTTATATGTCATATGGCGCAGTGGTTATTATTGTGGGCCGAGCCGCACTTCATGGGTTCAAGTCCCATTTTGAACAGCATTTTTAGGTCGAAGATATTGTTTTTTGTGGTGTCTAAAAATCCACCTCCCTCAAAAAGGTAGGTTGTGCAACTGAGTAACAAACAGTTCTCGGAGAAAAACTCCTATTAAGGTACTTCCATTAGGAAGCCATAAGCTCCATATTGGGAGCGTACTTGGATATATGTAAATTTATCAGGGCCGTGGAGTCAGAGTTGGAGTCGTAGCCGGTGTCGGAGTCGTAAAAAATGAACTGCTCGATTTTTTTTTTGAAAAATATATTTAATGATGTGTATTGAAACAAAATAGGCTAAAGATAATCTGATGGAATACATATATATTAGTTAAAATGTAATTATTGAAACAAAATCTCGGAGTCAGACTCTTGTTTTATTTTAACGCAGGAGTCGGAGTCGTCTTTTTTTACACATATATAATATATAAAAAATATTTTTGATTTTTTCAAGCAACCACATTCTTCCCCATTATTCAGAATACCAATTGTATTATATTATAATAAATCAACGACCTTTACAAAAGGTACCTAATTAGGTGCCTTTGTGGTTTACGTTTCTTTATTTAGGATATACCAAACTTATAATGTGTGCGTAAAGGATCCCTAAGTCGAAAAGTTTAAGATTCGCTGACCTAGTGCATTAATTCAAAATATTTTTTAAATACGCGCAAGGTTAGTAGTAAAGGACAGCATTAAACTATGTTTGAATGATTTGTATGAATTGAAAACGTTGTCATTGATATAATTGATAGGGCGTCGTTATGTTGATTATATGTGTACATGACGACATCCAATCCCGTACCCTTTTTGTAATCCCGGGATATCGGGATTGATCATTAACCATAAATATTGATAATAGCTCCGGGACTAGTACTATCACAATCCCGGGATTGGAGGCTCTAGCTATACATATATCCAGAAATACCCTCACTTCAAGCTTTTATGAATGTCGAATATCAATACTAAGTATAGTTTATTTTTTACAATATTATTTTGTTATAGCTTCCTTATTCATGAAATAATATTTTTGGACCAAATTAAAACGTCTACGAATACTGCCATATCTATTATATTTTTAATATTTTGGATATCAAATAAAATGAAGCTTTAAGTTCTAGGGCGCGTAAGCGTCAAAGTTCTACGATTCTCCTTCATCGCTGATGTTTTGGGTACTTCCATCCCTTATCTATCGTTGCCAAATGAAAGGCGTATTTTTTTCAGAGGTGAACAATCCTTAGTGAAGTCAGTTCACATGGACACCATATGATTTTGTATGCAAATTAAATAATACATACGTCCTCATATACGAAACTAATTTTAAATTTGAATCACAAGTTTTGTCACTAACGACCCGGGTTTTGCCTTTCGACATCTTCAGGCGTTCAAGTTCACGGATGAACTTGAACTGACGTTCAGTAAATAAGTGTATCGTGCTTTTATAATAAATAAATGTATCACTAAGTTTTAAGCCATTACTGGTGAAATGTATTAATTAAGCCATGGGAATGCCTACAGATTTGAATGGTGAGTAATTTCAAGAATTATATTTACCCTGTTTGTTGGAATATTTTTATGAATATATTTATTTACATATAGGATACAGGAGTGGGGTATTTGGCAGATTTACCTGCTCATTCAAAATTGGTAGACTTTTTCATTAATTATCAAAATAATTTACCGTTCCAATTGTAATACACCCTAAATATTAATCCTATAATACACGATTGCCGAATTGGTAAATAATAAACTTTAAACATTTTTATAAATTAATTTCGTAATAATTATAAACGTATGCAATCTGGTAGAGAACGCCAAAGCTATGTCCAGTAGTAAATCAAGCGGACACTTTACATGCAGCAAATTTAATACTCTACCGACAGCGATCTTCAACACAAGGCATGCCAGTTTTTTTTTGTATTTGAAAGTGAGAACTGTGATTATTTGTATTTTTATTTTTTTGTTGGTACTGGTAAAACAACTTTAAAAGTGTAAAAAATAAACGGTATACTGGTATCCCAATCTACACGAGACAATGGCGCAGTGGTCAACGTTCTTGGCTTCCGTGACGGATCTGACGGTATCGAATCCCAGTACGGACAGTATTTTTTCAATCGTTTTATCAATTTATGTTGGAAGGCATGGATATTTTTAGTGTTTAAAAATTGTTTACCACCACCTTACCAATACTTAATAACGGGGTGTACCGAAAGCGTTTATCTAACCATTATTCCATTCATAGCCTTATGTTCTCTATCACTACTCTCTTCGAAAAAAAAACAAAGGTTGTACAACTGAGTAGAATAACTTATGTTGAGACACTTCTATTAGGATGCCATATGCTTAACATCGGGAGCGGACATAGATAATTTTATTGGTGTTTTCGTATATTGTAATTACGTGAATATTTTTTTAAATACGAACTGTTACTCACTTGATAAACTTTGTGTTCAGTAAAATAATGAAACTTCGAAAAAAAAAATATTCGTGGAAAGTATCGCTCTTAAAATGGTTGGACATAACTGCAATCCTAATGTGTATTCGCGACCCGTATACAAGATACTTTTTGTTAGTCGTTTGTCGGCCGTCTTTTCATGTTTTCCGTAATCCAAACGCTTAGAAAAATAAACATATCTGTAGTTGATAAGTTCAATTTAGCAGTGGCGTCCTTGTGATTAATTCAGCTGACACAATATTGCGTCCCAAACAGAGTTGGCTTCGTATTACATTACTGTATCATTTTGAGTTTTGATGTTTTAAACGTGTTTATGTAAAAAATATTGTTTGTATTTTTTCTCGATAGATTACTCGTAATTTATTTTTGAGCGAGTTTCATGTACTGTGAGAAATTTCTCTTTTTGTTCACCATGTTATACTCCAAGAATAAATGCTCACTAATAAAAGTCATTGTGATCAACGGCAGTTGGATTAAACTCGACGTAAAACAGGTAGGTAGAAATAAATAAAAAAACGTCGCTCACTTGTTACGAAAACGTTTTATTAGGAATTTGCAATCATTAAAGTTTAGTCACACACAATATTTTGAATTATTACAAAACACAAGCAACACAAACAAACCAAAACACAAAACACAAACATACCTAGCTTGCTCAAACGATTTTATAGAAGTTAAGAAAAAAATATACTTAAGTCCGTGCGGACTAAATATACAAAATTAATTGAAATCTCGCCGAGATGGAAGAAGATTAGTTTTTTCATCTCTACGTCGGGCTTTTCTTTCGATACGCTATTCGGTGAATAACGTATCGCACAAAACCACAAAAGAAAAAAACCACAAGTGACTCTAAATGAAAGGTATCTGAATGAAAGGTCTCTGAAAACAAGTTCGGTTCAAGTGTTCGGTTCGCGTCCCAAAAAGCAAGAAAGAAAGAAACAAAAATCGCATCGGATATCGAAAACCAATGTTGCCATTTAAGGTCATAAACAATCCAACAATCAATATTACTGGTTACATGATGAAAAAAATTAAGCACAATTAATTAAACTAAAAAATTTAAATGTCTGCCAGTTTTCATCACAAAAGTGGTAGTAGGAGCCTATAAATCATACCGTATCAATATATATACAATAAATTATAGATTTATACCACTAAGCCGTATCTCTATTCAGCTCACACAATAAATGTTATTAATAAATGTTATTAGTACATTCTTACTTTTATTTTCAGCAATCTTTGTTCCCAAAGTTGTACATTTAAATTTATCATCAAAATATCGCAAAGCATTCTTATTTATTAAGACTCATACTTTGAAACTCGTAGTCTTTAGTTATTTCAAGTTTTTTTTTCTTTTTTACGATAAAAACCTACTGATATATTTTAGACTGTCGGTGATAAATTGTTATGAAATCCGTGCGCTACTGATGGAGACCAAATCACACCCAGATATATATTTTTTATAAAATTTGTTTAAAATCGCTATTAACGGTATGGAAAAGCCTAACATGTAACCAATCGTCGTCGGCTAGTTATAAAATAATTATTAGCGTTGCATGTATGTTTTACGTTTTACGATAATCTCTACACAATTCTGTTAAAAATAATATTTTTGCTGTATAACCGAGTGAGTTTATATTCTGGGTTACCATACATTGAATTAGTAATTAATTCTAAAGAACCTTAGCCTACTTATGGAAATAGAATAATTCTGTAATCTACAGCTATATATAGTATTGAAATAATTTATACTTTGTAAGTTTACTAGAATGAATAATAGAAAGTCTGCGAATAATTTAAAATTTCGTCGGATTTGAGATATTATTTATTGTAATAATTGCTTGTTTTTAACATATTTTTTTCAACACAAATTCAATGCCAAAATGGAAAATTGTATGGGCCCAATTGAGGTGAAGTGAGCCAGATGGTATTTTAGAAAAAAAATTACGTTAGATGCGTTGTAATATTCTACACGTCTTAAAGTATCGTAAAAGTGAAATAACCTCAGTTAATACACATTGCAATATTGTTATATCCATAAAATAAAAATATGCATTTCACCAAACTGTCAAGTAAATACGTGTAGTACTTTAAAGTCCAAGAAAAATGTTTAACTATTTTAATATTTGGCTCTAACAGGCCCGTTTGAGTTTTTCAGAAGTGAAGTTAGCCAAATAGTAAAACTTTTAGCGTGCTCACTGTCAATACTTGGTGGAAAGGCATTATATTAATAAAAACACAATAATCTTTTGTACTTCATTCCACTTTATTAAATATGTCAAGACCGGTTTCGCTCATTGCGAGCATTGTCAACTGATCAATGTCTATCAACTGTCAGTTGACAATGAGCAAAACCGGTCCTGACATATTAAATAAAGTTGAATAAAATACAAAGGATTATTGTGTTTTTATTAAAATAGTAAAACGGTAAAAATTTTCCACTTGACTTTTAATTTTAAGTACAATCACGTCTATATCTGCTGTTTTAGTGGATTTTATATTTTTATTTTAGAAAGATAACACTATCATATAGTGGATTTAATGATCTCACTACACTTTTACGATACTTTAAGCGATAGAGAGTATTATAACACATGTAAGTCATTTTTTTCTTAAAATGCCACTGGGCTCACTTCACTTCTCAGGGGCTCGTATTATCTGCTAATTGAGGTATCTCAAATCTTTTTACATGAACTGCTTCCTTACACAGTTTCTCAACCTGTCCTTTTCAAAGATAGTATGGATAGAAAAGATAAGACTAGTGGTTAGCTAATCGCTGTCGCTACGTCTCGTTTTTATATATAAATATATCATAGACAAAATAATAGATTATATCAATCAATTGTTTTAAAACAGTAGGCATTTTGTAGATTGGCTGTGAATCAGTCTCTGAATATCCATAATTAATCATACCTATGTTTTTCTTCATAGAAGTTTCTCATTGTTAACTTATTACACATCAACATAACCTTTCTGCGCATGTCAAAAAGTCTCCAGTCTCTCCACGTAAATTACTGATAAAGAAATTAAAACAATTGTTACGTCGTTGACAATTATACATACCACTTAATGAATATTGATTCTGGGTTTTCGATAAAAAAAACTCGTTTAGTTGTTATCCAGAATGTTTTTTTATAATCTTTTATTTTTATTTTGCAGAGTAACCTTTTGCTTGCCCAGTCATACCATTTTTAAGAAAAGCATCGAAAATTCTTAATTATAATGCAGTGCTATTTATTACGTTAAAATTTTGTATTTTTAAAAATCTTTCTTGTTTTTTATAATAAATAAAACGGCCATTAAATAAATGGCTTGACGTCTAGTGCCGTAGGGTCAGCCAAGTGTTTTTTGTTTCTAATTTATGAACTGGATTAAAGATAACTTGGTCAATTTTCTTAATCCTGCTTTATAAAACACTATGGTTTCTTTGAAGCGAGCCGTTTTGTCATTTGGTAGTAAAGTGTTTATTCTCATAATAACAATAAATTATCGTGAAAAGTTTGGCGAATTTTGCGTGCGGAAGATGCATATAAATTTTAACAGCTTACGAAGTGTCTTGCCAAAATTCCGAACGGAATATTATTTACCGTCATAACAGAATACGAGAGTTATGAATGGGATTTTGTAAATTTTATAAAGAATTATTTTCACATATTTTAAACTTAATTTCGAGCTCTTATAACTTATTACATTATAAACTTAAGATATAAAACAACAATTTAGCTGTAAACCAGAGCTGTGAAGTCGCTTAAAAATATATCGACTTAACCTTACTCCGACTCCGACAACTAATTCATTCGTCTTTCTTGTTTAATACTCAATTGCAAACTGCACACACAGGCGATTTCACATGCTTTCTCACTAGTGATTAAGTATGTTTAAAAACAAAAAAAAAACAAAAAAATTTCAAAAGACGTTTAGTAAGAGCTTTTTCTCGTTTTACAGAACAAACGCTACCCAATGTGCTTTAAAATGAGAACAAACTTTTAGGACGCTTTGTTTGCACACATTTTTCCCTCGTTTCGTAGCATACATAATTTAAGCCAGCGGTCGGCAAACTGCGGCTCGTGAGTCACATGCGGCTCTTTGGCCCCTTGAGTGTGGCTCTTCCACAACATATCACATAACAAACGTTGCGATTAATTGTTGGTCGGCAAACTTGAAAACATGTTATTTTTCAAATAATTTCATGTCACTTTCAAAAACCAAAAATTATCAGCGTGGGACCTTTTTTTAAGCTCTTCCAAGAATTTTTCGATTCCGAATCCCACGAATTTATGGATTTACAAAAAATAACAGCGCGACATCTTTTTTTAGCTCTCCGTTTCATTTTCTCAATCCCGTCGATTAGTACTGTCGCAATCCTGGGATTTCGGGATCACAGAATTGGACAGAATCCCGGGATTGGATACCATACTCATAATAAATGCGGTTAAAAAAGTAAAATTATCTGACGACCATTTTCTTCATGTATACATTTTTTTCCATGTGCCTACAATTTCTTATAAATTTCAGTGCATATGCTATTTTTTTATATAATCTATGTATTCTTTTATTTCAATTGTACTTCTTGGACCGCATCCATTTATACAATATTTGCAGTATTAAATGAAGTAGTTTTTTTTCCATTTTCACTTATCCTTATTCGATCACTGCGATGTATTAAAAACAAAGAAAGTGTAGTTTACAAATCAAAATATGGTGTTAAATATTATGTCTAACATGCTGTCGATGCGGTGCTAATTATAATATTATTAGTTATTGTAATATATTATTTGACAGCTAACACAATTCGATACGAAAACAAAACATTTCCTTTGTATGTTAATTGAACGGAATGCGTTTTTGACGCATTTGAAAAAAGAACAAAATAATAAAACCACAGACACGAATAATATATTTGAGAGTAAACCCGACCATAAACACGGCTTTCCGCTCCCAAAGCTTTCAGTCAGATGAGCCGGGAGACATTTCACGCCTGCCATGAAATGCGTTTAAATGGCCGAAGACGTGTTTATTTGAATAATAATAATGTTCGTGGATTCGTTCCTTTTTTATTTCGTTTTCACGAATGTCAGGTTCGGTTGTAATAGCGCGCAGAATCCCATGGTGATGAGATGTAACGCGCTGACAGTATCTTATATGTACGTTGATTATTAAATTTCTTCCTCGAGAATTATATGATTATTTACATTTAAGGTGTTTGTTCAACGTCAATTGTCGGTGGAACGGCATTACATTATATACATAAAAATAAAACACTCCTTTGAAATATTCCGTTGATAATGAATACTACTTCTTTTAAATTTAGTAATTATTTTTTTTAAATTAGTGCAAAAAAAGTGTTTTCCGTTTTAATATAATGATTATTTACCAATAAATCGTCCCTATTCTGGCAGAAATTCTTAAGCAACAACACTGTCAAAAACGAGTTAAACATACACAGATATTCTTCGATATCGATGTCTGGCATAACTCAGTTGTTGCATCTATTATACCAGTTTGCAAATAAAAAGCAATTATATGTATAGCCAATTATTTTTAATGCTAGCCCAAAGGCAGACAACAGTGCATGTTTATTTATTTTAAACTCTTGTTTGTGTCAGATCGGCATTAATACATCTGTACAATTTTGATATGATAACTATATTTGTTACATACAATATGGATGCTAGAGGCTTTATCCTAAAAGCTGAAAATTTTCATTTGCTGTTACTTAGAACTATCATTTTGTTGTACTAATCAACTTCCGCTGGAACAGTGACGATATTTTCATTTAATCTCACAAATATAGTTAAGTCGTTTTGTCAGTGTGGTACTTTTAAATTATGAATAAAATTCTTTTTACAGTTGTTTTTTTTCCAATTAGCATCTACATCTACGTATAATTAATGTAAATTCAATCATTGGCGTTGTCAGTGTAAGAAAATCAAAATTCTTTTCGTTTTCTACGACATGTAACACGTTACTTGTTTTACTCACTTATTATGTTAATGAGGCAGACAAAAAACCGGAAAAAAGAATACGCTAATTGTGTAATTGAAACCAAAACTAGTAATAAAAAAACAGTCAACATGACTGTCGAACTTTGAACGGACAAAATTAATATTGTTTAAAAAAAAGTTTTGTTATGTGACAAAATTAACATAATTACTAACGGGAACTATTTTTCAATGTACAAATGCAGTTGCTATAGTCGTTGTCATTTTTAAACACACAAATACGAAAAACAGCTATCTTAACATGATTTTCATCACTGTACCCGCTTTTAAATCACCACTGTGGGAAAACACTAGCAAACATTTAAAAAAAAATTTCGAGTGTCTCAGGAGCAATTACTCTCACCTCTTTGCTTCCCTTAAAAAGGAAAAATCCCAATCTGATTGATTACAACTCATTAGTAGCATTAGTATCATTATCTGTTTGTTTTATTTCGATTCTACACCCCCCTCCTTGCTAATCTTAAAAGGAAAAAAACCCAAACCTCCATTTTGTAATTTTATAATTTTAAAATGTTAGAATCAATCTTGCTTCATTACTTAAGCAAACTTTGCGATAGTAAGTCTGAAGATGCCTCTGAAAGAGGCGAAACACGTGTCACAGTTAGTAACACAATACGTGGAATAATCAAAGTTAATTTAAATTTTCTATACTCTCACTAGGTTGCTACGAATTAAAGTTTGCTCAATAAATGACAGTTTTAATTGGGAAACGACTAAAAGTAAATGTGTTGATATATATTTTCGGCGTAAAAAGCAAAATTATTAAATTTAATATTATTCGCACCAAATGCATTCTAAATAGTTGTAATGACCTACCAGTCCGACAGCGGGTTGAACTGACTTGGCTAACTTTTCCTTTTTATTTCTAATCTGCTCTTTATCTATATTTTTCATTTGAATCATATTGTCTCTACAACAAGAAAAACAACATCATACTAATTTGAGATATTACAAGTTCCTTGAAATGTTATTGTGCAGTTGCAAGAAGCGCATCAGCCTGCTTTGATTGTTGTCGATCGCTGCATCCTAGGGTTACCACCCACATGACGACAATTAGCCGACAAGGGACTCTATTCTCCCCGCAATTAGTCTTACGGGAGATCTACTACTTACTGGTACATCTGTATATTCACAAATCACGACCGATAAGTATGAATAATGATGAAAATGTATAGTGCGGCCCAATATATTATTCTATCACAAAAAAAAACTACGTTGGAATTGCTTATTTGTGGAACAAACTATAATTTATTATTTCATATAGTTTTATACTATTTTTCATTTTATAGTTGTTTATTTTAATGTTTATGAAAATATAGACCTTTTCGCTTACTGATAATACTATTTACTCATGGCATACCGAAAAAAAATCAACTCAAATAAAGATATATATAATATTCTACCTAGAATATATTAAATGCTCAATTTACAAAATATTCACGAGAGTGTGGGTGATAAAGTTTTATAATTTGTTGAGAATTTTCCAATGAAATTTGAAGACAGAATTAATAAAATTCACGGTGAAATTTAAAACTTATGTTTGGTATGCAGGGAATTACGAGGTTGCCACTCTTTCTAAACGCTATAAGAAATGTTGAACAGGTAAATCAAATCTCAAGTAATTGCGCAGTTAATTTAAATATCAAATTTTGGGCAATTTTCTAAAGTTTCACAAAAATACCGGTTTTCTTAACTTATTAATTATACATTCTAAATTTGTTACATTTACTTAGTTATCTTGTAAATGGTGACGGAACTTTGTAAGTACCTCACATTTTTCAAATAATAAATGTGTAACTTTTTCAAACTAAAATCAGTTTTTAGAATAGTAACTATTTTGTAATTCTGAATTATAATTAAACTAATAAATTGAGAACGTTAAATTTTGTTGCGAATCGATTATAATCGTAATGTCAATTTAAAACACCTTCAGTTTATTCAATGTCCGTTTCTAATGTGAAGCATATAGACGAAGATATAATCCTCTCAAAAAAGAAAAAAATATGTCATCGACTGAAGGTGCTCGATGAATTCAATATCACATTTTAAACGTTCAAATTTTGAGTACTTCCATAATTGTTGTCACTTACGAACCAGATTTTGTTTTTAAAATAGTTTGTCTGGAGATTTTTCCAAAAGAATCGAAACCCGTGTCATAATTTGCCACACAACCTGAAGAATATCTAAGTTATCAATTTTTATTTTAAATAAAAAATAAACTGTCAAAAAGTTACCACCGAATCCATCGAAAACATCAATAGTTTATTTATTTATCAACCATCCAAAAGCCATAGATTTACGACCGCTGTTAAAGGAAAAGTTGGACACAAATCTATAAATCAATATATGTTTTTTTTCCAAACGTTAATATATCAATATATAAAAATAATAAAAAAAAAACATTTTTAGTACTTTTTCCACATAAAATTTATTAGATCAGGACCGGTTTCGCTCATGATGAGCATTGTCAATGTGTTTCAATGTGTGTGTCAATGTGTGTGTCAATGTGTGCAAAATGTTTTTTTTTTTTTATTATTTTTATTATAATGCCATTCCACCAAGTATTGACAGTGAACACCTTAAAAGATATCAATATATATTTGTCTCGATTCTTCGGTAATGAAGCGCACTCACATGCGCTGTCAGAGCATGCGCAGAGAGAGAGTGTGGGCGTGGGCGTAAAATGTGAATTTTCAACGCATAACAGACACTCTTTCTTTGCATCCTTTCCATCAACCGATATGAGCGAAGGCTGACATGTGATAAAATAATAAAATAAATATTTTTCCAAAAATACACATCAAAACACAACCTTTTCGGCTTCGATACAACATTCAATCAATGTAACGATGAACCATACTATACTCGATAATGACGCACTGGCTATTACGTACATCTAAAGCAAATAGTACCTAAACTAATGTAGTCGATCACGATAACAGTTATTTAATAAGAGTACAGCACGAGATTTCTTCACGAATAATACTGTAAGAGTTCCCTCTTTATTAGCAAAAGGTTTTTTCAGTTGCTGGTAACTTATATTTAATGCAGTTTACCTCTTTTTTGCCTGCGTGCTAAACAAGCTTACAGAACACATTTCTAGTAATTGAATATTCTTGTCCGCGGTCATAACTTATCAATAAGAACATTATCAACCAGTCTTAATACAATAGGGTGGCTGAGACAGTTATTGGATGTATATAAATATCTATGTGCATTTTTTAAAAAATATTTTGAATAATAAACTTCTTTATTATTTATGTATTTATTTTTTAATCCATGCACGCTATCAATGTGTAGCATATGGTCACATAATAGAGGTATATCAACGGGAGTTTTTCTATGAGAACGTTTTGTTACTCATTCGCTCAACGTCTCTTTTTTCTAAACAAGTTTCTTGAAAAATAAATCAGGACAGCACTAGTGATCGACTAATCACTCTTGGCACACCACATTATTTTAGGATTCAAATGGTGGGGAAGGGGGATTTTTTAGACATCACAAACACCCATGCCTTCTAACAGAAATCGATTAATCGATTGAACAAAATCTTGTCCGTACTGGGATTTGAACTCGTGAGTTACGGCATGGAAGCCACTTTGATCGCTGTGCCATTGACCCGAAACTTAATTTCTTACTGATTTATGAGGTTTTCTTTAATAGTTCATTTTTATTGTGACAATCATCATAATTCAAATCGTATCTTACTATTTTAAGAACATAACAAAAATATTTCGACGTGTTAAAACAGTCGAGTCAAATCATTGATAAATCTAAACACCTTATGTTTATATCTAGGTAAAGATTCAAGCGCTGTACCACAACATTGTAGTCTAAGCTTATTATCAAATGTAACAATAAACGAAGGAATCTTGTAAAATCTTCAAATTATTACGCATTTGTCGAATGCAGACAATATCTGTACCATTTACTCTTCCATCTTGTGTTAATCTTTAAGACCACTATTTGAAAAAAGGTACATAATTATAATCTCATTTAAATTAGTCTTAAACAAGTTATTGCAATATTATAGAATGTCAATATAACGAACTTATGTGAGTTAAGGGTGCCGTTATATAAAATTAGGTTTTCCGAATGCGTGTTTTTTATTAGGAAAATAAACGACACTTTACAATGTCAGTGAATTTTTAATAGATGAACTGAAAATATTATGTGATTTTAAACAACGACGGGGCCAATATGAATATTTTAAATAATCTCTTCTGCTGTCAAATTAAAATTAATAAACACACACTTTTTTACGAAAATACACTTTATTTGTTTAAATGTATAAATGTCTTTGGATGATCAAACATTTTTTCATTTTATACTAATTCTGTTATATCTTATATCACTTCGGTTCTACTGTTTTCTTCAAAATTTTGTTCACAAATATTTAATAAGCACGTAAATTACTTCTCAAATTTCCACTCAGTTTTCAATGGGATCGAATGGGTAGGAAAAGAATAATCATTTTCTAAATCGTAAACCCTTTGTAGTAAGCTGTAATCTTGTGAACAAACAATGTGACATTTCAATCAATACAACCTTTTTAAATTAGGAACAACGTAATTTGTAATAGATTCTATCTGTCATGGCATCTTATTCAAAACAAATGAGCTACAAAAACGCATCTCGTTTATAATGACACGTATGAATGAGTATCCCGTTGTCGGCAGATATCGTTACTAATACGGTTTATCCCAGATTCATCCAGTTTGAATTCCTTCTCAAATTATTCATTCCTCGTCTCATTCTGCTGTCATTCGATCAACATGACTGCCGTACTCTCGTAAGCCCCGTGAAACATGAACGGCGAAAGCTAAAAAAGTCGTACCATAACGTTCCTGACACACGTAATTATAATCTCTGAGATTGTGAATAATGATGCGCAACAGAATCTGGGTATCTATATAAGTATTGGTTATCCGTTACAAGTACTGAACGAGTATTTACATACAGTTAACGAAAAAAAAAACGTAATACTAATTATGTAAATGAAGGAAGATAAATATAAAAAAAAACTAAATTATCTGACAAAGTTGACACCTAGATATGGGTCAAGTGATAATTTTTCTAGTATAAATACAACATGCTTTAAGATTTTTTTATTGTTTGTCATTACTTGTATCATTTTTAGTGGCTTTTACATTTGAACCATATGGGCACGTAATAGATTAGTACAACAGACGTTTTTTTAACAAGAAATTGTCAGTGATTGCTCAACCAATTTCTTGGAAAATGTGTGGAAAACGTGAGGAAAAAGTGTAATAAATGTCTCGTGGTTCTGTCACGGTTTTAGGGCTGTATATGATATGAGCAAGGTGGAATAATAATAGCACAGGCATTCTTTTTTATTGAAATAAAACCATATTTTAATTTAAAAATCAAAGTGTAAAAGTGTGAAAGTTTTCAGATTAGTATTCAAACCTGTTTACAAGTTATTCATTATCATTTGTATTCCACGTTTTCATTCAAGTACAAAAAAAAATTAAAAATTGGCCACGAGATCTTATTTTACATAATATCGCACCACGAAAAACCTCTAAGATTGTTTGTGAATCCAGATTCATAAACCCGTTTTTAACCGGTGTTCCAATATTGGAACATTTAACATTTTTTGCTTACATAACCCAATATAAATTTAGATCAGTCAACAGTTATAATTGTATATAATTCAATATTCTTTCTGGTTGGAACCTATTGGAGAAAGAAATGTTTTTTATCTACATTTTTTATGATCAAAATGATATTTTATCTGACAAAATTCTGGCGAAAACGGATTTAACGGCCAATTCAGTGTACATTATTTCAGAGCAGGAATAGCAGCTTTGCTTCGGTCAGATTGCATTATGGATTCTAAATAATTGATTATATTCAGAAACTGATAAAAAATTCATACCTGTATATCTCAAGACTTTTCAGTGTCGTATTCAATCAAGTATTCGAGTATTGTATACTATCTATGCGTAGTTCACCAAAAAAGTATTGATAGCATGCTTGAATCTATTGCGCGCATCTCTAAATATGCGACTGCAAAGTGCAATACAGAATATCTACATATTCGCATGGAACGTAAAGCAGCTAATCAAAAGCTCAGCGGGTAAGCGAGCTTTCATTACAATTGGCGAAAAAAGCTCAAAGTAACCTTTTATCGTTTAGATGTCACTTAAGAATGACCGTGACTAACGGACTTTCAACATAAGTTTAAATTATAACCACACTAATATATACAAAATAATATTTCCTATTATTTGAATTAATCTTTTTTTTTTTTTAAACCACATTTATGTGGTAACTTTGTTTTATTTTTTGTTAACTTGAGTAAAATCAATAGTGTGTCTTGTATTTTTGGCTTACAGATAGGATTTAAATATATAAAACCTAATAGCAATTCATTTACGTGGACTTAAATCCTCGCGTGGCGTTTTCGTAAATTGATATGCTAATCATTTTGTGTATGTATTTCTGAATACATCAATACAATATGGGATGAAAACATTCCTTCTTTTCCTGGCATTCTTCCTTGGCATTTCTTTTATATCTCAGTATTAAAGTGTCTTAATAAAACCATCTTAAATAAAACCCTTTCTGTCATTTTGATATGTTACATTATAAGTAGATACATAATATGCTATTATTATTAGCAAACATGGAATAAAACAAAAAATTTGTGAGATTTACTAAAGTATAATTAATATAAAGAATAAAATACGCTGAGAATACACTTTTTTAGATTAATTGAAATATAAATTCTCTGGAGAATCCAGATAATTGACGCTTCCTATATTTGTTCTTGAAAGAGTCACTTGTCACTGTGAATTATTAAATAAAAAAAAGAAACGTTTTTGTAAAAATTTCACATTTTTTTATTAAAGATCCATCACGGGCATCAGTTGATAATGCTTTTTAATTTTTTCAATATCATTAAAATGTAAAGACTTTTTTATACTTTTGAAACGTCGAATGGTAAATAGTATAAAAACAAACCATACAAACAAATATCGCTATCATTTTTATTATAGTTAAAAATGGTTAAGTATCAGTTAAAAATGGTTGTGGTGAGCAAAACTGATCCTAATATTTAATAAATCGGTAAAAAACAGTGATTTAGTTTTTCTTTTACTACTAAATATTACGACAAGTAGTACAAATTCTCTTTTAACATATAATTATACCAGTTACATTATCTGAACCAAAGCAAAATTCGTTGCAGATTCTCTATAGAACATAACCCGAGCATTTTCTAATAAAACTTCTCAAACGAAATTACGGTACGACATCAAGATCTTGTCTCCTATTAAAGCACTTATTGGTTACCGGTTCTATGGCATACTCAATCATGGCAGACGATACCTCATGACTTAAAAACTTGATACTAAATCAGATTATACGCTAGTCTTGTATATCAGCTAAGTTGGAGCTAATGCAACATCTGATATTATATTATAATTCAAACGTTTTCTATTGAACAAACCCGTGTATTCAGAGAGCTTTTACAAGCTTTAATAAGCAAGCCATTAATATATCATTACTGCTATATTATCAAGTTACCGTCATTAACTAAGCTTTGCAAATACTAATCTTTTCGTTATGGGTTTGATGATTATTATTAACTCATAATCCGATTAAGTATGACTGACAATTATTATTAGTGATTCAATTTTACTTTGATGGGATAGGAATAACGAAAGATTAATTCTTAACCACGTTTATTTAACCTCTCATTTTGTAAATTATTCCTCCTAACCTTTCTTTTCAGACCCATACATTTGTTAATTTTTCATGTTTTACGTTTTCTTTCCATGTGGGTTTACCGAATGAAGATCTTTATCTAAATCTTTAATACGACACGTAAAAAATCATATATTTTGAGATCTTGTAAATTTTTCTCTCATTATTTGAATATTATAAAATTAATATGACGCGTAATAAAATGTCATCTGCATTGGTAAAAGATTGATATTTTGAAAATGACGTTGCACGAAATTTAAGGAAGGGCCTCTTCAAACTGCGAATAACGAACCACATTGTGTGTTAAAATAACAACTATTGTGAAATTCTTTCAAAGGTTTTCCTTGTCCATTCATGAAATTCACCTCTTACAAAAATAACGTGCATGCATAAATATTTTGCAGGGACTATCGATTCGTTGACTGAAGTGCATTGAAAATCACCACTGTCCTATGTCAAAATGTATTTGAGTGTGGACGTTGGTTTGAATCATATAAGAGTGTATTTATTTAAATAATAATGAATAATACATTTATTTGGGATTACTTCTCCGCCTTAAGGGTCAGCGTCGTCTACAGAGACACCTATAATTAAAACGAATTATTAAATTGCGTATACACAAAAAATCGTTTAATTGATAGAATTTAACTTGATAGGATTTTCACATCATCCCAGTTGAGTTAAGCATTCCTTATTATCATATTGTAATAAAGTTTATTTGTAAAAAAATTAACAGGGAGAGCCAGTGGCGTGCTTAAGTAGAGACCTCCTATTTTCTCAATAAAAAATAGTATCTTAACCAAAACAAATTATTTATTTTTGAAAAAAGTACCAACGTTATCAAAATCAAATACATCAACAATTACATTACGTTTTTATTACTACACTATTTTTACACTACAGTGTTTTTTTGATATTATTAAAATTCAGTTCTACCAAGTAAATACCAATTTTATTTATCAGTTACATTATTATTTATTTATTGTTAAAAATTAAAAGTACAGTACATGACATAACAGCTGACGCCAATTCGCCGTGTACTTGACAAATATAATTAGACAAAATATAAAATAAAACTACAAAATCAACATATACAAAAAATTCACAAATATTGTCACTAAAAAATGTCCACTTCTCTAGGCATTTCTATTATTGATTTGCTCCACGTCAATAGCAATCTATAAATCTAATAAACGAAACGTTTATACGTGTAATGATTTTCCTAAGTTTGACGTACACGATTATAAATCTAAATTTTGAAACATGGTTCATTAGCGTCTGATTTTTTTCTCGCCACATTTTGATAAAGTAGCAATTTTATTATTTCTCATGGATTACAAGATCGTCGAACATGATAATCAAATATGATTGATTAGCTACAAAATATTCAATTATGTTTCTCTTGCGATTATGTGAATAATTTATATCAACTGAACGTTAGTTACACTTCAACTATAAAATAAACATCGATTTTTTTCCGTTCGTTACGAAATACACGTATTATGTGGGTGTTGTATTAATGAATCTTTCTTAAAGCGCGTGGATTTATTTTTGTCTTACGGTTCATCTGAAAGTTTTTTGACGTCTCCCCTTTTTATTCGTATTTTTTTTTTATGCTCCACTTCCAATGTGGCATCCTAGTTTGGGTATCTCAACAAATGTTTTTTCTGCGAAATGACTAGTAAGTCAGTTTTTCGAAACGAGTAGGGATAGAATGAAAGTGTTAGGACAGGACAGTTGGTTAACTAATTGCTCTCGCTACAACTCGACAATTTTAGAGTTGAAATGATAGGAAAGGAATTAGATATCACAAACACTCATGCCTTGGAATATAAATTGATAAATCGCTTTAAAAATGCTTTTCGTACTGAGACCGGTGAGATCCGTCACGGTAGCCAACGCTGTTGACCACTACACCACGTACCCGACAGTTTTAACAGCAGTTAATGAGTTGTGTTTTATTATCACTCAAATAATTAAAAAAGAAACACTCCTTCCACTTTAATAATAAATATGTGGAACGGTTTCGCTCGTGTCGAGCATCATCAATAAACTTTTTTTTTGGGCTTAGTTTTGGTGGGTTTCGGATCTCTAATATTTTTTAAGGTTTAGTGGCATGCAATATGCGCCACTTTAAAATAGATAAAAAGAAGTCGTAAGTTTTTCTTTTCAGTAGAAACGATCTACCTTCACGACTCAAAAAGCACAGTCCTATTTAATATAAAGAACTTCGTGAAAATTTTAAAATAAAATGAAGCTTGACAACTTTTTATTCCGCTGGTTATATTCCTAGGTATAATACACATGATGTAAAAATCCACGTAACACACTTTTAGAAATGCTCTATATGTAGGGCTGCCAGGCGTCCCGGTATTCCGGGTTTGTCCCGGTTTTGATCCCTTTGTCCCGGGGTCCATAAAAGGCCTTTCAGGACAACCATTATTCAGTAATACTGGGTCCTTGCATTTACGAAGTTGCGAAAAATGAAAGAAATATTTTGAAATATTTGCAACAACATAGCCATCAACAGTCCGTTTAAAACCAGGCGAATACTATTTTTTATTTCAAATAATTTACTTAAAATATTCAAGAAGTATATTGCAAATCGTCAAATTCGATTTCGGATGACATGTATCAGTGCTTCCCAACCTGAGGACGCGCAGGTTTTCCTATTTTAGGTGTTGTGACATAAAAAAAATGAAAAGCACTGACAGATATATAAGCCGTATGATGTACACACCGGCTCTCGTACGATCTCCAAAATGAATGCCAGGGCCTTGCGAGTAAAACTATCAACAATATCCCGGTTTTGATGTCAAGAAATCTGAAAACCCTGCCTACATATATATTATTATCACCGATGATTTATTCAGATTCAGTGATTTTTCTAAAATAGCCCAAGCTTTAATTAAAATAACTCAAGCAGAAGATGTGTGCTAAAAGTTTGACGTCCGCTGACGTGGTTTTCAAAAATAGATTATTACTCCGGCCATGTGAATACATATTTCAAATACTATCGATTCGTTTGGCAGTGAATTTTAAACATAGTTTGACCCTTTGGAAACTTTGATATTTTAATTATAAATATTTTTGACGCTCGGGCAACCTTGAGCGGCCGGCCATTGCCTGGCAATAGCATCTACGGATTCGTATCATTGATTTATGGCAACCCTTTGATATTATTTGTTAATTTAGCAGTTTAATAATTCCGTGTTATTGCACTGTGGATATAGGTCGAACTGAGTATTTCACATGGTTCATTCAAGTATTGGCTCAGTAACACAGCAAACATTGCTTAACCTTTATTCATTTTTTTATCAAAAAATATCGAATATCTTAATATATTTTTTTTAATGTTTGACATAACAGCTAATGCACAAATATTTTAAAATTGAAAGATCATAGGAGAAAAACTCGATGTTAGTTTTATTTGCCACCAATTTGGGGTAGCCAATCACACTAATAAACAGTTGGATCGAGTTACACACCTCTTCATTTTCCGCGTGCGTCAAAATCTTGCTTCGACGCTAAAACTTTTACTTTTTAATTTTAAAATCTACAAGTTGGCCACAACCTTACTCAATTTCAAGAGAACCGTAAAATTTCGTAATGATTTTTTATGTTTATTTGTATCTTTAAAAGCATATTGTTTTGTGTTTATATTCATGGAACCGGATTTTCAGATTTAATTTATATTGTGTTTGAACACTGTTTGAATTTATTTAACATTTTGATAAAAAGTTCAAACGACATTTTTAACCAGAACGACCAAATAGCTGAAAATAAGATGGCTTTTTGTTTTTATTTAATATTAATTTGGCTAACTTTTATGAATACAATAGGACGCCGCAAGAACTCTAGTCAGTATTAAAACCGCTAGATAATGACGCGCTACGCTTTCAGATTCTTCAAAGTTTTATGGCATTTCTTGGAAGTCAGATGATTGAAAACATCCCACGATAAATATTTCTCGAAGCATTTTAAACAGAAACGCCCGGAATTCGTATCGTTTTCCCCCGTTTTTCTCGAGGAATTTGTGAAAAAATAAATTAATCATAAAATATGTCGGGACATGGAATTTTAGCGATCTGAACGTGGACTGTCTAAAGATAAGATAAAATGTCTTATCTCTACAAAAAACTCGTCTCTGTAGTTTGTTTATTCTCTTAAATTCTAATTGTACTGTAAAAAGATTAATTGTAATTTCTTTTGCTAAGCGATTTAGCCAAAATAATAAATATAACACTGATACTTATAATGGTAAGCGATCTTAAATTAAAGTTCAGTGTAACCCGTCATAAAGTTTTTTATAGAAACCGACTAATAAATTGCAAATAAAAAAACATATTTGAAGGTTGGGTCATTTACTTTGTCAAAGTTTGTTAAATAACTTTTTTTTTAAAGCATGTCCGCTCCCAATGTGGAGCATATGGACTCTTAATGGAGTTTATCTCAACAGAAGTGTTTCTACGAGAACTGCTTGTTAATCAGTTGCTCAACCTCTCTTTTTCCAAAGAGAGTAGGGCTAGGACAGGACTAGTGGTAAGCTAATCGCTCTCGATACGCCACATTCATAGGATAGGATGGGTGAGGGGGGAAATCAAGACATCACATACATCCATGCCTTTGAACAGAAATTCATAAATCGATTGAAAAATCAATTTATAAAACTGTTCGTTCCGGGATTTGAACCCGAGCCCTCCGTAGCCGAAGCCAACAACGTTGACCACTCGACCACACAGACGGCTGAAAAGGCTTTAAAGACCTTTAAATATAAAAAAAATGAATATTTTAGTCGCAAATCGCGAAAAATAGAAACGTCCCTTGAAGTCATGTAGTAAATGTACTCAAATGAAATGGGACTGTCAAAATTTCAAGCAAATAGCGAGGTAGCGAGAGTTCAGGACACGTTAAAACAAGATTTTACTTTATCAACTAGCAACCCATTTATATCTAATAGAACAGTGTTTCTCAACGAGGGGCCACAGCGATTTTTTAACGGAGCCACAGTACAGTTTTGCGGAGTCATGGACAAATATTTATAAATTGGAATGACTGAGAAGAGCTTAAAAAATAAAGCTCTCACGCCATTTCATTTTGAAACTAATAAAACTTATTAAATTTGAATCGTTCAAACTATGTACATTCTCACAGATGTTGTCACTAACGACCCGGATTTTGCCTTTCGGCATCTTCAGGCGTTCAAGTGTACGGATGAACTTGAAATGACGCTTAGTAAATGAATGTTTCGTGTTTATATAAAAAATAAATGTATCATTGAGCTTAAAGCCATTTCTGGCGAAAAGGATAAGCTCATGGGAATGCCCACAGATTTGAGTAGTAAGTTGTTTTAAGAATTATATTTATTTGTTTGTCGGCAAAGGTTTTATGATTATATTTATATATAGTATAGAAGTGGAGATCTCGGCATATTTAATATTTCATTTAAAATCGGAAGGCTTTGCAAATGTGCTCTGTTTATTTCCAAAATTTCCTGGGAAAGGAGCTTATGACCGTCCGTATTTGGATGTAACATTTTTATCCCTTGTTCCTGATTGAACACGCTGGCAATGGCTTTAATCTCAATGATACATTTATTTTTTATATAAACACGAAACATTCATTTACTAAGCGTCAGTTCAAGTTCATCCGTGCACTTGAAAGCCTGAAGATGCCGAAAGGCGAAACCCGGGTCGTTAGTGACAAAATCTGTGAGAATGTACATAGTTTGAACGATTTAAGTTTAATATTGAAATTCCACCAAGCACCTTCAGTCGAAATCTTAAAATAAAACTTATAATTGAATATTACAAAACGAATATGGGGGGCACAGAAAAATATGAGACTCAAAAGGGGCCACGAGTCCAAAAAAATTGAGAAACTAAGGAAGAGGATTAATTTAAATCACGCAGTCGCCATTTATTTTTTCAAGTATTTTTTTAGCTTTTCGGACATAAATGCATCATATTTTTTAGTAAAAACATTGTCTTGGTTGCATTGTTGTTTTAGCGCTATTATATGCAAGATAAACAAAACAGTAAAGAAAATTCACTATTGTCAATATGATTTCTACAACGTTAAGAAAATTACCTAAGTTATTTTACGAGCAATAAACCACCTAACGTTACGAAGGAATAACATAACATATGCAATTATTGATTTAACGTTTTACAGCTTTCAGCGGAAAACTAGGCCAACTATTCATCAGTTCTTTATAGTAGTAATTACTGTCAATAAATATACAATACCCCTTAAGAAGATGCATTAAAACAGTCGTTAAATTGTTAGTACTGGACTGGCGCTATGCAATAAATGCATTTAAGAAAACGGTCAAATAGAGTTCAATGCTAGTTGTTATTCTGAAATAGAAGATGCTAAATAATGCAATTGATACATTTTCCGATGATTGATTTAATCAATTCATATATTTTATTGAAATCGCGACCGTCTATTTCTGTATCTAACATATTATATAAACCTTGAGAATGCGCTCGATTATACTCTTTAAAAAGCTCGCGTTAGCTTAAAGTCAATTCCAACATAACATCTTAAAATATTGCAAGTTATTAAAACCATGATAATATATTGAAGTTTTTGCCAGAAAATTGGTTTCTTGAATAACAGTTTATACATTATTTTTTTATAAATTTTTTAAAATTTAATTTAGAAAATATGTATTTACTACAATAAATTGACAAATATTGTTCTGTGAAAGTTTAGATAATGGTGTGTATGAATGAAGAGCTTTAAAAATGTATATCCACCCTTCAATTTCAATCGATAAAAAAATCATTAAAGAGCCCAAGACTATTGACCATTTAGCGACAGGATGGGCTATTATATGGGCACTCGAGAGGTGAAATGAGCCAATGGCAAAACTTTTTCTTGTTAAAGTTGTTAAAGCTCAATCACGTCATTACTTGGTGTTCTGATGAATTTTATATTTTTATTTTACGAAAATAACACTATTCTATTAACTTACAGTGAGACTTGTAAAATATTACAACGCATCTAAATTTTCTTCCGTAATACCACTTGGCTCACTTCACACCTAATGGGCCCAATACTCTTAATTGTGCATTCTTTGACTTGCCAAAATATTAGAGCAACACATTAGTTACAAAGTTTTGTACAGGGCTGTGGAGTCAGGTAAAAAAACCACTCCGACTTCGAATTGATTTTCCATTTACTAACATATCTGTATACCATCAGATCATTTTAGTTACTAGAATAATTCCAGTAGATTTACCAAGCGATATGATGAATAGACTAATAATTTTTCAATATCAAAATATACTTATTCTTAATATGCTATAACACAATACAATTTCAATATGTTGAAAATAATTGATTAGAGGTTGGTTTTGGAATTCTGCTACTGATTATATTTATGTAAAATAACTTAAAAATATCAAATAAACAAACTTTCCAGATAAATTTCAAAACTTTGTTTTTGCTCCCATGTAAAATTTTGTTACCATTCGCCACCGCGGTGCCGATATATGATTGGAAGACAAATTGCTCAATACGTTTAATTTACGAAGCATAGACATAAGGTATTGTACGGTATTACTTATTTTCAATATATCATATACATTCATAGCCAACAGTTGGCTCAGTTACTCCTCTCCATACATTGATATGGACCATTATAGCATCGTTTCCATCTCTTAAGAAGACATTATTTTTATCCCTGGATTCGGCCGTTGGATCGAAAAAAAAGCATTCGAATGAAGACCTCCCAACTCCAAAGGATAAAATAATAAATATCTCTCGCCAACACTAAGGTATTTTACGAACATCCCGCATAGACAGGTTTGATGGCAGAAAATCTAATATATTTTTTAGAGACTATAACCAATTATAATTGAGCATTTTTGTGGCACTAAAGCAGGAATGCCTAACGTGGCCTTTTCGAGGTTTTCAATTTTCTATATATTTTGCAATTTTTTATTGGTTAAATATATTAATATTATTATATAAGTATTACTAAATTTGTGACAAATTTCTGGAATTTTCGGCTGGGTGTCGCATTTCTTCGCCAGACATTCATTTGTAGTAATTCCAATTTTTTAAGACGCAAACTAAAAAATATAACGAATCATAATTTTTCAGATCCAGATCAAAAGCATGAGTGTTTGTGATGTCTAAAAACTTCCTCCAACTCTTCCGAACCTTCAATAACTGGAAGTAACGATAGCGATTAGTTATCCACTAGTCCTGTCCTAGTCTTATCCTTCTATCCCTACACTCTCTTTGGAAAAATTATTAATATTAAAAATATCATTTTATTATCAACGTTTATAATATTTATGTGTAGCCCATCAGAGACATGCATTATTTTATTTAGCCCACCAAGTGATTTCAGTTGGGCATCCCTTCACTAAAGTATCATTTTAAGCTGCCCATACTTTCGAGACAGTGAATGCAAGTTTGATTTTTGATTAGTATGACTGAGGAACTTGATATATTGCTTTTCATTGTTGTAATAATTATTATTTATGCTAATATTATGTTAGTTTTACTTAAACAATTTACTAACCTCCTCGACTGAATGATTATAATACCTTTCCAATCATTTATTTTACTATTTACAGTTTATTATGTATTGTTGAAAACAACAAACAGTATTGAATTTATGCCCGACCATAAGCACGCGTACAATGGAACAAATATGTAATCAGATATTGTGATTCTATGCGATAAATCAAAAACTTAAAGCTCATGTGTTTTATAATATGTCGAAAAAAGAGTTTCTAAACACTGGAGTGGCAAACTGAAATCAATGTAGTTTTTGTATTTTTATGTGCTTATAATGTAAACTTATTTTAAGAATTATCGCTCGCGGTATCAAGTCCACGCCAAATACACAGAGATCGTAAACCGAACTACATGTATATAATTCATTACTAATTAATTCAATATTTAACAAAATTGTCATAGTATCATATCCATGCTTTTCACTTATATTCGCCGATAGTAATAGTTGGTGTAACAACTTTTAATTTATAAACATAATTATTGTATCGGGTTTGTGGTCGAGTGACAAACGTTGTTGGCTTCAGTTGTGGTGCTCACGTGCTCGAATCCCAGTACGGACTGTTTTTATAAATTGATTTTCAATCGATGTATGGATTTTCTTTGAAGGCATGGATGTCTGTGATATCTGAGAATCTCTCCCACCCATCCGATACTAAAAATTGGCCATAGCGAGAGTGATTTTCTATTCACTAGTCGTGTCTTACCCTTATCATTTTATCCCATACTCTCTTCGAAAAATAGAGGTCTAGCAATTGTGTTGTCGAAGAAAACTTCTGTTGAGGTGTTTTTTTTTGGATATCAAATTAATGAAGCTTTAGTCCTAGGGTGTCAAAATTAGTTGGTGTCAAAATTATTCGAATCTCATTCATCGATGATGTTTTGTTTTGGTCATCGTTGTCGACGGAAAGGTGTGATCGTTTTATAGCTGAGCAATCCACAGTAAAGCCAGTTCACGTAAAAACCATATGCATATTATGCAAATTATATTATATTTATATTTATAAAATAACTCATATACTAAGAAGTTAGTTAAAGAGATTCATTTTGATGATGCTTAGGGTCGTGTTTACAAGTTTATTTTGATTTTAAGAAGAAAAATCAAATCTATGATAAGTCTTAATTCTAGAGCCCACGTAGTTCATATTGGGAGTAGATATAGCTTTTTTTTATACACGCATGCATAATAAATATTTATGACAGTGAATTCCCGTTTTTGCCACGCGAGAATTTCTTTACCACGATCAGCTGTGCTTCGTTCCGCATTTAACACAACTACCGTTTTATTGATGTGGATAATGAAATGATTAATATGAACACAAGTCACTTTAACGAAAAAATCTAATACGGCTATAAATAAAAATCGAAAATCCCAGCCTATCATTAAAATGTCAATTGGTTTTAATAAAAACATAAATCTATCCCAATAATTGGCAGTCAAACCGTGGAGACGTGCCTTAATATTAATGATTTTACTATAAATATTGTATAATTTAAACGCGCTGTATGTGATACGAATTTTATTATTAAAACTTATCAAATCTTTCCATATCCGTTTCAATTTGAATGAATTAACTTTAAGTGGATCGTTTATCTGACAGAATATTTTTATTAGTAATCCAATACAATCTTTATGAACGGCTAAATCACTTACTGGGTAATATATCTTGATAAAGTAATTATATTTAACTGAATCGAGTATCGCAATTTGAATTAACTCTCTCTGTGCAACCGGAAACGGGTGTAAGCAAGACTAATTATTGATTACACCGGTACATGCAAGTATATAGCAACGTGGCATGTGTTCATAATTGGACTAAACTTTATCGGTTGGTACTACTGCTTTATGATTATCGATCTAAACATATCGTCACTTCATGAACTTCTGTAAATTAACGTAAAATTTGACCCCTACTAACGTCAAGCTATAGCTTGTACAGTAATATGTCACTTCGGTCCTAGAAAAAGTAAATAATTTGATTTACAACATGCTACTCGTTTTCTATCTGAAATGTCGCTAATAAAAATGCAAATATTTAGTAAATTTAATCATAAATGATAAAATGCCAAATCAGCATACATAAAAATCAGGAAAACTTATAATTTACGCGAAATACGAATATAATATCAGTATGAAAAATTCAACACAACATTTTAAGTAGAATTTTTTTAAGCAAACTGTAGAGAAAATATTTCGTGATTCGCATTAACTGTCGGTTTCCTTAATACCAACGTTAGATTTTAAAAAAAATCGTATAGCTTTTTTAGCGAGATTTAGTGAATTTTCGAGGAGAAAAATAGAATGTAGAAAAGCTTATTTACCCTATAAATAACTTATCAACAATATCTTTAATACTTCAATCAGTTGTCTCATGACATAACTTATAACGTTCATCCACTATTCGACTAGTTTTTTGTTTAAGCGCATATAACTGCTCGGAAAGACAGCTAAGGCATTTACAAAAACTGGTTTTTTTAATTTCAATACTTACTAAAATTCTCCATAGTTTTCGAAGTTTTACAAAAAAAATAATTCGATTGAAATACTAAAATCTGGGTAATTTTGTTGAGCACCGTTTATTTATTATTTTTCTATATGTAACGAAGAAATCTAAAATTTTATTCCGTGTTCCGTTTCAAGAAATATGCTTCTACAAAACACTGATCGATCACTTAGTGATGACCTAATTTTGTAACGAAACTAACTGAAATAGCAAATTAGCACTCTTTTACTGGCTAATGAGTAATTACTTATGAAGTAAGTGTATAGTTTTTCTGCATCAAATATGGTTCAATTTGTTTGTAGATTCGTATATGAAAAAGTCGTGTTTTCAGTGTTTTTTTTCAGTTTGATGTAGTGTAATCGTAATGTATCAGATTAAAAATTCACAGCAAAAACATTTTGAAAATAAACCTAAATAAATTTCACCTCGTTTTATTTGTAACCATAGTGGCTTAAATTAAAATACTATATTTCTTTACGATAAATAATACAAAAAAAAAATCAAATATTTAAAACCGAATTACCACGATGAAAATATGTACAGATTTACGAGTGTCGCAAATTTACTCGAATCCCAGCATTTTTTTGAGACCGACAAACCCTAGACCAGTAGTGGCTAACCTTTTTGGTTCGTCTTGTCAAAATTCTGAAAAATCTTGCATTGTCATTTTTAGAACTATTCATATTTTTTCAACCTTAGTACATATTCTTCGTTTTTGGGCGAAGATCTTCCGTAAACAACTTTGATACACGTGTCATAGGTTACCCATCACTGCCTTAAAAAAGCCATAGGCGTACATTTTATAATACAACTGCATTTGCGATATTTTTATGAACGGTATTTTATAATATTATAGTTAGACAGTAAAAAATCTCACAATATGGTTTGTAAAGTTGATATTTACTACTGTTTTATAATAAAGGCAATAAACGCAAAAAATTGCTTGAGTCTAGTCTTTCTGGAGCCGAAACTACTACTAATCACCCATGTGCTTGTGATTAGTAGACAGGCTGTCAAAAATAGAGTTTTCATGTCTTGTCTTTCGCTGAAAAGCTTCGGATTAATTTAACCCATACAAACGTGAACACTTTAATGTATTGGTAAAGTCGATTTGTCTATGGTGTGCAAAACAACAAGAATATTATTAATGAATTTATTATTTATAAAATAAACAAATATCAATATTAAAGATATACCACTAATGTTTAAGTTGTACTTACTCAACTCTATCGAGGAAACGTTTCCCATGGTTTTATAACAACTTTAACCATATTTGTCATGTGAATGTAACATTAAATAGTTTTATTTCTTTAATAATATTTTTTTACGTTCGAGGTTTATGGTTTTTGAATAGTTTAGAAAACCTTTTTTTTCAAATTAATCGGGCTAAATTTTATGCGGCAGTAAAATGGCGGCCGCATAAAAAATTCACCTTGGTGTGCTTTTACGGCTAACGTCGCATTATTATAAAATGGAGCGGCATTAATTTCGAAAATAGCAGCTTTCTTATGAAATCTCCGCGATATTTCAGCTTTTGATTCTGCAACCCTAGAATGAATCTCGACCATCGTTAAGTACCCATATGATTTGAATACTGCGGAAACGTCAGTAAAATGCTTATCATCTTAGGAAAGACGAAAATGAAATAGAACAATCCTTGCAAAAAATCAAAAACTAACAGAATGTTCAAGTATACCAAATTTATTTTTAAAATAGATAACGATTTATTGCTTATATACAAATGTTTCAAGTAAACCTAATTATAAATACAAAAAGAGAACGATCCAGCGAAAAACTTATCAACAAACAGAATCGTTTTGATAATTAATTATTCGTAATTCAAAAATTTGACAGATGTAGATTTCTTAAATCGGTAAAATATTAAAACTATTCAAATGATTTATGATTTAACTGGTATAAGCAAATAATTAAGATATATATAAATGGCAGATTGAAAAACAATTTTCAAAATATTGCAATATTTTTTAACTTTATATTAGTCGTTGTCAAAATTAAAACTCTCATGGAAAATAATCAAATGTTTGAAGAGTATAAGTCCACAATACCCAATATGTTACATGTATTTGATAAAATAAGCAAAAAAACTGGCACATTTTAAAATATATTTTACACTTGATGAGGCATTCTCTTATTATAATTAAAATATCTATTCAATACTTACACAAATTTAAAAACTGAACTTTTTGTTTAAAAGCGTAATTCCTTCCTCGTTTTTTTCATAAGCATTGTGACTTTGTTCATTGCTTTATGTTGATTTAGAAAGAACAACGATATTAATCCATCGCCGTGTTCTACTGACCGAAAGATAAATACATAT
This sequence comes from Himalopsyche tibetana, assembly GCA_030503985.1. NCBI lineage: Eukaryota > Metazoa > Arthropoda > Insecta > Trichoptera > Rhyacophilidae > Himalopsyche > Himalopsyche tibetana. The sequence goes on from JAPJYX010000015.1 coordinate 9,758,738, forward strand.
TCTCATCTCAAACGGCCCTCCCGCCATAATCCCGAGATTGCTTGGCCCAAGAATTACGGAATGTACAATTACCGGCTCGATTATTCATAAATCTTGCAAAGTTTTCACTCGATTTGCATAATAACAACGTAACAACACTGTAAAATTGTTTATTCAGCGGCTAAGTAATGAATAACTTAATAATTGAGACGAAAGAGTTTGTGACGACTCAATTTGAAATTCGAACTGAATTGTAAATACTCTCTCGAAATGGGAAATATTAATTGCATTGAATATAATGGCGGTAAATTTTAAAATAAGAATAATAGCCACGTCAAATCTATCGAGCAATAGATAAAATAGAATACAATTCTTATTATGATACACGGACAATAATATTTAAGTGAATTAATTGGTCGCAAATACTGCCAACAGTCAAACAAATGATGGCCAAGTTTGTACCAAACTCAGTGACGTTCCTAGGCTATGTGCCGCCCCTAGACAAGGCCCTAAAATAGCGCCCATTTTTTCACTTATTTTATATTATTCTAGGAACACATTAACAAATATATAAGTTTGAATCCTCTACTCACCTATTTATTCAAACATTTTTTTGACACTTTTTCTGTCTTGCTTTCAGATGATTCATAATATATGTGTTCCTTATGAACAAAGATCCTCACGAATAAATATTATCCAAAAGCCCATATTATAATTCAATATTTATGAAAAAAAATAGCTATTACCTTCACTACACACCATAAAAAAAATGTTAATTTCAAATGTCGCCCGCCGTGGTCTAGTTTGTTAGAGCTTGCTCTACCGATCAGATGGGTCTGGGTTCGATTCCCGGTAAGGTCTATGTTAAATTGTATTTTTTTCAATTTTAATTTGAGATCTGAGACATGAGTGTTTGTGAAGTCAATTCTCCTTGAGTTAATCTCATGTGACTTTCAAAAATTCTCATCGAGTATATCTCGTATGATCTTTCAACTTCAAAATATTTGACGCATTGCCGTAAGCTGTAATGTCAAATATTTGTTTTTAATTAAAAAATATATCTATTAGGATCGATTCTTGATTTGATATTTTGTTTATCAAAAACATTGAGGCATCATAAAAAAATCTGTGATCGTTTGCCGCTCTCTATAACTTGCCGCTTCTAGGCAACTGCCTACTCGCCTTTGCCCTCGGGACATTCCTGCTGACACACTGCAAAAATATAGTTTTTTTCTTCTGTACCCCTTCTCACCCTATTTTTGACTACGTGCTTGTGTGACTTAAGTCCTAGAAATAGATCACACAGCGACCACCAACTTTAACCCAAGTCCAATCAAACATTGACTTAAACTAAGTATAATATCGTATATTTTACTATAGGAATAAGTATTTTATAACATACATTGTCGTACAAATCAAGCACACAGTCGAAGAGTAACTGATCGACATATTCTTGAATAAATTCAAGAATGTATCGCTGAACTTATCTGCAATTCTTTCAAAAATAGATGGCCGTTTTCGATACATGTAATATACTAAGCACTGATTCATATAATATATACAATATCAATATCATAGGACACGCCATCCTAATTAATACTTGCGCATAAATATATAATTTCATAGTTAGCTCGTGCAGTAACATTAAGCAATTTAATTAATTATTTTATTCAAAGTTTTCTTCGCGAGTCATATTTGTTTAATTAAATAATTTTATTTAATGGGCAGTCAAACGAGACAAGAAGCTATGAGGGTGCTAATTTTGATGATTAAAATAAAGATAGTGTACAGCTTTCATACACTCTAGGATGCTTTTTGCTTCGTAGTTTGCCAGCGTACTGGAATTAGCTCCCATTTACATATTATGCAAATATTTTAATGTTTATATTTCCTTGGCGGGGGAATTTAAACTGGAGTAGCTCTGAAGATTAAACCAGATATGTATGTTAAGTGGAGTTAGAAGTTTTCATGATTTTTTTCTTTTATCAATATACGGCTAAAAAATACCATTTAAAGGGCAAATTTTCTTGTACACGTATAATGTCGGGTCCGACATCGTTGACTTCCATGCCGGATCTCACGGTTCCCGGTAAATTGCTCGAATAACAAGATAATCAATTTGTTTCCGTTTGTTCTGTCCGTTTGTTCTGTTTTAGCCCTAGTCTTCTATGTTTTCTGGAAATATATAGAAACAGTTTGAGTAACTAATTAATAAGCAGTTCTCGTAGAAACACTTCTGTTGAGATAAACTCCGTTAAAAGATCATATGTTCCGCATTTGGAGCGAACACGGTTAAAATAAATACTTACGAAAATTATTTTTATATTTCACTTTCTAAACAAGTGTCGCACAAGATAAAAATGAAATTCGTAGAAAAAGTCATGAAAAATAGTTTAAATAACCAAGCAATTCGAATAATTTGTAATTCGAGCAATTTACCGGCTCCCGGATTTCACGAGAGCAAATCCCAGTACGGACAGCATTTTTCATCGATTTTTCGATTTCAGTTCAACGGCATGGATGTTTATGATGTCTAAAAAAATCCCCTCCTCCCACCATTCCGATCCTGAAAATAACGGGGTGTAGTGAGAATGATTACCCAACCACTATTCCTGTCCTGCCGTATCCTTTATATCCCTACTACTCCCTTCAAAAAAGAGAAGTTAAGCGACTGAGTAAAAAACAGTTCTCGTAGAAGGACTCGTATTGAGATACCCTCCAATAGGAGGCCATTTTCTTTACATTGGGAGTGGACATGGATTTAAAAAAAAAACACGTATTAGTGGTTCAGAATACGGCGAAAGGCTAAGCAATTGGAAATAGTTGCAAGCCCCCTTAATTAATAGCATTGACACATATTTAAACTTACATAATTATAGCATAAATATTTTTTAAAAAAAATACATTAGTAACATTTTAAAGTCTGCTCCTTGTTTATATTTTCTTTGTTGAAGTTGAGCTCCTTTATTTTTTTTTAATCCCAAAAAAAAGAAAACATGTTGATCCACGCCTCACAGTAATTTGACGCAGTTATTGTAGAGGAAAATGCCATGTGAAAAACAATAGATACATTTAAAAAAAAACTGTCCGAACAATCGTAAAAATAAATATTAAAAACAAACAAACATTAAGTAAACGTACAGCCTATATATTATTAAGACCCAGCCTCATAAATATTGTCTTTGATATATTTTTTATTTCATTCTAAATAATACAATAAAAATATCGTTTTTTATTGAAACATCATTTTATGTAGCATAGCATCGAAATTCCTCCGTGAAAAAAGATACAAACGATGACTAACTATTTGAGTGGATTATGTTTTATTTGATTAGGAAAAAAACAGGTATGCCAGTGGCGCCAATTGTATTTACATATTATTTGATGTCAACTGACGCTCCCATTTATGGTTTTATTCGTCATATGTTTAGTTTTTTAACTGTTTCGACACCACGCATTGTAATCGACTAGACAGACTAAGTGGAATATTTTTTTGAGTAAATAATACTTAACTGAGCGAGCTAGAAATTGTAGCGAGCTAGATTTTATCAATCAAATCAATCAATTATTTTTATTATAAAAATATTTCAATGTTAAAAAGTTTTCAATATTTTCCTTCTACAGGAACATATTTATAAATTGAATTCGCATCCTTTTGCTATTTGCATTATCTTTCCATTACGATACGAAAGCACAGAGCAACTATCCGTAGTGTGCTTTGAAAACAGATCCCTGCGGCAAATACTAGGGCTACGGTGTTTCGATTTTTATAACCGCTTGAATACCGCGTAAATAAATCATTAACCCTCCTCTCCAGAGACGAGAGCTTTTTTTAGATAAAAAAAAATATTTGTTTAGCCATATTGAAGTTACGGATAACTTTTATTCCTAATAAATTTAAAAAAAAACGCCAAGTCGTTGTTTAGAAACCCCACATGACTATATGATCATGCTCATCCTTTTATTACCATGTTATATTGTGTACGGACAGTTGTAAGGACAAAAGTGACCGTATGGTCTTGCAAAAATTCGGGGTTGAAATATAGCTAAATGTGTTTTTTTTTTAAATATTTACAATTTGACCTCTTTAGATCAACATAATTTCAATACAAATATATTAGCAAAATAACTGTAAATAATTTGATGTTTTGGTAAAAAAATAACTAACAGTTTCAAAAAGTGCATTAAAAAAATGGAAATTCAAAAAATCGCATGTGCTTTTGGTGGCCGTTTCTGTCCCCGCGGCAGATGACTAACTGAAGTATGTACCCTTCTTAACCAAATATGAGTAAAAGCAACGATATTCAGGTAGAAAAGGGATGAATAGTGGGATCAATAGACAACGGTGTTTACTGTTACCATATGGTCACGCTCGTCCTTGGAGGGTTAATATATCCTGATACTGCGTGTTTTTGAGAAAAATAATTTTGCCTAATATACACTCGAATTCGATATTTTTAAAATCTATATTGACTCAGTATAGATAGCACTACACATATTCATCAAAATATTGCTTATATTCTATAAGAATACTAAGTATTTGATTTGTTAAATGTCTTGGACATCCGTGTTCGCTTGCATATATTCCGGACACCGGTGTCCGCTAGGTATTCTTAAGGGATACTGAGATAAAGGGGCTGACTAACCACCCACTTATGACGGTCACAATTCGAGAGCAATGATAGTATTCACATATCACAATATGTTTTATTTGTCTTATTGCATTGAATTATGTTTAGACAACTGTTTTCTCACAACTCCAATATATTTCCAAATTCTGTTACACGCACAGCTTACCACATGTTAAAACTTATATGTATATTTATATTCTGAGCATTAAAAGTAATTTTACAACTGGATTTTTTTTCATTCATGTTATGTAAATAATGAATTTAAATAAAATTATCTACAAATGATTTATTACCATGTGATACCAATGGATTCTCTAAATATCGATAAAACAGATAATTTCTATACAAATTGCAACACCATAATACTGTCTATTGACGTGTAATAGATTTTTTACAAAATTCTTGACCACCTATTAGTATAATATTATAATAATAATGATTATTAACGACGCTAGAGTTATGAACAACTTGTTTTATGACATTTTTTTTTCAAATCAAATATTTTTTTTAATGAAATTTTTCATAGCGTTATTTGTAATCTTTTTCTTCAAAGAAATTCAACGTTTTCATGAAATGTATGATGGGCTCTTTTTTATCATACAAATATTACATATCGACTGTGGAAAGGAAAAAGGACGTAACACACAGTTTTTTCAAAACAGACTTTTTTCGATAATCACAATGTATTAAACTTACGTTCTATCAAAATGATGCAAGTTGCAAATGCCGAATTAGTATCTAAATTTATTTTTTAGTTTGAAAAATATGACCTTGTAAAAAATTAAAGCCAAGAAAAAAGGTTTTTTCTAGACAAATTCTTGAATTAATATTAGATGATGCCAATTTAACACCAGCTTAGAAGTCTCCGTGCACTTCAAGATTGTGTATAATTACAAATTTGCATGTGTCACAAAATCATCAAAACACGTTTTTAGCGCCTCCTGTAAAATTTGATGTGTGTGGGTTACGTCCTTTTTCCTTTCCACAGTCGATATTATACATTATTCTAAGCTCTTTGCATTATAATTCTACGATTATGAAACATAATACAGTTATTTACTTCATTGGTTAAAATAAGTTTTAAAAAAATCAACGACAGGGAAATTAATTCAGCCATTTCTTTTTTTAGCTTGGCATGCTAAAAAAATAAAATAAGCGAAAATATAAATGAAAATAGTTTGATAAGGTAAAAAATAGCAATGAATTTTAGTGCTACAATTTTTATTTATTACTATTTTTCATTTACTATTTATTATTCGCTATCATTCGGCTGATTGTCTTGTGTGGATGAAATCCTTAAACAAAGATTTATTAAATTTGAATCGTTCAAACTATGTACATTCTCACAAATTTTGTCATTAACGACCCGGGTTTCGCCTTTCGGCATCTTCAGGCATTCAAGTGCACGGATGAACTTGAACTGACGCTTAGTAAATGAAAGTTTCGTGTTTATATAAGATATAAATGCATCACTGAGTCCAAAGCCACTGCTGGCAAAAAGGATAAGCCCATGGGAATGCCAACAGATTTGACTAGTGAGCAGTTTCAAGAATTATATAATTTGTTTGTCGGCAAAGGTTTTATGATTATATGATTTTATGGTTATATAGGGTATAGAAGAGGAGATGTGGGAAAATTTGATATTTCGTTTAAAATCGGAAGATTTTGCAGCTGTGCTTTGTTGATTTCTAACATTTCTTGGAAAAAGAGCTTATGACTGTCCGTATTTGGGTGTAACATTTTTATCCCTTTTTCCTGATTGAACACGTGTCCTTCCGATATTAAGTGATTAGCAAAAGTAGACGTGTCTTTTTTCAATCTAAAGGCTGCCATATGTTCTAAAACCCGGATGTTCAGTGTTCTTTCTGTTTTGCCGATATAAAACTTTGTACAACAAGAGCATTGCAATCTATAAATCCCGGATTTATTTAAGTAATGTATTTTATCTTTATTATTAACTAATAATTTGCTCACTAGTCAAATCTGTTGGCATTCCCATGGGCTTATCCTTTTTGCCAGCAGTGGCTTTGGACTCAGTGATGCATTTATATCTTATATAAACACGAAACTTTCATTTACTAAGCGTCAGTTCAAGTTCATCCGTGCACTTGAATGCCTGAAGATGCCGAAAGGCGAAACCCGGGTCGTTAATGACAAAATTTGTGAGAATGTACATAGTTTGAACGATTCAAATTTAATATTGAAATTCCACCAAGCACCTTCAGTCGAAATCTTAAAAAAAGATTTATTATTTTTTTTAATTAATTATTCATTCTCAACCGAAAAAAAAACAAATTGTCTCAAAAACCCTCTCGAACACTAAGGTTAAAAAGAAACTTCAAACAACCTTTTTTTGCTTTTACTATCATTTCATATCAACCTATTCTGACCATGCATATTTTTAAAAAATGTGAAGCTAGTAAAAGTATACATCATGATCTCGCCTAGAAGTGTCGGCAAAAATTGTTTTATTTTTATTTTTGCAGAATACCCAAATTGCTTAGAACTATCCGATTTCAATTATGTAACTTTACTTTGATTACTTAAAGGCATCGTACTAAACTAAAATGTGAATGTAATTTTCAAAATGCAGATAGGTGCGGAGATTCGATTATAGATATATAGATGCATTTGTCATTCGTTATTGCCTAATGATTTGTTGCCTCCGAACGGTCACATTTCTAACGAATACATTATCATTTAGTATGACAAAATATGCCTACAAAATTCACATTAATATTCATTAAATTATTTCATATCTATTTGTAAAATATTGACAACCGTCTTGTAGAGATTATAAAATAAACACGTGCGTGTTATTCGAATAATTGAATCGTTTTCTTTCGAGACATTTTAAATTAATGTTTTAATTATTGTCGTAGAAGATATCCATTTAAAAAAAACATTCATGTTGTCATCGTTTTTGAGATAAAAATTTAACGTCGTTGCAATATTATAAAATAGTTATGGAGTCGGAGTCGTCAAAAGATAACTTGTTGTTTATGTATACGAAAGTACCAATACCTGTCTCAACTGTTCATTAAAATTACACTGTATTTAACTATCATAGCATAGGAAACATAATTAATCATTCTTTTTTAAATTATTTAAATCAGAATTGGTGTCAGAGCTTTAGGTATGAATCATAGTTTAAGGTTTAGTAGTAATCGGCGGCTTTCGAAATTTCTCCACAGCCCTGTAAAAGATCACATTAATATTTAAGTATTATTAACGCCATTGAATATGTTCTCTACATTCATAATAAAACCTTTTTTAAAATAGTCATTTGTCTGCTGAAAAAGTTTCAAATATTTTCAACGTATTATTTTTGAAAGCACGTAAATAAGATTATTTTATTATTGTGCAATATTATTTATAGCTTTTTCGGCATCACGATAACGTCGGAATTATACTGAAAGGGATTTTCTTTCACCACATGCAAGTACAATAACAAAGAAACGTCATACACTAAATCATCTTGCTAACCTTTACATCGTCACTTGTGATAATTTATTCAATGCGATTACTTTGCCACAAATTTTCATGGAAAAATGAACAAATTGTTTTGTATTAATATTAAAAACACCTTTTTAACGTATACATTTTCAATACCAAATTGTAGCACACATACATCTGCAACAGATTTCATAAACTACCCATTACCGAAAAGTGATTTTGTTAAGAAAACTGAAAAAGTCACATTGCTATTATATACGTGAATTTATTAATTAAACACCAGACCATTATAATAATTAATATTTTTAACGAAGAACTTTCAACCAAATCACTCAACTATGGGTAATGTCAAATATTAACAACAACGTATATTTATTTTCTTGTATTTCTGTTAATTTTAAAACAAAAATTGATTGCTTTTCTGTGCACCATTTTTGATTTATAGACTTAGAATAATAACTTCAATATCTGTCATACTTAAGTTAAGAAATATCTAATTCTTTTGAATAACATATTTTATCAAATGTAATCCTTTAATCTGAATGCTGACAAATCGACCGGTGAATTAATATTTTGAAGCTTTTAATGCGCCGACCACTTTGATATCAAATTTATAATGCTTGAAATTCAACTTAAATATTATAATATGACATATAACCTGTCCATAACTTAGAACTGTTCCACGCAAATTAGTAGTATCCAGTGGCGTCTATTTTATCACCCAAACTTTTAAAATTGATGCTAATGATTTTATAATAAAATTTTATACACAATTTTATGTATTATTAATAATAGCGCCATTAAATTTGACTACAAAACTAATTCGGTTTTATTCTTTAAGTGCATTCGATGCTTAGTGAACTATAAAAACATACTTATTGTAAATTCCGTTTTCAACAATAATTTTGATTTTTTATTACTTTTATTTACCATACCTCTCAAAATTGAAGTTTGAGTGTTTTGGTATTTCCAGCCCATATAGAAAACAAAAGCAAATATAAATAACAAATTAAATTCAATAAATAGCAAATCTTTAATCTGTTAATTAGTCGGCAACGTTAATATCTCGTTTAGCAAACATTTGACCTGCAAATCAAACATGGCTATATCCAAATATAAAACAAAAAAATATACACTTTAAAAGTTTAAAAAAATATCGTATGGTTTTATTAAAATACATGAAGAATGCTCACAGTAAAATGTAAGTAAGTTCTGGTAAAATAATCCAATTCCAGAAATTATCAATAATTTTATCCTTTTTCATAACATAATTCTACTCAATACGTTTTGTATAAATTGTACAGAATTCACCAATAGTTATAATTACTGAAACAATTAAATATTATTTTATTTCACAAAAAATATGTAATATATTTAATAACAATATCAACATCACCCCATCGCCATAAATAATTTGTACATTAATAAAATGAAGTTCTTTGAAAAAAAATACCAATTCAATCACTACGTATAATACAAATTACACAATAAATAAACGCGATGAAAGAAGGCGATCATTGGATTTCGGTGTTAGTGCTTTCGTTTGCCATCTCTGTGGATCTTCTGACAGTGTCATTTATCGTTAGTATATTTTACTATTGATATATATAATATGTATGTATAATAGCCCAATACTACCTTGGTAGATTGTTTCGAAACGTCAGACCAAAAAGCAATTACCAACTAAAACGTGGTCATTACCAATCTGTCAATACACACTGCGAATGCCCAGAAACTTTCTTATAACGTACTTCTTATCATTATGTTTTATCCATGTATTTATAATTATGCCTTATAAGCATGTGGCTAAAAGCTAGCGCACAACTTCCTCTGATTGTCTTTCTTGCACACAATCGATTTGTCTAATAAATTTCTCAAAATTATGTAGCCATCATGTTTTATTGCTTCAATTAAGTGATAATTAAAATACTAACCTGACCGTTTCGACATTTTTATTTGCTCGCAAGTCGCGTTGCCGGTGTGTTAATATAATATCACGAGCGTAAATAAACACACAAATACAAAGAATGCATAAATCATTTTTGATTATTCCTTATCGGATGATAAATTTTAATTCAGTCTCGTTAATATGATAATAATTCGTTTCGATTATTCAATATGAATAAACCGAACAAATTAATTTATATTATTGGAATTTTCCCCGGAGTCGTTTGCATATAATATATGTCAGAAATTATTACGATAGCTTCTTTAACCACTTGAGTACCAAGCGGACACCGGTGTCCGGAACATATGCAAGCGAACACGGATTTCCAAGACATTTAAAAAATCAAATACTTGGTATTCTAATAGAATATAAGCAATATTTTGATAAATGTGTGTAGTGCTATCTATAGTGAGTAAATACAGGTTTTTAAAATATCGAATTCGAGTGTATATTAGGCAAAATTATTTTTCTCAAAAACACGCAGTATCTCTGGAACATATTAATGATTTATTTGCGCGGTATTCAAGCGGTTAACGACACAATATAACAAAGTAGTCAAAAAAAAACCAGTACAATTTACTATCTATATATTAATAGTGTGCAGTGTACCCACTACTACTCACTACGATGTTTAACGTTTCTTAATATTTAAAAAAAACCAAAGAAAATTCTCATACTTTTACGTGCTCTACAATTACAGTAAAAGAAAAGATAGTGACATGAATTGTGCGAGAGCTTATCTTAGTTGGGATTCACTTGCTTTTCGTTAGACGTTAGAAATGTTTCGGTAGTATCTATAGCACATTATAAGCGAAAGACATTCAAAATAATATTTATTTAAAGTTAACTACTAGGTGTTCATTGGCAAATGTCAATACACAGTGGAAAGGCATTATATTTTTTTTTAAATGAATCACTATTTTGCACAATTCATTACTAATTATATGTTTCACCCTTATGAATCTTGATTAGTTTTAGTATAAAAATCCATGTATTAACATACATTCCTATCAGTCAGAAAGACTCGTAATGAAAGAAAACGGTCCTTTCCTAATAAATAAATAAATAAATTTAGAACTGGCACAAAATCGTGTTTAATTTAAATTGAAATATCGGGGGACAATGTTGTCTAATAATTCATTGCAATAAAACAAATATTGCTCGCCATTGAATTTGGCACTTTCTCCCATTTATTATTTTTAATTTTGGCAATGTTGTTAATATCTTATATATTAGATATTCTAATGAAAATACCATTTGTTTCAGGCCCTTGGATTAGACGGCGTCGTATCTCAGTATGGAGGTCCAGCTCCGGGCCAGCTCACCTGCGGAACCCGCCTGATGTCTGGAATCTTTCAGCGCCCTCAGCTACCACTCGGCTACACGCTGATCGCCACCATTCCCAGCGGTGCTTGCAGGATCAACGTCACTGAAATGGCACATTCCAATAACTACTTAGGTGAGTTATTCTCTTTTTCCAGTATGCTTCCATGTAATTTTATTTCTACTAATAACATACGCCAGAGGCATGATATCCTTTCTAACATTTCGTTGAGTTGAGAGCCAAGATGTGTAAATATGCGGTCAAAATCCGAAATTACTAAGTCGCCAAAGTAATATTTGCGTCTGCGTTATTATGTCGCTATTTTTGGTGCTTGCTTATGTCGAAAGTCATAAATATTACCAAGAACTCTTGAACGCAAAACCTAACCTAACTCTTATTAAAAAAAACTCGCATAAAAGTGAACTTATTTGAAAGAATGAACATAGACAATTAACCTTCAGAAGAGTATGGACGTACATGTGCGCTGACGTAATTTTTCTGTAAAGGAATACGGACGTACTTTTATCTCAACACAGTGGTGTCTGTCTGTGAGCATATATATCTTTCAAGTAAGAATTACATTGTATATTCATTGGAAAAGACACAGTTTTTATGTTAACTAAAGTCAGTAATGTAAAGTAAGGTCAATATAGACCCATTCACTCCTCGAAAGGTAAAACAATACATTTATTAACATTTTTGCCGTAGATATATATATTTTGTTACATGGCTCACATGAGTGATCGGCTTTGTTTCCAGAACGATTAATAATATTTGCCCAAGGCCCGTTTGCAAAACATTTTAAAACTTCATTCAGTGGAACAAATTTAGGGTGTCATATTTCTCAACTGCATTCTCGCTAATTGACGCTTGCAAACTTTTTCATCCGAGACTGAAATGTAAGTCAACTGACTGCATCTAATGTTTCTTTTTAGCATTCGTTTTTAGTTTCTTTTAGCCAACAATTCATGGGAACTTTACATGCACGTCGCTTCTTACGCCATGTAAGTAATTTGACGCGCTTAACCGACGTGCCGAAAGAGTTAACATATTTCTTATTTTGTATATTAACCATTGCAAATAGTATCTTGTTGGTCATTCAGCGATCCGAGGCTCGAATCATTTTCCTCTCTCGCCCTTTCTTTTGTTGACGTTGGCTACAAAATAAAATATCATTATATTTTCTTAATGTCACCAATACCTTTTTCAGACAATTAATCGATGCTGCATAACGAAGAAAATCCATTTTTTGTTACGCCTCTGCTACTCATTTTCAAACTTTTCTTAACCTAAAAACTACTTTAAAAGAAAATATTAATCCCGCTAGCACCATTACAGACATTATAACGTCGTAACTGTTATTAATTTAGAATTGATCAACCTTCTCAACTACTTTAAAAATACATTTAAAAAAAAATTTTCGTTATTATCAGAATTCTTATTTTAAGATAAATCTTCAGTTTCCTAAATTGCTCGTAGCATTTTAATTAATATTCAAAACTCAAAATAGTGTGATGATTTTCCAACTTTAATTAAATTGAGTGATTTATGTAGAGATTTGTGCCGTAAATCTCTGTGGGCCTGATTTTTCATTTTAGACTTCGAATATTTGACAGTTACGTGAGTTATGCAATATATCAGTCCCAGTTTTTTTCAGAATGCTGATTTGGAAATACCATAAAAGAAATGATTCATTTATATTTATAAAATATTTTTCATAAAAGCCAAAAATTCGCTATAAAATTACATGAACATATTCCGCGTGGAAAGACATAAATTGACATCATATCGTATATCATTGCCATATTTAAAATTTGATTATCAAATTTCATGAGAACTATATGTGCGGTCTCAAAAAATGCATTTCGCTCTCAGTAAAAAATGCATTGATTTTTTTAAGATAATATATTTACTACCCAAGCGAAATGAAAAACATACATAGCCCATTGATTAGCCCATTTATTTAGCCATACACATCATTGATTGAGCTGGATTAAATAGCTTTTTTTAATTTTAAAAAATACACAAAGAGCTCTAAACATTTCAAATCTAAGATACTGTTGGAGTAATTATTCGAAGAAATTTCGTTGATCACAATGTAGAAACAAATTATTCACATCGTGACTTTACAGAATAAAGAACGTGCTCTGGGAAACGCACATAGATGTAAGCTTTTGAATGTAAGAATATATAATAATATTATACTTAGTATAGTAGGTCAGCCTTGGGTCACACTTTTTCATTCATTTCTCTGCATAAATATTTCCTTTATTATATTAAAATACAGTACCGTTTTTACTTAGTAATGGTGATTATATCCAATTTTGGTTGAAAGTGAATTTCTGAAAAATTAGTCATAAAACATTCAAAAAATCTTCATCTATATATGTTAAACTCGAAAATAATGGAGCTAGATTTATATGCCGATTTCAAATAAATCTTATATGTCCAAACAATGGTTGTTTTTTTTTAATCAAACCACCATTATCTATAAATGATGTTATTCTGACATTAATATTTATTAAATTTTCTCTCCATATGGCATCCTAATGAAGGTATCTCAATAAAAAGTCTTTCTACGAGATTCGCTTTCTTCATTAGACAACCTCAGTTAAAATATCGAGCAATGTAATGTGTTATTAAATTCATGTAAACAAACATCGGCGAAATTACGCATTAACATTATAATGAGAATAAACATATGAATTTTATAAATTTTCGGTATACCATATTAAAATAAGTTTAAAAACAATCCATAAATATTACTCATATCTTTGAAACATCACAAAGATTTTCATGCTTATAGAACCGATCTATATTTAATATTTTACACTCTTGTCATCAAAACTTGAACCGTATTATTAGGGTTTGATTTCCACAAGAAACAAACAAATAAATTTGAAGACTGTTGAGATAAAAGGTTCATTATTGTTGAATCACTGCAAATATTTTTTAAAAAATCTACTCTGCAATTATTTATTTTTTTGGATATCAAATTTATGGAGCTTTAAGTACCAGGACGCGCTAGCGTCAAGGATCTTCTAGTCTCCTTCATCGATAAAGTTTTTGAAGAATTGTAAATTGTAAAACTTTACTCTGCGGTAAGCTCAACCTAAAAATCGTACTACAGACAATTTAATTGTAATATGGCAGATCGAAGATAATCTATAATTTAAAAAATATTTACACAGTGTACCTGATATACTCACAATTGTTTTTTGACGTGAATACGTTTTTAAAATTGCTTCTATAGTGAGGCAATTCAAAAAAACGAATGATAACAAAACCTGGGTATACAGTTTGGTGTTGCAGCTTCATATCTATCATCCTTATCCAAAATGTAATTGCACCACTGTAAAGTTAAAGAATCAAAGAATTTATTGAACTATGTAAATACTGTGATACATCGCGCGGGGCGGAGGAGAAAGCGCCGCCATTTTGAGGTCATTTTGCTGCGTATCGAGATTTCTATTTACTATAACTTTTGACTCAAAGAAGTTACGATGTTCGTTTAAGTTTCAATTCTTAGCTCTCGACAAAATCTATCGATTGTAGATAAAAAATTAGTGTAATATTGTGACTGTGACTATAATTAGGTTTTAAAAATATAAACAAATATATTAAAAATATATAATGTCGGGCTTATTGTTAAAAAACCAAGTCGAAATACAAAGATCGCATACGACTGGAAAGAGCTTCTCAAGAGCAATCGAATGTTACCATTAAAACACCATATGACCGAGTCAAGCATTGCCGGCAACGTAAAAATGGGGCGTAATATCACCTATTGCGAGACGTATTCACGTACAACACACGGCCGTGTCCATGACACAGCCACACACCATTTTTTTTTATTTATGTTCACCTTGACAAATACGTATAGTAGTTTATATATAAAATTTAGAATGAATCTATTTTAGCGTTGACTTGTTTTTGACGTCTATTTTGTAAACACATCATTCAATTGTTTTATTTGGCGTTGTTCTTTATTCAAAATGGTTTTTCTTAAATGTCATATTGTGGCAATACAAAAACAAGCAACGTAAATTTACTTGAAAGGGGAATAGATTTAACACATTATTTAATTGAAGTAGACAGTGAATGAACATCGTGTAACTATGTATTTTCGTTTTACAACCCCAATATATCTATCTACATGGGGGACATGTGGTTAAGAAAATGTATATTTGCGGTAAGTAATGACAGTATATGGCTTGTTTTATAGCAAACACACAGTAGTGTTGCTAATTTGTCAGGAGAAATATCTGACTGCGTACATTATTTATGTGCAAAGCATTAATTTCACAGACTGAATTAAATTCACCAGATATTCGAAATACCAAACTGAGATAACTTGAGGAAAACGACTTTGAAGTTTTGCTACTATGTATGAATCGTGTAAATTATAACAGCTTATATTTATTTCGTATGGCTTGGTTAGTCAGTACGATTATGCGAAGCGTTATTTATAATACCATAGAGAATTTTATGTTTGCTTAAAAAATATCATCTATATTTGAAAAAATCTGAATCATTGCTTTTGTTTTTGGCAAACACTGCAATTTAAAAATAGAATAACCTTAATATTTGAGAAATTCGTAGAAAACATCGCGCAGCATGTATTTGATCTGTCACTTTGTCATATTATTGTAATAATATACAATATGGTTGAAAACCGGTTAAGGAAATAAATTGAATGTTTATTTTAATAAAATTGATTTCGTCTGATGATTATAAGACTTTAATTAAAAGTACGATGATATTGGATATTAAAATATACCTTGATCGACACTACTTAATTGATCGGCGAAAACTGCATTCACTGTATAAATGTCTTCGTCAAGAATTATTATTTAATACATTTATATTTTTCTAGTGATTTCTAGTGATAGTGATATTTTTTTATGTTTCATAACATGTTTCAATAACCATTTTCAAAATTAATATGTATTTATTTTTATTAATATTTCTAAAAAAATAGTCTATAACCTTCTTTTCCATACATTTGTTATCTCGATTTACACGGTGATCAAGCAAAGTCTATCTTCCGTGTTTAGCGAGGAATTTGTGTACATACTTTTATAATTTATAATGCATTTCGAAAAGCCAATTTATATATATATCGGTTTTGGGTTACTATAAGGGTTAATAAGCATAACCTAGCATTTCTTCGTGCATTGAATCTTATTCCATCTTATTCTATTTTCGCGCTTTTTTTTTGTTTCCACATTTGAAGTATTTTACGTACAGTTATTTATATAGAAAAGCATTTGTGATACTCGTTAATTTGACGCTGCCAATAAATGCTAATGCTATCCCCAATTACTCTCATGCTGATAGGTCGGTCGGCCTTCCCAAGCAATTTTCTATTTGTGGAGCCATTCGAGTATAGCAAATATTTGAAGAATTCGCCACGATTACCTTCTAGATTTAATAGTGTTAATTTGTAAATAATGTGCGTATTTCGAGAAATGAATTGCGGTTAGTGGGTCTTCTAACAAAGAATCATTTTATTAATTTTCACTCGTGAACAGCTGACTTGAGAAACAAGCGGAAATAATTTCAATAGTTTAATTTTAAATTTGATTGTGCTCACCATTCAAATCTGAAGGCATTCCCGTGGGTTAATCAATTTCGCCAGCAATGGCTTTAAACTTAGTGGTACATTTATTTCTTATATAAACACGATACATTTATATACTGAGCGCCAATTCAAGTTCATTAAGATGCCGAAAGGCGAAACCCGGTTCGTTTGTATTTTTTTTTTGTTTTCAACCATGTTTACTCCTAGTGTGTGGATATATAAACACCTAGAAGAGCATCATTTTTAGGTGGAGAACCGATTTTTTTTTAACTGCGCAACTTTTCTTTTTCGGATAGATTAAGGATATAAAGGTGGGGCTAGGCAAGCACCAGTAGATGACTTATCGATCCGCTTTATGAGTTCATTTGAACCCGAATCGTGATTGGGGAAATTTGTTACTTTTAAGTAAGAAAGAAATCAATACTTAGTGAAATGATTTTATAATCAAGTGAAAATACAGCTTATTTTTGATTTGCTTTTATTTTTGAGCGAAACCGGTCTTGATTGTTACTAAAAAAATGTGGAACTAGTACCCAAAAATTCATGAAATTGTCCATACAGTAATTTGGACCCGTGAACACCGAAACCCAGTAAATCGTATGCCCGAAAGCGTTGATCATTATGGGCCCATTATAGGTGAAGTGAGCCAAGTGGTATTATAGACAAAAACAGTAAGATGCGTTTTAATATTATACAAGTCTAAAATTATCGTAGAAGTGGATATGGAACCTCGGTTGATACAAACTGCAATAGTGTAATCTCCGTAAAATAAAAATATGCAATCCATCAATAAAAGTTCAATTTTTGTTAACTATTTTATTAGTTGGCTCATTTCACCTCCCAAGGGCTTATTTGACTGTAATAGCAGCAAATGGTTTTATAAGTTGCCTAGTTACGTTATTTTCAGTATTTATGAATCCTTTTTTCGTCCACTGTCACATTTTGTCTTAAAGATCGATAGAGTTACCATAGTGTCTATTGATCTTTGTAATTCTTTTTTGATAACCTTGAAGGTTATCAAAAAAGAATGTGATTTAAAAAATCGATAATGGGATATTTAAAAAAAAACACGCAAATACTAAATCGGGACCCAACCTTATTTCGAAAATTGCTGCCATAATTATTTTCGCACACTATTTCAACAAACAAAATTAAATCTGTTATTATTGTAATATAGATAGTATGTATATTTAAATTGGCAGCCAATTTTATTATACGAAATGAAGTGATTCGCAACATTTTACAATACTGGAGATCTTTTTAAAGCTTAAATATTAATATTATGGAAACAAGAAAACTAAAAATAATCAACTATCTCATGAAGACATCATATATATGAAAATAAAAAAAAATAAAATTCATTACATATGTATTTTCCTACCTCAATTTGAGAGCAAACTAACATTCAATAATCACATTAAGATTACTTGCAAAAAAGCATTGCAAATGTTGGGCTTTATCATCCGTACCACCAGAGCCTTTTCGGGAGTTAAAATTCTAATATTAATGTACAACGCTTTGGTTCGAAGCAGGCTTGAGAGTGGGTCAATTGTTTGGACCCCGAGATGCTCGAAATATACCCTTATGGTAGAGAGGATTCAGAAGAAATTTTTGAGACTTCTCTATATGAGGGTGTATGGATATTACCCATGGCTTTATCCAACTGACTTTCTCTTAGGCATACTTAACTTTAATAGCTTGAACGTTCGAAGAGAAATATATCTGGCCATATATTTCTTTCGACTTATACGAGGCCAAAATGAGAATTCCACCATTCTTGAGAATGTGAATCTAAATGTTCCTGATTATTTTTTGAGAAATCGTGGACATGAATTGTTTGTTCTCCCAAGGTGTAGAACCAGCCTGCCAATGGGGATGCCACTGGGGAGAGCTTTAACGGTGTTCAATAATATTGCTTCGGATGTCGACATATTCCACGTAGACGTGGGTGAGTTCCGACGAATACTATTTTTTATGTATTAAAGTAGAGTTCGTCGGATCTTACTCAGTTGACTTCCTTGCCACTTTTTTTTTTACTGCTTTTAATATTAAATTATACTATTTTTTTTTCTCCATTGTAAAAGTTTTAAATTTATAATTTGTCAACCTTGTACAATGTTATTTAAATAAATAAATAAATTATTTACCATGCCTGCTCACAACATGGAGCATATGGAATTTCAATGCAGTATTGCCACGTAAGGCGCTGTCATGATAAATGGTCTATTTCTCAATATTTCCTTTCAAATAATGATAGCATGATCGTGTAAAGAAAAGGATTTGAGTCCAGTTCATTTTGGGAAATCTTGCAAAACACTATTTATTTATTTAATAGTTTTTTTTTATAATTAAGCACCGCTAATATTTAGTTTAATATCATTCATTAGAGCCAATTTTGACTACCGACTTGTATACACAAAAAGTCGGAGTAATTAGTCTAAAGCATAAGTTCCCAACTTTTTTCGAGTGGCGACCTCTTTTTATAAAAGCCATGTGACCCGCGGCCCCAATTCAATTGAAAAGGGCATTTTTTTCAATAAGGTAATTTTAGTTGACTTAAGCACATTAGTGCATGGTTCAAAATCAGTCCCATGCAGTTCTGCTCTGGCCATGAATGTGAGGGGTAAACTCATTTTTTTCTGTCGATAGCGTTGTAGAAGGCGGCCATTAAACGTTGGCTGCATATACACATCGGGTGGTGGTGGAAAACCAACTTGTAGTTTTAGTTTTATAGTTCAAATCCAAAATTGAAAAAAGTTGGCGAAACCCAGAAAACCTGTCGCGACCCCCTCGGTGGTCGCAACCCATAGGTTGAGAACCCGTGGTGTAAAGTCTAAAGCTAAAAAACTGTTCCACAGTTCTGATTAATACTCTATTCATGATTTTGCTTATAATTGTCCGCGTAGCACTTGTTTTGAATAACTGATCTTAAATTGAAACACCTAGGTATAATAGGTATACAAATAAATTTACCACATTTTTTTCAAATAAATCACTCACCACAAGTCAAAACATAATAATCCCTATAGGCATATTCGTGCTTAATACTTGACCGAGGTATCACAAGTAACCGTACAACTATTAAACGAAAAACAATAAGCAAGAAGTGAACGGCGTGAAAAAAATCAGGGCGTTTTAAAACAATTATATTTTTCTCACGATTTTGATAAATTGTTTTGACGGATAGCGATCACGCATCACGTTTTTTTGAGTGATGAGTAAACCGTGACCGAAACACAATAGAACAAGAACCTATTTGCATTTTTCATTGCTAATATAACCATTACTAATTTAAATCGATTAAAAACAGGCCTAACATCTTACATCATTATATTTTTAGAAAATCCCCTGGCTTAGGACCTAGTGCAGCCCTGGGCAAACTTACGACACATAATTACGTCTGGGGGGCACAGTGAGCTAGAATTGTTTTAATATAAATTTAAAAAAATAACTTTGCTTTTCCACTGATTAAGTTCCAAATTATGACACCCATTTCGTCACTTCAATAAACAACCTCACGAAAGTACATAAGTCTAAAGTTCTTCTCAAAAATGAATTTCCACAACGTTACCCATTTAAAATATATAATTTGTTTTTATTTCTAAAAAACAACGCACACATTTTGATAGTAAAAATATTGTATGCATTTAAATTAACCTGTTCGCTGCCCATCCCGTATATATCCGGGATTAAGATTTGAAACCCTCTCGCCCACGCCGTGTATATATGCACCACCCGATATTCGGCATAAAGATAAATATTTCAATAATGCTGTATTCTATATTCATGCTAACGCTGTATGCCTCAATGAATCTTGCAATTTTGGACGAATGATAATATATAAATTGGACTGCCCAGAGCATGGAAAGAAGAAAATAGAACATTACAAGAACAATGGACGGACAAGTACCTACTGTTTTATTGAATATAAAAAAAATATTGCAGTACCAAAGGAATATAACCTGAGTCGCCGCCACTATCAAATAAAACAAACAATTAGACGAAAAGTTGCATGGAGAACTTATTAAGCAAAACATTGCATATTTAATAAAATCTTTATCGGTTTATCATCTTGTGTATTATGTCACTATTTTTCAACACGTTTATCCTCGGTGGCCCGTGATAAATTATAAAATGAATAAATTGGCCCTATCAAAAAGCTTGTGCACTACTGAGCTAGAACATATATGTATAAAGTTAACATTAGTTCTAATTATTAACTTATGGACACTAAAAGAAAGGGTGAGGGTGTTTCTTTCTACTGTACGCAGAGAAGGGGTTAGTCAAAAACAATAAAATTTAAAAATAGTCTCAATCTAAACATTTGCAACACGTACAAGGTAAATTGCTCTTTACCGAAAAACTCTATCTACCGTCACTAATTCACCATGCAGTGTTATTATTTATCAATTTAATGTCTGATATATATTGCACCAATAGAAGCATCCACGTTAAGTGCTCGTTAAAATTCACACAGTACTTGCATAGTGCATACTTACTTCTGTCATTATGTATGCTCAAAATAAAATGCAGCACTGTCAAGAAATCGTGCGGAGTTACATTAAATGTGCACTTAAAAGAAAATGTCACGTTGCTGAGACTGTAAACGTTTTATTTATGAGCCAGTAAATTGGTTAAGCTTTTGAATCCGACATATAACATGAAGTATTAAATGTAATCATTGTTTTATTGAGCAGATAGATTTTGATACAGCCACTATAAATTATTTGTGAACTGTTTTTGTTCAACAACACAATAAGTTGCAGCTGCTGTGCTGCAGGAAGTCTTTCAACAGGTTTTTTGGTGTAATCTTAATTGTTATTTTTAATTACAGTCAAACTGGGAACCGTTGACTTTGGGACATGAATTAGACATCACTAGCTGACTGGGGGTTAATTCAAGTAGGGAAAACCTGCTCACACGAAGGTCATCGTCGTTTTACATTTTGTGTGCCCTTATAGCAATTTTTCGAAGCATTTTATTGCCGAATTCGATCTTAGGTAAGAGCAGTGGTATAATACACGTCCGCTGTAACTCGAGTTGGTTACAAGACGGGTTTGGGTTCAATACCTGGTAAGGTCAATGTCAATTTAAAATTTGAGACTTAAGACATGGGTGTTTGTGATATCAATTTACCTCGAGTGCCTTACAATAAATTCTCATCGAGTTTTCTCTATGATTTTCTAACTTTAAAATATTTGGCGTATTGGCATTAACTGTAATGTTTTAATTTATATACTTTCAAATGCTTAAATTGATAAAAATAGATCCTAAAAGTGTGGATCTCTATTAATCGCCACAATCATATTAAGAAAAATGATTCAACTCTGTGAAGCAGTAATATTCCACGCAGCGGATGTGACAAAAAAATAATAAATTAAAAACAATATGCTAAAAATCTCTTTATAAGTAAGTAGCATTATTTTAATATACTTGAGAATTTAAGACATGCCTTACATTGTTTATGCACATGGCCTTAATTATAAAAATATTATTCACTCATGCTAATTTTTACCATGTGTGTAAAATAATATATAATATACATGCTGATTGCTCCTTATGCTAGCTCTCGTCCGCCAATTGACACATATTAGTCATTTTCTCGATGAATCACATAATTAATCATAGACCCAGCATGTGAAACAGTTTTATTTCCCTGTCACCGAAACTACAGCATTTTCCTTGTCCTTAATTCGCCTATATCTTTGATACAGTAAATATTTTTTTTTAATTATACATTAATAATGAATATCACTTAATTACACAAAACACATAATTATTCTCTTAATAGGTAACTGTATCGAATTGGATTTAATACAATAAAATTTCACTTATATTGTATACCTACTGCCCTTTGAAGTTTACAACAAAAGTTTGAAGTTAAAAGGGAATATTAATACTTAATTTTTCAATGTTTCATTATGTATGTTAACTTTTCAGCAATCGATTGGCATTCTTATCTAAAAATCGAATTTTTCATTTTATCTCACTGTTGCTTTATGATAGCGATTTAGTAAGCTGATTTGAATCCTACAATCAAATTGGCTCTGAATGACTTGACCCGTATAGTTACAAGATGCCTTTGACTTGGCCTATTTAAAGTTGATTTATAAACTTAATTTTAATATATTAAATTGAAGTTATTAAAATTATCTATATAAATTAGTTAAACAGTTTACCTACATCGGTCTTGGCCTTGTTTGCGACTGAACGCCTCAATTATATTATATTATTTGTTTTAAATTTGTTTCCCTCCTGATATGAAGCATCTTAGCGGAAATTGTTCAACGAAAACGGGTTGTAAGATAGTCGTTAAACTTACTGATAAGGATATAACGACGGAATAAGGGCTAATAGTTAACCAAAAGCTCTCCCTTTGCTTTAAGTTTTCAGGATCGGATAGGGGATACGTGGGGAGGTATAAAAACACCATAACCACCCTAACCTTAATATTTAAATCGGTTTAAAATTGAAAGTTGTAGCAGACCCCTTCAACGTGTAAAGCGCTGGCTGCCAGACCGACAAATTTATATTTTATGCGTATGAATATAAATTACCAGGATGCAGTGCTCCTTATCAACATACGCTCAATGCGCAGAATGAGAGAGATAATGGATGTATTTTCTTGTCTTGTTCTTGTGTCTTGATCACTTAATTTCGGAAGGACACGTGTTCAATCAGGAACAAGGGATAAAAATGTTACACCCAAATACGAACAGTCATAAACTCTTTTTCCAAGAAATTTTAGAAATCAACAGAGCACAGCTGCAAAGTCTTCCGATTTTAAATGAAATATTAAACTTTCCCGCATCTCCACTTCTATACCCTATACAATCATATAATCATAAAACCTTTGCCGACAAACAAATAATATAATTCTTGAAACTACTTACTACTCAAATCTGTTGGCATTCCCATGAGCTCATCCTTTTCGCCAGCAATGGCTTTGGACTCAGTGATGCATTAATTTCTTATATAAACACGAAACTTTCATTTACTAAACGTCAGTTCAAGTTCATCCGTGCACTTGAATGCCTGAAGATGCCGAAAGGCGAAACCCGGGTCGTTAGTGACAAAATCTGTCAGAATGTACACAGTTTGAACAATTTAAATTTAATATTGAAATTCCACCAAGCACCTTCAGTCGAAATCTTAAATTATATAGGGTTATACTACATAAGCAATTTTCGAGGCGTAAAAAATAGCAAAATATTCTTATGTACTTAATTTCCATTTTATTTATCAAAATCAGGACCGGTTTCGCTCGTGGCGAGCATTGTCAACTGATAAGAAATAAAATTTAACAGTGCTATTTATACAAAAACACATTGAAATAAAAAGGTGTAATAAACGATCGACATTGAATTCAATGAAATTAAGTTAAAAGGATATGCTTAATTTTTTAAAAAATATAATGCCTTTCCACCAAGCATTGGGAGTTAACAACTTAATTGTAATTGATAGCAGACTTCATTGTTTAAAATATGACGTGCACTAAAAATTCAAAGGAACGTTAATCAATAAAAACCTTTATCTATTAAAATACTTACCACAAAACCAGTAGCATGTGGCTGTCTCGGCGAATTGATGAAAAATGACTGATTTAATTTGAAATGTCTTTTACAAATCGGATTTATCAGCTCGCTTTAAGTCGGTTTTTGCAAAAGTAATAACTTAATCAGACATTTCCGTGGCAGTTAGCGCCATTAAATCGATTCGCAGTGCTTTGAGCGGTGTTTGCACTCATTGCTAAATTGCAGGCCATGTGGTTGCACTTTTACACTGCATTTAAGGCGGGATTGCATTCGCCACAACTAAACAATATCATCATATTATAAACACTACTATCAAAGGTTTTTTCAATTCAAACCTATCCAGTAAAAGCCACTTGCTTGATTAATTCTATTGTGATTATTATAGGAAGTGCCTTTTTCACCATGTAACGCGATGGAACGACGTTCCGGGACCTTTTTTCTCGAGATGCTTCAAATCAATATTCGCAAAATTTTATTTTATTTTTGATTTTTTATGCCGAAAGACGTTTAAAAATATTTTTTAAATCATGATCTTGCGAAAAAGTAATAACAGTAAACAAATAATTATCAGAACTACGATTAAACCTTGTATGAACTACGATTAAACTCTGTTTGAAGTATTTGTGATATCTTCCAATCCTTAAATTAACAGGGAATGAAAGCTTAATCCCCAAGTTTTGAACCAGCCCCATCTTCCTATCTTTACTCTCTTTAAAAAGGACCTTGAGCAAAAATTATAAAAAAATATAAAAAATGGAAAACTTCGAAAGAGCCACACAAAACCGTCCACGGGCCAAGGTTTAGGCATGCCTGAACTAGACGATTGATACTACTGACAACTTATTTAACAATTGCCTACCGAAACGTCGAAAATAGGATCGAGGAGCGACGGAGTACTAAATGAATGAAATTAATTCGTGTAATGGCCCGGAGTAATATTTGCATTAAATTTATTGAGATTTTATTGAAAAGTGCAATAAAAAGCAACTAGATATTATTGGTATTTAACGAATGGTTGAAATAAAAATAATTTGTCAATGTTAGGAACTCGGAGATTAAAAAAATAGATTTCTTCTGGAGCAAATAAATATTTATGCCTATGATAATTACAATATAATTGATTAAGGTACTGACCAAATAATACAGATCATTTTTTTATTATTAATACATTCGGGAATTGAATTTGGATGTGCATCATTTCCTATGTAATTCCGCCTTTACAACTTCTCTGCCACTTCAACGGGCATTGATGCAAGTACTATCCAATCCAATGTGCTCTCACGATAAATGCAACACAAACATGTGACGTGATTGTAGAAACGTTTGAAGATCGATTTGCTTATAGTATACTTTACACTCGGTTATCTGGCGCCGTGCCGTTTTAACAGCATATGTAGAGGCAGCGATTAACAACATTTGTAACATAATGGCGCGCCCTGTAAATATCATTATTTAAGTGTCACACGAACAAGTCTTGCGGCTATAGAAATGAGGAATAAATTACGAAGAATGTCAGTATTAAAATTAAAAATTAAGAGATTAATAATGCATTCGATTTTATTTTAATACAGTTTCGAATTTATTCGATCTAAGAAATTGAAATACATATTTTATTTATAATTATCGATTTGTTTTGAAATGGCAATGAAGAAGTATAAAAAAGTAATTATCATTTATTCTTAGGGTCGCCATGTATATTATTTCTCATATTTGACCATATTTTCTCCCTATGTGAAGCATAATCCCGCCACACGACACCTATATATTTGCCTGTCTCCCGCCAATTCTTTTGTTTCTTCCCATGTTATGCCAGCTGGGACATCCAATCCCGAACCCTTTTCTGATCTCGAGATTAACAATTTGTCATGAGAATTGTGAGAACATTTATTTTTAAAAATACGACTGCCAGTGACTCCAACACAAAAAAAAATACCGGATTAAACAGATTTTTAACTTTTTATAGTAAACACTGAAATCCCGGGATTAATACTAAGATAGTTCCGAGACTACATGGATTGATAGGGATCCCAGGATTGGAGGCCTTAATTCCAGCATCACTCAGTTCCAGCAATTATAACTTACGGATAGTACCCAACGGTGAATAGTGATAATTAAAAAACCGTTTTATAAAAATAATGATTGAAATTAAAAAGTTTATGAGTTTATATAAAATATGATAATAAAACCAGTAATCGCTCCTTCTTAGAAAGTTCTTGTAATTAAGTTGTTATGCAATCTATTTTTTTATTGTTCCATGTTCATAGTGTCCATTTTAAAACTTTTTTTTTGTATTCCGGTATCAACAAGAGAATCGGATGTATTATAAATTTATATGCACCGTACACGTAATACGTTTTAACTAATTGTTGTGTAATATACGCCATTAACATTTAAACCACTGATACCAATCGATGAGCAAGATTGGCAAACAGACGATAAGCACTCAACTAAAATAATTTCAAATACATAGTTCAAACCGCTTAAATTTTATTAGCTAAACAATGTAATGGTATCATTTGATCTGCAATGATTCTCTATCATACTGTCATATGAACAGAACACAGCTATTGAATACAGACGGACCTCTACTTTCGCACATTCTACTTTCGGACAATTCGCTATTTCGCACAAATGGAAGTGAGGAAGAAGAACCAGAAAAAGTCGTGCAAGACTTAAACACTAAAAAATATAAACGAAGCTTTCATTCATCTCGATACATTTTTGAATATTATGGAAGAATTTGATCCCAACGAAGAACGCATATCTCAAGTGCGTAGGGCGATCCATAAAAGCACTGCATGTTACAGAACTCTCTATGAAGAATAGAAAAAAAAGAGTAAAATACAACTAACTCTTGACAAATGTATTAAAAATATATAATTTTTATCAAATACACAAGTAAATTTTGATAAATAAAAATTTTAAATGACAATTTTTGGTGTATTTTTTACATCCCTCTACTTTAAAACATTCAACATTCACACACATTTTCAGGATCTAATTGTGTGCGAAAGTGGAGGTCCGCCTGTACTATGTTGCATACTTAATAACATAATGGCGTATCTAGATTATCGCAGTTATGATATATCATGGTTTTACTAAAAGTTGCATCTTTTACGACAATATTAGTTAAACTTTTGTTCATTTTTACGTTGTGTTCAAGAATCCTTGTGCCCAAAATACAAAACAACAGCGATATAACTGCAAACATGGACATACGCCTGTATGTTATAAACATAAAGCATGCGATTTACTTTAAATACATGTAATATAGGCAAATCATTCTGAATGGTTTTGTTTTGGTTGTTAGCTAGGAATATATACTTATTATATTTTTACAAGTAATTTAATATTTTTCAACTATTTGTTCTACTGTTGGTAACCACTGATCTTAAACAGACTTTTTATTATTTATTAATGATGTTTGAGTGATATTAACGGAATGTGAAGTATCTGAGAGAAATAATTATTGGCGTTTTTAAATTTATATACCTAATTTTATTTAAACTAACGTTTTTTTTAATATTGTTTATACTATTTGACTTGCATAATATCTGATTATTTTGCATGCAACGAACTGTCTATACACGCAATTGTAACTGTGCTCTTTTTATGGGTGCGCAGTGATTACTGTGTGCAATTGTCACGTCAAACAATCGTTTACGATATGGTCACGAATGTATCGCCATTATATTAATTTTGTGACCATATTTTTCTATTTGAAATTCGGTGAAGATGAACACATCAAATGTACACCTACTCAATAGCTGTGATAAAAACCATTTTCGTTCAAGCCAACACTTTTTGTATTTCAAAACTTATCAACGCATTGTGTATAAAGTTGACATCTTTATTCCTCCGTCTAAAACAAAACACTTAGTTAAAAGACTTTATTGTTTGATCACCGCTCGCTCAATTATTTTTTTATGTTTATGTGTATTTTAGATAAATAATAATGTCATAGTCAGTCAGAAACGAAAGCCTTTCAAGGCAGTGTCATAATTCGTCACGGATATCAATAAAGGCTAACAATTTTATTTCCTTCTAAAACATTGCATAACTCAACAGTGTTAACGTGCCTTAATAGCTCTAGTGAAGATTAAAATTAACCTTCAAATTAATATAATCGAAACGTCATAAAGTTGTCAAATATTTCGTTTTTACCCAAATATAAAAAAATAGGATTTGAATGTCATTTTCTAGTTGATTTTTAAATAAATGTATTTCCATTCTTAAAATGTGTATATTTATCTTTAAAAAGGTTTACTGTATAAGCCAGTGCTCACCAAACTTTTCTAAGAATCGGCCGGATGAATTTTTCAACGGCTGGACGAAAAACATTTCCGTTGAGAACTCATGAGAAATTCAGCATTTGGGCCGTAGTTTGGTGTCCGCTGGTATGATCAATACATCCAATTTATCAAATTTACTATTCGTGATCATTAAACTACTGTAAAACCCCGATTTATCATTTTTAAGGACCTTTTTAAAGAATGAATGAATTCTGGACTATTTAGCAAATTTTATTTTTTCAAAGTTTATAAAAAATAACGATAAATGCAAGAAAACGATACATAGAGATTTCTCTACATTTGTAATATATTAAAGGTATAAATTTATTGACTCGTGATTTAATAATTTAAAAATAAATGAATTGTGGTTCCACTCACTGTCATATTATAAAGCAGTCGTAGACAGGAACAGACAGTTTTTTAAAAATATTTTATTTACAAAATTCAGTTGCAATCATTTTGTTTTAATGGTGGTATAAGTTTTTTTTCTATTTTAATTTGAGATCTTGGGCACGAATCTTTGTGATATTTTTTCTACTTAAGTTCATCTCAAACAACTGTGGCTTTGGAAAAATAAATACGTCACCTTGGCCATTTGCTGTATCGCCAGCTATTTGTTTGTATTACAATTAGTGACATCAGATATGTAAAAAATTGAAATTATAGAAAATAGTCAATCCCGGGATTGAAAGATTGTGAATCCCGAAATTCAGAGTACGGGATTGGATTCCTTACTTCATACAAACTTTTTAACATTTAACTTAAAATTAACAAATTGGGAGCGGACATGGACTCCTAATGGAGTTTATCTTAACAGAAGTGTTTCTACGAGAACTGCTTGTTACTCAGTTGCTCAACCTCTATTTTTCCAAAGAGAGTAGGAATCGAAGGATATGGCTAGGACAGGACTAGTGGTTAGCTAAACGCTTCATGGGATAGGATGGGTGAGAGGGGGGAATCCAAGACATCACATACATCCATGCCTTCGAACAGAAATTCATAAATCGATTGAGAAATCAATTTATAAAACTGCCCGTACTGGGATTTGAACCCGTGACCTCCGTAGCCGAAGCCAACGACGCTGACCACCCGACCACACAGGCGGCTACGTTTAACTACTTATTATTTAATATCATTAAGGTTGTATTTTGTAGCCCTTTATATTGAATTACCCTCTTGCCTAGCATGTGTTTCAATATCAAAATCGTGGGCGTGTGAGTGAAGTATACGTACGTAACTATACCTAACTTACTAGAATTAGTTAGTACTTAACGTAACGCTATTCCTATGTTGTAAGCGCCTTGATCGATTCTATCATTAAGCTATATTTTACTACAGGTCAACCCTTTTTATGTAATAGAATAACCGACTTGTACAAAGCTGTTTTAATAATATTATAATAACAACTATTTTTAAAATTGATGCTATTATTTTCCACGTGACACGTTTAAGCTAAGTTTTACTACACAAGTTCATGTAAAATAAATTTAAATCCTTAACGTTTCTAGTCTAAAATTAGTCTGAAATTTAACCCTTAAATGTATTAAGTACAAACTTTTGTTTTGGCATTTTCACAAAACTGAAATCGATTTTACCTTTTATTCTTATACCCAATGGTAAAATACATATTTACTCTTCATATTGCGTCAAAAAATGTCTTGTGTACACTTGCTAAACCATTATAACTTTCATTTTAACAGGACAAACTGGAGTTTTGGCGGCCATTGATTTTTCACCGTTTTTTAATTCAATTTTCACAATAAAAAAAATGGTTCTTCATAATAGCATTTGGTTGTTTAGTTGTCTATTAATCTTGTTGCCTTTTTATATGCCGTATGAAAATCATGTTTTATGCCTCTAATACACGGGTTTCCAACCTATGGGTCGCGACGGGTTTTCTGGGGGTCGCCAACTTTTTTCGATTTTGGATTTGAACAACAAAACTAAAACTACAGTCAACTAAAATTACCTTATTGAAAAAAAAATGCCTTTTTCAATTGCATCGGGGCCGTGGATCGCATGGCTTTTATAAAAAGGGGTCGCCACCCGAAATAGGTTGGGAACTTATGCTCTAATGGCTAAGTGCTTTTCAAGAGTACTAAGTGTTTTTGGATAAAAATATATAAAAAAACAAACGAAAAAAAATAATCTGCAATCACACACCCACCACATATATGAAAATATTTTGTTTATTTAAAATTTGAAAATCTGACATCTTAGAGTTAATTAAAAAAAAATGCGCAGTAAAAAGTGTAATGAGAAGCTGTGGTATTTAAAGCTGTCTAAAAAGGTTAATAAATAAGACCTAATAAGTAAATTAAAAACTAAGGCAACAGACTGGTTAAGAATTTACGTTTTTACTTATAAATAAACTGATCAGCCAATCGGTCGAAATGTTTCTTGAATACTAAATAATTAATCATTTAATTACATAATGCACCTGTATAAACTTACTTTTATCAACACAGCAATGGATTTCAAAAATAATTATCCGTCGTGCGTAAGTAAATTTATCCGGGTTGTATTCAATAAACACCGAAACGTTTATTGGAATAGATAATAGTCTAATTATTTTACCATTAACTCGTTTTTTTATTGCTCTACAGATCCTATTAAATGTTTCACATTTTATTACAAAATAATCAGCGTCCCATAACTAATACTTCAAATTATTATTATAGTAACTAAAAGTTGTCTGCAGTATTAAATAGCTATTCTTTAATTGACTTTAACGACATATCGCTAACTACCCTGATAAGTAAAACACAGTTATTACAAAAATGTTAAAATTAAATTAACTATAAGGTGTAATAAAGTGAAGAATTTGTTGTAAACGTAAGATAAAAACATAATAAAAGTTCTATTTTGTATTAAAGAAAGGTCAAAAAAGATATTATTTAAAATTAGCTAGACTTAATTTAGGCAAACTAAAAACACAGTTGTATTCTGTCGTAAATAAAATTGTGTCACTCAAAATCACTTGTGATAGTAGACATACCAACCGAGTATTAAAAAAATAAAGGTCTATGGCGGGGTGGAGAGCCTTTTCTTCTCTAAAGGCCGCATTATTTTTTTCTGATTCGACATAAGGCCGCAGAAAACATTGACTAGGGAATCTTTGTCCGGGAACAAGAATCTACGGTCAGAATATGTTAGAAATTTACATACATTTACTGATTTACTGAATTGGCCAGAAGGCCGCACTAGAGTAGACAAAAGGTCGCAGGTTCCGCATGCCTGGTCTATGGTTTTTCAACTTTACTTTTTTGTCTAAAAATTGTCTTGTTCTTTGTGTTGCAGCTCTGAAAACCACCAACGGCACATATATCATCAACGGAAACTTCGCTATCAGTTGGCCTGGAGATTTCGAAGCAGCCGGTACCAAGTTCTTGTACCATCGACAGAGTGGACCTCTAGTCGAAGCCATTTCAGCCCCTGGTCCTTTGACACAACCTGTGGACATCATGGTAAGAATGCCAATCAAATGTTTAAATGGCAGAAGGATGCAAATGTCCTTGCCGTGTCGTCTCCTCCCAATCTGAATATATTGGCAGATTTTTTGCAAAAATTACCTATGATTAAAAAAATGTTAAAACGCAATCTCCTAAGATGTATGCAGTCGTGTAGTGGGGCCAGGTCGGCGACCTGGCACCTGAAAATGAGACAGGGCGCCCCCCTGCCACCTTTTTGACTTGTAGCTTCATTTCCACACATACATATATTCAAAATACTTTTCATAAAATTTAAAAGCATTATATCAAAATTGATCTACCCGACTGATTTTACAAAAATAAAAAAATATTGATTTAATTGTTAAATTAGTGTTTTTTAAACTTTGGACGGATATAAAAAAAAACAAAAAAAAACGGAAGAAATCAATGACCGGCCTGGTACCTTGGTGGTTATTTACCACTACACCACCGATTATATGTGTTGTTGGAGGGGAGGGGGGTGATTGTAGCGGTCTATAGCGACACATATAATTAAACTTATTTGCAAACATACTTGTAATTAAAAAATTGCTTAATACAATTTTCAAAACATCCCAGCTTAGTTAAGCATTCTTTATTTTTCAATTCTAATGAATTTTAAAAATATTTGTAAAAAAAAATGAACAGAGAGTGGGAGCCCGATTATATTGAAGTAAAATTACTTTTTTATTTGATAGATTGATACAACTTTTGGCAAATAAAAAATAATTTAATTCATCTTGAACAATTTTATTAAAATATGCAATGGTTTCCGTACGTTGAATTTAGTTTTTATTTTGGTTAAATTTTACATTTTCATAGCAAATATTTCAGTATTAGAAAAATATCTAGAATTATTACCGGTATTTCAGCGGAAATATTTAAATAAATCGAATTTCAAAACCGGTCAAAAATAAGGTCAATACTATTAAAGGTAAATAAATTTGCTATGTTATTTGATAGTTTCTCAGTATGTGGTACAGACCACGCGGTGCAGTAAAAGTTATTTGCCTTTGTGTCTCTGTACTTCTTGCTACACTGTGACACCGTGTTCACAGACCTATTATTGTATGCCCTGAAGGATTTTCCGTGCTATCTACATCTATAGCAATTATTATACCGCGCATATTCAGCATTACGAAACCAAAACCGCCATAGAAAAATCTA
This sequence comes from Himalopsyche tibetana, assembly GCA_030503985.1. Taxonomy (NCBI): domain Eukaryota; kingdom Metazoa; phylum Arthropoda; class Insecta; order Trichoptera; family Rhyacophilidae; genus Himalopsyche; species Himalopsyche tibetana. The sequence goes on from JAPJYX010000015.1 coordinate 9,792,124, forward strand.
TCTACGTCTACTTTGTAGAACTTTAAGATTGGCACACCATCTGTTGGACGGAAACACTATTAGGTTAATTTCAGAGATGTGGAGTCGGAGTCGTGAAAAAACAGCCGAATCCTATTTTTCGTTACTTTTTTATCAAAATAAAATACAAAACAGTCGTTGGCTCCGATTGCCGTCCTCACGGCTTCGAATCTCAGTACGAAATACATAAATTAATTGTAAGAATACATGAATGATGTTTGAAATGATGATTGAAATTCCCTTCCACAACTAGAGAAATTGGCTTACCATTTGTTCTGTTATTTCTTTCCTTCTATGCATATTCTCTTCGAAAAAGAGAGTTTAAACAACCGAGGAACACACAGTTATTGTAAAAAAGCTTACTTTAAGATAAACTCTATTTAAAATCCATACGCCTTATATTAAGAGCAGACATAGTTTAAAAAAAGTTGTTCGTTCTGGTTAACATTAAAAAGATTTGCGAAAACTATAATATTCTATAATATTATATTTTTTGTATCGCAGTTTGAGTCGTGAATCGTAATCCACAGCCCTGGTTATTTTGTAAAATGTGCTAAGTTACATAACTTTTAGATGATGGATTATTTTTAATTTACTATGAAGATTATATTACTACAAAGTCTGGGAAATATCAAAATATTTAGTTTACAAATATCATGATTTTACCACGTTTTATTTGTTGAAAATTGGACTGCTTACTTGTTCGTAAGCTTTCGTAGCGAAAAATGATGTAATTGAGCTTTTAAAAACAAACAAGTAATGCAGAGAACCTTCATTGATCATTTTAAAGTAGTGTCGGTTTCCAACGAGGATTAAATATACTCCTATTGGAGTATTTAAACAAGAGTTAGTCGCTTAACCTTGATTTTCAGACTGCGTTGTGATAGAAGTGTTTTATTGCCGTTGAATTGATTTTTCAATGAATTTAATGGATTATGTTTAATACTTCCCATACGGTGCTAAAACATACTTCCGATGTTTTGCTTGCCTTTTTTAAACCAAGTGAAAAACATGTTTTCTTTTAATATACGTCCTGGGTTTTTACCGTATTTTTTAGCAACGGGGGGGAAATTTTAAAAGAACATAATGTCTCGCCTATCCAATTTTAAAAACGAATCGTGAACATACTTGACCTAGTCTTGTTCTAGACCTGTCTTTCTATTCTTACATTTTCGTATAAAAAATGTTGAATAACTGAACATCAAGAGTGTCTCTAAGAACAGCTTCTATCGAGATAAACTATATCAGGAATCCGTATTTCATATTGGGAGCGGAAAGTGCTTAAGAAATCATCTCAAAATATTACTTTCGTATTTTTAATCAAACCTACATTTTCACCAGATACTGTATCAACATCCCAACCCCGGAATCAAATACGAATACACCATCCAAATCCCTGAAAACGAAGAAGACGAGCAGAGTCCACCCGAGCCGAGGCTACCACCTCACGAAACAGCACGTCATCACGCCGTATCGTCCAGCCACCACGCCAGGAGCAACCCAGCCGAAGTGCCTCCTCCTGAACCTCTCTCCCCGAGGAATTCCGTCGCTGAAGTGGACGGAAACAGCATTGACTCGAGAAGGCCCGACCGCGTGGACGTCGATAGATTTCCGTATGGACCCGGCGTCCTGGCAACCGAGTCTGAGAAACCCTCGCATGTGACGCAGAGACACCGAAGGAGGAAGTTTGTCTGGCAGGTGTCCAAGTACACGTCGTGTTCTGCACAATGCGCTGGTAAGTTGTTCCCAACTCTATTAATTTCATCAATCAATGGTCTGTTTTTATTTTGTATACATGCTCAAGCTTTTTTAGCTACTGTTTTATGAGTATAAGACGGGCAGCGGTGGGCTGCCAATGCGTTAACAAAGGGCTCACTTAATCACAAATCAATTCTCGGTGTTCTGGGGAAGGAGGGAATTTTTTTATCAGTCCTATGTAATCATATCAAAGGAATCGATTGTTGCTTTATACACTTATAACATCGACTGTGGAATGTAAAAAAGACGTAACCCACAGTTTTTTCAAAACATTTTTTTTTCAATAATCACAATGTATACAACTTGATACACGTTCTATCAAAAGGATGTAAGCTGCAAATGCCGAATAAGTATCTAAATTAAACTTAAGTTTGAAAAAAAATGAGCTTGTGAAAATTTAAACTAAGAAAAAAAAAATGAAAAAAGTTTTTCCTAGGCAATTTCTTGAATTAATATTAGATTGTGTCAATTTAAAACTAGTTTAGAAGCCTCCGTGCACTTCAAGGTTGTGTTTATTTCATAATTTGCATATGGCCGAAAATCATCAAAACACGTTTTTTGTGCCTCCTTTAAACATTGCTATGTGTGGGTTACGTCCTTTTTCCTTTCCACAGTCGATATGTAACAATATGCAATTCACCGTAAACTTATCAATCTAAATGGCTAAAATGTGCTAATGTGTATACTAAAGCAACCGTAGATACTTTATAAGTCAGAAATTGCAGTTATATACAAAATTTGATTTTAAAATATTGTTTTCTCTTAAATTAAAAAGGGGCTCGAGCGAGCCCCTTCGAGCCCTCTCCAGCCCACCCATGAGGACGGGTGTATATTTTCAACCTCCGTGAACTGGAGCGAGAAAACTTTTACATGAAGTTTCAAGATGGCGCTCGTGCCGCTGTCAAACTTATCGAAGTATTGTGCAAGTACCGCCAAGCTAGAGGGGCTTATTTCTCCAAACTGCCGCGCTTCATGTTAAAGTTTACGCACTCACAAGTTAAATGTACGAGTTGTGAACCTTCGCAATCAGATGAGAATCGGTTCAAGTCCCAGCATGATCAAATTTAGCAAATTTTCTTCCTAGATCTTAAACATGGGTGACTGGGATTTTATTTCTCATCGATTGAAATAATATTTGGCCAATTTGATCAGGGGTAGGCTGGAGGGGGCTCGCGCGAACCCTTTGTTATATTGTACTTAGGCCGGCGAGCCCCTTGTTAATTTAAGCGAAAAAAATATTCTCAGATCACATTAGTATGCAACTGCAATTTCTGATTTATACATTATCTACGACAGCTTCAGTATACACAGTAGTACATTTTCAACCATTTAGATTGACAAGTTTACGATAAATTGCACAGTGTTACATATTCTAAGTGTATTAAATAATAATCGATTGATCATTAAAGTATTGCATATAATTGCATAGGAGTGATAAAAAAAATAATTTAACGAACCCCTTGTTAACGTATTGGCAGCCCACCGCTGAATTTGATGCAAAAAAAAAAAAAATGTTCATAAATACGCACACGACAATTGCAACTGCAGCTCACCTTCATTATCATTAAAAAGTACATGCCTAACATAACTTTTCGAACTTAATCACTGTTACTCTATAATCAGGTGTCCAGATGCCGGTGTTATTGTGTGTCCGGGAATACAACCAAGCTCCGTCCCCGTCGGAGCGTCGCTGTGGGCCCCGACCGAGCAGTGCCAACGTCGGCAGACCTTGCGGAGGGCCCTGCCCGGCTCGATGGATGCCTCTATCTTGGGGGCCCTGCTCAGCAACGTGCGGATACGCCCTGCAGACCAGACAGATTCAATGCCGACAGGACGTTGCGCATCATTCACTTAATGTTTTGGTGAGTGAAACCATTTATCTTTCAAGCTTGCTTCTTTCTTATGACTTACAAATCATTTCAAGTACACCTTTAGTAACGACTTGAGAAGTTATTCTAAGATGTCTTGAAAGACTTTTGGGCGGGCCAAGAGACAAGTAATTACACATGAATAAATGTTAATATGTTTTAGAAGATTTTCTATAGTTTCTGGTGACAGTTGTTTACTGCACCCACATGATATTATGGCAGATATCGCTTCATTTTGTTATTACAAACAAATGTTGTTTTGTCATGTGGTTGTCGCTAGCAAAAATTCATGCTTGTTGTTTATAAATCAGAACGGAAGTAAAATACTTTTATGAACAAAATCTACTTTTGTTTACAAAATTACACTATCATATCGGTTTTTGAATACGTCCATATTGAATTATAATTGTTATTTTTTCATTTTGCGATTGCTACGTTAAAATTTTACATCCTGAGCCTTCGAAAGGTGAAGTGAGCTACTAGTAAAATGGTAATACTTTTTTCTTGGACTTTTAAATACAATCCCGTCTCTGTTTGGTGTTTTGGTGGATTGTATATCGACTGTGGAAAGGAAAAAGGACGTAACCCACACATATCAAATTTTACAGGAGGCGCTAAAAACGTGTTTTGATGATTTTGTGACATATGCAAATTATGAATTATACACAGCCTTGAAGTGCACGGATACTTCTAAACTGGTGTTTAATTGACATAACCTAATATTAATTAAAGAAATTGTCTCAGAAAAACTTTTATTTCAGTGTTTTCTCTTGGTTTTAATTTTTTACAAGGTCATCTTTGTCAAACTTAAAAGCTAAATTTAGATACTTATTCGGCATTTTCAACTTCCATCCTTTTGATAGAATGTGTGTCAAGTTGTATACATTGTAATTATCGAAATAAAGCTGTTTTAGAAAATTGAGGGTTACGTCCTTTTTCCTTTCCACAGTCGATATTTTTGTTTAACGGAGATAACACTATTGCAATTTGTATCACCTGAGGTTACTTCAATTTTACGATACTTTAAGATGTGTAGAATATTACAACGTATCTAACTTTTTTTTTCTAAAATAGCACATATAATTTCAAAACTCTCATGTAATTTAAAAACAAAATTATTATCTAACAATGTAAAATTGTTTAACTCATTTCTATAACAAGTTTTCCTCTTGTACCCTGCCATGATTTGTAAATTTAAAAAATCTCGCCTGAGATTAATTAGGGCCTCCAATCCCGGGATCCCGGATCTTGAAATCGCGGGATTGTGATAGTTCTAATCCCGGGATTTTGGGATAACATATGAGTAAAAAAATAATCACTGGCAATCGTAACGTTTTGAAAGGATGGAGCTAAAAAACCGTGAATTCGAAACTTTTTTGATCCTCCGATCCCACCACTGACATGCCTGGTTGCCGCAATCACACGGCTGGTGAAAAAAACACATCGGATTACCCTACTCTAAATTGTTATTTTTGCTCCTCCACTTTTTTCCTATATATGTTACCTTTTCTCTCCCCTTCCTTTCCTTTTCTTAATCAAATGTACAAAAAAAAAACTACAGACAAACCCAAAGCATTCTAAAAAAAAGTAAATAGAATAAATTAAATGAAATGGGCCCTCAACATCTAAATTAAATAATATATATATATTTAACCTTAGATGAAAGGGAGATTGGAGCTCGGCTCCAAAGTTCCCTGTATAAAGATGAAATGACACTGATGATGATGAACTTTTTTGAAGAATCGAGCTAAAAAAAAAAAGGTGTTAAAATCTCTTATTTTCAGACTTTTTCCCAGTGATCAATTCCGAAAACCCACATCCCTAAATAATTGTGAATCTCGAAATTCTCCAAGAATCTCAAACAATTGTGACACTATTTTATGGTGAATAATCAATCCGGGGATCGAAAAATTGTAAATCCCGAAAACCCGGAATCACAAAAAAGGGTCCGTGATTGGATGCCCTAATATCAATGCCCGATTACAGCAACAGTTTCTCTGTCTAGCACTAGCTAAATAAAATACGCATTTAGATATAATAACAGTAAACTATTTTTAAAAAACACTATCTGACATTCATTAAATCACTTAAGATTTCAATATTAGATACGCTTAGTTACGCATTAACTATTTTTTTTTATTGCCACAGTTAATATCTCGTAAATTTGTAACTAATGGACATAAAATATCAATGATACAAATAAAGTGTAATTAGAACGACCGATGCGTCCCCGATAATTATAAATATACGCATTAACAGGGCAGTCAAACTTCAGATTCCGGAAATCAAAATAGTAAAAGTGCTCACCACAAACAAGCATGCTTTCGGACAGAAAACAATAAATCGCTGAAATTTAAAAATGCTGTTCGTAATGGGACTTGAGCCCGTGAGGTTCAACAGCGTTGGCCACTGTACCACGGACCCGTGGTTGCGATGTCTAAATATGTACTCTTCCAATCTTAAAAACAGATGTAGCGAGCGATTCGCTAACCACTAGTCCTATTATTCTATCCCTATACTCTTTTAAAACAGACAATTTGAGTAATTGACGTAACAATCAGTTCTCGTAGAAACATTTCAGTTAAGATAAATTTCATTACGTGTCCACATACTCCATCCATACTAGGAGCGATAAATTTCAAAAAGTCTACAAATTATGAACATAATAAGGTTTTCAGTTTAAATTTTGTATTGAAATGTTCCTTTCATTATTTTCCCTTACGTGGCACATATGGCTACGACGCGTCACTTGCCAAACTCCCTGAAATTCCCTCCCGCAGATCCTGGGAGGAAATTTAACACATCACATATATCCCTGGCTTTCGGCAGAAATCCACAAATCAACTGGAAATCTATTTATAAAAAACTGTCCGTACAGGGAGTCGAACCAGTGATATCTGTAACCAAAGTCAACGACGTTGACCATTCGACCACGCAGGTGGATTGGATTTTATTAAACACAAAATGAAATGACAATATTATTTATTATCAATCAATTTTTTTTCTGAATTTCAAGTTTCGTAAACTTATCGCCAAATCCATCGGAAAATATATGTACATATATTGTGCTGACCCGTTTATCTTTTAAATATTATTTTTTAAAATTAAGACTCGATGTACCTATTTACACAATTATTTAATTACTTTAGCTAAAAATAATAAAATATGTTATATTATATTCCTTAAACTGAATTTTCGAATAAGCGGTTTGAAGTTTGTTCTCGAACTTCTGTTTATATGCTCTGTTTCGAATGCCATTCGCCTATATTTTCAAGCATATTGAACATTAAAAGCTGATTTATTGGCCATTTGAATTTGCTTTGTAGCTTGTATCTTAAATAATGTGATAAAAAAGTAATTTTGTTCGCGCCTTTGTGAATTTGAAGTGGCCCATTTGAGAAGCTCAGAATAGAAAAGGCGATAAATTCCACTTTGATATTTCCTTTGTGTAAAATCAAAAACTTCAATGAATGAACATACCGCTTAGCTTTTTATTAAATTGAATATATTATATTTACAAATTCGCATATGCGTGACGTACTTCAAACATCTTTGTATATCTTCACCAGGTTGGAATTCCGATTCTAAGGTGTAAACAAAATGAATGGACTTTATAAATAGTCTTTTTACAACTCAACTTAAATAACGCCTACTAAACATAAAAAAAAATAGCTTCATCTAACATCGTAACTAAGGATTGCAACACGAGGAATTACCGGAACCGGGATATCGGTATTTATGGCGCTTTTTTCAATACCAAAATACCTCGAAGTTAACTTTTATTTCTAGCAAAAATAAAATTTAAAAAAACATGAAGTTTTTGTATAAAAACCCCACGTAACTATATGGACAATAATAATATAATAGTGTAATATTGTATAAGGACAGCAGTAAGGACGAGCGTGACCGTATGGTCACACAAAAATTCGGGGTTGAAATATAGGTAAACGTGAAGTTTAAAAAAATATTTACAATCTGACCTCTTTAGATGAACATAATAATTAAATTAAGTTTAAATTAAAATTATTTAATAAGTAAATAATTTCAAATTTTGATAAAATAATAACTAAAAATTTTCAAAAAGCTCATTAAAAATAAACGGAAATTCAAAAAATCGCATGTGCTTTTGGTAGTTGTTTCCGTCTCCGCGGCTGATGACTAACTGAAGTCTATACCCTTCTTAACCAAATATGAGTGAAAGCAACGATATTCAGATATAAAAAGGATGAATAGTGGGATCAATTGACAACGGTGTTTACTGCTACCACGTGGTCACGCTCGTCCTTGAAGGGTTAAGATGGGAAATGTACTATTACATCATGAAAAATACTGATGCCGATTGGTTCTTTCTAAAAATATCATATTATTCATTTTAAAATGTTATCTTAGACACCGATAATGATTTTTGGCAACAGTGTTTAAAGTAAATTTCAGTACCAACTTTTTTTGATAATGTAGTCTATACATTTAGAGTTTATTGGAATACTTATCTCAAAAATCAATTCGAAAATAATATATGCTTTTCGCTTTTCTTATTCGTATTGTTCCAAACGAGAAAAATGCAATACAGATTCAAATTTTCGGTTCACATAGGTGGTAACGCCACTGCGTCTATAACGGATTTTGAATCTATATTATCGTATTTAGTTCGTATGTCCTGCCGCGACCGCCATTTTCTTTTTCTTCTTTTTCCGAAAGAAATTTGACACTACTCACTTTTTTACTATTTACATCTATGTGTGGTTTTTTGAAGCTATGATATATTTTTAATTGTATCGTAATACAAAAAAACTTCCGCCAGCCGGATTCGAATCTGTGGATTTTGCGAGGAAGCCCAACGTTCAGACGCGAGTCTACGGATGCTTCGAGAGAAATCGAAAATAAAACTATATATAAGAATTTCAAAAAAAGAATTGGCATATTATTTAATATTCCTTCGTTCACTAATGATATCTTTACTGGAAACATACGAACCTTAAAAGGTTATTTTAGGTGGGTGTCTGAGATATTGATTATTCAAACCTAATTTTCTTTAAAAATAGAATATGTAAACTTTTTAGTAGGGAATTTTTCATGCGATGTATTTTTTTAGTGGAAAGAATCTTTTTAAAGTGTGTATGATCTAAAAAAAAGTGCATGCAAATACAAGCTTTAGTTAATACTAATAATTATCTATATATTAATAGCCGATAAGGTCCGAGTGTCTGTATGGGTGAGTGTTTGTTTGAAGTGAGCGTCCATTTCACACCTTCCAGTCTCCACTTTTTTATTCATACTAAATTTATATATTAAAAGTCGATAAAATAATCACTCGCTTTTCACTTTTCAAAAATGTGTGCGTACTGATGATGTCCTCGAGACATCTTCTTCTTCTACGAAATGTATTTTGTTTGCGTACATTTTCAAATTAATAGATAATGAAATGAAACAAAATAAAATAAAATAAAATAAAATAAAATAAAATAAAATAAAATAAAATAAAATAAAATAAAATAAAATAAAATAAAATAAAATAAATTAAAATAAAATAAAATAAAATAAAATAAAATAAATTAAAATAAAATAAAATAAAATAAAATAAAATAAAATAAAATAAAATAAAATAAATTGAAATAAATTAAAATTAAATTAAATTAAATTAAATAAAATAAAATAAAATAAATTAAAATAAATTAAAATTAAATTAAATTAAATTAAATTAAATTAAATTAAATTAAATAAAATGAATTAAAATAAAATAAATTAAACTAAATAAAATCAAACACAATGCAGCAAAAATCTCCCGTTGCTGGGCAACGGGCTTACAGCTAGTCAACATTAAGACTGAAAGAAAACGTTAAAAATAGAAGTCAGCATTAACTTCTGAATTTTGGTGATCGAAACAGAACCGCTGCTTTCAACGTGGTAGAGTTGTTGGCGAAAGCATAGTTTCAGTATGTATAATAAAATATTGTTAAGTCTTTATAATCAATTTTAAAATCATAATATATGTCTATTCCTAAAAACGAGTTCCATTTGGAGAATTAGCCAAGTGTATTCATTTTTTTAGTATGCATTTGATTGTTCATGTCGGTAAATTTCTGATTTTTTTATAATGCGAAAAAATCCTCGCGTTGGGGGCAACAGGTTTGCAGCTCGTGTCGTCTTAACTCAAGATTTCAATGTGCAATACGTACATGTTTCATTATTATAATATTTTACTACAATCAGAGGGCCTCAAAACATTATTAAATATTCATGAGGTCGCAACTGCAAATAAATAGGTTTAGAAGCTCTGTCATAACGACGATATTCTAAATTTTGAGCTGTTGGTTGTTTTCCAGTTTCCAATCAGTTTCCAACCTATGCAATGTGTTATACCATCAAAAGAGAATCTTCCGAACCACCGAATAGTAGCTATTCATTGATGATTTCCGACGCCTAATATTTCGATGTCAATATTACTAATGAATTTCATTTCAAATCACCAGGTCGGAGATTCACTGTGCACTGACAGCCGTCTGTCTACATCTCAGAAATGTCAACAGCTTGATTGCCCGTCATCAGGTGACCAAGATCGAGAAGTCCAGTTTAAATCAAACGACCTGAGTCCTCCCAGCACAGGCTACAGCAGGAGTGGTTCAGATTCAAGACCTGGTCTCAGAAACCACAGCTTCAGAGACAGAGACGAAACCGACAGGTAAACAACGAAAAAGCTTCGCTGTTTTTTGACAGTAGAAAATAATTGTATCACTCAAATCAAATTATTGATGTTTTCTTCCTAAAAAAACATGGAGAGATTACATGATATACATGTCACATAAAAGCGATCGTTTCCTTTAAGATTTCCCTCAAAACCTTCTTACAAAAACAATATAAGTGTTCTAGTTTATTCTTTTTTATATTTGAATCCTTTGATATAATAATCGGCACACATGCGCCCTTACGCTATGTTTTATGTGGGCAAAGCCACTGCGAACTTGATTGAAACGCGGCTTAACTCGATGGCTGCCACAGATGAGCTATCTCGTCAATAACTAATTAAATTAAATGTTGCAATTTATACTATTAATTATCGACGGCAGCTAAAAGGCTAAAAGCAAAATAAAGCGAATCAAAATATCAAATAAACTGATCGTGGCGTGAGTTTTCTCATAGCGGCGGAGACCATTTGATATTTTAGTGCCGCACCGAAGCGCTTTCCATTCGCTTTGATTTTGTCCACGTTAGACATACAGTTATACTACCAACTTAAGGAAATTGGTGGGTGAAATGCATTGTCTAATATTGCTGTATATGTATTTTTTTATTTTTGTGCTCTTTATTGTATTTTATCCTGTAAATTCCCACATAGGCAAATCAATGTAAAATTTACCGATTAATAATATAGTAATTGTGAGTTATAACAAATATTACTGAAATCGTGTTTTAATACGGCGTGCGCCCACCACTTATGTTATGTTCAACGTCTTTCATCTCCTATGTTTGTATTCATATTTCGCCAGATTCAGTGACGCAGCCACTCCAGTGATAATCGCCAGGTACGCAAACGATACCCAGGGGCGGCGATCGGCGCCCACCAACGAACGCGGCACCGACGAGCTGAGCAACGAAATATCTTCTCCTGAGGGAAGCAGGGGCAATGGAAACACTTTCAGGAACACCGGAAACGGACACTGGAAAGCCGGAAACGCTTGGATCTACTCGGAATGGACACAGGAGGTAAACGTGAACAAAAATTATTCAAAACAAAATTGACAACAAACGAAAAAATAACATGAGCTTATTATTTAAATTGTCTATTGCCATAATGTATTTGACAAATCAAAGGAAAACGGCAATTACCGGCTATACATTACATGTAGGCAATCTCACATGTGACTAAATGATTGCCTATGCTTTAAAAGACACAGGCCTCTAAGCTTTTTAGCTTAAGGGTCAGGCTGGTTCCTCCACTTAGTCCCAAGGGCCAAAACCTAGCTAGCTCATCATACCAACATTCTGATACCGGACATATCGAATTGGTGGTACTCTCGGGCTGGCGTTGGCCTGCGAATCGTAGACTGCTTTAAAACAATAAAAAAGGTGTGTTAAAGACGTGCGTCAGAGCTACTTCTCGTTTTAAAGAACAAACACTACCCTATTTGCTTTAAAACTTGAAAAATTCTTAACACGACTCCTTTGCACACATTTCTTCTCGTTTTAAATCATGCATTTTAGTCAAACGCAAGTGAATCTTAAACCAGCTATTGCTATTCTTTTGTAAATACTAAAAACTTTGCTAAAAGAATAATTGTGTAATATATTAAAAATCTTGTCAATTTCCAGTGTTCCGAAGAATGCGGAAAAGGTGTTCAGACTAGATCGGTGAGGTGCGCCGACCCTTCTGGATGCGATGAAAAACGACGTCCTCTGGACTCCAGAGCTTGCTCAAGCGACAGGAAATGCATCACACAATCATCCAAATGGTTTACAGGTAATTTTTACTGTTCTTTCTCACGCACTTCGGTGCAAAGTGGCAGATTAATCATTCAGGAGGCCCCAGGCGCAATAATATTTGAAGGCCTTGTGTTTTGGATTAGTTAAAGGTGTCGCAAAATTATATGTTAATAAAAGATAAATACAGTCGAACTTGGTCATTACGAGGAAGATTGGACCAACTGAATTTGCTCGTTATAAGCATTACTCATTATATCAGAGAATAGGTATTTTTAAATGCTTACAAACATACCCATCACATGAAGACATGAAGTATCTGAAGCGGTCACATAACACAAAAAGTCACAATTCAAACAAAAATACACAATTATAATTTATTTACACACTCGTTACACATAAGTTACATTTTTCTGCCAATCTACTTTTCTTATAAAATTTTAAATTGATGCTCGTTTAATTTTTTTTGATTTCTGTTCAAAGGCATGGATGTCTGTAATGTCTTAAAATTCCCCCCACTATTCCATTAAAATAATGTAGTATAGCGAGAGTGATTAGCCAACTACTAGTCCTGTACTGCCCTATCCTTTCTATCTCTACTACTCTATCCAAAAAGGAGAGGTTTAGCGACTAAGTAACAACCAGTTCTCGTAGAAAAACTTCTGTTGAGATACTTCCATTAGGAGGCCATATACTCCACATTAAGGGTGGACATAGATTTTTTCATAAAATTTTCTGAATATAAACATAAAAAAACTGACTGTTTTGTACAGTATAGACTAACTCAGTGCTTCCCAACCTAGGGTTTTTCGAGGGAGTCAAAATAGGGTAATAAAAAAAAATCGGGGGTTCGCAGATTATTGTTTTCAGATTTAGGGGTCCGTAGCATTAAAAAGGTTGGAGAAAAAAGCACTGGACTAACTAACTAAATTTAGTACCTCACAAAACATATTTTAGCAGTGTCATCTCTTTTAAGCAAGCAATAAAGGAAAATTATATTATGCCGAAATTCTGCATTCAAGTTTTTGCTGATTTGAATAATTGCTTGACTTACACTTTTCATTGTTTCTAAAACAATTGTATTCACTGCAAGCGGCTCGTTGGTCTAGGGGTATGATTCTCGCTTTGGGTGCGAGAGGTCCCGGGTTCAAATCCCGGACGAGCCCTTGTTTTTTTGTTTCTCATCTAATTTATAATACAAATGTCATTCACGATACTATTATTAATATTGTAAAATACATTAAAAACATGGAAAGTTGTAGAATGTTGTATGAAGTGAGTTCTGGCATCTTTTTTTTTTAAAAAAAAAACACTGAATATAAGTAAGGATGTCAGAATAGATGAGAATATGTATTCTGTATCTTTTCTAAGCAAGTATACATAACTAAGTTATACAATGCTTAAACATATTTTAGTTCTGATGAGGTGTAAACTGAAGTAACTTTCAACTATGTGTATATAAAATAATATTTGTATAACTAAGATACTTCGATATTTTTGTCATCTTATTATAATGGAGTAAAAGCCAATTTAATCAACAACTAACAAAGTTATAAAGAGACAAGAAATAGACGAAGAATGAAAAAAAAATCTCTTTCTCTATGCTAAGCACTAAAATAAATCAAACAAAATCTTCTATTTTATTTTCAGGTCCTTGGTCTCAATGCTCAAATCCGTGTGCGATAAATGGAAAGATGACGCGCGACGTAGTTTGCGTTTCTTACTATAGAGGGCAGCAAAAAGTCAACGTGGGCGGATGTAACCAACAAAACAAACCTGACGCTGATAGACCATGTCCACCGAGTATGCTCAGAGGAGATTGCGAACCGGAGTGGCTCGTCAGTGATTGGTCGCAGGTCTGTTGGTTACCCTATAATCAATCAAGATATTTTTAATAAAATGTATAATATAATGACATATCTCCTCAATTTGTAGATTAAGTTGACTTAGTAATTAAACCTTACAGATTTAAGAAAATATTTGAAATATGTTATTTTTAGTGCGTCGGAGCCTGCGGAAATACCCAACAAACGAGATTGGTCACCTGCCAAAGTTCATCTGGAGGACCAGAAGGATCCTGCAAACTTTCACGTCCTTCAAATCGCAGAGAGTGTGTACCGTCCCACTGTCATTTAGGAGGATTTAGTAAGTGCTAACACTGACATAATAATTGAGGGTATTATTTGCAAACACGGCTCATTCCAAAATGGCTAAAAAATGAAATTTAAATTTCATTTTGAAAAACAATATACATTTTAGAAGTATTTTTAGTTTTACATTATGATGATTTTTGAGTATCATCAAGCCTTGTTTGAGACAGATTTCTCAAAAATTATTTTTACCTACTAAATTACATTCATGGTTGATATTTCAACAATTTCTGAACGAGCTGGGTTTGCAAATAATAGCCTCAATTAATAATATGGGCTTCTAAAGGATTAAAATCTTTATTTATGAGCTATAAGTATTCCTTATTGCTGCAACTACATCTTGAAATTCGATAATGCTTAATGAATTCGATCCACATATACAAAGGCATTAAGTCATTTTTAGTTATTTTGTTGCCAAACATAACTATAATCAGAATTGACTTGATGCATATTATGTTGAAATTATGTAAAAATACACAGAATAAGTCTGAACTTGATTTTACAGAAGATCCAGCGTGTTAAAATTTATCTATTCATTACTCAAAACTGCCAGTTTTTGACTTAGCGCCTTCTGCGAGTACACCGATGATATATGGACTTGTTTGGCTTTTGACAACATTAATACCAATATACCACTGACAATCTGAAGCTGTTCAATTCATATAAAGCGTTGTGCTCAATAGTTCAATATATTTCATGTCAATTATAATAAAGCAAGTATCAAGTCATGACTTGTATAAGGCAACACTACAATATTAATAAAGTTTAAATTTTATTTATCTTATATCATTTTTAACTGGTGATAAATAAAGTAAAATGTAAGACAGACAGAGGTAGATGAATGAATGTATATGTAATTAATTATGATTTTTTAGGTTTCGGTGACACAGTAAACCTATAATAAGCAACATATGCATATAGTTGGATTATTATTGATTTAATATGTCTACCTTTGCTTAATTTACAGCTCCCAAACCACCCACAGATAGTGATAAGGATAATGAAAATTTTGTGGATGAGACTGCAGTATCAGGTAATGATTAAAATGAATAGAAATTCAATGTTTTTGAGCACCACTTAACAGACAACCATATTTCAATATGGATTCAACTATTTTTTTTATTCCAATTCCTTTATAAATCATTTTTAGTTAAGTTCTGTGTTAATTGTAGCGAACAATGAATAGATTGACCAGTGTTGATAATAGAAGTTGGAAAAATGAAATATTTCAGTTATTAATACAAAATCTTTATTCTGTTTTATAATGTAAGATAAAGTCAATTTTGAATCGTTCGAATGTTGTAAATTTCGATAAGTTTTGTCACTATAGAGCCGATTTTCCTCTCTCGGTATTCTCAAGAACTTAATTGCACGAATGAACATGAACTTGGTATCAATAGATTTTTATCATGTATATATGAGAATAATTAAGGAAAAATAATATCACGAGGTGTAGAAATTATTATTGGTAATCTGAATTAGTTTCAACATTTATTTGATAATATTTAGCAGGGGTGCGGATTCGCGTGAAAAAAATACGACTCCGACTCCAGCTTTAAAATAATTAACGACTCCGACCCCGACTCGAAGGAAATTTTTCAATAATTTCATTTTAACTTATATATATATATATATATATGTTTACCATCAGATCATCTTTAGTCAGCCAAGCATGAAATGATAACACTTTTGACTATTTTGTTGAAATACACATCATTAAATATATATTTTTCAAAAAAAATTAAGCCGCTCATTTTTTATAACTCCGACTCCGGCCAAAATACCGCGACTTCGTGACTCCGACTCCACAGCCCTGATATTTAAACATTATTAATTGGGGGCTTGAGGTCACAGTGGTCTATCTACAAAAACATAGTTTTAAGTTTAGTATAATAGGTAATTTACCATTAACAGCTTAACGACCGTGGACGCGTATTTGAGTCTTTGAAAAACAAAAGTTGCTGGCCGCCGGACACATATATGCGTATAGGTGAAGTATCTGGGAGCTAAGAAAATTAAATTTTGTAAAGATATCTCAATTTGCTTACAAATTATAGTGAATTTAGTAAAATTATAATTTTTGCTAATTTATCGCAAAATTTTATTTCGCCAGGTGAAATTTTATAAAAAAAAAACGTGCGGTCGTTAAGCTGTTAAGCTTCAAAAATTATAACTCAATTTGTAGATATATATGCAACCGTATCTTGTAAATGGTTATACGGGCGAGATATAACTTTGTTTCACTAGTATACATGTACATATGTGATTATGGCATTGCCAAAACCGAGCTTGGCTCAAAACATGTGTTTTTGTAGATAGGTCCCTGTGATCCTAAGCCCCTATAATTTAGATTCAAATTTAATATTGAGATTCCATTAAGCACCATCTATTCTTAATTTGTAAGGTAATAAATGAATAAATCTTCTATTTTTTCCGTGATGAACGAAACCAGTCGTTGTGTTTACAGCAATATTGTAGACACAGTAGAATAAACTGTAGTATTATAAAAATATTAATCTTTTCCACTGTGAATTAACAGTTAGATCATAAAAATTAACAAAAGGCTACTTCTTATATAAATGACTTGCTTAGGAAAAAATAGAGTGACATAATAATACATATTTGTTTATTTTCAGGCGATTGCTCCGATAAGATAGCCAGCTGTCACTTGGCAGTACAGGCTAGGCTCTGCCAGTACAAGTACTACGCGAATTCGTGCTGCGCATCCTGCAGGAGAGCCCCTTCCCTCTCATAACAGATGGCGCTAGTTGACCAAACGACAATTTAATGCTTTCATTTTAGCAAAATGATTCTCATTTAGTTTATAATATCGAAAATATAATATTATTTGCTTTAAATAGATCGCGGCCTCCCCCACCTTCTTAATTAATATACAAATTGCTGCTGTTTCTTCTAAAGAGCACATTTCAATAATTCACCTTGCAAATCACTGCCATTTTGAACAACTATTTCAACTATAGTTTTTCAACATGGCAATAACAAGTGTTTGAAGACTGGCTTCTGATATACTCAATGTCAGATAATGTGTCATACACCTTAAAAATTATCCAAAAATTAGGGCACTTTACATCGGCGCGAAGTCGTCCACGCCTTGGTGACGTATGTTCCTTATGCACATTAGGCATAAGGAACATACTTCACCTAATCCTGGACGACGACACCACAGTGCGCAGACCCCTAATGTCTTGAGAGCTCAATAATCATTTCAGTGCTGTATTGCTGTGCCATATTATCTCTGGATTTTGTTAATATTTTCAAAACTGTCAAATTTAGCCGTCTATGAAATATGTCAACCATCATTAAAAATCATCTGATTTCTTTTTTATATTACAATAGATTTATTGAGTAAATAAAAGTGCACTGTTTTTAAAAATGTATTTATGGTCCAGTGCGATTAATCTTAATCTATCTAGGCACAAACACACAACCATTTTTTGATTATACATACTCTGCAGAACATCGTAAGCCATCCTAATTTTACTTCCATTAACTTCAGTATTTATTGTGAAGCCAGTCTTTTAATCAAATTGTTTCTATATGTTTCCTGAAATCTTCATAGCACAGTTATTAATATACACACGTAGTAAATAGTTGAAATGTGATGTGACTTGTATTGTCTCTTAAATAAAAAATGATTGATATGGTTAATGAACGCATTTGAGAGATTTTAAATGATAAGGATGGAATGACAGTTTTAGATTATTGTATTTTAACTAAAATATAAAGACCTTTTCACAGGACAGTTTAAACTTACTATTTGTATCCATGTTTTAAGCAGAAAAATAATGAAACATTTGTAATAATTAACCTTGCCCTCTTTCCTTACATCTACTTATTTTAATATTATTTGAATGATTTTATGTTATGCTATTTTATTTCAATATTTTTTGGCTTTGAGACATAATCATTATTAATTATAGATTGCATGTTTTGTATACAAACTGTCATTTAGTTAAGATGTGAAGGTACGATGCTCGGGGCGCTTATTTCTGTAACAATAACAAATTGTTCAACCTAACCTATAATCGTAATTTCTTTTAAATTATATTTTTCAAAATCTGACAATCGTTGAACATGAAACATTTTTTACATAGCTAAACAGCACTCCATCAGATCAAACTTAAATGTTACAAATAAACTGTTGAAATTATCCACCAATATTATTTTAAATGTCGGTTAAAGATATTGATTGGTTTTTATCCTTAATTTTTAACATATTTCAATTTTGTTAATGTTACAGAATGATTCGCTACAATCCTGAATGTGATCAGACTGTTTATTAAATGTATTTATAAGCACTTAGTTAATATAAACCATGATTATAATTAAACAAATTGATGTTATTTTACGTCAAAAAAGTAGTATAATCCTAAGAATGTTCATTTTATAAATTAAACGCTAATTTTGTATTATTATCCTTTCGATTATAGTTTTAAGAGTAAGCTGAGAGAGATATTCTCCAACAAGTATTTTAACAAATATATTATTTTTTATTCTGATGAAACTTTACGTTTCACGCATTTTTTATTATTTTTATTCAAATATACCCAGAGGGTAATTTTCTTATAGTTTTATTTCATTTAAAAAAAAACATTACGTTTTTTTATAGTTGTATAGACGATTCAATTATTTTGTATCATTTTTATTGTTTGTATCATAAGGTTTATGCTAGTCTTCATAATTATGTATATTTTAAATTTCTCATATATTTGTCTAGCATTTAATTATAATTAATTAAACTTCGCTTTCTTCATTCTAGACGCATTTAATATAATACATAATATATTTTATGAACGTACTTACAGAAAACTTAAACACTTTTGACAAAGATTTTTCTTGCTACATATTTATCAATAGCCATTCAATTCCATGATTATTTCAATAATGATTTTATAACCATACAATTATTATTGTTTTCAGACATATTAATTATTCAATTACTTTGTTAACTATGAAAATATATTGAATCACATTCTAAAACGGAGAAAATGTTGTAAATTTGTATAATGTATGTTATTTTAATACACCTTTGAATACGGTAATTAGAATAATATTTTGGTCACCCGTAAGCTACCATATGGGCACATTAGAGTTGAAGTGAGCCAAGCGGTATTTTAGAAAAAAATAAGTTAGATGCGTTGTAATATTCTACATGTCTTAAAGTATCGTAAAAGTGAAATAACCTCAGTTAATACACATCGCAATAGTATTTTCTCCGAAATATAAAAATATGCAATCCACCAAATCACCAAGTAAAGACGTGACTTCCCCTCTAGAGGGGTCATATTATGTTATTGAAAATATTTGATAAACCAATAATCGTTATCTTCAAAGAATGAAAAGCCATATTTTTGTTGTTATAAGATAAAAGAAGGTACATAAAAATTTCTTCATTTGATTTTAATAGAAAAAATCTTTTATATTAATTTTAAAATAAGCCTTTTTTCAAAATTATGCCTTCTCTGCATCGAAGATATTCAAATACAACCATCCAAATCTACCAAACCAATTGTAAACAATAAGCGAGCAAGCTCAGCTTACAAAATGACATCAGTTTGTTCATCACCGATCAACTGTTGGTTCATCAAGAATATTAGGAGCATGAAAGTATCGCTCTCAATTATTTCTAATTGGCATTCTAAGGAGATGACTATGTTTGATCTGCGCTACATCATTTCTTAAATATGTATTAAAATGGCTCTTTGAATTTTTACATTTTTCCGACAGTATTAAATGTAATTCATATTATATATATATTTTTTAAATTAATAAAATTGAATTTGTTTCATGATTTAATTCAAAATAAGTTTATTTTATATAATAATCTTATTGCTCTATTTTATATTTATTATCATTCCTTTACAATTTTTTTCATATTTGAATCTCTTGAAAATGACAAATCGATTCATTATTTATTTTAAAATAAACGAATGACTTATTTTCATACATATATAATACTTTTGCCATCAAAATTTTGTTGCTATAACCTTTTAAGCTTAGTTGCAATCAATCAATATATGCATATACAACAAAAAAATCTTATATAAAACTTATTCAATTTTCTGTAGTATTTATTATGCAGTAAATATTGAACAAGACTTACTAGAAATATGAGTTTGAAACTCACCCTTCATATTTTCAGTGCAAGCTACACCTCTCTGCTTATGTATAAAACAAATATACACAAAAGTTGAAGAACCGTCATCAATCATAAACTGTGTATTTTCATTTTGGAAAATTTTTGAAAATGCAAATAAAAATCTGAATTTGAACGCTTGAATTCAAATGGTTTAATTCTTTAACCAGCTGTTAATATTTGAGTTAAATATGCAGTGTCGTAGTATCATTATAACATAAAAATCATTTCTTTCTTGTTTATTGATCATTTATTCAACAGATGGCATTCAAAACACATTTTTATGAAAAACATAGAGATGCACTTTTTTAAATCAAGAAAATTAGATGGAATATACCTAATATACATTATTAAAATCTACAGAAATAGTGAATTAAATTAAAAATATGAAGTACTGCTGTATACTTATTAATCTTTGTACAATGTATTATAAACTTAAAATATATTTTATAAAAAGCTTTGTGTGTTCTTAGCCATATTCTTTTTAACAAAACGATTTTCTACATACTTTTATTGTAAATATTAAATTCACCTTGGATTACCTACACTCACATTAAATATTATTGTTTCTGTCAAAGATATTATTTCTCTTGGAGCACTGGCTATTGAAACATTATAGAAAGCTTCGATCTTTAACATATTCACGAGTTTTAGAAAAACGTGGAAACCACAACACCTATAGCTTTCTTTCCTACGATGCCATTTATTAAATAATAAGTAATTAATATACCAGGTATTTGCTTAATATTAATATTTATTTGATAAGTAATCGTCGATCTATCTTTGAAGTTAAATTTAGAATATTTTTGGGTTCGTCATCTTTTGTATTTTGTACATTTTATTTGCATAAGATTTCAATAGGTGTAAAACAATTTGATCTGCCATATTCCTCGGCCTCTAAGGCAAAAGCGATCAAAGCTTAAAATATTGTTCGTTGTCAGTTAATTTTAAATATGATAAAAACTTGTATTTATACAATATGATATTGTTAAATTAACAACATTAGATAATGAGGTGTAATTTATTATAAGTTCTAATGATCATGTAGATTTTCAAATAATAAATAAAACCATATAAAAACAGTATTACAATGTGTTTTATTACAATCCTATTAACCTTTTAACCCAGCAGGCTGCTAATTTCTTAATCAATATTTCTTTTCTGGAAATATATTGAAAGCATAAAGACTTGCCAAATAAATACACCATGAGTTATATGTACCGCCATTTATAAAAAAAACAAACCACACTTTCCACAAAACGTCAGAGTGCCTACATAAATGAACACAGAAAATTCAAAAACCTAATTATATTTGAAACATAATTGCGTACATAAGTTTTATTTTAAATTATGTAACATCATAATGAAATTTAAAAAAATAATGATTTAACTGAAGAGTGATTCAACGTATCCCAAAATATTATACGGTCTACGAGCAGTGAAGCATTGTGCACTCAAGGAGCATATCGTTTTAAGAGACACCTCTCTGTGACAAAATATTTACTTTTCTTAAAGAATCGATCTTGGTCTAGTATAATAAGTGTAAATTCGTGCGTGTACACATACAGCGTGTTTGATGTGCACCAAAAGTAAATACTCTATACAATTCCCTCCACCACCCACCACGGCTGTACATCTGTGTCCAACAGATGTTTCCCGAGACGTAACGAATGTTATGCGTTGTTCGGTTGTGTTCTAGGATTGTCTCGAGAGCAATTGAACAAGACTCGGCAGCTTTCACTTTAGTGTATCAAAAATTGTCCAGAACTTCTACAAGTGTATCTCGATTCTTTCTCCATACAATGCTGCAAATTTAGTAAAATCTAAAAAAAATGTTCAAATCGCAGGGCACACATGGTGAATATAAACATAATTTCTTTCAACATCAACATTGTTTCATTAGAATATACTTACAAATGTACTGTTTTTCAAAATCAAAGTAGCATTTAATTTAAATTTATTATTTTTAAATTTAGTCGTACTTGAAGATATCTTGACCAGGTTAACTTTACTGCCTCTCAGCCACTTCTTAGTAATTTAAAAAAACTTTGGTAAATTGACAAATACATAAATTGATTTTAGATAAAATGACTCAACAATGCTCCCACACTTAGTGAGACCGGTAATTTTTTGATAAAAAAACGTGATACTTAATAATATATTTCATAATTCTGTTTCTAGAATAATTTTATTTGGAAAACTAATATAGTATATTCAGGGTGTGTTAGGTGTGCGCCGCACACCCTCCAACCCAATACCATTAAACTATAATACATTAATTTGTAGACAGTAGAATATTATCGTATGTGTTTGACCCACGGTGAACGGAATTACGGCTGCACGGTGAAACAACCCGCACAGATGCATACATAAGACGGACCATCCCAGGCGTTGCATGGACTAACGTTTTTGTTCAGTTTTAATGTCGAAGGGTGACCTTTAAATTTACAGCTCGCGCGTATTTATTAGGGCTTATAAAAAACCGACGTTTGAAAAAACTGGTTTTCTAATGTCGAATTTTTACAAAAAATAGATAATTCAATTAAAATAGAGAGAAAAAGTTATTTTTTTTAATGTTGTTTATTTATATACATAATAATATACAACAATAAATTATTTGGTGTTACTCCTCGGAAAATATGATTTAAGAAAACACAAAGCGTCCACTGATCGTTTTGTAACAAAATTTCCTGATATAGAAAATATTCTTTCTCTGGGTAATGGATGTGGGGCATTTGGTCTTTAAGCCATTAAATAAAAGATCCAAATTTTATGTCATTTTGCTTAGAGACTCGTTTATGGAAAATTCGGCACAACCGGTTACGAAGTTGAAAAACTGGTTTTCGAACGTCACAAATTTAGCCAAAAAACCCGTTTTTTGAAAACCGACAAGCCCTAGTATTTATTTCAGTCTCGAATATATCGAGCGTACTTTTAAATCTTTCAAAACTGAAATTATTCCTTATTAACAGGAAAGTTTTTATGTTTATTTTGGCGTACATATTTTTAGTTTATTATATAAGATATTTATTAGCGATATTTTTATTTGACCTAATAATGAGTAATAGTCGAGATATTTTATGATTGGTAAACAACGTCCGCCTGAAGAGGCCTCATTTCAATAAAAAAAAAGAATAACGACTATTGGGATAATGCAGAAGGGCATATTTTACGACACCTTAATTGACAGATCCATATCTCAAAAGCAAAAAATCAAATTGATTTATACATAAATAATAATAAAATTCATTTTAAAAAGATTTTTTTTTTTAAATGCTTGTACGCCACTGCTAAATACTGATTTTTTAAATGTTTGGAGAATCCTTCATTATTGACCTAAGTAATTTTCACTTAAAACTTCTTTCATATAAGCGACCTTTTATTGATAAATTAAAATATAATAAATACTACGTGTCATTGAAAGACAATTTTTCTTAAAGATTTTCCTCATTTTCGTTATGAGGAACATTGCTGGATCCGTGAGGCAGTATAAAAAAGAGGGCTCGTCCGGGATTTGAACACGGGACCTCTCGCACCCAAAGCGAGAATCATACCCCTAGACCAACGAGCCGCTTGAGACATGATTTGATTACAACAAAGACACTTGATTGAAATATAATAAAGATAACATCCGACAGTGACGTCATACACTTTCAAAATCGCTTTCGAAATACTATCGCGCGCGAAGTTGATACTTGTGTGAATCAAATGAGTGTATTTTTATTATAGTTGTTACTCCATTATCGCAACGGCTCGTTGGTCTAGGGGTATGATTTTCGCTTAGGGTGCGAGAGGTCCCGGGTTCAAATCCCGGACGAGCCCAAAGGTTTTTTTTATATGAGTCTAGACACCACCGTACAATTAAGGATTACAATTAGGGCTTCCAGTTCCGGGATCAGGGATTCCGACCAATTTGACAATCCCGTAGCCTCGGGATTTCCACATTCACTATAACAGGGTTTTCCAAACTTTTCAGCAATAGAACATTTTGCAAATCCGGAAATTTTATTTTTATTTTTCTTATTTTTTATGTCGAGTAATTCATAATAGTATAAATATGTTAATAAAACACTTGTTATATTTAAATGGTGTGGCGTCGAGTCTGTTCCTCCATTTTCACTTTGTTGTAGCATATGAAAGAAATCCTGCTTTGCATAAATAGGTTGTGTAAAATGGAAGTAAAACAATAATAACTTGTTTTGAAATATTGGAAGATTCTGATTACATGAAAGAATTTAATCACATTCATATCAGAATCACTGATAAATTCAGTCAGATTTTCATAATCACTTGCGCTGAATTAAGCATGCTGGTTTTGCTGTCACGGAAAATGGATTCCGAACCAAGAAGACGTAACTGTTAGTTTTTGGACAATATTGAAAAATAATGGTTTTTAAGTTGTTGGGTGTTCGTTCGTTCGTAAGTTCCTCAGGTTCTGTGGAAAACCAGTTTTCCGTTGAACAATATTTGGGAAACCCTACACTATAGCATAGCCATCAAGGCTGAAATACAGTTAAAAATAAAAGGACTTCGAGTAGGGAATAATTATGGAATCTGTCATTTCTTCACTTTTTTCGACAGCGTTTTAGGAAGCACATGCACTATAAGCCACGCTGACTTGAATATAATATGTATAATGATGCTGAAGTCTAACTTTGTATAAGTATATCGTATATAACACAAATGATACTTAAGAATCCTGCCTAAATTCAGTCCGCGGTAAATTTATAGGAAGAATAGTAGTGTGGTAAAAAGGCTGTCATTTCTTTTCCATTAGCTAATTGAAAACGTTTATTTTTTTAAACAGCAGCTTATGCTACATTGGTTAAAAATATTCTTTATTTAAAAATAAACTTATTCTAAACTTCATAATATTTAATGAGTATTACTTTATCCAAATAATACTGTAGCGATCTTTTTTCTTTCGGGAAAATCAGTTGTGAGAGTCTAACTTCTCCACTACCCCTGCTTCTAAACTCCGACGTCCTACCATGAAATGTTCCTTAAGTTTTTTAATCATTTCCGTTACTTTTAGTACATAATATAATATATAGTATATATCTTACCAATAAATACGATGAAAAGGCTTATTTTCGAATATATTTGGCTTACTATTACGTAGGAAGACTGTACTTAAAGATTACAACTTCCTAGGAGAACGGAGGTCTGGATTCCTGATATCAATATTTTATCTAGTCTTTGTAACATGCAGAGGCATCACTCTAGGAATTTGTATACACAATACAATAAAAAGGAAGTTGGAGTCGTTCGATTTTTTCCGACTATGACTCCATAAAAACTCCGACTAAAAGCCATGTTTTACAAATAATGAAAATTTCGTGTGATCGGAAAGGTGACTAACCACAGGCGACGCACAAAATATCAATGATTTTAAAGCTAATTGAGATTTATTTTTCTTTTCATATTTATAATAAGAATATGTAGATATATAGTATTGTTAAGGTGTCTATATCAGCAATTTTCATCGCGAGTGCGCATCTGTCTCTACAGGACTCGAAGTGGAAAATTTCATGAGCCGGAATGCTTAAATATTTCTGTTATTTTTGGTTACAGCTGTCACGTGTTTATCTGGTGTAAATAAGTCGTTGAACCGGTTGGTAAAAATTATAGAACTCGGGAACCTGACATTTAGCTGTATCGATACTTGATATCTAGTGAAGAGATGTGCGCGCCTTTCTTATTTAAATAAAATCAATTAATGATATTTTTCAAATGGCCCCAGCACAAAAATAAAGTTTTGAAATATACTGATTGTAAATATATGTTGTTGACTTTATTAAATATATTATTTTTGAACAGTCTTCGTTCCTTATGTGATGCATACTTATTTATTTATATATATTATGTATATTACAAAAAATCAAACATTAGTTTATTTCTTTTGCAATGTGAGAAAAGATTTGTGGAAATTCAGCAGAACAGTTCTGATGAAGGTATATACCGGAATAGCTATCAACTAATTTTATAAAAAGAATTGTAGAACTAAATACTTAGCTATTTTTTACCTTATTGCAATCGAGTTCTGGCAATTAAATGCACAATTCAATCAATTAACAAAGTAATTAGGTAATAACAAACAATTAATTAATGGCGGTGATAAAACAACTTTCGATAACATATTTGATTAGAGATTAAATAGTGAGAAGGGAAGATAAACTTTTTCTCCAAAAGAAGTAGCAATTATTTTGAACTGACAGAAATTTTCTGGATCTATTTTGGATCAGCTAGATCTGGATGCTCGATAGGACCATCACGGTTATTGATGAAATGATGAAAAAAATCCTCTTTCAATAGACATAATCGAAAAACCCCCAAAAATATGCTCTGAAACTCGATTACTGTCACCACAAAGGTAATGGGAGTTTAGTTTGATGTTGAGTTTATGCATCTTTACAATAAACGCACTGTGATAAGGTGCCGGTGATAAATTTGGAGTTTTAGTGATCTGAAAAGAACCGGGTTGCATTGTGACGAACAGCAATATCTGGAATGATTAAATATGTAATTCTACCCCGAGAGGACATTGACCATCGTCTTTTCCGAGTAGTAAGAACGGAAAGTAAGCACTAGGGCAGGGAAGGGGAACCTTTTATTCTCTAAAGGCCGCATTCATTTTTCTGATTCGACATAAGGTCGCAGTAAACATTGACTTGGGAATCTTTGGCCGGAAAGAGGAATTAACGGTCAGAATATGTCAGGAATTTACGAATTTACATAAATTTACAGAATTACTGAACTGGTCAGAAGGCCGCAACAAATAAGCCAAAAGACCGCAGGTTCCCCAAGCCTGCACTAGGGTATCCAATCCCGGAGCCTTTTTGTAATCCCGGGATTGACAAATTTTCCAAGAATTGGGCATTCAGCATGAAATCATGTATAATTTGAGAAAAGTTTTGGTGTCGGAATTTTTCATTATTTAATTTCGAATTTCGAAAACCCAGGAATCACTTTTAAAAAAATGAGAGTCTAACGGGTGGAGAGTTGTGCGGCCAATTCGCGCTGGTTTCCTGTGCGAAAGGTGATATGAAAGTTTGTCTTTCAGCCATACTCAACCTTTTTTTCCTGCGGGCCGCATTCAAATTTTTGCTTCTCTACGTGGGCCGCAACACATTTATAGTAAACTTTAAATATACCAGATACTATACTGCACGCAAATGTATGTATTATGATGTCAAAATAAAACTATATTATTCCATTTAAATGTATACATTTATGTATCCATGTATTTTTAATAGTAAAAAATAACAATCAACAACAAATAAAAAATACATGAAAAGTACACAAATATACCAATGTATCCAAAATATTAAATCGTTTACTTAAAAAATAATGAGAATTTTGATATTGAGTCAAACTTTTAACTATCTTTTAAAATATTTGGTAACTATAGTTATGTTGGGCCGCACATAAGAGCTGATTGAACCACAGGTTGAGTATGGCTGCTCTAGATCTAATGGAGTAAGTCTCGACATAACAGGAAGACATTGTGTTAGGTAGAAATTATAAAATGTATTATTTATTATAAAAAAGATGAATATAAATATTTGATATTATAAGTTTTTACCCGCCCTGTTCGGAGGTTAGGGTGTACAAAATTTGACTAAACTATCTATTAAACAAGTGCTCTGCACAGCACACCAATGTTTTCCCAACATATCAGCGTCACACCATATTGTACATTACAATAGGTTGTGCATATCATTTTAGAAATACTCACGAATATGTAATTTTATGTGTAAGAGTATAAGGTAATTTCCAACGACGTAATGCGTTTCGGCACACCTACGACATATAAGTGTGCCGCGGAACAGCCTGGCACTAAACTGTACCACTGTTTTCCAATATTTTTATTGTTGGAGACCAGTAAAAAATATAGCAATCGGGTAACTTTTTTAGAAGTTAATTTTACATTTACAATGAAAGATTTTTTTACTAAATTTTCCAATTTTCACTAGTTCTGATTTCGGCACTCTTCAAAAAGAGGGCTCGTCCGGGATTTGAACCCGGGACCTCTCGCACCCAAAGCGAGAATCATACCCCTAGACCAACGAGCCGCTTGAGACTACAACTAATTAAAACGAACACATTTGATTTGAAACAATAAAGACAGTAGCCAACAGTGACCTCATTGCTTTCAAAAATGCTTTCACAATAGTAAGGCAAATAATGTTGTTGCGTGCGGTAAATGTTTCTTCATTGTCATCACAGCGGCTATTTTGTCTAAACTGCGGTGATATGATTTTCACTTAGGGTAAGAGAAGTGTCGGGTTCAAATCCCGAACGAGCCCAATGGTTTTTTTTATTATAGTCATAGTACCAATACACGACGCAAATAACACTTCACGAATGGAACTTTCCAACGGTTAATCCTAATTTTCCTGCTGCGGCTCGTCTGACCACAGGTACAATTGGCTACAGCAATGTTTTCCAACCGGTCGATTACGAAGCGAAATTTGGTCGATCCCTATTACTATT
Organism: Himalopsyche tibetana; assembly: GCA_030503985.1. NCBI lineage: Eukaryota > Metazoa > Arthropoda > Insecta > Trichoptera > Rhyacophilidae > Himalopsyche > Himalopsyche tibetana. The sequence goes on from JAPJYX010000015.1 coordinate 9,820,986, forward strand.
TTTTTAATTAATTAAATACAGCATCTATAAAAAATACGATTTTTTTAGTTTTGTTTATATATTGAACGATATTTTGCATTTAAAAATATTTTTTTAACCATGAAAAACTAGCAAAAAAATCTTGATAGAAGTCTCAACTTCAAAAAAATGGATACTTTGAGCTATGTTGACTTAAAAATAAAATAGCCAAAAAAAAAACAATATCATACGTTAGTGACAAAATCTGTGTGAATGTACATAATTTGAACGATTCAAATTTAATATCATATCGTTTAAAGTTTAAAGACTTATGTTCCTTTGATTCATTAACTACGTTATAATCATGAGATATTGAAAATAATAGAACAGTCAAAATGTGTTAGTTTAACTCAATGTCTTTCATCCAATCCCGTAGACTAGAGGTTCCCAACCTTGTTTGTTCCATTCCCCTCTCTTACACCATTGCTTAGAATACAATTCCTTCCTACCCAGGATAGTCTAACTCAAAAAGTATATTTGAAATAATATCCATATACGTAGTTATAAAAAAATATTTTGATGTGTAGGTATTTATCTATATAATATTAAAGATGATATTTTACTAACTAATTTCTGAAATTACTGAAATTACAAATTGTCGTGTTGTATTTTTAAAATAATACTTTTAAAGAACTTCACATAAAACAAGAATCTAGGGATCAACAATTCCCCTCCAGGGAGGAATTCCCAACCGATTGAGAGCCTTTGCTGTAGACGTAGACACTCTACAGAAGACAAACTATACATTTTTACTGAGACAAACATTTGACAAAGGTTTCTTTCCCGTTATTCCTTAATTTGCTTACACTAGATCTCAACGCATGGTAAAAGGGAAATCGGCTGCCCTTAAGTATGTTTAAAAGAAAAACCCTTTGAGTAGTGAGTATATATTTATATATTGTAAGCTTCAACTTAAACTGCTATTTAATGACTAGTAAATGTAAAAAATAACGAGATTTCTCTTTTCACTGTAAAATATGTATTTAAAACAATTATTTCATTGAACAGATATTTTTTCAGTTACAGTTTTTCATGAAGTAACATGCAATGCATAAGAATCTCCAAAAAGGCCGGGCTCCGGGATTTTAATCCGTAACTTCCTCTAAAATATATAAATGGAAACAAAAAAAAGAACACAAATTATTTTAAGTTTATAACTATATAGCTGTTATGTTAATAATTCTTTCCTTAGTTACTTTCTCTGAAAAGCTGGTCAAATGATTGATTTACAACTAGAACTTGTTAAAAACTTTTTTTGAGTAAGTATGTACTATATTACAAATGCTGCAATTTGGGAGCGGATTCAATTGGAAATAAATCAGGTGTGAAAATTAAAGCTACAATAATTTATGATTTCTCAAATAGTAAAAGTTAATAAATAATATTATGATTAGTAAATCCCTAATTTTAACGACAGGAGCATAAAAATATCTTTAACAACTTATTTAAAAAACTAAAACCTGTACTTAATTCTTCTGATACAATTTTTGAGTACCAGTTTTCCGTACCAGAGTAAGTGTTTTCCACATTTTCATCAAATGGATCATTCACGTATGCATTACGCGTTATAAAAAAGAGGGCTCGTCCGGGATTTGAACCCGGGACCTCTCGCACCCAAAGCGAGAATCATACCCCTAGACCAACGAGCCGCTTGAGATTTGTTTTGATAACAACAAACACATTCGATTTAAAATAATAAAGATAATAACATCCAACGCGTCATACACTTTCGAAATTACTTTCGACATATCACGCACGAAGTCGACGAATATTGAATGGAGGTGGGTGTATTTTTATAACAGTTATTTCGTTGACTCCTCAACGGCTCGTTGGTCTAGGGGTATGATTTTCGCTTAGGGTGCGAGAGGTCCCGGGTTCAAATCCCGGACGAGCCCAATGGCTTTTTTTATCGTGCCATCGATCTTTTTTAACGAATGAGTTAAAGTGTCAGGACTCAGGATTACGATCTACAATCCCGGGATCCCGACCAATTTTTCGATTCCGTAATCCCAGGATTTTTGGATCCACCATAACAACAAGTGAAAATCCGTTTTATCCGTGGAAAATATCTGTGGAAACCGTCAATTCATTATTTTTGTTAACCTCTTCCCGGTCACGCCCGAGTATACTCGGGCATTGAATGTCATCAAAACGGACACACGATATAACTCGGGAAAATTCCATTAAAAAAAACAATGAATTCTTTCACTAAATATGCATGTTTTATAAATATAACACTTGTGTTTGATATTCGAGCTTAATAAAAAATATATGATTCTTTTTGGAAAATTTGTATAAATAAATTGGACCGGTAAGTGGTTAAATGCGAGGTAAAAAATAAAAGTTCTCACATTATTATATAATTGATAGAATCTGTCAATTCCCAACTTTTTCAAGTCATCGAGCTAAAACGTGTTCGACTCGAATATGACTTTGGAACTGTGCCATGTATTTTCTCAATAAAATAATGCATTTGAACCAAACCTTCTTTATTGCCTGATGGAATATCGGCATAATGTGACTCCTTATTCTTAATTTCTATGTTACATCAATTTTTTATTATTCTAAAATTTATTTGGAGAAAAAAAGAAGCAATGTATTTATTTTTTTCGTGCATGTTTTGGAAAAGAATATGGTAAATTCAATTGTACTTAAAAAAAACACTGGATATAGTAATACACATAATATTATAATTATGTACTCCTGGTCTGCGGTCAACGGTTTCGGTCTCAGTTGCGGAGCGCACGGCTTCAAATCCCAGTACTGACTGCCTGATTAATCGTTTTTTTTCAAAAGTATGGATATTCATGATCTCTAAAATTATTTTCCACTTCTTACACAATTCTAAAATGGGGCGTAGTGAAGTTTGATCAGCTATCCACTTTCCCTTTCCTAGTTCTTTGTTTCTATCCCTACTCTCATCGTAAAAGATATGCCGAGCAACTGAGTAACAAGCAGTTCTCGTTTATGCTGCAAATTTACTAGCGTGGTTTAAAAATACATATTTATCCTACCGGTGGCTTAAAGGGAAAATCAATTTGTGGTCTTAAATCATTTAGGGAAATCATTTCACAATATGAATTGCGTTTTACTTATTTGTCACTTTTAGGGTGTTCACTGTCAAATACTTGGTGGAAAGGCTTAATACATATTAAAAAAACAACAAAGTGGAAGTAGTAAAAACGAATATTGTGCTTTTTTTAAATATTACTTGCATATTAAAATTATTAGGCTAGATAAATTTCATCAATTTACTTTACAGCTTTCTTTCTTCCATTCACAATTTCGCTCAAAGAGACACCAACGCATGGTAAAATATAAACCTTTTAGAGTTTATATTATAGTTTCCCAGTTACATTTTTACTTGGTTTTACCTGTAGCGTAACAATGTATATCTAATAAATCAATAATATTTTAACCAGTAAAAAAAACACTTTATTACATACAAGCATTCAAATTTCAACGTGTTTGATGTTACAATTAATTAATAACACAGCTAGTACTGCTAATTTTCGTCGATTAAATAATTTATTTTTAAATAAGTTTGAGACTATTAAAGTAAGTAATATTATGTGGTGTTTTCTATACCAGTACATATAAATGTACTAAAATCAGTTTAAACAAATTTCTATATTGTGTGACGCCGAAATAGCCAACAACCAATTCCTATAATTCTTGCTTTTTATAATGAAGTCCCTTTCGGTACACTTTTCGATATCTGTAATAAATCGTTTATCAATTCTATTATTCATTGATAGCGATCGTTTTATGCCCTGGATAGACTCAAAATGACTGTTAAAGAAGTTTAAAAAATGGTTTTTTAATCATAATTATAGTGGTAGGTCATGAAGCCGAGCGGTTAACGCTGTTGGATGTTCTATGTGTTTGCGGAAGAATGGGGATGAATGCCCTTCTGAAACTATGATGCATTGATTTTCAATAGATTTATATAGTTGTGTATAATTTCCGTATCATTTGCATTCTTTTCCGTTCACCTTCGGGCGTGAAAATCACAGCTACAATAATGATTTCTCAAACAGTAAAAGTAAATAATATTACGATAAGTAAATCACTAATTTTAACCACAGGTAAACACTCCCAGGAGGATAAAAATATCTTTAACAACTTACTTAAAAAATTAAAACTTGTAATTAATACTTCTAATACATTTTTTGAGTACCAGTTTTCCGTACCAGAGTAAGTGCTTTCCACATTTTCATCAAATAGATCATTCACGTATGCATTAGACGTTATAAAAAAAGGGCTCGTCCGGGATTTGAACCCGGGACCTCTCGCACCCAAAGCGAGAATCATACCCCTAGACCAACGAGCCGATATATTTATAATTTATTTTATCCATTTTTATACAAAAACATATCTTCTTGCTTATCCGTTTATGTAGCAATAAAACTGTTTATTACAGCGATTATCGCAATTTTATTTGTCGAAACATTTTGTAAACAATTGGTGGTTGAATCGAATTGTCTTGTTCAATATCAGCTGCTTTTCGATTCAATGCTGGGTGACGACGCCATGCCCTGTTTTTTCGAATACTTTATTAACAGATAACTATGAGCACGTGGAGAGTTATTAAATACATATTTTAAAATACACTTTTTATTGTTGTTTTTTTTAATTTATCTACTTTATTATATTCAAAATTTGTAGACACTTTTACGAACGAAAGACGTAAAAAAATTGAGAGATGTCTGTAATAGGAAAAACGAAAAGAAAAGCTTCTTTATGTTAAGAAAAGCAATGAACAATCGTCAAATAGATTTGAGCGATTTACTATCCATCAGGTCAATTCAGTCTTGCTTTTCCGAAAATAGCTAGAATAAATCTCTGAAACTTTTTAATCGTTTCATAGAGCGACGCATACATGCATCTGCTCTGTGCTGTGGTACGTTGTGATCGCGACACAGATTACTGCTTCATTTGTGCAAGATTGGGAGTTTTCTTTTCACCACAAAAATGACAGATACAATTATTCAATTTATGCGAACTAAACATTGTTTATACAATACCACTCGTGTATAATACTTTGAAAAGACATTTAAAGTGTTATTTGGGCGTATTATTCACATTTAACTTGCTTAACCTTCGGTTTTTTAATTCTTCTTATTTCAACTATTTGCCTAGCACCAAAAATATACAACTGATATTTATAGTTATCTACAATGATACCACAATCAACCCAATGCTTATATTACGCAAAATTGTTTGGTGTCTCTTTGTACCCCGTTGATCCTCGAACCTATTTTCGACATTTCGGTACTCGAGTGTTAATTAACCAGTGATTTACAGAGGTCAAAAAGTGAGTCTGTTTTGTGCAGTTGTAGGTTTTTTACTGTAGATGTTTAGAGTTAAATTTACATTTACTGATAACTTTGAATTACTCCTTAAAAGATAACCTTGAATATTCTTTTGTAAGAAATATACCCTTTTCAAATTATGCCATTATTTGAACTCACATATGACACTTGCGTGACTCAGCTGTCACAAGCATACGCTGATCGCATATTTCTACGTCGCCTGCTTGCACCTGCCAATGATGTGTTACCTTGCACTGTGTTGCCTGTATCTTAGCATACACTTAGTCATAATATTATCTATGAATCGCTTCTTCTAAAATGAATAATTATTTGTGATGGTTACCCTTGACAACACGTTTATTTGGGAATATGTTGTTATTTTTTTAGATAATGCTTCCAATTTTTTTTTTTAAATCCTACAAACAATGGATAGTCTTCAATTGATCTTTTATTCGTATTTTTCTATACTATAATATCCGTAAAAGATAAGCATACACCCAGTGGCGGGTTAAGCCCTTTGGAGGCCCCAGGCTCAATAAATTCCTTAAAATTAAATTAAATGAGGCCCCGTTTTTCGAATAACATAAAAGAAGTGTAAAATTATTCGTAAAATAATAATGAATATTGAAAACTGAAATTAAAATTAAAATATAAGAGTTTCCATAATTTATGCTATTTTTGAGGCCCCCAAGATGTGTAGGCCCCAAGCGCGCGCCTCTTGCGCTTATCGGGTAATCCGCCACTGCATACACCATGAAAAACCACTTCAGAGCTGTTATTTTGCCTTACTGTAAAGAAAATACTCGCCTTAACATTTAGTCATGTCCTGAATGTTTTTTTCGCCATCCAAAAAGAAGGTTTTGCTTACTCACTTGTCCTTAATTTTCACGGACAATTTTGACCAAAATTTGAGATCCACTTGACGTTGTTACTTCCGAATAAAGCTGTAGAGAATTCAATATATATTGGAGACTTATCTTATCTTGACAATGACCATGACTTTGGATTTTAATAAATCATCTTTAAATATATTCTATATAAAATTATTTTTTCTTACGTTACATGTTATTTTTGTTTTTAATTACTCCGTCCTTAGACGGGTTTACCTTGGGCTTATCATTGTTTTTTCCTTATCATATATAAACTCACACTCACAATAGAAAAAAACATATGTCGACTAAATTATCATTTAAAGCGTATTATTTAATAATTAACTACAATATAAAAAAAATGATCTAATCAAATTTTAAAAAATAACGATTTGGACCGATTTCGCTTACTACGTGCATTATTGGGAGCCGGTAAATTGCTCGAATGGAAATTGCTCGAATTACAAATTATTCGAATTGCTTGGTTATTTAAACGATTTTTCATGACTTTTTCTACGAATTTTATTTATATCTTGTGCGACACTTGTTTAGAGAGTGAAATATAAAAATAATTTTCGTAAGTATTTATTTTAACCGTGTTCGCTCCAAATGCGGAACATATGATTTTTTAATGGAGTTTATCTCAACAGGAGTGTTTCTACGAGAACTGCTTATTAATTAGTTACTCAAACTGTTTCTATATATTTCCAGAAAACATAGAAGACTAGGGCTAAGACAGAACAAACGGACAGAACAAATGGACAGAACAAACGGAAACAAATTGATTATCTTGTTATTCGAGCAATTTACCGGGAACCTGCATTATTGACTGACAATTCAAAGCAACATTAGTTGGTGATGCATGTGATGAACGAACCCGGTTTTGATCTTTATAAAAAAATAAAATTACCTCAAAAAGGGTTTCTTTTTTAATATGAAACCTTTCTACCACGAATTATGTTTTTATATAATCAAATCAATAGAGTTTTAAGCCCAGGGCGCGTTAAAATCAAAGTTTTTAGAGTCTCCTTTATCGCTGATGTTATGGTTATTTTCATTTTTTTTCCATCGTTGCTGGCGGAATGTTTCATTTCTTTTATTTTTCAAAATGCCGTTGGTCATGCCCTTAGAGAGAGAGATACAATTCATTCGAGATGTAGTTCCACGAATCATATGTTTTATTGATTTACCGAAGAGTTGATCATTTGTTTTGTATGGATTTATGACTGATTTTTTTCTGTAGGATTTCACAATATTGCTAAAACGATTCTAGTATAACATTTCTAGAGAGGTGATTAAGTAACACTAGCTTGCTTAATGATTTGAGGGTGTGTGAAGCCTTAAACACTTTTCAATGAAAAGATAAAGCCGTTGCGGATAAACTAAATATTTTTTTTCAATTTTTATTTAAAGTAAACATTGTGAAACTTGTGAAAAGAAAAAAAATGTGTTCTGCATGCGATGTCTTAACTTTATAATAGAAAAGTTGCTGGTGTTTGGTTTTTCTATAGTTCTTCAAATGTTTCTTAATTAAGATGCAGGTCATATTTGAAGCGTTCTACATGCAGCAACACTATATCCTCTCGTATTACGTATTCATCGGTTTGTGATCTCTGCTGGTATTTCAATAACGTTCTACGTCACTGTGACGTGTCGTAGAGTTCACCTGTGTTCGGCAGACGTCAGGTGAAAGTTTCCACGCGTAATAAACTTTCTAGGTCACGTATTTTGATAAAATTATACTCCCACTAAAATTATACTCACAATCATCACCTTCAATCGGCTCGTTGGTCTAGGGGTATGATTCTCGCTTTGGGTGCGAGAGGTCCCGGGTTCAAATCCCGGACGAGCCCGTTTTTTATTCCTCCTACCATTTCAACAAAACAGAAGAGTGATAACTCATGTACAATAAATTAACATTTTGCACATTTTGAAATCAATATATTTTTTGTTTTATAATACTGAATGAAATAAAACCGTTTCTTTCATTGATGCGCGCAGATGGTCCCAAGAAAGTTGCCAATAATTTCGCGGAACATAATACAGTCCGCCCAAGAATGTTTCGTACACCTTGCGAAAATTCAGAATGGTAAAATTTCCTTTACATAAATATTATTTCTTATTAAGTATCATTGAAAATTTGTCTAAGAATGTATTCACATCTTAAATGTACGTGTTTTTACCGTTGATAACGTTTGGAACAGCTAGTAGTAGAATAACCAAATCTTTGTATTCATTTAATAATTTCAATTGTTAATATCCACTATGATAACTTTTAATACCCAGGGAATATTAAAATGCATTGAAAAAATCCATGGTTTTGCTTAAGATTTTTATTCCAATTAATATCCAATTTCTCACCCTTTGCTTTTATTAGGGTAGTTATTTATAAAAATATTTTTTTTTATATTCCAAAGTCAGAACGTCCATAGATAAAAAAATTAAATAGATTTCAATAAGAAGCGTTCAATATCTATTTAATAAATAAGGTTTACGTGCATGGCGTCCTGCCAAACAACCACTTTTGACCAAGAAAAAGAAAAATTCTAAATATTCAATTGCATTTTTAGTTCTGATTCGGGGTCGATGTATCTTTTAGTATGTCGTTAAAAAGAGCATGAAATTCATCAAAAATATGTTTAATGATTTATTTCGTGAACCCAGTATTGTCGGTTCTTTTTCTTTCTGGATCTTCTTTTTATTTATGCACACAAAATAAACACTACAATAATTAACTAAATCTCTGTCTCAATTGCCGTTCAATTCGTTAAAATTGAAAAGCATGTCGATAATATCTATTCTAATTTCACAAGATCAGACGTTCAGTTCAATTCAGGGCCTTTGACTAAATTTACAACCATGCCATTTCGTGTGTAGGACCTCCAATCCCGGGTTTGTGATAATCCGGGATTGAGAAAATTTGAGAAAGTTGCGCGAGGGCTTTTTTTATCTTGGAAATTCCGTAAATTCCTGAGTTGATTAGATTGCAAATCTCGGAAGAGCTAAAAAAATAAGGTCTCGCGTCGTTTCATTTTGGGAATTCCATAAAAAACTGGGATTTTAAATTGGACAAAAATTTGATTGAAAAATTTCAGGATTTCCTAATCGCCGAGCAAATATTTCCCAATCCTGAATCCCAAATTTATACACGATTTTATGTTGAATGTTTAATCCAGAGATCACGAGTGCACGGTGTGCATCGGTTCTGGACGCGTCGTCTGGCGTGACGTGTTGACAGTGTGTCCCGGCCTTAAGCCCCATAATTGAACGTTTATAAATTCGACATTTCAAGGTGTGACAAGCATTGATAAACATGTATATTATTGATTAAGGAATGTCAATTTTTATCATCTTCCGCTATTTTGTTATCTTTATGACAAACATAATTATTATTAATGGTGATAGTCATTCTGATAAAATGTATTGGTTAAATTAGTCACTAGTCAACTAATTCGCTTATTACTTTATGATAACAACAATTATAAAGAACTATGATTGTACTAATATTTTCAATTATAATTTATTATTGGTTGTTAACTTTTTGAATCATAATCAAAACATAGTTGTCTAAGCATTTTTTTGAGCTTAGTTATCTTTAATCTGATTTAATGTCTTATTCAAACTTTATGCCGAGTGTTTTATCGGCCATTATAAATTATGTTTTTATTAATAATATACCGAATTCACAGTTTTTTAAATTTACTATCATCTAATGAGAACAAAAACAACACTTTATCGCGGGTTTTATTGTTAAACAACATACGCATTTTTATTAAAACGTCTCCAGCTATACGAAATAATTAAAAGATATTTTTATACATATTATGTTTGAATTAGTCGCCTGCTGTGGCCCAGTTGGTTAGAGCTTGCTTTACTGATCACGCAGGTCTGGGTTCGATTCCCGGTAAGATCGTAGTGAATTTGAGAATTAATCAATTCAAAGTTGTGACCGAAGAGTGATTGTTTGTGATGTCAATTCACATCATTACCTCTCCTCCCATCCTTCTGATCCTTTAATAACTGGGTGTAGCAATATCAATTAGTTAACCACTAGTCCTGTTCTAGCCCTATCCTTATTTCCCTAATACTCACTTTGAAAAAAAATTATGTTGAGCGACTGAGTAACAAACAGTTCTCATAGAAAAACTTCTGTTGAGATACCTCCATTATGCTCCACATTGGGAGCGGACATTTTTGTACTTTCAAAAAAAATATGGTCCTAATTTTCTCTATTTGTCTATGGTTAAAGTTATGAAAGAATATTTTTCAATATCACTGTTTTCCATTTATCTCATTTCCAATTCCAAAAAAATAGACAGAGTGACTTCAAGTGGTGCTTTAATAATTAAATAAATATACATACAAAAACATATGATTCCCACAATGTCACTTAACTCAATCAAGTATATATATTTTAAAACCGAAGTGGGAATAATTTGTAATACTGTGATTCCTGTAGTGCTATTCCCATGTGCATAGCCTTTATTTTGGACGATCTGAAATACTTACTACGTGATTGTGTTGAGTATTATAGATCGTTCAAGATAAGTGCTATGCACGCGGGAAAAGCATTATTGTGAAGCTAAACTGTAGCATTTAGCGTGCGCTAAAAAGGAAACCAATAGAGGTTAAATGATTGAGTAAAAAACCTTTCTCGTATCAAAAAATCTGCTTAGATACCTTCATTGGGAAGCTATATGATCCATATTGGGAGCGGACATGGATTAAAAAAGGGGGGGATGAATCGTTTTCATTTGTTTATTGATTATGATATGTTTGATGTGACTATAAAAGCCTACATTTAAATAATAAATCAATAAATCTAGATAAACAAGAAGTTTTTCGGAAAACTAATAAGCACAGATTTGCCTTATTCAAGTTTATTTAATGATCACAATGTTTATCCTCCTTCGCATTTGTTAAGTCAGTTTCATTAAGGCACTGGTCTACAATTAACGCCGTCGGCCGCGTACAACGTGGCGCCATACGCGACAGTTGATTGTTTACTATGAAAATGAATTAGTGTGGTCTCGTTATAACGCTGCACGTAACGGTAATATACACAGCGGTGGGCTGCCAATACATTAACAAGGGGCTCGCTTGATTTCAAAGCAATTCTCGGTGTTCTGGGGAAGAAGTGAATTTTATATGCAATACTTAAATAAGCAATCGATACACTTATAATATATAACAATATGTAATTTACTGTAAACTTATCAATGTGAATTACTGAAAATGTACTACTGTGTATACTGAAGTTGTCGTAGATAATATCAGAAATTACAGTTATATACTAATTTGACCTGAGAATATTTTGTTCTCTTAAATTAACAAGGGGCTCGCCGGCCATAGTAAAGTTTAGCAATGGGCTCACGCGAGACCCTCCGAGCCCCCTCCAGCCCACCCCTGTATATACACCGACATCCAGTCTCAGCTAATGCTGAACGCGAACGACAGCGTTAATTGTAGACCAAGGCTGTACAGTCGTTTTATATTTCATCAATGTTTAATGTGGAATCAGTACAAGAAATGTTTTATTTCTTAATATTAATATTTTACAACGAGAATTGATAGTGAACACATCAAACGTGGATCAATAGTTATTCTTTAACATTCTACATTTGGACACACACACTAGACATGGAGAAACGTTGCCCATCCATGAATATATGTATTGCCCATTTAAATATTATAAATTTATACTATAGTTCAATTTTTTTAGCATAATCATATATTTTTAGTGCAATCAAGTACATTCCACTTCATTGCATGATCGTGTTTCCCTACATATCGTGAACTTTGGAATTTAATTATTCGCCAATATGACCGAAATTGATGACGTGCCAAAGATAATAATTTCGTATTGTCATAACTTTAATCTAATAATAAAAAATATTTACTAGCACTATCGGCTCGTTGGTCTAGGGGTATGATTTTCGCTTAGGGTGCGAGAGGTCCCGGGTTCAAATCCCGGACGAGCCCAATTTTTTTATAATTTAAAACTTCGACACTACCGCAGGACGCTTTTCAAATTGCCTGAATAGGTGTGAACTAGGGTATCCAATCCCGGAGCCTTTTTCCAATCCCGGGATTTCGGGATTGATTAATTTTGAATCCCGGGATTGAGATTTTCTCACCGAGGAATTTGAAATCTACTTTTTTTATAATTTTTCGAGATTTGCTCAAAATTTCTCAATCCCGAAATCCCGGGTTCGCGGCCATCTCAATCCCGGAATTTCGGGATCAAAAAATTGAACGGGATCCCGGATCCCGGGATTGGATGCCCTAGTGTGAACCAATGTTCCCTCAAAGACGAGAAACATCTGCATGGAAAATTCAAAGGCTGTGTGGGTCAATGCAACAAATGCGTGGCATAATTTGTCGTATTTGATATAAAAAATGTTTTTTTTGTTTTTATTTGCATAATAAAAAATATTATTATTTGATAATTTATAAATAAGCGTTTACTAACAATTGTATTAAATAAAACATGCGAGATAACATAACTCAGTCGTTATCAGTGAGATAAGAACATATGTATTTTTAAAAAATATTTAAAACTTCCTAGTTTTTCACGTCGTCAATTGAGATTAATTTCGTCTTCTGATAATATATTATATGAATATTATTTCTATTAAATTATCTAAATGTCAATCCAATTTATAAAAACAATACATCTATCCCTCGATTTACACCGTAGATAGGTTCCTGAGAAAAACGTGTTAAACGAAATTGTATATTTTTAATGTAAAACCGTGTAAATCGAAAAGTACACGAAAAACGCATAATTTGGGTGTTTTCTAAAATACATAAAAAACAAAATTATTAAAAAGTATAAACATACGTATTCTTTTATTAATTAAATACAGGTAAAGCTTATAGAGTAACAAAAAAATCAAATCCAAAAGATTCATTAAAAAAATATTGCAACGGTTGGTAGAGTTTTTATCATTCATCACTATCACAAATCACTGTAACTTGACTTGATGACTTGCGGTGAAGTATGTTTCTTTTCAGATGAAGAAGAGGATGGTATCTTCTATTTAATTTTTTCATAAATCCGCAATGCTTTATTTGTAATAGCATTGGTATAAATTGGCATCCGTTTTTGAGTTAATCATTAATGCCTTCTCCATGTTTTCTATGGCAATATCTCTGATATATGAAGTTGTGCTCGTACTCGTAGTGTCAGTTGCTACACTCTTTCTAATTGAGTTTTCATTTTTTTAATGGTTCTTATTGTAGCTTCATTCATGCTATATAATCTAGCAACATCCGACAACAACATCTAACAACTCTTTCTCCGTTTTGTAAAAGATTCAATATTTTTATTTTTTTGCTAACGAAATAACTTTTCTTTTTACTTCTTTCGACAAGCGAAAACGTGTAAAAAAGGTACAGTGTAAATCGAGGGATATCTGTATTTGAATAATTGTGTTGGAGTGAGCGCCAACCGGGAATGAGTGCGCGGAGGGTTTCAAATAGCTACGCGCGGCCGCTTAGGGAACGATAATGTGAACTGTCCAAATTTTAATATGAACTCTGTACGGTTCGTTCTTACACATGCACTGTGGGACGCGCTGACCTTGACTTCAATTTTATAACATAAGTATTTGCTGAAATCGAAATGTTTGCGACATCATAAATATAGCACAAATGGTCAGTCCCTGGTTAGCTCAAATCGCAGTACATTAAAATAAACAAAAGTCTTGAATTTTTCACTTTAATATATGTAGCATAAAATATATTTAATATTTTCACTAGCCAACCGGAATCTCAGACGAGCCTAATTTGTTTTTGTTATTAATTAAGTCACAGAACCATTACACAACCACAATCTTGTATTGAGAATTTCGACTGTCCAACGGTAAAAACTGGATTTTTGCAGCGGTTCGGCCATACACGAGAACGAATCGAAATGTCAACCATAATCTAATTTTGAAAGAATAAACAATATATCGTTTAAAGACTGTAGTTATCTTGATTCCTCAACTTAGTAAATATAATAAAAAATACTCAATACATCATATTGTAAATATTTCAGGGTTGTGGGGTCATTATAAATAAAACGACCTCAAACTTCAAATTAAAACACGACTACGATTCCGAACTTTGCTTAAAACAATAGTGAAATTGAAAATGAATTTGGCTTAAAACAATAGTGAAAAAAATTTCAACTAGTCTTCCCTAGTTTCCCTTCCTTCTAGTACCTATATACTAACATTATTTCATCAATCAAAACGACGAATAGGCTAATCTTTTAATATAGGTATTTAGCTTACTTATTATGTACAAATGAAAATTATCAAAGATTTTTTCCACTACAATTTCCACTGCAAAGTCCACTGCAATTTCATCCAGCATCTATATATTCCTATATAATATAATTATTTTTATCAACCCCCTTGTCGGCTCGTTGGTCTAGGGGTATGATTTTCGCTTCGGGTGCGAGAGGTCCCGGGTTCAAATCCCGGACGAGCCCTACAATTAATTTGACTTATTTTTTCAACCCATTGCCTCGTCCGTGATTAGTAAATCATCGCCTTTCACTACCGCTACCATCGCTACCAAACAAGGCCCGTAATATTTTAATAGGGCCTGAAAAATAAACCTATTTCTACGTTGACATCATTTTTGGCATTTAAAAACTTGTCTGTACTATATTATAAAATATAGAGGGCGCCTAGATTTATTTTACATACAATTTGAAAAACCACTGGCTTAACGTAACATTTTTTAGGGTTTGATATAAGGGAAAATCGCGCAAAAAATACACCTTCCATTCTATTTATTTATGATTAACAATACAAATTCCAAATTTAGTGCAAAACGATCAAAAGCTCGACTTACGCCAAGCTTTTGTCTTTTTCATTCACTATCCTGTAATGTTCCCATTTTGACGTTACAATATTTTAAATATAAATAACTTTTCGGCTTTCAGTATCAATTCTTGGTGCAAAAGGCATTAACTTTTTCCAAAAACTTTTAAATATATGTAAATGCCTCAGTTAGTACAAAAAGTGTTGTTGGCTGCAAAATGTATTTAGTTCAGAATTCGGACATCGCGAGCATTATTAATTGAATTAGAAGAAAAAAAGAGTTTTTTTAAATATATAAAAGGTCTTTCAATTAGGATGCTCTAAATTTATTAGGTTATAGCAGCCATGTTGTTAAAGTGACATTTATGTCAAATTTGTTGTAATTGTTTAGTATGGTATCACCAAGGAAGTTGGCCCAAAATCATGTTTATCAACTAGGCCCATTTTTGGATTAATGGATATGTATACAAGCAAAATTATCAGATTTAAGGTGTTGGTCCATACTTGCACCAAATAAATCTCGAGAAAGTCACTGCTTGGCGCGGATTTTGGTCGGTCGGAATCATCGGTCCGTACTTCTTCCAAAACGAAGCTGGCATTGCCATAAACCATGGGTGTCCAACCGGTAGATTGCGATCGACCGGTCCATCCCAAAGCAAAATTTGGTCGATCCCGAAAGCTTCCGTGAATTTAGAAAAAATATATAATTTAAATATGAAATATACAAAAATTAAATTATTTTGTAAGAACATACCTATCTAATGACATGTAATTCGCATTTAAAATAAACATTTCTAATTTTGGAGATGGGAAAAAACCCTACTTAATAAAATTTCTTATAGTAATCATTTTAGAAGACGATCGCGAGAAAACTTAAAACTGAAAAGTCGATCACAGGGCAAAAAAGGTTGGACACCCTTGCCATAAACGTTAAAGCGATACAGATCGATCATAAGCAACTTCTTGTGGCCTAAACTGGATGATATGAATACGACAATATGTGGTTCTGACAGTACGGCGCTAAGTGCCACATAGTACATGCCGCGATGGACATTCTTCACGTTCGAGCGTTCTTATTGAAAGACCCTTTATATATAATTTAAATATAAATAATATTTCTGAAATATAGTACTGTTCCTATTTTTTAACAAATTGTCAGTAATATTCTATTTATTTTTTTAAACTGCTAATGTGCGTATCCTTTATAATGTTATCACAGCATAATTTGGGAGATAAAGTATCATAACTAACATTTTTTTTATTTTAATTAAATAATGTTTTAAGATATTCCAAATTCCTATTAATCTCTCACATTGCCTTAAGTAAATATAAAATTTATTGGAAAAATATTATACATTAATTGAATATCATACAGGTAATAATTTCAACGTGCGCTTTACTTTATCAGTCAATGGCGACTATTATAATCGTCGAATATAAGTGTATTTACGACAATTTCAGATTGAAAGTGTTATTGATATGCGCGATCGCTGTTTTATTTATTGTATCTAATACAATATGGAGATTACTAATTGATTGTAAAACATCTGTACATGTCATCATTACTTAATACACCATTTTCAAGGGCTTAGCTTTCTTCTTAGACTTAATTATAGACTCCATACATTTGTACGTGTTGTGATGTTCTGTTTTATCCGGTTACCGTAAATATTTGTTATATACAAAAGTCATATCCTGACTTTGATAACAACGTTCAAAATAATTCGTATTGATATACTAAGCTGTCTACTTTACTAATCAGAGAAAATATTATATATTACAGATATATTATTTTTCTATATATGATTTTGCTCTTTAATAAATATCTGGATCAGTATCAGGGTATCAGGGAATTATATGTGCTGGAAAATGAAACTACACATTCAATAAAACTAGATAATATGTATTCTAAAAGCCCTTTAAAAACATTGAGATTATTCATATGATGAATCAGTGGTTGCGAAATTAGCGAACTACCTGGAAATGTTTCCAATTACACAGATTGTGAAAACAAGCACATCGATTAATAATATCTTAAAACGGGCACGGGCAAACTGTGGCCCGTGTATTTTTCTGCGGCCCGTGAGCAATATTATGTATTCGGAAAAGTTTCACGTTTTTATCTTTTAACGCATTTTTAAAAAAATATTGAAACATAATAATCGTTATTTTTGGATCAACCTACATATATAGCAAACATTTTCAATCATGAACCTCAATAAAAACTCTTTACGATCAATCATCACCAATGAACATTTACAAGCAGTTTTAAGAATCTCAATTACAAAATTAACACCTGAATTTTAAAAAAATGTTAAAAGACGTAAAACAGTTCCATACCTCTCATTAGATTGTTTTTTTTTCATGATAAAAAATAATGTAATATAAAAATGGTAGTTTACTTGCGACCCGCCGCTAATTTTGAATTCCTGATTTTGGCCCTTCGTCCGAAACGTTTGCCCCCCCACTGTCTTTAAATGAAGTGCCGTACACATTTCTTGCAATAAAACTGACTTAGTCTTTAGACAATAAAAAAAAATATACATACATTTGAGTAAATATTATTGCCGCATCTTTCTTTTATAACAATATAATTTATTGAATTTATTGATTCATTGTTTGTTTTTCTACTTCGAACAATCAACTTTATTCAAAGTAATAGCGGGAGCATTATAATAAAACACTTTGGTTCTATATTTTGAGTATATTTTTGTTATTTTCTCAGTAATGATACTTGTTGTCATAACATCTTTGTCGCAGTACAGTGACTTCTATACCTATCTACGTGTAGGAATTACATTACCGGTATAGCCAAAACCAGATTCCCAGTATTCATAACGTTTTTTCAATACATAATTCCTGTCATTTTAAAAAATACCGTTGTTTCGGTATTGAAAATAACATAACTATTTTAATAAAAAAAACACGATGAATTAAAATATTTTAAGTCTGGTAATAGTGTTGTACCAATATTGGCAGGTGCTAAAATAATTGATGAGCGTTTCAATGATGCATTATTGTTTTAAGAAACCTTAAGATATTTATTAAAATTACATGTTTCTGATAATACTTTAATAGTAGTATTTTATAAGGAAGAGCGAAATATCAATTTTGATTGACTCGACCGGTATTGCAATTTCAGTGGACCTTTTTTGCTTTAAAACTTTGAATCTTATACTGATACTTAACAACGAAATACATTTAATAATATATTTGTATGGCTCTGCAATCGTCACTTCACAACAGCCCACTGAAAAATCTTTAAACGTTTGTATCTCAAATCGTCACTAATTTTCTACAAACACGTTTATCAATTTTTGATGAGTTTCAGAATTTCAATAAATACATATTTCGTTGACTCAACTGACTTGACGTTGACTGAAAAAAAATGGCAAATAATATGCTCATGTGCTATGTAGCATCAGCGGTGGGCTGCCGAAATATTGACAAGGGGCTCGGTTAACCTGAGAGATATTCGTGGTGTTCCAGATAAGGGGTGGATTTGTTTATCACTATTACAGGATGAATCGTAATAATTATGAAATCCATCGAATGTTACTTAATATTCTTGTATAATATAAAAATATACTGCTGTATAAATTTAAAAAAAAAACTCGTAATATCTTTTAGTATGCACCCGAAATAAATGTATTTTTCGAGAAATTTCCAAATGCAACAAAGTCTTTTGTTTCATAATACATATAAACCGCCTACAGCAATTACTGTCGATCTAAGAATACTTTCTAATTAAACAAGGGTCAGTTTTAGTAAAAAATAATAATTGGCTCGCGCGATCCCATCCGGGTCCCTCCAGCCCACCTCTGCGTAACATATTTGAGGATGGCATAAAAGGAAACGTCTTTGCTTCCTGCTTTATTAACTTCCTTACATTGGGGATAAAACCATTCTAGTGGTGTTTTATAGCGATGGATGTGCATGTTGTAAATACATTTATGTGTCTTGTAAACTTGTGCTTTTTAAGATACCGGATCGTGGAAAATTAGCAACGAAATGCACTTTTTGTTTTTCAGATTAGTGCAAAATAGAATTGACAAAACTTCGCACATTATATTTTATTTCGTTCACAATATTGTGGTTTTCATATTCTGTATGTGCTGTATCAAATTTTTCACCGGGAGTATTAGAATATAGGCTAAATTTATCACCACGAACACCGATACACAAACGGATACACCTTTGGTGTTCAATTCGATGAATATCAATTTGTTGGCTGCGATTGTCAGGGTCACCAGTCCCATTATGATGGCCATCCCCGCACTTATTGTGTGTATGGCCCTCGCCACGGCCGGCCGGAGGAAATTGTCCCGTCTGTACGATAAAAATGCCACTGCTCCATTGACCACGCTTAGTATTGAAAAAATCATTGCTATCAGACCTGGAAAAATATAACAATTCATTAGATTATTTTTGGAGTAAGTACAGGGCCAACGCTTTGATATGGGCGAAATATGTAACCGCCTAGAGCGCAAAGCATCAGGAGGCGAATAAATGGAGTATTAAAATTCCGCACCTTCAGTCGGAGTACTTGTAGTACTTTTAATATTTCGTTGTAATTATGTATCGTATTCCATATCGAGTGTGGAAAGAGAAAAGGATGTAACCCCACATCAAATTTTACAGGAGGCGCAAAAAACGTATTTTGATGATTTTGGGTCATATGCAAATTATGAATTATACATAACCTTGAATTGTTTAATGGACATAATCTAATATTAATCAAAGAAATTGTCTAGGAAACACCTTTATTTCAGTCTTTTTTCTTGGTTTTAATTTTTTACAAGGTCATCTTTTTAAAACTTGAAAGCTAAATTTAGATACTAATTTGGCATTTGCAGCTTGCATCCTTTTGATAGAACGTGTATCAAGTTTAATACATTGTGATTATCAAAAAAAATCTGTTTTGAAAAAACTGTGGTTACGTCCTTTTTCCTTTCCACAGTCGATATGATTCGAAAAAGAGATGTTGAGTGGCTAAGTAACGAACATTTGACGTAAAAAAATCTTTTGAGATACGTCCATTAGGAGGACATATACACCACGTTGGCAGAGGACATGGATATATAAAAAATATTTCTTATGATCCCGAATTGTTTTTTTTTTCATTATTTCAATGATGAAAAAAAATGGGACGATTTGTTAAAAGGGGGCGCGCCAATAACCGTTGCTTAGGGCGCAAAATAACCTCGCGCCGGCACTGCCTACACAAGTTATAGTATTATTATTATGTACTCAACTTACCACAAATTCCATGAGCTGTATTAAAATGACCAACTCCTGATTTTGCAGCTATTGCAAGAGATGCACCAGTAATAGCGCATATTGAACCAATGAGTTCCATCGATAGGTGAATGATTTTTTTGTTTTCTCTTAACAAACTGTTAACCCAAAGAGTGTCGGGGTTGAAGACAAGGATGCCTTCGAACATCAATAGTTGATACTGGAAAATAAAAATATCGAAATAATATACAATATATCGAATCGAACAATTTGAATCGACAGCTTTCCCCAATTCGTATCACAGCGTAATGAAAATTCTCAATTCTAATTGGATTCTCTGTGATTCATTTGTTTTCCAATATACTAGCTATTTTTTGACCAGTATTAGAGCGGTAAGCAAGTTGTATATGGGTACATTAAAGAAATGTGTATTATTTAACTAGCATGAAAGATTTATGATGGCTATCAACAGAATTTATCGCACTAATAAATATATTTTTTAAACATATATTTTACCTATTAATTGGTAGTATTAGCACTTAAAATAAAGTGAATCTTTCAATAAAATATACATACATCACTTTTGTATGTGTATTAAGAACTGTGGAGTGGGAGTCGAGGAGCATTTTGTTTCTTGGAAGAATCGGAGTCATAAAAAACACACTTCACTAGTGACTAGTGATCATTGGTGGACAAATTTAAAGCATCATTTTCCGTTGGATATTTTTAAAACAATATTGTTATTTCTATGTAGAAAATGCGTATTTTTAACAATGGTTTATGACAGTGCTTTATGAATAATAAATGAGCTGCAATGATTAACCAATTTTTCAATGAAGATGACTTTGTAAAATATTCCTTTGCTGAGGCTACTCTGAACCTTGCCATGCTTCAGTAAAACCTTAGCCTATAGCCTTCATTGTTTTTTTTCTGAACGGCTAAAAAACGATGAATCAGTGTTTGATTGCACTGTGCAATTGTATTGCCATTAAGTAAAAGACTGAATTTTAATGACACTGTTTTTAGATGAAATTTGTAAGCACTTTCGTTTAATATATTTTTCGTATTAAATAGTAATTGTAATAAACAGTCGCTTACCCCAGTGACAGAGAAGAGTATATGAAGTTGAAACGTTCCTACAAAATGAGTTATCGCCATACTCCACGCAACAAACAACACTACTGCAACCATCATGTGCACAATTGTATTAAACGCAACTTTAAAGGTATTTAACGTTACATTGTTTTCCAGCATTATTTTCATCTTAATTTCAACTAAACACCGAAAATATACACACCTTTTCACTTAACCGGTATTTGTTTTAACCTGATCAACTTCATAACTGGTATTTATTGATGTTTTTAATCAATTTGATATCTGACTACCTGGTATTGTAATGATAATATTAGATAAATGGCGCAAGTATAGTAAATAGGGATTCTGTATCGAGAGAATCCGAGAATAAATTCCCGGGAAATCGACGCTTTCTGCCAGCCTCGGTTGCTGGTACATTTAAATAAAATAACCCGAGTAAAACAACACAATGTGTATAAAGTAGATTTGATTCATTAAAAAAAAATAAAGTGTGAGAATCTTTATATTTTGAGACCCGTTAATTTAGAACAACGTTTCTGAGTCGGAAAAGAAAGGTTCAAAAAATTTAAACTTTTTATTTAAAAATAAATTATAACCTTTGTACTACCGTGTGACAGATAATTGTTTGCAAAATAACCATATCGACTGTGGAAAGGAAAAAGGATGTAACCCACACATATCAAATTTTACAAAAGGCGCTAACGTGTTTTGCTGATTTTGTGACATATGCAAATTAATAATTATACACAACCTTGAAGGGCACGGATACTTCTAAAATGGTGTTTAATTGACATATCCTAATATTAATTAAAGCAATTTTCTCGGAAAAACCTTTATTTCAGTATTTTTTCTTGGTTTTAAATTTTTACAAGGTTATCTTTTTCATACTTAAAAGCTAAATTTAGATACTTATTCGGCATTTTCAGCTTCCATCTTTTTGACAGAATGTGTGTCAAGTTGTATACATTGTGATAATCTAAAAAAAGCTATTTTGAAAATTTGAGGGTTACGTCCTTTTTCCTTTCCACAGTCGATATAATTAATGACCCAATGTAATACGGAGCGAAAAAACTGGTTTCGTCGTCAAAACCAAACGATATGTGTAAAAAAATCAATATAATATTTTCCTATTTTTAAATATTTAACTTAAAGTTTGCACGATTTTTTTAAGTAGGTACAAACAGAATTTACTGTCGAAAGAAAAAACTAACATTACATGCGGTTGTCTTTTTTAGTTTTTGGTTTGTTATTTGAGTTATGAACTGTATATTTTGTTATCACTCACACACAGTATATGAACAAAAATATCAAAAGAATATTATATATCTAACTAAATTTTACTTCAAATATTTATTTTACCACGTCACTTATTTGAAACGGTTACTTTTTAGCGATATAATAAATAAAAATTAACCCAAAGCTTGTAAAATAATGAATAACACTCAGAAATAAGATAAACCAAAAGTATTTATTTTAGATGTAAATATATTATTATTGTGTTTATAATCGAAACAAATTTCAAACCTGTTTTTATTATTCTGTTTTTTTAAATATATATAACATATAAAAAATGCTTCTGTGTTTTATGCATATAAATATTTATTTTAATAAAAAAAAAATACCACAGTACTACGGTCTCGGGTCGCGGGAATTTCCCGGAAATTGTATGTCTCGTGGCCCTGTACATAAAAAAATCCGAGACTTCAGAATCCCTAAAAGTAAGTAACATTGATAACAAGGAATACCTGCGATATTCCACTGAATTATCTTTCTTATCTGTTAGTCACTTTGAATAGCAAATAATATTTAACACATACAGTAATCCACCGTATTATATATGTATGTATGTATAACGAATCGCACGATTTCAGCATATCCATGCATTTGCTTAAAATCAGTGTTTTTTTTATCGGCATTTGTGATGTTTTAAATCGACAAATACAAAATTTAATTTTGCGTTTTAAACCGAAATGGTGACGATTGAGAATATGTTCTACTATAACATTATTATTTGCGATTAAGTAATGACAGAAAAAAAAAAGAAAATTACACATTTTGGCTGAATATTTCGAAATTAGAGAGGTCGAGACAAAAAATATCAATCAGTTCTCGTAAAAAATGCTTCTGTTAAAATACTTCCATTAGTAATCCTCATGCTCCACAATGGGAACGGACGTGGGTTAGAATAAATATACTTTCGTAAAATGCTTGACAAGAAGTGAGTTTCGGCACCTTTATTTTAAAAAAAAGCCCTGCTGATAATTATCCTTTAAAATATAATATATTTTCTATAATATACAAAAGTGGAGTAACAATGTTATCAAATTAAATTTTATATTAAATATGAACTCTCACAAAGTTACCATCGAGTCCAAATTTTCTCAAATTTTAATTTTTACAATTTTCATTTGTTCATAAAGCATTAGGTACCGATATTTTGTCAATACAATCTATTTTAAGGTGAAAAATAACAAATTATACAAACTATCAAATCTTTTACTACGAAGAATTAATTTTTAGTGAAAACTATTTATTCAAAGTGACATAATTTGTTTTATACTGAATAATTTATTTTTCGTGCAGTGTATGTATGTATGTGTTTTTAGTGAAAACGATTAAAAAATGTTTTTTTTTAATTACATTTAATTTATTCCTTACTATTTTAAAGTAATACTAGTATCTCGCTCCGCACCTCAAGATGAGCAGATGTGACATCGAATCAAACACTATCATATAGATCTCGTTGGAAATTGTACTGGACATCTTGTTTGATATCTTTTAATCATAACACAATAATTGTAATTGGCTGCAGTGGCGGTTCTAGGTACTGGGCTAGGTGGCCTAAGCCCGACCTGCATCTTTCACCCAAAACTTTAGATGGCTGAATAAAAATGAACAGCAATTTGGCCGCTGAAAAAAATAAATACATTTATAAGCGTAACTAACCTTTCCCAAATTAATACAATATCTTTGTTTTGATTTTCCTCTGTCAATATAAGACAATGCTATGTCTACCTACAATAATATTCTCGATTGTGTTTTGTATCACAATTTTAAGCCGAGCCGGCATAAAAAACAACAATAACCGTATACATACTTCATAGAGAACAGGCAACGTGACGTCAGTCTGGCAACACCTACGTATTAATAGCTCTGTTCTTCTGCGTACTTCTGACTGTTTTCTGACGGTTTGCAAACCTTTTTCGAATTAGTATCTAAAAGCATCAAATTAGATTATAATTCGAAAACAGTTTGGAAACCGTCGGCAAACCATCAGAAGTACGCAGAAAAACAGAACTAATAATAATAAATTAAGACTCGGGGGCTAAATTTTTTAAAGCCCGAGTTCTTTCTTTACACTGGAGCGCAATCAAGCACGATTAGAATTTTTTTGTATTTGTATTGACGGAAACGTCATCTAAAGTCACACGACTGTGATTCAAAGTATCAGGCTACTGTCATATGTTACGGGCTAAATCTAATCAGCCCATGCCCCATACATTCAAACACAAATACCAATATCGTTGTATTGTATGAAAGTGACAGGTATTGTCTCTCAGTGACAGCCATAGATTAATATGTGACAGCTCTGTATGATCTGGTTAGTTCACTTTGAAAGAGACGAATTTAAGGGTCCAGTATTATTATTCTATTATTTCTTACTTACATTAGCATTGATTTTATTATATAATAATTTGTGCTTTGCTTTAGTGTCGTAATATTTGTTAATTTGCTTGTAGATTAATGTGTAAGGTGAAGTGGAAACTATCACAATTTAGTAAATAGTATACAATGCTAAACTTTCCTTTAGCCCATCCGAGATTTTAGTTCAGGAACCGCCACTGATTGGCTGCCAATCTGTCATCCATTTTGATGAAATAGAATAATACTCATATTTGAATCATAAATTCGATGTTCATTTGTTTAAAACGTTTGACAGTTTTCTCATCACATTCATATAATTTAAGTAAGTATTCGTAATCATTTTTCCTGCAATGATGAAATATACACAATTTTGAAGTGTACGGAGACTTTAAAACTGGTGTTTAATTGACATATTCTAATATTAATTAACCTTTTTTTCAGTCTTTTTTCTTGGTTTCAATTTTCACAAGCTCATCTTTTTTCAAACTTAAAAGCTAAAATTAGATAATAATTCGGCATTTGCAGCTTACATCCTTTTTATAGAACGTGTATCATGTTTGATAAAAGTTGGAGAAAAATCTGACATAAAAAAAATAATTAGCCACTCTTTAGATTGTATCGAATAAACGTTGATTATAAAAATAAAAACGATCACTCAACACTATCACATTTTGAGTATACAGGCCGTACAAAACACATTCACTTGTTGAGTATTTCAGACCGTACGAAATAAGTTCCAAGCGCACGGGAAAAGCGAGCACTACAGGTTGGAAAACTCGGTTAACAAATGTTGCCAACATCATCATATTTTACACATTTTTTTAAAGACATCTCTAATATCAATCCCATGATAAAAAATAAAAATAAATTTAATTTATATTTATAGTGAAAATATTTTTCTCGAAAGATAACAATATTCAAGATTTATTATTGCGAAGAATTTTTGAAGCTAAGCGACATCTATACTAAATTGGTGATTTCTTTTTTACATTATATTATTTATCTCTTACAATGGTTTTATGGCGTCTGCTTATATCCACACTAGAATGTATGATGTTATTATATTGATTTATTTGTATGTACATATTTAAATAAACGCATTATATTGCGAGCCTGATCGTATACCTCTAATCTAGGGCATGTTCCATTAATCAGTTAAATGATTATTCTATTTAATTTCATTCAAAAAGTTTAAGATCATGATTACAATAAAAATTAACTTAGTTACATTACATTATTACAATAAAAGTTAACGTTGAGTATGTGATTTTGTTCAATAAACTTGTATTTTAAATTGTCAATGTACAAAATATTATATTATGAACCATTCGACAAACATGTTTCGTTAGATTTTAGCGATTGAACATATCCATAATATTGGAAAAAAATATTATGGATTTGTTCGTCGCTATATAAATTCTTTCAATTGAAATAAATGAAAAGCAACATTAAACATTTGTGTAATTATATTTCGTCTGGAAATGATAAAAAATTCAATAATTAGTATAAGGAAACAATAAAATTAAAAGGGATACAAATATATAATATTTTTTTTTGTTATAAACATAATAATTGCTTAACTCCAAAGTGTCTTTAATTTTCTTTGATTTCCCAACACCAATTTATTTATACCGTTTTTTGGCTTTGATGTAAAATATAACAAATGTCGGTTGCATGTATGGCCATCGATATGTACCTAGATCCAGTAGCGTAGCAAGGATGTTGCAGCAGTGGGCGGACCGCCCCGGGCGGCGCACTTTTCAGGGCGGCATTTTCAAAAATAAATAGAAAAGCTTTAAGAAATATTATTTATACATAGCAAAATAAGCTACCTGAAAACTCCGATTTCATGATAAAAAATACTAGAAATGATTGAAAAACAAAATTAGAGGAAATTTTGGGGGCGGCGAGTTGAAGGACCGCCCAAGGCGACAGGACTCCTTCTTACACCACTGTCCATTCATTTTCGTGTAACTTAGAGACATACAACAATTTTCCTCTAGTAGGTCAGATAAAAAATAACATAATTGGTTCGGGTCGCAAGCAAAAATACAATATAATATGTATTCAAATACAAAAAGATATTTATTCCTTGTTCAAAAGTTAAAGCGATCTTTGTCTTAGTAAATATGAGGGTGATTTTTTTTTAAATTCAAATTTTAAAATTGCTATCGGTTATTAAAGGCAATTACATAATTATTTACGAAAAACAATAAGGACCATATTTAAATTTAAAGAATTTTATTTTGATTAATTTCTTAGTTTTTAATCAATAAAATATTTTTAAGAGCAAACGGTAGATAATGTAGACCCCTTCAAATGATTAATCGGAAAAATAAAATGTATTTTTTTCCCCAAAATAATAATAAAAATATTTCTAAGTTTTATGTTATGACCCCTTTTTTTTGAGAGTTTTCTCGGCATAACATTACCATCGCGTGCTTATCTCTTATACTGAAAATTTCTTTTGAGACTATCGATAAAAAAAACGAAATAAATTGGCTTTCGTCAAAAACATATATTCTTGAATGAGAAAAATCTCTTCTTTCTTATTGTACAATTACTTGTCTTTGTCTGATTTATCTAGATCTCTCACGTAGTAAAGATTTTGATCAAAATCCACATTCTGGATCTTGATTTTTGATAATATTTATCAGCCAGATAAATACACATTATGTTCAAATCAAAAATATTACAGATCTTTTCATATTGTTTTATTTTCTGCTTATTAATGTTACCTTATAGTTACAATATTTGTATAAACTTATTTAAATGAGCGCTATAGGTATCCGCCTAGTTTCAACATAGATCCTCTTATAAATACATGTATAATTTATCTCTTGTTAAGAAGACAATTTGCCAAGTATTTTGATTTTCTCGAAAACATTATAAGTATATTTTGCTAATGATTTATTTAATACCTTGTACAGTAATCGTTTTCTACATTCACTATAATTTATTTATTTCACGATATAAGGCGAAAATAATTTCTTTTAAATTAATCAGTTGCCACATTTAGCGACTAGTTCGAAATTTGTGTTTTTTTTTTTCTGAATATAAACAGCGATAACATCGTAATCATTTCAGAATCATTGGGAAATAAAATTAAAACTAGTTCAGTACTTTCTAGAAACTGTTTAAAAAAGATCTTTCTCAATAATCCGGTCTGGTCTGGACAACTTCAGGATCCCAATGTAAGAATTCAAGATTAATTTACAAACTCAATGCAATTTTCAAGCCACATCTTATAGGTAAGGCAATTATTTTTTAATTATTTACAAAAATAAAGTACGTTTAAAAGCAGTGCTTCCTAAAATGGGGGTATGTATGTTTTATGCGGGGACCGCGAAAATTTTCAATCGATTTGCTTGGAACAGTGTTAAATGAAAAAAGTATTTCAGAATTTTGGATGAGATGACAGTAAGAATATCTGTATTTTGCCGAAGAAGTATAATATAAAAGTAATTTTATTTCATTTAATATCGTATTTTTCAATATCAGTTAGTTTGTGAGAATATACGAGATATAGTTTCGTGTATCTCTTCTATGGAATTGTATAATGTAGGTAATTTAATGTAAGTTCAAACATAATTCTGATGAAGACGTAAGTCGAATAACTATCATCTTTATATAAAATAATAGTTGGAGAACTAAAATATATTTATGTTTTTTCATCTTGTTGTGATGAAGTTCTGCCATAGAAATGAGAATTTAATTAATAAAGTAATGGCTGTACGGCGTAAACCTTCTTATAACCTTCCCTTCACTGCAGGGCAGGTATGATATTTCAATACATTATACATATAGTACTATTAAATAATTTAACTGTGAAGTATTAATTATATAATCAATTATAATGAATATGTATTCATTGTTCAATTGTTTTGGTTTTCGACATTCAAAAACAGCATTTAGACAGCAGCTGTCATACATTGAATATTTATTTAAATCATTTATCTCTTGTGTTGATCGTGCGTTTTAGGCCCTTTGACACATTCCTCTGAATTGTTTGTACATATTTATGAGAGGAACTTTCATCGTCAAGAATATCGTAATGCAGGTGAACACGGTGAAGCAGGTTGCCAACTCTTGGGAAGTCCTGCTGATGAACCAGCGTTTATTGTAGCCGGTGCATAGTGCTGCCATCCCGACGCAGAAACAACCGCTGGTCGTTATTGTGTGGTATATTCTAAGATAAACCGGCTGCACTCGTTTGTTCATGAGACCAGAAAAAAGTGTCATTGGTCCGTTTATCACAGAGAATATCAGTAAGATGAAAGCAGATAACCCTGTAAATAAAAAAAATATTAACGTATTATTAACCGTGTACGTGTTACAAATAATTTATTGACTTACATTGTAAACAAAGTGAGTGATTTAAATGCGTGTTTCAATTTTATTTTATATCGGATAAAGACATACTTTAACAATGAAAATGTAAATAAATTGCATCACGTATATCGTATGTCTGCGCGCCGATGATTTCGGAAAATTCAAGAAAAACAAACAGCGATATCTTGAAAAATTATATTCGAAGAAATGACACAGAAAAAAACCTTTAACATATACTATCAATTAAATTCAAGAAAACAATAATATCGTACACTCAAATCTTTTTTTATACGGTAGATACGTTCCACAAAAAATCGTGTATACAAAAACCTTCCAAAAATTGATGATTGGTGCCATGAATTAAGAAAACCGTGTTATTTGAGAAAATAACAAATTCGTGGCACAGAATAGAAAATCTTATACAAAATATAATAATGATGACCTAATAAGTAATTAACGCAAAATATTATTCATGATATCAATTTAAATTGAGAAAAAATACTATTTATCGCTACTTAATCATATAAGGGGACGTTTATGAGACACTGGACATAAATCACTCTCATTCATGAAGTGACCCAGACAATACCAACACGTTGTGTAATCCTTTAAAAGTTTATCGGCTTTTTTTAATTTATCTGATTACTGGACCCGTGATAGCGCAAAATTTTACTACTAGTAATTAACTGGGTGATTGAAATTCCGAAGAGAAAAATAGTTGTATTGTTTACATAAAATTTTCGAAAAAAATATATTGAAATCTTACACACAACATGATTTCATTGCTGTGTTATTTTTTTTATAAATAGCAACATTCTTATGAAATTAGTTATTATAACTGTCATCATCGAGTCTAAAAAATCCAGAAGGAATTTAGGAAAAATAATAATCCCCCATCGCCCACCACGGAAGCATTTACCGCCCACTATTGGGCGGTACGGACCAGGTTGACAACCCCTGTTATAATAGCTTCGAGAATTCTTCGCTGTCAATGGATTTTTATCAGTTGTACATGTGTGAAATGTTTTACACGTAGCAAATGCTATACGAAGGGAAGGGTCATTAACCGATAGTTATTAAGCCGAGCTACATTTTAATCAAAGGACATTCAAGGTTAAATAATAGTCAAGGAATGGAGAAAATTACTTAACTATAATTATTAGGAAAAATCTGGGGAAACGGCGCATGAGACACGATTATTTTTCAATGATTTACTATTAGAATATTATTTGTTATTAGTTAAAAATATTATAAATCACAAATGGGCAAAAAAATATATTCTTGCTAGAGCACATGCCAAAGAATGATTTTGAACGAGCTGCTCTATAGTTGGCAGCTCGGTAAAAAGTATGGGTCAAAATTTTATCTCGAAAAATAGTAAATTCGTTATTTTAAACTCTGCCTAGGGGCGGCACATAATTTAGAAATGAAACTGGTAAGACAATCCATTTCTTTAAATATCATATTTTTATATTGTTGTATTATTGAGCGACAACGAATCAACATTGTTTTAAGATTTCATTTTTTAACAACTCACAAAATTCATTCAAGGTAAAAAAAAAAGCTTTCACTAATTTTAAAATCTGTGAATTTCCAGATTTTTAAAATCGACCAGCGAGCGTAATTTTTTTTAAATTAGACCTAAAAAGGCGTTTCATCTTATTTTAAAATCTCTCAAATTCTGACTTTTTCCCCAGTGATCAATCCCGAGATTACAAAAACCCACATCCCAATGACAAAAAATTGACATTGACAACTGACACGATTTTATGGTGAATGACTAATCCCGGGATCGAAAAAATGTGAATTCCGAAATTCCGGGATTACAGAAAAGGGTCAGAATGTACATAGGATTGCAATCTGTCCATTTTTTTCCTAGATCGTACAGGAATTGAATTTGCTGTTCAGAATCGTAGACATATTATGTTGTGTGGCTCCTTTGTAAAATTAAATATATTTAAGTTTTTAAATATATGTCCAAGAATTGTTTTAGAAAAGCTGAAAACATTAGGTGCACATTCTTCAGGTTCATTAGTTCAGATATTCTCTTTATTCTAACCACTAGAGGTGTAGTGCTAGCTAAAAAAGTCTGAGAGCACTGAATAATTGTAATATTGTAATGCTCACTTACCACAATGATCCAAGTTTCCAAAAGAACGTTCTTCCAATACATTATTACAAAAAAATCATTAGATTAATGTAAAATAAACATTTGTCGCAAAATTTCCAAATTGTCTAGAGAAGGTATGGTATCACCGACCCCATGCGCCCCCGACTTACTACACCACTTCTAAGCACCAACAGTAATCAAGAAACTTTGTATAATGTAGAATTACCTAGAATGCCATGAGGAGATGTGAAATGTTTCGATCTGTAGTAGATCACGAACGAAGTTCCAACTGTGATAAAAACTGTGCTCAGAGTTGCCAATGTGCAGTGAAAAGCTTTCTTTACGCAACGGTCCATAGAAGCAGTCCAAGAATTTTCACGCGACAGCGTTAAGATCGTTTCCGACATCAAGAATTGATACTGCAATGAAATAAAAAAAATCGAAATGAAAAATTGATTACGAATTTAGTTTTCAACATATTAAGTACGACATTTTATATTCAGGTGTCTTATTCAATTGAAATATCAGTACAACTGTTAAGGTTAGCTTATCCTCATGCTATCCAATATGGAGCATAGTGCCTCCTAATAAATACATCTCAAAAGTAGTTTTTTTCTATGATAAATGCTTGTTGCTCAGTTGCTCAGCATCTCTCTTTTTCAAAGAGAGTAGAATAAAAAAAGATAGGACTAATAGTTAGATAATCGCTTCGCTATGCCCCGTTAATTTGGATTGAAATGGCGGGGAATGGGCGGGTAATGTTTAAAAATAATGGATGAGTGGAATGAAATTTTAGACACCACAGATATCTTTGCCTTTGAAAAGAAAATTATAAAATCGTCTCTAGTAAGTTTCGAGCCTACCTATAATTGATTTGATACCAATTTATTATTCAAATATTTAATCCAAATTATAATATTATGTATTTTTAGACAACTTATTGCATTTCATATAGTTTAAATTGTTGTATGATATATTTTTACTATGTTGAAGACTGATAGTGGAGAAAATAAGTCATTTTTAATATGTACATTAAAAAATAAAAACAGACTATTCTGTTGTCACTTTCCACCTATTCTCATAGAGCAAGTTCCTACATTATTCTAGTGCCCACAATATAACAACAGTATTACTATTTGTTCTACAAATAATGCAAGTGAGTGAGTGACACTTCATTACTCAAACAAAAAAATAATACATTATTATTATAATGAAACTAGTGTCGTATATTTGTTTATCGTCTGTTGCTTAATAATACAAGAATATTTGTACAATAATCTACATACTTCACTGTGATAGTAGTGTTTTTTTATATACATAAATCAAATTCAATGCAATAAAACAAACTTATGACAACCAGTACACAGTTGTAATTAGAAGATCGTGTCACCCAATATACAGAATCAAAAACATTAAAAATACAACGGGAAATAAAAATTAATCAGCTTTTTTCAAAAATAGCGAACAAAAGAAAGACATCGATCATTTATAAATTAGTTGTTTTAGACTTGCCAAATAAATGCCGCCTCTGTGTAAAATGGGACGTCCGAATGGCCAACATAACAATTAAGCTTTAGTTGGTTATTTTTTAATTCCATGTCATAAGAAATACATATTTATTTCGTATAATAATTCAATAATTTTAACCATTTATATGCTCTTTGTTGCTTAGAAATTTCATATATTCCTTTGACTCAAGCACAAGTCAACAAAAACATGCTTGCTTTGTATGTATTTCATTTGAATATTTGAACAATTATTTTTGTATTTAACAAGTTCATTTTATAAATAGATTCAATGGTTTCATTTTTAATGTTAAATTAAAATGCATAGCATTGTTATTTCGTTGGTCATGACTTCAAATATATACCAGTGGATTAATAAAGTTATTCATTTTAAATTAATTTAAAATTATCTTTATTAGTTATAAAGATGTTAGTTCAAATGAATGTCTTTAATGAGATAAAGAAATGAAACAATACAAGTTTAATAACACGAATTCTCAAAACATATGTCAAATAAACAAATCCAGATTTCATTTATGAACAATTCGTGGAATTAAAATAAAAATAATTAACTCACCCCCAACACGCAGAATGCAATATGCATTTCAAAAAAACCAACAGTTGCGTTGGTGAAAGCTTTCCAGCATACAACAAAAGTGACAATCGCAATTAATGCATGATTCAAGGCGTTCAGAATCTTATTCAAAGAATCCCATGCACATCCAGCGGAAACAATCGGTTTCGCAGAGGGTTTGTCCAGCTCCTTGTTGAGGGTATTTCCGTGATCGATCTTCATCTTTACGCAAAAGTGTCAAACTATCTTTTATTGATAAAATTAAACAAATAATTATCACAGAAAACTGCTAATCTATTTTTGTATAAATGATTAATTATACAAATTAAAACGTATGTATGCAAATTCTTTATCACTCTTTCAGATCTAAGTTTACCTCTCGGCTTAAGTTTAATTACTAGACTAATCAACAATCATGAAGGGTTGACTATTTATAAAGTTGTAGATAGGTTCAAAGTGTTTGTTGCGTCTGGTGAAATGTTATAAATAAATAATAATAATATTGCTAACTATAGATATCGTTGAAATCTAAAATGTCTACTCGTAGCCACTTACTACTTTTATCATTGCACGTATATAGATTACATCGTTTAATTGGAAAACAAAGTCGTAGGGTGGGAACTGGTAGCAGAACAACTAAAAAATCTATGCCTAAACTTTTTAATACATTTCGTTATACTGTACGCATTGTTAATTGTAATTCATGATATTAAACATAGTATATAATAGTTTATCCACACCATAATATATTGGTAATTTTATAACAATTACGTTTTTATATTTAATTATGCATTTGAGGAATACTTTCCCTTTGAAGTTAAGTTTCCTTCTTTTGTGTATTGATAATGCTAATATCATGTAAATAAATTTTAGGTTATGAATCAATCATATAAATTAAGATATGGTGAAAATCTATCGGTCATAAAAATGGCAACCTTTTAAAGAAAGATTTCGATTGATATTTTTATACAAAAGAGTTCTTCAGTTCCAGAATAAGATAAAATATAGATAGTTAGTTAAATAGCAAGAATGTAGATTTACATTATGTAAAATTTTTCTTGCATATAAAAAAAACTTTGCGATATAATGAATATACACTATACCCAATAAGTGTAAGTGTTATCTATAATATTTCATTTAACAAGTTTTCACTTACGAGCAAAGTTTTAGGAATTAATTATTGAAGACTGAAGTATGTGTATAGTATCTGTTTTTACTTACTTTTTAGAAAAATTTCATGTTGTTTTAAATAATGTATATTTCAATCTTATAAAATATGTATATAGTATAATTACATACCAGTCGACGTATATAGTATTTTATTTTCTATTGACTACACTTTCTATTTTCAACGTACATAGTATATTTGTAGAGCTAAAATAATTTGATATTTTTTCACATTATTTTGTTTCCTGCCTAGCTTTCTACGCCAGTGTAATATAAACTAATTAATTGTTTAAAAAAACAATCACAGATGACCATCTTCGATATCTTTTTTCATCACAATTACATAGTGACCAAAATCACGTAGGCGTGTCTTTATTCGAATATTTGTTTTCTTCATTCCCCACATTTAATTCCTACGAAAAGGAAACCCAGGTGGTGTAAAGACAAACTCAAGGCTGCTTGCTTAAATTTGACCGAGACAGTGCGGAGATGACTTCATAATCGCATGTTTTATTCTTTGTAATATATAATAAATATACGCACACATTTAACTATGTCTGCTACCAACGTAGAGCATGTGGAATTCCAATGTAGCTTATCACAACATAAGTTTTTTTTGTTCTTCGAAAACAACCTGTTTCTCAGTTGCTCAGCCAATCTTTTTAGAAGAGAGTCGGGATATAAGGCTATCCTATAGCTAAGACATGACGAGTGGTTAGCCCAGTGGCTTAAACCTTTTCAGAGTCACTTTTGATCTCAATAAAAAAATGCGGAGCACCAAAATCAAACGGTCGGAAAACAAAGAAAAATATGCAGACAAACTTTATTACAAATTGAACAGATTACATAACATTTAAAGAAAAACATATTCAAAGAAAAGATATATAGTACTAAATAAAGAAAAACTTTAACATATATTTTTTTATTATTATTATTCCATATCCGCTCCCTATACGAAGCATATGGTCACCACGAAGTTCCTCCATGATTCTATATCCCCAGCCAGTCTCCTTGCTTCCTCCCAGGTCATCCCAGCGTCCCGTAACTCCGCTGAGTACATCCTGTGGGTTGTCATCAGTGGCCTTCCACGACGCCGGGATCCATCCGGTTGGAAGAAGAGACAGGCAGGGTTCAGGCTCTCTTGCGGCATCCTTAGCACGTGTCCAAGCCAGGTCCATCGCCGCTTCTTTATTTTAACTTAAAATTACCCTTCGTAAAATTGAATGTTTTTGATTATTAAATGTATTAATGTGATACCTGGGTTTGATATAGCATAGCTACTCTCAATTTTTCGTCTAAATTCGAAAGTCTTTCTCGTTTTTCAGATTTTTAAATTAGTTATTGTTGAGAAATCGAGTTCACTCAAATATAATGTGATGCAATCAATTCAGCAAAATTGAAATCACATTAGATATTTCCTCAGATTTCATAATTTCGCGAAGGAGTTTTTCGGTTTTTACTATTTCGCGGTACACTTGCAACGAACTCGCGGTGCACCGGTTAAGAACCGTCGGGATAGTAGGATTAACCTATTGCCTTCGCTGCTTACCGTTTTAGAATAGGATAGACGACAGGGATTTTTTAGTATTACAGATAACCATGCCTTTGAACAGAAATGCATACATCGATATCAAATTAATTTTATGACACTGCCCGTTCTGGTTTTCGATTCCGTGAGCACCGCAGCCGAAGCAAACGATATAAACTACTTGACCAGTAATCTGGCCATTATAAAAGTTTAGTTTTTTTGAATTCACCATGAGTATGTATGCAGTTGTGTCATTATTATTCGAAGCTTCAATACAAACTATTCAGTAAACCATATGCTTAGCCTGATTTTCAATCTACGAGACTATAAGAGAATAAAGACAACCATGCGTATAATAGTATCGATAATATAAAACGTGAATACTAAAAATGTTTGAACTTTACCACAAAAGAAAGTCAAATTTTTGACATTGTTTTAAGTTTGTTTGAACAAAAAGTTTGTATAGCCAATTCATAGAATACAAACAGATATATCAATGTGTTTTAGTGCACTTCAAATCAACGGTCTACGCGTGTTAAAACAATTGCAAATGTTTAACAAAATTATCAGGATTTTTGTACCTTATAAACCCTTTATCAATAAAATAATATTATATTAAGCTCAATAGGTCAAGTAATTCGATGTCTTACTATTAAGTATTATAATGTACAACAAATCAATTAATATTTTTATGAAAAGAAAGTCTGTATATAATATATATGTATTGCTTTCACAAGCACAGTGTATGTTTTCACAGTCAGAATATACATTTGCTGTAAGCTGTATTTTTACTAACCTACGACGACAATGTAGCCTCGCCTAAGTTAATAATTATATTTCAAGTAATACTCCCAATTTTGTTGGGCTTGAAGACCACTTATACATGCTATTCCGGCAACTGGCAATTTTACAGCAGTCAATATACTTCTGTCAGAACTGTCAAAATATTGGAGGTTAATTTTTATATTTACAATTTAAGATGACTCAATTGAGTGGCATATTCAAGAAAAGTGTCAACATTATTCAAATATGTGGCTGTAAAAACTCAGTTTTCTATAGTACTAAAAAACAGAAAACTCCAAATCCTGTTTCAGAATGGAAAACAGTTGTCGGTTTGGAAGTTCATGCACAAATTTCATCCAAATCAAAATTATTCTCTGGAGCAAAAGCAGAATTTGGAGGAATGGTTAATAACTGTGTCTCGCTCTTTGACGCTTCGATACCGGGAACCCTTCCTGTGTTGAATAGGCGATGTGTGGAGGCTGGTATACTTGCTGCCCTCTCCATGTCATGTAAAATTAATCGAGTTTCAATGTTTGATAGAAAGCATTATTTTTACGCTGATATGCCGGCTGGGTATCAAATAACTCAACAGCGAGCACCTATTGCACAAAATGGTAGCCTTCAATTTCGGGTATGTGTTTCTAAAGAGGCAATTTCAAATTTAGAACACCAATACACTATTTATTTTTTAAATCAAAACTATAATTTTAGAATCGATAAAGTACTGTATGATCCAAAAAATATGTAAAATACTGAAATAAACATTGCTTGTGCAATAAAGTTATAAGTGGATCATTTTAAAATATAATCACACTTAAATAAACCAAAAATATCACACTGAGAAGCTTATGTATTTTGTATAGGAAATCTGTGATAACGTGTAGATTATTCAAGCAAATGAAAACTATATTGAATTTTACATTCAATAGGTATTCACACCTGGAGTTCATAAGAAACCATATCATAAAGTATCCCAGATCAAACAGATTCAACTAGAACAGGACAGTGGAAAATCCCTTCATGATGAACAGCTTGGACGATCTCTTGTGGACCTCAACAGAGCTGGTACTCCTCTAATGGAAGTTGTTTTCGAACCAGACTTAGAGGTTAATAAAATTCATCATTTTTATCAATATTGATAATTTAAAATATATATTTATATCATTAACACACTGAAAGAAGTTGATAAGTAAAATATTGAGAAATATAAATAAGTAAACAGCTAATTAAAGATTTGAACTTTTAGGACAAAGCCTTGATATATTATCTAACATAGATAATTATAACATCAAAATATTGATGGATTTATGCTTATCTAACACTAATAAATTTAGGAATTAACAGGCAGTGACAATTGTCTGCCATTGAATCTGCATAATAATAACTGATAGAAAAATGCAGTTTTTCCTAAACTATAGCATTGTGTCATTTTTGTTACTTACCAACTTCCACTATTACAGTGACAGTATATTCGCCTGTGTGGTCGAGTGGTCAACGTTGTTGGCTTCGGCTACGGAGGACCCGGGTTCAAATCCCGGTACGGAGAGTTTTATAAATTGATTTTTCAATCGATTTATGAATTTCTGTTCAAAGGCATGGATGTTTGTGATGTCTTTAATTCCCCCCTCTCACCCATCC
Organism: Himalopsyche tibetana; assembly: GCA_030503985.1. Classification (NCBI taxonomy): domain Eukaryota; kingdom Metazoa; phylum Arthropoda; class Insecta; order Trichoptera; family Rhyacophilidae; genus Himalopsyche; species Himalopsyche tibetana. The sequence goes on from JAPJYX010000015.1 coordinate 9,859,622, forward strand.
TATCCTATGAACGGGACGTATCGAGAGCGATTAGCTTACCACTAATCCTGTCTTAGCCCTATCCTTCTATCCCTACTCTCTTTGGAAAAAGAGAGGTTGAGCAACTGAGTAACAAGCAGTTCTCGTAGAAACACTTCTGTTGAGATAAACTCCATTAGGAGTCCATATGCTCCACATTGGGAGCGGACATGGTTTAAAAAATATAATGTGACAATTAGGGTCAGAAGGTAAAAAACCACCAAATATTAAGTGAACTCATTTACGAATGACCTCTAATTGAAAAAATCTTTTAATATACAGTAAGTCCTCGACTTATGCAACATCGAGTTACGTAAATTTGTACGTAAGTTTTTCTTATGAAGCTCAGTAATTCCTCGAGTTGGGTGAATTAATTATAATCATTTCATAATAAAAATCAGGGCTGTGGAGTCGGAGTCGTGAAAAATGAGCGGCTCTATTTTTTTTTGAAAAATATATTTAATGATGTGTAAACAAAATATTCAAAAGTGTTAACATTTCATGCTTGGCTGACTAAAGATTATCTGATGGTATACATATATATGTTAAAATGAAATAATTGAAAAATTTCCTCGGAGTCGGAGTCGTTAATTATTTTAAAGCCGGAGTCGGAGTCATCTTTTTTTCACGCGACTCCACAGCCCTGATAAAAATACTTATGCATTTTTTTCATAAAGTGTGATTTGTTTCGCTGGGCATGTTAAAATAAAATAAATATTATGTGTGAGAGATGTGTCCATTGTTCAACCAATGGAGATAGGTGAAATACATACATGTAAAAAGTATTTCCTACGAAATGCATGCATAATTCTGGAAAGAGTAAAACATTTATAAATCTTGGTGACGTCTGAATTGAAATTTTAATATCGTTCATGACTAACGTAAGGAAGAGTTGATGAGTTATTAGCCAAGTAGTCAAAATGGCCGAAATTTATCAGAAAAAGATTTCATTAATTTAATCGACAGAAGTTACTAATGCAGTTTTGATGGAACTTGAAGACCAAAAAAATGAAGACTCTTTTTCGGAAAAATAACAGCAAGATAGCAGAGACAACTTAAAAACTATGAAGGCTGATAAAAATAATACGATAGAGATCAGATTTGTTGACTTAGATTAAGAATTTATCAAGACCCCGATTTCAAATGATTTGCGAAACTGTCAAAAGCGTTGAATGATGGCATTGCATGCCGTAAAGAAAAGATAAAAAGGTAGAAGACAAACATTGCTGGACCAGTAATTTAATAAGAATTATAGTTTGTATTTAAATATATGTACGTATCTGAATTAATAAAAATTCTTTTACGTTTTGTATGTATGTATGAATGTTCGTTTTAGTTACAACTATCCACTAAAAGTAACGCATGTTATTTCAAAAAATGCTTGATTTTAAGTTTTATTCAGCTTGTGTGATTTTTCAACTTCGAAGTCGAAGACTTACTGTATAATATACCCATGAAATAAATGAACTCACTAGACAAACGGCAGTATGTCATAACCTAAATACAATTTATAGTGGGTTATGATATATTACTCTTGCCCAGGAATATACTAAATAATTATATTTGCCTAATGGTTTGTTTATATAAGGACGGTGAAGAAGCGGCAGCTTTGGTTAAGGAACTTATTCTATTACTTGATAGACTCGGTTGTTGTAGTGGAAAAATGGAAGAAGGAGCATTAAGAGTAGATGCTAATGTTTCGGTTCATAGACCTGGAGAAAAATTGGGCACCAGAACAGAGGTAATGCATTCAAGACATTTTTAATTTACGTAATATAATTAAGAAACAGTAGTATGTCAAACCATGAACAACAATTCGATGGTTTTAAGATATTGATGTTTACCGAGCGTTATTATTTTTAGTTAACATGGCTGTATATTACGCAGGATAGGTCATAGAAATGGGTACATGTTTGAATTACATGAGATAAAATTACACATGCATATAAATTTCACACTGCAGTAATTTCATGCCATTTTTAAATTGCGATAACTATTATACTTGTAAGAATGAAAAGATTCATTTCATAAAAAAAAATTGTGATCTCAAAAGATGCTTTTAAAATGAAAAATAAACAAATTGTTGTTATAAAAACCATAGAGGAGTTTCATAGAAACTTGTTTTATTGAAAATAAAATTCTAAACTATTCATTTTTAAACTTTTCTATCATCCCCTCCTTGTCTCCCATTTTTATTTGATTTTTATTATAATATATCAAAATAGTAAAATTATAATCGTAGTTTGACTTTAAGCCTTTGAATGTGCGTCTGGACTGCTGCGTGTTGAGTAGTTACTGAAATATTTCTGCGTGACATTTTTTGCACAAAGCCAAGGTGTCATCTTATAATAATGTTTTATAACATACATGATATTCCAAAGTATAATTTTTTTCCATGTATTCTAAATACCATATTTTTTTAAATCTTTTTCTTGACCTACACCTTGCGCTTACAGATAAAAAATATTGGTTCTGTGCGAGCTGTGGCAGGTGCCATCAAACATGAAGCGGCTCGCCAAATAGCCGTCCTTGAATCCGGTGGTGTCATACTTAATGAGACTAGGTCTTGGGATGGTGATCATAAACTCACTGTAGCGATGAGAGACAAAGAAGTTAAACAAGACTACAGGTATGTGATAACTTCTAAGATGTTAGTGATACATAGTTAACTTATCTTTCAATAATACTTATAGCATTATTTAATATTTTATGAAAATAGTTTAAAGATCAACGACAATTGGCACTTTTGTCTCAGATTTCTAATATGCTACAATATCTGGGTTACAATTTACAATCAACATATTAATGACATTATAAATCAGGCAAAATCTAAGTGTATCTATGGCCATTTTTTTTGTAAATATTGTTGAATTTGCGGAACACAGTTTATTCTACTTGATTGAGATACATCCGGACTTCTTTTAGGGACTAATTCCACAAATTTCACATAAAATTTATTTATTTTTTAAAAAAAGATTCCGAACAATATACTGGGGAACAATAAATTCAAAATAAAATATTAACTAGGAACATACATACGATTAACTGTTTTTAAATGCATCAAATGTAACCTGTGTTATTGTATATCTGCCACTGCTACAAAATCAGTTGATATCCAAAGCAGACGTAGGGCTACTTTAAGACTAGGAGGATCTTAGCTCTCCAAACTTTCTTTCTTTATGTAAAAATTTTCCAATGTAGTTCTTCTTTTTGCCTTACGTTCCTTGGGATTTGGACCAAGTAAGCGGAGATGGCCTAATTAACCGGTAGCCTAATAAAACAGAAATTGTCAGTATGTAATAATATTGCTTGGCAATAGTATATATTCAGGTATTACTTTGTAATGCACATTTATGTATATTGCCCCTAATTATAAAGGCAGCGAGCACAGAACATTATTGGGGATAAATATACATAGTTTTATTTTATGTTGCCAGTTTTACAGCAATGCATTTTATTATCAAAATAATTTAACATTGAATTAGACTTCTCATTCTTCAGCTTTTTAGTTCTTTTTTTTTGTTCTAGATACATGCCTGAGCCGAATTTACCTCCACTTATTCTTAACATGACAAAAGATGACCTCCCTGGCTTTATATGTGTTCCGTCCTTAAAAGAAAAGATTCCAGAATTACCGGAAGAAACTCGTCAGAGGCTTATTTCACAACATAACCTCACTCAAGAAATCACCATTCAACTGGTGAATGAACCCATTTTGTTGAATCACTTCACTAAAATAATGGAAAACAAAAACAGAACAGCAAAACATGTAGCTAATATTTTGATAATGGAATTTCAAACATCTTTGAATGCGCAAAAAATTCATCTGGATGATTGTAAACTGTCTTTCGAGGATATCGGTAACCTGTGTGACTTAATTCAAAGGAATGAAATCAATTTAATGACTGGTAGAAAAGTGATGGATTTGCTTGTCGCGGGATCCGATCAATCACCACAAGAGATTGTCATCGCAAACGACTGGCGAATGATCATTGATGATGAGGCAGTTGAGATTTTATGCTTAGAAGTAATCAAAAACAACCCAAAAATGGTGGCACAATATAAATCAGGAAAAACTAAGACATTCAAAGCTTTATGTGGTATTCTTAGTGTAAATTCAAAAGGTAAATTCAATATGTCTGTGGCTGTGGCAAAGTTAGAAGAATTATTAAAGAAATAATCAGCTCTTATAAGTTTCATTGAACCAAATGTAATCTGCGATAAACATGTTCAATATCAAATGTTTTATTGCATCTTTTTATCCACTATCTCTTTCATTCTATCATTTGACAGTTGTCAAATAATGTTCTTTCCTTACTACTAATCTTTAATAACAATATTCAGATTTGTATTGTCTTCGATATAGATGAATTCGTCAACTGGCTTTACATAATCATATCCCGATGCAATTTATTGGAGTTGCTAAAAGATAAACTGATCTTAATATTTCCTAGATCTTGTGATTTGATCTTTAATTTTTGGATAAATAAGCAGCCAGATAGTTTTAACCTGTTAACAGCTAGAAAAAAATAACGATTTTTGTCCTGTAAGCTAGCAATTGTCTAAAAACTTATAAAGGAAAACTTAATATTCATTTTGTGAGTCCTTAAGAGATGTCGGACCTTTTTCAATGATGCAAACTCTAAAAAATATTTGTTAACGTCTTAATAATGAGAACACACTGGTGGGTAGCGTGTGTGGTTAGTAGGTATGCGACACACCGGTGGGTCGTTAGCTTTTGAGTGGTTAAATGATTCTTTATTTGGTATTAAAATTTTGTTTGTTATGATTTAAAAATAATAGATGCTCATGCTTCTCTAAGAATAGATGCTCAGCTTCTCTTCAAAAACAAATACTTTCTAATAAAAACTCTTTTTTCCACACTTACATAAATTCCATCTTGTAAACCATAGTTGACCACAGCAAGTTTTTTGTGATCTCACCTAGAGATAGGCTTAAAGGCATCATCCACCATTTTACAATTCACAATTAACTGTTGCAAAAATAAATGTATTCCATGCCATAAAAAAAAAAGTCCCACTGATGTGTATAACAAATTTCATTTGATGCCCATATCACGGTATCATCTTTTGATATCACCACTGACCAATCATTTCGTTATCCCAATAAATTTTTAACCCCCAGGCTCATAATGTGCACAGCAGTGGCGGTTCTAGGTACTGGGCTAGGTGGGCTAAGCCCGACCTGCATTTTTCACCCAAAACTTTAGATGGCTGAATAAAAATGAACAGCAATTCGGCCGCTGAACAAAATAAATACATTTATAAGCGTCACTAACCTTCCCCAAATGAATATAATATCTTTGTTTAAATTTTCCTCTATCAATATAAGACAATGGCATGTCTACCTACAATAATATTCTCGATTGTTTTTTATTACAATTTTAAGCTGAGCCGGCATAAAAAAAACAATAACCCTATAAATAATTCATAGAGAACCTTCAACGTGACGTCAGTCTGGCAACACCTATGTACATGCTATTGGTCAGGGGCTACCGCTTTCCAGCCCAAAACCATAGACAATATTTCTTTACACTGGAACGCAATCTAGCACGATTCGATTTTGTTTGTATTTGTATGTACGGAAACGTCATCAAACACACAGGACTGTATTTCAAATTTACTGGCTTCTGTCATTCATCGGGGGCTAAATTGGAATTAGTCCATGGCCCATACAAACATACCAATATCTTTGTATTTTATGAAAGTGACAGGTATCGAATCTCAGTGACAGTTCTGTATTGCTTTTTTTACTTGTTATTTCACTTTGAAAGAGACAAATTTAAGGTCACGTATTATTATTTCTTACTTACATTAGCATTGATTGTATTATATAGTAATTTATGCTTTGCAGTAGTGTCGTAGTATTTGTTAATTTGCTTGTAGATTAATGTATAAGATGAAGTGGAAGCATGCAAAATTTCGTAAATAGTATACAATGCTATGCTTTTCTCTAGCCCACCCAAGATTTCAGGTCAGGAACCGCCACTGGTGCACAGCACTCGCATCATAAACCACTCCTAGGGACAGGTGCAGGGCACGAATAACCAATGATTTAATAATTAATCGTCAGTTTAAACCAGCAATAGTTCACTGATTTCATTAAAATAATTTGATTACTATAAAGATAGGATGTTAAGGATAGTTTAATGCCATCCATATTTTTGTTAATCCTAAAAGAGTTGTTGAATTAAACTTTTTTTTTAGATACATAATTTGGAAAGATATTTAAATTTTTTACTTGCGTGAATGGATTTAGACATGGCTTACTTTATTTACAGCTCCAGCCATAAATATCTTTCAGCTTTTATTGTCGGCCACCGTTTAAGTAGTATATATGATTGATGAACAAGTCACGATAATTTACTCATTTCTATCAGAAATCAATGTTATATTGGTTATATTTATAATTTGTCGCTTCTAAGTATTTCACTCTCATTTTAAGTGTGAGAAAATATTTGTTTTTTTTAAGAATCAATTTTGGCCTATTATGAGATTTAAGTCAATAGCGTAAACACACTCATTTTGTATGACCGACCCTGTGGGCACGGAATCATAGAGCGCGTTAACACGCTTATGGCAGTGATCCGGTTAAATCAAATTAACAATCAATTTTACTGCTCTGTATCTCAAAGTATCGAACTGTGTATATTTGGCATTCAAAATGTCACGAAAGCACTTCCATAAACTAAAATACACTTCATAAGGAGTTATATTACCTACCTACCTTTGTTTTAACTTGACCGGTGGTTCCCGCACATATCAAGGATCTTAAAGTATTTGATAGAGTTGATTCTCAGATTTGTAAGGTTATTTAAATGAACACACTTTTCTATTTCCGTCACATACTCAATTGTTGCATATTAAAAAATATGTATATTTCCTTTCTGCTGTTAAAATGTGTAACATCACCTTTATTTAACCTTTCCATTTATTATTTAATGGGCAATATGAATTCAAAAACAATGAAACGCCAGATGTCACAGCAGAATGAAGACTCATCATACGCATTCCATTAACCTGATCTGTGCCGTGCGGTATTAATATGGCCGTGCATGGAGGGCCGTGATTTTCTTTAAAAAAAAAAACCTAATAAGTATGTACTTTTTGGACATATAATAATAGTAAATTACAAACACTTACCGTATAAATACACGATGGGTCATTTCCGCCATCATTTATCCAAAAATGTTTCAACCATATTCGCCATATTCGCTTAGCCCTGCTAGCAACACATTTGAACACAACAAAAAAGCTTTTTTTAAAAATCGATGTATTATAGATTAAAAAACAATATCTTTAAAGTTTAAGTATCATACTATGATTGCAAGAGATGTCACTATATGCATGATATTTTAAAATTATTAAATACGTTTCTTGTCGCCTTTAAACCGCGTCTCAAATACTGCGTGTAAACACGCACATTTAGTATGGCCGGCCCTACAAGCACGACGTTGTATGGCGTGTTAACACGTCTGTGGCAGAGAACCGGTTAAGAGAGGTACTGGTGTCTAGTAAATCAAGTATAAAGTAGAGCGAATTAATTCGCTCATTTTGTATGGTCGGCCCCTTAAACACGGAATTGTAGAGCGAATAAACTCGCTTGCGGCAGAGATCCGGTTAAACATGGTATGCGAGTATATTTGTTCAGTAAAGAAAACAGTCAAATACCACACAATTACATCCAAATCTAAAAGAAAGATGATAGATTCCTTGTGAAGAGAAGAAAAGGTCAAAGACATATCAAAACAGATTCTTTTTCACACTAGATGACAATTTATTATTACAAAAAAGAGGTGGAGTTACCTGCCATGGAATTCAAATAAAGAAGCAAAAAGTTTTCTATTATTTTTTAATGAGAAATTATCACAATAAATAATTTATTTCTTTGCAAAAATATTTTGACAAATAATATTGTATAAACCTTAATTATTTCAAAATCTTAAGATTACAAAGTCCTTAAACCGTGCAGTTTTCCAGAAAAGTATTCTAATCCAACATTGATATGTCGCAGTGGGGTCTACAGCTTCAATTTCCATACGATTCGATAAATCCGACACATTTTTCTGGATTAAAGAAAAACATGTTGTTGTGGGGTGGCTCCTTCTGGCTGACCGCTTTGATGATTTCTTGTCCGAGGACACCGCCGACGATAGCGCAGGCGGGAGAGACCTCGGCGAAAACATTTGTGAGACACGAGTCCGGAACAAATTCAACAGGAACACCGCAATCCTCGAGGACTGTAGTCCGGAGTGAGAGTAAGGACTTGATGTCTTCATCTCGCTGGCTGGGGTCAGGGTCTCTTCCGTGTTCGGTTCGGAAATTCAAGAGCACTAAAACAAAGATAATTTTTCAGATTATATAGTAACCCTACTAGTCCCACATTCGAAACATAAATATCGTTTCCTACATTTGAATAAGCAAAGATATGCAACTGAAACCACTTAAAACTCGGTTCATTTTTTCGTAATCTTTCATGTAATTAAATTCTAACACTGATATAAAATTTAATGCGAGAAACAAATAGTGATCAATCAAATAAATAATTTAAAAATAAATACAAAGATATCTGGCAATACCTTTGGTGACAAAGTATGATGGATCTCCTTTTTTGAGCCTGCCGGAATACTGTTTATCAGCCCAATCTATATCGAGAGCGGCTTCGAGGGGAACAAAAGTGGCAGTGCGTCTTACAGTTGTGGTGACGGCTTCGCCTTTTGCGGGGCGGCCATCGGCTTTGTGTTTCGCTGCTTTGTGCTTCACAATATCTCTGAAAAGAAAATTATAATCAGGAAATTGTTGTGATTTAGTTCACATGAGAAGAATCACATGATGAATTATATTTATTTATTACAGAATGAGGGTCAACTGTGAAATGTTCATTTTTTTATTTTATTGAAAGATACAAAACTTTCCGAGGATCAGCGTGACCATATGGTAACGGTAAACGCCGATGTCTATTGATTCCACTATTCATCCTTTTGCTACCTAAAAATCATACTTAGCCTTCACTAAATTTTGGTTTAACCCTTTCTTAACTAAGCTGTGTAAAAACTACACATACCTTCTAATAATTTACATTTCTCTGTATGTATAATAAATACACGGCCTAAACTTCGGGTATTCCTCCCGTATACATTTACGCATTGATTAATGCAATAAAAGTAGTAATAATAACCATACATCGGGCGCAGCAAAGATATTTTGTCAACATTACGGGATAAATTTACACACACATACAAACGCGTGCGATGTATGTTATACATACATTCAAAAATGTGCATATGGACTAAGGGGAATACCTTAGATTTTTCAAACAATATCTACCTACTATCACTTGCGTATGAGTGTCAAGACGCGAGACAGAGGCTCAAATATCTTTGTTTCTTTTGACATCGCAAGTCACGGTGACGTTCATGGCGAACTTATTGTACAGGGGTGCTAAGTGATTTATTCTTTCTTGTCGCTAATTAAATAAAAACTATTGAAATTTTTGACTTTTTATGAGTTGTGCATTCTGTTTTGTTTTTGAGTATCGTTTGTATTTTTAAAATATCTTTTATTTTTTTGTAAAAGTACAATAACTATTAAAAATATGGCTAGTGACGATGAATATGAAAGTGATGTGGAGTTCGAAACGAACGATGATATCACGGATACAGAGGATTTTGTTGAACATTCAGAAGATACCGATACAGGATCGGCTAGTGACAATGAAGATGAAGGAGAAACGCTAGTGTCTAGACATGGCTTTGAATGGAGTTTGTTACCACTATTATCTTCAAGACGTCGGCGATTTAATATTGTCACTAAAAATCCTGGCTCAATAAATGGTAGTGCACTAGTATGCACAATTTTAGAAACGTTTGCTTTATTTATTAGATATGATATGGTGAGTGAAATTTATGAATAAACAAATCGTCAATTAGATAGTCTTCCGGGAAATAAAATCAAGCCAATATTACAAGACGAACTATATGCTTTTATTGGTATAATGCTTGCATCTGACAGGAATTGCGCACGAAAATTAAGCTTGAACGAGTTTTGGCTAAATGAAGGCCCGTTTTGCCAGCCATTTTTTACGGCAGCTATGTCTCGTGATAAATTAATTCATACATATAGTCAAATCCGATTTGATAATAGGGAAACACTTTCTTTCTTTCATTTTGTTTATTGCATTAATGTCTAGAATAGATTAAAATATTGCTAATTTAATTTCATTATGAATATATTATTATTTGTGTAAACAACTGTTTTTTTATATTATCTAAAAATATTTGGCTTGACACCCCTGGTAAACATATCGATGACTCATGCGGGCACAATGAAATGAGACAAACGCAGGCCAACTGTTCACTTGCCGGCCAGTGTCCGTTTGAAATGGTTCTTTCGACTCCTAGTCGTTGTCGGCTGATGTTTTTGTATGTTTTAGGCAATTAAATTGATCAATGACACAAGGCAATCAATGAAAACAACATGTCGACTTCAACCTAAATTAATTCAAGCGATTTATATGAATATTCTTATTTGTCATATATATGTCATGATTCACTCACGTTTGCCTGATGTGTAGCGACTACACAGCACAGTATCGTGTGTTTTTTTTTGCATAGTAAGGGAAGGGTTAAAGGATACTTTAACTATCCACCAACCGCGGAGACAGACACAACTACCAAGAGCACATGCAATTTGCTTAATTTCCGTTTACAGTGGAACCCCGATCAACCATTCTTGCATTATTCGTTTTCCCGCATGGATCGTTTATTTTTCATAGTCCCGGCTAAACACCCATAAGTAAACCCCTTAAATGTTGAATAATCATGCATTAATCGTTCCCCGATTTATTGTCTTCCTCGATCTATCGTCTAAATATTATGGTCCCGTCATAAATATTATCCCGATCACATATTTAATATGCAGTCTGGCCTGGCATTCTGTTTTGCGAATTTTTCTAACTCACCACTAAAATGCCTAAATGAACAAAACTAGAACTGTAGCTGAGAAACTAAAAACAATTCAAATCAACGAGAAAAACCAGACGACATAGCAAAAAGAATTAATTTAGAAAAGTACGCGAGTTTGAAGAGTCTCAGTTAAAATGTGTATGCCAAATTGCAAACAAGCAACATAAGTAATAAGTAATTTTAATATAAAATATAGATATTCTTTAATAAAGAAGTAGGTTGGTGTTCCACAGAACCTAAACAGATGTTCCTACCTACATTACTTGAAAAAAACTCTTTAGCAAAAATTTCCGAACAGATGATTCCTGTGTTTGGAATCCATTTCTGTGACAGCTGTACCAGTAAGTTTAAGCGGAAGTGATTATGAAAATTTGATTAGTGATTCTGACTTAGAACAAAATTACAAAGATCGGCCATTTTATGAAATTTCTCCAATGTGTCAAAACAAACTATTATTGTTTTACTTCTGTTTTCTATAACCTATTTATGCGAAGTAGGATATTTTTATGCTGAAACGAAATCGAAAAAGTTTTGGAACAGGCTCGACGCCACACCAGATATAAGAATTCAATTGACCAATAATGTGACTAATATCAAGAAGATCTGCAATTCAAAGACTCAAAATCATCAAGAGCTTTATTTACTCAAATATTTGTATGTGATATGTTTAAAATAAATTCCAAATACATAATAAATTTATAAATAACATTATTTTTAATTTTCACTATTACGAATTACCCAACCTAAAAATAAGCTACGTGTTCCATTGAAATTTCTGAATTTGCGAAGTGTTCCATTGCAGAAAATTTTTGAGAAACCCTGCCATACACAATGCAGTAATATGTGTATAACTTTATCAGTAGAATACCAAACATTGAATAGTATTTTTTTGATTACTTCATTGAATAAAAAATGGACTTACTCGGCATATTCATGAATTTGGAGATCAGCGAACATGTACCCAAACATGCCCCACACCTGGCCGCAGAAGAATTTACTTCCGGCAGTGCGGCAGATTCCGTTGATTCTCACCAACTGGCGCTGCGGGCAGTCTGTGGCACAGATAACTTCGAAATTTGTGAAGAATGCGTCAGGCAGATCAGTGACTGGAGTCGTGTTAACACTAACTGCAACCATCGGGTTCAATGCTTGCGCCCGTTCTTGGGAGGCTTCGGCTCTCTAAAGAAACAATTTGCTTAATTTGTTAAAAGAATTAATACATCTTATATAACCACTAGCACGGTACGACTCGCTGGTGCGTCAAATGCTTACCGACTTCATACGCCAACGACGTACTGGTGCGTCAAGATTTTTCCTCATAGAAAATAAATACTTTTTCCACATCTAAAAATTATTGTGCTAACAATATTTATTAATGAATAATGGATAAATATTTCAAATTATCGTAGTTAATCCGTATTATTTTTAAATAAATTCAACATATGTTGCAAGGGCTTACATTTGATCCAATTTTATCTGTAGGGGCCAAAAACTGTGCACAAGAATCAGCCTGCGACAAAGGTTGACTGTCAGCCAATGTGACACTCTTCACTCCAGCTAAAATGATATTCTTGGCAATCTCCGCACCGAAACCCTTAAGGCCAATGAGAAGGATGCGAGCGCCCCTTAATCTGAAAACAATCAAAACAAATCATAAATTAAGGGTAAACGGTGTAAAAAAATAATAGGTAAACAACTTGTAATGGGTAGAGATTTACAATAAGCGGATAATATTGACCGAAATTTTTTATTTTAATCGGTATGACTATAGAAATATTTTGAGTACATCGGTTTAAGTAAATTTGATTTAGATAATTAGCAGAACACGTTTAAATTATATTAGTATTTTGACAATATCTTTAGAAAATACTTGTTGTCAAATCGGATATTCAAACTGATTACATATTTTAATATACTACTGAATTATATTTAATCAAAAGATAAATAAAAAATACTCACTACAAATGGGGCAAAACTATTTTAAGCTAAAAAAAAAACACTCACCCGGCACATTCTTCTTTTCTGAATTCCGCAGCAATACTGAATTTAGAGGAGAATTTAACGTAAATTACTATCACACTCGGTTGGTATTTACAGGCAAAAATTTAAGTTGCCAGGAATGATCGCGGAACGTGAGGACAAATTTTGTATAGGTTTTAACACTTAACATATTTTAAATTCTTAAAACAATAGATTAATATATGCTTAATTAGTTACTAACATTTTTAGTATAAATTATGCGATTTTTAATTTTATAATAATTTTATTAAAATTTATTGTTTTTGTGCTGTTATGTCTTGGTGGGGACATCCAGGGGAATGATATTTATGGACTTGGAATATAGAAAAATCAATAAATGACATATAATTTATATTTTTAAATATAAGGGAGGGATTACTGAGGTAATTATGCTTTACAACATGCTACACTTTTCTACCTGAAAATTAGCTAAATGCCGCAAGTAACAATGTAGTTCCGTAGGAAATTTGGTAATCATTAACACTAGAGTCTGAAACTATCTGACAGTTAATTTGGCGTTAGTGCTGCCAATAGAAAAACATACTTTCTCTCTCTCTCTCGCTCTTATACCTAAGAGGAAATATTATTGTTTATACCTAAGAACAACACCATATCCGTAATCTTAAAAGTAAACATCTTTAGTTCATAATATAACTCGATAATTATTATTAAATATTATTTGTAAAAATTGTACATACCTAAGAATCGTATTGTCTTTCATAACTGTTAGAAATACTCCGAAAATATTGCTGCGCGGGGAACGAAACAAATTCCTAAACACGAATTCATCTAAATAGGACTGGCGTTTCAGCTTTCGCTTTGCTCGCATCCACATGTTTTCGACGTTTTGAGTATGTAAATCACTATCGTTTGGATCCACGAAGTTGCTTAGTGAACCACAAACGAATGAGTGTATAAGAGCGAGAGAGAGAGAGAAAGTATGTTTTTCTGTTGGCAGCAATGACGCCGAATTATCTGTCAAATAGTTTCAGACTCTAGTGTTAATGATTACCGGAAATTTAATTACATATAGGAAATTTTCAAATTAATATACACAGGAATTAGGGAAACTAATAATTTATGCGAAATACGAATTATCAGAATGAAAGTTAACAAATGTCAAATGGAACTTCTTAGAGACAAAACTTTCGTAAAAGATATTTTGTGATCCATCTGTGTAATGTATGTAAACTGTTGTTTCCTCGATTCTAACGATAGGTTTTGTTATAGGCACTTATGATTCACAGCAAATTACATGGTTTATAGCAAGGTTTAGTGAATTTTCGGGGAGAAAAAGAGTAGCGTGTAGTAAAGCTTACCTTATTTTATTTACATGAAGTAAAATTTAATGTTGTTTGATAGCGGAAAATTGTATCTAAATATTTTTTCTTTTATATATATATACCGTAGCTTAAAAGTGGCTATAATAACGTGAGTTATAAAGTTAAAATACCTGAGTAATATCACGGAATCAAGGTGATGTTTTTCTAATGAATCCAAACAACTGACACCTATCATATATTTTCAAACATAACCTTTATCAGCTGTGTACCTTTTTTGTGAATCCAATCCCCATAACCTAATTTGTCGATCATACAACTCCGCCTCGGCATCGGTTAGCTCAATTTTGTTATTTTCCACCATTGTCATAGATTGTTTCTGATTGCAATAATCAAAGACGCCAAACACGCCGGATGCCAAAACAAATATGCCGGCCGTATGATGCACAGTGTGGTCATTGCAAAAAATCTATCACATTGAATATTGCATACAGTATGCCAGAGACTTCCAACTTCTTCAGTATTGTAACTTATTTAAATAAATGACTGCCTGCTGAAATTTGCAATACTTATGATATTATTTCACCCTTTGCGTGAACCCGCACCAAATTTACAAATAAAACAAACTTAATTAATATAAAATAGTATATACCTGTGTGGTCGAGTGGTCAACGGTGTTGGCTTCGGCTACAGAGGGCCCGGGTTCAAATCCTGGTACGGACAGTTTTATAAATTGATTTTTCAATCAATTTATGAATTTCTGTTCAAAGGCATGGATATATGTGATGTCTTGAATTCCCCCCTCTCACCCATCCTATCCTATGAACGGGGCGTATCGAGAGCGATTAGCTTACCACTAATCCTGTCCTAGCTCTTTCCTTCTATTCCTACTCTCTTTGTAAAAAGAGAGGTTGAGCAACTGAGTAACAAACAGTTCTCGTAGAAAACACTTCTGTTGAGATAAACTCCATTAGGAGTCCATATGCTCCACATTGGGAGCGGACATGGTTTAAGAAAAAATATATATTCAGTTGATTATTATGTTAATTATTATCCATTATATATAATGCTGGACCAAAAATGCTCTCTGAAGTATTCAAAGCTAGTATAGCTGGATAGACACTACTA
Organism: Himalopsyche tibetana; assembly: GCA_030503985.1. Classification (NCBI taxonomy): domain Eukaryota; kingdom Metazoa; phylum Arthropoda; class Insecta; order Trichoptera; family Rhyacophilidae; genus Himalopsyche; species Himalopsyche tibetana. Next base: position 9,875,051 of record JAPJYX010000015.1, read on the forward strand.
TGAAATATTTTTTAATAATTCCTAGAATCGATAATAAATCGGAAAATATTCATTTAAAAAATATTCAATTTTCTTTTAAAATATTTTTAGAAAAAGTCTTGCATTATATTTTTATAAAGCCACTGAAATGTTTTGTTTTTTTGCTATTTACAAGCAGTGTGTAATTAATAATAGGCATCCTTTATAAAATTATTTATGCAATCGGTTGATTTATATTAGATAATAGTATATTGTTATATATCGTCGCTGCTCATATTTTTTTGTCGAAAATAATTTATGAATGTAATTTTAATATGATTTTTTTTTTCACAAACGTTATCCATTATCTTGAGGTGGAACCACCTAAAGATAATGGATAAGATAGATATACACAAGGGATGGTCCATCTACTTACTCACCTTCTTTTATTTTTTTGTATACAAAGATTTTATTTCTTCTACATTTATTAACTTTTTCGAGCTGGATCTTTTTTGGAACTCACATTAATCTCAGTCAATTGCAATCTCGACAGTTAGAAGAGATAAATGAAATGAACAGAGGCAAATACATCAAGATACAGTCATTAAAATGTAAACAAAATTTGCATAAGACGATCCTTTTTCCTTATTCCAATTAATAAGTGTATGTCAAAGAATTATAAAAAGATTATTGATCACTATCGATAACTTCTTCTTTCTGGTGAACGTGTAGTGGATTTTCAAAGAGTTAACGAATGACATTAAAATTATGCACAATTATCATAATAAATTTTTGTTTTTCGGTTTTGAATTTAACAATATTCCAGAAAAACAAAATCACTAAACAAATGATAAAAATAGCACAAAAATATTTGAAGCTCAGGACAAAATGGAGAGTGCTCAGAAAAAAATAATGTTTTCTAACCAAGATGTACTAAGCAAAAGAAAATGCTTAAAATCCTTGTATAAAATTGAAGAAGAAGAAACTGATGATGCAATGCTTATATTTGCCATCAGAAATAATAAAGCCAAATCTAAATCTTCTTTATTGCATGAAGCAATTAAAGTCAATCCACTGTCTCCTAGAGAACGTCGTCGGCAAACTATAGACAAGTTAGTTTCTAGTGTTATTCTCAATTGAAAAATCAATATTTTTCTGTATATGTTTATCTCTTTTTACTTATAGTATTTTTTTTGTATCTTCTCATAACAGAAGCATCTATCCTTCTGCTAAAAACAATACAGGCATACAAGTTACATGAATGATTTAAGAAGTGTACGCTGAAATATGAAATAATAGAGAATTTTTTATCAACACTAGCAAATATAAGTACTTTTTTGCGAACTTGATTATATCGAGTGTGGAAAGGAAAAAGGACGTAACCCACAGTTTTTTCAAAACAGGTTTTTTTCGATAATCACAATGTATCAAACTTGATACACGTTCTATCAAAAAGATGCAATCTACAAATGCCGAATTAGTATCTAAATTTAACTTTTAAGTTTGAAAAAGATGACCTCATAAAAAATTAAAACCAAGAAAAATGACTGAAATAAAGGTTTTTCCTCGACAATTTCATTAACTAGTAATAGATTATGTTAATTAAACACCAGTTTAGAAGTATACGTGCACTTCAAGGTTGTGTATAATTCATAATTTGCATATGGCCCAAAATCATCAAAACACGTTTTTTGCGCCTCCTGTATAATTTGATATGTGTGGGTTATTTCCTTTTTCCTTTCCACAGTCGATATGTAAAGCTAAAGGTAAAAAGACAGAATGTTAGGCTGTCTTGTTTTTTGTCTGCAATAGTTATTTTTAAATGTTCTACAGCAATGGGACTTACCCTTTTTAGTGATCTCGCACCCCCTTTAAAATTTATTCCAATTTTTGTAATACATTTAATATACATTTTTTTATATATGTCAAAATAGAAACTTCTCCCGCACCCCTGGAAATGATTTTTTGCACCCCAAGTTAAGAACTACTGTTCTACAGTGTCAAACTCATCACTCAGTTATTTTCTAAAGAAAATATGGTCAACTTGCATTCAGATGTCCCGAATGGATTGCAATAATCATCGAAAAAATTGTTATAATTTCAGAAAAAGAAGAGAAATGTTAGAAAAATCTTTGATATCACCAATGGAATCGAAAATGATAAAGATAATTGCTTCCATGGTACCTGATGAAATTATTTACAGTTATGAAAACTACAAACCAAGAAAGTACGAAGCTGCACTCATGTTTGCTGATGTCTCTGGTAAATCTTAAATATAATTTTTAAAAAATCTCAATCAAAATGCAATCCTTAAAATGCTACTTTAAAAAAATTACTAATTTTAACTTTGAAAGTATGGAAAATACAACATCGTACTCAGCTATTGTTTACAATAATTGTACCTTTCTATTGTAGGTTTCACTGATATGTGCGAGCGATATACCAAAACTGGCAAAGGCGGAACATCAAAGCTGACCCAAGTACTCAATTCTTATATTGGTGCAATGGTTCAGGAAATTTTATCACACAAAGGAGATTTATTAAAGTTTTCAGGAGATGCCTTTTTAGCAATGTGGAAGAGTTCTTCATTGCTCTCTATGCAAGATGCTGTCCATGCTGCTATCGATTGTGCACTTACAATACAAAGGGACTATGGCGCCTTTGCCACAGATGTTGGAATTATTTTAAAAGGTCTATTATCAAAATATATCTTTGAAATCGCAGTCCAGAAACAGCAAATTATACTTTGTTTCGCATTTGATACTGCCATCTATTGTTTTATGCAATACTTACATTCCTATATTCAAATTATTTTTTTTTATCTACACGAAAGGGGTTTTAGCAGGAGGTGCAAGTTGTTGAGATTTATTCAGAGATTAATTTATTGTGTTCTAGTGAAAGTTGCGATTTCCGGTGGTCTTGTTCTTTTTTCTTTGATCGGTAATGACTCAAACTCGCATTATGCTGTTCTCGGTCAACCTGTGTGGGACGTGAAGGTAAATAAGACTATGTTCACATCCATAAATAATGTAGCGTGCTCACCAATTGTAGCATCCCTTCATTTTTTGTACCTCTAGAAAGCTGAATATCTTAGTCAAGCAGGTGACGTTGTAGCTTCGCCGAGTGCCTGGAAATTTGTAAATCCTGTGCAATATTTAACTAAGCCAATGAAAGATGGAGTACATACAAAGGTTCTTGGCATTGGAGCCACATGGACGCATGTTGATAAAGTAATGGATGAAAAAACAATTGAAGGTTAGGATACTTACAATGTTATCTACTATAAATATATACCAGAACGAACGGCCAAAACATTACAGTCAATGGAGAGCGCTAAAGATTCATGATAACTGACTTTTTGTTCCCAATTGAATGGCATTAATGTGAAAGAGCTGTGGTTTCAATAACCATACAGCGCGTTCCACAAATTGGCTGTCGCTGGGAAAACTACATGTAAAAGTACATAAATGTCTACAACAAAAAAGCAATTTTACATAAATTTTTCTATAGCATTTAACATATTTTTATTTCTTAGATGAATTTGACAATAAAAGTGCAGATTTGGAATTGGATACTTGCGCAACAACTGTACAAATATTTAGTCAGAACATTGAAAAATTGATTCAATCACATTCAGAAAGAAATGTCAAAAATTGTAAGTGGACAAAACATAACATACTTTCGGTGCATAAATTTTTTAAGAATTGATAACTTTGTTATTTCACTATTTGAGTTTTATATTGACTGAGGAAAGGAAAGAGACCATAACCCACACATAACATACACAAAAGAGACACAAAAAATGTTTTTTGATGATTTTAGGCTAAAAGCAAATTATGAAATATACACAACCCTGAAGCTGTTATGATAAACTGGTTTTTATTGACTTAGCCTAATATTAATTTAATAAATTGTTCAAGAAAAACCCTTTTAGGTTCTTTTTCTTGGTTGCAATCTTCACAAGCCTTTCTTTTTTCAAACTTAAATGCTAAATCTAGATTCTAATTTGCCATTTTCAGCTTCCATCCTTTTGATAGAACGTGTGTCAAGTTGTACACATTGTAATTATCGAAAAAAGCTGTTTTGGAAAAACTGAGGGTTACGTCCTTTTTCCTTTCCACAGTTGATTTATAAAAAGATAAATTATTCATTATTTAAAACACTTGAGACAATATGAAAAAAGACATTGAAGAAAACTGACCAAAATTTATACATTTTTATATTTTTTAAAATTTTTTAAAAAAATATTTGACATTACAGCTTACGCCAATGTGTTAAATATTTTGAAGTTGAAAGATCATACGAGATATACTCGATGAGAATTTTTGTTAGTCACATGAGATTAACTCAAGTAGAATTAACTTCACAAACATCCATGTCTTAGACCTCAAATTAAAATTGAAAAAATCCAATTTCACATTGAACTTACCGGTAAACGAACCCAGACCCACCTGATCGGTAGAGCAAGCTCTAGCCAACTAGACCACAACGGGCAATATATATCATCTTAGGGATGCTAGATTTCTTGACATCAAAACCGGGACATTGTTGATACTTGCTTATAGGGCCCATGGCATTAATTTCGGGGATCAGACGAGAACCAGTGTGTACAACATCCTATGGTTACTGTATTCGCCAATGCTTCCCAAACTTTTTCAAAATCTTAAAACCTGCGCGCCCCAGTTTGGGAACCACTGATCATCACTGATCACCATCCGAAATTGCATTTGACGATTTGTTTGCATGAATATATTTTTTAAATATTTTACTTGGACTATTTACACTTTTCAAAAGATTAATAACTAGTATTCGGGCTGGCTTTAAAAATATGATATTACAGGTGTTTTTGTATATTTCCTTCATTTTTTGCAACTGAGTAACTGCGAGGACTCAATATAACTTAATAATAATAGTTTAACTAAAACCGGGATTTTAGGTTGTCCCGAAAGGTTTCTCCGGGACACCGGGACAAGGGACTCGAAACCGGAACACACCTGGAATACTGGGACGCCTGAGAGCCCTACCATTACTGCAAGAACATGTATCTTGAATTTGGATAAATTTCACAGGAGAGACAAAAAACAATATCATTGCAAAAATAGAAAACTTTTTACTTACGATTTGTATTGCAATAATTAATTTATGCGCTATAAGTTGTAAATACATAAATGTGCCAATGATATAAAAGATAGAGACAAAAAAAGCACTTTTTGAGTTGTTAAAAATGAGTTACATGTTCTTACAATATTGGCAACGATATATTCCATTTTTTATATACCCAGTGTGAATATACTGCTGAATGTTTTGTCACAATAATAATTCATCAAATTTAATGAAGTGCGACAAGGTGTAAACTATGCTATTCAAAACCGGCTGAAAGAACCGCTCCGGAGATTTATGTTAATGCCAGTGATGAAAGCAATAGAAAACGATGAGCCAATGGAATACCTAACAGAGATGCGGCATGTTGTTATTGTATTTTTGAACATCATAACTGAGCATACGTCATTTGAAGAACTTATACTTGTTTTAGATATGGCTTACAAAGAAGTTTGCAGGTATATTTATTCATAATGTTGGATTTTGTTTTCTTATTGCTCCAACAGGAATAGGTTGATCAACTTTTTCTTTAGTTAAATTTAGTGACAATCGATTACACAAATGTTTTATACTTTTAGTTCGGTTGAGAACAGTCGAGGTATTTTAAACAAAGTCTCCCTGTTTGATAAGGACATGATGTTCTTAATCGTATTTGGATTGCGGGGTTTCAAGCACGAGCTGGAAACACAATCAGCATTGAACTGCGCATCGGATATGAGGACCAATCTGACTAAGTATCGCAATATCAAAAGCGTTTCCGTCGGCGTCACTACGGGTATTCTTACATAATTATTCTTAATAAATATTAACCAGCTCAGTTTGATCTCGGGTGATACAATAATATATATTTGTTATCTGTCAAAATAATATAAACAGGCCTCCAAACAAAAAAAAAATTGAGCTTAGGAGAATTAAGAAAAAAATGGTTTATTGAAAGTATAACAGTTTGATAAAACTAAAATGAAGCAAAACGGTGACACCATACGTTTAATTAATTTTCATTCATCCACTTAGCATTTTGAAATCGATTCACATTTATTTTCATAATCCATCCATAAAGAAGACTGAACATTTTTGCAACAATTGCTTTTCACAGGACTTGCGTATTGCGGTGTTGTTGGGCATACACTGCGGCGAGAATATACTGTTATTGCATTATGCGTGAACAAGGTAAGAGTTTTACAGCTCTATTCTTACATTATTACATGTTACTACTTTTTTTATTTATCGCTATCTGCAATCAATCACTGATCCATTTTGAATGATAAATGAACAAAATATATTATACAACAAGCGCTAGTCCAATCTTTAAAAAAAAAGAATGATGTAGGGTGTAATAGTGTTCATTGGAAACCAGTCATTATATTGTTATCATCAAGACGAACATTAACCTTATATCCACGAAAAAGTTCTATAACTTGTAAAAATTAAGTGTCTAAAATTGTCAATTCGATTGTGCTGAAGCACATGTCATTCACCGCTATATATCAATCCATAGTGAGATGGGATATGGGTTCTGGGATAAAACGGATACGGTCAGATTCAAAATAATGAAAAGACTGGTTGGCTGGAAATCTCGCACGAACAAAGGATTAATGAAGATTTCTAGATCTCTATTAAATGTTTTGATGAGGCAAAATGAGATTGTTGATTTAGTTTTTACATGCAATTCCTACAGGCAGCTCGTTTGATGGTCGCATATCCGAATAAAGTCACCTGCGACAAGGAAACATTTCTTCAGAGCAAGCTGCGCAGTGTCTATTTTGATTTGATGGAGGCCAAAGTGCTGAAAGGACTGACAAACGTCGGGCCCATTTATGAATACAGATTTAAAAAGAAGTATGAACCTATTATATATGTCACTAGTAAATCATCAAAACATCAATTTATGCGTAATATTTATATTTATTCGTTCATTTCTACATGGGTCACCATATTAATTTTTGTTATAAACAAAATATTGTATTCTAGAATATATCAAATCATATAGAATTGTTGTTGGGGTTTGCATCCTAATATGTTTTTCAATCATTCCAATTGTTTGATCGTTACTTTAGAAAACATTTAGGATGATCACTGTCAATACTAGGTGGAAAAACATTATATTCAACCAATAAAATACTCATTTGTACTAATTCCACTTTTATTTAATGACACCAGGACCAGTTTTCCTCATGATGAGCATTACCAACTGATACCGCTCCGTTGCATCTCAGATGTTCGTTAATAATGCTTGGCATGAGCGAAACCAGCCCAGATCTTATAAAATAAAAATGAAATAAGTACAAATGAATATTTTATTTTTTGAATATAATACTTTTAAAAAGGTCAATAAAGAGTATTTCCTTATGATAAACTAAATAAATTACTAAAACATCTTGATTTGAAAAATGTGTTAATAGATATGGTATAAACACTTAGTCTAACGAACACGAGTCTTCCCGATCATTCCTAGATTCGATATAAAATATTTTAAATTGACATGAAATGCTTTTAATTATTTTGTAACCAATTTTGTACGAAATTAATTTTGATCACATTTTAATTTTGACAGTAAACGTATGTTCATCAGTGCATATAAATTAGTAGGAAGAGAAAAAGAACTGATGAAGTATAAAAATTGGATAAATAAATGTGTCGAGAAAGAAGAATTTCTATCTTCAGATATTCAACAGGCAATACCTCCACAGTCTGTAATGATAATAAAGGTAAACTAGCTGCAAGCCCGTTGAGCTCAACGGGGGGATTTTTGTTGCATTTTTAAGTAGTCAGAAAATTTACTGGTGTGAAAAATAAATTACAAACCTATTTATTGAATAAGCCAGAAATTCTAAAAGTAAAAGAAATATATCGACAGCCCTGCCCTGCAGTATTTAAAGTGTATATAATATAATGTTTAGGTTTGCTAACAATCATTTTTCGTAGTAGCAGAAATCGACCTCGGGGCATATATCGACAGCCCTGCAGTATTTAAATTGTAAATTATTTAATTTTTGGAATAATGTTTAAGTTTGCTAACAATCATTTTTCATAGTAGTAGAAATAGACCTCTATTATATAAAATACATATGTACAATATATATTTTATTCAAGTACGCTATCAAATATATTTCGTAGAAGAAGAAAAAGACCCGAGGACATTAGTACAAACATATTTGTGATTTGTGAATATTTTATCGACTATTAATATATAGATACTGTTACCTATTATATTAAAAAATGAGAACAAAAACATAAAACAGATTATCTACAAGTGTGGTGCTAAGCTGGTCCAGGATTTATTTTAATATTTAGTTACGAAGGCTTGGTTTGTAGTAAGTCAAGCAAGAGATTTTATATTTCAACAATCATTAGTAATTTGTGTATTTTAAGAGACTTCAGCATATAAGCAGTATGCGTGACTGCCGCTATAGCCTGGCGGCTAAACCTTCAATTTGCGATCAATAGGTACGATATAGATCAATAGGTGGGATATGATTTTGTCAATTCAGCAGGCAAAATCATGGGCATAAGTTTGTGTTGTTACTTACAAATACCCGATGAGCTGATAATTAGCTGTAAGGCCAGTTATTTTATTTGTCCTTTTTACCGAATGCTCTATTTAAGTTTCATTAATCTTAATTACAGGGTGAAGCGATGATTGGAAAAACAAGATTAATGGAAGAGCTGCTAAATATCACACCCGCAAATGTAAAGGTGTGCAGATTCGTACTCGGTCCTGATGACAAAGATGTATGTATCTCATCAATTATATGTGGAATCATTGAAATTAGTATCAAATGTCACAAGGAACAATCAGGATAGAGGAAATGTTCTGCACATCAAAATATTTAAATAACTATTTTTCAAAGAACCTTTGCAAAAATCTTTGAAGCTCAGTCTGCCGCACTAGTTGTCTCGCTGCACACACACTTCCACATATTTTTAGATGAATCTACTTTATTTATGAAATTGCAGTCTTGCATTCAATATCTTTGTTTACAATAAATTTTCTTCTATTGCTACAATAATTTTTATACATATCATGCCCTATATTATTTACTAAAAATCAGTACAGCTCTTTTTTAATATATATTAAAACTTAATTTTTCTTCGGGCTGCGAGTTCTTTATAACATCAAGTATGGCATCTTTATAAATACGGTGAGGTGACTGGGACACGGCAAAAACAGTATTATCTCTAACATCTCATGCAAATAACGCGATTTTGCTCATTGAAATGTTTAATATTTACTGTAAACTTCAGTATTAATTTGGAAAAACCTGATATATATCAAATGATCACGCAGCCAATATCGCCCCTTTTGGATGTGGTCTAAAACAGCGGTTGGCAAACTTTTTGGGCTCACGGACCACTAAATTCACAATTTTAATCCAGCAGACCACTAACTAGACCAGGGGTGGAGGACCTTTTCATTTCAAAAAGCCACATTCATTTATCTTATTCAACATAAGGCCGCAGTAAAGAAAACATTGACACCGCCCCCTTTTTTTCGACTGTCGAACATATAATGGGTTGATTACGAAATAACATTTAACATAAATACTTCTCTTTCCTTACAGAAAAAATATTTTCTTCTAAATAAATTCATATGTTCAGGGTTGAACTTCTCTTACTTGGAAAAAAATACAGCTACTGAAAGACAAAAAAAAATTGAAACATTTATGAGTACCGATAAAGTTAACAGTGATCTATGCGCTATCAATGATATTTGCGCTGTAAACTTTCCATGTACATCTGCATATAAGAAACTTTCGGGAAATGAAAAAAAGAAGAACTGCATAGAAACTTTGAAAGCTTTACTTCATAAGGTAGAAAAAAATATTAAACCCCTGATTGTCACATGTGACAAAACAAATATTATATATATGAGGGGTATAAAAGCAAAACCACCACTATCCATACCTTATCGTTTCTGAGATAATGATTGATTAATGATCCTTTTATTACTCTTTATGCCCTGCAAACTTCAAACCGATGCAAATTTGCCTCTAAATCATTCAAAATCTACATCTAAAATAGTGATTAAATGCATAACCGCCTCTCTTATGCAATAGTGAAGTTCAAAAGCGCTACAATATAAATTCACCAATCACGATACAGTAAACACACACTCATTGCAAATCTAATATGGCCGCCGGTCTCTTTTTAGCTGTCATTTGTTAACACTTTAAGCGCCGGGTACTGGATCGATTTTTAATAGAAATCTTTTTTTTAAATATATATATGCACCAAAGAGTGTGCCGAATCTAAGAGTAATTGTCGGGTCCTACGGCACAGCGGTGTGGTTGTGGAATTCACGGGTTCGACTCCCAGTACGAATAGCACTTTTTCGATCGATACAACAACACCCATGTGTTTGCGATGTCTGAAAATTCCCTACCACCCTTTCTGACCCATCAAAAATTGGGTGTAGCGAGAGCGATTAGCTGATCACTAGTTTTGTTCTAGCCTTATCCTTCTATCTCTACTACTCTCTTAGAATAAGAGAGGTTGAGCAACAAAGTAACAAACAGTTCTCGTAGAAAAAATCTGTTATCTGTAATCTCCATTATGAGGCAATATCCTCCACATTGGTAGCGGACATGGATTAAAAAAAAAGAAGGGCAATTATGAATTGTCATCACCAAAACAACAAAAAGATAAAGTGTAATGAAATTGGACCGCAAGATATTTGAAAATTTCATAATGCCTTTTATGCGAAACGTGAAAAAGCATATCAAGATTCATTAATTTTGAATTTTTTGAAAGTCAAATTGCCACGACGAGTGTCTAAGAATAAAAGTTCAAAAAATTGACGAATTTTTGCTTTTTGTTAGCTTGTAAAATTATTCTTTTTTTTTTATTATTTTGGTTTCTGATATATATTTTTTAACTGTTTATTATGTTCCTTTATGAAGAATAGAAAAAAATTAAAATTTGAATCATATTTATTACTTTACTTTGTAGTTTTGGGTCTCGAAATGGTTAAATCGATAAATCACGGTATGGTGAAGTGCAAATCCGCCACTTTCACAAATTTGAGCTGCAAAACCTCCTCTATTGAAAAAATAATTGTCTTTTTTGAAGTAACGGAACTAAAATTGCTTGATATATAATTACCAAACTAAAGACAAATCTAAAAAGATGTGAATACAATTAAAATCGGTCAAAAATATGTAAAGAGAACATTTAAAATGTTTTTTTCGATTACTGAACAATTTTCATTTGTGCGTGGAGGCGGTTATGCTTTTATACCCCTCATATATAATAACTAGTAAAGTTACACAATGTCTGAAATAATTAACATAATTTGTCAAACTTTGTATCCCTGCCAAAGCGCAAAGGCGAATTTTATTTCAAAAAGCAAAAAACATATACATATTTCGAAGGTTATGATTTTGAACACATCTTTTGTAAAAATTAAACTTTTACCCAAAAAGTTAAAATTCTTGTTGTTTTGTATTTCACATTCATTAAAATTAAAATTTTAAATTTAATTTGAGTACTAAACCTGATTAACACGTTTCGATATACATGAAACATAATTCTACCGTGTTAATAGTGTTTTTTGGGCGGCCATAAAAACAGGTCTCTCACACAAATTATTTCTGACTGGCGTAGCTAGAAATTTGCCCCCCCCCCCCCTGTTCGCTAGGCCTTAATGCATTGCATGGCTCTGCTATGCGGAGGCTACGCTGCTGTCTCCGACAAGTAATTTGATAGTATCAATTTTTTTTAGATGTTTCCTACTCTATGCCTGCTTGCCATTGACCACGCATCAAATGTCGATGATGAAACATGGTCAATTCTGTCACAATTACTATCTCCGAAGAGACTGATTATGATGATGACAATCAACAAAAACAGAATTCTGCAATCTATAGTTTTACACGAAATTTTAGAAAATTCTACTACTATAACTGTGGATTTGATGGGACTCGACCGATGGCATCATTCAGCACTCGTCTGTCAAATGCTTTACGTTCAAGCGGTACCCCCTGAACTCGAAAAGTATTTATTTATTTTGAAAAATATTATGAAGCGAATGACAAGCTTGTATGATAATTTTTCGTACGAGTCGTTATAATAATCGATTTTATAAGGAATAAATAAAAATTGGCATTACAGCTAGCAACTCCAAATACGTATAAAGAAATTTTTAATGACAAAACATCTACTTGGTGAGGTTCTTTGAGTCACTAGATATCAACTTGATGAGAAAATACATAAACCCGAGATCTCAAATATTGTATTGAAGAAATCTAAATTTGAAAATGACCTTGCGGGGACATGAACCCAGAGCCTCTCACTTCTGACTATCTGTACCAAAGTTTATATTTGCCTATTTAAATGAGAGCCAGCAAAGAAATCTCGAAAGTAATGACAAGTCAAGTGTACTAATTGTATCAAAACAACCGTGCTATTTATTATTACAGAGTTATACAAGCTTACAGCCAAGGCGTACCTGGATGGATAGAAAATTTTTTGTTGACCCTAAAGCATGGGAATCAGCTGATAATAAAGAAAGTATTATTGTATAACCGATTCCAGAGTCAATTCTCCTCGCCAAATGTAGAACTTATTATATGTGGATTTCATATTTTAGGTCAATGACATGCGATGAAGCTTTAGAGATGGGTGCCGTCATTCCCCACAATAGTGATCTTAATTGGCTCGACGACAGTTCGAGTGATTCGGACCAGTCCGATTCTAGCATTGACGTGTCTAGTAGAGGATGGGATATTTTCAAAACAAGCTATAGACGGGTAATATTAGCAAATAAAAATCATATGATACTTGCAAGTGAATGGTATAAAAATTTCTCACTTAAGGCATTTTCTGAATCTCAAAAAAAAAATCCACGCTTTTCTACATTTCATAAAACGAGGCATCTAAACTATATTGTGCCTGGGATTTCCCGAGTGCCTAATCGACCACTGAATGCTATTGAATTATAAGATAATTTTATAAACTTAATTCAAAACAGTTAAAATCTTGTAAGATATCATTATATTATTATGATATCTGAAAGTATTTTATTATTATAACCAACGTTCCCTCTAATTTCTATTGTGTGTGCAGACCATCAACTTCTGTGAGTAAAAATTTGGTGAAACAAACTTATTTTTACAATATTTCTATGTGCAGCCTTGTGCGGGGATGGAAATGTGTGTGCGGGCACATTTTGTTAAGATGTGCGCACACGCGCACACCTTAGCGGGAACATTGATTATAACCCCAAAAATTGTCAAGCCTATAACTAGTTGCTTAAAAGTTACCGTAGTTCTTTGCCAAGAGTTCAACATTGTTGGCTTCGTTTACAGAGCTTTTTGAATTGAATCCCGGTACAGACAGTCTCATTAATTCATAGATTTCTGTCCAAAGACATAGATATCTGCGGTGTTTAAATTTGCCTCTCACCTATCCTTTCACGAAAACGGGGCATAGTAAAACCACTATACGTACTCTTTTTGCAAAATAATTTGAGTAAAAAGCAGTTCTCTTAGAAAAAGTCTGTTGAGATAAATTCTATCAGAAGTCTGTATACTCCTAATTGGTAGGGTTTATGGTTAAGAAAATACCTAAACAGGGTTGGTTTTTTTTTAATTATTTAAGTAGTGATAGCATTATTGTTATTGATATGAAATCTGTAGTTAAAAATTTTAGATGAGTGAAAACCAAATAAGTCGGGAGGGGAACTTAAGCCGAGCTATCGACGTAGCCGTGTTGCAGAACAATGTAAATTTTGACAATATGGAAAGCGAAATGACAATGGACGGTATACAAATTTTTATAACCTCGAAAACTTGAAATCATGTCGGCTCGACTTAACAAATTACTCATTACTGTGTGTTTTTAGTGATATTTCTCAAGACTTACGACTCGTTAAATCCATTCGAGCAGCTTCTTTTAAAATGCAGTTCAGTGCTGGGAGAAATATTTAGCCGGGTGATGCTATTAAATGTCCTACAAATTGAGGCCAGCAGACGTGTGGCTAATGGTGAGATGAAAAATTTATTTTAACTCAGATCACCAGCGAGTCGTGGATTAGGAAAATTGTTCTGAATTTAATTCAACTGCATCTTTATATAAAACAGTAATTAAAAAGTTTATTAAAATAAACAGAATTTGTATTTATTCGGCAAAATTTCACTGATATTCGCACAAAATTCAATCTTAGTACATTTTCGGTGTTTTGGGAAACTTAACTTGTGCAATATGATTTTGTACTTATAACAAAAGAATATGACTGAGGAGCAAACGTTCAAAAAGTGATTTGTCACACAAATACAGAGCTTGGGAAATGATGATTTGAGTGTTGAAGAAATCACAGTTTGCTTGTATGTGTCGACTTTATGATTTAATTCTATAGGAAAAAATCTTTTTTGAACACAAATTGTGATTTATATTTATAGATTTTATTATGGACTATTAGAAATGATATTAAACGGCATTTTTCAAAATTTGTGACAAATCACTTATTGAATGTTTTCTCCTCGTGTAAGTCTCCATACATCGTATATTAATGAGAGGCATAGAAAATATGCTTGATTAATTTCTTTAAAACTTCTACAAGACTCATTATTATCACTTTCACTGTCAACACTTGGTGGAAAAGTATTGTATTAAAAAATAAATCAATTTTTTGTACTAATCCCATATTTTTTTTAAAAGAGATTAGGACCGGTTTCGTTCATTACGAGCCTTTTCGACTGATGTCTTAAATTTATTAAAAAATATATATATATTAATATATTTATAAGATTTCATAAATTCTTCAGCAATTGTGAAACTTTTTGATATTGGATTCCTGAAATGCGCTGGAGGAGATTTTACGCATGACCAGAAAGGCGTTCTTATAAAAATTCTTCCACAAAATACCAATGTTGATCCGCAAAAGAGGTGCCGCTGCATCGGCCTGGTAGTTAAAGGTACACTTATTTCTTGAATTTCTACCAAAGTAATGTAAAAAAATTAATATAATTCAATTGCTTAATGCTGTCATTTTTTATTTAGACAGCAATAAAGATTTGCCAGTTTATGCTTGGTGCGGATACATACGATTTTGTAACACACTATTCTTTGGGGCAACATATGATTTACTGACAGAAAACCAAAAGGTATATGATATATTTATTTGTTTGTAGATTTCAAGTCACATAAGCCAGCTCCGTAGCCGAATGGTCGACAACATTGGGTTTGTTTGCAAAACTTGCTGATTCGAATCCCAATTTTGAAGAATAATTTTCATTGATTTATAGATTTCTGTTTGAAGGCGTAAATGTCTGTGATGCCTAAAATTCCTTCCCACCACCTATTCGATTCTAAATATGGGGTGTAATAAGAGCAATTAGCTTAACACTAGCTTACCACTTTCGTTTATACCCGAAAAATGTGTAGTAGAGAAGTAGATTAAATACTTCACACCCTAGAACTTACCGTACAGATGTAACTTCATTGAAAATATTTTCCAATTCTAGAAAGACTTTCATAGTCGAGCAGTTATATTTCTAGAAAAAAATACAAAAAAGTGCTATTCGTGTGGAGAAGGAAGTTTTTACAAGCTGCTGGGCGTACGGAAAGATGTAAGATTTTATTTATTTTGACTACCTATAAACATTGCATCGATTATAAGTTACATATTTTTTCTTAATGTGTTGACCTTCGACTTCAGATACCTCTTATAATCAATGGCATTTATTAATCGCTGTTGAAAAAGTAAAAGTTGTGCCGGTTCCCAGAGTGAGCGAGGGTGTCGATTGATGTGGCTATGAAGGTAGTAGAGAAAATATCACCGCCATGTTGAGTTTGAATCAAATTATGCCCTAATTGACATTTTAAACGTGTTCAAGAAGACTATTCTATGATGTTACATTTAATGGCCTTCAGTGATGCAGACAGTGATATCTTAAGGGAAACGAAAAACATCAACAGCTATGAGTTGAAGTTTGATTCAGAAATATTCTGGGCTGTTTGGTAAGAAGAGCGGTATTTATGGTGGAATTGTAGTCATGGAAAAATGGGCTACTCGTATGACGGGGTGCGCAGACCAGTATATGTTTTGCTGTGTTACCTGGGGTTCGGCTTCATTACGTTGATAAAATTAACATGTCAGATGTACATACATAGGCAACTATATATTTACATTGCTTAGAGCGGACCGGAACTGATCCACGGGCCAGCATTTTAGTAGCACCGCTCTGACTATCTAATTTTCTGACAGGTTTCTTCGCAGGCTGATCAAGTTAGAATGTCAGAAAACTATAGTCAATTGCTAAATAGAGAATTTCACATGATTGGAGACTTTACAGATCAATATAGAGACGCCCGTAGTCAGGTAAGCAAAAACATCTCTATGCTTAATTCATTACAACATTCCTTAAATATATTCTAATTGGCTGTCTTTTTTTCTTTGCCATACATGTCTGAGATATAGTGCAAAAGGCCGTTTGTCAAAAGCTGAGTCTTAAAAGAGTCAGACTTCTACCAAATGTCTGACTATTTCAAAAATCATGCTTTACATTTTCATAATACACTTATTTATATGTTTCTACAATCGATTCTTTGGAGGCAGTCTGAATCATCCCGTAGAAGAAGAGAACAGATGCACTAAAGCAAACCGAAAAAAAATTAACCATTACGTGACTAGTGTGCAGTCCCTTAATTATTCCTGAAGACCTAATGAATAATATACAAAATGACTCGGTACATAAATTAATCATTGGGCCCGATCAGTGACATAATATAACATCAGAAATGGGGGAACATCTAGGATCCAATCGCATTTGACTTTGATGGTACAGTTGTTTGGAGAAATACATCATCATTTAATATTATTTTCTTTTTTTTATTACAGAAAAGGCATTCTTTAAGTGATGCGCCAGAATTCAACATGGAAGGTATTTATTTATATTGCAGCTTTAACAATTGACAAATTATACATCACAGTGTGAAACTAATCTGTCATAAAATAGTGCACAAATTCATTGCATAATTTGTTTTGTAGAAACCCACGGCAACTATGTAATTCATAAATCGACCACCCACCTGCCATCCTTTGCCGCCGTTGATTTTACAAACTGCGAATGCAAGATGATTCTGGCAGCTATGTACAGTCAAATTATCGAGCACTGCAGAAAATCTGGTAAAATCTTTCTGGAAATATTATTTAGTTAAAATTACCTTTACCGTTTAGATGGTTGATGACGACGATCTCCATTTTTCGATCAGGTTTAAGCATTCATAGCTCTCGAATGATATTGTAAACATTAATACTTAATAATATTCGAATTTCACATCATTTAAAACACATGTAACATTAACCCTTTGACCGCGGTTGACTGCTATAGCAGCCCAATCTGAACCGATTTGGATCCGAGCCGCGGTCAAAAGGTTAAAAACTAGTTTTTTTAACAGGGTCAGTTTCTTTTCGATTGATTTTGGACAATGCCCCATATAATTAATCATTTGAATTATCATTCCTATGAAAATAATTCTGACATAGCAACCTTTTTTTTATGAAATTGTATAAGTTATAAACGTAAAATTTGTTAATGACAACAGTTAGCTATGTGCACAATTTTCCTAACAAAATTCTCCATCTAATATCTATTTTCTATCTAATTTACTGCTAGGGTGGATGACTGTGAAAGTTCAATAAATGAAAAATGTTCAATACATATAAGGCGTTGTTTGTAATGCAATTACAAATTTAGAGTAAATTATTAAAAAATTTGCAATCATAAGAGTCAACTTTTAACATTCAATAAAGTCAAATGAAAATTTCATATAAGTTGTTACTTTAACATTTTAGATCAAATTCATAAATTAATTGAAGCTTTTATTGAGCTAGCCGAATTGAACATAAATAATGGAAATATTCCGCTGGCGATGGGGGTACTGTGTGATGTTGAAGAGTTTGTAAAGGTATTTTTCATGTTAAAAGTTTTTAGGTCCTATAAAGGTTGTATCTGACCCTAAATATGTCGAAACATTAAACCATTTTCCAGCATTTCCGATGTGAATATTTGAGCAAATCTAAATTTTGTAAAAAGCAATGAATAACATAAATGGATTATAAATGTGCATGTATACTTATGGGTATTGTTTATGGGGAGGTCCACGTGAACTGGCTTTGGTGTGGATTGCTCACCTCTGAAATAATCACGCCCTTCCGGTGGCAACAATGGAAAAGGAATGCAACCAAAAATATCAGCGACAAGGGAGACTCGGAGAACTATGGCGCTAATATGCCTTAAGACTTAAAAGCTCCATAAATTTGATATATAAAAAAACACAATATTCACACCGTGCACGTAAAATAAATAATAAGTATTTAAAAACAAAAAGCATTAATTCTATTACAACATCAGTTTTTCAAATGATTCTACTGTAGATGAAGTTTTCAAAGATAATGTTTCAATTTCAGAGTCCCAAATTTGTGTTGTCGGACAACAGTAAGGAATACCTTGCATGGCAAATGAACTTTGTGCTCGGACGGATATATTCATGGAGAGGAAAGGCTATGTTGGACTTCGGTGATACATCTGAAGCTAAGACGTATCTATTTAAGGCTATGACATTATTTGAGTGTCCTTTTCCGCATACTAAGTACTTAAAAAATGAATTATTTATAATGCATAAAAGAAGCTTATAGAAAAAAAATAGTGCACTCTTAAAAGATGTATTTTGAAAAATGTGATAAATTTTTTTAGAAATAAAGAAAAGTTAAAAGGTTTTATAGAAAGAATAAAGCGAAAGGTGAACATTGATATTCCTCAATTGATGACAGGAAAGGCGACAGGAATAAAAGGAATATATTTGGAACAAATTTCTCAAACGCTAAGCCACTTGTTTGAACTTTTTAAGGTGGGTAACTATTTTCTGAAATGGAAATTATTAAACTGAAATGTAATAGAACGGTTATGAATTAAATACATCTGATAAAGGAAGTAAGTAAATCAAATAATATCATTGAAATTCGTAACTCAAAATACGATGTTTGGTACCGAGTACAATATGTATTCAACAGTGGGGGTCTCTGCCATATAATACAGTGCAGTGTGGATATATTGAAAATAGGTTCTGTTAACTCAATGGCTGCCACAGACGAGATATCTCGTAAAATTTTCTGTGCTCAACACCCCAGAGACGAGTTATCTCGTCAATAACTAATTAAATTATATTGCAAATTATAGCCGGCGTGCTAGGTAATAACTATTAATTATCTACGGCAGCTAAAAGGCTAATAATGTCAAAACCGACCAGATTATCTTGATGATCAACAACCGACTTCATTTACCTCGAAAAATACACAGACCTTACATATCGACTGTGGAAAGGAAAAAGGACGAAACCCTCAGTTTTTCTAAAACAGCTATTTTTCGATAATCACAATGTATACAACTTGACACACGTTCTATCAAAAGGATGGAAGCTGAAAATGCCGAATAAGTATCTAAATTTAGCTTTTAAGTTTGAAAAAGACGACCTTGTAAAAAGTTAAAACCCAGACAAAATACTGAAATTAAGATTTAACCTAGACAATTTCTTTAATTAATATTAGGTTATGTCAACTAAACACCAGTTAAGAAGTCTCCGTGCACTTCAAGGTTGCGTATAATTCATAATTTGCATATGTGGAGTATTTAAAAAATTGTATAAATTAAAAATATGTAATTAAAAAAAAAAAATTAAAGTTGCTTTTAAAAATCATTTCGAAATTGAATGACTATTCGGAGGGTAAATCTTTAATTTGGAGAAGGTCTGTGAGTTTTAAGCCCAGCCTTACTAATTTGAAAAAGAAAAGGGACTTTTTTAATGTGGCCCGCGGTCAATTTTTCATCACTAATGTGGCCTGACAGCCAATATATTTGCCCACCTTTGATCTATAGGTGCCACAAAAAGCAATATGGAGATCTGCATATTTGGCCGCCGTCTGGTCACTAAATCTCGCACTGCGGACCAATAAGAATTTTTCTCTGCTATGCACTGCTTATGGAAACATGATTATAGCATGCCAGGTCTATCATCAGGCAAGTCAAGATTATTATTTTTCTATCATTATGTCAAGATTATTATTTTTGCTTAGGCGTATTTATCACTAATAATGAATGGTGCGTTACCTTATTTTATTTTGCTTGCGTACAGTACTGTCTTCCAATAATCATTATAACTTGAATAATAACAATGTAATATCATTAAAAGGAGAATCTTTGCCGTATGATGGAACGTCCCGCCATCCAACTCTGTTCCAATAAAGGTGAAAACTTAGATTTGATCGAGATGGATGCAGTCGCCCATCTTTACTCGAGCATATTTTTATTCAGGTATTAATTTTCTTCGGTTGAAAAAATTTAACCTTTATAAATAAAGTTAGCATATTGCAGGCTTAAAGGCAGAAACACTCGACCACAATTTTTCATACTAATTCCACAATTTTATGAAATTTAATGATGTTTTATTTTTATAAAAATATAATGCTTTTTCACCGAGAACACTACAGTTACACAGCTTAGAACTGATCAATTGAATCAGTTGGCTTGGCATATTTAGTTTGCTAAAATTTTATTATAATAATGTAAAAAAAAAATGATTATAAGCAATGTTTATTTAACCATTACATATCTATTATGAAACGATAATATCATCAAAACACGATGATCATGACATTTAATGTTTTTAAGTAAATTAGTTATTTCAAAGCAGCAAAATTATAATATTTATCCGATTACACTTTTTATCATACAATAAAAATACTTCCTGCTAAAAACTAAAGATATACTCATATTACGAGTGAACATGGTTAACCCTTTAGGCTCGGCAATCTGAAATCGATTTCAGTTCCAGAGATGCAATATTTTTTTCACAGAGATAGCGATAAAGTTGTTAATATTTTTTTTAGTGCAGAGCATACTTCCGTCCCTTGGAGTGGTTTTTGATTCGCGTGCACAGTACGTCAGCAGAGCTTGGAGGGTGTATTGTGAAACTTTCTTTCGATTGCAAAATTTTATGTCGCATTTATTTTCAGAATTTTCAGTTCAGACATTTTAAACGGAATCGATCTCGGATTTACTATGCTTCATGTACTAGACAAAGCCAAACAAAACGTCAGAAGATCGCTTATATTAATATGGTTAAGTAACGTGCTCTGCGGGTGTAAGCGGTTCATAGAAGCAGTGGGCATACTCGGTCAACTGAAAACAATACAGGAAGATCAAGATGTGACGTGTAGGTGGCTTTTTACTCTGTATATAAAATGGTTGAGATAGATATGCAAACGGCTAATGTATCCTTTCTGTATCTTATTTATAGGTAAAGCGTGGTATTTTGCAAAAGCTATCGATATACATTTGGACACCGGTTACACGGTAGAACCATTCAAGTCTTGCATGAAATTTTGCTTAGAAGAAGGGGAAACCATTCGATGCGTTCAAAATCCAGAAGCCGGGTGGAATTTTTTTATTACCTTGTGGCTAAGGTATGTGTATAGACAATGCCGCAGTAGGAATAATGTTTCAAACATCAGCAGTATTATTACAGACAGTGCTCAGTAGTCCGGAGTTACCAAGACAAAATATTGAAAAAAGAATTAATATTTCTCTGTGTGAACACGGTTTTAATTTAGATAATATATCATTGGCAGGAGTGTTCGAAGTAACTCATTTGAAACATCGGCCGTTTGGTATGAAAAAGTGAAACTCTATGTGAAGGAAAAATTATTATCCGGTAAAGTGTTCTACTGCTTCACTGCGCTCAGAGTTTTGGAAGGTTTTCTCCACCAAATGGTGTTGGAAATGAATGCAAAAAAAGTCGAAAGTTACAAGCAGACTCACGCCACCATCAAGAAAATTATAAAAATAATTAAGAGCGAATGTCAAATTTCAAGTATCTACATGGTCAGGTATATGCATAACTTAAATAATACGATCAAAGGTTTTTTACTCGGAACAGAGCATTTCTATGAAATTTTGGATGGTAAATTTATTTCATAAGGGAAACGAGTATATATGTTCAGACGTCAATACAGTGACATCTACTGATAAGAATGTTTTAAAATTAATTTGTAATAAGCGTTTGTTTAAGTGATAAAATATGGCCGGCTAGAATTTTTAAAACATCACTCGATTGTAGTATTTCTTATTCTACTCCGCTGACCGTGTAATGTATAGAGTAAATAGGGCACCAGTGGCGTGCTTAAATAGCATTTTTTTTAAATATACTTATTACCAAAAAGAAAATGATTAATA
This sequence comes from Himalopsyche tibetana, assembly GCA_030503985.1. NCBI lineage: Eukaryota > Metazoa > Arthropoda > Insecta > Trichoptera > Rhyacophilidae > Himalopsyche > Himalopsyche tibetana. Next base: position 9,897,340 of record JAPJYX010000015.1, read on the forward strand.
TCACCGAATATTTTTTTAATTATTTTCAGCTTTCAGTAGACATTCAATATGTACTTACTTCCCCACCCAATGAATGCAAATCAAACATAAGCTGAGCTTGAAGAGTTAACGTACTGCTTTAAGATCAAATATCTCAAATATGAAAATATTTTTGTGGAAATAACAAAAACTTGTGTTGTTTACGGTTTACATTACAATTATGTGAATTCTATGATTATTTTTACCAGAAAATCACAATTTCAGGACTTAGTTTTGCATTGGGTGTACAACTTAAGTGCCTGTAGTTACTGGCGGCGGGTCGCCGAGGCTAACCACTGCAAACTGTGCTTTTTTGTGAACACCTACACGATACACACTGCAAATCGACGCTTTCATACTAGTGGCACAAAATTACCGGTCGCTGCGGACAGGCACTTATGTTGAAATAGCAAGTGTTAAATTTAGAAACAGTTCAGAGATATTAATCCATTTATTTTCGTAAGTGGTTATAAAATTTTTCAAAAATAAATAGAGAATTTTGGATGGGATGAATAGAGAATGAAAATAAGATAGATGTCAATGTTTAAGCATACCAACGCCACTGGCACCTATGAGACCTGTACAGTAAACGTTTAGTGAAATGGTTTAATAACGAATGGTTCAACCGACTGATATATTTTATAAATTCTAGTGAGCTAGATTTATCATTGAAAGGGGATGTTTATTAAAATTTCATTTAATAACTTTTTTGGATCAATTGATATTGCTGTATTTATAAATCTGAACCTTTTCACTCAACCGCATGGATGCAAAATTTAATAATACAATTTTAAGATAAATGAGTACATTGTTAAAAATGACTGAAATATATATTAATGAGAAATTAAATTCTCTATAACTACCACAAATAATTTATTGTGGGGGGAGGAGTCCTGGACAATTTTAGAACATTAAAATCAATGGTACCTCAACACGTTTTCTAAAAAAAAAAAAAGGAATACATTTTAGGATAAAAATAAGGAATACATTCGTGATCGACATATTAGCCTGACCTGGATCAATATAATTTATAGAATTAATTGATATAAGAAACTGCATATTTTTCAACTAGATATTTTTGTTTTTACCGCTCAAGATACATTTTTCTCAAAGCCTATTATCGACACATCATCAAAAATGATGCCAAAGTTTTGAAGCATTTAGAGACCGGTGCAAAGCTCGCTTCAAAGATTGGAGACTATATAATGATGGAATGGATTAGTCACACGAGAAAGGTAAATTGCTCAAAAACAATCATGTGTAGATTTCATAAATGCACATTCGCAACCCTCGGGCACAGCAGTTTAAAATAGATTTTGAATAGCAGCTGATTTGTATCCAATAAATAGCGGAATTAACAAATAGAAGTAAAAACTGATTTTTCGTTTTGAAAAACATTTCTAATGACATTCTGAGCAAATTATTTTGGAACCAGCATTTTTTTATTTAAAGTTATTACTCGCAGACCAGCGATTTATTAGCGCTATATTGAAACACTAAAAACCACAACTGTAGAAACGAATATGTGTATTATTTTTCCATCAATTCTTTATATGTTTAGAATGTGTCAAATTTCAAAACTACTACCTTTTGAAACTTCATTCAAAATTAAACAGTCGTTATTTTGTTTAGATTTTTGAAAATACGATAAAAAGTATTAATATCTTAAATTTTAATCTAATATTTTTAGAAGTTATACGGGTTTGAAAGGTTAAGCGAATGAGAGTGTATGATTAAAATAGAAGATTTATGTTTAACGTATTAAGCCCAGTTATGAAAGTGAGCATACAAGATTTGCGTTGTTTACTATTTTATATTACATTATAATACAAATATTTCTCTATATATGCGTAGGCGTGGACAAACAAAATCAGTTCATTAGAAAAGGATAAGTGGTTGGCGCATTGCGACACTGGCAACGAAGTAAACTACAGAGAAATTGAGCTGAACCATCAAAAACTTATGCTGTACACTTTGCCTACTCCAATTAATAGATTTTAAGAAGAAAAAATGTATACCATGTTTTAAAAAATAATCAATTATACTAATGAAAAATGTATAACTGCACCGATTGATAACTTATATGCCAGATTAACCTTTCCCTGTTTTGGCATACAATTGGAATGACATCAATATTAATTTAATTTACATTTAATGTGCTGTAGAATTTTATGTGTTGAATAAAAGGCATGCACTGTAAGCTTTCAAAAAGTCTTACTAAACACAAGATTTATGTGTTATTCTACAAATATTTTAATTTGTTATTGATATATTTAAATAATTAAGTCTGCAGGTTAATAATTGTTCACTTTTAAGGTGTTCACTGTCAATACTTGGTGGAATGGCATTTTATAGTAAAAGCATGTTACATTGTGAAACAATAAATTAATGAAACAAAGGTTAATAAGAAAAGTTTGTATTTGAAAATAATAAATACGTATCGCCATACATTCACCAAAAGGGATTTTGATTTTATAATTTTATTCACAAGCAATATAATATATACATTTATAAAAACTCATCATTATAATACTACAAAAAGAGATAACCGTCAATCAGATTACAAATTATATCATCCCTTGAGAGGATTTCATATCTGTACAATAAATTATAAGATTGAAATAAAAATAAAAAGCAATGCATGCACACTGGAAAATAGAAGTAAGCTAGCTACAAAGTAGATTTGAGAAATTAAAACTGAATTTTAATAATTCGTGGGTCAGGGTGTGCAGTCTGATAAGTCACCAAACTTCGAAAATGAGATATGAATGCCAATTGACTAAAAAAATACTCTTTCGATGTTTGTAGCCAGTTAAGTCGTAGGTTACGTTATTGGGGAGGTGAATTTTCAGTTTACGTGTGTGCAATAAGATTTTTGTGTTGGCTGTATCGAGCCGTAAGAGAAAATATCTAAATTATCTGACGACACGTCCCGACCCACGAATTGTATACACTAAAAAAATATTTATATTCGACTATTTTTATACAATAAATCAGAGAATGACTAAGAGAATTGTCAAATTAGGTGTAAAAATGGATCAATAAAATTTTCTCTTGACAAAGCTTAAATCTACTGGAGACCTGCAGTCTTGGAGCTTAAAATAAGATTAATAAGTCGAACAAGGAATAGGCCGTCCGCCGTGGCCTGATAAAAATCAGTAAACCTGTACAACGTTCAATAGTACTATACACATACGGAATATCACACACTCACAAATCTCGAAGGAATGTTTTTATGAGTAAGGGTTACATTTTATGCCTAGTTTGGCCGTAGCCCTGAGGGATTCAGCCTCTTATAATAACTTAAAAATATGATATACGGGGTACCAGACGTCCATTCACGCCTGCAGCAGATAGTCTTTGAGGCATTTAGGAAGAGGTAAGGATTTGACAGACTGAATTTTTACATATTGCAGTATGGCATCCCTGCATACGTTTTGTAGAGATTTCACTGTAAAGAATAAATGAAAAAAACATTAAAATTTAACAAAGATTTGCTATTCGAATTATATTTTCAAAAATAAATCAATGTGTTGAGTCTTTAAAAAGTTTCGTGATGAATGAAAACCTTCATTTTTAAAATAAGTTTTGCAAGATAAGATACATTTTTTTTTAAATTAATTCTGTGGTTCATTATAAAAAATAATATTTGAAACCTCCTGGTTCACAAGCTGTGTGTTGTGCAAAGAATCAAATGATACTAATCTGTTTTATTCTAATGTCTAATTCTGTCTGCGAAAACCATAATTGGTTTCAATTGTAACTCATAGTTACCCTATTTTAGCCTTCTATTGTGCAATGTAAGTAGATGTGAAAAAATCATCATTTAAAAAATAAATATATTATTTTAAGAGTTTTTGATTCAATTTTTACATTTTACAATGTTAAACCGATGATTGTGAATGAGGGTTTTTCTCTCAGCACTGATGGAAATTCAAATTAACCTGTTGGATAAACTTAGCAATTTGACACAGTATTTATGTGTCACTAAGACTTTACAAAGACTTTACTTACTTTTTTTTTTATCAGTGAAAAAATATTGTTTTTCGATCATCTCAAAACAGTATTTATATATAGGATTTTAAAAAAATGATGCAGTTACCTCCATAGAGCTGAATAATTTTGACCTGCTTGGTAGTGCCATATACATCTACTACTGCATACAGTGGTCCTCGTTTGTAAGGAATGTCTTTCGTGCAAGGCCCTTGGTCTTCTCCGTTTATGATAAAATGCATTTCAGCAAAATCTTCATTGACACCGTTACTTTTATTTATCGGTATGAAGAATACACCGATTCTACTGCCGGCGTCCGTTGGTAGAATGTCTTGAGGCAAGCCACTCTGTACGGGAGGCTTCAATACTAACTTCGATATGAATCCTCGGGGAGTTTTCACGGCGTGCCCGTCGCCTAACACCGATTGTCGTATGTCGCTTTGGGAATTTCCTTGATTAACTAATTCAAATAACACAGTGTTTTGCGATTTGGATATGGGGAATATCCACGACGTTCCCATGTTCGCGAGATCGGGTAGAGCGTACAGGGGCAGTCCGCCGTTCTCCATGCCGACGGTCTGTGGGTCCAACAGGGTCAGCCCTAATCTCATGTATCCACTCCATCCGCGCTCGTTCTTCTCAATCTCGATCAGAAATATCTCACCGGGCAACAGCGGCTTTTCGCTGAATGTCACGGCGTTAGCAAAACTAGCTTTCCTGTACGCAACAGTGTTATCTTCTCGTAAAATAATGTTTGATCCATGGAAGGGATGGAATCTGGACAACATAGTGGTTGAATTTACTAATATTCGTATTGAACATTAATCGAGGTTGATTTGAAATAAATTACACCCAAGCAATTTGTTCGAGGGATAGGTTGCATATCAATATTTTAATGTAAAATACTTAATTGAAAGTGATTGAAGTTAAAAAGTGACGTATATGTCCCATTATAAATATTTTCTATCATCCATAGACAAGTAAACACAACTGGTTGCAAATTGTTGTCAACATAAAAACCATTGCATAATATGTATAATCACTTGAGACTGTCTATTTGTAATAAAAAAATAATATTTCTTTCGCGAAACAACCTTTTATTCATTATACGAGTCAGTATCTAAGCATGTACTCAGTGGCGTAGCAAGGGGGCGGGGGAGGCGCACCACCCCGGGTGGCACATTTTGGGGGGCGGCATTTTTGAAATAAAGAAGTTTATCAACAGGAAATAAATATTGATATCTTACAGAAACAATGAAAGCTGTATTATTTTCACTATGTTTGCTTCCACTTATTTGTGATCTGTGATTCTCACAGACAAAATTTCTTTTTTCTGGAAACGACATGTTTTTTTAAATAATTTAAATATTCCGAAGTAAAAACAAAATGAAATTGTTTTGAATACAGAACCAATGTAAATTATATTCTTATATTCCCATACAACACTTTCTTCCGTCTAGTTTGTGTTCGGAATGAACTTCCAACTTTTAATTCGTTTACTTATATATAATTTGGTAAATCGGTTCCAAATTCGCGTAAAAAGTAATGTGTAAAAAACTTAACGGTGCCGTCCGAAAAATCACATAAAATCAAAATCGCGTAAAAAGGATTGGGTTTAATTATAACAATGATAATAGTGTTGCATTTTATTTCAAAGCTTATTAAAATAGACCGTTGAATTATATTTTTTTACACATTTAAAAATAATCCTGCCCAGAGATGGGCTGGAGAGAGTTCGGAGGGGCTCGGGCGGCCCCCTATTAAATTTGACTAAGGCCAGCGAGGCCCTTGTCAAAGAAAAAAATCTCAGATCAACAGTAATTGCTGTAGATGGTTTATATACGAAACTTAGGTAGTTGCATTCGGAAATTTCTCGTATAATACATTTATTTTGTGTGCATACTAAAAGATATCATGAGTTTTTAAATTTATATAGCGGTATATTTTTACATAATAAAAGTATAAAGTAACATTCGATTGATTTCATAATTATTGCGAATCATCCCATAAGAGTGATAAAAAATACAACACCGCGAATATCTCTCAGGTTAACCGAGCCCCTTGTTAACATTTTAGCAGCCCACCGCTGATCCTCCCTTGCGGCTAGATTTTACAATTAAAAAAAATTACCATGTATCTCGAGAAAATATATTTATGCATTAAAAAATTAAAACACCTGTAGATAACTAATTCATAATTCAAAAAAGGAAAAATGACTTTAAAAAATAAAGTAAATGCTGGGGACGGAAAGCAACCGCTCCGGGTAGCAGAACCTCTTCCTACGCTGCTGCATGTACTTATAATGTTAATATGTTAGAATAATTTTCTCTAAGTAGGTATGTATTATCATCATGAAAGCTTTCGATAGGATTTATTACAGTAAGTGTTTAATCCTTCTTTTTTGGAAAAAAAGTAGTGATAAAAGGAGATAAAATTAGGAAATGACTAGCAGTTGGCTATCACTTGCTTGACGCTTAATTTCTTAGGATTGGATGGAAGGGAAGGAAATTTTAGATATTACAAACATTCATACCTTTAAAAAAATAGCATAAAATATCTACTAACCATAGACAATGTTACAGATTTAACTCATAGACTAGTATACTATTAACCTCACAATCAAGTGACAGATCCTTGTATAGGGGAAGTCAGAGTTCATCTTAAATCGGAAAATAATTAATCATCAAAATGAAATTAATAACAGCCTTGCTAGCAAGTAGAGTTCCTCAGAATGAACACGCTGTCCCATTCAAAGCCATGTTGCCATTACAACTAAGAAATGAAGTTTCCAATAAAGGAGAGAGGTCGTCCTCAGCCGAATGCGTTCAAGAGTTGACGATTTTACTGGCATGTATGAAAACGAGCGAATTCCACCAGCCACCGTGCTTAAAAGAAATAGAAGGTTTCCAATCATGTATTAAACTAAACACAGCAAATAGAAAAATCAGAGAAGAGAAAGAATTGAAAGGAATCCTTACACCGGGAGATAGGAGATTGGGATCCAAACAAATTAACCAAATGCTGAGAAAATTTCCAGTGTTGTAAATTAATAATCCGCTTATTTCTGTTCATAGAAAACATTTGTAAATTCCTAGTTTTAGTTATATATTTATAAATTCATACATTGTCTATATCCACTTCCGTGTAAATTAAAAGAATGTTCAATAGCAAACTTTTATTTTCTCCTATACACCCACTCTTTGTACGTAACATGTACAAGCGTAGCATACATAAATCTAGACAAATATTAAATGTAACATTCTAACCAAGAATATCCAAATAAAACTTGAATTGTCTGAATGCTGTACCCTTCCATTAATCTTGTCGCCAACGATCCGGGTTACGTCTTTCGGCATTTCAAGTACACGAATGTACTTGAACTGAGATGTTCTCAGTTAGAGTACATTTGTGTACTCGTCAAGCACCTTCAGTCGAAATTCTAAATTATCCAAATAAAATACTAACCTTTTTAAAATATTCCTTTTGTTTATTTGCAACAAATAATAAAAATAATTTGAGTTCCAAAAATCATACGATATATATGTTTTTATCTATTTGTGAAGAGTAATGACACTTGATAATATACTACACAACATTTTGACTCGCATACGCGGTGATACTCATCAAAGGGTTAAAGTCTTCTCTTCTCTTGGACTATGTGTCCCCTATGTGTAGCAAATGACTCCAGAAGCACCTCAAGATCATGCTCAGCCAGCTCCAATGTTTCTCCCGAACCACTGATTAAAAAGGTCTGCCTGGTTCGTCCCCTTATCTCCGAGTTGCTCGTGAAATCAGAACACCTTATCTACAATATCCAACGACAGCATATATTCTCAATACAGTTTTTTCAGGTACCATGATTCGCTACCGTAAGACAGCACTGGTAGTATGGAACCGATAACTAAATGGCATTTGGTGTTAATCCTGTGTCCCAGACACTCCACACTGAATCCAATTTTTTCAACCATATTCAAACCCCCATTATATCCTTAACCTTTGAGTTCTTAGCAGGGTCATTCACATTGCAAAACGCTTTTTATTTACAACTATTTGGTAAATATGAAAAATATCTAGCAGATATTTATTGTAATCGTCAATGATACCTCAATAAATGCAATGCAAATATTACCCAAAATGCGCAGTAGGTCATTACTTGACTTGTCGCGTGACACATGCCGTCGTTATCAAAAGCCCACTCATTTGAAAACCATTGACAAAGTGCTGTCGATAGCAACGTGCACGCTCCGCCACAGGTACTTTCAGCTGTCTCGTGCTGCAGTTGTGGACATCGAAAAGTCATCTTATTTTTTTTAACTGGCCCATTTTACAGTAAGCATTTCGCTTACAGTATTTTCAGCGTATAAGGACAAAGGGATTGCTTTGGTTGCATAGTTGTAATTTAAACCAATACATTTTATATTATTTCACACACAAGTACATGATTTATTTATATTAATAAGTATATATTACGAATACAATAAAATAATATGTGAGTTTGCAATAATTCTATGAAATAAAACTGGTATTAATTACCCTGTAATGCGTTTTTCTGTACAGAATTCGAAAATTTGAATAAAATATTTGTCAAATAATAATGTACATATCTTATATATTAACATTACATATATTTATTTATTTTTATAGATTCTGACCTATTCCACTTTTCATGGAATGAAATTACATAAATACAATAATAGTCGCATTACATATTTAGCAACAATAATAGTGAAATATGTGTTGCTACCAAGTCAGTAACTAAAAGTATTTTGTGGAATAACCAACCATAATTCGATACCTTCAACAATTAAGTTTTTAGAGTAATATTTAAATTTCCGCAGAATGTAATTTGTCACAGTTAAAAAAAAAATTCTAAGCAAAGGGTGCAAAAGTTAAATTCTCAGAGTAAGGACGACGTATACAGTTTTTTTTTAACAAGTTTATCTCAATATAAGTTTCTACAAAAATTCCTTGTTATATTCGGTTACTAAACCTCCCTTTTTCAAAGATTAGGATAGAAGGATAGGGTCAGTAGGATTATTACTCCAATGACGCCAAATTTTTAAGATAGAGTGGTTCGAAGATAGTTTTACAATACACAGACAATCATGCCTTTGAAAAGAAATTAACTGATAATTAAATTTACGAAAATGTTTGTACTGATATTCAATCCCTTGACCGTAACCGAAACCAACAAACATGAAGATAATATATATTGACACCCTCTATGGTCAAGTTGGAAAGGGCTTTGTCATAGCGATCAGGTCGGTTTGGGTTCAAATCCCAGTTAGGTAAATGTCAATATTTATACCATTAAAATTCAGCCCTCCTCTGTTCTTAAATTATAACAAAATGAGAAGATAAGAGGCCTGAAGGGGCTCTGGCAATTGAGATTCAAACTCGAGCTAGGCCCGGGTAAAGAATATACTTTACCGAAAAATATTTCGGACTGTTTTAATTGAGAGCCAGCTATGCGGTAATACTTTATGATGATCGAGATTCGAGCTGGGCATAGGTGAATTTTTTTTTTTTCAGAAAAATATTTCGGATCATGATTCAGCCATGCGGCAATACTATACATAACGAAAATTTAATAGCTAATTGATTTGTTTCACATTGCTATGATTTGCTTAACAATAAAATCATTAGTTTGTAACATATTATGGCATCATCATAGCATATATGAATCTAAATCTGAAACAATGAGATTGTTGCGAATATTATTCAGTATCCGTCTTTGTGAAAATATTCTTTAAAAATGAGTTTCAACAATATAAAAAAAGGGCTGAAAAGCAGTGCAAGCAGTAAATTAAAATTTTACCATTGACGATTCGGTGGTTCAGGAACAGAAAACCAACCTAAGCGATTTTTTGATTCTATCCCTTTTTTAAACAATATATTAAAATTACAAAAATCATCACTAAAGTGAAAAAGTCATGAAAGATTTGGTGAGTTTTAAGCTTGCTTTTACAATTAACAGTTCAACAATAGAAAAATCATATGTTATTATAAATCATAAAAATAAGTGTCACATCGAGGAAATTGATTGTATACATGATCAACTTATTTGAATGTAGTTTTCAATCCTTTGTCTATCCATTGCGGAGCGGCGATTTGATAGCAGGGTACACGTTTAACTGTTATTCTTTCATCTTCTGCAGATGATGCATTATAAAACCGAGAGAGCTCTTCAATTGCTTTGTCTTCAAGCTACAAGAAAACAAAAAAGTGAATCAAATAAAGATGATTTGGATTATAATTTTTTGATTATTATTCATTTGGATTTTAAAATCTGTCCTTTCTGACGGCACAATTGTCAAGCATAATAATTTTGGTATTGGTTCGACATGAACAGCTTTCAATTCTTAAAATGAGTATGATTTAAGGAATATAACACATACCTGAGTCAATGCTAAGGGTTTAGTCATCATTTTACACAGATTTTCTTTCTGCTTTCGTTCATCTTCCAAAATGTCACAAAAACTTTTATTTTTTTCCCTCATCGGGACGGGAGACGCCTCGATCTTTTGCCATGGATTTTTTGTTTGCGGGCTGACGACAGGTTCAGTTTCAAAGTTCACACATTTTTTCATATTCAACTTGTCCAACTGCTCGGCCAAATTCTGAGTATCCTTACCCTCCATCGCCATTTTCTTGCGTTGCTTTTGGGATAACTTTGTGTTTACTACAGTTATATTAAGGGCAGTCTGTGGACTTCTATTTACGATTTCGGTAAATGATTCTTGGGGTGAATTGTAACAAGAATCCCATGCTGAATTCGGAGAAGACAGTGTTGGAAAAGATCCGTTACATTTAGAAACGGGGCTTTGAGATAACGGACTGCTCGCGGACAAACTGCGATCGTATGAAAATTTATCTTGTTTCACAAGTTTAGTGAAGGATTCGGGAGCATCGTCCAAAATGTTTATATTTTCTTTCACAACACTGATGGCTTTCAGTCGAGCTTGTATGACCTTTTGCTGTTTTTGTTGGGTATTGAGCACTTTAACCCAGCCTTCTTTCTGATCAGATATTTTACTCAAAGACAGTGTCACGTCTTCGTTCTTCTCGGGAGATAAATCTAAAGAAGTGATCGAACTCACTGATTCGTTTCTCCTTCTGGACCTTTCATTCTCTGTGAAGCTTATCCTTCGCGGCCTAGATTTTTTTTTCCCACTATTCAATGACGTCTTCTTAGAGTCATCTGATATTTCTTCATCAAATTCTGCATCTAAGTTGACAGGTGAACTGTCAGAGCATGCCAGAATTTCTTCATCGGATGTAGCATCAGAAAATGGAGTTATGACTCTATTGCACATGAGCGGACTAAAGGAACAATGAAATTTGGTCAACTCTTCTAAAAGTTCAGGTATTAATGTTTCCAATGATTTGCTATCGAGAAGACTTGCCAAATTCAGTGAAATGTATTCCATAGAGCAATTCTTTAACTGAGGGCAGTTATACGTGCAGGCCAGCTGAAATATTTCTGTCACATTTTTCAATGTCAACATATTCGCGAAGGCAACTTCGCACATCTCTCGCAGTCTGGTTATGAAGAGTTGATCAGACAAAACCAGCATATTGCAGAGAAACTCGAAATCATCGGATTCATTCAGTTCGGGACATTCGTCAGTATAAAGAAAAACTATAATAGCACTGAGCATATTGTAACTGATCGGCATGGTAATAGTAGAGTTAGCAGAACTCTGTAAACACAAATTGACAAAATTATTAACTCTCGTGATTTTCAATTATAATTATATGTGTGGAGAAATAACTATCTGGCATGTCACAACTACAATACCTCAGTCCAGCTGTGAGCAAACATCCCGTTGAAGTAATCCAATCTAGCTGCGAGAATACATTTGTGAGCTTTTATTACAGTTCCATCAGCACATTTGATATGTGTGTCCCACAATTCAGTATGACTGAGTCTGTCCAAAGAATATTTTGACTCCTTGTATTTGTTCTTTGTATCTTTAAGAACAATTTGACCATTGTGACAACTAAAAACAATAAAACGTGTACACATTTCAATTCCATCGCAACTATTTTTCAAATATATTGGTTTCCGGACACAAATAGATCCGGTCTCTAACGCTCAACACCTACACGGTGAGTGTAATATTTTTTTGTATTTGCCGACTCATGCTATTTTTAGGTTAACATAAATTTGACAATTGCAGCTATGTTCACCATTGTTATAATCGATTTGTCAAATACCAACATTGTCGGTAGAATTATGTTTTATTATGAGTGAACATGACTAATCAGACGTATAAAAACTTCAAAGTCAACATGTTAAGACTATTAATTAAAAAACTAAACGTGGGCCCGGCTTCTGATGTAACAAAAACAAAAAATGTACCAGTGAGAAACTAAAATCATTAAATTTTATATAGAATGATTTATTAATTTATTTGTTTAATTGACATTGTATAAGGTTGACAAATTATAAATTTAAAACTTTTACAATGAAGAAAAAAAATAGTACAATTTAATATTAAAAGCAGTAGAAAAAATAGCAAGGAAGTCAACCGGGTAAGCTCTGACGAACTCTACTTTAACACATAAAAAATAGTATTTGTCGGAACTCACTCACGTCTACGTGGGAGATGTCGACAACTAAAGCAATATTGTCGAACACCGTTAAAGCTCTCCCCAGTGGCATCCCTATTAGCAGGCTGATTCTACACCTTAAGAGAACAAACAATTCATGTCCACGATTTCTCAAAAAATAATCAGGAACATTTAGATTCACATTCTCAAGAATGGTGGAATTCTCATTTTGGCCTCGTATAAGTCGAAAGAAATATATGGTCAGATACATTTCTCTTCCAACGTTCAAACTATTATAGTTAAGCATGCCTAAGAGAAAGTCAGTTGGATAAAGCCATGGGTAATATCCATACGAAGTCTCAAAAATTTCTCCTGAATCTTCTCCACCATAAGGATATATTTCGAGCCTCTTGGGGCCCAAACAATTGACCCACTCTCAAGTCTGCTTTGAACCAAAGCGTTGTACATTAATATTAGAATTTTAACTCCCGAAACGACTCTGGTGCTACGGATGATAAAGCCCAACATTTATAATGCTTTTTTGCAAGTAATCTGTAATGATAATGGTTATGTTGTGTCAAATGAACGTAAATAACAGTGGCGGTTCTAGGTACTGGGCTAGGTGGGCTAAGCCCGATTTGCATTTTTCACCCAAAACTTTAGATGGCTGAATAAAAATGAACAGCAATTCGGCCGCTGAACAAAATAAATACATTTATAAGCATAACTTACCTTTCCCAAATGAATATAATATCTTTGTTTAAATTTTCCTCTGTATATAAAATTACAATGCCATGTCTACCTACAATAATATTCTCGATTGTTTTGTATTACAATTTTAAGCTGAGCCAGCATAAAAAAAACAATAACCCTATAAATAATTCATAGAGAACATTCAACGTGACGTCAGTCTGGCAACACCTATATATTAAAGGTTCAGGGGCTAAAGCTTTCCAGCCCGCAATCATAGACAATATTTCTTTACACTGGAACGCAATCTAGCACGATTCGATTTTGTTTGTATTTGTATGTACGGAAACGTCATCAAACGCTCAGGACTGTGTTTCAAATTTACTGGTTTCTGTCATTCATTGGGGGCTAAAATGATTTAGCCCATGGGCCATACACAAATACCAAATCGATGTATTGTACAGAGATAATAGTATTGTATGAAAGTGACAGCTCTGTATTGCTTTTTGTACTTGTTATTTCACTTTGAAAGACAAATTTAAGGTTATTATTTTATTATTTCTTACTTACATTAACATTGATTTTATTATATAGTAATTTATGCTTTGCAGTAGTGTCGTAGTATTTGTTAATTTGCTTGTAGATTAATGTATAAGATGAAGTGGAAGCATGCAAAATTTCGTAAATAGTATACAATGCTATGCTTTTCTCTAGCCCACCCAAGATTTCAGGTCAGGAACCGCCACAGGTAAATAAAAAATAACTCACGCATATTTATCCAAAAGTTTGTAAAGACCCATAGCGCCGAGTCTTTTAGCCGCTTCCTGTAAAAGCCTGACTGGATCATAAAATTCTTTATCCTTTGCAGCTTCGACTTTGTTCAATTTATCTTTCTCCCTTTTGTTGGTCTTTGCGCTTTTCATCTTCTTCTGGTTGACTTCAAATGCAGATAATTCTAAAGTATAAAAACAAGGTTCTCGACTTCACTGCTACACAATTGGTAATTATAAAAATGAATGTTTCAGTTCCAGAAATAAAGCACATAATCATGTTTGTTACCTGCAAAATTTTCTTGCTTATCGATTATACAATCGGAGGCACCGTTAACAGCTTTGTTATTCGGTTCGTTTTTATCAATATTTGATTCAATCTTTATTTTAATACTGCACGGTCCCAGTGTGCTGAGATCGCACTCCCCCGTGTAGAGATATTTTAAAAGTTGTTGAAAGATCAACGGGTGTACATTATTGACGAGTATGGTCAATTTATCTGAAGTCATTCCAATGTCGCTGATTATTTCAGGAGATTGCGGATAGCAGAGTTTGGCAAAATATTCACTGCCTGATGAAATGACAAAGCGATGGGCCGGAAACAGTTGGTTATCAACCTGAAATATGAAAGACATCCTCTTTTTTACTTGTACATGATAGGTGTATGTTTTTTTCTGTGTTTATATCACGATAGATAGATGCAGTACTTTTTTTAAAGAAAGAAGGTGCCGGAACTCATTTCTTGTCAAGCATTTAATAAAAGTTTTTTTTCAATCCATGTCCGTTCTCAATGTGGAGCATATGGCCTCCTATTGGAGGTATCTCGAAAGAACTTCTTTACGATATCTGCTCGTTGATCAGTTGCTCAAGCTTCCTTATTTAAGAGATTAAGGATAGAAAGATAGGGCTAAAACAAGACTAGTGGTTAACTAATTGCCCTCTTAACCTGAACCTCTGCATTTGTAGAATGAAGAATATGACCCATTTTGTTTATATTTCGTTCTAGGAGATTTACTTCACTTTTTTTGATTTTCATTTGCTTATTTATATTAGCTGCTCGAATCTTCGAATTTTCAACCAGATGAATTTTTCTCGAATATATATTTTCGTTAAGCCACTGTTCTGTCGGAAAGTACTTACTGTACCTAATATATAACAATAAAATACTTATTCTTGATTATTTCAATATTGGTATTGAGGACAATATTGAACATTTATACAAATTAATCAAAAAATATTACATGCAATCAAACGAACCTTTAATATGACATCATGTAATAGATCGTATTCACTAGCCTCTTCCAGCAAGGCAGACAGATTGGCTGTCATTTGAGAAGACGTTACTTGTGGTAATTCCAATAAGCCACAATTCGGCGATACCTGTATTGGAAGTAAAAGCAATGAGAATTTTTAAGTGATATTCGAGTTAAGTCCTTCCGAACAATTGGAAATCTTTGCTTGAAGTTTAATGTAATAAAAAAAATTCAAAAACCTGCAAGACCGCAAAGTTATTTCCTTTTCGGTCACCGCATATATCAACAGCTCTATGTATATTAGGCAACCGTTTCAATTTGACAACAATGCAATCGTCTTTATCGATGAACTTGTGGAGTTCAGATTTGCTTTGGTTGTTTGAGCTAGTTATGATTGTGAACGATTGGTCCGGAGAAATGACAGGCAATTTGTTAACACGATTTTTTTTCGGCATGACCACACCGTGAAATGCTTCTCCGTCCTTGCTTGTAATCATTATCGATTCTCGCGTGAGAGCCGTTTCCATAACGACTACCGGTCGGTTCATGGAGAAAATACACCTGAAAAGATATTAAAGATATCGATAAATCGAAGTGTAGAAGATATTTAAAAAATATTTTTATTTCACTGTCAATTTTCATAAACTTAATGGACAGCTTAAAAACTTAATAAGCCCTCTATGATAATATTGCAGTGAATTACCTCATGAGCTGGTTAGTCTTATCTTGCCACAGATAAATATTTCCTAGGGTGGTGAGCACAAGAATGGAGAGTTGCTTTTGGTAATCTGTCAACTTATCACCGCCGACAACTTCTCCGCCGATGACTTCAATCTTCTTGATATTGTGCATTCTATAACACAGATAAATTTTGTTAAAATAACTAATCATTATTTGACAAAGCTTCGTTGCTAAAACCAATGCCATGTTTTCAGAGATAAAAAGAGTCATTGAGTTAGTTAGTGACACAATTTAGGAAAGCAGGCTGCAACTACACATTAGCAGTGCATTAACTTGAACGACATGCCAATCGTTCGACTCACCGCTGACGTGTACATTAACATCGGTAAAGTTTTCAGAAGAAATGAAATTGAAATTCTATTTTACATATTTTTAAATGATGTACATGTAAAATACTGAACGCTTGTGATTTAGATAGTTCTTATAGAAAAATCTATACCTCGATGCTATTCTTCTGCATTGGAATTGGTGTAATAGGTAAACGTCTCCTTTATTAGTAGCGACTACCGTTGCTCCATCGCTCACAGCTACACATTCAATGGTATATTCATCTTGTCCATTACCAATTTTGACAACCTGAAAAAGGTTAATTTAACTTTTACGTAACTTAAACTTATTTTTATGTAATATTGCATACATATATTTGCTAAAACATTTTTTTTAATGTATATCAGTCTTTTGATGTCTACGGTACCCAAAATACGATACCCAAAATGCGGGATGTTAAAAAAGTCTTTTATAGGTTTTCATTTTAATCAATTAATTTTCGGACAGAACAAATTTCTTAAATAATGTGCATAAGGCTAACAATATTAGTAAAATCAAAGGAATAAACATGAAAGAAAAGGAAAAACCTTTTTCGGAATAATAATGGTGCTTTCATCAGTTTTAGGATGCCCGAGCTGACCTCCGTTGAGGCCCCAAGTGTAGAGTGCTTTTCCATTGAAAGCTGCCGAGTGATAGCGGCCAGCGCGCACTCCTCGAGCCCCGGTCACTTTCACTTTGACTGGCCTGGGAGAAAGTTGAGCAGTCGGCGGCGGCACTTGACCCAGCTGATGATGAGTGTTTAAGCCACACGAATAAATCTGTTGGAAATCATAAATATTTTAAGCAATAATTGCAACAGAGTTAAATAAATAAGTTTTATCAATGGGTGGTTTATATACTACCTATTGTTTTTCATTTCATAGATTACAAAATAGACTACAGGTTAGAAAACTTACCAACAAGTCGCCCACTGTGGTTTAGCGACTTATAAAAAAAACTCTCACACTTTAAAAACTTACTGTTCCTGATTGCATGAGAAATAAAGTATGATCGCGGCCGACAGCAACTTCTGTACATCTCTCGGGGAATATCAAAGAAGTCGGTAAGACACAAGTGTCTCCCTTGGCGACGCCCAACCTGCCTCCTTCCCCGTGTCCGCAAGCCCAAACCCCACCCGATGTGCTGACAAACACGCTATGAAACTTGCTCAAACACACCTGGAAAACAAAAAAAACATTGATTGTTAATTATATTCATTTAATTAATTCATCGATTGCATAGCCAATGTGCAGTAGCTTAATTTAAATATAAATTGAAATGTCATTGTAGATACCATTTATTTATGTTCGCTTTAATTATTTAAGTTGTCAAGACAAATTTTTTTTTAAGAATATGTTGATAATGTTCTCAATGAGCGAAACTGGTCCTGATCATTATTAAAAATGTGGAATACGTAAAAACAGAGTTTCATTGAGCAAAAATTTACAGTTTACACCTGATGAGTACACTACGAAGAGTGAAGTAAAAAATGTTCTAAGCCATCTGAGCGAGAAGTGTAGCGATCTGAAGAATGAAATGAGTGACCAAATGAATAGATACTGTTTCTACTTCCTGGGTCTAGTTAATACTTCCACCACCTGTAGCGCTGTACTTGGTGTGTTTGAGTAGTCGTTCGACAATTGTCAAGTGGAGAGTTAATTGACAACACTGTGATCAATCAGCATATGTTTATTTGTTATTAGTGCAATGGCAACAAAGTAGGACTGTATGAAATCAAATAATCGCTTTCATACGAGAATATAAAACGCATGAGTGTTAATGGACTTTTAAATCACCGCCATATAAGAATAATCATAATAATATATGAGAAACCGCATACAAATAAATTATTAATACAATGAATTTAGTGGGATTTGGTGTTCCAGGTGTAAAAATTAAAATAAAAAATTTATGTTACAAATACGCTCAGGGAATTAAGAAAATAAAAGTATTTTTGTAATATCCAATTTTTTGTCTACATCCGCTTATAAGGGTTTTCAACTCATCCTTCAGTAGCTCCACCATCGTATGTATATTGAGTTCATTAATGAATAGATAATTACAGTGTCAAATATATTGTAAGGTTTTTTTTGTTCGTTTCTTTTCAGTTAAAATAAGTTTTCTGTCTTTATTTCCACTGAACAATATTACTGTGAATCAAAAATAAATATTTACGATACGTAGAAATGATAATTGTCTGATATACCTGCTTGATGAATATATTCTGTTTAGTAAACGTCGTCAAGAGTTCTGGAAAATTCCGTTGATGCTGAGACCCAGTCCCAGATGTATAGTTGGTATTGGAGCCCCAAGCGTAAACTTCGCAAGGCATCTGTTTTGATAATTCGCAACGCGGCGGTCGATCGAGCATCGCATGATCGATAGGACCATAATCGTCATAATCAAAGATGGTAGAACTCGCTCCTGAAATTCCAAATAATACAAGGAAATAATATTTCGCTTTGGGAGGCAAAATATAATAAACTCTTATCATCTCTTTTTTTAACTTATTTTTTTAAAAAAGATTATTGATAGTGCACATCATAACTGTTCTCGCTTACCCATTTTCATAAGAGCTACAGATGTATGAATCTGCCCATAATAGATGCTTCTATGCAATGCAGTGTATCCAGACTCCAGATCTCTCAAATCCAAATGAGACACTCCCTGTGGATTGCGCGGGTACCGTCGTGCGAGCCATTCAACAAGAGACAGACGCCCCCTAGATGCAGCCATATGCAACAAAGATCGTCCCTAAAACGGACAATGTTTTCAAGAATTCAAATGTTTATAAATGTATTTATTTATGTTTTTAACGACAATATAGTCAAATATAGTAGCAAAGAAATCTTCAAGTCGATTTGCTGTGGCGAAAACAATAAATTTAAAAATATTTAAAATAGAAATACGCATTATATGAAGGAGAAAAAAAAAGATTTAATTCGGAATAATATACAATGTTAGGATTTAATTATAGAATGAAATTAAGACAGAAACACAAAGCATTTAATGGGTCATAAAAATATCCATATCTGTCAGGAGTGAAATGAGAAGTTACAATGCTCTCAAGACAGGTGAATCAACGAGATGTTTAAGTGGAGATAGAAAAGCCAACAGAAGTTATATTACGGGATTGATAATTTACCCATTTAGAACTAAAAAGAAGTGTAAAGCTAATAAAAAAGCCCTTAAGGCACAAAGAGAATGGAACCCAAGCATTCCTTGAAGAAATTCGGCAGGGAAATATTCATTAAGATAATTATCGTAATGTAAATTTTGTATAAACAGTGTTACGTACCTCATAGTCAACATTGTATAAGTAAGCATGACATGTAGATCGAAAGAAGCTGGCTAAAGCTGCATCAGAAACCGCTCGCTTTGTGGTGGCAGCTACCAGTTGACTTCCGTGATTTTTAGAATGGCAATATTTGGTGCACTCGAATTCTATCAAAGCTTTAGACGACGCCATTTTAATAATTTAAAAAAAATCAAGCTGCAGCGAAGATATGCACTTCTAGAAATTTACTTGATATAAACTAAATATAACTTATAATATATATTATGACTGAGAAATTAGTATGAATTGCAAACTCACAACTTAAAACACTATTTTAGAATATAAAACACTGTACAAATTTTTTTAAAAGTCTGATATAACCCCCGGACAGGGGGTCGCTAATATCGTTCAGATAGCCATGATTGGTTTTGGAACAAGCTGAAACAAACGACAAAAATAAAATTAAGCAATTTACTAATGCACATTTAACTGTTAGAATCTATATTCTGGCAGCTGGTTTTATTAGATAGGTTTCTCAAAACCCATTTTATGGACAAACAACAATTCATCATTGTTTGTGGCACAATTCAACCCTTCATAATAAAGTTTTTATCGGATTAGTTCATTTAGATAAGACTACTTACTGACTAAAATTAAAATTTCTATTTTCTATGTATAAAATTTGAATCATAAAATCGAAATAAATTATGTATAAAAAGTTTGAAACCTTTTTTCAAATAAATCAATAAATAAAACAAATGTGGATGACAAAATAATTTACCTTATTTTTAAGCCGTTAACTGACAATATTTGATGGAAAGGCATTATATTATTCAAAAAATAAAACACTCTTTTGTACTACTTTCACATTTATTTAATATGATCAGGACCGATTTCGATCATGACAAGCATTTTCAACTGATAATAATATACATTAGTACAGTGCTATTTTTGTGAAATTATTTAAGGGTGTAACAACCAATTGGTAATAGAAATATAAATATTGTTTTATCTGTATTTATATATCAAGCATAACAATATTTCCAAAAAAGTTTTGTAAAATCCATCTGAATATACTGATACTCATATTTATCAAATAATACCGTACATAATAATAATGGCTATTTATAAAAATACAAAAACCCCCAAGGCTGGGCCAAAGTTACCCGAATTGACTGAAAAGGAATTCATTTAATGAATGAAATAAAATAAAAAAAAATGCCATTATTATGAATTTATTACAATTTTAACAAAACACCAAAAACAGTATAAAAGAGTGTGTTTTTTTTGTGTCAGTATCATCATCATCAGTAATATACGACCTATCAAATTGCCATGGTACTAAAAGGGTTAAGCTATGTACGTCACTTCTAAAGTAATATATCATTGCGCTCAGCTATAATACAAATGAATCCGATCTGTGTTGTTTATTATTGTTTATTAATCAAATAATCCCTATTTTTCGGAATTGAGAGCTAGCATTCATCCCTAATTATTAATTGTTGTTTCAAATAATGATATTGTTAAACGACTTATAAATAAAAAGAAAAAAAGTTTTACTTTTAGGAATATATTACAGGTGGTTTAAGTAACGCCGGGTTTTTACCGCTAGTCGAATTATACTGCGATGACATATTTTAGGCATTTTATTACTACACGTAATTACGAAATCTAAATCAAATAAACTAAAAAAAACATGTTTCTAAGTTGATTTCATTTCTCTGAATAAAATCATTTTAATATACATAAAAAATTATGCCTGCCCCATTTCTACTTCATCGTATAAATAACACATCAAATAATCTTAAAATAAACACAATCATAATATACATGCGAAAAAAATTGCTTTGACAACTGACAAGTGTAAGATTACATCATATAGAGAAATAACAAAAATGTAATGTATTTTACTAACCTTTAGAGGAACATGTACATGACAACAAACGATGCCGACGAATAACTCAATGCATCCATAATTTACGTCAGTG
This sequence comes from Himalopsyche tibetana, assembly GCA_030503985.1. Lineage (NCBI taxonomy): Eukaryota > Metazoa > Arthropoda > Insecta > Trichoptera > Rhyacophilidae > Himalopsyche > Himalopsyche tibetana. Next base: position 9,918,932 of record JAPJYX010000015.1, read on the forward strand.
TTAAACAATACAATTTCATAAACCTGCTAAGAGATTAAATTAAGATAATCAGCGACACGGCATATAATTAAAGGTAAAGAAGCGACAGCTGTCAGAATTACAAAAATTTCCAACAAACACAAACTCAGCAATGCAATAATATGGCAATAATCTATGGACCACGGTTGCACAATTTGGTGATGCAATCATCAAAAAGATACTAGATACAATCATATTTATCGAGTAATTTGATTGATTTACAAATTTAGTAATAAGTGTCTAAATGAAATCGAAAATCTAGCTGTATCATGATATATATATGACAGAAAATGCCATTGAGTCTTTTTAACAAAATATTACATAAATTAAATGTACAATTATGGTTTGCATGAAACAGCTCAGGCAATTCAGGCATAAACCGATCTGGATCTAATTCTTAATACTACACTTGTTATCTTCAGATAAGCTTCAGCTAAGATTCATATTTTTTGGCTCGAAAAGAACTAGATTTTTTACCGTGTGAACTTTTTTTCTAAAAAATAAATTTCCTATTTGGGCCCGGTCCAAACCCGAATCTTAATTGTTTTTTCCCATCCAAACCCAGCCCGCAGGCCGAGCCAAGCAAAGACTCACGGGTCAAACCTGGACCTATGCAAACCTCTATTTCAATGGCTAAAAGTAAAGGTACGAATCTTAATCTAAAAGAGAATGTTACAAAACATGCAATACTGGAGCTTTATATTTTAGTGATTTTTTCAGATTTGTTATAATATCTATTTCAAACTAGCCAGATTCGTTTATGTTTTCAAAGATGAATGATTTAATCTTAATCCAATAAAAAAGTACCATATTTCAACAAGTAACAATCGTCAAAAATAAAATAAAAGTATGCGTCTTATTGAAATATTATTTTTTAATTAAACAATTTTATTGTTAATTGATTTTTATTAGACTGTCAAGTGCATTGTGCAAATAATATAATTTAACAAAAATCTATCCTACTCAATCCTACTACACATAGCAACACTTGCTGAAGTTAAATAACAAATTGCTAGTTGTATTTTCTCAGCGATATGTTGAGAATTATTTCGAATACGTTTCGTTACCAGGCGACAAAATGGTTAATTTATAGTTAATATATTTCTTTGCGTTTCATTCTATCGATATTAGTTTTATCATTATCGAATAACGTATTTAACAGATATCTAAAGTGCTCTTATTTTTGACAGGGCACAGGCACCATTGTCGACCACAAGTGTAAGGTTATCAGACGATCCCTCAAAAGCTCTCACCCAAAAAGAAGCTCCAATGGTGGATACTGAAGTGGCTATAGCATTACCGGAGGAAACCGCTCGAAGGAAGGCATTCCTCGCTAATAAGATCGAAGTGTCAGCGATGGTAATATTGTATAATATTTTTCTTACATTGGAGACCAAATTTCATTTATAATTATTGCCGTTATCAACACAGTATTTTCATTATTTTAAATGGCTTTTTAAAACTGCCATATTTCTATACACTGCATAACTATGTGAATTTGAGATAATTGTAAACAAATACTCCTTTTATCATATTTTTATCATATGTAACTCCCTGCTCAGTTATCAATCGTGATAAATCCTCTGTCCAAAATTTAAGAATTAATTAGATTATTGATAACATTAAGGCCCCTTGCGCACTGCTGACTGACCTTCGCAACCAGAACTAGTTCTTTTTTGAAATTTTACCGATCCCCAGAAGTAAAAAGGTTGAAGAACACTGCTCTAAGGCACTCACAGGGATGAAGTCCCTGTACGCGAAATCTATGCTCTATTTCACAGTTCACTGATTGCATTAATATAAATTGAGTTCCATAATGATTAGATTGATGTTTCAGTTATGAATACTTTTTATCATATTTTTTTCGTCCAAAAAAACTGTTAATTGTTTATATTTCAATACTTTTTTATAATACTGATGATTGCTGTATAGGATTCATGATAATATACTCGTTTTAAGCAGGTCCCAATAAGTCGTTGGTCAGAGCTTTTATCGATACCTAATAGCCAGATAAATTGGCATTCTGGCATCAATAATTTTAAATAAAAACAATTGCGGTGCAAAATCATTGCCCAGAATGTCACTGGAGATGTTTTTCTAAACAAAAAAATTCAATTATCTTTTAATTTCTGTGTTCACATGGACATTATTCTGTTATTCATTGGAACTGTATTTACTAAAAATGTATTTCAGGTATGGGTGCCTGAATGGTTTGTAATACAATGTAAAAGTGATATCAAATACAATATTATTTGTATCAGATCGATATGCTCCAGCCACAAGTACTGTAAACTAAACTCTCGATGCTAATGATGCGGTGGCCCCACTCGGATAATCCAAACTATTAATATTTATTTAGATTAAAAATAATACTATACATCTCTAAACCAGTCCACTAATTTTGCCATACAAATTCTTTATTAAGAAAATCTTTAATTTCGATTTGTTTACAGCGATAAATAATTTTCAACTTTAGTTGGAATTCTCCTAAAAGCTTTTATATCGTTACGTTCCAATACCCGTTGGTCGATATTACTCCAATAATGTGTGCACAGAAGTTAAGTGTTGTTTTGTGATTGATAATTTCTTCTTATGCATTTTTTTTTTCTTCTAAATGAATGATATAAATGATATCCGTATCATATACGTTGAAAACCTGGAACACATTAATCATATTAAAACGGCTGTTCAATGTTTTATATATCGATATTTTCAATGACTTGCAAATTTGCCATTAGCTCTCTTTATACACCTGATAGAATTTTCTGCCACGATCAAACTGACTTTATTTTGTATCAAGATTAAGTTACTCCATGTATTGCATCATCATCATGCAGAAGTCATCTAAGCTACAAATGGTTTGTGTGGTAACCTTTACTTTTCAAAAAACCTCTTACTGCTAGAACTCTTCACCAAAATAATCTTGCACCAAAATATGTGGAATTTATCAGCCGTTTTGACATATTCACTGAAACGCTCTCATAGTATCTACTTATACGTAACTACATTACTGTCACAATCCCAATACTGTAAACTCCTTCACTCAAAACATTATTTATTGTTTTAACCACTTACCGGTCCAATTTTTTAAACAAATGTTGCAAAAAGGATCACATATTTTTTATTATGCTCGAATATCAAATACAAGTGTTTATAATTATAAAACATGCATATTTAGTGAAAGAATTCATTGTTTTTTTTTAATGGAATTTTCCTGAGTTATCTCGTGTCAGTTTTGACGACTTTCAATGCCCGAGTATACTCAGGCGTGACCGGGAAGAGGTTAATTGTATTGCGAACAGTTTGAGTACCAACTGCACATTTTTCATAAATTTATTTGTACAAACATCTGTTGAAGTATAAATAAATCCATGTTCCAAATCAATCGTGTATATTTTATAAATATGTATTGAATTGATGCACGAATAATCAAAAGTTCGAATAACACTATCCAATTAAATTCAAATATATAATTTCACAGGAGAATATATCATCCATATCAGGAGTGCCCGAGGAGCATATAAAAACTAGGAAAGTGAGAATTTATAAGCCAGCCAAGAATGCTATGCAAAGCGGGGTAAACAATATTCAACACTGGGAAATAGAATTTGATACGCGACAGCGTTGGGAGAACCCCTGCATGGGATGGTCATCCAGCGGAGATCCGCTGTCCAATATGAAGATCAATTTTCGGGATACCGAAGAGGCCGTCCATCACTGCGAGAAAAACGGTTGGGCGTGGTTCATCGATGAAGGAAAAATCACTAAACCCGAAAGACCAAAATCCTACGGAGTCAACTTTTCTTGGAATAAGAGGACACGCGTCTCCACTAAGTAGTATGATTGTAGATAAAATATTATATTAATTTAGAACTTTGTAAATAAAGCAGGAATAAAAGATATTTATTTTGAGTTAACTCTTATAACTGTTATTTTAATAATAAATAATGAAATCAAAATGCAATGTTATTGTAGCTTTATCTCTTATTTGTAATATGTAGTGTATTCAGTCACAGCAAATATACTTATTTCTTTCAGCAGTTGTCTTGACTTCTTTACGATACTCACTAATCAAACCATTTAAATATGAAGACACTTAAAAAAAAATCTTTTCATCGAATAGTCCGAGTATATTGGAATATTAATTTACTGGTTTTCAATGCGATAGTGGAGGAGTTGGCAGATGGCATGTGGCACTTGAAAGCCTGCCGATCCCTTCACTAGTAAATATAAATGCTCTTTATTTCTGTTACCGTCTTGCCGAATTTTAACACTATTAAATGTGAAGCCAGTTTTTGTCGGGAGTGGGGTAAATAAAATAGATAGGTGTAAAAAAGACATTCTTTTTCGCCTTGTATTTTAACATTAGAACAGCATCAACAAGTAATTCTAGCCATAACCTACTCACACTATAGTCTTGCAACATGTAAGCTTAAATTTTTGATAAGAAAACTTGAATTATTATAAATGCAGTTAACAGTCGGTGCCTGATGACACGGACCGTATTGACTAAGTATGTACACATTTTAACCTTTAGTACAGAAAATATTGGTATTTCTCATCTCAATTAAAATTCTTACAAAATTAATTCAACATATATAATAACTTCCAATTTGGATACCTACGATGTAATTTATTTAATTTCCGGCCCAGACTTTTTAGAGCCATCTGCAATTATTTTGTTGTATTTTGCTCTCTCTTCATCGTCAGAAAAGTATTCGGCTGATGCATCATTCGTCGTCGGTTGATTGGCATATGTAGAACCGGCGGCACTCATAGTGTACGAGTGTAAATCTTGTACAGGTAATGATGGATCGTAAGCGATTGTAGTAGGTTTATTACCTTGATTTAAATCATTTCCCTCACTATTTATTGGGTATCTTGATACTGTTGAGTAAATAGATAAAGCCTGAAAGAAAAATGTGAATGATTTATAATGGTAAGGTAGTACGTCGTAATTTTTTGTTGAAATGTTTGACCATTTTACTACTCTGCTCACTTCACTTCACGGGGGCTCATTAATCTAGTGATAGATTATTTTCACATAGAGATTTATTGCTACAAAACATACCTGTGTAACTAATCCAGAAATGTCACTGGGGTTTGACGGAATAATCAGAGTGTTATTTGTTCGAGCTAATTTGTTGAATGCTTGAACGTATTGCTCAGCAATGGAGAGAGATGCAGCATTTTTTCCATCCTGCGAAATAATTAAATTGATTTTTACACTTTTAGATACAGATATAATATCAAAGAACAATACTTTTAAATTTGAAGTAGTCTATACTTGAGTAGAAATTTTTAGTATGTGTAACATAAGTCTATATTGATCATTTTTATAAACAAATAACAATTTTTACACATTACACTTAGTTCAATTATATAATATAACACATTATTACGTCATATGTAATGAAAAATATGTCTGGAGGATCTTTTCATTACTTATAATATTCCTGGAATGAGCAAAAATAAGATAATCATTCTAGTATTATGTAACTTAAATGAACACAAGAGTGGAATTTAGAAAATAGAAACTGTTTCACTGTCTTGTGAAAACCCTAAGAACAAAATGAATAACAACACTATTAATACCTGATGGGTAAGAGAAGCAGCAACCAATGTTATTCCCCGCGATCTTGCTTCAGCGACAGCTAACATTGCCTGAGCCTCACCGGAAGCTTTGTTTATTTGTTCCTGTTTTTCGGCCTCTGAAATGAAAAGTTATGAAACGATTTTGCTTTTAATTTGGTAAACATTGAATGTACATTTAAGGTATAACTAAAAATATACACCAAGATCCGGAAAGAAGATAAGGAAATTACTTTGTTTAAAGTTTGAATTTGCGAAGACAGAATGTCGGCTATCACAGAAAAAATTGTCAATCACAAACCTGATGCTAATATCCTTGCCTGCCGTTTACCTTCGGCAACATTGATATCAGCTTCTCTCACTCCCTCGGATTCGAGAATGGTAGCTCGTTTTTGCCTTTCTGCTTCAACCTGTTTTTGCATAGCATCTTGAACTCTTGAAGGTAGCTTAATATCCCCTATAAAATAAATTGCATCTGTCAGCAATCGTTTTTCATCGTCTTTATTGATTTTTATAATATACAGAATGTGATTTCAACATATGGATCAATGTAAATAATATACAAATGAGAGAAAATTATAAAAAAGAAAAAAAATGTATACTTTTCCTGGTTTGATTCTTTTTCACTATTTAAGTAATCAATTCCCTACTGAGTAAACTATTTTAATGGAAGATATCAGTTTATGGACACATTCCCGATCTGTCAGCCATTCAGTACACACCTCGCTACTAACGCTACCTTCACCGATACTCAACTCGTAAAACACACCGACCGCCACTATTCTTCTTTGACCACCGATTGTAGACATCATACCGACCGTGCTATTCACCATTGACCACCGCTTCTAGACACCTCTAACCCGTACGACCAACAACTTTACAGACCCAACACCGACTTTCTACACCCGAACAAAAATTGAAACAATAAAAATGGAACATAATTACAGCCGCTCCGCCTCGACCATCGATACGGATTTATCAACAGTACAAACACCGGAGGAATTTCAGAAAGCGACGGAACCGATTGAAATCACCGATGAGACCAACCCTAACTCGGTATTATTTAAAATCAATGACCTACTTCACTCAGGAAAAGATGGAAAAGGACTGATATCGGTAGAATCGCTTCTGACACTTTACCAACTTCTTACGCTTGCCTTCTCACCACACACGGAGAAGAAGGACCAGGCAAATAGTCTGAAAAAAATTATAGATGAAAAAAACACTCCCATAGCTGACATGGCATGGGAGGACATGACCTGCGATACAGACTCAGACGACCATCTCAACAACAACACCGCCTCCAAAACCCCGAAAAAAAAGAGAAAAATTAGGTCCGAAGAAGACGAAGAGCCTCGGAGCGAAAATTTATAAACAATAACTGCCAGATGCACCAGAAAAAGAGAAAAAAGAAATCAGCCGTCACCCACAGCCGTCACTGCTGTAAAACAAAAAAAGGAGACAACAACACCCAACACCCCGGTATCACCGACCCCGAAAAACCCAGCACCCCCTGCCGAAGGAAAAAAAACGATAAGATTCCGCCGATAATCCTTCACCACAAACGGGACTTTATCACAATAGAGCGGGACCTAAAATTGGCAGGAGTCAAAGGATTCACCGCCACAGACCAAAAAGATACAATACGCCTTAACACCGAGACAAGTGACATATACCGCAAAGCTATATCCTACCTGGACAAGAGGAAAATAGCATTCCATTGCTACTTAACTCAGGACGAAAAGACCTATAAGATTGTCCTCAAAGGAATCCTCGAGGACTACGAGGAGGACGAAATCCTGGCGCTCCTGAAAGAGGAAGGCCACCCTGTCCAAAGAGTCCAGCGCATGAGAAAGGGGCCTCTCAGAACTACGCTCACACTCATGCTGCTGGACGTAGAGAAGTCTGACGAAGGCCGCAAGACCTTCAACATCCAAAGACTAGGAAACATCAATGTCTCAGCGGAAACGCTGAGACGAAAGACTGGGGCAGTGCCACAACTGTCAAATGTATGGGCATTCCCAGTCTGGATGTCACGCCCCAGCACGATGCGTCAAATGTGGCAAAGATCATCACACTGAAAGCTGCACCAAAAATAGAGAGGATGACCCAGCCACTTGTGCCAACTGCACAGGACCACACCCTGCTAACTATAAAGGTTGCCCGAAACATCCCGGGCTGGAAAGCCAACATACCGCGCCAGTGACTGGCCAGCACTACCCTGGATGGTCGAACAGGACTCCCACTGGACACCCACCCAGACGACACCAAAACACTACCAAGCCCGACCGCAAAATAGGACATGGGCAGCAACCGTGCCCAACACTCCGCAGCTGAGACCGACAACCAGGCATGTAAGTACCGCCTTCCCACCTCCTCCACTCCCACGCATGGCTGCGCGTGATCAGCTTCTGGACGAGCTCGTAAGAACTCTCCAGGAGTCCATTGCAACCAGCCAGGCAACGCTACTTCGCGTATGCGAAACCATACAAGCGACCAACGCCCAACACCATTATGGCTCGCGCTAAAACACGACCTACTTCACTACAGATAGCGTTCTGGAACGCCAACGGATCAATAAAACACGATAAAATCGAGGTGCAAAATTTTCTTAATACACACGACATTGACGCCCTACTCGTCAATGAAACGCATCTCAAACCCGCGACACCGCTTAACTTTGCGAATTACGTTACGCATCGAAACGATCGATTGCACGCGCGTCGGGGTGGAACCGCAATCATAATAAAATCACACATTGACCACTGTGCCATCTCTCAACAGCCAAGACCTAACTCCTGTCCGCTAGAATCAACCGCGATATGCGTTAACACGAAAAACGCCAGCAAAATTAAATTAGTTTCAATTTATTGCCGATCAGGAAATCATCGCCTGAATACAGCAGACTTAGACAGTCTGCTAACGAACGACATACCGGCTATCGTCATAGCAGGTGACTTTAATGCAAAACATTCAGCATGGAACAGTCGCCGAACAACAGCCCGCGGAAAGATGGTACACAAGTTTGCACTCGATAACAACGCCGTCATATCAGCTCCTTTTGTGCCAACAATATACCACACACAATCAAACACAGCGGATGTGCTTGATTTTGCGTTATTAATCGCGATGTCGCATACACCGCAAATAAGGGTCGTGGACGAACTAAACTCAGACCACCGGCCGGTCCTTCTTTACCTCGGTGACCCCCTAGATCCTCTCGCTATTGTGCCGAATAATACCAGGACCAAAGTATCCTGGGAAGACTACAGCACACACATTATAAATAACCTTCATAGCCCAATTAATCTCGCCTGTGCGGCGGATATTGATAAAGCAATTACCGATCTGACGGATTCAATTCGCGCCGTGAAAGAATCCGCCACGACCGCCGTTCCCGCGAACGAGTATAGACCCGATATCCCGATTAGAATTAAAAACTCAAATATCTTAAATCAGGGAAAAAAACCGTGCAGCAAAGGAATGGAAAAAACGTGCCAATCCGATAGCGAGAACGCACAGAAACCGACTCATCGCGGAGATTAAAATGTTGTTAAAAGAACACAGCAATTCTTCTTATAACACATATCTCATGGGTTTGGAAAAAGGAGGTGACCCCTTCTGGACCCTCAGCAAGGCAATCAGACACAAAAAATGCCCCATTCAACCGCTTAACGGAAGGAATGGCCCGGTGTATACAGCCGGGGAAAAAGCAGAAACCTTCGCGGAATCACTCGAGAAACAATTCTCTCCGAATGCATTCAACCCCAACGACCTTGCGCTTAAAAACCTCATAGAAAACATATCCGCTAAATACATTAAAATCACTGAAGAGATCACAACATCTCCATCCGCGACATCTATCGAACCCGCAACCACGGGCGAGATAGAAACTAGAATCAAACTTTTATTGAATCGTAAAGCCCCCGGCAACGATGACATAAAACATAACGAGCTTAAACACCTTCCCGAGAACGGTGTCGAAGCACTCAAATCGATCATAAATGCATGCCTACTCGTCCAACACTTTCCGAACGCATGGAAAGCAGCGGACGTCATTCTCATTCCCAAACCAGGCAAACCACCTGCAATTCCAGAAAATCACAGACCCATCAGCCTACTCCCGACGATGGGTAAGCTTTTGGAACGTGTAATTAAATCCCGACTGGAAGAATTTGTATCGGAAAAAAAACTCATACCGGATGAGCAACACGGCTTCTGAACCAAACATTCCACAAATCACCAATTACTTAGAGTTGTTGAATACATCACCGAAGGCTTTAACCGCCGATGTTTCACTACAGGCCTGTTTCTAGACATAGCCAAAGCCTTCGATAAGGTTTGGCATGAAGGTATGATTGTTAAACTTTCCTAGGCCGGCCTCGAACAACCGATGATTAAACTAATAAACTCATTCATGTCAAACAGAACTTTCCGCGTGAAAGTTAACGGCGAAAAATCGACGACGCGAACGCCAACAGCAGGTGTGCCTCAGGGATCCGCCTTATCACCCCTGTTGTACAACCTTTATACTCATGATATTCCTATTCCAACATACATACCCGGCAGCAATGAAACAATCATTGCACAATACGCCGACGATACAGCTATCCTAGCAAGATCGCTAAATAGAAACAGAGCCACCGCGCTTGTACAAAAGGCAAGCGAGGACATACACGCCTGGTGCGCCGAATGGCGCATTAAGATCCATCCGGAAAAAAGTACTGCAGTAACCTTCAGTCGCAGAACTAACAGACATGATAAGAATATTAAAAGCATTCGGATGCACAACACAAACATCCCGTGGGCCAAAAAGGTTAAATACCTTGGACTCACCTTAGACTCGCGACTTAACTTCAGCAGTCACATAACTGCAAAAAAAAAACAGGCATCAACTATCATGGGCCAACTCTATCCCATGCTAGGACACAATAGTAAACTCGCATTGAAAAGCAAGCTACTACTGTATACCGCGATTACACGACCAATCATGACCTATGCATGCCCAATATGGGCACACGCAGGCATGCATCATATCCAGACACTACGTTGCATAGAGACACTAACACAGCCCCAATTCTCGATCACGTCATGAAGCTGTCGAAGAAGTTCTACAGCGACATGACGGATCATCCAAACGACACAATAAAAGCCCTACTCAACGATTACGTTGAGTACCCGCACACTGACATAGCGCGGCCAAGGAAAGTCCTCCTCCTAAAACCGCCCTAGCTCCCCTCCGATCCCACCACTGACATGCCTGGTTGCCGCAATCGCGCGGCCGAAAAGAAGACAGGAAAAGAAAAGAAACTTTCTTTTTTATATTATATAACTGTAAATTGTAACCTCCTCTTACCCTTCACTCCCCCTCCCCGCATATATGCGACCTTCCTTTTCCCTCTCCCCCACCCCCTTATCACTCTGTATAAAAAAAAGCACAATAGATAAACCCAAAACAAAACAATTCTAAAAAAATAAATAGAATAAAAAAACTGGGTCCACAACATTTAAAAAAAAAAAAACCAAAACCAAAGATGAAAGGGAGATTCGAGCTAGGCTCCACAGTTCCCCATATAAAAATGAAAAGACACTGATGATGATGATTTATGGACATGGCAATAAGTTTCACACATTCACTGCTGAAAAAGCGCCGTTTCATGTTTATCCAATTGTTGTTGTCGTTGCCAGCTCGAGAGTTTTCTTTATTGTTTTTCAACAGCTACATGTTGGTTTGCAATCTCGGATTGGAATATATTATATAAATTCATCAAAAATATAATTTACTATTTATTATCCAATAATTTATAAAGAGCATACATAAAAAATATTTATATAATATCAGTGGCGCACGATGACTTTTTAGCAAAAGGCATGCGTTGAGGGATAACACAAACACGTTTTTTCTGAGCGATTATGCTGTGATAACATAACTTGGAAAAATAAATAAACAATAAAAATATTTAAATCATCCTAGACACATATTACACAAAATAAATACTAGTAGCTTTTGAATTTCGACTTTTATAAATATTTTTTTAAATTGTTAAAGCGGGGAGAATGTGTATTCTATGTCATTCATTATAGTCGACATTAATAGCTTTTAACTATGAATATATTTTTTAAATGTTATTTTCTTATCACGAAATTGTCTACAAGCAATGAATGCCTAATGATATTGTTCGACTAGTAAATAAATAAAATGAATAGTAAACAATACTTTTTGATGAAATTATGTCATATAATATATTACAATCCGAGATTATGAATCAACCTGTAGCCGTTGAAAAAACACTTGAGCTGGCCACGCTTATGTTCTATTAAGCGACGGTATCGACATTGTAATAAATATTATAATTGTTAAAATTGGATGCTTTTAAAAGCTTTAGTTTTGTATGATGATACGGTTAAAAAAATTATGATGAAATTGCATTATAACAATCGATAGGATGACTTATAATACTTACTAATTTCATATCTGAGACAAGTGATACCCCATGCCTGAGCAGCTTTGTTGATAGACTCGACAATCGAAACATTCAAAGATTCCCTCTCTCGGAAGACTTTATCGAGCGCAATTTTTCCCAATTCGCTTCTCATAGTAGTTTGTGCCAATTGTGTTATGGCGAATTCTGGATCTTCAACTCCATAAGAAGCTGAAAATTATTATAAATATTGCCTATTCATAAAGTGAGCGGATATTGTGTAAAAAAAATAATTTTATATTAATACAGACAAGGACCGAAATTTGACTAACCGCGTTCAAGAAATATTATTTTATTTGAATCGTTCAAAGTATGTACATTCTCACAGATTTTGTCACTAACGACCCGGGTTTCGCCTTTCGGCATCTTCAGGCGTTCAAGTGCACGGATGAACTTGAACTGACGCTTAGTAAATAAATGTTTTGTGTTTATGTAAGAAATAAATGTATCATTGAGTTTTAAGCCATTGCTGGCGAAAAGGATAAGCTCATGGTACTGCCCACAGATTTGAGTAGTAAGTAGTTTCAAGAATTATATGTATTTGTTTGTCGGCAAAGGTTTTATGATTATATTTATATAGGGTATAGAAGTGGAGATCCCGGAAGGTTTAATATTTCATTTAAAATCGGAAGACTATGCAATTGTGCTCTATTTATTTCCAAGATGCCGAAAGGCGAAACCCGGGTCGTTAGTGACAAAATCTGTGAGAATGTAATAGTTTGAACTATTCAAATTTAATATTGAAATTCCACCAAGCACCTTCAGTTGAAATCTTAAATAATATTATTTTAAATGTAGAATATTTGGCACTTCAGCTAATGGCACCTGATATTTTATGAATCCAAAAAAACTTTAGTTTTACGTTGAGTAATTAAATCGAATTAGTGTACTGATTGATGTCTATAATCCACTCTATTTCATAAATAACTGGCAGAAAAACTTCTACTGATATGCTTCAAATCGGTAGGCTACGCATTCTAACGATATTTCTATTGTAAATCATTTATCATTACCTAAGTATGCATTGACAATTCGCAGGTAGAGGACTCCGTCAATATTCAACGTTACATTGTCGGAAGTGATAGCACTTTGTTTTGGAACATCGATAGCTATTTCTTTCAAACTTTGAACGTATTTTACACGATCAATTATCGGCCATAGCATATTCAATCCTGGTTCAAGGATACGATAAAATTTTCCCATCCTCTCTACGATCCAAGCCTAAAATTGACACAAGTAATTATTAAATACAATAAACAAACAACAATAAATTATCAATTTTCATATCATATAGTATCTCAACTGATATTTTTACTTTAGTTTGCATTAAAAAAGTTTTTTTGACATACAGTTATAGTAATTTACATTTATGCTTTGTTTAGTTCAGACTTCATCATTTTATGTAATAATATTAATAGTTTAAAACAGGGCTGTGGAGCGGCTCGAAAATTCTTTGAAAAATATATTTTATGATGTGTATTCAAACAAAATAGTCCAAAGTGCTGACATAGCATGCTTGGCTGACTAAAGATGATCTGATGGAATACATACATATATGTTAAAATGAAATTATTGAAAAAAAATCTTGCGAGTCAGTCGTTTTTTATTTTAAAGCTAGAGTCGGAGTCAGAGTCGCCTTTTTTTAACAGGACTCCACAGCCCTGGTTTAAAAGCCTAAATGAATACATTATTAAGTTGTCATTTGCTTGACAACATTCTGTATTTAATAGGAAAAAATATAAATTATCCTACAAGATTTTTAATTGAATTCAACATCGTTATTTTCAGGTGAGTATTGCTCAAATAATTTATTAAAAAAATAAAACGCTTGTAAAATTTTTGATTCTTTATCTACCACCGTAAGAATGAATTAAAAACAATATGTGGTTACATGTGGAAATCTTTGAATTCAAAAGCATTCTTATAAACAGAGCTGAGGAGTCGGAGTTGGGGGGTTTTATCCGGAGTCAGGATAATCTTATGACTCAAACCCATTTAAAAAAAATATTTAATGATTTGTATTCAAACCACAATAGTCAAAATAGTGTTGCCACTGCATGCTAGGCTGACTAAAAATGATTTGATGGTATACATACATAAGAGTTAAAATGAAGAGAATGAAAAATTTCTTTTGAGTCAGACTTGTTTTTCATTAGAAGGTCGGAATCAAAGCCGTCTTTTTTTCCACGACAACAGCCCTGCTTATAAACAAATAATGTTCGGTGCCACTTTAGCGTGTGAAGTCTACCATTATTAAATCATTTGTCTCAATCGCATAGCAACAGACTGTTTATTATAATTTGTAAAAAAGCCACTTCAGTAACCAGTTTTATTGGTATTATTATTTTTATGATATTCACAGCATATGCTATTCAGAAATACAAAAAACAAATCATCTTCTTCATTATTTCTTAATAGTTTCCAACGAATGCGACAAAATTCTTTTATTATATAAATTAACTGGTGATGTATTAAAAAAATGATTTTAAATTTAAATTAATCAATTTGACGTTTGAGGATAAATATAGATGTCTTACAAAAGTTGAAATGTCTAATTTACCTTCTTTATTAATGGATTTAATGGAACCTCTCCCACATTAGTGTTTTACTGAGGTTTAATTGTATAACCTCATGAAGTATTAATCGGTAAGGGTGACTGATTCACCATTAAATGGAATAAATTCAGCAGTTAATCAATAAGCTGATATACTTAATCGTTTTGTTTGCAAAAATAGTAATTGAAGTCAGTGTTCTAGGAATGCAATGTGAAATATTGCATTGAATAATATACCTCTTGTTGTGGAACAAACATGATCACAGTATTCAGGGGGGTGGACGATCTATACCTAGCAGATATGATGAAGGGATGATTCCCAGCAACGGCAGGTGTCAAAGTATTCTAAAAGGTATAAGTTACATATATAAATCTGATAAGTTTAAACGAAAATTTACAAACCGATTGAAATTAAATAATTGTAAAATAGGTTACCCGAATCACACCTGCAGTCATCGATACTATTCTCGATCGAGATAACATATTCAATTATTTTCTTGAAAATGTTATTTATTCTAACCAATAAATTAAAACAAAAGTCCACAAATTGACGTCTCTCTGAAAAGTTACCTAATACACGACACTATTTTCCCAATAGGTAAATAATAAATTCAATTAAAATTGATTGACAAACTATTACCTATATTGCCCTAACTGATTTATATTGGCTTAGATATATATTTCGCGCTCTTATAACACGATTAGTTAGTATTGATTAACTTTAATACTTGTGATAAAGCCTAACATACATAAACTTAGAAAAATATAGATTGAACTTAAAATGGTGAAATAATAAATGATTACATAAATAAAACAATTCAAGAATTTAAGTTGACATATATGTACAAGGCATGGCACATTGCTTGACAATTTAAATCTGATACATCTTTTGTAAAATTAAAATCAAGGAAATTTTAACGTTGCACAATATTCTATAATGTGCCAAAACGGTTTGAAAGCAGAATCAAAAATGTTGGATGATTACAATTCTTCACTTTGACTCATGCGCAAGCTCTCAAACTTTGGTCAAACGCGTTTGAGTATAATTTTACTAGGCCACCAAACGAATTTTTGTTGACATGACATAAACAAACACAACAAAAGGAAAAGGGCTCTTGCGTACACATTCACTGTTGAGTTATCTATATATATATATATATACGTAGTTTTTACTGGGAGACGGGAGTTAATATTTTGTACTATACATAATAATAATGTCGGAAGTTTTAGATCGTGATGTTGAATCTTGCTCTAGTAGTGAAACAGTTGAAAATCCCGAAAAAGATGAACTCGTGGAACCTGAGGCAAAACGACGAAAAATAAGTAAAATCGAGAAAAAGCCATTGGACAAACTGGAACATAGATTGGGAGGTATCCTATGCTGCGCAGTTTGCATAGATTTACCAAAGGCAGCCGTTTATCAGGTATTTTAAACGACAGCTGATTTTGACACAATAACAAAACAAAACAGATGGTCGTTTTTTGACTTTATTATAATAATCTTAATGACTTGATCAATATTACGTTGCGTTTTATAATGAAATACAAAATCGTTTATGTAACTGCGTGTACTCTTTATGTATACGGTTAGTCGAGCACAACGCCCAAATTATTGCACAATAAAACGCATTTATTTAGTTTTAGAATTAAGTTATTTTTTTACTGTTATGTTATTTTCGATCTATCGTTATGCAATTCAATTGTCTCTATATAGAATTGTGTTTCAAAATTGTATGAATTTCTTAAATGCATTGTAATAATTTTATTTCTTTGTCTACATATGAATGAACTGTACATATACCATCGATATGTAAATCATTTGTAATGGTACTCACGTGCAAAATAAAGTTATAAATTTTGCTTTGATGTTTTGTATGCTATGTGGAATGATTACATTTTGCTTTGGTTAATAAAAGTATATGTAAATGAAATTCAGCTGTTTTCCTTTGATTATTTATTCCCAAAACCGAATCCTTGCCATAGATTTATTTTTATTACTCTCAGAAACTCATGCTAATCCGAAAATTTGTAGTTAGGAAACGGCATTTCTAACACAAAGTACTTATGTAACGTTATTTCATTTATTTAAAAAACAATATAGGCAATAAAATAATTTATCCCACAACACTATGATAATTACATACAATACAAAGACAGTAGTTAATTTTCACAAATATTTGCTGACATTCTTTCATTAAGTTCCAGATATTAATGCTCCAGAGGTAAGTATTATCATTCTATTCATATAAGTACTTAATTCCCAACATATCATTATTTTAATGTTTTATCTAGAAATTATAAATGACGTTTTGTGTACAAATACCAGTCTTTTGAAAACACATAATTTAATTTTCAGAATGCCTCGTTGAAAATTATTAAACATCTATAAATGGTTTAATGAAATATTTCAAAATTTAACCCTATTTATTACATCACTATGACATACAACACAAATGGAAATAACTATCACCTTTTCTATTTTGATTACACATTTATCAGGAAATTACCAAAAAATACTCATTGATGTTATGTGTATTTCAATGTTGATATAACTAATTTGTATTTTTCGATTTTCAGAGTACTGTATATACATATATTTATTCTTAATAACGTCATTAGTAAAAATCTTATCTCATATTCTTTGTTTCTTGCTCATATAAGTTTGTTTACAGTAAATAATTTATCAGTGTTGAAAAAATGCTAAATATACAATATTGGTTATTGCTCTATGAACATAGGTTCAAAATTTTCATAAAGATTATGAAATTCAAAGTTGAAAAATAATTTTCACAGTAAATTAATGTAAAAAATTAAATTATCACAAATATCTCTTTTATAATTATTTTTGTATTTTGAAAACTGTCTATATTGTAATAATTTGTGGGATATGTACTAACTAATGTAGTTTACAGTGCAGTAATGGTCATTTAATGTGTGCCGGATGCTTCACACATGTGCTGGCCGATGCCCGTCTCAGAGATGAGACAGCCACCTGTCCCAATTGTCGCGTGGAGATATCTAAGGACTCGGCGTCACGTAACCTGGCTGTGGAAAATGCCATCTCAGAATTGCCTTCCGAATGCCAATACTGCTCTAAAGAGTTCGCTCGTAACTCTCTCGACTATCACCGAGACACGCTGTGCGAAGAAAGGTTGGTTAATATTTAATTATAATTTGTAATGTTTTCTTACCAGATTATGTATGGCCTGAATGAAGTAATTCATTCTTTTATAAATTTCTAGATAAAGTTATATAACATTCATATATGATTCATCACCAATTTTCCATTAATTTTCTAAAATATACATCTAAAAACATCGACTTCCTACTCATTAACTGTAGTAATGATTTTCTGAGACATTTTTCGATTTTTGTCTTATGGTGAAACTACATAAACTTCAATTTTACAGGAGATCAATGTCCAAACGTTAATAATTAGATTTATTTAACTTAACAGTATTTTTTAAAGTTTTGTGCTCTGGCCTCACAATAAAATATCATTGTACTGAGGCAGCAATATATTTTAACCATTCTCATGTTGAGGGTTATGGTTGTTTTTTTAAGTTTTCAATATTTCTTATCTATCCTATACATGGAATTATAAGTACTATCCTGTAATAATCTCATCATTAAATATATTAGAATTGAATATAATTTAAGATTTCTACTAAAAGTGCTTGGTGGAATTTCAATATTAAATTTGAATCATTCAAATTATGTACATTCACACAGATTTTGTCACTAACGACCCGAGTTTTGCCTTTCGGCATCTTCAGGCGTTCAAGTGCACGGATGATATACCCTTTATAAATATAATCATAAAATCTCTCCGAGAAACAAAAATAAATATAATTCTTAAAACTACTCACCGTTCAAATCTGTAGGCATTCCCATGGGCTAATCTTTTCGCCAGCAATGGCTTTAAACGATACATTTATTTCTTATATAAACACGAAACATTCATTTACTAAACGTCAGTTCAAGTTCATCCGTGCACTTGAATGCCTGACGACGCCGAAAGGCGAAACCCGGGTCGTTAGTGACAAAATCTGTGTGAATGTACATAATTTGAATGATTCAAATTTAATGTTAGAATTGATTTTTTATATTCCTTTTACTGAGAGGCTCAACATGATGTACTCACCGTATTCACTTATTCCGCCTTAAAGACATAGATTGTGTTTCTGTAGGTTTTCCCAGATCTTAGTCGGTAATCATTGTTCGCGCGACATATCTTTAGGGGGACTGCTACGCAGGGCTGCTATGCATTGCGTTATGTTTGTGAGCATGATGAGAAAACCAAAGATAATGAATTACGTTTTCGGGAGCAACGTACAGCGAATCAGGTGGGCTCAATTGTCATTCCAACAATAATTTGTAATATACCAATGTTATCGTTCAGTATTAATCATTTGCAATAACAATCTCGCTAATAATGTCTTGAATTAATATTATTTTTTATGCTATGTACAATGAAAACTATTGAGCCCACTTCTTTCTGGTGTATATTGTAGTTATCAACGCCTTTCCGGTTAATGGATTCTAATAGCTTCTTTGGATCATTTACGATTTCATCGATATGAACAAAAAACAATAAAGACCATGATGCTATCAGCCGTTTTCCAGAAAGGCGTCGATATATTCAAGGGGATATGGTGTTCTATACTCGTATAAGTGGTTTCTGTTAAGTTTTGTATGGGCTAGTGTGTACTTTTAAATTTACTATAATATTACTAACCGAATATTGCATTTTTTTTTTATTTGGTGTCTACATTAGTCACGCTTCTATCTTCAGTATGTATTTTATTTTATTTTATTTCACGGGACTGGTTGCGTTTTTTGAATTATGTGTATGTTGCATATCATATTATGGACTTTTTGACTGAGGTGTACTAGCGGCGTAATGGTTTTTTTTGCATTGTGATCCCACAAAATATATAGCTTTTTAAAAAAGGTAAAAATATTAAAAAAGTATTTATTCTAAATGAAATATATTTAAAAATTGCATGCATATCAAGTTTTGTAAATACCACCGTTTGTGTTTTAGGCTATATGGATTTCTCTTATATGAAATCCAATAAGTCATTCTAAAGGTTGAAATCCACTGATTAATTGAAACGTTTGCTTGTTTGGCTGGCACTACGGTTCATTTAGACCGGTGCTTCTTGAACTTATTGAAGCCATTACTTAGTAAAATTATTCAATTGCTCTCTCCCACCCCTCAAAGTTTAATAAAATTTTCATAATGTAGAAGATTTATGAAACACTGACGCAATGAAATGAGCGCACCCGTCTCAAGGATTGACAGAGATGACCGATTGTGCCAACGCAATATGTAATGATGCAAACGTATGCTCGGATAACAGCAGGGCCCTCCAAATGCTAAAAATATATAAACGGATCCCAGACGGGCGCCAAAAACAACACTTACAAGGATTGAGAAACACAGATTTAATCCCATAACCAAATTAAAAATCATCCTCTTTATCCGACCATTATCATTATCAATATTAAATTATCGATGTATAAATTTCTTCTATCACTTCACAAAATATGTGTCCTATATTATAATCATCACTAAATTTAGAAAACACAGTGTGAATTCATACGACCCGTTGAAAAAAGATTGTCTTTGTTACTACTATTGCCTTTACATTTTTATTAAAAAGTGTTTCTTTTAATGTGTATTTTATACTGCATCTTATATCTTCTAGGACTATGGGATGCAAGTACAAGTGCATCGGGTGTCCATGGTTCGGCCCACAACACGAAGTAACGGCTCACGAAGAGTGTTGCGCCCACCCGAAGCGATCAGGTGCTGAAGTGATGGCTACACTCCAGACCTCAGAGCGAGCGCGTCTTCAAGACAAACAGCTGTATGATACGCTGCTGGAGTTGCTGAGCTATGAAAAGATTGCATTTAACGGTATCGTTTTAATTTGAATGCATCATAAATATTTGTATGATAGAAAATGGTATAACCATACTTCCGAAAACCTTTTTTTCGCTTGAAAAAAAAAGGTACCTCATGGCTATAATGCTTCTTTATTTTAATATAACGAACGCTCTGAGCCCTGAAATAATTTCTAAAATAATCTAAATTCTCTTAGTCGAAAGTCTTAAATATATTTTTTAAAACTGTGCATATTCAGGTGTTCTATCAATGTATTTTTGATAATTTTTATAATAATTAAATATATGAAAAGCAACATTTCACAGAACCACCAATTTGACAGTTGGATTCTATGCTATTGAAATAATTTTAAAACCATTTATTGTTACAGACTTGCAATTCAAACCGTATAGAACAGAGGAGTATGTGAATAAATTATTCTACGAGACTTCACGCTTTACCGCCTTTAACAATCAGTGGGTTGTTAAAGCACACATCAATAACAGCCAGCGTGACCCTACTCAGAGTTCAGAGCGTGACATAACATATCAGGTAAATCAAAATCACCATTTCGCTCATGATTACCAATTATGGATTTTTCATTGTTTGGCGAGTAATAGTTTTATTATATTGTCTGCAGCTCATTTTGAAATCTAAAACGACTTCATCGCTCTCACTCCACTATGTAATAATGCGGGGGCCTTTTGGAGACATGCGGACAATACCTCGAGTCTACCATTTCGAATTCAACGAGAGGGAATCCGAGTCAACGTCTGCTGCCCTGCCTCTTCCGGACACCAATGAGTGTAATCGTCTTCTCGCCAATAAAGCTATCAACTTCAGGTATGGAATACTTTTAGTTTAAGAGCATTACTGTAATGAAAGCACGGGACAATGATGAATTGTGTTCATTTTTTTATATTTTCAAACCTTCACTCCATACCTCTGGCAAAAGCAGGTGTGTATTATTTGCACTACCATCGATAGTAAGTTTAATTTCTTACTCTTGTGGTATGCGTGTAACTATAACCACAGGAAGAGAATCACATTTTGATTCTTTATGATATGAAACTTTTGAGATATTTTCTTGTTGACTTCGGACAGAATTTTATTCTATTGGCCGATTTTGTAATACACCATTTGTGTTGATTTCAGACTCATTATGTTCCTGTCTTCAAAGTAGTCGATGCGTCCTGAACTGAGTCTCACATGCACCGTTTGTCAACATGGCAGCTGTTTATTTTTGTGAATATAGGGCTTATTTTTTATCTCTTTGAATCTGATATTATTTTTGCTAAGGTTTTATTTTTTAGATACTATTTTACAATCTTGAAATCTATTTATAATATGTGTATACATATTTCGATAATGATAGTTATTATGTGCCGTTTTCGTGTGAAATCCATTGCTCAAGTTTACCAACGATTTGAGATTTTTACCAATTCAACTGTTGTAGTTTATAAATAGGTTAAATCCTTTTCATATTTGTTCGGGTTATGAAATATATTTATTATAATCTGTGTAAAATTAACTTTTATAGGTATATAAGAACTCTTGATTCCAATAACTATTGACACCGCAAGAAAGGATCTAAGCCTTTAAGTACCTTGTCTTCATTTCATCTCAAATGGAAAAGTTGGTGAATGAATTGGAGAGTGTCTACATGCAGGGTCTTTCATATTAGATTGCCAATGTTTTTGACATTGTGCCACTGCTGAGTGGCGAAGTCGAGAGAATCTTTTTCTATCTGTATCTTCGAGGAGTTAACAATTTGAGAACTTTACTAGTTTCACTCAATTGGAACCATTCTAGGTATAAAAGTTTGTTGGTGGGTTCGAATTATACATAATTCAAAAAATGTGAAATTATTTATTATATTTTACTTTCTTCTCCAATTTTCTCAAAAGCTTTGATGCTTATCGAGTCATAATTTTTAGTTTTGTAGGATTGCACCTAGAATATACCTCATTACTTTGAAATCATCATATAAGCATCATACATATTCAACATTTTTGTAATTATTGTTTACAGGTGTTAAATTAAAATGTATATTTTTTTGGTTACGTTACACAACGTGTGTTCCACCTTCTTCGTGTCATCTTCCCAGTAGATCAGATCTACACACATTATATAACATTTATATTTTAACAATAAGTTGATTAGTCTTTGCATTGAAATTGTATGTATCAATTTGCACCATGTATCATGTATTGTGTTGTATATTTTAGTATTTTTGCAATACGACATTTTTTGCAACTAACATAAATTATTTTGTATGTGAATGTTACCCCTGATATATTATAAATAAAAATCATTAACAATGACAGCTGTGCATTTTTATTGCAGCAAGTGAATGTGTATCTTAAAACAATGGAAAGTATTAACTGATTGCTTAAATTTATTTTATATACCTCGCATCCCACATCATTGACAAAAATGAGTTTTTTATATATTCAGGTTTGCAATGAAAAAACATGCCATCTAGCGTAATTTCACATCACAAAAATAGTTTTAATTACTCGTTTTCCAACTTGAAGCGATGCAAATAATTGCCTACATTTATAGATGCAATATCTTTTATCCCATATTAACAGCAAATGTGACTATCGTATTAAAATTATGTTTATTTAAAATAACATAATAAAAAAACAATAGTGACAATAAAGTTTTTTCATCTCCTGTAAAATTCATGTGGAATAGAATAAGAGGTATTGTTTTATCGTGAGTGATATATATATAACATTCATTTTGAAATCTTTATTTTTATGGCTGGGTAGGGGAAAGAGGTAAAAAAAGAATTATGTAGAGAAATAGTGTTTTTATTTAGCAATAAAAAATATAACGGCAGTATAAGAGTTGACATTTTTTATTAGCAATTGAAAAAATATAAGAAATCATAAAGAGGGAAGAAGCCCAGAAAATACAATGTCGATTATTAGTATGGTTTCTTTTTTCTAATTTTAACCTTTTCCATTGCTGATGATATCTTTCCTACGTGGGGAGTATTAAGAATCGACAGTATAGACTTTTGCCACAAATTCAAAATGCCGGATTCTCCACCGGTTACCAGAAATTCATTCTAAAACACAAAAAATAAACATTTTATATCTACCACCATGTGTAAAAACACTGACTGAAATACCTGCGAATATATCAAAGCTATACAAATTTGTTTCTAAAATTTGAACTGTTTGGAACATATTGTTTGTAATAATTCATACTAGAGGCATATATATGCTCACAGAAGAACACTCCTGGGTTGAGTTAAAAGTATGTACATACTCCTTTACAGAAGAATGGCGCCGATGTACATGTACGTTCATGCTCCTCTAAAAGTTCATTTTCAAAGTAAGCTAAGTGGTATTTGTAGATATCATCGATATGCGGTGAATGTTTTTCTGTCTCATTTACACAGCCTCGCTTGCGTATAAACACATATAAGTAGAATACAAAAAAAATATGCCACCATGCCTTTCACTTAACATATAATCAAGATTCAAAGCAAGCGCCTGGTAGGTACTAATATTGGAGTGAAGTGTTTTCAATAAATATAATGTTTTTTTAGACTTGTAACAAAACAAGGAAAATAATACTCACTTCATAATCAAACCAACTGCATCGGACAATCTGCTTATTTTCTTCAAAGTTTGAAAGTGGTTCGAGTTTCCCATCAGCAATCTTCAAGGTTCTCATGCATTCTCTATAATAATTTTCATAACCGCATACAGAAACTGGATTATAACATATCAGTCACGATTTTAATTAAAGTTGTATCAAAAAAAACCATGACAGTTTTCAAATCTACCTGCTGACTCCAAGACTCATCAGTGTAAATTAATTGGTTAACAATAGGTTCTAAAATTAACATTATCATGAGACCATTTTTATCTCACCATCTCTAAAATGGCGGATTAACCAATTGACAAACAATCAAACACTATGAAAGTATTTTCCAGTTTGGGAAAAGAGACTGTAAATAACAATGGATGCAGGATTATCTGTATTCTTTTTTTAAGTCATTGCATATCAGGTTAAAGTATGTAGAGTACTGTGAAAATCATATTTAAATTTTACAACACCTGACCGTTTCAAAAACTTACTCGCATCTTAAAATAATAATAAAAAAAATTGTTCTAATTGGAAACTGAAAAAAAAATCTTACCCTCTTTCTGAATATGAGCCACCCAGCACCATTGGTAGATTAGATTTTGTATTGTAGACATTGATAACATAACAATCATCAGTACATGTTCTCTAAAGAAATAATATAAAATTAGACACTGTCAATGTGAAAAGTTTATTCAAAGATTACAAAAAGGAACATTTTTATGATGTGAAAAACGCTACAGAATTAGCTAACAGTTAATTGATTGCACAACGAATATTTTTAAAGAAAATTTCGTATTTTCTAGTTTAAAAAATGAAAAAAAAAATACTAACATATTACGAAAAAAGACAATATTCCTTTTTACTTGCAACATACCCTCATAGCTTTTGTAATATCTTCACGACTAAATGTGGCCGTTTGGTCGGCTGTCTCTATATTCCATAATTGTAAATCAACATTTTGGGTTACGCAAGAGATGGTGTCTTCAGATATCCAGTTCAGTTTGTCAACTGCACAGTCGGTACTGAGCGAATACTGCAGCGCGTCATCCTCCGTTAATTCGCTTACATCGAAAACATTTATCAGTCCATCAACACTTCCAGTCACCAGTTTATTTGCATGTTTTTTACTGAATTCAACCTAGAGATAAAACAGTCTATGGAAGGTGGGAATGCGGTTTTTAAAAAATAACAGGATATATTGTATCATAGTAATAAAATTAAAGATTATATTATAAGATTATAACTATAACTGTTTTTTTTTTCATTTGTACAAGAGCAATTTGCAACTTCAGTGACACTCAGCATGATGCAGAACCGAGTCTAACAATAAAAAAAGAAAGAAATAATATCTCGAGCTGTTGAATTGGAATGATCAAAAATATTCTGTTTACTGAAAGTTATATGAAAAAAAAGTCTTGAAAACATATCGACCTATAATCGGCCAAAGAACATAAGCGACGCAATTCAGTAAATTGTGTTTTAAGCCAAATTATACCTGAACTATGTCATCAGTGTGAGAATTCCAATAAGCGCCCAATAATGCTTTTCCTCTAATATCAAAAAAGAGCATGAATGCATCGCCTTCCACTAGGTCTGAGCCACCACATAATACTCTATTGTCACATGATATATCAAATGCACTAAATGGCTTAGTAAACTGTTTTGTTTCTGCGGGTTCTGAAAAAATGTGTGACATGAATGACGAATAATCAGTTGGAAGAAACTGTGTTTAATTAAAAAAAAAAAATAGAATACAAAAATATGGATATAAAATAAAAACATGTGATTTTTCTCATTTCTCGTGTTACATAAACTAATATTATTATTTTGCAATAATACAATCTTTGATTAAATAATATTGAAAACTGAGAGGCCTAAATATTACCAATATTGAGAAATGAGACTTTATTTTTATACCACTGCTATAAAACAAACAGCAAAAAATACTTGCCGCTTCTATGGCGGCATAGAGCACAAAGAGTTAAGCACATTATTAACCATTTTTACAATGTAATCTGTCAATTTTTTGATGGAATGGCATAATATTGTTATTTTAATCTTTCATCAATAGATAATGCTTGCAATCGGTGCTGATATTTACCCACAAATGTGGAATTAGTAAATACAAAAAAAGTTTCTTTTTTTGATTGAAATTCCTTACCTTCATAGCTTGTAGTCCATTTTTCTGAGGCTCGTATGTCCCATAATTTAATACTACCATCAGATGACCCAGTGAAAAGCAGATTTTCATTTTCCGGTGAGAATCGAATATCGCAAATGGTTCCTTTATGCCCACTGAACTTGCAAACCTGCTTCAGAGACGCGCCGTCGTGGGAATATACTTCGCATTTTGAATCTGATGTCACTATTCCAATTTTATCGCTGCAAACAATATTATTCTTTTAACTAATCAAAATTTCATAGTAAGTAAAGCGCAAAATAGAATGGAGGGTCAACTACAATTTATATATCATTGAATTAAAGTTGATGTTCACTTCCACTGCAAAGATAGAAAACTGGGTTTGAATCCACCTACCATAGAATACAAATTGTGAAGTGGATTTAACAATTTTTAATTTTTAATCTGTGTACACTCTGATTTGCAGTATATGACTGTGTATATACGTGAACTGCTTGTTGATCGACCTGTCTTTTACAAAGAGAAGCGGGATAGAAGGATAAGGGGCTAGGGATGGACCAGTGGTTAACTTATCACTCTCGCTAAGCCCGGTTATTTTAGGGTTGGAAGGGTGCTTTTAGACATCATAAACACCTATGACTTTGATTATAAATCGATTGAAAAAAATATTTTCATGCTGGTAATTGAGCTCGTAAGATGTGTCATGGAAGCCTACGACATTGACCTCTGCGCCATAAACCCAACAACATAACATGTAAACTGCTCATTAAAAACGCCAACATTAATACCATGCTGACAATTCTGAAATCTTATGGTCCCTCTTCACAACAAAATACACCTATACACACTAACATAACTAGTACGACCTACTCATACAAATTTCGTAGTGATGTGATACGCTAGTGTCGTTTTAGGGAAATTAACGCTGTACTAGGGTTATTTTATTCAGTTTTAACTATTTCAAGACGTGTCCCTACCATCAGTGGTGGATACCTTATAAGCATATGAGGCATGCGCTTGGGGCCTCAAAAAAAGCTTATATAACCCATATACTTTTTGTTCAGATTTTATTTATGTTTAAAATTTTACTTGGACTTTTCTGATGTTTTTATGCTATCCAAAAACAGGGCTACCGCTTGCTTAATCCGCCACTGCCTACTATATAATGTGAGAAACACTTATCAATATCAGGTAATTGTAGAGTATAGCTGGTCATCAATTATTACGGCGAAAAACTTCACAAACTTAGCTAAAAACAACGCCACGATTTAAAATTATTTTTTGAGAGCTTGATAATCGCGTTAAAACCACACATTAACATGAAGAACACTGATAAATTATGCAAAATACGAAATATTTTTCAGTACATCGCCTCTGTTTTCCATTATGGCGGCGCCGCCTATAGCTATACTCTACAATTACCCAATATCATGTATGGGCTTAGCATTCAATGTGTTTAAATATTGGGTTCCAAATAATTAATTCTGGTTTAAAGTACTAAGCGCAGCTTACGTGATACAGTGAGCAAAATATTTGTTTGAAATCATCACATAAGTAAATTTCAAATTACCTTTTACCACAAATTTTGACAATATAATTTTTGTTTAGTGAAATTGCTTTCTCATCGACAACTTCATGTCGTATTGGAAATTCTGAAGCCACTGATACTTTACATGCATCTTTATCAAATTTTTCTCTGATAACATCAACTGGAACTAAAAACAAAGTTTAAGGTTAAAATAAGCCTAAAATGGCTGATCTGCAGAGAATGAACAATAAATGGTTTAAATTCAGTGTATTTCGTTAATCGATGCAGACTTCATTTTCACCTTCTAACATGGTAATAATTATAATTGAAAAATCCTGATCCTTAGTACCATACAGTACCATATAAGTTACTTGAAATTTGACAATTATAAACAAGTAGATACCGCATGTCATAGGGGTTACCATAATATGAAAGAATTGGTTACATTAAAAAAAATACAAACATAAAATTTGGCAACTAATTATTTGGTCAGTTTCTTGTGGCTTATATTTAATGGGTCGGTATCTAATTCGCAGTGTGGTTAGTAATAAATTTGAGTGTTTTGTTCACAATAAGTTAGACAGTTGACCGCCTTTGTCTGCACTAGTTAGCCTTTAGAGTATGAAACGAAACTTTTTTTTTGAACGGGAACATTTTCGTAAGAGAAAAGTACATTTATTTATTTCGTGTCTAGATGAAACGAAAACCATTGTCCGCAGCTTAGTCATTTTCTTGCGATATAATCAACTTTCGGCTCGAAGTATTTCCTTATCATTAGTAAAACTTTAATTTATTCAAGCTACCCAATGACGTCAACCATGGAGGAGGAAACTATCCTGGACGTTCCAAATGACTTAGAAGATGGAGAAGTGAGTATTTTAGGTTAAGTCAAGTAACTGATTGACAGGTCTTTCTCTAGCCAATAAGTTATGTTGTAAAGAATAATTGTTAAATTATTACACGTTTGAATAGCTATTACTATGTAAATTACTATCATATGCGAAGCTTATCATGTCTTTGAATCCGCCGAGAGATGTCACGTCAATGATGAAAGTGTAACTAAAAAGTTAACACATTAAAGTCATGATCCATTTTTACTCGAAAACACCGAAAAAGAAAGGCAGTCCAAATCATTCGTTTAGCTGATCACAATACTCCAATTTCTTGAAAACAAAAAAATATGACTACTTTCAAACTATAATAATAGTTGTCGCAGTTTGGTGACTAATAGTTTTGCCTCGTATAATATTATATGCTCTGGATCTATTTGTAAGTTGAATTGTTACCTTATTACTTTTAGCTGTCGGGATCTGATGCTGGAGACGACCATTACACACCTCTGGTACGTCCTGACAATTTTGTGCCGCATATCAATCCAGCTTCCATAATGAGTATGAACATACAAGATGACCATTCTGATGAAAGTGATCAAGAATCATCGAGCGAGGTTGACTCAGACAGTGATAACGTTCATGCCAGAACCAAAAGACCTAAAATTAAAATTAAAAGACACAAAAAGGCGGAGAATACCGCGGAGACGGCCAAAAAGAATAAATATGATATTTGGTGCAAAACTGTACAGGTAAAAATGTTGTTTCAAACCTTTTTTTGGTAATCTTAAAGAACGACGTCGTGAAGCATTTTGCGTTTAATCGAAATTGACCTTCGTGTCGGTTCCGCCAACGCAGACATGAAAAAAACAGAAATCGTTCGTGATTTATTTTTTTGAATTAATTATACAAATCTAAGAATAGGTATGATCTCTAATTGAACACAAACTAATTAAAGATGAGCTCTCTAAAAACAGTTGCAAACTGGGCTTAAGTAACTTTTGACCACATTGCCATATTTAATAAACTGCAGTGTGACAGAGAAAAGAGTAAATTGCAGGAATTGACGAAAATGAAATTGGTGCATTATTTATTCATTACCCTGATTGAATGATGTTGAATTGAGGTTATTTTTCAATCGAATTTATCATTGTTTATTCCAGGAAGATACATTAGCAGACGATTTGATTAGTTGTGATGTAGCCAAGACGAAAAGCTATGGCGTTGAATCCTATGACCATACAATCCTTCACAGACTGAACGGTGAATCTCTGCCTTTCGGGTTTCGGGAAAATAACGAGGGGACCGGCAACTTCTCATCCCAACGATTCAACAATAAGAGAAATCACAAAGACCGGGGAAATGTAAAGCTAAGGTTAGGTAGGAGGAGCAGTTACGATAGCGATCATGAGCGGGGAGAGACTAGAAACATCGAAGAACTAATAATTACTGCCGATAGTCCAAACGAAGAAGTCGCAAAAGACATAGCGGAAAAACTCCAAGAAGAAAAACACAACCTTATGAGTAAGTAAATATTATTCATCCGTCTAACACAGTAAAACGATCTCTTCTGCTCTAATATTTATGTTGGATACCGATGTGTTATTCCCTACAATTGAAATTGCAGTAGCAAAAAAATAATTTTTCATACTTTCCAAAGATGACCCAAGTTGTCAACACTAATGTAATATGGCATTATCGTAAACTGGTTTAAATAATTCTGATAATCTTTCAAAATGAAAGTTAAGCAGTATTTCATAACCTTTTGGTTGCGGCCCCCATTATTATTTTAGAATATGTGCCAAGCTTCAACGTTGAAATTAAATCAATTCCATAACTCAAATCAAATTTTTACTTTGCAGTGCGGATTGTTGCCAACATTGGGAAACAAAAAGCTATAGATATATTCAAAGAAACAAAACGGATTGAAGAAGACGGAGGAATGATGATTATGGTGAGTGATGTTTTTATTTCAATATAGATTTTGTAAAAGAAGTATTTAATGCTTTGAGCGGTATTGCCACCTGATCGCAGCGAAGTGTTGCATTGTCTGTCATCGTTTGCCATGCTCATAATTTCCAATTCTTCATTTATGTTCACTACAGATATCAATGACTTCTGGCAGTCATAATTTGTTTCAAATTAAATTGGTTTTTTCAGAAAAAGGTAACTATTTACACATCTGTAGCAGTGTGCTAGGTGTGCACCGCACACCCTAGAACAGAAGACTATTAAACTATATATTTAAACTACATTAATTTGTAGACGGTAGATTATTATCGTATATTTTTGACCCATGGCGACCGGAATTCCCGAACCATCCCAGACGTTGCATGGACTAATGCTTTTGTTCGCAGTTTTAAGGTCCAGGGGCAACCTTTAAATTTACAGCTTGCGCATATTTAACTCGGTCTCGAATATATCGAGCATACTTTAAAATCTTTCAAAACTAAAATTATTCCTTATTAACAGGCAATTTTTTATGTTTATTTTGGTGTACATATTTTTAGATATTTATTAGCAATATTTAAATTTTTATTTGACCTAATATAGTAATAGTATTCAAGATATTTTATAATTGGTAAACAACGCCCGCCTGAATAGGCTTCGTTTCAATGGGGAAAAAATAATGACCTCTCGAGCTAATGCAGAAGAGCATATTTTACGACATCTTAACTGGATGGCTGTCACAGACAAGATATCTCGTCAAATTTTTCGTGCTCAACACGCTAGAAACAAGTTACCTTGTCAATAACTAATTAAATTAATAATTGCAAATTATAGGCAGCGTGCTAGGTACAAACGTACTTTTTTCTATGGTAGTCAAAAGCATAATTGACAAATCCATGTCTCAAAAGCAAAGAATTAAATTGACATATAAATAATAAATTCATTTTAAAAAATTGTATATTTTAAAAAAATTGATATACAGCACACCTAACATCAACACCCACTGTATGCCACTGATCTGTAGCCCATAAGTGAACAAAAAAAACAACTTAGGTTAGATGCTCTAAAAGTCTATACATATCTCCAAATTAAAAGTGGAGATGGTGGAAGAAGAAAATGATAATTACTGTTTACACGCAAAGTTACTGACCAACTCGTTTGTCATAAAAAACAGCCATCACTTGAAAACTGCAAGCATTAGTGATTTGCAAATTGTAATGACTTCATAACCTTCAAACTGAAGTAGATCATTTGATAGATTCTAAAAAATCATTGAAGGATGTGTTGGTATCACAAGATTGAAATTACCAATTTTTAATTTAAATGTTTTCGATGTAAAATTTTGTGATTATTAATTGTCTTGAATTTTAGAATGGCATGCGAAGAAGAACTCCAGGCGGAGTGTTTATCTTTCTATTAAAGCGAGATGAGCATGTTACGCAAGATATGCTCAGGGAAATCTTTCTAGAAGAAAAACAAGAGACGAACAGACAAAAAAAGAAAGCGCAAGCCAAGCATAGGAGCCAAAAAGTAGAACAACTTAAACAAACTCTAGCAGGTGAGATTGATTTAAAGATTATTAAAACTGTGCATTATGGACTTACTTTTTTGAGCAGTCGATGTTCAAGAGTAATTTTAAATTATTCAAATGAATAAAGAATAGCAAATGTGGGAATATTCAGACACCGCTTTAATTCATTGTAGTTGAAGTCAACAAATGTTAAAAATCGAAGTTTAATTGCTGAAAACATCAGCTGAATACTACAAAAAAAGGTACCTCAGTACCGACAACGCGTCTATAGAAACCATGACAGCCTCACTGTCTCAGGCGCTCACATTACTACGTGAGTTTAAAGTGTAATGTATTCAGGTATTTCCTGTAAACTACAAAAAGATTTTATATTTTAGTAAAGAACGTGAGTAATGGTAGAGAAAAAACTTGATACAATTGGGCTCGAAGGGTAATTTTTTGTGAATTCTTTCAGATAGTGTACTGCCAGCGATTCGCACGAGAGCAGAGCAATGGGCTCAGGGTGCCAGCGCGAGTACCGCCGTCCAAGTGGCGACCGAAGACCACGATCCGGAATCCAGCCATCACGTCAGCAATCCGCCCCCTTCTCCTGTAACCGACGGCCGAGACGGGAGCAGCGACGTGGATACGAATCATTTCAACGCCCACCGTTCGCCCGAAAATAATATCAGCGATCACATCCACATACACACGCGAGAGAATAGCATCATTCCGTCCTCGGACGCCTCCAAATCTTTGCACATTCCTCAAGACCCCCGAGCCGCCTTGTCCAGGAGTTACGACGAAGATTATATCGATATCGGCTGCGGCGACGATATGGATCTCTTTTGAGAATCAAAGAATGTTTGATGCCGTCGACTGAGAGCTGACGCATCATCGTTGAGCTCATGATTGCCGCTCGGTTGTCTGATGATCGCAGATAGTCGGGTCCGCCACGTCTGATTTGCCAGGGGTGAAAAATTAATATTTTGAATTACTGCACTCAAACGGATTGATGAAAAAAATAAACCTTTTCGGATATTGAAAGATTCGCTAGTATAAATACCTCAAAATGACGTGGAATAAGTGTGTTAAAAGTATCCCGACACAACTATGAGCCCTCACTTTATTGACAAACGTGTCATGTAAATAATTAATTTTGATTCGCCAGTACCTCGCTTTTATAGAGGATATGAATGAAATGCCGACGTTGGCAGTATAAGTATTTTACAGTGATCAAATCATAACGGAGTCTTCATAGATTAACCGCTGTTTCAATTAATGAATATTATTCTTATCTATATGGTACAATCCTCATTGAATTTCAGTTAACTGTTGATGAAACCGAATCCAGGAGATTCGGATATTTTCTACGCTAAATCTCTTTCTTTTTATACGGATGTGATATGTCCATTTAACGTTTGACAAAGACTAATTTTTTTAAACATGTCACATCTGTTCTTCAAATTTTAAACCATTGATATGCAAATTTAACCATAATGTTTTGTACTCCACCTCATTTAGTGTAATTTGATGTAATTTATGGCTTACTATTTTATATTTTTTTATTATAAACATACACCCAAATAGTTGAATGAGAATTGATCCATGAGTTGTATGCCAGAGTTTGTTTTACATGATGTTTTTACTATTCTTACATTTCAATATCTTAACCTTTTGGCTGCCATAGAAGAAAGTACGCCTGTACCTAGCACGCCGGCTATAATTTGCAATTATTAATAAGGTATTGATGAGATAACTCGCCTCTGGCGTGTTGAGCATGGAAAATTTTATGAGATATCTCATCTGCGGCAGTCGTCTAGTTAAAACAATAATATTAACAACGAGCACACGGACCTTCACAAAATGTTTAATATGTGCTCCATTTACTGTGCTGTGTTAATTTAATACAGCTATTGTATTTACAATTTAGGCAAAATATTTTTTGCTTGCGTATGTCTGCTCAAGTGATTGAAATTATTATCCGATTGTTAGTTGAAATAGATATGATTTGGAGAAAACAGTTTCTTTTTCCAACTGCAGGAAATAAAATATAGAACATGAAATTATCAAAACACAGTAAAGCCTCCATATGACGGAGTAATGCGGGCTAGTGTGTGTCTGTTAGAGCCGAAAGTCAATTATTTAACAAAGTATGTTTCATGAGTGCAGTTTTATTATTATGAAAATTAATGCTGCAAAATATTAGGAGACGTATGTGTGGATGAAATGTGGCTCTATGTATGTCAAATTACCAAGCGAATCACTTACAATGTTCACAAGCAATCAATCTTGGAGTTGAATATTTTTAACAATACTATCATTGGACTAGAAAAATTTTCCGTTATAAAAAGGTTTTACTGTACCTCAAATTCTCAGATACCATAACTATGCTGATTCAGAACAGCTTGTAAACCAATCAATAATATTTCTTTTATCTTTTGTCTCGATAGTATCTAGAATACACAAATCATTTCCGACATTATTTGCACTGCAAAAATATTACGTCATATTTTTGGACATAATTTGTCTACAATTAATAATTTAAATACAATGATTTGTTGAAATAAGGAATATTCTGCTTCTCAACTTTTTTTTTAGAATTGTTTCAATAAGTTTTCTACCAAATGAAAGACAAAAATGAAGATATAGTTGTCAAGCTTTATCTCCTCTTTTCTGTCGATAAATCACATTATGTAATACTCAAATTAAGTTTTTAAGATGTATCTGATTAATGATTTTGTAAAAAATAACACCTAAATTATCAACGGAGTGTTTGTATACATTTTCTTTTCACATTAAATTATTTTTCTCTCTGAAAACTGAATATATTGCAATGTATAACATAATACGCTAAAGTGGAAAATAAACTACCTCCCGCAATCTATTCAATACTGTAACCTGTAGAATAATTGCTCTAACTATTATATAGCCAGTATATAATGTGACCCTTAATTTTTTTTATACTCAATTCGGAAGGCATTTATTCATTCTGCTCTAGTATGATTTTAATGGAAGTATTTTGTCATCGTATCATTTCCAAGTATCGGAACGATGGTTCATGCATCGATATAAACAATAATACACCATTCACAATGACTCTTATTTTATCAAATATAGTTGTTTCTAAACATCTGGTAATTGAGTGATTTTTGAGCTGGCTCACAGCTTAACGACCACACTTTTTTTTATAAAATTTCACCTGGCGACCAGGCAATTTTGCGAAAAATTGTAATTTTACTAAATTCACTATAATTTGTAAACAAATTGAGATATCTTTACCAAATATAATTTTCTTAGCTTCCAGATACTTCGCCGGCCAGCAACCTTTTTTTTCAAAGACTCAAATACGTGTCTGCGGTCATTGAGCTGTTAAAATCGTTTAATTTGATTTGTTCCGCTTCACAAAAAAAAGCGTTGATATTTTGTTTCAACTGAAACATACGTGATGTGCTTTATCTTACCGTCTCAATTAAAGAAAAACCATTTCTTAGTATATTATTATTATCGAGGTTTTTGTTTAAATTGTCGTCTTGGGGAAATAGTATTAGATACATTGCATACATTGATATCACAAAATGTTAGTTATGTATTTTGTTTAGCACTGAAATATAATTTCTAAGAACTTCAATTAATTTCATTCAAAATAATCTGAGCTGAGGGCATATTTTCTTATTATCAGGGAGCACACATGGTATGTTACTTGCTTTTTGTAGAAATTTGAATGAATACTTGTTATTTTTATTTGCTACAAAACTCATTCATTAAGTTATCTGTTAGGCAGAGGTATTTTACATTATATTACTGTTCAAGTAATCCATCATAAAAGCTACTGAAATTTCATAATCGCTCGGTGTGCAATCAGCCATTTTGATTACTTACTTTAAAGAATAAAGCCAACATTTCTGCTTTGATATATTGAGCAGGAAGTTTTCGAAATGTTCACTAATTGTGGTAATGTGACATCTAATATAGTGCCTATTGGATTTTTAATTTACGATATGGCGTGCCTAGATGTAATGTGTACATATAATTATTATATTTTATAGTGATAGCATAGTTGATAACAAATGTTATAGATTACATTTTTTATATCTTACTTAAGACTATTTGGATAAAAAGCGAGACGTTATGTTACAAAACCATCTTATTCATTTACATTAATTATTTCTGTCGTGGTACATTGGTAAAAAAATATTTTCTGTTTATTGTACAGTAAAGAAAATATTTTTACACTCCGATTTTTACCATTGGTAATTTTTATTTTATTATTAATAATTTCATTATCACATGTATGTAATTTATTGTGTATATCGTTGAAGATGAAAAAACATGTTATACAAAAATGTGTTTGTAAAAATACAAACTTGCCCATTTTTTATGAATGTTTTTTTTCTGTTAAAAATGTACTTTTCCTAAACCAATAAATTACATTATTTATTTACACTTTTTGTAATTATTTTCAAAGATTAAGAACTAATTTAGCAATGTTATTCTCAAATTTATTAGGTCCTAGACACTTTTTTTTAAATTCATGTCTGCTCCCAAGGTTGAGCATATGGCTTCCTAATGGAAGTATCTCAACAGAACTTTTTTTTAGGAAAACTGTTTATTACGCAATTGCTCAACCTCTCTTTTCCAAAGAGTAGTAGGGGTAGAAGGATAAGACTAGGAAAGAGCTAGTGGTTACCTAATCCCTCTTGCCATGCTTAGTTATTGAAGGATCGGGAGGGAATTTTTAAACATCACAAACACCGATGCCTTCAGACAGAAATCGATAAATCAATTGAAAAAATGCTGTTCATACTGGGACTCGAACCCATGAGATCCGGCACAGAAGCCAACAACGCTAACCGCTGCGCCATAGGACCTAGACACTAATTAAACTTTAAATACCCAGCAGTTCCTACAGGGACCAACGAGTTTTACGACAGGATTGAATTGATTGAACTATACCAGTATACAAAATATAGATATTAGATTAAATAAGTAATGATATAATTAAAGATTTCAACTGAAGGTGCTTGGGAGAATTTCAATATCAAATTTGAATCGTTCAAATTCAAATAAGTAATGACTTCAATTTTGATATAGTTAATTTTTTGAAAAACTTCTTGGGCAGTGAACTAATGCCCAAAGCGCGCGAGCGGATAAAGATTAAAGGTAGTCTCTAATACTCAATATGATTTTTGTGTTTAGTTTTTACGGTAGGTATAACAGGAACGTAATTGCTTTGGCTATGTTCCTTTGTTGTTATAGTAAAACTGAACATTTACCATTAACAGAATTTTGTTTTATTCTATCAAGATTTTAATGTCTGATTTATCATGTCCATTCACAAAAGTAAAAAACATCCACTCGCTGAAGAGATGAACAATAAATAAAAATAATAGTAAAAAAAATACAGATCTTGTGGCAGCGCTGTGTGGATGAATGAGTAATATTAATTAATAAACATCTTGTATTAGTGGAATTTGTCAATAGCTGTGAGACTTCATTAATCAATTTTCTGGAATTCGACACATCGGCCATTGTGACTAGTAGAGGTCTGCACAGGCCCGGTTCGGGCAGGTAAGCGCAATTGAGATTCAGGCTCGGGCTGGGCCTGGGTAAGGAATTTATTTCTTCAGAAAAATATTTCAGACTATGTTCGTGTTATACGTCAGCCATGATGATTTTATTTATTACTAGTACTATAGTGAATCATAAATTGTTCTAATTTGTAAAAAAAGGACTTATTCGGGCTCAATGCTCCGTCTAAGACAAGTGGTTAAGCAGCTTAGAGGAAACGTTGCTGACGAGTATAAATCCGAGGTTCGTGTAACAAATGTGGTATTAGACTCAGGTCCGGGCCGGGTTGAGCCTGAGTCCTTTGGGCTCGGACTAGGTAATTTTGTAAAATTTCGGCCTGTGCAGACCTCTAATATCTAGGGAAAATCCAGCATCTGAAAAAAAATATGTTTCAGATGAATTAAGATACCTTGGAAAGAGTTGTAGAATGTATTCATTGGTTTAACAGATAATTGGTGGCAGCTATCGAGTTAAGAAAACCCTTTATGAAGGTCCTTTTTCGTGGTTGCAAATTTCACAGGCCGTTTTTTCAAACTTAAAAGCTAAATTCAGATACTTATTTGGCATTAAAGTCTTTTTTTAAATAAAACTACTTTTCAAAAAATCGAGGGTTGATTCCTATTACATTAACACAGTCGATGCATAAACGTTTCCATTCGCAGATTGACATCCTATTTTATCTTTTTAATATACACATTGAAAAAAATACAAATTATTAGCATTTAGAACTCGGTGCAAAATATTATAAACTGGTAGCATAGATAATATAATATAGTATACTTAGTATAAGTATTGGTTAACTCACCAGTTGAGGTAATATTTTTTCAACCTGTTCAAGTTCTATTATAGTCTTATGATCACGCATGGTCTGTTTAGCTCCCCTCATTGTTGCTTCGATTATTAAACATCGTATAACCTCATTTACTAAGTTCAAAGAATCATCGAGAATTCTAGTCTTAGGATCTTTGAAAGATGCTTTTAAGATTTCACGTATCGTATCCTAGAACAGAGATGGTTGGTTTAAAGATAACATTTAAATACTTTATACTTAATCAATATGATGTAAATATGATTCTAGTTTTACATTACGTATTTTCGCATTTATATTTGAAGTTACTGAATTAGGATCAATAAAATCAGGTTGATTCATTTGTTCATCTTCCATTGCTTTTTATAAGTTTTGCTGACAGTGATTTCGATATATCAATCTTTTTGTTTGAATTGGTTTGAATTGAAAATGACATAAGGTAACCGCCTAAATTTATTGTGCGTGACAAGTACTACTTTACAAGTAATACAAGTTGCTACTATCATAAAACGAGTGGGTAAGTGTAGCGAGTATAATATAATTAATATTCAACAATAAAATTATTTAAACATTGAAACGTAGATTTTGTATTAAAACTTAGACTGAAGTTGACTCTAAAATTACCAGTTTTGTTATTAATAAGTAAGTATTAAAAAACAATAATCCCGAGAAAGCCCTAAGATACAAACTATTTTATTTTAGAATCAGAATCGTTTATAAAAGTACGTAGTAAAAATTTAGTTGGTTGAAAGATAACAATATTGTCAAATTGCTCCAAAAATCAATAAGTTTCTGGCAGAGTTTATCACTTACTGGTCTAAAAATGATCACTATTACTTTGTATGTCTTTTTCATTAGTTGATAGAAATTATGAAAAAAGTGCTGTTACTACGAAAAATGAGAAAATAAGTAAAGATAAATCACAGCAAAACAGCGATAATATTTGCATGTTTTTGACTAAAATACAGTGTTTGTGTTAAGAATCTTAAGAGGCAAAGCCTTATTTGATCAACTTGTATTACAAGAAAAATAATGTTATAATATTATGAGTTTTTTCAAATGTCATGGTTTTGTGCTGAAAAAATGATATGAGTGTAGTGGAGAATTCGCAAGAATATTTTAAACTACTTGTGAAAAATGATTAGGAAATCGCATGAGTTGATAATTGTGTGATTGTCATCTCAAAATATTATACAGGTAACTTCTACCATGCGCACCCAATAGGGCATTTTAAATTGGGGCGCCGTCGTCCAGGATTATGTAACGTATGTTCCATATGCCTATGTGCATAAGGAACATACGTCACAAAAGCGTGGATGACTTCGCGCCAATGTAAAGCACCCTAATGATGCTATTTTGATCTATGGTTCTGTATTATATTGGTTAAAATCCTATAAAACATTGTCTATGTATGTGACGTTTATTTTGACATGTGGGTAAAAAGTTAAAAATATTGAAAGAACATGAATGGACCATTATTTGAAGATGAAGAATCGGAAAACGAAGTCACGTTTAAATCCAATTCTGAATATGCTAAGAAATATAATGTATTACGGCGAAGTGAAGAATTATTGAAATGTAAGGTTAAAACATACGATAAGTTCGTTTCCCACTGCATACCGCAGTCATGTTATAATAACAATTTTTCCATAAACTCATTCTTTTAGTCGAATATTATATTCATTCGTTTCCAATCGATTTTTTATGGGCTTATGCTTTATTAAGCTGTGGTAATCTTAAAAGTAACCTTCAAATTTAATATTGAAATTCCGCCAAGCACCTTCAGTCGAAATCTTAAATTAAAAGTAACCTTCAAATTTTTAATTGGTTTCCCCAGGAATACTCAAAAATATCTGTTTTATTTAATATTGAAATATAACTTAGAATTTTCTTGCACATGTACCCCTTATCCCGATGACCATCATGAGTAGAAGTTGTTAAATGAGAAATGGCTTTGATTTGGTTTGTCTCTTAACTTCTTTCTGGAGGTAAGGGAGGGTTGCATAAGACAAATACTAGTAGTGTTCAGCTAGAATGGCGGGTGTGGAAAAATGAATACTTACAGACTTACTTGACTGCAAAAATGAGAGTAAACAAATGTCAAAAAGCAATTAACTCTCGGCTACTGACCGGCACTACAAGACTTTTTTTTTTATTATCTATGATTTTTTGGTAATTTCTTACAGGAATAATCGAAAATTAAAATACTACAAAATTTTCCACTTTTAGTCTAATATTTTACAAGTATATACGGGAAATATGTTTGCCGGCTGCGCAACATTGTTGGCTTCAGTTGCGGAGGTTGCGGGTTCGAATTCCCAGTATGGACAGTCTTAAAAATATTTTTTTCGATTGATTTATAAATTTCTGTTTGAAGGCATGGTTGCATGTGATGTCTCGAATTCCCCCCTCCCACCCATCCTATCTAACTGTTAACTTACCACTGGTCCTGTCCTAGCCCCAATTC
This sequence comes from Himalopsyche tibetana, assembly GCA_030503985.1. Lineage (NCBI taxonomy): Eukaryota > Metazoa > Arthropoda > Insecta > Trichoptera > Rhyacophilidae > Himalopsyche > Himalopsyche tibetana. The sequence continues at coordinate 9,959,884 of JAPJYX010000015.1, forward strand.
TTCTATTCCTATTCTCTTTAGTTAAAAAAAGAGGGATTGAGCAACTGAGTAGCAAGCAGTTCTTGTAGAAACACTTCTTTTGAGATAAACTCCATTAGGATTCTATATCCATCAATGCACCCCTTGTATATGCAGGGGCGGTTATATTTCATGAAATAATATTCAAACATAACATTTGTACCATTCACTCATTTTAAATTCTTCATGTATTTATTAAATCAAAAAGAAAAAATGGATATAACCGTTGATATAAATGTCATCAGTTTGCTATATCTATCAACCGTTCCCGATGTCAGTCTACAGTGCGAGTAACATAAGAAATACTTTTAGGGTGTTCACTGTCAATACTTGGTGGAAAGGCATTATATTAATAAAAACAATAATCCTTTGTACTTCATTCCACTTTATTTAATATGTCAGGACCGGTTTCGCTCATTGCGAGCATTGTCAACTGATCAGTTGACAATGCTCGCAATGAGCGAAACCGGTCCTGACATATTAAATAAAGTGGAATGAAGTACAAAGGATTATTGTTTTTATTAACATAAGAAATACGATGTATGACTTTTTTTTGCAGTAAAGAATAAGTATGGCGAGGAAGCTCTACCTGATGAAGATTCAAGCAGCTCCGATGACGAGCCAGTCGATGTTACGCTCACGGAAGAGTTTGAAAAAGACTTTTTCAAAACACTATCTTGCCTGAAAAACAAAGATCCCCGGATCTATGATAAAAATGTCAAATTCTTTGGAGACGAAATCGCTCAGGACTCGAACAAGCAACCTAAAGAAAAATCTATGAGCATTCGTGATTATAATCGGAAGTTGATTCTTGAAAACAATGGCATTGTCAGTGATGAAGGTAAATAATCTTATATTATTATAATTTTTAAATTTTTAAAAAAATATTTGACATTACAGCTTACGCCAATGCATCAAATATTTTGAAGTTGAAAGATCATACGAGATGTTATTCATTCCGCTATAGTAACCTTCGGGTACCCATAGGTACCCGAAGTGCATTCGCATTGCAAAGTTCTTCTTGTTTCAAACATTCACTAAATAATATCTAGTTGATATTTATTGTAATCTACAATGATGCCTCAATCAATGCAGTGCAAATATTACGAAAATTTTTCTTTGGTCACTTTGTACCCCACCAGTCCTTGATTCTATTTTTGAAGTTTCGGTACTCGAGTGTTAAGGACTGTTCAACGTATTCGTTAAAACATTGACTTATAAAAGTCAACAATTTTATCAATTGAATTGGTATTTTCTTGGTAGATCAACATTATAATTAGATAAAAATAAATATAGCCTAGTAGTCAGGTTCAAGCTCCAGTACGAGCAGTATTTTTTCAACTATGGCTTGGAATCTCATGTGCATTATTATTGCACAACGGCTGATGAATTAATTGTTTTTTTTTTTGTTTTTACCATGTCCGCTCCCAATATGGAGCATATGGACTCATAATGGAGTTTATCTCAACAGAAGTGTTTCTATGAGAACTGCTTGTTACTCAGTTGCTCAACCTTTCTTTTTCCAAAGAGAGTAGGAATAGAAGGAAAGGGCTAAGACAGAACTAGTGGTTAGCTAATCGCTCTCTATACGCCTCGTTCATGGGATAGGATGGGTGGGAGGGGGAATTCAAGACATCACATACATCTAAGCATTTGAACTGATTGAAAAATCAATTTATAAAACTGCCCGTACTGGGATTCAAACCCGTGCCCTCTGTAGCGGTAGCCAACGATGTTGACCACTCGACCACACAGGTGGCTAAAACTAATTGTTTATTGTTTACTAGAATAATATGCCAATATTGTGAAAGTTTTTTTTGTTTTTTTGTAGAAAATGATGAAGGAGCAGAACAAGACAGACCAGTATCACCTTCCTATGTTCAGGAACAATCTAATATCAAGAAATCTATATCAAAGGCTCTTGTGGATGATGATGAAGGCAATGTCGAGAATGATCGACTCGGAGGGTTGTTTAGTAAAAAGAAAAAGTCTAAAGCACAAGAGGTGTGTTAAATTATGTAAAAAAAAATATGTTAATATCAAGATTTACATGTTGAGAAAGTTACCCGAGAGTATATCGCTCTGTTTCTTTTCGTGGTATTTCCTCCGGTTTCCGTCATAATCCTCCCAAATTCGTTATTTAGTGATATAAAACTCACATGCATATTTATTTATTCCTTACGATACTCAACGTTGTATTTACCACTACAGATTTATACTTTTCGTACAGAATGTGTTCTGCAGTATAATAGCGTTGTTTCAATTTTTTTGGATTATTCAAGGAAAAAATCCTTGAGACTTAGTTGCATGCATTTTATTGTGCAGACTTATTGTAATTGATAAAATCCAATTCTATAATATTGAAAACATTCCAGTGTATTTAATTAAAACATAATACAAAGCTATTTCGCTGTATGAGATATATAGGGCAGGGCTCTGTTGTGGTTGAAAACGGTGCCTTATTGCTTTCTTGAAAGCTATGATTACCTTTAATTTTTGATACTTATATTTTTCCAAAAACTGTAGTATTATTGTTTAGTTATTATATTTAAATTAATATTCTAGTCATAGTAAAAGCAGCACAGTGTTGATTTTTTTTCTAGTTCATAAAAACTATATAGTTTATCGCAAGTTCGAATATTACTTGCCTATTTAAATACAAGATAAAATAAAATCGTTCATTCCTTGTCAACAAATACTTATCTTCTGCGCTATGCTTTATTACTTTTAGGAAGATGAAGAGAAAGGATATCGTGAATGGTTATCAGGACAATCGAATCATTTAGGAAACGATTCTGAAGAAAAGGACTTAAAATCCTTGAAAGAGTACTGGTCTGATCCAAAATTGGGGGAAGATGAAGCATTTTTACGTGACTATTTTCTGAATCAAAGGTAAAGAAGAATGTTTTGAATAGTTTCATTTCTAGAGATCCAAAACTCAAATTGTTAATAATTCTCAATGCTGAAAATCATGAACCTGCCTACCAAAGCTTTAATACCACCGTCAATCCCTAGATGTAACTATGCTCAAAACTATGTAATATTTAATTTTTTCAGATTTCGAGAGAATACAGATGAAAGAATCCCTAGTTATGATGAAATAGTCAATGATGATCCCGAAGATCAGGATCTTTCTGAAGATGAAAGACTTGTCGGAGAGCAGACTGAATTTGAACACAAATTCAATTTCAGATTCGAAGAACCTGATCAAGATTTTGTAAGGAAATGTTTTTAATATTTGTAAAAAAAATGTTCAATTTCTGAAGAACTAGGATCAATGAGGATTTTATTTTATACTATTATGATAAAAAAATTAATGCTAGAGAAAAAAATATATAGTTTCGAAAAGATCGGGGCAGGGGCTCTCAGCCTTTTTATACCTTAGAGCGCATTCCAAAATATCAGTAGGGCGACAACGACGTTTTTTTTTTTTAAAAAGAAAGCTAAAGAGGCCGTCGGCAGGGATTGCAAAACAAATCAAAATTGATTTATATTTCATTATTTCAGACTCTCATTCGCAACGGTTATACCATGTTATTTTTCAGATAAAACGCTACCCTCGTACTCTGGAACATTCTTTAAGAAGGAAGGATGATAAACGATCCAAGAAGAGGGCGGAAGTGAAGGAGAGAAAGACTGATGAGAAACGAAAGAAAAAGGAAGAAATCAGTCAACTTAAATCTTTAAAGCTAAAAGAAATCCAGGAAAAGATTGTCAAACTGAAAGAAATTACAGGCAATGAACAACTTGCATTTAATGTAAGCACAATATTTTATTTTTGTAACAAAAGTTTCTATTGCTCAATTATAAGACATATTTTTTAAGATTTCGGTGTCCCTTAATTCATGTTGTGTCTTACAATTGCCATCTGTCAAATATGGCAGGATGATTGTCAGATTTACTAAGAGAATACTTGAATACACTTTTAAGAAATGCTACATCATTTCCTTCCATGATGGCATGGAAGATGATATTTTATCGGAATATGCAGACAACAACAAGTCGGTGTATTATGATTCAGAATTATCAGACATTGTATTTACTACTTTATTGTAGATTTAGTATCCAATAATAGCTACTCTCATGATATGTCAGCATTCCTCAGTTCCATTGAGTACATCCTATGTTAATCCCAGCAGTTGGAAAAAAAGGCAAGGAGGATCGAGGCTCTCCGGAGGCATCTGCAGCACATGACCTAGCCAATTCGAATGTCTCCATGACTTTAAAGCTTTTGAAGCAAAACCTCGTTTGAGAGTATTAAAAGAATGTATTGCAAAATGTGTTTTTTTAGGATGAGGATATTGAAGGGGACTTCGATCCGGATGCCCACGACCGCAGGATGAAAGAATTATTCGATGAAGAATATTACGGCAATGTAACTGACAACAAGAAACCGGAATTCTCGCACCTCGATGACGACATGGATATTGGTGAATATATATTATTTATCACTTTTACACTTATGACATATTCTCTTCTAAAGAAACCATTTTTCTCCCGCATTGTTTCAATGTCACTGGATATACACATGGCAACGATCATTCTTGTAAATCGCGGTAAAGTGAAACCAAATGAAGAAAATAGCTCATAAACTGCAGTCTGAGTGTTGGATTAAATATGGCCAATAGGTCAACGTTGTCTTTCTCAATTGCCGTATCCACCGGTTCAAATCCCAGTACAGACAGTTTCGAAAGGCATGGATGTCTCGATTTCCTCCCACTCATCCGATTCTAAAAACGAGTAGCCAAAAAAGGAACAGAATTCTGCTGATTTCCAATATATATTTTTTATGTGTACAATATTTTTATTATGATTTTAATGTTCTTTAGACGATTGGGATACATGGGGTGACGAGGCTCCTCAAAATGGTGACCTGCATTGTGAAGATGAAGCTTTCAACGTAAGTTATGGTATACATATAATTACATATGATCATCCAATTCCCTCTATTGTAGGGTGGCCAACAGGTCTCTTTTTAAGAGAACATGTTCTCTTTTTTAACACAATTCTTTTGATCTCTCTATTCTATTTTAGCCAGAATGTTCTCTTTTTTCAATTTTGGCAATAATTTCACGCAGCCTGTACTATATTTTTTCTCACAAGATATGTTGAACAGTTTCATATTAATTTATCCAATAATCTAATTTTTTGTATTGTTTATTTAAAGATTATTATTTATTATTTAAAATTATAAAGAGCAAGTTTTATGTTTAATCTACATATTATTATTATTTTTTGTTATAGGACATTAAAAAATACTTAAAATAAAATATCATCTGGCAAGAATAGTTCAAAATTTTGATATTTGTTTAACATTTTGAAAAATCATTTTCCATATTGAGCATTAAGTAAATCAAACATAAGTTCAAAATTAACAGACAACCATACGGCATCTGTTTTACATATTCACCCACAAAATTTAAGCATAGATTGCAGGAGATAGTTTTAAACAAACAATTGCATAAATCACACATGTTTATGCTTCTGGTTTTGTGTATTGATATGTTTTATAATACTTCTAATTTTTAATTATAGATGGATTGCGACTATAAACCTACGAGTTCCCAAATTAAGTCCGTAATAGAGGAAACTAAAGAAGAACCATTGGACGGGCGTCGGAAGCGCAAGAAGAAAAAAAACCAACTGGCCGAGGTTTTGGCTCATAAAAAACCGATATTTGACCCTGCCAAAACTGACAAGTCTTTTTCGCAATATTTAGACGAGTACTACAAACTCGATTGTGAAGATGTCATCGGTGATATGCCGTGCAGATTTAAATACAGAGAAGTCCCGGCACTCGACTACGGCTTAACGACTGCTGAGGTAAACATGTATTTCGAAAACGTTACGAGTTATATTTTAAGCCAAAGTTAATCAAGTATCAAAATGGCTTCAGAATACTAAAATTCACGTTTGTAATACATACTTTCCAAGTTTTTATGTTAGTAAGCAATTTCAGAGCAGTACTATGTTAAAATTTTATAAGGGGCTTTATTTACCAGACATATTATTTAGGCAAAGGGTAAACTAATCAGATAAGCATAACCCCACTCGATTGAAAATGCAGTTCGAGGTTATTGAATCAACCATCATTGTCATATCTAGAAACACCCAAGAATATGACCCACTACACATAAAAACTTCAGACATCCTCCTTCTCACTCTCCGGTATAACCGAAACATAAAAACTGGATCAAAAAAAAACCGTCACCGTAAAGGGATGAAAGACACCATCATCATCATTAGCAAAGGGAATCTACCTGCAATATTTCCAACAGAATAGGCGAATCATTGCCCAGTGGAGATAAATCGGAAAAAATAGATGATATAAGAAAGGTCCATACATGATATTTGAGCCAGGGCCAGCTCGTGGCGTGTGCAATGAGTGCGGCGCACACTGGCGCATGTGCGGCGATCACAAGCGCACAGGCGCCGCACTAAGATTTCAGCAAAATCTTCTCATTCAGATCTAGTTTTTTTTATGTAGTTGAAGACATATCTATTAGACAAGCTGAAATAGCTATCAACTACATATATCGACTGTGGAAAGGAAAAAAGACGTAACGCACACATCAAATTTTACAGGAGGCGCGAAAAACGTGTTTTAATGATTTTGGGCCATATGCAAATTATGAATTATACACAACCTTCAAGTGCACGGAGACTTCTAAACTGGTGTTTAATTGACATAATCTTATATTAAGTAAAGAAAGATTTTCTAGGAAAAACCTTCATTTCAGTCTTTTTTCTTAGTTTTTATTTTTTACAAGCTCATCTTTTTTCAAACTCTAAAGCTAAATTTAGATACTAATTTGGCATTAGCAGCTTGAATCTTTTTGATAGAACGTGTATCAAGATTGAAACATTACGATTATCGAAAAAAACCTGTTTTCTAAAAACTGTGGGTTACGTCCTTTTCCTTTTCCAAAAATAATATTTGTAGAACTAAGATATTTTGATATAATATTGTTAAACTATGACTCGTAAATTGTTTGAGATACAGCAATCAATTATCCTATTATATTTTCATCTTGATGTGAAGTATTTGACAAAAAATTGTGTTAGAATTTATAAATTGTTTACTAACACCTTTTCCTTTCGTCAGATTTTGATGGCCGACGACGATGAATTGAACAGATGGTATCCACTGAAGAAAACTCTACAGTATCTGCCGAACCATCGACAGATGAATGATCAGAAAGTTCTAGAAGCTAAAGCCAGAAATCTTCAACTTAAAATGAAGATTTTACCAAGTCTGTTTAGAAAACAAGAAGAGTGAGTATTATGTGTTCTGAAAATTACTGTTATCACATAAAACCAAAATACATTAATTGCATAGTGTGATAATCTGAATTGCATATTTTGTAGACCAGATTTGGTTTATTTAAGAATTTAATCCTTTTGACCTCAGAGTGCAGAGACTACTAAAAGCCTTGGTGGATGTATATTAATAAAAATATTTTTTTAATGTACGAAAAAAGGACTTCTTATGGAGATTTGTAGTATTTGCTGTACCAGTATGATTAGTCCATGGCCGAGTGGTCAACGTCGTTGTCTTCAGTCACAATGCTCATGTGTTCGAATCTGAGGACAGTTTCATTTATCACTCGAATAATGGATTTCTGTTCAAAGGCATGGATGTTTGTGACATCTGAAAATCCCTCCCATCATTAGCGAGAATGATAAACTAACTACTAGTCCATTTTATCTTTATTGTTTTTAGCAATACTGGTTCAATACCATGTTTAATGTAATACAAAAATTGACACTTCGGGTGTATGTATGTATGTCTAGTTTATATTTCCAGCTGATAAAATAATTATTTATTTACAGCGATGATGAGTCAACTCCTATCCCACTGACAAACGGGGAAGGAGCGACAACTTCTAAGAAGAAACGGAAGAGAAAGAAGAAGAAAAATAATGAATCAGCTAAACCAATTGAAGTCGGTGAAACTCTGAATGTCGATAAGGCAGACAAAAAAGAAAAGAAGAAAAAGAATAATGTAGAGGTTGAACGAATCGGCAACACATCCATTGAAACAGCTCTCATAAACGGAGACGGTCCAGACCACGCCGAAATGGAAATAAATGATGTTGCGAATAAAAAAGAATCGAAGAAAAATAAAAAGAAGAAAAAGTCAATCGAAAATGATGCCCAAATACAAGAAGTTGTCGATAATAATATTGAATCTGAAGCAAGTCACAAAAAAAGAAAACGAAAATTAGACGTGGAACAAGAAGTGCCCGAGAATGATTCCCAACCACCGAAAAAGAAGAAGATTAAACATGGCGGAGTTGATGCTGGTGTTATTGCAAACGAAAAGCAACACGGCAAGAAAAAGCATAAAGGATATAACAAAAACAAAACATATTCTCATGGTAAAAATGCGCCTAACAGTGATCCCATGAGTAATCTAACTAATGAGAGACTTCAGGCATATGGACTCAATCCTAAAAAGTACAGAAATTTCATGAAGTTTAAGAAATTTTAATATTCAACTCAAAGTTTATGAAGATTCTTAAGTCTTTTTTCTTTAGTGATGAATTAAAATTTTACAGACTCACATATTAAATGAGATAAATTTTAAATGCATATTAATTCGAAATTGTACATATTATGTTATTTACAATATTATAAAATAAAACATATGTTTATTTGACATAATTATTAAATGTTTCTTATTTACTTATCTTGGAAATGAATTTACTTGAGCACTCTTGGACACACATCCTATTTGGTTGCAGTATACAAAGGTACTCGGTTTCAATTATTTTATTGTTTTATTTTGAAGATGTTTGTGATACTGTCTTTTTCCAAAAATAAGATATTGTCAATTTTTTCTTTTTTTTAAGAGAGATTTACACCCCGGGAGTCTTCCACGATTATTTTTGAATAGATTCCGAATGGATCTATTTATTAAAACATCTCATTACTACCTATTTTTTTCACATTATTTCAATAAGAGTTCATTTTCGGGGGAGGGTGTATATACCAAAAATCTTGAAAATTATGATAGTGCTTATTTTTAGAGGGTGTCGTATTTTCAGACAAACACTAGCTATTAGCTAATTACTTGTCCTTTCCTAGCCACATCCTTCTATCCTTCCCTTCTGGAACAAATTAGAATGCTTAAAATTTGAAGTAAAAGAGCTTAAACAATATGACCATGTGACATAAGATAGTGTAGAAAGTGCGATGATTTCTGTTACTAGTGGGTGTTAAAAATCAAGGGTTTGTCAAACTCTGTATATCTCCAGCGTACCAGTTAAAGTAAGTAACGCAACTGACTGAAAAATCTTCCTGTAGATTATTATAACCAAAAAGGGGGCCTGGATGGATAGAGAGATCTTCGAAGATTGTTTCGAGACAAAATGGGTTCCTGAAATGAAGGCTTTTTTTAAAAGTAAACGGGTTTCCTCCGAAAGCAGATAATAGATCATACTCCTTTTCATCTGAATGAAACCATATTGAAAACAAACGATAGTCTAATGTTGTATTGCCTAATGTTACAACCTTGAATTCAACGTATCGACCAAGGTGACATATCATCAATCTAATGACTTTACCATGCTGGTATTTTTAAAAATCTTGCTGAAAATGATGACGGATTGGTAAGTTTCAGGTAAGTAATGAGTGTATTAGATGATATATACGAAATAGCAAAATCTTCTTTGAAATTAAAACCAATAACACTGGTTCAATCTTGGAGAAAAATTCTTCCAAATGTGGAAATTGATGTCACTCAAACAGAAGAGGGGGGGAATGATAGTAAGAATACAATTACTGACATTTACAGTAGCCTCGAAATTTATTGAGAGATTCTCAAAAGCAAGCTAGAATTATCCGGGCTCGTCTTCCCCAGCATTAGTTTGAATAATCGAGAGCACACTGTATCTATATTATTTCAAAAATATGTTTTATACGAAAATAAAAGACTAACTGACAAATGCCACAATCTACAATCATAAAAATGAAAGATAGCAAGCCCAATAATGCAGTCCAGTTTTGATTTGGGCATCACTGTACCTTTATTATAAAACGTTAGTAGTTGAGCAATGCTTGTAACATGTATGGCGTTTAATTCCTAATAAAATGTTACCTGAGCTTTTAAAAAATGTCAGGCATAAATATAACGAATCAGTAACTGACCTGTCTCGTGAACGAATGGATTTTGAAACCAGTTTTATTTCATTCAAGGGTAGACAATTCTGAGGTTGAATACGAGTAATAAAATCATTAACAAAAAAATAATAATATTTTATCTCTCAAATAAAATAAGTAATCTTAACGTTTCTCAACATTGTCATTTAATTTTGAGTTAAACATTAAACTTTCGCATTAAAGCAAATTATATTATCCAACATGCTTTTAATTCAATCGTTAGTAAAATACATATTTCAAAGGTTTCATTCGTATATTTTTTGTTTTTTAATATCTTCGCGGATCTCCATTGGGCAATCACTAATCGCTACTTTCGTTGTATTGTACCGATTCGAACAAACAATGAGTGAAAATTCCGGAAATGCACAATTGGACAAAAGCGGATGATTGATTAAAGCATTCAAACAGTGTATGAGAGTTTTTAGCTACCGCTGTCAACGGTTTAAACTTACCGGTGAAAAGTGAAATCATGAATAATACTATAATTATATATGTCGACCAACCGACAGCAGTAAAACGTTGGTTTTATACTCTTGTCATGTTCAATGTAATGAATACAATCGGTCACTGCTCTTAATAGCTTATATGAATAATATCTGTTAGAAAAACATAAATGTAATCTCTTTGTTGTTTGTTTGGATTCAGTATTACATCATCGGGGTTAATCTACAGTCTACAACAGGGGTTACCAACCTTTTTGGACCCATAGTGCATTCTAAAATAGTGGTAGGGCGGCAGGCACAACATTGTTTCAAGGATATTTTAAACCCAGGAATTTAACGATTTGCCCAAATTAGTTGGCGGGTGCCATGGCGCCCGCGGGCACGGGGTTGGTAACCCTTGGTCTACAGTATTCACACATTTTAATTAAGTAAGTTCAAAAATTGTTCAAGAGGCAGAACAAAACTGAACCAATTTCTCTGCGCGGACTCAGATTTATTTCCCTATTTAGTTGTTTCGATTTTTCAGTTACATGTTTGGATATTTTAAAATCGATTTCGAATGAGATTGATGCACTGTCGATAGATTAATTAATTAAAATATGATATCGTAAAAAAAATACAAATAAATAATACGATATGCCAGAATTAATCCGACGATATACATGTAGGGATTGCATGACCGGGCGAATAAAACAATACCGCCTTTTCGGTGTTTCATATTCAATACCGGTATTGCAAATATCAATAATTTAAATAATAATATTCGATAAAAAAACAAAATAATACGGCCAATTGGTATTGCTATAGCAGGCGAGTAAATCAAAATCGGTATTTCGATATTTCATATAAAATACAGCCATTATAAAACATATCATACACGTGCGATTTTCATCTATATTGTATGGATTCTTAATACAAATAATACATCATTGAATGTCTCATCAATTCTGAAACCAGTTCATTGACGAAACTCTTAGCAGTTTAAAAATATTTCAATTCATTGCGAACAATTTTATTAATATCGGCATTTTTACATTTTCCAAACTGGTATTTCGTTTTTAAAAACGCACCATGAAAATCAGTATACCGGTTTCGGTGATACCATTCGATTCGGGTTATGAGAAAAGCATTTGCGTAAAGAATCGTTCTAAAATAACAACTTTTAAGATGTTCACTTTCGATTCTTAATGGAAAGGAATTGCATTAGAAAATAAAACACTTTACTAAGTAAAAAACACTTTACTAAATAAAAAACTTTTTCGTATGAACTCCACATGTTTCTTAAATAACGTTATTACAGAAACTTATGTTTATTTTAAAAAAAGTAGAACTTAAATGCCTGCTTTAAAATTTTATTTCTATCAAATTTTCCTGTGCCTGCATTCTCTCATATGTTTATCCTCCTTCGTTGATAATCAAGTGTGGAATACGAAATAAAGATTGAAAAACCTACAAAAAGGAACTTATATACCTAAATTTACAATGCACAAGTTATTGCTTTAGCTTGGACATCCAATCCCAGACCCGTTTTGTGATCCCTGGATTTCGGGATTGACAATTTTTCTCGCGCTACTTTTTCAATCCCGAAATCCCAGGATTAGAAGAATCACAATCCCGGGATTTCAGGATCACAAAATCGGATGGGATTCCGGGAACGGAGAACTTAGTTTTAACATCGTAAAAATAACAACTTAAACATGTGTCTCTAAATTAGAAATTACGTAAACATTAAATAAATATCTTGAAATTAAAATATAATATACTTTTTTTTCGGCATACTTTTTGATAATGATGGCAATATGAATTTCTGGAATTAATGGAAAATTTAGTCTTTCTTTACTGATGATATATTGAACATATATTTTATATTACATTAACAAATCAACACTTTAACATTAAATTTAAGAATTGCACAACAAAATTCAATACATATTTGAGCTTCTGCTTGAACGAAAATGAATCAATCATTTGGTCAAAACATACATTATTTGCAACGTATTTTATGGTAATTTGGATATAATTATACATAATTAATTCATTTGCTTTCATTTCAGATAAGTCATTGATTTATTTTTATAACAAAACTATTAGTTTCATTATTTTCACAATAAATAATGATTTATTTTTATACTTAACCAATTATATATGTAATAATCACGATAATTGACGATAATAAAGTAATGTAATAACATTGAAAAAAGGCTGTTAATTTTTTTTTGCTATGATTATCGCCAAAATGCGATAAAAATAATCATTAGATGCCTTGACTGCTTTCAAGAATATATGTGGGTATTTTTCGAATGTCGATCAAGAATATATTAGCCAAGAGCAGTGATCGGCAATCTTTATAACCTCACGAACCAATAAATTCATAATTTTAAATCCTGCAGATCACCTATAAGATTTTTTCATACAAAAATATCCTTAATAACCCGACTATTTATATATCGACTATGGAAAGGAAAAAGGACGGAACCCACAGTTTTTTCAAAACAGCATTTTTTCGATTATCACAATGTATCAAACTTTATACACGTTCTATCAAAAGGATGTAAGCTGCAAATGCCGAATTAATATCTAAATTTAGCTTTTAAGTTTGAAAAAAGATGAGCTTGTGAAAATTGAAACCAAGAAAAAATGTCTGAAAAAACGTTTTTCCTAGACAATTTCTGTAATTAATATTAGATTATGTCAATCAAACAACACTTTAGAAGTCTCCGTGCTCTCAAATGTTGTTTATATTTCATAATTTGCATATGGCCCAAAATCATCAAAACAGGTTTTTTGCGCCTCCTGTAAAGTTTGCTATGTGCTGGTTACGTCTTTTTTCTTTCCCACAGTCGATATATATTTCACATTGAACACGTCTTACAAGATTGGAATGATTTCACGCATCTTCCAACGGTTTTTCGTGTAATTCATTATTTTTTTGATAGTCTGTGGATTAACAAATTCTGCGGACCATCAAAATTCTCTCGTGCACCACTAGGGACCCGCGGACCACTGGTCAAGAGTGCAGAAAGTTTAGGTCAACATTACTTAGTCGCATAGAGAACGTATGCCATAGTAGAGCGTCAGTATTATTATGAATACTAAGTGTTAAGTGAAATTACTATTATTCTATATCAGAAACCGCAAAAGAAACTAAATAAAACGATGACAATTTTGCTTTAAAGTATGACACTTTCAGGTAGCGATATCGCTGTTTGGCATGAAACTGTAGAACTAAAATACTTTGATATTTTTAATCTGTTATGGAATAAACACTTACTGAATCTAATATCATTTGAAACTAGATCTTTTCTCCGCAACTGTGCTTTCCTATAATGCCGGTATATGTTTTATCAATATTTTTTTAGGCAACTTGTAACACCAATTTAATTGTATTAATTGAAAAATTATAAAATTACAACTTTTTCTCTCCTGCACATTTTTTTTTGCCGCGGTATTGCATGCTGAACGGCGAACATTATTATCATCGGCGATCCAGATCATTAATTTAACGGCACCAAATAACCTGCTTTGAGATAATAAGAAAAGCAATATTCAAATGGCCACCATAAATCAAATATCATCAGTGGCGTAGCTAGAAATTTAAGGCCCTCATGCAGATATCACGTAAGGTTTCCCATGCATTTTTTAAATATTGATTATCTAGAAATTTGGGTTCCTCTTTTTGCTGGGGTCTTATGCATTGCATGACGTCGCTACAAAGTGGCTACGCCGCTGAATATTATTCATCTGTGCCCAGTGGCGGATTAAACTTATGGGAGGCCCCAAGCGCAATTGATTTTGGAGGCCCTGTTTTTGGATAACATAAAAACATTAAAATAATAAAAATATACAAAAATCTGGATTCCTAAGGCCCTAGGGCCCTAAGATTCAGAGGCCCCAAGCGCGGGCCTTGTTCGCTTATAGGGTAATCCGCCTCTGTCTGTGTCCGAGATTTACTCATTTCATCAATCGTTGTTCACAAATTAGGCACTTAGGTCAGATTGTGTTGTAGGAAATTAATAAATATTCGTGTAATGACAATACCAACATTTGTTTAAATTCGATAGCTAGAAGTTTATCGGCATTAAGTAGCATTTTTTAATCATTTATTGCTGGACCCGATAGAGCGCAAATTTTTGCACATAACTCCCAACTGGACGATTGACATACATTATTCTGTCATTTATGGAACATGGGCATTGTTTTAAGCCAGTGTTTCTCAACCCTATACCTGCGGGCACCTATACGCCCACGGAGTTATTATCATGCGGCATTATAATAATCTTACACTCCCAACTAGGAAGTTAGTAAGTGAAATCCATTGCCAAAGATTGCACTAATTGTACTTTGTTATTTTATACGAATTTTTCTACTCTTAATTGTTATTTTTTTTTATCTCTTTTAAATGCTCTCATAGGAATATAAGTGTAAAAAAATATATAATTTACCGATTAATAATAGCAATCTCTTTTTACATATTTTGTAAATGCTCTCATGGGAATATAAGTGTAAAAAAATATATAATTTACCGATTAATAATAGTAATTGAGTAATAATAATATTATGGCGGTTAATAATAACAGTGGCGGCTATTGGGCTAGGTGGGCTTATCCCGACCTGCATTTTTCACCCAAAATGTGTAAAAAAAACTTAACATGGCCGAATAAAAATTCGGCAAAAAACAGCAATTCGGCCGCTGAACAAAATAAATACATTTCTAAACGTAACTAACCTTTCGCAAATTTATGCTATATCTTTGTTTTGATTTTCCTCTGTCGATATAAGACCAGGGGTAGGCTGGAGGGGGCTCGAAGGGGCTCGCGCGAGCCCCTTGTTAGATTTTACCACGGCCGGCGAGCCCCTTGTTAATTTAATAGAAATTAATATTCTCAGATCAAATTAGTACATAACTGCAATTTTCGACATATACTATCTACAACAGCTTCCAATATACACAGTAGTACATTTTAAGCTATTTCCATTGATAATTTTATGGTAAACTGCATATTGTTGCATATTTTAAGTGTATTAATTAACAATTGTTTGCTTATTTAAAAGTATTGCATATAATTGCATATGATTGATAAATTACTTAAATATTAAGCGAGCCCCTTGTTAACGTATTGGCAACCCACCACTGTATAAGACAATGCTATGTCTACCTACAATAATACTCTCGATTGTGTATTATAATATAGTATTATTTCATACTTACTTAGCTTTGATTTTATTATTTAATAATTTATGCTTTGCAGTCGTGGCGTAGTATTTAAATATAAGGTGAAGTGGAAACATGCGCAATTTCGTAGATAGTACACAATGCTAAACTTTTCTTTAACCCATCCAAGATTTTAGGTCACGAGCCGCCACTGTAATATAGTGATTGTTAGTGTAACACGTATTACTTAAATAGTGCTGTTTTATAAATCGTGTGTGCGTTCGCCATTATTAACTGAAGTCTCAAATGCACTCGTTACCGCAATAAGGTTAAGAATCCATGTTCTAAACTATAAAGAGAAATGAGCCACAGTTTTGGAACACATGGAACACATTAGAAAACATACAGTTTTGGGACAGTTAAAAATCATCTTTTTTGAGTAACGATTATATTTTATCAGAGTTGCGATAACATGTAGACGAGATCTTGTTATTCAAAGCTCAACAGTAACAAATGGCACCCAGGCGATTAATTTCCTTCGAGATAAAAAAAAAAACAAAAGATAGTCAAGCGTGAACCGTTGCGATGTTTGGTTGTCCGCCAGTATCAATCACATCCATTTTAAACTTTCGGCTCGCGAGTCTATTCTAGTAGTTGTTTATTAGGTAAAATATTATTCTAATAGTGGTCTAACAAATTCGGTGATGTTTGAACATAAATTGATAACTGCGAATTCAATCCAATAATAAATAATGTATGAAATAACTGAATCATTATCACGTTTTCGATTTTCCTTCTTTTTATGGAATTTATATCAGTTTTAAGGAATTGCGCAAACATTTATTATACAACATTTATCAGGTTTTTATCGAATTACACCGAAATATTCGAACACGGCGTGAATTAAACATGTTATTTTAAATGTAAAAGCCCCATCACTTTATGTTAATTTAATTATCAAATATCGCATCAAATTGTAAATTTATTTTAGTATCACTACTACTCCATTCCATGCTAATAATATTTGGAAATTCAAATCAATAAATAAAAAATAGTTTTAGTTTTATCTAATACTTAAGTACCTTATATTGATAAAAGTTATGAAATCGTGCATACTAATTATTGTTATCATATTTTAACATTTAACGTCAACTCGTGGGATTTTTTCAATTCATTTATCTGTTTCTCAAAATAATCATTAATAATCATTGTTGTGTAAACATAAATTTACTGATAATTTTACTTTACTCAAGTTCGTAAAATAAAATCATACTTCCTGACATGATATAATTTGTTTTTCGATAAACGTTATAATGAAATGCAAAATATTAGTATCTGTCTGTCACACAAAAACTTATGTGTGGTGTTAGAACACTACAGAATTGTATGCAGTTTATTGTACTACATATGTACACGAAAAATACAGATGTTTGTGATTATTTTCAGCTCGCTTCTTTGTGCTCTTGCGAAGCTGCGAGTCGTGAAGTTCTGATAAAAATGTTATAAAAGTAAATTTAATTTACAAGGTCAACTAAATTCTATTTAGTAACTCAAATGTTTTTGATAATTCAAAATATAAAGTGCAAGGCTAACCTACAAATTAAAACTTAATAACGAATCAAGAATATGCAATGAATTTACATATATTACTTAATAGATTAGTTTTTTTGTTTGCTATTTTCTAAATTAAAAACATACAAATATTGTAGAAGTATTATATGAAGGATATTAGTATTTTAAACGTGTGTGTTTATTTCCAGCAAATGATTTATGTGTATACGTTATTGAAAGTTTCAGTGAAAGTTTTTCATATTCAAAATTAATTTTCCTTTGTGTACCCTAGTGAGTGTTTTAAGAACTAATCCGGGATCGATTCTGGCGCCACTTCTCGCCGTTCCCTTCAACGTGAACTTTGTGCGGATCGCTTCCTGTTGTCAATGCGGCATGGATGTCAAATATGTCGCATCCTTGGACGTCGGGACGTCGACTATCATCTGTGTTATTTTCGATTCTCACGCGCGAGTTGTGGGAAAAGCCACCGATAATGTAAGTGCTTATTTATGTTATCAAAAATATCGTACGCTATGCCTGTCAGTAATACTTTTTCATTCAATATTTGAATGCCATTCATGGTTATTTTGAATACTTTAATATAAACAAACTGAAATATTATTATGTCATTATACCAGCTTTAAAAGTCAAAATATAAATTAAAAAATACTCCAATAAAATCATTTTATTGCCCAATTGATAGCACAAATGCTATAAAGTAAAAAATTAAACTAATTCGGGTGATTTAGGCAAACTTGATGAGAGAAAATGCACATTTAAAATAAATTTATTCCCCATTAAGAATTACATATTTTTTATCTTTGGCTCGTATGTATGTATTTATTTGACCATACAAAATGTATAGTATGTATAATAAATAAACTGTCAGTAAATATTATGAATACATACATTTATGATGTCAGTAAAAAAGTTTTCAGTATTTAAATTCGCAATCAACAGTCAACTATTGAAAAGAAAAAAACATTTATTATTTATTTATACTGGCTGTTTTTAAAAATATTTGCTGACTTATCAATTCAGCAATTGATATTAAAAATAAAATAAAAGCAATCGTTTATTAGTGTTTTTTTGTGTGTCTACATATAAAAATATATCACGTAAATATAATTAATTTTAAAGCATATTTTTTATTGATAAAATAAACATTTATGTTTTCTACTTATTTTAATCGTGTTCACTGTTGATACTTTGTAGAATGTTGTGAAAAACAATAGAAGTAAAAAAAATATTCACATGTTTTATTGAAAAATTAAGCAAAGATGAGAACTGACAAAATATTAAGCACATAATTATTTTGGTTTACTCTGTGAGGTTGATTATTCATTATAATAAAACAATGATTATCTTATCTATTCATTATGTATGTCAGAAATATGTTATCAATCATTTTTATTATATATAACCTATTACTCAATAGCAGAATCAGTTGTGATAATGTGAATGTTAATATTACTTTAAATACAATACTATTATGAGCAATAAACTTACTACGGTGACACAAATGTTATTGAAAATGTTCACAGATGGTCTCATAGATACAACAGATTCCGCTATATGTACCTCCGTTCCTCCTTTCCAAACCTCTTTCCAACTATTCGGTTATTTTTTCACTGCATAATGCATATTAATGAATTTTAAAAAAAGTTTCTACTGCATATAAAATAGTTGAAAAATTGAGAAATTATCCATTGAAAAATGTGCAGTTATTTTTAACCTATGCAAATATATGCTAAAATCAGAAATTAATATTAAAATATTTGAAGTAAAATTACTATTTTACAACAATATAAAAGTAAATTTTGTAAAAGGTAATTTTCTTCAGTGATATAGTCACATTTTTATGCTGGTCAACACTTACCCTACGATGCTAAAAATTACTTCCGATACGTTGCTGGCCTTTAAAAAACCATGTGATTTTTTTTTTAACACTTACTGGACTTTTGACACTTGATGACGGTAAAAACCCGAACGTACATTAAAAAAAATGTTTTTCATTTGGTTCTATAAGGGCCAGCAACACATCAAAAGTATTTTTTAGCACCATAAGGGACGTGTTCATCCGTTAAACGCACCAAACACGTCACCCGATCCGAATTGTTTAATGAGTTTGAGTGTGCTGCTTTTGAATTAGTTTGGTTTCCAGTCATATAACCATTATATAATATAGTAAATATATTGAAATTGATAACTATTTTAAATTAATGTCTAATTCAAATACTCAATAGCACAATGAGATTAATGGATATCATTTTATTTTTGAATAAATCAGTAGGTGCATACATAAAGAAAAAAAACGAGAGGGAATATTATTTATTAAAAAGAGTATATTTTGTCAGCGACTAGACTAACAAAGCACAACTGTGACGGATGAAACACAAAAAAAAGAAAATTTAGCTTGTATTGATTATTCAAACAAAATGTTTTTTTTTGTTACCCCTTTGCTAAGCCACTGTTGAAATGGTCACCATAAATCAAGTATTATTCATTCGTACTCAAGATTTATACATTCTATCAAAAAATATGTCAGTTGAAAATGCTCGCAGTGAGCGAAACCGGTCCTGACCAATTAAATAAAGTGGAATAAAGTGCAATGGAATATTGTGTTTTTGTTAATATAATGCCTTTCCACCAAGTATTGACAGTGAACATCCTAAAACTGATGAAAATATGTCTTATATTAAGAACTTAGGTTAAAGTAGTAGGGCATCACGAATTGTTCGTGTTAAGATTAAGACCAAGAAATAACCAACATTTTGCATTTTTTTTTTGTTAGTTTATCATCAATAGTATTTTTATGTTATTTAAAATTACTCAATATATCGCAAATTTGTTTGCATATTTAACTCCTATTTTGACTTTTTGGAGTCGAAATTAATCTTAGCTTAAAGCTGCAATGATCAAATTTAAAAAGTGGTAGATGTTTATCAAATAATTATGCATTCAGTTTGATACCTTATTACAACTTTATTATATGATCCGAAAACTAAAATAAAATAATTAATATTTTTTGCCTGTTCCTTCTTTTCAGGTGAACTTGATATTTCCACAGCCCGGCTATGTAGAAATTAACCCCGAAGAACTGTGGGTCACCATTGTTGCTGTAATCAGAACAGCTATCAAAGGTAACACAAACGTTTATTGAATAATTTAAATAGGATTATTTTTAATAGTATTAAATTACCAGGCGACGAAGTTAGTTATGTGTTTTGTGAGTGTGTGACACACAGGCAGATAAATCAATAAATACAGATAAATCAATAAAAAAAATATATATATTATAATAATTATAGATTTATAGCAGAGATGGGCTGGAGGGGGCATACAAATAAATATCCTTCTCTTCCCGGACACGACGAATAGCTTTCAGATTAAACGAGCCCCTTGCTAACGTATCGGCAGCCCACCGCTAGCTTAAAGTACAGACCAGAAAAAAAGATAAAAATGATGTATTCATGTGTACGTTATCTTCTCAAATCTTAATCATTAAAATACAGACATTCCTAATTAATATACAAATAGTCTATATTGATTGTAAAATTTGCATTGGAGCAATTGATCATATTAAGGAGTACTTGAACAATAGGCACCTAAAGAGAGAAATATTTAAACTAAATGCTCATCCTCTTTTTAAGAAGTCATTGTGACGAGTATAGTAATGGTTATTGTTGAAGTGCATAACACCCACTATGACATCAGTGAATATAGCTGTATGTAATTATTATTTTAAGTTATACTTACCATCCAAGTCTTAGTTTAGTTTAGCTCCATATAATTTTGAGAATTACCATGCTAGTCTGCGCAATTTTGCCTTTCATTTTTTATTAGTATGTAATATTGCTGTTCCATAAATAATTGTTTTATTATCAATTGACAGTTTCAGGTGTTTGTTTGAACGTCCTCAGATAATAATTCGTAGATAATGCATGTAAAATTTATCACTTGTTATATAATATAATTAATTATTTATCATCTATAAATTTTTATCTTCATCATGTCGCAATAACTGCAATGGCAATTTATTGCAATATCTGTTTTTTTAAATATGACTACATGAGTGTTATGATTAAAAAAAAGTCCCGGTATGGGTTTTAAATCGGTGCTCCACAACCTTTTCTCACACCGAAATTTTCTCCATATTTCCGTGGCACACTTTAAATTTTCCTATGTCGATTATACAAAAAGGTGCATGCAAAAATAACATTACACATTGTTATAATTTAAGATTTCGACTGAAGGTGCTTGGTGGAATATCCAACAAACAAAATAAATATAATTCTTAAAATTACTCACTACTCAAATCTGTGGGCATTCCTATGGGCTTATCCTTTTCGCCAGCAATGTCTTTAAACTCAATGATACATTTATTTATTATATAAACACGAAACATTCATTTACTAAGCGTCAGTTCAAGTTCATCCGTGCACTTGAACGCCTGAAGATGCCGAAAGGCGAAACCCGGGTCGTTAGTAACAAAATCTGTGTGAATGTACGTAATTTGAACGATTCAAATTTTACATTATACATTGTTTTTATTTGCTTAATATATATCACCATCTTAATACTACAACTAGGCAATTATGTTTTGATCATTGCTGGGAAAATAACATACATCTTGGTATGAGTATATATATGGTATGGTTATAAGGATGAACTTGAACTGACGGTTAGTAAATGAATGTTTCGTATTTATATAAGAAATAAATGTATCATTGAGCTTAAAGCCATTGCTGGCGAAAAGGATAAGCTCATGGGAATGCCCACATATTTGAGTAGTAAGTAGTTTTAAGAATTATATTTATTTGTTTGTCGGCAAAGATTTTATGATTATATTTATATAGGGTATAGAAGTGGAGATCCCGGCATGTTTAATATTTCATTTAAAATCGGAAGGCTATGCAATTGTGCTCTGTGTATTTCCAATATTTCCTGGAAAAGGAGCTTATGACTGTCCGTATTTGGGTGTAACATTTTTATCCCTTGTTCCTGATTGAACAAGTGTCCTTCCGAAAATAAGTGATTAGCAAAAGTAGACGTGTCTTTTTTTCAATCTAAAGGCTGCCATATGTTCTGATAATCTGGTGTTGAGTGTCCTTTCTGTTTTGCCGATATAAAATACATCTTAGCTATACATAATTGTTTTTTTTTTTTGTATAATTGATATCAATCAATTGAAGCCCAAGTGATATTGTAGAGGAAAATTTGAGCTCATATTCATAAGCTATCTAACAAACATTGAATGTCTAAGAAAACCTATTATTAGTATTGAAATGGCGATTTGATGAAAAATAATTGTATACGTGGACAGAGAATTGGATATTAGAAATTTTGATTTTAATGAAGCAATGAAGCAACGCGCTGCGTGCTGCACAGCGGTTGCGGGAGCACTGCTCTAAATAATAACGAAAGTGCCAAGCTCAAACCTTGACAAATTCGTATATTTTTATGACGGTATTTTATATTATGAAATATCGAAATGCCGATTTTCATTTTCTCGCCTGGTATTGAAATCCCAATGGGTCGTTTTTTTGCAATTTGATTGCGACTTTGCAATAGTCAAAAAGTCGAGAATTTCCTTTGGGATGAGAGCAAAAGACTCAATTCATAATAAAATGGTTGCATTTTATTTCTTCGCATACCTCTTCCACACCACCTTGCATTATTTTGTTTGTATATACGTTTACAACAGACCAGGGTTTCTCAACCTTTTTTGTCACGCGTACCACATGGTTAAGTACATTACGCTGATTTGTACCACCATATAAAAATACATAAAATCACCATGTTTTTATATTTGTAAATCATTCATTACTGCATATCCGCAGCGATGGGCTGCCAATACGCTAAGAAGGGGCTCGCATAATCTTAAAGCAAATTTCGATATTTTGGAGAAGGGGTGAATTTTTTTATCACTCCTACGCTATTATATTCAATATTTAAACAAGCAATCAAGTTTTACTTAATACACTTATAATCAGTGGCGGATTATCCTATAAGCGCATGAGGCGCGCGCTTGGGGCCTCTGAATCTTAGGGACCTCAAAAATGGTTTATATTATATTACCCATATATATTTTGCTAAGATTTTTATATATTTTACATGAATTTTTTGACGCTCTTATGTTATCCAAAAAACAGGGCCTCCAAATTTTATTGCGCCTTGGGCCTCTCTTGTGCTTAATCCGCCACTGCTTATAATACGTAGCAATATGCAATTTACCTTAAACTTATCAATCTAAATGGCCAAAAATTTACTATTGTGTATACTGAAGCTGTCGTAGATAATATATAAGTCAGAAATTGCAGTTATATTCTAATTTGATCTGAGAACATTTTTTTCTTTTAAATTAACAAGGGGCTCGCTGGCCTTAGTCAAATTTAATAAGGGGCTGGCGCGAGCCCATCTGAGCCCACCCCTGCATGTCCGCCATTACTGATTTATTTTTGAATACCTTGTATAGACGATTTTTCAAGACGCTTCGATTTGGATGCAGTGAGTATCGACTATCGACGATGAAGTTCGTGAATAATTCAATGAACCAATTATTGTAACTTGGCAAGGCGTAACCGGCCGTTATATTCCTTGACCGACAAATTTAATATCTTGACATATTGACCCTAGAGTAGCTGTTTTAATTCGCGACTATGCAAACTTATGATCGTGTAGGTGTAGGT
Source organism: Himalopsyche tibetana (assembly GCA_030503985.1). Taxonomy (NCBI): domain Eukaryota; kingdom Metazoa; phylum Arthropoda; class Insecta; order Trichoptera; family Rhyacophilidae; genus Himalopsyche; species Himalopsyche tibetana. The sequence continues at coordinate 9,983,904 of JAPJYX010000015.1, forward strand.
CACATGTCTTAGTTCTCTACAAGAAAACTAGTTCACGTACAACCCACACATGCGTCATTATATTTGAAAAAAGATTCCAAAAGTATTGACCTAGTCCAGTGGTTCTTAGCCAGTGCACCGTGGAAAAAAATGACTAATGCTAAAAAATCCGCGAAATGGTGAACACCGAAAAGATGCTGTGGAAGAATGGAGTTTTATGAAGTAACCATGAAGTAATTTTGGATTTCTGTCCAAGACGAATACCCAGCTCTCTGCATGAGGGTACTGAAAATCTTGTTAAGATTTTCAACATCATATTAGTTTGAACTCGGTTTCTTAACAATAACTTCTATGAACACAAAAAACGAGAAACGCTACATTAATATTTTTTGTTGTACAACTGTTATATAATCTGTCAAATTTGTAATAAAGTTTGTCTTCATATTTTTCATTGTTTTCTATCCGTTTGCTAATATTGGTGCACTGTCATTTTTTTCATGTCTTATGACAAAAAAGTGCACCGTGACTTCGAAAAGGTTAAGAGCCGCTGACCTAGACACTTAATAAAGGGGATCTCTAATATTTCATTGAGATCTTTCAACTTTAAAATATTTGGGCGCATTGGCATAAGCCAAAATAATATAATGCAAAATATGTTTTTAATTAAAATTCAACAAAAAAATGTGAATGTGGATTACATTGACGAGATTTCTCACATTAACTGTCATATACAAATATTGTATGTACAATTATTGATAAGCCGAAGGATCGTTCTCACGTTCCTCTGTGTATTTTTTATTAGTTTGTTTGTATTAAAAATTCGTTTAATAAACACTTCATGGTTCAACCTTTGCAATACAGGAAACACTATGATATTATTTAGATTTGATATTTGATCCCTCGAGAAGTGAGTGAGCCAAAAAGTGTGGTGTGTATTTATTGAGCTCAATTCACTTTTACGATAATTTAAGACATGTATAACTTATCTTTTCCTAAAATACCAATTGGCTCACTTTACCTCACAGAGGATCATTTAATGACGCATGTAAATGCGTGACATTTAACCAGGGCTGAGGATTCGGAGTCGGAGTCAGAAAAAAACTAACGAATCCAATTTTAAACTTTTTGTGTACACAAATAGCTAGAGTTAAAAATGCCAATGCGTGCTACTAAGTCTAAACATATGGGTTATCGAAGACATACAAAAACTATTAGATTATGAAAACTGCCACCCTTGTTTCCCGTGCCATTAAATGTATCTAGTAATTCCACTCATTTTTGAAATTGCAGGACATTATCAATAAATGAACTGGTGAGATTTTGCTTTATATATGATTTTTTAAATTATCTCAGTTTTTAATTATGTAGGTAAAGCTTACAGCAGTCGATTGACATACTCAAAATCGAATCTTTTTATTTGATCTTAATGTTGCTTTAGGGCAGCGATACTCTTTTTTTTTTTTCAACGTTACGTGGACCACAGTGTGTTAAAAGTAACACGTAAATATATCAGACAATATACATAATATAGTGATATAACATAAGTAAGTACACCAAAATACAGATGTATCCAAAATATTCAATCTTATGCGTTAAGTTTTGCAACCAATACCAGATGTTTGAAAAAGCATCTGGTGACAATAATTGTTTTGGGCGGCACATACAATTTGAATGGGTCACATGTGGTACGCGGACCGTAGATTGAGTATCGATGCTTTAGGGTAATAAACATAGAAAAAAATGAACAATTTTAGACAAAATATATCAACATCATCGATGCTACTTTGAAGTATGACAAAACATACAGTTACAGAAAAGTATAAAAGTTTATTTTTCTAATAATTAATTTCAAAGAATATACCTAAACGTTATTAATTCGAAACAGCGTAACAAAAATAAGACAGTATAATATTGGCAATTGCATTACTGTAATAAAACAAAATAGCCGTTGTGGTTTGGAAGTAAAAACCGAGCTAAAAAAATTTTTTTTTGAGGTTTACGCTATCTCGTCTTGTTTTTATTGTGTGTTATTTATGAGACATAAAAAAACAGATTTTCGTAATGTTTCTAAATGGAAACAAGCACACATTTTTAAACTTCCATTACCTACTTTTAACCGCATAAGGCAGTGGTCGTCAACCTTTTTATACCTATCGCCCACTTTTGCCTATTTGTTATAGTAATATTTCTTTACCGTCTACCAACATCGCAGTCATTTAATACAGTGTTAAGATGCAATTTTTTCTAGAAGATTAAGGATTTGAAAAAAAAACTTTAACTTAAACTTTTTTATATATTGTAGAAAGAGTATAATATAAATAATAATATGAATTTAAAAGCAAGAACTTTATTATTATATTTTTTAAAATTATATTTAATGGTTAATGAAAACCCGTTAGCCTGATATGAGACTAAAAAATTAATTTAGAAACCCAAAGTCTCCTTTTTGGGTGATGTATAAACGATTTCTGTGCTTGTTCAAAATAATATTATCATCACTGAAGTCTGATTCACTGATGTCTGATACTGAGGTAAGAGGAAGGAAAATGTATCAATTTATATTTTACCATTTTGCACATTTTTTATATAAAGCAGTCATTTTTTTATTATTTTACAATAGTTTTTGGGTTCTAGAACTATTGAGATGATCTTTAGTCTCTTCATCATATTTAAGATCTACTATTTCTTCTGGGTAAGTTACATAAAATTCATGCAAATTTGCTAAATATAAATAGCGAATCTTAGAGTCTATATTTGACAGATACCTACCGACATTTTTAGAACCTTTTACAATGCTTGTTTTCTACTCAATAAAAACGTTTTTGATAAATGCAGAGTCATTGTGCAATCCAATAAAAATTAAAATATATTGAATAATCTATTACATTTAAATACACAATATATCAATACTAGGGCATCCAATCCCGGGATCCCGTTCAATTTTCTGATCCTGAAATGCCGGGATTGAGATAGCCGCGATCCCGGGATTTCGGGATTGAGAAATTTTGAAGAAATTCTCGAAATTTACACGAAATTGGCAAATCGGAGATTTCAAATTCCTCGGTGGGCTAAAAAAAAAAATGAGTTTCTGTGAGATGCTGGGAAAAAGTATAGCAAATTGAGGATTTCAAATTCCTCGGTGAGAAAATCTCAATCCCGGGATTCAAAATAAATCAATCCCGAAATCCCGGGATTGGATACCCTAATCAATAACCATATACGTAAACTTAAAGTCGTAAAGTTGAAATAACTAGTTTTAAATAAATCAAGGTTGAGTGGTTGTGTGTACATGCTTCTTAGCAACGTGTTCTTAAAATATTGTAAACATATATTAAGATTCAAATTTAAAAGCTTTTTTTAATTTCATTACTAAACGTGATTATGCATGTTTCGCCATGTGATATGATATATCGTGAAGAAGGATCACTTTGGTATGAATAACCAGGGCTGTGGAGTCGCGTGAAAAAAAGACGACTCCGACTACAGCTTTAAAATAATTAGCGACTCCGAGGAAATTTTTCAATAATTTCATTTTAACTTATATATATGTATACTATCAGATCATCTTTTTAGTCAGCCAAGCATGACACTTTTGACTATTTTGTTTAAATACACATCATTAAATATATTTTTCAAAAAAAAATCGAGCCGCTCATTTTTCACGACTCCGACTCCGCGACTACGACTCCACAGCCCTGGAATAACTTTAAACATTACTTTTAACTAACAGTTTTTGCAAGGAAGATTTTTCATAAATCCATGACTGATTAATTACAGACAAAATAATTGTTCAATGTAAGCATTCATCAGGAAACAAATAGCAGAATAAAATTATATTAATCATTAATTACGTGACTTTTTAATGAACGTTCAATAACTTAATCAAGGTAATTAATGTTTATTTTGCTTTTAGAAAAGTAAAAGTGGGAGAAATATAATATTTTCTAAAAAAAAAGGTCGTATTTGGGATAATTAACAAAGTTCGCTGATACGAAAATATGAAGGGCTGTTCCTGCAAATTTGGGAAACGATCGGCCACCCTAAGGAGCTTTTTCATGGTCGAATTTATGTCATATAAAAATATAATGGCTCGTGGAGTGTGAAAGAGTGCGGCCTCTAATATAGATCTAGTTTTTTGAGGCGCCTCACACACAGGCGCAAATATCCTCGAGCCGGCCTTGCTTCCAGTAATATATTTAACATTAAATATACTAATTACCAATGCGATAAATATTTAAACATTTCCAAATCACAAGAGATTGATAGATAAACCACTCGAGATCAACAAGATGTGAAGAGGCCTCACAAATATCTATACCCAATGTCTTCGATGTATCAAAAAGAAGAATCTCAGCTTGCCTAGACTAGGGAATCCAATACCGGACCCTATTTGTAATCCCGGGATTCACAATTTTTCCAATCCCGGGATTGATCATTCACTATAAAATCGTGCTAAATTGCTGGATTGATTCGGGAGATTCATTTTCAATTTTTCTGCTGTTAGTAATGGCCCCAGGATCGAACTAGGCACGTTAAGCGGCTTCTAATGTCATCGATTCTGACGAGCGAATCTTTAAACATACAGGCAACAAACTCGTTCTGTATTAAGGCAATAAACATGTGCAGACCATTATCATTTATTCCGCATTGACGTCTTCCTATAGGTATTGTAGCATAGTAATATTTATATGTTTACATAAACAGCTAAAAATATTTTGTTCCTAAATTTCTTAGTGTATTTTTCGATTTTAATTTATATGATACGTTAGTATTAATTATTACTCTAAACATTATAGCAATAACAAGTCGAAAGGTTAAAATCAATCTTTTTTTACCAGATTAAATACAGATCCGTAAACGTGATTGTTTTCGGTTGCGGTGGTCACGGGCTCGAATCCCACTACTAACAGTTCCATAAACTATTTCAGTCTGTGATGTCTACAATTTTAGAGTAGACTTTAGCCGCTGCACTAAAATTCCGATATGAACTGAAAAAAGTGCTAAATTTTATCAACGCGATAAATCTAAATCGAAAATTATTCTGTTTATATTATATACCCTAACCAATTTTCCCGCTAATTCTGAGAAGTGTGCGCGCGCACACATTTTTCCATCTCCCACACAGACCGCACACAGAAATATTGTAAAACAAGTTTGATTTACCAACGCTTTACTAAATTTTAGACAAGTAAATAGAATGAGTGTTGTTTTTTAAAGAAATATGCAAATAATTTATTGACTGACTGGAGACTGGACTCTAATGCAGTGTCTGCCAAACTTTTTTACTTCACGGCAGACCAAATAAAAATACTTTAAATAAGGAAACGTATCCTTAAAAAGAAAATGTGTCGCGTTGACCACGATGTATGAACGTGACAAATATTTGTTTGAATGTGTAGATGTTGAATTTATTTACAATTGAAGACAATTTAAATGATAAGGTATTATTTAGGTACATACACAACATTTTTAAGGCTTCTTCGACCACGGCACACAGTTTGGCAGACACTGCTCTAATGGAACAAAGCACCAAGCAATCGGGTTAGAATATTATACTATTTGCATAAACTTCATTGTTTCCTAGAGTTTTTTTAGCAGACTGAAATAACGAATTGATTTATCAAGTGTCAGTTAGTAGGTCAGTGACTACCTACCTTTATACTTGCGTTTTTGTTTCTGCTGAAAATTAGCTGCACAAATAAGTTGATGGACCGTACACAATAGAAAAAATAAAGGGAACGTTGACCCTAACTCCGATTTGGGTCATGAATAAGGTCCAAAATAATCTGTGTAAATTTAAGTGTGAAATAAAAGGATATGTTTCAGGATATTAAAAATTAAATAAAATTAGTCTTATGAACAAAAAACATAATTTTCGAACACTGATTGCGTCTCTGGACGATTATTAACTTTTTTTTGGTGATTGGAATGGCGTGAAAAAATCACTATGTTTTTTCATTTCAACAATATATTGGTACTCAAGTTATGATCGTGATGTATCCATATTTCGTGATCGTTACGTCTACATTTTTGGACGCATTGTGTTTTTTTAATTGATCGTTTTGTAATAAACCAGATTAGCCAATGCAATCAATCTCCATTTCATGCTATATAATCTAAAAAGTTCTTCATAAGTTACCGAGTAGTATGGCAAGCCGCTTTCAACAATAAAAAGGGTCTCCCATGCGCCTAGAAATCAATAAATATTCCAAGTTACTCTTACGGGTTTAAACCTCAATACTTGGTGAAAAGACATTATATAAAAAAAACACTTTTTTGTGCTAATTTCAAATTTATTAAATTAATATGACTTATTCACATTAAATAATTATTTTCACTCACGAATTATTATTTTAATTTAGTGGTGACACAACTAGTGTCGCGTCTACCGGTTTTGACTTAATTGACATAATCTAATATTAATTAATGAAATTGTCGAGGAAAAACCTTTATTTCAGCCTTTTTTCTTGGTTTTTATTTTATACAAGGTCATCCTTTTCAAACATAAAAGCTAAATTTAGTTACTAATTCGGCATTTGTAGCTTGCATCTTTTTGATAGAACGTGTATCAAGTTTGATACATTGTGATTATCGAAAAACACCTGTTTTGAAAAAACTGTGGTTTACGTCCTTTTTCCTTTCTACAGTCGATATGATTATGCTATATTAGCAACTCATCATTAATGCCGAGTATTTCAATTAAATATTTCAGTTTGAAGATTGACGATTTTTTTGAGTAATTAATTCTATTTATTTTCAATCGAATAGCATTTAACAGCATTTGAATGTATTTCCGTTGATTTGTCAGCATAAAACCGTTGCTCGTCTCACTAAAAAGGTTACCGACCACTGCTCTGGTGTATCAAACTGGTACCTTAATAACTTATTATTCATTTGATCATCTCTTATACTTATTGATATTTTTTTTTTTATTTTGACAACTCTCCATTTTCTAGGTGTCCAATAAAATCTGAAAAAAAGTTAATGCTTATATTAATTGTATTTGATTTTATTAAAGTTTATTCAAATTTTCAAAAATAAATAATGCGTTTTGGTTGAGATGCAAATATTTATTGAAAAAAATAGGAAGTCACTGATTAAGCACGCCACTGGATTATTTCTTAAATAAAAATGATATTGGAATATAATAATATGGAACGCTTAACTCAACTGAAATGATTTAAAAATCCTATTGAGCTACATTCTGTCAATTAAATGATTTTTTGTAACTCAGTCACTAATTATAGGCGTCGTTGTAGATAAGGGCATCCAATCCCGGATCTCTGATTCCGGGATTTCAGGATTGACAATTTTTCCAACATTTATTTGAATATTCACCATAAAATCGTGTTATAATTCATGTATTTTTCAAAAACAATTGAAGTCGATTTAAAAAATCCAGGAATTTACGGAATTTCCAAAATGAAACGACGCGAGACCTTTATTTTAGCTCTTCCTTGATTTCCAATTTCGTTAACCCAGAAATCGCAAAAATAAAAAAAATGGGACCTTTTTTTTAGCCCTTGCGCAACTTTCTCAATTTACCGGGATTGTGATAGTGCTAATCCCAGGATTTTGGGATCCGGGATGCCGGGATCGGAGGCACTAGTTGTAAACCGCTACGTTCACGCGATATGGCCTGTACAATGTATATAAAAAAAATCCTACATCATTATTTCATGTGAAAAGACCTACATTATACCTATAGGCACTATAATAATTTTCATACTGCATTACAAAAAAAATGCTGTTTGCGCCGTTAAAAATTATGGCAGTAATTGCCAACAAAATCTTTTTTTATTATTATTAGTATAATAAAAAAAGATCAAGGTCAATTGCGGGAAAACACGTGCATTGAACGAATAATAATATTGCCTTCATTATATGTAACTTTTCATGCAATGTTCAGATAACGACCGTGGTAACACAATAATTTTGACTCGTGTCACTATCCGTATCTACTGAAATTCTTTGAACTTGATTTTTTATCATTCTATTGGTTATAGATCAGTGGTTCTCATGTGAGGCCACCAACGATTAAAGATTAAGAAATATTGATTTTTTAAAAAATGTAATATGAAATAGATGACAATTTAATTAGATCTTCTCTTCGCGATTTCACAGATAGTTTGGCAAACATAACATCAACATAAAAATAACGCATTGCAATAATTATTGCCTTTAATCTCTAAATCACGGTTTCTCAACCCGGGGGCACAGAAAAAAAATATTGGAGCTACAGCCTTTTAATAATTAATATCGGGTAGCGACAAAATATTTTGAAATTTCATTGAAGAGCTAAAAAAACTTATTCGTTCGAGTATGGTATGGTAAAATATAACACTCGAAAGAAGCCACGGGCCAAAAAAAGTTGAGAAACTATGCTCTTAATTAAGTTTTTTTTATAAAGTACATATATTAATTCGTGTTCGCTCTAAATGTGGAGCATATGGCTTCCTATAAAGGCATCTCAGTAGATTTTTTTCTACGAGAACTGTTTGTTGCTCAACCTCTCTTTTCCAAAGAGAGTCTTAAGAAGAGAAGGAAAAGATTAGGAAAGGCCTAGTGATTAACTAATTGCTCTTACTACGCCCAGTTATTGAAGGATCGGAAGGGTGGGAGGGAATTTTTAGACATCACAAACACCCATGCCTACGAACAGAAATTGGTAAATCTCGTCTCTGGTTCACGTCACGGCTTAAAAATTTGGTGCAGCCACGAGACATTTCCATATTGGACCGCTAATGGCTACAGTGACTTTTACGTGAGAACCACTGTACTAGATCAACATGTATAAAAAATAATTTCGTGCTGTACAATGTCTTTTTGATTGATAAAATAAATATGTTTATCTATTCTGCTTAAAGTTTATTTTATGATACATGAGATAGGCGTTTTCTGTTAAATTTATCGTTGAATTGATAGTGATATATTTACGTTAACAGGTTAAGGCAGTGGTTTCCGAACTTTATGTTACTATGCCTGTCTTTCAAAAAACAAACTCACTCTTCATTTCATATTATAATAGACACATTTTCAATGGTAAAAATAAATAAAGCAAAAAACAAAAAAATACAATTGACAGAATAATAACAAGGTATTTTATATATACTGCTGCTGTTGGTGTCTTTCATCTTTTACAGAGAGAAGAGCTTTTGCTCTATTTCTCTATCTTCTCTTGCATTTTGATCGTTTTATTTATTTTTTCCCTTTTCCCCCTTCTTTGGTGCCTGTTTGATTCTTATTATTAGTTGTGGTCAGTGTCCTTTTCATCTGTCCTGGGCTTGAGTCGTCAACCAGGCATTTTATTTTATACATTCTTTATTAATTAACACAAAGTTAATCATATCTTGGGGGCAGTGGCGGATCCAGAAATTGTCCCAGGAGGGCGGCATTTAATTTGAAAATAAGCATGATACATAACTAATACATTAAAAAATAGATATCGATATAAAAATAGTCAATACATAATTAAGTATGTATTCTATAAAACGTAATAAACTAAGCAATTAAAGAGCCCATTTCACAATAAAGTTAGAAAAAGTTAGAAAAATGGAAAATAAATTCTCCTAAGGGGGGAGACATGCCCCCCATGGCCTCCCCCTTGGATCCGCAAATGCTTAGGGGCAATGAAGAGAATGCCACTTTTACTTTTTTCTACTATTAAAGTGACTCGACTATTCTATACATTTTTCTTTATCAATGGTTGTTAGCTCAAATTCATAATCTTGATAATCGAAAAATGGGTTCTGTAACCACGAAAACTTTGAGAATTCAATACCTTCGGATATCATTTGAATACTGCAACACTAAATCATACAAGTATTTAAGAAAATATTTTTTTTGATTCAATATTGACTCTGGCCTAGATTGTTTCGATCGTTAATACATGTGCAATTGTTTTTTATTGTAAATTAGATTTCCATAGCTTCAAGTTTTATATATTTGCAAAATATTAACTGTATACAAATGTCCAAAAACAAATAATATATTTTCGAATATGCTTTCATTAACTAATGTTTTGTTACGCAATTACGTGAATCCATAGGTTTTTAGAATCGTCGAATAAAAATTTCTGAATTCCGAATGCCGAATTTATACACGATTTTATGGTGAATTTCCAATCCCTCAATCCCGGGATTGGAAAAATTGTGAATCCCGAAATCCGGGAATACAAAAAAGATCCGGGATTGGATGCCCTAATCACTATCGGTATCTAAAGATCACATTTCTAAATTTATAATATGATATGATTAGAAAGAACCAATCGGCGATCGGTATTTTTTACGGTATTAACGTATATTTAGCATCTTACGAAAGTGCTACTTTTCACTTTCAATAAATATTTGCGGTAGTTTATGACATTTTTTATGATTATTACGAAAAATTGTGCTCCTATGGTTTTTTGAAGATAGTGAATTATGGCAATTCCCATTTATACTCGTTTAAAAATTAAAATCCTGTCTTCAGGGTTTTTTTTACTAATTACGTATGCAATGCTGACTATTAAAGTGATAATTAATGTTCATACGCATGCAAATGTGAGACTACCAGGGCTGAAGAGTCGGAGTTGGAGTCGGAGAGGGAAAAAGCTAACAAACTCCACTCCTTTTTGAACTTATTGTGTATACAAATCGAGTCGAAAGTGGCTCCACTACATGTTATTATTAAACACATCAAAACAATCAAACTATTCAATATATACAACGTAGTTTTTAAGATTACAAAAAATTAAAGGAGGAAATTTCAATTCTTTGCCGAGACAATGAAATAAACAACTGATATGAGGAATTAACACCCAGTTGTATTACACTAATACAAACAGGTTTAGTAAGCCAAAATATGTTCGAAAATAAGCCAATTCATCTTATCAATTGGTGAAATAATTACTGTATTAGTATTAGAAGGAAGGGAATTCAAGTGAGGATTTATTTTCACATTTTTTTAAACCGAGTCGGAGTCGAAATCGGATTCTTGTTTCAATTTAAGTCATTTTTTTTTCAAAGACTACAGCCATGCACCTTTTAATTTATATCAATGGTTTATAATGCGATACAGTGTTGTAATTGAGAATGGTTTACACCAGGCATGGGCAACCTTTCCTAGGTCTGGGGCCAAATTATCATTCTGTCTCTGAGTCAAGGGCCGGACCTAATAATTAAACGTAATAAATTAATATTAAATTAAATAAAACACGCTGCTACTTCTTATATATATATTTTTTGTTTATATAATGCACGACATAATATTATTATTATATCGTCGATGCATATCAAATATGGTCTATGTGACGAAAGTGCATACCGAGATAATCGATAAAAACTGTTTAAAAAAATAACGAAACGGAAAATAACACTTCTATCAATGGGAAAAATTTTCCAATCTCCATTGATAGAAGTGTTATTTTCCGTTTCGTTATTTTTTTAAACAGTTTTTATCGATTATCTCGGAATGCACTTTCGTCACATAGACCTTATTTGATATGCATCGACGATATACCGATTACAAAAATGAGTGTGAAGATTGGTCTTGTACTTGAAATACGAGACTATCAATATTGGCGTTGGGATTGCTTAAGGATAATCAGGGCCGCACAAAATAGCTCGGCGGGCCGGTGGTTGCCCATATATGGTTAACATTGTACATAATATGCGTAGATCATATATATTTTTTTATTTTTTAAGATAAGTTTGCCAAAAAATTCTTATGTCAAATACACAGATTTATTGAAAGGGGATTTAATAGAATAATTTATCTAACGCATATTAATTTACAAAATACCAACCCAAATATTTTCGTATAATTTCGATTTGACCGACTTACACTACTGCTGTGCAACGTTAACAACAACCTTGTTGATGATTTTGTGTTGAAACATAATTTAGGGCAGTGGCGTAGATAGAAATTTGGGTCCCTCATGCAAACGTCGCGCAAGGTCCTCCCACGCATTTTTTTTATATTGAGTACACTCAACTCATTTTTTGCACGGTAAATGCGTTCCATAAATAACCGTGTAATACTTTAAGATTTGTTCCTTGCATTCAAAAACCATATTGTTTTTTTTTAAAAAATAGCAATATTGGGGTAAAGAAAATAGTGTAAAAAAGTAAAATACACAAATTAATATAATAGTTTAGGAAAAATAATACTATTCATCACTAATTGATTATATACGGGAAAATTTATGAGGGACTGGACATAAATCGCTTTCATCGCTATAAATGTCTTGACAGGTATAATGTGTTCGGATCGAATGAAACCTTTTGCTTGTCCGTCATCACATGGCTACTTAATAGAGGTATATCAACATGAGCTTTTTCTACAAAAACTGTTAGTTACTCAGTCGCAGGATAAAGATAGGACTGGACTAGTGGTTAACTAATCGCTCTCGCTACGCACAGTTATTGAAGGATATTGTCATGTTATTGGGAAATCTGTTTTCTGTGTTTTTGTGAATTAGTTCTTAAAGTGTAGTATTAGTTATTTTTAGTGAACCATGTTATTTAAAAACCGTGTTAAAAAGAGTTGAGTGTGAAATTTAGGGCCCATTTTCGCTGGGACCTCATGCATTGCATGGCTATGCTATGAGGTGACTACGCCGCTGCTAAAAGGCTGGCTCGTTTCCAGTATTACCCAATAACAAATAGATAATCGTATGTAAATTCTAAGATAATTATACCATCCAAAAGCCAACTCAATTTTGTTTTTGTTTACTAAATGTGTATATGTACTTAACGAAATAGCTCGTTAGTTTTGTATGCATACGATGCAAGTAACCTTGAATTAGTATACATATTATTTTGTTTCAAAATTGTCATAGCAACTCAACGCCCTGATTGTTACTTTATTAATGATATCCGAATGTAACTTTAATTTACATAAACGAGCTGTAAGCCTGTTACCCGTTTTATTTTTGCACTCCTGTCTACGACTCAGTGGCGGCCGGTCAATGTGGCATTCGATCAATGCACCCCTTGTATATGCAGGGGCGGTTATATTTCATGAAATAATATTCAAACATAACGTTTATACCATTTAAATTCTTCATGTATTTATTGTCTATAATAAATATTTGAGAAAAAAATATTTTATTTTATTTAATTGAATTTAAAATGAGGGAATGGTTTAAATGTTATTTTTGAATATTATTTCATGAAATATATCCGCCCCTGCATATACAAGGGGTGCATTGATCAAATGCCACACTTACCGGCCGCTACTGCTACGACTGCTACAAAATATGATAGGGGAGTAAGACCATAATTTTGTTCATATGTAGGTACAGGGACGTCCTGTGGGCATAGGCGAGTAGGCAGTTACCTAGGGGCGGCAAGTCTTAGGGAGCGGCAAATGATCACATAATACATTTTTAAAATGGTTAAACATTTTTAATACACCAATTTGGTATATAATAAATATAATGCCTCAATGTATTTGATAAAAAAACAACCGAAAAATATTTCTTCAATGATAATAATATTATGACAAATGGGTGTACAGTAGTTAACTTTATAGCAAAAACTTTCTTTAAATGACATTTACCAATGACGGCACTATCTGCGGCAGTTTTGTCGTAAACTTGATAAAGACGAGCGGAAATGATCTGGGTCACGTTAGCACTCAAGGGACTAATTTAATCATTTTTTTTGATCAAGTAGATTAATCGAGGATTCGAATTTTTATATTTGTTTATGTTTTCTTAGAAGAATGAAAATTAATGAAAAAAATGACACTTATTCTCTTATGGCTTAAAGCATTTCATATTTTTAAAATAGCATAGGAAAGCCACTGTGTAGGTATGATACAAACATATGTATTAACAACTGAAGTACATCGTCAGAAATTATTTCATTTTTTAAATATAGATTTTACATTTTTTTTTTTTTACATGTTATAGTGCAGGAATGGCGAACCTTTTTGGGTCTGCGTGCCAACAATCTGCAAATATTTTTTCTCGATTGTGTAGCGTGTCCCAAGCAGTAAAAAAATTAACAAAATAGAAAAAATAAAAAGTGATTTTTTTAAACGGTTGTCGTTTATCTTGGAAACATTTAAAAATTAATAATTCACAGATTATTTAATCATAATTTTAATTTTTGAGACTCAAAAATAAAAAAAAAATGAGTTTGGAAATCGTTCGCGTGCCATCGAAATTCTCAAACGTGCCACCTCGGGCACGCATGCCATAGGTTCGCCACCCATGTTATAGTGGATCCCGAAATACCGGGATCGGTATTAAGACGATCAAATGAATGGGAATCCCGAGATTGGATGCTAATGAGTGCTAATGATATACTTTCTCATCATTTATATGTGTTTACTTTGAGTTATTTGATAATGAAGAATTTTCGTCTCGCTGCCAATTCAATGAGATTTTGTATGTAAAAATATTATTTTCTTGCCTAAAAAAATTGTATTAAAATATTGCATCAGTTCAATAAGGAAGGTAGGTGTTCCAAAGGTTAAATTATAAATATTTTTCCTTTAATTTTATTACCTGCAGATTATATATTTTGTAATCTTGTTTATGTTTAAATTGACGTAATCAAATCTTATATCAGATACTTAAATCAAAGCTTACATTTAACAGAGCGTGAATCAATTAATCGAGAGTATCTCAAAGTTTTAAGCCTCGGCACCTTTTTTCTCAGTGAACCCGTGTTACACGAACCTATCAATATTACCGACAGATTGTTCTCGGTCGATTTGAAAATTAAGATCATACGTAACGAAGAATACAATTATCAGAATAATTTAGCGCATCGACTGAAGGTTAGAATTTCAATATCAAAATTTAAACCATTCAAATTTTGTAAATTTCAAAAATAATCTTTAAACTATTAAGTATTCATACATAATATGTATTTTATTTTAAAATATATTTAATACTATTTATTCATCACTACTTGATTATATAGGGAGACTTTTATGAGGGACTGGACATAAATCGCTTTCATCGCTATTTCTGGTACTTCTAAGGTGTTAGGATCTAAGAAATTATACGAATCATCGCTACTTGATAATATAGTCGAGTAGCAAATCGCAAGACTTCGTATATCAAATCAGCTGTTTGTTGATCAATTTTACGTTTACTAATGTCTATTATTAACGTCTTTTACTAACGTTATTAGAGTTAGTGTAGAATTGAAAATATTTTATTTGCTTCTAGGAATCGTGTTAGAGCAAATAGTTCGTGTACAAATAGAGTATGTTCCAGTTATATTAAGTGAACCGTGTAAAAAAGAATGGAGTGTTTTTATAAACATCTTCCTATTTGTTAGATAATGTCGTAAAGAACATTGTATCATCCATAATTCAAATAATTTATTTATGCATAAGTAGTTTTTTTATATACAGTACGCTATAAAATGCTTTTTAATTGATTTTATGTTAAAAATTAGTGTGATGTAAGTAATATTCTTGAATATTAAATGATAGTTAAATGTATTTTATGCAAATTTTGGATGCAGAATATAAATGATAATATTAATAACGTAGGGAAGACCTGCTATGCAGGTGTGGGCTGGAGGTAGGAGTTTATTTTTAATAAGGCCGGCGAGCCCTTTGTTAATTTAAGAGAAACAATATTCTCAGATCAAATTAGTACATAACTACAATTTCTGACTTATATATTATCTACAAAAGCTTCAGTATACACAGTAGTAAATATTTGGCCATTTCTATTGATTAGTTTATGTTAATTTGTATACTGTTACATATTATAAATGTATTAAGTAACAATCGATTGCTTATTTAAGTATTGGATATAATTGCATAGGAGTGATAAAAAAAATCCACCACTTCCCCCAGAATACCAAGAATTGTTTTGAAATTAAGCAAGCCCTTGCTAACGTATTGTCAGCTCACCGCTGCTGCTAAGACCTCCATGTAAAATTTTTCAAACGTTGTCATATCATTTGCTTTTAGCATATTAAATATAATACAATATTTACACAGAATACCACCATAGATTAGACCGGTTATGTCCTTAATGTCAGTCAGCATTGCGGGTAATAATAATTCTTATGAAACCGATTTGCATAATATGATAATACATATTATAATTAAAATTAGCAAGGGGCACGTCGACACATGTCTATCAACAAACATCAAAGTTCAAAGTGAAATATATCAAATTTCAAAGTCAAATACACGAATATTGTATAGGCAAAAGAACGTAAATGATATGTTGATGTTTTATTTTATTTATTTAGATTAGTATAATTATTGATTTGAATGATGACGTCTTTATTTGTCTTTCACAAGAGGCGTCATAGAAGTCTGTTGCATGACGACATTTCAGATTTTATAATTAGGAGTAAAGGTTCACTTAATTAAAATTAATAATGCATAGACACTTTTTGTTCGCCTGCTCACAATACGTTGGCACAGAGAGAGTTTGTTGAGGCAGCATTCACTGGTGGCAATGGCATCTGGTAAATAATAATATATTACTACCCACCACTTTTATAAGCACTATAAATATTCGTTTTGGTTTCTGCACTTGTATCTTTATTGTAAATAATTCCATAGAGATTAAGTCGTAAATAATTGATCAAACATCGCTTTAATTTGATTTTATATTGATTACATCGATACATCCAATAATGAATAAAGTCAATAGTAATTTGCCGATAAAATTAATCCAGCTTTGGTGATAATTTTCTACAACGGCATATTGATTCCAGCAGTGTAATCCCATCCATCGTTAGCAATTAGATAGATTACTTTACTTCTCGAATGCAATAATAAGTCATGCATGGCAGCTACTGGGCAAATATTGTATTATGCACTACCAAGTAAAACATATCGACTCTGGAAAATAAAAAGGATGTAACCCACACTTAACAAATTTTACAGGAGACACAAAAAACGTTTTTTGATGATTTTGGGCCAAAGACTAACTATGAAATATACATTGAGACTGATAAAATAATTTTTAATTGGCTTGAATAAGTCTTTTTTCATGATCGCAATTTTCGCAGGTCCTTATTTTTTCAAACCTTAATGCTAGATGATAGAACGCGCATCAAGTTGTATGTATACAATATGGTTATCGAAAAAAATCTATTTTGAAAAAAACAGTTGTTGGCGCCATCAAATATCCGACAGTGAACTGTTGCTAGAATTGAAATATCGGTGGTGCTTTGCCACGTAATAATAATGCACTCCCGATGTAGCGGACAGTGTGAAAATGCGTGACGGCCTTCTACCTGAAAATTGATTGATGAGAAACGAGATAAACACAAATTTAATAAAATATATTTACGAAATCACACCAAAAACGGAATTGTACAGCAGAATGAACTAACGGCACTGTTATTACCCACCTTCTGTGATTAATTACATTCATCATTAAAAACACCGTTTTTAACAAACTAATCAAAATTAATCTTTAAATGACCTTCATCTGTCATTTATTATTTGTATTCTAAATATCGTTATTTTCAACTACATACGGTAACCGAATGGGCTTTTGCACTACTCGATGCCCGATTAAGGATTCAAATAAATATCTGAAAAAACACTTTCTTGTACTTGTTGATTTTCAATCGATTTATGGAAGCAGTGATGTGTTCTTCCTTTTCCTCCCATCTTTTCTGATCTTGAACTCGATGCATAAAAGAGCGGTAAGCTAACTACTAACCCTCTTTTGACCATATATGTACATACATATATCTATTTTGTCGCCCGCTGTCGTTTAGTTGGTTGGAGCTTGCTCTACCGACCAAGTGGGTCTGGGTTTGATTCCCGGTAAGGTCAATGTCAAATTTAGATTTTTCAATTTAAAATTTGAGACCTAAGAGGTGTGTGGCTGTGATGTCAATTTACCTCGAGTTGATCTCAAGTGACTTACAATAAATTCTCATCGAGTTTTTCTCGTATAGTCTTTCAACTTTAAAATATTTGGCGCATTGGCATTAGCTATTTTTAAAAATTAAAAAAAAATCTCTATCATTTCTGAAGATAGAGGTCGAACGACTGAGATTTTGCCGATAAGCTTCATTCTCTATTTTCTAAATTAGTAGCGGGCATGGTTTTGATTTTTTTTGATATTCCAAGAAACAGGTAACAACCTAAGCATGAACAAAAGACCTTACTAAAATAATATGTCAATTCTGTGCCAGATAACCAAAAACTAGTTCGTCTTTTTGGGATTTGCTTTGATTGATATGTCATGGTTAAAATGATTTTTTTAGCTATGAACAACCAATATATCAACCATACATTATGCCACCTCTAAGTCATGTAATCATGTCAGCTTTTGATAAGTCAAAAATATACATAATTTCCATGAAATATTGAAGGAATATTTTGGACTGAATAATTTCTTCTCACAAAGATTTGTCTACATTATTTTCAATATATGCATAAATATCTGATAGATAGATACTTAAATTCCTACTGAACGTTCCCGGAATTCATAAAAAAGGATATGCCCGGGAAAATTTGAACGTCTGGTTACACTGTAGATAAGGGGTAGTCAAAATTTGCATACTTACCACCCACTTCTGTAAAAAAAATTAACCGCCCGCTGGTTCCACAGTATTGATGATTTATAAAGTGTTTCTAACCACCAAATTACTACCACTGCTGTAGATCATAAGCACAGTTAATTTTATATCGCTCGAAATTGTCTCGTTTAAAATTATATGTTTCTAACGATGCATGGTTTTTTTTATTGGAATATACAACAGTATCGTTATTCTCACTGACGATAAGTTCTCGTGAAGGTCATCATGTAATGTAACCTTCGACTGTCATCTATTTTATTGTAATGAATAAAACATACTTAGTTCAAATATAAACAAAATAATCGAAATATTTTCAGATGTTTAAAAGAAATAAATAACCCGATACTCGAGACGAAAGCGTGGAATTCCCGGAAAATATTTCTCTGGGTGATTCGACACAGGATCCCTACCGGTAATCTTAACCATGTGCAACTTTGAAGTTTGCCGACTTGTGCCAACGATTCACGTGTCGTGCATAGTTCAGCCGGTCGAGGTTATTAATCAATTAATCAGTTAATGGTATACGGAGATTGATACTTAATGTATATTTTAAGTTTGCACGTAATACCTCAAAAGCAATTAACTCTAGTAATACGTGTTAAGTCTTAATTTTAAAGCTTCACGTTGTCTTTCCAACAAGTCATTAATTAGTGCGTCTGGCTCATAGGTCATTTTCAACAACATAGTCAAGGACTGCAATACCGGACGAATATATCAATACCGGTATTTTGATTAACTGGGTCCGTGTTCAAGTGGTTAACGTCGTCGGTTTCGGTTGCAGATCTCATGGCAGGGGTGGGCTGAAGGGGCTCGTGCGAGCCCCTTGTTATATTTTACTGAGGCCGGCGAGCCCCTCGTTAATTTAAGAGAAAACAATATTCTCAGATCATATAAGTATAGAACTGCAATTTCTGACTTATTTATATATACAACAGCTTCAGTATACACAGTAGTACTTTGTTAGCCATTTAGATACATAAGTTTACAGTAAATTGGATACTGTTACATATTATAAGTGTATTGAATAAAAATCGATTGCTTATTTAAGTATTACTTTTATTTGCACAGGAGTGGTAAAAAAATCACTCCTTCCCCAGAACACCGAGAATTGCTTCGAGATTAAGCGAGCCTCTTGTGTATGTATTGGCAGCCCACCGCTGACTCACGGGTTCGAATCTCAGACTGTACGGACTGATTTTTCAATCGATTTACAGATTTCTGTTAGTCTGTGATATTTAAAATTCCTTCCCACTACCTGTCCGATTCTAAAAATGGGGCGTGGTTAAAGTTAACTATACGTCCTGTCTTATCGTAGAAAATATCTGCTGACATAAACTCTGTCATGAGTCCGTCTGATCCACATTGGAAACAGAGATAGTTTGAAAAAACATTAAATACATGTATTACGAAAATATTATAAAAATAAGCAAAATCAAAAAGAGTCATTACAATTGATTGAGATCGTAATAAAACCCGGCGAACAAATCAATATTTTATATTGAATAACGGGATTAAAAAGTAACACTGTTATAAACCTTAATTAAACGTGAGTTTCATAAATACAATAAATTAAGTGTTTACTTTAAATTTAAAAAGAAACATGAAAAAAACTAGCTCAATAATGCTAGAATCTGTCACTAAGTACAGCTTAAACGAAATTGTTAAATGATTGTATTGTTTCGTGATATATTATAATACCCATATTTTGTATTTTCAATCCTGGTATTGACGAAAAATGAAAAACGGGATCTTACGGGAGAAATGAAATACCGGTATAGCAAACCCTACTTGCATTCAATCCTCTGGATCTTAAAGCGTGGTTCGTAAAAAATGACGCAGCAGTTGCTGCACTGTTTAATCTCTTCAAACAAGTGTAACACTTTTTTGTTGATGTACTTTTCGGTAACTTAATTACTATAAACAGATTTATATACAGTTTAACGTTCAATCTTCACGTGATTTTTGAAAAAAAAATGTACGAAATTGAAAGTGAAATAAAAAGAACCATTACCAGTCTTAAGGTTATTTTTTGTGATAAACCATTTTTTGCCTCCATTTGACTCATACAGTTCGAGATAAACAAGTTAATTATAATTTAATTACGACATTGCTAACTATATCAGGGTTTCTCAACGGGAGGGCACAGAATTTTTTTTTTGGGAAGCCACAGTACATGGGGAGTCACGGGAAAATTTTCCGAATTCCGTAAATTTTTTTTGAGCAAAAAAAACGTGTCACGGCGTTCATTTTGGGAAATCTGCAAATTCTTGGGTTTTCGGATTCATAATTCTTGCAAATCCTTAGGATTTTGGATTCGTTATTCTTTGAAGAGCTTAAAGAAAGATGTCTTACGTGTTCATTTTGAATTATAGGAAGACCTACAAAAATAAAGTCTCGCGTCACAAAATTCATTATAATAATTATACTTCAATATTACAAAACAGGTATGGGGGCCAAATAAAAATAAAGACATTCAAAAGGCTACGGGCCCAAAAAGGTTGAGAAACATTGATCTATATAATATTTAAAAATATATATAATTAGCAAATTTTAATACGTTTTTACATCAGTAAATCATGACTTATGTAATTGTTTCCATTTAT